>OV928033.1:10530000-15330000 GCA_931315375.2 Opisthograptis luteolata
GTCTTCCGCTTCAGAAAAGCGTTCACATCTTCTAGCTGAAAAAAAAAACACTTCAATGATTTGGAACATGGCCAAAAAACCATAACAGGAAATTTTGTTTTTGGTATGGAAGCTTTTTAAATGACTTATGGTTAACCATTCTTCCACTGATATTATTGACATTGTATTGTTGTTGAACAAGCTATAATCCGTTATTACTACCTAGTGTAGCGCTCGTTGCTTAGCTGGTCATCACGGCTTTTAAACTAGGATGGGTGACCATTATTATGTGCCATTTTCAAGAAAGAGCTACCGTGCATCGGAGAGCACGGTCCTAGCTAATACATTAGTCGTAAAGCCATGACGGAGACCTTCGAGTGGCCTGATAACTTCAACACTAGATTTGACCACTAGCCCATACGAAAAAAAAGAGGATTAGGTACATAAACTTTCTTGGAAACTGACCTGAGGCAAGTTATCCTCCCTATAACCGCAGTACTTCACCAGCTGCGGCCAGTTCTCCAAGTACTCTTCACAGGCATGCTTTTGGTACAGTTTTTGAAGTTCGCGGAACACAATACCCCTGTAATGAAAATAAGTAAACTTTGTTAACTAATGTTTTATATTTGATGCAGAACTCGAGAACAATAAGCCTTGGTGATAACTACCGAAAATAAAATTACTCACAAGTCTCTGATAAGCCTAATAAAAAGAACAGCATACTGGCCGACGATCTTCCAAAAATAGATACATTGGGACTATAATTATCCAAATATATTAGCTTCGTATACCATAATTATCATGTTATTCATAAACAGGGAGTACCCTCACAGACTAACAATACATTTCATATGCCTATTAAGTCCGATGCGTAAGCGATGTCAATAAAAAAAGAAAAACAATACAATGCATTCGTACATATCAGAAATTCATGATTTTAGATTTCTACTCATTATACATCATGAGGAAACCGCCATTTTCCAAGAACTATAACATGGGCAAACACACAAGGACATGCGACATCTACCAACCCGCACTGGGCCAGCTTGGTAGATTACGGCCCATACTATCTCTCTGAGAGAAGGCCAGAGTTCCACCACTGGGAACGTAAAGGGCTGATGAAAATGCTAGGTCATCAAAGTTGTCAATGCTCTACCGATGCACTTAAAATCTCTAGGGCTAAAGCCACTCAAAGAAGAATTATTTAGATGGCTAATTAAAAATGTTTACTGTCAGTAAGCTATTCAGGACCTAACTGTTTGATGTAAGATGATTGATGGCTTGTTTAAGCTGAATGTGCCGAAACACTACCTTTCATTAAATAATGACAATAAAAGCGTCTATTTTGGTGTGAATAAGCGAACGTTAAAAGAGAGAGTCAAAACTATTAATAATACACGTTATAACAGAAGTCTAACAGCTTTTGCCAAAGTGCGGCCCCAAAAATAAAAATCAAAAAATCAAAAAGCCAACACAAATAAAACCAAAGATCTACGCCATTTTCTTGAAAGACATCGCGGCTTTAGGTCCGGAAAATAAATTGAAAGCTTTGATAAGTAAACCAAGCGATGCAACGCCTATGGACAATTCCGAGTAAACCCCAGGGCTATATTCTTATAACATTTTGTTCCACTTTTGCAAGCTATTGTCATTCTTCAAAGAGAAGATCTACAAAGCACCTTTAGAACAGAGCATTAACCGATTTCATGACCGGTTAGCCAGAGCTTTGTTTGCGCAAGTTCGCTTTGGTCTGCAGCTTTTGTAACAAGACCGAGAAAAAATGCATCTGCTTTCAGTGTTGTACAAGCTTTTAGGTGTACGAGAAGAAAACAAATAAAAGCTTGGTACTAGTTTACTAGTAGATGCCTAAATTGTTTTGAAAACAACATTATGCAAATTATAAATGTGAACACTGAAGCCAAAATAGTAAGAGTTAGTAAACACTCACCACGTCTTAATTTCAGTCTCAGTGTATTGTACTTTTGGAATGGACTGGCCACTGCAACAGGTAACGCTTCATAAATAAAACTGAAACTCAATCACGTTTCCACATTTCACATAAATTTGCTTTTCTATTTCCACGTAACGAAGACCATCTGTTGCTGGATGATTTAATTTTGTCTCAGACACTTCATTGCACGCCAAAAAGTTTAAAATGATCTATCACTAGCATTTATGATCTATGAACCAGTTTTAATTATATTATTAGATTACTTTTTGTGTATTATGCAGTGTTACGACTTTCCAACTTTTCATTCATACTGTAATTTTGATATCATTACTATAGACTCGTATTTTATTAATCCTGCGTATAAGCTTGCAATAACATATTACATATGTTAATACAGCAAAATCCTTACAACAAACGTTTTATAAAATTATAAATACGTTTTCCTAATAAGGGCATTTACTTGGCTCAAAGTTTTGTCAAGCAATTCCATTGCTTTCATAATTAATCTATACTAATATTATAATGAGAAAAGATTTGATTGTTTGATTGATTGTTTGTTTGCATCGAATAGGCTCCGAAACTACTGATTTGAAAAATTCTTTCACTGTTGTAAAGCTACACTATCTCCGGCGGACATAGGCTATATTATATTTTCAATAAATTAAGGATCCGTAAGAAAATAGCTATTTTGTAACCCATGGTGTGAAATCGAAAACCTATTTTGGCGTGCGCTGCAAAAACTATTGACAATAGAACAAAATAATGTATTACGGGTTTATAAGTCCCATTAAAATCTACAAAAAAATTCGCGAGAGCATGTGTGTATAACTATTATAGTTATGCCACAATAAGTGCTTTTTTTATTTTAAAAATTTAATTTAAATACCTCTTCTAGAAAAGACTCTTTATTTATATCTTGGTATTAATCCTTATCAAAATAAATTACTTTATATTCAAGACTGCTTCAATACCTATAAATAACTTTTTGAATTATTATATTTTTGGACATTCCATTCGAAAGATATCACGATATTAGAAAAGAAGTTGCGTGGTAGCCGCTCATTCTGCTCGGCAATGTCGGCGCCACTGGGGCACGGGTCGCACGGGAGGAAGGGTTTATGTGCGTATATTATTACTTAAAAATTTGAAATTTTTGTTATTACCCGTGCAAAGCCGGGACGGTCCACAAGTATCAAAAAAAATTATCATCATTTAATGTTTTTATATATAAAAATAAATTTCAATTATTTTTTTTTTGCAATAGCAAAGAGATTGAGCACATCAAACGCATTTTTGTTTTTATTTCTTACAATGTATCGGTTGACCACAAGTCACCTAATGTTAAGAAATGATGTGGTCGAAATGTTAATAGCAACTTAGATACGTACTATTTGTAATTGTTAGCAATGGCAGCAAACTGCTCGCGTCTCTTGCGGTAGACCGGGTCCTTGAATCCCGGATGATCAGCATCCAATTCAGCGCCGTACATTAGAACATTCTGGGCACGGTCCAGATCAGATATCTTCCGGGGAAACCAGTGCATCTCGCCGAAATCTAAATAAACGTTTGATATTGAAATTTATCCTGGCGGAAATTCTTCTTTGTAACTTTCTCAATCTTATTAATGGAACTCTGAAGTTTTAACTTATCTTCTCTAATAAAAATGCTAATCTGCTATCGACTTTTAACAACCGATGATACTTTAAATCTTCATAATATTAAAATGTAAAAAATTCTAAGTCCTGAGTCGTTCACTGACACATTCCACTGGTCCTAGACACATCACATCTTTAGGGTGGCTTCCTTTGGTAGTACCCACTAAGAAACGGTTTTTTGAAATTTTCTCGGGATGGGAGTAAAGAAGATTTTCCTCGGGCGAAACTAGGGTATCGGTCGCTAGTAAATCATATTTCCTGAATATATGGTACTAATAGTCCTAGCCAGCTCGCCTTCTGCCTGCAAACACAAATTTGGTTAACGGACGTTATCGCCTTTTTGTTCCATAATAGGTGTGCGTGTTTTGATAATTGCTAAGCAAAAATGCACGTAAGTAGCCTTAATGTAGGGTCTTACATCCAAACTTTCTTACGTGGGCACGTTAGTACCTACTATATCACAACCAATACTGGAGCAGCCTGTTACCATTTCTGTTATAAGAACTTAGTCAAATAAATAAATTCGACGATATTGAAACCCCACGGATATTAAATTTGTTCTAAGTTTTGTAAAACATTATACTACAATCTATCAAACGCAATTTGAACCGCAGCGAATAATTCATAGTCAAGCCCTCCTATATTTCCTCCTATAGACGATAAATGTTCCTATGAATAGTAGCAGCAGTAGTTACCACAGAATTACTCAAAATTTTTGATTCCACATTCATTTTTTAAATTCAGAAAGGACACAATCGGAACAAAACTATAAACCAACTGCTTGGTGACTTATTAGTTGAAGGTTATTTATAAAAGTGTTTCATAGTAGAATTACCTAGCAATAGTCCAGTCAAATAAGCCAAAAAAGAGGGTATATTATGTTCTATAATTTTGTAATAGACGTAAACATTATTCAAATCATAGGAAGCGAGATATAAGCAAAAAACTGACGCGCGGACACGAGATTCTATGAGACAACGTATAGAATGATCAAATGAAGCTGTATACAAGTTTCCGGCTTATTATCTCTCATTCCGAGGTGAAATCCTAATTTGACTGGACTATAAACCGGATACCAGATTCACATACCTACCAATCATAGCAAAAAGAGAGATACTACGGTGCATCAGTGCGTTGACCTTCCACTGTAACTAAAGCGCAAAAAACTACCTATCCAAATCGTAAAATACGAACCAACAGAGTTCCAAGTAACACGCTGCATTCAAAGACTGTTACTGCTGATTTGGACAGTTCCGGTATTATTTGGGCATTTATTTGATAAAATTAGAGGCCGAGGCAAGACAACTCACTACCATTTTACTTTGAATACCAATATATAACTAAACTCACCAAAGCTCGCAGCAGCAGACAACGGCGTGGGTGGCGGAAAGTCTTCTCCGGCTTGAGCAGCCACCAGCTCGAAGTCCTGCACTTCACGCTTCAGCATGCGTTTCAGTTGTTCCATTCTGCGAGGGTCACATTCTACGTCCACGAGAATATCGGCCTGAAATATAAAACCAGTTTTAATTTATGTCGAAACTTGCCACGAAACTTATGGTTTCATGAAACTTAGTTTAGAGTGTAGTAGTATAAATGTAAAAATGTTTCAGAACGGTTAATTACTATGCCTAGCTGCACCCCTGAGTTTCACCCGCGCGCACTAAAATTTATGGCGATAAAAAGCAACTATTGGGACCACATAACAATACTCAAAAGTTTTACATGACTTTTAAAAAATATATTTTTTTATTTATAAACCGTTTGGAATAAAACAAACATTTAATTTTAAGTAAACCTTACCACAACATATTAAAGAGAACCGCACTCAAATCAGTTAGACCGTTTTTGAGACTAGCGTGTACAAACGCGTACAGACAAACAGACAATAATGCATTGATAAAGGCCTCCAATAACAGTTTTTCTCTTCCATGCACAAACAGGTGGTGGCAAGCATGTTGTAAAACGTCTTCGAGACATCTATCTTCAAAAAGAAAAAGAAAACATTTCCATTGAATAAAAATATGTATTATTACTCCTTTCCAATGCTGTAATTTGTATATACATGCATGGGAGTATCTCAAAGAAAACTTAGCTAGTCTCCTATTTATTTCGTTACTAAAGCAAGAAATAGGCACATAGAGTTTATAATATTAAATCAAGAAATGAAACTCACGGACGATACTTCAGTCGCAGACTTCCTTGATTCGATATGGAGCACATTGATACCCAAATCTTGGAAGACAGACAGTACTCGAACCAATCCACCGACTTGATTCTTCAGAGTAAATATCACTGAGATCCTTTCGCTTGAAGGTTGGGGCTGCTGCTGAAGCTGCGCTGCCATGTGGAGCTCGCCCAGTTTAGGATGATGAGGAGACTCATTTTTTACCTGCCATTCTGATCCGTTTCTGTACAGCCACAAACCCAGTAATCCTTTCCCAGATCCACTCATGGTGACAAGTTCTAAAACCAGAAAACCCAATATGAAGAATCTCAATTTCAACGAAACACTGTTAATTTGGTTTGAGGAGCGCTGGATCTAAGTTTTGACTACCAAAGTTACCTCAAAGTTAGACTTGATTTAGTATTTGATTGAGAGGAGTGTTAGATAGGAGATGCGTCGATGCAATGACTAGGATATACTGTGCCATCCCCTACCTCGGCAGGGTTTATAAAGTGTCGAGAAGCGGGTGCCGACAGGAGGGTGGGTGTATTTGATTGGCTGAATCAAGTGTTCGGAGTTACTTGTGAATCGTTCTCTTTTCATACCATTAAGCAGTGGACACACTATGATCCAGCATTGGTTGGTTCTATTTGTACTAACGTTTTGATATAATATTTACTTAAAATGCTAATATTGGATCCCCGATTATTATTTTTTGTTTTTTCATCTGCTTGAATAAAAACAAAAAGTTTTTTTTTATTACTTAAGGGGTAGCGTTTGGGTACAAGTCACCTGATGTTAAGTGACGATGTGATCGAAGGTGGTGTCACGCTACACCTGGATTGGGAACTGGCTCTCAAGTGTGGCTGCCAAGATATTATAAGATATTATAGATATTATAGAATATTGAAGATAACTAGGGGCTAAGATTTGATGGATGTTGTGCGGTAAAAAATTGTAGTTTTTCATACTTAGTTATTTTCTACTACTTGAGGCAACATTAAACATTGTTAAATCCAGCAGGAAATGACAGCGCTAAGTAGAATATAGTGGAAACCGAACCCGTAACCTCACGATTTGCAATCGGCTGTGGCCCGACTACTCCAGAAGGAGGGTAATGTTTTACGAGTGTATTTATATACAAATTATGTATGTAGGTAGGTATGACTATTTCTTTGGCGAGCTCTGCAGCCTATACCGCTTAAAGTTCAACATAAAATGAGGTGTCGTACAGGAGTGACGTATGACATAATAATTATTATAATTATCACATAGACAAGTTTTTAATTTTTTTACCATTTTTTATTTTTAAGTTTTAATTTTATAGTTTACTTTACATACAATTGTAATAGTATTCTGTGAACTTCAACTAACACAGTATACATGTTTTTTTTTTAATGTTGTCGTAACAATTAGGTTTCGAAACGGGATATGTACCATACAATTTCAACTGTCTAACTATCACGGTTCATAAGATACAGCCTGTTGACAGACGGACAGCGGATCCTTACCGTTTTATCCTTTGGGTATGGAATGGTAATAAGTATGTTCACCTTGGTACTTATTGTTAAAATAAATAATAAAAGAGCCCACTGTGTACAAACGCGTTGGTCATCACTCACACAGCCACCACCCGTGTGCGCAGACCAGAATGTAGGCGATCCTCCCCTGGTTGTACCCTGACGGGTGTTAACGGCACCCGACTCCGTATTTATTACCATTGTTTAGAGAAAAGAGCATTCGCTATCATTCATTATCTAGGAGCTTCGCTTACTCCACTTTCTTCAGAATAGAAATAAAATCGAGTTTATTCGTTTATTTCTTCCAACTTGGTTTAGGTACTGAACATTTCAGCCACCTGTTTTATCGTATCTACAATCGGAAGAAGTATTAAGAATTATGTGTATTAAAAATGTAAGATGATAGATCCAAATAGTTTTTAAACATATCTCAATAGAATAAAAAATAGCGGTAAACTCATTTAGATCGTCATATCGGTATGATACTAACATGATTGAAGTTACTATAGAGTGGCCCTATTATGCCAATAAGGCTAGTATGTGAATTAATGTGCATATATCACAGAACAGTTTGAATATAAAGGGGTCACTTGTGGCTAGTAAACTGAATCGTTGTGTAAAATAGTAACAACTTAGAGAAAACGTAACGCTTTGCTAAAATAAACACCCACCATTAGAGGAAAAAGAGGTTGTCAAGGCTAAATAAATCCAAAACTATCACTAACTATGTCTTACGTCGTCCCTATTAGTAGTTAGTTCATACCTAGTTAAAGTAAACCACGTTATAGATAAAAATAATACATAATGTACCTTATTAAGACCAGCTAACACAGGACGCCTAAACTAACTGATTAAAAGTCTTAGATCTGAAGATGTTGATGCTAAAAAGTGAGTGTCCTTAATGCGCTAATTAATATATAAATTCAATATCCTCAATATTTTGCTTGAAATTTCTGTGTATCTTCTACAAGGTCTCGTCATTGTATTACCCTAACGCAATGTACTCGTGTCGTATATCATATTATGTTAAATATATCAGCTGATACGCAGATACGACCCCTATGTCCGTGTATGCCAAAAGCTCATTGTTTCCCACATCCCACGCTATCATGTTCATGGCTCGTTAGTCTTAACATACTGCCCTGATTTATTCGTCACTCCACTACATTTAGGATAGTAACAATACTCTGTTAAGCATGAAATTTACAAAATAAACACTTAGAGAGCAAAAAGAAGCTGATTTTCTTCAATCGGAAAATGAAACAGATTGAAATATAAAAATGAATGTTTAGTGACTGTGCCTCCGGATCGAGCTTTTAATTCGATTTCCTTGGAGACGAGACGCCTTGATTAAATGTCTGCTTACCATTGTCAACAATGATAACGAATTTACTGGAAAAGTTATGTACATAAACCATTTCATTTCTTTTTCATTAAATTGGTACTGGTATTATTCGTAAATGTTAATGTTGTACTCGTACTAATTAAATATGATAATAGTACATAATATATTATTTAAAATATTTTGTATCTAGTATCTTCATAAAAAATATTTTTAAGCATATTGGCAATAATTTTTTTGTTATCTATCTGTGTGATAAGACGAGAAAGTTTTCGCTTAATGGTAAGGGAAGCTTGTCCATACCTAGAATACCTAATGAACTTCAACAGTTCAAAATCCTGCGTGACAATGCACTTGCGCTCGTCACCCTGAGAAAATAGATGTTAAATCTCTAGCCTCTATTTCACTGGAAAGTTTACATTTCAATCCGGAATAGCATTTGGTGTATCTACAGTGTCTACACCTGTTGTATTGTTAGTATAATGCCTGCTAGATTATGATAACGGCTATAACTCATGTCTTTTAATGCTGGAATCACTCCTTGCCTGGTCGTAATGGTAACTTTTTCATTGGCAGACGTGAGTTTGAAGATTATATAACAATTTAGTTATTTGATTATGAAGTCTAGATTCTAGTAAACGTATATATTTCTATTTTACTCACAGGGTAGCGTTTGACCACAAATCATCCGATGTTAAGTGACGATGTGGGCGAAGGTGGCGTCACGCTACACCTGGATTGGATTAGATTGGATATACATGGGGCACTCGCGATAGTTTCGAAACACATATTTTGAATTGTCATTGAGTTTAGGTTTTTTTATAAATAGTTTTGTTAATCGCGCGTGCGTTTTCGTCGTCTGACAACGTGTGCGCAGCAAGATGATGAGCGACGGTTCGTTCGCCTCTCAAGAGTCCGAAGAGTGGAATTAAAAAGTGGACACCAGTGCAAGGATTAAAAATGAATGAACTACTACTAGCCTTTGTGAGCAATAAAGTGTATGCCAAAGCTCGACATCCAGTGAGGACATTGAATGTTATGCACTGGTTATGAAAAGAAAAAAGGCGCCAAACAAAGAGTCTGAAGAATTTATTAAAATAGGTTTCCTAACTATCACATACCTACTCGCACCACACATCTTTCAGCATTGCCACTTACGGAATGCAGTCATGCAGAAAAGATAAAGAAATAAGAGTTAGTTGCCAGTTCCTAGTCCAAGTGTAGCGTGGTGCCATGTTCGACCACTTCACCACTTAACATCAAGTGACTTGTAGTATAAATAAACAACACTGTAATTCAAAAAAGAAAAAGAAAAGATAATAGAGTCTTTCAGGCTCTGCTAGGTTGCAAATGTTCATAGGTGACGGTGACCCCTCACCATGCATCTGCTTGTTTATTATATAAAAAAAGTTTTTTTTTTAATCTAACGTTAATTAACGAACTTAACTACAGAACCACATTTATTTCGAGTGGCTCCGAGTTCCATTCAGACTGGTCTCTGTCAATTGTTGCCGATGACAGAGCGGCTTACTTTGTTGACAATGCTCTTTAGACGTGCCTCGGAGAGCTCCAGCCGGCTTTGCCAACCATTATTTTGTGTAAAGATTTAGACGATATTACTTGAGGATTCATTCATCTTTCACTTTTTAGAAATAAGCATGTTTTTTCATGGTGCGTAGAATTTTATAGTCTCGAAGTAATACATTTTCTAGAGATAAAATTGAATTTCTTGTACTGCAACTAGGTATCTAGATGCTTGAAGAACCTAGATACATCACTTCAATTTACAAAATTATGAAGCCCTTTATTTTTGTACACATTTATTTCTGTGTGAACGCTTTGCGAGTCTCGATACGCCAAACCTAAATGCTCTATGTCACCAAAACTGTGTGTGGCAGTACTGTCGACCAGCACGGTCACCACGGTTGTTTTATGCAAGAAACGCAATAAGATACCTTGCCACACCTCTTACAATGATACTCACTGGGCTTTTATAACGAGCTTGAGCTTTTGGTGAAGGAAATCATCGTGGTAAAACTAGCTTTAGTGGTAGGGCATTTTCTTATTGTGTTTCGACAGTCTCATTAGAGCTAATTCCCAATCCAGGTGTCGCGTGGTTCCCCCATTGATCACATCGTCACATCGTCATTTATCACCAGTTGACTTGCGGTTTAACACTACGCTGTTAGAACCGAGCCGATATGGAAGATATTAGACCAGTTTATAAGAATTTAATTCCAAGGAAAATGGAACGCTACTTGTGTTGGCGACATCCTTGTACCACCAAATCTTCTCGTAACATAAAATAGGGCTGATGCGGTGTCTTGCTCTGCAGAGGGCCTCAAGAGGTGCAAATATAATAATCATGATTGTGGATAGATACATATTGACATGAAATTTTCAGTTCCTGAGGCATTACCTCCATCTCATTTGTCCACATCTTTTACAAACGTGATCATAACTACCAAACAGATCATCACGCGACAGTGATGTGTTTCAACAGATTCCGCAAAACGCCGGACTGAGGCAATGATGTGGATTCTGATTGGGGCTCACACGGTGCTGTCATTTGCCAATCGTCGCGTCTGAATACACCCTGGGGTATATGGACACAACACGAGTGCCTGATAATAAAATGTAAATGAAATGTAGGGATAAACTCGACGGTGACACCTAAATACATAGTAGAGAACGGCTGAGTTTGGCAATATTCCAAATTGTTTTCGGTCAGCCTTTAGTCGTAAAAGTTCAACTTTGTGCGTGTGTGTTTGTGTGTGTGTGTGTGTGTGTTTGTAAGTGTGTGCGAGGTTGTTTGACTTACCTGGCACTTGTATCAACGCCTACTTAGAGTTTCCTGTGCTTTTTGGTCATCTAATAGATTTCCACACGTGACCAGAATGCTGGCCTATATTTTGGACAAAGAATAAGCCTCGCTATTCAGCGAGGCAATGCCGCCAGTATTCTGGGAACGTTGCCAGACTTCTTTAGTTAGTTCAAACGATGCAATATATGTGCCTATAATTATATAAAAGTATATTTATAGATTTCTATTTTGAAATTCTTTATGGGAGAATATTATTCCAGAAATTTGTTACTGAATAACGAAAACTACAACAAACAGCCGCCGTGCGATCTCTCTGTACTTATAATATATAATTCAATTGTTCCTTGCCGGGACGCATAGGACATATATCTGATGTACAGAATAATTTATAATACCCTCATTTTAATTTAACACGTAGTGAACGTCTCCGTTTCTAACTGGAGCACCAGTTGGTCTCTTACGGCACGTCCAAGTATAGGTAGGTTAGGTACCTAAGAATACCTATGGAGTCGGAGAGTCCTATACAAGACAAGTTTTATAGGGAATATTTTCTTTTAACTTCTTCTTAATTATTATTTTATTTTCTTTCTTTTTTCTTTTCTAAAAAGGTTAGTCGACATCACAGGAGACCGAAGAGCTGGCAGCTACCTCGGACATCCCGTTCTGTTCTCGGCCATCCTTTTGACCTCTTGGTACGACATGAAGTCAATCCTTTCTTTAACTTGTCTATGTATGTTCTTCTCGGTCTACCTCTCCCTCTCTTCCCTTCTACTTATCTTTTTGATGGTTTTCATGTATTCGTCATGCCATACCAAGTGGCCAAATATCTTTCCTCTTCTTATCTCTACTGTAATTGTTAATATCGTTCTTTTTTCTCCTATTAAGTCCAATACTTCTTGGTTGGTTCTCATCTATCGTGGTAGATATATCATACCCTCTTTCTCACTCTCTGAGAGAAGGTCAGGGTAATACATAGTTTGATAATGATGATGATGCATCGAGTGTCAGATTTACGCTTCCGATTTGGTAAAATAAATAATAAAACGAGGGCCAATACCTGTTGTGCAAGTAAAATAAAATAACCTGTTAGGTATACAAAAACAATAGAGGTGCAATTGAGCTTGTTCATTATTACAGAAAAATAAAATTCTAATTCAAGTTACTTTATAAAGGAGTGATAGAAATAGGACTTTTGATACTGTTCCCTCGTGAACCCTGAATTTCCTTATGGAGAAGCTACAGCAGTCGGGTTTATGGTTGATTCAACATTATGTATATTATAATATTTTATGAATGCAACTGAACCTGTACTGTATGTGAAAATAAAGTTCTAACTTACGAGTAGTAGATAACTTTCCGAGAAAGGATAGAAATGAAACTTGATATTTTATTTTATTTTTATGAACATACCAATTATATGATACCTAGAAAAGAGCGCATCCAATCTATAGAGACAATATTTAAAATCGATATTTTCGAAAAAGAGAATCCTATATAAGCTCAAGCTATACCTACGGAAAAACTTAAAACGAAACTAAGTCTGAAAGTTCTCACAATGGAATTGTGCGAAACCAACTTCTGCCAGTTTAATTCGCGCTTTATGGGTTTTTCCTTAAATGTATCATCTAAAAATAATAATAGACGGATTTTCCGATGACGCATAATCGACATAGCGTATCCCTAAATAATTATGCATTACATAGCCTACGTGCGTTAGAGTGCGCGGAGGGTGCGCGCGCAGAGGCCTATTGCATGCGCGACACATGTTCTATTCATCAGGAGACCCCGCCTGGTCGATAATACGCCGGGGGGAAACTCGCGCATGCGGTATTCATTCTTTCCAACCATCAGGTGTATAAACGACATGGCTGATAGCGAATTTGAAGAATTTCGCCGTGTTTTCGATAGATTACCACAACATATTAAGGCTCCGACACCGTTTTACTCGTGAGTACAACCCCTACTATCATTTTACAAAAATTAACGAAAGCCCACGCCGCCAGTCACAAAATACCAAAATAGACTTGCACAAGAGGACATCTAAATTTGTCACGCTAGAACATAAAGGGCGTATCTCTAGTATAGGTCAAATATTTAAAAGAATGTATTTTCACCGATAGGCTTGTGCCAAATGTGGGGTTTGAAGATGAATCGCCATCGTCAAAGAGCGAAGGCTCGCCAGAGGAAGAGAGAGGAAGCGTAGGCGATGCAGATTCAACGGCCACGGCCCAGGAAGGCGAGGGCTCGCCTACCACACAACTGGAAGTGACTGACTCGCCCAGAAGCCCACGTCATCAGACTTTCACCAACGGCGAAAGAAGAAGAAGAAAGCTGCCAGAAATCCCCAAGAACAAAAAATGTGAGTATGCAACATGCGTGCGTTTATTTCTAGCTACTTTGTATATCGATCGTTGTGTTATGTTGCATGAATAGTTTAAAGGTCACGATCGATAATATGTATTGGTACTGTATGCAATAGTGAGTAGACTAATTGCGTCTTTATTTATTAGAATATATGATTTTATTTCCTTACTTCCAGCGATTTCCGTATTTATTTTGACTCATGCTTAGAAAACTAACGCGATATTTATTGTATCACTAAAGCTTGTGACAGATTTTTTAATTTACTTTTTGACTTCTCAATGTATATCATGTTAAAGTGTTCAGCTTTGCATCTCACTACATTATGTTTTAAAAATAGTACGAGTAACTTACCTATGTACTCGTATCATATAGATTACGGAAACTAATTTTTGCTTTGTGTTTCATTATATTTTGTCACTAACCATTCGATTTATTTATTCTCTGAAACCCAACAGCATTTTCTAACTTTGCTATACACGACAGAGACCTTAATGTTTAAAAACGTATTTATTTCTTGTACTTTTTGCCTTTTAGTCGCATTTTTGCCCTAAATATCCTATAGTAACTTCGTAATACCCTCTGTTCGTCATTTAGATGTTTTATATTAATATTTTCAGCATCTATTATAGCTTGCAGCCAGCCGGCGTCATTGGCTGACGAACTGGGCTCTCTGGCGGGGCTTCTCATCCGCCCAGGTTGCCAAGGTCGACCGCTTCTGGTGCTCAAATGCGGCTACCTGCTGGATGAAGACTCAAGCCCAGATTCGGACAGACTACAAAGCCTAGGTGATGTGGATAGTGGGCATAGTACTGCGCATTCGCCTATCGATACGGGACCGAAAAGCATATCACCAACCCCTTTACAACAAAATGGTAAAAACCTTTAAATTTTCTCGTCATATTTTTCCATCTTTGGTTAGAGGGACGATAACACCTAAATAATCCAAGAGAAATTGAATGCGATCCGATTCATTATCAATAAGACAATCTTGACAAACTTTCGTAGTAGACGCTTGTAACTCACCTGTTTCACTTATTCCAGTATCTCCATCATCAAGTTGCAGTATTAATGGCCTCAACTTTGGTGGGAATATGACCACTGTGCCCCATAGTCAGCTTGAAATGCTGGAGGCGACGCACAGAGGTCTGCACAAGTTTAACCCACGGCATCACGATGAGATAGAAGTTGAAATCGGTGATCCTATATATGTACAAAAAGAAGCTGACGATCTATGGTGCGAAGGTATGTACCACGCTTAGATCAATTGGAGAAACGAAGTGGTTTACTTATTTGATCCCTTCGTTTTATTCTTACGAATATTATAAACAAGATTCAGAATAAAATCAGTTTAATTTATTCTGAGCGTGTAGGTTGTAATTATAGTTAAGATAAGTTTTAATATCTTTTTCTTACAATATTAAGATTTTTAACACGATTTACAGGAGTCAATCTCAGGACCGGACAGCAAGGCATATTCCCATCTGCATATGCAGTAGACATGGACTATAGCGATTTCGATCCTGCAAATACTAAAGTGAAAAGGGAACGGTATCTATTAGGGTTAGTATACAACATAATATATCAAGTGAGTTGATTAATTTAATATTGGTGTTATCATTACGCAATGCCATGATGCTCACATACTTTTATATTTTCAGGTATATGGGTTCGGTAGAGACCCTGGCCCACAAAGGCACGGGCGTAGTCTGCCAGGCAGTGAAGAAGATAGTTGGTGACTGCACAGTAGAGCCAGCATTACAACCTTGCATCCTAGAAGTTTCTGACCAGGGTCTACGCATGGTCGATCGATCAAAACCAAACGTAAGAATAATAACGTTCTCTATTTATATAACACAGTAAATCTCCAAGTCCCAAATTGTGCAACGCACAACACGTCTTCAATATTGTGAAGACGTGTTGTGCGTTGCATAATTTCGTAAATAGAAATGGACAACAAAGATGTTGAGAGAAGTCTTTCAAACTCAGAGAACAAAATTTGTTCTCTTTAGCTAATAAATTTTCTTTAGTTTGTAAACTATTTCATGTAACTACTCCTAGGTTCGATCACCTGTGACAAATGTATGGTAGTGAACTTGTGCTGTTATTTTCCAGGGAAATCAAAGTGGGCCATGCATCGACTACTTCTATTCGCTGAAAAACGTGTCATTTTGTGCGTTCCACCCACGCGATCACCGCTACCTGGGATTTATCACTAAGCATCCAACACTGCAGCGGTTTGCGTGCCACGTCTTCCGAGGGCAGGAGTCCACGAGGCCGGTCGCCGAGGCTGTTGGGTAAGATAAATACCTTAATTACTATGTTTGGGAAAAAAGGAGGACAAAAATATTGATGGTAGGTGCTTCGCATTCGTTCCACGCGCATCGGTTTCGATAAAAATCTAATAAATTATCTAATATATAAAAATCTCGAGTCCCACCCAGTATTTGTTATGGAACTCTTCCGAAACGGCTTGACCAACTTTTACAAGACAATTTTTGTGTACTTTTTTTGGTAGGACTGAGGTGTTAATGGTGGCCCTCTCCAGATTTATTTTATTGCGATATTGTGTAGTCCACCAGGGTGAAACCCCGCGGCGCAGCTATAGTTGAGCATAAAATACATGCTTGTATGTATGTTATAGCAGGACACGTAAACACGTAAATTAGTTAATCGTCTCTTCAGTTCTATGACGTAAATCTAGCAGAATTTACTGCGGGAAAACCTCAATGAATATATAAAATAATAATCTCCAAATTGCACCTGTACAGGAATATAAAGTAATTATTTTATTATTAATTATTGTTACAGGAGGGCGTTCCAGCGTTTCTACCAGAAGTTTATAGAGACAGCGTACCCCATAGAAGACATATACATTGAATAAACACGAGCAATAATAGTTTTACTCACATGTACATCCTCATTTACATTACATTTACTTATACAATTATTATTGAAATAAGACTAAGCTTTAATTTTGTTACATAATATGTCACAGGCAGTATTATGTGTTAGCAGAAAACCTTTGATGTAAAATCTTGAACAAACTATTATAGGAACTGAGAAAAACATGACTCTGAAAATCGATAGTTCAACTGGTAACTGATATTATTGACTTTTGATATTTTAAATAGTTTTAATTACTATTTAAAAATAACATTAATTAACATAAGTTTCAATTTGTATGACTTTAGTGACGAAAGTATTTCAAATACACACAATGTCACCCACGCCCGCCTGTGACAAAATATTTTTGTCTAATATCTTAGCTGTATCGCATGTCGCCTCTATTATCTATCCTAGTCTATCGTAAATATGTGTCATCTAGTCAAAACTCGATAAGGCTAGAAAATATCACCACAATCTTTGTATAATTACGTAAAAAAAATATTGAAATACAATAATTTTACCTACCTCTTTTATTAGAATATTCAGAAAAACCTAGGCTGTGACCTGTCTGACGCAAGTTATTGTAAAGAGATTATTGTTAAAAAAAAAACTTTTATAATATGTTGTAGGGAAAGTGTTTATCTTACTTTCTATTCTAGCCTTATCAGAAGCAAATTGAATATTATAACGTAAGAACTTGGTACTTAAAAAGCTTAACTTGGAAATGTAATAGTGAGATTAAAAACGAAAATTTGCCTAAGAAAATGTATAAAATCGGTGAAATATTTTGGTAGGTATTATTGTGACAGTTAATTAAATCAACAAAATAGTAGGCATGGTATTAGAATTATAATCCAATGAATTAAAGTAAAAATCGGGCAATCTTACCTATGGGAAAGAACGCTTAATTTAATACAGGATTCTGTTAACGAAAAACAGCCCGTCACGTGAATGTAAGCAAAACTTTACCAGGACAATATAAAACCATGAAAATTCCTTAATTTCAATACATCACGATATGATTCAAATTATAGAATTATGTAAATAGGTACATTACGCTAGTTGTGTCTGTAGCTTATATACTTCAAAGTTGGACTGTTATTATGAACACAGCAAGTATAGAGTACTGCAAGGAGGCTTAGATGAAGATTGACAATGTTCAAAATCTGACAAAGTATTCTTTAAAAATGTATTTGCATGGACAAAGAGAAAATTGGTTGCCTCGTAAAGCTTAAATTGAATGTTGCAGAATTATTGTAGGTGTTACACTCATCTCTATCATTTTATAGACCATTTGGACAATGGGTGGTTTCGTCCCAAGTGTTATATCATTTTCCTGCCTATGTCATTTGAAAGATCTCAATCAGTGTTAGGTTTTTTTTTGTATGGGTGTAACTCTGTATCTCGTGCAGGAAAACTGTTAAAGCGGTTTCAATTATTCAATAAAATATTAAATAAAACTCAATTAATTAGTATTTTAATGACAAAGGGCTGAAAAGATTTATACAATCAAGTGGAAAATACTACACGGTCCACCATTTGCTTACTCTAACCCAGCACCCCCCTCTCCCACCGTGCGCCACATGCTGCCATATTGTAAGCGCAGGAGCAGCGAACCTTTTTGACCTGCACGCAATTATAATAAAAACTTGGATTATTGATCATAAAAAAGCTGAAGTTGGGACGCAACTCAAGCAATAATGCCCATTGTCCTTTAAATTCAATTTCACACCTATAACTTTAACATTCCAACTAAATATGTATATCCAGCGCGATATCATACAAGCAGTCTAATGTCATTTATTAGAGCAATGAGATATGTTCGTACCTATGTCAGATTTTAAGTTGAAATCTACAATAACGAACCCCGTAGGTATATAAGTAGATCATATCAAAACCACTATGATTTTTTTTTGTATATATCATGATAAAACAAATACACTCTTGGACAGACAGACAGACACTTTTTACAAAAATATAGATTTTTTAAATTAAATGATAAGCTATGTACCCATTTGAGTACAATAATTATATTTTTGTTGAAATAGGATGAAGTTTGAAAATAATGGTGAAAATAATATGAATAAAAAAAAAACGTTGAATGGTTTGCAAGTCATGCACTGGCATGAGCTTGACGCGTTTGTTTAATTATCAAGCTAAGCTACCTTCCAAGCTAAGTTACAATATAATGACAAATAAATTATCAATAAATTAAAAATGCTTTATAAATAAAGTAATCTACAATTTCAACATTAATATTGTAGTCGGTTACTTCGGATATTATGTGTACATGATGTTCCGAGGCACAGTTATGTTAGTTATACTTTTTATCGTAGAATGGTATCATCGTAGCCGTTATTAATACAATGTTGATATTGAAGTAGCTGTAATCAATCGTACTCCTACTTACAATCATATTAATAATCACTGTATTTTGTATTTGTAAATATTTCAAAAACAATGTTCGAGACTTGTTCATATTGAATAACAAATTATGTCGCTATTATTTACTAATTATACAAACTAAACCATTACTGTTTCATAAAATTATTTATATAAATGTTGCTTTTTGTAACTTAGCTATTATATTAGCTTTGTTGCTATTCCAAAACAGAATTTGCAATTTAAAATGGACTTCCTTCACTTTTTAGTAAAAGGTTAGGCCTAATATGATGCTTACCTAAGTACTTATCTCAAGTGTTCAATCCAATATGAACATGTCTTAAAGTTGTAAATACATTTTATCGTCAGCAATAACTAATTGGAAGCAAAATGATCGTTTATCAAAGCTGATTGAGCTGTGACACAGAAATGAGAAAAATATGATAATATTTATTTTTCCAATAAATGTCATAGCGTATATTCGACTTGTTGTTTAAGGCATTAAACACTATATTACTTGGGACTGATATATTTGTTTTATTTAAATCTATTTGTAATGAACCAAACCTTGTCGCATGATGATGAACAGGAATACCGATATGTATGAATAAACCCAACACCTGGAATGATGTAAGTAATTTATTTTAGAAGGTAGACAGAGTTACCGACATAGTTTCGTTGAAAAAAGGCCAGAACTATCACCAGTTTTCACAACATGAAGCTAGGCATCTATCGTGCCAGGACGGTAATAATTATCGTACCTAAAGTAGAGATGGGTCAACTCGAGTTAACTCGGGTTACGCTCAACTCGAGTTGACTCGAGTCAGACTTTACGAATTACACTTTTAGAATTAAGCATTATAACGTAACTAATACAAGTCAATTTGATTATTTTATATTTTTCAGTGCGTTTTTAAAGTGTTTTTTTTAGTTTTTTAAACTATATATATTTATTTATTACTTTTTAGTCTTTTGTTACCAAGTCCAATCTATCAGACTCATCAAAACGAATCATATGATCCCAAACTCGAGGGGGTTTACTATTAATCACTGCAGAGATCCCCTACCCACCTTCTGGCTGCATCATCAGACCCTCGTCACCATGTTCAATCTATTAGACTTATCAAGACGAATCATATGAGCCTAAACAAATGGGGTTACTAGTAGCCACTGCAGAGATGCCCTACCCACCTTCCGGTTGCATCATCAGACACTCGTCACCAAGTTCAATCTATTGGACTCATCAAGACGAATCTTATGAGCTCAAACACGGAGGGTTTACAAGTAGCCACTGCAGAGATGCCCTACCCACCTTCCGGCTGCACCATCAGATCAGGTCGATGATACCAAATTATTGCATTGTCACCGAGATTACATACACATACAAAGTTTCAAGTCGATACGTCAATTAGAAGTAGGTGAAAATTGACTTCTAAGATTTGATTAAATTGTTAGTTAGTTAGTTAGTTACAAGTCAAGCTAATAAAAGTGTTTTAAAAAGTAGAGCCAAGTTCAATACAAAAATTATTATGCTTAGCCCGCTAAAAGAATGGAGATCTAAATGAGTGCCAAGTTCTATGCAAAATCCAAATATGTATTTATAGGAACAAAACAACATTATGGACAAGCATTAGATTCTATTTCTTTGCTTTATTGGATACCTATAACAATTGCTGTTATTTAAATAAAATGTGAGAACTTAAAGTCGGTTAGATTTAACTTTGCCAGTCTTTATCCGAAAACGAAAACTGCCCAAGTCAAATCTAACCTACTCACTTTTTCTTTAATAACAGCAATTGTTATTATATTATGAATCCTATAAAGAATTTTGAGTTGAGAGTTGAGTATACTGGGGTGACGACTCCAGTGTCTTTACTCCTTTATTTATTTTGTTAGTTATTATGTGGCAGCTTGTGTGCACAAGCCGCTGAGTAAAACCAAGTGGTGTCAAGGGTAGGAGGACCACTTGGTCGAGTCCTCAGCGCCCAGTACACACACGCTGCCGCGTCATATGGACCTTGTTCTGAGTATATCACCATTGTTGCTGCCCCTCCGTTAGGGCGCAACCTTACTCAGCACAACGTGCATACACGCTATGCAAAACATGCACCTTGTACTAAGTAAGTATCCATTCTTGCACCCATCCAATCTTGGGTGCAAACTTACTCAGCACAACGTACATGCTTGCTCATACTTGGAACGGTTCAAATCAAATAAGCCCGCTCTTTTCCTGCGAATCTTGTCACCGCGATTCAGGAAAACGTGAAATTTTACTACCGCCATCTAGTTGCCACTGGTAAAAGCTTTTGGTACTACATGTTTTTACTTGAACACTTTCGCTCCTTGAGAGAGCGCCTGTGTCCCAGAGGGAACGTAATAGGCTAGAGAATGATGATCCCACAAGAGTTGCCAACTATACTGTTTTTCACTAAAATATACTTTTTACTATTGAACAAAAATAATGTAGGTACTGTTTTCAGCATGCAAACACATTAGGTATTATGTGTTTTTTATACTTAAACGCTCACACAAATTTATTTCAGTCAGAAGAATTTAAAAACATGACTTAAATTGTCTCATATCTACTTTCTGTTCCCGCCACCTCAGCATTTATTTCAGTAATGAATGCTAAGTGGCGGGAGGATAGAAATAGAGCATCTATTAATTTAATAAAAAATGAGCTCCTCATTTATTTTAATTTCAGTT
The DNA here is from genome assembly GCA_931315375.2 of Opisthograptis luteolata. Lineage (NCBI taxonomy): Eukaryota > Metazoa > Arthropoda > Insecta > Lepidoptera > Geometridae > Opisthograptis > Opisthograptis luteolata. Next base: position 10,551,774 of record OV928033.1, read on the forward strand.
ATAATATTGTGGTGAGGCGTATGAAGTTTTTAAAAAAGATTGTTAATTAGTAAGTTGTGTGAAAAGTTCTAAAAAATATGTATCTATTGGTTGTTTGTACTTTTATTTACCCAGTAAAAGAAGCGCTCCACACTTTTTGAATTAACCATTATATCGTAACTAATACAAGTCAATTTAATTATTTTATATTTTTCAGTGCGTTTATAAAGTGTTTTTTTTTTAGTTTTTTTATATTATATATTATTATTTTTTTACTTTTAATCGTTTGTTACCAAGTCCAATCTATCTGACTCATCAAGACGAATCATATGAGCCCAAACACGACGGGTTTACTGGTAGACACTGCAGAGATCCCTACCCACCTTCCGGCTGCATCATCAGATCAGGTCAATGATACCAAATTATTGCATTGTCACCGAGATTACATACACATACAAAGTTTCAAGTCGATACGACAATTATTAGAAGTAGGTGAAAATTGACTTCTAAGATTTGATTACATTGTTAGTTAGTTAGTTAGTTAGTTAGTTACAAGTCAAGCTAATAAAAGTGTTTTAAAAAACGTACCTATATAAGAAGGAGGTCATTATTGAATTTTCCACCATCATGCGACAATTAGAATGTTCAGAGAAGTATCAGAGACTAAAATCTTTGTTAAATGACTTAAACCTACATTTTTAATCGTTTTTATACAAAGCTTATTATAGTAGATAATCTAGGTACTTACTCTACGTGGATAGATAAAACAATAGTAGATACAGATCATATAATTTATTGGATCACAGAACTAAATTTCATACAATGTAACTACATACTTCTTTAAAGTTATTCAGTTTGAGCAACATTTTAACCACACCAATACCGTAAAGTTTGGTTAAGAAAGAACAATCATTACAACTTATATTTTAACTATTATTTACTAAATAAATATAAATATTCATTAAAACAATTTGTCAAACAATTAACACCTTCACTCGAATCTACATACACTTGTTTGCTTTAGTTGATTATTGTATAAGGACATTTTAGCTATCCATGTGGCGTTATGGAATTCTTAACACAATAAATATTACCAAAAATTCAAATTAAAACTTACATTAGAATTTCTAAATTCTGAGTTATTTTATTCATGTATAATGGAACCAATTTAGTAGAAACATTGACATATTTTGTACACTAAATAGATAGCTAAATTTCAAAGCATATATCTGATGCATAACTTTCACCGCCCATATAATTATAAGCCCAAAATTCAGTGAATGTGTTAAGTAATCGATACAATTTGAAATGTGAATATCAGTCTCAAGTAAAACAAATTAAAAAAAAATTGAAGGTAAAATACTGCAAACAGCACAGTTCATTGATGTAGTAAAAATAAGTAATTAAGCTTTTATTCTCTATTTTGGTTTAATGGATTGTCAATAGTGGCAAAACTAGGTTTAAAACTAGATTTATAATGACCCTGGGTTGATGAACATATCATGTTTTATTAGGTATCCCTTGAATTTAGTAATAATTTCTAATATAAATTGTTGAATCATTCTGTTGCGGTACATAATAATCCTGAAGAAACTAATTGATTATATTATCAAAAACTCAAAGTGCTACTTGCAGTATTTATACTTCGATTGTAGAGTAGTTAAGATCGACCACATAGCTCTTTCGAAATTACAAATTTGCACTCTGACATAAATAAAAACAGCGATCACAAAAAAGCTTTCTAAAGTCATTTGTTGCCATCCTTAACATGCATGCAATTAATATATTATGGCTATATAACTTTATATTTTATAATTATGTAAGAGATAGCGTAAAATGTGCTAGGCACTAAAACATCCACCGATGATATTTTAATAATATAATATGCTCATAACTGTCACTAAATTATCAAATAAGGATTTGATAGTTTAAGTGAAAATTGAAGACCCAGTGGTCGAGTAAGTAGGTACATAAGGGTCGAAAAAAAGCTCTTTTTTTGAAGTCGCTTAAAATAAGTTTAGTGTAGGTAACTGACGAAATGTGATTATTGGTTGCAGCTATTTAGAAATCACAAAATACATCTGTAATCATTAATTATACATTATGATAAAATTACTAACGTTACATTTAATATTGTGACAATAGCTGCGCCCCGTATCTTCGCCTGCTATTTTCCCGTTTGTCGAGAAAAAGTGGAAGGACTGTATTTGAATACGTTGCAAGCATTTAAGCAAATGCTTCGATCTAACCACTAACATTCCTGCACATACTTAATACCTCTCCAAAATAAAAGTAGTTACAACATAGATACATTTCGGTTCATAAATACGATCATCATTAAGTAGATGTCACACATTTATTTGAGTTACATAATAATATCTAAAACGTTAAAAATAATAATATAATCTTATATATCTGAATTGATTTTTCTTCCCTCTTATACATAATTTAGTTTAATTAAATTACTACGTTTATTTAAATGTGATTTAGAATTTGGTTTCGCACAAGAGGTTTACGGTCGATGCGCGTTTTCTTACCAATTTTTACATCCATCAGTCCCCATCGAGCTCTCTACAAGAGCGGGCAGCACTTGATCTTTACGTTTTCAACGCTTGACAGTTTAAAAGCTTTGTTCTGTTTAAACATGGGCAAAAAAGCGCACTCGCCAATACGCGCGCCCTCCGCTCCTCTTGTGCTATGCTACGCTACTTCCTTACTAACTAGGTGCAATATAATGCAAATTTCACATCCTTACAATAATAATTATCATCATATATATTGTACATTTAATTCATATTTTATTTAAAGTTTTAGTAACAATTCTTTTTAGATTCAACATATATCTATTTTCTTTAATTTTAACGCAAAATAGAACGCACCAATATTTACTTTTATTTATGGTGATCTCACACTTGTCAGCATTGCACGCACTGTGCTCGCCGTACCCATCACCGACCGTCCGCATTTCAAAGGATTTGTTCACCAACCTGGCCATATATAACTTTGGGTATTATCTGCTTATTTATCTTTTCAAAGAAGTGTTTATTTACACTAAAATTACAAGATAGTTTACGTGTTGTGACTTGTACAATATCAAATGTGTTTATTTGATTAGAGTTTGTTTGATTTGTCAAGAAAAAAGTGACCATCATACTTGATTAAGTAACGTCATTTACCTCATTATTTTCTTCTCGTCAAGCCCACTTATTGGATATACCAAATTATAAAGGGGGGTTGTAAAGAAAAAGTTAATCCGCGATCTTGGAGCAGCGGCAGACATTTTGTATAATATGTGAGTGTATATCTATATCTTTATATATTTGTCAGTATCTATTGATAGCAACGTATGCGGGCTAACACCAGTTAATTTTGCTGATACATTAATACAGAATATTTTTTTATTATTATTTTTACTTAATGATAAATTTAAACTTAATGATTGCAGTGTATGCACTATTTATATAATTATGGAATTTGGAATACTGTGGCAAGATGTGACCCAAACATACTAACTAAGTAACAGGTGAAGTTAGAGATTGTGTAAAAAAATTATAATACCTTAAACAATGTTGATAACAAGCCAATCATTTTATTTTATTTGAAAATTATTGTAAACCTACCAATGCAGTTAACCTTGACAGTGATACTTCCGTTGTAACAGTTTATTACTTTTATGCAATGCAACTTCAAACATGGCTAATGGTTCAGTATTGCAACAGTTCAATAAGTTGTAAATATTATTCTTTTTACAACTCGTTTCTAACTTAATTGCGTAACCTTTTCGTATTTAGTTATATATTTTTACCATTTAGCAAACAACTCGTTTAATGTGGCATGTATGGTGTGGAGAGGTGTGCAAAACTGCATAGACAATAAAATAAAATTTATTATTAATGTTTCTGAATTGCTACGCTTAAAGCGCGAACGCTGCTGTCAACTGTGCGATCAGCTTAACACAAGACCAATGACATCACTTATATAAATTCTCAAAATGTGATTAAACATTTAATGATAGAGCTATTTAGTGTTAGATTTGTTGCCAAATAAAAAAGAACCGAAATAAACACTGGCTCAGTCTTTATAAAATTGTTCGTTTAGAAGACAAATTATTATGAAATGTTTTTTTTGATATACAATACAACCATCATAAAAGGAAGTCAAAAAGTACTTACATATATACATTTAAAATAACACGATACTTTCGAAGCAAAGTAATAATAATATATTTTTACTTATATGTGTCAATACACTATGTACCTATAAATATTTTTAATCCTCTTCTTATTTTTGCTTCCTAGACAAGTAGTTTTAATGTTGAGCAAATTCAAATAGTAACTTAAAACTATGTGCCAGGAATCTACTGGTGCAACACGTCTCGCACGGATTATAGGTGAAGACTGAATTGTAACATTGGGGTGTAACGTGACAAAGATAGTCCAGAGAAACCGAACCTCTTGATGTTTATGTACCGCCTTTAATTTAATGATTATAAATGATTGAATATGATACAAGACAGTTGCTACCTCGATGTTACATGTGTCAATATAATTTATTATTGGGTATTGTTTTCATCACTTATCGTCCAATGACACGATGTTATATTGCAATGTAAGATATTACAAGTTATTCCCACATACCTACAAGAAATCGCACGTGACATGTCGACGCCATTTCTGTGTCGCGCCATTGTGCTTTATACTATATTTATTGCACTAAGACCCTTTCTTTAGTGGTCAGCAAGACAATGATGTAGCGTCTACCAACATATTATAGTACATTTCTTGATTTGTCGATAGTCGATACGAAGCGGTGCGGCGGCAGTGTATGCGACATTCGACATTTCTAGCTCAGATACGCTCTGTCCCATACATATCCTATATCCGTTAACTGAATAATGAATAATTATATTTATGTTCGCATTTGCTTACTTTTATAATCAAAATTAAATTAATCATAATCATTGTAATAGATCATTTTTCAAATTATTTTAATGTTTTTAAATGGAGATGAGACATAAACGAGGCAATATAAATAGTAGTATATCGAGGAAGTGTCGTACCGCTATTGAGTCGCGCCGACAAGGTAGTCTTTAGGGTTTAATTTGCGCTCAATATCGACTCAGTATGTCAAAATAGTGTTGCATCACTGTCGTACAGACCAATCAGAAAACGGTCTAATTGTTAAGTTGGCCGTAGTTTTATTATATATTCGGGGAATAATGAGTTTAAGAATAGATGTTATATATTTCAGTTGAAAAATAAAAACTTTAAATATTTCGGGGAATGGCACTTTTAGAGGGGTCTACAGAGCTGATGTGAATGACATGAGAAGAAAATTGTTGTAGACACTGAGACGGACATGTCATAGGGCATTCATTAACATGATAGTCTAGTCGATTAACGGTGCTAAATACGAGTACAAAATATACATTTTACGAACCACTTTACAAATATTGAATAGGTACGAAGGTATACATTGGCACTAAAAATTGTTAGTATCACTCCGCTATATACTGGAATATTATTAATTACCACTGATGAGTAATCTAATTTTATTTAACGTCTTAGCCTTATATTTATTAATTTGTTATGCAACAAACGGTTGGATCCGGCCGCTATTATGGTTGAATTCCTATACATAACTCTAACTCAATAAGTTGTAAAGTTAGGTTTTTTGTTTAGAGATGTTCACAGTACCTACTAGATGGTATCGTTATTGTTAACTTCCAATCCACTGTTTGTTTTATTTCATCGTGCATCGTTTAGAATAATGTCGCTTATACGATCGATGTATACGTCTTTAATATTATCATGATATAGTATCACGGTGTTTATTATAAGTCTATTTTTACACTAAAGCGTTTCTGTAAATCACGAACATAATTATTCGATTCCTTACGATGTTATGAAACAAAACATTATTTATATTCCTTTTTTGTTGCTTTTGAATTTAGAAACGGTATTTAATTCTTATTGGTTATGGTTAGTATATGGTTAAAGGGGTCAACTTTGTGCATACTGACACTATTTTTAATGTTTAATATTGGGTACATTTATTACTAGCGGCCCGCGGAGATTTTGCATTTCTTTGGGAAAAATGTAGCCTATGTTGGTCTACGTTATTATATAATATATGTATTATGTACCCAAAATTTCAACAGAAACAAGTTTAGAGGGAAATGTAGACAAACCAACAAACAGATGTTTTAGGTACTTGTAGGTATAACGAGAGGTTTCAAAGTCTACTAACTTGACAGCAATAGTGAAACACTTTTGAAACTCTTGTTGTGTTTAGAATCTGCTTTTCTTCCAACTACTACTAAAAATATTCATTAATAATAATAATAATAAAATTATAAATATTAAAAATATTATTATTATTATAAAATATTCATTATTATCACGAAATTGGACACACAGATTATGAAAACTATATAGATTCGAGGCAATCGATTGAAATCACACAAAAAACGAACGCTGTTCGTAAAACTGTTTGGTACATTATGTACGCATTGAGCAAAAAGTTTTTGGATCGTCTTTGCTTGTCTACATGTTATATGAAACTTATGAAAACTTTTCTATCGAGAAGTCTAGAGTAGGCAGGGTACGTAGAACTCGTAAGTAAGTATTGAATTATTCACTTTACTTACCAAGAGCAGAAAAATGCCACTTTGTATTAGGAAAGTATAGATTGAATTATTGTGTAGTTGGAAGAAATAGGTAGAATATAAGTCACGTCATGGAATTTCATCAAATTGATACTTGAATTTTATTGTTCGTTTAAAATAGACATATGTTTGAATAATAGTATAAAATTATTCTCGTAATTGAACTGACTATATTTCATAGAAAACTATGTCAATGAACCAGTACACGTGTGTTCTAATCGTATATAGGTATATATATGATTAATTATGGTACGTACTCTAATAATATATTATTTACAGACCTTATTTATAACCCAGTTACTACAGTGCTACATTAAATCCTCTTCGCATTCCTCAGTTGAATAAGATTTTATTCAATATTAAAGTTTTTAAATTCATTAAAATTGTCGGAAGGAACCATTGATTTATCCACCGACCAAATATCACCAGAAGAAGAGGCACTAGTTCAGCTTCTAGATTACATTAAGTTTTTATTCCATTCATACTATGCGTGATAAAATTTGCCCATCGATACAATAAACGATTAATTAATCTTAAATTATACATTAATTTATTTCACATATTTTATTCTTATTTGGCAATTTGGTTTCCATTTTAAAGCTTATTTAGGTATAAGTATTTATTTATTTTTATAAATGGTAATACAGTTATTTTTTTTAATGTTGTACTAGATCTGAAGTGCCAGTTTTATTTTTAGTTTTACCTGATATCCTAATATCGTTATGTATAATATGAACGGAAGTGTGTACGAGTATTTATAAATAATCTAAATGTGGTAAATGTAATCCAAAATATCATACAATTCTTTAATTTGATATTTTTATGTGATGATACTAAAAGATACGATATTGAAAATTGTATTGATTTTGGTATTTCCACTAATTTGGTTGTTTGTTCAATACCGACACACTAAAAAAATTATTTTCTCTAAAAATATTGTATGTATCATACATAATATCATACACGTTAATGGATTCCAATACCATGCAACACAGCCATATTATAAATGATAAGGACTAGCATTTGTATTTGGCGAATATTTACAAAAAGTATTAATGCAAAATTGTAGTAAAATTGTAAATACATACTTTTTCATTTAGACTGAAGATTTGTACGTTTTTTTTTGTATCATTTACATACATAACATGATAATAAAATAATTATTTGCAAATATATTTCAAAATAAAATATAACAGGTTCGTATTACGTACATAATATTATCATACTCCGAACTTTGGTACAGAGCAGAGCAAACATTTGTTATAAAACAGAACCGTAGCTTTATTGGAAATATATGACGTCTTTAGAATTTCTCGAAAGTGTCCGTTATAAAGTTATAAGATATGTATCAATTGAATCTCCTACCAAACAAATCGGTGTTTTCAATACCTTAATTTTATCACTCTACTGCTTTACAATAAAGCTGTAGTCCAATATCATCCTTATAACTTATAACATTTTGGCACTAAACTACATAACATTATAGTGACGTTGTATTAGTTTTTTTTTTAAGAAATAAGACTAGATAAGGAGTTACGTGACTAACGTGTAGCTACTTGTAGCTACTTAAATACATTTTATGTTTCTAAACTAAAATACTGTTTTTTGTTTACATTGTAATCTGGAAGGGATTTAGTAGTGGTAGTAGCGGATGTTGAATAAATTGCAATCTTAAATTTTCTATGGTGGAAGGCTATATTAATCGTTACGATAACTGCAATACATAATGGAAGCGGTTTTTTTAATTATTAGTTATTAATCTATTTATTAAATTAGATAAAAATAAATCTAACATCAAATACGCCATACTACCATTGAATAAATTGATCTCGTATTTTCTTCACATTAGGTAGATAATTACTATAATAAGTACCTAATGAAAAGGAAGTAAAAGTTATATTAATTATGTTTTAACAATAAGATAAGACCATGAAGTAAGTTAATTTGGGTCTTCTTGAATCCAATGAAAAATAACCGATTAAACGCAATTACCAATCTTTGTGTGTTTCTGAAATTTTTTTCGCAAGTCAGTAGCCGTGTTTGCTAAAGTCAGTACAATAGGGTTTAAAATTAATTTAGCAATATTCTAAACATTTACCAATAATGTCATATACTGCGAGTCGTCTAAGTGCGACATAATATTATGTTATAAGAAAAGTAATAACTAAGTATATATTTACCTAGTTAACAAAAAAAATCTATTTCTTTTTTTGTGTTTTTATCTTCTTGCTGCTAATAATAATTATTATAAATTTGTGTAGTATCTACCAATTTTTTGATTATTTATTATGTACATAACTTATTAATTTTGGTAACTTAAACTCCAAATATTATTATTAGACCAAATTGAAATCATATACATATGTCTATATATTATTACTTTTATATAATTATTAAGACGTGTCATATATTTTATGATTTTAATAAAGATTAATCGAGCAAAGCTCTTGTAAAGTGGCGTAGCGGAATAGCTCATATTTACCCATATTTAGATAGCATTTTAAATATAATCACGTCAGTTTAGTTTTCCTCGCCAAGTAGCACTAGGTCGTCCGCAACGACATCCGAAACGTGCAAGTAAATGATCCAGTACATCAGGTTAAAGCACACGAAGCAAACCGGAAACACGATGCGGGAGTACTTGTCGATGTCCGATGGAGTGGTGCCGAGAAGTTTGTTCATGCCCTGAAACAAATAAATAAATAATAAATATCGGGGACAATTGCACAAAAATTTACCTATCCCCAAATTAAGCTCGAAACTTGTGTTATGGGTACTAGACAACGATATACATACTTATATATACCTAGAGAAATGAATATATTTATAGATAGAAATATCCAAGGTTCAGGTACAAATAATTGTCGACTGTGAATATATGTATTATCATTTTATTCTGTAGGTACGTAATAATAAAACTATTATTGAATCATCTGTTATATTTAAAAAAAAAGTATTATGATAGAGATGAAGAATGTTACTAATTTTAATTAGCTGAAACAATCTTTTTTATTGTTGGCTGTTAGTTGTGTTTATAAGTCTTTGGATGCCCTTCATGACACATCGACATATCACATAACACACCGGAAATATACCTAAAGAAATTTCATTGGCAATGAACGAAAAAGTTAACGTGTTCTAATATTTACCCAATTTTTTGATATATTTCGGTTAAGATAATTATCCACCTTAATAATTTTTAGAATCAAGTTTAAATGAATGCAACAAATACCTATACCATATGTAATGATTGTATCAATTGTTTCCAATCTTCATTCGCTCTTTCATGTTTTATCGCATTAAACATTTTTTTTATATATTATCGCGTTAAGAAATAAAAATACGAAACTGAATTGTTTTCAACATACTTCCTCTTAAAGTTGACCTTTATGGCCCAATACCTTGAGGTTCACAAGTCAGCTTATAATGCACGTGTGCATCGTCACTTAACATCAGGTGACTTATGGTCAAATGCTAACCTGTAAGTAGTAAAAAACAAATAGATTGATGTTTTTTCAATTTGCGCAAAGAGTTTTTTTATGTCTAAAAACAATGAATACTTTTGTGTCTTAAATTGAACAAATAAACTATTTTAAGCAACTTAAATGATAATTCTGTTATCAAAATTGTCCTCATTTCATCAAATTAAATATTTTTCACTAAGTACATATTAACCATTATTTGGGTAATTTTGTATGTATTATATTTTTATATCGGCTGGCTGTTTAGAGAAGTTTTATGTACAGTTGCGCGCGCATCGCTAGCACACAAAAACAAAACCAGCGCGCTATTTTCCATATAACCTCCTAATTATTAAATATTTTGACGTTTCTCTCTGACCAGGCTCTTATCAGGATCAACTTCAAGCATTCTTTCCGAATATGAGAAATGAAAAATCTAATGAGTCTAATGTTGTTTTCCTCGCAAGTGTGTTGAAAAACGTCGTATGAAACGCGTGTGCATGGATTATTACACTCTTGTACCATAACGTAAATTAAAACGAATAAAATGTAAATATTATAAGAAATATGTATGTACTTAATAAGATGTTTTTTTATGTTTATTAGGAAAATAACAATTTGCCAAAATTTTGGCAGTTCGCTAGCAATGGATAAAATCGTAACCGTTGTGGTACAAAAACCATCTGCTAAAAGTACTTCTTACCGGTAATATAAATTGCAAAACTAACCGATAAATTAATTACCAAAAGAATAACGTTGAAAGTTATCAGGAAAAATGTATTACTGCTGCGGGTTATTTAAATTGGTATGGTGGCACAAACAAACGAGATATAGTGATTTAAAAATGAAATCTAGCTATGAATTTAATAGGATTTTATTGTGAGGCACAACTTGTAAAATGTAAAAAGTTGCTCTTTCAATTTTGGTTATGATCGCAATGCGTATGCGCGCGCGCAACGCTTGTACTTATGATTACATCGCAAAAGCAAATTTATTCGCGTTATTACAGAAAATTTATGAAATTCTTTATGAATTTTATAGCAATGATGGCTCAATGGTAGTGACGTCGGCTTGCAATCCGTAGGTCGTGGGTTCGAATCCTACAATGAGCTTGAGCTTTCAGTGAAGGAAAACATCGTGATGAAACCATAGCTTGGTGGTGAAATATTTTCTAGTACTAGTTACCATCCGCTATGATATAGCTATCATGTTAAATATCTGTCGCCAAGCACCTATCGGTGTGTTCCGGCAGCCTCACTTGAGAGCCAGTTCCCAATCCAGGTGTACCGTGACGTGACCTTCGACCACATCGTCATTTAACATCAAGTGACTTGTGGTCAAACGCTACCCTGTAAGTAATAAAAAAAATGAATAAAAATTCGCAGTGTCATTATATTGGCACATACTCTTTAGACTGAGTGAATTTAGAAGGTAGTCTAGGATACTTCAAGGGGCTGTATAGTATATAATGAACAAAAAACATTTTTGAAAAATGGTCTTTTTATTGCTTGTTTATTTGTTACTGCAACGCACAAAAACTACTGATCTGACTTCAAGTAGTTTTGGTTTGATAACGTCACAACTCACATCTAAAAAACTGTGCATGTCATTGCGCATTGATATCAGACTAGTTGCGCCCCGCGGCTTCACCCGTGTCTTCCCGTTATCCCGCAGGAACCTTTTTCCGGGATAAAAAGTAGCCTATGTGTTAATTCAGGGTATAAGCTATCTCCATTTCAAATTTCATTCAGATCCGTTTTGTAGATTTTGCGTGAAAGAGTAACAAACATCCATCCATCCATACAATTTCTGATTCTACGTGATATTTGCGAAATATTATGTTTATGTTCAATACACAAACAAAAATAGAAGGCTCCTTTAAAAATCTATATTATAAGAATCAAAGTCCTGACTGACTGATATCAACGCACAGCCTAAACTGCTAGTTGGAGGGTATATTTGTCTTGATGCGCAGGGGGGTACTAAGAAAGGATTTTGAAATTCAGCCCCTAAGGGGGTAAAAATGGGAAACTGTAGCCCACGCGGATGATACCGCGGGGGACAGCTAGTCTACTAGTCTATAAGGCCACAATTTCACCTCACTACCTCACCATAGCTTCGTAACTAAGTATTTTATAACTGACTCGAGAAGCATTAGGGAAAAAATTGATTAGGTATTTATTTAGCAATAGGGTTTTCTCTTAAGAGGCTAAGTTTTACCTTCGCAGCTTTCAAAAGTTGAGGTGATCCGATTTCCTCATCGGGTTGTGGTGCCGATGGTGGCGGTGGAGGTGGAAGCGGGGTGGCGATGGAGGCGCGAGATCCGTTGATAGAGCTATCCATGGTTCCACTTTTCGGGTATCCTTTATGGTCGTGCATTTTGTATCGGCGATCCTAAAACAAAACTTAAGTTTAGCATATTTTCACCGACACTTACTTATCATCATAACCATGATAAAAATCAGACACATTCAGTCCACTGCTGGACGTAGGTTTCTCCCAAAGTACGCCACTGAGCCTGATCTTCGGCTTCTCTCATCCACCAGCCACTTTGCGTATGTCGTCGCTCCACCTAGCTGGAAAACGTCTTTCACCAACGTTTGCTAAGACGCGGTCTCCACTCAACAACACGTTTGTCCTGGTTATCGGTTGTCTACTCTAACTCAACAACTGATAAAGAAATATATCTACCGAAGACCTCGCTGGTGGAAGAGGCCTAGTTAGGGTGGTTGTCCTGGGAGGAGGCACTGGCTCCGAGGCGGCAGGTGGTCCCTCCTCTTTGGCTTTCTTCTCAGCAGCTGCTTTCTGCGCAGCGACAAATCTTTGTTTTCTCAACTGAATGCGCTTGGCCATGTAGCCAACAGTAGCGTACTCTGTAAACAAAAAACGTAATGTTTTTAGATATTGTAAAATCTTTGCACCAATCACCCCTTGATGGAGTCTTAGTAACACAAAACGAATTTAGGTCTTGTACTCTTTTATTATTGTATTAATGCAATTTACATACTTACGTATATTTAAAACGGGGAACTGCTATTGTTATCATAAATGTATTTTATCAATGGAATAATTGATCGATTGACTAACCAGTTTAACGAGCTTAATTAACTAATTTCTGAATTTATTATTACCTAGAAGGCTGGCGAAGACCATCACGAAGCAAGTGCCTAGGTATACGTCAATGGATTTGACGTAAGAGATTTTAGGAAGAGCAGCGTTAGTGGACGACATCAGGGTGGTCATTGTCAGTACAGTGGTCACACCAAGTGACACTCGAGCAGGCGTAGCGTTGCGGTTCAACCAGAAGGATACCCAGGATATAATGACAATCAACCCAGACGGGATGTAAATCTGGATTAAGTAGTATCCCATGGATCGCACGAACTGAATTTCGCATGCTAATCGTGAGTAGTTACCTGAAATTGATAAAAAAATAGTTTAAAAAAAACTGCTTTGTTTTTTATATTTATTTGCTATGGAGTGGTATTCTAAAATAAACAAGTTTCAAACTAGCAAATGCCTCAAAGGTGAAAGAAGATCCAGATACGAAACGTGTGAAAATTACAACGTTATTAAGCCAATTCAGTTTACCTGAAGACTTGGCTTTATGAAAACACGCAAGCAATAAAATTTATCTGATGTTTTTTTTTAAATACATAGAATTAAAAAAGGGATGTTTTACAAAACAAAAAATATTTTTTACTAGCCAATATTTTATAGTTTCCATTACATTCATTAATTCCTAGTAGGTAGTATATAACGATGTCAAATTTCATTAAATAACTAGCTTTTTATTGTACCTGGTGCAAAGGTGGCCATGCTCATAATGCTGGCAGCACTACTATGCCGGATGGCAATGGCCATTCTTTGCACCAGGAACGATCCTCAGTGAAAGTCTACCCTGCCTGTTATCCTGCGCCCTATTTCAGAAATCAAACTGTCAAATGTGCAATAAATTTGATTTCCTACACACATGCTTTGTGTTAACATTTTGTCTCTGAAATTATTATAGAAGGTATATACAAGGTCATAAAATAAGATGAGGTTGACAAAATTTACCCAGGCTTGCTATGATCAAAAACATGCAAGGGCCTTTTCTTTACATAATATGAAGTACCAGGGAAACATAATTATACCTACTCTCAAAACAAGTAAGACCACGAGTCGTGCTTTATAATTATTAGTCTACAAGCGACGAACTTTGACTCGACAACATTGTCGCAGAAGTTAACATTATACTGGGAATCACATTCACAATACAAACTAAAACATGAATTCCTCTAGTTACAGGATTTCGAAAAATCCTTGCTTAATACGCGCCCATAAAAAAGAAATAAGTACTCTCCAAAGACCAGCAGTTTAGGCTCTGAGTTGATTATGTCAGTCAGTCAGGACAATCTTTTTAAATAAAACATAATTAAATAAATGACTGGTGGTCCCACCAAGCAGCACAAGCACATATTTTCAGAAAAAGTGGGACCACGAGCTAAAAAAACACAATGAAATATATTGAATTTTAGCTCGTTTAGACAGTATCGGTTGCTGCAAGTAGTCTATCTCGGTGCTAGGTACCTGTCGTTAGGGAGATCTCCATCGCTCGCTGGCGGTGGCCCAACACCTTGAATTGCGGCAGGGACACTTCGCTCGAAACACCCACTGAATTGGGCCCCTCGTTCCACTTGTATCGGATGTCCCGCATGGTGTAGCCAACTGTACCATGCAGAGATATGGAATGATAAAATATAAGCACCCATCGCACTGGGTTTTCAGGAATAACAATATTGGTATATATGAATTGGATGAATCTGTTAATTGTTCTACTAATCATTCTAGGAAAAAGGCAAGATTATTTGAAAATGGCATTATTATATCATTATACATAATAAAGAATGATTATGTATTATCAACATGTTCTACCGATCATAAAAGCTTTATGGTTCTGCTGGTAGTACAGAAACAGAATTAATCGATAACAATCAGGTAATTTTTCATAAAGCACTAGACGAAGAGTTTAAAGAGTTTTGTTATGTTTTTAATCCTTAATAAAATAAGCCAGGTGAAAATTAGTTTTATGAGTAACTTATTTGCTCAAAATGACTTACAACTTTCAATTTCAATATTACATAATTGTCGATCCATGGGAAAATATTGCAAATCCATGGGGCAAGATGCAGTTATAGTCAGCCTGTAAATAAGAAGTTATACTTTGAAAACTTGTATATTTTTGTGAAATAAGGAAATCTGTTTCAAAATTGTAACATTCATTTTACCTTATACTTCGTGTTATAGATCCAGAATGATGAATACGTATAAATTCATTACTTGTTGTTGCAATATGAAAATATGATTGCTTTTCATTTACAAAGAAGGTATCAGGGACCCAAATGTTCCTAATAAATTCAGATCCGACAGAGAGCGTTTCAACGCCTGCTCTCTTTTTATATGCAAGTCTTGGATCCGTCCAAAACTGCCTGAAGTAAAAATCCAAAGTGAAATCCTGAAACACGTCATAATATGCTGTAAAATTTGGAAATCCTCTACCTCGCCGTTAACAATACAATGAACGCTTATGCACAGATTTATTGTACATTTATTTGCTATAAATATGCGAAATAAATATATGCGAGGCGTTGTTTACACACAACATTTAATTAATAAATCCAACATTTAGCTTTTGTTATGTTACTTGTCTTTTATAATTAAGTACGTCTTTTGATTCTGATTATTTCTGGTTAACAGAGAAAAGTTAATA
The DNA here is from genome assembly GCA_931315375.2 of Opisthograptis luteolata. NCBI lineage: Eukaryota > Metazoa > Arthropoda > Insecta > Lepidoptera > Geometridae > Opisthograptis > Opisthograptis luteolata. The sequence goes on from OV928033.1 coordinate 10,567,633, forward strand.
CAATAATAATAAAAACAGCACGCCATTGGCTGTTGACTAACTTGCAGAGAATTATGTTATGAAGTATTTACAGAAGCAAAGGCTGACATCATGCAAACTTGTAATTAGCCTTCAGCAATTATTTTAACTTTGTTAATTAAGTTCCTAGCTGTAAGTTTTCCGAATAATAATAAAATAAATAAAAATCATCTAGTCATGGTCTCTTTTTATTTGGGGTCAGCGCAGTACGTTTTTTCTACATTCCCCTGTAAGCCATCATCGTCATATTCACATTCTAATCATGGCTGCCCTTCCTAAGCAACGATGCCCGACGTGTCAATAACATTTCACACAGTACCTCCACTTAGACGAGATGGGTCATATAACTAGCTACCGCTTTGTCCTAGAATAAAACAAACAGTTTTCAACCATTAGTCTATTTGATGTCAGTGCTAATGGAAAGTGGCTGTGTGCCCCTTTCACTTCCATTGTTGTGCGAAAAAGAAGTCTATTAAGATATAGGTACTAACTTTTCTCCGTACACAGATTAAAAGCTTGAGTAATGTAATGAAATAAAATCTGTTGGATTACATTAACTATTGGCTTCTCAAAACATTTTCGATTGAGGAACTTGTATTTTGTTCGATACCCCTCTAATATACGAGATGTCAAATTAAGATGGACAGGATATTTTGACCGTGTGAAAATATCGTAGTTCTTATTGCTCTGTGGCATATATAATTAATTATATATTATGCGCTGCAATATGCTGCAATATATTATGCGCTTTAACGAGCAAATAATTATGTAGTACCATTTTTGTAATTACATTAGTAGCCAAGAAACAAGGTTCTATAACAACTATAACATATAACATTTTATAGTAAGATATATATTGAATTTAATTCCTGAACCAGATGGAATTCATCGTGAATTTTTATAAGAAAATAACCTTTTAATTTGACATTCTGTATACAAAAAAGTACAATATTGAGAATGCCAACAAAACACGTATTTATGAATAATTAATTGATTATACAAATTAATGATGTGCACAATAATTAGGTATCATAATTGTAAGTTGAAATTTCATGAATACTGACAGCGAACGTGTGTTGTGGCATTCTTGAGCATCGAGTACTAGAATCTATACATAGCTGATATCCGGATGTATAGTCACGTCTTGTAGTGACTTTAGACAGTCCCCGTGATTTGGTTTCCACTAGGGGTCATACACCCTGGTCTGTTGGGAATTAGGATTGCATAAGGAACCGTTATCTCGGCTTTTCGGCGTAATTATTCACAGTAGCGCAGTATAAATAAACAATAAATACACACACAAAAAACGTTTGTACGTACGCATCAATTAAATGTTTAATTAATTTTATGACAAAAACAAAAATAGCGACGTAATTAGGATTTATCTAAGTTTTTACGTCAGATTGATGCTGTTAGCTGAACGATAGTGAATTTTAAATTATTTTTGTAGATAAATACTTCTAGAATCTCTATTCAAATTTTTACGCCATGTCGAGAGAAAAATAATAAAAAACCGTATAAGTCATAAAATTACCTATTCATAAACATAAAAAGCATGACACAATAACAAGGGAGCATTTGCGACACTGTTTTGCTTGGAGGAATGCGTATTAACCAAGTAAATTATATTTTTGAGTTACACTCGACACACTCGGAGGGGCTCCACCACTTATTTTAATTGGACTACTAACAAAATTTATATTTAAGTACACGTTGAACAATTGACTGATGACGCCAAGAACTCCGATTTGTTGTGAAGATTATGTTTTTTTAACATAATATACTTGTAGGTATCCCTGCATAAGGATTCCCTGTGTCACTCAAAATAGTCTATTAAAGTAAAGAGTGAAGTGGCAGAATTCGATCCGAGTGGTCTGCTTCGTAACATCGTCATGCTCGCAGCCTCGTAACTGGGGCTGCTCGGTCGCGGCGGATGTGCGCGTGGCCGGAGCGACCGACACAAGCGGGAGCCAACAATGGAAAGTACCATGAGCACTTCCGAGACGGAACCGATAGAGAGCACATACATGGTGACACCCACCTCCACCGGCGGCCCTGTAATAAAGTCCACACATGAGAGTCGCGCGCTATTGCGCCGTGAAAACCAAACCCGAGGACGGTGACGTGACACGCGGAGTCCCTCGATCGAACGTGAAACAATAATGACATAATGTACTCGACCGAGAGCCAATAGCCTAAATGTTGAACTATTAGTTTCTCGCTCTTAAATGACCATCTACGTAAAACTAGTTTTGCAGCTTTAAGTACCATTTTCACTTCAGATAGCGAGCTGATGGAGAGGACGTACATGGTGACTCCCACATCCACTGGTGGTCCTGAAACGTTATATTTTTGGTTACCTAGGTTTTTCACGCGAGATACAAGTTACTTTCACCTTTTCTATAAAACTTTAACCGTGCTTATATAGCGCATGTTGATATATTTACAAATTTATTTATAGCTATCTCATTTGCCTTTAATGGGATTCACAGGTACGTAAATTGATGCTTTTATATGGCGACTGAAGCGTTGGTATACCTACCTAACATAATTTTATTATTTAACAAGTAGGCTCGGATCGGTGCTGGCTTCGGGGTGATATTTTGTTCTGTTTATTTTGATCATGGTGTAAAATTTACTGCGCGCGTGTACTAGGCCATCCGCAATTGCTTTTTTTTCACTGATGTTATGAAGAAGTAGATTTTGATTGTTAGTATGTTCGTAGAGTTATCTCTGGAACAGTAGTTCAATCAGATCAGTAGATCTGATTTTGAAAATTAATTCACTGATATAAAGCTACTCTTTATGTTTATTTTAAAAGTCTTTAGTGCAAATTTACCGTGTTTGGAAAAAAATGTGGTGTTTTTTAATAACTCTTTAATTTTTAGATTAAAGTAGTTATAAACTATTACTATGTCAAGTTGCATCATAATACGTCCAGTGCATCAGCGTGACCCGTGTTCAAAGAGACTGACGTTCTTTCCATTCCAAAAACAGTTTTTTAATATTTAGTTACATACATACTGTTTAAATTTTAATATTATTATAATAGATTTTGTCGTAAAAAAATTAAAAAAAATGTTTTGTTTTTTCACATCTAATATCACTATCACATATTCATGGTTTCTCCAACGCAGAGTCACCACAACTCTTCACTACCTACCAACAGTTTTACTTGGCCCTCAGTACGCTGATGCCTACTGTGGCCGTTATCTCATTCCCGGCAATCGCACGTTCTCCGCTCGCAGCCCTCGCCCACCCCGTTCTAAGTAGGCCAGTCGGTCACGCGAATGCACCCCGGACGTAATGCGCTTCCGTTTTCGGCGAACCACCGTAACCCCCTACATACACGGCAGCTATGATGTACGAGACATCATCATCATCAGCCTACACAGAGAAAAAAAATCTGACTTTCCTTCTGAGTCTTTACCTTCCAAGACCGATTCGTTCCTTATTTTACCTTAGTTTTCCTTCTGAATCATAATTCTTTTCCTTTTGACTCAGAAGGAAAACGGTATTTCGGAAGGCCTTTTTTCTCCGTGTATTTTTTTATTTATTTTTTTACTATACAGCACAACTAGCGTTTGACCACAAGTCACCTGATGTTAAGTGACGATGTGACCGAAGATGGCGTCACGCTACACCTGGACTGAGAACTGGCTCTCAAGTGAGGCTGCCGGAACACACTGAAAGGTGCTTGGCGACAGATTCTTAACAAGAGGGTGGTAGCTAGCCAGGCGAGTACTAGAAAATACCCTACCACCAAGCTATGGTTTCATCACGATGTTTTCCTTCACCGAAAGCTCAAGCTCATTGTAGGATTCGAACCCACGTCCTACGGATCGCAAACCGACGTCACTACCACTGAGCCATCATCGCTATAAAACGTTATAAAACGTTGACGGATAGACTAGTGGCCAGCGCAAGGCTGCGTTCAGAAAATACACTCTCGGTAAGGTAATATCAGGTAATGTCTGAGCCTTCTATAAACTGTGGTCTGAACGAGATTGGACCAAATTTTACCCTACCTGGAACGTTTCGAGTTTCTGAACTTCTTAGGCGACGTCAGAGAGCGTCATTTTCCCAGTTTCCATGGAAACTGCAGTCAGAGAGACTGCAGTGTTTCTGAACGCGTTTGGATAAATTTCATCCAACCTGGAACGTTTCTGAACACAGCCCTACTGTCGGAGTTTTGCCACCCGAAGGCCTCCGACATGGCCTAACGACTGCTGTCCTAAGACAACATTCGGGATTGTATTAACGTGCACAGAAGCGCCCAGTTGAAAATACAACTAGAGTGGTAACCCAATTCTCCCATCCAAGTAGTGACCACAGATAACGTTGCTGGGTTAAAATAGACCAGATCACGAAAACGATGACATGGTACGTGTTCTGGTGATGAGCGGTGATTGACTCGTGCAAGTAGTTCGCCACGAGACAATGTGGAATGAGTCAGAGAATGCTGCACATAGCGCGTGTCGTTGAAGATATTCTAAGGGTATCCATATTTACTCGATTACTTTGGAAAGTGTAATGACTTAACGGAAGCTTCTATCTTCTATATATATATATTTATATTAAAATGAATTGAGGTTTGATAGTCTCTCAAAAACTCGACAATGGCTGGACCGAATTGGCTTTAAAAATATTTGTAAAACTCCAAGAAACTAAGGAAGGTCTAAAAGGTGAGAAAATAAAAATAAACCAACTGTGACTTCGTTTTATATATATACAGAAGAGAAGTTCTGACAAGTTTTATTGACGATACGAAGTACGCCGGGTCAGCAAGTCAAATACAAATTTAGAATGACTTCTTGTATTTTTCAGAAGGTGAAGATGCTAGGAAGTGTTTATATGATATATTCGTATAGAAGAAGCACCAGTGAGTACTAAGAAAATCCCATAAAGCTTCGAAAAACAGATTTTAAAAACAGTATTTAGGTGGGGTTGGAGCTTACATCAAAACAATACAAAACACACTGCGAAATATCAGGAAAAAAAACAGTGTGAAAAATATTAACTTTGTAATTTGATTTAGCACCACCAGTCGTCAATGGTGCCAATTTTAGTGGGGATCGTTGGGAATAAACCGCATAGGTACCATCTAGCAAAGAGTATAATAACATATACTTTTCGTACAAAGACACATGGAATAAAAGGATATTAAGTATACCGATTATCCACTATAAAGTCGCATGAACTCGTCGCCGTCATGTTTAAAGATCCTAGTAATTTATATGTATGTATACAATTCAAGAGATACAGAGCTATACAAAGAAATAAATAACAGCAGGGTCGGCAATTTAATTTTAAATTGACTTGATTTGATCCCTTACCGTCCTTACAAACATTTGTATTGATAAATAAAAATTACAAACCTCCATAGTTTGGCCTCACTCGTTTGTCGTAGCTTACACTGAGCGAGTCTAAAATCGCAGAGATATTGACATCTCCAAACATTCCACCTCCACCGGTACCCCTGTAACAAAAAAACTAATGACATAATCTGTACTTTCCATTGTTTACGTTATAACATGATACCTTACTACGGCTTCATTATGATTCGTGAATGAAAATATGAATACGACAATTAAATAGACGTGAGGGATAATAAAGGATTATGAATTTAAAAACAATGTCCACATATAAATGCCGTCTTCTGAAAAAATCGGCCTTTAACTAAACACTTTATGTATTGTATGACCGAAGACCGTGCCTGCGTTTTAGAGGTATTTCTAAAGAGGGGAGACTCACTTTCAACCTAAAATATACTAATACTACGGTATAAATTTCGTTTTCTCTACGATTGGTACCAATAAGAAGTGCTGTATAAGTAACTAATTGTAGATTCAAAACTTCGAACAAGTAAAATATTAATTTTTAACAAAAATAAATTATTCAGGTTACCCTCGATTTATCTGGGATGCCATCATCAGATCCTGGTTTCCTTATCACGGTATACCAACCTTGGGATATCACCTTTCCAACATTTTTTTTTATCAAAATCGGTTTATAAACGACGAAGTAAAAAAAAATATATACGGTCAAAAAAAATGAAATATATACGGTCAAACAAAAAGAAATATAATTATACGGTCGAATTGAGAAACCTCCTCCTATTTTTGAATTCGGTTAAAAAAACAACCTTCAATATAACATGGACACACAAACGAGACAATTCGATTACAACAAATTGAGATCTAGTAAAGATATAAGCTAGCTAGAAACTTACACAGACTCTGACTATGCAGGAGTTGTGGATTCGAGACGCAGAACCACTAAATAATTATGTCATAAATTATTGCAGAAGCATAATACAATGGTGTAGGTACTCGCAAAACAACCAATTGTGGCCTTGTCCTGCTGTGAAGCGGAGTATATACTCCGCGCTGCTATAATACTCGTTTATCAGCAGCATATTATTGCAAAGATGTTCTATAGGTAACGTTTCTAGTTGGAAAACTGTTGAACCAGACAGTCACAATTAAATTGAATAGGTAAGTATAAATAAACAAAGTGCCATAGAGTTAATAATAGAGATTGGTTAGTGGACCAGAGGTTTTTTTACTTCTTACTGGGTAGCGTTTGACCGCAAGTCATCTCTGTCTGATGTTAAGTGACGATGTGGTCGAAGATGGCGTCACGCTACACCTGGACTGAGAACTGGCTCTCAAGTGAGGTGATAGGTTCTTGGCAACAGACATGAGGATGGTAGATCCAAGCACATACGTTACATTTGACGTTTTAAAGTGATCACATGTATCCTATAATTATTTCATTGATCCTATCAATGACGTTGCATAGGTTGATCACAAGGACGTGATTCGTTGATCCTAAACTAAATAAAGATATTTTTTACGTTTGACATAATTGTATGTGAGATAGAGACCTAAAAAATGCATGGTGACCAACCACATACATGACATAGGTACATCCCTAGTAATCCTTACTGAGTATCATTGTGCTATTATACCTCTGGAAAATGTAAAGTTCTATTTTTTCGGTCCATAAATATTGTTTTGTAACTAGGCCGTATATACTAGGGAACGTTAAGTACCTAATTTGGCAGGATCTAATTAGCAATCTATGGAACATGCACTTATAAGTTGCTCTATGATTTGAATATTAAAAAATAGTTGTCTAATAAACAACATACGGATAGCTGCCTTCGATAAAATACAAGAATGATTTTTGTTCACTGTTCCTTCCTAAAACCCCATTATCCGTTATTCGTAGACTATTTTAAAGCAAAACACGTTGAGGATGTGGATCCTAAACGCATAACAGAGTAAAAAATAGTAGATAACGTCTTTAAAATGAGGCTGTGACCTATCTGAATTTCACTATTTAAAAACAGAGCACTCCGTTATTATGATTTTAATATTGGGCAACAATACGCCAGTCAGCTGACTAAGAGTAATGTTCTTGGAGTTTATAATGTTGGTACCATAATTGTTGGTATAAAAAGTCATATCCATCAATATCACAGAGTAACAATTTGCCAGCAATTTTCACTATAAAATCAATCTAAAAATCCACCCATAATTGTAGTGTTAATTCAATAAACAAAGCTTCTATAACGTCCAATCACTTAAACGCACCAGCGTATAAAGCAAAACCTTTGAGACTCAAGGCAACTTCAGGGCACATTGTAATATACTTAGATGATATTTCATGTATGATATAGTGATGAATGTACGATTGTTGGCGGGTATTAGGAGCTCCTAGCCCCCTTGACATTTGGAAGATTAAAGGGGAGATGAGTCCCGCGCAACTAATCAAGAAAGTGCACCGTATCTCATAAATGGTGAACCGGGCGATGCCGAAACGGTCTGCTTCTATGAAAATTAAACTATGTTTTGGACAACACAGACCTAAGGCTCATTTTAGGTAACTCCATCTTGTTAGTTTGTTAAGTTACAGAATAATTCCAACAGTGTAGTTATGCATTTGTTTTAACTATAGGTAAGTACTTATACATCTAGGTTTTTATCGTCGAATAAATCTGACTAAATTAGATAAAAACAATCAAATAAGGAAGATTAAAAAAGACAAATTTAATAAAAATGGAAGGATGTGAAGATATGTTAGGATATCTGTTATCTAAATAAGAATCAAAGTCCTGACTGACTGATATCAACGCAGAGACTAAATAGCTGGTCGTAGAAACTTGAAATTTGGAGGGTATATTTATCTTGTAGGGGTGTACTAAGAAAGTATTTTTTTGAAATTTAACCCCTAAGGGAGTAAAATGGGAAACTATAGCCCATGTGGGTGAAACCGCGGGGAACAGCTATTAGGTATAATACAAGTAATACATCGTGATGAAACCATAGCTTGTTGGTAGGGAATTTTCTAGTGCTCATCTGGCTAGCTACCACCATCACCTTAAGAATCTGTCGCCAAGCATCTATCGGTGTATTCCAGCAGTCTCAGTTGAGAGCCAGTTCTCAGTCCAAGTGTATCGTGGCGCCATCTTCGACCACATCGTCACTTAACATCAGGTTAATTGTGGGCAAATGGACATCAAGCTGAAGACAGTTAAAGAAGAAATTGAGTTCCACAGCACAAGATACCAAAGCAGACTGGACAGACACAGTAACGAACTGGCCGCTAAACTGTAAGGAACAGGCAGTCTCCAATTTAAAAGACTTAAAAGACATGGCATACAGGGCCTGGCGGATAGATTCGCACACACAGAATGATAGATGACTCACTGGACACATCTATCTCCATTGAAAGTAGAAGCCAGTCAGGGACAGTCAGCACATTGGATTATTGTTTTTGTAAACAGATTGCCAAGAAGCAAAATACAAAAAAAAAAAAAAAAATTGTGGGCAAACGCTATACTCTGTAAATAAATAAAAAATGGCAATCATCCTTGTAAGGCCAAGCAAGTCTCTGGAGCTGGACCCCACCCTAGCGTTGCTACAGCGTGTTCTTAAACGCTTCTCATGCCAACACTTGCATGGTGTTGTGCTCGAGAACCTTTCGGGTAGATACATTGGCATACACTGGCAGTAAACGTGCTACGTATGCTTCATCAACACAACACTCACGCTGTGTTGAAGCTACACATTAATGTCATCCAAGCCGATTTCGGCTACGGTGACAGCTTGGTATATACATTGAAACACTGGCATTAAATACCAACATCGGTTTATTGGTAGAGTCCTACGCTAGGGGCCGACTCATCTTCCAGGGAATTCCAGTGTGTAGTATCATCGGATATTTTTCCATTGTCACACATTTGGCTCCAAAACTGTCGACACTTCCAAAACCTCAACGAATGACATCATTCAGAACACTGTGGCGAGCACTTTTGCTACACGATAACCCATGGTGACAGATATGGTCAATTGGTCAACCTATTTTACCGTATGTGCGTCATAGGAATAACAAAAGGAGCACGGTGATATGACCAAACGAAAGAAATATGTTATTGACCAACAACGCGTGCGTAATGGTTATGTGCACTTATTCATATTAAAATATCCGCCTTACCAAATTCTATTCGTTTTCGTGACATCTTGGTTACATGGACCTTTTGTCGTTATAAATCTGCTGGACAATAATTTTGTTCAACATTTAGCATATTGAAAGTATCAAAATTCACCATCACTATAATGAAACAATAACAAGCTTAAGTAATTTTTGAGTCTATGCAATAAATTGCACTTATACTCACAACATATTAACGTCGAAGTTATGATCACATCAGACACGCTACGAGCGATGTAAACTATCGCCTTCAAGACACGCCTGGTATGGCTTCGCATATTTGCGAATAACAAGAGACAAGAGATCTTGGTCACGTCATGCAATGTGATCATCGGCCAGTGTTGACTTCACATAAGTAATGCATCGATGATACTCACGCAGCGTGGTCGGAGTGAGGCAACCATGCGATCGCGAGCGCTATCACTAAGATGAGGGAGTGCACGCCGCGAGCACGGCGAGCATCACGAGCATGCATGTTTATGCACGTCCGCGTGCGCCCGGCGGCGGGACGCTGGCTCTGGCGGCCGCGGATCAGACAGCCGGTGAACTGGCGTTTTGTGCTAGCCCCAGTGGCGGCAAGGGCCCGGGCATGCGCTCGTACGTTTATCGACCGCGGCCCAGCCACCTCCTTCCGCTCGCATCCGCGACGCACCGCTCTGATCCTCGTTGAAACTCTTATTGAGTAACAAACTCTTTATCTTGGACCAACATATTAGGTCACTTTACGCTGCCACATATTTTTATTTAAAAGTATATTAAAATCTATTGATTACAAAAAAATATTTTATATAGTTTTTCCTGGCAACTTATTGCTTGCGTAAAAAGGAACTAGTTTCAATACCTAATCTTGGCTGAGATCTAGGTGCCATTAACTTAAACATCATCGGACCCTTGTTAAGGGTGCGAGAACCGCTTCTGGAAACTAAACTTGCATTCAGACCCGACTGCTTATTTTGCTTATCTGCTGAGATCTAGGCGCGACTCACGCAACTGACCTGGTAATCATCAAAGCTCGTCTGCCTAATGTCGTATTGATATGAAATATATGTCACTTTACGGTATATTCAGTGTTAATTCGTCTTGCCTTCACGGGTCATGCTCTTTTACTCAATTACTGAAACTTAAAATAACGACTACCGTAAATTTTACCCACTTTTGCTAAGGCAACTTTATACCGACGAGATAAGAATAAAATTTCAATTATTGCTTATAAAATGGTAAGCAACCACACTTAGGGGTTTTATTTACATCTCTTACTATTGATAAATGCATATTTTTTTAAGAAACTGCATATAACAATTTTATTAGGTAATTTGAAACTTTAGCAGTATGATGATTAGGTTGATTACACATGATGATTATGCGTATGATGAAAATTGTTTTTGGTAAACGTTCCTTAATAGTAGGGGAGCCCAAGAGGGGATTTTGGGATTTACTCGAATGCGTCAGATTAATATAAGGGAGGATACCTTACATATTGATAAGCACCTCCAGCCATTATGAGCCCTTAACATTGGTGGGTACGCTCAGGGGAATCTTTTAGATTCGCTGAGAGCTCGTGTCACTTTCAAATCGCCAGTCTAAGAAATGGGAGCATCTGTGGTGTTCACTGAACACCCCCCACTCTTGACGCGGTAGAGTAATTTTGTTTTTACCCCCTAGTGGATGGCCACCCACACCACGCAAACCGGTTGATTTTTATATTATATTTCATATCAGAGACATGCTGCAGCGTGAAAATATCAATATCTGACACGCTGGAGTCCATATCATTTCATAGTTTTTTTATAACCTTAAAAGTCTGTCTGTGGAAGCTTCCCCGCCGCTGAAAGTGGAAACATTATAAAACATTTATTCTTCTTAACATCTAATCTATCAAGTCTAATAGGTTTCCGCGACGCTCGAGTAAATCCACATTTAGCTTCATGGGCTCCCCTACTATAAGAGATACTAAACAATTTGTGCGCATGAGCAGGCTGAGTCACGATGATAAGTTAATTTAAGATTCATAAGCATTGCAAATGATATATGTAAACATAATAATAATGAACAAAAACTAATATGTAGGGAAAAATACTACCTAAACAAACTAAGATAAGGATAGGTAAACAACTGAAGGAGAGGACAATAACAAATAGAATGGAACAGAAAGGATTCCACGAGAAAAGGATGGCGGTATCGCCTTTCTCAGTGACACTCTATAGACCTGATCTAGGCATGAACATAGACGTAGGAAAAAACATCTATGGACATGAATAGAACGAAATAAGAAACCTATGCGTGTATTTTATGACTGACTGATTTTGACCATAAAAGGAAGCCTTGTAGGTACGTCATGAAGAAATTTCTTTCCCACCCGCCAGCCGAACCAAACCAACATACAGTCCACTACAATCCGGAATTCTGTAACACTCTTGAATTTTTCAGCATTTCACGTTCGTCTATAAATCTTTCAGGCTTAAACACATGTGGATCGCTCTACAGTTCTGGATCGAAGTGTATCACCAAACGAATATAAGCACGGTTGTAAATCTTTATATTAAAATTACCTCTCTATAAAACCATTCTATATTCCGTGTTATAATCGTAAAGACCAAAACTCGCCTTGGGCCTGCCAAAGGCGCAATTTTGTGATAACTTTATAATGCCAAAAGGCCGATATAAATTATTACCGGTGATTTATAAACTAATCTAAAACAAAACTATAAATTAATAATCGTGAGGGCACACTTGTCAGCTCAATGTACGGCCTTCAATCTCACTTTATAGTTTATCCTCATCATCATGCTCTCCCTTGATCATTTTCTTTTGCGCCACTTTATCAATATTACTGTTTTACATATTGTATTACATTAGATCTCTTCTAAATTTTCCTACTTGCTAGTTATTATTATACATAACCAATAACCATGGTTGGAGTTAACTTTATGAAATATAACTACGTCACTGTACGGTATATATAAAGTTATTTGTATGAAATATAAGGTACATAATATATCTATACTAATATTAATAGAGGGAAGATTTGATTGTTTGTTTGTTTGTTTGCATCGAATAGGCTCCGAAACTACTGAACCGATTTAAAAAATTCTTTCACTGTTGGAAAGGTACACTATCTGTGACGGACATAAGCTATATTACATTTCCAAAACAATTAGGGATACGTAAGAAAATTGTTATTTTGTAACACAAGGAGTGAAATCGAAAACCTATTTTTGCGTGCGCTGCAAAAACTATTGACAATAGAACAAAATAATGTACTACGGGTTTGTTGGTCCCATTAATATGTACAAAAAAGTTCAAGAGAGCATATGTCTAAATATTATAGTTATGCCACAATAAGTGATCTCTTATTTTAAAAATTTAATTTCAATTCCGCCGCTAGGGAAGGCTCTTTATTTGTATCTTGGTATTAACTTTTATTAAAATAAACTACTTCATAATCAAAACTCCTTCAATACCTTTATATAACTTTTTTAAACCATTCAATTTGGACATTCTATTCGAAAGATATCACGAGTTTAAAAATGTAAGTAGTAGCAAAAGTTGCGTGGCAGCCTTATGCATGTAGGCGTCACTGGGGTACGGGGACGGACGGGGGTACGGGCGGGCCGTACAGGAGGAAGGATTTATGTGTGTGAATTACAATTTTTAATTTTGAAATTTCTATTAAATACAAGTGGAAGCCGGGGCGGTCCGCTAGAAATGTATAAAGTTAACTTAACCATGTGTCCATCCATGGTTATTGAAATTTAAAAAAAAATGATATGGTTTATTTCACATTAAATAGAGTACATGTTGGTCTCAAGTAATATAATATAGATCTACTACAATTTATTGGTAGAATCATAGCTTTTTATATGGTAACAATACGGTAACTGTAAGGCATACTATGCCCTTATAATTTGTGCCGAAACCCAACCTTATTAGCGATAATATGGCCTTTATAAGGCAATATATTTTGACTACAATATAACTAATAATAATTTTTGCTACTTGGGTTACGTCCCCGTGTTTCTCAGAGGAATTAATCTCTCTGAGCTGTGATACAACTAATTGAACATACCGGTGGTACCGCGGTCCGGAGCGGAATTCCTGAATCGTGGTGAGATTATTAACTATCACAAGCACAGCTTACACTAGCTGAACTGTTTGAAATGAGTTAAATGTAACCTATGAAATAAATGTAATGCTCTTAGATGGTTTACAAAAAAATCCACGACATTAAATATCTAGCCTATTGGCTTACTTAACAGGTTTTTAATGAGAGACTTCCGGTTGTCAATATAATTATATTTGCCTAATAATGCAAAACTGAGAGTTGCTTGTATAATCTATAAATTTAAAAAATGTTGGGCAATATTTTCGTGTGCCTACCACATTTGCCTTAAATAACGCATTTTATAATTATTCCACATGTATGACTACACTGAGAAAAATAATCTGACTTTCCTTCTAAGTCTGACCTGCCACGACCGATTCCTTCCTTATTTTACCTTAGTTTTCCTTCTAAATTACAAGTCCTTCCCTTTTGACTCAGAAGGAAAACGGTATTTCGGAAGGACTTTTTTCTCCGTATAAAGCTGTATTCTAGAATGACGCTCAAGCGATAATCAGTACTTGAGCACAGATTTGACTCTGTCAGTTCATAACCTCATACAAATGTCCAAGCATTGATGAACACTTGAGCCGCTCCGCCGAAAATGACGCTCAAGTTGAGCGTCATTCTACAATAACCTATAGGGTTTCATATCTATACTAATACTAGCTGTTCCATGCGGTTTCACCCGCATGGGCTACAGTTTATCGCGATAAAAAGTATCTTATGTCCCTTCCCCGGGGTTCAAATTATCTATAAACCAAATTTCATTTAAATCATTTCAGTAGTTTAGGCGCGAAAGCGTATATATTCCGTATACTCCAAAATTATTCCCACACTTCGGTGCCCCCTCACCGCGTTACCTGCCCATTATCATGTTTTAATTCTAAGTTAATTTTTCTTGCACCGCACGTTTGAACCGCGCAGCTAGAGGTATTCCTGGTCCACGACCGCACTTTACCTATTTCATAGATTCTTCCGGTGCCCCCCTCACTTCACCGCGTTTCCCGTTGCGCTGCGGTGCGGCGGTTTTATTTTTCTACTACTACTTACATTTTTAAACTCGTGATATCTTTCGAATGGAATGTCCGAATTGAATGATTCAAAAAGTTATATAAAGGCACTGAAGCAGTTTTGAATAAGAAGTAATTTATTTTGATAAGGATTAATACCAAGATACAAATAAAGAGCCTTTTCTAGCAGCGGCATTAAAAATTAAAATTTTAAAATAAAAGATCACTTATTGTGGCATAACTATAATAGTTAGACATATGCTCTCGCGGACTTTTTTGTAGATCTTAATGGGACCTACAAACCCGTAATACATTATTTTGTTGTAGTGTCAATAGTTTTTGCAGCGCACGCAAAAATAGGTTTTCAATTTCACACCTTGGGTTGCAAAATTGCAATTTTCTTACGAATCCCTAATTTTTTGGAAATAAAATATAGCTTATAGCCTTCCTCGATAAATGGGCTATCTAACACTGAAAGAATTTTTCAAATCGGACCAGTAGTTCCTGAGATTAGCGCGTTCAAACAAACAAACAAACAAACAAACAAAAGATTATAAAGCTGCAGAGTTTGCTTGTTTGTTTGTTTGAACGCGCTAATCTCAGGAACTACTGGTCCGATTTGAAAAATTCTTTCAGTGTTGGATAGTCCATTTATCGAGGAATGCTATAGGCTATATTTTATTTCCAAAAAAATTGAATTTTAGGGATCCGTAAGAAAATTGCTATTTTGCTACCCAAGGTGTAAAATCGAAAACCAATTTTTGCGTGCGCTGCAAAAACTATTGACACTAGAATAAAATAATGTAATGCAAGTTTGTAGGTCTCATTTAGATCTACAAAAAAGTCCGCAAGAGCATATGTCTAACTATTATAGTTATGCCACAATAAGTGATAATTTATTTAAAAAAATAAATTTTTAATGCCGCCGCTAGAAAAGGCTCTTTATTTGTATCTTGGTATTAATCCTTATCAACATAAATTACTTCTTATTCAAAACTGCTTCAATGCCTTTATATAACTTTTTGAATCATTCAATTCGGACATTCCATTCGAAAGATATCACGAGTTTAAAAATGTAAGTAGTAGTAGAAAAATAAAACCGCCGCACCGCAGCGCAGCGGGAAACGCGGTGAGGTGAGGGGGGCACCGGGAGAATCTATGAAATAGGTAAAGTGCGGTCGCGGACCAGAAAGACCTTTAACTGCGCGGTTCAAACGTGCGGTCCAAGAAAAATTAACTTAGAATTAAAATAGGATAATGGGTACCTACAGCAGGTAACGCGTTGAGGGGGCACCGAAGTGCGGGAATAATTTTGGAGTATACAGAATATATACGCTATCACGCCTAAACTACTGAACCGATTTAAATGAAATTTGGTATAGACATTATTTGAGCCCCGGGGAAGGGATATAGGATACTTTTTATCGCGATAAACTGTAGCCCACGCGGGTGAAACCGCGAGGAACAGCTAGTTGAGGATAACACGCAATAACACGAAGATTTGCGCTGTCACGACAAGTCTGATGAAGCAATTTGCCCTATAGCTATGCATCATTGCGAAGACATATATTATACCTACCCTTCGTAAATCGATTCTAAAACTTATATTTCTCATTAAGGAAGCTGTAGACATACACACTTCGTAGGTCTTACCGCTGCTCGCATCGTGACATGAGCTATCGCGTGACAATGTGACCGTAGCATTAGCAGTAGAAATCCATGGCAGAGTGTATTTCTCTATCGATACAATATAATACAATTTGGGAATCTTCAAGTGAATGCTATAATCGGGGTATTTATTGAAATGTAATTACATGGAATGACACAATTACGAGAGGTAAGCGTGTGGGAAGCCAGAATGAGATAGTCCTACCTGCTCGTGGTCACGCGCAGCCTGATTCAATAAACATGTAGGTGACATTCTAAAGACGTAGTAACTATGCGTTTTGGAACAAATATAGAATATTTTGATGAAACAATGACCAAAAAAAGTACTCAACTTTTTATTGATTCTATAGGACCTGTGCCTGTGTAAAATATTGACACAATGTAAAATGTTAATAAAAACTATTCAAAAGTAAAATCAAAAAAACAATCAAATAAATAAATAAATAAAATCATCATGTGTATTTGATTTTTAAATAGTAAAAACATATGTTACAAAATTAAACCTAAAATAAATGCATAAAAACTCATAGTGGTTCATTGATGGGCTTCCGAATGCATTATGGTTGACGCTCCTATTTTGTCTCTGTTTCCAGCCTCGTAAATATTAGTCAGCGAGACAGTTGAAGGCTCTTGCACCACTGAATATTTGGACTCACTTATATATACTAACGGTAAGTGATTGCAATCGACTATATCCTGTAAAAGAAATAATGTACTAACAAGTATATTCTATACTAGCTGTTCCCCGCGGTTTGACCTACGCTACGTGGGCT
The DNA here is from genome assembly GCA_931315375.2 of Opisthograptis luteolata. Lineage (NCBI taxonomy): Eukaryota > Metazoa > Arthropoda > Insecta > Lepidoptera > Geometridae > Opisthograptis > Opisthograptis luteolata. Next base: position 10,584,705 of record OV928033.1, read on the forward strand.
ACGATTTATCGTGATAAAAATTTGCCTATGTCCTTACTCAGGCTCTAGAATATATCTGTACCAAATTTCATTTAAATCCGTTCAGTAGATAGTTTAGGCGTGAAAGCGTAACAGACAGACAGAGAGACAGAGTTACTTTTGCTTTTATAATATAAGTAGGGATTTTATGAAGTAGGTAATTATGTTTAAAATGATCTAGAACTGAGCAAGATGATTTATTTTAAGATACCTAGGCATTGTAATTGTGTAAATAGTTTTAAAACTAAATTCGAATCGACACAGTCTTACATCTTGTTTTTTTTTTCGTTAAGTCCCTTTTAATCTAGTTACAGTACCTAGTTCGTAGTCTTTTTATTTGCCATGGCAACAATAAGACAGTAAAGCGACAAAACTTATTTTATCAGATAAAATTTGAACCTAGCTACACAGCTTTCTTGTGAAATTTTGGTTGTTTCTATATTATAACAAAAAATTTTGACCCATAAATAGGATTCCATGTATCTATAGACCCTAGGGTATCAGAAACGATCCCTCATTCAACTGCATTATTCTGTTTGAGTGAGGTTTAAATTGCAGCTAATTTTGTTTGATATTATTTTTTACATAACATAAATGTTTGTAAAATATTACGAGTCTATAGATGTTAAGTAGAAATATAATATGTATAATAAAAAGAATTAGAATTATAAAAAATATAATTCGTAGAATTCTATTCATTAACTATTATTTTTATAATAAGTTTTTATAATAGTAAAATATTCTAAAATTAAATGAGCCAGTTCTCAATCCAGGTATAGCGTGATACCTTCGACCACATCGTCACGTCATCAGGTGACTTGTGGTCAAACGCCCTACCCTGTTAGTAGTGAAAAAAGAAAAAAATAGTTTCTTCTAAGTGTATTACAAGTCAGTCTTATTGAACGAACTAACGAACGAAGAAGCGAGGGATCCGAGAACTAGTTTGCGTAGTTTGTCTCTCGGAACGCTTTAACGAACTACACAAGACATACTAGAAGTAAGTAATTAATAAAAATGTATTATCGCTGAAATACTAAATAGGATAGCTTACATCTAAAGCATTACATTTGTGCTTGCAAGTTCTAAGTTGTAAGGTCTCGCTAAAGTATTTCCGTCGCTTCCGATCATCTTTGTCCGGCGGACCGTATTGAGGACTAGCGTCAAACACTCCCACTATGTTCTGAAAAGATCAAAAATGAGATTATTGCACTTCTACTGCAGTCAGACCCAGGCTAATTAATATGTGCAACCGTAGGTACTAGGTACAAATACAAGTTCAGAAACGAATTACAAATTATTAAGTATACCAGCGCAAGCTTACACGGAGAAAAATACCTTCCAAAATACCGTTTTCCCTCTGAGTTAAAGGAAAGGATTTGTTATTCAGAAAGAAATCTAAGATAAAAAGGGTAGGAATCGGTCTTGGAAGGTAAGACTCAGAAGGAAAGTCCAATATTTTTTCTCAGTGTATTGGCTTTGAAAAGTTATAATATAATTATATACTTATATGAACAAAAAAACAAAAAAATAAAACAAATTGGATTTAAAAACAGATAAATGAGTATTTTTTTGGCTAAAAATGACTGATTTCCATGCACTTTATCTCAAAAATTAATCAATGTGACCCCATTCCACGGTACTCACTTTTCCCCTTTTTTCTCTCTCCCATTCAAGACCTGATTCCCAGCAATATAATAAATAAAAAAGATATTAAAGTCACAGTACTTAACTACTTACGTTTAATAACATATACCGAACTAAGGTTTTGATTTGAAAAATAAATACAGTTAAAACTGTAACACTGATCCACATTAAAATAGCCATTTTTTTTTCGAATTGATTCACTTGCATCAACTTATAAAGTTTTATGACTAGGAATATCTGAAAGCGAAATAAATGTTGATATGGAGAAAAAAATCCTTCCGAAATACCGTTTTCCTTCTAAGTCAAAAGGGAAGGAATTGTGATTTAGAAGGAAAGCTAAGGTAAAATAAGGAAGGAATCGGTCTTGGAAGGTAGACTCAGAAGGAAAGTCAGATTATTTTTCTCAGTGTAGTAAAAATATAATCTTCTGACTCTTGTGTAAGTACAAGATGTTCATCTAACTTCTGTATTAAAACATTTTCACGTTTAACAGGATTTTCCCCATAGGTACAGTCCCCTATTATATATACCACTACTACTATACTTTGGGTCGTTGCGCCATCTCAGTTTAGTTATAATATTATAATTAGTATATATTATTTAAACCCGTAATTATGGAAAATGTGTTGACAACAGTACGGGCCTCGAGCTTGCAGTGTAAGTTTTTAGATTAATTTAAAAAGGGTGCTAGAAAATCAAGATAACTTACCCAAAGTATGATAGGAAGCAAGGTCCAACATATTTTCCAAAATCGTGTTGGCTTGAAACCAAGCCAATATTGTATGTCGCTTGCGAACTTGTCGGCCCCATACACCCACATAATAAGCGCTGTTTTAAACCCGCCTAGAAAAATAACGTTCACATTCATCGCTCTAAATGCATGGAATATCCATTTATTTCCCTGAAAAAACAGTAATTAAAAAATAAGTAAGTAAGGTCGCGAAGCTGAAAACTAGGTTCCTGTACGAGTGCGTCTGCGTGATACCACACCTCGCCTGATGGTAAGCGACGATGCAGACGAAGGGGGATCAGGATCACATTGGCCTATGAGGTACCTACTCACCCTAGTCTTAAGGAAACCCAAGTTGTTAGAAAACAAAGCAGCTGGGAGTAAATTCCTGCCTTTAGCAGTTCACAAATGAAAGAGGCAGTGAAACGCTTGGAGGCAAATCTACTACATTAGGATAAAACGACTCCCCGTACCTTGTAGTACCTACTATAAAAGGAATGGGGATGGATAGTTCCTGTGCACTAGCAGAATGCAGCCGGTAAAAAACCGACTAGCAACTTTTGAAGTCATAAAGGACTTGCGCGAGTTCCAGGTGGAGGACTGGTGGCACAAGACCGACTAAAGAGGCGTCTTTTATATATTAAAGGAGGCCAAAAATTTAAAAATGTATAAGCATAACCCATCAAAACGAAGGTTGAAAACAAATTATTACAAAACGATTTTGGACGATAAAATACTCGATATTCAAGACATTAAAATTGTATTTTCAAGTTAGACGCAATTTGGTAACAATTATTTCTCTCCGTTGTATTCCGGCAGCCCAATTGGAGAGTGAATTCCAAGTTCAGGGGAAGCCACCTTCGACCGTATCGCCATTTAACATCAGATCTCTTGTGGTCTGTTAGTCAATTATGTTTGTTTCATGAAATGGTGTGCCTAATCGCTTCTTTCGATACCAGATGTATCTGGTAAATTCTTCTGGAGAAGCATAAAACTGTAAAACTGTTCTTACCATTACGTATGGAACCGAACATCCAAATCCAGTACAACAGAGGAGGCCAACCATATAAACATTTTTTATAGAACGAAATTCACTTTGCAATAGTTTTGACATTGTAAGCGTCAACATAGTCTGAAATGAAGTAGGTACAACAATTCAACAAACGATTGGCGTAGAAAGCAATGACTTCAAATAACCTTGCATAATGAAATCATTTTATTCTGTTGACCAATATAACTTGACTCGATCAATGGATTCGATGCACGGTTACAGGACATGCTAACTTTTTTATGAAATACAGTTCGAGGCAATTTGGGTATTAACTTAGTAATAACGATACGCCAATGATATAAAATTTATACTTATTGTAATTTCGCCTTCTACACGGAGAAAAAAGACCTTCCGAAATACCGTTTTCCTTCTGAGTCAAAAGGGAAGGACTTGTGATTCAGAAGGAAAACTAAGGTAAAATTAGGAAATAATCGGTCTTGGTGGGTAAGACTCAGAAAGGACAGTCAGATTTTTTTCTCAGTGTACACACATTTGATAATAAGGCTAGCAACCCTATAACCTCTTTTTTTTACTATCTACAGGATAGCGTTTGACCACAAGTCATCTGATGTTAAGTGACGATGTGGTCGAAGATAGCGCCACGCTACACCTGGACTGGGAACTGGCTCTCAAGTGAGACTGCCGGAACACACCGATAGGTGTTTGGCGACAGATTCTTAACATGAGGGTGGTAGCTAGCCAGGCGAGTACTGGAAAGTACCCTACCACTAAGCTATGGTTTCATCACGATGTTTCCTTCACCGAAAGCTCAAGCTCATCGTAGGATTCGAACCCACGTCCTACGGATCACAAGCCGACGTCACTACCACTGAGCCATCATTGCTATACGTCTGTGCTGTAGACTTGTGGAGTATACCTATGCTGTGTCTTTAAGATACATTTAAAATACGATCAGAGTAATCAGATCATATTTACTTACAGTTAGTGTTACCGTAGAGATGATCACATTCAAAAATATGTAACTTGTGTACAGTTTCTGTGCGTGGAAAAAGTCCGTACTCAACGGTAAAATACCGTATAAAAGATAGAACCACCTCATATCTAATACCACATTTATTTTCACACATCTTCTAAGCTGCAGAAACAAGATCTTCACTATCCAAGATCTGACGAATGAATTAATCGTAAACACTATCGTAAATATAATCACAGAGTTGTCGACCATAGTAAAGGGTGACATTGTACCAAAATCGTATATCCCGAGGAATCCGATCCCATATATGAATGTTACGAATTCGATTGATATAATCTGGAAACAAACATTGTAATGAGAGCTGGTTATGCTAATATAATGAAGGGTAAAGTTGCGAGTGTGTTTGCCTGTAATATGTAACATTTGGAAATATTAATTCACTGGCCACAGCTCGACATTGGCAATGTTGGCCAGTGTGCTGTGATATAAGTTTTTTGCAGAGCGCGAAAATTTTATTCTTGGCACTACTAATTTAACGTTTCATTTTAAAAACTTTATAATAAGTAAAGTATACTCTTGACTGAATTACGTTAGGCGAAACGTATATTCTTTCTTTCATATTTTATTAAAAAAAAACTACCATTATTATGAATTTAACAAGGTTTTCAGTAGACCTTTCGCTATGATCCTACTTCCTAGTAAGAGAGCGGTATTTAATGTAATAAACTGCGTTATTGCATAGCTGCAGTACCTACAGTTGTAAATTTGATTTGGTTCTGCGACAAATATTTCCGAGAAGTGGTGGCGTATCCAGGTTTCAGATAACATCCAACTAGGTCACTAATATCAGGGCGTAGTTTTATTGGTATCTCAGAGTATCGTGCAAAAATAATCTCTATCAGAGTTAGGTCGTTGGAAAATACAAACAAAAAAACTACTAGTATCTGCCTAGATACCTACCTACCTACTACTAAGAAGTTAATCAAACTAAGTAGGTATCTAAATCAAAATGATACATATTATGCAGCCTAATTTTGCGGAACGATTCTGAGATAGATTAGCAAAAACAAGAAAGGAAAGGAAAAGTGAATTGTACTATTGCAACAAATGCAAACATAAAACGTCTAGGTTATTATGTATTATTATTCTGAACTTATTGTTAGCCGAAAACTGGAATATGAGATTAGACTCCGGCAACTGCCAATTCAGTCATAATCGAAAGCGAGTACTTAGTACCTATTATTAGACAAGCGACGGAACACTTGACTGTAGGTATACTTAACAACAGGTGCATAAGGACGTGTTGGCTAATAATCCTTTCAACATGGTATGCATAAATAGGTACTTTCTATCATAAAACGACTGTGATAGACTAACAGACATCGAAGTCTTAACTAAGCTTCCTAGTATCTACCTAAAACAATTTTATGAACTTACGTAAGAATTGGACCACTCTGCATTGAACATTGTAACGAACGCCATAAGAGCCTCACCCTTAGCTGTTGATAACATAATGGCGACCATCGTCACAAATGATGTGAAGCATGTGAAAATAAACGCTATTTTGAGAATCTGTAATTAAATGTAATAAAAACATGATTGAAATCTGATATCCTTACGAGGGCTGATTGATAACTGGCTGAAAGGAAAATCTTTTTGGAACGGAAAATGAGGAAAAAAACGTTCTATTTTTTAAATACTTGCAATAAATGAAGCCACTGAAGGGTTGATATGAAAAATTTATAAATTTACTAGCGACTCACCGCGGCTTCGCACGGGAACAATGTAGATACTAATATAGGGATTTGGGGAAGTATTTTACAAATCTTTGAATTTTTTTGCTTTTCTGTTCATATTTATGTATTATGTACCTACATATTATAATCTTTTCTCTGGAATCACTCTACTATCTGTTGCTGAAAACTGCATTAAAACCCATTGAATACTTTAATAAAAGATCTAAGCGAACAGATAGCGGTAATTTCATTTTACACTATAGTAAAGATAAAGATAAAGATGTTCCAAATGATAGAAATTTGAAGTTGCGGATGGTAGGTACATATCATCGGAACGAATTTTAAATATTTTTCATCAACATTTGTATGAGTACCTATGAAAAAGCGCCTAATGTGTGGTATCACGTGTGCTCAGTGGTCACTGTACATTTAATCCAGGGGTTAGTGATTAAGTCAATTGTTTATAGATGTAACAGTATGATCCTGCTGATTTTTGCAGCGATGTGTATACGCCTGAAACAAAGAAACAGTCTAAACAGTGTACCATGGATGGTGAACCTGTAGGTACCTGAGAAGGCAATATCAATAGCTGGAAAAGTAATGGCTATTGCCTTTTAGGAGGTGTGAGATATGATTCACGTATACCTAGATTATCTTGATCAAAACAAATTATATTACGAAAACTTGCTACAAAGATTGAGCAAAGAAAATCATAAGAAGTGACTTCATTAAAAATATTGTTACGCAATGACGACCGATGTGGCGCAATGGTATTTGATTCCCGCTACAAGACAAATATTTGTGCATCGAAAAAAAAGGCGTGTATTTGTTCTGTGTCTGCGTGTTGTGGATGCCCGATCCGCGTAGTATCTTTTTTTTACTACTAACAGTGTATCGTTTGACCACAAGTCACCTGATTTAAGTGATGATGTGGTCCAAGGTGGCGTCACGCTTCTCCTGGACTGCGAACTGGCTCTCAAGCCTTATCTTAGATACAGGAAATGTTAGTAAAGAGCTATGGGCATGGGCGTTACTAAGTAGTATGATTACAATGTATGGGGTAAACCTGAAGAACCACGACATGGATTGGCATCCGCATCTATACTGCACACCAGACCTGGTTCCGTGTGATTTTCCATATCACAATATTTTAAAGAAATGGCCGATTAATTGTTTCCTTTCGCCGAATAAACATTGACGGTTACTTTGAGAGGTTAGACACGCCTTTCTGACAAGCCTTTGAGATGGAAACTACGTTGAAATCCTACTAATATTATAAATGCGAAAGTTTGTATGTGTGTGTGAATGTTTGTTACCACGTATCACCGTAACTTTAATGAAATTTGGAATGGAGATAGCTAATACTCTTTTGTCCTGGAAAAAGGTTCCTGCGGGAAAACTGCAGGGCGCAACTAGTATAATATAATTTTTATGCTCGATTTTATAAACATTTACTATGCATATCGATCAGCCCTCGTTGCACTTAACTAAGATGTAGAGATCTACAATCCCTAACTGTGACTACTTTGTATTTATTGTCTAAACAAGTTTACCACACACCTTAACAAGAGTGTCATCTGAGACTGCTGTTAGAAAGAAGTTGAATATCCACACAATCAGAAGAAAAAATAGCTTCGTAGACACCACATTTCTATCGCGGCTTTTAAACAAAATCCTGGAAACAAAGTTCTTTAAATTTCATCTCGCCGTCTATATTTAAGGTCACGGTACCATAGATCTTAGAAGCAAATAGATCAGGTAGACATACATACAGTACACTGAGAAAAAGAATGAAAAGAATCCTGACTTTCCTTCTGACACTTAGGTACCTTCCAAGAACGATTGCTTAATTCCTTATTTTACTTACTTAAGTTTTCCTTCTGAATCAAAAGTCCTTCCGTTTTGGCTCAGAAGGAAAATGTATTTCAGAAAGTGTTTTTTCTCCGTGTAGGTTAATACTTTTTATTTTTAACTAGCTGCGCCCCGCGGTTTCACCCGCGTCTTCTCTATATCGCGCAAGAACCTTTTTCTGGGATGTAAAGTAGCCTATATATCAGGATATAAGCTATCTCCATTCCAAATTTGACTCAAATTTGTTGAGTAGTTTTTGCATGAAAGAGTAGGTACAAATAGCCCACACATCAAAACTCACAAACTTCCACGATTATAATATAGTAGGATGAGAAAAATGAATATTTTTATTTTGTTAAATAAATATTATACGATACTCAATAAATAGTCCAGTTAAAAAATTCTCGTTATAGATATTAATAAGCTACTGACATCAAAATATAATGATCTAATTTCTACGCTATAATGTATTTTCAAAACCAAACTTACATAAAATTATGGTGTGCCGATGTATCGGTTATATTAATTAAATTATTTGTTTTGTTATTTTTACAGCCGAAAATCAGTTCATGCGACGTTAGGCACTTAGTACCCCTCGTTAAATTACCTGGACACTTTGACCAAGTCGGTACTGAGTGAAAACTTCCAGCGAAAACGCGAATCGCATCTACTATATATATAGCGTGCTGAAAAAAAACCATTATACTAAAATCATTTTTTTACACCTTACAGGGTAAAGTTTGCACTGATGTTAAATGACGATGTGATCGAAGATGTCATCACGCTACGTCTCGACAAGGAACTGGCTCTCAATTGAAGCTGCCGGAACACACCGATAGGTGCTTGGCGACAGATTCTTAAGAGGGTGGGTAGCTATAGCCAGGCGAGCACTAGAAAATGCCATACCACCAAACTATGGTTTAATCGCGATGTTTTCCTTCACCGAAAGCTCAAGCTCGTTGTAGTATTTCAACGTGCGATCTATACTGGTTGCAAGTAGACATCACTTTCACTGGGCTATCATATTTTCATTATAAATAAAAAAAAAAAAAAAAATAGATCGTTTGACGTTTGTAAATATAGCCATATCTGTATACTATTATACAAGCTGCACCCCACGGTTACACCTACGTTTTTCCCTTTATCACATAGTTATACATTTCCACCACAAAAGTATGCTTGGTGCTGTTCTAGAACCTAAAGTAACATTATACCAAATTTCATTAAAGTACGTTTAGTCGTTACCGGGGCCGGGGCATGGGTAAAGTTTCTAAGTACCAAATAACGTCATCTTTACTAAGACATTTTAATATGGATATTATGCCTCATGATCGCAGAAATTCAGAGATTGATAAAAAAAAAAAGATTAGTAAATAATATAATTAGATAAATTTTAGTTCGGCTTTAGGCCCTCAACCTGCAAGCAATAGAAAGACCTCATACCGATTCGGGAATGACGAAAACATAAATGTGCATACAATTATGTCACGAAACGAAAAATTACCTCCTAAAAGTCAATAAGTCAACAGTACTTTATTCAATAGGATACATTGTGATCACTTTAAAACGTCAAACTTAAAACTAGCTACGCCTGTTCCAACCTCATTGCGCCAAGAAAAGTTGTTAAAATGGTGAAACTTACTAAGGTACACCATATTCCTGTTTGAAGAAACATGCCAAAAGTGATACCCCTCAAAAGTGGGTTCAAGAGTTTCCCAGAGTCCATCCTTCTCGTGTATTGCTTTATAAAAAAATCCATAAACAGGTAGGTCATGCCAACAGTTATTGCTAAAACTAAGAAATCAAATGCTCTTACTGAAACAAATTAATATTGTTAGGAGCTAGCAAGGTACAAGAATCCAAACTGCAACATTTTACTTCTGAGTTCAAAACTCTGTAAATTTTTAAAATAACCATACTCCGAGTAATGGTAACAATAAGAACCTATTAAGTTACCTATTACCTAACCACATAGTTTCAAGAAAAAAAAACTTTTTATCTTTGAAATAGTAAGTATATTCCAGTTTAACTTGATATTATTATTTACTAGTTGCACCCGCGGTTTCTCCCGCGTCTTCCTGTTATCCCGCAGGAAACTTGTCCGGGATAAAAACAGCCTATGTGTTAATCCAGGGTATAAGCTATCTCCATTCCGAATTTCATCAAAATCGGTTAAGTAGTTACGGTGACACGTTGTAACAAACATTCAGACACACAAACTTTCGCATGTACAATACAAGTAGGACTAACAGTAGGTAGACAAAATTGCTTACTAGGATGGCATATATTTGAAAAAATATCTATGTTATGAACCGAATTGGAATAAGCAAAAGCTAAATACATAAAATTCTTTATGCTCTTCCATCTAAAATGACTATCTGTAGGATCCTGAAAATACAAAGATAAAATACATGAAAAGAAATTAATAATAATATAAATAATAACAATGCCCGCACAATCACATACATAGGCTCTGACCCCTAACTAGGTTTCCCTGTATCTAGGGTATCAGAAACTACGAGGAACAAACTTTTTTTTTAATGCACAAATATTTGTCCTGTAGCGGGAATCGAACCCGCGACCTTACGCTTCACAGTCGGCTATCCGCCCATTGCGCCACATCGGTCGTCAAAATTAAATTAAAACTAATAACTAAGTGGGATGTCGTGGGATGTCGCATGTCCACAAAAAAAAACTAAAAAAAGACTTGAGACTGTTTTTTTTCAGTTCAAATCTAAAAAAACCCGAAACCTAGCAAACTCAAATGGCTGTGGGCTGGTCATATAAGTTGCAGAACCGATAACCGTTGGGGTAGACGTGTTCTTGAGTGAAGACCGCAACTTGGCCAACGTAGTGTAGGACGCCTTGCAACAAGGTGAAGCGACGACTTGCGCCGAGTGGCTGGCAGTAGTTGGATGAGAAGGGCTGAAGATCGGGCTCAGTGGAGAAACTTGGGAGAAGCCCATGTCCAGCAGTGGACTGACTGATACAGGCTGATGATAATGTTGAAACCCGAAACCCAACCCCGAATTAAAAAACACACCCCTAAGACTATTCTGTGATTTTCACCTCTGTAACACAACTTTCATCATCATCAGCCTTTCACGTTCCCACTGCTGGGACTCTACCTTGTCTCAGAGAGAGAGTATGGGCCGTAATCTACCACGCAGGCCCAGTGCGGGTTGGTAGATATCATATGCCTTTAAATGTTGCAGTTCTTGGACATGCCGGTTTCCTCACGATGTTGTTTCTTCACCGTTTTGAGCGATGGCAAATCCGCACATAACTTATTGTCTTATGTGCGGAGCCGAGAGGATTCGAACTTGGTGTCGGTGCGTTGTAAAGCGCACGCAGTTAGCCATCATCGCTCACAACTTTAACTCAGTAGAATCTTAGGTTTTAAAAATGTTTGACTTCTACTGATTTAAATACGGTACGTGGGTATATCGAAATTATCAAAAAGCATATATACCTATACTACTATATGAGAATTTACTCACCCTTTTATCCAAAAAAGTAGATAAACTAGAAGATAAGTTTATAATGGTGCTTGGCATTGTTATAAAATCTTATACACGATTTAGAACTTGATTACTTATATGTGCTGTAAAATGGAAATATAAGGTTTACTGAGAAAATTCGACAACTTCTGGTTGTTAGTTTTTATACAACTCAAGAACCGTTAGGCCAATTGTGGTAAAAGTTAAACCAGTTAGTGGATAACTTTTAAAATAAATACCAACATAATCATAATTACAAAAGGGAGGAGAAATCTCTCATCCCATAGGGCACTACTGGCATAGTTCGTAGTATATTATATGTCTTAATTCTTGAAGACTTGTGTTGTTGCATTCGCCGCAAAAAAATATATGGTGGTGTGATGGATAAATCAGTGAAGAAGCTAGAGCTAGCTAGAGGTACGTATTACTACGTATGTATTTGTTCTTTTTAGGATCTAAACGCCAAGTCGATAGATCGAGATCCTATCAATAGATGAAGCAAGGTCGCATAATTTATTTTTACATTTACATTTGATTTGATTTAGTTATGTAGATATAAATAGGTGCTACGGTATGGTGTACTTACTAATTGTAAATAGAAAGTCAAGAAAACAGAATTACAATGCAAGTTACATGGTCCATGCAACATGTTCATTAATGCAGGTTATTTACTCACATTATAATATAATCCTTCCTAAAAACAATCGGTTTACAACTATGGTCCCATGTAAAAAACATTTATCGTTATTAAACCATGCAATATATTTTTATAAATTTATAGTGTTATTGTGAGTTCAATGAACATGACAGGTCTACTAACATGACTACGACTACCTGTCACCAATGTCACCATTCTTCCTCCATGGGTTTAGGAATCTATCATCATCATCTATTTATTTTATATATTTATCTTTTTTTGTCTTTTACGTCCTATAGCTCTTTAACCTTCATAACAACTCTATACAATAACCAGCGAAGAAACTTTTTGCTTCTCTGACAATAACATATTTTTTACGAAAGTAGGTGCTGCTAATTGAAGTGCAGTGTTGTACGATAGTAAGTAATTGTCACTATCAAGACATAATTACCAATACCAAAATCGATTTACAAAATTAGCAACTTACTATTTAAGTGAGACCCGCTCACATGTTGCACCTGCACCATCAGCCACCAAGAGTTTCCCTGAACTCATAACTCGCTCCGCAACGCGAACAGGAATCAATCATCGAATAAGTAACCATTATTGGCTAATCGAGATATCTTGAGACATGTTCATATATATTCGAATGATTCACTAATCACCCTAATTAGTTTCTAGTTCTACCTAAGTCACATTTGACTTTTAATTCATCAAGAATTTTTAATTTTCATGATGATCCTCAAATAACCATAGAATTATAAGACAAATTCTATGCAAATAACTATATCGTTAAGATTCTCCATAAAGGACACCGATCAAATTCTCTAAAATGTTTATGACACTAACATGAAACGGACATGGGCATAATTGTGACAAGAATAAGTCGCAGAAGTCCATAAATCAAGAATCTAATCTAATCTAACTATATCGTTATTATCGCCACATTCAGAGACTAGTGTTCAAAATCATCATAATATTACGTCTATGTCGGTGAACAGAGAAAAGCCTATGTCGAGAGGTAGTTTATGATGTGCTTATGATCTTTTACGTGTTCATATCATTCTAACTGATATTTTAGTCATAAGACGCGATACTTTACTGCATGACTTGTTCCTAAAGTGCTCGATTTCGTGCAGAAAAACATTGAAAGCAAGTCACTGAAAAAAATATTTCTCGAGTTTCTTTTGTTTTTCACCTTACTGAGACATAATTCATCATCATCAATCAATATTGCTCCAAGAACGGCTTATATATATATAGCTGGTACAGAGGTAAAAAAATTAAACGTTTTCGTTTTCCCGTAATGTCAAATCTCAGAACCCTATATACTCGTATCTAATACCATAATGATGGAGCTTCCGATCATAATACATTTAATGAGAGACGATGTCCTGGTGACCTGATGTCTTGTGTTGAACACAACCAAATGCCTTAGACAAGTCTCAGAACACGTCTATAGAGCCTTTATGAGCGTCCTGTGACTTCAGGCTTCATAGATGTGTGCTCAACATGCCTTTTTGATTAAATCTTTGCAATGAATTCAAATAACGTTTAACGTTTTATCGTATATTTTACTGAATGTCGGTAATACTGATACTTGTCTAAAGTTAGTAGGGTCAGTCGTTGTACAGTCAACGAACAAACACAAGTCGCTGAACAAACACATATTTTCCGATTCTCTTTATCATTTTATACACCAACTTTCGACCGAATCATCACTTCACCTCACCTGTGTTGTGTTATGGTCAAACGCAACCTTGTAAGTTGTAAGGAAAAAACAAACATTACTGATACTGATAATATATCAGGTCTACTAATCTACTAATTTCATAAATGAAAGCAAAGTAATTGGTTGGTTCTTTTTTAATCGGTAGTTTGGATGCAGACAATAACAAGCAAATTACGAGTATATTACTGGCAGGGCCCTACGTAAAGATTTCCCAGGAACTGTTTATTTTTAGAAGATGTCTGTTTAAAAATTACATTGACTTGTTGCTCCGTTGCTAAGAACAAACCAACAAACACACATTTGCATTTTTAATCATATGAGTATATCGTACGTTATTAATAAAGTTTATTAAGAATTCATCATCATCATCAACCACCTGTAGATCAGTCCACTGCTGGTCATAGGCCTCTCCCAAGGTACGCCACTGAGCCTGGTCTTCGGCTCTTCTCATCCAACTATTGCCAGCCACTCGGCGCAAATTGTCGCTCCACCAGGGACGTCCTACACTACGTTTGCCAAAGTCGCGGTCTCCACTCGAGAACACGTCTACCCCAACGGTTATCGGTTCTACGGCTTATATGACCAGCCCACAATAAGAACTAAGAATAAGAATTACTTAAAGTTAGCTAGATTAGTGACAAAACGTTGCTTATTTTTGCCTACTTTCGCGGCACAAAATCAGCTTTAAAAGTTTTTGGTGAGGCAATAAGTCCTATATCCGGCTTGGCAGACGGTAGTATCCCATTCGAGCATTCGATCCTGTACTTTTGTAAGATACCAACAAATGTTATGAACACGAAGGACTTCGCCAAGGAATCGCCAGGACAGCGTCTGCGACCTGCCAATAAAAAATATGATATAATGCTCGTTCCTAATACTTATTGTAACTTCACATTTGGGTAGGTATAATTATATGTCCTTCTATATCGAATTTGTTTTCGATAATATACGACTATACTCGTACACTAATTTTGACGATCTTTGGGCGTGTATTCACTTTTCTACCGATGAACTTAAATTGAGATTCAGGTACACCTACCTACCTGTACATTGAAGATATTTAATCAAGTGTCATGTGGTCGTGTTTGTTACTCGTTACAGCTCATCATAGACATCCTGTGTTACAAGTTCATTGCTTGACCATGACCATAGGCCTTTTCAAAGGCAAAATACCTACTAATAAAGTTGAAATAAACAAACTCACGAATAAAAACCTTGACACCTACCTAACCCGAAGGGGTACATGTGCTCCGAATTTTTCAGCATTTCACGCTCATCTATAAATCTTTCAGGCTTAAAAACGTGCGGATCGCTCCAAAGTTCTGGATCGAAATGTATGTCATGAACGGATATAAGCACGGTTGTATCTTTAGGTATTAAATAGCCATCTATGATCGTGTCGCTTAGAACTCGCCTTGGGCCCGCTAAAGGCGCTATTGTATAATACCGCTGTAACTCCAAAATAAAAGCCGACGTATAAACTAATCTGAAACATAATAATGAAAAGAGATTATCTCAACACCGTATACATACGCGGCGTACGCGACACGCGCGTCACTGACGTTTCGTATAAAAAAATTATACGGGGCGTACGGTTCGAATAGGTGTTTGAGCCTAACGCACTAACGCATCAATTATCGGCCAGTTTCAATAAACTTATCTATCTATGGTTTGCCCTACCGGAGACAGAAATTTAACAGAAGCTCCATAGAGCTAATGTCAAGTGTCTATCTCTAGATAGGTTATTGAAACCGGCCGTAAAACAGAGTCTGTCTTTCTCGAATGCTATAATTTGGAAATTTTTATGATAAGAGAGAACAGGTACCATCTAGGCATAGGTAGGTACGTGCTAAACCATCGACCGCACCATTGCTTAACTTTAGGCATAGCAGGATTGCGGTGTGCGCGAAATTATATAAGTATTAGAAAGGCTTTCTCACTTGGCATTGTCAGTCCAGCACGGCATTCTGTCTCCTATGACTCTGTCAATTTCGTCGTGAATATTCCGTTGAATGGATTTGTTTCTTAGAACTGTCAGTAAGGCGAATTCAAGAACGTTGGCTGTTGTTTGCGAACCAGCAATAAGTAGGTCTAGGCAAACCATTTTCAGTTGTTCTTCTGTAAAAATAGATAAGAAATTCTTGCTTTTATAAACTGTAAAGAACAATTATAGAAACACATCTAAATGAGAAAGTATTTTGTAATAGGATACATAGTCAGATACTAGGCAGGGGGAAGGCAACTTGCAACTTTACTATGCCTTTATTTTATTATCTCACCTGTGAAAGTTTCCTTTTGTTGAGACATTTCTTCAATAAAGGAATAAATTAAATCATGTCCTTCTATTTCATTCCTTTTATGCTTATCTATGGCTTCCTGTTAAAAAAAATTGTTAATATTGTTTTATTCGATTACTCGTACTAAAACGGCTGTTGTAGTCAACCCTAATTTGATCTTAATTTGACCATAATTTTAATCTCACCTCGATGATATCTGATATTTGTTTATTTAATTTTGTAATTAATGCATATCCACTATGGTGTGGAATGAAAAATCTGCACCATGGTATTTGATTTAGTAAACCACCCGCCATTGAAAACGCCTTTGATCGTTGTTTAAATAATTCTTGCATGTGTCTCCATTTATTTTCTTTAATTTTTTCTCCTAGAAAATAGACAATACAATAGTCAATTATTTATCAATCTGCAAATAATAATAATTTGAGCAAAAATCAACCTGAGTTCAGAGTGTGTCACACACAATAAAAATATGTAGTTTAAAAAAACTAAATTTTACATAAGGCTACGATCATAGAATTATAAGACATTCTATGGCTACGATATACTTAATGGTTAATTCAAAAGCGTGGAGCGGTTTTTGCCTTTTTACTTTCTGACATTCACCGGATCATCTGGTGTGTTTTAATCCCTACAATGAGCTTGAGTTTTCGGTGAAGGAAAATAATACAGTGGCGTAGCTTGGCATTTTCTAGTCCTGCAGTGCGATTCTATTTCACTCGGAAAGATTCCGTGTCGAATTCGACGTCACTTTCGCTTCACGTTTTCGTTTTCGGAAACTTTTCCGTGATTAAACAGCTGGTTTGTTAAATTAAATGTCAGTTTCAGAATTCAGATATGTGAATCGCGTCCAAAAAAATCTCGCGACAACTTTTCCGAATTCGTGGTCGGAAGAGTTTCAGAGTGAATTAGAATCGCACTGCGATGTGATAGCTGATGGTGATGGTGATGGTGATGGCTATGATGGCGCTGGTACAAACGGTTATCCACTTCACACTCGACGTTCACCTAAGGAACTCAATAAGAAACATTTGTGCTCAGTAGTGAATAGTGATGTTTAGTCGAACTTTGAGCAAATATAATGTGTATGCCTATTTGATAAGATGCTTAGGATAGCCTTGCTCGTCACTGAGCTTCTCAACCATTGTAAACTGACACCATGCTGAGCGATCCTGCAAAGTATTTCCGTTTACTTACCAGACGGGTAATCAGACCTAGAATTTTTCAAAAGTGTTACATACCTGCGACAAATTTCCATAGCACATTCATAACTGCTTGAGATACGAAACTGTTCGGGTTTATTGACTTATTACTCTTTTTTAAATAATCCATTACACTGAGTAGTTCGTTTTGTATCTCTTTTTCCATTGGAGTCTTCCCGAAGCCGACATTTTTTAACTGGGTTAACGTGAACTGTCTATGAATTCTCCACAATGCACCATCAGTAAATGTAATACCTGAAAATATAAAAATTGCTACATAAAAGAGCTCTGTTTAGGATCACGTGAGAATGTGGCGTAGAAATGTGACTTCTTAATAAACGAGTTAGATAGTTCATTCCACGGAGAGATGTAGTACAACAGCAACTAGTTTTATGGTAAAAAAATTAAAGAATAAAAAACTTGAATGTCCTGATGACCTATGGACACTAGTTATACTATTAGTTACAGACGGAATTTAAAAAACTAATTAGCTAACTGAGATGGCGCAACGACCCAAAGTGAGTCCTGGCCTCCGATAACAAAAGACGCCACTTCGGTCTGTCCTGCGCCACCTCCTGCTAGTCCTCCACCCGGAGCTCGCGCAAATCCTTCGTGACAAACGGAATTTGATCACGGATATTATTTTTTAACAGTTCATCATCAGCTGGAATAAGGTCAGTAATATAGAGGCCTCCCCCCGCCACTAGGAGCGACTATTAGCCATTTACATCCATGGGCTCCCCACGACTCTTACAATATCCTCTTTCCATTTAGTTAGGGGGCCTAAGAACGCCTTCCGGTTCTTGGTTGCCCTTAGAACAGTTATAAAATATGTAAATATCCTAGTTTGATTGTTACCCCAAGCGTCGTGTGTGCGGAATGCAACTGAAATTCAGGGGCGATGCGGTCTAGTATTGTTGCTTATTCCATTGCTGAGATTGCTGGAAACTAAATAAATAATCTTACCCATTCTTTTTCCGAGACTTCTTAATCTCAGGAAAAAGTTATCCGGACGTCCTTCAAACGCTATGTCGGTAAAAACTTGACGAACATTTTTTTCTCCGTAAACTACTACCACCAGTTCACTTCCCATTTTTAAGCCGAGTACTTTTGTAGAATACTCTTTTGATAATTCCAACAGAGCCATAAATTGACTGCCATGTTTTTTGGTAAGACTGTGTACGACATTACTACTACCAATAATTGGATACCATTTGGGACCTGCAAAAGTGGAGGTCTTTGTAACTGCAGTAAACCTGTACATTTCTACAACTTGAAAACTTGAAATTTGGGAAAAAAATAGGGAGTGTATAACGACAACTTTTTAAATTTTGAATTAATCGTTAGGTATTTATGTCTTTTTAGTCTTAACCTATATATTTATACTAGCTTCCACAATTTCCTAAAAAATCTCATATTAATTGGTTACACTGTACATTGATAAATAAATGAATGTTTATAATACATACTTACCTACAATGTTAATGTTGTATCTGGTTATGAACTTCTCTATTGCTAACGTTAATTAACGTTAAAATTAAAAATCTAATAAGGGTTTAACTACCGACTTACCTGGAGGATATTTCTTTGGCTTGATAATGGTATTGATGATAAATCCCACCAAAATTATAATCACCAAAGCGACAAGATATGAAATCATTTTCTGTGAAGGCGAAATGAGCCTGCACTTACACTCCTTGAAAATTAGCTATTGAGTAAAGCTTGTCGCTATTTATGTCTGGCTACTTTGACGTCCGTAATCATAAAAACACATAAACAACTATCGCAGCTTTTTATATATGGACCTCTAATTATGTTTTTATCACTGGCAATGACGCAAACTAAATTAATTTATTGCAGTTAAATGTAAACCAAAAAATAAATTACACAAACATTAAAACCACAATTATTAAAAAAAACAGCTTCACAGCGTTCTAACGTAAATGTTAATTGTGGCAAGATAACAGTTATCAGAATGTAAAATCTTGGCAAGTCCGCCAAAATTTTCCTTTATGTATACGGTGTCATTGGGTAAGAACGTCTATTCACTGTAGAATTATAAGCACGTGTAGCGAAATATTTATGGCAAAAAAGTTATTTATCGGTACGGTATTTTTACCACGTAGAGTAGAACTGGACGACGCGACTAACACAACTGGTTGTTCGTAGAAATAAATGTTTCGAACATTCAATCGACGACAATTATACGGTGCGACGGAATTCATGTCTTACGACTTGTAACTTTCAGTTTATTTTACGACAGCAGATAAACTTGGCATCGCCTTGCAGCTAATGAAGACTCAATATGACATAATAAGTACTCAAATAGCTCAACGTTGTCGCATAAAAGATATTCTTACAATGAGAAATAAAAAAATTTAAGTAGACCTTTATTATCTTACGTTGCGCTTTAGGTATTATTTGAGTTTTCAAAAGAATTACTAATGATCAAAGTATAAGACAACGTGGACATGAAAAAAAACACAGATAGGTAGGTAAACTAAGGGATAACATTTTATTTAACAGTCGATTTTTTAAATAATATTAAATAACTTTTAAAAAAATACATATAGGTACTGTAGCAGTTTCTTTTTTCAGAGTAAAGTGTTGCCTTCTGATATGTCACGATTTTGGACTACTAAGACTGTGTCTTTGCCAAGATTGTACCTATGCATCGCGCTGGTGTTTTGGATTAAGACGCCAGGTTAGTTTGTCTATGTTTATGACAGTATAAGTCTCTCCGCAAGTCCGTACGGGATTCGCATAGTGACAGATCTTTTACTCTCCTAGCTTTCTTTTTCAGAAATTTCTTGACTCAGTCTTTGTTTTTACAGGATCATTACACGGTTCCGTGCTCACCGCTCCATTATGAAAATCCTCATCTTAAACCTTTAAAATTTATCCAACATGCTTACATCAAACGTCTACACAGATGACCCAACCTCTTGTGGCATAAATCAAAAACACTAGATGAAGCAGCACCTGGAAAAAATAAGAAGCCCTGTCCGTATATCTATCGAAAACATAATTGGTCTAGGTATAAAAATAATATTATAAGTAGGTAAGTTCAATCAGTTCACCCACCCATCCTTGACTTGACCGAGGACCAATTTAACTTTGCTATTCTTCGGTTTAAACGTCTTTATATTTGATAGGGGTTGGTAGGTAGGTACTCCGAAACTCAAAACGAACACGTAGGTAGGTATATGACTCCAGTAGGTATATTTATATGGCTCAGAAAGGCAGTGAAATGTTGAATAAAGTGACAGTTGGTTGGTGGCAAATGCCGTTTGCCGTGTCGTAGTAGCTGATCAATGGCTGCCACATATTATTTGACTTCTGGGAATCCGCCGCTGTGCCGTATTTGGCTGTATGGGCTCTGATGCCTTTGCTTTTCTCATTGCAGATACGTAAAAAAAAATCTGTATCGCCATCTATTCATGGTTTACGAAAAAATAATTATAGTATCGCTAGCTATGCTAGCTAGAATTCGCTTCTAGTGACATCTATTCATGTTACAGGAACTACGTTGTTGGACTTTTTTGGCGGCAATTGAACTGCCAACATGAAAATTTTGTTTTTATTTCCATAACTTGTGTTTCGAGTGATAATGGTGGATTATTAACCATTGTGTTCGTTAATGTGGGCGAGTGTGGGAAGTTGAAACTAAAGTTGTGAAAGTGACTTTTCTAGTTGCTCCAAAAAAGTCACCACACTTGTGAGCCAGTTCCCAGTCCAGGTGTATGGTGTTTAGTAAAGTAGTGGAGCTTTACTTAAACTTTACACAGACTTTTTTGGAGCAACTAGAAAAGTCACTTGCACAACTTTAGTTCAACTTTATTTCAATTTCCCACACTCGTACACATTAACGAACACATAATGGTTAATAATCCACCAATATTACACATTATCACTCGAAGAAACACAAGTTTTGGAAATAAAAACAAAATGTTCACGTTGACAAATCGATTGCCGCCAAAAAAGTCCATATAATATACTTTTTTTTTGTTTTGTTTTGTTATGGCGTCACACGATTAGTGCATTTGCCAGTGTCATGTATAAAACATTTCAAACTCAGAGAGTTGAATCAAGTTTAAATGATGATGATGATGATGATGATGACGATGAGATGATGGAACGAGGATAGTGTTTAAGTAAAGTAGTGGAGCTTTACTTAAACTTTACACGGACTTTTTTGGAGCAACTGAAAAGTCACTTGCACAACTTTATTTCAATTTCCTACACTCGTACACATTAACGAACACATAATGGTTAATAATCCACCAATATTACACATTATCACTCGAAGAAACACAAGTTTTGGAAATAAAAACAAAATTTTCACGTTGACAATTCGATTGCCGCCAAAAAAGTCTCATAATATACTTGATTCTGCTCTCTGTGCTAGAAATATTTAATACTTGACACTGACAAATACACTAATCGTGTGACGCCAATCCGCCAACATAATAAATTACGTTTTTTTTTTGTTTTGTTATGGCGTCACGCGCTTAGTGTATTTGCCAGTGTCAAGTATAAAATATTTCAAACTCAGAGAGTTGAATCAAGTTCAAATAATGATGATGACGATGAAATGATGGGATGAGGATAGTGTTTAAGTAAAGTAGTGGAGCTTTACTTAAACTTTACACGGACTTTTTTGGAGCCACTAGAAAAGTCACTTGCACAACTTTATTTCAATTTCCCACACTCGTACACATTAACGAACACATAATGGTTAATAATCCACCAATATTACACATTATCACTCGAAGAAACACAAGTTTTGGAAATAAAAACAAAATTTTCACGTTGACAATTTGATTGCCGCCAAAAAGTTGTTCAGC
The DNA here is from genome assembly GCA_931315375.2 of Opisthograptis luteolata. Lineage (NCBI taxonomy): Eukaryota > Metazoa > Arthropoda > Insecta > Lepidoptera > Geometridae > Opisthograptis > Opisthograptis luteolata. The sequence goes on from OV928033.1 coordinate 10,606,884, forward strand.
CTCTCAGAAAAAAAAAGGTGTGACCAGATTTAATAGTTCTCTGCTTTTTAGTAGATTTGATCTACAAAAAACATTTTGTTGTCAAATATAAATGATGGAAAGATGGATGGATTGTATTGTATTGAATTTCTTTATTGTAACATGAACGGCATGTCATTTATACTCATTACACAATAATTAATCAACAATATATAATATAAAACATTAATCATTACACAAAATAAATCAAAAAACATAAAAAGTAGGTACAATATCAAAACAAATTAAAGACGTTCACAATAATAAGCTAAAACTGTCTTCCAACTGTCAACAAATAAATCAATATCAGTGTTGGTGTCCAGGAGTGCATTGAGATGGTGCAAGGATCGACAAAGAGGGGACTCAGCTTGGGGCACAGTACGACATCCGGGAACGTCAATCAACAGTATGCGTCGTCGGCTAGCTCTATGCCGCCAGAGGTTGTTTGGAACAAACAACCTGCACAAGTTATTGAGCAGATCAGGGGAGTCAATGCGTCCTCTCAAAGCTTTGCAACAAGTTGCAAGCTGGTCAAGCAACCTTATAACTTCAAGTGAATTGAAACCAAGTTGGCCTAGCAAGAACCCGGTGGGATATTTCATTAATTTTTCATTAGTTATCATCAATAGATAGCAGTTTACTTATGTACCTATTCCAAAAAGTTTTTATCGCAAAGAGTTTTGATGTCTAAACACAATGAGTATTTTTGTGAATAAGTAAGCTATTTTAGGTTACAATCAATCAGCAAATTATATTTCACCACAATTTTAATTGCGTACATATTCAAAACATGATTTATTTTTGCGTTGCTATTTAGTAGATTGGCGGAATAAAATCTGGTCACACTTACCTAGTGGGGTTAAGCAATATTGACAAAATATCGATATTGATATTGTTTGCAAAATATCGATATTTTCTTAAACTTTATAGACGACTAGCTGTTCCCTGCGGTTTCACCCGCGTGGGCTACAGTTTATCGCGATAAAAAGTATCCTATGTCCTTCCCCCGGGCTCAAATTATCTCTATACCAAATTTCATTTAAATCGGTTCAGTAATTTAGGCGCGAAAGCGTATATATTCCGTATACTCCAAACTTATTCCCGCACTTCGGTGCCCCTCACTGCGTTACCTGCTGTATCCATTATCCTGCGCGCGTTTGAAGACCTTTTTCTAGCGACGGCATACACCGCGCGGCTAAAGGTCTTCCTGGTTCGCAAATTGCGACCGCAGTTTACCTATTTCATAGAATATTCTCCCGCCTTCGGTCCCCCCTCACCTCACCGCGTTTCCCGCGGCACTGCGGTGCAGCGGGTTTATTTTTCTACTACTACTTACATTTTTAAACTCGTGATATCTTTCGAATGGAATGTCCGACTTGAATAATTCAAAAAGTTATATGAAGGGATTGAAGCAGTTTTGAATGAGAAGTAATTTATTTTGATAAGAATTAATACCAAGATACAAATAAAGAGCCTTTTCTAGCGGTGGCACTAAAATTAAATTTTTAAAATAAAAAAACACTTATTGTGGCATAACTATAATAGTTAGACATATGCTCTTGCGGACTTTTTTGTAGATCTTAATGAGACCTACAAACCTGTTATAACTTGTTTTGTTCTAGTGTCAATAGTTTTTGCAGCGCACGCAAAAATAGATTTTCGATTTCACACCTTGGGTTGTAAAATAGCAATTTTCTTACGGATCCCTAATTATTTTGGAAATAAAATATAGCTTATAGCCTTCCTCGATAAATGGGCTATCCAACACTGAAAGAATTTTTCAAATCGGACCAATAGTTCCTGAGATTAGCGCGTTCAAACAAACAAACAAACAAACTCTGCAGCTTTATAATATTATATAGTATAGATGTACTGATTTCAAACAAATATCAAATACATGGTAACTATCCCGTTTCTAAACCCAATTCTAATACTTTAGAGACATACATAATGCACTTATTTCTAAAGGTATCATAGGAGTGAAAATTAATGAGTTTTGTGAAACACACATCAACAGACATTCAATAATGACAAGTAAAATGTATCGCCATTCCCTATCTCATATATCCAGCATTAGATCTGACGTAAGGTAGTATTCTAATAGTACGTAAGCTTCGTTTTAATCATATAAAAAAAACTATATTTATCAAAATAATATCGAATGTAACGAATTTTCTTAAAATATCGATATTTTTGAATATCAATATGTCGTTGTTGATGTAGTTAAATAAATAATGCCCATCCTTAGTGCTGGCTAATACAAATACGCTGAGTCACTGAACGCTGAGTGCGCATGAATTTTATTATTGATTTTTAAAATCCATTTTCCGATGTGGTTTCCTAGGACCTCCATAGCCATAACTTTGCTGTAATAGTTTCAGCCAAATTTAAGAATATCTGCATTTTGGTTTGTGTTGTCCGGTGAGTACTTAATAGCTAGAAATTGTGTTTTCTGTAGTTTCTCTCGCTTTTTAACCCTTTTTTAAGTCCATATTCGTTTCTTGACGCCTAGCAGCCTAAAACTAAAAGCCTCTATATAATGCTCACTACTAGCTATGTCCACACTATGCATTTTCATCGTCATCTTTTATTCAACTTTCGTTTGGCGCTTTCAATAAATGAAGCAAACGCAACGCCAATATAGTCATTTAGTTCAGTCGTAGTTTCTGTCAGCTTTTGGAAACATGTGCGACAAGAATATTTTACTTGGCGGAATATGTGGGGCCTAAGTACTTGGTCATAAGAAATGTTTTAGGGGCATGCCTCACTTGCGCTGTTGACCGCGCTATGACGCATGCCCTTGATGAACAAAAAACGGCACAGTGTAGACATAGCTTATAGTCACCAAACTTAGTTCAATGCAAAAGCCACGCCTCGGAAATTGTATGCTGATATATATCATGGTAAAACTGTAATTCATAAATACTGGCAGGTAGAAAATACCAAAACATTTTTTCCCATTACTTTCATCCCCTTTGTAATCAAGTATAGCTTCCAAGTTTGTTTCAATGCCAAGGCTTAGAATTTAACCTTAATATTTATATAAAACTTATTTCATTTTAAAGTCTTTTAAGAATGTTGGAACAAAGATAAGAGTAGAGTATAAGAATGTAGCATGGATTAATAGACTTATTGTATTTTATCACGATAGTAATATGAATTACGAAGTACTTCATAAGTTACATATGCATATATTATGTATAGATACTATTATGACTCCTATTTTCTGTGATGCCAATAGAAGTGAGGTCCGAGTCTGAGGCTCTGAGGTTCCCATTAATGAACCATGGTATCATTCACAAGTACCTCAGAGCTTCCAGGTCAAGGTCATTGATCTCAAGGTTCCACAACAAAGATAATTATGATAAATTTCCTTCACATCTATTATGTTTGGAATAAAACACTAATTTAAGTAATCAATATGATGCTAGGTAGCTAATAGATTCGACATATGAATGTACTGAGCATGTGGGTAGACAAATAAACACAAATCAACCTACCCACACTTTACAAGTAAACTCAAATCCACAGATACAACAACATCAAAATTGATGAGTTATAGTTAATAATTATATAACAATTTAATAAAAAATAGGTTTGGTTCAATTAATTGAAATCTCAATGAAATCAAAATAAAAAAATTAAACAAGACATTGGTGTCGATTCGGTTTTGCATTTTCTAAAACTAAACTAAGTTTGACAGGTCTAGTAGTAATGCTATCCTTTTTTTACTTCAGTGGTTAGAAAAACACAGCAATACTATGAGACCTGTCACGGGTATTTAAAAGAAATTTCAAAATAATAAATAGTAATACACACACATAAATCCTTCCTCCCGTACGGCCCGTACCCCAGTGACGCCTACATGCATAAGGCTACCACGCAACTTTTTTCAACCCGTGACATCTTTCAAATGGAATGTCCGAATTGAATGATTTAAAAAGTTATATAAAGGTATTGAAGCAGTTTTGATTAAGAAGTAGTTTATTTTAATAAGGATTAATACCAAGATACAAATAGGGAGCGTTTTTTAGCGGTGGAATTAAAATTACATTTTTAAAATAAAAGATCACTTATTGTGGCATAACTATAATAGTTAGTATAATAGTCACACCTTGGGTTACAAAATAGCAATTTTGTTACGGATCCCTAATTTTTTTGGATATATAATATAGCCTATGTCCGCCGCTGATAGTGTAGCTTTTCAACAGCGAAAGAATTTTTCAAATTGGTTCAGTAGTTTCGGAGCCTATTCGATGCAAACAAACAAACAATCAAATATTTCCTCTTTATAATATTAGTATAGATTAGAGTACCTATCTACGTATCTTCACCATCTACCAACAATAATATTATTATTTCCTTTTCTAAATGTAAAATTTTTCTTGTTTCAGTTAATAAATTACACACAAAGAATTGAAGAAAATTGAACAAGATGAATCCAGCATCAGAAAACCCTTTTTTAGAGGACAGTATACGCTGCATATTATCATTCCAAGAACTTTTGGAATTTGATGCTTCCACCAGCTTTATCGGCAAAGTCACCCATATTGTGAACCTTTACCACTTTTATGTTTTGCCCATGTATTATTATCAACACGTTCCATATTTGATTACCCCTGGGAAGCAACTAGTCAGGCATGAGCTAAGTGAAAATATAACAGTTATTTTCAAATCTCATATCAAAAATGCGTATAAAAGAGGTTTGATAAAGAAAATTGATGAGAACTGTAAAATTCAGATGTTTGCTGTTGATCATGGATTTATCGAAAACAATGTGACTCTTAGTGATGTATTCCACCCAGTACATGGAGAGTCCGTTATCACACCTCCATTGGCGAAACTTTGCGAATTAGTTCTTCCCTATGCTTTACCTGCAGATATGTATAGTCTTGCCGAGTCTGAATTTAAAAAAGGTCTGATGCAAGGCGTAGTCACTGTTAATATTATAAGAAATGAAGGAAACAGATTATTGGTAGATCTAATCAATACTGATCATACATCTGTAGTGGAGCACATTAAAGAATGCATAACTTTGCAGAGTATAACTAACCAAATTGCCGAGAGATACAAAGAGGCAGATGATAAAGCTGGAAACTAAAAATAAGAAAACATAAAAAAGCAGAAAATAGCCTTTGGATTCTGCACATCATTTGCTTATCCTAGTTTAAAAAAACACACTTTAATTTCTTTTATTCAGTTCAAACTAAGCGCTCCAAACTTTTTATTCAACCATTTTATTGTAACGAATGTGTCAATTAAATTTCAGATATGTTTTAGTGTGTGATAAAAGTGTGTTTTTTAATCGTAATTATTTTTTAGTCCTCCTAGTAGCCACTCAAGAATTCTTCTGTCCACCTCCTGGCTATGTATTACCTAAGTATTTTTCTCAGCTATAATGTAAACTTAAATAAGTTAGTACATATTTTAAAAATTAGTAACGTAGCATTCCTTGTCGTCATGTTGCTGATAAGTAACCTTTTCAATGTGATGTTTAAGGACGTAGTACTACATCTACTCTGTGACAAAGGAACGGTTTTTTGATGCGTAGTCAATGCTTACCATAATTAAAAACATAACTATAAAAAAGTCTAATACATTTTCAACTTCGAATCAATAAACCGGACTTTAGGATCTATTGCATTTGCTAACCTTATCAAGTATCTTTACCAGTAATTTCAAAATTGTATGTGCACTATCACAGTTGCACAGTACATAATATAAATATACTACAAGTAGTAATAGAATTACATAAATATCTACGTACAAGTAGTTATTTCTTTTATTAATTGCTTTTCTAGTCTTGTGTGTCTAATTATTATAAACCCACCATGCCGCTTTCGTTGGTATAAATTATTATTAAATAATCATCAACATCAGCCTGTATCAGTCCACTGCTGGACATAGACGGCTTTATGGTACAGTAGATTTTTTTTTATTTTATTACTAAATCGTTTTTCTAGTCTTGTTTGTCTAATTATTATAAACCCACCGTGCCGCTTTTGTTGGCATAAATTATTATAAAATAGTCATTACATATTTATTCATTATTATTAAGTGATAATCATCATTAGCCTGTATCAGTCCACTGCTGAACATACGCCGCTCTAAGGTACGCCACTGAGCCCGGTCTTCGGCTCTAATATAGTCGTCAAATATTCTCACTTAGAATTTTAGAAATAAACATCTAGATTACATAATCTTATCACGTAGTTTTATTTAATGTCAGCCTTGTAATATAAACATTCTGGTTTTAACTCGGCCAATATTATGTGCTCCTATTCATAATTAATCCACCCATACAGCAGTGGGAGCTTTCTATGAAGCTAGCACGGTAGGTAGCACCATGTCACACTACAGATACAAACCATGATGTATGGGTGCTTATTAATTAAAAAAACACTAAAAACGCACTGAAAAATATGAAATAATTAAATTGACTTGTATAAGTTACGATATAATGGTTAATTCAAAAAGTGTGGAGCTCTTTTGGTTGTGTGTATTATACTTTTATTGACCAGTAAAAGAAGCGCTCCACATTTTTTGTATTAACCATTATATCGTAACTATGTGTTATACAAATCAATTTGATTATTTCATATATTTCAGTGTTTTTTTTTAGTTTTTTTTAACTGTAGTAGGGTCAGAGTGGAATCAGTGGCTCATTTTATATTAATATATATTTTTTTTAATTTTTCGTGTTTTGAAAAAGTACAATCTATCGGACTCATCAAAAGAAATCATATAGCCCAAACTTGAGGGGCTTACTATCAATGACTGCAGAGATCCCCTACCCACCTTCATACTGCATCATCAGACCCTCGTCACCAAGTCCAATCTATCTCATCAAGACGAATTCTAAGAGCCCAAACACGAGGGGTTTACTATTAGCCATTGCAGAGATCCCCTACCCACCTTCCGGCTGCATCTGCATCATATCTAATAGCCAGATATTTTTTTTATTATTTAAAAAATAAAATTAAGCGTTTTTAGTTCCTTTCATTTTACTACTCACAGGGTAGCGTTTGACCACAAGTCATCTGATGTTATGTGACGATGTGGTCAAAGGTGGCCCTACACCTGCCTGGTCTGGGAACTGGCCTTAGGTGAGGCTACTGGAAGTCTGGAACACAGCACAGTTACCAGGATCTGATGGCAAAAAAAAAGTTTAATAAATAGCGATTTTCATATGGCAACGAAAAAAATGTCATCTGTCAACTGAAATTTCGAGGAATTGTTTATGGTTTGGCTTCAAATTAGTATTTTAACACACCGATAAATTCTTGGTGACACCACACCACCCCACCACCCTACCACCAAGCTATGGTTTCATCTATCATCTTTCATCCACGAATCACGATGTTTTCCTTCACTTTCTGAACGCAACCCACTGCCCAGCTGTCAGTGCTGTCACTGTCAGTAATGTCAATAAGCAGTGGTCTCGAACCTACCGATTTTTCGGTATTTCTACCGATATGAGCTCTGTTCTACCGAAATACCGAAATGCAACGATTTTTCAACGATTTCCAAGAATACATTGAAATTCTCCCGATTTTTCTACCGATTTTGGCGATTTAACATTTATAAATTGGCAACCCTTTTCATTTATGTTTTAATCTATACTAATATTATAAAGCTGCAGAGTTTGTTTGTTTTTTTGTTTGTTTGTTTGTTTGTTTGAACGCGCTAATCTCAGGAACTACAGGTCCGATTTGAAAAATTCTTTCAGTGTTGGATAGTCCATTTATCGAGGAAGGCTATAGGCTATATTTTATTTCCAAAAAAAATAGGGATCCGTAAGAAAATAGCTATTTTGCAACCCAAGGTGTGAAATCGAAAACCTATTTTTGCGTGCGCTGCAAAAACTATTGACACAAGAACAAAATAATGTATTACGGGTTTGTAGGTACCATTAAGGTCTACTAAAAAATTTGCAAGAGCATATGTCTAACTATTATAGTTATACCACAATAAGGTTATTTTTTTTATTTTAAAAATGTAATTTAAATGCCTCTTCTAGAAAAGACTCTTTATCTCTATTTATAAATTACTTAAAAAATATATATATATTTCAAAAAAAGTAAAAATATTAAGCCTGTAAGTTGATACTAAATGAATAAAATAGTTTGTAATATGTATGTAATGTTATTAGGTATTTAACCTTATGTAGAAATAAATAAACGAATTTGATTCTATATTGTTTTTTTATATACTACCGATTTTTGGTACAAATATACCGATTTCGGAGGGCAACTCTACCGATTTCGCACTTTGACGTTCGAGACCACTGTCAATAAGTCAGTAATAAATAATAGATACATAGTAAAACTAATAAAGAGCAATTTATTATTTTGTTTTGTAGTCAGTTGCGTCGCAGCTGTTATTTGTTAGTACATATTTTAATTATTTACATTACTTTGTAAAACTGCATAAATTGCATAATGGCTAAATATGGAAAATTCGGTCCACTAGTCGGTGCCATTGATGAGGGCACTTCAAGTGCACGTTTCATAATTTTCAAAGCCGAATCTTCGGATGTTGTGGCTTTACACCAAAAGGAACTCGAGCAGCGTTTTCCTCAAGAGGGATGGGTGGAACAAGACCCGTACGCCATTTTAGAAGTAGTTAAAACGTGTATTGAAAAGGCAGTGGAAAAGTTGGTGTCACTAGGAGGGACGCCCAAGGTTTGTTGATGTTTTTAAAGCGAAGGCTTGAGGCGAATAGTGGTGGTATACACTAAATACCTGCTACAAATTTTAATGACAACAATAGAATTTTTTCTCAGGACATTATTGCTGTGGGTGTGACAAACCAGCGTGAAACCACCATAGTGTGGGATAGAAGTACTGGCAAGCCTCTGCACAATGCCATAGTATGGCTTGATATGCGGACATCTTCAACAATAGACAAACTGCTTGACACTGTGCCCAACAAGACACGGAATCAGAACTATTTGAAGGTAGATAAGTCATATTAATATGTTCTTAAAATGTCTTGTCTATATATAAACTGATATATGACAAAACATACAAATAAAACTTAACTTAACATCTTAAACGCATGTAAAACAAAATAATGTTATTGTGTAGCTAGGTTGATTCAATAGCCAATCTAAGCAATAGCCCCTCGTTTACTGGCGTTAATGAGACACTTGGCAAGCTCTTCAAATAAAGTTTGAGTGGCGAGGCTCAATGGTCCAAGTGATTATAAATTTTGAAACTGACTATTCTTCCCCTGTTTAAGATTTTTAGTAATCTATTCTTTGTTTGTGTTTATAGTACATTGGAACTTTAAATCAATATTTGTAGCCTGCGTCGCATAGTGTTTAAGCACAGTCGTCATCACACATCCAGAGATCATTTCAGGGAGCTAGAAAGCAATTTACTAATTTAGATGTTTTGTATTAAAATATGCCTTGCTGTTGTTTTTTCAGCCCTTGTGTGGACTGCCCCTGTCGCCATACTTCAGTGCAGTCAAGTTAAGATGGTTGTGTGATAATGTTGATGCTGTAAAGAATGCCATGAAGGCAGGCACCTGCTGCTTTGGCACCGTCGACACCTGGATCATATGGAATTTAACAGGTTATTAAGAATCCTACAAATATTATGAACGCGGAAGTTTGTGAGTATGGATGAATGGATGTTTGTTACTCTTTCATGCCAAAACTACTGAATGGATTTGTGCTAGTGTGCGCAGTTAGTGTATTCATAAACCAATTAGTAACAATAATAACTAAATACAATGATAAAATTGGCATGTTTCCGGCTACTGTTGGCGAATAGGATTGTTTGAACCACCCAATCATTTACTCAATAAATATGTTGGTTGTCATGCAGACAGTGGTGTCGATTCGGTTTTGCATTCTCTAAAACTAAACTAAGTTTGACAGGTCTAATAGTACTCCTGTATTTTTCTAACCACTAAAGTAAAAAAGGCCAGCATTACTATTAGACCTGTCAAACTTAGTTTAGTTTAAGAAAATCCAAAGCCGAATCAACACCAATATCTTATTAAATAACACCTTCGATGAAATTTAAAAATATTAAAATCAATTGATAGTTAGAATTAGATTTTATAACGGGATAATTACCACGGACGGACGGTTTACGGGATTTATTTATATTCTCGTGATCATGGCGCTTGCAACAGTGCCAAAATATCGAGAACTCAAACAAAAACAAATACATGGTAATTATCCTGTTATAAAATCTAATTCTAATGTTTTTGACCATGGTAGTTTAAAACAGTTCAATTGATAGTTTTCTAAGATTAGAACTGCTAAAGTTAGTTCTCGAGTTGATCTTCGACTTACCTACATTATTATAGTTCAGTAGTGTAATAAATGCAGAGATAAACCTATTTTATTGACAATCATAAATTTATTTGTTCAGCTGATGATAGTGATTAGATAGGTGGTAATCCAAGTCTACCCGACATTTCACAAATTAATATTAATGTTTTGCCATCTAACAAGGTATATCCATAATACTGTAGATACCTAAGTACCTGCAACTACATATCATTATTATGATATTATGTTAACAGCAACCTGCAACATGCTTTCTGATAAATAACTTAATCATCAAATTGTGTTTCGTAGCATGTGCTCACTCTGTGAAAATATGATGTGCATTTTGAACAGCAACTTTTGTTAAAAACTTGGTAACTATACATTGGTGATTTGTCGCAATAGAGATGTTCATTGACTTTTGCCAAAAAACATTTTGATCAGTTTGTGAGTTATTGAAAAAAACAACATACATTTTAATACAGCTTTTTAGTAAAGTTTTTGAATTTTAATGTTGGTCATGTGTCAATATAGAGTGATCCCTGATATATCTGAGTACTAGTTTGTTATATAATCAGGTCTCACATTGATCTATGCTCTTTGTGCTGATATGTCAATGTGATGCCTGTATTTATCTGAGAGAATGACTACTTCGTTTAGTAAACTTTAAAGCCGCGGTTTCACCCACATATTCCCGTTATACCGCAGGAACCTTTTTCCGTGATAAAAAGTAACCTATGTGTTAATCCAGGGTATAAGCTATTTCATTCAGATCTAATCCGTAGTTTTTGCGTGAAAGAGTAATAAACATCCATCCATCCATCCATCCATATTCACAAACTCACGTTTATAATATTAGTAGGATTGTAACTATTAATATAAGTATTTGAGTTTACTGAGAGGTTAAAAGTACTATATATTACATAAATTTCAGGCGGACCGAATGAAGGTAAACATGTCACAGATGTTACAAATGCCTCAAGGACGATGCTGATGAATATTGAAAACTTAACCTGGGACCCGTTGCTGTTAAAATTCTTTGAAGTTCCAAAATCTGTTCTTCCTGTAATAAAATCAAGCTCAGAGGTATGTATTGAAAATATGACAATCAGACAGTTAATTTTGGCAGTCTCATCTTTTGGCAGGATGATAGAATATTTGTGATCAATTCCTAATATGGAATTTCAATGACCTATTTCTGTATAATTATTTAGAATAGTCAATCTACAACATTGAAACTGTCTAAAAGGCATAATCTATGGTTTTAAGTTACAACAATTATTATTGTTGATTTGTCTGTTTGCTTAGTATTCATAGACTTCTGGATGCATTACGATGCTATTTCGTGGTAGCTAGCTGCTTCCCGTGGCTTCATCTGCATGGGACTAACCATTGGCTAATAGAACTAAAATAAGACAATGAACAGGTTATGAGACCTCAAATATGAACTACTTACTGTACCTGTAAAATGGATCTTGATATGTAGAGCTTGAGAGGATATCTTATAATTTTCTAGATTTATGGCTACATACGTGAGGGCCCGCTCACAGGTATTCCTATATCGGGATGCCTTGGAGACCAGCAAGCTGCTCTGGTGGGCCAGATGTGCCTCCAAAAAGGCCAGGCAAAAGCTACATATGGAACTGGATGCTTTGTCCTCTACAATACTGGAGATGTCCAGGTCAACTCCAGCCGAGGGCTGCTGACTACCGTTGCATACCAGTTTGGCAGCGACAATCCACCAGTCTACGCTTTAGAAGGTTCGGTTAGTAAAATCGATTATTTGTTAACTAACGTAGTGAATTATGAAGATGGCGCCACGCATGTATTTTTGGCTCTCAATTGGGCCTGCCAGAATACCTATAGGTGCTTGACGACATATTCTTAACTTGAGGGTAGTAGATACATAGATAGCCAACAGAGCACTTGAAAAATGCCCGCCCTACCACCCGGCATGTGTGCTCTACATAATATTGCTGTATCATGTAATTTTATCAATCCCTACTTCCCTACTAATATTATAAATGCGAAAGTAACTCTGTCTGTCTCGCTTTCACGCCTAAATAGATATAGTTTGAACCGTGAGGAAGGACATAGGATACTTTTTATCGCGCAAAACTAGACCACGCGGGTGGAACCGCGGGGAACAGCTAGTCTCTATAATCTCTCAATCAATTTTCCAGGTAGCCGTCGCTGGCGCTGCCCTTGGTTGGCTGAAAGACAACATTGGTCTTCTAGAGAACGCCAAGGAATCTCAAGATTTAGCTGAGAGAGCAACGGAGAATGGCAGCGTAGTGTTTGTCCCGGCTTTTAGCGGATTATATGCGCCTTACTGGAGGCAAGACGCTAGAGGGTAAAAAGATATACCATAACGAAAGATTTATGTGATTTTAGGGTAGTAAAATGTTGCTTGTTGATGTTTCTAGTGCACATTGTTGAAAGTAATAGCTTAACGTGTCAAATGGTTCTTATTCGCCGTTCATAATCATCATCATCAATTATCATCAGCTAAAAGAAGTCCGCTGCTGAACATAGGCCTCCCCCTTTGAACGCCACCATGAATGGCTATTAGACATTTGCATCCATCCTCTCCCTGCTACTCTTACAACGTCGTCGGTCAACCTAGTGGGGGGCCTACCTAACCTACAGAACGTCTTCCGGTTCGTGGTCGCCACTCGAGAACCTTTCTTCCCCATCAGTTATCGGTTCGTCGAGCGATGTGGCCTGCCAATTGCCACATTCACCGGCATTCATTTACCGTTATTATCCATTTAATGTTTGTTTGCAGAGTAATATGCGGAATAACAGAAGATACTAATTCGAACCACATTGTGAAAGCCGCTTTGGAGGCCGTGTGCTATCAAGTTAGAGATATACTTGACGCAATGGACGAGGACTGCGGTATACCTCTGCAGTTGCTTAAGGTAGATAATGTATTCAATAAAAGCTGCCTGCAATGCTTTAACAAAATTTTGTTCATCCTATTTTATAGTAGTATGACTAAAATGCGGTCGCTGACCAGGAAGAATTTCGTACATTGACCTGTTACTACCTGTCCCTGTCACTCCTGCATAAATCTATTGCGTCCCACTCGCACAGATGAAAGGTCGGCAGTCTTTAGGGAATTACAAACCTTTTTACCGACGAACAGCCTATGACTTAATAAGTTTTGTGCGGATTTGCCTTCGCTCAAAACGGTGAAGGAAAACATCTTGAGGAAACCGGCAAGCCCAAGAACTGCAACATTCAAGGGCATGCGACATCTACCAACCCGCACAGGGCCAGCGTGGTAGATTACAGCCCATACTCTCTCTCTGAGAGAAGGCCAGAGTCCCAGCAGTGGGAACGTGAAAGGCAAAGAAAAGGAAGGTGAAGGAAACGGTGAAGGTGAAGGTGATGAGATAGGTAAGTTATTCATAGTTTACAATTCCCGCTGTTTTTTTCCAGGTCGATGGCGGCATGACATCCAACGCTTTAGTCATGCAAATTCAAGCAGATTTGATTGGAATAAACGTGATTAAGGCGGGATTCACTGAAAGTACAGCTTTGGGAGCCGCTTTGGCAGCCTACTGGGGCGTTGAAAATAAACAAATGTCCCCCATACCCATGAGTGACGGCGTCATTTATGTGCCCTGCATCAGCGAAGATGAAAGGGACATGCGATACAAACAATGGAAAATGGCCGTGGATAGGTCACTTGGATGGGACGCCCAAAATTAAGTACAGATGTACAAACATTATTAAATAATGTTTTCAGGGGCTATATGAGGTGATTATTCGTAAGCAAACATATTATTTATTTACGCCTTGCCCAAATAAACTACAAAAAGGTGTAACTATTTTTTGACTCCAAAATATTTTTGACCACTATTGATGGCATGTTGTGTAAAACACGACCTGTCTAGTTCCAGATATGTGTTTAAAGTGGCTTTTTACATTAGATTAAACTAATATTAATTAGTCACTGTCTATGATTCCGTCGGACATTATTGGTTTATCAAAAAAAATTTTTGCTGCGCTGTTATAAACAATATTAAATATAAGAGAATCTTGTGAAAACTAAATGTGTAATATAGATGGCGTCATACATTAAAATGCCTAATCAAATTGGATGTAGGTATGATATATTTTTGTAACTGTTGTTTTCTAGTAGGTAGTTTTATTTACCTAAAGTTCAAAATAGTGTATTTACGGCGAAGGTGAAACATTGTATCCAAAGCCAAAGATTCTAAGGGCTGGTTTTATAAACGTCCGTAAGTAAAATTTCAAACCATATTTCGATAAATTTGATGTTATTGTCAAATTGTCCGTGCTAAAATTTACGGACGTTTATAAAACCGGTCCTAAAAGAGGTTCAAGTCAACTCGAAATGGGAATAAATAATTTTGCGCCCGAAATATTGCACTATGTTCAAGTTGGTATTAGAAATGTAATATGATGGTTATAATGTAATAAATAGACAATATTTTTATTTGTAGCATAAATAAGGTACATACATACACTTATGCAATTAGACAATTAAATATATTATAATAATGTTATGTATTTGAACTAAATAAATAAATGGTGACGTTGGATTTAATGAGTTTTTTTAGGCAAGATTCTTTTGGAGGGTTTGCATGGGTAAAAACCACTACATAAACACAATAGTGTGCAAACATTACTGTGTTATGGATCAAAGGGCATTGATTCCAATATTACTGGGCATAAAGAGATTTATTTAACGTCTCATATCCAGGATTCATTGCCACAAGCGCAGTGCTTGCCCCGAAGAATTTTAAACTGTTTCAAGTTCCAAACTTTAGGTGGCATTGAACTGTAACGGACGAGCTAATCGCTTAGCGATTAGCTCGTTACCTTATGCAGTGACGTAATGTTATAAAACCTCATTAGTTCCCACTACTAGGCTACGTGATACCGATTCTTAAACAGACATCAGAGACTTGTTACATTTCTTATGACACAGCAATAGTTCCACCGTCCTCTTCAGATAGGTACATACCTAAGCACGCATTTCAGTGCAGCTGTTTGACTTAAATAATTAAAGTTGATGAATTGACTCAACACCGTAACTGCAAATGATATGTCTGGTCTCGTGCAACACGCCATGACTGATATCTTGATAACACGTATCGTCAGTCTTCGCTTCAGACTGTACAGATTAACCTCAACTGGTGTGCTTACTGGTTTGCAGTTTTGCATCCCAAACTTTTCAATGACTATTCATGTAGGTAATGTATCTGTGATGTGAGACGAATCTCTTGCTTATCCCGTTCAATCCGCATCGCTTCTCCAAGATCCTTTATTTTAAAAGAACTTTCAATCTGTTCTTTTACTGTTTAAGCTGCAGACTTATTATTGGTTAATCTATAAAAATCATTTACTTATAGTGCAACACCTACAAACAGTCCTCCTTTAATCTTGGTGTAAACATATTGTGATCATAATTGGATCGCGTAAAACCCAGCTTCAAAATGTGGTCATGAATTGGTTCTTTCCATCATCGAGCCGCTTGTTTCAAGCCCTTTTGAACGAAAAATTCTGGCTGTTCCATATAAATTTCCTCCTGTAGGTACAGCCCCATTAAGGAAAGCAGTTGTCACATCTACGTGATATACGCTTGAATTCTTTGCTTTTAAGAATTAAATATAAATAAAAATATGCATTAGAACAGAAGCAGCACATCGGTTGAAACGCCATCTATCCGGATAACTCGATAACTGAAACGTGTTGCTAACTTGTAACCAAAGTTCGTTAGAAATGTCGGCTACCTTTTGCATACTTCTATCCGTGACGAGCTGCCTTGAGTCGAGTGAAGGTGGCGCTGCCAGGACCGTCTGAAATGTTGACCAACTAATATACGGTAAGGTCGAGTAATTTAGTTGGTAAATTCGAATGAAAAAACATAATTAAATACACAGCAACACGAAAAAAATGTAAAACATGGTACACGAATGAGTTAAAGAAACAATTAAGTAGGCAATTATTAATTTATACCCATATATGTATATATAATGATATTTTTATCATTAACTATAGCAAACCGCCCCGGCTTCGCACGGGTGCAATGAAGGTAGATAGGACCTACTAACATGGGGCAGTATTTTACAAATCTTTTAATTTTTCAGCTTTTCTGTACTAAGCATATTATGTATGTACTAGCTGTTCCTCGCGGTTTCACCCGCGTGGGCTACAGTTTATCGCGATAAAAAGTATCCTATGCCCCTTCCCCGGGGCTAAAATTATCTCTGTACCAAATTTCATTTAAATCGGTTCAGTAGTTTAGGCGCGATAGCGTATATATTCCGTATACTCCAAAATTATTCCCGCACTTCGGTGCCCCCTCAACGCGTTACCTGCTGTAGGTACCCATTATCCTATTTTAATTCTAAGTTAATTTTTCTTGGACCGCACGTTTGAACCGCGCAGTTAAAGGTCTTCCTGGTCCGCGACCGTACTTTACCTATTTCATAGATTCTCCCGGTGCCCCCCTCACCTCATCGCGTTTCCCGCTGCGCTGCGGTGCGGCGGTTTTATTTTTCTACTAAAAATGTAAGTAACATTTTTAAACTCGTGATATCTTTCGAATGGAATGTCCGAATTGAATGATTCAAAAAGTTATATAAAGGCATTGAAGCAGTTTTGAATAAGAAGTAATTTATTTTGATAAGGATTAATACCAAGATACAAATAAAGAGCCATTTCTAGCGGCGGCATTAAAAATTATTTTTTTAAATAAAAGATCACTTATTGTGGCATAACTATAATAGTTAGACATATGCTCTCGCGGACTTTTTTGTAGATCTAAATGAGACCTAAAAACCCGTAATACATTATTTTGTTCTAGTGTCAATAGTTTTTGCAGCGCACGCAAAAATAGGTTTTCGATTTCACACCTTGGGTTGCAAAATAGCAATTTTCTTACGGATCCCTAATTTTTTTGGAAATAAAATATAGCCTATAGCCTTCCTCGATAAATGGACTATCCAACACTGAAAGAATTTTTCAAATCGGACCAGTAGTTCCTGAGATTAGCGCGTTCAAACAAACAAACAAACAAACAAACAAACAAACAAACAAACAAACTCTGCAGCTTTATAATATTAGTATAGATTATAATTATTATGTAGTACACGTACCTACTATATAATCAGGTAGAACAAATCGCATGTTTAAATGATTTATAGAAAATGCAACGAGTCAACAAAATAAGACAATTGTTCACCTAAATCCAAGAAGTGTAGAGGTAGGTAGGTACCTAAGTATCTACTTGAACAAAAATAGTACATAATAATCTCATAAGTGACTTATAAAATAAATCACTGGTGATTCAATGGTTGGGATTCTACTGGTAGATAGATACAAACAAAATTTAAAGGTTTTACTAATTTGTTTAAATAAGTAGGAATATAAAAACCCACTTGCACCACCGATCTCAATTTAACAAAATCCACTTGTCATATCGTATGGAAAATTTAGTTAAATCCAGATTTAAACAACTTTGTGCAGACAGGCCAGCGTAAGTATAACCTTCCGATTGCATCAATATTCTGGATACTGTTTTCAAACTATTTTATATTATAATCTATTATATAAAAATAAGTCGGGTTTTCCTTCCTGACGCTATAACTCCAGAACGCATGAACCGATTTCCACGGTTTTGCATTCGTTGGAAAGGTCTCGGGTTCCGTGAGGTTTATAGCAAATTTAGGAAAAATTTCAACAGAAAAGCGGGAAAATCTTACTTAGAACGAAGCCATCTGGTGGCGAAACGGAGTTCGCCGGGTATGCTAGTTTAATATAATTATTGTCTTAAAGTAGGTGGAAACCTAGATAGGTAGGTAGGTACCTATCCTACTTGGTTCAAACGATTACTAAAACAACACACATCGCAGTAATTTGAATAAATCCGGTAGGTATTTTCCATTTTAATGTAAATTAAATAATTTTATAATTTACTAGCTGGCCCGGCGAACTTCGTATCGCCAATAAAAGTCACCTTTTAAACCTTCCCTGATGTCCCACAAACATTTCAAGATCAAAATTTGCCAAATCGGTCCAGCCATTCTCCAGTTTTAGCGAGACTAACGAACAGCAATTGACTTTTGATATTTTATAAGATACGTCAATTCGTACCTTTTTTCTGTTAGCGGTAGGTACAGGAGCTAGTGTCACACTAATGGCAATTTGTTCCTTTAACATGTTTCGACCACTTAAAATCTGAGATATAAGTATGATGAGTTTTCTCCATCATTTAAGATTTTGTAGAACCTACGGGTTGCAGAAGCTATCTACCTTTTTAAAACACTTTTATTCTATGTAGAAACCCACAGTTAGGTATGTGTTTTTTACGTAGTAGGCAGCTATTCATCATTATCATCATCATAATCAGCCCGTTTCAGTCCACTGCTGGACATAGGCCTCTCCCAAAGTACGCCATCGAGCCCAATCTTCGGCTTCTCTCATCCAACCGCTGCCAGCAGCCATTTTGCGTAAGTCGTCGCTCCACCTAGCCGGAGAGCGTCCTACACTACGTTTGCCGAGCCGCGGTCTCCACTCAAGAACACGTTTGCCCCAACGATTATCGGTTCTTCGGCTAATATGTCCAGCCCATTGCCACTTCAGCTTGCTGATCCTATAGGCTATAGGCGCAGTTGTTGCTATTATTGAAATAAAAAAATAATACTTTGCGTAATAAAGTAATGGACCAGGACTTGTTACAATTACGTTTTGCTAGCGCGCGCACAATGTCACGACTGAGTTACGATAGATTTCATAGCGATGATGACTCAGTGGTAGTGACGTCGACTTGCGATCAGTGGTACGTGGGTTCGAATCCTACAATGAGCTTGAGCTTTCGGAAGGAAAACATCGTGATGAAACCATAGCTCGGTGGTAGGGCATTTTCTAGTGCTCGCCTGGCTAGCTGCCACCCTTATGTTAAGAATATGTCGCCAAAGACCTAACGGTTTGTTCCGGCAGCCTCACTTGAGAGCCAGTTCCCAGTCCAGGTGTAGCGTGGCGCTATCTGCGACCACATCGTCACTTAACATCAGGTGACTTGTAGTCAAACGCTACCCTATAATAATTATAAAAATAGACTCCATTTAGACTATAGGGACCTAGGTACTGCGCGCGAGTGCTTAGGTACCTACCTATATAAAGCTTTTCCCCACCTCGCTGATTTTGATGCTACTCCTCTCGAATGATAAGTATTTCTCCTTATGCTAAGGTGCTGTGCTAGTAGTCTGGTGCTGTGCTAGTAGTCTAATGAAAATGTTGTTTAAAACAAATCATTTTTACACTAAAATAATCTAAAGAACCAACCAAAAAATTCATAGTGAACATTGTTGTGGGACGCGAGACACTGTTCTGCCTTCGGAGGGTAGTTGTGAATCAGCGTTGCCAGTTTTTTTTTTTGCCAAGTTGGGTATTTGGAACTAAGTATTTGAATGAAAAAAGTGGGATTCTGTTGTCGAAAGCGGGACATAGTAAAATAAAAACGTATAGATAAGTATATAATCAGAACAGGTGTTGAAGTTTTGAAATAATGTCTCTTTATTTGAGTTCAAATTATGTTTACGTGACAATAGATTGCATAAATATGATATTTAAAATCAGATTTATCCTATAGTTAAATAGTCCACACTTTTCTGTGCCACCCGCCCGCGTTTCCTCAGCACGCTACACACAAGGTCAAGTTTTCCTCGAAAAGCGGGACTGGGCCGGTCCCGCCCGGGACATTTAATTTTACTTCAAAATTCGGAACGTCCCGCCAAAATCAGGTCGTCTGGCAACGCTGTTGTGAATTGCCTTTGGCGAGTGTTACAAGTATCAGGTTTTTTTTTGCGTTTTCTATGATGAAATGTAGTGAGTTCTGCCTACTCTTGTACAAGGGACATCCTGCGCGTCATCCCTGTCATCAAATTACAAGAGCGAGACTACAGATCCGATATCAGACGCTGTACAAATATTACGTAGGTACGTGGGAGAGACAGTTGTCCTGGTCAGGACACGTAAAGACAGGTGGGGCAAGTCTCTGACCGGATGGTAGCCAAGAACTAGCAGTGGAGGCGTAGGCCGTCTGACGACGGGATGGGCCGACGACATAGGTAGTCAAGCTCGTGGGTAGAACATGGGTGGTGGTGGCGTACAAAAAGAGAGGCCTATCTGCTAACAGTGGGCGGACACTGGCTGATAAATAGGAATATACCGAAAATTGGCCAAGTATTGAGTAAGTCCTTTTGTATTTATCTCGTAGGTACCTACTGTAAGTACTATAAAAGAGAGGGCCCATACAACAAAAATAATGTAGGTACACGTAACGTCGTTTCATACTTTCCATGTATTTCGGGCTGGCAGGTGCTTTAGTGTGCTAAAATTTAGGGTATTGTACCAATGACATCTCAATACCTACCTACTTATTGGTAATTGAAGTGGAGGACATTTGCTGATTTATTGTTTTATTGGCATGTAATGACCATGTGCTCTTTAGTAGCTCTGTAAAAGTTCGTGAAAATCTATAGCTATAATATAATATATAGCTTTTATAAGGTTTTAAGTGGTTTCGGGAAAACTCCAGATTCAGTGCTGGAAGGTATTTTTATATAATAATAGCTGCCCCCCGCGGTTTCCCTGTGATCCCACAGTTTTCGAGATAAAAAGTATGCACCTAGCCTATTTGTTAATCCAGGGTTAGATATAAGCTAACCATATTCAAAATGTCATCCAAATTCTTTTAGCCATTTGAACGTGAAAAAGTGACAAACATGCACACTCACTCACTCACAAACTTTCGCAGTTAAAACATTAGTGTGATATAATCGCTACTTAATAATGATAAAAATGCATTTAATAAATTACGAAAGTAACAATGTCTGTCTGTCTGTCTGTCTCTTACGCTTTCACGCCTAAACTACTTAACCGATTTAAATTAAATTTGGTACAGATATGATCTAGACGCCGAGAAAGAACATAGGCTCATTTTTATCGCGATAAACTTTAGCCCACGCGGGTGAAACCGCGGGGAACAACTAGTTCATTATGAAATCGCAAGAGCACGACAGCGATATCAGAGATTAATGTAACGAGCGAAATCACTGCCAACTGCCATCCGTCACTATAGTGCTCATAATTGGGTGTCAGTTTTGGGATGACCACTCCGCTCGCCCCCTTCATAACTATTAACAAGTAGCAAGTTGGCCCCTCATCTCCGTAGACACATGTATGGTTAGCGGAAAGTTAAGTGCATTGCCGTGTAGTGGCGCGCGCACGACAGACTGACGGATGAAGTGAGAACCCCCGCATCGCATCTTTCCCTCAAAGTCCTCGCTTAACCAACACGCACGAACCCTATCGTCAGTGAACTTGTGAAATGTTCTATCTGCTTACGGGCAAATTTTACAGGAGAAACAGTGAATTAGTTTGTACAAAAAATAATAATTTACAAGATCTTTTACTGGGCGCTTAGCAACTAAACAAGCGTTTATTTATGTTAGGAGGCTGATGCATTCTGGTACTATATAAAAAGTAGCCTATGGGTTAATTCCGGGGTATCAGCTATCTCCATTCCAAATTTCATTCAGACCCGTTCAGTAGTTTTTGCGTGAAAGAGTAACAAACATACATCCATCCATCCATCCATCCATCCTCAATTAATCACAAACTCACGTTTATAATATTAGTAGGATACATCTAGTTGTTACTTACAACAGACATCTAAAGGCAAAACAATGACATTCTAAAAATAAAACGTTAGTATGTTTATCGAGCAATCACTCAAGGTTGTAGCTAGTCGACATATTGACGGCTTTATCTGGGAGTAGGCGATGCATGCGCGGTCGGCAAACATCTATCTCCCCATCCCAGCGAACAAACGCGTGCCAAAATTTGATAAAGTCGTCTCAGTTCATGTTTAATCATACGACATTAAAGGCAAAAGTATACACAGGCGGCTTGTCGGATGTGTGCGATCACTGCACTTATGAATGACGTTCAGCATAATTGTAAAATTATATGCACATTAGCTCAAGCTGTGGATGGCGATTTGTTAATAAATGCATCGAATTAGATAATGATAATAATCTTACAAGTAGATAGCTTTATTTTGTACATACTTGCCGCCTTGTTTTAATTTCGTTTATTAGAAAATATCGGACTACTTAGATGAAAAAAATAGCTTGGGATTGTGTAGTGAACTTGCTCCAATTCAATCAATTAGTAGTAAAATTGTAAATGTGATCGCGCCAAAAAAATACCTGCCGGGCCTTTCTTGCCTGTTCTTTTGACTGTGTAAGGAGTTTGGAACAGGCGTTGTTAGTCTTAAATTTGATGTTTTACAGATATTTTGAAATTTGAATTTTTTTGTATCATGAAATAGAAGAGGACTTATTTTATTATAATCTACTGCCCTTGCTTAACAATCTACATGTGTTGTACAAAGATTTGGTATAAGTAAAATTAGTCGCTCAAAAAAAAAGCTTAGACCGCGCAGCCAAGCCATGCTGCATAATTTTAATGTCCAACATGGGCGCAAAATGCCTTTTGTGTTAATTTCCGTGCCGTTATGTGCTAAATAAAATTAATTATTTATCCATTTCTAAAATAAGTACCTACTTATTACCTATTTTTAAACCCTGACGTCAAAAGAGGGATTCGTCTATGGCAAACCCCTTTTTTGTGTGTGTTCATTTGAAAGCCAGTTTCCTTACGTAGTACTTAGCTATGTTTGGTGAATACCGGTCCAGCAGTATAAGAGTATCAGCTAATTTCCAAAATGATGTAAGGTGTTTTTAGCTATGTTTGATGAAAATCGGTCCAAAATGCTCTTAAATTTTTAATTTATTAATAAGCTATAGTTTCTCACTTTTTTTCCATGATCGTAATAACCATGATTATGTGATCAATTTTATAAACACATCATTGCCAATTTTCTCCTTTGGCTTCATGAAAACTCATTTTGAGAAACGTGTATGCGATGATCGGTCATCTGAAATGCCGCCTCAGACGTGAACTCTCTCGAACTCCATGCTACAAATAACACAAAATAAAAACACTTTCCATGACAATACAATCTCACAGCGCTTATTATCTTCAGCAGCCAGTGAAAGAAAATCTTCATTTTTTCAAACGTCTGTCGGTCTAGAGTTTGTATAATAAATACATATGAGCTTGCTTTGCTATGAAATGAAATAAAGTTCGGAGAGTGAAGTTATTAAAAGTAGTTTGCCTGACACAGGACCGGAAATGCGTTAAGAATTATACCCACTTACTTACCTACCCAGCATGGACTGATGCGAGTTGAAATTTAGACACACAAATACTTATAGGTACCTACAACGCTCTCCTGCAAAGTTATTTCTGATTGCCAAATTGGATATCATAAATAGAAGTACGACGTTTTTCCTTATGTATAATGTGCATAGTTTCGGAAAAAGGTCCGGGAAAGCTACACTGTCGGTTCGACTGCAACATCGCTGTGATAAGGGTGTGGAGGAGGAGGCTGCGTATAACACGTGTCCGAGAAGCGTCGCGACGACTCTCGCCTCGCTCCCGACATGTGTTACTGAATCTCGCTGCTACACTCCCACGAATTTGTATACGAGTTTGACGTCGTTCAGAGTTTGTTTCGTTCTATATTTACGTAAAACAAGAGATATTTTGTATGCGATATTAGACGTATTCTCCAGTTTCAGTTCCCTGTTTTCTAGGTTCCGAATTGTAAATGGCTTGTCTAGGGCTCTTTTCTTTAGCAACGGTCGCCAAAAAACATTTTCCCATCTGGGAACAATCAAGATGAAGTTTCCTTGACATTGGTTGAGGTGTTGTAAAATTCTGGCTATCAGTGGGGGAGGAGGAAAAATCCACGCCAGTTTGTATTTCCAAGTTCTTGTAAATGCGTTCACGAATTGCGCCTCCCTGCATGGAAAACGCGTCACATATTTCGGCACTACTGCCGATTACTGTGTTGCGAACAGGTCGATACATAAAATAGGTAATACTATCTAATTACTCTAAAAGTGATTAAATAATTGTGTTATATCATATAATATGTTATTGATTTCGCATATTGTGTAGGCATGGTTTTTGCTATTTAAACATTTGTAACATTTTCAGCCTGTTTACTACTTGACAAAAAGTCTAGAGCTAATAGTATAAACTAATCACACTATCCTACCAATATTATCCTACTATAAACGACTCAATGGATTACTTAACACATAAGTAGGCCTAGGCTTTTTTATCCCGAAAAAAATACCTGCTGGTACCTGGTATCAGGAAGAGCTCGCGTGGAACTGCGAGGCGAAGCTCGTTGTTTAAATATATGTATATCACTAGTATATCCAAGTTGGCATGTGGATGATACCTGATCGAGCACAACGTGTTTATTATTTCAAAGGGCAGATAATACCAGCTGCTAGAGTAAAAATGTTATTAACAGAGTCTTCATAATACAATCGCTCTCAGCAAGTAGACTTACGACGTACCTACGATGTTTTCAATGAAGTCTATACGCGAATGTTCATACAAAGTTTTGATGGCCCATGTTCGAAAAGAACCGCCCTTTAGGGTGGTGTTATTAGTATAAGCAAAAGACAAAGTTCCCCCTCCTAAGGTTGACGTGGTGTGCATACAATGGTGTTGGCATTGATTTTGAGTTAAACATCACCCCTTCGCCTCCGCCATGTATAATATTGTAGCACAACGGACGTGAGCAAACACAGCGACATAAATTTATTGTTACCAGTTTTCTTATTCTGACAGTTGTGGGATTTAATCAGTAGTGTATAATTTATATCTATGAAATCTTAAACATGTCCTAAAACATTATTTGTGTCCAAAAAGATCCAAATTTAAAAAATAAATATAATTATGTAGAGATTAAAACTCAAAACTCAAAAATATGTTTATTCAATAGGATACATTGTGATCACTTTAAAACGTCAACTTAAAACTAGCTACGCCTGTTCCAACCTCCTTACGCCGGCAAAAGAACAGGCAAGAAGATAGTAATAAGTAGGTAACATTCTTATCGAAACGATCTCTTGACCAAGCCAAAACAACACAAGTTATTTACAATACAAGCCTACCTAGCTTTATTTTTTAACCATAAGCAGCATCATCTTTGTCTATGTTATATATTCTAATGTATAAAGAGGAAAGACTTGATTGTTTGTTTGCTCCTGATAAACTTAAAATTTTTAAACTATTGATCTTGATTGAGATTGGTATGGAGACAGTTTGAACCCTGGTTAAGCACTATAGACCACGATAAACTGTAGTCACACGCGGGTGAAACCGAAGGGGGACAGCTAGCAATTTGTAAACGGCTGATTGACACCTTGCATAAATAAAATCGACCATTGGAAAATGTTCTTATTATGCTTGTCATGAATATTTAAAGCGATGCGAGTCCCATACATCCGCCGGTCCTCGGCATCCCACAAATAATATCCTATAGATATTGCTTTGAACTTTGTTTGTCAATAGGGTAATCTGTAAACACAAACTGTTAAAATCCGCTCTTTGACGGAGAGATGGCCGAGTTTACTCAGGTGGTAGTGGTATCCTTTTATAGTAACGACATTGGTTATAAGCCTCTTCTGTGTCATTTTTTTGCCCTCATCCTTTCTGTTATAACGATCGGTGACAGCTTTCAAAATTAAAGCAAAAACATCTGCATAATGCATATTCGCCTTTTAGATACCTTAATTATATTGTTGATTTTTTATCAATAAGCTGATAGTTAGTAAACTCCCACGAATTAGGTACTTAGATTTATTTCATATAAAACATGATTAGAGGTAGGCGATTATGATGTATATAATTATATTATAAATTATAATAACATAGTTATAGTAAACCTATTGCCACAGTCAAAAATCAGTATGAGTATGAATAGTATGATCAACAAACCGTGACGCGCGGGTAGGTAAGTAGAGGTAGGTAGGTACGTCGTACGTAAAGTCGTTATGCTAAAATCCCATAGGCTTAGTTAAGTCAACTCCACTGAAAAAAAACAATATGTTCACAGCGCTTTGTCCTTTTATTCATATTTAATCTTCGAAGCGTCTACAAAAAAACAATGATTTCACGGTACAGCATTAACGCATGTAGGCATAACACAGAGGTGAACCAACCCAAAGTAAACACAAGACCATAATAATATATTAAAATGTTGTCAATCCTATTTAGACATTTTACTCTGTGTTTATCTTATAAATCTATTGTGTGCATGGCGGCCGAAATTATGGGATTTTGAGTCAATATTGACTCGAAGCGGGTTTGTCAGTCGTTGCATTTAACACGTCCCACTGGTGCCGGTTAGAGGAGATAATGCAGTGGTTTTGTAGTGCACCGCCTCTCGAATAGATGGCGTTACTTGTTGTATAGCTGTGTTTGTTTCTGTGTAACAGAAATTCGTGAGCTAAAGTGTTAATTATAAACATTCATAGGTTTCTGCGGCCGTTGCAATTGGAACCCATAAATAAGTAGTACTAATGATGTAACTTAGAAAGGTTTAAATTCACACGACCGAGATAGGTAGGTACCTACCTAATACCTATCCAACACTTGAACACATAAAAGGGCAATTAGGTACTAAGTATAAGAAACACTTAAATTGTACCATTTTTTTAAATGGCTACAATTTAATCATACGTAAATGCGTTTCATTCTCGATGATTGGTTATATTTGCAGTGGAGTTGAAGTTTTGTTAATAAAGAATGTTACATGTAAGTAGGTACGGCTGGCGGTTTTGCTACATAGGTAGGTACTAAAACAAATTGTGTACTACGCGAAAAACTGTCTCGAAACGAAAAGCACTCGCGTTCACAATAAATTAGTCACCAGACCGAATGCAAAACTCTTTTAACCATGGACACGTGTTTCCTTCACATGTAACGAACTACGACATAGACGGCTATCCAGCCATACCAATTATGCAGTAAGTATCCATCGCTTTCAATAAAGCGCCTTTCTGAATTTTGTTACTTTATAGTACATGATTTGTTTAATGAACTAGATGGCATTGCAATGTGTTAAAAAATAAAGAGTTAACGAATTAAAATACATTTTTCAATTTCAGGAGATCAAACGACACTACCTATATTATTCAGTTCTGTACAAATTGTGGGACTTGTGAAAGAAATGACAAGTAACGAATAAAAAACTGCAATGTTACACTTTGCGATGATACAGCATGCAATTAAGGTCCTAATACCTTAGTAACTGATTTTCATTCGAAACCTAGTCATAATATCACGCTGCAGGACATTCGTAATATAGAGTAGGTAGGTATGACAAAATAAAATGAGCCAAAGGAAACTAAACACAGCCTGTCAAGAAATACCTTACCATATCAGGGTACTAGACTAGTTTATAAAAACTGATCAATACCGAACAAAATAATTGAGTAGAAAGGAATGCGCATATGCGATGGAAATAGAAGCCACTATTTATTTGTCAGGCCTTTGTCACATTACTTTGGACATGGATTCAGAAAATGTATGTACTTAGGCACTGAAATAAAGTGATGGTGCCAAACTTTAACGAGTACGTATTACAAGATGCCGATGAAGTGTTCA
The DNA here is from genome assembly GCA_931315375.2 of Opisthograptis luteolata. NCBI lineage: Eukaryota > Metazoa > Arthropoda > Insecta > Lepidoptera > Geometridae > Opisthograptis > Opisthograptis luteolata. The sequence continues at coordinate 10,634,776 of OV928033.1, forward strand.
GATCCCTTTTTGAGCCCACACATATATATTATTAAGTAATTTATTTTGATAATATAACTATCTTTAAAATAACAATTAATGAGTTAACTAAACTAAATTATAAAATAAAAACAAGCCTACAATTATTTATAAATATACGTTTATATATATAGGCACATATGTTGGATTGTTTGAACTAACTAAAGAAGGTCTATAGATGGTTCAAACGATCCTTGATGTCTGTCAACGTGCCCAGAATGCTGGCGGCATTGCCTCGCTGAATAGCGAGGCTTATTCTTTGTCCAAAATATAGGCCAGTATTCTGGTCACGTGTGGAATCATTTTTGGCCCAGCAAGGTGGCCTTCTCTCTCTTTCTCTCTCTCTCTCTGAAACAATGCCTGTTTCCCAGCAGTGGAAACTTAATGGGCTGGTGATGATGATTATGTAAATAAAAATGTATTATCATTTGGGCTATCTTAGGCTGGTATTCTAGATACTGATTAGTACTGATTAGTACTAGAGCATATATTTGACTGTCAGTTCATACAAATATGTCACTTAATCGTTACTCAAGCATTGACCAACACATGAGCGTCATTCTTGAATACCAACCAGCTTTAGAAGATGAAATTATTGTCAGTGCCTCCTCGAGTTATGTGTTATTTTTGTGAAAAGTGAGCAGAAATCATTCTTAAAGTAGATACCTAACTTAGTCAATAAGTTGAGTTGAGATATAACGAAAAAATATAGGTACTTATATTAACCGATTCCACTATTTCCTGTTGTCCAACCCAGTTCGTCGAAAGAACACTTCAGGAAATAAGTACCGTGGTCCGGCAACAGCACGCCAGAGCGAAATAGCTTGTGGATAGAAGTATATCGCTGAATGGATCTTTCATGTCTCATAGAGAAAATTCTAGACTATAGATTTTAAGCCGTGATTATGTTTGGATAAAACTTAGAATTGCAAAGCAAAACCTTACTGTGATAACAGCAGCTTTCATTTCAGTTTTTCTTGTTTTCCCAGTCACTATAACCTTTTCAGTTTTTGTTGAAATCAACACAACGGTCGAAGGGGCACTGCATGCCTTGGAATCCAGCTGTCGATTTTATATTAAACTATAAGTACAACAGTATAGGTAGTTATTATATATCTAGCAAACTACCAAACAAAATAAACTTTTCATCTGTAAAAGAGTAAGCAATTGAGATATAAGCGTGACAGCTTTTCCATTACAGATGAGAGTTACACAATATACCTACTGAGATTTGAAAATATTGAATATTGAGATTGGACAATTCAAAATCCAGCGCGGGAAAGCACCGCGCTTGTTACCATCATATATTAGATGTTAAATCTTTTTATCAAAAAATGAGCATATAGCACAAACTACCTAACAAACAATCACCTAGTTGAATCGAGTTGAATGTGGTTTTATTACGTTTTTGGCTATTTGCTCATTGCACATTGAAATTGTTGGTAAACGTAATAAAACCTTATTGCGAAAATTCAAACACGACGGTTATGAGTATGAGGTTATGAGAAATTGCCGGCGTGCTAGTCCACGACAGAATGAACTTTTATTTGTAATTACCGACCGCTGACCGGTGCATTTGTCACCAGTAGGTATTACTAGTACTTAAGTACTTACTAGAATTACGATTTAACTAAGAGAGGGAGTTTGAAGCAATCGTAGATCACTGGTAAAGACGTAGGCTTGCGACCTGTAGTTCGTGGGTTCGAATCCTAGAATGAGCTTTTGGTGAAGAAAAATATCGTGATGAAACCATAGTTTGATGATAAGACATTTTCTAGTGCTCGCCTGGCTAGCTACCACCTTCAAGTTCAGAATGTGTCGCCGAGTAGCAACCAGTGTATTCCGACAGTGTATTCCACTTAAGAGACAGTTCCCAATTCAGGTAAAGCGTGGCACCGAACACATCGTCACTTTACCTCAGGTGATTTGTGGTCAAATCATACTAACCCTAAAAAAGTAGGCTTGTAAATTATAATTAAATATCTAAGAATGCGATGAAAACATTAAGGAAATCTCAGTGATCGCAAAACCTATCAGAAGTGTGGTAGTAGGTACAAGTACTCAAGTGCCCTAGTTGTGAATTTCTCAATCGATTCAATACATCCCGCCTCGCCTTAGCCAGTGAATGCTACCAATGAGTAGACTATCCATAGCGTTCTCATCTACCAATAGTATAAACCACAGAGAATAATCTAAAGATGAAATCGTCGCTTTTAACGAACAATGAGTTATTCGGTAAAATGTGCTCTGTCGGCATGCATCTCTCTGTGGGCTACATTAGGCGCAACGGGATGTCATTAGCGAAAGCTCTGCCTTTCTAATGCCTAACTGCGCACCGCCTCCCATTGTTGCGGTAATAATGATCAACTAACGATTTAAGCTCCAGCACGCCTCAAAAAGTATTTTTAGACCTCTTTTTGTCGCCTTTTGTTTGATGAAATCTCGTAGACTTTACTCGTTATTTCATATGATTTTATGCCTAGGTAGGTTTTTTGTAATCCCTACTAATATTTTAAATGGGAAAGTAACTGTCTGTCTCTCACGCCTAAACTATTGGACCGATTTAAATGAAATTTGGTACAGAGATAGTCTAGAGCCTGAGAAAGGACATAGGCTATTTTAATCGCGATAAAGGGTAGGCCACGCGGGTTGAACCGCGGGGAACAGCTAATAGTAAACATCTATTTAATGTACAATCTCTGAGTAAGTACATAAAATGGATTCATCGGCAGAACGAAAATAAAGCTAAAAATGAGAGCATATGCTAAAACCAATTTCTGTCCTATATTCTGCGACAAAAGTAGTGATAAATTTCATCGGGCGTCGGGAATAGATAGCCACACAATTTTAGCAAAGTTCGCGTTCATACAGTAACATTATTTCAACTCGGTCTCGGTCTGCATAAACCTATACAGGCAGGCACCTGGGGTTCATGTTTGACTGTTTTAGCAAACTACTATACCTCCAACTTTTTGTAAGCCGAAACGTTGGTAGGTCGTGAGTTCGAATAAGATTGAGCTTTCCCAGTGAAGGAAAACATCGTGATGAAACCATAGCTTAGTACAGTAGTTTCTAACATTCGCTTGGTTAGCTATCGCTGTCTAGTTAACAAACTATAATCAAGCACCTGTCCGTGTGTTTTGGTAAACTCTCTATAAAGCCAGCTTCCAATCCAGGCATTGCGAGGTGTCGTGATTTATAAAATCAACCCAATAAGATGAAATAAAAATCTAGCATCAGTTATATACCTACTTACTACTATTTCTAATGACTATACTTCCAGATTTTACTTAAAAACACTGACATTCGGAAAATTTTAGAGTGATTGACAATCAAAAAATTTTCTTACGTGAGCCGAATTGGAATTGTTCCGTGGAACAGTAAGTAGTAGTAAGTAGTACCACATGAGTAACCCTTTTATGTCGTAAAATGATGCATCCAGATGAAGTCGGGACGGCAGACTAGTTGTGGAGGTTAGCGCGCGGTATCCGAACCACACATGACATGTTTTGTTTTGTTTCACTGCTAACGCGCGAGTCTCATACAATTTTTATTCGCACCAGTATTTTTAAACCAAAGATCGTGATTTTTCGGACATTACGTTTTAAGCTAAGTATGACTATAACTGTAGTTTTTAGGTATTCTGTGAAACATATTATAAATTAAGCCTCGTGCTGTCTGACATAAACAAAAAGTCGTGCCAGTCTTTCGTTTTCTTCTTCGTGGCAATGGCTATAGAATTTTTTTTATACAGTCTTTGACCAGGACTCTGCAACTCGCTGCCGCGTTGAAGTCTTCTGTGTTGCAGTGTGATGGGTTGTTTCGTTTCCCCTGGGTTGTTTCGATATCTAATTTTAAATCTGGATCAATCAATTCGTTGGTCCAATCAAAACTCCAGGGTTTGGAAATTCTCAAGTATATATTTTGCTGAACGTCTTGTGTCTAAGTATATAATTATCTAAACATCCTAGCCCGCGTTCCTTTTTTGAGTGACTTTTCTTCTGTCGTGCTTGATTATTGGCAGAAGGTCGGCACGTGAGTTTTAGATCCAATGCACAAAATCTAGTTTCATAGACGATCCGAAAGGTCACACTATTTATGGAAAGTGAGATACCAATTCGGTCAAGTTCAAAGCTTCATAATTCAGAAATAAGAATAACCAACCACAGTCGTTGTGCTGTGAAATGAAATTGCCGTTTTTTCACTGTCATCGTCGTACCAAGTGACATGGTTGTGCATTTACCAAAGCGAGTGGTGCCACGTTTCTGTTTGTGAATCACTCTGCTTTGTAGCGACTAACTGAGCTCAAACAGTCGCTTGAAATACAAACTCGGGCAGTGCGCGTAACAGTATACATAGAAAGCCCTCGTAATGTTTGCCTTCGTGTGATTTATTGGCTTCGGCGGATTTGGAGGCACGCACTCGGCCCAAGTACAGCGGACGCGGTGTTGCGTTACGTGCGACTATTAGAGCACCCCCGCCTCTGGGATGTTGTATTGTCGTTCAATGTTCGATCAACAAGGTGGTATGTTTGTCGACGTGCCATCGCAATCATGTAATTTGCATCAATATTGAAAAAAGGCTAGCAAAAATAGAACTGTATAAAAGTGAGTACTGGCTACGATACGGCGTTTTAATAGTTTGAAACCAATAGAATAACAGTAAAGTATGTTCATTGTTAGACCATGAAAAGTACATATACACATACGATTGACGTAGAGCTATTTAAAAATGTATGTTACTCGTAGGTATGTAGGTGCCTATATTTCTAAACACACACAAGCGGTTCTAATTCCAAATATAAGTTTCATCTGCTTTGAAATATAAAATAAAAGTAGGCATAGATACTTTACTTTCTTATCAAATATCAAGTAATAATAAGTCTTTATTGGTACAAATATATTTCGTGTTAGATTTGACACGGCATATGTTTGACGTCTATTTTTCTTAAATGGTTATATAATTTAACACACGAAAAATGACAACATTTCAACAAGCTTCTACTGAAACTGACTTCAATGAAACGGTCGACCATGGACAATGAAGAGGAGGGAACGCGGAGTCATCTGCTTTCAACATAATTAAAATCACTTTAAATAATGCCACTAAGCGCCCAACCCTGCCGAGGTTTTATTTTAAAAAGTGCTATTAGCATTAAATTTAGTTTTGCGGATGATTATGTCGCGCTCAGGCTTTCGAGGACATTAACTGCTCACAATTTTTGTGAATTATTGTTCGTGCACCCTCGCCTTTTAAACACCCTTATACCAAATGACTACTCATGCTGTTAAGTCGCAGGGAGGAATTGCGCTAACGTTATCGCGATAGATGGAATAAATTTTTTTGTATAATTTTCTTACTTCGCTAATTTGAGGGATGGCGGTCAAATGTCCTTATGAAACATTGTGTCTTGAATTAATTGAAGTCTATGAAAACTGGCATACCTAAATGTGTAGATTCAGGGGGGCATAAGGAAAAGTTGCTGCAATCTTCGTGAGAAAACTTGAAACTGAGCTTTCTTCTCTAGGATCTAACTCGAGAACTCACTTTACAGAAACAGGTTTCGCTTTGTACTTCTATTACCAACTACTTGGTTGAAATATTTTCCAGAAATTGACGGTAGATCTGAAATCAGGTAAACAGTTTTAGCAAAATAAAAGAACACGTTAATACCTTATTTCGATTAAAACCATTCACAATACAAACACGGTAAAAAATTCAAATCGAAAGAGAAAATAAATGCCTTAAAGCAAACGCATCACAACTGTATAGGTATGTGAGTATTGTGAGTTTCGCTTCTACTGGGTTTAAGTCCTTGCTTCGTATTATTTATTGTGATCCATGACTCATTTAAAGGGATTATGTTACCTTCCTTTGGTTTAATTTTGGTTAAAAATACATTATTTCAGAGGTGTAGACAGTGCCACCTTTGATTATAATCAAAAACTGCCTTATACACATCGAAGTACAATCAGAACATAAAGTTCCATCAGCACAAGCTTATCAGTTAAATCGGAGCCGAACAATCGGAAAGAAAAACAATTGTCCGGAGGTAGAATTCTTTTAATTTACCCCTCGTACTTTTAAATCGATGTTAAAATCCAGCAGTCGTAACGTTTTTTCAATTATCAGCTACGATCTCTACGCAGCTTTACGATAGCTACCGAGGGTCGATTGCGCAAAGTCTTGGTCGGATAGAAGAACAAAATGAAGCGACCTTTGAAGTTCTGTCTTTCTTTTTGGCACATGTTAGAGATGCGGAATGATTGTTTCATCTCAGATTATCAAAAAAACATAGAATTTGGAGCCCATGTTCTTTCCCGGTAACTTCTGTAAACCTTGGAAAATTTTCAAATTCTTTATTGGCGAAGCTGCGAAGCAGGCGGCTGGTGTTGATATGTTCCAATTTGTGTCAGTGATTTTATGTGATGAAAGAAGTATCTGGAATAGAAATGTATGTCTTGATTTCGGTTTTGTTCAGATTATTTATTTATCAATGTCTGCGCGAGTTTCCACTGTTCTTATATTTAACAAGCGACCCGCCTCACGGCTTTTAACAGGCTGAAGTTTTCCCATTTTCTTTTAGAAAAATTGTAGGGAATATTTATAAAAACGGCAACGAGGCATTTTCGGAGTCAAATAAAAAAACTGAAAAAATAAAATAAACGGAATATACTTACTTTTACATATCATTTATTAGGAGAGCTAGCTAACAAGAGAAAAAATCACTATATTTTTTTTTTTTATAGAAACAAGTCGGAGAGAGGACTGGTTGATTTATCAGATTACGCTGCGCTAGCTAAACGGTTTGATAAAAGTACGTGTAATTTATGAACGAAATGTATATTTCTAGGAAATCTATACACTATACTATTTTTTGAAAATGCTTCTTCATTGTTTTTTCAGATCTCACGCACTGGCACTCGCCAGTTCCCAATCTATAGGTATAAAGACGGCACCACCTTTTATCACATCATCTCTTAACATCACGTGACTTGTGGTCAAACGCTGCTCAAACGCTACCCCTGCAGGATATAAAAAATAAACCAGTTACCTAAGTGCAAGTTCTTTTTTGGCGGCAATCGAATTGTCAACGTGAAAATTTTGTTTTTATTTCCAAAACTTGTGTTTCTTCGAGTGATAATGTGTAATATTGGTGGATTATTAACCATTATGTGTTCGTTAATGTGTACGAGTGTAGGAAATTGAAATAAAGTTGTGCAAGTGACTTTTCTAGTTGCTCCAAAAAAGTCCGTGTAAAGTTTAAGTAAAGCTCCACTACTTTACTTAAACACTATCCTCATCCCATCATCTCATCGTCATCATCATCATCATCATCATCATTTAAACTTGATTCAACTCTCTGAGTTTGAAATATTTTATACATGACACTGGCAAATACACTAATCGTGTGACGCCATAACAAAAAAAAAAAAAAAAAAAGTGCAAGTCGAACTCGCGTGAAGAGAGTTCCGTGACATTCCGTTTTAGGTAAGAACTAATGTGAGAATTAAAATGATCCATTTAGTTTTTATTGTGAGTATACTCGTAGAGTAAAATTCTATTCCCTAATGTTTAAAAATGTAGGTGCTTTGTATTTGTAGATTTTTTTTTATGTAATAGATTAGCAAACAAGCTGACGGCCCGCCTGAAAAAAAAAAGAAAAAAGAGATTAAGAGAAAGGTGCAACCTTTTCGTATAATATTTTAAACGGTGCATTTTGTAAAATATAAAATACTAGCTGTTCCCCGCGGTTTCACCCACGTTGGCTATAGTTTATCGCGGTAAAAAGTAGCCTATGTCTTTTTTCAGGCTCTAGACTAAATTTGTACCAAATTTCATTTAAATCGGTTCAGTAGTTTAGGAGTGGAAGCGAGACATACTGAGTTTCGCATTTATAATTTTAGTAGGGATTTAATTTCACTTGTAACTAATAAGTAAGCGTATCAAAAGTACCTACATACAACCTAAAAGCGCTCCATATTTTTTGAATCAATTACATGGCGGGCTCGATTAGTAGAGGTACCGCGCCGCGCCGCATAGCGAGAGCGTCGCGTCGGGCGCGTTGGCCGCAGATCGCGTAATTTTTGGTGAGGGGGAAGCGCGGAGTGCGCGTAGCATTTTCACTTGATCAAGCAAGGTCAACGGCGTAGTGCAGGGCCTTAAGTACATAATTATATCGTAACTGATACAAGTCAATTTGTTATTTTTTTGTGCGTTACCTATAACTTGTTTAAAATTTTGTTTTTCCAAATTCGTTTATTACACTAGTAAATGAGTCCGTGAATGTGTGATTAGGAAAAAAAAGCACTGACAAACAGATAGACAGACACGGGAGTCATCCCGTAAGAGTTCCGTTTTTACGTCAGCTGTACGGAACGCTAAAAATGGTATGTTTATATTTCACGTTCATTGGAATTAAATAAATTGAATGTTCAAATTAGTAAAGAAGCTATGAAGTAATTTTAAAAAGCCTATCCATATGAAGCCACGTTATCTTAAACATAAATATGAGTGCTTAAACACTTGGTGGTTTTATGCCAAAGCACTATATATAATTAAAACAATGGACCTGACCCGCGCCCTTTCATTACACCCCAATAGCAAGGTTTAACACATTCAGATAATCTCACTAAATCGCTATAATCTCGACTTGGGACGAAATTTAATTCAATTCCACGTTAATTTACTGATTTGAAAATGAGAGTGGCCGCGATACAGCTATCAGGGCAGCACCCTTGGTATTTAGGCCTCGGAAGGATGATCGGGATAATCTTTATTAACGTATTTTTCATATCATTATATGTTGGAGCTCACGTTACAGTGTTGATGACATTTTGACGTTACCAACGGCCAGCTACTTAGCATGCCGGTACAAATACTACAGCATTTTCCTCGTAAGTCACCCCTATGAGTGTAGTTTTAAGACCACTTATTTATTTAGTTTTCTTGTCTTTCTGTTTTGGTACAAAATTTGCAATTAATTTTAATCTGAGGAAAAGGGAGGCTGGACGGACGGATGGATGGTCCTAGATGTTTTAACAATGTAATATTAACTTGCTTCTTTGACTTTTTTGTGTTTGGTACAAAGTTTTAAATTGATTTCATACTTTGTTTTTAGTCTGTTTATAAGAAGTAGTTGGTACTTACCTACTTAGGTATAGAAACTATTTTATTTTTGTTTGAATAATATATTTGTGTTGAAAATATAGGTGGCTTTGAAAATATCTTTGAGTTAGATGACAATCTATGAAATGGACAGAAGACTATCATTATGTATAATGTTATACTATTATTAGGTAAGTAATATATTCAATCCAAGGCCATCTTAATTGTAATGCATGAATTATACATTTCAGGCCATATCTTTGGGTACCAAACCAATGACTTATCCGCAGAGCCCTGGTGTTATCTGTAATGTAATACCAGTTTTTAAAACTAACATCAGTCACCAGTCTCTCTCAAACCTGGTTTACATGGTTTAATTAATATCTACCCACTTAAATGATAACATCCATCTTTTATGCGTCAAACAAAATCTGCTCAGTTCAGGTAAGTACCATATTTCAAAAGCTCTAGGCTTTATTTTTAAAGTCAGTATACCTACTCGATATTAACTTATAAGTAAGTATATATTAGAATGAATGCACCTACTTGTAAGTTAATGATTAGCATAAAATAGATTTTCAATGAACCGAGAGATAATAAGTTTGAGCTCATAAATATAGTACCTAAATCTGTTTTATATCAGTTCGTCTGATAGGTAAAGAAGCTGGAGCAAATGGGGTATTTTTAAGTTGCGTCAGGGGCCTCGGGCATTTGTCGGAGTGTCCCGCCGCTCGTCGCGACCAAATACCGTTTGACATTAACAAATTACATCGCCTGTCAACTTTTTGAAACAATATACTAGCTGGCGTTTAACTTATCTTGGAAGTTTTCGTCTCGTATAGATAAGTGTTGTAATACTAAAATGTCATTATGGCCGGTCGGGAGGCCCGCACTCGTAACAGTCGTAACATACCCAAGAGATAATATTTCACAAGACGCGGTGCAGCGCAGCCGCCGCCTCGACCGACGCTATCGTTTCAGTTACTATCACAGTTACCGTACCGATTTGTTATGTTATCTCTGTTACTTTGTTCGAGGTTGATAGGTCAACCTAAACTATCACACGAAATATCTGAGCTCTGAGCAGGTATACCAAGTGAAGTATTGTGAAAGTTACTCGGTCGAATCAATATAGTACTTGAATTATATTTTGTTTATTGGATTGGCGTGTTTTGCAAGTAACGTTAGGTACCTACTACCTACTGTCAGAACTCAGAATTAGTAAGTTGAAGTAGCCACATAGCTCGAATACAGAATCGACAACTGTTAGAATGGATCTCGAGTGGTAACCACCAAGGCGGATCCAGGGATCCCCTGGGCTGAGAGTATAGGTTGACTAGCAGTGCTGCCAAGTGCCAATCAGCGGTGAATTCCCCGCATAGCGGGTAATAGAAGCAGGTAAAAAAAATTATAAAAGCAGGTTAATTCCAGTAATGGGAAATTTAATACATACAAAATATCAGACAAAAGCCAGGTTTATTTTTGAACACATCCACTTGTATAGCAAAATGTTGTTTTACTTACAATTTGTATGTTTATTTGTTTGAATTGAGGGGGTTATCACAGCTCGTAATGGACCGGAACGCGCGTGCTTGTCAGGGACGCCAATTTTAAGAAACAAAATTTTTGAGCTTTTGTATATTTTGTGGCTTTTATACTTAATGAGAAGTAAAGGTTTTCTTCGTTTTGTTAACTTACAGAGTAGAATCAATAAAAAAATTTCGCGCTCGCTGCGCTCGCGCTTTTTAGGTTTTGATATTTCTATGTAAATTGTGAAATGAAAGTCTCTTCTCCTTCGTTTTGCTAACTTACAGAGCTACTTTACTTACTTCATAAGTTTCGCGCTCGCTCCGCTCGCTCTTTTTAACTTTTGTTATTTCTGTACTAATTGTGAAATAAAAGTCTCTTATACCAATTATATAATAAAGGTCTCTTGTCCTTCGTTTTGCTAACTTACAGAGTAGAAATACTTCAAAATTTTTGCGCTCGCTCCGCTCGAGCTTTTATAACTCTTTTTACTTTAATATTCATTGTGAAAAGAAGGTCCCTTGTCCTTTGTTTTACTTACTTAAAAAATAGCAATTCTGCAAAATTTTGCACTCAGACTACTATCTACTACATATATGACCCCCCGCCCCCTGTCTTGAAAGCTAGATCCGCCCTTGGTGACCACGATTATGCAGAGTAGGATAGCCTCCCCACTTATTAATGTACTTAGGTATTGTAGGTATCCACGATCCACTTTTCACGAGTTAAGTATTCACGAAGATCCCAGGTCCAAAAATTACTGCACAGTAGTTGCTTCGATGAGAACTCAAACGTTACTGATTTAAAAATGACGCGCGACCTACAACAGACTGGTGTTGCCACTGAATCAGATTGAAATCGTAGGGAAAAGATGGGAATGGTTATGATAACTATATAAAGTTTCCAGTAACGGTCAAGTGATTTAACATAACGTTTACCGAATTGCGGTAGTATGTTTGAAACGGTAAAGACGTTCTTGACGACAAGCTTAATGTATTCCATCGTTGCCTAAACAATACGAGCTTTATTAAAATGCGTTTTTAAATATAATATCTTGGAATGAAACAAAGGTCGTTCACACTGTGCACTGACTCGGTTTCTACAATACGTGGTGTGCGACCGTGACCGTTTGCGTTCCCCCAACTTTTTTATTTATATAAGCAAGTATGCTTTCTGCTTTGATTACTTCTTGCAAACATGAAACTTATTATTAAATTAGTGTAATGCTTTATTAGCTTAGAACTCACCTTCATACAAATCAAACGAACAGTTATTCGCATTTGAGCCATGGCCACATTAGTTAACCGTCTAACGGCTTGTAGCGATAAAAAATGTCTCCGTAAGAAGGTAGTTAAAATACGTTGTACCATTTATTTACAAAAGTGAATCCGTCTAAGAAAAACTAGCGTTCAAAATTATTAATGGTTTGTTTGAATGGTGCGTCACACGACCTATTGTTGGCGCGCACTCCGCCCGGATGCGCTCGCTGACACTAATTATTTCCATAGTGCTTGAATGATAGATTGCCCTGGACAAATCACTTCTAGCCTCACTCTGAGACGCTATAAAAAACTTGTGTGATTAGTTTTTTTTATCGTTTTACGGAACGTGGGTCGCGCTTAAAGGATCCCGATAAGACTAAGATGCTCTTGAATTTTATTTCAATTTTCTCTTAATTAAAAAGTAATATTTCGTTTTTAAGCGCTTCTGTTTAGATATTGGGCTTAAGTTTAAGTAAAATTGGATTTATTTTACAAAATATAGATAAGTTTACACACTGTTATCAGTCTATTAGCTTATTTTTGTGTAAACTAAATAAATCAAACAAATCTAGGAAGTCGATTGTAACTACCTACTTAACTATTATCGATTCGATTAAAAACTGGTATAGTATAAAATTACAATAATGTTGCCATCCAGCTAAACTCTTCGTAGAGTCAAGTGGTTATTACATGGAACTAGTGTTTTATAGTTATATTTTTTTTATATTAATAATGGGTTTCGTCTCCCATCACCCAGTAAGGACATAACAAAATCACAATTATTATTTTATTTGTATTAATTTGGTGCATTTTTTTTATTTTAATCTTATTTAGTTACTGTTTTTTATTTGTTCCAGTCTTTGTTTATGGCTTGAGATGATGCAGTGATGATGAGGTCGATGATGATTACTTTCGATTTGATGATGAAGCAAAAGGTAACGGTAGAATTTGGCAAGCAAAACAACGCCAAAAAAGAATTTAACAGCGCAGTTGATTCAAAAAAAACTTCCTTAGGAAAGTTATATGTTTTTTTTTTTCAATTTTATAGTATGCTCTATTATAGATCAAAATAAAAACACTTAACTAAACCTTAAACTGTAAAATAAAACTACCTATCAAACTAAACAAACTACTTAATCTAATAAACCACTACCAGTTGGCAACGTTCCCAAAATGCTGGCCGCATTGCCGCGTTGAACGGCAATGCTTATTCGTTGCGCAAAATAACGGCCAGCATTTTGGTCACGGGTAGCATCGACCAGTCGCTTTGATATATCATTATATATCATTATATATATTTATCCTTAGGATAAATTGCTGTTTTATACCAGTGATTATTAGGTATATTTTATACTTAGATTATATATACAAAACTACAGAGAAATACATAAACGTGTAGTGTAGAGTTATACACGCATGAGGTTTTATTTTTAATATACCGTTCTGTTTACTTACTAACGTTCCTAAAACTTGCTACCTCTCACTGTAATCATATCAATTACGGTAATTAACCGTGTACTGAGGACAGTGACATCTCACATCAAAATAACTTCCGCAGTGAAAATTAATTCTCTCATAATAGAAACATTTTTGTATGGCAAATAAAATTTAACAAGACTTTGTACACACGTCATTTAACCTACACAAAAAAAATTACATGTTTAAATACGTTTACCCAACATAACAATATATGGTAATTAAATTAGCTGAGACAGGTCAAGAGCGAGAGTTTGTACTTCATGGGTTCCGTGATATATTTAACGAGTTCTAAACAACCAAGATAGTGAAATAATATTTGACCAGTTATGAATAAATTTTCTTATATTGTAACCTGCCTATTTCGTACCTACACACACACACACACACTGTTTTTTTGGACTACTTATAAAATTTATATAGAAAGCATTTGATTTTAAAGGGCAGTGTTCTCAAGTAGTTACATTGTACGCTTATTATTTTATGTAATTATACCTCAAATATCTCAACCGATTTCAATGATAACTGCGCCTCTAGCCAAGATGCATTCTGCAATCGTTGACGCTAGTAGAAAACAAGAAAAAAGTATTGGTTTGACATATTTCAACGCTAAGTCACGTGGTCAGAGCTAGGGGCTCTGGTCTCAATTTCACAGTAGGAGTTGGAGTAAAGAGAAAGCCCATTACTAAAATATGTACGGCTATCTCATATAGTTACAATGTACTTCTGTCTATATAATATGAACATAAGTACATACGACCACATGAAAAGCTTTAATAAGTGATGGGTTACTGCAATCGGCCGTATAATTGTTGCTGTCATAGACGAAAATAGACGTACCTACCAATGTCACTGTAGCAGGTACCTAGGTATAAATAAATTTACTGCTCTACTAAAACTACCGATTTATTGTTTATAGTGAAGGATAAATGAAAAACTTCATGTAAAGACACCGTTATCATCAAAATAAACATGAAGTTTCTCATACTGAACCCCAAAAGAGAAATAAAAAAACAATGGCGATTAACCTGCTCTTAGATTTTTGTGAACGGGTCTTCACTAAGCATAATAAAAAACCTCGTTCATAATTAGCGCTGTATATGAAATATAATGTCTAAAACGTGATAATAAGGAAGTAATGTAAGCAAGATCGTTATAACAAAATTAGAGATTTCTTTGTGTGTATTCTTAAGTGAGCGAACGTTGTATCAATTGGTTTAAATATGATGTTCATCATCATCATCATCAGCCTGTATCAGTCCACTGCTGGACATAGGCCTCTCCCAAGGTACGCCACTGAGCCCGGTCTTCGGCTCTTCTCATCCAACTACTGCCAGCCACTCGGCGCAAGTCGTCGCTCCACCTTGTCGCAGGACGTCCTACACTACGTTTGCCAAGTCGCGGTCTCCACTCAAGAACACGTCTTCCCCAACGGTTATCGGTTCGGCGGCTTATGTGACCAGCCCACTGCCACTTCAGCTTGCTAATTCTGTGAGCTATGTCGGCGACCTTAGTTCTCTGACGGATTACCTCATTCTTGATTCGATCTCTCAGATAAACCCCAAGCATAGCTCTTTCCATAGCCCGCTGAGCGACCTTAAATAATATGTAATATGATGTTGACTTGTATGAAATACAACGAATCTAGTTTTGTAACAGAAGGAAGTGAGCTGAGTAGATACCAGGTACTGCGAGTTTGTGGCATCCTTAATTTTCCTGTCGGATAGCATCTTATTTTGCTCCTCTTGCATAATGTAATCTGTAGGCACATATATATAACAGAGCAGCAACCTTGCCTACATTATTTTAAACAGAAATCAAAGTTGGCAAAGGATGATGCAGATGAGTATGTTATTTCAAATATATATTTACTGTTCTTTGAGGAGGTATATCAAAGCAATGAAATCCGGTTGACTTTTTGGTATCATTGGCGTGATTACACAGAAGAAGCGTCTCAGTCGACAGATTTAACGATGCGGCCAAACAACACCCTCACAAATATCTTTCACCTGAATATTTAGCTCTTTGAGTAAAAATAAATCTTTCCGTTTCTTGGAATAACAACAGTGTCAAGTCGGTTCGTCTTAGAGCAAAGATTATATTTGTCATCGACGGCCGCATTAGGCTCGTTTACGAAGTGTCGAGGACGCGGTAAACGATTTAGTCGGAATAGCGCCCAAATGCTACCCCTCGCCTCACATGAAACAGATGTTTTGTCATCACATCACCTATACGCTACAAATACGCTTTGTGTTTAAAAATACGTGTAGATATATTGTACTCAAAGAAGACGCCTGTCTATTATTAATAGAGCTGCCATCTTCACTTAAATGCTTAATGAGCCGTTTCTAATGTCGTATGGTAGTTATCATGGTTTTCTCTATTCACGTAATTACCGTCACTACATTAGGTAGGTACCACATCTGACATCTCGCGCAGGGCAGCGGCGCGGCCCGTGACGTGTCGTTTAGATTTGAATAATCAACTATTTGAGTTATCAAGTAGGGTTCTCTTAATGTTATCCTAATTCGAAAGCAGTCCACAACAAAATAATTAAATATATGGTGAGTATAATTAAGGATATGTGTGTAGAGTGAATGCAATGAATTAGATAAAGTGGTTCAAACCCGGTAAGGATAAAGAAAAGATAATGAAAAAGCTATCAAGGGTGAGAGCAGCCACCACGTAACGCGAAACTGGCGTTGCAAACGTGCGGAGGAGATCTGCGCCGGAGAATTTCAGAATGTTCCGGATTTAGTCAGGCGCGCCACCAGCACCTGTCCGTTCACACTCGACCTCCGGAATTTTTCGGTATTGCCGATGCAAAATTTCTCGTTATTATGCAAATTAAGAGTTATCTGCAAAGAGGACGCGGGATTTAGGGTCGCCGTAGAATAACGTAAAGTACGCACCAAAATGAAAACTTGAACGTCACGCTTTGATTCTTTGTGTTCAAGGATTTAGCATAATTGCTTGATTATTATATTTCTGTTGTGTGTTTATCCCATTATTTACCATTACATTATCATATGATTACGCGTGAAAATCTTGGTGCAAAATAAATGCACCTACCATACCCAACTAACGAACTTAAAATTTTAATAATGTGTTACAGTGCTTAGTTAATTTAAGTAGACTATAAAGAAAGACATAAAAAACTGTTAACTGCTTATATTACTTATTAAGAGAACAACTATTCGTTTCCTACGATACCTAGAAAATATTTTCAACAACACGAGGCTTGCGTATCATTTAATTAAGTAGTTATCTGGATTGCTTTATTCATTTGAATTTTATGATAATTTTGGTAAGATAACGATGATGTGATAGTCTAAGATAAACCAATGTTTCACAATGGCCAGTTTTGAAGAATGCTTTAAGTAAGTAAAAGGTATGCAATTATTACCATCGTCATTATTTTTGCAATAAAAAACGAGAAACAAAAGAAGGGCAGTAAAACTAATCTAAACTAAGAGAAAACTGCTTTTTAATTTTTTTATGGCTTTTTACATATCTGAACACGTTGAAAGAAACTAACTACTACTTTTTACGATCATGAACTATAAATACGAGTAATTAAGGGCTTAAAATATGTATTATCTTCTACGTGATAGTATATAAAAGCTTGCCCTGGCTGACTGACTTACGCAAAGTTAATAATTAAATAATTTTGATTTATTGGGCACTAATTGTTAAGTTTTTTCAAAATATACTAAATAAACAGAAACGGCTCCATCACAAAAGGTACCCACTAAAACTTGAGTACTTTGGCGTAAGTACATAAATTAATTAATTTTCTTAGCAATTAATGTTGATTCAACTTATCTGAATCGAAATAATCCTACTAAAATTATAAACTCGAAGGTTTGTGAGTATGGATGGATGGATGTTTGTTACTCTTTCACGCAAAAACTATCTACCGAACGCTTGTTATCCCGGAAAAAGGTTCCTGCGGGATAACGGGAAGACGCGGCTGAAACCGCGGGGCGCAACTAGTCATCAATCAATTAAATTTTCACATAATAATAAAAGCTTTTTAAAAATCCATTTTAATTCCCTTAATTATTGCAAACAAATTATGTAGTTGTATCTGAAATAAAGCAATAAAATTCCCTGTTTCAATTCATGAGATCTCTGTAAATATGCCAATCGAAGTTGTGAAACGTGAACGCTAATTGAGGATCGCATTAATTCGTATTAAATAAAAATCCCATGAAAAAGTCTACTTACAATTGTTTATTTAAAATTCCAACGAAACAACATTTTGTCGGTATGACAAAACCAACGCTCAACAGGATTGTTGGCGGAATACTAATATGGCTTAAAGAAGAAATAAAGGACATCAGAAAGTTATGTCGTATTTGTAATATGAACATCAATAAATCATAGGAACAGACCACAATCGTTCCGATGACTTGGTATTCCAACAAAAAATAATACAAACAGTCATTCAGATGCTCAGTAGAGTTGGGTGGGAGCTATGTTCAAATATAGGGTTGAAAGATTTCAAAGCTTGTTTCGACATGAATTACACAAATCTTATTTACGAATGGAAGCCTTATTAAAAACCAGCTATTTATTACCTTTGGCTTCTTATTATCTCGTCTCTCGTGGGGTTCTTCGCCTAGAAAGTATTCTACGTGGAATTGTATTGCGTGTTGCGTGTTACTTTAGAAGCCAAGTTGGACTATGGGTTATGTACCTTACTTTACCAATTTCCTTCAAACGGATACATACCTCTTACAAACATATCTAATCCACATCCATACCTACTACTTATACTAAAGTCTCTTCCAATCATCTGTGACACAAACACAATGCATTGCACTCCCGTAAAGGATGGTTTTCATCACTTAATCTTAATCCGGAAGAAGGAACATAGGCCTTCCCCTTTGGAAGCCATCATGAACGGCTATTAGCCATTTGTATCCATCGGCTCCCCGTGACTCTTACAAAGTGTATTTGTACTAAATGTGAAGTTCATAAGGTGCCGATACAAGGTCCGGATCGCATCCCGCACTAAAATATTGTCATCTGAAAATTTCAAACATGTATTATTTTAGTCTGTGATTTGGAATGACATCTACTGCACAGTATATGTAACTCTGTCTGTCTTTCACGTCTAATCAGTAGAACTACGCGATAAACTATAGCACACGCGGTCAAAACCGTGGGGAACCGCTAGTCTCTCATATAGACTTGACATCATTTCCCTCTCAAAATAGCTTTAGATTTTAATTGAAAATCTTTATGCACTCTACATGTATAGTTAGAATCAAATGAGCGATTCAATATCGGAAATTTGGGAATCCGACCGACTTGCCTTAACCAGAGGACGGTGTAACATATAATATGTTCAATTTTCATAGGCTGATTAGTAAGTAAAAATTTTATGAATTTTCAACTCGCTATTTAACACTACAATTTACCATACTGTACTAAGTGCTTTTTTTTCTTTAACTAAATCTTATCATTTTTGTTATTATGTCTGTTACCTACTGTTCGAAGTTTTCTTTTGATCTAAAATAAATATCTACCACAGCAGTAACAATAGAGTAACTATGGAAAGCCATCATCGAACAATTTGTTCTTCAACTGCATTTCTTGCGAATAAGTGTACCTACCTAACTGATTCCCTAGCAGTCCGAGGGTGGAGACACAAGAGCTAATATCCAAGAGAGGCAATGAAATTAACCACACTTCGCGACACCCTTTAGCTATCGACCGTAAAGCAAACCACCATTGCCCTTTTTGTCGTTCTTACTATTCCTTAAGGTTCCTTAGGTCCGTGTTAAGTCATCATCAAAATTAGTTGGAGGCTCCAACTTGGAGCTATAGTTAACAACCCGTGTATATGTCTGTCACCGAAGGCATCTTTGTGCATAGACTCCATAGAATGGTGGTTGTCCATAGAACATTTGTAATAATGTATTTATAACTAACCCTAATATTCAGTAGCATTTTTCTTCCCCCCCCACAATCTATAGGTTTTTTTGAAAAATCTCCAAGAAGTAGGTATTTCAAAATTCATTGAAAAAGAAAAGAAAATCAACAACCAGTTAGCATATTATATCGAAGATGGTGACTCAAACTGCCATTCAAACGAGAGGTCATTGCTTATACAATAAAATGAGGATCAAAAATAATTAAACTTTAAAATATACACTTTCGATAGAGTTGGAATACTTTTTGCCAACCTTAACTAAACGGATCACGACTCAGTCACGAACAAAACATTGTAATTTTATTCCATATTAACATTGGTGCCTAATTTATCTATCTATTGTTTTTGTAATTTATAATGATTGAATTCTTCATAACACGAGTAGTTTGAATTGGAAACAGATGACAATACAGGTAGGTCAAGACTTTTATTAAACAAAAAAAAAACGAAACAATGCAAAGAAGATAGAAATTGAAGGCTGTGAGATCAAGCTGAAAATAGGGCTTATTTTATTCAATTTGAAGAAACTGTTAATTTCTTCGATAAGTAAATTAAAAAAATTAACTCGCACGGCCACACTCGAGCTATTCTTTTGTTGCAAATATAGATTTTTCGAAGGTAGTGTGCCACGCTTCACCTGGATTACAAACTGGCTCTCAAGTAAGGCTGCCGGAACACACCGATAGCGGGGCTTAGCGACAGTAGATTCTCAACTCTAGGGCGGTAGCTAGCAAGACGAGCACTAGTAAGTCCAATGAGACTAAATTATCACAATAGGTGGACATTGTATAATACACCTGATGTTAAGTGACGATGTGGTCGAAGATGGCGCCACGCTACTCCTGGACTGGGAACTGGCTCTCAAGTGAGGCTGCCGGAACACACCGATAGGTGCTTGGCGACTGATTGGTAGTAACTAGCCAGGCGAGTACTAGAAAATACCCTACCACCAAGTTACGGTTTCATCACGATGTTTTCCTTCAACGAAAGCTCGAGCTCATTGTATGATTCGAACCCAAGTCCTACGGATCGCAAGCCGACGCTACAACCACTGAGCCAATATCGCTATAATAAGTGCGAAGGGGACTCTTGATGTTTTGGGTACTTTTTTACTATTTTATTCAAAATATTATGCTTAGGTATATGTACTATAATTTATTTATGTAAGCAATAAGTTTTCATGGTATTGCAAGATATGTAAAACAGTTGTAAATTCACGTCATAACCTACTATCATGAGATGAGGAAGATTGGAAAGGGAGGAGTGGAAGATTTTGTAATGGTTCCGTGACGGATAAACAAAATCTTTTTTTTCAATACTTTACAGGATAGCATTTGACCATAAGTCATTTGATACTAGGGGACGATGTGGTCGAACTTAAAAACTATTAAAGTGTTTCGTTACTATTAAAGTTTTCAACGAAAATTTAACTCTTAAAGTAGCTTATATTAACAAAAAAAGCACTTATTAAGCTTAATTTATCAGCTTAAATAAGCGTAATAATTAATCTGCATCTAGGAATAGAAAATTTAAAAATGAAATAAACTGTAGATAAAAACCCTAGAACAAACACCTGTGTTTTATCTACTGTTATTGCGATTCATGAAGTTTAAATTGAAATTTGCAATACCAACATAAACGAGATAAGATAAAATTTACATCGATGAAATTGTAACTACCCACGTGGGAGAAAGCTTTTAATGTATTTCAAGAGAATTCATGCATACGCATGCATTCCCTTGACGATCCCGGCTCATTGTTTGTGACTACAGAAAGAGCAAAACACCAACCCAGATGGAGATGTCCAATATTTTAGATGGCATAGCATTCGCTGCTACGAAACCGAAATTCCTGACTCAAGATTCATCCTTACCAAACGTGAAAAAACATCTGTAAATTAACATTGTTAAAGTCTCTATTTCTCTGTGCAGTTTGTTCCACAATGAGACCGTATCGGAACATTCGAACAACGCTTTAGTAACCAGGTATGCAATAGATAACCGTGTTTTATGCTAATCCTATAAATAAACAGAAACATAACTTACAAATTTTCGAGAGCTTTTGAGAACTTAAAATTCAATCCACCAGGAACTTAGCTATATACTTACATACATACAGGCCATCGACGTCTGAGTGTGCACTTGGAATTATGAGCAATCAACGCTTAGATTGTTATGTTGACTCTTGCACGTCATCGACTATTAAGATTTCTTTGTTACAGTAACTGGACGATGTTGGACTATTTACACAAAACGTTTCTCTCTGAGAGCCTTTGTAAACTCGAACTTTTTCTATACGCTCTTGTTGGTCAGCTAGTTCGTATCGCTCTCACGATGTTGAATGAATTCCTCAAGTCACTTAGTGCTAAGAAACGCTAGAATTTGCTTTTATATTATGAATCGTTTCGATGACTTTATTATACGAGTCGAATGACGGCGATATGGACTGGTAAAGATACAACAAAGCGAGCTCCTCGAGTTGACAATGATGCGTGATTGCCGCGAGAGAGTTTGTAATTGAATTATGAACTTTAAATACTTAAGTCTGAGTCATCGCATAAAAATGTTGATTGGCTTTGATAAAGTTCGAATAAACCTAACCCTAAAATAACAAGCTTACACTCGATCGTTGCATGTGTGTAATTACAGCTTTCTCAAAGACAGGTGAATCTTATACATATTGTATCAATATAAAGGCACATTTACTGCAATCATAGTCCCAAATCTCAATTAAGCTGCCTTAGATTATGGATTGGTATATAAAACAATTCTTATACGATGACTAAATACCATATTCATGAACATTTTAAATTTTTATTGTTGTAACTACTTGTTACATACTGAATTCACGGCATCTTTTGTGATGTGCATTATTTGCTTAATATGTAAATATAAATATTAATCTTCAAATCAATATTCACACAGTGCATTTAAAATTGACTGAATAACGATAATCACAAGGGACACGATTAGTTTTTTAATTGTTTGTGTGTACAAAAGTAGTCCGGGCGGTTCTCATGAATTCCAATATATGAACCTAATTCCGTCAGAAGTCCTTTCAACGTTGCTCGTCGTCATAGGTAGTGCTTCACACGTTTATGTTTATTTATGTTATGGTCGCCTTTCATCTAGTATACGTGAGCAAATAATGAATGTACGACATATCACACCGCGGTGTGACGTCATTCCGGACACGGTCACATCAAAGCGGTGTACATCGATGATTTATGTGTATTTTGTTAGAATTCGCCCCAATTACGTTCACGAAAATTTGTGCACTTTCATAATAAAGTGTTTACAGTGGAAATGCTTTGATGTCTAATTAGGCACTGGCGTGAGAGCTAGATATACGCATAATCAAGCAATACTTGATTGATTTATTGAAACGCGACGCTTCGATCCAAACTGGAGGTGTTACTGTGCAAAGATTGCAGTTTTAGTTGGATGTTCTTAGATTGAAAAAAGGTTTACATAAATAATAATGCATAATTATATTAATTTTATGTATATGCTTACCGGTACACACGGTCCTAAATATGAAAGAAAGACGCTTCGTGCGTATGTACAAGTAAGAGCGTCTGAATATTTTTGGGAGTGCAAAATGTAGGTAGGTAGGTAGGTACCCTACATACTGAAGAAAAAAAAAAGAAAAAAAGTGAAACAAACTAGAAAATACAGAAAAAATCACATTAAAAAATTATGAAATAAGGTATATCCTACAAATATTATAAATGCAAAAGTTTGTGTGTGTGTTTGATTGTTTGTTACCACGCATCACCGTAACTACTAAACAGATTTTGAGGAAATTTAGAATGGAGATAGCTTATACCCAGGATACTAGGAACACTTAGGCTACTTTTTATCCCGGAAAGGCTCCTGCGGTATAACGGGATGACGCGGGTGAAACCGCGGGGCGCAACTAGTACTTAATATTGTGTTCTGCACAGTTTTATTCCTTGTAATTGTTATTGCCTAGTATACTCGTAGTATGCTTATAATTTTAAGCATAATTATCTACATATTATCAGTGGCAAATCAGTTTCAGCTGATTTAAACACTACAGCAATCAGTGGCAACACAGCTGTTTGAACGTTTGAAAGTGATCACATGCTGTATACTACTAAATAAATATATTTTGACTAAGACTTGAATTTGGAGACACGGCGAATGAAGCGAGTTACCTCACAGGCTACATTTATATTAGTCGGCATCAGCGCCCTCCATTCCCGCTTGATAATTTTAATATCTCGTGATCTTGTCTACTCTATGCGATGCATGTGCGGACGACAACCGAAGACAGTTATCGAGTCACAACAAAAACGCGTTTGGCAGCTTTTAATCTGTGGGCTTCAAAGATTGGGGAAGCAAGGCGAGCTACGATGAGAGTGCCCTGACTCTCTAAAGGTGGTGTAGAGACTGGTTTTTAAATGGAACAGCTGGAACTATACGTGCCTTGCTACAAATGAGAGCTAGTTTCAGTCACACATAGGAAACAAATACCTACCGCCGCTCGAAGCATAAGCTGACTCACTACGGCCTGAAAACATGTATCTTGTTGTAATTTTTAAATCTATAGTAGGTACTAATAAGTGGCGTATCTACGTATACTTACCTATTATAGTAATGTCATTCGTGAAGTATTATACTCTTACTGCTAGGAAATAAAAATTTGTTCATCGAAAACACGGATTGATAAACAATTTGGAACACTTCATAGTATCAATATAAAATGGACACCGAAGTTAAGGCGGACCTTGTTCTTTTCCCATCTAGGTAGTGAGGAAATGATTTGAGCTGCAGTGTCTTCTAATTATCAGTTTGTATCAGCCGGTGCCTGTATCGATATCTAGGTGGAGCGGCGACTCGCGCCGAGTGGCCGAAGACCGGGTTCAGTGGTATGCCTTGGGAGAGGCCTAAGTCCAGCAGTGGTATCTTCTAATGCCTGGCGCAGACGCTAAACTCATATTTTCTCGGAGTTATGTTTGCTGACAGAATACGAGCAGGAACCTGCTCTCCGTTTCGGGTTTCCTTGTCACCTAAACCTACTAGGACTACTTACCATCTACAATTTTTACATCTTAGCATATAGCCTGTTCTTTTTTGACACTTATTTTGCATGCCTACTGCAGATGTTCTTAACTGGCAGAAGAAATTAATAGTTACTTAATCAATGTAGTTATTTTTTTTACATCTTACAGATTGTCGCTTGTCCACAAGAGTCGGAAGTGGCGTCACGCTACACCTGGATAGGGAAACGGCTCTCAAGTGCACACCGAAAGAGGCTTGGCGACATAATAAATAATCATGTAAAAACGTGTAGTAGATTATTTCCTTCGCACAATTATCATTATTTTGGTTTGAGTTTTGAACTTTTTTCGTAAGTTTTTTCCTTTGACTCTGAATACCACTTCTCTCTCCATAGGGGTTGCTTTTCAGTAAAATATCTTTGTTTTTATTTTATAGCATATTTTGCAGTACTGTTTCGTTAATAATGGCCTAATTCCAATACGAATTAATATTATATTGCGATAATGCCACTCAATCCTACATATTAACAGACCAAAATCATCATCAACATCATAACTTGAACCATGCATGCGGCTTTCAACGGGTATGTAAAAGATTTCAATTTTTTTTAGGGATGAAATAATGATGAATAAAACATAACGAACATTTACTCTGTATTAAATTTATTGCATCTATTCACACACCTTTTTTGAAACGATTTAAAGACGTTCAAAGCTAAACAAAATACTTAGTAATAAGATGTATAAACAACAGATGTTAGTTTGAGACCTCTAAAACAACAATATTTTGTAGATCACAAACTATGTTATGTAATATTAAAAAAAAAACATTACGTTACTTGTCCAAAAATTGATCATGTACATTTCTCTACGGTATCGTACGTGACGTGATATTTAACTAAGTATATGTGAGGAATGAAGAAACTCGACACCTGATTAAAATATTTATACATCAATGTTTAATAATGTACTCTTGATTATTTCGTTGCAATAAGTAATAACAAACTATATACTATGACGACGACTTTTATCCGTTATTTTATGTACACCAAAAGGATACTAATACAGAATATTTATTGCATTTACTTAAATATTCATTATCATTACAATATTATACACTTACAACAGTGACGTATGTATGTACAAAACTATAGACTCAATTTTGGACTTTCAGTCTCTACAATATCGAAAAAATATACAGTATATAGAAACGAGTAGGCATTAAATAATAACCTTGCACACACAACTATAAATTTCAAGGATTTGAATCAGGCCTTCACTCTACGTGGGATCTACAAATGACATTTATCTTGGAATCACTACGAAGATAATTTATAGACACATAATTCTATATAGCATAGGTAAAAGTAGGGCTGGCAACAAAAACTGTATCCGCATATAGATAATACATAATCTAATAGTTTACTGCTTGTCCTGTTTGATTACAGTTTATTTATTTTAAGTCACGAAACAACTTACATTGTAAAACTGTAGCGATGTTTATGATATTATTTTTTCTCAAACTGTACAAATTGTTGAACTAGTCACGTTGTCCGCATACCTACGGCCGATTTCAATAACCTATGATATCTATTCATGGTTTGTCCTATTAAAGATGGAATTATGACATAAGCTCCATAAAAGTAATGTCAAATTACTATAAAACTGGCTCCAATTGAAGTCTGTTATGTTATTGCAGTGCAAGATTTTGTAACTAACATAACTATAATTATTTATTCATAATGTCTGGTACCATTATCTAAAATAGCTTAATAAACCGATATGTAAAACCAATATTTGCTACCTAACTTACTTTTATATTAGGTTTAGATACAATGTTGGAATATTAATTTTATTTTATTTAATCATAAACAATTCTCTGTTTTACCTATTAGTTTCCTATTGAATATTGTTTAGACAGAGATTAGAATGTTTCTAGTATTTATTTGAATAATATTAATTTAATCACGTATAATGTATGCGAATATATGTTTGTAATGTAGATAGCTGATTTTAAGCGTTTCTAAAGACCGAAACAAAAGACAAATACATAAAAAAATTAAAATATTGAGAACTTCTCTCACATAACTATCTTGTAATAACAATAATATTTTATACATTCATATTGTTTATTGCATAGATTACACTTTGATAAATATATTCATTAAATTACTTCATTGTTTGTAGTAATTATGCGCAATGACTTATTGGGATGAGTGTGAGGGATCAAAACCGAAATTTACGTAAGTACCGTCGAGTCCATTTGTGTTGCTTATTATGAAGCTTATCTGCAATGTGTTTTCTTGGATACTTATTTAGTTCCACAGCTCTGCTTCAGCAATTTTGCTCAAACGTATCTACCTCACATTATTAATGTTTAACTGAAAGGCTTCCAAACTTGCCAAGCAGTTTCATGTTAAATGAGTTTTCAGTATTTTTGGTTACATAACATTTTTTTTTACTGCTTATATGAATGACATCTAAACTCTATGCAATCAATATCGGGAAAGGATATTTTAATGGTTTTTTTAAATTGAAATTACCGTTGATTTTAGTTTTTTGGTTATAACACCTACTTTAGATATTTTTCCACCAATATTTTACATATTATAGCTTTCGTGCAAGGTTTTTTATGTATGTTTTATAATTTTAGTGTCAATTTAAATTTAGAAATATTATTGTGTTTGAGTTCTTTATTTTAGACGTGCTCGATGCATGGTTCCAGTAATCGATGTGCTGCGATTCGGTTCTGCATTATGTGATACCTACTTATAAAGTTATTGTTACCTACCTATTTCAGTTTTTAATATTTGGAAAGCGGGAAGTAGGTACATTAATTATTAACTGGTAGTATCATAATGATTGTACCCGTTCGTTGGCGGATAGCTCTGGAAAAAATGCTCTACCACCTAAAAAGTTAAGCTTCCGTTCGAGCGATACTGGCCGAACAATATCTCCTTTATATTATTCCCACTATGTGCCAAATGGGTTGACACGTTGTCGAATCTATAGATAAGTATACACTTATTTATGTACATAAATAGATGACCACATGCATAATTTAAGTTTTATTTGTAGATTTTTATTAATAAATTATAATTTCTTACCTTATAAACATTTTAAACGCAAATCACACAATAACCGACACAGACGCGGGCCGGAGCGGCAGCGGGTCAGTCTCTGTTGAATTATATTATTTAGTATTTGGATTTATATGAATGAGCCCGGGCCGACGCCGACGGCCGCCGTCCCGCACCGCGCCTGTCCTAGCTTCTGTGTGTTTTGCGCTTTAACGCAATCAAATGAGATTATTTTACTGAGATCTTGTCTGATATTATATCTATGTAAGTACACTATTACACCCGAACAAGAGGATAGGTAAACGCTAGACATTGCTTTGCCAGCCCTACATTTACAAGTCTCTTTATTTTGCTTCATTTATAGTTAAAATTGAATCCTAGGTTAATATGAACTATAAAAACATGTAATTTTACAATCGTAACCGATATTAGACAATCATAGTCTTCTGACTAGAAATCAACTATAGTTACAAATGTTTTATAACCTTCGTCAAAATGATATTGATATTATTAGCAATTAAACCTTACAGTAAAAACGTTTCATACTACTGACCTCGTATCAATAAATATTAAAATAATTCGAATGTTAGTCAATATTCAAGGAAAGAAACTATGAAACAAAAGAACACTGGACGTAAACGAACACTAAAAATATAAGGACAATATTATTTTGAAAATAATTTACACTACATACAAATAATAATCTAAAACAGTGTCGTTACTACAAGAAACATAACACATATTAATACCTATTTTTGAATTTAATCACTTCCTTTATACCTCCTCGGTAATGTAATAAAAGTATATATACATAATATATATATATCTTATGAACATTTCGCAAGGTCCAACTGTGTTTAGCACCTAGTATTGTCGGTCGGCCGTCGGGGCCGCGGGCTGCACGGGGCCGCGCGCCCTCTTCGGCGTCGATTGCGAGCTGTCAACCTCTCGGCGCGCTGTCCACTGCGTGTGTCCACTATCACAATTCTAAGTTTCTCTACCGGTGCGTATTTCCTTATTATCACGTATTTATACGTAGGTATGTGTATACAATACATATATTTAGTTTATCGCTATTTACAGGCTTCGAAGGCCTTCGCGGCACTCCTCGTCCGAGATCGCTATTTATTGTCGATGTGCCAGCGGCGGGCGGGGGGCCAGTGGTCAGGCGCGAGGTGGGAGCGGCGGCTCCGCTAGCGAGGAGGTGGACGAAGACGAGGGCGAAGGCGCAGGCGGGGCGGGTGCGGGCGCCGCCAGCGCCAGTGAACGGGAGTATTCCAGCAGCGCCACATCCGAAGGGTGCGTTGGCGGGTACAGCCCCCGGTATAGGTCTGGCCGCCCATAGGGGTGTGCAAGGCGCGCCGCAGCGGCTGCGGCCGACTGGTAGAAGGCTGACGCGGACGATGGTGGCGCCGGGGTTTCCCCATCCTTACTTGCCATGTCTGCTAGAGACCATATCCTTGGCTTTGCAGAGGCCGGCGTGCTGCCAGGCGGGGCGCGTGAGGGTAGATGCTGGTAAGCCGGATGTATAGGTCTCTCGTAGGGCTCCGGTGACTCCGGTCCGCTGTCAGCCCGTGATTCCGACCACTCCGATTCAGTTCTCTGTCCTAAGAGATCTAGTCTTCGTTGTGGTCTGTCTCCGTCTTCGCTCGAGCCAGTTCCGGAATCTTTGCCATCTAAAAAACATTTTTTTATTAATTATGTATTTCATGCACAGTATTTTCCCCTTTGCTATAAGGAACAAAAGTATGCGAGAACCTACCTATAAAATATGTAGGTATATTTCATCGAATAACTTGTAAGAATAAGGTAGCTTCAGCACATTATATAAGACATGTAAGAACATCAGCCCTCAAACACTTCGCATGTTAAGCTCATCCTAAAGTAAAAATTTGCATTTAAAAATCATATCGGTTGTGAAATACATACCTAAAGCATCCTTTCCGTCGTTGCTCTTGTGGTCGTCATCGTCGTTATTATTGTCATCATCGTCGACCCTGTTCCGCGGCTCCCACGTCATCTTGTTCTCTTTTTTAAGTCTGCGTCGAGCGTTCGCAAACCAAGTCGACACTTGCGTCAGAGTCATCTTTGTGATGATTGCAAGCATGATCTTTTCCCCTTTTGTAGGGTAGGGATTCTTCTTATGCTCGTTAAGCCACGCCTTCAGGGTACTTGTCGTTTCGCGTGTAGCATTTTTTCTTCGTGCGCCGTTTAAATCCATTCCGTATCTATCAACAAAAACAGCAAATTAAGACAACGGTATGATTCTAGTACCTAACTATGGAAGGTTATATTTTCACAAAAACGTTAATAAATAATCATTATTGGGTAAGGAGACAAAATGAAAAAACTATATAACAATTGGAAATAATCTCGAGTGAAAGTGCAGAAACATAAGAGGTTAGTAATCAGGCGTGAACCATGGAGTCCGATTCGGGCAAGATTTTAGATATCCGATTGGCGTCCCAATCCGCTCGCCCTCTAGCGACTGCCGCCGCGCCAATGGAAGCGGCAGCATAATAATTGAAATCGAGATAAGCCATCAACTGCTGCGCCAGCGCTAAGCCCCGGCTTATCTCAGACACAGCTACGTACGCATTTGTTGCTCCACCGCGCTTCTTTGTAAAGTACCCGTATCTTTATATACGATACAACTCAAGTAATTCTAATTATTGATCTTTAAGGCCTGAGAAGTCTCGCCCTGCAGACGACTGAACGGGTGGGCACCTCGTGCCAATCAAGGAGAACAACGTCAAATATTAATAAAAGGTAGGTTATGGATATATCTTTTTCCACTTTTGGAAATGATTATGAAGCCCAGTTTATTAGATTTTTCTTTACGAAGAAAATGGTAGTTAGTAGCCAGAATTAGCTTAATCTTTCCGCCATAAATTGTATCAAGTATACGCAACATTCTATTTAAAACTTTTGTGCCTAAAATATATCACGAATTTAACACAACATTATAAAATTGTAGGGTTTTTTTTATAATTAGGTTTACATATTTTCTTGTTGTCTTATTTCGCGTGTCTTTTTAGAAACATTTTGAATGTTCAAAACGGTGTATACCTAAAACCTAAGGTGTTAATTGCTTAAGCACATTTTATTATTATAACTTTCAGCTGTAAAGCACAAAGGCTCAAATATTGCCAGAACCACATGCTACCGATGCAACCATCGGAAACTGAGTGGGGTGGAAATCGGAGATGAGCAGTATGGAAAATTAATAAAACTGTCACTTAAATTGCAGAAGTGATGGGCAGCGAGCGCCCCTTGTGTCTTGAGCCGGGAACAATTCTATGTCTTAATTCTATTGGATCAGGGTAACAATTCACGTGATAATCCTCGGAATATTAACTCGCTTGCTTTATTGTTGTGAGTTCGTTGTTGACTTAATTCTTGTCACCCCTAATCGAATCGCGAAACTTGTAAATAAATATCAAATCGAGTAAGGAAGTAAGGAAATAACGGTAGCGTTTGCTGTGCAGAATAATTCGTGGATATGACATCCTTTTAAAGCAACACCGATTTAATGACGTTCAAAACGGGCAGGCTTCGTGAATGAAATAACATCCCATAGAATTCAAGTGACAATGCAAAAGTGGAGCGATGCCAAGCTTAGGCGTATTTCACAAACAAAAAGCTTCATTTATCCACGGCGTGCCACTTTCACAGCATCCGTGCTCGCGGGGATAGGTCTGCGAGGCTTCATTTTTTATTATTTTGCCCCCACAATCGGGATAGCGAAGTGGGTGGTTGCGGCTGCCCACTCCGCCTTTGCTTTACCGCCTAGTTTCAATTAAATCTCAATCTTGCACCACATTATCTTGCTACTTACTCATTTTATCATAAATGCGATTTACATTGGTGCTTTTTGACACAATTACCGTTAGTTCTTTTCGTTCAAATATATTTTCTCAGACGTTAAATACTGCCAAGCTCAGTTCACTAAAAAAAAATGTAACATACCTAGTAGCAAACAAGGAAACGGGTCGCCCGATGGTAAGCGGCCATCGTCGCCTATGGACGTTTGTAACACCAGGGGCGTTGCGAATGTGTAATATAATACAAATATCGTAAATTGTTAATTACTAGCTGTTCCCCGCGATTTCACCCGCGTGGGCTACAGTTTATCGCGATAAAAAGTATCCCATGTCCTTCCTCAGGATTCAAACTATCTCCGTACCAAGTTTCATTTAAATCGGTTCAGTAGTTTAGGCGTGAAAGAGTAACAGACAGACAGACAGAGTAACTTTCGCATTTATAATAAGTAAGGGATCAAAACATCTAGTATAAAGTTTATAATGTGTGTAATATATTATATTACACAGTACACACATTTATTTTAAGAGTAATTCTTACAAATAGGTTTTTGAAAGGATCACTTTGTGGTGCAGTTTCATTTATTGAAGTACCTATATTTCAGCAAATCAATATGTGTGTCAAAATGGGATTTAGCTGCAATAACATAATATTTCGTCCCTAGCTTTACAAATATGAATAAATTGGGCAGTTAGGGCGTGTGTGGGTGGAGAACCACAATAATGAATTGAACGAAAAGAATGAACCGCCACGGTTTCTATATCCCAGTGTTTAACAGGTGTAAAGTAAAAATGTATTAAAAGCTAACGAAATTCGAATCTCGCTTCTGAAATATAATAACGCTCAATCTTATACAAATTGTATTCCAAAGGTCATTTGAAAACAGAGTACGGACTTCAAAAAAACATAGGAGACACTAATGGAATTTCACGTTTTCTGAAATAAGAACAAATGCTTAGAGCACGTAGCAGCCTCACGGAGCTATTTATGTATCTATAGATACTATTTCTCTTTAGTTTTATGTTATACATTTATCTAAGTACCTATACGGAGAGGGCTAAGTATACTTCTACCTATAGCCAGCATTGCTCGTAAAATGCTGACATTGCACTGAGCCCCTTACCAGGTGTTCTCTGTTATAATCAATCTCTGCGAACTATGGTGTCTGAATTGGTATGGAATAAAATAAAAATGTTTTAAGACACATCACTGCATGACTTTTACTGGGCGATGATTTAAGCGCTGAAACAACTAATAAATATCTACGTTTTCAAGATATTCGTGAACGATGATGTAATAGATCATAAGTGGGCTCTAAAGTTTTACTTAGATTGACTCTAAGTTCATATGCTTTTTGGTTTGTCACCACAAGAGGTAATGTCTAGAGATTTTTCGAACTATGTTAGCACTTCACAAGTCACAATACACAGGGTTCTGCCAAGATATTGTGTAAAATCATAGAAATGATTTTGAAAACTGGTTTTCTACTAATTTTCTAAATAATAGAATATGGTTGAAATTAATTCAAGACGAAACGTGAAACTTCTATGATCCTGAATTTTGACTCATTAACGCCACGAGCCTGAATGCCAAAAGAGTTTACACATCGACGTTATATCATCTCTTTTAGATGGAGGTAAGCCAATGATGATGATGATGCTGTTAAGGGGAAGACCAAAAGATAGGTATGGTTAAATGTTTAGAGCATCTAGTGCTAGTTGAGCTACAAAATAAGAAAAGAACCACCTATCGGTGTGTTCTGGCAGCCTCACTTGAGAGCCATTCCCCAATCCAGGTGTAGCGTGACGCCACCTTCGACCACATCGTCACTTATCATCAGGTGACTTGTGTCAAACATTATTACGCTGTAAGAAGTAAAAAACAAAAACACATAATACAGCACGTTCTCTTTTTTTCTCTAACATCTGAACTATAACACGAATGAAATAGTAAAACGGATACGAACATGACAACGTAACTATATCCACATTTTGTATGAGTGGCCATGCCGCCAGCCATGTTGACGTAGGTATATAAGTACCGAGTGAAAAACAACAGGCTTGACGATATAATGTTTCTTCTTTATAGAACCAATGACATCGGCGGCACCCATATAAAATTACACGGTGCGATATTTTCTAAGGGAATAAATGCACACCTTTATCTTACACTCCAGCAGTTTGATCAACATTGTAATGTAAACTAGAAATTTAAAGGTGCATTTGATACTTAGTGACATTTTTTGTGTAAAATAACGTTTTACAACGCTACCATGTAAGAAGTGAAAAAAATAACGTACATTGTTGGTATCGTGTTTCTATAGTGTCTAACAGAAAGTTAACTATTATTGGTAACCCAAGCCAAATGAAATGTTTAAAAAGGTAAGGCGACGTTGTACAAAAATGCGGTGGGGATAAAAGCTTATTTACCTTACATGCTACTAGTTAATCACCTTAATCGTTAAAACGATACCAAATAAATTTAATTATTCCTGGTCGTAATGTAAAAATAGGTGCACGCAACGACCAATCTCGGGTTATGGACGAAACTTTTAAAGGTTCTAAATATTGGTGGGTAGATAGGGGTGGCGGGGCGCGGCACGCCAAAAACACATTACGAGTCGACAACGCGCTATTACGGCCAACCGCACGCGCCATGCTAGCCGATAGCTGCCACCCGAACATGCTATCCAACGACTAATTGGTCAGCTTCATGCACAAAAACCCCTAATAGAAACAATTGCGGCGAGGGAAGCCGCTTTACACATTTGAACGTAAATTAATCCAGTTGTACGAATGTGGTGTCGACCACCAAATATTTTCAACATTGAAATTTTGTGACAAAACAAGGGCCAATCGTTAAGTTAGTTAGTATGAAGGGCGTGTTATCTACCGACTTGGGCGGCAGCGGCGCATCACGTGACGAAAGCGAAAAGTCACCACCGGAGCTTTGTTAGGCGCGCCATCTTAGTTTTTGTTTTAAAAGGGGGTAACAATTTATTCAATGGTATCACGTGAAAGTGTGTCGTTATAGAAAACCGCAGAGGTGTTACGAGCCCGTCTTCCAAACCATCTTTTTATAACCACCATATTGTGTCTCAATGGTTTCCATTTTTACCCACGACCTTTTCCTAATAACGTGTTCGTTTATGAAATTTTTGATTAATGCTATCGATGCGTTATTTCGTCACCGTAGAGTAAAAACAAATTTTGACCGATTTCAATTCTTTGCCAAATTACACGACTTACTATAAGGCATTTAAGCTGATATTATAAAATATTACGTTTCTACTTCGAGCACTCTTTAATTGTAATTACTAAGACACATTACGTGCTAGCAAAATTTTAGACCAAACGTCTTTCTTGCTTTTGAAAAGTTAACTCCTGAACACTGCCGAGGTTTTCACTCTACGGCGTCTTGTCACTATAATGCTGGGGCCACACTAAGGTCAACGTGAAGGGAAATGTCAATGTCTTATATCGCGATAAGTATTGCGTTAATTATTAACGCAATTATGTGAGTATATATACACTTGAACGGTCAACGTGAATGCACTTGAGTTATTGGATAATGTCAAATGCCAATGTGAATGACGTTGTCAAATGTCGTGGCTACATTTATGTCAAACGTCAATCATCGCGTGGCCCCAGCATGATAATATTACAAAAAGATTGGTTTTTCCGTTGACATCTCTCTCTACTAACTGCAAGAACAACTTCATTAACAGCAATCTTTATGATGATCTTTCTGGAAACCTACTGCTATGACGAATTGACTGCCGGAACTGCGCCGCGTGGTTTACGCAAAAATTTCGAAAGTTTGAAATTCTTATTACATATTACAGACAAAAGTCCCTTCTTCCCCGAGGATACCCGTCACTTGGCCGAGTTCTTTCATAACTTTTTATACAACGGTATGACGTCATAAGCAAAAGATCCTCTTGATGTTAACCGATTAATGTTATTGTTAACCATAACCTCTAACGACGTAGTATTTCGTCGGTCACGTCCACGCAGTACCTACGTGCCCCACTGCAATACGTCCGACACTTGAGGCATGGGTGAACTAAAAAACTTCAAAATAAATGCTTGTAATTTCATGGGCCCAAACTCTTTGTACAAGTATACAGAAGAAAGATAGATTGTTGAAAAAGAAAGAAGTCTATAACAATCTGCACTTATTTTGACAGACAATGTAATGAAAAAGTTAATAACAACAAAAAATAGAAATAAATGAATACATTTTTGGGAGACGCTCAGATTCAAAAGCTGGATATATAATTATTTAAATAAAGTAACACAACTAGCACTCGATTATTGGGCCGCTGTGCATAGTGCTTATAGCTGTAGGACGCGGCGCCACTGTCATATTGTATTAAAGCTAGTACCTGCCTATCTATAAATCACTCAACAACAAGGTGATGTGGGTAACAACACTCACATTTTAAGGTTATAAAGAAATTAAAATAAGTAATTAATGTTCGTATTTATCAGTGGCAAATTATTTTTCTGTTTTACTTTCTATATGACCCTGTCACAACAAGACGATAACATTATAAACAAACCACTTAATAAATTGATGCACAAAGCGATATTAATTTTGTTATTTATTATTTTAAAGAAGTATAATAAATAAAAACAAGCTTATTTATCAAAACATGTGTAATGTACCAGTTAACAGTGTGAATAACTTACACTTCAGAGTATATCAGTTTTCATACCATTTATTGTTTCTAAAAAAGGTGTTTTACGTACTTTTATGTTAAGAAAACCAGTGATGCGATTAACATGTTCAATGTTGGTTATTTTACTAATATGACATGTATCTATGTTTGCTTCTTTCTACTAAGGTATGGCAGCTTACGAGTTTTATAATAGATAATATTTTAATTGTGTTGCAAGGGATGTTTTGCTTAACTTTATACACGTGTATAATAAAGACAGAGGAAGAAGAGGGAAACCTTTGTCAAGCAGTGGGAGAAAATAGGTAAAAAAAAAAAGTATTGCGAAGCAGGAATATTAAGTTTTGGAAATACTAATGCTTTACGCAATAACAACTGAGCTGCTTTCTGTAAAACATGAAGTTTAAAAAGACTCATGTATGTAATGAATTCAGTCCGCTTGTGGCTGCTATATCGGGTCTTTGTTTCTCATGCAAGACGTTATAAAAACACCTCATTTGATTATATCGAGCAGGTTATCGCTCTGGAAGAACGCAACATTTTCCCATTGCAATAGGCATGCTATTGTGATCTAGATTTCAGATAGGAATGATCAATCATGATTAATTAATTAAGTTGTTATATCGTAAAAAGTAGTGCTAAAGCAAATAAACCTTAGTGGATTAAAAAAACTCTTCTAGCTGATTTTTACTGGTTTATATAGGTACCTATATCTATCTTTATCCGCAAAAGTTGCGCCTTATTCACAACTAGCTGTTTCTCACGGTTTCACCCGCGTGGGCTACCGCTTTATGCATACAAAGTCTCAGCCCGATCGGTTTAAAATTGACAAAGTTTCA
Organism: Opisthograptis luteolata; assembly: GCA_931315375.2. Taxonomy (NCBI): domain Eukaryota; kingdom Metazoa; phylum Arthropoda; class Insecta; order Lepidoptera; family Geometridae; genus Opisthograptis; species Opisthograptis luteolata. Next base: position 10,671,559 of record OV928033.1, read on the forward strand.
TACAAATTTTTATCCCCTTGATTAATTCATTAATCAAAATCCTTTCTTAGCGGATGCCTACGTCATAACATCTACCTGCATTCCAAATTTCAGCCCGATCCGTCAGTGGTTTAGGCTGTGCGTTGATAGATCACTATGTCAGTCAGTCAGTCACCTTTGAGTTATATATATTTAGATATACCTACTCGTACCTACTCCACGACAAATATATCTACCTATATGGCCTGCAATTTTTTACAGTCGTCGAAATCCACCAGTTTCTTAAATTTTTCAATCGCATCATAGACTTTTATTTTAAAATACGTGATCGAAAAGTTTTGGGAATTAAATTCGAGTTATTATACCAATAAATAATTTACGAAATATCAGCATCCATAGCATAAGTTACGAGTACCATATATTTAAAATCTGCAATAATTTTATTCAGTATACGAAGTATATCTACTCAAATATTATATTATAAATATGTACATCACTGAGAAAAATAATCTGACTTTCCTTCTGAGTCTTACCTTCCAAGACCGATTCCTTCCTTACTTTACCCTAGTTTTCCTTTTGACTCAGAACGAAAACGGTATTTCGGAAGGTCTTTTTTCTCCGTTTACTTATTTCAAAGTATAAGAGTGTTTTGGCCCCAAACCGTTTCCAGGTGAGAGGTTGTAATTTTTTTTTTGTACTCCTATCAGGGTGCCTTATTGTGTAACATAAGCTAAATAACCCATGCGCTAGAACAGGAAGAAGCTATTAATTACTTCGGTCTAAGTCGGTTATAGAAAGTAAAACACGAAAAACTTGTGAAAGTAATACAGTAAAACCGCTAAGGTCTAAAGCAGGAACTCGTAATAGAGATTACAGTTTAATTTTAGAAACGTAACTGATAAATGTCCACATTAAATATGGCACATGTAGTTATATACCTACTGGTAGATACATGGTTGATACTAACAGACCTCCCAAGATTTATCAACGTTCCACTCTCACTAGGAAGATGTCAACTAATGCCATTTATTTATCAAACGTCAATCATCGGGCGAGTAGTGTAACGTTGAAGCGTAATATGTTCGTATTTTGTCCTTAAGTTGCGTAGGCTGGCGCCACTGACAGCCCGATAGTCTCGTCAGACCTCACAAGTTGTCCTATGTAGAACGTATAAACTAGTGAAAATTAAGTGTCGCGATCATGGGTCACATACTATCTAAGGTCACGTCTCATTTTATTACTGACATATTATTAATATCAACGTGAACATTGAATTTCATGCGGTAGGCTAGCATTGTTTCGCAACATAGCTGTCAATTATTGTTGTGTAACCGTTTCGTCGTTGTCATTATTTAAATTTATTGACAGTAGATTTGTAATAACTTTGGGATATGGATTTCATTACACTAGTGGTTATGCAAGCGACCCATATTTCACATCATAAAACTATGTGTGATTGGAGTAAAATGATACAAATACTTCAAATAATATTTGCATAATATTGGAAGTTTTTGGTATCATGGTGAGAGACTCATTGGTTAATCCACTTCACTGTTCAGTTACTTTAATGAAAAGTATAAATGTCCAGAAATGAGGCTAAATCTCTGCTACATAGCCCGCCATATCAAAGTTTTCTCACGTTTTTAGAACTTTCCGAAGTTCTTTAATCTATAGAAAAGATATCCGTACCTATCTCCGTTTCCGATATTGATCGAAGTTCTTGAATGTTTAAAAAAATCTGTTGACAATGTAAAAAATATAAAACTCAATAATAAATATAATTAATAGAGATATTATATTACGAAATATTAGCAAAGTTATATAATATGATTATATATAAGCCTAACATATAATAATAACTGTATAGGCAAAAAAAATAAAATAACGAGCAATAAATAAGCGAAATAAATTCCTAAAATCGAAACTGCAGACCGAGTCGAAAAACAACCGGGAAAACGACGGATTAAACCGCGGGGCGCAGTCAGATTTCTATAAATCTAGTTGTATCAAGTAGAAGTAATTACCTACCCATGAGATAACACGTCAGAATATTTAGAAGCGGCGGATAGTGGTAATCTGATAACGTTAAAGAAATTAGTGGCAATTAGATCACAGGATTTGAGTTTAAGGATGAGGATACGACTACTACAACATGTTATTAGGTAATAGCTCATAATAAATTAAACTATGTCGAAGGATATGTCCTCTTTAAGCTACATAATGGCACCTATAATGGTACTACAACGAGCAGGTCTCTGTTAAACTACGTGTAGTGTACCTACATGTAGTTTAACATCGAGACCGCGGTCATGCATGTTGTTCTAGAATCGATCAAGAAACCACAATTTGCATCTGCTGTGACTAACTACATTGCTGCTATCGTAACTACACATGAGCGATGTACATAACTGGATAATCCTCCACTATTGTCACATAGTCTTAAGTAGATAGTCGAATAGTTAGACATCTTTCATTTATTTAACGCGTCTATAATGTTGTAACAACAAGAACTTATACGTCCTAAAGAAAACCTTAAACGGGGATACTGCCTAATTCTCATACAAATTTCATTACTGATTTATGACATAAACTATTTTGTCTAGAGTTTACTGCGCTTGTAATGCTGACGAAAGTTTCTTACATACTTTTCTGTGTGCCAGTTATATGTGATTGAATTCTTACTCAACCATGAATGAAATACGAAAAGCTCGCCTCGTGGCCGCTGTTGACCGATAGGAAAAAGGAAAGAGGAAGCGTCCAATGCGCCTAGAATGAAATTAGCTCGTCGGTCAATTACTCCGAACCCAGTGCCGCGTACTAATGGCACGCGCGGCGTCGCCTGCATACGCCACCGCTCATTTATATGCATCTGCGCGTACTCTTTATTGTTCCATAGATTGGTAATACACAGGAGGACTGGCACTTTGTGCTGTAAATCGTTGTCTGTACACGTATCCACGATTAACCGTGTGCCGTAGACATAGGCGGAGCGGGCACCGTGTCAGTACAAGCCGCCAGCGCAAGTGTGGATCGATGACATCATGTCCGGAAAGGACCGGCCACACAAAACGTGAGGCTACGTGTTTGATTGACTCTTATTTATCGATGCGCATTCTATGCTATGCTGGCGATGACACATCGTCCTATGATGGGTCTGATCTGACAGCGAACGTCGACGTATCAAATCGAACTAACGCTCAATGACTATATCGACTAGAAAGACCACTAATTACTACGTAAAATGTAAATAATCTACTGTCATTAATATCAAGGTACTCATTCATTCTTAATGTTAAATATGAATGAGTCACTAGCTAATAGTAATGCGTAGGAAGAAAGATAGCGTTATTCTTATTACCCAGGGGATTTACGACCAAATGTAGTGCGGGAAGCCCATGTGTCTTGTCTCTTACTACCCTTGATTATTTGTTGGGGTAAATTCGAACAAACAAATAAATCTGTTACTTTTTGAGTAAAATATTTTTAGCGATGCAAACCTATGTTTATAATCCCCTAGCAAATAACGAAAAGCGTAAATGTTAGATCCCATATGTTTCATATGGTTTGAGGTAAATCTGTGTTCTTCTTGGTCCTTGGAGCCATCTAGTTCTAGCTTTAGCGTGTTTATCACCTTCCACCACATCGTCACTTAACAGGTGAGATGGATACCATTAAACGAGAATGCAGATTCATATATCTTCTCTTCTATTTATTCTGTAATTTCAGTCACAATTTTGTACTCAGTATACTCATTCATCCGAGCTTCGCTCGTTTTACTGAGCTTCCGATGTTTCTCTAAATTATTTTTAATAATGTTTGAGGTGTTTTATACATGCGAATGAATATTATTAGACATAGGTGATCAAATCGATTTACCAGTACAAGTCATCAACCAAAATTTTGGCACAAACAAAAACCGACAGGCGCCGCATATTGGGAAGTTATAACCATTAAGAGAATACAATCGCAATTTCTTCCTGTCGTAAATAAACTTCGGCGGGCATGAGTAATCGTTACTTTGTGTGCACAATATCGGGTCGGGGCCAAATAGATTGGTACGTGAGCGGCATCGCCGATGTCGCATCCAGCTACCGAGTGATAGCTGCTCGGACGAATTCGACGAAATTCGTCTACTGTGTTTTGTATGGTGTAGTTGAATTTTCCGTTTGTAATTATGTGTGCGGAGGGCGGAAGTGTCGGGTGTGGTTGTAACACCGGTCACGGCGCGATCGGTTGACGACCGTCCACAGTCCACAGCGACTAACGGGCTAACGCCGACTATGGCCATGGCGCAATCGAGTCGCGCCATAGCGCATGTCGATCTCGCTTATGGGACTCTATTAATTTTACTCGCAGTTGAGAGTAACAATACTTGACACTTATTAATTGTGTTCTTTATATGCTATTTATAATTTAATTTTAGCAAAAGTGACTAAGTACGTTCAATGTTTTTTTTTATAACATGGCAAAAGTAAGGTACCAAGTACTTACCCATGAGGAGATGAAGGTGTTTGTTAATCCTTAAAACTACTGATCCGACTCTGAAAATGTTGTATAGTTAGGTTCACTAATTTAAGTGAAGTAAGCTGTTTTATTTTATTGGCTCACCCGCTCGAATCCAGACTAATTGCTAGAGTTGCAAATAAAACTATCTCAAATTTTCACTTGGCAATCAAAAAATCAAAATTAAAGCCTAATACGATGATGGACTGAAAAATCTACATTTTTGCAAAAGACCTTTTATAGTTTTGATGAGACGGCAAGGTGTACTTTTAGATCTTTTTTGGGCCGAAAATTAAATGTTAATAATGACTGACAGTCAGCTGTATATTGTGATTTTATTTAGCCATTTTATCTTTTTCTTTACACCCAGAATTCTAAATTAGCATGAGATTCATTTTGATTGCTGGAACCCTGGCCCTAGCACAGAGTGAACATGTGTAAATACACGCCGCGATTGACAGAGTGTTGCGCAAGTACCTATAGGTACAGCTACGGGCTACCGCATCTTTTATGTCGCAGTCCATACAATATAAATTACAATACAATACGGCTCAATTTATATAATGGGATCACTAAGAATGAAAATAACCCGTCGCAAAGAGGGTTTGTTCGTTCGACTCATATTAGAACGAACGAATGTCACTCCTAATTTCCAGTTAAGTCCGATCTGAGATTAATTTAAATATCTTCTGCATATTTTCCGAGTGTTGCCACTATTGCCGCAATTTTATTTAATAGGTTACGGTCTGTACCTGCTACCTATACCTACAATAAAATCACTGCATATTTATGGAACATCAGAAAGCTCTCAGACTAGAAATCATACCAAATTTTTAAGCTAATAACTTTTGTTCTACGAGTTCACTGGAAGTTGCCCATGTTGCACTGACATTTGAAATTGTGAAATGTATTTATTCAATTTAGATTCTAGTTTTCAACCGATAAAAAGGAGGCTTTTTCACGTATGATTTTTTTTTAGTTACAGGAATTATGGTCTGAGAGCTTTTTATGCATTTATGAATAATTCTAATATGTAGGTATTCTACTAATATTATAAACGTGAAAGTTTGTGAGTATGGATGGATGGATGTTTATTTATACTCTTTCACGCAAAAACTACTGACCTGAATGAAATTTGAAATGGAGATAGCTTATACCATGGATTAACACATAGGCTACTTTTTATCCCAGAAAAAGGTTCTTGCGGGATAACGGGAAGACGCGGGTGAAACCACGGGGCGCGACTAGTATATAATAAAAAACTATTAGACCATAATAGCTAAAATTATACACAATCAATTTATAAATTTTGTTATAAAAAACTGTTTTAAGAAAAGAGAAAAATAACTAGGTTAGGTAAAAACCTAGTTACACATATTTTTTTTTATTTTTATTTAGAACAATCGTAATCAAAAATTTGTGTCCTCATCACTATATAAAAGTGAAACAATATTTGTATTTTCGTTAATTACTTACGGTGTTTCCAATTTTATTAAAGATTTGGAAGTAGACAACATAGTTTGCATAGCGAAAGGATAGTTTGTATGGGTTAAAGTAGAACACGTGACAGATGCCGCGGGCCCGACAAAACACCTTGAACTATGTAACAAAAAAACGTATAAAATATTGTACCGTATAACTTGATCTCGGCTACATGATATAATTGGACTAATTATGAACCATTTTCGTGTTTATTTAGTTGGTATCATTACTGAGTGTGCCGACGTAAGTGATTAAGGTGTGAGATATCCATCGGATAACAACCGTTGCGTTGTCTGGGATCACACCTGCCTTGCCACACTATAGAATAGTGACTAGTACGTAAACTCACGAGGTAGCTCATAGCTCAACTTGTCAATGCAGAATCGGCTTTCAATTCGATACTTGGTATACATACCAAAATGGTGTAATGCTAAGCGATAGGGGACCGCGTGGAGTGGTGTAAATTAGTAAAGTCTAATTGCACCCCGTGGTTTCACCTGCGTCTTCCCGTTATCCCGCAGGAACCCTTTTCCGGGATAAAAAGTAGCATATGTGTTAATCCAGGGTATAAGCTATCTCCATTCCAAATTTCATCAAAATCGGTTTAATAGTTACGGTGATACGTGTTAACAAACATTCACACACACACACAAACTTTCGCATCCTGCTAATAATATTATACCTAAAAGTTTGTGTGTGTGTGTGTGTTTGTATGTGTGTGTGTATGTGTGTGTGTGTGTGGGTGTGTGTATGTGTGTGTGTGTGTGTGTGTGTGAATGTGTGTGAATGTTTGTTACCACGTATCACTGAAACTATTCAACCGATTTTGATGAAATTTGGAATGGAGATAGCTTATACCCTGCATTAACACATATAGGCATAGGCCATCCTGCGGGATAACGGGAAGACGCGGGTGAAACCGCGGGGCGCAACTAGTTTGTTATGAAGGCTGTTTCTGATCTTTCGTGGATTCAGTTCAGACATGGATTGGATTCAGATAAGTGCACATGCGTTCTTACAATGCTGGTTTTAACTGAAAGAATAATTCGTTCGGTAAAACTGAAGTCTTCAGCAGTAGTTATCTGACTACCGAATACCAGTTTCTGGCATCTGCTTTCAACGTGAACGTGCCCTACTATGCGAGATACAACGACCGGTTCAAGGCGATTCTATACCGATTAGTCTAGGGACCGCCCATATTCACAGGAATGCGCACGTCAGTGTGTGCGTCGGATATTCAGTTGAGAACATGTCTGAACCTTTATTACTACAATGCATTGTGACTGCTCCGTCTACGCCTCCACTTGTATTGTAAACTCCATTATGTTGTTATTAGCGCGGAGACGCCCTTCAAATTTTTACTTTTTTATTCCATTGTTTAACTTTTTAACGTTCTGCCTCTGCGGAAAAGTTAGTTGATTTATTAATTTCATACTTGTAGCACACAGATTTTTATGGCCTAAAAATATCACCGTCGATCCCGAACACTGATCATCACCGTACATCAATGAACCAACGCAAGGTAATTTTAACATACCTAGATAAAGCAGCTTTATAAGGCAGTAATTATTATACAATTATATATTTCCTGTTACAAAGAGATAATATGCAACTTTATCCTACTAATATTATAAATGCGATAGTTTGTGTGCGTGAATGTTTGTTACCACGTATCACCGTAACTACCGAACCGATTTTGATGAAATTTGGAATGGAGATAGCTTATACCTAGGATTAACACATATGCTATATTTTATCCCGGAAAAAGGTTTCTGCGTGATAACGGGAAGACGCTTTTTAATTCTATATGTAAATTGTTCATAATAGAAATTCTCTACAAGGCTTGTTGCATTATTACTAAGTTAAATCAATGAGCAGCACTCAACAAAGATAAGTAGTGTCAACTTATTAAGGTGACCAGTGAATAACGATGCATGGCACATCGGCATACTACGACTTCTTAATTTCCTACGTAATCTAAATATGATAATTGAAGACCACCCATTTTATACCAACTAGATTCAGATTCAAATAACTTAAACGACCATTACTCTGCTACCACTACCCTTTCCAATATCAAAAGCAAAGACCTCGTATTGCCAGCTATACTTTTTTCAACAGTAGGTATTACTCTGTTTTTTACTAAATTATACTTTTTACTGTTGAACAAAAATAAAGTATTCAAAATACTGTTTTCAGCATGCAATCACATTATTATGTAAACACTCCCACAAATTTGTTTCAGTCAGAAGAGTTTAAAAACATAACTAAAATTGTCTCACATCTACTTTCAGTTCCCGCCACCTCAGCATTTACTGAAAGAGTTTTTTCAGTAATTAATGCTAAGTGGCGGAAGGATAGAAATAGAGCATCTATTAATTTAATAAAAGATTAGCTCCTCATTTATTTCAATTTCAGTTATAATTGTGGTGAGGCGTATAAAGTTTTTAATAAAGGTTGTAAATTAGTAAGTTGTGCGAGAAGTTCTAAAAAATATGTGTTTAAAACAATAAATAAATAAAATACTGTTCATTTTTCTAACTTACTGTTTATTATTCTTCACAGACCTGAATATACTTTATTTCTTGTAAAAAAAGTTGGCAACCCTACTCGTATCATATAAATATAATGTTAATATAGAAAATTTGATGGTGGAAACTCACAAACATTCTCGTGTAAAACACAACTCCTCTATAGTAGGGAAGATAATTAATGTATACCTATGTATCATGATAAGAGTAAGGAAATAATTAGTAGGTATGTTTTATTTTATCAAATGATATAAAACTTTACGTTGACCTGAACACAACCTATTAATGTTCCTTATCACATACCTATTTGGTAAGTTTCCAGTATTTCTTAGAGAAAAGTTTTAAGCCATTTTTGGTTCATAACTTTATCAATCGACAACAGATATTGCGGTGGCTCGGCGGCGGTGGAGGGACCAGTCCGTGAGCGAAACAAATTAATTACAAAACTTTAATTAATGTTGTACATGAACTGACCACGCTGTACCTACCTGTTACCGCATAGGTACGACAACAAAACTTAAATATACTCTGTTGGCAACATAAATTGTAGTTCATTCCATATAATTATTAGATGACAAAAAAAAAGCTTGGGATTTTAGTGAACTTGCTCCAATTCAATCAATTAATAATAAGAATAAAATTGTCAATGTGATCGCGCCAAAAAAATTACCTGCCGGGCGTTTCTTGCCTGTTCTTTTGCCGGCGTAATGAGGTTGGAACAGGCGTAGCTAGTTTTAAGTTGACGTTTTAAAGTGATCACAATGTATCCTATTAAATAAAAAAGTTTTGAATTTTTGAATTTTTTGTTTAATTTTTGTAATAGCAATTTTGTGCCCAAAATCCGCAACTTCCGCAAGAAGCATTGTGTCTCCTTGCTTTTCATCTTAATCTCTAATATAAAATGTCTTAAAAAGTGTCCTAGTTTCACTGCAAGTGTCCTCCACGCCTACTTCAACACGAAATATTACAGTCCACTATCGAAGGAGGAAATCATCTTTGTGGTAACACCATACTCACAACTTAAAACAATACCGAAATTAATCAGTTTCGTTAATAAAATTACTAACTGATTCGTCAGGCTATAATGGCGTCTAAAGTTAGTTTCAAATTGCTTAATCTATATTCATTTAACGGAGTTAGTCTCTGCGAAGACGATGCACAGAGCTGCAATTAAAAGGGTATAAATCAAGGCACTCTCCGCTTTAATGTAACTACCTAGTCAATGTTCCCAGCCGCAATCTACATAACGCTTTAAAATTCAGCCCCTAATTACATAACTTGTTATACCTACTTGTACTCGCATTAACATTAAAAACAACTGCTTTTTAAAGATTACAAATCAATAATTCCGCTATCGCTACGCTACTTATTAATCAGCTCGTATGTTCGAACATATTTAATTAAAAATTATGTTCTATCTTACTACAATTATACAATTCATCGGTACGTGACTTTATCACTGAACTCCTAAATGGCCGAACCGATCTTGATGAATTTTTTTTGTTCATGTTTGGGTACCTGGATGGTATCGATTCACAATTGAAAACCGTTAAGTCCATATACATGAGGAATATAATATATTATATTCCCAAAAAGTGTATTTTATAACACATTTTAGTAAGCACGTACAGGGCGAAGCCGCGGGGCGCTTCTCGTTAATGATTATTTTGTTCAATAAGTTTAAAATTAAAAGTTCAAATACTGTTTGTGTGTGTGATTGTGTTCAATGAGTTTGCATGTCTTCGTTTTACGCGAATATTTATGCAGAGATGTAAATTGTTATGATAGGCGACGTTTCCTATTTACACTGACAGTGTACAAGTGCTAATTATTATTATAATTACAACACCTACATCACGGCACTTTGAACATGCGGTAAAAACACCATGAGAATTCTTTTCGCATGTGATAGCCTTCCTTTACATATTATGTTCTGCCATCAATGCGTTGCCGACATTTCAAATGTTAAATGAACAAAAACACATGAACGGTAAAAGTGTTGCCAGTGCTGGAAAGAATATATTTTAATTTAGTGTTCTTTTTAATTTATTTAATTCTTTATTGCACTATCAAGTACAAATAGTAAAGCATTTTGTACAAGTACATGGAACAAGTGTTTATGTGTTGTGGTCACTTGTGGTATTGTTTAAAATATGCTCGTGTATTCTATTCTGTATTGCTACTATAAACTCCGAGGCAAATCATTAAAATAGGTGTTTAATGAACTAATTTATAATTTTTATTGTTAAGAAATCGTAGAGCTCAAAATAAATGAACATTTTTTTTAAATTCCCATAACAAGGTACCTGTACATAAAAATAAGAGATATACATATATAAAAAAGTTTGCAGTATAAAGCCTCTGAAGGATTCTATTAAATATGTAAAAAAGGAACACATAAATCTAGAAAATCGTATCTGGCAAGTCTGGCAACTATGCAAAGCAGGATAAGTCTAATGAAGTGTATTAAAAAAAAACAAGGTATGTAACCTCTGTTATAATTCACTTTACGCCTAGAGTTTTCACGTTTTTACCACGTTCTTTTTCTAACTCATCGATTCGTTTATAACGCGTGTGTATAATTGATGTTATGATCTAATTATTTTTTATAAGATACGTTTGTGACATTCAGAGTCTTGTTAACCATCAGTTTCCACACAAAAAGTTTAATGGTTCCATTCAAATGTTATAAAAATGCAATGTTATTCGCATTTCCGTCATAAACTAGATCACGTTTATAAGAAAGGATTTTGATGCAACAGCACAATTAATTGCTTCACAGAATACGCGTTTAACGGTTTTAATAACTACCCTTAAATGCAACAGGGTATTAGAAGTTTTTGAAAAACTACCCTCGGGCGCGACAGATAGGTAAAAATAAAAATTACTGTCTGACCTAATTGTCTGGTTCTTGGCTTGGTATAAAAATAGTTTCCCAGACTACAAAGTAAACGCAACAACAACAAGACTAGGTATATACTTAGGTCTTTATTCTGACATATTGCTTTATTAGGTACGAAATAATTTGTGGTACGTCCGGACTGCCGGAGTAAGTGGGTCGACACATGAATACGCATGCCTACTCCGTGTTGTCGGCGGTCCTAGAAACACGGATACAGTATCTATAATCTGATTCAACATTCATAATTATCTAATAAACCCATGTTTTGTTAGCTTTGCAGTTCACCGCTATCAGTTTACATAAATGTGTTGCCTGTATCAATCGGTATCTACATAGGTACGTATTCGCCGATTAAGATAACGAACTCGTACATACATAGAAAGTTATTTATTAAATGGTTAGTTTACAAAAGTCTTCATAATGTATCAATGCCACCTTTGACTATCCGTCTTTCGTTGTAACAATAAGCTCATTCTCCCATGGAGAGACGTAAACGAAACTGGTTAACTTAAACCATATCAAAATCACTAGATATCATGGCATCTGTATGTAGAGAACTTGTTGCAATTCAATCAGTAATAAGAAAAATATTGTATATATGAGATTGTGCTCAAAAAATTACCTGCCGGGCATTTCTTGTCTGTTATTTTGTCGGTGTAAGGAGGTAGGAACAGCCTGCAGCTATAGTTTAAGTTTGACATTTTAAAGTGATCGCGTGTTGTATGTATCCTATTAAATAAACATGTGTTTGTCTTTGACTTTGTATTTCACAGAACGTCTGAAAATGAATTCTTATATTTATAGTTTTGAGGCCAACAATATGCTGCAGATAGCTTTTTTTCGATTCTCGCTTCGGAATATGATTCGATTATAAGTAGCTAGGTACAATTATTTTGAAGGAATCTTTAGGTATTCCTAATAAAAGCTCATGTACATTCTCTGGTATAGCTATACTAGATTTTTTGGGATGATTCTGTAAGGTCGCAAGATATAGCTGTAGATTGGCGATAGTTACCAAGACTTTTTCTCCGTAATTTTTGCAAATATTTCCTTGATTATTTTCGCTACTCCCTCGGTTATCTCCGGGACGAGGCTGCTGAAACTCGCACACATACCTATTTAACGAAGGAAGTAATAGCAGAGAGTCTGATGTTGATGATATAAGCCGGGCTTTAGAAGCTTTGCACATAACGTAAAAATACAATTAAAGCATTTTTGTAAGATTAAGTAGAGTAAACTAATATCCATACCTACCTAATGTATATCATGGTCAGTAGCAAAGTTCAGTTGCACGGACTGTCGATAATATCACCGTTCAGACCTAGTTATATGCGATTATTACCCGAGGGTAGACTTCGCCCATTATTGATTGACTACAATTACTGAAAATGTCAGTAGTTGTTCCAGCCTATTGCTGTCCAGGGATTACCTACGGTACATGGATGATCGAGCTATTGCGACATAGTTGTAACTTTTTAACGTGCAGTACACGGGCCAGCTTAGTAAGGTTCTTTGTACTTTTAAATAGAGGTTAAACATTCTAATTAAAAAGTACAATAACGATCCTTGAAATCTGATACTTTTATTTTACTTGCCCATCGAACAACCCTATATAAAAAAACTTAAATCGGTAAGAGAATAATGTATTTAAGAGCGAGTAAAGAAAATGTTACTAATAATTTTTCATTAATGTTCTAACTTTTTTGAAAAATATCATAAGTATGAAGGATTTCACTTACCCATTGAAAGGGTATCCTGCGAAGGCTGCATCATAGGGGTGGTAGACTGTGGGGTAAGGCCAGCTCGCTGCGCTTGCAGCTAAGTTTTCTTTCAACTCGATCCCTGTAGCCTGTGTGACAAAGATAAAAAGGTTAACAAAATATTCAGTTGAAATTCATCAGCATCTAATAAGCAACTTTTAAAGAAATCAATGATATTTTTTTCATGAAATGGGACCTTTGAGTATTATAATCCCAGTTTTCGGTAGCTTAGGTAGCTTCATCCATTACAAAAATGATCCTCGACGGATTGATTTCTTGATCGATCGTTTAAATGTTGTTACGGTCTTAACCATTATTATTTAATGGGCGAGATACCGACGCGCGCGCATCAATCATCTTTCGGTCGACAAATGTATCTTTGTTTTTTAATCTTATGGGGATTGTTGAACTTTGCTTTCTTTCATGTCATCGAGATAAACAAATGAATTAGCCTTTGAACATTAATTTTATTTCTCTCTTATGTCGTCTCTAAATTATTAATGATGAGTAATGGAGAATGCTTTCGCTTAACAACGCAAGATATATAAAAACTGATCAATTTGTTACGAAACTCTCGAGTTTGCAAGAAAAATAGCGTAAAAAAACTCCGACAGTCGGTAAGGGTTCAAAAATTTATTACGTCTCTTAAAAAATAACTCAGGAGCGAGTCGTCTTAATGCGGTCAGCCAGGATAAATCTATCAAAAGATTTTGTTGTCCAACAACTTCATTGGTGGCCGAATCGAAAATCCGATAATAAATTTTACTCAAGTACGACAGCGTAAGCCAGTCGCGCTGTCGCTCTTTGTTGCTACGACCTTTCTGATATAATTCCAGTTTTCTGTTACTTCAAATAATCGGCCTAAGCTGTAACGCGAAACTGTAGTTTGCCTGGATTTATTATTATGGCGGAACGATGCTTGCCTAATGGCCCACTCGCTCCTTACTAAGCGCTCATCGTTTGCCAAAGTACAGTGACAATGAAAATGCCTACTGAAGCTAATTGTTAACAATTATTTTATCCTAGAACTAATTTTAATTATTTTTCTTCTTAGTTGATATTAGATTAGAATATTGTAAAATAAAAGAGGCAGAGCGAAAGCATAATATGGTGACTGAATGACAGTTTTTGACATTGGGCATCATTGATTTATTGATTATTTATGTAAGAGTTGGGCAACAAAGATTTTAATTTCCCAACCCAAATGAAGAAGGAGGGCCAAGTGAGCTTAAAAAATTCAAGCATTCCACTTTAATCTATCAGCAGTGGAGTAACTTGGTGGGGCGAAGATGAATAATTAAAAATTAAATGCTTTTCGTTAGTAAGCGAGTCGCTTAAGAACGGCTGGAACGATTTGGCATTTTTGTTTTGTAATAACTCCAATAAGATTTGAATGAACAGAACAATAAAATGATTGCGAAAAAGAAGTGACCGATGCAGCACTTAACGATAATATTTTCTTACCCTTGCGAAGGGTTGATATATAATATTACATACATGAGCTCTGTTATCGTTTATTATGCTGATTTTTTTTTATGACGTTACAATTCAGCACTATTATTGGTACTTTGCAATTTAATTAACAATTCTATGTTCTTAATTTTTATACAATTTTTTGATCAATTTTAATTGTTGCATTTTTTTTAACAATTTCAAGACCTGCCCCCATAACTACACTTAAAAATCAAATAACTTATTTATATCTAAAACTTATACTGGATAATAAATCATAATAACTAAGCTACTTAGAGGTAGGTGGGTATATATACGAAGCTCTAAGCCAAATTTTATCTCTGATTTGTGCGGTTTATTAATTGGTTCTTTTTTCCTTTGTTGCGGAATACTAAAAACGTTTGTTTTGTTCCGCTGTTCGTTTTAATTCCGCTAACCAAATTGAATTAGAAGGAGCACGGTACAATATAAATGCTGATGTTACAGTGTTTTTAATAGACTTTCTCTATTGTGTCTACTGGCTTCGTATTTTTTATACCCGCAACTTGCCTCTTGGTTAAAATGGCTTTGTCTAACCTTCGAACTTCTATAAAAATTGTTTACTCACTCGTATTTTATCGTCTGAAGGATACTCGAAAGTTTTACCCTAAACATTTTTATTACATGAACTTGTCGCTAACCGAAACTACGCTTTTGTTTAGTGGTAGAGCAATTTCTAGTGCTCGCTGGGTACCATCCTCAAATTAAGAATCTGTCGAGCCAGTTCCCAATCTAGGTGTACCTTCGACGACGTCGTCACTTAACATCAGACTTGCGGTCAAACGCTATACTGAAAAAGTAAAAAAAAGCTAATGTCTCTTTACGAAAGTATAATTAGGTATATTACCAACAATTTTTTAGAGATTTTATGCCCGTTTTGCCTCTGGTACATCAGCTCACAAACAGTGTCAATTGACCTACCTACTTCAGTCACCTACATACATATTACATATTAAAAACGTGTCGTAGCAGAGGTGAAATTAAATTTTATTTTAAAACTAGCACGTGATCTTTATTGACATCAAGATTATAGCTTTAATGGAATCTAGCTATAATACCATTAACATTATCATGCCGAACCTCGCTATATGTATTTTATTGTAGGAATAAGCTTAATCCGCAGAGTGGGCCCGTGAACACGCAAACCCAGGTAGCTTTTATATATGGTGTCGTCGAAAACTTTGGGGTAAAGGTACCTACTCAATGTTACTCATGCGCAGTATATGACCGGAGTGATAAGGTGGAGATTACAAAATTAAAGCTGAAATTAGGGTTAATTACAACCATTTTTCTCTGCAACTGTAGTACCTACCTAATCGAATTTATAACCAAAAAAGTTTTATCTTCATGATATATTTAACAGAAGGTTCACGTTACTAAATTTTAAAAGAAACGTAGGTCTAATAAAAGATACAAAATATGCGTTGGACCTTGTTAGTGGTTTTCGCCATATTTTTTCCCATGCTACCTAAAAATAACCAAAACTTGCAAATACGATCAGTACATAAAAAAGTACAATACTCAGGGCCTTAATTGTTTTCATCGATTTTTTTTACGTTTTTACGTTACTCTCACGTTGGTATGAGGTTATCCTTAGTCACATGAGGCTGCTGAGACATGGGTCTTTAACTTTACGATCAAAAAATAAACCAAGTGTCATTTGTGTTAATTTTTAAAACACTTTTTTTAGCTTCACTTGTAACCAACTAACTGACAATGTAATCAAATCTTAGAAGTAAATTTTAACCTACTTCTAATTGTCATATCGACTTGAATCTTTGTATGTACATGTAATCCTGATGACGATGCAATAATTTGATATCATCAACCTAATCTGATGATGGATCCAGGAGGAGGATAGTGGAACTCTTCAATGATTACTAGGAAACCCTTCGAATTTGGGCTCATTTGATTCGTTTTGACGAGTCCAACGATATAATGGTTAATTCGAAAAGTGTGGAGCGCTTCTCTAACTGGGTAAATAATGAAAGTACCTACATGCAACCAAAAAGCGCTCCACACTTTTCGAATTAACCATCATATCGTAACTAATGCAAGTGAATTGAATTATTTTATACATCTTAGTGCGTTATAAAAGTGTGATTTTGAGTTTTTTAAGCTATACATTTAATTATATTAGTTATTATATTATTGACACTTATTGTGAGAGTCGCGGGGACCCGATAGATGTAAATGGCTAACAGCCGTTCATGGTGGTGTTAAAAGGGGGAGGTCTATGTACAACAGTGGACTTCTTCTGACCGATAAATAATCTGATTATGATGATGATACTAACATATTAACCCGCAGCTTTATCAGCAGAGGCCTTTTGAGTCCTGCAAAATACCACACCGGTTCATTTCACTTTTGCAGTAATCTTACTTTCTTTGCATCTACTAAGTCAATATTTTAAGATGAAATAAAGCTTTACTAGTGAAACCTGCGTCA
This sequence comes from Opisthograptis luteolata, assembly GCA_931315375.2. Classification (NCBI taxonomy): domain Eukaryota; kingdom Metazoa; phylum Arthropoda; class Insecta; order Lepidoptera; family Geometridae; genus Opisthograptis; species Opisthograptis luteolata. The sequence goes on from OV928033.1 coordinate 10,688,655, forward strand.
ATATTCAGTTGACCAATTGTAAGGTAATCGTTGTCAAACAAGGTCGCAAACGACCAAATTCTAATTTTGGCCAAGCCAACTAGCCGGTTTCAACCCAATTCAATACACAGGCCTGCGCCGCGCCGATTCTAAATGAGTCAAATCAAATTTATCGGTCAGTACCTTCTCCATATTCATATGTTTCAATATTCTTAAACTTTACGACATTTATCATTAGTAACCTAATTAGTGAGGCTATCTCTTTATAGATCCATGAAGTAGGACAGTTTGAAAATATACGAACAAGCGACCACTCTTTAAACCCTCTAAAATAAAACAATAATTAGGTACCTAGTTAAATATATTAATTTTTATGTATCCTTATTTGGCTTAACGAATCAGCATTGCCATTCAACAGGGCAATGCCAGCAACAAACTGGATGCGCTATTACTGGCAGTGTGATAGGACATTTAGTTTTTTTGTATGCCAGATGAAATACATAGATACATATTATATGGATTAACATTTCTTGTTTATAAATAGAAACCACTTCTCTTCTTTGAGCATATGAGTTATAGCCAAGTTGCCAAACCATAAATGGGTCTTAAATCTTTCTAAATATCAATTCAAAGTATTATCGTCACGTGGACGAAATCACATCGTAAATAACGTGTCAGATAAAATCACAAATCTGATGACGTAGAAGATGATTTATTAAAGAAATGTTCAGTTCAACTACTCGTACTATATTTTTAATTGTTTGATTTGTTTCATTCACTTAAATCGGTACAGTCAACGACAAAAGTCGCTGAACAACACACTTTTTTCTATTATCCTCATCATCTTAGACACCAATTTTTGACCTCATCGTCACCTTAAATCAGGTGTTAAAAAAACAATAATAATTACTGATTTGAAACACATTTGGAAAATTGAGAACGATCAGCTACTTTTGTCGCTGACGTACAAATAAATAAACACATGTAATATTTGTTTTACAATAGACAGCGATTACATTGACCTCATTACAATATGTCGTGTATGTTACTGTAAACTGACAAGTTTAGCAGTAACTAACTACATAGTAACTACTAACTATACTGTTATTTCTGTTTTACTATTAAGCCACTATAATGTAATATAAACAATACATAAATGTTTCATATATTTTACTATAAGTATGACAAACAACATTTTTGTCATTTCATTACAGACTGAATGATGGTAAAGTTATATAAAATGTGTTTACTATTTACTTGTTTTCATACAGTGGCTATTCGAAGTCTACAAAACAGCTACGCCCAAAAAAGCACAATAATGTGACAGCAAAATTAACACTTAACAAAGAGTTTCAACAAAGCCCGATGTTCGGAGCGTGTTTCTTAGTTGGCAGTCAGAGTGAAATAATATATTATGGAAAAAAATAAAAGGCCGTAAATAAAACCGCTGAGGCAGGATCCCAGCTATTGAAGGCGACGGGTCGGGCGGTTCCAGTTAACACTTTCGCCACCGATGATGTATGATCATGCCTCCATGAATGATTGAATCATCTGCCGGGACACGTTCTCGCCCCCACCTTTTAACACCTTCTTCCAAAAGTTTTACTACAGGTCATATATTATGCACTGTGGCTACTTTTATGTTGTTATGATCATTATCATTCAAAGTCACAACCCACACACATGGCTTTCGGTGCGGCACACTTTTATGAAAAGCTTTTGACTTTTCAATTTTTTTAAGCGTAATCATAACCCTTACAACTTGTTTTAGGACTGTTTCAAAAACTCAGAGCTTTTTTTGTTTAAAATTTTTAAAAGTGATGCATAATAAAATGTTTGGCGTAAAGATAATTCGGGACACGCGCTTGATGTTAACCGAAGACGGCGGTGGTGGCAGGCGGTAAAACCGGAACAGAATTTAGCATCGTTAAATTATTATGTGTCATTATTAGCCACCGGCGATTTCCAACCCACAAGGTTATACGTCCTATGTCAGCTGCCGCTGCGGCTACACCGAACTGCGCTAGTTATGCCCCCAGGAATGCGACAAAGACTGATTCTCTCAAAAAAGTGTTAATCTCATTATGTTATTAAACTTTACGTGACGTAGGTAGCATTCGACTTTTTGTCAACAAAAGGTATAAAACATACATCATCGGATTACGATTCTTATTTATATGTGTTGCCTTGCCTATCTATATCGTAAACCTTATTGTTGATAGATACTTAACACGATGAAGAATTCTTAAGGCTCTTTTCTCAAGGTACTATTTTGACATGGGATCCTAATTATTTTAACGTAATGCCTTTTGTGAGAATGCTCGAAAGGAATAATGAATAAGCTGCCTGGGTGTTGATGCTTTTAAGCCGTTTCACATAGGACAGCGACGAGTTCAGCTCTAGCTACTGAAGTATAAATAAATAAAAACACTTTGTCAGTCAATATATCAATTCTTATTTGAACAAAGAATTCTACAATGATTAAAACCTAATTTCACCAACCAAGATAAAATATTACAACATAGAGACTAACATTATGATCAAATTGTAATCAATAACGTAAAAAGTTGTGACAAAGTAAAGAACTTCTAAAAGTGAGAAACACGGCTAGTCTAAAAAGAATCAAACTCAACACAGTAACTAAAACAAGCAACAGTAATAAAATGTTACAAATTGGTAGAGCTCTACAAAGAACTTCTCGCATTCACCACGTGAATTTCGCGTGAATTTTGAAGTCTATTGTTTGCAGAAGTAACAATTAGGTACTTAGTTACTTCATACTGTGTCAATTGACAACAGAGGTGACATGGGTACTCGGAAGTGGCCCGGCGAAGACGGTACGACTGTTGAACTCCTAAAGATGGCAATTCTTGTGGACCTATTCATCATTGTTAAAACTTTTGACTACCCGCCAAATGCGTGGAAAGCGATTTTGCTCAGGAAAAGAGTCAGCTCAAAATTAAGTTAAAATAGGCAGATAAGTGTCCTTCCTCAAATAAACCCAAGTTCATAGAAATGTTCACCAACTTGTCATATGTCTAACGAGCCGATTTTCGACTAAAGATCACATCCACACCGTGAAGCAATTAATGTAGAAATCTATCTATCGTTTTTATATCCTTCGTAGCGTGTATTAATCGGCGTCTATACTAGTATGAATACATGCAATCACAGATGTTCTTCCAATCGAACGAGGTGTGTGATAAGGAGTTATATCTCTCAAGTTATTTCCAGCCGTCTTGAAAGACGTCATGAAGTTACTAGACTGGGAGTATAAAGCAATCCTAATTGATGGAATCTCCCTGTTTCATCTCCGCTCTTTGGAAGAATTATTTTTACCAGAGAAGACATCATAACTTCAAGTCATGTTGCTAGACCATTATTAGTACATATATGAGTCTTGGAATTGGCCTGACAATGAACATGTCCAAGAGAAAGGTGACGCCTGCGATGTTTCATCATTCATCACCAAATATCAAGATTGGGATTGACATACTAAGTACATTAACAAAGTAGGGTAGCGTAGGAACACAAGTCTCCTGATGATAGTGGCATCACGCTACACCTGGATTGAGATCTTGCTCTCAAGTGAGTCATCCAAAACAGGCTGATCACCATCAGCCTGTTCTGTCACTTGGTGTCATATTCTTAACTTGATATATTTTTTAATATTTTTTGTCTGTCAAAATGAGTACTTACTGCATTGGTATAAAAGGGTGGTTGGTCGGCAGCCAGCGCCGGAAAATACGCTGCCATGCCAGCAGCATCTGAGTACGGGGTGCTGTACATCGAGAGCGGCACGCCCGACGCAAGTCTCTGGTAGTTCAGCAACTCGTATTGACACGAACAGACTGTCTGTCCTGTGATGGGGTCGTGAAATATAGTACGGCCGGTCTCGCAGCACCGCGGTGCGGGCGCCGGGGAGCCGGGCCGGGCCGCCCCGCTCGCACCGCCCGAGCTCGCGCTCATTCCCGCCTGCGCCGGCGGCGGACTGTTGGAGGCTGTCGATATGGTGCTCTGTAAGTTGTAAATTTTGAAATGCCTTTATGGCGCGTTTTTCATTCGCAAGTGCAACAGCAACAAAACAAACTATACACGAGTTTAGGAGGCCTCCGCGCGCGCAGCATCACTCGCATAAGCAATACATAGTTCGTAACGTGGTATGGTTACATGGTTAAGTATCCAGAAGAAAAAATTAGAATCGCTACGATCAAGAAGATTTTAAGACTTTAATCGTCCTTAAGATCTCGTAAATTAGGTAAGTCCGAACACGTCGGTACGTTGCTCGACGACATTGTAACGCACGAATGAAAAAAGTTGATTGTTTCAGTAGATGAATACAAAAAGTAGTTAGATAAGTATTAACAAGATGTACATGCGGTGCAATGCAGCCATATTTGTTTTGCTCCATCATTATTTATAGCAAGACGTTAAAAACCCCTCTTTTAAAAAATAAAACAGTTCGTCCTTATTAACGGTGTCGTGAACACTATTTTTGAGCTAATATTAATAATCGCGATTAGCATAATGTATGCGATGATGGATAACGAATGTGTATTTAATGACAGTGTGAAAAGGGGCGAGTACTCTAATATAAGAACAACTTTGGGCGTGCCCGTTACGTCGTCAGCACCGGCAACGGCCCATGGTACGCAAAAGGGTTTGAATTTTTTACTAAAGAGTGATACGAGTATACTACTGTCCGCCGTGAAAACATAAATACATACATTGACGGTCATGCATAAAATTTACATGAAAGATCAGCCAGCTGACACATACACTAACTAAATATAACAGCGAAAATCTAGTGTCACATTCCTCTTTCATATAAAATTTATGTCTCTTTGCGTACTATGGATCGTCCGGAAACTTGGAAACGCCACACTTTTGTCTTATTGGGAAATGTTAACGATTTATTTTTCTCGCATTTATTGTTTCACCACAGACTGTTCTGGTGGGTAAAGTTAAAAACATGAACACTGGAATCGAGGTATCCCTTTGTAGATAAGGAGAGTAAAGATATTAGCAGCAAAAATTGTATATCATTAAAAAAATTGTTCGACAAGTTTAAATGTAAGGAGGAGTAAAAGTCATTCTTATGGGTTTTATGATGTGACGTGTTGGCTTTTGTCCTGCAAATTGACCAACATATACCAACATACCAACTGTACGTCAATCCTTTTTGAAACGTGCAAAAGTAACCCTATTTTAGATCCAAATTAAAAATACACTTATAATATTTTACGAGACTACGATACTGATATGATTCGGATCAAAGATTTTGAATGAAATTACAAAAGGAAGGAGCCAAGCGAACATTAACTATTGTTGTTATAATAGATTTATTTCTCGGACTACCTGAATCGATATCGCGGTTGCAGAATAAACATCCGCTCGCTAGCGGAATTATAAAGCGGGACTCGCGAGTGGAGATCGACCTTTTTTAATTGAGCACTGCGGAATTGTACGTGGATAAATAATTTCAAAATATTTGTCATCGAAATGAAAAATGGTCCCGTCCGTCTAAAATCTTTTGTATTCTTCAATGGGATTAGTAACCGAGAAATACCACCCGACGTTTCTTGATACAACTGTCAGAATTTCAAAAGGAAATCATAATTAATACTTCTTTTGAATTCGTATAGTATTTTATAGGATATTTCCGGAAATGTACTTATTGATTCAATGGTCAAAGAGCATTGTGATGTATTTAGAGCCCAGAGGGCAATGATAAGACTTGCATAGGAACAAATATAATGGCGAGAACGATATCATATCTTTATCCAGCAGTGGTGGATGTAGGTTGTGGAGAGAACTAGACATACAAACAACCACCTTCGGGCTAAAATTCTCGAGTATTTAATCGTTGCGTTCTGTTTATTCTCTAGTGTACACCGTAAGCCTAGTAAAGTGACGTCGTGGTTGACAGTGGCATAAGCTGGGGCTGTGACCCGTCTGCACGAGGTATGGCTTCGGCTGCCCTAAGCACACATGCCGCTCGCCGCCCATCGCAACTTCGCGCTGAAACCTGTCTTTCTAATGTTTCGTCAACCTATAGCGAGGGTTTGAGTGCATACTCGCCCGTTTGCCACGGCACGACAGGCTAAAAACATTTGTTGGGTTGAGGGAATTATTGAGGTAATCCCGAAGCCGTTAAACGTCGAATCCTTGCGTTAGCTACATTACATACCCAGCATAGTTATTTAATCCTTGCTCGGTAACATTGTGTATATTTGTGTATCGCCGGTTGCAGGGTGTGTAATTTGGCTTTCGTTGCTCATTCGACCTAATGGATAACGGTAATAGAGATTATACTATAGATCTATATGGGAACGGCTGTAATCGACGCTGGTACTTAAAAGGGATTCAATCCGTTCATATGTTAATAATATTATGATATTGTATATTATTATGTTGAATGAAATAAAATAATCACCATTGTAGATTTGTGTGTGTTGTGATTTAGTTGTTTTGTTTCTGAGTACCTTTATCGTAATCACCACATTATCCTCCTAATATTATAAATACGAAAGTTTGTGTGAATGTTTGTTACCGCGTATCACCATAACTACTAAATCGATTTTAATGAAATTTGGAATAGAGATAACTTATACCCTGGCTTAACACATATTTTTGCCGATATTCCGCGGTTTTTAACCGACTTCCAAAAAAGGAGTAGGTTTTCAATTCGGGTGTTTCTATTATTTTTTATATATGTTCGGGCAAAACTCCGGTTTTGCAAAATAATATTTTTATTTTAAAGAAGATATTTCTAAGGTGGTCCCATGATAAGGAAATCAGGGTTTGATGATGGCAGACCAGAGAAGTCGAGGGGAACCTAAAGTCGATTTTTTTAATTAACATCTCAGAATTGCTTAGAAGTCTAGTTTTCGTTTTTTGCTCAATTTCTGCTGACATCTCAGACTGAACTAAACCAGGAAAAGCTCTCGTTCTATATGTCGCTACTTATCAGCTAGGAAAACTGGAAATGAGCACGTCTTAAGTATCGGTAATGTGTGCTTATTAGATAAAAAGTACAAAAAAGTTGTCATCATATCCTTTTCAAATATCGGACGGTTGGAGGATTAAAGTGCCGCAGCACCTTATCTCCAGCAGACATCTTTTAAAAAACAAACACGAGAAGTATTCTCTTTTTGTCGTGTTTTTTATCGTAACCCGCAGGATGTGTTAGAGTCGTTAAGCCCTTTTAAGTGTTAAACCATGTAACTGAATATTCGAACGTATAAGGGGTCCCGATCTATTTGTTAAATAATGTAAAAAAGTTAATCTTAGAGAAATCGAACCCAGTGACATGAATTTCGTTAAAGACATCAGTCGAGCAAAAAATATCGGTGACATGTCGTTCGCTTGACTAAAACGTGGGTGACGGCACTAACGGCGAGCGATCGTCGAGTTCAGGTACCGTGAGCAGTTGTTTTTTTTTCATCAGAGTCGGCCCTTTGGGACATCATTAAAGTATTAAATTTACGATACGAATATCTGTACTTTATAATTAATCCCCCAGTAGCAAAAAAAGCGGGGCTTCTTTTACGAAAATGTCTTTGAGTCGCGTCTTCACTAATATCTATTCCACACCTAACTGGATGCAATGTGCTGCTTTCTACGGTTTGTTATCTGATGCACGTAGCGTTATTGTCTCAAATCAGTATACACTAGGCGACATAATTATTATAAGTTGTGTCTAGTAACTGCAACTGTGATTAGTACTTTTCACTACCATCAAATGTTATGTGACTCGACACAAAATGGCTCAATGTAATCTCAATGTCTGATAGAGGCACTTACTTGTACATCTCGTATATATAAATTCGACACTGCTTATAACAATATCATATTAAAATGTCACACGATAAAGAAATGGCACGTGCGTCACGTATTCGACGTTGCATTACTAGAAACAAATCGAAAAGAATCATACATACATATTTTTCTGTTCATTTGCACCTTCTTCACTGGTACCTACCTATATAGATAATAACAAAATAATTTGTTTGACAACCTATCCAAAGAGTAGTTTATAGGAACATCTTTGTGTATTTTAAATTTCAACAGTAATTACTATAACTAGTAGGTATATTTATGTGCTCGCCCGCAGCGATAGCGGCGATAACGTCACTCTGGTTTTACAAGAAATTGTTGAATACACTCCGTTCTTTTAACATTTCGTTCATAATCATTAGAGCTGAACTGTTTAATGAAACCGTGTTAGTGCATTTTACTGTTTTAGCAACTCCGCAGCTCAGTGATCGGCTTAGTGATCATTTCACAAAGATTATTTATAAAAATGTATCATTAGGCTTCAAGTAGCATTTTTTGTCTTTAGTCCCTGTAGAGTCTGGAGATTATATTATCTAAGTTATTCGCTATCGGCCTGATCTATGTCAAACAATGAACATATCGTGTGATTCGTTCTGGTTTTAATTACCGTAATTTTTATTGCTCGCGTAATAAACACAGCAAAACATACAATATCATGAAACTGAGCATTTTTTCCAGATTTTATGTCTTTATTATATTATGGAGTTTAGAAACAAACAATGGTGCCATTGGTTCATATTATTTTTACGTTATATGTATTGATTTCACTAGAATTCAGTTATCTGGTTACTATAAAAATAACAAGGAAGTATTTTTACAATAAAATCTTGTTATTTATTTATTCTCGAAGCCGAAGAAAACGTTGTATCATGTCAATCAATGAACAAAAAAACCTTTTTACATACAAACAGCAAATTATGAGTTACACACCTGACCCGAAACGGACCACAATAAAAATTTAAAGTTTCTGTAATTTCGTAACATATTTACATAAAATTGTGACTTTAATTGGACAATTACATGGTGAGTCAAGAAGTAAGCGATTGTCTATCCCGACCGCATCCTGTGTTGAGATATCCGAGTAGATAAGCCGAAACCGGCCCACCCTTGAAACGCATAATGCCCCTTAAAGAAATTCACACCTTTTCTAATTACGATAGAATAATAATTAAGGAAGAATAAATATTGAAAGGGGTCGGCAGCTTTATTTTTAAACTGCCCAAGGGAGAAACATCAAGTTAAATGTAATTGAATTTAATGATAATGGATGATATTAACGTCACACGCATGTCATATGTTTTACAGCTTTCATGGGCTGGGTTATACATATATCTACCTAACCAAAATCGTCCTATGAAAGTTGAACTCATTAAGCGGTAGTAATCCCACCAAAAACATAAATGTGATAATGTGAGCCAAATTCAATAGGTATATACTTAATTGTATGGTTGTCAACTTCACCGACAAAACAATTGAGATCTAAATGGGTTCCAAGTTCTTTATACAATCCTGAACTTTAGTTATAAGAACGTTTAACATTTCTTAAGTAAATTTATGCAAATTCTATAGACTAGATAAACTAGACAAGTCAAAAAGTGCGATATAGGTGCGTTAAGCTAAGAACATCAATCAAAGCATTTTTATACCTTCTGATGAGGTTTTGCACCTGCCTTCCGCGAATTGTAAAACAACACCAATGTTACAGAAATGAAACAACATAATAAGGCATACGGCTGGATTGTAAGTCAACCGTAAAATATTATTAAAATGTTTTATGCAGAGGTGAAATCTTTACCGTCAAACCAAGTATTATGCACTTTAAAGTCGATTCGGACACGTACGGCCCCGTCACCGCAGCGAGCTTTCCGTTTCGATTCGCATGCAACTTATTTTTATTGTGTTTCATTCAAACAACTCATTCATAAAATTGCAACTCTTTCGAAAGCAATCGGAGAGCCCGTCGACACACTCCATCGCACTCGTAAATGTGGGCGACGGTTTTTACCTACTCGCTTACTTTGAATTTACAATCGAATGCGATAATAACTCATTATCTGATTCAGTAACCCTACTCATATTCGTCTTTAATCATTCACATCGGCGCAAACGGAGCGTTGATTTCGCTAATGAAGTTGTTTCAGATTGTACGCCAAGATTTATAGGTCTACGTTACGGCACCGACATGTGCTTGCGCGGGTTCTTGTCTATTAATAACTTGACCATTATTCTGCTTAACACTCCCGTGACTTGGTCGCAAGTGTTCGTACATCCACTCACTACTCTCGATATTAGAATTAAAGGCTGGTATATACAAGTCGTAAGTAGTTTGGAAGCGTACTTCTTTGCTATACGCTACGAGCCATTTAGTTTTATGAGCTCCATAACTTTGCAGTGTTATTTCTATATTTAAGTATTAAATACAAGTAAGTAGCGGTTTGTTAAAATAAATTAATAGCTAGTTACTTTGCCCTGTAAATTATATAGGTGTAACTAAAAGGGAAAGATGGGTTACAGTCTCCTCGGCCGGGAACCGCTTATATTAGCTTAATTAAGCTTGCCTGCTTGAGTCACAGTACAACTGTTACTAGTGTTCGTATTTCACACGTGTTTGATACGACTAACACTGCAATCTCGATCTCACTCTCACTCACTCTCTTTCATGCCCTATCATTTTTTCTTTCTTTTTTGTTGATTATATTGCACGAGATTTGAAATTTCTCTGTATGTTGTTACTGTGTACGTACTGTAAAATTGGAGAGTACCTAGGCCTTTTGGAGAAAGTAGTGCAAAAAAACGTGTGCAAAAAAAAAGGTGTTTTTAATATCATAAACAAATTTTCAAATTGTAAAACCCGCTTAAGGAATAACTTTACCTTCAAAGCTAGTTGTCTCATACAACACAATGATAAAATATGCAGCGCTGCTACTGTTTCATAATGTAAATTGAAGCTGAATTATCCGCAATATGCATTCACTGGCGCATCGACTGTTGTGTCAGGTTGTGTATGGAATTACGAGTTGGGATACGAAACTATCGAAATTTGAATTATCGGTTAATACAGTGACCATTAAAGCGGTGGCGATTCAAAACATCCCGTGCATTTCCCGCAGTGGCCTTTATAGCCCGCACCCTGTCGTTACCCACTAATCGACAACTGTGTTACCAAAATAACCCTGTACGATATTACCGCGCGATATTAATGTACTGTTATCAAAATACGGTTTCATTGATCGCAATAAAATTGTACAGGATTTAATTAACATCATTGTAAACTTTTTACCAAATAGAGACTGCAATAAAAGTGTCGAAGAAACGATTGGTAACTAGTATCTAATGAGCATATTTTAAATAATTTTCCATCGATTAAAAACGTTTGTATTAGAATCGTTACGAGAGCGGTTGATGATAAAATGTTACTTTTATTTACTAACAATTAAACAGGAGATTGTTTTTTAGACATCATTTAAATATATTTTCGTAACTATTTTACTAATAACATCTCTCTAAGACACACAGTGTCAAGTAATGTATTAATGAGAGACGTACGATCGTGAACAATGGAACATAATTAAAACATACGTAAGATTATTTGTGAATGTAGAATTGTAGAGATTTCTTCGAGGTAGATTCTGGCTTTACTCGATGTAAGTACCTACCTACTTAAATTTTAGCACGGAAAATTTGATAATAAGATCAATTTTACTGAAATTTGGTATGACATTTATCTTACGGATGTTTATAACACTGGCCCTTATTATAAATCTTTGTAAAGCCAAAATGTTGTGTTCGTATCCATCAATAAAGTCACAAATAAAAGCAAGTGGAGATTTTTTGGGTACCGGGCAGCATAGAGATAAATTTTCCATTTTGGCTAGTGTAAAGACAGTTTAGATCTGTTCAATCAATTTAATTAGTAATAAAAATAAATTTGTAAACGTGATCGCGACTCAAAAAATCACCTGCCGGGTGTTTCTTGTATTTTGCCGGCGTAAGGTGGGCTGGAACAGGCGTAGCTAGTTTAAAGTTTGACGTTTTACATGTTGTATGATTTGACTTTTTTTTTTTTGACTTTGACTTTGAAAAGATATCTCAAGGTCCGCTTTTTGTTATTAATCGTACTTTGAATTTAGTTAATACCTGGCAATAGTGAGTAGGTGAACGTAGAATTCATTTGAAACTGTAATAAAAACGTAGTAATTTGTTTTAATATGTAGATGTTAAGGGAACAAGCTGATGACCCTATAATAATGAAATGACTCGTAGGTCACAGTAGTAGTCGTAGTCGCAGGGCGTCCTACACTACGTTTTCCAAGTCACAGCCTCCACTCAAGAACTCGTCTTCGCCAACGGTTGTTGTCGGTTCCATAAGCCATCCTTTGCTTTATGTGCGTGTAATGTCACCGGCGCCAGTCTTTCAAATCAGAACACAGCAATACTGGTTTGGAACAAATTGACGATGGTAGTACTTCCACAGACGTGCTCAGAAAAAGCAATATTTCCTTTCATCACCATCATTGACAGCCTATTTGACATTTATTATATTCCCACAGCTGGGACACTGGTCTTCTACCGCTCTAGCCCAGTGCAGGTTGGTAGATGTCGCATGCCTTTGAATGTCCTTATTCTTGGACATGTCAGTTTCCTTACGATGTTTTCCTTCATCGTTTTGAGCTATGGCAAATCCGCACATAACTTATTTAGTCTTAGGTACGGGGCTGAGAGGATTCGAACTCGGTGTCGGTGGCTTGTGAAGCGCACGCGTTACCGTTCGGCCACTCTTGTGTTTACTTTGACCTTGTGTTATGATGTCAAGCGCTCATTCCTCATACATAATAATATTCCTGCATAGATAGTTTAGACTATGTCAAAACTTCAGAAGACGTAAGTAACAAGACAGACGTGGATGGTTCCGATGCGTCGAGGTGTGAACTAATGATATTTGAGCACGTTATCCGTCTCGCAGCCCAAGGTGCTACACAGTCACTAATTGTCATACATGTGTATTTTAACTTTACAGTGTTGGCGCTGGCAGTAAAGTTTCACGACTATCCCTCGGCCCTGATAGACCCGCCGCTGAAAGATCTGTGGTCTCGACGTTCCCAAACTGGTGTTTATTCGTGTAATACAGCTGTTTGCCGTTTATTTCGTCTGACGCTATTTATTTCTATGACTTTCGTTGGAAGTTTGACTTTTTTTTAATTCTAGTTTTCTTTGTGTGTGCATACCAACAGTATATTATATTGGTACCCATCTATACTGCTTATCGACTATTTTCTAACTAAAAGTATATTCAAGTAACTTTCGCGACTTTTGACGTGTTTTTGTAAATATTTTTTTCTTGTTGGCTACCCTAATCGAAAACAGGAAAATACCTATAATTTGCTTTTTTATGAACTTTTGCTAAAATTGTTTGTCTTATAACGTTATTTTAACAATGTTCTTTTGATCACCTTCCAGAGTCTTAATGTTTTAGTCATGTTAAAAGGAATCTTACTCCATTACACAATCTATTAAAACATATTACCTATGTTAACATTGTTGATTTAGCCGTTGGGGCTTGCCAGGTATTTTCATTTGTAGTAAGGTCTCATAAAAAGATATAAGAGATTTTACAAGGTTTCTAGGTAGGTACTAAATGTTGCCATTATGATAAGATTTAAATAAATTATTCACAGCGTTGAAAACTGGTCGACTTGAGCCTTATATTATTAGCCTACATTAACACAATTTTGTACAGATGTAGATAGATATATGTTTAAAAAAGTTTCAACCGTGAGATTAATACAAGTAGAAACAATCCCTCATATACATGTCTGCGTTAATATCTTTTTAAAACACTTTTATTAGCTTGACTTGTAACTAACTAACTAACTAACTAACTAACTAACTAACTAACTAACTAACTAACTAACTAACTAACTAACTAACTAACAATGTAATCAAATCTTAGAAGTCAATTTTCACCTATTTCTAATTATCGTATCGACTTGAAACTTTGTATGTGTATGTAATCTCGGTGACAATGCAATAATTTGGTATCATCGACCTGATCTGATGATGCAGCCGGAAGGTGGGTAGGGCATCTCTGCAGTGGCTTCTAGTAAACCCCTCGTGTTTGGACTCATATGAATCGTCTTGATGAGTACAATAGATTGAACTTGGTGACGAGGGTCTGATGATGCAACCGGAAGGTGGGTAGGGGATCTCTGCAGTGGCTACTAGCAAACCCGTCGTGTTTGGGCTCATATGAATCGTCTTGATGAGTCTAATAGATTGAACTTGGTGACGAGGGTCTGATGATGCAACCGGAAGGTGGGTAGGGGATCTCTGCAGTGGCTACTAGTAAACCCCTCGAGTTTGGGCTCATATGATTCGTCTTGATGAGTGAAATAGATTGGACTAGGTAACAAACGACTAAAAAGTAAAAAAATAATAATATATAGTTTAAAAAACTAAAAAAAAACACTTTAAAAACGCACTGAAAAATATAAAATAATTAAATTGACTTGAGTTACGATATAATGGTTAATTTAAAAAGTGTGGAGCGCTTCTTTTACTGGGTAAATAAAAGTACACGCAACCAAAAAGCGCTCCACACTTTTTGAATTAACCATTATATCGTAACTCAAGTCAATTTAATTATTTTATATTTTTCAGTGCGTTTTTAAAGTGTTTTTTTTAACCATACACTACTTTAGCATAAAAGCAAAGTCTTCAACGGTCTACGTACCTATACTGTACTGAACTACTGACTGTACTGCTGAGTGTTGCTTTTGTTATCGTTTCAAATAGCCTGAGTTCACACATTAATAATAATGATTACACTTCACACCTATTACCTATTCTTAAATGCGAACATTAAAGTAAGTGTGTAGGTCGCTGAAACGGCTGTATAAGTTTTGAGTGAAATTTGGTACGGAGTTACTTCTGATCTTGGGAAAAATAATAACAGGAAAACCGCAAGTATAACCGCGGAGCGCAGTTAGTAACAAATATGTATTTGTGTTATAAAAGTAGGTATACTTCCGAATTGCGTTAAACGCACAACCCTCCATATTTTCGTGTGACAACTAACTCGGCCTCTTCCATGACCATAATTAAACGACAATTAGTTTAAAACCATCATCAAAGCGGGATTAGTGACGTGTCTAGCAATTCCGTCTCGTGGTCTTTATCTCTGAAAATGTTGAGTGTACACAACCGTATTCCGTCGGAACGAGGTGTAATATAAAGTTTGTTTTTCAACTAAATCCAAGACTCGTCGATGAATCATTGTCGGATTGTTTTGCCTGTTGTTTTGCCGTTATAAGAAGGTTGGAAAAAGCGTTTTAAGTTTGACGTTTTTAAGTGATCAAGTGTATCCTGGTGTATCCTAAATCAATTTTTTTTTAAGTTTGAGTTTATGTATCCATCCAAAGAACTATGAAATAAATTGCAAATCTCAAAATGGATTATGACTGTTTCTCATGCAGAGAATACGAAGCACCCACACATGTACGTTTAAGTCAGTGTTGCCAATGCTACGGCAATTTCTACCGTGTTCTACGACGTTCAGGCCAAAAAGTCACAAAATCCACGGCCTACGACTGCAACCCTGTGGCCGTAGCAGATTCTACGGCTTTTCGCAAATTCTACGGTAATTAATTAATTTATAGGTTGCTAGATATGCTCAATGTATCAAAAAATTAAAGACGAGAAAAAGCATTTATTGAATAAGAACGACGAAAAAAGAGTTTACAGAGAATATTCGAGATTTGCAAAGATAATAAGTAAATGTAACTTTTTTCAAGCAAATAGAGAAAAGTTTCAAACATTAGCCAATTGACGCTGTTTTTTTTAACCTCCGTGGGTTTTTTTTTCATATAAACACAGCTTTCAAATGTACACGGCCGCCTCAAAAATTTCATTGGCAACACTGGTTTAAGTTAAAATCCGGTTGCGCTTGCGCTTTGGTGTGAGTGAGGAATTGAGGATACAGTATCGCGATAATTCGACGCCACTGCTGCTGTAACGAGACACTACGAACCGTAGTAAACGCGAGAACATCGCACTCAATTTCGGAGAAATTAATTAAAGTTTCCGAGAAGAGAGGTTTCATTCACCTATCTGGTTAAGGCCCGGGTCTCAGCAAAGCCCCGCAAGCGACTGAGTTGTACCTTATGTCGAATTAGAATAACAAAAAAGTAGCTCGAAGACTCTGTGAGTTATTACATTTCTTATTTATTGATCGTAATAATAAGTCCTTGTCCTTGCTATTTATAGAATGGGAAATTTTCGCATATTCATTTCTTAAAACAGTTTTTAGCGTAACCAAAGGGTGGTTAAGCGGGACCCTATTACTAAGATTCCGCTGTCCGTCCCTCTGTCTGTCTGTCACCAGGCTGTATCTCATGAAGCGTGTTAGTTAGACAGTTGAAATTTTCACAGATGGTGTATTTAATATGTTGCCACTACAACAACAAATACCTACTAAAAAACGGACAGTGACGGCTAACCATCAGGCGGGCCGTCTGCTTGCTTGTCAAGTGACATCTATTACCTACATCATAAAAAAAACGTCGAAATCATTCTGAAGAAAATAATTAATAACATACTTATGTTTGGTTATATTTTGATTACAGGTTAAGAGAAGAAAGGTTGTGATTAATTTCCCAATTTTCTGCTTGATCTTTTAATATCCGCCTTAAGCGCGCCGGTGGATGCCCACGAGCGGGGGCGCGATCGAAAATCACTCCAACCTGAGTGATATTGTATCGGTTTCTCGATACCGGTCCAAAGCAAAACGAAATAAAACGAAGCTCCGTTTTAAAAGACCGTAAAAGTGTCCTCTTTCTTTTTCTTGCATCCTAGTAGAGTTAATCTAAACAAACGTTTATTTTTAAGGCTTTAAATTGTAAAGCTCACCTCTCATATCTCACCATTAATTACACAAGTTGCTAAATTAACATATTATTCAATTCTGAAAGAAATATCCCGATTTATTCACAAGTACTAAGTACAAACGCTGCATTCATCCATAATAATATAATATTGAAACACAGATTCATTACCGCGAACAATAGCGCACCAGAACGACATTTACTTAAACATTGGCTTTTTATAAAGCAGGTAGTAAGCGCATTAATGTCAAAAGTCGCATTACCGATTGGAGCATAAAGAGGTCAGTGAGTTACGGTCGAATGAAAACTGTAAAAAGTAGCGATGATTGTTCATGGCTCATTGTGAACTTAAATGAATGTGTGTTGAACTTTGTTTTCAGTTTGTGTTTCGAGTCGTGCGTGGACCGCACGAAGCGAGTGAACAGAGCTGAAAAGCGTAGATACTAGATACCAAATCAACCTATTAAGATGCAACACCGACGCTCTGAGGCCGCTATTGTGTTTACCCACAACTATAGAGGTAGCTAGCAATGTCCTGCCCTCTAGAATAACCTCAATATACGAAACATGATTCAGTATGTATGTCCCAATTATCTCGGAAAACGATTGCGTTTCAACCGCACGGTGTACGTCGATCGAATAACTACAATGTGTGAAATAAACTAATGACCTAATGAGGTGACGGGTCGGGTTCATTAGACTAAATATTATTATCACAGTGTGCAAATCGATTTGAAGTCGAATATATTGATTTTTGTTCTGAGTGGGCCGCCTATAAGATAGATGTTACCTTCATGACTTCATGAGGTAAAGATGCTACAGCTACAGTAAAAGATGACATTTTATTTTACCTGGCTCAATAAGCTTGCTGCTTCACTCGCGAGCTTACTAACAACATATGACTTTGCTTGGAACGGAACCTGAAACTCACGAGTCTCACATCGCGGACACGGCCCAAATTTCACGATACCTTTGTCGTCTTTTGTTCCACCTTGTTTGAGGTATCAAAATACTGATGTTTGTACAAAAAACATTAAGTAAGTATGTCACAGTCTTATGTTTTGTTTTGGTACATGTAACTTTGTTTGGGGCGTTAATAATGCGTTAATAAACTTACCTACACATTATTTCAATGAAATCACCGATATTTTTTGAAGAGTATGTGGTAGGTAGTTTAGGAGAGTGTACCTACCTATGAAGACATCTGTAAGCATTAATTCTTGTTCTACAGGTTGTGGAGCTCTAATTTTGAGACAGCAAAATTTCTTAATTGTTTATTTTTTATTGCCTATTATATTATGTTGATGTATTTCCTGTATTTCTTCTAACGCTAACTTTTAAATTCACCAATAGTTGCCAAGTCAAAGAATGCAATAAGATAATGTTAGTTTGCTTGTTTGATTCCAATTAGTTTTTTAATTATTTTGTACACATGCATGAATACGTTACAATTTAATCAATTTTAAAGTACAGTACCTACCTAGCTTGTAGATTTTTTTTAGAATATTAAAGACATTATCAATTTCAAAAAAATATTATTACTGCAAGACTAAAGTTACGAGAATGTTGTACAGCACTACAATTTAAATTAAGCGTAGGTAGTTGTTTATTTATGTGAGTAAAATGATGCCTCTTCAGGTTTAGTGAGCCTGGGCTCTTAAAACGTACGCTACAACGCAGCATAAACGTTTACAGCCCATTCTTGTTCTTAATTGCTATTTAAATAAAAACGTACCATGAAAGCAATGGAACCCTGTTGCTATTAAAAAAAAAGTTTGAATTCTTATTAAGTATGCGTATACTACTTAAAGGTAGAGTTAAAGCGTGAAAAATAAAAAAGAAACAATAATTGCAAGAATGGCGAATGAACTTTTTGAAACCTGTTAGCTATAACGTGGACTGGTCGTCTGTTGGCGAGACGTAAGCTCCAAAACAGAAATAATGAGGATAATCCCCTCCCTGTAGCGTAGAGGGAGTGAGTCTCTTATCAAGTGAGATAGCGAAAGTAGATCGAGCACCGCATGTACTCGCTCGCTGATCGGATCACTCTACCTCTACAACATTATCTTTATTAACATTCGAATACCAACCTACTCATTTAATTATGGCTTACGGAACTAAATTGTTAGATAAATTCAACTAGTTCAATATTACAACCACGAAATTTAATAAACTCTTATCAGATATCAAATAAGGGCGACAGTGGACCTAATAAATAATTTGTTAATGAATCACACCCACTTCAGAGATAATGTCATTTTTTTAAATAATGAAGTTAATAAGATATTAAGCAAATAATTTGTCGTGAATGATTAAAAGATATGAATGGTTGAAGTGCAATATTAGTTACATAGAACAGAGATTACGGGGAATTAGTTTTACAGTTAGTGATGGCTGCCGTCGAATATTTACGTTGATATCTGTACACAATTCCACAATATTATTGGAGTAAGATTACCACAGCGACGAAGCTCCGGTGATATGCTGAAAATATTTTCTGCATATACATAAATAATTTAATTGTTATAAAAAGTTAAACAAACGATATAAAACAGAAGAAGGCGTTTCCTTAAAAAACACGTTCCCTTTTTGTGGTTTCAATTATATTTCTCTTATTCAATAACACGAACTTCATACGACCAGTATTAAATTAAAAATACAATACTCAGAGGACAGAGTTCTTGTTCCCAAAACTTGACTGATTATTTTCATTGAGGTTTTAAACGTTTTCGTTACTGCCAAATCAAAATCAGCGTGAGGTATACCCACTCTGTCACCTTCAGGACGAAGCTACTGAGACCAGAGTCTAAAGGCAACATTTAAAAAGCCTCCGACGGCGACGGTAGCCGAGAATTAAATTATTTTTTTTACATAAAATATGATGCCATTTGTTATTGCTTTAATTGATGGTATTGACATCTCTATTAGGCTCGAACGTTGTAAAGTCAAAGCAATGGCTCAATGTTCGTGTCACAAAATATTGTTATGTTTTTTTTTAAATAAGCCTAAAATAAAAAGCTAAACTTTTTTAGATAATGGTTTTATTCCATAATTATGTATGCTCAATAGCTCTATCATTTACAGCTGCAAATTTTTAATGTATTGATTTATCTGTAAATAGTTATGAGTTACTAACTACCTTTACTAACTAGCAACAATCTCCTAGCCTTCAATTACTGTTATATTGTTTTTTTTCCATGTACCATGAATGTTGTTATTGCAAATAAACGTACATTCTATTCTTTCTATTCAGCATGAAGAGGTGAAATTGTTAGTAGGTATGTAAGGATAACGTTATATATGGAAGTTTTTTATGTTTTTTGAGGTAACATCTGGAGCTGCAGATGCAACTCTGACAAATCTTTTACTGTTAGAAAGTACAGAATTTTAAAGTGGCATAAGTTATGTTGATAATGTTGAGTACAAAATTACCATAAGTAATCGTAAATCAAGTCGAAGAAATGTAATCTAAGCAAGGCTTTGTATCGGCTTACACTTTTGTCGGAAATGAACATAATGTTTTGCGAAATTGGTATTTCTAAGCCCGTGACAGATATAGGCTTAAAGAAAATTTCAGGCTGTCTGAATTTTTGCTTACCCGTTACCCGTGTTAAGCTGCGGGTCACTAGTAAAATACCTATAATTTCCACTTTTGGCTAAGAAAACTAAGTTGAAATGGGACTTTTTCAATTTTGCTCTGCTTTATCTAATGTAAGCTTCACATAAAAGTGTGTAAATCTTTTGGAACAGGTTGCCAGAATCACAGCAGTTCTATTTAACAACTTTGTAACTAAATAAGATTGGAACATGCAATTTCCTTAAGAGTATCTATAAGGATCTGAATGTACTTGTTAGCCAACTGTCCACTCTTACTAGGTACCGTAAAGCCAATGTTAGTATTTTTAGGGGTGTCGGCTTATTCCTTTGTATTTTGCTTATCATTGGATCTTCAACAAAACATAGCTGGAATAAAACCCAATAAAATACTCTTCCGCGTCACAAGCGTTCGATTCGTTGTCATTGGGTTATAAAGAAAACACACACACGACGGACGGGTTAAACAAAATATTCGTCGGTTTTTGCTCTATGGTTAAATCGATAATAAAATCTTCAGATTTTAAGGACCATATATCTAAGCGTACGCACACGACATTGGTTATTTCTAGATTCTATTCTGTTATTCTTCATATTTCAATATTAGCGTACCTACATTGTAATGGTTAAACTTATAATTCAAGCAATTGTCCTAAAAGAGGCACTACTTATTTTGATTCCGTAATTTGACTCAATACTATTCTTATCTAATATTTAATCTACTTATAATTATCTATCTTTGTTATTAAATCAATGCGTATCTTCAATTATTTGCGTAGTAAGTATTGTTACGTCTTCCATCTCATCCATTTTATATTTTGCTTTATTAGTTTCCGTATTTCTATGTGTTTTGTCGTAAGTATTATTCATATATATATCTAATATTTCATTAAATCTATTATCTATATAGGTACATGTACGAGTATATAAATAACATTATGTTCTAATGATATTTATAATATAATTTATAGTGATTGAATACGACATAGATTGGCAATAATCCTCACAAAAGTCTTGAAAGAATTCTATTTTTTTAAGATTTACAACAAGGTTGATATTATGTGCAAAAGTTCAGTTTTATTGTCACGAGAAAATGTTGGAGTTAGGTTTATTTTTTATTGTGTTGATTCGATTCTGTAATTGAAAAATCATATCGATGTAAAATAATTTTAAGAAAACTAAACGGGTTCTAAGTTTATTACAAAAATAGTTGTAGCAAAGTAGGTATACCACATTAGAGTCGATGACAAGTATTAAAGTGTTGAGTAATCATTTGCTCTCTATATCAAATAGAGAAACCAGATAAGAGTGTTTACTTATTATTTTAGTTGTTATTATTTAAGATTAAAATGCATTGTATTTTATTAACGTTCCATTTATATGTTTATGATTATTTACATGAAGTAAAACAATGTTGGGATTTACTTTTATACCATTTATATATTATAATAAATCATTTTAATAACAGATAACCGCTAGGTACTTCAGATGAACAACTGCGGAAAAATATAGTTTAGAGTTGAACATTTTCCATTATTATTCGTTTCGTTTGTACCTAATTAAAGCAAAAATAAAAACAATCCATATCTACAGGTGTTTTTAAACACATCCTAAGTGTATAAGGGCTAGATCAAAAATAAAAAAATATAAATGACATATTTAATATTCGGCAACTTGTTGATGAGTAGAGCTGGTAGAGCTATTCTTAGTACAACGCGGGCGTAATTTAATCGTGGTAGAGTAACACAACTCCATTAGTATCGACTAATTATTGAGTCAGGCTCTGATTGTTTATGCTACATTCGTTCACAATTCAATAGGTGACACTGTTAATAACTAATATCTCTACTGACTGATACATATTTTTGCATGTTCTCTATATAGGTGGCAATGACAACTAACACGAAATTCAATCTTGAAACTCTTTGGTTTGTTAGATTTGGGAGCTTCGATGAAAACTAACCATGTAAACATACCGCGGTATTCATTCGTCGTAATGTAGAGCTCGCTAGGCCGATTGAAGTTGTATAGGAAAGAACAAAGTTAAACTAACTCTTTTTAAGTTAATGTTTCGAGACTAACCTGGTTCGGGGGTGATCCTCTGAAGGCAAATTGCGACGTCATTTTCCACCGCCAACTTGAAGAAACTTTATAAAAACACAGTTGTCGAAAGTCCAAGTCACTGTCCGCACACACTTCACAGTTGCATGTTGGGGCGCGCTAATTCCAGGAGGTCGGCGAAGGTTGCCAGGGAGCACCCGAGGACGGGCCGGCAGTTGCGATCGCGGGGTGCACTCGCGTCGGCGGCAGGCCGCGGCGGTGCGAATATCGATTGCGGTGCAGAGTCGGTGGCACAGGAGCGGAGCAGGCCGCGTGGTGCAGCGGGCGCGTGGTCGCGCGCGCGGCGGCAGTGGGTAATGCGGTAGCTGCCCGCCAGGTGATAGTAATTGGCGCCGCCGTCCCGCTCTTGCCTCGGCCGTCCCTCTCGGCGCGCACACGCACACTCGCCGCTGTGTGCGTGTTGCTCGCACACCGCTCCTTCTTTTCACGCTCGCGTCGCCGTTTGACCCCGCGCCGCCGTCGACGCTCTCGATTTTTGCGGTACGGTGGGTGGCGCCCGTCGCAGGGGCGGCCCGCCGCGGTGGGGGCAGCTGGAGGTGGGGGTAGATGCACTCCTTTCTTTTTAAAGCTTCTCTTTCTTTTCTCGTATTTTTTATGTTAGTATTGGTATGAAGCGGTCTCTTTTATTTTATTAAGTATGTGTATGTATATAGATATATATTTATATCGTGATAATTAACAGTGACGATGCGCACGACAAAGTAGTTTGCTGAGGCGTCCACTTAATGATAGCTTTGCATTTGATTAAAGGTAACTGCATAATTAAAATTCTTATTTTCGTACCACTTGAATTGAAGCGTGGAACTTAGCAAGGTAGGTTCATCAGACTGTCTCTATCTTTATTCAGCGCTTGTGGTCGTTTGTGTACTTAGAGCTTATAATACTTGTGTCGCTTTGGCGGTGAAATCGTGTTAGCGGTGGGTGACAGTATTAAACGGTCTTTTGAATGTGTTCCACCCAGCACTGTGTCTGTAGCACTGTAGGGAGGTATATCTATTACGTAGGTACCTTCCTACTCTTACATGCCAGACTAAACGACGAGCACTCGACTGCTGAAGCTACAATTAACATTCTAGATTTACATGACATATTTATATTAAAGTTGGCGTTAAAGTTCAGTTGAAATGACTAATTCTGGAACCTATGTAGATACCTACTACTTACTATGTTTTTTCTTTTCAAATTTAAAGAAGTAGTAAATTATAGATGCTTAATAAACTACTGTTAAATCAAAATAACTGAGCCAAAGAGTCACGCGGAAAAATATTGTAGAGACGTGATTTATTTTTCAAATTTATGTGTTAGTATTGGATTTATTTTGGAAAATAAAAACACTAATAACTTAGTGATATCAACAATGACCTACTAAAAATATTCAGTGAAGATTAACAGTTCTCTTTGTAATTTTTCTGTTATATTAAACTATGACAACAATACAACAATGTATCGAAATAAAAAGCGCAACGTCCCGATCGATCTGTTCCCCTCTTCTTTCTTATCGCGCAAATATTTCACACTGAACGCATACCGACCGAAAAAACTCACACAGATATAAAATATTCAAACGGTATAACATAAAATAAATTATCTTAGGTGAGTGTGAGACTGTGTGCGTTGCCCCCTCCCCTGGGCGGGCCAGCGGTGAGCGACCAATTGCGCGGGGCGGCGCGCGACGCCAAGCCAAACTGAAGCTGAAGTCACTCATCGCGGCGCCGTCACTGTCGTCGCACGCTAGCCGCTTGCATCTTTTTCTGCCTTTACCGGCCATCAATAAGACGATCTTAATCCTTTGACGTACTGCAACGTACTCTTAAACATACAAATATATTACACAATTAACACACTAGTACAAAAACTTCGATAGTTTTAAATTCAAACATGGCTTACACACTTTTATGGCAGTTACTACTCATTTTCTAATTGCAGATTAGTATATATAAATAGAATATCATTTCTATTGTTTTCAATAACACAATCGAATGAGAAAAAAATTACATAAAATAATTAAGTCAAAACATAAGTAGGTACGGTCAGCGACAAAAGTGGCTGAAGAATCAGAATTTTTCGGATTTTCTTCATCTTAAACCTTTACCTTTACCTTCTACCGAATCATCACATAACATCAGGTGTAATGTGTTGTAGTCAAACGCTATGTACCTTGAATGTTGTAAAACAAACATGACTGATTTAATACGACATTTAATATTTGGAAAATCGAGTAAGATCAGCTACTTTTGTCGCTGACTGTACCTAGAAGAATAATAATAATAAATTATTAATTCATAATAGATTATTAATTTATTATACAAATACACATTGACATTTAACCCGCCATCACAGGGGTAAAAAATGACTGCACAGACGTGGAGGTGGGTCATTTTGAGCCAATATTTTAACATAAGATGTTCATAACTTAGGATATGCATTTTTTTTGTAAGAAATTATTATTTATTGATAGTTTTATAGGTACTGTGCACTGGTATATGAAATTAAAAAACTAATTGTAGGTGTATTAAAAAATCATTAACCGTAAACCTTAAACATTATGTCACATACACTATTAATTAAAAAAAAAACAAGTTGACTTGAGAACCTCCTCTTGTTTTTTCATCGGTTAAAAATTGGCATACTTTGCCCAATCAAAATTTTCTAACTTTCAGAAACAGACAAAGAATGCTCCTGCTGCTAAATTGGATTACTTGTTTCAGAATTGTCACATTCTCTTTGATTTTGAATTGTAAAATACTATACCGTCATCATCGTCTAATATCTCTTTCTAAGTGTCGTTGGGATAACGCTTACCTTCTCGTCTTAATTATTTTCTTTAGCGGACGCCTGATCAGATCACGCCGTGACATCTGAGTCAGATTTTTCAAGAAATGCTAAGAACACAATAGGTAAAATCGCTATTTTTCCCATTAATCCTTTTTTTTAGATCTATCAACCAAACAATAAATAAAATTATAAAAAGATTACCGTTGAACAAAACGTCGTCCAACTAATTCCTTCTCAACAATGCGTAGAGCAAGCAGTTACTTAACTACAGCTACCTATACTGAGAAGACAAGCAACGTCGCGTAGATACGTAGTTTTAAAAGCCAAATAAAATATATAACGCTGTAAGCACCTGCATTTCAAGACCAGACGGAGCTTCATTTCTAGTTCAAATTTTGAACATATCGACAAACACAAAAAGTACTTTATACCTTGCAATCGGTATAACAAAAAACTGTAAAAAAAATATGTTGAATACACAATTCACAATAACCAATGGCTATAATTCATTAGGGAATAACCTAAATGCAAACAGTTTCTGTTACGAGTAGACCTGAGCAAAGGGACGATGAAGCGAAAGTTCTAACGAGATCCTTTTTACCACAACTTTAAAGCTTATTCGAAAGTTAGTTTCTGTTTGTCAGGTTTTTTACAATGGCTGTTGGATTCCTAGGTACCTACTGCATAATCTGCTTTCTCCAAAATCCCATTAGTTTAATGGTCCTAACTTTTTGCTTACGGTACAGAAAGTAGAGATAGGTATAGTCATAGTCATTTCTGAATGTGGCCGATAGAGCTTCCTGTAGTTTACAAAAAAATCATCCGTATAAAATAGTCATCATTTCATTTAATTAAAGTTGTCTTTGAACGACATTTCAGTTAAAACTAATAGCTGATGTGACTGCAGTGCATATATTTTTACGTTTATCAAAAAAACAAAGGAAGACCAAGAGATATTACGGCGGAAGATCTTCAACCTACTGGTTTTCATATTTTACTCTAAAGATTACGTTCCCGTAGAAATCCTTTCTTGCCACTGAAAAGCTTTCTATCTCCAATCGCGAATTAAGAACATTTCCTCAGAATTAATGGTAGAATCAGGCAAGAGCAAGAAGTTGGCGTTAGTTATTATGAAAAGATTTATCATTTTAGACCCAAACGAGCCTTCCAATTTCTCGTCGTCTATCTCACACAAACAGAGAATCTGGTCAATGAAATGCGCCGGAGTTACTGAGCCTCAAATTTTCGATGGTCTATTCAATTCGTTGCTTACAAAAGCGTCCCAGCTTGAAACTACCTATATATGGGAGATCTTCTAGCAACTTGCTTGTCCCATTACCATTAGTCTTAGTTACAGAGAAGGAAAGAACAGCGCTGTGTAGCATTGTTACAATCAGCCTACATATTTTAGAAGTGGTACATGAGGCATCGATAAATGCCTATAAATTTGTGCCATTTCATCATTGAAATCCGTTTTAGAAGACGTTCGTGAAAAAACATGTGAGACCTGTTTATTAGAAAATTGTAATCCATATTGCTTAACTCGAGTAACAGTACGACTTCGCTGCCTAGTATTTAAATAATTAATTACATTTGTAGAAGACATATTAGACATAAAAGTGTGACAAATTTATAAAAGAGTCCAAGTCGATCAAAAAATGAGTTGTATCAATATGAAGCATTAGTTAATTTGGGTTTTAACGACCATGGTGTTTTGGTTCTATTATTTTTGCTAATAATAATCTAAATAAGTATATATAACTCAAAGGTAACTGACTGACTGATATAGTGATCTATCAACGCACAGCCCAAACCACTGGACAGATCGAGCTGAAATTTGGCATGCAGGTAGATGTTATGACGTAGACATCCGCTAAAAAAGTATTTTGATTAATTCTACCCCCAAGGGGATAAAATAGGGGATGAAAGTTTGTATGAAACTTTGTCAATTTTAAACCGATTGGGCTGAGACTTTGCATGCATAAAGCTGGTGAAACCGCGGGGAACAGCTAGTGTTATATAGATTACATCTAATATTTTTTTTATATTCGGATTGTTATACAATTTTTAAATGTTGTTGTAAGAAACCCTAAACACTAACCCCGGAACATGAATATGATGTGGGCCAGTAAAGATCGTCGCCGTCTGCGAGGCGATTCCTTATTAGGTTAGGCCTCTTGTAGCGTTTGCGACTTCAAAGCTAGAGCTTCTAGGTAGGTCGAATAAAAAGCGATAAAACAGGCGCACAACCGCGTTCCATTCGACGTAGGGTGCAAAGGGGCAAGGAGAACCACTCAAACTCGTATAACGGCGAGTTGCGTTAGGGCGCAGACACTTTTTGACGTCGTGAGGTCATATTTGGTCTGTAAGTTGTACTCAACAACATGTATGTATACCTACTGACTTTAGGTTCTAAGAGTAAGTTAGTTATAAGTGCAGCTAGTAAAAGTGATTTAAAAATGAGAAAGAGCTATTTCATTTTACGAGGTGGGTACTTCTTAATATCACACTAATATTTAATTAATATGCATTCGTTGTTAAGTGTACTACTACTTACATACTTATTTACGTAAAATGTAGAAGTATGGACACATTTAGGGATTTAAGGAAGCATTATCATTATCATCAAGCACTATTATTTTCTAAAACTACTTAAAATCTAAGCAAAACAATTAGTTTTTGTACTGAAATTATGCTAAGTTCTAAATTACTTTTCATAAATAATTTGAATGCTTCCTACACTATTCTTAAGTGATAGGTATTTCTTTATTTTGATAAAAATTAAATGATATCTGCACGAGATTGAAGCGCACATGCGATGCCAGGGTGAGTCGCTAGTAAAATAAATTTTGCCTTTGATCTCAGCACAGAATTATTCACATCTGGATTTGGCATAGGTACCTACCAACCTACTTTGAGCTCTTCGCGTACATCTGAGTAAGTACGGTCAGCGACAAATGTTGCTGAACACACCCAGTTTTCATGCTTCTAAACTAACCAAAAATACCTGATCTTGTATACATTTTTCTAACATATGGCGTACTCATCTACTTCTGTCGCTCACTGTACCTACCTATAGCTAGCTAGCTATAAACCTCGATGACAGATCGAAATAAAACTGAGAGACGCATCGGCATCTTAAAAGTCGTGTGCATAAGAAAATAAAAAGGAAAGCGAGCGGTTATTTGTTTTAGTCAAATGAGTTTCTGACGTCGCCCGTCTCTCATACATATCGAGTTCGTGGAAGGCTGGCTTTATTAGCGCATCGCATTGGCACAAAGACACATCGCATTTAAATATCACACTAAAAGCGTCATCTACATACATCCTATTGAGCAAATCCTAAAAGTGATTTATACTGAGACCCTATTCGATTGAAGTAGATTACAAATAATGAATAAAATTGCATACGAAATGAGTAGACCGAGAGTCCGTGGGTGTACGGTTGTTTGAGCGGGGCACGGGGAGGGGTACGGGGTTATTGCCGGTAAATACTTATGTACCTACAGATTTCCCTATAGATTTGCAAGGATGTGGCTCGTGTGAATACATATTAATCGGCTTTTGATCTTGGATGGTAGAAATCATTTGGCGAGAAACCCATCATTTGCTGTATCAAGTTTTACTTTAAGCTTTTGAATAGCGTTACATCTAAGTATAAGAAAATCCTCATAAACGCAAGAGTGACGGCACCTGCAATGTTCCTCATGAAGAATGGGAGAAGGATGAAAGATTTACACGATCTGTACGTAATCAATCGTAGATCGAAAAAGTACTCTAGATCACCAAAGTAGCGTTTGTTTGGAACTTGCACAAAGAAAGTTCAAAAGCTTAGTAGCCAGATAGCCACCTGGTGCGGAATAGCATGCGATAGATGGCTGCGTAGAACTTGTTTAAAAGAGGTCGGTTTGGCGTAGCACTGTCACAAAATGTAGAGCACTGTCAACAAAGTGATTAGCATAGAAAAATAGTTCCATGGTGATGATGATATACTATGATATAAGTACTTTTTTCCAGCAGTTTGTGACATCAGCTGATATATAGGCTGAGGTAGGTACATAAATTAAGGCGGGTTTCGTATTAGACACAGCAGAATTATTTAACAAGCTTGCTTATTAAACATGAATGCACCCTTTCGCGTTGTAACAATTAATAAAGTTAAATACTCTAGTTATAGTTTAATCGATCCTAGTGATGCCATTTCATTATTATGTTTTTTTTTTGTTCTGGTTTGATAATGACTCAACATTCATCGCCACACCTGTTCTCTTGCAGTGCTCGCTAATTCCATAAAAGTCAACCACTAGAATAAAGTTTAAGCATTGAACGAATAAAATTAATCTTGAACGAACGGCATGTAGTTCACATTTATTTATTTATGCCCACCGAATAGAAACCGATAATAAAGTACACTTTACAATGTCCTTTTTCAGCGTAGAAGTGGTAGTGTATAGGTACATAAAACTAATTTATTTTAGTTCATCTGTATTGGTGCGATTGAATCAGAGCTGTATGCGAGTAACTGTTTTCTTGGTAGAAAGAGAGGAAAAGTTCTAAAAGCAGTTTAAGACAAAAGAGTAGCGAAAACCAGAAATGAATCCGGACGGGCGGAGTGTTTCCGCCGCCCTAGCAGGCAGGCGAGGGCACTGAAATAACACGGGAGTTAATACTATAGACCTTGGCCGCGTTAGAGCGGACGTCTCTGACGCTGTCAGAGATAGCCGTTAGAGATGTCCAGAATTGCTTCTTTTTATTTTGGTTTTACGTATTCTTTTTGGGCCCATAGTGATCTTTTAACTAATAATAACGCACACAACGAACACTTACGACGTGTTCCCACGGGGCGACGTCAGGTATTGCGTAGCTTGATTTGTTGGAAAATGAACCTTAGGATCGGTGAGCATGCACCACGTCAGACGGCCACAGGCAGGATGTATTCACAGTGAGCCGTCTGGTCTGATGTGGTCTGACCCGTTAGAATAACAGACCGTGGGACCCCCCAGCATTAGAAACAGTTTTAATTAATTTTAGGTACTCAGCCCCTGTCGTACAGTCAGCGATTAAAGTAGCTGATCGTTCTCGATTTTCCAAATGTGTTTCAAATCAGTAGTAGTATAAGCTAGCATTCCAAATTTAATCAAAATCGGTTTAGTAGTTACGTTGATACATGGGAACAAACATTCATACATACACACAAACTTTCGCATTTATAATATTAGTAGGTTAAAAGTTCAAATTCAAAGTTTTAAATTATTTATTTAATAAGATACATAATTTATGATCACTTTAAAATGTCAAACTTAGGACTAGCTACACCTGTTCCAACCTCCTTACTCCGGCAAAGGAATAGGATGTTGTTTGTCAGCTCTGATAGATGAGTAAGTCTACTATTTGCCGCACTCACCGTGTATACTGTTTGTGGATACGGTGGCACGGGTTAACAGAGTAGAGGGATGGTCATTTAGTGGAAGGTAGACCACCCCCTCTCCACCCGGTCCGTGTCTGCTGCACAGACTGATTAAACGGTTCGCTGTCTCGGGGTTTGTTTGCTTCTGTTGCCGTCGATACTTCTCCAGTTTAAAACATGCGCGGTGGCTCCCTGTTCTTTATAAGTTACTAGCTGTACGCCGCGATTTCACCTCATTTTTAGTTTTATTTTAGTTCTGCGGATGAATCCATTTCGGATAGGTACTCAGAGATTGCACATTAAACAGATATTTATAACTAGCTGTTCTCCGCGGTTTTACCCGCGCGGACTACATACAGTTTATCGCGTTAAGAAGACGCCCGCGTCCCTTCTTAGGCTATAGACTATATCTGTACCAAAATTAATTAAGGCGATTCAGTAGTGTAGGCGTGAAAGACAGACAGTCAGACGGACAGAGTTATTTTCGCATTTATAATATAATTACTATATATTATTTATAATGTAATTATATTCATATAATTATATTTTATTATATTTTTTTTTTATAATTATAATCATATAATTATATTATAAGTAGGGATTAATAACAATACTAGATAATTAATAAATAACCATCTCATAATCTACTTACATTACCATTAATAGGGATAGTATTGTATCCAACGTTTTTTTGATAGCCACCCTCTTTGTCACCTGCTGGGTGAGACTAGTGATTCTTTTCTACAACTGACTAGGCTAGCATATCCTATACCTAGGTTTTACTCGATAGAAAGCTCTACGATGTGGTTGAAGGGGGTATCACGCTTGCCTGGTAAATACATATTCACTCATGACTTAAACACCGCCTTGTGATAGCAGGACCGTAACACTTGACACCGATCCATTTAGTTTGTTGAACTATTCCACATAAATTAGTAGGTTTACGTCGTGTATGTAAATCTTCAATAATTCTAATTGAGAAATGAGTTAAATTCACTGTGTTATAGTGCAACACATATTATAAAGTGTACCATTTACAAAAATCTAAAGTGCGCAGTGTTTTTTTTTTGTATTCTTCTCGATTTCAGCTAATAAGTTTTTTTGGTTGAAAAAGAGGTAACAACACCACCACATTCGACCGCATCGTCCCTTAACATCAGCTGAAGTGTGGTCAAACAACACTGTAAAAGTTTAAAAAAAAACAACCTTTGTGATGAGGTCTCAAAGTAGACTGACGTCTCCGTTTTCCTATTCCTGGTTTTAAAATTATGAAAAGCACAATAATCACTTATTTCAGGAACAGATTTATCTAAATGCCGTGATTGGTCAAACGCAAGACTATAGGTTTACTAACATGTACAAACGCACATATTTAAATAGGACCTTTTTATGGTAGATAATCAACACTGCTTTACATATAAACGCCAGCAATACGCCGATTACAATGTATTGAGGGCAGTAGTGCGACCTCGGGAAACCTGGGACGGATTTTGTAATCAGCGTTAACCGAAATGTGTTCCGCAAATCATGGTTGCAACAATGCCCACATTGTTTCGAGTGGAAGGCTCACTTGAATCTAATGATCTCATTTACGAGTGCAACATTAATTTGTACATTGTCTACAAGTCTAAGAACTATTGACTATTGATTGACTTACAGTTTTTCCCAAATTTTCCGACTTTCCGATGGATTTTCTAAAAAAAGTTTTTCATGTTATCCTACTTTGTCCTTGAAGAAAGGAAATATGTGATCCTAGGGATACAATTCAAAGTACTGACTTGTTTACGACACATCAACGCACAGTCTCAACCGCTGATTGAAGTTTTAGGTTTCTTTTGTTGTGAAGGAGTGCATTAACTTGAACTGTGGTTTTAAAAAAAAACACAGATGGGATAGTAATGATTGTATGGAAGAATATCAACATGCACGCGAGAGAAGCAGCGGGACAAGCCAGCCGCTAGTAGATACAATAAATGCTGTCCTACTTTTGACAAGAATTATTTAACATTCCTCGGGTCTCTGCCTAAACCATTAGTAGAGTTGTAGAGAACCTTTTGCTTTTTGACTATAACTATGAAAGGCAAAATGAGATGGATTGTATAATACGCTATTACATTATTCCGGAATTTTTCAGAAAATCGAGCTAAAGTGGTATAAAATGAGATTCTGGCTCAGGCCAATACTGTCAAGTGATGACTCGCTACTCCCTAACCGGTATCGGCGACGTAACGGGCTACTTTGACTTGGATGACTTAGGTGTTGATAAGTTTAAGTAACGATGAATTAGGTGTTGGTTAGTGTATCTTGTACCATCTGGTACCTTTGTCTCACTTAAATTACTTAGCTCCAGGCGTCCAATCCTTACCTTTGGATTTGCATTTGAATTTCTCCTGCACTTTCAGTTGCGGGGACTCAGGATGTTTAGGCAGCTGATGCCACCCCCGTATTTTTTCTGCCTGATTTGTCTCACTGCTGAAGAAATGCATCTTTTTCTCTTATAATTCTCAGAACTTAGACTGAGACAAAGCATAATTATTAATAGAGAGTTTAGTTTTTGCATCTCCATCTCCAGATTCAAGGGTCAGGGCTTAGGATTGGAGAGTCACTACCATACGTTACGCGTGACGTTATTAATCGAGTGACGGCTTGCCAAGCGGGTTATTATTACTATTAACCACTTGTGACCCGCCCCGGCTTTGCAGGGGTGGGCAAAAATAAGGCAAGTCTGGAATTCATACAAAAATCTCATAAAATAGCATTTTACATTAAAAACAACTTACAGTTGAGTTTAAACGGATCACAATACATGATCCCATCCGCATTAACCTTTTACAATCTCGTACAAAGTATAGGTATGTAAAGTGACTTCTAAATCCAACTAAAATACGGAACCAATATAGGTTTCAAATGTTTATAATTTTTTTTAAAACAACTGATAACCTGACTAAACTTATGTGTGTGTTTCTGTACCTATGTAAAGTTAACTAAACTGGACTTATTAGAGTAAAAAATGCAATGAAACGCAGCGTTATCTTTGCAAATACTTATTTCAAAATGTTTGCAAGACGGTGCCTAGACAAACATCCAATACCCGAGAATAAACAATATTTGCCCGGCCAGGAATTCAACTTGCCCTGCTTGCCTGTAAGGAACAGGGGCACTGCCAACTGAGCTTTTGACTACAACTCACCTGATTTTAAATGACGACTACATTAGACTTGGATTGGGAACTGGCTTTCCAGTGGAATGCTGGAACACATAGGTGCTTGGTGACAGATTCGTAATTTGTATTTTTGTAACGTTGAAACGATTTGACAGGTTTGAATAAAATTTGGAATAAAGATGAAAATATATTTATACCATGGATTTACACATAGGCCACTTTATCTAAGAAAAAGGTTTCTTTAGGAAAACTGTGGGGCACATTTAGTGTCAAATTGGATTTAGACAAATAATAGATAAACATAATAACTTTAGCTTTAGCTTTAGTATTTAGTTTAATTTTTTATCCAATTGTATATATTTGATTTGTTGTATATTTAAGTACATTAAATAAATTATTTAAAAAAAAAAAAAAAAAAAAAAAAACATAATAACCACCGGCATAATATATAGGTATTGATTGCATTTAAATAAACCTCACTATTATCCTTTTTGGTTCGTCTTATCTTTATGTTCCTGCGTGGAGAATCATAAATTAAGATTTAAATAAAAGATGTCTTGTAAACAGCAAACCTTTTGCTAAAAGTGGTAATAAATTGTGAGACCAATATTTTTTTTACAACTTTTTGTGTACAGTTTTGCTGGTCTATTCCTGTTCATGATTTTTACCACTCTCGATGCTTTTTATCGTATAGAGAAATAACATTATTTTTTAAATGATCCAGTAAACTTGTACCTACTTAGCTACTTACACATAGTTTAGTTGGTAACCGATGCAATGAACTTTGTGACCGCGCTGAAGTTTTAAAGAAACAATGACTTTGTTTGATTACTGTATCCATAATATTGAAATAATGTCATGTTCTAATGTAATTAATTAGTCAACTCGTGTACGTCCAAAAGGTGACTAAGTTGAATGACAAGCACATGCATTAATTTGTTTGAAAATTACTCATTATTGAAAAACAATGGATTAAGGTCAAGTAAGTGCACAATGTACCTACATTTAAAGTTGTTGTCTTTTTACGTGTCACGTGCTAGTTTTTCACGACAAGTCATCTGATGATAAGTGACGAGACGGTCGCGTGTGGTGGTAGTTTATTTTATACCATAACTACGCAAAGATGTCTCCCACAAATAAACAAAATAAAATTAAACAAAATTTTAACAAATAAGTAGCAATGCAGTAGTTTAGATGTAGTAGGTACTAGCGGCCCGCCCCGGCTTCGCACGGGTAAAATTTAACAAACAATTCATTAAAAATTATAATACACACATTATTGGAGTTTTAGTAAGGATCCCTAATTTTATTGAAAATAAACATTTATTATTTATACGATACTAACGTCACTCAATTGTTTTGCCTTCTCGGAACCTCTCCACTAACACTTGAACTTTATGATATGGTATTAAAGTTCAAATTGACTCTACATTTTAGTTAGAAAACGTTTGTATGGGAAAAAGAAAAGGGCTGTTTTTAGAGTTTTTCCGGCAGTTATTCTAATTTTTCTCACCTTTTAAACCTTCCCTAGACCTCCAAGAACATTTCAAGACCAAAATTAGCCAAATCGGTCCAGCCGTTCTCGAGTTTTAGCGTGACTAACAAATAGCAATTGATTTTTATATACATATATACTAGTTGCTCCCTGCGGTTTCGCCCGCGTCTTCCCGTTATCCCGTAGAAACTTTTACCGGGATAAAAAGTATCATATGTCCGTTTCCTGGTCCTAAGCTACCTCCCCACCAGTTTTCAACCAAATCGGTTCAGCCGTTCTTGAGTTATAAGTAGTGTAACTAACACGACTTTCTTTTATAAATATAAGATAGGTATAGATATATTTGGACGCGATAATGGCCCGGTAGTGCGACCACTAGGTCATGGGATTTGAATCCTACAATGAGCTTGAGCTTTCAGTGAAGCAAAAACATTATGATGTAACCATAGCTTGGTAGTATGGCATTTTCTAGTGCCAGTCTGGCTAGCTACCTACCACCCTCAAGTTATAAATCTGTCTCCATGCACCTATCGGTATTCCAGCAGCCTCGCTTGAGAGCCAGTTCCCAGTTTAGGCGTAGCGTGGCGCTTTCGATCAGTTCGTCACTTTAAGTCAGGTGACTTGTGGTGGATAATGAACTGGCTTTGAAGTGGGGCTGCCAGATTACACTGATAGGCGACAGATTTAGTACTATTAAATACTACTGTATCTAAAATATATTCAAATTAATTTTCTACTGAACTTCAAACTTGAATTATGGAGGTTATTTATTACATTTTTTTCTAAATGCTTCAAAGTTTAGCATCCTTATAACATTACAAGTATCTTACAAAAGGCCATAGTTGGTCACAATCTTATCTGAAGCACAGTCAGTTGTTTCGAAGACCTCCGCTTTATTGGACTCCGTTTATTATCAAGATAAGTTATCTTTGAAGAGCCAATTAAATTTGAAAAACAAAGGTAACATAATAATGCGCCGCGTTGAACTTGGCCCCTTGGCATGGTGCAGGGCGAAAACGGACGAGTGGGGGTCACTGGCACCGGTCACGTTGCCGTGCGTAGGCACAACCGGGCTCTTGGTAGCTCATAGAATTTGTGAAGCACTCAATGGAAACAATACTTTTGGAGACTTTATTATTGACAACATAAATAAAATTAACGGCTACTTATTCGGGGAATAATGTTCGTAGTGGTATCAACGTTTAAAAAACTTCACATTAACATTTTTTTTATTGTTTACTTCTTATGCTGGGGCCACACTAAGGTCAAATTCATGGGAAATGTCAATGCCAATCATCTTTTTTTTTAACTACTTACTGGGTAGCGTTTGACCACAATTCACCTGATGTTAAGTGACGATGTGTTCGAAGATGGCGCCACGCTACACCTGGACTGGGAACTACTGGCTCTCAAGTGAGGCTGCTGGATAAATATTGCGTTAATTATTAAAGCAATTATGTGAGTACACTTGAGTTATCGGCTAACGTCAAACGCCAATGTGAATGTAGTTGTCAAATGTCGTGGCCACACTTATGTCAAACGTCAATCATCGCGCTATTTAACGGCATTTCCTGTTAGTGTGGCCCCAGCATAACAGGTTAGCGTTTGACCACAAATTACAACAATGGTGGCGCCACGCTACACCTGTATAGGGAACTAGCTCTCAAGTCATCTTCGACCACATCGTCACTTACCTAACATCAGGTGACTTGTGGTCAAACGCTACCATGTAAAAAGTAAAAAACAAAAAGTGATGATGCTGAAATATACCGATAGGTGCTTGGCGACAGATATCTTTATAGTTATATATTAGGTTTTATTATTATATAAAAGTTATGCGCTTAAGAATTGTTGATATTAAAAAGTCTAAACCAGCATAATTATGCGTTTTATCTATGTGTACACCAAAATTCAAGATTTTCCGCATTTATAAAAAAATATATTATATTTACTTCATTTAATAATGCATTTTTGTGCAGCACTGTGTTAATCCCTATCAAATTAGTGATTTTTTCGACCCAATTCAACAACTCCGAGTCAAAGCTCCAAGAGCTGAGCCAAAAAAACTTTTGTTTTATTTGTCTATATCCGTTCATCGAGTCAATCTTCCCGTTTTATTGCTTTTATTTCATCCGAAGGTAGACAAAGAATAAAATTGTGTTTATTGCTAATGATACTTTGGTGTGTATTTTAACACAATGCCGGGTTTCGAAAAGGCACACGTAAAAAATATTCAACACGATATAATAACGAGTCGACTGCTGTGCGTTAGGCTGGGATTCTCTCCGGTGGCGCCTGTTTTTTGCCAACATTTTTTGGTCCCATAATAAACCGAGAGTTGGCAAAGCAATAAAGTGGCAACAGTTTGAAATTTAACAACCACTTTCGGCAGGACCTTCGACATTATAATAGTCGTATACCGT
The DNA here is from genome assembly GCA_931315375.2 of Opisthograptis luteolata. Classification (NCBI taxonomy): domain Eukaryota; kingdom Metazoa; phylum Arthropoda; class Insecta; order Lepidoptera; family Geometridae; genus Opisthograptis; species Opisthograptis luteolata. The sequence goes on from OV928033.1 coordinate 10,726,330, forward strand.
CCGGTAGTCCTTTGCAGTTTTAAGAACTTTGTGTTTGTTTTGATAATGGTATGCTATTTACCACCGATTACCTTCTTGGCTTCTGCAATACCAGAAGCTATAATAATATCTAATAGGTACCTTTAACAATTTCATGCATAACATCTTATAAACAATTTGTTTTTATATATAGTTCTGTGATGAACATAAGAAATTAAAAGAAATCAATGCTCATTAGATTTTACTTAACCCTTATATTGCATGAGGCAGCCGAGTGATCAGCGCCCAGGTATCGCTGGAAAGACAAAGTTACGAAGAATTTGTGCGAGCTCCAGGTGGAGGACTGGCACTTGGCAGGAGGTTGCGCAGGACAGACCGAAGTGGCGTCTTTTATTATTTATCGGATACCTTATAATATTTGAATGACCTAGAATTTACCTTTCAAAAGGAGCCAATATACGGCTTAGTTGCGGAAAAGAGCCCACGCACCAGGTAAACCAAGTAGGTACGACCTTATCTTAGAACCAAGTACGAGTAGAATAGAGCGCCCTGAGTGCTCCAGGTTCGTATTTTGCTGCATTTACATGTATTCAATCTGACTGCTAAAGCTTGTAGCTAAGCGGAAGCGCTCATAGCGAAGCTTGCCTGGTCGTTCTTACTATACGACTAATAATACTGGTCACTACTTGGATGGGTGATCACTAGTGGTATTTACAACTGAGCGCTTCCATGCATCGGAGGGCACGTTAAGCTATCGGTCCCGGTTGTTAGGATAGCAGTTGTAAGACTATCTCCAGGGCCTTCGAGTGGTCTAAAAACTATGATACTTGCTGGCTGGCCCATCCGCCAAGCCGCACTGGGCTCATACTCTCTCTCTCACTATCTTTTTGAGAGAAGGCCTGTGATGATGAAATCAGCTTAGAATAAGAATATAATACAACGTTCTCTAAAACCCTTAACACAAGTTTCGATCTTAATTTGGGGCTAGGTCAATTTGTGTGCAATGGGCCCCCGATATTTATTTATTTATTAATTATTATGTTACCATCACCGTTTATGTAAAATTACATATAAATAGGTTTAGAAAATTCAGTGAGTTCGTTAGTCATGGTTAAATTTAATGTAGCTGTTAACGGCGGGAAACTGAAATAAATCAAAACCCCAATACACATAAGTAAAACCTCAACCAAAAAAAAAAACAACAGTTAAATGAAATTAGGCCAACAAGTCATACCTTTCGTTTGACTTACTTTACTGTGTCACGCAACCCCAAAATGACAACGGAACATAATGTAAACAGAAATGGGGTAGTGAAATATAGAGTATTTACAAGACGAGTCATGCAAAAATATTAAAAATTGTGTTTGGCATCGGAAGTATCGTAGGTATACGACCGACGCAACGACTTGAAAAGGCACTAGTTAAATTAACCCTTTATTGTCAGCCAAGTTACTACTTAATACGCTCCAATTTCATGTGACACATATCTATAGCTAATCTACATATATTCTCCACTGGCTGAAGAATCGTGAAAAAACTCCGATGCGGAAGGATGAGTAAGATGACTACTGATGATGCGAGGGCTACGAGGCATTTTTTCATTAATTTTTACATGGCAGGGTTTGACCACAAGTCACCTGATGTTAAGTGATGTTCGAAGGTGGCACCCACGCTACGCCAAAAATGCTTGTATAATGGTATGAATAAAAATGAGTTAGGGATGCAAATACAGGGGTCTATATAGGCTCCGAATATGATTTTGTCCCATTCGGTGTCGAGACCCTTGGTCCGTTGGGTCCTAGCACCATAAGGCTTTTTAAGGAAATAGCAAAAAGGTTAGTCGACATCACAGGAGACCGAAGAGCTGGCAGCTTCCTCGAACAATGAATTAGTCTAGCCATCCAAAGGGGAAACGCTGCCAGTATCTTCGGAACCTTGCCTAAAGGGACTCCTTTTAATAATATATTGTAGTTATTAGTTTAGGTTTTTTTTAGTTCATTGTTATAATTATGTAGTATTTATTTTTGTTACATTTATATCAAAAAATTGAGTTATGTTGTCACATACACTAGATCTTTCAGGGCTGCTTTTTGCTACTATTTTGATAGAAGGTCTCATCTAACCTCTTAAAATAGCCATCTACAGCGGCAATAACTTCGTTGTTTAACGAAAATCTTTGGCAGCAATTTTTAATTTGGTAACAAGGAGCCAGGTCTGGCGAGTAGAGTGGATGCGGCAGCAATACGCAACCAAATAGATATCACACAAAAAAACTAAAATATGAATATACCTACTCGTATAAAATTTTATTACAGGAAAGCATTTGACCACAATTCACAATACATATAGTGACGAAGACGATAATATGGTAGGTATAAAAACCCCAAAGTACGTCTGCCTGATGGGGCTGGCAAGTAGAACTGTCCGACTGCCGTTAAGTGCTTGGTCGTAGATTTTCAACTTGAAGCTGGTAGCTAACCAAGCGAGCACTATAAAGTACTTATCTACCCTACAACCTTGCTGAGGATTCATCAAGTTTTCATTTTTCCAATAGTTTAAGTTCATAGTAGGATTACAACCTGAGTAAGTTATCGTGGCTTATGGCATCACCAGCACTTCCTTGTCAGTTCATTGTAAGATCTACATTAATGTTTGCAAACGTTATGTATGATGGGCAAAAAAGCAGAAGCGAACTTAACGAACAATCTTGATTAGAATACACAATACGGCTGAGCGTCTGCGCTCCATTAGCAAAAGAGTAGGTGTCACGATTCCTGTGCTCGCACGCTGCTTATTATTTATTCCTACTTTCGAAGGTGCATGCGCTGCCATCGGCACTGAGCGCAGAATACCTCATAGAATAATTTAAAGTAATCAGCAAAATTATATTAGAATGGAAAGGGAATTGTAAGGAATCTACGACTTAGAGACTACCAACTTTAAAAAAAAATCAAGTTAACAGAAAATTAAAATAGGCGCTAGATATTAGTTCACAAATAGTCATTAAACAAAACGATAGTTTATGTCTCATTGACTATTTGTTTTGTTATTTGAACGATTCTAAAATTGTCATCGTTAATTCCGAACTAAAAACTTAGTAAAAGATACAATAGGAATATCCCATAAGCGTTTCTGAAATAATGCCGCCTAAAATGTTTAATTTACATCGGAAACAGCGAAACAAAAAGGTTTAAGTGGTGACATGCGCCGACACACCAAAAGCCTAGCGTTGCCAGAGCGTCCTGCCGCAGCGCGCCGAAGCAAAAAGAAGGAATCATTAAGAGGCGCCACACGAGATCCCATTTAAAAGTATGAGAATATTTTCACAAAAAGCCTCACATTCAACTCGCAGCACATTCATTTTATGAGAACAATGAGTGATTTTTGTATTTTTCTTTAATTTTATGTCGATTTTATCCGCGGCTACGGAGAGGCGAGCTGCCGTGGTTGTCGCCTCGTTCCGTCTTCGACTTTTTGCTATAGGCGAAGCGGTGGCAAACGATGGTTTTGTTCCCGTGAAGGCGCTACCTCGCCTCTCCTCCTCCCTCCCACAGATACCCTCTAATGTCCTTTCGCCGGCCGGCGCCACATTTCACGCTCGTGACATGCGCTACACCACCCGACCGCACTTGCATGCCCTTGATGCTCCTCAATGCGTCGACAATCGGTTAACGAGCTCAGTAAATGCGAAAGCATCGCATGTTTGGAGCAAGATCTTCCCGATTGGGATCTTAAGAGCTGCTGTAACAATTTATAATTTGCGTTAATGATGCCTCGTTGCACCATACATTTGTGTAGGTGTGGAGACGTTCCTAAGTGGATAAAAGTAGAATACTGATATCATCAACTCCGACTATTGACATCTAAACGTGGCTTTTGTTAAATCAATGATCAGTTCACTTAAAAAGCGAACGTTATTTATTTTATAAGAAATACTAATGAGAAGCTAAATGGGAGTTAGTGACGGTTTTGTTATTTATTTCTAACAGATCTATGACGGCTGCGCGTAACATTTCGACGTGACGGCATAATGGTGCGGAGACAATGGACTTCAAGACTTGTTTATTGAGTGGATGGAGTTGTTTTAAAGCAGAGTGCGCAGGAGTGGAGGCGGCGTCCGCTCTCAGAGAACCAATGATAGCCGTTCGCTCGGTGGGAGGAACGAGTAATCATGCATTAAGTCTACTACGAGCGACAAAGACGCCGTGGAACTTCACTTTGCGGATATAAATTTACGCGTTACTGTTTGAAAGACTTCGTTGTACCCCTAAGTTTGTCAATGGAATCCTAAGAAACTGGTCTGATATTAATACATTATTAATTAGCCTTTACAGAACTCAGATTCTCGAGATTATGTTTCTAATTACAATATCACTGTTACAAAATGCAATCACTTGCACAACTTGTAATATAAAAAAAACAATGTATGGCATTAATGATAATCATTGTACTTATTTATCAAGAATTATTCATTCAAGTGAGTAATATGACAATGTTCTCATTAACGATACAAAGGCAATATATATTTTTTTAATCCTGTGTAGTATTTCCTGCTCTTTTACTTCATACACGCAGTGTCACAGTAGATGGAGCATATGCCCTACAATTTTAAAATATTCAATGCAGATACTATCTTATCAGTTGATGCGATAAGATATATGCCTCTACCAATGATAAAATCCAAGGGGACTAGCAGCGACCCTGAAAATCTTATCCATAAATTTACCAGTGATCAATCCAATGCACACCTACCTAATAGTTTCAGAGCATAAATTAAGACAACAGCTGATATAAAGTGAGTTCTGATTCTGATCACGAAATGCTGCTCAGGTTGCTGGCACATCGCTTTTGGTCTACGATTAAGTGTGGCAATCATAAGGTGCTAGATTTGTTGGTAGCTTCAACAACGGAGATACACATTTATGGTTTTTAGTGAAGGTAGATTTTCCCGCTATTGCTTTAATGTTAGAAAAGATAATGCAAAAGTCAAGATGGTATGATTTTGGCATAGTGAACAGCTCAGCATATGGGACGTAATATGTTTGCCTTGCCTTGCTTCAGTAGGAATCGTGAAAGTGATGATTGCTGAACACATCAAGCGATTTATGTAAAAACTTAGTCTAAGGACATCAGCCTATTACGTTCCAACTGCTGGGACACAGGCATTCTCCCAGAGAGGGTATATGAGAAATGGTCCACGACGCGGGCTCAGTGCGGGTCGGCGAATAGACTAGTGGGCAGACCTAGCGCCGGAGTTTTCAGTCTCCCGTAGGCCACTGACAATATTTTTTTTTTGTTTGTTACAGTTCGTCGCCATTTTGGGGGGCGGGAGGGAGTCACTGTGACAGTCAATCCACCCGAAGGCCTCTGATATAGTCTAGCGGCTGTTATCCTCAGACAACAACAGGCTTAACTTGCCCTCGGAAGCACGGAAGCGCTCAGTTGTAAATACTACCACTAGTGCACGGAGAAAAAAAACCTATGCAGTTATTAAGATCACTATTTTGACATGACCGTATTGTTCATCTACATGCATTGTATTTCAAATCAGCATAGTCTATGCTTTTTGTACTACTTCCAGGGTAGAGTTTGTCTACAAGTCACATGATGTTAAGTGACATGTGGTCCAAGGTAGTGTCACGCTACACCTGGATTGAGAACTGGCTCTCAAGTGATGAATGTCACCTGTCTCAAAATTACCTGCATTTTTATTTATGACAACCTGTACTTATTGAGTATGGACTATGGACCTAGAATCAATACAGACAACTTACGGCTCTACGCAAGTAGGTACACTTTGTTTCTAATGCTGGGGCCATACCAGGGCCAACGTAAAGGGAAATGTCAATGCCTATCATCGCGATAAATATTGCGTTAATTATTAACGCTTTTATGTGAGTGGCTACACTTGGACGGTCAACGCGAATGCACTTGAGTTATCGGCTAACGTCAAACGCCAATGTGAATGTCGTTGTCAAATGGCCACACTTATGTTCAACTTCAACTTCAACTTTTTTGTAAATGGCTTCTGCGGGGTTGCCACAATTTCGCCAATGTCGCGCACACTTATGTTAAACGTCAATCATCGCGCTTATGTCAAACGTCAATCATCGGCATTTCCGCAGCAGCATAACAAAGAATCGCCTGCGCCGTTATTTTTAGATACAACTTTAATGATAATTTAGGAGTCATTCGCTAACAACAGAACATATGAAATATAACAGCCATCGTTCGGTAATAAAAACTGTCTTTCGATATCTGCGAGGCATAAATAAGCGTTGTTGGGTAGCGTTCCAGTACATCCCAGATCGGCGATTAGGCTGGCGTTGCGTGACAAACCCCTATTTGTCCGATCATTGTCTTACCCTGCATCCTCGCGCCATCAAAACAAACTGGAACACACACAAACCAACGCGAACAAGCGTTCTTGTTGCATATTTTTGTTTGTTGTTCATATTAATAATTAAGTAACTTTGTAAAAATCCCAAGCGAGTTCCAAGACTTGTCGTTAGGTATATACATTTCAATTCCATATAAAACATAGCCTTATTAGTAAAGCTTATTATAAAATATCTACATAATTATTCTATAGGTATATCTATTTTTCTATATTTATTTAGACGACAGAAAAGATTAAAATTGTAGTGAACTTGAACCAATTCAATCACTCTGTAATAAAAATAAATGTAATTTATATAAAATGTATAAAATGTGTAAACTTCAACTTCTGCGAACGTGTCATGTCGCAGAAGGAAAATGCGGAAAGGGAGAGAGAAATCACCTCCTCTCTCCCGATGCGCAGGAGAAGGACGGGGCGGCGAAGGAGAGCATCCATCTTCGCCCTCCCTCGTCCTCCATAACTGGGGCCTAGGCGACGGACCTGGGGAGGTTCGTCGCCGATGATGTCATAGGTCCCGAGGTGGCGCGTGCAAATCAGCGCGCCATAGTGAAAACCAGGGTGAAATCACCCAGCTGAGACGGGACCCATTGCAGGTTCATCGCCGTCGGGGCCGCGGAAGAGTTCCAACGCGTACCCGTAGCCCCGACATAAGGCGTTAGGTGGTTTTTTTAAAAAAAAAAAAAAAAAAGAAGGCGTAGCTAGTTTTAAGTTTACGTTGAAAGTGATCACGTGTTCTGTACTTGTATCCTATTAAATAAAAATATTTGAGTTTGAATTTGTAAGTAAATTAGATAGCCTATGCACACAGTATCTTCTGTTATAAAAAAACTCACATAAAAATAAAATAAAAATGAAAAAAAATATCGGGCACAACACACCAATTGTCCCATATGTTTAATGTCATGTCATTTGCTTTGGAACAAAACTTATCGCGTTTCAGCAAAAGTAACCTGATGAAGGTAGCACCACGTTACGCCTGGTTTAAGAACTGCCTCCTGAGTCAGGCTATTTTTGATGGACTGATTCTTAACCTGAAGGTATATACTTAGGTAACTTCGCTCTCCCACTTTCACCTTCCTACCTATCCTATCTATCCATTCCGAATCTGCCCTGGGACGATTTCCAAATTATAAATACACCAGCGAAATGGTGAGCTTTACTCCCGCTTTGCCTCTCCTATCCAGGTCGGATCTGCCCTGGGAGATCATTCAGACTATAAAAAATCTAACAAAAATTTAAGGGCGGGAGGTTTACTCTTTATTTCACTTTCTCATTATGAAACACTCATGGAAGATCCCTGTATGATAATAAATAACGAATACGAAGGAAGTAACCTTTATAACAGATTGTTAATCATGTGACGATGTGGTCGAAGATGGCGCCACGCTACACCTGGACTGGGAACTGGCTCTCAAGTGAGGCTGCCGGAACACACCGATAGGTGCTTGGCGACAGATTCTTAACAAGAGGGTGGTAGCTAGCCAGGCGAGTACTAGAAAATACCCTACCACCAAGCTATGGTTTCGTCACGATGTTTTCCTTCACCGAAAACTCAAGCTCATTGTAGGATTCGAACCCACGTCCTATGGATCGCAAGCCGAGGTCACTACCACTGAGTCATCATTGCTATGAATATATGATTTGCTATTATTATACCACACGTGATTGTAAAAATTAGGAGAATTGGTTATTATGCTATTAAAACTATTGGAAGACCATGAGGGAAAATGATGTTACACTAAACAAAAATACTAGAATACAACATTATCACTATTGGTGTTCCTGTTTTAGAAAATCCTTTAGCTGACTAACGTTTTATGAAAAGAAAGTAAACCTTTAAATAGGATCCCGTTCAACGATTTCTGAGTTGTTTTAGGCTTAAGTGTACTTGGCTGACCTATCTATCCAACAGCCATTACATTTATGCCTTTAGCGATTAGGTATGCAAAATTTCTAAAAATGTTATTATACTTAGTTAGTGTCTATTTGAATAATATTTAATTAAATGACCATGAAAGTGTTTACTTAATCGTATCATAAGATTTAATTGTGAAGGCCCACTAAGATAATAAGTTCAAATAAAAAATTTAATAGTATAACGTTTCTGTTTTGGTCGTGATTTTTAAAGCGCTATTCACTTATCTTAAAGTGTTGAGGATAACATGAATTATGAATAACGTATATAATATGTATGATGTACATTTACTTGCATAGTCTCTCGTTACCGGGTTCCGCTTTTGTGCACGCAGTTAATGAGCCAGGACAGTGCGCAACCTCAGCTGTGTAACAATTTCTAATTTATTTTATATTTGGTTTTTATTTAATTTATTCAGTGTGAGAGAAGTGGGCAGGTTTCTGATGCTTGTTACGATACGATAATCTCGGCATACAGGATGTTTGTTGCGATTTAATTGGCACTCGAAATGCTTGGACGTTTTTGCGCCTGCCTTTTATTGCTGTGCTGGCTAACGAGAAATGAACATAGTTACGTGTGAAATACTGTTGCTTGTACTGTATTTTGTATAAAGCAGTTCATCAACACTGATTGACATTACTGACTTAGTGACATAATTATCAACGCAGAGACTCAACCATTGATCCTAAAAACATTCGAAGTGAATTTCACAAAACTTTGCGTTGGAGAAAAGGTACTTAGATGTTTTATAAATTGTATCTCCTTACGGATTGTGAGTTGGGGGAATGAGTTAATTAACTTGACCATTGTTGGTTAAATACTTGACAAGGATAACCATAACAGTTCTAATGAGTCCCATAATATTTTAAGCCATGGTAATATTAGGCACGGATTGACAACGCAATTGTCTAATATTACCTTAAGCTTAGTGATGTAAAAGGGGCATTTTTGTGTAGTACGTATTAGTGAGGAGGTTTGATTTTGTGTATGTGTGTGTGTACGTTATTACGTGTATTATTGTGTGTTTATCCATTATCCATATGTAATAATATACGACAACGTAAATAGGTGAATTATTAACGTAAAGAAATATTACTGTGAGCAAAGCAATCGAACCTACGTAAGTAAATACGTATTTATTGATGATATTGTTATATCGGATTATCTCTTTGTGTAATAGAAAATAAATAATATTATGAACGACATAAAAGCTAACAGGCTTATTTTTATATATTGATCATGAGGGCCTGATTCGTTGTGTTCTATAGTACCTAGTACCTACTTAGTGAGATCGTTCATTAAACGCCATGTATAGATAATATTTTGATTTTTATACATGTTTGACCGTAATCGCGACGATGCAGTCAACATTGTAGCACACTTACCTAAAGTCAAAGTCAATTATATTTATTCAATAGGATAAATTGTGATCACTTTAAAACGTCAAACTTAAAACTAACTACGCCTGATCCAACCTCCTTACGCCGGCAAAAGAACAGGCAAGAAACGCCCGGCAGGTAATTTTTTGGGCGTGATATAAGTCATCTACAAAAAGGCATAGGTACACCAACCAACCTCCTGACAATTACATTCCAGTTGTTATTATTATTGTGCCTACGATGTGTTTAAAATATTTTAATCAAGTAGAGTAGGCGCGTTATAAATTAAAACTATGTGTTGATGTATATATTGAAGACACTGGCGACAGCTAGGGCCAGCGTGAGAATATTTGGGGTTCACATACTTTACTTTGTTTCAAGAATTTGAGGTATGTCAGTGGTGTTTTTAGCGTTCTAGCTCTGTATGTTTTGCAATCCCAAGTGAAGAATAAGGATGTCGTTCAATTTAATTTCTAGGATGATCTAAAAAATTATATGTACTTACTACATAAAGACACCTTAAGAAACGATACCAGATATCATTTATTTAAAAAGAAAACCACCTAAAACAATTCGTAGTTGAGTAGATTTGAAGCGATGATAGCTGTGAAGTTGACTTGCGATTCGTAAATTGTGGGTTTGAATTCTACAATGAGATTAAGCTTTCGGTGAAGGAAACTATCGTAATGAAACCTACTTGGTGGTAGGGTATTTTTAGTGCTCGCTTGGCTACCACCTTAAAGTCAGTAAAATCTGTTGCTGGTGTGTTCTGGCAGCCTCGATTGAGAGCCCCAATCCAGACGTAGCAGGCGCCAACTTCAACCACATCTTCACTAACATCAGGGAACTTGTGGTCAAACGCTGACCTATAAGACGTTGAAAATAAATATGAATATTATGTAAGTACTACAATAAGTAGGTAGGTACATGAATAGCGAATTTTTAATAAAATAGTTTTGAAGTTGCTTGCCAAGAAATTGGAGTAGGTAACTCTTTTTTTACAACCTACAGAATGACATATGACCATTAAGTAACGTAGTTTTAAATGATGATGTGTTCGAAGGCGGATTGCGAACTGACTGACTGTAAAGTGTGGCTCCCGGAACATACCGATAAGTGCAGTAGCTAGCCAGAGAGTATAAATACTAGATACTAATACTACTGCTAATTGGTTGTTATATATTAGCAACATATTATTTTAAAACAAAACTTTTTACTCCGTAGCATAATAGTAGAATGTATTTGCTACGAAAAAACGAAAACAAACGTATCCTACATAGGTACAGTATAGTACAAACTTATAAACAATTTAATCTATGATAACTTTAATAACACACCATAACAAATGAGAAATATAGCGCTACTAAATATAGCCACTTACTATTTGAAACGATTTATTTTTATATCTTACTACAACGTACGTATCTACCATAAACATTAAGTCAATAAATTAAAGGCTAAATAGATACTATTTCCGGCAGCACACAATCAATAGTGATGCTATCAATCTCCTTTTAAACGAGATAATGCTTTATACAATATGAACACAATAACAAAACAAATCAATGTCGTCTTAGGCAACGGTGAGAGATTAGACGATAAAGCGTTGACCCCTTGCATTAAGACAAAATCAAAAATATTATTAGGTAGAGGAACCCTAGCACATATTTCAAGAAGCATCCGCTAGTCCGTATTGGACAGTGGGACATTGGAACGGACAACACACAGTTAACGCCGCAAATGCCGTGAGCGTTCATAAATCATTGACATAACGGAAGTGCGTGGCCTGCCCGTGGTGAGAACACCCCTGCAATAACGGTTACGCGACCGTCTCCGGTATTTTCAGCGTTATAGATAAATTAAATGCCAACACATCCCGCGCGAGCAAGCGCAGCGCCGCCGGCTTGCCAGGAATGTCCGAATAAATTTTTTGATAAACGCACCGGAAGTTGAACCTATTACGTGACACTGCCCCCGTTTCGTCTTCCACTCCTCGGTTATTGTTTTTCTCGGTCGGCATTTAGGGAATTTGAAGCTTTTATCCCGACCGGCATATGGGAAACGCGGCGCTTTGAATCGATTAGATCTTATTCGATAAACAGTAATAGGTCAGTTTTGTGTCGGAGTTAATCAAGCGTCAAAGGGCTGGCTATAATTGAGCGCCATCGGCTGCGGGTGTGTCGTATATCTCACTAATTAATGGATTCGCTAGAAATGTTTTTGTCACAAAAGAAACCGCTTAAAAAACAAAGACTCGGGACGTTTTATGTTCAACTAGAATAATAACCCGTCCTCCGGCCGGTAATCGTCGTTTATGTCGCAATGTAGAACGATACAAAGACATTGAAATTGAATTTATTAGAATTGTTTATCTTTAATCTTTATCGGAGGGTTGCAATCAGTGCGTGCAAGTTCGATATAAAGAAATATTAATATTCCCGCGATCATAAACAAGCAGTTTGACGATGATAATTCGTACGCATAAAACAGAGCGTTATCTGTGATCGAAACGCAGCCCTGGGGAGTTTAGTGTGAAATGTGTTCTCAAAGACACCGTTTAGTAGCGTAATGCGCGTGACTGTCGTACAAATTATGCATTTTCGAGACAAGTCGATTTTATTGCCGCGGAAGTGACGTCAATAAACCATAGTGTACAGCACTTTAATGTTCTCGTATAATTTCTGATGAGATCCGTTCACGATATGCATCATGACACGGAAGGCGGAACACGTGACTTTTTATAAGGTCGGTCGCTTCGAAATATTATCAAATTAACCGTTTTATGGTGTATCTAAATTTATACTAAACTCGTGAACCATAAACCTAATATAATTGCTGGTATAAGCTCAATTCATATTTTCCCATTTAGTTTGGAGCGTCTCTAATATAATAATATAATTGACCCTGTATAACTAGTTTAATGTTATAATAGGTACATAAACTCAATACATTGCGCTCACCATTTTATCTATTTCTTTTAGATGTACACAGTGTGTGTTCTGTGTGTTACACAGTGGGGTTTCGACAATTTGTAGCAGAAATACTTAACTACTGAAAGATCCAAGAAGCAAATACATATACGCATATTTTTTCAATATACGAAAGACAATCTGATCGACCAAATTGGGTGTACCATTAAGGACTTTTACGAAATGTTGGGTAATGTAGGAAAAAATGAAAGTGGTTTTTTGTGAAGTCACTCACACAAAATTCAGTTACCTAAATCTCTAATAAATATTGTTTTTGAGCAACGAGTTGGTTTATTATAAGTCAAAACTTAATTGGTTATTACGCTTTATTAATTTAATTCACTCCACATAAGTTCATGTCTGTAAATCTATGAAACATCATAACGCCCCAAATATAAATGGTGTGTGACGCCCAAACGTTCGAACTCCCTACAAGATTTAGCGCCGACTCCAAAAAATGATATACTCCGCACCTTATATTGAACGGGAAATAAATCGTATACTTCCTTTAAGTGCCAATAAAAGTTGGAGTAAATCATAAAAGTATCACTCGACGAGAAACGTCTATAACAAGTGTGTTATTGCGGAATAATTCAGTAGGTAAGAAGGGTGTTTTGAAGGATGGCTCCCTGTAGATTGCGCCGAAGCCTCGACCTGAAATTCACGATGCTCTATCGAGCCTTCAATTATTTATCGGACCCATGTCTACTTTTCATTTTACTCCTTTCCCGGCGAAGCTTTCAGTATTGCGAAATAAACATGTCACGCCGTAGGGAATAAGGCTTTAACACGGATAGTGGTATTGTGCATGTAAACTACATCGGTTGTAGTTGCCGCACCGTCACTGATTTATGTATGACCTATTGTTTTAATTGAGTTTTTGTAGATACATTTACTAATATTTATAACAAATATTATAATTTTCACAACAAAACCTTGGTCTGATATGTAATTTATCGTACCATGCAACAATACGCTGGCAATTATTCGGAAAATTCACTTTTGAATCCCAAAAAAACAACTTGAGAAGAGTCACAATGAATGAATGAATACGCAAATCAGGCGATTTTTTGTCACATCGCTGCGTTTTTGTCATAATCTGCATGCAGTATTTATTTTAATACCGTTTCTAATAATAAATCAAAAGCTTAATTTATTGCTACTGAGAGCTATAAACTAGTATCATTAAGTATAGATACTAGCAGTTGAGGAAACATAAAAATTATATCATCTTTTCACGTGTATGCGCGATAAGTCGTTAAGTGCAAGTAAGAGCCTAGTAAACGCTTTGAGTTATGCCTTCACTGAAATATATATCAAAAATTATTTAATTTCATTTGAGGGAGTAATTTGAAAGGCTTGAAATATATTATAGTCGTTCAATATTTATAGAGTTATTAGTTAATCAAGTATGCAATTAATATTATCGTATATAATAAGCGATGCTAGCTGTGCCCCACGGTATCACATGCGTGAACTATACAGTTAGTTGAGTTCAAACTATATCCATTCGTCAAGCATTGTTCGTTTGTAGGCGTGAAAAGTTGACAAACAGACAAAAGTACAGAGTTACTTTCGCATTTATATTATTAGTATTGATAGTATATTAAAGTATGTAAATGTGTAGGCAACCCTTACTCATACTAGCATACTACATACATACTTACTTACTTCATACTTTACTTTTTTTAGTTCATGCTTGTAGCTGTTTGAGAAAAGTGATAGAGTTGATTGTGTAAATTTGTATGATTTTGTAAATATCTGGTACAATTCTAAACATTATTTGAGTTAACCATATTTTTGGCTACAAGTCACTCGATTTTGTAATACAGCCATTTACTGATATTGCATCAGCGAGTGACTCTCGACGAAAATACGCGATCTCATATAAAATGTACTGGGGGTAGATATCGCATAGGGAATATCGATCAATATGTCGCGGCAGTAGTGGATTTGATCGCAGTGTGTAAACATTGCTCTACTAACTCCCAGTAATTGTCTTCCTGAGTGTTTAAACATTGCGTTCGATTAACGTGCGCATCATAACTGATGATTAATAGATTTCCTCTTTCCAGGTTGGCTGTTATTAGATGATTGGCGATCCAGAAAGCTAAGTCAAGAAGCCTTGCTATAATGATAAAATCCTACTAATATTATAAACGTGAAAGTTTGTGAGTATTGATGGATGGATGGATGTTAATCTGTCACGCTAAAACTACTGAACGGATCTGAATGAAATTTGGAATGGAGACTGCTTATACCCTATATTAGCACATAGGCTACTTGTTATCTCGGAAAAAGGTTCCTGCGGGATAATAGGAAGGCGCAGGTGTAACCACGGAGCGCAGTACGTAAATTAATAATTAAAAAAAATTATGAGAATAACGATAAAAACTTTTCTTTCAGGTAATTTTACTGCTTTACACTGAGAAAAAAATTCGGACTTTCCTTCTGAGTCGTACCTTCCAAGACTGATTCCTTCCTTTTTTTACCTTAGATTTCCTTCTAAATAACAAATCCTTCTCTTTTGATTCAGAAGGAAAATTAAAAGGAAAATTAAGATAAAATAAGGAAGGAAAAGGTTTCATTTTGGAAGGAATTTGTTTTGGAAGAAAGTCTAGAATTTTTCTTCATTGTACTCAAGTAGGTTTTGATCAACACTTGAACGTAATTTTAGAATACTAGTATAAAAGTCTTATTTAACACAAAACACGTTTTTACTCTATTGTAAGTAATAAACCCTAAGGTAGGTATTGTCTGCACAATACTCGAGCATCCTCGAGGTTGCGGCCGGTTATGTGAGGCAAAAAGCGATGATAATGACAAAGACCATCGGCGCAGAGGGCGGGATGAGGCTTCACCAGAGGACGCGTGTCGAATAACGATGTGTTTTCAGCATAGAGCCTGGAAACGTTCAGAACAGACAATCTTCGGTTGAAAAAATGAACCTTTGGAAGAAAATTACGATGATAAGAATACTTATGAATGGGTGGTAGGCTATTTTCTATTACTCCCCTGGCTAGCTACCAACCTCACGTTAAGAATCGGTCGCCAAGCACCTATCGGTGTGTTCCGGCAGCCTGACTTGAGCGCCAGTTACCAATCCAGGCGTAGCGTGATACCACCTTCGACCATATCGCCACGTAACATCAGGTGACTTGTGGTCAAACGCTACCCTGTAAGTAGTAGGTACTTTGTAGTAAAAAAAGAATAAATCTACTTGCGGATTGAATACTGTGTGTCTGTAACTAACATGTCTCTGATCTAATGCCATAAGGTCAGTTGTGCGTTTTTATGACATTTCGGGAGGGTGAAAAGAAAAGTCTTACTTTTTTACTGCTTACAAGGTAGCGTCACCTGACGAGTGACGATGTTTCCGAAGATGGCTACAATAAGATGGCTACGCTACCTACACCTGGTTTGGGAATTGGCTCTCAAGTGGGGCTGGCGGAACACTCCGATAGCTGCTTGGTGAAAATGCCCTATACCACCAAGCAAACTTCTAAAGAAATCGGATTGTAATGCCTTTGCTATCAAAGATGGTTTTAGTTGTTTTTGTAATATATATCTGGTGTATAAGTCGATAAAAACAGTTAGGCTTCCAGGAATTTTTACAATCTTCATATCAGACATTACGCTGCCGTGTATCTTTACAACAAATAGAGATACAAAATACTGTTGTCTGATTGCCAGGAAGTGAATGAATTACTGTCCCTATATGTAAAAAAGTGACTTTTTACACATATCCGACCTTATGACAGTAGAGTCGAGATATGAAAATCTCTACCTACATATATATTACTTGCATTTTCTCAGATAGAATATCTGATAGAAGGCCAGAGTCCCAGTAGTGGGAATGTAAATGGTGATGATGATGATGTAAATAAATGATTTGATTTGAAGGGAAAGCCATGGTAATGGCAGCAGAGTGAATAAGTTTAGCGTCTTAGGTTTAGGTTTAGTGAAACGATTGACTAACTTCCTGCTAAATAATCCTGCTAATTCACGTTTTTACTAATTTGATAAATAGAAACAATTAAAAACAACTTATGCCAGCTGCCATACAACGACGACGAACGAGTATTCTACGAAAAGTATACATAAGACATTTTTTGTATACATAATCGAAACCTTGGATTTATTCATCATAAAGTTGTAAGCAAAAAATTTTACATGTTAAATTTGTGGAATGGATGTATGTTAATTTTACAATTATAACTGTTTTTGTGTATGTCCAATCCTGAAAATTGTTGAGATTTTTTTCATATTCCACATTAATATTTGTTATGTATACATTGCATAAAAAGTGGTTAACGTAGAATAAAACCCGTTCCTAAAGAGTGTTTGCCACAGAGTTGGAGTTAGAGTATCTTCCCAAGAGACACTCATTTGCAAGAGACCTTCCTCATTATGAAAGATTCGAATAGCGTAAGACTATAAATGAACAGAAATTGTGAGTTAAAAACCTATCTAACTACAACAAGAATAAAGACAAGTAATAGAATATAAACGATGACATTACAGTAGACCAAAATATATACCTACATCAAGTAGAGACTTTCGAGTGCTTTTTAACGTTGACCAATAAAATCTAATTGACTGATTTGTAAGAGTTACTACATACTGAACCGAAGTTCATCTTCACTGATATTTTCGTAGTTCTTAGCACTGGTTTGAAATTTTTCTAGAAGCCGGGCGGAAATTCGTTGTCGAGGGTCTAGAACCTGAAAGAGATCCTAATAGAGCAACTGGTTTTATTGCCGGTCTGACTCTTTTCCTAAAATAAAACTTTCAGCGGTTGCCCTTTCTGTAACATTTCTAGCCATATTCGTTTTCGTAATATAAAATCGTAGTGATACTTCTCAGTGGCATGGTGAAGAGGGGAGGCCTAAGGCAATAGCAGAAACACGTCGCAAACATCGTTTGGGGGTCACGTAATGCTACGATACCGAATTACCCGTTTGTGCAAAGTGATCCTTATTGTGCCCAGGGAATATGCCACTACGAAAAGATAAAGGTATTTTGATAATATATATAAAGTTTTATAGGCTTGCGGATCAGTCGGAACTTATGGTGTAATCTTATATAACGCTTTATCTTTGGCGTGAGAGCAATAATTATTCGAACAGTAAATTTCAAAATAGGTACTTACTGCATGTGTGAAATAAGTGTTAAAACTAAGATATTTAATAAAAAAAAGTGGACTAATAGACGACACCTTGGCGCAATAAGTAGTGCTTGCCAGCTGAGTTTTGTGCCCTAGCTTCAAATTCTGGCCGTAAAAGGTTATAATTTTGTGTATTTAATACGTATTTGTGTTATGGTAGGTATGTCTCATAAATTTTTGTTCTCGTTTCCTAGATGACGCAACACAAATAATAATCTTAGCAGTGGTTAGAAATAATTAGTCCAATCAAAATGCATTTAAGAAAATTTTGAATACATCATTAAGTGCCCAGTTGATAGTCAATAGTGAAGACGGGAGACGGTAGCAAAATTTTCCGAAGTTTCCGGAACAATATCCCCACGCGTTTTCCGTCCAATCCAAATCTTTCTATAAGTCGCGCTCAGCTTTTTAAAATCTTATTCAAACTTTATAAAATAAGAGCCGCACCCCTCTGAAGGGATCTCAGGGCTGATATTATTGTGTAGCCATCTGTGACGAGGCTGGGACGCCATAGAAAAGACATATTTTTAGATTTAACTCGTAAATTACTTCGATCCAATTGGTTTACGCTCGTGTGAGAATTAGGAGTGAAGTTTTATATTCGAGTGCGGTTGTTTATTGCGATAAAATGCCTGCAGGGGGAACTTAAAATCATTACAATTTAACGCAAACAAAGGAAACTTAAATATATATGGACACCTTAAATAAAAAGCCTTTTGCGGCAACTTTTAAATGGTAAGACTTAGAAAAACTCAAGACTCTCAGCACCTATGTTAAGTAAAGAAATAACGAAATAATTATACCTATGTTAAAATCGACTAAATAACTATAATCAAAACAAGCATCCTCGAGCGTATTCAATTAATTTCAAGAATAAAATAGCGTTCGTTACGCAGGCGTAAGTGCATAAATTGTAATCAATATACATTTCAGCCATTTTGCATAATATGTAGAAGTTACATACCTATGCATAATTATGTTATATTATATACATATATTTTAAGTAGATATGTTTAACCCTGTCTCGAAAAGCTCCGTTGATATAATTTGATAAATGTTCACACTGATGGGAAGCGACACAATCGACCAATTTAAAAATTATGATTTCGTTTATTAACACGGCGGCGCCGATAAATTAATTTGCTTTTTTATTATAATACTGCGCTATAAAAAGTGTCTGTCACCATAATTTTGAACACAGATTGTTGCACTAATGCGTTGACTTTAAAGGAAAGGGTTGTCAACCCTCTTTTGCTCGATTTTCATTCGTCACACACACGCCGTCGAATGGAAGTTTAATTTTAAAAATTGGATTTTTATTTGGCTTTGAAATGGAATGAAAACGGTGACTATTATAGCGGAAAGACTGCCAGCTACAACACAGCTGTAGGTACCTTAATTGTTGAACTTATACCTACCTAATCTTGGCTTGTTTGAACGTACAGGAGCTTAGTAGACGATATGTCTACTGTGGTGTTGATTTATTAAGAGGTTTTATGTCATAAAAGCACTCTGAATGTTGACGTGAAAGACACATAGTGAAGTAGTTGCTCGTTAAGAAACTTTGTTGCAAGATGCTTCCTTAGACAATATAGTGACTTCATGCTTGAACCACACAGGGTTAGCGCAGCCTATAAATATTGTGGCCCATATATTCCTTACTAAGAAAGCGAAATCCTACTAATATTATAAATGCGAAAGTTTGTGTGTGTGTGTGAAAGTTTGTTTCCACGTAACACTGTAACTACTAGACCGATTTTGATGAAATTTGGAATGGAGATATACCCTGGATTAACACAGGCTTCTATCTCGGAAAAAGGCTCCTGTGGGATAACGGGAAGACGCGGGAGAAACCGCGGGGCGCAAATAGTATTTTAAACGTTTATTAAAAACATTCTTAGTTATTTTAGTTCCATCTTATTTTTCAATTTTTCTCATTAAATATGCACTCCTAATACATCCATTTTTTTTTACTTCACTCTAAATCTGAATATAATAAGCACCATTCAGACCGGTTGTCTTGGCATACGTAAAATTTTAGGCGTGTCTATACTGCCGCTTCTGTCCACAGTATTGCCGGACTATTCAGCTAAACAATTGCTAGCTCAATAGTTAGTGTCCCAGTACGATATTTGGTCGAGGGTAGCAACGAGCACATATTATATATAGCCAGCACGAGTGAGAACCTCCCAAAATCCGCTAGTACAAAGGCAAATGGAACGAACCACGCTAAAAAAAAATACAAAATGCTTTGATTGACATATCCAACTACCTTGTTGAGTTAGCTCGAATTCGGTTGCTAGCGGGTACTGTTGGATATATATTACTTGTACAGAATAGCGACCTGCTCCGCGGCTTAGCCCTCGTGAAAGTTGATTTGGTTTTACCAATTTTAGTCGTGAACATATTTAGAGAAAATCTTTAGTTTCCACCCTACATGAAACCTGGACCACTTGAAGTACACTTCATTAAACTAGCTAGCCCTAATGTTTGCGAGCCTCTAAAAGGTGAAAACAGTTGAATTAGATAACCAAGTAAAAGTTAGGGTTGAAATTTCTTTAAATCCTTTCGTCAAAAATCGTAGCTTCGTAATTATGTATCGACTATTTCCTCCGTTCCTTGCTGGTATTTTTATAAAAAGGTAGTGTCACCGTCAATCTAACAACTGATAATAAAATCTCGTACCTAATCAAACTTATATGCAGCTTATTTTAAACGTAAAGATATTTCTTATAACTATGTACATAATTTTCTATAATGAGGTATTTTAGGCGTTTATCTACATTTGAACGTCATAGAACTAAGTTATTAGCAAACTTTTTATTACATAACATGTCGTTGAAATTGTGTTTTTTTTATCATCCAACTACACACAACATTTGAGCGCTTAAAACAAGTTTTCAACTAATCTATGTAAACAAACAACCAAAACAATGCAATGAAACTAAATATTTTTTAAATAAAGTGAGTAGGTACAGTCAGCGACAAAAGCAGCTGAATACATTTAAGCTTCCAAATGTGTTCTCCAATCAGCCAAGTTTGTAGTTAAGTTTGCTTAGAAAAATTGGGAAAATGGGCATGTTCCGTAACTATTCGCGCGACTGATGCACCTAGTTAAAAGTTTATCTTGGCATTGCATACACGTAGATGATGTAAAAATGTTAAATTCAAATGATATTGTGTTAAATTACCGAATGACATGACATACAATTTATAAAATAGACAATACATTTGTGTTATATTTTATCCCTTGTAACAGTAGTGTAGGTTTGGTAAGTAATCTAAGGTCCCGAAACCTACTTTGATATTGAATTTCAAATAAAAAAGTAGGGTTTGGAACAGCCTATAACTACTCGTAAATAGAGCACAAACAGCGGTTCATAGCAGGGTGCAATCAACCCTTTAAATAATCAACTATTATTAAGCAAATTGTTGGGTATACCGCCGGGTCCAGAATTTGCGTGTATAATAAATAGTTCGCCAAATTGCAGGCGTTGAATGAAGAATTGCTTCGTTTGAACCGTTTGGACTTATTAAAAACCCCTTCGCTTCAAGTTGCATAGGCCTAGTATTACGAGAATATTAAAATTTCAAACAGGAATTATACTGTCTACCGAGAATATCCAGATTTCCGGATTAGGCACAGAGACGGCTCGTAGAGTCGTGGAGCTTATTTGGATAAAATTGGTCATAGCTATTTTTAATGGACTGGAAAGCATATGGAATAATAGCTGTGACCGCTGCTTCGCCCGCGAGGTAATTGCTGTGGCGTACAAAGTTTAGAACGCCATTACGCCCTAGGAATAATTTTGAAAAAATCATCATCAAATCAACTGAAGGAATAAAAAAAAATCTATACAAACTTTAAAATTCTATAACACACCCGTAGGGGTAGTAAAACAAATAATGAATATTAATTGAATGATTTACTTTAAAGTTTATTTGTACCCAGTTTTGAGTCAATCAAACCAAGGAATAACATTTTCCATACAAACTTTACCACCCCCATTTTTTTTATTTAATCCCTTTCAGTATTGATTTTTCTAAATTAAATTAGCCTATATGTTAATCCAATACCTAAACTATCTACATTCTAAATTTAATCAAATTCGCCTAAGTATTTACGGCGATACGTGGTAACAAAGATTCACAAACACACACACACACACAAACTTTCGCTTTTAAAATAATACTAGTAGGAAGACTAAAATAAAATTTATTTTCTCAAACATGCTTGGAAATATGAGCATTATTTTGACAACCTTCTTCGAGATAAATTGAACTTGCTGCACTGCCCAAATATTTGCGAGCAGCGGCCGGCAAAAGTTGTATGAAAATCCATATCTGTCGTGTTTAGCGACCAAATAAATTACATAGTAAACTCTTAACTGTAGTATTATTTAAAAATGGAACGATTTTTGCTCCGAAACATGCCAACCAAGGAGGTAACTTATCAAAGGTTTTATTTAAAATCCGAACCGGTTTGCACATAGAAAACTGTTTATTGAAAAAAAAACAAATGAACACTTTAACGCAGGTTTTTTTTTTTGTTGTTCGTCATAGGTTTTGAAAAGTACATAATTGTTATTTGACAAAATTTGTTCAAGTGAAGACAATGAGTGAAGTGTAATAAAGTTACTTTAACACCACCTGAAATTCAAGAGACAAGAGCAAGAGCCGTAATAGAAAACATGTTACTGCCAAAATCGAAAGAAAAAATCTCTGCCCAGGTACTACTTAGTTTTAATTTCCGCGCATTATTTGAGAAAAGTACTATACAAGCCTTGGCCACAACTAGGCATTGATGGACTCAGGTATCTGTGCCTCGGCTTCGCCTCGGCCCACATTTAAACCTTCGTCCCTCAATGTCTACTTTTGTGGCCTTTGCAGTAATGTACTAATACATACGACAAAAATAGCGTAATCCCACCGTTAAAATTTTTGCTAAACTTTTAGGTCGCCTCGTTATAAATTGAACTCTCTTTTCTTCTCGAAATGGAAATAAATATTTTTTCAAGCATCGAAACGTATGGAACATAATTATTATAATTTGGGTAAATAGTTAGGTTACTTTTTCTATATCGACGCTGGAAAGCGATACAGCTGTAAGTGACATAACCTCAAAAAAATTTTTATTACATATTTGGAATCAGAAAAAAATACTGCGTCGAATGGGACGACTCTCGTTGCGATAGGAGCATCGGAAGTTTCTGTACAGCGTTGAATTTTTTGTGACAAACGCATATTTTCAGACTGTAAAATGCTGTAAAACGCACTAAATCTACTCATTTATTTGCAAGGTACTTTTACAACGTTTCATCAATCGAATATTAGAATTGCATGTCAGTTACAGCATTTTGCTGATCGAAAAATTATTCCTAATTTAGGTTACTCCGTTTGTGCGGATTGAAAGAGCAGATGAAGCTAGAATTACAACATTTAGGTGGGTTTATAAAATGGAATATATCACAGTCACAACCTTTTACTTGGTACTTTTGAGTGGTTTTAACAAACTTACATCCTTCTTTTACGAATCCTAAAACTTGGGTACACGCATTTAAAGCGTAATTTTTGTAGAAGGCACTGATTTTATTCTACCGATGGAACGTCGCAGTCGACATGCGTCAGTTCAAAATAGTGGTTGTACGTCTATAGCTCCCCAAGAGTTAAAGAATATTATATTCAACTTGTACCGAATATGTGGAACATTGTAAAACTAAAAACGAAAAATTCATGTCATTAAAAGTAATTGAATATTTTGTTTAACAAAACTTTAAAACTAAAAACGAAAAATTCATGTCATTAAAAGTAATTGAATATTTTGTTTAACAAAACTTAAAACATCGCTTTTCATGTTCCAAAAAGACATATGTAGCAACGCTGACAATTAATATTGGCACAGCATAGTATGATGATGATTATGTCAGCTCAACCGATTTCGGTCACGGCGACTAAACCTCTGTAAAATTGTATTTGAGTTACCAAGCTTGGATGGCATGCTCTCATATGGCTTATGTAACCTAACTTTACAGTGAAAGCCCTTGAGCAGCAGACACTGCAAGTCAGAATACCATCACTGTAATAATAGGGTATATTTAAGGGAGGTTTTGTTCGTCATGTTAACGATCCAAATCGCGCTTTCTCTTATCTTCAAACGTGTAAACGTGACTCTGCACAAGTCGTCTCCACTCAAGTCTGCTCTCAGCACTAGACTTCCAACGAGAAGGCTCAATACTGCAGTTCCTCGTGTGCCTCTTCTGAACATACTTGAACCTCAAAATCTAGCCGCCCGATTTATACTTGTCGTCTTCAAGTTCAGAGTAGAAAATGTGCTTCGTCACTCTCTCGTTGGACATTCTAGACAGGTGTCGCACCAGCACACCAGCACAGCTGACGACGCATTAAATACGCCTCATACCGCCTACATTAGTACGTCGAAGCACATCGGTGTTCCTTACACGATTCGACAATCTAATACTCATTATATCACGTGGACAGTTAGACACTGCAGGTATCGGTCTAGAACTCGGATGTGTCTGGAATACAAGCATCCGGTTTCCGACGCATACAACAGGTTTGGCAGAACAATCGCCATATAAAGTTTTACCTTAATAGTCAATTTAATCTCATGCGAGTGAACACTTTAGACCTTAGTTTACCAAAAGCAGCGTAAGAAGCCCCAATCCTATAATTAATTTCTGCATCCAGGTCACTTATAGCAGTTGCAGTACTTCCAAGATATTTAAATCTGTCCACATGTTTTAAGCCATTTCCACCTGTCATTAGTCACAGATTCACAGATGCAAGGTCTGGTGCATCCATCATCATAACTTCAGTTTTACTTATGCTAATCTGTATACGTGAATACGTGATACCTTAAGGTCTGAGGGGACTAGTTCTTCCTTCTTCCCACATGCGCGTAAAGTACTTCCATATTATAGTATGCAACACTTCATCACCATATTTAAAAAGCTCTCCAGGAATATTGTCGATGCCTACAGCTTTTGATTAGGTTGAGCTTTAATAGCACTGACAACTTCTTGCAAACTTCATCATCTAAATAACTGTCTTGGGGATAGTCAAAGAGTGATGCCGCCGATTTACTGGTTATAAGAGAGCCATCAGTAGCTCTTAGAGGTACTTTCCCTCGTATGTGGTCCCATTTAGTTTCTGTTATTCTTTTTGTGGTGCCATCTTTTACCGGTGGTCAGCTATCATTAGGGCTATCCTAATTTTTGATGCTGCTGCTCGGAACAGGGATCTTGTGCTCATTTTGAACCAAGTCCGGAGATTTTTGAGCCATGAGGTACGACTTCTTCTAGGTTTTCTCCTTCTTTGGATTTTTCCCTGAAGCTGGAGTAGCTGTTACTTTTCGTTCCTCATACTGTGACCAAGTTACTGCAGTTTACGCATTTTAATAGTGTTTAGAATTTCCACCTTGCGTAAATTTCGCAACACCTTTTCATTGGACACTATCCTATCGATATTTTCATTATTCTTCTGTATACCCACATTTCAAATGCCTCTCAACGTTTGCATATCGTTTCTGTTAGAGTCTATGCTCCAGCTTTATAAAGAAGAACAGAAAACAAGTAGCACCGTGCTAAACGCATCCTAGTAACGAATCTTAGGGATCTATTGCAGATGAGATGATTTATTTGCAGAAATGCATTATGAGCTTGTTCTATCCGACATTTAACTTCTACGCTGTGATCACTTTGTCATTAACGATGCAGTCCAGGTATTTGCACGATTAGACTCTCTGTACCATTTGGTCCCTTACAACCAGATTTGGTGAAATAGTTTGTGTTTTTCCGACATTCATTAATTTAGTCTTCGACCATGAACAATTATTCCTTCTTCAGCACCCTCGAGAGCTTCTGCAAATATTGCCTCCTAAATATTAAAAAGGAGCGAAGAAAATACACATCTTTGACGTACTCCACGTACGATTTGTTTTGTTAGCTCTTGATCCACTCGAACTTTGCCTTTTGTTGCCAATAAAGATTTTGAATAATGGTCAGATCTATTGAGTCAGTTTTTGTATCTGAGCGTAAAAGACCCCAAGCTGGCAAAGCATATAGAGGAGAAGGAAGAATCATACAATAGTTCTAAATATCATTGGATGTTAAATAAGAAATATAAAAGTACACTTTAAGCTAGTTTCGACATGCAAAAAGTCTTGAATACTCCTCATGGACCAGATATTACATTATAATAATATGACAGTAGAAAACTATTGGTTTAAAACTTCACCATTTATTTAGAACTGAAATCAAACAATAAATTTTAAGACCAGTTGGAGGACACAGATAGAGAAGATAGCGACTTTATTCAAGAAAATGAAAAATCTGTGGTCAAATAATAATTATTCATAATAATTAATGAATAATATAGCCTATTACTTTTGGATTGACATTTCATTAGAACGTAAAGAATTCTCAATTTTGTAATTACATCAGTTTATTTTTGCCTAATTTTCCCAATATAAACTCTTACTCTATTTATGTATTACTGTAGTTAATGAACATTATGTAGGTTATAGCAACAACGAGTACTAATTTAAATTCAAAAGTCAGTTACGACAGTTTTGCGGACTCAAATAATGAAGCTAAATTAACTTTTCATACATTCACCATCAACAAGTACAGCAGTTTTGCGGTTTGAATTAGAAATCGCGAATGCTGTAACCAACATAAACTCTTTTATTACGAACTTTAGGTAAAACTTTTAAAGAGTAAATAATACTTCTTTCAAAAATACACTATTGGTAAAAATATGGAATATACAGCTCGAAGGAGTACAAAGTTATGATTTTTTTTCAAAAAATTGAAAAGTTTTTTGGCTCTGGTGAACAGTTTGGGTTTTGAGGGTTACAGCAGTATCGCTTTCCACCGTCGATATATGATCTACACTTTTGCCATTTTATTTCGTAGTGGTTCTTTTTCGAATAGCACGGTGAGATTTATTTTAAAGTTATCAAACTTATGAATTTAACATTTTATTAATGTTATAAATGTGAGAGTTTGTAAAGATGGATGGATGGATGTTTGTTACTCTTTCACGAAAAACTACTAACCGGAATTTAATGAAATTTAGTTTCCAGATAGTTCAAACCCTGGAGAAGGATGCAGAATACTTTCTATCGTGATAAAGTGTAGTAAGTCCACGCGTGTGGAACCGCGGCTGCAACTCGTTGATTATAAATATATTATTTGACTAGCTGTTCCCCGCGGTTTCACCCGCGTGGACTACAGTTTCCCATCTTTACCCCGCAGAGGTTACATTTCAAAAAATCCTTATTTAGTACACCTCTACGCATCAAGACAAACATACCCTCCAAATTTCAAGTTTCTACGACTAGTGGTTTAGGTTATGCTTTGATATCAGTCAGTCAGAACTTTTGTTCTGATATACATTTTAACGTGATTCTAGAACATATTTATCCACTAAAAATATTAAATTAAATCGGAGAGATGACATTCTCCAATTTCCAGCCAACTCTCGTTTCTTTAATATTCTTTTCCACGCAGTTTAAACAAGAAAGAAGGGTGGAGCGTAATAAGAGCGGCTTCTTACTGCGACCGTGCTGAACAATCGGAAAGTTTCACAGACAGACGCCGCGGGAACAAACCTCGAGTTAATCGAAACAGACCTGCACAGTACAGTCAGTATTATGGGTAAACTTGCGAGTTGAATGTAAGAACATACCGAAATTTAAACGGCATGGTTAACTAGATCGGTTACACTTATCAATTCAAAGTATCATGTCATAATAAAAAGAGGAGTCAGATCTTGCCTCTTCAGTATATTTTTAACTTCTTACAAGGTAGCGTTTGACCACAAGTCACCTGATTTTTAATGACGATGTGGTCGAAGGTGCCACCACGCTACAGTTGGATTGGTAACTGGCTCTCAAGCGGGGCTGCCGGAACACACCGTTAAGTGTTTGGCGACAAAAAATATCCTGACAGCGAAGAAATCGAAGAAATTATTCTCATACCCGTACATGCGTATTTTTCTCATCAGCTTATATCACGCCAAATACAAAGCCACTTAGTTGAAGATAATGCTGTACCTAACTGCGAATCACTATAGTAGGTAAGCACGCGAAACTACCTCGGTTCACGTTAAACTTAATACTTACTGCAAACTTTCACGCCTCGTGATTGCGAATCTGAAAAGTTCTCGTCTCGGTATGTACCTACATCTCACATGTGGCGTTAAACGAATCCTGCTGCAGCATTTTTTATCCAATGCTGATGTTATATAGCTCAATGTTGCTTGAATACACATTCATCCTTTGTGCATGTACGTAAGCCTTCTCACCCTTGTTCTTCAGTTAGACTATTTTTGTATTTCTTCATATCTAAGTGTAAGATTAATAATAATTAAATATTTTTGTAGTGTATTCATTCAATAGTATATTTTACGGCGTTACTTTGTATGGTTCAATACTGATGAATGAGATATACTTCTGTTTTAATTACCTATGTTTAATTGTAAGTTGTCGAACCTGGAATGTGGTATTCAGTAAAACTAATTATACAAATTATGTGACGGAATAAGTCAAATTAAATTTGCATTGCGTTCGTCTTTGTGAGGCAGAAAATGTAGAGCTCTACGGGTTAGCTAGGGAACGTTAAAATCTCACACAGCATTGCTGCTCGCCAGAAATAAATAGATATAGTGATGGATGGTACCTTCTCGGACGAGATCATTAGGAGCTCTATCACAACGAAACCTGCCGTCTTTTATAATTAGTTTCTAAACACATATAATATTCAAACGCATACATTTAGGTATAAGTAGTGATTTTAATGTACCTACCTGAATAATCGCTTTCGATAGTGTATGAACATTATTTTAGTTTATAAGGATGTTTTGGTTACAGTTGTGCAAGATAAAGCATAAATATTGGTACATAAAAAATCTAGTTTGCAAGACCTGTTAACATAGAAAACAAATATCTGGCCAGCTGGTCAAATAAAAAGTTAGCCCTCTCGTGCGTTTAATATTAGTCGCTAGCGATTTTAATATCAGAAACAATTTGCATTTGCGCAAACGGCGAGAGCTTTTAATAAAACCGTGGAACAAACAGCTCCGACGCGGTATGAATTCTTGCAAATTGCTCTAAGCTGCAGCGCAGCGGCGTTTAACAGGGACCTGCGCGAATGAACTTCCGCCGGTGAATATGTACGAGTCTTGAAGAGTATACATAATATATCATTGCGAGTTTCTTGAGTCGCTCAAGTTGCAATATAGCTTTGCCTAGTCATATTCGATGTTTAGAGGTAGGTATTTGTTTTGGAATGAGGTGATTGATACTCATGTTTGTACGATATATCTACTAATTATTGTTATACAGATAAACAGATTTAGGCTTAAGCCTTAAGTTGGAGATTAAAATATCAAGATGAAATGTTGGGTTAGCAACCGAAATACGTGTAATTTTTTTTACACAATATTATATCAAGTTTTTGAGCTATGTAGGTTTCTGAATTAGTGTAGTCCATTCAACTAAAGCTCGTCAGTCTATTCAAAACCAAAAGATGTCTAACCGAACCAAGCAGTTAAAAGCAGTTTTGTTCCATTGTCCAATATCAAATGGCTAGAATCGTATGTGTGCCCAGGTACGTCCAATTAGTTGTGCTCGACGCCCGCGGGAGCTAGCGAACCAAACTGTGGTGGCACAGACTAGCGAAGCAAGCAATGCACGCTGCTTCCATTCTCCCACTTCCCTTCCAACCCCCTATGCCACCCCCAGGTACGTACCTCGTACAGACACAGGTGAGGTTAACAACAATCTCATCCGCGCAATACCCTGTAGTAGTTCGGAACACAATAGTTTCAGCGACTCTCGTCAACTCGGTTTGCTACAATAAAATGCGATACATGTTTGATTCAGAGGTGTGAATTTATCCAAAGTTACTTTACCGCTCTCGAAACTGGGATCCGAATACGTTGTAAGCGATTTGTAGAACGATTCTATTCCTCTAAATATAGAGATACGATCTGCCGTTATGCAACAATTTGAAAATGATATCATATTTTTAAAGCTTATAAGTATCATCTTATTAAGCGCGCTAATAAATCTTATGCTTCCCGTAAGATCTTATCGTGGCGATTAATTATTGGTGTAGGTAGGTACCACACTTTCCAAAAAATATAAATCTAGCTTCCATCCATCCATTGTCCCACAAAGCAACAAAACATCCAGTTAGTCGATTGATAAGTTGACGTCGAATTCGTTTTACCCTTTATTATAATCAGTGCTACTTAAATCTATCTATGTGTTCCTATTGGTTCGTTAAGGTATGATCCGATCACAGTTTTGTTGTAAAGGTTATGTTTTGAAGAAACTCCATCCGGTCTTGGGTTCGGACTGCTCCACATGAGATAGAAAATAATTACCAAGACTATGTAATAAATCAGATGTTTTTTTATTACATTAATGTTTAAAAAGATTTTTTTAAACACATTTATTAGCTTCACTTGTAACTAATTTACTTACTTAGCATTCCTTTTGTGGAAAAATGTTTCGTTCGTTATGTATGGAGTAGAAGAAAATAGAACAATACGCATCAATTTTACACATTTGGGAAAATATTGTAGTTACAAAGTTCAAGATGTTGTAGTTGTTCTTGTTGTTGTAGTTGTTGTGTTACTATTGAGGTTTTGTTGGATTATTTGATGGTCTTATTTCGGCACATATTAAGTATGCCAAAAAAACTTACTAAGATCATAGGAGATAATTTTTTTTAGCTTATCATTTTACCTATTGTTGGGTAAAGGACTCCTCCATTGACTTCCGAGCAAATCGTTCCGGGGTCAGATTTTGCCACGATGCGACGTCACCGATCGTTTTGTAGTCATAATGAGTGATGACCTTCAAAAAACATTACATAGGTATATCAAAATTCTATGTGGCAATGCACTGTGCTTGTCGCTCTGAGATATTCAATAAATTTCACTGGAAACATTGCCTTTCAATCTGGAACACAGTGATTTTTGCACACTACTGCTAGATGGTTAAATAACTGGGAGAACTACCTGCGGCAGAAACAGAATATCACATCAGTATCTTCCTTGAATTTTAAGATTTGTCATTATTTGTAAGCAACGGAAGCAGGTGTGGGTATTAAATTTATCTTAAGACGAATCCTCAGCATGTAATGCGATGTGTACTCTACGAGTATAGTGGTCAACATCGGTCCTCGAATGTCGGACATGTCGCTCCTATCTGTTTCGATGCATTTGTCGTTTAAACACCGACCTGTAATAAATCAGCCACAAGTTTCATTATCTCTAAACGCCTCATCTACTGTGTGGTACTTAATTTAATTTCGATCTTATGTTGAAAGGAAGTTGGACTGTTTTAGTTTGCAGCCGGAGTAGGGCTTAAGTTTTATACATTCACGTTAATTTAAGCCTATCTCGAGTCTACTACAGACACTCTTTCATTCAATACTTTAAATGAGATTCTTATCGCACACCCTTAAATAGATTAGTAGATTAATGATGTCTGTAATAATTAATAATGGATCGTGAATTTTACAACAACAATAAAAGTGGTTCGGTCGCCGTCGTAAACAGTACCTTGCATTTTGTTGTTTCGAATCCTTTAGCTTTACGATCCGTCAATGCGGTCCATATATTTATTTACCTCGTCTTAATTACGGAGGAGTTATCGTCTTGGGCTTATTGCGCTTTATTTTTTAGTACGATCAAATTCCTGGTGAGTGCGGCGAGAAGCTTAATGCATTTTCGGGAGCGTTGGCAAAGGGTTTAGAAAAAAAATGCAATTCTTTGCTTGATAAGAAATTAACTATGTATTACTTAAATATTGTGATAGCATCTTTAGTAAAAAGTGTAGAAAGGAGTGTTATAAAATTTTAACCTTTAACTCGTTTAAAAACATACGTGATTGAGTTCCGCGAACTCTAACCATTACTTTATTGGGTATTGTGGATCCCCCCCCCCCCCGATCCTCGTAACTTCTGATAGATACAGGGAATTCTAGTTCATCAAAGCTGTTTGCGATTGTATGGGTGTTATTAGTTATTAGGTATTATTAATCACAGTTTTACACAAAAACTTAGGTGAAAGTATTAACTAAACCTACAAACCTTGATATGCAGGGTAAAATCAAAAGAAGTACAACCAGAAAGAAGACGTAAAAAATGAGCACAAAATCTTTGTTCCGAGCAGCAGCATTTAAAATTAAGATTGCTTTAATGATAGCCGACCTCCGGTCAGAGATGGCACCGCAAGAAGAAAAAAGAAACCTTCAAACCAGGTGGTAGGAGTTACTCTTTTGCAAAAAAACCGTCTTTTTAGGTAACATTACAAAATCAGTTGATCAACCGCCTAGCAAGTAGTGTTATATGCTTCGAGTAAAAGGACGCTGCGTACGTTTATGCTCAGATCTATTCTGGCACCTGTGCACACTGGGGGCCAACTCTAGAATAATTTTTTTAGTACGAGAAAAATGTTTCGCTTTTTGAAGAAAAATCCAATTATTGAATATTAATAAAAAAAAGAACATGCTCAGTGCTCATTTTTGAACTCCTAATAGTATACGTACACGCAGCCATTAGTTGGTTTTTTTATTTGATTTACACCGTGCTTTGAGACTATATACTAAGTTCTCTATTAGTATGTAGCCGTGCGTGCTTAAATAGTATATTTTCAGTGTTCGATTATAGGTCATAAATTCATATGTAAATTGCCATTATTATGGCATAGTTTGACCAGTGTTAAGCTACTTTTCTATTTGATAAGTATCACGAAGGTAATAAATAAAGCGCGGTTGAAAAAGATTCACTTAAATAAATGTTTTGCACCTATTTATCTTTTATCAGCTTAATTGAAAACCGTACAAGAATCGTTGAGATTGATTTAATCAAATAAGGCAGTAAAAAATAACGAACGGACTCAAAAGCAACTCGGTCGACAAGGTTTAAAAAGTAAAGCCCTTATTTGGAAAAAAGACTAAAAACAATAAGAGCCCCTAATTGATGCGTTGTCTTTGTTTAGTTTAATTCTAACATGCTTTTCCCATTAAAGTGGTCAGGAATCGGGCCTGTGTGTAAGATAACACCGGCTCTTTTACTCCTTACACGTTATAATATTACCAAGTGGGGATTGATCCCCAACAATTTTAACTGAGGTTTAACCAACGTTTGTCAGTCACACGATGGGATGAAATAAGTGAGCTATGTGGCGTGCCCGCGCGGCTGCTCGTCACGTTTTTACATTATTCCCGCATCCCGGGGGTGTCGGTGTCAGTACTGGGCATTGAGAATCGATATGTTTGCGCTAAGTGCTTAAGTGCTTCGAGGGGAGTGCATTTTACGGATGAACAGCTTTTAAATTTTGCATCATTTTAAATTAGTCATACAACGGGATATATTCATTGCATTCGATACTTGTTTTAATTTTATTTCCTATGTTACCAAAAAAATCAAGGCGTTTAAATTCTTCCCTAATTTAAATGATATTGATATTTTAGTTGAAGCAAGAACGTAAGTGTACTTAGTTACTCATAATATTAACATTCTAATATGCATTTTTCATATTATGTGCGTATCAAAAGTTAACCCATGTTTAAACATTTTGTGGAACTGACTGAGCGGGTCTTGAAGACAACTCGGCACCTTTTGTGAGTTTTATGGATTATCTTGGTTTACGTGTATTAACATGCGGAGCTGTGTCCGGTCGCGCGTTCGATCCCGGCCCACGCCCACTCGTTTATCAGCGACTGACTACGGTCAATGCACGATAATTTTACTACAGAAGTTTTGTCGAATTGCTTGGACCTTCAAATTAAATTAAACGATACCCGTCTCCCATTGATATGAAGCATTCATTTATTTTGAAAGCTTTCGACTTGAATGGAGATGTCTTGAATTTTCGCGTCCATTGGGGTATTTATTGTGACATAAACGCCTAGACGGCGCTGTAATAAAACAGGGGAACTGAACGGCAGGACAAACAAGAGCAAGCCTGAACTCCCCCGCTTCAGGAATGACACTGTAAACAAAAGTATCATATAAGTTTATTAATTACACGGCCCCTCCGGCACGAGACTCCATGAATATTAATTACTGGATACCGAAAAGCTTTAGAACGCTCAAGGAGGGAAAGTTTTACAAAGAGCCTTTATTATTTAAGAAGTGACGTAGATGCGGTGAAACGAATTATGCTCACGAGTCGGTGCGTAGGAAAATGTACGCTTTCGCGTTTGTTACAGGGTCGTATTCCTTTTGTAGTTGGAACAATTTATCATAACTCGATAAGAAAGTGACAGAAGAAAGTCAATAGAGTAGGTGCTCGAGGGTAGGCTTTACATAGCTCTGGTTCTCGCTTCGCCCCGCCTTAATGAACAAATAACACCAGCCTGGCTGTATATTGCAGAGAGGCTATTCAAATTTTATGAAAACCGAGATTGGATTGTTATTAGGTTTTTATTTAACGCCCATAAAATAAAACCTGGACATAAATTTCACAGCAGAAGTTTAGTTAGGTTTTACGTTACAGGGCTATCGTTTTAGTAGGTATAACAAATTAGATTCTAGATTCTGTTTTAGATATCATTTACTATTTTTGACTGTAGAAATGGGTTTTGCTTGGGTACCTACTTCTACATTTGATACTATAATATATCTCCAAATAGTTGAAGCAAAGCAATTGTTTTTAAGAATAGCAACACATTACTCTTTGCAGGAATAGAAAATTGGTGTATTAATTCACGAATTGAGCTTCCAACAGCCAATGGTTTTTTTTTAACCTTAAACCGCGTATTTTTTTTAGCATTGTCGAGTTTTTTCCTCAAATAATAATAATACTTATGTTGCGGACATTAGTAAGCCTCGGGCAATTCGACGGAAACATTACAAAAATGTTCGACCCACTCGGATCGTAGCTTTCTGTAACATTTTGATACTGAAACGTACCTTGTAACAACTTCGGAAGTTATTTATTTATCATCTGATATTACCAACCAACTACTAAACCAACTGACCAACCAACTGAAGAATACAATTTTTTTTTGTTTTTTTATCGCAAGCTTCGATACGGTTGACACTTGACAGGGTTGTTTTCAACTTCAACTTTTACAATGTAAACTAAAGAGTCCGCCTGGGGAAGTACCACGCCCTCACTAGTAACTCTACCACCAAGCAATAGAGTGCAAACATTATTGTGTTCCAAATTGATGGGCAACATTTCCAGTGAAATTACAGGACATAAGTACTCTCTCTATTAAAGAGACTTAACATCTCGAGCCGATTTAAGGTTGCTCAGCGAGCTATGGAAAGGGCTATGCGTGGGATTTCTTTGGGGGATCGAATCAGAAATGAGGTGATCCGTCAGAGAACTAGAGTCACTGACATAGCTCACAGAATTAGCAAGCTGGAGTGACAGTGGGCATATAAGCCGCAGAACTGACAACCGTTGGGGTAGACGTGTTCTTGAGTGGAGACCGCGACCGGGCTGTGGTGATACAGGCTGATGATGATGATGAACATCTCGAGCGCAGTTCGTTGGTACGCAAGATTTCCGATTTGCTGAAGTTCAAGTTTCTGGGTGCACGGGGAAAAAGACCTTCCGAAATACCGTTTTCCTTCTGAGTCAAAAGGGAAGGATTTGTTATTCAGAAGGAAACCTAAGGTAAAAATGGGAAGGAATCGGTCTTGGAAGTAAGACTCAGAAGGAATGCCCGATTTTTTTTCTCAGTGTGGTAGTCAATGACAAAGGTAGCTAACTGATCAAATACGTATTAGGTCAGTAATGTTTGTATTTTTTACAACTTATACGAGGTAGCGTTTGACCACAACACAACTGATGTTAGGTGATAATTCAGTCAAAGGTTTAAAATGACAAAGAGAAGCGGAAAGTTTGTTATTGTTCAGCGACTTTTGTCATTGACCTTGCTGGACTGTAATTATTAAACGTGACGTTAACCATCAGGCAGCATCTCGCTTTACTTGCATAAAGTCAAAGTTGAAAAATTGTTATGCCCTGCTTATTTTTCATAGATAAAAATAAAATAATAATAAATTATATCGGAGACAATTGCACACACAAATTGAATTAGCCTTAAAATAAAAGAGTTAAGAATAAAAAAAGTGTTGTGCGATAGAGGAAACAATTTGTGATAAAGTCAATTGCTCGTCATTACTACGTCAAACTCTCTTATATGTCGTCTTATTAAGTTGAAATATAACAATATGAGTTATTAGTATCTATATAAACAGAAAGCTGATAAGGTGTTTTTGTTTTCGAAGTCGTTGTTTGTAGTGGCCTCGGCCATGTTAAGCCCCAACCACACATGTGGCGCCATCTATTCAATTTGTTACGAAACTGACACATTGCAGTTGACTGCGCTGCGCGCGGGCATATTCAAAACGAGTCCAGCCAATGTTCAAAGCATGGAAACGAGGAACGAACAGGGTTCATAAAGTAGAATTTAAAAATAAAAATTAGATTATATGAAACGTTATGAAAGCCCGCCAACGTCCGCCATGTTTGGATCATACTCGCAGACGCGTTGATGTCGACTTTTGGCTAACTTTTTAGTCAAGCCGTTGTTTGAACCTTGGGGGGCCAGCTTCAAATAAAAACTTGTGTCAACCACTTTAATTTCTAATTTGTTTTGTATAGATAAGCACTGTTAACTTAGTGTACTTTGTATATATAAATATAAGAAGTCTGTTTTGTTACACCACAATATAGACAGAGAACTTTATGGTGTCAAAAAGAATC
Organism: Opisthograptis luteolata; assembly: GCA_931315375.2. Lineage (NCBI taxonomy): Eukaryota > Metazoa > Arthropoda > Insecta > Lepidoptera > Geometridae > Opisthograptis > Opisthograptis luteolata. Next base: position 10,762,907 of record OV928033.1, read on the forward strand.
GAAGAGTGTGCATGATTTGTTTTAAGGTATGATCATAGGAATCAATCAAAAACGGTCGGATGATAGTTCAATAGATCCTTGATGGCCGGAAACGTCCTCAAAATGCTGGGCACATTGCCCTCAAAGGCTTCAAAATACTAGGCGCATTGCCCCGCTGAATATCACGGCATCTCCTTCCATATACCTATATAGGTCATCATTTTAATCATGATTGGACTCCACAAGATTTCCAACTTAATCTTCCATAAATCATATAAATAAATTTAAAAAATCGACTAGGAGTTGAGAAGATACACACATAGAAATACATGCATTTATAATATTTATAGATTGTTAAGTCGATGTGCTTCAGAGAAAAGAGAAACCAGAAGCTGGGTGATATTGGCAGAGCATTGCACTCTTGTTTGTAAAATACAATTTAAAAAAGCCGCTAACAAATTGGTTAAACAAAGTTAAGTGCAAAACTCAAGTGGCTCACCGAAATATCCATTCACACTTAACACGCCTAGTTAAGAGCGTTTAAGCCTCTTGAGGTACAAACAGGTCAAGGCTGAGGAGTTATTATTTAAAGTAATTATTTAATTAACATGGTGTCACGAAGTCTTACCCTCTTAAGCGAGTTTAGGGATACAAGGAATTAAGTACGGGGCTAATGTTAACACGCGCATACGCGGTGGTTATTGTTCCGCTGCCGCCTCGGGCCCCCCGCAGTGCTATTTATGACGCCATACCCAACTTTTGGCGCGCACACCCCAACTATGGGTATGACTGCTAACAATGTTTCTCTTACCCCTCGCCTTTAGCGTCATTAGTTGTACGAGATTTCGTACGTACGCGTAATGTGTATTTGTTTTCATAAGTCACTGCTGTATAGTGTTTTCAGTTCGCCCTTTGTGATCCTAGCCGTTTAATCGCTGTGGGAAATAATGTTTTGTCTCGATGTTTTTTTTTTAAATTTATTGTAATACAATTTTATTACATAAGCGTTGGCTTATTATAAAAATATTTATTGTTGCTGCTTTACGAACGCTTCCCAACGTATCTAACCAATTATTTAAAGTTTATACCTACGTTAAATATTACATCGTAATGAAACAAGTAGACAAAATATGCATAATGTTGCATTTTATATGCTCATTTACAGTCCTTAAAATGTTATCTCGACCCGTATACATGCAGACAGTTAAAGAAATCCATCACGCTTTATACGACTTCTATATTCAGACGGCAAGCGTCAAAGAGTACTAAAGCTGTGCGCCTTTAAATTCATAACTTTTAATTAACTGGAATGCTAACACAATTACAGGGTTTATGGTCGTATCAAATTTTCCGAAACGGACCGTTCGACGTCGTAAAATGAGAGAATGATTACAAATTTTAAAACAAAGCATTGTAACGTGGAATTTAGTGTTGCGAGCAGCTGGCGTCCCGCTTAAGGGAAGCTTTAGGGCTCGTTGTGAGCTGGGAATGGGTCGTTGCATTGGCTGAGTTTGCTCAAGTCGTGTTAATTTGTCGCGACGAAAGGAACAGATGTTACGTGCTCGGTACAGCCGCCGCCGCCGCCCGCTGCCTCCTCCGCGCTACAACTAAATGTTACACCAGAATACCTAATTAGGATTTTCAAGCACTTTAATTAGTCTTACGAGAATGTGTGCGAGTGATATTTCGAAATATATGGCCGGCTGCATAACTTGGTGCTTCACTAATAATCCATAATTATAATGTAGGTGTAGGTAACTCCTGGAATAATTACGCACAGGTTTAACAAAACATACAACTATGTAAGTTATTAAATTAGTGTTCACCATAAAAAAAATATATTGCGTGAAATTCGTTGCATAGTGTTTTTTAAATAATAATCAAATTATTGATCTACTTTAGACGAGTATTTTGTTAATGATATAATGCCGTTTTTAAGGTTCTACATACTTGATTTTTTAAAAACGGGGGCCCTTATAGAATCTGTCTGTCCGTCTGTTATTTTCATAGCTTATTTTCTCCCAATCTACACTGAACAGAAAAAATTACAATTTGGTATATTATTACGGACGTATAAGTGAAAGTAAACAAATTCCGATGTTAATGGTTAGTTTTGAAAGCCATAGTAAATACAATATTTTCAATATTCAAAGGTGTTCTTTAAAGTATAAGGATTACAAAGCCTTTCTCATAATTTACAGGAAAATAACTAAAATCATTAGGCTTTTTTTAAACTTAGTTTAAGTAAGTAAATTATAAGTAATACTTATAATTTGACAGTGTTGATATTGCAACGTATTTCCATTGCCGTCGCAGAGAACTCGGCAATTTTCTTGCGGACCTCTTACGGTAGGATTTTTATTGCCCTATAAGACGGAACTACCAATTTAAAATCGGTTCAATCAAAAAACTGTAATCGGTATATTCCAGAATCGAAATTCAACGGCCATTGTTTTTCGAAGACCAATAGAGAACTTTGTTTGCAAAACAGTCGCACCTACGTGTTAGCAGTTGGAGTTTTATTATCTTTACGTGAAAAAAACAGATAGGTATTGGTTAGTTAGTTTTTATAAAAACCAATGTTATTTTTCTACAAACATAAAACAATATTGCACACCGAACTCGACAATTCATGTCGCTCTTTTAGTTTTAAGATTTAAGGACGTACTACAATACAATACATAAAACTCTTAAACTCAGTTTTCAATCCTATTAACAAACCTCAGCAAAAACGTTCAAAGTCGCGGCGACGATAACAAAACGTAAGCCCCGAAATCTGTCTTTACGCGTTTCCTTACATTATTTATTAATCCGCACATCGTAAGCTTTGTCAAATCAAAATAAGTTCCCGCTTTATAATTTAAGCATTCCCATTTACATTCGAACTAGATTTATCTCGCCAACGACGTCTTCGTCCAAAAATTTTAATAACAAAATAACTTGGTAACTTCGTCTCGTCAAATATAATAGCAAAGTTGGAAGTAATAAGACAAAATTTTATGCATAACACGGGAGCCCTTCGAGAGGGGAAAGAGGGGTGCGCGGGACGAGGCTTGAAGGAGGGTTAGCACTTGTCGGCCTGCCTAGACAGAAATGAAACGTCAGGCCTTATGAAGACGAACAACTTCGCCTTAACAAGTATAAATCTCCTTTACATTCGGGTATGTTTTTTAACAGTTAAGGATCATTGTTATTTATTGTTTCAAAGCCTACGTAATAGTTGTTTTTGTAAAAAGACAAATTAATTACTTTACACGATATCTGTGCTGGTTTTTATATGATGTTAGTATCAAATTTAAAATTGGCAAAATAGTCAATGACAAATTTATCATTAGAACTTTTTCTTATGGTAGGTAATTCAATCATTAAATAGAATGCATACAAAGGTATAAATCTTTCTTCTTCTTATCTTTGTCGAGTGCGTAATTGTTAAAACAAGGTTCGTTTTAAAGTTATATTTTGGAAAATCCTCTGGAAAATTGGAAATTTCGAGAAAAATTTGAACTTCTTCTTTCTATGGGATTATGAAGTCAAGATCCATCTTACATTTGCCTACCCGCGCGAAGCCGGGCGGCTAACTAGTACACTATACAAATTATAAATGACGAGAATCATCTGGAGCGTAAAAAAGACGTGACAACTAACATAGGGGATGATCTGCAGCTAACGCCATCTGCGTCGATTTACATACAACAACAAAATATATTAAAATCCTGTCATCGCGATCCAAGACGCAGTTGCGAAACGTCATCGGCACCGGGCGCGGCGGTGATTAGGTACCGGAGGTGAGGGGTGAAGGGGGAGGGGTATGGCGACAAGGAAAAAGGGCTACCCAGCAATAATTACTTTATATACCCCCTGTGAATAATTACCCCGGCCAGAGATCAATTAGACGGAAACCCCGAATTAAAGCGGTCGTTAATGAACCGGCAAATTTTATTTCAGCGATATCTGATTAAATGGACAAATTAATTCCGCTAATATCATAAATGTGAAAATCGTAATGTTTCTTTTTTTCGATGACGATAAGGTGGCACGAATTTGGCATAAATGAATGAAATAACATTAGAGTGTTGATTTCGTTGAGAATGTTTGTAAGTAAAAGGTTACAAACAGCTATAGTCTAGTAAGAGATCCATACTTTTTAATCAATATACAATATATACAAATACAAATTTTTTGTTTGTTTCAGATAAACTTAAAATCGATTGAAACGATCTTGATGAAATTTCTTATGGAGATAGTTTGAACCCTGTGGAAGGATTTGGGATACTTTATATCACGATGAACTGTTGTCCACACGGGTGCAACCATGGAGCATAACTAGTACAGATAGAGAAACTCTATTTTTGACACCTACTTAAATAAATGAAATAGAATGGAATAGGAATAATTGAATTATACACCTAAAATACGAGTAGAAAAATATTAGTAATGCGCAAGGGCAATAAAGCAGGTTGATCAGCTTACCTTGTTTATCATACAAATAGAGTAAATGTATTGATGGGGCAAATTGGACTCACTGCCTCACCAAAAGCAAAGTGAGTCCACTTTGTCCCACCGTTGAGAGACTTAGTGGGGCAAAGTGCAACAATGATGTTTGTGATGTTAGGTAGTAATATACATAGATAGAGGAATATGACCAATTTGGAGTATGCCGAATCAGGAACAAATCATAGATACAATAGAACTATTGGAAGTTGCTGAATAATGATTTGCATAGTTCCTTTGTATAATAAAACTTTATACCTACTACAGATATAAATTTTTGGAATAAACCGAGGATTCTTCTAAGCAGAATCAATGGAGTTACTAACAATACACAAGTTTCAACAAGGCGAGTGCGGCGAATGGATGGTGCTTTTATTATTTTCCTATTGCTCAGAGCAAGCCTCACCAATCAAATTACCAACAATCTCTACGGAGGCCATCATTCAATATAACATTTTATGCAAAATAACATCCTGTCTTGACTACTATCCGAGTTGCTTTTGTAGTATTGCACTAGTACCTAACTGAATAAAGTAAATCTTCACATTACTCTGGCTTGGAGTTACCATTTCATCTCGTTGTATGTACGTTTTTGTTTAATAACTTTTTCATACAAATTTTTCTTCTTGTTCAAATGAGACCATGAGGCACATAATACTTAATAATAGATAGATATGTTCTTTTCTGAGCTATATACGATCTCCCTTGTAGGTACACCAACACCATTTATTCCGAAGTATCACATCCAATTCACAAATCCATTAATCTCACGACGTAATTAACTAAGCATTTGAAAGCAGTACTTATAAGGCCAATTAAAAATTCCATTTGAAATAAAAGACATTGAAAATTCCTTTCCATTCAAAGTTCATTGTAAAAGCTCATTTGTTAACGTTTTTTCCCGTTGACGAAAAAAAATCGTTCATCGAGGCGGGCAGGATGATACACGGTAAAAGACCAGCGTGTCATACATTCTCTCACAAGTCGTAAAGCATTTTTTCCACTTCCTACTCAAAACGATGTAACGACTTAACATATGGTGAACTAAATTATGTTACCTACGTCTAAACGACGGCAAAATAAAAATGTCCAAACATTTGTATACAAAATAAATTTATCATCCCGTTTCATTTCTAGGAGCGTTGCAGTGAAAAGGAAGCTGTCGTGCACACAGGGGAGCCGTCAAATCCCAAACGTATTATTTTTTCAATATCAGCTCACACGCTCACTAATACAAGATAACGAAATTCACGACAATCGGATGAATGTTCGCGCCGCGTGAAATCAGCTCTTTTGAGAAGAAAAAAGGCTGACATCGAACGTTACGTCGGACGCTACGAGAATGAGAGTAAAGTTCGCGTGGGACGAGCGAACACGTGTATGTGGGCAGACAAGGGTACAGACATGTGACGATACCTGTCAAAATATGACGACCCTGATTCAGCTACAGATGTCGCTATTGTCATCGCGCTAATCTAATTTGGAGTCGTATACCGTGAAAGTGTGTGATTAACACATTTTCGTTGCGAATTATTGGGAGGCTGTCAGTCGGTTTGCGTAAGCTGTGACAGGAGAGTGGCAGGAGCCATGGGGTGCGAGCTTATAGGGCAGACGTTCACGGCCCGATGCTCTGATCCATTCCTGAAGCCGCTGCTATCTGTGCATACATGCTGCATGCATCCACTGTTCTGCTACACGTCACACTGACATCGTTTAATGCTATAAACACTTCTAATAAAAGCTTAAAACGAAATAAGCTCTCTAGACTATAACGGTTCAAATTTAAAACGTATTTCGTGTTTCGAACCAAACTGAAAACAATCTTTATTTTTACTTTTCACTCGGGCAAATTTAATGTTGGTCTGTTTTAAAATGAAACTCCACCCGTACAAAGATATTTTCGTCTGTGACACACTAATTGAATTGAGGCAAATCTGCTTCTAAAACACATTTTGATTCGAATGTTACTTCCCCAATACATTACAGAGATACGGCTACTTAGTAAAATTAGAGGGTAGGGGAGAAGTGTCACACAAAAGTTATTTAGATGTTTACGTGTGCATTGTTGCATTAAATAAGCAACGAATCCGTGCGGGGGGTGCTGGAGTCGAACCTGGGACAATGATATCGTGGCACCCGGCCACCCCGGCGCACTAGAATGATTAACTTTTATATTAACAATCACGACGTTGATGTTACCACGTTTATTCTCTACAAAATCCAATGCATTCAGCTATTTGTTAGCTCTTAAAAGAAAAATCGTTATGTTATGAATTTCACTTTCCAGTGTTTGTTTGATTATTATTTATTGATGTAACTCACCTTTTTCATAAATGGCTGATATTGTGTTGAATAAATAGTTCACGTTTGTTTAACATTGATGATTTGTACCAATATTAAATTTATATTATATTAATTAGGGTACTTAACTGACTGTAAATTATTCTTGTTGCTGACATAAGGTGAATGCACACTAAGCGGCGGGATTAGAGAAGATGCCGCGTGCTATGATGCTGATTTAGACGTCCATCGCCGTAGGGAGATTGCGGTAGCGACGACTACCTAATGCTGAAATAATTGTAAGCAGAGTAGCACACTTCAGCGTCAGGGGCCCGACCCCAGCGCTCCCCGGAGATTGCGCCGATCCACGGCTTTGAGACGGTGAGGTCCCAACTCCACACACGACCTCTTAATCATCCACTCATAATAGAAACCCACTAAAATGTGCATAATATTTGAATGACCCACTTGTAAAGAAAGCAAAACAAAAAATAGCAGCAAAAATGTTTGCCGAATTGTGTCCACACGAAACAATAGCTAAGCCACCAACGCTGACGTTCCAGCTTCCCGCAGTGCGAGTTATGAATAGAATAATACAAAGTAACACAAAACCCGTGCGAGAAGAACATCATCAATCAATGTATTTAGAAATGTTTCATTAGTAAACATTAAGATGTTTGCTTATATGTCCGAATGTTGTCCGTAGTAATGTGGCCGTATTCTCTGAAATAAGGTTTGGATAAAATATTGTCAGCGATGACGCTGTCGCTGTGAGGTAAAAATATTCGCATGGTCCACAGTTGCGTTGCGAGTCAAACTCGCGGTAGGTGTCTCGACCACTGGCTGTGAGAATGTATACATCATACCATCGAAATCAGTTCACCGGTTCTATTGACGTTCCAACACCGTACCCAACTGTGTGTGCACCCCATTATACCACCAAATGACCATCGTAAAAAAACTGACCAAAAGTGAGACATCATGCAAAAATTTTACGCACGACCACCAGGTAAAATAAAAGCTTACGGGTTGCTTTTTATGTGATTTGTTTCGAGTTATTGTCTCCTTTGTGTTTGAAATAAACATGCTTTTGACAATGCAAATGTTTGAGTTGAGTATCTTATTTTGTTTTCTTTTTACATGCGAAGAACCAAATCAATAAATGTGTTATTTCATTAATTTATTTGCGGCCTGTTTATGATTTACTTCTCTACAGGTACGTCTTAAATTACTATTTAAAAAATTTAGGTGTTGATAAATCATTTGCAACCACATTTTTGTACAACAAATATAACGTTTTACTACATGTAGGTATAGATGTATACTTAGGCTTTTAAAACGCGAAAATAGATCTTATACCATACTTTTACAGGTATAGTAGTAAATCTTTAATACAATTACGTACCTAATACACTAGGTACTCAATCAGTTCACTTATTACTAGGTACTTTAAACATAGTTTGGGCCAAGTAAATATTTTATTTAATATTATGTATGAAATACTATACAATTAAACAAAAGAACATATATACTATATAAACTCTGCTTAGAGCGCCTACTGTAAAGAGAAAGGACTCAAAATAAGGCACTGTCTTGCCGTGTGCGCATACGTAGGCGCTACCTCAGCGATCAACACTCAATTTCGTTCGAATCGAGTATATCTTGTTTAATTATGTTTATATTTCAATTAAGAAATAAACATATAGATAAATAAAATGTATTCCTTGTTGAAAATTTAAAACCGCTGGATGTTTTTCATCGTTTTATTATTTTATTATTACTTACAAGGTAGCGTTTGACCACAAGTTACCTAATGTTAAGTGACAATGTGGTCGAAAATGGCGTCACGCTATACCTGGATTGGGAACTAGCTCTCAAGTAAGGCTGCTGGAACACGCCGATAGGTGCTTGGCGATTTCTTTGAATGTTGGCACATGTTATGCAAGTACCTTATTATTTCAAGAAAATAATTAAGCTATCGTCTTTGTTGTAACATGAGGGCACGAGCAAAGCCGTGAGGCGGGTTACTGTTCACAATAAAAATGACTCTACTTTGACATTAGTTGGTCTATTCCCTTTTAATCCCTCTGTCTGGGGTATCAGGAACTACATGGTCTGCTGGAAGTGGTTCTAGAAAGATAGTCCTCCTCATGTCACGGTAACGATAGCTAAATATTACTAGTTTAATAATTAAGTATGTTCGCTTATTTGCTACTAGCTGCGCCCAGCGGTTTCACTCGCGATTTCCCGATATCCCATAGGAACATTTTTTCCGGGATAAAAATTAGCCTATGTGTAATCCAGGGTATAGCTATCTCCATCCCAAATTTCATCAAAATCCATTTAGTAGTTTTTGCGTGAAAGAGCAACAAACATACATACATACATACTCACAAACTTTCGCTTTATAATATTATTTGTAGGATTTACGAGGTCAAACAGTCGCTCTTTATTTAAATATGATGTTTTAATTTATAAGGCTCTAAGTAATATTTTATCAGTTTAATAGGGATTCAATATCTCTAATTTAATTATAAATAATAAATATAGTGTCTTTGAAAACGGATCAAACAAACATTTCTAGATTACGTTTTTTTGTTGCAAACTTTTAGGTCCAATTATCTATCGTAGGTATTGCTAAAACAAAAATGTAATAGATTTTATCCACAGAAACCTGTTTTTATAGATATTGTTGAATGGCTAATTTAATAGGTATGTATGATGTGGTTTGTTTTATGCTTGTTATCTCAGTGATGATCGATGAATGGTGAGTCAAGGACACACCAATTAACCCCTTTGTGGACTGATAGCAAAATCTAGATAGGACACGGACAAAACACGTTGACTTGCACAAAATATATTGACTAGATTCACATTTACATCAAGGACTCAGGCAATATTTCGCATAGTCAAATAACACATTGTACTACATAATTAAGTTTTGGTGAAGATAATTTAATCACAAGATCATGTTGGTGTTTCTGATTATTTAAATAATCTTATTCTTTTTGATTACTTGGTGATGTTTGACTACAAGTCACTTGATGTTAGGAGACAATTTGGTCAAAGATAGTGCCGGAACACACCGATAGATGCTTGGCTTGGGTTCTTAATTTTTGGTTGGTAGTTGGTATGGTTGAGGAGAGCGATGCCTGGCACATGCGTCAACTCGTGAACGGATGCTGCTTGTGGGGTCTGGACTGCTTTGGTTGTAATCCCATAACTCGTTAATGTTCATGTTTCCATATACCAATGTGCTCAACCATCCAAGAGAAATCTAGTAAAGCTTATGTACTATAAACTACCGGACTATTGAGATGACAAAAAAGCTTGGAGCTGGGAATTTGGGATTGTAGTGATCAATTAGTAGTAATTGTAATTGATGAACTTATTTAATAATTAAAATTAACAAGATATAACTCGAGTTGAGTTTTACACGTTATTTATTATGTCTCAGACTGACATCCAAGTCTATATATTTCGACCTATTATTACGTTCGGACATTCAGAACCAAATAGGTACCTGGGGTGTTCATGTCAAGATTGAATAGGTATGCTACGGCTTCGACCGCATCGTCGCTTTCCATCGGGTGAGAAACAGATCGAGAGCAAACATTAGCCTCGTCAGTTGTAAAAAAAAAACACTAGAAACATTCGCTGCAAGGCCAATGTCTCATCCAGCCTGCATACAGCGGATAACAACCGCCCATCGTCCGCCGTGCGTAATGAAATTCACTTTTCGATGCATCAGTGTGATCGTGGTGCGATAGTGAAGCACGCGTCATGTTTACTAGAGCCGACACAAACGGCCCTTGTCGCTTTAACTCTCATTACAGGAATTAATGATGATTGCCTCAATGCAAACCGCCTTATTAATAAACACTGATTACTTACAGTCGGATTAATTTTACTTCAAGTATGTATTAAAGCAGTCAGTTTGTATGGAATAATTAGTTGAAAACTGACTTTGTTGGCTTGAAAGAAATTTAGTGCTTGTAAAGTTTTGTGATGACCAAGATTTCGGTATTATTGGCTGATGGCTATTTAGGTCTGTTTGAGAATGACAACTTCGTTTATACGTACAGAACCTGGCAATAGTAATATAGCTCGTTCTGCTGGTTTGTTCAAGTTGGCACCTAAGTTATGCTTCTTCAAACAAGTTTGAGGACTTCATGACATGATAATTGTACTTAAGCGACTGATTGTACTGATTCTTGTACAAAGTGGTAAGTTTACTAAAAGAGAAAGAAAATATTACATCGTACCGACCCCACATACTTAGGTAAGGGTAGAAAGGTGGCGATAGGTAGGTACTAAGACAATTCATTCAAGTATTTCATTTTAGCGAGCGATGTTTGCCGAACGGTTAGGCGTGCGACTTACAAGACGCCAACACCGAGTTCGAATCCTCTCGGCCCCGCACCTATGACTCAATAGGTTATGTGCGGATTTGCCATCGCTCAAAAACGGTGAAGGAAAACATCGTGAGGAAACCGGCATGCCCAAGAACTGCAACATTCAAGGGCATGCGACATCTACCAACCCGCACTGGGCCAGCGTGGTAGATTACAGCCCATACTCTCTCTCTGAGAGAAGGCCAGAGTCCAAGCAGTGGGAACGTGAAAGGCTGATAATAGTAATAGTGATAGTGATAGTGATTTCATTTTATAAATCACAGAACGTACCAAACTTTAGTACGGTAAAGTAAAACCAATCCTACTATGGTTATAAATGTTAAACTTTGTTTGTGCAGGGGGGAGGAGCAGCAGCAAATATTACACTAGTATGGTAGATACTGTAGTGTTTGTATAATTTATTACCTAATAGTAGGTATGAAGTTTTCTTGAGCTCAGAGGTGAAAGGTGGACACTCACTTGTGAGCTTGTAGTGAGAACGGACGTCTACAGCCCTAATTATGTGGTACCAAGGTACTACAAATACGTAAGAGTAGAACAGATTTTTAAAAATATGCCGGAAAACCGGACACTCACGGTATTCAACTGAATTGTACTGTACACCTTGTTAAGTGTTTTTTTTTTTTTTTTTTTTTTTACTATTTACAGGGTAGCGTTTGACCACAAGTCACCTGATGTTAAGTGACGATGTGGTCGAGGATGGCGCCACGCTACACCTGGACTGGGAACTGGAGTGTGGCATTAACATGCGGTCGCTGCAGAGCAGTTTTATGTATACGAGAAACACAATTGAAGTGTAAGTACCTACTTGAGAATGAATTCAAAAAAAAGAATGTTACCAAAAAGTACTGCAGATAAAATTGAAGACGAGGAAAAAAACATTTTAAGCGCTAGTTCTACTGTGCTACCAAAAAGTGCCTACCTCTAATAGTACAGAAACTAATAACAATACAAGAGAAATATATAAGTACAACCTACCTATATGATTTGTGTATAAAATGAACCGCGAGTGAAACTGTGTGGCGCGGGTAGTAGCCCTCTATGGTTGTTCAAACGTAGTATAGAACTGCTTATATCTTACAAATCGTTAATGTTTTTATACGTATTCATATGCACATCAATTTATGAAGTTTAGTAGCAATAATAACTTCATTCAATCACCAGGTTAAAGGCAGTACAAAAAATGGTTTTATAATCTGAATCAATTTAAAATTTATAAACTCTTTCGACGCAACTGCAGCGCTCAATCATCGGATGCTTAATTCAAAAAAATTAAAAGAACAAACGGTCGTTTTTGACTTCGACGTTCATTATTGTTTCTGGATTTGAATGCCTTTTAATTATACCTTTTATAATAATAGCTCTGCCCTTTCAGTGTAATGTAAATTTTCTATTCGCTACTATATAACTTGTCTTTCATAACATTGTAACTGAAATAACTACATTGAAGATTGTTTAAAAATGTTAACTAACGCCAGAAATTAATAATCGATCCCGATCCGTTATCCGCGGTTTTGGATCGATATGTCATATATATTATGACATGTCATAATATGTCATTTTAGTACTAGGGCTTGACGTATTACTACTAAAATGACATAGTATGACATGACATATCATGACATGACATATCGATCCAAAACCACGGATAACGGCTCAGGATCGATTATTAATTTCGGGCATAACTTGATAAACCAGCCAGTTGTCTCATTTTCCTCCGGCTTATTTTATAACTATCGTGGTTTTTTACTAAAAACTTTACATTACAGAATAAAATTTAGCTTGTGACGCTTAGGGACAATGTAGCTTCCTGTTAGTGCTATCGAGTGAGGCTACCGAAATATGTTTGTCGACAAACTAATAACTTGAAGTAATAACTCATAACTAGCCAGGACACTACTTCGGTAACGACTAACAACCCTCAAGCAAACTTTACAGATGAGATGGAAGATTTAAGAATAATAAACTCCCATGTACATTTGCAAAATAATTAACTACAGCCAATAATCACATTTTCATTTCCCAACTGTACACTTCCCTAATGATACATTTTATTTATTTTTATGAGTTCTCTACAACCATTTCCAACGGGTTATGAAGAGACATCACGTATCTCCAGCAGAGACCATTCGTACAAACATTCCAGAAATTCAAGGAGAATATTTTAAAAATGCCTCCCAATGATTATTATAACACACTTATATTCATTAATTTCGGGATAAATTATAATTTATAATGGCTTAAGAGCGGAGGATTAATAAATTTGGACGGGCGTATTGAAAAGTTCCAAGTTATGATAAATAACAACATGATATCGAGGAAGGCAAACAAACAAACATAGGTCACCTCCCGGAGTTGGGGGCGCGTGCCGTGGATTAGTCGTATTTTCATATCAAAGGACCTGCTCAGTTTTATGAATTACATCTATTTCGGCCCGGCGTAATGTCTTTTTTTATTCGAGGGACGTTCTGCGTGGGAGAATTTAATTTGTTGCACTTTTCGTTTAATCGCGTTTGAGAAATAATATCTTTTTTTGTCGGCTGCCGTTGTGCCTTATCTTTCGTTTGCATACTCGTTAAATGACGCTGCATTTTTTGTATTATTCAAATGTAAGTTATTGTATTATTCATAATGATATGGAGTATCGAGTTAAGTTGTTGGTCTGTGGTTACGCTTATTATACTGTGAGTTAACATTATTAATTAACGTATTTGGGATGAAACAATAGATCTGCTACCACAAGACGTCATGTTACGATGTTCACAGAATGTCCTTGTACGCTTTACTCGATAATAGTCTGTTATAGACTTTTTTAATGTTCATTTAGCTTTTGATCACTTTCTCATCAAATGGTAAGAGACAGCGAGGTCGATGTTGAAACTTGGCTTGCCTAGAATATATCAATTCACTCTTTACATAAAGGTTTCGAAATTGTACTTACCCCACTAACGTTTATTTTAACTACTACACACCAGACTGATTTATTATTCTAATCTTTGTACTTACTCATATAAATATGTACCAGCAAGACGTAGGAATAATATCTAAAAACACTTGTGGCGCAATGAGCAAACAGCTGACTGTGAAGCGTGAAGTTACGAGTTCGATTCCTGCTAGAGGTCAAATTATGTGCATTAAAAAATAAAAAGCGTAAGTATTTGTTCCGTGTCTGGATTGCGTGGATTCCCAATTCACTTCGTTTCTGACATAGAATTCTAGTAGTAGTAGCGTATGACTGAATGTTAGAACTGTCGAAGACTCTTCATAAAATATTTTAATATTAAGAGGTTTTTTTTTGTGAGTAACATACTATTTTTTATCACTTCATCATCATCAGCTTATTACGTTCCCACTACTGGTACTTTGGCCTTCTCTCAAAGAGAGAGAATAATACACTATTCACCAAAAATCTCTATCACTTAACATCATTGAAATATAACTGCGATAAAACTGCGGTAATTGCTGCAAAATAAAAATGTAAAAAGACAAATGTTCCAGTTCAGCTATTAGGTTAACATGTCATGATTATGCCAAATTTGCGAATGGACAGCAGGCGGACCACCGGCACCGGCCATTGTCAGATTTGTCCCCATTTCCATGAATTTTGTTTATTCAACATTGGTTCGTTTCTGGGTTTGTTTTGTATGTTTTTTAGATATACCTACACATGATTTATTTCCTCCCATTAGGTCACGGTGAGTAATGCTGGCGAGTCGGGCCCGCGCCCCGGGGCGTCCGATCATTCCGCGTAGATAGCAACTACACATGTTGTCAACTTGTATCTTTTCATCCAAATACCGTATATTTGATAAATTTAACATTCTATATTAGTATGATATCTTGATAATGACGGCGTTTTATTCCGAGGTGTCAGCTAATAAAGTTCTCTGATGCTGTGAACGTGTTCCCGCTTGCCGTCAGTATACAACTATAACAACGTGTTTGTGCCGAGTTGTAAAATATTGTCAACATTTTAGTACATGGTATTTAATTCAGTCGCGAAAATTATGTTGTTGCTTTTATTTTCATTGAGTGTTTCAGTGGTAACAAAATATGTTTTTTCGATGCTAATTCGGCGAACGTACTGAGTGTTAGCTGGGATTTTTATAATACGCACGGTTGTTTTTTTAGATCCTACTATCCAAGTTTATATTTAAAATTCAAACCCCTGACCCTGTCTCTGACATATCGACGTACAGCCTAAACCAGAGGTGAGAGATATGTAAAATTTTCAGGGTCTCTTCCTTATCCAAGATTAATGTTTGGAACATTGCGTTGTACGGCTGCGAAAAGGGGAAGATCAGAAATGTTTGAGATGCGGTGTTATTGACGTATGGAGAAAAGCAGCTGGATGGAAAAGAAACCCAATCAAGAAGTTTTAGAAATAGTGGAAGACAAAAGAACGTTATTGACAACGATATAAAAAAGAAGAAAGATGTTTGGCCACTTGGTACTCGTACGTAATGGCGAATATATAAAAACAAACTTAGATGGAAAAGTAGAAGGAAAGATCTAAAGAAAAGTAGTCCGAGAAGCACATTCGTAAACTAAGTCAAAAAAATAGGATTGTAATCATGTAAACCAAAAGGTTAAAAATATGGCTGAAGACCGAACAAGGTGGATAATGTTCCACCGACGAGAGCTTAAATGAAGAAGAAGAATGAACCTCCTTATGTAGTGTAAGGGTAACTAAGAAATGTTACTTAAGTACCCAGAAAAAAGAAGAAACAAACATACAAACTGTAACATCCCACTTGAAGGGGGTGATTTACCTAAGATCCAAAGATTCAAAGATTCAAAGAATTTATTGCAATAATATAATTTCATGCATCTAGACTGTTTGTTGATTATTATGTCAGAGAATCAGTCAGGACTTTGAATCTCATAAAGCTACCTACCTCATAGGCTATATATGATGATTGCTGGTAATCACTGCGGCATGACGACGCGACGTGGTGGTACAGACCGATAACAGTGACAGCATCATAGTGAGCTACGTGCGAGCTTATTTTGTGCCGATTCTGTACGCAGGTAGATAAATACTGTTATTGGTTGGTCAAATTTCAATATTGGAAGAATGGCATTGTGATTTGGGCCATTTAAAACGAGCCCAGTATGTTGTGTGATCTGAACCTTATCATGCCTTGTCAGCTATAGATATACTAAGTTTATACTTTTAAGGCGTGATTACAAATAGGCCTTACACAGTGAGCCTATAATGCCCAATCGTGGGCAATACAAGGCATTCTTGACGTCACGACCATATCAAGCAATTCATTTCATTGTCCTTTATGGAGCAACTGGTGCTATTTCATAGTTGAGCGATATGAAGCAATTTAATAAACTAGACAACAAATCGATAAGAGTAATGACCGGTTTACATTATTCCAGTCCAGTGATCCAGTGAGAATCCAGTCCAGTGTTGGACTGGATCTGTAACGTCTACATTATTCCAGTTATTTAGAAGCCGTTAAAGTGTGTATGCCAATGATTTCAAGAAGAAAAATATTTCAAATGGCACTGGATTAGTCGTACTGGATTCAAAAGTAGACCGCCAATCAAGTTCCTAGACTGGAATGCTAACTGGATTCAGTACATTCCAGTGACGGTTTACATTTTTTCAGTAAGCAATCCAGCGCTGGATTTGACTGCTGGACTAGAAAAGGTAACACTTCGTAGGACATAACAATTCAGTATATGGAGCCATCAGAAAAACAGTTGCTGAAACAATTGCTAGATGTCTTAAATTAGGTATGTATTTAAGCGCTTTCAATATTTGACGGAGCAAGGTAAGTTTCAATGATAATTGATCAACTCTTGCTTGTAAATCTCAAGATTCACTAATATTACTTACACGCCCATTGAAAGGTAAGCACTATGTAGGTAGTCCTTCACATTAGCATAACTTGTCAATATCATTATTCTCAGTGGGCTTTAATGCCACAACTGTCAAAGATATCGGATGACTGTTTGCTTGCATGTAGTCGACTCGGCTTACCTATAAGCTTTGAAAGAGCCCAGTCATCATCTGGTGTTATGGACATTCATAAACAAGTTGAACAAATCAACAAATATTATAAACAAAGGCCACTTGTCACCCGACGTAAGCGTTTTTGTTCGTCGTGCATTTTTATAACAAACGTTTTTGTAGTGAGGCGATGTAGGAAGGAAGCCGCGGCGGGGGGTCTTAGCCTCGGCCTCCCGGGGCATGAGTACACAAAACATTAAACATTTCGTGATCCATAAAGACAAAAGGAAAATTAAAATCTGTAAAACTCTCGAGGACGGACCGCGCTCAGTGAGTGTACTTACACTGGCTCCGCGACTCGGCGCGGCGCGGTACGGGCGCGACGGTATCAAATCGAACTATTTTCGTAGTCAAATTTAACACTTTTTTACAACATAGTTTTTTATACTGTAAAACTCATACATTCTTTCTTTTTTTTAGTTTGGTCGATAGGATTCAAGAGGGTATGACGCACCGTCGAACAAAATCACCTTGAATGTTTGAATGTGAAAAACACTGACTTTAACCAACAAGTCTAAGCAAATAAGAAAGGGGCAGAAGTGACCAGTTTATGACTTTACAACAGAAAGTGGTTAGTCAGAGATTCACAAAACTGGATCTCATGTCCACTAGATCTCTCCTTTTATGTTGTTGTATTTTTCTGTTGTTGTGGTGAAACAATAAAGCGTTATCTATCTATCTATCTATGTTTGGGTAGAACTCACACAAAGCCAATTTAAAAAACATATATTGCCATAGATATATTTATTGGCAGACACAATACAGAGATAACAAAACTAGAACAACAACAAAACTAAATGCACAAAGTTATAAAAAAACGAACGAAAATTTCTCATCTATGGATAGACTTTTGTTTCAAAAACACTTCTGAAATGATTTTGTGAACTTCATTTGAAGCTTGGGATAGATATGATGAGAAATAATAATATAATTAAAGTAGCATTTTTCGTGCAAAAATTTTACTCTCACGAGCACTCTTATACACTCACATATTTTGTGTGTAAAATAAAGCATTTTACGTATGTTTTTACTTAATATTCATGGAAACAAATGTTCCTATAAATGGTTTTCGGATTTGTTGACTTAATACAAAGTGCTCTTCCGAGAGGTGGTCGGTCTGCCGGCGACATTGCATAATGGATGGCCCCGAAGTTCGCATTCAGCGCAAAATGTTTATATCTTATTTCATTACTAGCTATTGCTAATGGCTTCGTCCGCGCAGCGATTGCAGTCTCCCTAATCCTACTAATATTATAAACGTGAGAGTTTGTAAGTATGGATGTACTAGCTGCACCCCGTGTTTTAACCCGCATCTTTCCGTTATCCAGCAAGAACCTTTTTCCGGGATAAAAAGTAGCCTATGTGTTAATCCAGGGTAAAATGTCCATTCCAAATGTCACTCAAATTCGTTTAGTAGTTATGTACGTGAAAGAGTAACAAACATCCAAACACTTATAATCCCGTAAAAAGGTTCCTGTTAGATAACGGGAAGACGCGCTAGTAATCAAATATTCCTCGTGGGCTAAAGTAAAATCTACCAATGTAAACATTTCACTACAAAAAGTTTATTAGTGTTAATATCAATCAATCAATCAAAAGCGTTTATAGACGCAAGAAATTTGTAACATAGCAATTGTGATGCCTCTGGTTCTGGAACTAGTGGGAACAGTTCTTATGTCAATAAGTAAACCTATGCATTTATACACATATCAAAAGCTGCAAGAAACAAGCGAGATGAAAAGGGCAAGTGTGAGAGTCCACTGCCCGGAAATCAGTGGTGCCATAGTAAAGAGCTGAGCGAGAAAGCGCCTCACGCTGTGTGATAGATGCTCAGAAACCGAGCGACAAAAAAATAACAAAATCGACTTAGCAAACATGTTTAATAAAACGAATGACTCGCCCGTATATCTTCACCTGCTTAGTATGACATAAATTATAATAACATTATGTTGTACACGTTCAAGGAGTCCCAACAAATTCTTATTCACTAGAAAATAAGACGTCTTACAAAAAATATTGGTCGAGTTATTGAGATGATTTTGAAATAGAAATGATTGTTGGAATATTTCTAACTTCATCCTGCTGTTGAACCCTCGGTTGTCCTCCTATGTCCCATGTTTACTTTGTGACACTGATGATATGTTTGAAGTTTTGTCCACTAATGTGCATGTTTGATAGCAATAGACTTCACAAACTGAAAAGCTAAGATTGATGTCTCAAGCAGATCGTTCATCTCTCTAATTAAAATTTATGCCAAAATCATACCAATAACTTTTTTTTCTATTTTAACACTTAGGGCCCACTTGCATCACCGTTTTAAATCTCAATTTAACGAAATTCGCTTGTCAATCGTATGGAAAATTAAGTTAAAATTTTTTTTTATCATTTTTACAAGCTAGCCTAAGCCTCAAACCGAAATGGTTATATTCGTTTTTTAGCGATATAATAGCGGTTTAATTTTTTTCCAAGCTAAACTTTAATGATGTCTTTATTGATACAGACGCAGTAAGGTGTTTATTTGAGCCATAGTATTGAACCGATCGTCTTGTTCCGGTAAATAAAGTATTTTTTTATAGAGAGTAGAAATCAATCTGAATGATAGCCATAGTAGGTAGGTAGGTACCTAGATTGATTGAACCCAAAACGTCTCAAAGACATTGACAATTTCATACACGGACGGATCCATTTCGATTTTGATAATGCGTTTAGCGTTACCTCATATTATATGCGTCAACCATACCATCTTCTTTTTAGATTTTATATTGCAATCTGAAGATTGATTATAATAAGCACAAAGAAGGCCTGGCCTGTAAGGTGTTGATACTGGTATTGGTATGAATACAAAATGCATCAGCACAAATTCTACCAAATAGATACCTAAATATCGATTTTTATAACCCCTTATTTCTGATAAAAGAGAGCAAAACAATCGGTAACGACTTGACAGCGAGGGTTAAAACAAAGAGGTAAAGAGCGATCGCCTCCCTAACACCCCGTGATAACCAAAGTAGGCTCCACATAATTAGCGCTAAACAATATTTAGCACCGATTAACTTCATAAAGTCGCATTAAATTAGAAGGGCCGTAAAAATCAATTAGAGAGTCCATCGTGATGTAACCGCACGCTTCCGAATTCGTCCTTTTATTAACAATTAGATGGGTTTATGTGTGGAGTAGGTGCGGATTAGGCGAGTTTCGGACGACGTGCGTGTCTCTATAGGACGAGGAGGGCTTAGCCTCGGGGGATGTGGCGACCCTTCGAACTACACGATGACAGCTGCCTTTGTCATGTCCGAGGAGGAATTTTATACCACGAAATTGACAGCTACGCGGTATCGTACTTCATCGGAACAGCGACGTGTTCCCGTAGATGTTTCGATGAGCGCAATAAAGTATTTGGCCGTGTTCGCGGCGCTTGCTTGAGTGAGGCACACTCGAAGTTCACGCGGCGGGATCCGATTTATGTTGTTTTATATTGTCTTGTCCGCGTTTGTTAATGTGAAAACTAAATCAGTGTGTGTTTTCGCTACATCATTTTGTTTATTACCATCGAGATTAACTCCATCGCTGTAACAACTTACAACATTTTCAATTTATTTTATTAACGTTATAATGTCAATATTTTATTTTTTATTTTAATTGTTTAGCTTTATAAAGAAATAGTAAAGCTTTTTGTATGTACCAAGGTATATTATATATATGGGGTAATCCGTCCCCAACGGCCCGCCGTTCTTTGGACAGACCTGCTACGATATCATAATACTGAATTGTTGTATTTTGCCAATCTTGTCCATCACCCCATCTTCCTTGACACTTTGAAATATTAATTTTAAAGACCCATATTTGCTATGATTCTGCTGGCTAAAGTGATTTTCGATCTCCAGAATACGATGAAACACACCAACTGCGCACTGTGTGCATATTACTTCTTATCTGCAGAACAAAATATTACAAAGAATTGTGTAGGTACTTACGCTTGCTAAAACATGTATAAACTTACGAATCACAAGTTCTAAAGAATGTAAGCTTATATATCACTTAACTGTAAGTGAGTATTATTAATTAAAGATATCGAGACGAATCACGCCAGGATGTGAACTCATTTAAAGGACTCCAAAGTTCCTCAATTCGAACCCTCAGCGGTCGTGTAGGAATGTCCCATTGATTTTCCTTCAGATTATGCGTCGTGAAAGTATTCTCAACTTGGGCATTTGATCCCGGTGAATATTTTAGTAAATCTAATACACCCACTTCAAGTTGCTTTAACTTTATTATAAGAAGATACAAGATAAAAAAATATTTAAATAAAATTAAAAATGAATCAAACACAGTACACTAAAAATTTGGTAAGCCTCCAGAAGACGGTAAGGTGCCCAAAATGCTGGCAGCATTGCCTTGTTGAATGGCAATGCTAATTTTTTGACCAAAATATGAGCCAGCATTTTGGTCACCCGTCGCGTCAAATAGAAGCATTACCAAGTCCCTAAATATTTCGTGACTGCCTGGCTCCCATGGACCCAAAGTTTCTACCCCAAACGGCATAAATAAGTTGCTTTCAAATCTCATAAATTTTAACTGAACTGTATTAGGCAACCATGAAGCTCTCAATCAGGCAACCGACTTGCTCGTATCGGCACTCAGTTGCATAAAAAAGGCAGACTGAAGCATAAATTATTCAAAGTCAGAAGTCAAAAACCTAATATATATTTCATAGACTTTAAGACCTCAAATGTATTACCTATTTCACAGATATACTTAAATGGAACAACTTTTGAACGAACTAATTGATTCGTACGGCTTTAGCTAATTCGAGTAGATATATAAAACGAGCCGCCATTGTGGGAAAACAGCATGTGCGGTTTTATCCCGTATTTATTCGAGTAGTTGACGTGGGTATAATGTTCGTAGCTAATGCAGGCGAACAATATAATTAGGTACTTATTGGGTATTCGTTATATGTTTGTAAATACTTTATCTGTATTACTAAATAGTCATGCACGTTTTGAATAGAAGACGGGATGCTAGAAGCCGAGCGGAGACGAATAGCCGTAGATAAATTATTAAAGTAATGTTTGTATTTTAGTTATCTTAGATGTCGGAGGGAGGAATGCCGGCGATCACATCGCGGAGGACGATCGATGTGCCGATATCGTCCGGCACACATCTGGTAGCCGCTAGTTTGTTATCGGCGTGAACCACCACACAAACCTATTTATCGAAGTCATAGAGATTTATTGATGCCTATTTTATTAAATAACATGACGTCTAACACACTATATCACAGTAATTATATCTCGAGACGGGAAACAACAGTGTCATACTAGCTACTGCTCACGGTTTCTATACACTGGTTTGTTTTAATACAACACAAACGTTAATTTTAATAATAACCTCTAAAAACAACATAGTTCTCATCCCCTATCCCTCAACAACCCTTTTTATACTCTGTCGCCCAGATATAGCTTTATTATACCTACTTATAGTCCTATATGTACAAATATATTAATGTAGGTATGTTTTATGACCAATATCTTTAAGTGATAAAATTAAAAGCAACAAATTTATCGATAGCTATCATGTACACTAAATTAAAGAATTCAGATAAAGATCTAGATCAATTTAGTTGCCTAATACAGATCGATATGATTTCCGGCGCGGGCCAGGGTTTGTTGGACGTTCAACTTTTATTTTATCGAACGCATTTAAAAAATACGAATCCTTGTCTCAGCAAACTAAACGACTCCGACCCATAAATCGTTCATAAAAATCTGTTTAGTGCCGTAATAAATAAAACTGAAGGTCCGGAGTGATCTCCATGCATATAGAGGCAATATTACGCAATAGTTTGATTTATTGGTTTCGGCAAGGTGCACAAAATTCTAACGGCTCGCCCTCCTCGGGCAGCGACGTGATAGAATTTTGGCTCTGCAATTTTCTCATACATGTGGAAAAACTATTCGGAGAGGCCCGCGGTGATAAATAAATGTGAAGTTATGAATTTTTTTCCCTTTGTACAGGGGTTTGAAGTGATTAGGTCAGACCTTAAGATGGTGGCACAGGTGTGAATACACCTGCTATTATAGATACCAGTACATCTGTTTGATTGCATTAATCACTTATATGCTTTAATCAATCTGATGACACTTTCTTGATAGAGAATTGCAAAACGATGATTATTATGTATCTTATTCGTAGTATTAGACTTAGGGCTGGTTTAGTAAACGTCCGTAAGTTAAATGTCATACCAAATTTCGGTAAATTAGAGCTTATTGTCAAATTTTCCGTGCTAAAACTTTACAATAAAATCAAATTTGCCGATATTGTGTAAGAGATTTAACTTACGGGCGTTTATAAAACCGGCCCTTAATCTCCTCCTGCATGTTCTAAAATTTAGTTTGTCTACCTTTAGTGTAAAATTAAACTAAAATAATCATTAGTCGACCCGATACTCGATCATTATAAACCATTTTAAAAACTTTTTCTGTGTGAAAATACATTATTAAAGAAAGTAATGTAAAATACCTGATCCATCTATCCATCCATCCATCCATCGACCGCTCCAATATTTGCCATCATTTTTTGTGTGAAAGATTAACAAACATACATATATCCATACTCACAAACTTTCACGTCAATAATACGAGTATTAGTAGGATGCAAACATTCTACTTTAAAATTGAAATAAATAAATCTATTATTCACTTTAAAATGAATCTGCGACTTGGTGTGCCATCTGGCGTGGCGCAGTAGAAACGAGTTGGCACATATCTAAGCTTCCACCACCAATTCCCCGGTTTTATATAACGGTTACCTTACAAATGATGCCATTTACTGCAATTCCTGACAGGTATCATGACCGCCGCTTTATTACTCCGGTCTTTGCTCTCACAACAATATGTATTTAAAATTGACTTTCCATTAACGCACCGTTACGGAACATGTATTGTATTTTAATTCGGACTGAAAGCCAATTAATTAAAATCAGTGCCTTCAGCAAACATTTTTATTGCCGCAATCATCTGCAATGCTCTCTGATCTCCGTATAAAGGTACGTATAAAATATTATTGGTGTCGCACGGCCGCGACCTGATTGGTTCCGTACATTATTAGCTGCTATTTGTGTTGTCAATGTTTATGACCGTTTTATGACCACTGGCGGTTTTATTGCGGATTCAATTGCTATAGTAACGGATTTGATTAACTAAAGCAATCGGTCGGTTTTGTTTGTCGCCAAATGAGTAGGTGTACCGTTTACGATCCAAATGACTGCGAATATCGAATATTACGATTGGTCGTACAGTTTATTTGTATTGACTTATGATGTGAAAATATTTTGCTGTGAAATAATAATTTGATGGAAAAGTATGATAAAGTTCCTGCTCATTAAATATTCTTAATAAAGCTCTAACATTGAATACCAAGCAAAGAACAGCCTAACCGGTAAGCATAAGCACTAGAGTCACAAAGCTTGGAATATTTACAGTTAGTTGCGTGGTGTGGAGACGCACAAGCAAAGGATTTTTCGAATATATCAATTAATTGGGTCTTAAGGTTTATGTACCTAGAGAAATTTCTACTTTCCGACTTTCTTAAGGGCGAATCCACGAGGTATATAACACCAAACTTGTGGTCAAACACTATTCCATAAGTAGAAAAAAAATTACAAATTTGTCTATCATTATAATTTTGTTTTGTTGCGTACTTACTCAAACTCAGGAACTCCAATTCTTTTGTAACTGACCACCAAACACAGCGCCATTAATCTAGAGGCATTATTAAGATGGATTGATAAGCTGTGGTACTGTAAAGCAAATTGCAGAATGTAGATGCAACTTTTGTTCGCAGAAATAAGTAATAATCTCTCTTGTGATTATAATATCTGAGGTTTTTATGAAATTTTGAACTGAGCCTAATAATAAAGTTCTATATAGATATATATACTACCCAGGTGATGAGCAATTGTCGCTGGTGGTTACATATTGCTTATAAAACACCTATACCGAGTTTGAATCCCATCTCGGCCTAATACGTTACGTGCAGATTTGCCATCGCTCAAAACAGTAAAGGAAAACATCTCAAGGAAACAGGTACGTCCGAGAACCATAATATGTAATATTAAAAGGCATGCAACATCCACCAACCCACACTGGTCGAGCGTGTTAGAATATGACCATACTCTAGACAAGCATGCTCCATCTTCGATCTCGTCATCACTTACCATCAGGTGAGACTGGGGTCAAATGCTTGACTATCACTAAGATCAAATTAAAAAAAAAAACTCTTTCTGAGAGAAGACCTGTTTTCCAGTAGTCGGGACGTAATAAGCTGATGGTGATTAGATGTTACCCTGACACTTTGTAACTCTGAACCTTTAACCTGTGCTTAATCATTGTTGTTACCAGGCTGCTCTAAGGATTCGTTCCCTTCTCCGAGTTTGATCTTACGTATTCCATGTCCTCGTTACGTCTCGTGGTCTTCACATAATGGCCTTCCGTCCATGCTGTATCTATCTATATAAGAACACATGCAAGTACTCAGTGTACCTAGTCTCCATTGAGACAAAAACTTTAGAGACGTAGCTTTCCATATTAATTACTACGCAGATTCGTCTGCATAGATACAAAATAGCCTATGTTGTAATCCGATGTAACATACATTCTATCTCTTCACTAAATTTCATACAAATCTATTTAGCCGTTATAAGTATAAGGATGAGTATGAAACTAACATTCAAAGTTTCGCATCGCTTTTCTATCCCATGTTAAAATGCTACAATCAAAACATAGTCTCTGTCGATTATGTTATATAATTATTATATAATTATAATTATCTCGGTAGAACTAAAATACTCGTAGTAGATATTGATTGACATCAAATTATCGGCATCTCGTCTCTACTTAATCTTTTTTGTTTAAACCTGTAAATTAAATTTGGGGATTGAATGCCTCTTAAAAAGTTGAAAAGAGTGCTCTTTTATTAGCCCTTAAGCATTGTTTAAGAATTTGAAGGTAAAGGGAGGAACCCTAGTTGGGTAACCGACGACTTTTGCCGGGTCATTATCGTCTCTCCCTATTTTGTTTGTACGCTTCTCGAGACTGAACCATTTAGTTAACTCGATTTATTCCCGTATTTCCATTACTTTGAGTTCATGATCCATTTGCCAACCGAGGTAGAGATTTTTGTTTTAATTGAGAAAAGGTATTTGTTGTACGCTGTGTATCGTTGTTCAGCAATATGGCAAAAACGTTGTCGTCTGCCCAAAAATTATTGAAAACTAGAGATAATTTTTAATTTTCAAGGCCAGACATTATCTTGATATAAATATTATAAATACTAGTTTCAATAAAATGTTTGATTTGAACCTTTCTATAAAGGTACTCGTATATAGTGTGCTTCTATTGTAGTAACATTTGCCATATTATGTCAGATATTATCTAAAGTTTTCATCATGCTTTGAAGTTTTTCTCCTATTCATGTAATAAGTATCTACATAAACTTGTGAAAAACGTACAAATACAAAACTCAAAACACAGTCTCGAATTGATATCGTGCAAGTGGTGCAGTGGATAGATTGTTGGCGTACTTGATGTTTGGTTAGACATCTTGCATTTGTATAAAAACCCATGAAGGCGCACTAAAAATAAATATTTTGAATAGTTTGGCTATATATTGAATAATGACGCTAAGTTAAATGGGGTATCGTAAAATAAAAAACGCCGCTGTTCAGAAATTATATGCTTTCTATAAAAATTGATGCAAATGGCTAGTAGCCGTCAATAGCGGCGATCAAAGGCCTTCGCTCTGCAGTGAACGTCTTGCGACTGGTGATGATGATGATGACTATAAAAATATAGGTAAGCTTGAAATGGAACTAGGTAATTTATAGAAGTGACGTCAATTTCTTTTATACAGTTAGAAAACTTTCTTTGTTAAGGACATATATAATGTCAGGAATAACATGATGCTCAGAAATAAAACCGTATTCGTTGAAATAAAGATTTAATTACAATCGTTACATAATGTTACTCATAACATAATACTAATTAATAGTTATAATAATTATATTCTATAAATATCTATATAGAACATTTAATATTAAGCGAATGTATTCGATTTGGTCACATTGAAAGAGTTTTGTTTAGATGGCGTCATTTTGATACTAATTTAAATATTGTTTAAGTCTTTTGCTTTATTCCAGTATATTCTGTGACCGAGAAAAAAAATTTCGTTGTTATTGCTATTATGCTAAAGTTATAGCAAAGATACCGAATTAAATATAATCAAAATTCAATGGACGCACAAAATATATAATCGATATCCATTGACAAAATTATCTTAAATTGTGCAAGTAACTTTATTTCCAGAGGTGTTCTGTATTAACTAACTTTAATGCTGCAATTTTAGAAAATGTGCATTTATCGATTAAACACTCCGTAGAAGTAGTATTTCTTCGCGTACAAAAGTTTCATTTTTATATTCTGAACATCCGTATTAAACAACTAGGACATATTTGTCGGTCTTATTGATGTTCAAGGCTGAATCGGCTTAATAAATTATATCCTTACAAAACTATTAACCAATCAATGTCTGTACACTCTTTTATTTTACAAATCTCTCTTCTAACCCCCAGAATCTTCACCCCGGACTAGCTGAAAGAAACAATTTAATATTAAATAATAGTGTTGGATGGCCGCGCAATATATTAAAATTACATGTTAAATAACAATAACTGCTAACATGATGAAACATTTTCATGATGAGATTTGGACTTTTCAATGCCTTCGATTAAACCCGTGACAAGGTACATTTACTTGAAATTAAATAAATTGCATAATACTTGTTTATGTCAAATAAGTCTGTTAATAACCTTTCTCTACGGACTTTGGCCGTACCATACTTATATACACATTTGATAAAATGTTCATCAGTTATTGATATTGAACATGTTTTAATTAATTTAATGTCAAATTGTAATTTTATCAATTACCTACTATACAATAGGTAGGTACTGCATTCACATGTGTTATAAAATAGATTACTAGGACTATATAAAGATTTTGAATAAATTACACCAAAAGTTGTCGGTTTTAAAGTACAAACAAGAAAATAGATACTGTTTTACAAATTATGTCAATGTGTTTTTCGTTGTTTGAATCCAAAATAAAATAAATTAAAACATTTAAACGTGCCATCAATTCAATAAATGCGTCTTACTTACACCTTCAGAAGTATGTGCACTCTTAATAAAATAAAATATTCAGAATATATTTATGTACAAGTATATACTAATAATACTTTTAAACAATATTTATAAGCTTTTATCGATGTGTATGTTAACAACAATAAAAGTAGAGAAACCATAATTAAATACTTTGTACACTTCATGTGAAACTAAAATAGAAAATCTACAAAACATTTTATGTACAGCGACAACAACAATAACCAAATCGACGTCTTATCGACTTTAGAATTTAACAAATATTAAACATTAGTCTGTGTAATGAATATATAACCAAACATTATTTTTTTTACACACGCGTGATTTTGTCTTGTCTAAAAACTTAGGACTTCATTATTTTTTTAAGCTAACAAATAAATTCTTGCTCCAAATTAGGGATTCAAATTAGAACAATAATGGAAGAACTTAATAAAAACAAATTAATAAAAGATTCCTTACATATAAATACATAAATGTTGAATATATTTGCTGTACTTATATTTAGATACAGTTACTTACTAAACCAATACAGGGTTTTCAATTATACACATAATATGCTCCTCATGATTTGTAAATAAATTTAAATCCAACATTTTCTTAAATCTATAAAAATACTGAGCAACGTCAATTCGTTTGATTAATTAAGTTATGACAATCGTCGAAATTACAACATCAAACGAAATTTAAGTACTTAACAATTTATACAATCGTATATAATTAACTGTGCATTTTACTTTAGAAATTTAAAAATTACACTATGCGATATACAAATAAATTTTGTATACGAAATTAAATATGTAGTTACAAAGTTTATTTTGACCTATATGTATAGTCAGCCAAAGTCCTATTCTTCTACTTGTTTGCGTTGACCTTATATAACGAAAATGAAACACTGTGCCACTGAGAAGTTTGACAGTCCTTAGTTGTCGACGGGCGGGGCAGCGACCCAGGTTCCACGAGGTTTACCTGGAACAAGCATTCGCATATTTTGTAACTTTACTTACGCACATGGTATAAAGAGGTATACAAACGAAATAAATTCTTACAACATTTATCAATAGACGTTTAGTATGTCCAAACAAACTGTAAAAAACACTTGGCAAGTGAAATCTTTAAAACATAATATCCATAGGGTAAGCAAAATAGCCGAGATATACTAGTGAAAGAGTTATACTAATTAAGCTCTTTAGGTACTCATATATTCTGATACTAATAAAGGATGCATCATTTTAATACATTCGGAATAATAAAAACGTTTTTCAAAAAGAATAGCGGTATTTAAATTAAGAAAAAAAGAAGACCCATCCCGATAGCTGTTCCGATTCTATCGCGGCGTCGCCCGCCGCCGCGTTCACACATACAAACCGAAAAGGTAAAAAAAATATAAACCAATCGAGATGAGGTGACGAAACGTTCAGTCTCATTATCTGAGAATTTATTAACGAATCGCTCGGACCGGAAAACCGAAATGTGAAAGAAATAAAAATTCGACCTCGGCCGCGGTCATCTAAAGTTTGTAGCGGCGTCAATGAAAAAAAGAAGTCAAACAAGTTGTCCGAGCGACCTGGGTCTGAATGAAACAGAGAACCCGAGTCAGGATCGAGAGATAAGAGGTAAGATTAGGGTCGTCGAAAAAAAGGAAAGCAGCTTTTAATGCGGAGGTAGTGTTGTGAATGAAGAGGATCCATTGAGATTCTGCGCCCACGCATCCTACGGTCGCAGGGTGGCGTTATCGCCCGCGTTTGGAGGAACGCCAGATCTCGCACGCCTGCAGCCCTTTGACACCTTTATGATATTACTCATTGTACCCTACATCGTACGTTTTCAGTCTTTTGAACAATTGCCGATTGTGTTATTTAAATCTCATAAGTAGAATCTAAGAGCCCTTAGATTACGTCCGGCAAGCGCATTGTGACTTGTAACATTTCTATTTGAATACAAATAACTGTGTGGTCCATTTAACCACGTTTGTATTTAAATAACTTCGTAAAGATCTTTGTGCAGACAGTTCTTACTCTTGATTTTGGTAAGGATATCATTTTTATATAAATAAACAAAAAAAAATAGAAGTTTTGTTAAAACACGGCAGGCATGTTATTTAAGTCGAATACAAAAACTGACGATTTAAATCCGTTCTTTTTGGGCTACTTTAAAAGGAATGCCGCGATAAGGAGTTATTTTTGCGTCAAAGAATTCGAGGGACAAAAAGGCGTGAAAACCAAAATAATACAAAAGGTTTATAGAAGTGAATTTGTGAGCGTTTGGCTAAAACAAAATTCTTGGCGATGCCATCCTGTGCGGCGACGTCGGAGCCTCGATTTATTGTAATGAGAGGCAGATGGAGAATGCCACTGCTTCTTCTTAGAAAACCGACGACGAGTCTTGGAAGAATGCGCTACGTCAGGCCCATTCGGAACTTATAAAAATTGTCTTCACACGCTGTTACATGCTAGACATAAATAAAAATGGCTTCAGATAAATATCTATAAATCAACTGAACCCTGATATCACGCCACGGGGAGACAAGTAGATCATGGCCACATATGTATGAAACACATTGTATCGAAGCGTAAAGTAAAATTAATGTGACACACACACACATCGCTGCTTAACATCAGGAGACTTGTGGTCAAACGCTGTCCTTTAATGTAGATCATAGAATACATATTGTTCTAGGTAAAAGAATATTTTGGTGAGTAGTGTAATTTATATATTTCTCAACAAAAATAAGGTCCTTTTCATGTAATCCTCCTAATTTGACGACCGATGTGGCGCAATGGGCGAATAGCCGACTGTGAAGCGTGAGGTCGCGGGTTCGATTCCCACTACAGAACAAATATTTGTGCATTGAAAACAAAAAAGCGCAAGTATTTGTTCTGTGTCTGGGTGTTGTGGATCCCCGATCCTCGTAGTTTCTGATACCCTAGATACAGGGAAACCTAGTTAGGGGGCAGAGCCAATGTAAAAAAAAAAAAAAAAAAAATTCAACCACTATTTTTATTTTTCCTGCGAGGTCTATGCATTTCGGAATTATTGTTGGGATTTTGTTTTTTTTTGTCATTCTTTTATGGCTGGACGAATTTTGTTGCATATAAACAATGGAGACCACAGAGATTCGCCGTAGGCTACTTTTTATCGCGTAAAAAATTTAACTCATCTCGAGAATATTGAAATTTTTAGGCTGACTATAGGCTATTGGCTAGTTAGTATATTCTACTCGGTCTACCTCTCCCTCTCTTCCCTTCTACTTTTCCTTCTTTATGGTTCTGTTGTATGTTTATGTTTTCTTTATGTTTATGTTTTTGTTTTTATGTATTCGTCATGACGTACCAAGTATACTTATACCGACTGATACCTAGCCAAACATCTTTCCTCTTCTTATCTCTACTGCTGTTAATATCGTTCTTTTTTCTCCTACTAAGTCCAATATACTTCTTCTTGGCTTTTTTCTTTTCAGCTGATTTTCTCCATACGTCGCCAACAACACATCTCAAATGCCTGCAATCTCTCCCTGTTCCTTTAGGTAGGTACAGTCAGCAACAAAAATAGCTGATCATACTCGATTTTTCAAATGCGTATAGTAATAGGTAATGTTTATTTGCACATTGAAAATTAAAAGGTTGCGTTTATACAACACACATGTTGTTAAAGTGATGATCTGGTCGAAAGCTGGTGGTTAAAATGTATAGAAAATTGTAAAATTGGTTTTTGTCCAGCGAATTTTGTCGTTGACTGTACTAAGTACCCGATGACATACAAGGTTTCTAGTCTCTTAGTCAATTTAAAGGGGAACACACAGCACATTACATTTGCATGAATATCTAGCAACGTGACAGGTACAAGTCAGCGACAAAAATAGCTGATCATTTCCAAATATCCTTTATATCAGTAACTTTAGTTTTTCAATTAACAAGGAGGCGTTTGACAACATCACAACACACCTGATGTTAAGTGATGATGCGATCAAAGGTGGACTTTTGTCCAGGGACTTTTGTCGTCGACCGTACAATAAGTGAGATTCTTTTCTGATTTGACACCCAATTTTTCAACTTGTTTCTTTATTCATGATGTTCCAACCACAGTTAACTGAACAAATTGTTTTTCAGAAGTGAAACTAGTGCCTGTAAAGATTTTATTGATGTAATAATGCGTGGAAATTGCTAATTTGGCCAACGCGCCGCATGTAGGCGTGCGGATCGCGTCGCCTGACAATGACAAATGACGTAAGATTGTAATCTGGCCGCCCTCGAGGCGCGTCGCCCTTCCGCCTCGAGCGACTCCATTGTTTTCAATTACCCACATGACACCCCGGCGGGAACCTCTGCTACTAAACCGCAACTCGGTTTATGGTCTTTTTGCTCTGTAGTAGTTGTATTTACTGTATGATATGAAGTATGAACGTTTCGTTATCACATACGAAGCGTAGACGGGATTCAAAATCGCTATCGGCGATGTGTGGCGCACTCGTTTTCGTTTATTTATACTTGGCTGTATATTTTTTACCATTGCTCAAAACGGTGAGGGGCGACATGGCAGGGAAACCGGCATGTTCAAGAACCACAACATTCAAGGGTGTGCGGCATCTACCAACCCGCACTGGGCCAGCGTGGTAGATTACGGGCCATACTTTCCCTCTGAGCGAAGGCCTGATTCTCAGCAGTGGGAACCTAATAGGTTATTGATGTATCATGATATTTATTTTGTCACAAGTCATCTGGTATTGAGTGTCGATGTGTTCGAAGGTGGCACGAAGCTACACCTGGATTGGGAACTGGCTCTCAAGTACCTACCAATATGTATGGAACCATAAAATCTTATATAAATCGTGCATTTATGTCAAATCGTCACAAAACACATCAGATGCAAACAAAACATGCAACTGCTATTACAGTTATCTACCTATAGGTATCCTATCGTGGAATACAAATGAAATTGTTCCACGAATTAATCTTGTGATACTCAAATACCTATACTAATTATGTATAGGTATTTGAGTAACACCCACGAGAATACGACTTAAATAAATAAGTTACAAATAAAAAAAGGACGAATATCTACAAACCATACATTTGGGTTCGGTCAGTTCACGGTCAGTGCCAGTTAACTTTGCAATAATATCTTTAATTAGCGGAAGTTAGAAGAAGCAGAAAGTAATATTAATACGCAATTGTTATTTATTCAAGTAGTTAATAGTCTCTGTGTGAGAAGCCCAGAGTCCCAGTAGTGGGAACATAATAATCTAATGATGATGATTAAGTCAAGTTGAAATGATTTATGCAGCCTACAAAAGTTTAAATCTAGCCAAACTTGTGATTTACCTAATAACTACCAATTATCGCATTTTAATAAGTTGATCCTAGTATGTACAAGATCTGCTGTAGGTTGACAAGATACTCTGGTGCATGCAACTACATTCGGTTTCCACTCACCGTCAAATCAGATTCACTCGTGATTCGATTGGATGTTAAAGTCATTCTCGGCAACTGCTAATATTTGCTCTTAACGATTCAGTTGTGTATTGCACCAAAACGTCGGAGTTAGCAAAGGTTGAAATTATGATTCGTTAGAAAAAAATAATAACCTTTTATAGAAGGGTTTGAAGGCGGCAGACCCTTCGTTATGATGCGGCTGGTTGGGCTGGTGGTTGTGGTGCTGGTTGTGGTACGCGTCTCGGTGCGGTGACTGCTGGTGCCGCGGAAAGCAGTACCCAGCGCCGCCACCGCTGCCCAACGGGTTGGCCACGCTCGGAACCTTCATGTTGGGTGGCGTCTGAGGTGGTGTGTCGGTCTGCACGTCGGGGAACGCGGCTGGGTGCACGCACGGATGCTGTGCTCCGTACTGCGCGCCTGGAAACCCACCGTAGCGGCCGTATGCACCGCTGGCAGGACTCGCCGCCGCCGTAGCTGGCAGCGCGAACCCGTTGACGCCGCCGTCCGCGGCGGGCGCTCGCTCCGCTCCGCCGTACGCATGTTGCGAGTGTGGCCACGGCTGCGCAGTCGGCGGCGGCGTCTTACACGCGGCCGTGTCCGCAAGCGACCATATCTTCGGCTTGGACGCCGGGATCGGCACCCCGCAGTCGCCTGCGCCCCGCTTCCCATCTTCCTTTATTCCGTATCCGAGCATCTGGTGGTGCATGCCCTGCAGCATATCGTCACCTTTACGCTCCTCATCTGTAAAGATAATCGTATTCATCGATCATATTTTATGTCCGATTGGCAATAAACGCGCGTGCGCGCGTCGGCAATCAGATTAGTCGCAATAGCCTCCGCAACTAACGCGACGACATAAACGAGGGCTTAAAATGTATTTCGTAAAAATCGATAGGTTGCGGATTGCGGATCGGACACGGTCGACGCGGGCGTTACGGGCGCGCGACGTAAGTTTTACCTCGTAAGATGTGAAATCTCCGAGCTCACCCCAGAAAAGTCGTGTGAAAATACGTTTGGCGTGCAGTGACCCATTCGTTAAGTGGTTATCCGATTAGCGAAGTGAAAATACCACTTTGGGGCGCGACTCCCCCGCCGCGGGCGCGATGCCCGGCGATCCCTTTCGTGTTTAAGCCGAGCATTTATTTCGCATTTCCCGAAGCCCCACGGCATCACGCCGCACTACCGCATACCACACCGCTCTTCACGGAATAAATACGTTCTCCCGGTTCCTACTTGTACTCTTCACTCTTTTTACCGTTGTAGTAAAGTTATTAAAGTTGTGTCTTGAAGTCTTAGTGCAAATGTACATTTATGTATGTATATGCTTTGTAATATTTCAGTTTGCACTTTTATAATGTTCATTTTTGTTAGATAAGACTTAGAATTTATCAAATTTTATCGAGTTCATAATTATTAGAGATAGGTAAAGAAAAGGACATAGGTATGTGAACTACTCAATTCACTTTGTACTGAAATAATGTTATTGTACAGTTCCACAAACATATTTATTTAGCCAATTTTATAATGCTCTAAGTATAATCATATTGCCATTTTCTGTTGTTAAGTGGCTTTCTGAGGACGCGGGGGGTGGGGTACTAATGAAATTCAGAGGCCCACGAGAGGCGAGCGGGGTGCGACCGCTCGACTTCATTCGCTTTATTCCATTTAATGCTGACTGCTCCTAGCTTTTAAGAGGGGTTATCCGCGTTGCCCTTCACTAGGGATAAATAGGGACGATACTGATACTCCGCGCGAAGATATTTATCCGGCAAATTGTTTTAATTTTCATTGTATTAATCTAATAAACGCCCACAACGGCGGGAGATAAGCTAAAATTGGATAATTTTGTTATGTTTTATGTTGGAAATATGTTTCGTGAGTCCGTTGAGTTAATTTCTTTTGAAATCGGGGTTGTAAAGTGGTTATAGGAATGTATTTATGTCGAACATTTCTAAGAAAACTGAAGTGTGCCAGATAACGTTGCATTCATATCTTTTTCGGATTTAGGCTAAAGATACATATTAGCTCCTAATTAATATACAATGTATAAATTAAATTAAGAAACTAAACGGAAAGCTATGGTAAGTTAATCGGTCGTTAGTCAGGCACCCAATCCTGTGTTGATAAAGGAAATCCGTCAATAAACATTTATCGGATGCAGTTCTAGTGGGACTATTACCCCTGGGTATGCAAACTAAAGATTTATCTGAGTGCTGATAATGGTAACATGGCATCCCCTCTAACTTCTGACGAGGTTAGTGTTAACGCAGACGGACCGAGTGGTTAGTCAGTCGACCCTATACGACGAAGTAAGTGGCTTTCCTCTCCTGTAACCGTAGAATTGAATCACAGTAATTGAATAGGGTCGAAAAGCAGCATAAAGGCGTCACAGTCTTTTATCTCGTTTGAGTTTATTGCATTACTAAATCTGCGTGTCCCCAAACTAGAGTTACTGCTAATTCTATCCTTACATAATTAGATTTAAACGCACCGGCGATCCTGTCCCTTATCAACCAAACACGATTTTTTAAAACAGATTTGGTCTTGTTCATTCGCAACTTCCATGTTCGTTTCGACCCTTCTATACCTTTGTTTCATTTTTCATCTTTTTATAGGCTCATTCAATAATGAAGCTCCTGGCAGCTAGGGCATATCCCATATATTTTAAGTTGGGTACCAAAATCGTGTTTCATGTTCCTAACTATTATTATAATTACTATTAGGTTATTTCATCACGTACATTTTACCAAATTTATGGGTAGGAAGCAGCAATAAAACGTGATCACTTTTCCTCGTGTACCACGAACCATCACGTGGTATTGAGGTCAAAGGCATAAAACTTTGGAAATGAAAAGGCTTTTTTGAGGAAATTAACGTGAAATACGTAAAGAACCGGTATTTGGAATGCATAAAACGAGTTTGTTAATAAAGCGGACTGTTTTATTTACAGTGTCAGTGTCATGTGATTGATTGTCTCAGCAGATCATTGCCATAAATTGTAATGTTGTATATTTGGTGGTGGCTACATCGCTGCGGCGCGGCGTCCCTAGCGCACCCCCGACCGCGTGCACTCTCTGCAGGCCTGCACTTTACTGTCGAGGTCACTGCAATTTATTACTTCGCAGGAGAACTACCAAGCCCTCTTCTCGCACGATGCTCACTTGTTTGTATAACGTCTACTCGTTTTCCATTAACGCGCGCCGGATTAATATTTTGTTTGCGATGCGTGCGCTCACGACAAAAATTAACATTTATTGGTGGGGTCCGAAAATGAAGCTTTTATTCATGAGTGGCTTAGCGCGGGATAGTTCTGGATGTTTGTTTGCCGACTTCGGTCTAGGGATCGCGTGTGAAAGCTTTTATACTGGCTTTGTTTGCCGTGACTTAAAATGATATATTACACGTCGCTAACATTGACGTTTTTGTTAAAGAATGGTTATGTATTGCTAGTGAGAAATGTTACGAATTATTTATTCGCTTGTCAAGGTTTGTTGGGCAAAGAACAATTTTAGTGTAATAATTATTTAATAACATTATTAGTCAATTAATTACAGTTATGCGTGAACTAGACTTCTGTTTAAAATTGATCAAAAGTTACTTATTAAAACTATTTTATTTCCTACTATAGTTTAGTCATTTCAAGTGAAGTTTTGAAATGACTTTATCCAAGTGCCTACCTGAGTAAACCTGTGGGTGATAATAAACAGAGTGTCATAAAAGACTTTGTAGATTATACCGGATTATTTAGAGCTAGATGGTTGACCATTGATGATGGTGATGATGCATATTATATCATCACAACACATTGGGCTAATTCAAGGACATGGATTAAATGCTTATCTACACACATATGTACATGTGTGTGTTGATATGTATGTGTTGTGTTGTAAAAACAGTCATAGGTGTCGATTCGTTTTTGCAGTCACTAAAACTAAACTAAGTGTGACAGGTCTAATAGTATTGCTGTCTTTTTCTAACCACTAAAGTGAAAAAGAACAGCATTACTTTTAGAAATTTCAAACTTAGTTTAGTTTTAGAGAATGCAAAACCGAATCGACACCAGTATTTATCTTAAACCTCTCCTTATAGGTAAGAAAACGCGACTTCCACTAAATATTCCGAGGACCAGAGAAGGAGTAAGTTATAATTATTAAGTATTATATCATACTCCCCTGCGTTTGTCTGGCGCGGAAGCCGCCGCGGGGGCGCGTGCCGGTAATCCCGGGCACAATAGGTATCTTGCAACTTTTGTTGCTTTTGTTGCCGTGGAGAGGGTTGCGCGGCTAAAAAGAAAAACCGGCCAAGTGCGAGTCGAACTCGCGCACGAAGGGTTCCGTACCATACCTACTCCCTACTCATCCCTACTTAACATTATAAATGCGAAATTAACTCTGTATGTCTGTCTGTCTCGCTTTCACGCCTAAACTACTGAACCGATTTAAATGAAATTTGCTGTTTATTGTGATAAACTGTAGCCCACGCGGGTATAACCGTGGAGAACAGCTAGACCCATAAAAACAACAAAAAAGTCATGTCTGTTGTATGGGAGCCCCCTAAAATATTTATTTTATTCTATTTTTTGTATTTGGAAATTCAACTGTCTGACTAGAACGGTTCATGAGATACAGCCTAATGACAGACGAACAAACAGAAAGACATTCGGACGGACGGCGGAGTCTTAGTAATAGCGTCCCGTTTTACCCATTGGATAAGTACGGAACCCTAAAACGGAGAGGTGCCACAGGAAATCTATTTAACCCAGTCTATCTTTTCTCGAATTGAAACGCCATAGTTTTCATATCTTTGTGCCCTACCTTTTGCGGGACTCCAATCAGAGTCGGAAACAACTTAGGTACTTCTTGCTTTCTTTACATAATTTATTTCTTTTGCAAGTTAACATTGTTAACATTGTCTTGGCGTTCTAAACATTACTGGAAAGCCAGAATAAATATCGTGAAATCATTTTTTTTTTACTTCTTGCTGTGTATCGTTTGACTCTACAATTCACCTGATGTTAAGTGACGAAGTGATCGAAGGTGGCACCACGCTTTTATGTGGTTACCTCATCTCTCCCACAGCCAGATGCATGTTAAATAAAAACTGTAGCCTATGGTAATAGTTTACTATTTAAAGTTTATTATTAATCAGCTAAGTAAATTTTTCAAAACTTTAGTAGGTATATTTACTAGACGGATAACCTATAACTAACAACAAAGAACAATTTTGAAGTAGACCACTCCATTACTGCTAGTCTGTATGCAATTGTGTGAACCTCGTTGAAGTGCGCTCTCGTACTCGAGAGATCTCAACAGTTTATTAACAACGTTATATGCCCCCAAGTGGTAACGCTACGAGCGACGGCGGGCCTGACGGCGCGCGGCATAGAAACCACGAATTAAGTACACTTCTTCCCAACAATAGGGAGGTTCATTACGCGAGCGTATGCGGCGCGTCACCCGTGACGCCCTCGCCATCGCCTTCCATTAGCACCGTGAACTTTGCAATGAAAACACTCGTGTTCCAAACCATCTTTATAACAACAATGCCTACTTATAATTTATGTTGTTGACAAGCGAGACTAACACTCGTATTTCCACTCGACACTCTCACGTTCCGCGCCTAATACGCATCTGGATTTTATTATTGCACTTATAGCGTCCGCAGCTTCCATTAACATATAAAATGCATTCCCGCGAACCCGACACCGACTTATAAGTGGGACTTATTCATTCATATTAATGAAAATCGCGTATGTATTGCGATGCTCTGCTGAAAAACGTCGAGCACAACAAATAAATAACGATGACAAAGACAGCACCGGAAAAAGGTTCCACATTCAATTGAAACACATTATAAATCCCCAAAACCGTACTTACTTACGTTCCGACGGGATATCCTCATAAAAGAAACGATCCACGAACTCGACAAATCCTTTGGCAAGAACATGAAGTAGGGCAGATCGTCAGACACGGCGAACGCGACCTCCGAGCCTCAGCCTGCGCTGTACCGATGAACGGAAAACGCGTTATATGAAATTTGGCCCGGGCGCCGCCCACTTTACTACGAATAGGAAATCCGGGAGCGAGGAGCGGTTACGCACAGTTACACGCCTGAGACCCTCTCCTCCCCGCCCGCCCACGCCGTGCGCCGCCCGCCCGTCGCGGCCCTCGCCTCCCGATCCCGTACACCCCAGGCCCTTAGCCGCGTTATGCCAATTCACTCCACGATTTATACACCGACAAAATTAAAGCAATTTTAAATGGTTTACAACAATTCCTACTTCAAATAGCAGGCAATACCCGGACTAAAAGATAATTAACGAAGCCACATTCAACGTCATCGTTCGCAGTCGCATTCATTGACAAAAAAAGCAGACATTAACAAACAGTATAGAAACGTTTAAAATTCGCATCGCATTGAGGGACAATACATAATTACGTTCACACTAAAAATGTGACAATCAAATCGACAACCGACAGTCAAACTTTATTAATACCCCGAAAGTGTTTTACTGGAAAAGATTGACTGTCAGTTGTGAAAAGGGAAAAAACTCAACGAACCTTTATGTGCTTTCATTTTGTCCTCTTGTTCGTCTTTGTCCTTCTCTTCATCCGATAGCATGGTGTCATCGTCGTCGTCGGTCTTGTTTTTAGGCTCCCACGTCATCTTGTTTTCTTTCTTGAGCCGACGGCGTGCGTTCGCGAACCAAGTCGAAACCTGCGTCAGTGTCATCTTTGTGATGATTGCGAGCATTATTTTCTCCCCTTTCGTTGGATAAGGGTTCTTCTTATGCTCGTTAAGCCACGCTTTGAGCGTAGCAGTAGATTCCCTCGTCGCGTTTTTCCGCCGCGCCGCTAAATCGTAGCCGGCGCCGTATCTGTTAACAAACACGTTTATACTTACATACACCTAGTAAGAATTACACGCTTCCGACCTTAGCACACCAAAATTTCGCAGATAGTCGAATTGAATCAAACCACCTTATTATACGAGTCGTACTTCTGATCATCTTATGATAGCTTCGAAAAATATATCAAATTCCGTTTATTATTTACATTACAACCAGGAACTTTGAAACTGACGTCGACGTTCAGATTATTATTTATATGATCGTATAAAAGCAAATAAATGTTCTATATTATTAAGTGAAATATTAGAGAGTCACCGATGTATTTCAGAACGGCCGTTTTGCCCATGCGTCTGTTGGTTCGTTTACAGCAAGTAATAAATTGGCTTTTAAATTCGTAACAGATAGGCGTTTTATTAGGGGCAATAGATTTCTCGTAACTGCAGCAAAAATAAAGATACCGTGGCACCAAACGACGTTCGGTATACTTTTAGGGCCTACGGCAGTCCCATTTGCATCCGCATTCAAAGCGTAATTGTGGCGAAATGTTCCGCCTCCCCCGGCGTGGTCGTATCTGACTTCGATTTTCTCGTTGACATGACAAAAGCGCGGTCTGAAGGGTCCAATAAATAGGTATCGCGCGTGAAAATTGCAAAAAATGGTCTTTTGTAATGAAATGTGGAAATCTTAATGTTCGATACACTACGCAATGTGCTTGAATGAAGGAAACTATTTAATCTTTTATTGATGACCTCACAAAATAGTTTTTGTTTTTAGTAAATTATGTATAGAGCGTTAACTTTGTTTTATGAAAATAGTTTTACAAGCAATGTGCTCGTTGCAAGCCACATCGAGATTTAAAAGAAGCCTAAGATTATGTTTTTTTATTTAAGAATATTAAATTTAAAGACATTGTCCGTCTTAAAGTAGTAAAGGGCGGTGCAACTCGGGTGCAAGTGCAGGGCGGTGCAATGCAACACAGGCGTGGGCAGCTGGGCGTTCTCAGCATACATCGATTGCGACGCCATCTTGTTCGCTGAAGTCCGGACCACACCGGTATTTGCCGTGCACTCGTCGCCTTGACCACGAATTCTCTAAGCACGGGCTTATACAAGCGCCGCTGCCTGTCGAAACATTGGTTACTGGAAGTTACCGTTCGGTTTATTTTAACCGGTGCAGTGTCAACCCCGGTACTATTGAATCGGGCGTGTAGTTCTGACTCAATTCCCAACATCTGGTCTACATCGCTCACCAAGATAGTTTTCCCATTAATACTTCTTTAACAAAAACTATTATTCCCACTATCTATCGAAACTGTCTATCGTGTCTATATTAACGTTGACTTCCTCTTAGAGAAATTAAGATTGAAGATATTAATACCCCTATGTCAAAGGCGCATCCATGCAAAGCCTCTGAAACCGAACAGCATTAGTTTGAACATGAATAAGCTCTTCAGAAACCTACGACAGTTAGCGGCGGCGTCGGGGCGCGGTGGTGCGTCTTACGAAAACAAAGCGCTTCATTGCTTTAATGTTTTATTAACTCGACGACATCGGTTAGTTTTCAGCTACACAGCGCTGACTGGGCCTTTTTCAAGCTTTGTTAATTAATTTAGACAGGTTACTCACTCCCGCCCGCCGTGTTCAGAACATGTGCGTTTGGTTAGGAGATCGTTAATATTTTCATGGGCGGAAACACTTTGTATCTTGTTAATATGGGGATAAAATATAAAACCGAGTCTCTGATTTTTTTATGTTTTTGGTCTCTTATTACGAAAAATGTATGTGTATGTGGTTCTATTTTGAACGACATGCTCTTATCGTAATTGATCTTAGTCAATATGACAATTACATAGTCGTGATTGTTGTTTTTGTGGCAGTAATCAGATTGGATACAATCGCTAAGAACGATCATTAAGTGATATATAGATACAAATTTTAACAGAGTCCAAATGATATCTTGTTTTGGAAGTATCACTCTGGGCGGGCGGTTACTGACAAGCGCCGTACATATTTGAGCCTACACAGTATTCAATTCGCGGTATCGGAGGTTTACGATCTGCCCGCTTGGGGGAATTGCGGCCTTTACGTGCCCTCCCCCGTAAACCGAACTGTTATGTAACACACGTACATAAGTAATACCCCCCTCCCTGAGGGAGACTCGGCTCGTATAGTAGAATTAGGATTCGCAACTGGAGTGCGAGACGAGTAGGCGTTTTAGAAGCGACGCTGTTGCGTTTATTTTGTTGTCGCTCCACTCTGTCACAATTCACAATAGACGACACTAAAGTGCGGTCTGTTTATTATCCTCGAGATATTAAGTATTTTTACTCTCGACCACTGCTGAAAATAAAAAGCGTCGTTTGTTTATCACAGGATTTACAGGAACCAATAAATGTGTTATGAAATTTTGAAATTCACACCGTTTGTACCGTACCATTGTACTAAGCTAGACAGAAATTCTAGTAAACTTTTTAGCGGGTCACATAAATTTTTTTGTCGATGTGTTATTTTTATCTCTTACAACGTGGCATTTAACTACATGTCTCATGTGATGTTAATTGATGATTGAGGGTAGCTAGCCAGGCGAGCACTAGAAAAATACCCACCATCAAGCCAAGGTAAACTGTAATTAAGTTTGAAGAACATGTAGTTACTATATGACGTAGAATACATATATTTTTATACAAGAGGTGTCGACACCTGCGACACAGTTTAATACTCCTGCAGGTGTCATCGTTTCTCTATTCCTTACTAACACAAATGTTATAAAAAAAAACCAACCCTGTTAAAATAGTCTCAATTTGTGTTGATTGATCGCTAATTTCATAATTCGATCTAGCCTTAATTGACACTAAAATTAGGATGTACGTAAATTATTCTGTTCATTTTTTGCGTCTAATTTCAAGTATGCTATGCTTGAGCTGTTATTATATTGCAACCCAATTTGCACACCGAAAGGTTAAAATA
This sequence comes from Opisthograptis luteolata, assembly GCA_931315375.2. Taxonomy (NCBI): domain Eukaryota; kingdom Metazoa; phylum Arthropoda; class Insecta; order Lepidoptera; family Geometridae; genus Opisthograptis; species Opisthograptis luteolata. The sequence goes on from OV928033.1 coordinate 10,806,563, forward strand.
TGGCGATCTAACTATTTCGTTCTAACACCCTTTATTGTATACCCCATGTTAATGCAAATAAATTATTTTGATTGATTGATTGATGTGTATTTCTATGACTTGTAGAAACAGTAAGAAAAATATGAAAAACAACGAGACTCGTGTTCACGCATTGTATTGTTAGCGTACAACATTATCGCACAAATGTTTTTGTAATTGCATTCTGTCGTTTATCTTCAATATTGACGTATGACGGACGTTGGCAAGTCACTCAATCAGATTGCAATCCAACGCAGGTAATTAGTTACACTAATTACTGTTGCTCAGTGAAGGCCCGACATCACTCTGTCAAACAATTAATAATGACGTGATGAAAAATTTAACACCACACTCGATTAAGATGTACCCGCCGTCTGGAGCATGTACCTATTACTTATTATTTAATAATGACTTTCAATGTTGTTATTTCGGATTACTTCAAAGTAATTGTTTCCTCTTTCGGCCATTATGAGTACACATCTACACACCCACGTCTAAGTATATATTACGTAGGTTATTTGGGTATACAACGCCTCTTCTGCATTCAAAACATAATCATCATACAAATATATTTATGTGTCGTTTTCATCAGAACAAAATATTTTAGCTATAAATTTTACGTCCAAATAAGTTATGCGCATGGATATAGAGTAATAGTTTTTTAATAACACATCCTTTCTAATAAACAACACATGCCATTGCTGTTCTACGAGTAAGCCCCAAGTTGAAAGGGTCGTTAGCAAATAAATGAGTCTCGAAATGGTAAGTGTCGTTTGAATGGCACGTCTCGTTAACAAGCGATGCTTACTTGGTTTATTTAAAAAGTAACAACCCAAATCGTTGGCACACAAATAATTCCCTTCAGAGCGTCGCACGCTCGAGGCTTGGTAATTTCCTGCGTATTTTGATCTCAATGGTGCGGTACAAGTGCTCCCTCCTCTCATTTCTCTAATTTTTGTACGTTTTCTGTGCTCGAGACTTGTGTTAAAAATAGCTGAGTAATTTTTCATTTCGGCGCGCGGCGGGCGTGGCAGATTACAGGCTGTTCAAAATAATACGCCAACGGTACTTAACTCGAATGCGCCTACACTTGCGGCCAACTTTTGTTATTTTGTACGCTTTTCACCGTACTTGTTCTTTTGTGAGGTTATTTATTTAGTGCGCCTAACTTATTGCGGTCCCTGGAACGTTTTATAGCCCTCTTATGAAGTTTTTCTTTTGAAGTAAATTTACCTACACGATTTTGCTGGCAAACCGCATGTAATTAATTACACTTGCAAATAAATGATTGTTGTTTAGTTGATGGCGACAACTTGACAACATGTTACACACGTAGTATTTTATCACGTCTCATTATTTTTCGTGCTGTGGATGGATACTTATATGCAATAATTGTTTTTGTAGTTGAAGAGCTCTCTAACAAGAGATCACCCTATAATTGCGTAGGAATAGCGAACAATAGTGTGTGACGCCGGAGACGCTATATATCACGGAGTATTTCCGTGCTCGCCGCCGACTCTAGCCACGTCTTTTTTACGCATAAAAACTAATGTCGCCTCTAATTATTTTTAGATTATAACGCACCGCCTGCGATATATTAAGTCGAGCGCAGCCGAATTGTCAGCATAACTTCACTTTGATGTGCCATGATTTGTTTTTATTTTCAGGCAGTTCCAACGTGATTCATGGATGGATAAATTTCAAGTGCGCCGTGAAACGTATATTTAATAGTTGCGTACGCATAATACATTGTTATGTTATGACACTTTTATAACAACTTTGTCGATTTATATGACTATTTAGTGTTATAAGATGTTGGGATATAAATAAAATTGAAGAGGCCTCCCTCGCCTGTCGACATGTCTAACGGGTTGATAAGTTTGCCAAAAACGTCAAAGCAACGCGTCGCGTCGTGCGATCGCATTTCAGAGAAAAACTGTGAAAATCAGGAGCTAGCGCGAATGGATGTGGCGTCGTTCGTCTCTGTCAAACTCGCGGGTGGAGATGTGTCAGAATGAGAGGGCAAGCAACCGGGAGTGGTTACTCGGTCATTTGTCCCTTGTGGCTGACACGCACTGCCTAGCGCACCGCTACGTGAGATGCCCTTATTGTTGATTGTGCATACCGCGTTTCGTTTGGAACACTTTCAGGAAAATCATTAACTTTTCAAAAACACTAATGTTGTTGATTTACCTACATCATCATCATCATCAGCCTTTCACGTTCCCACTTCCCACTGCTGGGACTCTGGCCTTCTCTCAGAGAGAGAGTATGGGCTGTAATCTACCACGCTGGCCCAGTGCGGGTTGGTAGATGTCGCATGCCCTTGAATGTTGCAGTTCTTGGGCATGCCGGTTTCCTCTCGATATTTTCCTTTACCGTTTTGAGCGATGGCAAATCCGCATATAACTTATTAAGTCATAGGTGCGGGTCGAGAGGATTCGAACTCGGTGTCGGCATCTTGTAAGTCGCACGCCTAACCGTTCGGCCACCATCGCTCTTATACCTACATCATTGTGTAGAAAAATCTTTAGTAACATATTAATATTGATTTTAGAGTGAATTTAAAATATAATATTAGTGTTGGAGAGTTCTGAGAAATAAAGTCCAAACTAAAAAAACCTCAAACAATTAACCCTATAGGTACTTACGAAAAAAGAAGTATACTTCTAAGATGACCGTTGTTAATTTTACGCTCTATTTATGTTCAAGAAATATGACACCTTAAGAGTTGAGATGCGTCAAAAGCCGCATTATATTCGGCTTGTCAATACTATCAATGATGTTACGATTAAACGCATCAACCGTTGGTTATAATAATATATAACTGGATACAGTCACTATAGCTAAACAAAGGAACGAAGTACGACTCGGATGAACGTGGTTGAATTCAATAAACCGTCCCATTTACAAACGCTTGTAAAAGGGTACATGTGCACAACATAACAAAATTTATTAAAGTCAGAGAGAGTCGCCAAATACAAACATGAGCCTTTCGCAGTGCAATCTATTAGAGAGATAAGTCTCGATAGGGAGGTATTATGCTAATCCGGGCTGCGCGGGCTTTATCTAAAGTGGCGCGGGCGTTTTGGACCTCAGGGGTCTGCGGGCTCTGGGGACTTACCCGTAGGCAGCGAGCGTCGGGTCGTAGGGGTAGTAACCGCCGGAGGGTTGCAGGCCGGCCGACGTCCACGCTGACATCTCGCCGCCGCCCTCCTTCAGGGCGTAAGGGTTGCTCTGAAACATTGCACCACACAATAAGGAAACACGAAGATACAACACCGTATGAAGTCTTTTGTAAAGATTTGATAGACTTTACTTGGGTTTATTCCTCCATCTATAAAATAATAAAGGTGACAGCTTCTTAGGCTTACCTACAATAGTTTATTGTACCTATACCTACCTGTTTATAAGATAGTTAGTTAACGCTGTCACCGTTTTCTGAGTGTATTCAAACGCTTAAGGTATTACAGAGTCATACACATAACCTAAAAGAAACACGAGCTTATCTTCGAAACGGATTTAACAAATAAAGCTAGCACTCTACATCGCTAAGCTCGTATGTGTAAGCTGATGAATCTCAACGAGTAATACCACTTAGTCAATCGGGCTTACAAATACGCACGCTCGAATTTAATTAAAGTTAACTTAATAAAAGGGAATAAACTCACGAACAACAATAAAAGTCCCAAGTGTACAGGCTGACATATCACTAGCGTATTTGCATAATGTATGGATGCAGAGGGGAAAACTATTAAGGCCTGACGCAAGTGTGCACCCATTGCGTGATAGTTGTTTAACAGCCAGCGAGTGAGTGCGACGTACCCTCCGTAGAGTTATTCGCATACATTAGGAGCAACTAAATTAAAAGTGTGAACGATTCTAGGGCGCCTCGGGAGTAACATCCCTCACCACTCACCCCACTGTATTCGAGCTCGCTCCTCTGATGATAATAAAATGAAAAGCATTATGATATGTACGAGTACGTGCGGAGGCATTGGTTGACACCCGGGATAACTGAATAAAAAGAGCAAGCTTATTTGTTCCCCTAGTGTTAAGTAACAAAGTGTCTATTTGCGTTTAGTTTTCCCAGCTCACATTACTTTTAGATTTTGTGAGCTGAAGACGAAAATGTTATAATCTTTTACATCGAGCAGTGGGTTAAACTTAAATAGCACATCCAAATAAAATCACTAAACTAAACCTTAAAATGCGAAAGTGTGTGTGTGTGTGTTGATGATTGTTACCACGTATCACCGTAACTACTAAACAGATTTTGATGAAATTTGGAGTGGAGATAACTTATACCTTGGATTAACACATAGGATAATTTTGTCCCGTAAAAAGGTTCCTGCGGTATATCGGGAAGATGCGGGTGAAACCGTGGGGCGCAACTAGTAACTTAATAAGCACAGGTAAACCGTCTTTCATTGTAATTAATATATGTATTTCAATTGTGAACTAGGAATCACTTTATTTCATTTTAATAACGTGGTTCGATATATTGTAGCTTCTAAATTATGTATGCATTAAAAAGTTACCCATATTTTAATAAAGTTTATTATCCGTAAAAGAAACTGAAACGTATAAGTTACGCCATCTAACTAACTGACAGCGAACTAAATGGAAAATGCCCTTGGAAAATCGATGATGCCATTGTGCAAAAGCGAAGTGATGTGCATGCAGACGCCACCACCGCCAAGGCGAATGTCCCGGATTCGAACCCTAGCATGAACTTGAGCTTTTGTTGAAGTATCCTCAGTATCCCTGCGAAAATAACTCTTTCTGTCTGTCTGTCTGTTACGCTTTCATGCCTAAATTACTGAACCGATTTAAATTAAGTTCGGTACAGAGATAGTCTAGAGTCTAAGAAAGGACATTGGCTACTTTTTATAGACTGTATAATAAACTGTAGCCCTCGCAGGCGAAACCGCGGGAAACAGTTAGAATTTCTATAAAAATGTAAAAGTAAACTAGCCATAACAATAGCTCATTAATATATAGATATATATATCAGCGGTTACATTCACGCGAATAAGAAAACATTTGTAATGAAATAGTTTTCGCTCGAACAGCAACCCGGCTCTCGAACTGGACATAAGACAAACGAATTAACATTGTTTTTGTCCAAAGTGTGCTTAATATTAATGTCATTAAAAACTGGATGAAACATAAAAGATCTACAGCTATTCCACGGTAATAACTACCTCCCTGGATCAGAATGTAAATAATTTATACCATTCCTAATTACGAGACGTTATAGTGGGATGCGCGATGTTCTGAATTGTTTTATGGAATCATTAAAATAACATCTTTGCTAATTAGAAAAAAAACTTGTTGAGTCGGTACGTAAATTATTGCCACGTTGCCTCTACTATAGTGATGTGACAGATCTAGCACCAGAGGCGGACTATAGTACCTAGTCTTGGCCACCCTAAGCCGAGGTAGGAGTATTATAATGTTAGCCGCCCCTTCTCAGGTCCTTATTTAGACTAAGTACATGAATTTACTAGCTGTTGCCTGTGACTTCGTCAGTTTAAATATTCATCGAGAATCACTATATATTTCACCGGGGTGATAATGTTTATGTCCTCCGGACTTCTCTTACAAAATTTTATCAGCGACTCTCTGCTCTCAATTTCAAGCCTGTGCTTAGTCGGCCTTCACGGAGAAATAAGACCATCCGAAATACCATTTTTCTTCTGAGTCAAGAGGAAAGGAATTGTGATTCAGAAGGAAAACTAATACAAAATAAGGCAGGAAACGGTCTTGGAAGGTAAAGACTCAGAAGGAAAGTCAGAATTTTTTTCTCAGTGTTCTAGAAAGTCCGTCACTGTCTAGCTTCCTATGATGGACAAACTTGTGTTGAACAATTCACATTAATTGTGAAACTGGACGTGCAGACATTTGTTTGCAAATGTTCTATGGTTTGGTATAAGCGGTGAGAATAAGACGCTCTATCCTATTAATATGGATGGATGGATGGATGTTTGTTACTCGTTCACGCAAAAACTTCTGAACGGATCTGTATGAAATTTAGAATGGAGATAGCTTATACCCACGGAGAAAAAAGACCTTCCGTTTTCCTTCTGAGTCAAAAGGAAAGGAATTGTGATTTAGAAGGAAAAGTAAGGTAAAAAAGGAAGGAATCGGTCTTGGAAGGTAAGATTTAGAAGGAAAGTCAGATTTTTTTTCTCAGTGTGGATTAACACGTAGGATGCTTTTTATCCCGGAAAAAAGGTTCCTGCGGGATAACGGGCGAAACTAGTAGTTAAATAATTTTACGATAGTAAATCGTTGGCAGGCACTTTTTTGGTTAAATGGCTGTATAATTATGTTACGAGCAAAATCCAAGGAGGCAATTTTTTAGTGTGAACTAAGTAGGTACACATTGAAATTATTTGCTAATCACTTATTTACGCTAGGAAAAACTATAATGATTTAGATTAGATCATTAGAATATAAGAGGACCCTACAACTTCATTCTCAATAGAAAAATCCAACTGAGAATGATAGTGGCTACAAGACCATATAGAATAACTTAATTAAAACGTCCACAATCACAATCACTCAACTCAATCAATTAGTGATTTAAAAGTTATTAGACCGTTTTCAATAACCGATCTATTCATGGCCCTACTGGAGACAGAAATTTGATATAACCATAGCGCTGGTCTGAAAGAATCAGCATCATGCTGAGTTGGTGCCGGTTTGTGGCAAAAAATCTCTAATTAATAGTCTTTGCATTATTATTTAAGTTTATTTGTTTTATTTATGTTTATTATCAAATTTGATTGTGTGAAGTGTAGGTATGTAAGTGTTTTTTGCCACAAATAAATACATTGTCTATATTATTGTCTATAAAATTTAAGAAGTAATGTTAAACTTGTCAATTTTCTGTGGATAGATCGGTTATTGAAACCGGCCGTAAATGGATAGCGTGCTTTTCTCCGTAACATTACTGAGCATTAATTGACAAAAAAATCATCTTGATTGCAGTTAGAAATAGTACTAAGTTTGTTTACGAGTTTGTAAAACTAAGCTATACCCATTGCCTATAAATGTTGCTTTATTTCCGATCAGTCCAAATCCGATAGCTTACGGTGAGGCAAGGCTAAACGAAAGCGAATAATAAACTATTTTGAGAATTAGGTCAGCTTGTTTTTGTAACTCCATGAACTACTGCGTGAAAAGGCAATTAGCTCAATTCTATTTTATAGTTAACCCAGTTACAAAGTGGCAAACGAAGCCTATTCTCGCTACAAGCTGACTTTTTCAAATCGCATAGAACTCGCCAAACGTCGTTATCGTAGTTTCAAAGCGTAACTGTGCAATGTAATAGCGTCATTAATATCTATCATCATTATTATCATAGCTTTCGCATCCCTCTCAGATAAGTCAGTGACAAATTCGCAACTCTTTTGTGAGACTGAGATAAAAATAGTTTCTTTCCTTGGTTCTGACAGGGTGGTGAGGTCTGGGCTCGGAGGCCGCTAACTATGACTGATGATTGTCTCGCCCCGTGCATTAGCGGACTGAGTAGAGAGCGCACGTGCCGTCGAGAATATTAGTGAAGTCGTCACGTGATATTCTTATGTAATTTTTAAAGGTACACGCATGTTTTTCAAAGTTATTTGAAAAATACATACTCCATTGAAAGTATTTTTAACTAACTTTTTCGTTCATGTTTTTTTCTTTCTTTTTACTACTCACAGGGAAGCGTTTGGCCACAAGTCACCTGATGTTAAGTGAAGATGTAGTCGAAGATGGCGTCACGTTACACCTGGATTGGGATCTGGCTCTCAAGTGAGGCTGGCAGTGAGTGTGGCTGGTGGTTCTTGCTTACTTGGAAAATACTGGACAGTTTATGTTCCATCTTATAAACTAGGGTTTGTTTTAACGCCCTATGATTTCGTAGTGCTCAAATATTCTTAGGAACCGCATATACCAACCCCGCCCTCAACAAAAATAATACATAAGACAGTAATTATATTATTAAAGACTATCAAATTTCTAACGTGCATGCAATCCAATTCCTACCCCTATATTATAGTTAAATATATTACGATGCACAAATGGGCGCTCGTTTATTAACTATCAGAAATCTTATACGAGCCAATTCATCCCCCTTTTCCGTAAGACTGAATCTAACAACATTTTAATCAATTCTCTACAGAGTTCGCGAGTCAGCGCGCCAGATAGACTCATTACACCAACCCCAAATAAATATAAACAGTAGCGAAAAGGGGCCAGCCCCACTATTAACGTTATTCACACGCGCCGCTAGATCCATAAATAAAAGCCAACTATACGCCCGCGACCCCAGAAACAAAAAAGACAAAGTTCACGTTCGAGTGATCTGTGCGGTTCATAAATAAGGCTCGTTTATTTCATTGCATTAAACTGGTGATAAGTTATTTGACGGTTCATAAATTCGTACCCCATCGGTGGCTGGAGCCCGCTTATTGACCTAGCGCGGCGTCCGGGCCCCGCCCGAGGCGCCGCGTCGGCCCGCCGCGGTGCCAAATCGACGACACTTCATCATGCCACGACTCAGCTTTCTGGCTACCGAACCAACGTTAAAGGCATCATTTTGCTTCGCTGTTGCATTGCCTAATACCATTTTCTGCACCATAAAGTGCATTACCTCGTAGCTCGTAGAGGCCTCTACGAGTAGAACAGTGTCATACTCATACCATAGTGTCTCATATTATGCTCATTGCGTAGAGCCCGGTCGCTACGCCAAGTATGACGTTCGTTTTGCAATCTGAGTACCAAAGTTTAACGTCGATAATGTTATGCTATGGCTTCAGTATAATACGTACGTTAATGAAGTTTCTGTATGAAAAACATTTCAATACCTATTTTACATAGGTAAAACTGAAGTAAAGTGCATAATTCATGTTCTAAAATAATAAAGCTCGGAAATAGTACTGGCAAGCAGAATCTAAAAGTGAATTGTGGCAAGTGGAAAAAGAATGACTCTAAGTGGATAAAGAGCGAATACAAACGAAAAAGTCATTTCATGGCGCATGGTGGTGACGCAATCCGGGGAAGGTAGGCGATTTAGAATCTTACATAATTCACTTTTAGAGTTGTATTCGCGCGACACGAAGACAACGTGGCTAAGTTCAATAAAGCTTCCCCCAAATAAGCCATAAAACGAGCGGCTACGGGCGCGGGCGGTTTAGGTACGTTCCCGTTCCAATTATTTGTTTGTGGAGGCACAATAATTTTATTTTACGTTTTATTTAACATTTATTTCGTTACGGCAATTTCACGGGTATCAAAGAATTGCTAGATTGTGATTTAAACGAAATTGGTTATTTTCCACTTCGAGGACCATATTTTGGTATCGAGTTAATATTGTTTTATTATGCGTGATATTTTAGTCTCTCTAATCAGATTTTTACAACAGGTCGTTGAATTTCCGATTGGTTACTTGTAATTTGATATTAAATTATTATTCAATAATGATTTCAACATACAACTGCGTAATGCTTGCTTAGTACAAATTGTTACGAGCAAAGATGGATTAAGAATAATTTAGTAGATGTGCCAGTAGTCACCGCGAGACAAGGTCGTAGGTGCTTCCGGTGAAATGTGAATACGAGCCGCTGGTTTCAGGCGTAGATAAATAAACAATAAACTGGGATTAAACAAGTCAATTGGAGCCGAAACGCAGACAATGTGCGGTCACGTTTAACTGCCGTACCCGACGGTAACCGATCGCGGCCGACGTAATTCAATGATCGTAAATGCTCGCAATGATATCAATTAGACGGGCCCCGAGACCGATAAAGCTCCGCTTTAATTAGGAGAACAAACAACAGACGGTTCTTAATGAGCCGTGAGCGTGTGGAGGGCGAGAGAGGTAATTAGGTCGGGGGAAACTGCGAGTGGAGTCGCTGAGCACTGAGGGCGATCAATTATTGAGCTCTCGTGATTGATTTGGTCGCACTGCGGTCGCCTGTCGCCCGCGCCGTGGTGTGGCCGGCTGTGGCCCACCGCGCTCTACCAGTTTTGGTCATATGCACCCTAGTGGGAAAGCCACAAGATTCGTTTTTTTTATCTTACCTTGTTCTTTTTTTTGATCTCACTCATGTTGACCAAACATAAGTGTGAACTGTTTGGAAAAAATACGAAATCATAATATGATTCTATTTTAATAACTGTTGGCTCAATTACACATAGTTATTTTTTTATTTGATTTAATATAATAGGATTACATACACAACCAACCAAGAGAAATCTTAGAAGTATAGCTTATTATAAAATTTCGGACTATTTATATTATGACAAAAAAAGCTTGGGATTGTGGAAAACTTGCTCCAATTCAATCAATTAGTAATAAGAATGAAACTGTCAATGTGATCGCGCCAAAAAAATTACCTGCCAGGTGTTTCTTGCCTGTTCTTTTGCCGGCGTAAGGTTGAAACAGGCGTAGCTAGTTTTAAGTTTGACATTTTAAAGTGATCACAATGTATCCTATTGAATATAGTACTATTGACTATAAATAGCTATAAAATGTTTTTTTTCTTTCAATATAAATTCGTACCAAAATGTATTTTTTAAAATTGGTTTGAATGTTAAACTGCAAGCGTTGGGTGAATATAAGGAACTCTAAGAGATATTTTCTATTATGACAATAGTAAAACAATACACGTAGGTACCTAAGTTTGAAATGCGCTAGACTCTGTTTTCCATTGATCTTTCGTAAACATAAATGTATGCATCCCTATCTATTAGTGTACGCGACCTCAGTCTCGCCTCGCTGTTAATCCCGAATCCCGGTACACTAACTTTGAACACCGCTAAATCTGTTTCAGAAACACAATTAGGTGTTCGCTATGTCTATTAACCGCGACTGTTCTTGCTATTTATTCGAATGTCAATTTAACGTGAAACTTATGTCCTCCAAAATGTATGTAGGTATGCAAGGGATGTTATTATGATATTGTATTAAACCGGAACCTTGTGAAACATATTAAATTTGTGATAAACAAGCTGTACCCCGCGGTTAGACCCGCCTTTTTTCGCTATAAATTCCCACTGGAAAATGTAGCCTATAGATGCGTTATTTCCATTTTGAATTTCATTCAAATTTGTTAGGCCTCTTCATCGTGAACAAACATAAACACTAACTCACAAACTTTCGCATTTATAATATTAGTGTGATAAGTTACTGACACCATCTTAATAACAGTTTCCGTGGCCCGCATTTATTGTATTATCTGATGTCTTGCTAATGGCCATCGTCGGAGGGTGAAACGCAGCTGTAAAGCTCGACATGTATAAATTACTTATAAAATAAGGATATTAAAAACCATTTAGAGCAATAACTATTATACAGTGAATATAGCTATAAATAAGTTGAATATGTATTATTTTGATAGCGAATGTTAGAGGCGTCAGCGTTAATGGCGGCTGCGAGGAGTTCGGGGTGCGGGGACAATGCGCCCCCGGGGCGCTTTTGTTGTTGTGGATTCTCTGCCCGTGACATCTGTCCGAATCGCTACAATAACTCGCAAAAAAGTCACTCCAAATTTAACAACTGTAAAGCGTTCTCTCGATCATTTTCTGCTGAATATAACAATATACCTACAGGTTAACTTTGCACGCAACGACGTCTTCATTGGCCTATTGTTGCACGTGACATATCATTTGTCCAGTTTTGAATTAGCACTCCTCTACCCACGGTGGTCCCTTTGCAGCAGAATTCAATGATAAAATAGTGTCATAATACTATTATAAACGGCTTTGAATTTTACCATTTCATGCCGTTTGTTGTATTTTTTGCTATCAAATAGGATTAATAGATCTGCGCCAACATACTATATTTTTTTTTTCTCTGATAGGGATTTCATAGATAACTATTTGACCAATACAACATACACTAATTTGTTCTCACTTTTTAAGTCTCGAAAAATGGATGCAACTACATATAACTGATTAAAAATGGTAAAATATAGTTGATTTATTTGATTAGTTAAAAATTTCAATTTGTTGATTTTCACCTTAAGAACATTTAACTCTTTTGTAAGTATAAGTAATTTCAGCGTTAACATGTGACTTTATTATTTTTAAACAAAACTTTATTTATAATAACGCAGTTACAAGTGCTATCTCAAGTTAAATCGACACCTATTTTTTATAATGCTTAGCGCGTCGGGCTCGGACTAAAATTACGCGTGGATCACGTTTTTTTTCACTTCCGGTTGAGATAACGGTTGGAATAAGCACCTTTACGCCGTTAAGTGGTCACAGATCGCTTAGTAAATGTTTTTAAATTACTTAACAGCACAAGACGAACCACCCCTCAACAGTCTTTATAAAACTTTCAATTATCACGCATTAGACCATTTCCTTTGGTCAATCTGTTCGCTCGGGGTTAATCGCGTGTGTCATCGGGCGGAACAGTCGCACTCAATATCGACAAGTTCCGGTCCAGACAAAGAAACGTTACACATTTCCTGTAGTTGCCAAGATTGTTGATTAATGCTTGCTGAATTTGCGACGCACGCAGAACAGCAAATGAAATATGCATCAGCACGGTCTTAGGCCACGATGGTGCTGTTAAAAGTGTATTCAAACAATAGCAAATGCATTTAGCTCAACCATTGTTTGATTTATAGTGAAAGCGTGTTGGTAATTTATAAGAGTGGCGCGGGTATAGACGAAGGGTGCCGGCCTCCGCGGGACGCCGGGAAATCGGGGAAAATCCGAAGATTTATTAGCGGTGGACCCGAGGCCCGTGGCTGACCGCCACCGCCGCGCGTTCTGTTTGCCCACTCATTAAAGTCAGCAAGTAAACGCTTAGTGCGAAGATGAGCATATTTGCGGAGCAATTAACGCTTTCGAGGTGAGACGAGGGTTGCGGGGTGGCCGACGGTCATTGTTTACGAATTATGATAAACACGGCCGGCTGTCACGTCGACGAATATTTTAGCCGCAAAGCGTCCATCTTTCGAGTGTACAGTATCGTTAAAATACTAGTGTCCGCTAGATAAGGCGGTCGATACAGAAGGTGTACCTACGTCAGGATATCGCAGTGTAAACATGCGCCGTGTCAATCACTGCGAGGCGGCGCTTTACAACATTTTATCGGTTGTCACATAGGTAATCTCAGTATAACGCATTTATGTCAAATCGTCGATGTACCTATTGATAAGCCCACCCACGTTTCACCGACTCTGTTGCATCATGAAAGCAATGGCGGTTGATTTTATGTACCGTAACACTTACATAGACACGTTGTTATTACTAATAGAGAAAAAAAATAACACATGTTGCTTATCGCGCCTGCGTGATATGCTCATACAGCGGGCGTACTAATAACAGGGACGTTATAAAAATTCTAATTTACTCGAAGAACGAGTTGGTTCTGGCTGCCGCGCTGATGTTCTTGCAATGTTAATGTTGGTATATTTTATTTAAAACAACTAGAATAACCTATTCTGTCATCGCAAAGTACATTAATAATAACACGTCTCGCTAATGGCATAGTCTCATTTTCAAGTAAAGGTACAAGTGGATTGATGGAAGATATGTTCTAGTAATAAGAATTAAGTCTAATTTTCAGTTTGTTATCTATGATAATGATAAGATTGATAAGTCATTATTACTATACTAACTTTAATCTAAACAAAAACCATCACGCTTGGATTTTATTATAATTTTATCGGCAACTAAAGAGCACCGAATCTGAAGATAGCTTTATCTATAAAAATTATCTTGAATTTAAAAGCAACTTATGTTTTTACATGAGAATAAAAATAAAATTTGACTGTACTGATTACGTTAGAGGCAATGTTTCCGCGTAGAGTTTAATTAATTATTATTAAAAGTGCAATATCTTTTTGTTTGTATTTTTTTGTTATAACTTCTAGAGAGTTTGTTCTATAGATTCCAAAAAAATCTTATATTGGGATTAGTGGCACATAAAGGCTGTTAGAACCTGAATATGTGATCATCCTAGACTTGATATAGGCGTTACGCATTTGTTAAATATTAATAAATATATTATATTTAAAAACGTTAGAGTACAGAACCCTTTGGCTTGATTTTAGTTGGTTATTTAATTAAGTTTGACCATATAGGCGACTGAAAGGGTACCTCATACCAATTTGAGAGTAATGAAAATGATGTCGATGGCACTTTGACTATATTTTTTTATTGATTGTTTTAAAAAGTGATTGTTATTTGTAGATAGGAAAGAAACAGTGTTGATCACAAGTCATCTAATGTTAGTTGACGATGTGGTCGAAGATGGCGCCATGCTATGCCTGGAGTGGGAACTAAAATATGTCAAATGAGGCGCCTGAACTGAAACCGATAGCGGAGCTTTTTTTCAGATCTTCGACTCTCAAGTAGATACTTCCTATTCTACTACATATAGTATATAAATGCGAGACTTTGTGTATAAAAGTTTTTTAATTACCAATCGGCTCTATAAAAAAATAATGTATTTTCATAAAATTTAATATGATTTTAGTAAGTACTATATTAGTAGGTAGTTACTTTATGTAGTGGAATATAGGGCATATTGTGTGCTGATCGGCAACTATTCTTGACAACTGCATTTTTCTCATCACTAGATTTTGGAATGTACTGATAATAATCCACTAGAAGCGGAAAAAAAACATTTTTCTTCTGCTAATTAATACAAGAGAAAAGAAAACAATAACACAGATAAACATTCATGTCGTGGATTTACAATATGATATCAACACTCAGGCACACTCGTAATTTATAACTTGCATTGTAGTTGTGTTGATACAGATTTGATAATTAGGTCGAGACTTAATCCAACGTGATTAATGAACAAAGTAAGTAGTAAGGACGGACCACCCACCGGGAGAGGACGGCTTAATAAGACCCTCATTAACACCTTAATGGCTATCCTCAATTCGCCTGATTTCTCTTCACTTTTATTTATTTTTTCCCTCTCGATCGGGCGCTCGGCTCTTGCGCATCATGCCTCTCGCTCCAGCGCCCTTCTTTAATTGAATTTCTGCTCTCCTTTTTCTAAACTTATTCTCTTTGACTTAAGATTAGTGATGTATTTAAATTGGCGTTTTGTTACGTTTTTATAGTCAGCCGAAATCGTCCCGTTTATGCTTTTTTCATTCGCCGTTTTCTTATCGAACTTTTAATTCGGTCGTGATAATGAACAAAAAATAGAGCTTTCAAGTTAGAATTCGGGATGAAGAGATTGTTTTTTGTGTCAAAGTGAACATCAGGGGCAGTATACTTGCGCTTTTCTTGGATGTTTGTGGTTAATTTCGGAGTCGGCATCGTTATGTCTATCAATTGAGTGTAATGCAGTACGCGGGAAGGGTTAGTGGAGGTTTCCGTTTGCAATAAACGTGTGAGATATGTGTATAGCGCAGGACGCATGTTCGTGCACATGTCGCACTTATTCCGATGAAAGATTTTATGTTCCTCGACGCGATGGGCTACCGGTTGGCTCGCTTGAATAAAAAAAAATATTTCCATTCTCGTCATTTTATGTTTGGTAGAGCACAAAAATTGAGAATTAGACACACAACACGTTTCTTTCCAGAGGGTTCTGTAGCGAACTGACAAGAAAGAAGACCGTATAATGTCGCCCTGTTCCTTTGTCTGTCTGTCACATACATGCATACATACTCCTTTCGTTCCTATAGTCTAAGACCAATTTAGTAAATCACATGAGTGAGGCAGTTATGAGATGTATGGGGCAAAATTAATATAATATGTTAGTGAGCCATTTTTCGACAAAGCTGTCAGTCATATCATAAATGCGTTCATAGAAATAAAGGACAAGCTATTTGATATACTACAATAAACATCCCTTTTTTATATGTATTTTAAAAAATAATTACATGAAATGGTGACACTTGTTCTGATTGCAACATTTTCAGTATCCATGCCAATTACAGTGTCAGTGTGGCTTTATTTAATATATTTATATTTTAATTGAGTCATTTGTGTTTTCATTTTCTTTGTAGGATAGTATTGCATGTTTTCTACTTCCTGTGGCCAAAAGTAGCCAATTTGTCATCTTTGACGGTAAACTGATAATATTTTCTTCATTTTTTTAATGTTTTAGATTGAAGTTGAATGAATTACCGATGCTAAACAGCAACTACCCCGCAGAACAAAAATGTTTACCCCCATACCATGAGCGTCTTCAAAATCGTTATATATATTTTTCTTAGAAATTCCTTAAGTAGCAGTTTACAGTTACTGTTACATTTTGTTATGAATTTATTTCCCCAACAAAGTTAAATTATACTCATATGTAAAACAATCTGTTAATTGCAGCAAGAAACCGAAATGACTTCTTTAATATTCAAACATTTAGATACATTTGAAAAAAAGCTTGGCATTTACAAATTATACTATCAACGAGTTAAAGTGATGTCATTAAAATGCGACTACACCAAACAATCCCCTTTATTGATTATCAAAGGCGTACAATAGATAAAAGATGGCGCTTCGGGTACGAGTATTGTTAGTAAGTCGCGACTCGAACAGACGGCGCCACCAGAGTCGACCGTGTTCAAAAATGGCAGTTGAATATTTTCACCCACAATTGCCGTTGACTCGACTGCTCGAAACTATACCTTGTATCACGATTTATAGGGAATGAAATCCAATGCATATATTGTGGTAGAGCGTCGTCATTGTTCGCTAAATTGTCGCTTGCACGGAACCGGCCAGGCTTGTCGTGAGCTCTAGGTATGACCACACAATGACAGTATACATACATTTACACACCTGTTATTAAACATGCACCGGGTCACAGAGTAGGTACAACAAACTTCGTTTAATACAATGACAGATAGAGATCTAACTACCGGCGATTTTTGATACATCCACAATTACCTACACGAGCTGTGATTACCAACAGACACTGCAAACTAGCTATGTCCTGCGGTTGCACCTGCGGTTTTCCGCAGCAAATGTGCATTATGAAACATACCTTGTTATGTAACATTTCGAAACTGACATAAATATCTTTGCATTAAATTGACGATTAAGAACAAACCAGTAAATAAACATCCAAAGTTTTTCATTTATTTTTCTAGTATTCTGTAGTTTGTTTTTATATATTAAGCACACTTAAACTCCGACAAGAAGCAACTATTGCATTAAAAAAGAAAATTCCCAATACAGACTTCCGCCGGTTTTTTTTGAAAGGAGCTTCCTTTAAAAAGGATCATCTTTTCATCCAGTAGGATTTCTCGGATTATTGGATTTCACATGTTATACGGGAACTAAGGGACTACATATAGATTTAATGAAGGATTATTCCATGAAAGCTCTGCCTTTGTGAAACTGAACAGTGAATGCATATTCGATTCTTTAGCAAGTATAGGTCCTTAAAAGGATTACGGGTGCCGCTTACACCGACCGCTCATTTGTCTCTTGTTCCCAGACAAGGTGTTAAGCGCACAGTAGTTCTAGCCATTCCACCGAGACCGCAGCTTGAATTTGTATTACTATTTATGAATACACACGCATCGTTTCTCATAAATTAATCCTTCGAAGGAATATGTAAAGATGTTTAGCGAGAAATTTAGTGTCATTTGCAATGTGGTAGAGTATTTTTCAATGCTGGAGTCGCTTATAAGGTAATTGCGATAGTAATGGCGGTCGCTTTTCAAATTTATTTTTTGAGTTTAAATATTAATGTTTCGTGACAGGGCGGCGGCGCGGCCTGCGAGGTGTCGGCGGTTTTCTGGCTGAGCGCGTTCGGACCGGTTCGGCGATACCGCGCACGCCAAGCCAGAAGAGCCAAACACGTTGTATCGTCGCAAGAGCGATAAACTTTGCTTCGTATACGGACAAACGGCAAACGACCCATTCGTACCAATTTGCAGTCTACTGTTCGCATCGTTTGGAGTAAAACTAGCTGTGATTACGGAGTTCAATATTTGATATATATGTTCTAATGATAATATTTGCTCTCAACGAGCATCAATGTTCAGATTAAAATATATTTTACTGTCTATTTGACTCTATTTGTATGCTCAGATATTAAGAACAGAGTTTTTAATCCTGGTGGCCTGTAGGTACTACAATAAGTTGTTCTTCAATGCCATACCTTATTATGTGCAGATCATATTAAGGAACGCATCAGATTCAATCAATTAGTAACTAATAAAAAAAATGTAAAGGTGCCTGCCGGGCGTTTTTTGCCTGTTCTTTTGCCGTAAGGAGGTTGGAACAGCTAGTTTTAAGTTTGACGTTTTTAAATGTGGATTTTAGTTGGGCATAATTCTACTACATTAATCTTTCGAAGAGCTGAAGGCAGTAGCCTACAGATCGTTTTTTTCTCCTGGTATCCCCACTCTATCAGGACTACTCCATCTGCCGTTAGCGCGCCTTATAATGTTTCCCGCCACTTGTGTCACATTATATTAGTTTCACGACGACAGTGACATTTCTCCTTCGCTGGATTTCGGTGCTTTGAAATCGATCTCTCAGGTTGATACTTAACATGGCACGCTCCATAGCCCTTTGTGGTATCCTAACTCAGTACAAAGTCTCGGGAGTAAGAAACCTTGTTTAGGAACCTAAATCTCAAATCCACTAGCTCCTTCGTCTCCTTTGTATACCTTCGCCCGTTTTGGACATGTTTATCTCCAGCCACATGATTTTATTTTAGTCTGTATGACATTATTTCATGTTACAAAGTTGTACACTAGCTTCGGTCCGGGACCTGCCAATCAAATGGCTAATCACATGAGAAGTAGGTATATGGAACCTAAATATCTTGCATACGCTCGCTGAACGGAATTAAGTCATCTCCGAAACGAGGATGCGACAGGTAACAGGTAGCTGTACCAAATAGAACCTGTAGCAAATAGAAGTCCAATGTAGTATCTAATTCGTGGAAAGAAGCTGTGGTCTATACAACACGTAATATTACCAAATAAGTTTTAGAAAAAAAAATTTAACGCTTGAATGACTTCTTAAAATTTAGCCCCCCTGATAGCTGGCAGCTACATTGTAAAATTAATTCCTTAAGAGTTTATCAACTGCTTTTCTCAGGTTTACGTTGCTAAGTTCCTGGGAGTGTACCTACCTAAGTGTGGGAGGTGTAGAAATAAATAAATCATAGTGGCTACTGCTATTTATTTAGTTCACATGTATTTGAATCTACTGTAGGGAGTAAAAGTAAGTTTATTATTTTTCGAAGTACCTATACCTACTACGAGATGCCGCGCTTCTCCCCACGCGGTCGCCGTCTTTGAGGTAGGTAACGTCAGCAGCCAAAGCTGCTGAACATATCCATCTTTCTAAATGTATGATATGCGATTAGCCAAATTTAGTTTGCGAAATGCATAGGAAAATTGGAAAAAAGGGCAGTAACTTTTGTCTCTGGCTGTACTTGTATTTAAAGGAACAAGTAAACTAATATTTAGGTATCGAAAACTGAGGACATGCGTATTTTGCTCAGAATAATGTATTTGATTCACACCCGATTCTCGTTCTCCTACGCCATTCCCTTGCCACTTATCGCCCTTAGGAGGTGTAATCCGACACGTAAGGCTATGTCGAAACTCAGACAGCAGAAAGCTTAATTTGACGACACAGGGTTTTGAAGCCTATGAAAAAAAAGCTCTTCCTACAGAAACATATATGTAAAGGTACAATGTATGATGCCGAAGTAAATTTAGCATGTCAGTAGTGTTTACGACTGTAAAATTGATTAATTCTCACAATTCACACTTTAGCGAAACAAATACTCGAAAAATATGATAACTCTCTTTTAAATATCAGATACCTGCATAAATACTGACTATTACAACAGTACTTTGCTTTAGCTTGATTTGAGCTAATTGTCTTCAAGACGCAAGTGCATTCACATTCGCATATCGAACGTTCCAATTACCAAATTTTTACATCACGATTGAGTCTTATGATGTGGGTAATGTTCCATTACGATCTAAAACGACCATGGAATTATAACGTCATCTTCATCAGCCAGAAGAAGCCCACTGCTAAATATAGGCCTCCCCCTTTGAGCGCCACCATGAACGGCTATTAGTCATTTGCATCCATCGGGTCCCCGCGACTCTTACAATGTCGTCGGTCTACTTAGTGGGGGGCCTACCTACGGAGCGTCTTGCAGCACGTGGTCGCCACTAGAGAACCTATACGAAACGAATACCTAAACGAATTATTACGTACCAGTGGTGAATAAAATGCTGAACTGTCCACGCCGATGCTGGGGTAGGGGTTTTGCTCTGTGGACGGGTATGGGGTGCCGTAGACTCCAACGGCTGCGCTGGAGAGGCGTGGGTAGGAGCTGAGCGCCAGCCGCGCGCCGTCGTACTGGCAGGAGCAGACCGTCTGCCCGGAGACTGGGTCGGTGATGATTGGTCGGGGGGTGTCACAGCAGGAGGCGGCGGGCGTGCTGGCATGGCTCCCGGCGCCGGGCGACAGCGCGCCGCCGGCAACCGCCGACCCGCCCGGGGACAGTGGCGGCGCCGAGCTCGAGCCGCCGTCCGGCGAGGTGGCCGCGCCGACGGCGCCCACCCCGCTGCTGCCCACGAGCAACTGGAATTCGAAAATCTTTGTTACGCACTAGTTCCATGGTGGTTTAAGGTAAGACTGATGTAACGATAGATACGCAAGTTGTTGTAATACGAAATGGTTGAACGACAAATGTCGGTGAACAATAACTTTTTTTTCGTATTCTTTTGTCATCTTAAACACCAAGACATTGACACGCAGCAAATTGGTCATTGTAAGAGTTTCAGGGAACCAATGGATGCAAATGGCTATTAGCCGTTCATGGTGGCGTTCAAAGGGGGAGGCCTATATTCACCAGTGGGCTTCTTCTGGCTGATGATGATGATTAACATCAGCTGTGTTGTGATGTATTATATGGCTACCTTGTAACTTGTAGAAAAAACTGGTAAAATAAAATATAATTTGGAAATATGAGTATTATAGCTTTTGTCCCTGACTGTACTATGGAATTTATTTGATGCTCGCTTTTAGGTCGTGTTTAATTCTTCAACATTTATAACAATCATTGACTACATAGACTTTTGTGTCACATAATAACTCACAACTTAGTATAGTAGTATAGTGTTTCAAAAAACGATACATCTAATTAATTTATTCAAGATAGTTTTAAGTATTGTATTGTTAGTATTTAATATTTATTTCTCATGTAAAATATTGAGCTTTTTCGCATATCATTCATACTTTGCTATTAAGCTATATGTCCTCCTTTTCATTTCAAATTGCTTGTATGAATATATAATATTACAAAACAATTTAATTTACAGTTATTAAATTTATTTATGCCGTTGATTGGAGAGCACACGCAGCTAACAAGTGGAACGACTATTTGTGGGTTTATTATTTAACGAATGCAAATTAATTCCATTTCTAGGGCAACGTTAAGATAATATCAGGGGCATCGGCTTTATCTAAGCATCATGTGACAAGCCCATGGCTTGGTGCGGCTAGAAACTCAAGACGGAATTTGTAAACATAATTAGGTATAAAACCAATTAAGTGATGTGTGAAGGCTCTTTTCTCTCTAATGTCGTGTTTAATTAAACTTATCTCCTGCTTAAAATTCGTTGCGTCAATATAATGGAAACTAATGCCCGTGGCTTTACTTATGTCGTTTTTTTGTATGGGTACATCCTCAATAAAAGTACAAAGATTCGTAAGTGTTGCTTTTGTTAAAATACTGTTATTAATTTAATGCTCATCAGACCCTCAGGGAGTAATAAAGAGAAGCCCATATTTCTATCCTTAATGTAGATTTGACGTTTAAGATTTAGATAGATAGATAAACTCCTTATTGGTACACCACAATACAAATACTTAATGAAAAGTGTCACAAATTGCGGTCCTATCACTTCAGATCTCTTTCAGGTAAGCTAAATATTTAATTGAATGAAGTATGTTGAATGTCTTACAAAATAATAGCAATTATGAGGGAGCGTGAGAATGACTTCTATGCAACTACTTTTTTATGTTTATCTATAGCAATAAACCAAAAATCAATACTAATTTGTACCATCTACTTTCTTAGAGTACCTTATAACTCAGTATTGTCACGTTCGTGGACAATACTGAACTACTTTGGTCGTACTTATGACTACTTTCAAAATCAAGAAAGCTCTTTTGAATCCTCGGAAACCCTACTCGATATACCAAACATTTAATCTATATTAAATCAATATGAAAGCAGTTTCGTCGGTAAAAGATTAAAGGGATGTCAACAGATTTGGTCAAACACTGGGGACTAGGTTGACTTAGAAATAATAGCATAAGATACTGTGCACACATAGGACCCCACTTCACCTCCAACGCTCCGTTTGAGTGCGTAAACTTGTTTTCTTTAAACAGAGCGAGGCGGTCCTCCATTGTACGTTTTTTGGTCTTTGTCTTCAATTTTACATGTCACTTGAGCATAAATTTAACGACGCTTTGCACTCTTACAAGTGCACCACCCTCTTGCAGGTTCAGTTGTAAGGTTTTCACTCGCAACATTTGCAAATCTCCAACCTTTATGACAATTCTTTACAATTCACTACAAAAACTTTTTAAGCTTATAATGGTAATAAATAAAACGACTCGATCTTAATATTAATATCTTTTAAAGACGTAGCAGTATCGTTAATTATGATCATTATTTTCGTTTTACTTTAAACAAATCTATAAATCTTTATCCAGCATAGACGGCTTAATTAACGACAGCGAGTTTTCCTCCAAATCTAAATAAAATTGTAGTCAATTATGTTGTTTATTTTACTACCTAAACATGAAGAAAATAACATAAGCATGTATCTGTGTGAAAATTTAAGAGACCACTCACAGATCCAAACCACGGCAGGGTTTTGAAGAGTTACAATTATACAGTGCCGCCTACTAATGGTGGCAGTAACTGAGGCAGTACAATAAATACTACTATCGGAATTACTTGCGTGAGTCCCCGTAATTAGGAATACCGAGCGATAACACCTAAAGTACACTTTTTGCGTCATTATGGATCGCAACACCGATATTTACCTACGTATGAATGATATGTGATTCCGATATCGATCATTAGCGGCTATTTCAGGAACCTTTCGCCGTATAATAGGAAGCGTGATTGTCTTTGAGTGATATTATCCTTTGAATACATGCATACAACATTAAATGAGCTATATAATAACACATTTAGAACTCGCTTTGTCGGCGCTATAAATTACCTAGCTATTAATCGTGTACCTGTTAATTTGAAATGTTTATGTAGATTCACTAGATTTTATATGTATTGTATATATATGTACCTACGACTATAACCTACAAGGCTAATGATAGTGTAATGATGTTTTTAGCGGATCAGATACATTAATGATGTCGTCTTAATACAACGTAATTATGTATTCTTTCGTGATAAAATAAGCTATCATAGTAGCATAGAATTAAATTATCTTCATTAAGTGGTAGTTTTATTAAGAAATCGTTAGCGGTAAGCTAACAAAATGTAAGGGTATACGAATGGCAACAATAACATAGCTTTCGTTACATTGTGGGGCGATCAAATCAAATATAAGCAATATTATGTCGCTGTGTACAAAGAGGGTGAAGCTCTAAGAACGCTTGACTGGCTCGGTCAACAAAACTTCCAATAAAAACTACTTGGACGGAAACCGATCTCAGGAGGATGACAGGGCAAACACTGTTCAAAGCAAAAATACGCCTACAATTCATATTGCTTCAAAATTAAATAGAAAAACCTTTAGTAATTTAGTCCAATCTGTCAAATGAAGAGTGTTAAGTAAAGAAAGGGGGTACGGATTAATGTTTTATGTGGGCGATATCAGATGTTTTCAAGTAGAGGGGTTGCAAATAGCGCACTGAATTATTACAAGTGCCTGCTGCGCTACGTTGCCGCGTGGAATTTATAAATTGTGTACGTAATTATTCAGGTTTGTCTAAAGTTATCGTTTGAAACCTTGGAACACATAGTTATTTTTCTTCATTCTTACAATTTCTCCTGCTTAAATCTTACTGTTTGTATATAATTACATTGGCGTTATATTTAAATGACGAGTCACATAACAAGTTTCATATCTGTGTAAGTTCTGTAAAGGTAACCCGGAGTTTTTAGGCCACCTTAAATATTTGATGAGGTTCGGACTCCGGCCCAAATTCAAGGAGGTACCTACGTCTAATGTTTCCATTAGCTTTCCCATCCTAGCTTATAAATTATTTTCATACCTAGTAGCTCTATCTGTATACGTACCTACCATTATGTAAAGAGAAAAGATTTGATGGTTTGTGTTTTTCAGATAGATTTAATGTTAAAAATTCCTTCACTGACAGAAAGCTATCAGCGAGTAACAAACGCTAAATTATATTTACTAAAAAAATTTAATATATTTTTAAAATTGCGAAATTTTACTCCCGAGAGAAGCCGGAGCGGGTTGCTTGTACTGTATAAATGCTGATAGCTGCATAATTCTACTTATTTTGACTTCTTACTGGAGTAACATTTGAGCATAAGTCACCTGATGTTATGGTAACGATGTGATTATTACACTAAAATTGCTATCAAATTGTATTCTTTACAATGCAACTATTTTAGCGACGACGCGGTAGCCGAGTTGGTAGTGTCCCTGCCTGCGAAGCTAACGATCCTGGATTCGAATCCCGGTAAGGGCTTAGGTATATATATGTATATGTGTTATGAGCACCAATATTTGTACCTGAGTCTTGGATATTCCTTTCTATGTATAAGTATTTATTTCTCTATATAAGTATGTATATCGTATTGTATCGTCGTCGTTTGTATGTGTAGTATGTATGTATGTGTTTTTCCTTGTGTTTTCCATATGGTGTGCCAATAAAGAGTTTATCCATCCATCTATCTATATCGTTGTCAATATACCCTTAACACAAGTTCCGAGCTTAATTTGGGGCCAACTCAATTTGTGTGCCCCGATATTTATGTATTATTATTATTTATTGCATATACCTACAGATGCACGATAGAGGTATCACAAAAATTACGACGTCATGACGGTCGGCAACGTCGTCGTAGATCTAGAAACTCCAAAAATCTTTATTGACGTAATTTGGATAAAAATTATGAAGATATAAACAGGGATTATGACAATATTCTACTGATTCTACTAATGTTATAAATAAAAACGTTTGCGAGTTGGATGAGTTTGTTTGTTACCACTCAGCTCGGCTGATTGAATGTTTATGTTTGTTATTTACTTTAGGTCCAAGAATAAGACAAAGGATATTTTTTAAAATAGAAAGAATAGCAGTAAATAAATAATCTTTGTCTAGGATTGGGTTGGAATTGGATAATTTTGGCAGAGTTTTAAGAAACTTTCTTATCATAATTATCTGCTTCTTTTTTTACCTTTCTCTATATACATACATATATAAAAATAAATTGCTGTTTGTTTGTCCCGCTAAAACTCAAAAACGGCTTTACCGATAAAATGTTTTGTTTTACTTTAATAAAGAAGCGATTTGAAAAAGCCATTAAAGGAAATTTTGTTTGAGAATTGCCAGATGGCATGAAGGTCACTAGAACGCAAAAGTAACTCTTTCTGTCCTTTTGCCTGTTTGTTACTTTTTACGGCTAAACTGCAGAACAGATCCTGATGAAACCTGGTACCTAGATAGTTTCAACCCTAGGAACCTACATAGATACCTTTTTATCACAACTTACTGTAGCTCACGCAGGCGAAACCGTGGAGAACGGCTGGTATAAAATATAAATATAAAAGACACCGTCGTTTAATGAAAAGTTTACTTGTCTACCAGTTTCAAAGATAATTATAATTTCAATAAATTTGTTGAGCATTTAATATAAATAAATAAATAAATAAATATATATAAATATATATCGGGGACATCTGCACACAAATTGACCTAGCCCCAAATTAAGTTCGAAACTTGTGTTATGGGTACTAGACAACGATATACATACTTATATAGAGAAATAAATACTTATATAGATACAAATATCCAAGACTCAGGCACAAATATTCGTGCTCATCACACATATATTTGCCCTTACCGGGATTCGAACCCGGGACCGCTAGCTTTGCAGGCAGGGACACTACCAACTCGGCTACCGCGTCGTCAATATAATGTTAGGTTTTAATTTTCTTTGTTCTAAAGTCATGCACCATTTCTGCTTCATGCTTCATCGAATAATAATATAGACAACAAAATGGCCGTAGAGCCGCTATCCACGATAGTGATGACCAAGTTAAGGTGTTATAAATATATGGTTATGCTCTGATAGTGGTTACCAAAGTAGTCATTGCATCCACTCTACTTGTTACTAGGTAACAACATAATTAGATACAATATTTATATGACGGTAGATGCGTGTATTTTATTAGCAGTTGATGTTGACATAACGAATCATTCTATCAAGTTATTTTAAGATTAACTTATCTCATTTCAATTTGTTGCCATGAATAATTTGGATGTTATCTTTTTTCTGGTTTGATGTATTCTCACACGTTTATATTTCAGTATAAGTTATTCATTACTTACCTATATTTCTTATTATTATTAACTTATTATTTGTGAGTATGTATGTTTGTTGCTCTTTTTGTTGAATGGAGATTGCTTATACCCTGGATTAACACATGGGCTACTTTTAATCCCGAAAAATGAGTGAAAAAAGTGAGATAACAAGAAGACGCGGGTGAAACCGCGGGGCGCAGCTAGTGTTTTTAGAGGTATATTATAAACTAGCTGCACTTCTAGGTTTACCCATTATTATCATGAATTCTCCGTATATGGGGCCATATACTGAATATATTGAGCACCTTGTCCTTTTCTGAAGTGGGATAAATAGTATATTCTATTCA
Source organism: Opisthograptis luteolata (assembly GCA_931315375.2). NCBI lineage: Eukaryota > Metazoa > Arthropoda > Insecta > Lepidoptera > Geometridae > Opisthograptis > Opisthograptis luteolata. The sequence goes on from OV928033.1 coordinate 10,833,445, forward strand.
TAACAAACCAATCATTAGTACATCGTAAGATTAAACTTTTCGACAAAGCTTTACCAAAGCTTGATGTAAGTTTAAAATTATCTTTAAATAATGTGCCGGCCGAAAGAACAGCAGCAAAATTAAGATGTTTATTTTCATAAAAGCACAGGAAGCATAAAGATGATCTCATAATTTCCATTACATTAGCAAACGCATTATCCCCTCTCGTAGGCTCGGCTCGCTCTTATTTCGCCTCGGCCAACGGGATATGTTAAAGAGGACATTATAATAATTAGATTGTTATCAGATGTTATTATATGAATTTTCCAAAATTATAAGAGTGAACGACGAAGATAAGTCGATATCGTGACGGCCACGACGGTAGGAATAGATTACGGAATAGCCGACGGCCAGGCGGCGTAATCGGACTCACTAAATTTTGGTCCTTTAGAAGACCACGCCATACAGCAAATCGATAACCGATCATTATAATGATTGCCCTGTAAACGCCACTCTTGTTTCTTTTGAGACGCGACGACGAACGGGAGTCGTATTTAAATTTTGAGAGTATGCGGAGATCGGCTTCGGATATGGCCGCTATATGTTTATTTTGACACACCAAATAAATTGCAGTCCCTCCCTTGATGTCATTCATTTTACTCTTCATTACTCAGCAACGTAAAAATCGCTACTGTCACCGATCTTCATCAGCCTTTACGTTCCCACTGCTGGGACTCTGGCCTTCTCTCAGAGAGAGAGTGTGGGCCGTTATCTACCACGCTGGCCCAGTGCTGTCATCGATACTAGTGTAGTAATTGACGCGTTGTTATCGTATACCCCCATTCGTGTGCTCAATTATCATCATCATAAACTGGAGATATCGTCCTCTTATGTTATGACATCATTTTCCTGATCTAAGTAAACTTTATTGCTGATACAAAATACGGTCTTGACGTAGCCAACCTTACTGGATCCAGGGACCAGGTAATAATCCACCATCATCGTGATATAATTTCACGAAACATATTATGTTAGTAGTCTTTGTTATTTTGTTAACTATCATATTCTGCATTTAAAAGAAAAAAAAAATTTAAACGGAATAATTTGATTGAAATATTAGAACAAAAAGCAGACATATAAAGAGTTATCATTCCTTTCACTAAAGCATTCAATTGCCACTATTATGCATATCGAGGATATAAATCTTCATGTGTCATTTCTCATGAAAGATCATGTGGCACTTTATTGAATCGGAAAAATTGTACAGAAATGTTTGTGTTGTATTGTGTTGTAGTAGTACATTCAGCACACAGTTCAAGTTCCCGTTTCATTTATGGAATCAACCCACACTATACCCCTACTCAGTGAACACAAGTGAGCAGACACCTACATATACGGGTAATAGTCACTTAGAAATAGATATCCTTTTATTTAGATGCAAACACCTTTTGACATCACGATAATACGTCGACGAGTGTAGGTACATAACACTCCACCAACATAGTACCTAATGTTATGTCTCAGAGCTCAGTCCTTTGTATGAAGAAACAGCGCTACAAAGTACGATACTTTGTATAATGTCTACTAAGTCGAAGCATACAGTATGTTGAGTATAAACGTGTAGCAACAGACTTGCCGTCTGGGTGAGTTAAATTTGCTAACATTTGATATGATTAGAAATGTTTGCTAAACCGTTGATACGGAGTAAATGCGATAAACTAACGCGATCCCTGTACTAAAATTGAAATGAGGTGTGTGCGTGACGCACGTTGTCACGAAAAACGAGTTGGCGCAGTCCGCCGTGCGGTGCGTGGCGATCAAAAAGTTCAAAAACACGACAGCGCGATGCGAAGCCGTCACTGCGCCACACGCGTTGACGCGGCGCGACGCGATGTGCGTGGTGCATTTCATATTAGAGTTGCAACGAATAGCACCTTGGGGCCACAGGTACTATTGATAAATGTTAATTGCAGCCGCAACAACAATTTTCATTAAATTGTGCCGATTATTCCAATGCCCAAATTCCCAGTAGTTAATACTCAGAGGGTACTTCATTAATGGCTCTTGCCATGCGAGCAATGGACTCGCCACATGTTTAATCGGCGACCATTGGATATTAATTCTGCAACGTTCGCAACCGACAGACCGTAAAAATATGTTAATGTTTTACTGTACAATTTATAAAGTAAAGGGTAACAAGTAAGAATTTCAAACAGTAAGATGTTATTGGTATCTTTACTCACCGAATGATTTTTTTCTGAGATCATAAATTATTAATTTTGTTATCTTACGTCTGTCCACTCTGGTTAAGATATAATAATTATAAAACCATCAAGCCTTCGGTAAGTCAAGTGTATATAAATGTTCATTATTTGTTTTATTCTTTTCAAAGTACTTTTCCTATAGTTAAATTAAATTGCTTACGATACAAAACAAGCACAAAAGTGTAAAACTTTTAAGTAAATAATATTGCAGTAGAGGTTTCAAACCAACTTGACATTTTATTACTAATTATTATATAATAGAGATTAAACTCACATGAATACGAAATCGCGGCCGTTCGTTGCGCGAGCCGAACATTTCTCACAAATCAAATGAAAGAACATTTATTAGAGTCGAAACCGATAAAGACCAATCAAAACTTAGGTATATTTAAAATTCAATCAGGCTCGACGCGCCAATTTAAGACTCATGTTCCAACTTAAATTATCGACAAGTTTAATAACAAGCGTCAAGGCAATAGCAATAATCGCCGCAAATTAATTACCAGCTTAGAGTGAGCGCGAAGAAAAACAGTAAAAGTAATGACGCGTTGTTGAAACACGGCAGTGGTGGCCAGAATGGGGTGCAATAGGTTAAAATTTATAAACGGGCAGTAGGTGCGCCGGCGGGTGTCAGAGTATGGCTTATAAATAACATTTAGCGGGCGAAGCGGAGGCGCGGATTATGAGGTCGGAGGACTCAATTAAATTGTGCTACCGGACCCGGCTTTTATTGTGGACTTTTGCCGTGACCTCCCACCGGATTTCCAGATAAATGGATCCACTTAACGCACGACGTTGCCATTTGCACAAAATTCGGTCGGAATAATGTTAATTATTTCGTCGCAACCGACGACCCTTGATTGTATTCTCTAGTTAAATATGTACGAATACAAATTGATGACAGTTTGGAAATCGGGAGCTAGTTCAGGGTAATATGCTGATAGTTGCTACCTAATGGATAAATATTGGCATTTACATATTACAACTTCGTTAACTCGCAACTGAAACGAATATGATACTGATTTATAATATAGCCATGTGTTTAGCACACTCAGTTAAGTTTATTCTCTTTAAATTTCTTAGGTATTTAATATAATTATTAAGAACTGCTTTTATTACATCTTTACTATTTTTAACAAGAAAGAAAGAAAGAAAGACACTAAAAGAAAAGAAAAAGTACAAAAAAAGTAACGATTTAAATCATGTTTTTTTATTTGTAGATGTAGGTTTTTAGTTTTATACAGGTAGTTTAGTTTTTATTAGTTAGTTTACTTTCCTATCCCACTGTATATATTTTGATGTTAATTAATAAAAAGTACCTATGGACGAAAATATTCCTTATCCATTTTATATCGATAGCGCGTTGAAGTCTTTTCAGCGCGTTTTTTGATAATTCAATGTATCTGTAGTAGAAGAAATGTCATAAATTATGAATGAGAGAAATGGGCTGTATTACATACTTTTAAGTTACCAAACCCAACCAAATCACTAAAACAATCATTTAAAAAAATCTTTTTATTTCAATGTACGACTTCATTCTTTGGTGCAATTTAATGACAAATGTAAGAATTATTATTATGCTAGTAGTTTGAATATTTATTTTTCTGTCTATTTGAAGTTTTCTTTATTCTAATGTCGATAGCAGACAGAGCTAAGTTCAAATGTATTGAATGAATTTGCCGTACTGTTGGCATCCACCACAGCGCTCCTATTTATGTCATACATCGCAGCTGCAATTTACTGTACAGTTTTCATAAAATTATATTATATTATATGATCTAAACTACTCTCCTGAATATTTTAATATTAGGTAGGTAGGTACGTGTAATTAGCATAGTTGTCTCAAATCTTTTCTCCTAAACTTTTTACTTTAACTTGAAATTCTTTGTCTGCCCCAGGGTTCAAACTATCTACATACGAAATTTCATTAAGATCGGTTTAATCGTTTCTAAGTCTATCCGGAACACACAAACAATCAAATCTTTTTTCTTTATTTATGTATTAGGCATAGATTCGTGGTTTACGTATAAAAAAGCTTTTACGTTACTTTTTAGATAATGATGCTTTAAAATAATTGTTGTCGTGTTCTGTTGTTTATTTGATAGATCACATTACATAAAAAACTAATTATTTATTTCTCAACCCATGTTGATACGGTTTCCTTGGTTCTCTTAACTTAAAAATGTATCCATAGGAATATTGTCTAGTACCCATAACACAAATTTCGAGCTTAATTTGGGGGTAGGTCAATTTGTGTGCAATGGTCCCCCGGTATTTATTTATTTATTATAATGTTTATTTGCACTTGTGATCATTTTACTCAGGATAACATTAACTACTACATACATATAATAATTAAATTGCTTTTGTAACTCAATGTTTGCAACATAAATATATTATGTAGTATATTAACACAATAGATAACACCAATCAGTATTACATTACTAAATGAAGAGTTAAAGGAGTGTTCTAAAGATGTAGATTTAAAATGATTTACTTGTAGTTTTTAATCCACCAATTTACAAAACAGATAAGAGTCTACATTAAAAACTATTATCGATTTAATGTAATTTTGCCACACTTTAATTTCTCGGCTCCTAATCTAACTTCAAAGAGTTTGGCGATAATTTTCATGGATAAGAGCGAGGTGATGATTTGATGATAAGTGACGATGATTATCCTGATTTGGAGGCGATCACTGACAAGTTTGAAGGGTTTGCGGATTACTTACCCACACCGGTGGACTCCTGTCTTGCCTCTTCCAGGCACTTAGCCAGAAAATTAGCCGTTGCCAGATAAAGTCGTTAACGCATGGTTGCACAAGCTACAAAGAATGGATATACTGGATACAGTAAATACCATACATTCCAGTGTTTTACGAATAGAAGGAAAAATAGACCGACTTAAGACACGATAACATGCACAAGAAAAATGAGTTAAATCTGTGCAAGAGGTCCGTCTGGAAGGACTGACAGCTGCGGTGTCCCGCACTGCCTCAACTCTCACTTCAACTCCAATACCTTACAAAACTAGATTCTTTCTTTCCTGGTGAAGGTCGTGACAGCTTTTATAATAACATACGCGAGTTTATCATCTCTAAAAAATTAAAAAGTGGGATGTAGTGTAGAGACATTTACTGGTGTCGATGTCGTCTGTGTCTACACACCACACCAGTCGACCTAAGAGAGGGATGAGGTGAAGTTTAGTCTTGTTGTATCTAAATGGGACGAGACGCCTTACATCAAGTTAGTGGCATTTTAATATTTCCACTGGAGTTCATAAAAAACAAAAAGAAAAACCGGTTATTGCAAACGTATGAAGAGAGCGCTGGAAGACAACTTCAAACATTACTAAGTGAGATTGAGTTAGGATCTCAGAGGCTATTTTAAGTCGCATGATGGACAGCATTGGCCTGGAAGTAAACAATTTCAACATTCTCACTAGTTCTGTGCCGAAAATTCTTTCCGGAATATCCTTACCATTCCACTCGTAGTTGGATCACTCATATAAGGGAATGGTGAGATCGACCGGTAAATTGCATATGATCAACTGAGGGTGAAGGAAATGGAGACATGTCACAGTAACAACTTGTGAACCTCGGACGTTGAAGGCATAATTTACAAATCCTTAATAAGACCTGTCGTTATGTATGGATCGGGATGCTGGGTCGTGAAGAAGACGGGTAAAAGAAAATTGCACGCAACGGAGAGGAGAATGTTGAGATGGAAGAGTGAGAATGGATAAAATAAGTAATAAGAAATGTGTATATTAGACGAAGTTGTGAAAGAACAAGTGACAAAAAAGCTGAAAAGGCATTGTTTGACTTGGTATAGACATGTTATGACGAGGGATAAAACTTATGTTCCCCAGAAAGTGATGGATTTGAAGGTTGATGGATGGAAAGGAAGAGGAAGAGCAAAGAAAAGGGGAATTATTGTTTATTTGAATGGAGAGGAAGTGCATGAAACAATGACTGCTGACAAGGAGAGCAGCAAAAAAAGACGTACCTACTGCACCAATACCAAATAAATGGGAATAATGCAGAAAGATGATGCATAACGATACACATCTAATCTATAACATTGCGGAAACTGATAACAATGTTACACAAATACCCACAAAATTATTTGATTTTATTTATTGGACTTTTTTGTCATACCTAATATGAATTTAGGTTTTCTTTTAAATCTTTCAATTTACTTCTATCTCAGCCTTTGATAGTGACGTTATAATGTGGTTGACAATGGTAAACACACTGGTTTTTTTTACTCTTTACTGAGAAGTGTTGGACCACAAGTCACCTGATTTATTTTAGATATTATTGCATTGTAAGTACTTAATATGTGCACATATTAAGATAAGTATCGTGAAATAAAAATACCATTAACGAAATTGCTAAGCGATAGGTCCAGCACATTGACAATGTCAAGCGTTTTTTATTGCCATCAACTCGCTACAGTGCGTCTAACGGAGCTGTCGTTGCCATGTTTGTCTCTATTCTTAGACGTACTTTCCATAAGGCCGACTAGACTCGGGCTTAGGGCCGCCAATTGCTAATAAGACTTCGCAAAGTGATGAAAAACATAGGAAAACAAGTCAGGAGAAAAACGTTAGATACTTGTCACTTAAACAAGTAATACCTGAGCAATCATCATCATAATCGCCCCGTTTCAGTCCACTGCTGGACAAACGCATCTCGAAAATACGCCACTGAGCCCAATCTCATCCCACCGCACGCAGCCAGCCGTCAGAGATAATTCTTTCAAATTCCATACAGACGAAATTGCCCTAAAATTCATAAATAAAGAAGCTGAGAACGGATACAGCCTAGACTGGTCAAGTTTGCCTCTGGCTACATTCATTTCCATTTTCATTATTTTTTTCATGTCCTGTTCAGCAAAATTGTAAAGGAGAGGAAGCTCAGATCGGAGCTTTTATTTAACATACTAGAATAAAAAGTAAACTTTTTGCAAAGAAAAACAATATACCGTAGCTAGCTAATAAGTTGGTGATAAGCTCGATAAGCAAAAAGAAACAATCGAATAAAAAAAGTGTAAACACACTGTATTGGCGATCGAATGCAATTTTCTTTGTTGTTTGTTTAATTTTCCAGCTAGAGGCCCGTATCAGAATCCCATTAACTATTTAATGCTATTGAGTCAACTTGAATGGTCTATTGCACTCAGTCAATTAGACGGAAAATTGTAGCGAGATTGTACACATACATAATGAAAAAACACATACATAGGTAATGGGTTCTACGTTCAATATGCTCAATAAAAACTAGGTATGTCCAATCGATTGTTAGTTATTTCTCGTTTTTGTAGTATACTTGTGATTAAGGTCAATCGTATCATTATCTATCCAACTGAGGTTGTACGTAAACACGTATAAGTACCGACAAAGCGACACAGATATACAAATGATATAAGCTACAATTGTACTTAATGTTGTAATGGCCATCATAACATTGACCCGTTATTAGAAAATGCATTAAAAATATTTTGTGCAGCAATCATTAAAAGGTAGATGTGTGTATGTCGTCAATAACATTTTTTTTTTGTTTTATTATGCAACATTACATTTTTATTGAGGAAACCCATATCAGGCTCATATGGCAAAAAAATGATCTTGGTGAATTTAAACACCATGCATCAATCTTTTACTATCTCTATGCATTCTTTTCATCAGCAGGGTATCATTTTTGAAGATAATTACCGCTCATCACGCTTTAGTTTTCATTGCGGTGTACCAAAAAAATTATTATCTATCTACTTTGTTAAAATGCTGTGTATCGGGCTGGATCGAAATACTTAAGTTTAAGTTTTATGGGGACACAAACTCCACTTCTTGTTAAATGTGTAACGAATATAAAAACGAACATTTAAGGCGAGGGTCATCTCTACCTGCCGTTAAAGTGTTATCTGATTTCATTCAATGATTGTGGCGCCATCTGTTTTTTGTCGCCAGAATAGACCCTGGTGCCAGATTTCTACCATCACCTTTTGCGATCTAATGATCAATTTTGTTGTAGTAGTAGTTAGGTACCTACCTAGTTAGCGGATCACTGTGACTTAAAGAGAGTATGAGAGAGATGAGGCTTAAAACAATGACAAAGCTGAAATGATAACGAATTGAGTCATAAATAGAAAAAATCATGAACAAATAACAGTAGGTACCTATATCTATGTTTAAGTTATCTGGAAGAGATTTCTCCGAGCGATAAGACCGCTCATTTCTCTGATAGGTCGTTAAGTTTTAGACTATTATGTGATGTAAATTGAACCTACACGCGGAAAGTTAATTGGTTATTGTTTTAGCCTGTCCTTATAAGTTTCAGTGCGACCCGATTTGTTTTAGTGATTTCATATTACTCCGGTAAATTCATTGACTCTTTAGACCGGAACTAAGTAATGCGTTAATAAGATTTATCTCGAAATGCCCTGTGCTCATCCAGGCCATATTTCCTTCGTATCATAGTAGGTGCACAGTGCACTTCTGCCCTACATGTTCTGACAGCACAGCTGCAGAACAGCTGCTGGTCACTCTACTCGTGACAGGAAAACAGACCTTCTGTTTGAAGATATTTTTATTTTTATGTAATAGTGTGGCAAACAAGCAGACAGCCCGTTCATTATCTGAACTTTTTTTTATGTCTTTAATGATTAGTGTATAGATACTTTTGCTGTAGGTATATACTTACTAGGTATTAGTGTAGCGTGATTTCAATGAAGCAATTACGATAGGCCAAAATGTTTTTGTCAGACCAGAATCTTGCATTATTTAGTGACTGCCTTAAGGATTCGATAAACGACATTTAGGTAGAATTTTAGTTACCGCATTCTAGAAAGTGCTAAATAAGAAGTCTGTTTCATCCATTAGAGGTTAACCTACTGTATTGCTTCATTTGCTTCGTAGTATTATTCTACTAATTGATGTGTTTATATTTTGTATTAATTACACCGTTCAGGATTGCTCTTGACACACAAGACACCGATACGGTCGCAGGTAACACGCTACCCCCGGATTGAACTAACAAACAAGTGAAAATGACGTAGGTACTTAAATGCAAACTACTTCATACGTTGCAGCTATTTTTGATTCAAAATTCAAACATACTAGATGGAGACTTGACAGCATAACTAACTCTTTAGAGCCGGGAATTTTATTTATGGTGCGAAACGCTACTTGCGTCGACACGACGCCTTGGCGCCGCTGGCGCCGTCACAATCATAATTTGAGAACTCTGCCAACTGGTGGTGGCTTGGAGAACTACAGCTCTCCACTCTAGTGTCTTAAGGTCGGATATGTGCAACCAACAAAAGTCACTTTTTTACATAGAGGCATGGAGTATCTCGTTCTCTTTCTGCTAAGCTGACAACAATATTTCTGTCTCCATTCGTTGTAGAGATATACATGGTAGCATAATGTCAGATATGAAGAGTAGTAGTATCTTCGGTACCTTGCCTAAAGGGACTTCTTTTAATAATGTATTTTAGTTATTAGTTTAGATTTATTTGTTTTTATTTCTTTGTTATTTTTAGTTTGAAGTAATAAATATAAATTTTCAACCTGAAGAGATTATAAAATCCTGGCAGCATATTTGGTTTTATTGACTTGCTTCTTTTGTGTCAAATAATTAAAAAAAATAAAGTAAAGTAGGCATTTTAGATCAGTAGGTAAATAACAGTCAAATATTACAAAAACCACTAAGATAATATTTTGATTGTTTATATTTCCGACACGATTTCTCTATCATTTTTCTTTTCACTCTCCTGAAAAGTCGTCAAAACGCACAACCGAACTTATGACTCTAGAGACATGAACTACGGACCTATAGGCAGACGTTTTATAATACACTAGCTATGCCCTGCCGTTTCACGCTCGTTACAGTTTATTGCGATATTTTTTATCATATGTCCCCAGGGTTCAAACGTCTTCATACTTAATTTCTTCAAAATCTGATGAGTGGTTTAGGCAAAGGTAAACACACAGACAGATAGTAAACTTTCACATTTAAGTATAATAATAAGATCGGAGAGGAAAAAAAGAATTTTTTTTTTCGGCATAAACTACTAAGTAAACTTTGATTTTTGAGCAAACACTTTCTCTCGTGATATATCTACCGTGAAAATATAGCATTATGTATACATGCCAAAATTGTTCATTATAGATTTTGCTAGAGTTGCTAGAGTCATTAATTTTTCTATAGTATTATCGTTTTAATGATTTTATTATGCACTGGCTGACCCGGCGAACTTTGTATCGCCAACAAAGTTGTCTATTTTCTCACCTTTTAAACCTTCCTTGGACTTCTACAAATATTTCAAAACTCAAATTAGCCAAATCGGTCCAGCCATTCTCGAGTTTTAGCGAGACTAACGAACAGCAATTGATTTTTATATACAAAAGAGAAGAAGATTTATGAATTTTGGCAGTTCCTTAGCTTAGGGCCAGATGTGCCTTTTTAAAACACTTTTTATATTAGTCTATTGTTTGTTTTTTAATCATAATATACCTACTATTACAATAAGGATTTGTGAATAAATAAAACACAATAACTGATGATTTCATATAATTTAATAGGTAAACACGGCTTCTAATTATGAATGCTCGGTCTGATGAAGGCATCTGTAAAATACCAATAACTTAGTGAAACTTTTGCAAAAGCTAAGAACAACTCAATAAAAAAATCAAAGTACATGTCTCTAACTCGTCATAGGTAATGTTCTATACTAAGCATTTAATTATAAAAACTGAATCGTTCAGATGCCGTGGAATAACGTGACGCTAACGTACTCCAACTCATGCTGTGGATGCTTTATAGTTAATATGGCCTTTATATATGAGCAAAATGACAAGTTGATTACGATATCTATGATCCACACACATCCAAACCGTGGCCGGGACGTGACTCAGCTATGTTAGGAGCACGGATATCTATGGTCAGAAGATTTTTTTTATCAAACGTCACAAACGTCCATGTTATGTTCCGGAAGAGGCAGCGAGCTATATTCCTTCCAGAGTGCAAAAAATATCGGCTGTAACATTTTGTATGAAGTGATCGACATCATAGAATATGTACCAAGTATGTCAGAGCCACACGGTTCAATGCACGACCACTCAAGTGCACGGTTCGGCTTAGTGTGAATAGTCTTTAGGATACAGCAATTAAATTAAAAAATATGCTTATAGCATGAATCTTGCAACTATGTACATTAAATTACCTCATCTTTATAATAACAACTAATTATAGATATGTTTAGCTTAGCAATAAGGCAAGCAGATTCTACGATTTTTAATAAATGTTAAGTTAGACTTTACTACGATTTGTTTATAATAAATTACAAAAAGCGTTACCTAATTACCTATCTAAATATATCATTCATCAGCCAATTAAATGTGATAGAGTAACATAATTTTATTTTGTATTAGGTACTTTTAATTAGCTGAAGCAGCAGCTGTGTATCTAGACTCTAGACTCTCTAGATTCTAGAGATTCTACTATTTTCTAGACTCTCTAGACTCTCTAGATTCTAGAGAGTCTAGAAAATAGTAATTTTTAATGATTTTTGCTCTTCTTTTTACTAATTGATGTTGCATAATAAAGCTGGTAAAATATTCAAATATCGAATTCAGCTTTATGAAACAAATCCAACAAAGTACATCTTGCTCCGATATCGATTCATCAAAATATCTTTATGGCTGAGTTAATTATAAAATAATCGCAAAGAGGACTGCCTAAAGTATCGTCAAAGTTTTATAATTGATATCTCTCTAAAATACAATGATTACATTCTCTACGTCTCAGACCGTAATTGGTGGGTATTACTGAAGTCAAATCCTCACGACTCTTTTTATGAAACCATCTGTTTTGTATTCTGTTTATTGCCTAAAGATCATTATACCATTAGCTTTAATATCAATTTGTACTTAGTGTAATTTATATAATAACAGTAGCATATCATGAAAGCTTTCTTTAACTGGTAAAGACACCTCTCATTCACATTAACGCGGCGCGATCGTACATTTAGGCCTAAATAGAAGTGATAATATTATATCAAATCAGATAATGTCGTAATTGTTCTATAGCAACAGTTATTAACATTGAGTCCTTTTTGTATGATTTTAATCAATACGAATTATTATTATTCACTGCAGTATTAGCAAATGTAATACTATTAATAATGCAAGACATGTATATATTTTAGCCACAAACGCTTTGATAACAGGTAAACTTAAACTCAATTGAGTTGATTGAGTTGATTTAAAACATGTGTGTGTATTGTGACATAACAATTGATATATAATTGTATAACCTACCTATTAATATAATAATTGTTATTAAGAGATTATTATTATGGTAAGGACAACGAAAATGTATGTCTTATTATCATAATTACTTGCTCTATTATAATAAGAGTAGTTATAAATACATAAAAAGACTAAAGTAAGTAGGTACATATGTACATACTAATCTAAATACTTAGGTATCGGTCTATTTGAATTTAAATCACGATATTTTCAATGTATATTTTTTGTAAATAGGCTTAAGTTTGATCGCTATCAGACCTCTATGAATAAATTTATACATATATGTGTATGTATAAATATGTATATATATAATAGATAGAAATACATATGTACTTAAGAAACTAGTTATATAGGTAGGTAAGTAGGTAAGTACATAACATACTGCATATTTGTATATTATTATTATTATATTTTAGGCCTAAGTATGGATAGTTAATTCAATTAGCAAGTTTATTTCCCGTAATGAAAACATCAGTTCTTTCTTTGCAACTAATATTTTTTATTAATTTACATAACAACTAAACAAAACAAAATGTTGTTTAATATACTTATATAAGTATTTTAATTTATTTATTTAGTGTCACGATTTGAAAATATATCATTATGTTGTTATGTGTAATTCAATTTCTTATCTTGACATTGAACACGTAGCTAATGTGTGTACAATGAAAATAATTAGCAACAAATAAATAAATTTTATGTAATTACCAACTTTACATTACATTAGTGTTTTGTTTCGTCCATAATGCAGGTGTTATAAGCCTCCAATACATGAACTGCAGTGCTTCCAGTATGAGAACAAACTATTTTTTTAACGTAACCTATATAAGTTACATAATAATAGAATAATTAGTGAAAAACTGTACTAACCTGCGAGGCGGGCGGGTATGAGTAGCCGAATTGTGCGTATGCTGCCATCGGGACGATCATATGGGCGGCTTCACACAAATCACTGTCTCTAAAAGTCTATATTAGCACGGACGTATTATTTTCCTAAAGTAATTTCTAATTCTAGTAAGAAATTAATGTAATATATATCACAGTTTGTTGTATGCGCGGCAATTGTTCGGCGCGCTGCCATTCCCGCGCGTCAGAGGGCCGGTGCGCGCGCGTCTCGCATGCCGGACCCTCGTGTTACGACCGGCCTGTACCTTCTTCACACGTTCGTGGTTAAACACCGACTGGCGCGCGTACGACGCTTGACGCCCCTCCGCTGTAGGAGACGGCCAATTTCGCCCCGCCTTAGAGGCGTGGCAGGCTTGTCTCGCCCAATAGCAGAAACAATTTCGTCTCCTTTTCAAAACGACAGATGAGTTTATGGAATCAGATTGGCTGCCAGCCATCCCCACCACCGTAACTGGCTCCGCCCACGAGATAGCCGCCGCCCACGCCAGAGTGGGGCGCTGGAAAAAAGCGGCAGAGTCGGCCCGACTTGATCATGTTTATGGGTTTCCGTCGAGACAGTCCGCCAGCCCTGTACCACAAGCAAACAAATCTATAGTGGCAAAAAATGGCTCGGCCGAGGACAAGCTGTTTCACCTCGTCAGATTTACGAACAAACAACGCGACGTTGAGTTAAGAATCGACTTTATGGATTTTACCACCTGCGTAGACATAGGAAATGCCTTTGTTCAAAGACATACATGAATTTACATTTTAATACAGCCTAATGCATGCAATGGTAGAAGTACCGTGATTACTGAAAAAACTGAATTTCTCATTAGCATTTACAAGAACACTTAAACAGGTTAGATACATTTTGTTTAGTCATATATTCAGACAAAGGGAAATGTACGATCCGTTTTGTTAAACAAAAGACTTCAACGATCCCTGTCTAATTTAACCAAAAATTGAGAATTAGGTATGTATTTTTTGTGTCAAAGCTTGTAAGTACCCACCGTAGTAAAATTATTAGATATTACTTAATATTATAAGGAAGTTATTATGTGAAACATTTAATAAATAGATACCTAAGTGTCTACATGACACAACAATTTGGTAGGAATGCCATAGGAAAATGTAGGGTTACGGTTTACTGATGTCACTTTTCCCCTCAGTAGAGAAACGACTTCAGGATTAGAACCATGCCTTTGTTGAGGAAAATGCTAGTTCAGATGCTGATCGCTAGGTGGCGCTTAAAATAGATATTTGAATTAGGTGCATGCTTATATATGTATTCTTAGTTCTTTTCATGCAAGTTTGACAGCAAATTAAACACAAGTTAACGTTTGTGTGAATATAGGTAGTAAATATATACATACAAGGACATACACATACTACATATTAGGAGCTATATAAATAACACTAACTTAGTTACTACCATGTCTTACAATTCAGACATTTGGATGATTAAATTCAATAATAATAGTGCTAAAAAATTAAAAAAAACAGTGGGTATTTCATTTTCATACCTAATAACAATAACTTCACTATCACATACTTAGTTCTGACTTATACCTAACAAGAATAAGCCTAAGCAGGATTAGTACCTATTCTAATTATCAAGATCCACAACACTCAGAGACGGTACAAATACCTACTACTTGCGTTTTTTTTTAAATGACAAATATTTAATTATACTTATTTATCACGTTGTGGGAACCGAACCCGGTTGTCCACCCGTTGTGCCACAACGTTCGTTGGTTTTCAGTTTATTTAATTTTGTGCTGTAGTAGTTAGTAGTTAACAGTTTCATTTAATTTGACTTACCTACACATGATAAGCTACACTTAAAAGTACCTATACTTGTTTTTATGAAGATAAACTGGTATAAAAATGTGTAAATATTTTAACAAGTAATCGTAAACCAATTTGAAATGAATCGATCTACAATTTAAAACCTTTTGGTATATGGATAAGGATTTATCCGTACAATTTAGGAACGAAATGTGCCAAGGGCGTTTTCTATATATTCATAGATAGGCAACAGGACTGCTATACTATTGAAACGTTTCATTAGTGAGTCAAACTGACAACCGCACTACAAAAAGTTAAAAAATAAGGGCAGTTAGTTACACGGAGATAAAAGACCTTCTGAAATACCGTTTTCCTACTGAGTCAAAAGGGACTTGCGATTCAAAAGGAAAACTAAGGTAAAGTCTTGGAAGTTAAGACTCAGAAGGAAAATCAGATTTTTTTTCTCAGTGTACCTACAACTACTTTTAAAAACTAGCCTAACAAAATAAAACGAAATAAGTTACTACTAAGTACTGAGCAAAATTAGTCTCTTTTTATATTTGTTACTTTTCTACGCCTAAGCCACTGAACTGTGAATGAGGGAAGGACATCTGATGGAGATGTATTGTTTTTACCACAAATAAAATTTTGTCTATTTTCTATTGATATAGGATAAGTACATACTTTTTATAGCGATGAACTGGTAGTCTACATAGGTGCAACCACGGAAAACAGCTAGTTTAGTTAAATACTAGTTGCGCCCCGCGGTTTCACCCGCGTCTTCCCGTTATCCCGCAGGAACTTTTTTCCGGGATAAAAAGTAGCTTATGTGTTAATCCAAGGTACAAGCTATCTCCATAACAAATTTCATTCAGATCCGTTCAGTAGTTTTTGCGTGAAAGAGTATCATCACACATCCATCCATCCATCCATCCATCCATACTCACAAACTTTCACATTTATAATATTAATAGGAAGGATGTGTATAATTATGTTCTTACTGCATAACGAAATACTACTAATTTAAATGCGCTCAGTTTACAATAGCACAAGTTTTATAAGAGTTTAGGTACATCGTGTCACGATATGACATTAGATATCCTTATAAGAACGCTTACGAAGTACACGGGAAGTGCTAGAATAGGAAATAAAGATGTTCTAATTTAAATTTGCACGCTCTCTGAGTCATGCTGGACTAACGACCTATAGGTATGTGCGCAAAGAGTTATCTAAATTCACAATAGCATTACCACATGCACTAAAATAAAATCAACACGTATTCGCTGTCACATATTGAAATATAAATAAACACATTTTGTAGTGGAGGTGCGCATAATTTTAGCTTAGGTAGTCGAACTCTACCAGCTATCAAAATTTGTGTTTTTAATATAAATTTGAGTGATAGACTGTGGTCTGACAACAGGTGATTTGTGAATCACCTGTTGTTGATGTAGATGATGGAGCACGCTTGCCCAGAAGATAACATTCAGTCTTGACTTGGAGACTCCCAAAATAAACTTATTTATTCCGCTTCTTTACCGTTCGCATTATAAATGCAGCGAAGCGGATTTTTAGAATTACTTACAAAACTTCTACATTCCATATATTCAATAATATTATCACGCCAAGAGAGATGGTGGCCGAACGGTTAGGCGTGCGCCTTACAAGACGCCGACACCGAGTTCGAATCCTCTCGGCCCCGCACCAATGACTCAATAAGTTATGTGCGGATATGCCATTGCTCAAAACGATGAAGGAAAACATCGTGAGGAAACCGGCATGCCCAAGAACTGCAACATTCAAGGGCATGCGCCATCTACCAACCCACACTGGGCCAGCGTGGTAGATTACAGCCCATACTCTCTCTGAGAAGGCCAGAGTCCCAGCAGTGGGAACGTGAAAGGCTAATAATGATGATCACGCCAAGTTCCTATTTATTTCGTAGGCAAAGAGGAGAGATCGCTACTTAATGCTAACCTTTTCGCCTTTCGCTTCATTAATATTCATAATTTTTTTATGCACTTCCGACGGGTACACGTGTCTTCAAATAGACACAACAGTTACAAAACTGATTTAAATGTGGTGTAATGGGTTTTGAAGCTTAGCGTTAACTTCAAATCTAAGTACATATTTATTTTATTTTCATCATGATGTGACATAGAAGTGCTGAGGAATTTAAGACAGAAATCACTCATTACCATACCATTTTTGTAACTTATACTCAAGTTAAGTAAATAGAGAATTGTAAGTTACTATTCAAGAGGGTTTCTTCTAATTCGTTCCATAAAAATAAATAATTAGTGTTAATAAAGATTTGCTTCCGCTATTATTACGTACATCCTGTTCTTATTTGTAGCTTTCAGTGATAATGTGTAACTAGAAAAGAACAAGAAATTACTTAAAAACATATCAATCTCAAAATTTACGAAGCGTGACTGAAATAATTATGACATACTTACTTATGTTCTGTGTACCACGCATACCGCAACTAGTCTAACGTATGTCTAGTAACTTATTTTACATCTTTAAATTAGCTTTTAATGTACTAGAAGTTACAGGAAAGTGTAGGTGAATCCTAGGCAGCTTAGCAGCCCACTGTTGGTCAAATGACATCGTGAATGAACTAGCACAACAGAAGAATAGTATATAAAAATCGAACGGAACAACAAATAATAATAATCTATTGACACAATACACAGGTTAAAAAACCCGCATTCACTTAACTGACATAACCACAAATAATAGTATAGGCTCAGCAAAGGCCGTTAACAAAATAATATCTTATTTATCAATATGAAAAAAAACTTTGTCACTAATTGCATATCCATAGCTATGGTATCAACACATCCGATCAGTTGCCGGGACAGATTTCGGATGATTAATGCAACAAACTGACCTCTATGCTATTCGATGCAAGGTTCTTTTTAAATTGTATACGTTACAAGGGCTGGCGCCAAGACATCTGTCTTCGTTAATAACAAGCAATTTGAGCCAATTTCGCATTTTTGGAATTTATGAGAGCGCCCAGGCGTCTCACTCCCACGACAGGAAGTAACACAAAAACTCACACTGAATAAAGTAGTGGTTGACATGTTTAGTTTTTGCTTGGCTTACTAATTACGCGGGCTCAACCGTAGGTGCGTGCGCGTTCGCGTGATCCGCCGAGGCGAACGTTAGCCGTAAATGCTAACAGTTTAGATATTTATGAACATGTGTACGTAATTAATTTTTACGATAGATCAGATAACGGAATCGGTGGAGCGATACGCTTGTCGCAACCACCACGCCGCGGCGTCTCGGATACGAGGCGAATAAAGGTTAATTAAACCTAAATTAGCGGGTAAGGAGGTTTTTCCGCGACAGACTCGGATATGTTGAATAATGAAGGAGAGGCTGAGGGTCGCGACCCCTCAAACAATGGAATGGAATAGACGCAGACAGCGCGTCCGTCTATATACAATGCGCTCACCGCTACTGTAGTGACGATGTGTAAACAGCCTTTAGTGCCTAATTTAGTAGAAACAAATTTCCATAGCGCAACGTTTGAAAAATAAATTAGCTTGGTCAAAGGAAGAGGAAAACTTGCGCTGTAGTTAATTTAGTCGCAATAACCGAGCTTAGTAAAGTATATTTACCCACTCTTACGTTACAATTAATAATAATATTTTATGGTATGATGTGACTTCGTTTATTCGTCAAAAACTTAAAAATAGTGGAGAAATAGGTATACACTATATTATAGGTGAACTTTTGGGCTTGGTGGTAATGGCTAGTTAATTATTCTAGAACACAATATTGACAAATAATGAAACACAATTTTTAGACATTAAACATTTATGTTTTTACCAAAATAGTGTGAAACTTATGCGATGTAAAAATTGTCCAGATCAGAAGACAGTAAATTGAAAATATAGATATGATTTAGTCTATGAATTAGACCGCTTGTGGCCTGGCACTCTTGGTAATGAATGAGAAAGGTTTCTGTTAAGAGGACATACTCATCAAATTTAACCCTGATGAAACGTAAACTTGTCTAGTCTCGCTAAGAAGTATAAATATTCCACTCGTAACTCCGACAAAAGAGATGATCACCAGCTCGTGCGATAGAACAAGAAAAAGCCTACTTTTAATTGTTTCTACATGAAAAGACCAACTCGATCAAAAAGCTTGGCGTCTAACGGTACTTAATTCAAATTAAACCAATAGCTTAACATAATATAACGAGTACAAGTGCGGTTTTGTATGACACTGCTGCCGCACATGGAACGTCCTTGCAGCATTAGAAAAAAAAATGAGAGTCACTTCCCAATCCACTTAACATTAGGTGACTTGTAGTCAAACGCTACCCTGTATGAAGTAAAAAAAGGAAAGAAATGCATGGAATAGCCAAGTATCTGCTTGGCAAATCAGCGCGTTAAGAGGCAGGATATAAAAAACTGCTCACTACAAAGTTTCTCGATGTATCTGTCATTTTCATTAGATATATTCAAGTCTATATTGGCTACACCATCGCCGTCGGCCGCCTTCCGTCACGCGATTTGGATGTCAAACATAGACGATAAAAAAAAATGGAACGGGCTTATTATTCTGAGCCGTTATATTCAAAGGCTTGATTCCTATCAGCATCAACACTATTGATTCGTGTACCTAATAATACATACAGTAATATAAATCACACTCACATAAAATCCACAACTTTTATTCCTATATAGCTAGCTTTTCGTTGCGATTTTTGGTTTTTTTTTATCAAACCTCAATTTTTTTATTTAATAGGATACACATTACACCTGATCACTTTAAAACTAGCTACGCCTGTTCCAACCTCCATACGTCGGCAAAAGATCAGGCAAGACGGTAGATATTTTTTTGAGCGAAAATTATTATCTGCTATTCATAGTTCCAGATTTAAACGCATTTTAAATATATAGGATATTGTGTTTGTTTAAGGGTGCTTATAGCCATTTCGTTCTACTAAGATGCGCTTTAAGTTTCTTTTACCCCCTGCAATGAAGGCGACACCCCCCGACGTAAAGGGCGCCTTCCTGCTTTCTGATGCCATAATAAAATACATTATTTTTGTTAATATACAAATGCCATACTTTTGAATGATTAGTCATTTAAAAAACATATTTTTCACTGAAATCCTTAATCTTAAATGTAGGTGCTCGCACACAATAACTTAAAAAAGGATTTGTGCGCAAACAAACACGTATACCTAGACATTATTTTCCATTTGTTATTCGCATTAATTAACTAGCTCTCCCCAAATAAATGTCAAAAAGTAATCTTTCCCGTAACAATGGGCACATAAACCTTTTTACGGTTGGCGAAAAAAGGCTCGCTCACATAGATACATGTGTCCACAAGGGACGTCGGCGGGTACCTACAGCGTGTTTATCCGTTGATTAAACAGAGCCACGGCCGCAATGCGTATGCAAGCGAACGGACATATTACCAGGGCTCGAATTCTGATTGTTTAGAGAATTTATTACTCTCGTGCCTTGTACAGTTAATTGAATTCGCCTGTAGAATAGGCACGGGCTGAATTGGCCGGCAACGTTTATCGTGTCTTCCCAGTGCGTGGTCCGACGCGCACAGGCGCCGTTTTTGTTCATAATAGACGTTTGTTGGGGTTAGATTTCAGTGAGAGATAACGTCCTAGTTGTCGATTTTCTGTTGTCGCCTACGTTGAAGTTTGAATTAATACGGTAAAAAGAAAAAAAAAAGTTTTTAGTTTAACAATAAGTTTCGACTTCTATCTATGATACTAGCGGTTCCCCGCGGTTTTACCCGCGTGGGCTACAGTTTACCACGATAAAAGTATCCTATGTCCTTCCTCAGAGTTCAAACTATCTCCATACCAAATTTCATTTAAATCGATTCAGTAGTTTAGGCGTGAAAGCGAGACAGGCAGACAGACAAAGTCACTTTCACATTAATTATGATATTAAAAGTAGGGATTTGGTTTGTTCATTTTATGGTCCAAACTAATAATAAAAATTACTTAAAACTGAGGCTAAGAAAGTTGCAATGCAAAGTTCTGTTGTGTAGCATTTCCACTTTGGCACCCTCGCACAGATTTGGTGGGATCGCATCCTAAATGTTTTTTAATACCTATCTATAATTTTTTTGGGGAATGAAATGTTAAATCTTACGAGTATGAATAATATTACAATAACAAAAAAACAACTATAATAATAACTTATTAGAGCAGACGTAATAGCACCATCAGATCAATAAATAACCTGGTTATTTTTTATAAAATGTAAGTCCTTTGCGATGTCCTAGACAGATTAGTTAAAGTTAAAAGTTTTTGTTTCGTTGATTGTAAATAAAACATTATTTAGACCGTAAAAAATACTGATACTTATTTGGAGCTCATAGTTTATCATTGTATAGAAAATTAAAACCTCTATGTATTTTGAAATAGCTTATCGCTAGCTGCATCTCATGGCCTAATAATACGCTAAACGCTCATTATCTATAAACAAAACACTCGTTTTTTCGTCATTAAGTCTTGTGTCATTAATCACCGGGTGGTTCTCATTCTGTTATCAAAAAGTTTTGACCGTACAAAATATGTTACCTATGTCTCTTATTATAAATATATGCTTTTTTTTACTTTTCACAGGGTAGCGTTTGACCACAAGTCACTTGATGTTAACTAGTGATGACGATGTGGTCGAAGATGGCGCCACGTTACTGAACTGGGAACTGGCTTATCTCGCTGGAAATCTATAGCCTAGATGCATGTGTACCCTATCTGCGTATTAAGTATTTTCTGCGTAAATACCTTATACCTTCGACCACATCATCACTTTTCATCAGGTGAAATTTGCAACAAACAGTTGCCAAGATAGTTTGAAAATAATAATAGGAAGTAAGCTGTTTCAACATATTTTTACTCATAACTTAAAATTTCACTCCAACTAACGTTCCCCTTGTTCCACCCCTTTGACAGTGCCTAGAAAGACTTAGTAGTTACATATATTTATACTCAGCTGATAGATTATTTAGCACGCAGCGAGCATGGCCTGGCTATCTGCATCAATACTACTATACCTACTAGTTTTAAATTGACAGCAGCACATATTACTCTAATTTTTGACAAGTTTCCGTCAACCCACACTATATAGCTATAGCTAGCTAGCTAGCTAGATTAAGTAGTTTGTTATAGGTGATAGGTAGTTTTATTTTACATTTTAAGGTTTAGCTAAATGTTTTTATTTTGATATAAAATGAAAAAAACATTAATTTGGATGTTGGGAAAATCGCTATGAGAACAATAAAATAAGTAAATGTGGCGCTTGAAGTTACCTATTTTTTATTTAAGCGTAAACACGCAAACATATCGGCACAAAAACAAAACATCTGCCCTTATTCTTCATTAACTTCTCTCAAGGCCACAAGATCTAATCGCGCGACGTTAAAAAAAAACGCTTGTCAAGTCACTCTGAAATAGCGGAAACAACTTATCCACTCCACTTGTGTAGCCTATATCTGCTGTACGTTGTACACGTGTCAAATATGTTTACAGACGTTTTCGTTGCTTTATCGCTTTTGAGAAATGCGTTTTTTTAATCAAGTAGCTGCATGACACGCACGCAAGGTTTTGGCGCTGGTCGGATACCTTCTAGTTACCCATCCGTTACTCGTAAAATGTTATCCAGTTGTAAAAAATAGTTATGTCGTGTTTCCTGCGCTAATATGAAACACGATACAAGTATACTTGAACTAAAGGTAGCCGCTTATCTATTGGTAAATGAATGCGTCGTTTTAACATTAGTAATGGAAGGCTGCATGTTGTGTTTCTAAAATAGATCGGAATAAATATCATTGTATAAAAGCATTATTTTTGTCAATTATTTACATCAGATTTTAGGTGACGATAAGGTTGAAGGTGGTGCCACTCGACGCCTAGACTGGAAACTGGGTACCAATCAACACTGCCGGAGCTTGTTACATAAAGACAAGCGACATTTTAACTTTAAGGTGGTAGAACTACCCAGGTGTGCACTAAAAAATACCCTACCACCAAGATTTCATCACGATGTTTTCTTAACCAATAGCTCATTCTCATCGCAGGATTCGAACCCAAAATTCAACGTCACTACTACGCTATTATCGCTATTCTTGTTTTAATCTTGCTTGATTGTTTGATCGTGCTGCTGAATTCAAATCCGTTCGGTACGCACCTATAGGTACTGCAAAATTGATTGATTCTGACTGTTACTGCGAGCAAACTTTCTTAATAGGTATTCATGAAAATTTTA
The DNA here is from genome assembly GCA_931315375.2 of Opisthograptis luteolata. Lineage (NCBI taxonomy): Eukaryota > Metazoa > Arthropoda > Insecta > Lepidoptera > Geometridae > Opisthograptis > Opisthograptis luteolata. The sequence continues at coordinate 10,856,951 of OV928033.1, forward strand.
ATGTTGAAAGAGAAAAACGCAAATGAAAAGTTGCACGTGTTGAATTTTGCGCTATTCATACACGAGAAAGGGGACAGGTAGCACACTCGGTCGCTAAGAGCTTTCCAAGAGGAACCCACCCTCCAGAAATGCATTTACATGTCACAAGATCCTATGGGAAAATCTGCACGTGCCGTTGATTGTCTGCTTGTACCTGCCTGTACTATTGAAGCGATGTTATCACCCTATCGATACGATGTGATTACGTGTATGACATCTAATATGCACGAATTAAATTGTATTTGTGGTCTCAGTGGAGTATGAACTTAAGTCCTGTATTCATTATGCAATCAAGACTTCCATTTCTACTAACTATTAGCTAGTTTTAATGTCAATTAGTTTTATCCTACTTCTACTTATATTATAAACTAGTTACGCCCCGCGGTTTCACCCGCGTCTGCCGGTTATCCCGCAGGAAGCTTTTTCCGGGATAAAAAGTAGCCTTATAATATTAGTAGGATAAATGCGAATGTTTGTTACTACGTATCACCGTAACTGCTCAACCGATTTGATGAAATTTGGAATGGAGATGGCTTATACCCTGGATTACCACATAGGCTACTTTTTATCTCGTTTGAAGACGAGAAGACGCGTTTGAAACCGCGGAGCGCATCTACTAGAGCTTATATATCAGGACAAAACAGCTCAAATTGAAATGTATAACGAGCTGAAACGAAACATCGTATCTCATTTGCAAAAATGCATATTCCATGGGAACTTTGGAGGATAATGATATTATAACAGTGTATCATTTGTTAGGTCGCCTTTCTGCTGTTTTGGCAATAAAGTGAACACAGTAAACAATAAAATCAACATCATCATGCAAAGGCTATTTATTATGTTTGTACTGCTGAGACACCTGCCTTCTCTCAGAGAGGGAGAGAGAGAGAGAGAGAGAGAGAGCATGGGCCACAATCTACCAAACCTGGCCAAAAGCGGATTGCTCTGAATTTTGTATTTCTTGGACATGCCATTTTCCTGGCGATGTTTTGTTTCACAGTTCTGAGCGACCGAGATTCCGCATATTTATCAAAGTCATGGGTGCTATGTTGTACGTATGGTTTGGCCACCACACCCTTAAACATTAAGTAGTGGAGATAAGAATGACAAAAAAGGCGATAAAACAGATGAGACAGCACAATAATATTAAAAAATCAACGCGTCTGGAATAGCTGTTTTCTGAAAAAAATTGGGTCTTTTAGAGTGAAGCAACGCCTACCAAAGTGAAAAGAGCAAGAAGCGCTAGAAAAATAATCACAAAATTTCACTGGCTGTCAGAATACCTTTACAAAACTGAAGAAGGCAGTTTGCTCATACTTCTCCCAACCAACAGACAAAGTGCTTCATGATCAACCTCGCCATCAGTTACTATCAGGTGAGAATGGGGTCGAAATTAAATGCTTAAACCCTTACTAAGAAAGGACAAAAAAAAACTAGTTTTCGCTGGCTTTAAATGTCACGCGTTAGATGCAGAACACGCAAAACACACTTTGGGTTTCCATTGGAGAGTCCGATAATTTAACTGTCTATGGAGTCTCATTAAAATTTTAGATCGCTGCGTTACGATAAGTTCTTTTAAGATATGTGAATTGTAGTACATTTTAAGCAATCTAATAAAGAAAACATATTCAGCCTTCCGTTATGGTGTAAACATTAGAATTTATATGAATCCATCTATTTATATCTAACACAAAAATGCAAATATCATACAATTTTCAACATAGATAAACCATTCCCGCCTGATGCAGTAGGCATGTTAGTTCGATCAACGAAGCAATTGAATACACATACAATATATTATGCATTTTCCCAAATAACCCTGGCGCGGAGCAATTTGACATGCAAATAGAAAATATATTGAAGCTTCCGGAATAGCGCAAACGGTTACGTGAACCTTTTAACATGACGTTATCGTTTGGAGGAAACGTTGTTAGTTTCATGCTGAGACAATCATCTACGAGAATGAGTACATCGTTTAGGTAAATATGACGGGAAAACGTTAACAGTTTTACTTGTTTTCTATGTTATATTGCAGAGAGAAAAACTTCCTTTTTTATTTTTATAGGGTAGCCTTGACTGTTATTAAAAAATAAAAACATAATCATCATGGTCGAAAGTAGCGTCAAGCTACACCTTAAGAATTGTATCTCAAGTTGGCCTACCGGTGAGCACTTTAAACTGCCCTACCAGCAAGCTATGGTTTCGTTACGATGTTAGATATTCTTGCTGAAGTAAACCCATGTAGTTCGACAAAATACAAACTCATTACGTATTATTATGTTGTTATTCAAAAAGAGAAAGATTTGATGTACAACTGTCAGTGCAAAATAAAAATGCTGTATATACTAGTTAAGAATATCTTTTATTTATCTACAAGCTAAACCGTTACAACATCATAATAATAATATGTAAAATCTATTCGCCCTTCAAACTCTGCTAAAGTTGTGGATCCTACTATAGTTGTATTAAGCGCAGTAAATAAAACGACAGTAGTTTTATCTTGTACACTTTTACATTTTATATTTCGCCAAACATCAGTACGAAGACTAAATTATAATTATTTTACACTGGCTTATATAGGATTGTCGACGCCTCCCACCCCACCATCTTTACCACGTCATCGGAGTGAAGTTAGCCTTTTGCCAAGATGGCGACATTTCGGTTTTTAAGTCACCATGGAAATGTCAAGTTTGACGTTGACACTTCCATAGATTCCCAAACTCGGTACTGTCAGTGAATCTACTTGTCATTTGTAAAGGTAAACACTAGTTGACGGTTACAGCTCGGCCATCCTATCTACGACGAGTCCTCTCGTTGGGCGTATTTATTATTTACAATATTTTCGCACTTAGCAATTAATTTTATTTAAATGCGTTGATGATTATTTTATACATTATCATTTTACCAATTTACAATTTTATTGTTAATATAATATTCTAGTCATATATCAACACATCATAATCTTAAATTTAATAGTATTTAAGTCCATTCTTACTTTATAAATCTAGACATTTACAATTAGTTACACATCCTGAATATCATGTATATAAGACATCTGACGACAGCCAAGTACACCCTGAATTTTATGTACAAGGTCAAATGCAATGACGCGTGGGATTTTAAGTGTAAGTACCCCCTGAATATTATGTACATACACATAAAAACATTATGCAATACGTGGGATCATTATGTAAGTACACCCTGAATATTATGTACATACACATACAAACATTATGCAATACGTGGGATCAATATGTAAGTACACCCTGAATATTATGTACATACACATACAAACATTATGCAATACGTGGGATCAATATGTAAGTACACCCTGAATATTATGTACATACACATACAAACATTATGCAATACATGGGATCATTATGTAAGTACACCCTGAATATTATGTACATACACATACAAACATTATGCAATACGTGGGATCAATATGCAAGTACACCCTGAATATTATGTACATACACATACAAACATTATGCAATACGTGGGATCATTATGTAAGTACACCCTGAATATTATGTACATACACATACAAACATTATGCAATACGTGGGATCAATATGTAAGTACACCCTGAATATTATGTACATACACATACAAACATTATGCAATACGTGGGATCAATATGTAAGTACACCCTGAATATTATGTACATACACATACAAACATTATGCAATACGTGGGATCAATATGTAAGTACACCCTGAATATTATGTACATACTGGTGTTCGTCTGCTGAGGATATATTGGTTACCGTCACTCTTAAAAATAAAAACAGTTGTTCTCAAAATATACACTTTTGCACTATTTATCTGTGTAGTGAAAAACTAGGTAACTCATTTAATTTACAGCTTAGTAATTTTCTAGAAAAATTGTCAATCATAGTTAACTCATGTCCGAATGATTCATTTATTATTATGGGCGATTTTAACTTAAGTAACATTCATTGGACGCTTGACTGTAATGACGCTTGACGCAGTACACGGGTATCTCAGGTGAAACGCAGGTATGTTTTTTTGATACATTATCAGAATGTAACTTAACACAGTATAACTTTTGTCGAAACATTAATAATAGAATTTTGGACCTAGTGTTGAGTAATTTTATTGACATAAAGGTATCTGCCTGTGATGACCCCCTTAGTAGGTGAAGATGTTCATCATAAATCTTTGCTGATTACTTTAACCTTTACCAATTCCGACCTGTTAAGAGTAAATCCTAGAGAAAAATATTTTTATGAATCAGGTGATTATGAAAACATCAAATTATCATTGGATGAGATAAGCTGGGATGACTGTTTACGTGAGACTCCATTAGATGAAGCTATCAACTATTTTTATAAAATCTTGCGTGACGTAATAGAAAAATATATACCCCACAAATTGATTACTCGTAAATCCTTTCCACCATGGTATAACTCCTCTTTAAAGAAGGTTTTAAAAGAAAAGTTTAAGTTCTTTCAGAAATATAGTAAGTATGGGGATAAAGCCGATTACGATACCTTTTCTTTATTACGTAAAAGAGCCAAGCTTTTGGAAGCTGATTGCTATAGGTTGTACTTATTAAAGTGTGAAGAGGCTATAGTGAAGAACCCAAAACTGTTTTGGTCATTTATTAAGTCCAATAAAAATAGCTCTAACGCTAGTCCCTCCTCTCTCATATATGGAAGGCAGTCAGCAGATTCAGGAGAAGATATTTGTCACCTTTTTGCAACCTATTTTCAGTCAACTTATCTTTCTCCCTCTACTAGCCGCGGTCCTGAATTTGAAATACCTCCTTCACGGTTTAACGACGGTGTCGTCGTAGGTGATGTTGAAGTTGTCCCCAAAACGGTGAATAGATTGCTAAAAACACTTGATCTGACCAAAGGGGCTGGGCCTGATCACATCACGGCTTTATTTATTACGAAATGTGCTGATAGCTTGACGATTCCATTAACAATATTGTTCAAACGTTCTTTACGCGAAGGTGTTGTACCCAAAATTTGGAAGTCTGCTTTTATAACTCCAATCCACAAAAGTGGTGCTAGAAATTAAAAATTATAGACCCATTTCAAAATTGTGTATTTTCGCTAAAATATTTGAACGTTTAGTGTATAATCAAGTCTACAACAGTTTATCGGCTACCTTTATCCCCGAGCAACATGGCTTTCTCAAAAATCGTTCGACAACTTCTAATTTATTTTCTATTTTTTTTTTTTTATTATTTACCGACTTCACAACTTACAACATGGATGCTGGTGGACAGGTGGACGCCATCTTTACTGATTACAGTAAAGCATTTGATCGTATTGACCACGTTATACTTTTAAAAAAGCTTCTCTATGCCGATGATATGAAGGTTTTTAAACAAATTATTAGTATTAACGACAGTCAGCTTCTTCAACAAGATCTAACCAGATTTGAAAAATACTGCAGTCTCAATAAACTAGATCTTAATGTTGCTAAATGTCACTCCATAACTTTTACACGTAAATCTAAAACTACGAATTTTATATACACTCTTAAAGGGCAAGAACTGGAAGCCGTAGAAGAAGTAAGGGACTTAGGTATAATTCACGATTCTAAACTAACATATGATAAACATGTTGATTACATATGGGATTTATAATAAGATCCAGTTCTCAATTTTCCTAGTATTAAAATATTGAAAACCCTCTTCTGTTCATACGTGCGTAGTACCCTCGAGTATTGCTCGCAAATTTGGAACCCTCAATATGATATTTATATTAATAGACTAGAATCTATTCAACGTAGATTTATGATGCACCTGCTATATAGGTGCAATAGATATGACAATGATTACGAATCAAGGTGTAGGAGACAGCATATGCTGCCTCTCTATGAAAGACGCAGATTAGCAGACATTATAGTGTTGACTAAAATAGCACAATGTAAAGTGGATTCTCCTCAACTACTTTCTAAAATAGGTCTGAGAGTACCTACAAGGTCTGTTAGACTTCCTATATGTCTACATGCTCCGCATAGCTATACTAATTATAGACAAAACTCTTTTTTCGTCAGATCAGCGAAACAAATAAATGAGTTGAATAACATTCCTGATTTGGACATATTCAATTCATCCCCAAGCGCATTGAAGTACAATCTAGCTAAGAATTGGTTTAGTGTGGGTCCTGGACTGTCTGGATAGGGTTCCACTGAATTTATTATCCAAGTGGCAAATTTAATTTAATTTTGTTACAAATAACAATTTTTTTTTTCCATTCTAAATTGTTTAAGTTTACTATATTTTATATATTTATTTAGGTACATAACATATTTACATTTATTTCTTTAGGCAAACAAGTTTATATAGAATCAATATGCGAAAACGTTTTAAATGGTGTGCATGTTTGTATATATAGTTATTTAATTAGTCATAACACTATGTTTTCAATAAAAATAAAATACACATATAAACATTATGTAATACGCGAGATCAATGTGTAAGTACACCCTGAATATCATGTACATACACATACAAACATTAATAACATTATGTAATACGCGAGATCAATGTGTAAGTACACCCTGAATATTATGTACATACACATACAATTTTTTTTTTCTTTTAGCTTTTAAATAATCGAAGGTCTTTAACCTTTAATATTAACTCGTATAAACCTTTTCATCATTTACAATTTTATATTTTAAATTTTACATCTATTCATTTTATATAAACGGAATGATATGAGAATAATCACTACTTATTATAAAGCAAAGTTCACGCGCCGCGTCTGTCTGTCTGTCTGTCTATTATAGTTATGCCACAATAAGTGATATTTTATTTTAAGAACTAATTTTTAATGCCGCCTCTAGAAAAGGCTCTTTATTTGTATCTTGGCATTAATCCTTATCAAAATGAATTACTTCTTATTGAAAACTGCTTCAATACCTTTATAAAACTTTTTGAATCATTCAATTCGGACATTCCATTCGAAAGATATCACGAGTTTAAAAATGTAAGTAGTAGTAGAAAGAAAAATAAACCTGCCGCATCACAGCGCAGCGGGAAACGCGGCGAGGTGAGGGAGAATCTCATTCTAGATGAACCGCCTCGCTTCTGAAGCAGCCCTTTGAGATCGATGCGGTGAATCTGCTGGAGTTTTCACCGAAGAGCTTCTCAAGCACCGCTTGCCGCTCACGGGGCTCTCTCTGCTACGACTTTGTCTTGAAACTTCTCTCATTTTAGGCATTCTGGAACTTGTAAACATAATATGTCTTACTACCTCGAAATAAGAATTCAACATGAGGAGTTTTAGAATCTCCAGAGGGTAGCCCTAACAAGGCTTAGTAGAGTTAAGAGATCTACAGGTACTAAACCTAGCATAGCTTAGTTGGTTCAAAGAACCTCCAGGGAGTAGCCCTGGCAAGGCTCAGTCAAGTCGAAGAGCCTCCAGGGAGTAGTCCTGGCGAAAGCTCAATCATGTCTAAGAACCTCCAGGGAGTAGCCCTGGCAAGGCCCAGTCAAGTCTAAGAACCTCCAGAGAGTAGCCCTGGCAAGGCTCAGTCAAGTCTAAGAGCCTCCAGGGAGTTGCCCTGGCAAGGCTCAGTCAAGTCAGCTTCGTAACGGTCAGGTCAACACAGTTTAAAACAAGTAAAAGCTCAAAAAAAAGAAAAATTAAACAAACAACGTAATATGGTGGTTAGTACCCTCAACAAAATTTCAATTGCAAAGAAAAAATACAAAAAGAAAATAATTCAGGAATTTTTAATAAATAATTGTTTGCGTTACTTACGTTTTTATTTATCCTCTTTTCCTTGTTAATTTCCACTTGTGGACGTGCGGTGCGAAACTAGTTTGTTTCGTTCTCAATATCCCTCTTCTGAGATATTAGGCGCAGTAAATAAAACGACAGTAGTTTTATCTTGTACATTTTTACACTTTTATATTTCGCCAAACATCAGTACGAAGACTAAATTATAATTATTTTACACTGGCTTATATAGGATTGTCGACGCCTCCCACCCCACCATCTTTACCACGTCATCGGAGTGAAGTTAGCCTTTTGCCAAGATGGCGACATTTCGGTTTTTAAGTCACCATGGAAATGTCAAGTTTGACGTTGACACTTCCATAGATTCCCAAACTCGGTACTGTCAGTGAATCTACTTGTCATTTGTAAAGGTAAACACTAGTTGACGGTTACAGTTGTAATAATGCTCCACATAAGGTCAAGCTTTGGAACCCACGACCTATTATAGGTAGGTACAGATCTCAAGCCAACGTCACTACCACTGAGCTTTTCATAAACTACCTTGTTGACTCTCCCTTTATATATTTAATCACAGTTAATTTCAGAATTAATGCAACAATGCCATTTAAAATAACACGTTTTCCCGGCGGCATATATTCTGTTCCTGCTAATTCTGTCTAACTTTGTACAATAATTGAAGGCCCCTGGGAGAATTAGTGGAATTTACAACAGGCGCACTTTGGTACGGCATTGCAACTAAACTAGTTGGGCGAAATTGTTAACCGTTTTATAGCATTTAAAACTTTGTATTTAAATTTTACTGATCTTGCTGTTGGATTCTGGTGATGTGTTTTGTTTAACTAACGTGGGAGATAGATAATATTATATTATACTACTATTATAGGTTCGAAAGTTTGTGTGTATAAATTTAGCCGGGTGTTTAAAACCTTTACGCTGAAATCCTGAAAAAACGTTCCACGTTCAGGCACCGCCATGAAAAGTTGTTAATTTCATAGCTAGTTCCGTTACTCAGGAGAAAATGCGATAAAAAGGCTTTCAGGATTATCAGAGAATACTGTTGTGATAGAAATTGACACCAATCCTACTAATACATATTACAAACGCGAAAGTTTGTGAGTATGGATGGACGGATGGGAGGATGGATGTTTGTTACTCTTTCACGCAAAATTTACTGAACGGATTTGAATGATATTTGGAATGGAGATAGCTTATACCCTGAATTAACACATATGCTACTTTTTATCTCGGAAAAAGGTTCCTGCGGGATAACAGGAAGACGTGGGTTAAACTGCGGGGCGCAACTAGTATGTAGAAAGTAAGAGTTTTAATGGCAACGCATTGAAGTGGGAAATGGTTAATAAAATAAGTATCTGAAGTCAAATCATCATTATCAGCTCATTACGTTCCCACTGCTGGGACACAGATACCAGTATGGCTGGGTAGCTGTCGCTTACTCTTCAATATTAATTCTTGGACATGCCAGATCCTCACGATACTTTCCTTCACCGGCACTGTTTTGAACCATGCAAATAAGTACAGAAAAATCGGCGCGGGTCGAAAAAGGATTCGAACTCAGTACTAGCGCCTTGTAAAGCGCACGTGTTGCCGTTCAGCCACCACCTACCTGTCAAAATAGGAATAATGTGACAGCTAATGACATGTTTGATTCCAAGCCACATAGCAAATAACGAACGCCAAAAACAACCAATGATGAAACTTCCGCTGATTACCCATACCCAGCTTCCGATATACCTACGCCACTTATCAATGTCAAAAGTCAAAATTTGTTTTATTCAATGGATACATTGTGATCATCAAGAATCTAATCTAATCTACATTGTGATCACTTTAAAACGTCAACTTAAAACTAGCTACGCCAGTTCCAACCTCCTTACGCCGGCAAAAGAACAGGCAAGAAACGCCCAGGTAATTTTTTTGGCGCGATCACATTGACAATTACACTTCGACGTTGCATTCTCGATATTTATTCACTTTGTAGTAATCCTATTTATTGCACAAGGCGTCGCACATAATTTTTAGAGCTGTAAAAATAAAAATCAAATCACAAAAATATAAAATTCACTGTTTCTGAACGATACCTTCCATGTCATAGGCAGTGCTGTCATCTCCGTCATACTTCATTCCTTTTTTATGTGCGGGCGTCGCAGCTTCGACTTATCGATTAAATTCGTTATTTTATTGGAAATTTTGTGAAAAAGTTAGTTGAAAGCAGTGTTATGGAGAAAAGATCGTCATAAGTCCAAATAATGACGAAAAATAACATGTTGGGAACGCAAGATACGAAACTCGCCAACTAGTTCGGACGATCAAGGTTAGTTCGTGGTCATTAACTGTGTGTTAGTTTTATCTGTAAATTTGCCTTTGTCCCTTCCTTTTTAGGGAAAAGGCGCATACTTTGAAAAATAACTGATATTTTTTCCTTATGATTTTTGCGTAGTTTTTCTTTTCTAACTACCCACATAATTCATGATTTTTTCCATTCTTTTTTCTTGCATGATGCTCGGCTGATAATGAGTTACTCCGATGGCGTATTGTAACCTTCAACACTGCACACGCTGCTTGCTGAATCATATAGTCTAGAGTCGTACCATGAGTGCGTACCATGACTTTAAATCATACAGTCATAGGATGTAACGTGAGTGCGTACCATGAGTGCGTATCATGACTTTAAATCATACAGTCATAGGACGTAACGTGAGTGCGTACCATGAGTGCATACCATGACATACAGTCTAGAGGCGTAACGTGAGTGCGTACAATGACTTTAAATCATATAGTCTAGAGACGCAACGTGATTGCGTACCATGACTTTAAATCATACAGTCTGGAGGCGTAACGTGAGTGCGTACCAGGACTTTAAAAACCTTCAATACTGCACATGCAGTTTATGGAATCATACAGTCTAGAGGAGTAACGCGAGTGCGTACAATGACTTTAAAAACCTACAATACAATACTGCACACGCAGTTTATTGAATCATACAGTCTAAAGGAGTAACGCGAGTGCGTACAATAACTTTAAAAACCTTCAATACTGCACACGCAGCTTGTTGAATCATACAGCCAAGAGGCGTAACGTGAGTACGGACAATGACTTTAAAACCTTCAATACTGCACACGCAGCTTGTTGAATCATACAGCCAAGAGGCGTAACGTGAGTATGGACAATGACTTTAAAACCTTCAATACTGCACATGCTGCTGGTTGAATCAAATAGTCTATAGGTGAAGCGTGAATACGTACAAAACCTGATATGGCGCTGGATCTTCTTGACCAGGTAAAGCTCGACCATAATCATCCAAGGTCACCGACACCAGACCCGCGACAATGGTCTTCTGATGATGATAACCGGGTGAGATCCCGTACATTCATTCCGACAGGTCTAGGTACAGATACAGCAGATGCAGCTAGCATGTCCGAGCTCAAGCGAAAAGCCAATGTCTGCCGCACCAGAGTTTTTATAGCCAAAATGCATTCATAGATCCAGTACGGAAAGATGAATTATTTGGTGAGCGATTTATGATAAGGTATCTAAACGTTGGGGTAGAATCCTAGTGTGAATGGTAAAGGCAGAAGAAACCACGATAAAGGAAACCCTAATACCTGAAGACCTAGCTTACGGAGGGCACCAAGGTTCAACTTAGAATTTTCTGCAGTCTTATACACGAACTTAAAGAGTCGGGATAAACTCCTTATAAAGGCTAAAACAAGCCAGTCATTTTCTAGACTTATATCTGTGGGACATAAATCATAAACAAAAAACAAGAACACAAAACACTTGTCTTTTATTATATAACAACAAAACAACGAAATATATACAGTTGGATAGAAAATTGAAATAAATGCTAAAAACTAAACTTCTTACAAAGAAAAAATTTGAGAAAGCTCTGGCCTTCATTCAAAGTTTAGCAAGGCTGGCGTTCTACTACATCTCTAGACATCAGGTTCATTTTGAATATGAAGGACAATAACAACTGAAGACTTTAAAATGGAAGATATCCACACAGCTAATATTTACCAAGTAAGGTTTTTTATATACATTATGTCCACATCAAGGAACCGTAATTTTAAGTTCCTATCCATAATTTAAAACTTCAAGATAACCTACGATTTTCAATGACTTCCTTTGGTTTGTCATTGGCTTCTGTACCAGTTGGTAATTATCTTAGAAACCGAGATCTGTTGTTACTTGTGTGTTATTTTGATGTCTTACTACACATTAATGACCATAATTTAAAATTTGCTTAGAGGGTTCATTAAACTTTCTCAAAAGGTTAAGATTTGTGTTAAAACAAGCAAAAATGTATTTTGATTTGGAACAAAAAACACACACATTTCGGCATTGAAATACTACATATTTACAGAAAAGTCATTATATGTGTTTAAAGTTTACAAAAAAGAAACTTAAAAATACCTGACGAAACAAAATATTTTTCCAGATTAAGCAGATTGACAATCAGGGCCTTTTTACCTTTTTTACCTTTGTTAATACCTTAGGTTACTTTTCTCAGCCTACCCTGCAGTTTTCTTTGTATAGAAAGAAAAATTTCAAACTGCATAACATTACGAATGATTTATATGAGAAATGTATCAAACTCGAAGTCAGAGTCGTCTTGGGAAAAATAATGTTTTAACTCAGTGGTAAGTACCTTCTAGAAATCTTCATAGGTGCCTCCCTTATTGGGCGGGGTGTTTTTTTGTAACGTGAGTTTTTTGTTTTGGGATCACACAATCACAACTAGCATACTTTATTATTAGAATTGAAATCAGCTTACATTGGCCTTCAATGCTTTGCTAAGGATTAACAGAATAAACATGGGCAGAGTACCGCTGTTGTCTGCATTAATGAAGATGTTTAATATACTCTCAGAGATATCTTGCACTAGCTTAAGCAAAGATAGCTTAATATACGTACAAAATAATATATATTAATTAATAAAGGACCAAAACATTGAATGGGACCTGGCTCCAGGTGCCTGTGATCTATCATGATCATAATCACGAACTGTTTTTTGGAGTCCCTAAATTGATGTTTATGTACAAGAATATTTGTGCGAAGCATATAATATTAAAAAAAAAAAAACTTACATCATTAAAAAACTAAGCAGATGATTATATTTACTTATGCATGTTATACACTTTCTTATAATTCATTAAATTTCAGATTCATTCACAGAACTGGGCACCCATTTAGACCACAATTGTTTTGTATGTGAAGTTGACAACCAAACATACCATCACAATATTGAACTTGTCTCACTTTTTTCACATTTATGTTTTAGATGGTATATACATATTATTACGGATAAGAGATCCTTTGGCATAGCCTGACCTTATGGACCCTATGGTCAATGCATTCATTGGATTGGGAAACTCATTTATTTTACGTCTTCCTTCTATTCTAGTTTATCTGTATTTTTAAGAAATATTATTTTGATCAAGCCACTGCACGGGAGTCATGGTCAGCTAATAGGCCTAAGAAGGCCTTTAGTTACTCTTATTATTTTTATTTTTCCAAAGAAGATTGATCCATTTCACCCTCTCTGGTAGCATTATATCCTGGTTTCGAAGGTATTATCAACCAAACATAGTTATATTTCCAAGGGGTATCAAAATTAATTATAATTTAAACTTAGACTAAAAAATAATAATAATAATAATAATTTCAGAAATAATAATAATTGGATATCAATAATTTCAATAAGAACTCAGATAACTTTTTAGCATTGTTGTAATAGTACACTTCACCCTTAGCGTGGCCTCTTAGCTTTGGCTACGGCTCCGCCAATGCCTAATAAAGGTCCGGGCAAAGACCCGAGAATAAAGCCACATGGGATAATAATAATGATTCAAAGTATTACCATATTTTTTCCTATTTTCTCAAATAGGATTCAAATTCTCGTCTCTGAATATCATTCAGGTACAGACTCGCCGTTCGGCTTCTGTTTTAATATCAGGTAAATGTGTTATTTAGATGACCAAACTATAAGATTCACAAAAGAAGTTTACGGAATTAAACTTTGCTATTCAAAATACGTATCTACATGAGATCCTAGTACGCAATCACTTGTAGTAGTTTTATCCAAACGAGAGTTAAGCTTTTGATTCCATATCCAAAAAGTCTGTGCCTTTCCTCGCGTTGTCAACTATACAACGAGTGCGAAATTAAAGTAAGTCGCACGAATGGAAATCAATATTTGGCTAGAAGCACTTACTAGAAATAGACTAATTACTGATTTCGCCTACAAATACTTTGGTGCCTAATCTAGTTATACTTTTTTACCTCACAGAGAAAACATATATCCAGAGAGAGTATTATCATTTTAGATAGATGCCATGGCACCTAAGAGCTACCTCCATCAAAGAAATTAATTCATACATCTAAGAGATAATCCATTGCTCCTACTACAAGTCACATATACATTAGACATACTTACATTTATAGTTAGGTGCAAATACTGGTATTTGCGGCATATAGTAGCCGTTACACTTCTACCTCGGCTAGTTATAAGGAGTTCTGTCCATGTTATAAAATGAACAACAGGATGGTCAGGAAGCTTATTAGTATTGCATTCACAAAGGTAATTCATAATATATTCAAGCAAGAATGCTAATAACGGTAATTGGGCTTACATTATCAATTGACTTATTGGTTTTAGGTTGAACGTAAGGTTTAATGTGGATAATCACTCCACTTTTTTCGTTTATATGTGTTAATGTATCTTTTTATTTTTCTATCTAGAATCCTGCCTGCCTATCTCGTTTGTGTGAAAGCGCTAAACATCTACAAAGTGAATAAATATCGAGAATGCAACGTCGAAGTGTAATTAATGGTTAAACGAACTTACCTTAAGTGATGTTCGACCATAATTATACTAGACGTTGCATTCGAAGATATTTATAGTCCCACCCGAACCCAGCTACTAAAGCCCATACAACTAACAAACGAGATAAGTGTCTCTGAAAGAATGAAGTATGACGGAGATGACAGCACTGCCTATGACATGGAAGGTATCGTTCAGAAACAGTGAATTTTATATTTTTGTGATTTGATTTTTATTTTTACAGCTCTAAAAATTATGTGCGACGCCTTGTGCAATAAATAGGATTACTACAAAGTGAATAAATATCTTCGAATGCAACGTCTAGTATAATTATGGTCGAACATCACTTAAGGTAAGTTCGTTTAACCATTAATTTTATTCTTATTACTAATTGATTGATATGGAGCAAGTTCACTACAATCCCAAGTTTTTTTTGTCATCTAATAGTCCGATATTTTTTAATTAGCTTTAGTAATAAAATTTCTCTTGTTTGGTTGTGCACATTGGAATGATGCAGCTAATTAATAATCCAATGTAAAGCCTACATCACAGAGGCTCAGTAAGAAGCATACAGGATCGGTTTGATTTGACACCCATTGTGCGAAGGTTTATTAGGCTTGTATTTGTTCAGTGTGAAGATACTTCGTGTGCGTAGAGAGGTGTGGATGAACAAACAGATTTAGGAAGTAATCTGGATGATGTTGACATAGGCTGCTTTCAGGTGTATTTAGGATTAAACAGCTGATAAGTGGGTCGCGCGTATATAGCTGTTAGGAAGATTCCAATAAATACAGCAAAGGGTAAAAAAAATTGACCAACTACTTACTACTTTATAAATCACTTAACAATAATTGCACTTATGGTGTATACGAGTATAGACGAAAATATGAAGTGAGTGTATATTATGTTTGTTGCTTCTTCACGCTAAAATGACATAACGGATTTGAGTAAATTGAAAATTGGACTAGAGATAGCCTAGAGGCTACTCTAAATCTCGGAAATTGGTTCCTGCAGAATAGCGGAGAAACCGCGGACCGCACCTACTTGCACTTAAAGTTATTTCCAGAAACTAAATCGTTAACTATCAATGCCAATGATAGCCCTTTAATAGCTTCCCGTTGTTTACCAGTTTCCCCAGGGTAAGCGTTTGTCAAATCCATGATATAAGCTTCAAGGTTTTATTCTTGCTTCTAATTGTAGTTGTTTCGAAAGAACAGTGCACTGTAGCTGTCGATGATTATTAATTCACTAAACTTTTACGACTTTTTTTTTAATAATGTGATCGCTAATTTGTTTAGCGGTACGCAAACTGTCTTTTTTTTTAACCAATCATTCGGGCTATGTTAAAGTTATCATATAGATATTTTTTTGTGAAAGCCCTTAAACATTTAAAGGAATTAATAAGTTTTAATTCGCAAACCGGCTCTATGTTCAAAATTAAAAACGTCAATTTTTCTACTAGCATCAATGAGTTTTAAATGACGCATCGTTGCCCATGAGATTTGATTATTTTTTATTGTTTTCCTCAAGCTGATATTTGGCAGAACCTAATTTAATTCAGTCCTCGATAACGCTTCGTGGTTAATGCGAAATCAAAATTGCATATATTTTTGGCTTCTTAATGAGTCCGCTTTGCAATTTATCGGATTAATGCCGCCTGCGATTCCAGGTTTGCTAAATTGCAGTAGGCTGGAGAACATTTGGACTGTCTATTAGGGTTGTCACATCTAATAGGATATGTTTTGCCTCGAATGAATTACGAATCATTTTATTGTTATTATTTCGTATATGAATAATTTATTTGTGTGGAAAAAAATAAGTATAGAAACTTGATATAGAATCAGAGATAGTTTGGAAAAATACATATATATATATATATACCTACATTACCATTACATTATTATTGTTGCTTGTTTAATAAACTTCCTTTTAAAATGTAAAACACCGCTCGTTAATAACACAAAATAAACGTCAAAAAATATAGAAGCCAAAAAAAAAATTACATTATTATATACCTATATTTAAAGATTATTTACTAGACATTTTTGTTGTTTTTTTTGGTTCATTTAATACAAAGTCAGAATATTTGGTGTTTTTACAATTTTAAGTGTCAAAAAGATAAAAATAGTAGAAGAAAAAGTTCAAAAATCGTACGTTTTGTTAAATTTGTCCTGTGTGATTAGACATTTACTCTCCCTTGGTCAATTTATTCCAGAGGAACTCTCGTAATAGTCTTATCTGGAGACAAAACATATTTGGTTACATTTACTTTCATACTAATACTATAAACGGGAAAAATTGCGTGAACTTATTGCAATATTTGATCCATATATGTATAATACTAGTTCCCGCGGAAAACTAAATAGCCGCGGTTGTACCTTGCCCTTACTAACTTGACTGATGGAAATAAAAAATGGCCTCGTCACATAAAAGCACAATGTGAAAGAACTTGCATGATTTTTATTCAAGTATAAGATATCGAGTGCGGATGATTGATAGTATGGAGCGATGCCAAAGCAATACAAATTATTTTTTGTACCTTAATTTCTTAAAGGCAACTTCTCAGATGTTTGCTCGACGAGGCTAAAGAGACTGTCACGCCACTCCTGATAGGGAAAACGTCACCCGCTACCATTATTGATGCACTGCGGCCAAGATTTTGACAACCGGAAGTAATACCCTCGAAGCTACAAGTTCAACTGCTAAAAAGACACCTCTACGTCCAATCTGATACAAGCCAACATACCTACACATGCCATTCGTTTTAAAAATGATGTAACTAACTGCAGTGCAGGTAATTCGCAAGAAGATTACAAGCAAGCAAGAGGACAGGCTACTTTTAACTTTCTCAAATGACAGGAGGCTTATGTTCGAAGTATTTGCGGAGTGGGTATAATTAGTACTGACAACCGCTAACTTTCGTCTTCGGAATACCTGTTACTTCCTACTGAGAATGAATGTTGATGATCTGAGAGCTAGATCTGTACTAGAAAATACTGCGAAGCTCTGATAGTCGCTAAAAAGGCAGTTCCAAAATGAGAGTTCAATGTATCGGTTGATGACTCGCGTCACGCGTGGCACTTCTTCGTGCGAGTAAAAAGTACAAACCCACTGGGGAGGAGAAACGTAGGCGAGTAACGTTCCTTTGAGTTCATAGAAGAAAATTACCTGTGTCTTGCATGCTTTGCATTGATTTACTCGAAATTTAGTTTTCCCACGTCCTTTGAAGCTTACTACTGTTAATTTTATAACAAAATAAGTATTCAGATGCTAAAAAATAATTTATTGTACGTATAATGTGTTAATTTCAACACCGACCGGTGCAATATCTGACGCTTTATAAGACAGGTACCTAAACCAAAACACGAAAACTTGACACGACAAAGTTTATCATAACTTCAGCATCGTAATACAAACAACACTGTTTACCTCTCTTCACAGTAAGTAACAACTTGCGCTGACTGCTTCCTAATGTATTCTGTGTTTAGAATAAGATTATAATATTAAGAAGCACGGCCAAGTCATTGCGCCGCATGGGTCGGAAACTTGTGGAAATGTCCCCGTTAGTACGTAGTCACTGACAAATTTTAATTGGAGATTAGTGGCTATAGATATAACACCAACGAAAACTAAGAGATATACAAATATTTTTTTAGTAGGTTTAATTCATTAAAACCTTTTATAGTCTTGTTAATCTGATACATGTAGAATGTAGATACTTATGGCATAAGTAAAATGGACCGCATTAATTAAAATAGAAAAGTGATTTAAGATGTATGTCCGGTCTTTTAGGTATCTTTGGTCTGGCATAGAAACATCATCAACCATACATGATTAAAACTTATTTTATTATCTGCTTGAAACTGCGACCGTCACAAAGATTTCCACCAAGTTAAGACACTTAGTTGTTGCGACACTGCTCATTTTCCACTTTTTTGTTTGGTTACCGGACACAAATGGTAGGTACCGCTGTCCGGTATAAATCTAAACACAGGAGTCAATTGAAAATACGATGGAAATTTTAATCGATAACAAATGTATTCCTAGCATTATCTATGTATTGTTTAACAATGTAATAAGGGTCGATTAATTAGCATTCTAGAGGGTCGTACTTACGTGTATTTGACGGTTGACCCCTTTTAAGTACCACAAGCAGCGCTAAACAAAAGAAAAACAATTTCTGTGTTTTATAGTACTCAAACAATTAAACAACCTGTTTAATGAGTTGTTGTGTCCAATTTTATGCAATTTAATTAAGCACCACCATGCAAATGCTTATTTACATACATAATAGGTGCTTACGGTTCGTTTTTGTTTGCACAAGAATTGCCTTCAGCAGCTGGTCGGCATCTTAGGCATTACTCTTTTTGAATATAGAAATGATTAACTGTAAAGTTACTTTATTTAAATCGTTTTTTAAATCATATTTAACAACCGTAATATTACGTTCTAGTTCTATGTAAGCAAGCATGATGTGATTATGGTTATAATATAACAAAAGGAAACATCAATGCAGCAATAGTGTCCAAAGGCAAAGTTCTTCAATTCATATTAATGGAAAACAGAGAAAAATGAATCTTAAAGAAATACACACCAATTATAATAATATGATCTTAAATCAGCATAGCAATATAAATACAACAGTAACTATAACTAAATATCATATCATATCTGTTTAAAGAAAACCTTCATGTATTGCCCCTTAAATATTTTTCTGTGCGATTTAAATAATAAATACAAACAGATATTCTTCAAAGTATGTACGTGCTTAAAAGCTGATCCTTCGTCAACGATCTTTGTCACTGGCTCTTATACATGAAAAAAGAAGGTAAAAGTATATAGCGTGTGTGCACGTCTGCCTACGCACACAACGACACGAAATGTTCATTCACAAAGGGGTCAACCTGTCCCTTATCCTCTGAACCCATCCTCTTCGTCTTGGCTTATCTCAGTTCATTCATTACCATCTAGTTTTATAAAAGTCGACGGCCCGAAAACATATCGCGCCTCCACTTTTTGTCACACCACTTAATTATCTGGATTTATATCGCGATAAAATCGATCGACTCTAGCGAGCGAGATAAAAACTAACTTTTGTAAAAATAGTATACATACATCTATTTATTGGAAAACCTTTTTTAGGTTTAATATAAACTGCAAAACTGTACCTACGTTGGAGTACGAGAGTGAATTAAAGCGATGATATAGCTCTGTGGTAGTGACGTCGCCTTGCGACCCGTTGATCATGGGTTCGTATCCGGCAATGAGCTTAACCTTTTGATGAAGGATAGCATCGTGATGAGTTTTATTTCTATAGTGCTCGCATGGTTCAAAACCTCTTTTAAGAGTCAAGAATCTTCGGTCAAGTACCGCTATCGGTGTTGTGTTGTGTTCTGGCAGCCGCATTTGGGCGCCAATTTTAACCCACGCGGCGCTAAACACATCACCATTTAACATCAGATGACTTTTGGTTAAACTTCCCTATACTCGTATTAATGTAAGAAAATCACATTAATAGGTACGGTGCATCAGATATATCATATTATAATGGTAATCCAACATCAATTTTTAATTTTCATACACTATGTATCGAAACCAAATTTTGTTCCGACCTACTTTATCCAAAAAAATAAAACGTCACATGTCAGTGGTACCGTTACCTACTCCATCATGGTTGGAAACAATGGATTGTGCATAGTTTCTGAACAGATATTTGATAAATTGTTGGTGATGCGTATAATTTCGGGTACCTATACCCTTTATCGTTATCGTTGTCCAGCGATCTGACAAAACAATAAAAGTTTTGATCTATCTAACGATAGTTTCAAGCGTTGTAAGAATACTTTCAATCACATTTGATTCAAAACTATATAATGATATTTCGAAATAAGTATGTACCTACCCATAGCCGCATAAGAACAAACATTGCGAAGTAGTTATTTGCTCAACTCTTGAGACCGGAGTAGACCAGTAATATATTTTATATCAAGTTTTGCCATTGATTAAATTTATAACATACCCATTACATACCTACCCGTATAGGTAGGTACATAGTTTTCCGTTGTTATAAGGTAACTTAAAAATATACCTAAGCAATAACGTTTGAACTTTCTTCTTTTAAATGTCAAGTGCAATGTAAGTGTACTTCATGTACCTGCTGTTACGTACCACATGCATCAGAAAAAAAGCTAACTATACGATACATTTTTTTTATTGAAATAAAATTGATTCAATACAGCGTACCACTGTACAGTAGCCACTGCCGGAATGTTGATTCACTGGAAATTTATGCGAGGAGGTGCATTTTTCAAGAGTTGTGTATCCTTTGTTGTGCGCCTGATACATTGGCGAGGCGATTCGCTCAGTTTTAGTTAATTACTGAGTGCAACTAAGCGCCGCCGCGGACGCTGCCTCCGCAACCTCGCTGGTGGCCACAACACAAAAGCGGGTCGATGCCTTCGATAACGAAGCGAGTTTTTAATCTTCTCTTTTTAACGCTTTTAATTAGTTAGGAAAATATTCTCAAATAAAAACTGCCCCGAGCGACCAGCCTTCGATTTAAGGATTGTCTTTGACCGCTGCGAGCCTCAGGCGCACCATAATGGATCGAAATACCTCCGTCATTTCGATTGGCTTCTGTATTGCCGATAACATTAATAACAATCATTACTTTGAGTGTATTATTTTAATGATTTTCTTACTGCTTGTTACGGATGGTGGCCTATATAAAACAAAGTAACGTTGAACGTTAGGTGTTCGTCTTCTTTTATGTTCTCAAACAAAATGTATACTGAAAATGTTTGTTCTACATACAACGAAAATGATGAAAACCAAGTTTATCTAACTTTTATGAGCAAATAGCAATTCATCTCGGAGTTATAGTGGATCTAGATTTCCATTAGTTGATTACATCAGACTAAACCTATTAGTTGGGGATCGAATATCTATAGCAAAATTGATTACTGTGTTGTATGCTTGTACCCAACTATCTGGATCTATTTGTATACCTACCTATAAACTAAATTATGTCACATTCACAGTGCAGTTAGATAAGATGTAATGTAATAGTTATTGATAAGTAGACATCACAATGCGTATTATATGGTTAGGTACTAAAGTTATTAGTTATTACCATATTATTGTTATAAACTTGAGTTACGATGTAGTCATTAAAATCTACTATTTCATTAATACAAACTATCGTAAGTGTAACATTTCGGAATGTACTCGTTAAATACAAAATTATATGGAGAACTTAATTTACCATACTATATTACGCAACCGCTAAACAAGTGATAAAACAAAAAACAATAACGACTTACGAAACAAAAAGATCAATAAACGTAAAGATATCGGACCATATCTTAATAATAATGAAACAAGTTATTCAATGCAGATAATGATAGGTAAGCTAATTATAATTACTACGGCTTAGATTCAGTTGGATAAATTTCATAAATTAAATTCTGGAATAATTAAATACCACAATAGTGCTGTATTCTCAGCAGTGCTACAATCAAGCCATTATACAGTTTTAAGTATACGTTTGAGTTTAAAATAAGCAAAACAAATCATTCTCTAGTATCATTTCATTTTACATCATTGTTATAACACTGTTTCGCCGTGTATTCATTTGAAACTTATTTTAAAGGAACGCTGGCGTATACTATCTAATAACATTGTATTAAATAATAACATATAATTAGCATCTACCTGCTACAAAGATAAAGGAGGGACAACAGAGTTTTTAAAAGCTGTTTACAATCAACCGTAAGTGGAGAGTACAAACGGTCACTTAAGGTTTATGAAATATTTAAAACCAAGTTTGTTGAATAATTTGAACGTTCGGTATAATATAGATCAAATCACATTTTAGAAATGAATGCCTATGCACTGAATCAATAAAAGCCTAGTTATTATTTTTATAGAATGCTCTGTAACATTTTTTACTGTGTCGCAAGCTTAGTCGCCAGTACGACTAGCTCTTACTTTGAATGATTCTATAAACTATTTACGGGTTTTAGCCTCTTCAACTATTTCATTTTTTAGCGTTCGGCATTCGTTTAGTTCCTTAACTTTAGTCTAAAATTTGATGTTGTTTTCTCCACTCGCTTCAGATTTTCCTCCACATAGTCCTTCTCCCACTTCCTGGGTTAGATTCATTGGCGAGCCCGCTTGAAAAAAGTTTGAGCACCTATACGGTCTTTGATTCTCTTCAAATTTCCTGCCCACCTTAATTGCTGTGTATTACAGAGCTTATGAGAGTTTTGTTTTGTAAACGTCAGGTTTGTAGTTCATCCTTACCCAAAATCAACTGTCGTTATAAAAGCTTTTTGCTTTTTGTTTTCAGTCCTTTCAGTGCCTCCTAGACAGGACTCTAGGTCACTCTAATTGGAGTATACATGAATATTCGCAACTTTAATATCGTCCATTCTCTTCACATTTTTTTGCACACCAACACCGCATTAAACAACGGTTTTTGATCCCAGTACAAAGTCACTACCTTAAGTATTCATACGACTTGATAGCGAGTAAATACATTATTTAACAAATGGCCAAGATTTGATTCAGTTGCTATCGTTATTTTTGAATACAGCTGTTCATTACGTAAATTAATATATAAGTTAGATATTAAATTATAAGTATTGACTTGACTTGTGAACACGGTTGTACTGCGCTGCGGACGTTGGGCTCGTTACCACGTTATCATGGGCCCGCGCCGCGATGCTTATCTTGACAGGCACGTATGTGACCACCTCTCGGATCCTTCGTCATCGACACCTCCGTACAATAAATTGACCTTGTTAACCTCCCTTGTAATTTGGATTTCTTGTTTTGTGACTGAACGCAACGTCATCGATGTGGCAGGTGCAATAACAAAATGATGACGTATAAACATCGATAATGTGTAAAAATATGGTGTTTAAAATTGTTATTATCGTTAAAAGTAATTTATGAATGTTTTCCTAAATTAAAAATGAAGTATTTAAGCAACCTACTAAGAATAATAAAACTTTGCTCTGCGTTTTCGTGCATTTGGCGGATGCCAAATGAATCAACTTTTCTCAATTTTAAGGAAATTTTATTTAAGCTTCACTCGGACACTATTGGACAAACTGTTACGTTTCAGAACTTTATTTTAACTGAATTCATTCTAGTTAACATGCATGTTAACGAACACAATATATTAAGTGTGTCGATAGAAGATTGTGAGCACAGACACTGTTGGCAAACAATTGAAAAATTCAGTTTATCGTTACGTAAGATACTTCAATCGCTTCATCTAATTACACCAGCTGACAGCACCGCGTGCAAGTGACAATACCTTTTTAAATTGCAAGGTCCTTGGCTCAGTTTTATGTATCAGATATGAACAAAATGGTCATGCGATGACGAGAAGACAGAGCTCTACCAGATGCCGAGACTGCCTAGGTAGGAAATAAAATGGTTCAAATAGGTGCTGAAGTAATTATGGCACAAGTCAGTCATCATAATTTATTACGCTATATAGGCAGATGTGATAACTCCAGTGTTGACGCAAGAAGCCTGTTGGTATACTTATAAGGAGCTGCATTTTTTTTAACAAATCATATTATTTATTTTGTTAGGTGATATACCATGCATAACTCGATCGGTTCGAGAGTAGATGCTACATTGTGCTTGTACAAGTCCTTTCCCAGTAAGTGGGCTTCGAAAAGTTTTCGAGAAAAAATAATTACTAAGTAACGACAAAACTACTAGAAAATTCGTAAGTCTAGTGTGGATCAAGGCCCGTACTGCTAGTTATGGCTGCAAAAGAAAGGTCCTCAATGGAGCGATGACATGGCGCAATGTAGGCACCGCGCGACAGGACGAGGTATTTGGATCCTAAAATGAGCTTGAGCATACATTTATTTTGGCTGTTATTCTATTAATTGCTAATCTTCACATGGACGTATACTGGCGTCATTTCTTCTTTGAATTGCAATTCTGAAGTCCTTGGATATAAACGACTGTTCGCTGTCAAAATCATCCTAATAAAGACTCTGTCGGACCTCCTAATAGAGGCTCTGCTTCGTTGAACCAAATAGATATAATAGAAATTATTGCAACATAACAAAATGTACCTTGTTCACAAGTTTTCGTCTAACGTGTCCATGCATCGTGTCGTGCGCGATAAATTTAAACCGGCCAAGCTGCCGGCAGCTCCTTATGAATAAATTATACTACGAGGCAGGTGGAATGACCTGACACAAAATGTTTTGATGGAATTGTTTTAATTGGACGTTATCTGCTTAAACTATCGCACCGATATTAATTTTTTAAAATATGAATTTGTTGCCTGGCGATTCACACCGTCACTCGCATCTAATTATCGTTTTCTTATTCATGAACGATGTGAAAAACAAATAATTAAACTTTGTATAAATAACTTGCTACAAATAGGTAGGTACGTACTAAGATTGATATATCTACATGTGGGATATTACGAAGTAGGTAAGTAAGTTATGCCTTAATACTTGTCTAATAGTAGGTAAGTGGCGTACACAATCCTCTCTTCCTTATTTGATGAAACGATAACTAAACAGAGATTACAAAACCTCAAACACTAATCTCTGTCATAAATAAAAAGTCACGCTATTCGCCAGGTTGTTTACAAACAATTATTTCTGTTTAATTAGTCACAAAAAAATTGTGAAAACCCTGTTGCGTGCTGTTTTACTAATTGAAGAATTTATTTTGCAATAGCGAATTTACATTTAAAAATTGCATAATTGATGTCTAAGTATATTACATGTATTTCCCAGAAGCTTTGTCATTTTTATTTACTTAGGGCGTGTTTGTTGAATTAACGTTAAGTAAAAACTATAAATAGTGGCTCAGGAATGATGTTAATGGATGGGAAAGTCACTATTGATCATTCCCTACATTATGACCCACGTGGAGAAAAGTATGCGGGTGAACATATGAACACGTCGAACATAATGTCAGCTTATGCGAAAGGGTGTAACTACGTAAAAAATAAATAAAAACCCTGGAATGAATTGTTGCCTAATGCTATCATAATTATTATGTCAATTTTTTACTGTAGGTAGGTATTTAATATTTTTATTTAAATATGTACCACACCTGATGGACAGTAGATAAAAAAATCAACGCAAGTAAATTATCTACAACCAAGCTATGGTTTCATCAGTTCATCACAATGTTTTCTTTCACCACAATTTCCAGCTCAAATATGTAGTAGAATTCGAACTATTTCAAACCCATGACCTATGGTTTTCAAACCCACGTCATTACCACTGAGGATTAATATTGTACCTCTACAGCGATTTACAAATATGTTAGGTATGCACTAGTTTAATATTGTTTATCCAGACCAGACAGGCTAGCAGATAGTAGAAAGCGGCTACTTCCTACTGGAAAAAGAAGCATCGGATCCAGAAGCAAAAGGGGTCGAAAACGAACATTATTGCATCGAAATCTTACCAACTACCTGTAAATGTTACCAACTACATCACGGTTTAACCGCGTTTACCACAGAAACCGAGTATTTCACGGGATAAAAGACGCCTACGTCACTTTCCGCCTTATCAACTAC
Source organism: Opisthograptis luteolata (assembly GCA_931315375.2). Taxonomy (NCBI): domain Eukaryota; kingdom Metazoa; phylum Arthropoda; class Insecta; order Lepidoptera; family Geometridae; genus Opisthograptis; species Opisthograptis luteolata. The sequence continues at coordinate 10,883,150 of OV928033.1, forward strand.
TTATCTCTATCCAAAAGTCATGATCTATTATTTCATTGCTGCATAGAAGAAGGACAAGAGAAAATACACTTTCGTATTTATTTATTTTTTATGTAAAAGATTGGCAAACAGGCAGATGGAAAGCGGTCACCGTCGCCTATGGACATTTGTAACACCAGGGAAGTTGCCGATTGCCGATGCGTTGCCGACCCTTAAGGACTCTTTTTACACCCATCGTGAAGGATTGCAGTTTGTAGCACTGCGGAAAGACTTGCGAGGGGAGCTCGTTCCACATTTGGTATTTTTACAAGTGCGATGAGTGTGGACTTTGGTTATGTGTGTTATGAACTTATGATAACAGATTCCGTTCTACTAGTAGGTATTTCGGTAGTATGTCACATCGGTCGGACATACTATCTCGTTCGACATGCAACGGTTGGGCCGGCCAGAGTCCCCGGTTGCGAGATCTCGTCTCACTGTGATGGATAGGAGAATTGTTTCAAATATTGCTTCCACAGAGATCATCCTGGAGTTTAGTTTATAATACTCGAGCATACAACATTGCAGAAATTTCTCCAAATGCTTGCAGATTCTTCTCAACGCATCGGAACTTGGAAAACACCAAGATTACGTTTAACGAACATTCTACTGCAGAACCGGTTATTGTTGACGGAATTGTGCTTGAAGTTGTTCCGAACCAGGGCAATTGCTTTATCTAGCTAAGAACAACTGTAGATTGAACAGCCGAAGACCGGGCTCAGTGGTGAACCCTGGAAGCCTACGTCCAGCCACCACACTGTGAACTGACACGAAATGGCCCATAATATAAGATTTGTAAATAATACGAAGGCAATTTATTCAAAGTATTAGATCCATGATTTTAATCTTCAATGTATTAGGTATACCTCCTACCCATGTGTTCAAAAGTACCTAGGTATACGCACGTGCACCACTTCCTCTTCCCGATGTTCATTTTGTCACATAAATCAAATACACGATGTGTCAACAATGTCTCTGGTCGTCTGAGGTTATTTTACCTTTACATGCATTGTGTTGTATAACGGTGTGAATGCAAACACATATTTACCTTTCAATATAGTAAAAAAATACACCTAAATAAAACCGGAACGTGAACACACGAATTTATTGTATTAGCACGGCAAATTTAACCTCAAATTCGATACTGTATCCGCAACTTTTATCAACCGACCGCAAAATGAGATGAATGCGATAACAATGGCAGCTGCGGCGAGGTAAACACACCGTTCATCCGCAAAATGCGTCGTCAAAGGGCTTTAAGTAATGATCAAACATTATTTTTATCAACGACCCGAGCACAAGAATAGTGTTTGTGTTTAGCATAGATGTACTTAAACAATAAAGCTTTCTTCAAGAAACAGCCTAAAAGATAGCGGACGTATAACACCGGGAAATACAGTGGTATCTTTTTATAGCCCTGCCTTTTGAGACATTTGCAATCTCAGGTGCATTTCCTTCTCTTGATAGAGAGGACTCTTTTTATTCTCCTCTTGAATCTCTCTAAGTTTAACTTAAAGGCCTCGGCTTCACAAAATGAGAGGCAGGCATTAATTAGATACTCCGGAAGTATGTCGCGTGCATCCATCGCCGATAACCCATTGAAATATTGTAATTATTATACACCAGCGGTTGTTTCTTATTATCATAATATGTTATATTAAATGTTGTAATAACGATCACCGCGCGTAAAGGTTATATACGTAGATAAGGAGATAACGTCGACTGTCAGCGCTTTTAATGAGCATTTTCATTTATACCGATTGCAGCGTCGCTCTCGAATGCTAATTTTTCACTCGGCGACTTGTTCTTTATACTTTGCGAGTAACAAATAAATTGTTTAACAATTTGTAGTTGTTTGTCGCACTTGACGATATCGCTTCGTTACTGAACATTATAAATGGTCCGATGATGGCCCCACGAAATATTAATTAAGTTTTACGAATTATTAGGCATCCACTTTTATTGTTATTACAGCTTTCCATATATGCAAGTAAATTTGTATCATTACTCGTATTTTGCAAGAACTTACACGCAGCCGTCCTAGTTTAGAGCCCCCTTCCTCCCTACCTAACCTATGTAATTTTTATTACAGGTGCATATTGCTCTGCCACTGTTTTTAGTTTTTATATCTTTATCGGTGTTTAATCTGAGATATGGCGGCAATGGTGCATTCTTTCTGAATCTATGCATAGGTTTGCATTACGAGTATTCCATAAATGATTTATTTACCGTGAACATAAATAAAAAACTAATCGATAAAGTGTTAGCAGACCCAATTTCAACAGCATAAGTCTTAAGCGATGACGTGATGATGAAGTTCCGCACTGTCAATTGACTCTATTGGTAAGGCTTAGTACCTACCTACTCACTTGCCCGGAGCCGAATGCGTTAATGTGTATTAAATGTATTCTACCTCTACGTAGTCCAACCGCACGCAGCAGCTGTCTTATAGTGTAGAATTTCATTAAAATTACCGGTTCTTAAGTAAAATAATGCGGGTACAGGAACGGTTGGCGAACGGCAAGCACACGTGTCCAAGGAAGTACTTCCTAAGGCCACCTGAACGCCACACCCGCGCCGGTGGACGTTCTCACGGCAAGACCGTAAAATGGTCTAATGCGTTAAACATAATGGAAAAACCAGTAACCGCACTTAACAGTGCATGATAGAGTGGTTCGCGTCAATTTGGAATTTCTAAGCAGTCAAAGGTTTTTTTTTTTTTTTATTTCAGGTTCTAAAAGACAACACGTTGTAAAAATTAAGTGACGTAGAGTCGAACCTTGGTTAGAGTATAGTGTGCTTTTATGTTTAACTAGCGACCCACCCCGGCTTCATACGGATTGGCAAATAAAGTAGGTCTTGTGTTCATTTAAAATTTCCATTAAAAACTTTTTCAGTTTTCCCAAATTTTGAGTTTCCTAAAATTCTTTCACACAAGCTTTGACCTGAAAATTATGAAAACAACAAAAAAACAGCATAATCGGACGAACCGATTTCAAGTAATAACCTTTCATACATGCGTCAATTGATTTTGATATTGTAGATTTATTTGAATTTTGATATACTATTTTTTGTAGTTTCCTTAAAACCCCACTGTCACGTTTAAATCGTCAGTCACAGACTTCTTATGTATGTATGTATGTAATATGTACAATTGTACATATCTACTTGTATTTTATTCTGATAGTTGATGATAGTTCAGTTTGATATCGTCAACTTGCGATAAAAAAGTTGTGGGTTCGAAGACTGTAATGAGTTCGAACTTTCGGTGAAAGACATCGGAACGAAACTATAGTTTGCGGTGGTAGCTCGTTTTCGAGTGCTCGCCTAGCTAGCTACTTAGTAACAGTAGCATCCCTTCTCCACACTAGGAGCTCCTGTGACGTATATCGTGACGTAAATCCATAGATTTATCATCTATATAATTACATAGAAATCAATTGCTATTTGTTAGTCTCGCTAAAACTCGAGAACGGCTGTACCGATTTGGCTAATTTTGGTCTTGAAATGTTCGTGGAGGTCTAGGGAAGGTTTAAAACGTGAGAAAAATTAGAATAATTGCCGGGGAAACCCCGAATAAAATTCTAGGCTAGTTTAATAGATGTTTTTCGCAATGCAAGCTAAAACATCCCCTACGTCGGTCGGCAATATTCTTAAGCACTGTTTTTTTTCTAAATTCTTTTTATGAATCCATTTTTGTATGCCAGCAATGGTGAAGCACGCTAAACAATTTAAGCAATAATATCATCTGATTGTAACCGTCTTAGTACACATTAATAATTCATTTTAATGTCATGAAATATAGAAACAAAAACAATAAAGCGCTACCTTTACGCAACAATGTGTATTAAGCACTCATTAGTCATGATGTGCTTGCTGGTGAAAAAGAAGCGGTGAAAGAGTCCCGTACTACGATTTACGAATGTCTCATCAAATAAGGTGGTACAAAACTGTTTACAAATTAGATGCATTACACTCTCCATAATGTCAAAGGTACAAATAAGATTGTACTATGTGGTTCTTATAAGGTATTAGACCAGGACACAACGCTACAGACGAAGGAGTTCCCACGGTGCGTCGTCCGGTCTGGCGTGGTTTGATTTGTTGGAAAATAAACCATAAGATCGATCAGGCAAGCATGCACAACTGTAAACGGCCACAGTCAGGGTGTGGTCAACGTCCGTCTGGTGTGGTCTGATCCATTGGATAAACGGGCCGTGGGACCCCATCTTTACAAGAGAAATATTCCCAAATTACATTTGTTAAAAAAAATTGTACACATGTAATTATACCTTGTTACTTTTATTTCTTAACTCAAGGTGCTGTAATTATGTGCTTCAGCGTGTTTGCAAACTTCGTTGTAGCCGGCTTCCATCAACTGACTTATAACACACGCTACTATTAGCCCCGTTACATGCAAAAAATGTTACAAATTGAAAATGTTTTTTTCTTTGTGTCTTCAGTGTGAGTGTGTTTTATTTCATGCATTATTTTTGATTTAGTTAGTTGTATGAACCAAGCCGGGAGCTACGAAGTACGGATGTAATCAGTTGAAAATATATACCACTAACGCTCACGCATAGAAGCGATAGGAAAAAAATGAAGGTTTGATATTCATTCAACAGAAATATTGTCAAAATATCAAATATACTTACGAGTATACATAGACATAGACAAAAACAAAAGATGATGACTTTCACAAAATATGAAGCTGTTAAAATGGTCTATTCCCAGTTGCCACAACCATCTTCACAACAACTACTGGGAATCGAGAAAAAAATCCCATCTACGAAGGAGATGGCATCACAGACTAAAAAAAATTGCTGACCGTTTGTATACAATACTTCCTCATTTACCTTCGGTTCCACGCGACAATACCTCATTTTATGCAGTTTATATTACCAAACTCTATAAGCCTTTAAATGCAAAAAAAAAACCGTAAGTATACCTCAACAATCTCATCTAATAAGAGTTGAGTTGAGTTGGGTGGACCATCGGACTTCAATGACGATGGCCTTGGGCCGAATGGATAATGTCAGTTGAAACGACGTAGTGGGATGGTAACGTAGTGTAGGACGTCCTGCAACAAGGTGGAGGTGGAGCAACGACATGCGCCGAGTGAGATTAGCTTTGGTTAGATGATAAGAGCCAAAGACCGGGCTAAGTAGTGTACCTTGCGAGAGGCCTATGTCCAGCAGCCAGCAGTGGACTGATTACAGGCTGACGATGTTGATAATAATGATGAATCAAAATATTGTCTTACTGAAAACACGATGTTATATCCATACTTGTAGTATAGCAACGTCAAATTATGGACCCTGACTCCCGAATTAAAATAAAATTCCCTGTTACAGAACACCAAATAAACCACGGCACCTACCAAATTTTTTGTTGATAAAATGTAAAGTGTCGTTTCACTATTGGAATTAGCATTTCGAACATCTACAGAAAAAGAGCTTGTATTACTTCACATGGAAATAACTTTTCTACAACGACGGCCGACCATTTAAGTTAAGGCTTTTTCAGCATGTTATTCAAAACACCACAACAAAATTTCATAGGTATACCTAAGAAAAAATGTTTTAGTTTGTAAATCAGATAAAAGAACAAGGAAATGTATCAGGTTTTACACCACGGTTAAATGTTTCTGTGTAAAAATACGTTTAAACTATGTCCACCTAGCAGCAATCATGATTCCTGTGAAATTAGGGCTGTGCTATGCGAGAACCAGCGGCAACCCTATAATTTACGAACCCTGAAATGACAAGTTACGTTTGATAATTATGTGTACCTACGTGAGACTTATCATTTTGTTACATCTACGAATGTATACTTAGTTGACTTATCATGCAGGAATAGCATTCGAATCGTGAATTTTAATATTTTATAAGGCTTTGACATAACCTACACACTTTTGTAGAATTTCATCACGTTTTTACTTTCGTTGATTAGTTCTTCGAGGAAATGATATGATTTTTCTATTGTTGTAGGTACCTAATAAAATCGATCAACGAGAGTGATTTTTATTTTGATTATATTATATAGATCTATTGGAACCTACCTAACTTGATCTCTCATATCGTTTATGATTAGGTACCAAATATACAATTTTTTTTATTGACACCCGTCTTTTAAATTATCTAAAGCTAAATAAAAGTATTACAAATTCCTGATGATTAGTCAATGTTCTCTCGTTTTTAATCTCTTTCTCTGTTCATCGCAAGCGAGAATTCGATTTTCCAATGCTGGGGCCACACTAACGGGAAATGCCGTTAAATAACGCGATGATTGACGTTTGACATAAGTGTGGCCACGACATTTGACAGCGGCATTCACATTGGCGTTTGACGTTAGCCGATAACTCAAGTGCATTCACGTTGATAGTTCAAGTGTAGCCACTCACATAATTGCGTTAATAATTAACGCAATATTTATCGCGATGATAGGCATTGACATTTCCCTTGACATTGACCTTAGTGTTGCCCCAGCATTACTGGTGTCATAAGTTCAGTTTTTGTAAATTTTATATCAGTAAAATGGTCAAGGCCACGGCTTGTGGTCATATAGCCCAGATTTAAGGTAAATTTTTTATCAAGTGTCAACAATCTGAAAAATCAAAACTGAAAAGGTTTATCTATTAATAAATTATTTAAAGATGACTTTTGCAAATACATTGGACAGCTATAAAATAGGTGACCAGAATCAAAACCAAAAAAAAATTCTTACAATAAGTTATTGTTAAAAGTAAGTTTACCTATAATACATATGTGCATATGTGCATACAAGTATATTGTATATTTGTTTTTTTTTTAATGAAACCTGATTATTATATAAATAAATTGTACTTACCTCTGAACTTGCCGATTCGAATCCAGCCTATGTGACGCACATTTGTGCAAAGACAGAGTAGTGGATATGCGAATGTTGCGGCGAGCGGCGCTCTTACCCGGACAATTAAGCATTACCCGGTCGAACGTTACCAGCCTCGGGCACCTTGCCACATGGCAGCCGACTTGAATCTCATTTTACACTGGAATTGCCTGCTCTGTATTGATGAAACTCCTTCATGCTTAGCAATCCTGTTTTGTTTTACATTAAGTATTTATTTAGTTTTTCTCTTTTTTGTCTTCTTTATCTTATATGGGCCTGCACATGTATTGCATGGCTAAGGTTACTTATTATCCTTAGTTTCTTTTTCTAGCTATGAATGAATGGCTCGACTTGTGCGCTGAAACGCACAGAGCCATTATGACTCATTGCAAGTGTACTTTCTAACACTGATCGTAAATAATATAATGATGATCGACAAAACATCTTCTGAATTTTACAGCCACGTTCTGTTCATAATGTTTAAAGCAAACAAATAGTTAATCTGTGACTACCCTAACTTTAGTAAAAAACTTTGGATTTCTGTTTTAGACCAGAACTTCTACAATGTAGGTACCCTATCATATATGTATATTATTATATAGGTACACTTTTCATTCCATGGAAATATATTTTTGCAAGTAAGTTAGCAAAAGTCTTCCTTTGCAACCTTTAATTAACCTAACTCCCGTGTTCCTACCAGCTAGCGGCTCGGAGTTTTAATAAAAAATACAATGAGAGTTACGAAACTAGAGTTAAAGTTAGTTTGGCGTCTACTCTAATATAAAAACATATTTATAGTGATAAAATAGTTAAAAAACACGGTTTAAGTCCTGTAAATAATGAAAAGAGAACTAACTATCTATAGACCTTCTTTAGTTGAAAATGAAAAAATGAAAATATTTATTTGCTACAAAAGATACAAACATAAACATAAAGTAGGCATTAATCAAAACATGAACATGATTCTTATGTAGGGCATGCTTTTCCTTAAAACTAAATGTCTTAAGGTTACCTCACTAGGCAAGCCTGTATCGAGGTAACCCGAGATCAAGGTGATTTAATCGTAAAAAACATCCTCAGTATACATTAAAAATACGAAATTTACTACATATTAAAATATAATAACTATAATGATATTAACATATTTATAATTAATGTAATTGGTGTTTACCGTTTTAATTAAATAAATAAATAATAAATTAAATAAACATCAAAACAAAGCAAACAAAGGGAACTAATTATAAAACTTACATAAATTTACAAGAATATATATTTTTGTTAAGGTGTAATACATATTGGATATCATAAACTATATTATATCTACCTAAGTTTTTGCGTAACATAATAAATAAGAGTTTAAATGTTAAAAAAGAGTATAACAATAAAAATAAAAATGAATTTAATTGGTGGACACCACTCTAACATTTGAAATTTAAAATGTCTTCTGTTTTATCATATGACAACGTCTTTAGCCATTTACAAATAATATTTTTAACTTCACTACTTTTTTTATTTCTAATGTCGCAGTATCTAGCGACTCGGTTATAGATATATAACTTCACAAAATCACCAAAACGCTGCGCAAAACGTGTTTTAACGGACGGTGTAGGCAATCTGTAAACTCTACGATTAGCAATTAACATATAATCAGGGGAAGTAATTGTTTCTTTATGCACCGACAAGGAAGTTTTGAGAATGAATAGTTGACGCACACTCAAAACTCCAGATTCTTCATAAACTGAAGTAGTAGGATACCTAAAAGGCCTCCGGAGCATAACCTTAAGAACTGATCGCTGAGCTCTCTCTGCCTGAATGAGAAAAGTTTTGGCAGCACTGCCCCAGCAAGTGATGCAGTACACTATAAGTGATTGGCATAGAGCGTAGTAAACAGATGTTAGTGTATCAATGTGTGCTGCATTTCGTAAACTTCTCATTATACTTATTACTTTTCTTATTCGGGCCGAGAGTGCACCGATGTGTATTTTAAAAGTTAGGTTCTCGTCAATGTTCACGCCAAGATATTTTAGAACTTTGGTGCGCGTCAAAGATTCACATGAGCAGTTTGGGATCATGTTACAGTTTTCATTGTGAATTTTAATATTCACATCCGCAGCTGGTGCAGATGCAGCAGTTTTATGAAAACACAGAAACATTGTTTTTTTAGTATTCAACGTTAGCAAATTTAGTTCTAACCATTTAGAAATCAATGATATACCACGCTCAGCAGAAGAGCGAACAGTTTGCCACGTAGGTCCGTGAAAAATTACTGCAGTGTCATCAGCGTAACATACAATATCAGCATTTTTAATATCTATGTCGTGGATATCATTAATGTATAGGAGAAACAATGTCGGCCCGAGAATACTGCCTTGTGGGACTCCAAAACAAACGTGCCGTGAGCCACTCAAAGATTGACCAATCTTAACACACTGTCTCCGCTCCGTAAGGTAGCTCTTAAACCAATCTGCGGCTATACCACGGATGCCCAACCCTTCTAACTTTCTTAAGAGTATAGGAACGGAGACAGTGTCAAAAGCCTTTGCCAGATCCAGGAAGATGCCAACACAACACTGGTTAATGTCAAGGTATGATGAAACTGCAGATGTAAGCAACGTGACGGCATCTTCCGTGCTTTTCCCTCTACGAAATCCAAACTGGTTTGAAGAAATTAAGTTGTGCGACTCAAGGTAGTTCACAAGGCGTCTGTTCACAAGCTTTTCAAGGAGTTTAGAAAAGGCCCCTAACAATGATATAGGTCGATAGTTATCTACTAAATTCTTTGGCCCACTTTTATGTATTGGACAAACCGACGCAATTTTCCAGTTACGTGGGAAAGTTCCGTTTGAGATGCTCAGGTTTAGAATATAAGTAAGAGGTACCACTATTTCATTTTTAACATGCTTGATAAGAGAGTTGCTAAAACCATCGATTCCAGGTGCTTTGTCGTTTCGTAAGCCCATAATAAGTTTTTCGACTTCTTCATAATCTGTGGGATGGATGAAGAAGGAGTTAGCTGGAGAATTGGTGACTTTAACTGCTCTCGCAAGTTCTGCTTCACTTTTAGTTGAACTAGAAAGAATTTTATCTGCTAATCTGCTAGTTAGTTCAAACGATCCAATATATGTGCCTTTATATAAAAATGTATATTTATGAAAAGTTATTTATATTGTATGAGCTCGTGGTTATATTAATCTTTAATTCAGTAGGAGTTATTCATACGGAGTCAAATGATGACAAACTTTGACTAAACAAGTAATAGTAAGAATTAAACAGTGCGCTGCAACTCTGACTGACCAAATGTAAATTTGAAGTCATTCGAATTCAACCATCAAAGTTTATTCGAGACACGGCAGTAATGCATTTTCAGTGTAGTTTTGTATTATATATTTAGCCATCACTTATTTAGTGAGTATTATGGAATTTTCCTTTTTAATTAGTGCAATCCGTCAGGATAGCCGGTCTAGCTCGGATATTTTTAGTTCAAATGTATTTGAGCTTTTACCGGGTTTTGTTTAATAGGTTAGATGTTACTTATAATGTGTATTCCGGTATCAATAACCTATCTATCTACGGTTTGGCCTACTCGAGATAGAATTTGACACCAGCTCCATAGAAGCATTGTGAAATTTCTATCTGTAGAAGGGGAAAGCGTGGATAGATAGGCTATTGAAACTGGTCGTAGAGTAGTAGGTACTCAGGACAAATTAAAAATTATTTGTTAGATACATACCTAGATGTACTTATGTACAGTATGCGTCTTTTTAATCACAAGATTAAGTAGAAAATGGAGGTTAATTACAGCCATTTTTTCTATAACTAATCGCAGTAACTTATAAAAGTAGGTATACTTATCGAAGAAGCAAATGGTATCAAAAATTGATACAATATTATTAAATATTACACTCTACCTAGAAACTTATTTCTATTTAAATTACTTATTAGCCAATAGAGGCTAGATTGTAATACCATAGAAGTATCCACAAAACAGTAGAAAAAAATATTGCTAATGTTTTCAGCAGTGTCAAATAAACTAACAAAGCCTTTTTAATAAATTAAATATAGGTACTTAGTACAATACGCGGAAGGTTTTCTTTAAGTTATTTTTGGCTTTATTGCCTGGATTTTCTTACATTTCCGTTACTTACATGAATGAGGTAAATAAGCACTCGGCAGTTTTGCCAAAACTGGATTTCCACTAGATCTGGTTTTTGGACTACCTTTTTAGTGGGCACAGACTACGTCTAGGGGTTAGTAGGTATTTTTTGGTGGCAAGTCCAATGAATGAAAATGTTGTGCAGAGTCAGACAAATTTATAACATACCGGACACTAATATATATTATACAAAACAATCAACAAAAAGGCAAACTAGATCTGGTTTATAGTTGGTTTATTTTCCGTTAAGTTGTTCAATTCATAAAATATTTGACAAAAACTATATTTTTGTATGGTGTTTCTGTTCTAAAAGTAATAATTAATTTTACTGTAGTATCTGGTGGGAATTTTTGAGATTTTAGTAAATCAGTACCTATATAACAGAATAATTTAGTGGTTTGCTGGTGGTTTCACCTGTCGGGATCGCTTGCGGGAAACCGCTTCGGAATGCGTGGCCTTAAATAAGTAGATATGAAGTTCAGAGCAACTACGTATCTGTGGTTTGATTAGTATCCTTAGGTCAAGGGGATGAATATAAAATACGCTTGCAATAAAAAATTGCTTTAGGTACGACCTTTGGAACAACGAGGTTTGAAAAATTTCCCGACGCATACTAAATACTAACATGTAAATTAGGGAGCTATCCAGCTACATAGTGAGTATTACGGCGGACAATTTAGTTAGGTACATTAAATTCGTGTTTAGTGGAGTTTAGAGGTACTGAAGTGCTTAATGATAGTTCTAGCGAATACCATAAAATGGTTGATTGCTTTATTTCTTACTTTATGGATTTAATTTGATTGTGAGCCAAGATGTACTTTTATGCTAACGATTTAAACTTTTTGGTCCTGTTTGTGCCTGTGCAACTAAATAGGTAAGTACTTAAATAACTTTTTAGTTTTTTAACAAACTTTTGTGATGAAAGATTATAAAAAATATGAAGTTTTGTTTCTGGAAACATAAGACTATTTTAAAGTTCTCGTAAATTCCTGTTTAATGATGTGTAGATACAGTTTGATATTTTATACTGAAGTAGGTGACTTACGTCTTGCTGGTTAAAAAAGACATCTTGGGCGTCCTCGCTCGCACACCCCATATCTTGCAGAAGAGGAGTAACGTGTCGCTCCCAGTCATCCATTATTAGCGAAACTTCCCTCAAACTGGTAGTAATAACTCGGACCGATTATCACAGCTCACTAAAAATTAACCGGTCAGTCATTTTAGCGTTATTCACAGTTAAACAGCATTCCAAAGAAACGCAGCGCTAAACCGCGCATTTCGCGCCAAAAACTTCGTAACTTTTCCGTAAGCTACCGGTAGTGGCGGGAAATGGACGAGATCGCACGCGACACTCGGCTGTCACAAGTCCGAGCGAAAGAGAAAAAAACAGCTGCTGCGGCCGCGGGCGTATCACGTGCCTGCTGTTACCGACGCACATTCAAAAAACGTACTAGGAGAAAAGTCAGTGATAGCAGCGTACGGAGTCAGTGTGACAAGGCGCGGGATCCCGGCCGCCCGTCGACGCGACCGGAACAGGAGTGTGTGGCGGTCTGCGAGGTCGTACGCCCTCTGCGTCGCGCCGCCTTGTGATCCTCTCACTCGGGCTGCACTCGGCTCTGTCGCGCCATCCTTCTCCCGCAGACCAGCGACGCACGCCTCCCATGGGCGGCCGATTTCCCGCCGTCGACCGTCCGTGGCCACAACATGGCCGTATCTCTTCAGACCTCCGTTCACCAGCACCAAGCATCATTGGCGGCTCAGATCCAGCACCCTGGATGCGTATCTGTTCCTTGGCGAAGCATGCACCTAAAATGCACTTCTGTAGTTTCTACATGGAAAACTACGAAGTGTACTTACAGGAAATTTGAAAACTTTTAACTAGGCAAATATTTGTCCTAAACCTTGCATAAACTATAAATTGAGCCATGGCCAGTCAATTCAATTTCAGACAACCAAATTTCTTCCAAATTAAGCTACGAACCTAATCTGAAACAGTTATGAAACTAGAGACCAAACTTAGGTATATTTTGGACAAGGTATACCTAATCATCTAAGTCTGCAACCGCAATAAAAAGAGCGTAAATATATAAACTATAATAATATATAAAAATTCAACAGGGACTAACTTTATTAACTACTTCATGAACTTTAAAAGTAACGTCCAGAATTTAGCGATTTCCTTCCTGAAGTCCGGATGCTATTAAAGCGTTAAGTAGATAGGTACGCATAACATAGTTAAACACTTACGACGAGCAAAGTTTCTGAAGACCGTACAAGCGGCCAATTAAAAGTTAAATGTCTAATTCTTGTTAGACGCGGGAAGTCCGCAACTAGTGGGTATACCTACTAACTACCTACTACATTGAAAGTTCTTCATTGTTAGGTATAGGTACGACAAGGATCATCGGGGTTGCGATGGACGGCTGGAAAACCTAATGCTAAAGTTTTGTTATTAATTTATTCAGGACGCGCATAGGTATCTTCAGGAGGGCAATCGTGCTCTATCGTTAAACGTATCGCATAACATCAGGAGAGACAAAATTTTCACTATATTTTTTGTTATGTGGCCAAAGTAAGCCTAGGTATCACGATTTAAAATGTCTCAAAATCTAAAACGTTATGTACCTACGAGCAGGTACCTAGATAAAATCTGTTGCGTCACAACCTCGTGAAACTGTCCAGAGTGAAATCAATTCAACTTTGATATTTTATTAATTTCGCAAGGTCTACGATATGAAAGCGGTGTCACGTAGTGCTGTCATCGCTCTTTGTTTTAAATCATCTAAAGCTAAACCATCGAGCAGCTTAAATTAATTTTATACAAAAATAGATACTTGTAATATGTAGGTATTGTAGGTCTCTAACTTTCCATGACAAAATATTTATAAAAGCTTTTTTCTTTAAATGGATCAAAAACCGTTTTGCTAGATCTTCAAAAACACCAGATACCGCTATCAACTACATTAACTGTAACTTGGAAAGTTACAGTTGGAATTTTCCGTTTACTAGAAAAAGTCAAGAATATGTTGGTATTTGGCTGTGGTTAATAGTTTTTACTTTTTAGGGTAGTGTAGTGAGTGGTGAACATAGTTAAATACATACTTAGAAGCTTGATACAAAATAAAAATCAAAGCGTAGTTTAGACGTCCTCTTAAAGGCCTTCAGATGCATCATGAATTCATGATGCATGCCTCTAAATAAACATATTAAGAGAAGCATAATTAATTACATTCTTTTTTTTCTTATTATTTTTCTTTATTTCTTTCTTTTTCTTTGTTTCTTTTTTTTCATACGTATGGCTACAGTTTCATCCGCAAGCTTTAGGGCTTGAACTATACGGCCGGACATTTTTCGCCCGAGGAGTTTTGAAGTGGTTATTAGTAGGTACCTACTCGTAGCTCATCAGTGGTAGTGACGTCGGCTTCAATCCTACAATGAGCTTGAGCTTTCGGTGAAAACATCGTGATGAAACCATAGTTTGGTGGTAGGGTATTTGCTAGTACTCGGCTGGCTCCTCAAGTTAAACATTTGTCGCCAAGCGCCTATCGGTGTGTTCCAGCAGCCTCACTTGAGAACCAGTCCCTAATCCAGTTGTAGCGTAACGCCACCTTCAATCACATCGTCACTTAACATCAGGTGACCTTTGTGGTCAAACGCTACCCTGTAATTAGTAAAAAAAAGATCGTGTTTTCCTGCATTGAGGTTGAGCTTTCGGTGAAGGAAAACATCGCGATGAAACCAAAGCTTGGCGGTAGAGCATTTTATACTAGGTACTTGTCTATCTAAACTACCACACCCAAGTAAAAACTGTAATCAAGCACATAATATACCAGTGTGTTCCAGCAGTCTCACTTGAGGGCCAGTTCTCGTTCCTGAAGTATCGTAATGAAACCTGCAACCACATCATCACAGATCATCACAGAACATCAGATTCAGGTACCTTGTTTATTGTTCAACGTGAATCTGTAAGAAAGAATGCTTTTAAAAGTAGGACGTTTGTGCACTCATCCGTATTAGATTCGTATCCGTATTCGTAAATATGTAGGTAGGTACCTATGTTAAAATGTACATCTCTAACGCCCGAAATTAATAATCGATCTTGATCCGTTATCCGCGGTTTTGGCTTGATATGTCATGTCATAAAATGTAATTTTAGTAGTAAAATGTCAAGCCCTAGTACTAAAATGACATAGTATGACATGTCATTCACGATGTCTGACTCGTATAACCATCTGAAAACGGATGTTGATTTGATGATGATGGTGGTGGTCTGGTGGATCAAGTTTGTGCTCGATCCTTAGGCAATGAAGCAGTATAATGTAGGCGGAGGGCTCGAGCTCACAGAAGTGCTAGAGAGCTGTGGGATGCTCATGACTTCCAAGTGCACAGGTTTAAAGTTCGTTGATGCTTACCTTTGTGATTTTCGACTCCAACATTCAAGCAAAACTGCAGACTGCACAGCAGTTTAGCAAGAGTATTGCATGTCTTTCTTCAGTCCTGAGCATTATATTGGCTATTAGTAACCAATACCCATGCAGTTTACCACTACCCTTATCATTAGTGGCAGTGTGTCATTTTCAAATAATCCACTCCAAAAGTTAACAATAACAGGAATTAGTAGAGCCTACTAGCTCGTTGAAATATTCTCAATTTATTTTTAGTTAATTGGAAAATAACTCCAATTTGATTAAAAACCGATACAATTGCGCATCCCAAAACTAAATAATCTATTGGCCATCGCAGGCCGCATCCCAATAAATCATCTAATATATTTAATTACCTGTTTAATTCATAGATTATGTAGTAGGTAACATTACTGCAGCGGCCACAAAAGGAGGCATTTAGGGAAGAAGGTGTAAATACATACCTGAGTCCATCAATGCCTAGTTGTGGCCAAGGCGTGTATAGTACTGTATAGTACCTACTTTTCTCAAATAATGCGCGGCGGAAATTAAAACTAAGTAGTACCTGGGCAGAACTTTTTTCTTTCGACTTTTGCATTAACAAGTGTTCTATTAAAGTAAGTTCATCACACTTCACTCATAGTCTTCACTTGAACTCATTTTGTCAAATAGTTACAATAACTTTTCAAAACCAATGACGAACAACAAAAAAATTTCTCGCACTAAAGTGATCATTTGTTTTTTTTGCAACAATCAGGTTTCTATGTGCAAGCCGGTTCGGAATTTAAATAAAACCTTTATAAGTTACCTCCGTGGTTGCCATGTTTTGGAGTAAAAACCGTTCCATTTTTAAATAACACGACAGATATGAATTTATTAAAATAATTTATTTGGCCGCTAAACACGACAGATATGGATTTTCATACAACTTTTGCCGGCTGCTGCTCGCATATATTTGGGCACTGCAGCAAGTTCGATCTATCTCGAAGAAGGTTGTCAAAATAATGCTCGTATTTCCAAGCATATTTGAGAAAATATGTAATACATTTTTATACTTATGTGCTTTTTAATGTGCTAAACATTAAAATGTAGGTAACCCTTGTAACACTCATTAAATAATTTCGGGTTTTAGTGTTGAAAGAATTTTTAGAAGCTTACTAGTAGTGAGTACCTAATAGTAAGTATTTCGATATTACAAAAAATTGCAATTATTGTAACAAATTCAAAGACGATTGAAATATATGCCAAATATCGAGGACCATTGCACACAAATTGACCTGGCCCCAAATTAAGCTTAAAACTTGTGTTAAGGGTACTAGACAGCGTTAAACATACAAACATCATATTAAGTTTAAAGAAATAAATACATAAAAATAGAAATATCCAAGACTCAGGAACAAATAAAACAATTAAACAATAAGGCCATTTCGGTTTGTATTTTTCGCGGGGTCGCGTGTGAATATTATGTTTTGAATGAGCGAGTGCACGAGCGGTATGTTTAATGTTCTAAAGAATTATTATTTAATTATTAAAATATATTTTTACCTTTTTTAGAGTTTAGACTGAGTATAAATAATGTTAACAACAATACTATTGTACCCACACATTTTACGTTACGTATGAATGTAACCAACGAACTCAGCAGTCAGCCGACGTGAAACGGAACGTTTGTGTCACAAAGTTTCTTTGACATTTCTTCGAAATAGTTACATATTATTTTGATTCGTTTCGTACTGTGCTGAGTTGAGATAATTTGTGTCGTGATTTAGTTAGATAAGTGTTGGTGATAGTGTTTGCTAGGTGGATTCAAGGTTGGAAAGTTTTCCTATTGTTTGATCTATCCTATTTTTGGGATGTCGTCCCCCGCTGAACTAAGTTATGATGAAATTCTAAAGTTTATGATCGAGCACAACGGTAAAGTTACAAATCATGAGTTAGTCAAGCACTTTAAAGTGTTTCTCATGAATCCTGATATGCGGGGTAAGTACCTACCTACTTTTCGATAACTTTCCCGTTAGTTTGTTTACTTTACCAAGAACTCTCACTACATAACCAATGTCTTTTCCAGATGAAGCGAGAAGTACATTCAAAAAACATGTCAATGCGTTGGCTAATATCAAAACCCAAAATAATGAGAAATGGTTGATCCTTAAGAAGAAATATATGCCCATTAATGGTAAAGAGAATGACGATGTGAATGATAACAAAGTCACTGAAACACAAAGTTCTAAAGTTTCTGAGTGCGCAGAGGAGCCTGAAACTTCTCAGACACCACCTCCACGCCCACCACTACCTTTGCAATTAAACCAGGATTTCAGTATATTGAACAACCTCATACAAGAAAATAGCACAACAGCTCCCATTACTCCTTCTAAACAATTAGAGATAAACGACTCAAAAGAAAGTTTGGTATCTGTTCAAAGTGATGATACACCTCCAAAAGTGCACCCGAGAAGAAAGTCATCAGCTGACAAAGTCACAGAAAAGAAAGCAAGTGTACCAAACTTAGAGGGGCACAGAGCTTCCATTCCTAATGAAGATGTGTTCGAGTTGAATCAAACATCATCAACATTAACTTCTTCGAAAAGTGAAAGTTTGTTGGTTGACAATGAACAAAAAATATCTGTGAAAGAGAGAAAACAAATGTTTAATCGGATGGCATCCGAAGGAGATGTTTTAAAATCAAATAAACCAAGCAGTTTTGGGCCACAGGTAAGTTTTATTTTACATCTAATATATAAAATTCTCATGTCACAGTTTTCGTTGCCATACTCCTCCGAAACGGCTTGACCGATTTTGATGAAATTTTTTGTGCATATCGGGAAGGTCTGAGAATCGGCCAACATCTATTTTTTATATTAATTTTTATCGAGTTAAATGTAGTCCACGCGGGTGAAACCGCGGGGCGCAGCTAGTATTTTATAATCTTTTACACTCTCTCTCTCTGAGAGAAGGCCAGAGTCCCAGCAGTGGGAACATGGAAGGCTGATAATGATAATCTTTTAGTGCATTCTTTTTTAATTATGTACCAGGGCAGTAAATACCAACTAGCAATATCGTCAAATTTTGCAACTTTTCACGAGAGATATAAAACTGTGTTACTTGTATGATTGATTATATGTATGACCACATTGTCACTTAACATCAGGTGACTTGTGGTCGAACGCTACCCTGTAAATAGTAAAAAAAAAAAAGTTTTTTATGTAAATTATTGACTTGTGTGTGTTACAATTTTTAGTTCTATTTATATTTCTATTTATATATCTCCATGCATTTTTACTAAATAGTAACTTCTATTTAGTAAAAATGCATGGAGCTGACAGGTTCATAGAAGCGTACGTCAAAACGGCATCTAATGGCTAAAATGTCAATACCACAAAATGTTGACTTGTGCGGTGTTGTTTGCTAGCCGAGGATATGTAATAAATATATTTATCAAAACGAAGCTGGGACATATTAGTATAGAGCATGTCTCCCTACGTGTATGTCATTTTAATCACCCATTCAATATTATAAATGCTAAAGTTTATAAGGAAGTGTGTGTTTTTGTTATTTCTCCACACTGTAATGGCTTAACTAATTTCAGTAAGCATGCTCAATCATCAACCTCCAAATCAGTTTCCATCGGGCTATTTGTGGTCAAGCACTACAGCAAATAAAAAAATTATAAAGTGACAATTTTTTCTATCAGATAGAGTTAGTCTAAAAAACTGCGCGCCTCTCCGCTAAGAAATGTGTTAATTTTTCATGCATGTATGAGCGCAAGTACATGTACACATAATAATTTAATATTTTGTTGCGCACATTGATGACTAACATGGCCAGCATGGCTCAAGGGTGAGTGCAAAAAATTACATAATGTGTACTTCCTATTGTAGCACTTCCCGCGTATTTTGTGTGTTCTGAAAAGGATGTTTGATGTCATATATCGTAACACAACATAGCTAAACATTTCAGTAAAACTTGCGCTATTATAAAGTGATATGTGCTTCTATGATAGTTATTAGTATTTTGTTATGCAGTAACATATTAACAACTTGTTGTACGTAGACAGACGTATTTAAACTAGCTGTTTGCCACGGTTTCACCTACATTGACACAGTTGATTGCATTAAAAAGTATCCTATGTCCCTCTGGGTTCATACATCTCCATACCAAATTTAACCAAAAGTGTAGATGTTAAAGGGTAACAATTGAACAGAAAGACTAATCATGATCTAATTGTGATAGTTAGACAGTTGAAATTTTCACAGACAATGTATTTTTGTTACCGCTATAACAGCAAATACAACAAACGTGATTTTTTTTCCATTTTTATAGATAATGGTACGGAACCCTTCGTGAGCGAGTCCGACTCGCACTTGACGGTTTTTATTAAACTTTCCAATAGCAGCTGTCCAGTTGGTGCAAAGCACTGAACTATCAACACCCTTTAGTAGCAGTTCAATATTAATTTAAAAGAATAGGAAAAGATAATAGAGAAACATTGTAAAGAAAAGTTTCAGTTGACCTTACTTTTATTCTCGAATAAAATCATCCCTATACTTGCTGGCTACACACGTAACGATATATCGTAGCGATTTCAAATTTCATCGTTTAATCGTACCTATAGCTTTCCGAGGTTACTGCACTAGGTGGAATTGGCGCTACCTTGTGTCGACTTACACGTACATATATGTTATGTAGTGACTGTTTTTATTTCCCTTACAATGAGATTTAATTCCTTAGAAAGGTTTTCGAGTGACGGTCACGAACTGAAAGACGTTCTGTAGGTAGGTCCTACTAAACGTCTAGAATTCTAGATGGACCCGACGACATCGTAAGAGTCGCAGGGAGCCGATGGACGCAAATGACTAACAGTCGTTCATGGTGGCGTTCAAAGGGAGGTCTATGTTCAGCAGTGGACTTCTTCCGGCGGTTGATGATGACGATGGTGATGACGAGTTCATGACTGCCCATCATACTCGTCCATCGAATCGTCATGTGTCTACTTGAGATTATAAATTAACCTCAACAAGCAAAATAATGACATATCTAATTAGTTTTATTTTTCGTTTCGATACTATCAGTCTTGTTGAATAAAACGTACAAAACGTTAATAGCGTTTTCATTAAATGATTGTTAGCTAATAACGGCTGAGGCCCTTGTGTCCGTATTTAGTTAGTTAGTATTACTTACGATTCACCAGAGGATAATAATTATTATAAAAAATGATGCCGCCCGTTTGAAGACGCGCTGCACCTGTTGGTCGGCTGACAGTCATTAACAAATATTTTGAGCCTAATCTATCTGATACAGAATATGACAGGCTTAAGCGTAAACGGCGAAACCTACTCGTATTAGCTTAAACATTTGAATATTTTAATCTGGGGGCTTTCTGTAACAATTCTACTGTCTTCGTTCTTTCGTCTTGTTCTTTCGTATGAGCTAGTGGCCAACTCCTAGTGTCGAAGTGTTCAGGCCACCCGCAGGCCTCTGACATGTTGCTTTTAACCTGGCCGATCTGTTACGACCGATCGGAATAGCTATGCTACGTGCGCTACAAAAAAAATTCAACTGTCATATATGTTTATTTCTCTATTTCCAAAACTTTTCTTTTTTTCCATGATAATATAATCTGTAGTATTGGTGGATTATCAATAATTATGTGTTTGTTATCGTGTAAAGTGTTGTACACAGTTTTCCCAGAAAATCCGTGGAAAGATTATGTAAAGTGCCACTACTTTACTTAATACCAAGGGGAGGGGGGATTGTCGTACCCGACTTGTATCTATAGGATACAATATCACCTCATTATCATCATGACTTAGCAATTTAATACTTGATATTGGCAAAACACACAAGACGTCAAGCGTGTGAAGCTCAAACGAAAAACAGAATATAATTATGTACAATACTTTCACACAATAACAATGTAATTATAACTTTTGATAGAATCCAATAGTTTTACAGAGTTAATTATTGTTTATGCTAACAACATGATCATTAATATTACGACTAACTGCATAGTAGAAAAGGTAACTTTAAATGATTTAAATGAAACTATGAATTAGTTATATCCGTTCTAATAAACGTCCTGAATACTAAATGTAAACTTTTCCAACTCGTCGACACCTGGTGGAGCTAATTGAATTGTAAAACCTTCGTCATGGCCCTTTGGCGGTCAAAATGTTGTCGAATATGATTATTATCGATAATAATTTCAAGATCGCGCCGGGATATCGAGGGGAACAGGAAATCGCTGATGTTTTTTTATAAAAGCTTTTAAGACACAATATTAACTCAATAGTTTTTATTATTAATCAATCTAACAATGGATCAACTTTTGCTTCTACAACACTTATTATTATTACCTTATTTGGTATCTATTTATATGAATTTGACATAGCGAGAGCTTATGAGTTCGCTAAAACTCTTCCCTTAATTATACATTCGAATACTCTTGTGGGATGCTTTTCATTGCTAGAGAAAAAAAAGTTATAATTTTAGCTCATCCGATTTAAACCCTCCGCGGTCCCAAAACGAGGGTAGGCCTACACGACATGACCAAAAGCTTCTAATGACAAATATTAGGCTACCCGAGTATGCTTCCGCTCACCTAATGGACTTTACAATTGCTTAATGTCGCGTATTCCGCATTGTATCCAATTAAAAGTACCAGAAAACACATTAATCTGTGGGTTATAAAAGCAGCTTTTTAACCTGACACACATTTCCAACTAATAATGCCCGATCTTCTTCAAATAAAGTCAAATTGGATTGTAGTTTTTATTATCCATGTCTCGCGCGACTTCGACGCTATATCTACTTACTTAACCTGTCCTAAGTAAAACTATTTTCAATCTATCGAAATCCACTTAGCCGGAAGTTAATAAATAATAAGCAAACAATCCGTCGTTCTCTCTAATATGCCCACATTGCCACGCGTCTGACAGAGATCTTAAATGCATAAATCAACTCTGAAATAGAACTACGATGTATACCGTACACTTCCGCTCGTCAATTTGAATTCTTTCAAAATGATATCTTTGTGGACTTATTAAAATGAGTTTTGCTTTTAAAAACATGAACGCTAAACTCGAAAACGTGATCGTTTTAGTTTTTTTTTTTACTACAAAATTAGGGTAGGTATATATTTAAATGTCTACAGTTTTGTTACATTTAGCGATGTCAGTTTCGTTTTGCATCATTGCTGGCAGTTCGTATTGTGGTTCTCGTTGCCAAATATCGGTGGCTTTCATAGTCCATGATGCGTGCGCGTGTGGGTCACCTGTGGTGTTTGCTTGTGACAATCGCCCGGCGTGGGTCAAACCCGTGGTGCCAATTGATTTCAGTCAATATCACCATTATTATTCACGGCGCACTCGTTGAGTGGTGGCTCGTGACTTGTGGTCGATTGTCCCAGGATAATTACTGTCGTGTGATTCCAATGGGCACGTGCGCTGCCGTTAAACCCTAAAGAGGGTCAATTCGTGTTGTCAGTTGTGAGCTATTCGTGATGTTTTGTTGTCTTTCTTTTAGAAGGTATTTTGTTAACTGTTTGTTATTTAGGTATTCGGGGAGTTATTGTTCTAGTTTATACGTTGTAACTAATTCTAACCTAATACTGTCGTAATTTTATTCACTTCTGGCTATTTATTACTATTTAGTTTTAAACTTAAAACCAAATATGTAGTATTTAAGTTCGTATTTTGCTAGTAGGTAAAATAAGAATATAGTAAGAGAGAATATAAAACTTTCCGAATTGCCTCTTACGAGTGACCGATATAGCTGTAATATAAATGTATTGTGAAATTTGAGGAACTGACCATCGTCTTTAAGTGCAAGATATAAGTTACAAAACCCAGAAAGGTTTACCAAAATATGTTTAAATCTCAACGAATTACTTTGCCAATTAACTGCCCCTATATCGAAGTCGTAATCTTTTATGACATCTCGTTTAATCACCCACTATTGATTTTTAATTGTCTTTCTCGTTGAACGCTATAAATCGTTCAGAAAGGTAGCGAAAATAGGCTTCGATTAAAGTATACGTAGTACGTCATCATCGCTTTGTATAAACGCATAGTTGATATGCACGATGAGGGAGATAAGCTGGCACGCTCGGCTGCAAGTTGGCAGGAAAATATGACCGATTTCATTGTTCTCTCGCTGCCATTCAGCCTGAGAATCACTTGCAGACATCAACAACGCGGATGCCACACTTAACGAGCCTTGTCGAAGTGATGGAAATAGGAACGGATGAATTAGCCGTCAGCTATTGAAAGATAAAAGTCCCAGACGACCGCGAATACACGCTCTGTGCTGATTGATATACAATTGAATGTACAAGCCGTTTTTCAGCTCAGCAGTTTTTATACCAGCTTTTGTGTGGTAGTTTAGTTACATTTCACAATAAAAGACTGTTATTGTTTCTATAGTAAAAAATGTAAATCACAAAAAACCACCAAATAAAATAAATGGGCAGATTGTTGGCGCCGGTGTCTCGATGTTATCTTATCTCTTATCTATACAATGGGCTTCGAGACTGCTAATTATTTATGTCTGTTAACTCGTGCAATAAGCCTTGATTAATTAATTGTTGAAGTGGTTGTTTATTATTTACCGGTTTGTTGTTTCATAAAATTTTAGTTTTTATTAAAGCGGAAATAAAAAGTGGGCCACATAAAAGTGACCTACTTAAACTGGCTTTTGGCTTCTTGAAAATAACATTAACGTCACAAAGTACACGTCGCAACAACTTTATTTATCCATTGTTTTTAAAGTTTGTGCGTACTAAATACCTACTTTCAGCCCATTTTAATATGTTAGTGACGCTCTGAAATTCGTGATCAAATTCGGTTGAAAGACGGCAACTCTACCGAACTTCGGTTCATATGCTGAACATTCGTTTCGTTTATCAAAAATTCGGTAGCATGAAATATGTTTGAAATCACCAGTTGTTTTCTCAGGTACGCTCTTAGTTGCCCAAACTGATATAATGTAATAAAAATTGTGAATAACAATAAAATCATTGTCAGTAAGATAGTGCGTGTGATGCTGGGGCCACACTAACGGGAAATGCCGGTCAAGAGCGCGATGGTTGACGTTTGACATAAGTGATGCCACGACATTAGACATAAGTGTGGCCACGACATTAGACATTCACATTGGCGTTTCCTTTGACGTTGACCTTAATGTGGCCCGGGCAAGTTTGGGATCGGAAGAGTATGGCATTTGGCAGGTTCTGCCAAATGCCATACTCTACACACTCTACATATTCGGTGCATCATTTTAATTTCCTGCCATGGGTCTTTATTTTCTGCTACGCATCAATCTTATACTACCGTCTCAGACTGTATTTTCTAATCACATCTAAAAAGCCTCTTCGATTATGTTAAACTAGTTGCGCCCCACGTTTTCACCCGCGTCTTCCCGTTATCCCGCAGGAACATTTTTCCGGGATATAAAGTAGCTTATGTGTTAGTCCAGGGTATAAGCTATCTTCATTCCCAATTTCATCAAAATCGGTTTAGTAGTTTAGGTGATACGTGGTAACAAACATTCACACACACACAAACTTTCGCATTTATAATTAATTGTAGGAAGTAAACGAATAATGACGTTACTTTAAGAAGACTAGAAATGTAGAAAGTGTATTTTTTCTACTACTTACGAGGTAGCGTTTGATCACAAGTCACCTGATGTTAAGTGGCGATGTGGTCGAAGATGGCGTCACGCTAAACCTGGATTGGAAACTGGCTCTCAAGTGAAACTGCCGGAACACACCGATAGGTGCTTGGCGACAGATTCTTAACTTGAGGGTGGTAGCTAGCCAGGTGAGCATTAGAAAATGCTACCACCAAGCTATGGTTTCATCACGATGTTTTCCTTCGCCGAAAGCTCAAGCTCATTGTAGGATTCGCACCCACGTCCTACGGATCGCAAGTCGACGTCACTACCACTGAGCCCTCGCTATAAATGCCACAGTTTAAAGTAAGTAGGTATCTGTATATTTGTATGTAACACTGTGGTCGCGACGACGACCGACTCGTCGCGTCGGACGGAGCAAGCCCGTGGGGCCTTCAGGGCGAAAAGCGCGCGGGTCTCTGCCCTATCAGTCTGCGGTTCAGTAGGTACTTCAGCGTTGTTAGGATTTTGAGGTAATGAACTATCAGCAGTGTCAAAGCGCGGAATCGCTCGAGCTCGAACGTGATATTTGTTCCAAAATTAAGTAAAATGGTTATGTACGACGGTCAATTTTTCGGGAATAAAAATTAGTCAATGTCGCCCTCCGGTCTCTATGCAACTTAATATAGATTGAAAAATTTAAAAACCTCCAACATCTTGAACCGATTTTCATCAAACATAGCTAAAAATGCCTTAAAACATCAGTTTGGAAAAGAGCTAATACTCTTACACTGCTGGACCGATATTAACCAAACATAGCTAAAAACCACTGCAAGGAAACTGGCTTACAAATGAAAAAAAACCGCCGAAACGATTTGATTGTTTGTTGGTTCTGGATAAACTTAAAAACTATTGAAATTTGGTACGGACACAGTTTGAACCCTGGGGAAGGAAATAGGATTTTATTGTGATAAAAAGTTGAAGCCGCTATGTAGGATATATACGTACTTAGTGAATGTAACTAACTATATTAGGTTTTATGCAACAATTAATTTGCCAAATACGTCATTTGCAGGACAGACTTTTAGTCTAGCAGCAATTTTGCTCTGCTGTCTAGACGGCGCGGCGGCATTGCACGACATCAAAAGAGCTGACTGACTATTAATAATATATAATCCCTCCAATATGGTAATGCAATGCATATCGTTGTGTTAATATGTACCTATGTTATCATCTTATGACGAGGCTCAGCGCGGCGCGGACGCATCGTGACTTCCGTGACGCGGTGGCGTGAAAGAAGGGCAAATCAACAAGTGAACACTCTTTCGCGTTTTTATTGATATATACACAATTCGATATGTGAAGTATAAGGATGAGGATTTTTGTCATATATATAATACATATGTTGTATTCGCTCGATCTCGGTCCCTACTACCAATGGGAGACCTCGAGAAGACCTTTGCACAATGGTGTGACAGAAAAACAATCGTACAGTGATATTAGTAATTTAGTGCTAACTTTATTAGGATGCAGGGACACAGTAACAACTTACGGTCATCTAGTATTAGATAATAGAGAAAGAAGAAAGCCTATAAAAATAACTCTCAAGAAGAAAAATCTCAATTTCGAAAATTAAACTATCTAGAAACCTTATTTGAACCTTCTTATGTATTTGTCATTTGAGGTTGTAAATTGTCGGCAGTTCGAAAATTCTCTGAACCTCTAATTTCATAAAAGGATGAAAATGAAATATTAAATATATATAAATATAAAATGAATCCTAATAAAGCAGTAATATCTAGTACATACCTACTACTGCCTCTGCCCATTTTCATTATTGTTTGATATCCTAAAACTGTCACTGTTACCCATAATTAAATATAGTAGCAGGAAGGGAAAAGCACACTGGTACCGTACGCCTTATCGATTAATATCGAATTTTAATTGCTATTTCCGAGGAATCAAAAACTAACAAAATACAAATCTTATTATTAAATCAAACACATCACATTAAGGATGTTATCTTGTCAATATCGAAGTCCCTAACAGTGAGGCCAATAGTGTAGACATAAATATGTAACGACAGGTGGTAAAGTGGTCATGCTGCGCAGCGCACGCCCAGCTTACCAACAATAAACATTGTATATTTTATCAATACATTACTCAAAAATGGACTGTATTATAACGCAACCTATGGTTTTAAATTACTTTCGACAATTCAAATTACTTCTGACGTATTATTCATTGGTTTAATCGCAGCGCAAGCCTGAAGACGGGAGAATTCGAATTTATTGACCATTAATTCAAAATATTATTTTAACAATATAAGTACTCATTTATTAATTTTGAAATATTAGGTTCCGATTAATTTATATGTGTCGTTAAGATATTTATTATGTATGTAAATATCGTCTTTATTTATAATCCTAAGCTTTTGTTTTCAGACGTTAAGTGAGTTCATGTACAGTCATTTAATAAATATGTGCGCTATGGATGCATGCATAATTTTTCAATAGGCCCTTAATGATTTCTTAGGAGTTCGGAACCTAAGAGGTAATAAAAAGAAACCCCTGTGGAGTGACGACTCTTTGATAGTCACAGCTCTTTCAAAGCAACTAAATTTGCTATCGATGTGAGATGTGGTTTTAGTGTAGAATTGTACAATAGTATTAATAACTTTGATAATAAAATAAAATTATCCTAAAAACTAGTACATATAATTTTTAATAATGTATTTTTAATAATAATAATTTTTATTAAAAAAAATAACTAAATTATGAGCCAAACGCATCTGTGCAGTGCTAGTAACTGAGCATTCGAATATTCCGTACGGAGCGCAAAAACAAATCGATTGAACATTTTTTTTGAAACTCTTTCACACACTCGTATGTCAGAAGCCTGCGGTCCTGAGATCAAGGCATGTCCGCGCCCGGACCAGACAGACAGACCAGACGTTCGCATTCTGACCAATAAAAACTAATTACGAGGCCTACGAGCTAGGAATAAAAGTATTACTAACGTAAACTTAACGCTGACTGAAAGTCGTGTGTAAATAGAAGTGCTGAAGGAACACGGATGCAACCCGGTCACTACACGAAAATTTGAAAATGTATATTCTCAGTTTCGCAACTTATGTCTTTCAAGAAAAGGTCTCCATAAGAGTGAGGGATTCACTATTCTTAATCCTTCTTTGTAATACTTTAGTTACATCCTTGGCAATAAATATTTGTAACTCCCGATGGATGGTGTATGTGTCTTCGTAACTTATCAACAGGTTGTTGGATTTGACGTGGCATTTTTTTAAATGTTTAATAACATGTTTGAAGAATTATCGAAGTATTAATGAGGATCAGGCAGAAATAAAATGAAATGTGGCAAAAATGAGATTGAATGAATAATAAGGAAAAATAAGAGGTTCAAATAAAGTAAAAAGAATAAATAATAATTCCTCCAGAACTTTGGCATGAACCGAACTCTTCATAGAGTTCATACATTCCTAAAAGCCTAGAATACCACTAGTACTGTTTTTGAAAAAATCTCCATTTACATTAAATGGCAACATAGGTATCCTAAATATTATCCCACAAATTTTTAAATCAATTAATCAATTATTTCTAATAAGCAAGAGAACACTGGTTCGGTTCTACCGCTTGTCTGGTTTTATGAGCTTCCTTATGAGTTATTTGATGAAATTAATTATTTGCTACAAAACAATAAGCGCAAACTATTTGTTCGCAGGGCGTGGACGAAGAAGACCGAGTTTCAGTAAGTACTTTTAATTTTAAATCAGTTTTGAAGTTACCTGTATACACTATGTTCAATATGTTCATATGCACACTGTGTTCCGGATTGGAAGTTGGAAGTCAATGATTTCTGTGAAATTACAAAGCATAAAAAGATTGATCATCTGATATCTTAGGGTGACGACTGACAAGCGCATGCGCAACGCTACAACTGGCTTATCAGCCATAGCCTGTCGGAACGCACTGAAACGTGTTTGACAAGAAATCCTTAACTTAAGATTGGTAGCCATTCTGGCGAGCACTAGGAAGTACCCTTCCACCTTGCTGGGGCTTACAGAACCATCGTCACTTCAAATCCTACTAATATTATAACGTGGGCTGGTCATATAAGCCGCAGAACCGACAACCGTTGGGGTAGACGTGTTCTTGAGTGGAGACCGCGACTTGGCAAACGTAGTGTAGAACGCCCTGCGACAAGGTGGAGCGACGACTTGCGCCGAATGGCTGGCAGTGGTTGGATGAGAAAAGCCGAAGATCGGGTATCATGGGAGAGGCCTATGTCCAGCAGTGGACTGATGCAGGCTAATGATGATGATGATCATGATTGTAAACGTAAAAGTTTGTTGATACTCTTTCACGCAAAAACTGATTTGAACGGATTTGAGTGAAATTTGGAATGGAGATGGCTTATACCCTGAATTGACTTTTTATCCCGGTTCCTTCGGGATAACGGAAAGACGCGGATGAAACCGCGGGGCGCAGCTAGTAATGCCTATAAAATAAGTACAGTGTAGACAGATGGCATTTTTTATGACAATGTCACTAAATTACGTATGAATAATGAATACGCTATCTTTTCTGTCCTAATAAACTAATGTTTTACATATAGCTTGACCAGAAAAACGAAGACCCGTTGGATTCGAAGCAGAAGCAATGGATACTGTGTGCAGCGAAAGGAGAATATCATGCCTTGGCAAAGATGTGCAAAGAAAACCCCAAACTTGTCAAAACGAAGGTAAGTAATTATATATTGTGCTAAGTAAACAAGACATGCAGAAGCTCACAGGATTTTGAATTTTGATATTTTACACATACTAATATTTGAATAAGAACTTATATAACATAGACATACTTATTGTTTATCTTTTGTTTAGTCGGGGCTCGTGACCATCGAGACAAAGCAATCTCAAGTGAGGCTGCCGGAACACACCGATAGGTGCTTGGAAAATACCCTACCACCAAGCTATGATTTCATCACGATTTTTTCCTTCACCGAAAGCTCAAGCTCATTGTAGGATTGTAACCCACGTTCTACGGATCGCAAGCCGACGTCACTACCACTAAGCCGGCGTCGCTATCAACTGGACCTGCGACTTTGTTTTATACTATGTAGCCATACCAAAATTAATAACGTAAAACATATAAAAATTAATTAAGAATCCTATTAGAACCATTTTTGACTTCTACGCGGACGAAGTCGCGGGCTTAAGCGATTTGAGCGTGAAGCTATATTGAGTTTTACATGCTGAAAAAATAGTTTATGTAGGTATCACAATTATATATAACTGTAGTAATTTCATTACATACAGTTCTGTCGGATACTGAAACGCTTACTAAATAACTATACCATAATACACTTTGTTTGATAGCGGAGTTCACTCTTTGATAATTTATAAAAAAAACAGCTTAGGTACTTATTACTTATTCTAAACTACTTCATAACATTTCAACAACATACGAAAAATTACTATAGTAAAGTACCTACTATATTACAATAATAAATAATAGTATTTTACTATATTTGAGTCAATTATAACTTTTATTATATTAAAGAAAAAACTGTCGCCACTGAAAATATATCTGTCGCGTTTTTTTTATAAATATAAATTGCTCAGATTCCTATACATTTAATTTAAAATAATAAAATCTTGATGATTAAAGCGCAGAGTACAAAAAACAAAATGTACTATTATTATACTATTATTTTTTCCTAAATTTTATAAAAATACCTATGACTTTTTTTCAAATTTTTAACAAAAAAATATGGCAACCCGTGGAGAAGTCCGAGAATGTTTGTTGAAAGTAGTGATAAACTATAACGGATGTGTTTGTTTCATATCCGTTGGTTTTTAGGTGCTAGTTAGCATCAAGTGAGAGCACATGTCCAAAAGGTGTGCTTCTAATTGGGTCTCGGGCTCTCGGGGAGCGCGGCCGGCGCCAGGCCCGCGCCCCCCCGCTGCATGCTATCTTGACACATCTCCGGACGTAGTCCCTTGTTTTATTTTACGAGCCATCTCTCAAGTCCCGTGCTTTTTTTTCTCTCTTACCTACTATTATGTTTACGCTGTTCCAGCAACGCTCTTGTTATATAGACGTCTATACAACATAGAATCGCCAATTCTGTAAAACAGGTCGCCCACTGATTTATGTGAACTTTTGAACTCAATTAGGAAATTACAATGGCCAGTGTCAATTGAGCTGATTTGAATAACACTTATCGACTCAGGCAACCTCAACGATAGTCCTTAAAACTTTAATTGGATAACTTTATTTGAACTTGTTGGCAATTCTTGGTTTTATTAGAGCATGCATAACTAACTAGCCGATGATGTTTTAAATTTTGTTATTGTCTTAGGGAATAAATTTTTACCTCATTATACGAACATTTAATCTGCCGTCGCCGCCGCTTTGATTACCAAGTACATTATTTTTATTGAATGTGCAATAAAAAAGGTAATGATAGCCTTTTCTTTTATTGATTCGTTGTAAATCAAGGGTCCACGCAATTGGATTTGAATTTTATTGGCATCCTCTCGTAGGCAAGTACGTGAATAGTTGTAAACAGAATTTAGTGACCATTACTTGAGAACAGTATTCAAAAGTACCTAGTCTATTTTTTCTTTACCTTATGAAAGAATATTAACTAATCATAATGATAGAAGCGTGACGTTTGCATATTAGTAACTCAAAGTGTCGGCATGAAATATGTTTTTAATGTGAGTGTAGAGATTGTTTTAATTTTCTACTATCCGCTTCCCAAACTAATAAAGCATACTAAATAAAATTGTTAGACAATATGTAACATGTGTTAGCTACTGCGCCTTGTTGGTCGACATTTGTCGTCTTCCTCTAAAAAAACACTTTGATGCTTATTTTCGTATTTGCCTCACTTGCTGATGGAATTATAGATTTGTAGAAATGTCTCTGTGTGTGGGTTCTTATGATATTTTTTTATTGTATGCTTTGCTTGTATATCTTTGAAATTTGAAAGGAGATATTTAAATGTGTCATCACTATTTCCTATTTGGAAAAATTGAACTAAATATTTATTCTCTTTAATAACTATAATGGTGATTAGTCGTGTCGTGACGTGATGAATTGTTTCAATTTATTTTTTACGCCTAAGATTGCTTTTATCTTAAAAAAATGTTTATGATCGTAAAAACAACAAAAGGATGAAATAACATTTTTACAACTTCTCAACTCAAGCTTTACCTTCTAATAAAAAATATCACCATCCTATATTTTAATGTGTCATCATCATAGAATTACTAGTTACTAGTTAAAACCACTGGAATCCATTCCATAAAACTATGACAAGTTCGTTGACATATCGATATTTTTACAAGTCAAGCAAGCTCAAAAGGGCTGTCGCTGCCTCGGGATGGGCAGATGAAAAAAAAAATAGATAAGTATGTTTATCGTATCGATATTTTAAAACAATGTCGATAATTATGGGATGAAAAATCTTTTTTTGTCAAGCTAAATGATAATTTGCTTATAAAACTAGCACTTACATTTCTGCTTCCGCTAAAAAAAACTTTTACATCTGTTTTTGCGTCTGTTTCTGTTATGTAACTTCCGTTGAATCTCTGCTAGTAACAGAGTTTCGTTAAAAATATATCGAACTTGATACGAATCGAAACTCGAACTCGAAACTCTAAAATAAATATCGAATATCGATATTAATCGCAATTAATCATGTCGATAAGTTAATGAGATTTTTTGCCCAAGCCTACCGTTGTAGCACTTCGTATTCTCATAGAACCGGTGGCTTAGTTCATACTTCAAGAAAACACTTATTACACAAACGACTCATTCACTATGATTGTAAACGCCATAAAAGCAGAAGAATAAATAGTGAAATCGATTAGTGTAACCCGAAATGAAAATGGATGGATGGGCTTAGATGACATACGAGTACAGGAGTCAAATAACTCGTAATAACCAACCATCCAGACAAGTATCTCTTAAAAAATGAGAAAGGTACGGAGTAGAATGAGTAGATATCACAGTAGAAGCTGTTGAAGGAGGCAAGTCCGTCAGTAATCAATGCCAGTTTGTTATATGAAATTCAGAAATGGTTAAACTATGTGTTTGCTCTACTAAAACTCGATATTGTATCGACCCAGCTCTGCGTCACACAGCGAGATGAGACCTAGCCATTCAGTATAATAAATCTCACCAAAAACATAAATGTAAAAAGGAAAGCCAAGTTCAATACAAAAATTATGCTTAGCTGTGGGCTTCGCCGCAAAAAGAATGGAGATCTAAATGAGTGCAAAGTTCTATGCAAAATCCAAATATGTATTTATAGGAACACATTATGAACAAGTATTAAACTCTATTTATTTGCTTTATTGGATCCCTACAATAATAGCTGTTATTTAAAAAAATGTGAGATCTTAAAGTAGGTTAGATTTGACTTAGCCAGTTAACGATATAATTTTGGATATAATTAAACACACATAGTTTTATGTGCTTACGTTAAAGAGGTTTTGAGTTATAGAAGGGTCAAAAGTGGCACCAAGTGGTTCGTGTAATATTACATTCGGCGCTGGCTAGCCAATTCCTTTGCTTGAACTTGGCTGGGATGGATTCAAAGCTGAGAAAATTATGAAACAGCCAAGTTTGAGTGGTTTTTATAGTAATGATACGAAAAGTTGAAATTAATAGACGAAAAAAGACCGACTTTTTCAAATAATGAGTTGAATTTTATCAAACAAGCACATTTAGCGAAAAAAGCATAAGGCGATGTAAGAATAATGAACTTGCCGAGGGTAACTTGTTCAGAACTAACCAAAATAAATAAAATAATTGACCCAGCGCTGAAGACACAAAATTTCGCGGAATAAGAAGCTTGCAGGGTAGAAAATTAGAGCAAGAAGTAGTTAAGAAACTCTTTTTATAACTTTCCACAACATACAACTACAGCTATTTAAAATAAATATCTATTGATTAACTTAGTCTTATGTATCTAAAATAATTTCCCTTCTGAAGGCAAAACTACAAATATTCTGCTATGATTATTTAGTTAACTCGGGTATTCTGCGACATTTTACTTAATCATCCATGATATTTTTTTCCCTCTAGTATTCGATAGTTTATCTATGGACAGTGTTCCTTTCTGGGCCGGGTTACATTTTTTGTTCACATATCCATTGGTTCAGAATAACAAAATAAGGGGCTCGTATTACAAAGTAGGATAACGCCATCCCAGATAAAATCATTGTATTATTGTCTGGTATGACTCTATCTTTACAACAGGTTATTTAGTGTTATCATCATATATTTTTGTTAAAATAACATTTTTTGTGAGCATTGTTGGTGATCTCCTCGAAACCAATTCGTTAATATTTAATCGTTTCCTAACGATCGTGTAATTGTGTTGATAAAGATTTGTTTGGTTAATAAAAAGACGAAAGCTCTGCATTATTATTGTTTGATTTACGACTATTCGATTTCGAACGGGGCGGAGCTGTTGATCCAAGTAATTAAATCCAAATCATTTGATGTTGCCATACCAACAGTTATATTGATACGGTCCAATAATGGTTTTGTTAATTACATTTATACCGGGCAATATAAGTAGATATTTATTAACATTGAATGACTACTTAAGATTTTATTTGTTTGTAAATATCATTAAGTCCTCGCATTGCAGTAAATCGAAGCGATTGGCATGCCCTAATTAGTGAGTTTAGGACGGGTGCTATTGCAACCGCATCTATAACGTTTTTTCTTGGCGCCTGTTTCGAGACGAGGATAGTATTTCATGTAAAAAATATTTCCAAACATTCGTCTAAGATTTCGTTTGCACGCGCTATTAACGCCAAGTCGACGGTGGGAGTGTCGTTGCGGGAAGCAATTTAAATCCTGATTTATTCCGGTGCAAGCCATCGGCTCCGTTGACATCCCTCATTCTAATTAAGACACTGATTTTCCGAATGATTTATCTGTCTTAAAATTTACTACGAACACGTTTTGCCTAGTGCAGTTTAATTGACCAATTAACAAGCTCCGGATTGATTACTTGGTTCGAATGAAAATTCACCTACTAGCGTATAAGTATTAAGAAACATAGGCTTATAATAGTTTTAGGACCGTTAATATTATGTATCAATCAAAATATGGGAAACAAAATCGCGTAGCCGCATCGATGTACCACCGACCGATGGCCGCCTCGTTTGTTACGGTCGTTCGGTGCTAAGAACTGAAGCACGTTAAAAAGAACTTTTGGTTTATTGTCTTTTTATTTGTTGGAATGGGTGTGCTAACTTCTCGAATGTGTCGGCGGCCGGCGGCGGCGCCACGTCGGTGCAACCCGAGATTTGACGCCGCGCCTCATTTGACCCGTCCGTCGAGGCGCGCGCCATTGTTTGGTATGCATGTCGTACACACGGAGGGCGGACAATCATGTTTTCCATTCTATATTTTGGTTTGTCACCCGACATAGATTTAGATGCTATCGTTGTGTATTAGTTTAGATAAACTCAACCTCAACCTTTCGTTTAACAATGACGAGCACATTCTAGTATCGAATGATTTTCAACATAGTACAAAACGTAACATTTTTGGCACACATTTTTTGTGTTGAATTCATCATATCTACTAAGTCTTAAGATCACTTTTTCCCATTGTGATCCTAACCTGGAACAGCAAAACAGATTTCAATCCATCACTTAACGCGTAACTAATAAAAGTAAAAATCCCATGGCTTCATCAGTTTGATTTAACCAGACGCATGGCATAAGGCACTTCCACAACGGAGCGCGAGTGCAAGTCACTCCCACAATAAGTGATTTCTAACATGCTGACGCAGCGATATTGTAATTGTTGTTTGTTTAGTGGTTCTACCTTACTCGTGTATCGACCTAATCATATATGCCCATAGTTTTGTTTTTATACCAACGTTTCATTATAGAGTTCATGGGCATGTGATGTAGGGCGCAATCAAATTTGAAAGGAGACAGGTTAGCATTCGTGCCGCTCAGTAATTTGGTTCTGGCGCTATTAGGTGTTGGCAGTGCCTGATTGAATGTTCTAATTTTTTTGTTTGAGCGTTGTTTTGTTTAAGTAGAAAGTTTGTTTCAGTCATGATCGTTTAAATTCATAGCAGAATGTTCAATTTAACAAATCAATAATTCTAAAAGTATATTCTTGATATCGATACGCCCATTCTGCAGAGACATTTTAAATGAACTTGAGATGCACTTAGTAGTGTATATTGAAGTACCTACAGTGAGTAGGTACTTGTGTTAAAGCCTACGTTAAAAGTAATCCCCTCGTGGAATACTCTTGTTCACACATTTTATAAATTTGTTAAATGATAGCCAATTATATTATCTTGTAAAAAGTTTTATTTAATATTTGGAGTTTGTTTGGATGGAAGCTGGCGCTACGTTACGGCTGAACTGGAAACTGACTCACAAGTGATACTACCGGAATTCACAGCTAGGTGATTGCTGCTTGGCAAAAGATTATTAACCTGACTTCTTTTTTTTTTGGCCACATGTCACCTGATGTGATTAAGTGTTCAGAGGTGGCGTGACGCTACACCCGGATAGTAAACTGGCTCTCAAGTAAGTCTTCTTTAAAAGTAATGAAAATATAATAATTTACGAAATATTAACACTCATTTGGTTTCTAACATAACAAAGCACCGTAAGCAATTTTTAAATAGTAAATGCAGTTGCAAAAAAACACACGTTATGTATATTTTTTGCGGTACCAATAAACAATACCCACCTCCCATTGTCGGGTAGTAAAGTAGAACGGATAACCCCATCGACGCGCGTTGTATTTGCAAACGGGGTTCGGATTGTTATTGCAAAACACGAAAGCATGCTAATTGAAATTCAGCATGAAAGGGATAATGAGGGCGACAGAACCTCCCATGCCCGCTCTGCATTTCGTCAATCCATAGCGAGATCGCGAACATCGCTCTAAGAACTACCGCCGGCAACTTGATAAACTTAAACCTCACAAACTTTCTCATCCTTTGCGTATAATACGAAGTATCTCTGTCTGGCATTAACGTAAAACCTTTTAAATATATTAATGCTTCGCCTATATTCAAGCTTTGTAATATAGAACTTAGATTAATTTTAAATTTTAACCAAAAAGTTGTTATCTGTTTTTGATTTTCAATTCACGACTAATGAACAAATGACATTTTACTAACCACTCACAGGTGTGCAGTACAAGCAAAATTGTTGTATAAATTGATGTAAACCCTTTTTCTTCTTGTTTATAAAAATAATACTTATGTACTTAAGTTGATCTATCAGAATTGTCATTAGGAAAACATGCCTTAAAATAATATAATTTGTTACACATTTAAAAGGGTGTTTGGTGTTTTCCCACATTCGTTATCAGCACGAAGAAGAGGATTGTTTTATTCGTCTACTCATAAGAAGACAATAAAATTAAGTTATGATAAGTACCTCAGTGATGTCTAATTTTAATGGCATTCAGTTCTTGAAAAGTCGAGAAGGATATCCATCATGGAAATTCAAAATGAGAATGTTGCTCATACACGAGGAACTGTGGAGCACAATTGTGGGATACTCTGACTCAGACAAAATATCTCTTGAGACAAGAACCCGAAATGATCATAAGGCCTTGTCAAAAATATGTCTGACTGTCTGTGATGGTTCGGCGATCACATATGTGAGAACGGCATCCACTGCAAAGGAAGCTTGGGATGCGCTATGCTCAGCATATGAAGATAAGAGTTAGGGACGAAAGTTGTCATTGGAGAGGAAATTATATAGATATTCTTTAGCTGATTTTGATAACATTGAAATGTACCTCACGGCGATAACTACGACTGCGCAAGATCTTGCTGATATTAGTAAGAAGATTGAAGATACTTCTCTGGCAGCGATTATGTTGGAAGGATTATCAGCCCGGTTTGAGCCTTTAGTAATTAATGGTTCTTGAGCACAGCAATATTGAAGTAACGAGTGAGATAGTAAAATGCAAATTACTCAGTGAGATGAGTAAGGATACTTATGATAATGTTGCTGCACTACGCTCTTCACATAAGGAGATCATTTGTTATAAATGTAAAAAGCCTGGACACAAGAGTCCAAATTGCCCGTTGAATAAAAAGCATAAGAACGGAAACGCGAGCTCTTCAGGCAAAGGTCTTCTTGCTAAGGATACTGAAAGGACAAGCGTGATGGAATTGGCTTTGTCTGCTCCGAGCATCCAAAATGATAAGTGGATAATAGATTCAGGAGCGACAGCTCACATGACGTCACATGGTGAATGGTTCAGTAGCTATAAGCGCCTTAATGAAGGAACAATTACTGTGACCAACGGCGAAAAGCTTTCAACAGTTGGAATTGGAGAGATACTGGTTGATACTAACTCTATCGTGAATAAAATTAGTGACGTAGTACATGTTCCAGATCTGAACTGTAATTTATTATCAGTCAAAAAGGTTGTAGAAAAAGGTTTTTCAATAGTTTTTGATATCAACGGTTATAATTTTTATAAATCGGGTGATGTATCATTTTCTAGCGACGCTATTTTGGGCGGTTCTTTTTGTGGTGGATTGTATAACTTAGACTGTACAGTAAAATTGCCGCAAAATGTTTCTGCTCATAAGGCGCAACTTGAGCTGTCAAAGTTCCAGCTTTGGCACAGGCGCCTTGGTC
The DNA here is from genome assembly GCA_931315375.2 of Opisthograptis luteolata. NCBI lineage: Eukaryota > Metazoa > Arthropoda > Insecta > Lepidoptera > Geometridae > Opisthograptis > Opisthograptis luteolata. Next base: position 10,921,893 of record OV928033.1, read on the forward strand.
ATCTCTGCCGTATAGGTATGGACCTACTTAGAAAAGGTTTGGCGGTTGGAGTTGAGTACACAGAAGTTGATAAAGAACCATGCATACCTTGCATAGAAGGTAAGCAAGCTAGAAAGCCATTCAAAAAGCTAAAGTATAAGAGAGCTACGTCACCACTGGAATTAGTTCACACAGATCTCTGTGGACCAATGTCAACGACTTCGTAGAAAGGTAATAAATATTGTATTATTTTTGTAGATGATTATACTCGTTTGATGTTTGTTTACTGTATTGCTTCTAAAACAGAAGTGAAAAAGTACTTTTGTGCTTTTCAATCACTTGTTGAGAGACAAACTGATGCAAAGATACGATGCTTGCAATCAGATAACGGTTCTGAGTACGTCAATAAGGAATTGACAGATTATTTGGAGTCTCAAGGGATTAGACACCAAACAACACAACCGTACAGTCCTCAACAAAATGGTGTCAGTGAACGTTGCAATCGTAGCATTGTAGAGAAGGCACGGTCATTGCTGTCGCATGGCTCGCTGTCGAAAGCATATGGCAGGATGCTGTGGAGACAAGTGTTTATTTGAAGAACAGGTCTCCCCACCGTGCACTTGATGGTAAAACACCGTTCGAAATGTGGTATGGTAGGAAACCGGATTTGTCACTTTTAAAAGTATTCGGTTGTAGAGCTTTAGTTCATGTACCTGCTTGTCAGAGAACAAAACTAGACATGAAAGCCACTGAAAATATTTTTGTAGGGTATTCAGATAACCCAAGGTGTTATTATTTTCGGGATGCTCAAAATCCGAGAAGGCTACTTAAGTCACGGGACGTCACTTTCTTTGAAAGTAACTTTACAGGACTGAAAGAACAAGTTCAAACTGACACTACTGTTAAGTCTAATGTGGTAAATTTGTTGTCACAATCTACATCACAGCCTTCACCATCTTCAGAACAATCTTCATCACAAGCTGTTGAGATTGTGTCAGAGGAGCTAAGTGACACTACTCTCACAAGTGAAGTTTTCGAGGATGCTGATGATGATGATGAAGAAGAAGGGCAGTCAGTTCAAACAAGTGAACAAGTTCATCAGACTCAGGTTCTTCCTGATGAACCTAGCAGAAGATATCCGGAAAGAGCACGTAAGCCTCCAGATTATTTTTTGTATAATACTGTTAGTGACAATTCACTATGTGGTGATCCGAAAACTTATCACGAAGCTGTTAGCAGTGATGATAGTGACAAATGGATTGCTGCAATGAACGAGGAATACGCTGCTTTACTCAGAAAGGAAACTTGGACATTGGTGGACAAACCCACTCATAAGTCTTGTATTCCTTGTAGATGGGTTTATAAACTTAAACGAGATGCTGACGGAAATATACTCAAATATAAAGCTCGTTTGGTTGCTAAGGGATATACACAAATAGAAGGTGTGGATTATGATGAGACTTTTTCTCCTGTGGTACGAACTTCGTCGTTACGAACTTTATTAGCTCTAGCGGTACAGGGTGATTATAAAGTTCGTCACATGGACGTAGACACAGCATTTTTAAATGGTGACTTAGAAGAAGAAGTATATATGTTACAGCCTCAAGGATTTGTTCAAAAGATGGAGGAAGATAAAGTATGTTTGCTGAAAAAATCCTTATATGGCTTAAAACAGGCCCCTCGAGCCTGGCATATAAAGTTGAAACAAACTTTGGCCTGTTTAGGATTCGTTCAGACTCCTTCCGGGTCTTGTGTTTTTACTAAAAAGATTGCAAATGAAAAGGAAAACTCCTTAATACTGGCTATGTTGATGACATTGTCATTCTTTACAAAGATGATGCCGTGTTTGACAATTTCAAAAGTCAATTCGGAAAATATTTTGCTACCAAAGATTTGGGCATAATTAAAAATTTTACGGGAATAAATGTGCAGTGCGCAAAAGATACGATTAAAATAACGCAAAAAACGTATATTGAAGCGTTGCTGAAGAAATTCAACATGTCAGATTGTAAGGGCGCTGCAACACCCCTTGCGCAGAAGAAACTAGAACCTGGTATAGGTGAGTCTGGTTATCCTTACCAAGCGTTGGTGGGTTCTCTTATGTTCTTGGTCGTCAATACAAGGCCTGACTTAGCGTATGCGGTTAGTTATTTGAGTCAATTTAACTCTAAGAATGATGTGACTCACTGGAATGCCGCAAAACGATGTCTTCGTTATTTAAGTTCAACTAAGCATGTTGGTATAACTTACAGGAAGACAAAAGAAAGCAATTTACGAGGGTACAGTGATTCAGACTTTGCTAACTGTTGTGAAAGTCGACGCTCGTATACTGGCTACTACTTTGAGCTAGCTGGTGGTGCAATTTCATGGGAGTCAAGAAAGCAGCCTACAGTAGCGTTGTCTTCTACTGAAGCCGAATACATGGCCTTATCATCTGCTACGAAAGAGGCTTGTTTCCTTAAGAGATTTATTGGCGAAATAACAGGTAAGCAACAAAATGTTGTTATTTTCACCGATAGTCAGAGTGCACAAGCACTTACTCTGAACCCAGTCCACCACAACAGAACAAAGCATATAGACGTTAAGTTTCACTTTGTTCATGAAAAAGTAAACAATAAGGTAGTGGAAATAAAATATATAGATAAGCTACCAGCAGATGTTTTAACCAAACCTTTGGGGCCTATCAAATTTAGTAGATGTGTGCAGAGTATGAATATATTATAATATTATTTCTGGATACACTAAACTTAAGTAACGGAGGAAATTGTTGTATAAATTGATGTAAAACCTTTTTCTTGTTTATAAAAAGAATACTTATGTACTTAAGATGATCTATCAGAATTGTCATTAGGAAAACATGCCTTAAAATAACATAATTTGTTACACATTTAAAAGGGGTTTGGTGTTTTCCCACAAAAATTTGTTTATTTTTTTATTTGGGTGTCAAATCATACTTATATAACATCACATCTTTTCATTTTTTTTTTCTTTGTATTAGTATTTAAGTTTATTTGTTTTGTTTATGTTTATTATCAAATTTTATTTTGTAAAGTGTATGTTGTTTTTTGTCACAAATAAATATATTGTCTATTGTCTACATTATGGGTAGGAATCGCTAGGATCACACCACAATTATAGTGTGTCTAACGTTCAAGCTTAAATCTTTTAACACTCGTAGAGTCTACCCTTTCAACACTGTGGTTCTGTAACAAATGACGTCGCTTTATAAGTACACGTTTGAATCTTCTCACTCGCTTAGATTCACAACGAAACATATACTGTGTTTGTGTGTGATACTATGAATCTGTGTCTGTTAAGGACATAATATAATGATACTACCTGTATTAACGCATTACCTTAAAATTGTTGCATTGACATCAGGATTTCAATACATACAAAGTCAATACGCAAATTAGAAGTAGGTTAAAATTGGCTTCTGAGAATTGATTACATTGTTAGTTAGTTAAAAGTCAAGCTAATACAAGTGTTTTAATAATATTATTTTCCAGCCACGAGCGAATATACTTCTTGTAAGTACGTACGTTCTGGCTTATCTAAGCCAGAACGTACCGAGTATCTACTCGCAGACCATGCGCACGGCTCTCTTGAAATATATGAGTAAACTCTGAATATTAAAGGACAACAGTCAGTTAGTAACTTAGCCGTGAAAACAGAAAAGTCATTAAATGCATTAACAGACCATCTCATTCGGGCGTCGAATTTTAATTTTCCAAAATTGGAGCTATTGTACAATGTACATGGGGGAGATGGGTGCGCAATTTACAAAACCCGAGCGGGATGCGAGGGAGAGACCTCGCACTTTACCATGGCACATTAATTAACCGAGCTGAATCTACATACGGCGCCACAACTACGTATAAAGCCCACTGGTGGCAAGAGCGTAGATTTACGACTCGTTCTACCACCATCTATCGGATAAACTAATTGCAGCGCAGAGCTATTGTTTCTAAACACTAGGCAGAAATAGAGCCTGCAGTCCTGGCGGCGAATTAGGACCGTCGATTGTACGCCCGAGGACAATATTCGATTGTCCGGATTGAATGAATATTCGTGTGCTGTGATCCGCTTGTGTGTGTGATGCTCAACTAATTCCGTACCGTTTTGAAATGAATTCGATGCTCCGGTTTGTTTCCAGTATTGTGAATTAGAAAAAAATATCTCATATACCCGCCATCGTAGGCAGCGTTAGTTGATTTTGATCGCAATATTTAAACTCGGTTTGTTATTACTGATTAAGGGATCATTACAGATGATCGATCATAACTTCAGTACATACAAAATGAATGCAGGTAACGTTTGTGGTATAACTCAGTTTATTGAAATGAATTATGAGTTCAATAGACGCTGACTACGGAAGACGAAATTATATTTAACCTTTAATCTACAGTAAAACATTCAAGCTGATGAAAAAAAGGATAGCTTTGCTTTGATACAAAAATCTTTTATATATTTCTTGGACGAAATTCGTTTTGATGATGACAATCTATCTTCTGGTTTATACTGTAGGTATACGATTTCGTTAGCTTGTAGAGGTTTATTTCCTTGGTTCCAAAAATACTTGTAAGTATGCGATATGGATAAGCGGCGGGTATGTTCATATGAGGGTGGTTCGTCATAGCATGTCGCCTTGCGGGCCTTGCGGCGACCGCCGCGCCGGCGGGCGTACAAGCCACGCGCCCGCTCGCTCTCGGCGATTTGCGAACATCCGCCGCTTTCCGTATCAATTCCATCCACAAAAGGTTATTTTATATGTATCTCTCTATAGTTTGAAAACGACATAAACAAAAGAGTCCCTGATCAAAGTAAACTATCAATTTATTAGCATCTTCGACAATTCTATGTGAAGTTTAGGTTTCTCAAATTGATTTAATGGCATTGTGATTATTTAAATATACCAGACCTACGAGTACCATACGAACCCATAATATATCATTTTAATTTTGTTGCCAAATAATTTGTTTCTATATTTCTTTTTATTGCTAATATATATAATATAAGTATACCACGAAACAAACCCACGACCGAACACCACGAACGAATAAGCGAATAATGACAATCAAAACTGTAATTATTTACGCGTAAATAAGAACGTATTAGCTGGCGTAGAACAACACATAAATTTTCTACTAAATATTTATAAACCTCAAAAGTTATTGCTGTAAGGAAGCCCTTGTTTAATACTAAAGCACATCTAATCGGCTAATCCATGGAAATGGTGCGGGCGTCAACTTGTCTCAATTCACTTTCATCTCGAATTATCGCATCGCCGAGTATCGCGCGCGCTGTCTTACGACAAAAATAATTATAACCGAGAAGCGGTAGGCAAAGCTCGAGGTGCTCGGCTAAGCCACTACAATTCGTTTGCGGCGGCAATGAGCGGCTTGTAAATCAAAGGGATTCCACATAATTAAGCTCATAATTAATGTAAAGACTCCTTTATTTATAGGCGCAGTCATTCTTAAAATTGCTCCCGTTTTGATAAGGCGGCCCTAAGAGGATGTGATTAACACATGTAACATGTTAATGGCTTCAGATAATGGAATTAAGTAGGATTTCAACTTTTTTAAAACGCCGGCTCGTTCTACTATTTGTTGTTTTCTTATATATTTTGGTTTTTAACTTAATATTTACAGCAAAGCTATGTTGTGTATGATACATAAAAATCATAAACATTATTACTAATGAATTATGTTTCCTTAATATCGTCGACCATAATGAAAATGTCATAGCTCGACAGGAAATGTATATTTAATAAAAGCAGAAAAGCGTTGGTATCCGGCGTGATTTACTACTTGAACATGTAATATTTTTTCTAAATGCATTAATGACAAGCGAGAGTAGTTCTTCATTGAGCCCCTAATACGTGAGCGAGTATCTAAACGATGCGATGCCCTCACCGCCGGGACCGTCGAGCTCCCATTATAATTTGTTTGTATTAGAGACGTTCACTTGCGCAGTCAATCACGATTGTCGACGACCGACCGATATACGATTTGTTTTCGAAAGATCTTAACCGTGTTTTGGTTATTTCTGTACAATTGAAGCTTTTAAATTAAGTGTCACCGCAACTCTCCGGAGACGCTTGAAACATTTGTCTCGGGATATTTATCGCCTGGCTAGGCGAGTATATCATCCAGCCAGCATTGTGGCAATCGATCAGAAACCGCGCTGCCTCGGCTAAATTGATTATTTATTCAGGCTTAGTTAAATCTTTGTACGGTCGCGTTGTATGTAGACCGAACAGGAAGTTGTTAATTGTTTGTTAATACAAGTCATTTGTGAATGTGGCAAATTTTTATTTAATTAGTTAACGACGTGTGATATATATATTCTTAAGATTCATGTTTGGTTCAGTTATCGATCCTGAAAACGTAGTTTATGTTAGTCTTACGGCTAATGTATATTGTATATATGGAGGGCTATTTATAAAAAGACATGAAACCTACGTTCTTTTTATTTGGTGATGAGATTTGACAAACCACATCTTTGATTTGATGGAATGATAGACTAAAATTTCTAGACGAGCAGAACAGACTGAAGATTATGATTATGGATTCTGCTGGCTTAGTTTTTTGATGTTAAATTTCGCCCCTCTGATTCTAATTTTCGCATGTCGGAAGGGGTATTATAATCCCAACCCAATCAATAGCCTTTTTGAAAGTTGTCTTCACAACCTTCCAGATCGTAGCTACCCTTACATTATAGCTTTTTATGCTATCCATATATTATTACCTATACTCGTTGCGCCCCGCGGTTCCACCCGCGTCTTCCCGTAATAATCCAATAGGATTATTATTCATTGTTCACAGAGAGTTTAGACCAGAATAAATGATCTTTTACTCAGAGCGTTATAACATTTTTGGCCTTTGAATTTTGATCCATTCATCGTGATTTCTATTAATTTCACCCTCTTTTTTTTTCATTTCTATAGTATATAAGTGCCGATCATTATCTTAAAATAAATTAGCAACAATAGAATCACATGAACCGAAACAATATTGGCTGCGGTAACCATCGAAGTACATACAATATTAGGGATCATTTTACCCACAAACATTCACCACACCATTATATCGAAAACCTGGCGATATTTTCCTTTATAATTATATCAGCTACTTGAAAGTGCTCTGTGTACAACAACGCAAGGGTCACAGCCGCATGACCTCCTGGGGCAAACGGGGATAAGTACACGCCGCACTCGGGTAGAAATATAAAACATGTTCATTATTTTAAGGCTAATTGGGAAAGGCCGCTTGCAGCGAAGTAGGTGCGAGCTTCCCGCCGCCCGCCCACGGCAGTACCGAATTTGAGCACCGTGTTAAGCTCTCATTACGCGAATATATGTATAGACACTGTTTCTGCATTAACCTGAAGTGCTATACAGCGCTTTGTAAGATGTTACCACACATATACAAAGTATATTTACACTACTTGTACGTAGGTACAGTTGTACTATAATTATGTAGGTATATGAGTGGTAACATCCTTAAACACGAGTATGGGGGTATCCCTATGCTCGTGTATAAGTAACGCGCATCATACACGGGAAGCGCACCGTACAATATTTAATTAATTATAAGAGAGTATTTAAGCTGGCTCAAATTCAGCTTTATCTTCTAAAACCTTTCACTTAATACATCAAATTTTAACCCTCTCTTTATTATTTTCTTTTAAATACTTGGTAAGTAAATATCAAGTTCTGAAAGAGGTTCTATCTCGTCTTCGGTGATCTCCTTGCTTCAGGCGTATACGTTATTGTAAAACTTTTATATTTTGTTGCAGATTGAGCTTTGTTTTACTGAAAAACTTCTCCTTAAGGAATAAAATACAAAAGAAGTTCATTCAGTTAAACCTTTCAGCAAAAAATACTCTTTCGGACGAAAAACTTTTAATTAATCCGAATGGAAATGTTATAACTCAGAAATATTTAATTATGTAAAGAAATTAATGATAAAAGCATTCCAATTTTAAATACATTAACAAATCTGATAAGAACTCCCGTTAAAGCCATCCTGTTAAGGTCCTGGTCTCACAAGTAGGGTTGCCTATTTTTTATATCAATTAGTATAGCATTTTCGAAACTATTTACTACCTGCAAAAATATAGTGTGTAAGGTACCTAAGTTTGGAAAATATTTTCTGTAAATAACAAAGTGAAAAAACATTAAGTTTGTTTCAAATTCATATTTACAAAAAAAACATATTTTGGCTTTGAGCTTTTGTTACCTTTATTTATTGATTCGCCTTACCGTATTAGGTGGATTTTTGCATATTTTTTAGTAATTACTTTTTAATTTTTCTCTAACGCGTCCTCGTCTAAACTTATAATAGTTATGGAGGTGCAAGCGTATATAACGTGTCGAAATTGTTACGCTATTTCTGGCAATGATTTTGCTACCTTTTCTAGACTGGGACTGGGATAACATAAGATGGGTAATGGTTTATTTGTGGACGCGAGATATGTAAATATAGGTTATTTATATCCATTTAGACCCCAAACATAGTAGAATATTACAGTAAGGTTGGCAACCCCACTTAGAAGCTTCACCCCTCAGGCGACAAAAGGGGAAATCTGAAATCTCATGCCAATCTGAGAGTAACATACGTAAAAAAACCTGCCATAAAGGCAATATTTGCGAAAAAATCTCCGAAGGCCGAAATCTTCTTATTGTATCTTGTAATATACTGACCGCAATAACATTCACTTGTTTTTTTTTAATGGGAAAAAATCTGTTTAAATTATTATTACACAATAAAAAAACAACTCATTTATAGGAATAGGAATATTTGATACATGTTACAATTTCAATAAGCAAAAGTTGCACTTAACCACAATTTACAGGTTTAACTTGCGTTCGGGACCCCTAAAGCAGTTAGATTTAAACAGTTGTGATGTCAAAATGTAGAGCTAATTCCAATTTTGTAGTAAATCTGATTGAATTGTAATCCTTGTGGGACGTATACTATGTCGCATCTATTAAACCTGGTCCCTTCCAATTATCACTTGTGATTGAAAGCGAGAGATAGAGACCCTAACGCACAAGCAGCGCGGAACCGAAGGCGGACTATAGTTAATCACAATTCGCATCTGCGATGAAGTGTGGCTCAACTGTAATTACTTCGTGTGTTGATTTAAGCTTTATCACGAGGTGGAGCGAAGCACGGGATACAACCGTAGGCAGATCCCAAATCTCGCGACGTTTCGATGTATAGTAGGTAGTTAGTTACTATGCTCAGGTGTAGTAAATAAGCGGCATTCAAATGTGAGTTCAACGGTGGTTCCTAGTATGGATTGCAATCCGGACCGGTAATCCGGAGAATCCGGTGTCAAATAACTTCTACCGGATCTGGCACGAGTTTGCCGGATCCAGTCAGCGGAACCGGTACATTCAAAAACCAATCTAGACGTGCGATAAAAACGAGTGTGCGACGCTAATCAAGTCACTAACCTTACAAGATATCATTGATGACATTTGCTCTGAAATCTAGTAAAACGAAATTAAACAGCTCGTCATCATAATTTTAATTTTAAATTACTAATTAGTATTAGTAACACTGTATTTAAATATTAAGTGAATTAGTTATATTAGACTAATTCACTAATCTTATTACAAATACAAATACACACAGACAATACAGACACAATACAGTTTAAAAGAAATACCGGATCCAGTCGGATCGATATACGAGTAATTCTGGCCGGATCTGGCTGGATTGAAATTGGGGCAGGATTGCAATCCCTAATACCCAGGGACGTTCAATCACCATAATCGTACTATTTAATTTTCACACTACCACGTTATTTTGTGCTCGACTTACAAAATCGTAGTGTCGCCACCGCGTGTTGTAGCTTTTCATGGAAGTTTTTGTTTGTTTCAACGGATATTATTGCTCGACCGATCCAGTTCGGTAATATTACTTTCCAATATTATAACTTAAGTTTCAACAGTTTCAGAGTGTGAAAACATGGCAAGTGGTACGTAAGTTAACTCATTTGCTCTTTAGTGAATGTATAGCTCTTGAAGTAGGTTCTAGGTAATAGAAGCGTAAGCGATCCATTTTCATCGAAATATGGCATTCGAGCCAACTCACGCCTAAATGAGTGCGTTTGTGTGCGTGAACTACATTCGTCCGTTTTTTCAAGGAAAATAAACACAAATTTTACTGTGGTGAAGGGCCAACCAAGGATATTGAATTTATACCTCTAGAGATATAGATATACTTTATACATTTACTGCACTGACCAGCGGAGGTGCCGCTGCGGGAACCTATTAAAATATTAAAGATAAGATCAAACTTTTAGTGTGGATGAGGTGGGCAGGCCGGCATAAACAAGAATCGGATCCCGGCTACTTCTCGCTCGCTTAATTTTTTTTTTGTATACACCATAATAATAATTGTTTCTAATATGAGTTGATCAAACATTCAATCCGATATTGTTTGTAATTATTAGCTTTCGGCTTTTCATTTTATTTGTAATTTGTTATTTAAATGGCTTCTGATTATTAAGTGATTGGTGCAGGTTCGATGAATTTCCTGTTAGTTGTTTGTGTGTTACTGAATGTTGAGTAGCTCACTTTTTAATCAGATCGCTAGGCATATATAATACAATTTGTATAATATTAATAAATTGATTTATTTCAATTAATATTTCTTGATTTTTGAAATCAAATCTATTTTTTTAATTATAAATAATAACTCAAATAATACAATATAACCTAAATGAAATCCAAAAAAAAATCGCACCCAGTTAACAGCATTGATTGAAACTTACCCATAATTAACTTTTGCTACTAATTACATAATTATATCGTACAAAAAATAGGTTTGATACCGGAACAAGTGAATCGGATACCTGGATCTCGACTCCATCCAACGGTTAAATTCAAATACGTACGTAGGAACATTTTAATGTAGGTCATTTACGAGATATATGTATCGTTCTTTCTAAAATAAATTATTTAACTAAGGTTTAGTACTGGCTATTTTCTTATCCCTTGTGTCGGGATTTGGGAAGTAATGAAAACTCTAAACGACTGGGAGGTGGTCAGGCGCAGTGACTTACTGCCGGAGGGCCTCATCTGCGTAATTTACGACAGCGGCCGCGTATACTTTTAATTAGAATCTGCCTACCGACCCAACAAGGCCTCTATTTGTTTAACAGAATGCAAAACGAACAAGATAAGAACGATAACTGCTATCACGAATGCTCGGCTCGTGGTTTTATTTGTGAATCAGCCGTTAGAAAGATTTACTCACAGATGCTACGGAACGGGTTAAGTGCCACAATCAATTGAGCAAGCAAAATTAACTACGATGGAATCGAGGGGACCTCCAACTCATAAACAATCTCGAATTGCACCATTAAACTAATTCTTTAACTAAAGAATAATCAAAGAGGACGCAAATAAAAATTAGCGCTGTTTCATGTTAAAATCGTGTTTTAGAAAAAGAAAATGTATTCTTGTCTGAAATATTTACTTCAGAGTTTTTTTCCTGCTTCTTTTGTTGTAACAAAAAAGTCAGAGAGGCTGAGCTTTAATAAGATTAATGATGTCGCTGTCATCGCAAATTAAAGTTCCCTTCAAGATTTTAATAAGGCTATTGTAGAGCGGAACTTCTAAATTTATGCAGATTGCTAAGTTTTAAGCGGGTGTTTTGGTTGTAAAATTTTGACGTTAGTTTCCATTTCTTTTCAGAAACTAGTGACAGCTCTGTAGCATAGCAATTCTTCAGTATTAAACCTTTTACAGAGGGTCCAATATGTAAGTTTCAATTAAAATTCTTGTCTTCGCTACCGCTGTTGAATTGCTCCAATGAAACCAGTCGTTTTGCATAAATGCCCGACAGCTGTTTACAATAATCGATGATATGTTTTTACGAGTTACATTTCCAATTTATTGATATTCATTTTTGGATGGAAATTTATCTGTTTCGATAATGTTTCAAAATACTTTTGTTTGTTTTTATCAACATTGAGCCGTTAACGACGAGGTTTATGGCGGTTGGATGTTGATTTTGCAGTTCTATTCATTATTGACAGTATAGTGATAAACGCAAATTAATCGACACAACGAGCTATTTTTATAAATTAAATCTGTAGCGTTATTTGTCTTGTAGAACAACAACCTCCGTCAGCGAAAGAAGACAATGGAACAAAAAAAAAACTGTTATTGTCATTGTTTCTGTGGCTCATTCTGATTTGTGACTTTTTTATTTGTCTGGTCTCGAAATCCTGTCGAAACGTAACCTCTGGAGCATTGACTCGGGTATAGTCAGTTGTATTGTGTTGGCGCAACTAACCGACGACAGCGGGTTGGGAACAGTTTTTCACATCCCGGTAAGATAAGTGCATTTGCTTGTAACGACAAGACGCGGCGCGGTGATCGCCTCGCCAGTCCGCTTGAATGGGCGCGCGTTCTTTATTATATACGCCCTTTTGTAATTAACGATAGTAAAAAGACATATATCTTTTGATTTATATCATATCATTCTTTCTTCGAGCTGGGTCGAATGTTCCAACAGTTTCCTTTTTAAAACATAGGTAGGTAGATGTAGACTTATAGCTTAAATACAATATAAAATTCTTTAGAAAAAAATATAAGAGGTAGGATCTGGAATAGGTCTTATACTAATAATGTCATAAATGCAAAAGTTTGTGTTGTTAACGGTTAGCTCCGGAACTGCTGATGAATTTCCATTTAATTTGACGTATTATTACCTATTACTTATGATCTTGGGAAAAAATATAGTTCCTTCGTGATAGCGTCAAAACCGCGGGGCGCTATAAGTTGCTATGAGTAAATTGTAAAACTGGGGTTGGTTCTGTTTTGATAATATAAAGGAGGTTATCATAATAGTCACTTTTTCTTCCTTTATATTGCGTTGCCAGTTACAATATTCGAACATATTTTGAACTGTTTAGTGCATAGTCCTGCGGAGCAGTGCAATTCGCTCGAAGTTCGCTCCGTTACGAAGATACAGCAATTTTGAAGTATTTCCAGTAGTTTACTGATAATTTTGTTTGTTAAACTGGTTTTTTTTTTTCATTACCTTCCTACTACTGAAAAAGCTTTCCCCAAGTCGTTCCAAGCGTCTTTGCACTGAGTTTCTTTGTACCAGCCCTCTCGGTGCGCATCCGGACCTTTATTTTATATTTTTATTACTCACACAAGTCACCTGATGTTAACCGATGATGTGGTCAAAGGTGGCGTCTCGTTACACCTGGATTCAGAAATAGCTCTTAAGTAAGGTTGCCGAAACACACCGATAGGTGCTTGGCGACAGATTCTTAACTTGAGTGTGGAAATCTCAAGCTCATTGTAGATAGAATTCGACCTAGACCGGTTTGACAACGTTGACCATTTTCAGGCACCCAAGGCATTGAAACCTTTTAGCCGGATTTACATTACGAAATTACTGGCTTGAAATTAGTTTTATAACACTAATTTGACCAGTAATTTTACGTGTAAACGTTCAGTTTTACAATGCATGCATTACTTCTGTGACACTGGAGTAGTTTCGTGCTATGCGCATATTTTTTGTAAAACTAATGTCATGCAACTAATTTCGTAATGTAAATCCGGCTTAACCCAGCGGCAGCGATCGGAATACATACGTTTGACGTGCCCGCACAACGTAAGAGTACATTTGAGCCCATTTTTGAGCTCAGCGTGGAGTTGTGTACTCTATAATTTTTTTTTAATTTACGATGTGCTCTATTTCTTTTTAGCCAAGGCTTCTGAAACTCTGTGAGCGGCTAGGTCTAATTTGAAAAGGGCAGCATACACGTCATGCTGACAAGTTTGCGCTTCAGAGTTAGTTGTTTTATTAGTGTCTTGATGAACCAGTAGCCTGGAAGCCTGTAAAGGAGGCGTTATAATTCACCACAACAACAAAAAATAGAACAACATAAAAGGAAAGATCTTAGAGCTAGTGTTACAATGGGCGGTCTTATCGCTTATATAGAGCGATTTCTACCAGACAACCTTTACCTTTTTTTTTACCTTACATTCCTCCAGTTATTATGTAAACTTTTGTATAAATCGGTGACAAAATATTAAAGCTATATAAAAAATAGAATACATCGATGTACATAGGATGTTTTTGTAGAACGGGTTAACGCAATGAAAGCCAGTTAAAACAAACAAATAAAATGGCGAGAGAACGAAACGAAAATTGAACGGAACGTTGATAAAATAAGAGAATTTAGGAGTAGAGCGTGAGGAATGAGACATCGACGCAAGAGTGCAGAGGCGGTGGAGCAGCTGACACCTGTCATCACGCAATTTATTAGTCGCTCCGAAATAACAGAGTCACTGAACGTTCAAACAAAATGAAGAGACACAACGCTCTATTAACGACAAGTACTCGCACTGCACCCGTTGACATAGCCACAATTAAACGCACAATGTTCACCCGGCTGCACAATAAAATTTATACATTACCGATTGTACACTTTGTCATTATAATACTTTAGTGCATGATTAAACCCGCTATCATTTTTACGACCGCTGATGAACGGTTCTTATAAAGGCTTTTATGCGGTAATTGCAGTTTTAATCCAGAACTTCTTTAGTTTACGTTCCTGTATGAAATTATCAAATTAAGAACGATACGCTTTAATTGATTTTATGTGTGGAGTCTTTTTTGTTTGTTGGCTATGAACAGAGAATAATGTTTTGGTATTTGTCAGTGCTCTAATTAATTTAGTTTAGTTAGTGGCACACGCCAATGAGATGACAATCCTCGGGTGTCAACGCGTTTCATCCTGATGCAGTGTTCTAGCGCTTAATAACTGTCGACAAATGTTTGCGTCAGGCCGACTGCAATGCTCGCGATAATAAATTGCTTCTTATTTTAGGAATCCTCATTCACCATGCTTTATATCCCTGCGAGAATATCATTTATTAATGTGACCGACATGCATTTCTCGAAAATGTCATTTGACGACTGATTGTCTTATTGCCAGTGTGGAGTAGGTATTTGTTAATTGATATTAATTTCAGTGTTGCATATTAAGCTGTTTATAGAATCAATTTGGAAGAGTCTTGCATTATTTAATGACAGTCAATTATGAAGAAGCGTTTTCTTTAATCGCTTGCATACCTACCCCTGATACGAAACTAAACAAACGAAAAACAATATATCCGGTATTTTAGGTGTCATAAAAATACTATGATCTAACATAGGCTTACCTAACCGAATCCACAACTTGAACTGTAACTGGTATACGAATGTGATATTCAAATAGATTGATTGAGCAAAGGTGGAATTATCGAAGGCGGGTCGAGCGTTCGGTCGCACAGTCATTACGGGGCCTCATCTTTGTACACGAATGGGGTATAGCACTGATGGGATATTAAGGTTATTACCAACGGCGAAATTGGCCTGCGACCGCTGAGGAAGCTGCCCACCGAGACCTATTAGTGGTATTACATATTTCATATGATCCACCGTCGATCGGCGATTATGGGTGTATTAAAACGCCGTCCAACCGTCTCCCGATCATGGGAATATGCACCAGACTCACTTTTATCTACTTTTTTACAGTTTAGTTGGTAATTCGGTGATCACGAGATCGCTTGAAGTACATTATGGATAATACTCCGAAACTTTAATGCTAATCTGAATTTTTTGCTCTCTTTAGAAAGAGCGTGAGAGTAAAGTTAAACAAATGTGCTACATTGAGAAAATTGTTGTAAAATGATTTTAGTATCTAATCAGTCTTAGCCTACCAAACAGGTTTTGGCGTGATGACAGCATTTTTATATATAAACATAAGTAACTGTTTTTTTTATCCTTGTATTTGTTCTAACCTTAACTAATTTATATTTTTAAAAATCGTGTCTCGTTGTTTGTTTCTTTGAACTCCCAAATTAATAAACCAATTTTAATGAAAATTTACACACTGTGTGCAGTTTGGTACAACTTGAGAGATAGGATAGTTATCTCAATTTATAGTTACAATATATGTTTTTTTTAAATCTGTCTTTTTAAAAAAAGGTTATAATTATCTGTGAGTTCCAAAAGTTTCTAACAGATGGCGGTGTAAGCTAATTTATTGACATAATGTTTTTGTGAACGGATTGGGTATCTAATACTCGTAGATTGTCAAAATTCCAAAAGTTTAATTAAAAAATATAACATTATGTCGATAAACCTGTTAATAAAATTAGTGCTGCCCGTGCGAAAAAGGGGCGGGTCGCTAGTCTTATATATAAAAATCAATTGCTGTTCGTTAGTCTCGCTAAAACTCGAGAACGGCTGGACCGATTTGGCTAATTTTTAACTTGAAATATTTGTGGAAATTCAGGGAAGGTTTAAAAGGTAACTTTTATTGGCGATACGAAGTTCGCCAGGTCAGCTATTTTGAATAAATATTTATACAAATATCATAAATATAAGATATTGGTTAGTTTTTTTTAGTCAGTTTGTAGCAATGATAGTGACTTACAATATTATGTTGGTCATAGGTTCGAGTCCTGCAATGAACTTGAGCTTTTGGTTAAGGAAAACATCGTGATAAAGCCATATCTTGGTGGTAGAATATTGTCTAATGCTCATCTGGCTAACGACAACTCTCAAGTTAAGAATTTGTCGCCAGGTACCTAACGGTGTGGTCCGGCAGCCTCACTTGAGAGCCAGCCCAGGCATAAGGATGCGCCGCCTTCGGCCACATCTCCACTTAGCACAAGTGATTTGTTGTCAAACGCTACCCTATCCTCTTTTTTCATATCTTATATATAAAAATCAATTGCTGTTCGTTAGTCTCGCTAAAACTCGAGAACGGCTGGACCGATTTGGATAATTTTGATCTTGAAATGTTTGTGGGAGTTCAGGGAAGGTTTAAAAGGTGACTTTTATTGGCAATACGAAGTTCGCCGGGTCACCTAGTTTTATATATATAAATTAACGAAGTATAAAAGAATATGATATATGTTTTCTTTTGTTTCAGGATCCTTTTACGGTAAGTACCTACTACCTACACAGAGACAAGATGCCTAGTAGGCAATTATACAAGAAGCCTAGTAAAAGTAGATAAACACCAATGTAGAAAAATTAACTCCGAATAAACGACTGCGACATTCCCTTCTGTTCGAGTGAAAATAAGACCCAAATTTCAGGTAACATAACCGTCGCGGTTCTATACCGAACATTTCGTCACCGGAATAAAGCTATCTTTACACAATCGAGTGCTGGAAGTCCCGCATCACTCGATTTATACGCTTCTTTCTCTTACATTTTGTCCGCAGTGCTTCAAAATGTTTGCCAAGGAATTCTTTAGTGTCGGTTACGCATTGGCAATACCCCTAGAGTTGCAAATACACATAGATGAAGGTAAACGCTTACAATGAAAAAAAATACTGCCTAATTCTCGTATATAGGCTATCTTTAACACCTGTATTACCCCCGTTATTAATGTTCTGACTTGTTTATTTCTTTTTTTTCCGATATCGTCGTTTGCTGCAAAACTACATTCAGGGTGTAAGTATTACAAGCTTCCAAATAATTATTTATTATGAGTTAGGTATTTTAGTTATTACAGACCCTTTTATACTTTCATACGAAGAGGTCATAGTGGGTAAGATTCTGTGGTGAATGAAAACTCATCATTATTGTAGAAACGAAGTAAACGATACATATCTTAGTAAATGAACACAATATCTCTGCAGCATATGCTGTAAAGAAGATCCGTCACCTTACTGACGTTGATACAGCCAGACTAGTCTATTTCAGCTATTTTCACAGCATTATGTCCTATGGAATATTGCTGTGGGGAAACGCTGCTGATATTAACACCATATTTGTATTGCAGAAGAGAGCTGTTCGTGCGATTTATAACATGGGCCCCAGAGAATCTTTAAGAATTAAGTTTAAAGAAACCAAAATAATGACAGTTATTTGTCAATATATTTATGAAAATGTAATGTACATACGGAAAAATTTAAATAGCTTCAAAAAGAGAAGTGATTATCACAATTTTAATACTAGAAACAAAGATAAAATTGCTGTACCCACCACTAGGCTCCATAAAGTTAGCAACTCGTTCAAAGGTCAATGTGTACGCTTTTTCAACAAAATCCCAAGTGAAATTCAAGACTTGTCTATAACAAAATTTCAAATTCGTATAAAGAGAAATCTCATTAGTAAAGCTTATTATAAAATATCGGACTATCTAGATGACAAACAAGCTTGGGATTGTAGTTAATCTATCTATCTTTCTTTCTATCTATCTATTCTCCCTATTTCCCCTATTCTAACCATTTTCGGTAAACAGCCAAAACAGTCATGCTCACGAAAGTGACTTTGCTTGCAGCGGCGTCATGTGTCGGGTCGCCCTCTTCCCTCTCATATGGTCGAGGAGAGCGATGGCTGGCACATGCGTCAACTCGTGAACGGGTGCTGCTTGTGGGGTCTGGTCTGCTTTGGTTGTGATCCCGCAACTCGTTAATATTCATGTTCCCATATCCCAATGTGTACAACCAAACAAGAGAAATCTTATTATTAGTAAAGCTAAATAAAAAATATCGGACTATTAGATGACAAAAAAAAAAAGCTTGGGATTTTAGTGAACTTGCTCCAATTCAATCAATTAGTAATAAGAATAAAATTGTCAATGTGATCGCGCCAAAAAAATTACCTGCCGGGCGTTTCTTGCCTGTTCTTTTGCCGGCGTAAGGAGGTTGGAACAGGCGTAGCTAGTTTTAAGTTGACGTTTTAAAGTGATCACAATGTATCCTATTGAATAAACATATTTTTGATTTTGATTTTTTGATTTTCAACCGCAAGAACATTATTAAACGGGCTGTAGTTGAGTTTAGTGCATGTTTGAGAAGAGCCAGGCGAAATTCGTCAGTTCGGCGTCTACTTCAACGTCGCGTCGCTGTCAAACTATCTGCATAATTACACACTTAAGCTGGTTGACATGACGATAATTAGTGGCGTGGAAGACGCATCGTTGCGCGGATCCTAATTGATGTACATGCAAACGCAATTAATATGACGTGATACCGGATATAGGGAAAACACGGCGACATGTACAATCGTCCTGCTGAGTAGCCATTGTGTGCCCTAACCTTTGTCATAGTGGAATGCAGTATTTAAACTAAAGTAATTGGATTAATTGGGTTGTACCTAATATTCGCCTAAGAGGCCCACACACGACTTAGCTGTCTACAAAACACGTTCTTGGTTAGTAGTTAGGAAATCTCAGAGAACTAAGTTCACCGACATAGCTCACAGAATTAGTAAGCTGAAGTGGCAGTGGGCTGGTCTTATAAGCCGCAGAACCGATAACCGTTGGGGTAGACGTGTTCTTGAGTGGAGACCGCGACTTGGCAGACGTAGTGTAGGACGCCCTGCGACAAGGTGGAGCAACGACTTGCGCCGAATGGCAGTAATTGGATGAGAAGAGCCGTCGACTGGGCTCAGTAGCGTACCCTGGGAGAGGCCTATGTCCAGCAGTGGACTGATACAGGCTGATAATGATGATGATGATAGGAAATCTACTAACGCTTTAAAAAGATTGTAAAATGTACCTACGATACATAATATGACAGATAAAGGCCCAATGCAAGTGTTGGTTTCGGAGATATCTGAACTTACAGTTGGATTATATAATGTTATCACCAAAATTATCGTGACAGGTGTGTGACACTAATATCTGTTTTTAAAGTTGATTTTACCGATATTTATAAAAAAATATCGAGATTTACGAAACTGACAAACCGTTAGACACAACTCTGTTTTTATTGGAAACTAATTGTGTACAACATTTATTAGTCTAAAACTAATTTGTAAGACGTCTAGCTTAAGGCTCGGGTCTCAAGCCTCTCTTGCAGGCGGCTGAAGGAGTATTATATAATGCAGATCTGATAAAAAAACACCGTAAAAAATTGCTATAAACAATCAAAGCAATGTAAAAATAACTCGAAGGCCCTACAAATATTGCATTTTTAATTCATTGATCGTCTGATCGCATTATCTTGAATAGAAGAACGGTTAAAAAAACACTATGAAGCGGGCGAGTTGTAAGTAGGTACGAGTAAACCTTAATATCTTGTTTTTTAAATTTTATACCTATATGTGATATAGGTTAGGTCCATATATTTTTATACATGTTTCTTCGATTTATAGTTGCGGAAAAAACTTGTTATAATTAACTTTTGTTTTAGCTTGATCTTGTAATCTCCGCCTTAAACTGAATTCTTAAACGTTAAAGGCGCGTTTGACATGGACAAGAGATTTATATCGGGCAAATTATAAAGCTTTGCTTTGTGCACGGTTAGGGTTTCCAGGCATCCGGCTTTTATAGTCGTGTCCGGCCAAATATTTAAATGCCTTCCGGCTTTTGTCAAGCTTTTAACTAGAATCAAGAAAACAAAAAATATCTTAAAAATATGTACTGCGTAATGAAATTTAGATTTTGTATAATATGGAAGAAACCTGTGTTCGTAAATGAATATTAAAATTAATATAAAATTAAAAAAGATCTGATTGACATATATATACATATAGCTAAGAACACCCCCAATTAAATCACTTTTCAAATAAAAAACTCAATCAAAATCGTTTTATCCGCTTAGGTGCTATAATGCTACAGACAGATACAAAAGTTAAACTTATAACACCCCTCTGTTTTCGTCAAGGGACTAAAAATTCATAAACTGTAAGTAATACTTAAATCCTTAAGAACTTACTTACTTTTACTTTTTACCTGCTTAAGTATAGTATACTTAATAATGTTAACAGTTAATTTTTCCAAATAATAAGTATAGAATCCGTCTCATCGACCAACTTTCCGGCCAAATGTAATGTTTGCGTCAAGTTTTCCAGTTTTGGGCCTGGCAAGCCTATGCATGGACCACGTAATCCTGTTTAAATTTATTGGGTAAGCCGACAATAAATTTGTAAATTCACTAGACCGCTGACCCGGAAACGTCGTCTTAATGAGATTTTTATTGTAAGGACTATCAAAGGACCCTTAATTCTATAAATCCGTTTTCTATTTTGTTTAAAATAGACAATTTATACACTCGCTAACGTATTTTTTACTTTTTCCCGCATATCGATTCCCGACGCCTGCGTGCCGTTGGTGTGAACACATGCAACATGCAGTATGTGAGTATTTTTAATTGCTTCTAAACAACACTTACTATAAATTTCCGTTACATGTTACAACCTCGGCGGCTTCTATTCTATAATTAGAAATGTAACTAGACACTAATTAGGCTGTAAGTATATATGTTAACAAAAAAAAAACTATTGTTATCAAATATTAAGGAAAGTTTCTGGTGAGTAATCTAATATTTACAGTCATCGATATTTAAGTTACTTTCCCTCCAACGATCGTACTTATTTTGCATTCTGTGTAGGTACTTATTTATTAAGGCGATATTATAGGGAACAGCATTCACTGCACGATTTCACACGATCATAACAACAAACATAATACGAAATACATCTCAACGCCTCGCTGTCACGGCGCAATGTGATTTAGGACATTTTTATGTTACTATTTTTTTACCGCTTCAAAACCTGACTATAAGTCCTACTAATATTATAAAAGTGAAAGTTTGTATGTATGGATGGATGAATGTTTGTTAGTTGTTACTCTTTCACGCAAAAACTACAGAACGGATCTGAATGAAATTTGGAATGGAGATAGCTAATACCCTGGATTATCGCATAGGCTACTTTTTATCCCGGAAAAAGGTTCCTGCGGGATAACTGGAAGACGCGGGTGAAACCGCGGGGCGCAACTAGTATATAAGTAATATGGTAAAAAAATAAAGAATCAAAATAAAGTGGCAAAAATCATTTGGGCTTAGCTTTAACTTCTAACTAATCGAAACCAGATATGTTTGTCTTCATTGTAGCTAAATAATAGAAGTTACATTATGCAATGTTTTAGGTATACGTATTGAAATTTGAAGATCGTATAATTATAAAAACTTTACGATAACTCTATCAATGTATTTCAAAATGCTCACGCATCCGTTAGTAATTTCCTCGGTGGACTGCTAAGTTTCAATTTGGTTTAGCTTGTTAATGTTAAGAGCAGCTTGCGATCCTGTATATCTATGATCACGTAACTCCAGTTAAGCTCTAAAATGCTTTTGCCAATATTGACGTGGTTGGGAACCGCGCATACGTATACATACGTGGAAAATCGTGCCTGTAGCCAATGTGCCCTGCAAATTAACAGCGCTTCCCTCGGGGCCAATATTTCTCCGGGCGACGTCGAACCTAGGACCGCCCGCCACTAACTACCCCACTGAATCAGCGACGATCACGCCTACATCTTGTACATACGCCGATTGGTACGTAACTCGTACCCTCGCCTCGGATAGAGCAATATATTATTCGAAAGAACCTTAACTGCTGACATCGTCTCACCTGAAACAAGCGCTTTTCACGTTCACTCCACAACTAGATGTAGAACTAACCCTCACTCGATATTAAGCGATCATGACTCAGTGGTAGTGACGTTGGCTTGCGATCCGTAGGTCGTAGGTTCGAATCCTACAACGAACTTGAGCTTTCGTGTGAAGGAAAACATCGTGATGAAACCATAGCTTGATGATAGGGCATTTTCTAGTGCTCGCTTGGTTATCTACCACCCTTAAGAATCTGTCGCCAAGCACCTATCGGTGTGTTCCGACAGCCCCACTTGAGAGCCAGTTCCCAATCCAGGTGTAGCGTGGCGCCATCTTCGACCACATCGTCACTTAACATTAGATGACTTGTGGTCAACCGCTACTCCGTAAGTAGAAAAACATAATTAATATGTATGTAGGTATATATGATATAGGCAAGCATATTACCTGCTTACAAACACAGCGCTATTACTTTCTTTCAAAATTTTAAGAGTCTTCGACACCTAAAGCAATACTAGACACAAATCAATAAAAGAAATACTTAGTATTTTACCTGTATTTTATTACAACCACGGTTATCTAATCAAAAAAAGCTAGTCGAACAAGCTATAATTGCCGAGCATTACCTGCAGTTAAACCTGAACCTTTATCTAAAATACGGTTCGTTAAAATTATGCTTTACTTACCATAACGTTTTAAATATTAAAATGACTAACGCAACGATGATAGCGAGCTAATTCCTATAACTATGCTAATAACACCTACCTTCTCCAAAATATAATCTTTAATCTGGATGCAAATCATCCTAATACGTTCCGATTATAAAGAGCTATAATTTCGGCATTATATTGTCCATCAAAGTGTTTTACATATATATATAAAAAAGGCTGGCAATCAAGCAATTTGTTTCTCAACCTACTAAACTCCTTTCGTGATGGACCCGTGCACCGATCTTAGGTTCTTAATACACGAGCTTTATAATTTAGTATCGATTTCATTTGCTTCATAATTTAATGTCGTAACCCTATCCTTAGTAATGTATGAAAGTGAAATGTTATGCTGTTTATTGGTTTATTAGGATTAACTTTTAAACTTTCAACCTAACATAATTAAGTAGGCAGTTAATTACTTTGTAACGTAATTAATGTATAAAATTAATGTTGGTTTATCGGTTTCTTTGTTTACTTAGGCGGTACGGCCGGTGGCCTTTTGCCGTGCGGGAAAGCCGCCGGCATTAATGAACCACCGGCACAAGTAACTTGAAGAGAGCCGCAAGGCATCATTTCGTTTCTGAAAGTATTTGCCGCTAGTAGTATGAAAAAACAAAATTAAAGAAAAACCTGGAAACTATCTTTATCTTTGAAATTGTAAACATTGTATAATGCCGACAGTCCATGCCGCCGGCATGTGTATTTCACCTTCACTATAAAAAAGAAAAATTTATTTTTTGGAAAATTTGTACTTTATTAATGCAATTTCTTGAAAAGCTACCTCTGCACCAATTTTCTGCCAAATCGGTTCAGCCGTTCTTGAGTTATAAATAGTGTAACTAACACGACTTTCTTTTATATATTACTAGCTGCGCCCCGCGGTTTCACCCGCGTCTTCCCGTTATCCCGTAGGAACCTTTTCCGGTTGATGATGATGATGATACAAATATAGATTATATTGCAAAATTTCAAAATATTCAGACTAGCAGTGAAGCTTGAGTGTGAATTTTGACGCTGCGGGTTCGATTCCCGCTACGAAACAAATATTTCGTGTATTCATAAAAACGCTAATATATGTCTGGGTCTTGTCTTAATTAAGAATCAGAGTTACATTATTATATGTCATGTGTTTGTGTGGTCGTTAACTCGTTATTGAATTATTACTCAACCCCGAATATATATACATAATTATCCTAAGTTTTTACAGTAATTTTATAGAAGTAAACAAAATTAAATTATCTACTATAAAAAGCCTAAACCTAGAGTGCCTCCGGGCGCGGGGCAGGACCCAAACTACCGGTGGTTAGGACTGCGGAGTTAGGAAACTTTTGATAATAGTGATAATACGTGCCGTGATAACACGTACTTCCTTCTGCATCTGCATCTGATCTAACCGTCGAGAGCATATTATTTAGAAATGTTGGTGGAGACTCTTCGCTAAAAGACTGTTTGCCGAAATTATTTATTGTATATATCCTTACTATTTACTCGTATATACCATGACCATCTGTTATACCAACATAATTATTGGAAAAAGAGTAATGACTTTTCTGCTAATATTAGTTACTAATACTAGTTTCTACTCTGTGCTGTTAGTTTTAACTAAAAAGGTGTTTTAGGAGTCTACGCGATTTTCATTCCACAGTCGATTTGTAACATGTCTCGTTTAATTACCGTTTGGTTTATTTCAGACCGCGATGCACTGGGCTTGCAAGCGCGGTGATGAAAACTTAGTGAAACTACTGGGCGGAGTTGCTCGCCACGTTGTCAACGAACGTTCCGTGAGTACACACCATTTGGAAATTCAACAAGCTTTTAATCTTGCACACCGTCACAATTCGTATGTTTTGCTAGTAATTTTGAATTGCACTTGACCACAGACTAAATGGGTACGAATTTTCCATCAATGTAGGATGTACTCCACAGCTTTGTGCGTCTGTGATCCTGGGAAATGTTTCTTAAGTGACGAGGGCTCTTAACTTATGTATGGGTGATTAAATCGGTAAGAATCGATAATTCCCTTTGTATGTATTGCCATCAAAATGTCACGGAGGAAGTGTACAATAAAAATAATCGCCAATTGATTCAGCCCATCAAGGATTACGAGAGAAATCTCTATTGATGATTGTTTAGTGACAATAAATAGGCTGAAATAGGCTCAATTTGTTTACTTGTTGTGATTGGTGTTTTGTTTATTATGAACTCGACCTCGTAGGCTGGAAATAATCGCAACGAAAGAATGTCAGTAAACAAATTATGGGATAGCAATTTGTCTCTAAATGGGAATGGAGAATAATGTGTTAGCACTAAACTACTTAATCGTACACTTAACGCGTTACCTAGAAGCTTTAATGCTCAATCAAATCTACTTGCTGGTGATTATTC
This sequence comes from Opisthograptis luteolata, assembly GCA_931315375.2. NCBI lineage: Eukaryota > Metazoa > Arthropoda > Insecta > Lepidoptera > Geometridae > Opisthograptis > Opisthograptis luteolata. The sequence continues at coordinate 10,947,369 of OV928033.1, forward strand.
TGGCTGGTTTACTGAATCGTTAAAGTGGTCGTTACACTCTTTTTCATGTGGCGTTTGTCGTCGCCGACGGAAACAGAATGGGGTAAGTCTTTCGCTTTTATTGCTGAACTACTTGTGGATTCGAGGGAAGCGATAGTAAATTTACCCTTTGTACCACTCACATTTTAATGTTTCTCTTTTACTAATAAAGCTAAAGACGTTTTATGTCATTTTTATTATGTAAAGTCGTCTCTGTAGGATATGTTGCGTTTAAATTTGAATGTAAAATATGGAGTCAGCTTACTCTAACGTCGGAAAGCTGTCCATTTAATATATTGTAGTACTAACTGCGTTCCGTAGTTCACCATTTCACTCAAATCCGTTTAGTAGTTTCAGCGTGATGATGTAACATACATACACACACTTTCGCGTATGTAATACTAGCTGTTACCCGCGGTTTCACCCGCGTGGGCTACAGTTTATCGCGATAAAAAGTATCCTATGTCCTTCCTCAGGGCTCAAACTATCTCTGTAGGTACCAAATTTCATTTAAATCGTTTCATTAGTTTATTAAAACCGGCCGTTAAATAATAATAATCATTTCAGCTGTACTATATGAAGTGTTACAGTAATAACGGCGGTTTAATATTAGAGCGGCGAAGTGGTTAACTTATTTTGCAATATCTGTATAAAAGTAAATTCAACTAAAACTCGTAGCTTGTGCTGCAGCTGTCGTTTTTATATTCCGTGATATCCATGTGAGTTTAATATCTATCGTGTGTAGGTATTCACGTATTAGAATTGCGAACGGGGGCGATACGAATAATATGAAGCGAGATGCGAACAGATGTTCAACCCTTCTCGTAGTATCAGTAACAGGCAGTAGGGACACAGCAAACAGAATCAAGTTGCAAAATACATTTACGTATGGGCACTCCCGCGAGCGCTGCTTGAGAAATATTTTGTTAGATTTTAAAGATACAGAACTGGGCCCTTGCTAAAACCTTGCCTTGCCCTTGCCTTGCTTGCTTCGTCTGTCTATCAAAAAGTTGAAGTTTGGCACATGTATGAAATGAACACAACAACGTAAATAAATAAATTCAGATTTCTGGAATAATTTAAAAGGTCAAATCAGAAATGCCCGCGAAACGGAATGGTACTGACACTCATCACGCAAGTTTGACTCGCACTTGATTCGTTTATTAATCAAAGAAACACAGCCTAATAAATTTGGCTCCGATCTCACATTTAGATTTGTTAGATTCGGGTAAAAAATTACTTTTACATTTGGTATGCCTGTACGCATATATACCTACATACAAATCCCCCATAACTGTCATCCGACAAACGGCTAAAGAAAATATGAACTGCTGACTTGATTCCAAAAATCCTACTAATATTATAAACGTGAAAGATTGTAGGTATGCATGGATGGATGGATGGATGTTTGTTACTCTTTCATGCAAAAAGTACTGAACGGATCTGAATGAAATTTGGAATGGAGATAGCTTATACCCTGTAGGCTACTTTTTATCCCGAAAAATGGTTCCTGCAACAAATGTGCCTGTATTTTTTTATATTATGTACGAGGGGTGATCTAAAAGTAATGATAATAATCGACATGAAGTAAACATATTTTAGCTACAAATAAAATTTATTGTTTTTTTCTCTCCATTTTGACGTGTTCTCTCCGACTGCTAGTATTCAAATGAATATACCTTCGGCAATCGTGGTCCATTTATATGTTTTTTTTATGCTGACTTAGTTGATATATAAAGAATCAACCTATATAAAGAATCAAAAAACTTTTTATCAGATTTTTATGTGCTCCACAAATATCCGATTATCGTTACTTTTGGATCACCCCTCGTATATATATGACATCAATTCCATTGCAGACTCAGTAACGAATGCATTTGCGTACCGTGTTGAGTTTCCCTACTGCTATTACGTGTTAGATACACTCGTACCTATTTCAAGTAGATCGGGGTTGTGTGTAACTCGCTCCCGCTCAACTTGTAATATTTTATATCTGATACGATCGCAAAGGTGCGATCTTCGAGACTAAACTTGTTTGTACCTATATTACAATGTATTTACTGTGTATAGGATATAACAATTATGTATACATAATACGTATAATATTTAGCCGGTCAAATCTAGGTAAAAATGTCCCAAATTTCACACAAAATTTGAATTGAACACCAATTTTGCGGTGTAATGTTACCAGCGAAAAATAAACATTGTGACAACTGGCAATTCAGAGTTACTAAAGAAAACAACGCGTTTTCATAGTGGAACAATATTATAAAATTAGATCAAATTAAAGTTTCCTAGCTTTTTGCATACATGGGGCTGAATTTCGTTGATAGGTACAGCGCCTAATTTCTTCCTCAAAAGTGTGGGTGGTCTTGGGCTTGTTGCCATAAACTTTAGCATTCAAAAAACCCTAAAGAAAATAAAAAATTTTTAGCCACAAAATAATACAAGCCAGCGTTAAATCGCATTAACTGGACGGCCAATTCGGATCACCAAAACGGGAAATTACACGTTCAAGAAAGCGTGTAGCGCTCCATTTTAAACAACCCTGCTAGCGGTCACACTGTCTCTTTTCGTTGGTAACACTTTACGGCACAAAACAAGTGTTACGTTAAGAAAAGAGTCAAGAATCTGTCGCCAAGAACCTATTGGTGTGTTCCGGCAGCCTTACTCGAGCCTGTTCCGAGTCCATGGTCATCAGCCGGAAGAAGTCCACTAACTGAACATAGGCCCTTTGAACGCCATGAACGGTTATTAGCCATTTGCATGCAGCGGCTCCTTGCGACTCTTACAATGTCGTCGGTCCACCTTGTAGAGGGCCTACCTACATAATGTCTTCCGGTTCGTGCACGTGGTCGCCACTCGAGAACCTTTCTTTCCCATCGATTATTATCCATGATACCTTTTGCCAAATCATCACTTGTCTCTAGGAATCAAAACCTCTATATACTCCCTATGTGCATTCAACGTAAATGAGTAATTATTTATTAATTTCAGGGTTACACGCCACTACATATAGCAATGCAATTCCGGCATGAGAATGTCTATAGACTATTGGTGAAAGTTTATGGTAAGCAACATTATTTATTGACTCTATATTTAAGTAAAACAACGATTGACTATCTACTTCTAATCATATCGTATTTGTGAAATTTGTTGTTGGAGTAGATAGTATAAACCACGTTTTCTGAGCATAATCGAAAGCATCAGTGTTTTGATTAATACTAACATATTACGTTAACGGCGCTGCAAAAAAAAGTGAATTTGTAGTGCAGGGAAAAAAATAAAGGAAGGAATTATTGCCGTCTTCTTGAAATAGGTGTTGGTGACAAATATAACTTATGTAAAGCAACATCTTCATTTATGTTATTTTTTAGTAATTGATTGATACACGAGTACATAGTGTTTTTTTTATCGTTGTCCTTTAATATATTGTTTTTTTTATTTCTTTACCCATAACACATGTATCGAGCTTAATTTGGGGCTAGGTCAATTTGTGTGCAATTAATTGTCCCCGATATTTGTTATATTATTATTAATTATAAATGTATTTATTATACACTATTCGACACTCGCACCCTTAAAAATGTGTGCTCTACTTATGACACTTATCAAATATGTACATTATTTATTTCATATTTTTAGTAGAATAGGTGCAAAGTTGAAATGAATTTTAGGAGAGCTCGTTCCAACTGCTGCATACTTAATTTTTCAGACGCTGATCCTAATGTACGAGATTGGTCGGGCAAGAAACCAAGGCAGTATTTGGTGCATATGGATACTTCATTATCTCCGGGTTCATACAGAAGTAAGTGAAATCGTTTACATGTGAAATTGTGAAAGATCATGTATGACGTTAACCACTTGGAGGAAATACCTATAAAAAAACTTGTTTACAAAATGTTTGTTGCGATATTTACAAATAGTATTTGCTCGTGCTCAGGCATTAAAAGTAGAGATAAACGTTCTAGTGTTTATGTAATTCACAAGCAACATAATAATGGAACCATACACACAAGATACAATATGTTTTGATAGTTGCAGTACGAGCACCAGTCAGATTGAACAATTAAATTCGGATGTGTGCCACCTACCGCCACCTAGGGAACAACCGACGTACCTCTTCAACTTTCCCGACCGCGCTACTTCGAAACTTGTACGTACAGTTAGTTTCACCGTGGTGTTACAGAGGCCGACACCTATGAGTTAAGAAGGACCGTCACCTCTCCCCCGGTCATACAAATAACGCCAAGTGCAATGAATCCACAGTCAAGTAAGAAACGACAAATTGCCAGTTGTGTCCAGTACCCCACATGGTTTATGTACAGTTTTGTGTGTAAATTAATACTCGTAAGGTCGTAATGATGTTCACGGAGCGGCTATAGCTATAGGATTTATTGCGTTTCTTGTATTTGAAATAAACAGGATAAACAAACGTTGAAGTTTTTAACTCTACTCTAACTTCTGATTCGATTGATTAAACTGACAGTTCATGGGTTGCCGCTTTATGACGAAATAAAGGTGATGTGAAAAAAAAAACGATATAAATGAACGGATCTTTTGAATGAATAGTGAACTCATCAGTTCTGGCAGAAGGTGGATTAAGATGTACAAAATATAATTAATTATTGATGGACATTGTTCGTTAATGTTTATGATTTCATATCAAGTAATTTATAAACGCTGCCCAACATATTATATTAAACTAATTTTATTTATTATATTATATATTATCTCTGTTTCTGTTTCAGTTACTGTGTTATGATTACCCATCTTAAAAATTATCTGGTTTTCACGTATCTAGTACAGGGTATCAGGGTATCGCTTTCATACTCCTAAAAAATATATTGTTTATCTCTACCTAATCAATTATATCGATATCCAAAATTACGAGTAAACGCTTCTCCGTGGACTATTATTACACATACGCTCTATAACCTTCTTTTGTATATCAATTGTAATTCGTTCCTATGTACAGTGTACTGCCTCGTTATTTCATTACAACTAGCACTATCTTTTCTAATATTATTCAATATACGTGTATTTATAGCTTTACACTTGACACTAAAACTGTGTTGTGAGTTCTTGCACCTCTATTGCGTATTGGGTTAAACTAGATGTAGTCAGTTGTATTATGTAAGATGTCTGAAAATTGAAGTCCCCGTGTTCGTAAGTTTACTCTCGACACGTAACCTCTGAGTTGTGCTAAACGGTATTAATTGCCTTGTCTTGTCTTTTCCGTCAAGCTATTTTAGCATTATTTAGCATACTGTTCAGTGAACCTGTCATGGAGGAGAGGTCAGGGTTAAATACTGTTTTTGGCTTTACAACAAACATACCAAACAACCAACAACCATAGCTTGGTGGTAGGGTATGTTCTAGTACTCGTCTGGCTAGCTACCACCCTCTTGTTAAGAATCTGTCGCCAAGCACCTATCGGTTTGTTCCGGCAGCCTCACTTGAGAGCCAGTTCCCAGTCCAGGCGTAGCGTGGCGCCTTCATCTTCGACCACATCGTCACTTAACATCAGGTGACTTGTAGTTCAACGCTACCCTGTAAATAGTAAAAATAAAATTAATATAAACATGCTGCATCTAGGTATACGAGTACTAGTTTCGGAACCAGCGGGATCCGTAGCAAAGTTCCCCACTGGCCAACTCCTGGTACTGAGGGCCTGAGCAAGAAAATATGGAGGTAGCCACAAACAAGAGACTCGCTACCTAGCAACCAACTATTATTATACAATAGGAACTCATAGAAAGTTTTAATTTTGAATGCACCGAGATGATGGAATTTTATGCGCTCGCTTCATTTGTACCCTGCATTTATTACTTCATAAACTTGTCATTTTAGCAAAGCTAACCATTATTTAAACACTGAATTGAATAGAATTACGTAGTACTTCTAGAAGGTGGTGGATAAAAAGTTGGGAGACACTTAGTCCAGCACAAAACTTCAAAATGTTAGCTTTAACATCATGTAATATATTCAGATGTGTGAGGATTGGCTTATCATTTGTGTCTCAAAGCATGGTGTATTCGATTTCAGAAAAAGAGGGCTTTCTACGCATCGGTTCGCTCAACGTTCGCGTAAAGAAAACCACTGAAGCTTTTAGCAATTTTCTTGGGGTGGGTGCAACAAGATCTTCCGCTTATATACCTAAGTCCGCTCGCGACAGAGAAGACAGGCGGTCGGATGACTACGACCAACTACATAAGAGCTGGGGCTCTGCTGATAATATACAAGTGAGCAATAAGCATGAAACGACATCTCGTGTGCCTTTGCTTCTGGTCTTGCCAACAGAGACGCTTTAGCCCAGTATTTAGAAAGCGCTATGACATTACACTTGACCTTATTGCGATTAAACAAAGGTTGATCGTATTACCTTAGACAAAGTAGTTATTAGCCAATCATTTTGTGTGTATAATGTTAATACTCCCAGTTATAAAAACGATTATATTTTTCGAAACTAGGGAGTCAGGTAGCTTTTGGGTTAAAAAAAAAACTAAAACCGTTTAAGATCTTGTTTTTGTTGTAAACAAAATACACTGCCAAGCAGTACTGCACCTTGGCCAAAGCTTTGCATGAAACCAACACGTACACAAAAGAATAGAACAGCATAATGCGCTATAACATTAGTTGAAAACATCGAATAAATGAGGCATGTGTAAAAAGAGGATGATTTTCTCTCGTAGCTCCAGGAAAGTCTCAGATATGTTGTCTATGGATAAATCTATTTGCAATATCAAACGAGAGGTCAAACGTAGGTAGGTACTAAGATAGCATTGAAAAGCTCATAAACACATTTAATAACTGTTAACGACCTCTCTGCTCTTTAAATCCATAGTGACTGTTCCCTATTTAATATAAAAATCATAGAGACAGCTTATTACATAATATTGTTTGTAATCTAGTAGATTATACGTCGCAAAGTTCTTATTGTATGATTTTACTATCTACTCTGAACCGTGGAAACTCATCAAAGCGTCGAATAAAGTTCTTGCGTGGTTTGAAGCTGAAAACGAAAATTGTTTGGATTTAAATGTGAAGTTACATACAACATTTCATTTACAAATGGACACGAATGAAATATAATGCTTCAATAATATTATGTTGTATTCATAAGAAACTTAACACCGTTTTTACTTTGATCGGCGGAAGTCTCGTATATCAATAACAAATCGAATGAGACTTAAATACTAGTACAGCGAAAAATTTATAAGTGAACTATTTCGAATTGCAGAAAATTTGTTAGGATCTAGCTGGAGTCAAAGCAACATAAATCCACAACCGATGCAACTTTGAACGCACCTAGTTTGCAAAGATAAACAATTCGTAGTCATTCGCATGTCGTAATACGAGTAGTAGTAGAACAAATGCATGGGTACGGCTTGCTTGGCACCGGAAATGAGATAAAATTCATGAGCTTCATAGGATGTGTCCAATAATTCCAGAAGGAGGATAAATTGATGCCACCACCTATGAGCAGTAAAGTGAGAAGACGAGGGAATAGCGGCCGACGAGGCATTGGCCCAGCGCATAGCAGGAGTACACCATCTACTCCAGACCAGGTGAAATCTACTTTCCAAATATTAAATGTGTAAAAAGCCAAAACACGATTTCACGATTGAGTAAAAAACGGATTATTTATACCAAAACTAGCTGTTCTACGCGTGGGCTGCAGTTTATCGCGATAAATAGTAGCCTTTCTCAACTATATATGTACCAAATTTCATTTAAATTGGTTCAGTAGTTTAGGCGTGAAAGGCAGATAGAGATACTTTCGCATTTATAATATTAGCGGGGATTATTTGCCTTCATTATTTTTGGGACCTGTCGTTTCAAATCTAGGTATCTGTAATAGAAAAAACTAAATCTGCAGAGTACAAGTTTTCAATAAGACTGCATCTCTAAAAACACCGTTGAGGTAAAGTTTAGCTAACATAAACTTTTTTAACCTACTTGCAACATTTCCCTCAATGCAATGGATCATGAGGTCATGAGTGACTCCACGGACCACTCTCGTTTTTTTTAAACACTTTTTAAACTCAATCTTACTGAGACGACGAATGTGTTTTGGCCTCCGATAACAGACCGGACACATGCTGCCAGTCCTTCACCACCTTTCTTACACTTTCATTCTTTTTAAACTTGCCTTTGTAAAATCTCACGTGGATAATACGGATTAGCATGGTACAAAGATTTCTAGGCACCCCGCCACCTGCCACTAACAACGTTTTTGGAAGTGATTTACAAGTACCGTTAGCAATGCTTCACAGTAGATGTCTCTAATGCAGTGCAGGAAATTCGAGACGAGCTTGGAGCATCTTTTGATATTCCTATACCTAATAATACACGTGCCACATATTCAATGGGGCCACAATTCATTAATTCATAAAATTAAGCTAAGCACACCATTTTTACTCATTGATATCTCTACAAAGACAAAACCATGCACTTCGGCTTCTTCCTTATCAATTAACTGAAACTGAAAACAAGAGAAGTCGCAGGAACGTGCAAAACGCTTGTTATTCAATGATACAGTATCTCCCGACTACACAATTCTGTCACTCTTTCAGCGCTGCTATCTAAACATCTACCTCAAACCTAACAATTCGAGCTCATAGCCTTCTATCACCACGTGATGACGTCAGTTAATTTTGTTACAAAGTTTCTATACTGACCTGATTTTTAGGGTTCCGTACCTCAAAAGGAAAAACGGAACCCTTATAGGATCACTTTGTTGTCCGTCTGTCTGTCTGTCAACACCCTTTTACTCAAGGACGCGTTGAGGTATCAAGTTCAAATTTATATCAAATACTCGGCTCTACAGTAGCCATGCGCAGAATGTGTCACTAAAATGAAAAGATATTATACGCTTCTTCTTATCACACTGAAGTGTATCACTCATTTAGTTCAGTAGTTCATATATTTCAGTGGCTCAATATTTATTTGTTATGCAAGGCTGCAAAGTTGTATTTTGGCGTGAGTACTTATATTGAAACTTGAGCAAGCGAAGGACTCTAGGTTCAAATATAGAATTCTGAGCGTAGCGAGGGTTTCAAAGGTACGAGACGCAGAATAACTTTGCAGCCGAGCGCAACACACATCTTTTCACCTCACTACAGCGAGAAAAATGCTGGATGAAAGAAAAACAGATAAAAAATAAGTTTTTTTTTCACGCAATAGTCGTGCTGGCCATGGCGAATATCCAAAAAGATGTTGGTACACTGACATGAAATATGTATTGTTGCACGTTAAGTGGACTGGCGGTATGAAAAATTATTGAATAGAAAGGTTCGAATTTTAAAAATACTTTCCACGCTAGCGCGCAATATGCGCTTTTGCACTTAGAAATCGAACGACAAACAGACTCTTTCCGAGCTTGTGAGGTGAAAAAGATATGTTCGTTTGGCGTTCGTAGAGAACGAAGACATATCATACCATGTCTTATCAATGAGCGTTCGATTTTCTTTCGTTAGTTCATGGAACTATCGTGAATGCGTACATGCGAGCGTAGTACAAAGTCTACCTAATCTATGCATGCGAGTGACAATAAAAAATTCTCGCACAGTTGAAGGACATTGAAAGTATTGGTATCAATTAATAGTAGTCCATTGGAAATTACTACATACATGTATCCGAATTCCGATCCGAGCCAAAGTTTGAGTGAAATAGACGATCACTTCAAAGTCTACAACAGAGCGTGACAGCATTATCTATCGCGTGGTGCTCGTTCGTGTTTCGGATCGTTCGCTGCCGGTGGACTAGGCAACTGAAGTAAGAAGTACTGAACTAGTTGAATTGTTACTAGACTAGTGAACGAAAGACACCCACCCGCCAACTGAAGTAGTCCATTTGAAGGACTCATTCGTGAACGACACGACTACTCTACAGCCTCTTTCAGCTGAGAAAAAAATAACCATGTAAATCAACGCTATCAAAAGATATGACCGTTTGTGTCGCATATTTTAGCATATTTTGCGATTTTCACAAGGGAAACAAAACCTATAGGGTACTTCCCATTGACCTAGTCATGAAATGTGGCATGAAGCTAGGTCTTACAGCACATATATAGGAAAAATTCTGAAAACTGGAAATATGTAGTTTAATAACAAAAAAAAAAATACTAATTTGAACAAATCCCTCGGTGCGCGAGCCCAACTCGCACTTTTTAGGTACATATGTTTTATCTGTAATGTTTTTGAATGTCATTACTTGATCAAATATGGTTGAAATATAATTTCGATTAACAATTTTATTCTCATTAAAACGCGACACAATCTATTGGATAATATTATATCTCATAGGTTATCTGCCCCGCACGCTTCCAGATTTAAGATATGTGGCGTGATTTTAGAGGGGCTCTGCTGGTGGACTAGTCACTAGATGTTGTGCAGCTATTGTTGCTAAAAATATCCTACTTCCTTTCCTAAAATTACGAATATCTACTTACCAAATTTCATCAACATTTTTTTTAGTCTATCCAGACCAAGCAAACTATCAAATATGTTCTCTTGTGTCATTAGTATAGATATCTAAACGATTCTACTAGAAAACCATTGAACACGAAGCAAATATTTAACAACCTCGTTTGTTCACAGCCTCGAGCCCAAATCGGCGTCAGCGAAGGAGGTGATTCTGACTCCGATTCTGCAGCCGGTTTCCATTCAGCCTGGCGACAGCAGCGGGCTTCGAATTGTACATAAACTTCTATTACAGTATTTCTTATTGCAAACTCACAAATAATTTTAATTAGCTTATGAAGGTAAAGAATTAGAAGACAACAAACCAGAAATTATACACAATTTTTGTAATGTAAAAATACACATGTGGCATAATTTTCACATAGGTACGTCGTTATTTTATAACGTTCCCGTATATCGGCCATCAATTGCTAAATTGTTTGTAAATATTTTATAAATTCACTGTTATTGTGCCGATGGCTTTGTCAGTAAATTAAACTTGCACGATTTCCGGATTAAACATTTAACAAATAATTATAATATCCGGTCGTTAACTTACCAACGCTATTAGCAGTAAAATTGTCGATCAAACAAATCCTTTTTTGTGATAGGTTTCTAATTACCTCTAATTTTATATTACTCGTTATTATCAGTATTTTTACTAAACATTTTGTTTACATATAGTCGAAATACTGTTATGTTATTCGCGTCAAAAAAGTTATTTCTCTTCTCATTTCGATTTTGGGCGTTAGCCTTATGTTACGTTTATATTGTATTGAGCTTTCTCAAGACTGAACAATTATGTTCCGTGTTATTGAGAACGCATCATAGTATGTCTAACGCAAGAAAAATATATGTTTCGTCTATCGTTAAGGTATTCCATTATATAATATACTAGTACATTTTATGGATATAACATGTTATTTTTGAAAAATAAATTCTTATGAAATTTACTATTTTGTTTTTATACCTAGATAAATGTTTCGTCATCAAACTTGAGGAATGTGACTCATTAAAACAAACTAAATGAGCCCAAACTTGAGGAGTTTATTAATAAATATTTAAGAGTTCCACTATACAGCTTTAGGCTCCAACTTCTAAACAGTTCGATGGAACCAAATTATTATATTTTCATCGGTATTACATATATATAATACCTACTTGCAAAGATTCAAATCGATACGACAATTAGGGATGTAAGTAGGGCGGCGATGGGCATGCCATATCGCTAAACGAACTAATAACTTATGAGGAAGAATGGTTTTCAGTAGCGACCTACGATATTGTAAGAGTCGCAGAGACCCGATGGATGTCAATGGCTAATGACCGTTGAAAGGGGGGAGGCCTATGTTCAGCAGTGGACTTCTTCGGGCTGATTATGATAAGGTTAAAATCATCCAAGATTTGCTAAGCGAACTTAATAATGGCTTTAAAATGAAATTAAACCATTTTAAAGGTTAATGCGAAATAAATGATAACGAAGAAACGGAAAAGAGGGAGGCCTATGTTCAGCAGTGGACTTCTTCCGGCTAACGATGAGGTTAAATAAACATCCAAGATGCGCTAAGTGAATTAAACCATTTCAAATGTTAATGTGAAATCAATGATCACGAGGAAACGGACGATTCTTTCACTATTAGGAAAAAAGAAGATTCTATTTGAACACGAACTCCATCACCGCCCTCGACGTACTCATGGTGAAGTTGGCAGTTCAGCTGAGACCACCAATGTGATATATTTGATAATTTTTCTCATGTGCTACAAAAAAGAAGAAAGATCTCAACTAAAATTTAATCCATTGAAATTTCAGTGCGATTATGAAATAACAGCTTTAAACGCTATTACCAAAATGTATCCAAACCGGTAAATGCGGAAATTCTTATAAAAAAACACGATTTTATTTTGACCGATTGTCACAATAAAGGAAATCAATTCAACTTAGTCTGTTCTAGAGAAACTAGAAAAAATACAAGATTTTGTTATAGACGCCAGACGCCAGAAACCTTTATTTGCGAGGTGCCCCTTACCTTTTTACCAGCTATTCACAATTCACGGTGAAGTCTGCTGACTCAGCTGAGACCACCAATGTGATTTCTTTGATAATTTTTCTCATGTGCAACAAAAAAGAAGAAAGATATTTACCTAGAACAGCTTCAACTAAAATTGAATCCATTGAAATTTCACTGCCGATTGTAACAATAAAGGAAATCGAATCAACGTATTTTGTTCTAGAGAAACTAGAAAAATTACAACACTCGGAGTACAGAAACATGAGTACCTACCTATAACAGATTTTTTTAAAGACCCCAGACGCCACATACTTTTACCTAAGAGGTGCCCCTAGCTATTTTAACAGTTATTCACAATTCTCAGTGAAGTTGGCAGCTCAACTGAGACCACCAATGTGATTTCTTATATAATTTTTCTCATGTGCAACAAAAAAGAAGAAAGATCTCAACTAAAATTTAATCCATTGAAATTTCACTGCGATTATGAAATAACAGCTTTATACGCTATTACCAAAATATATCCAAACCGGTATATGCGGAAATAGCTAAAAAATCAAATTTTATCCTGACTGATTATTACAATAAAGGGAATCGAATCATCTTATTCTGTTGTAGAGAAACTAAAGAAATAACAATACACAGCGTACAGAAACACAGAGTGTATCAGATCTGTTTATAGGCGTCACATAACCTACCTATAAGTTCTGGCCCAAACCTTTTTACCAGTTATTCACTATTTACGGTGAAGTTGGCAGTACAACTGACCACCAGTGTGATTTCTTTGATATTTGTTCTCATGTGCAACAAAAAAGAAGAAAGATGTATAACAGTATTTCGATTAATTCAGTGTCAACTTAAATTTAATCCATTAAAATTGCACTGCACTGCACTTACGAAATAGCGGTTTTAAACGTTATTACTAAAGTGCATTACCACCGAACTAACAACAGCGTTGAGGCGTGAAATTAAAAAAATAATCGCGATTTAAATAAATATAATAATATGGCTGCGTAAGACCCTAGAAAAATTTAATAATGAAACGCAGGTAAGAATTATGAAATATAATACCAAAAATATTACCAACAATTGAAAGCGGAAACAAAATAAGGGAGGTTCGAACCACACCAATGTCGTGCTACGTGTGCTACGACTGAAATTTCATACCACTGTATGAAATTTCACAAAATGATTCTAAGGATTGCACTTTTTTAAGAATACATAAATTTGTTAACATTCATACCATTGTGATTAGATTAAATTTAATTTCTCATCTTCACTTTCACGACGGACTAAACTTCACTGCTCAGCAGACCAAACTAGTAAAATGTTTAGCGTGGAAAGACCTATATTATATAACAAGCAATTAAATTCGTTTAAAAACTGCTTATTTTTGCGCTTGCACTTTTTGGAAGTGTCTATTAGAAAGTGAGGTAAGAACTAAGCAGGGAGATAAGGTATACCTACAAGCAAATTGAAGTTAGATACACATAGGATACTTATACCTACTTAATTAAGAAACAACAAGCTTCTTGGCCGTCCACAACTGGCTTATCCATTAGCCAGCGGTTAGTTAAGTAATTAGGTTTACTTACTTGAAAAGTTCAATAAGAAATGTTGAAACAAAACTTCATGGTGACTATTTCAGTAAATTTTAACTTGTTACTTCTCACACGTATAGGTACACAATAATTATGAGGATAACAGATTACTTAACAGTAAATTAATGTGTCCCAGTCGCATTTGAGCATGCCCGTGACATTGAATGTGCGAGTGTGGGCGGCGCTGGGCATCCGGCGCAGCGGCGACGCCAATCCGCCTAAACATTCTAACGTTCGTGCTGCCAGGGCAGATTGCTCCCGCGCTTTCGCCGGCACCGACGTGCCCGCCACCAGGCCTGTCCGGAACGTCGTGCTAACATTCACTCGCGCAAACTTGTGCTCCTAATTACTTACCACTTCTCATTTTACCAATTACTCAGTGACACTATTGCCTTAGTGACGTGAAACGTTTTTATGGACTTACAACTACGTCGAGGTCAGTACAAAAATCTTTCAATTGTGTAAGTATACTCTTATCAATAAAATTATGTGATAGTAAATAAAGTAGTAAAGATTTTACTGATAGAGAAAACGTAAAAAATTCTATGATTATATGATGCTTACAATATAGGATAACGTTAACATGGAATTTTCCTGTGGACCTTGGACTGAAATTAACTTGAATATTACAAGTAAATAATATAAACAATATGTGTTTATACAGGAAATCCTAGTTAGTAGAACTCCAAATTTTGTTTTATTTGGTTTAATAATAAATAGATTAAATTGGTAATACCAAGGTGTGTCATCAGCTGAAGAAAGGCATTGGACATTGTTGTCTGAGGGAAAAAAGGATAACTTACAAAAAAAACCTAGTTAGTGGTCAGAGTTATGTATGTGATTGTGTGGGCGTTATAATAATAATAATTATAATAATAATATATCATCACGGATAGGACTATTGTTGCCAATAAGCCTGATATCGTGATGATAGACCGGTCTCAGCGCCGGGCAGTCCTCGTTGACATCACCATACCACATGATGAGAACCTCGTGAAAGCAGAAAAAGACAAATTAAGTAAATATCTTGACTTGGCTCACGAGGTGACCGCTATGTGGGATGTTGACTCAACGATCATCGTCCCGATAGTTGTTTCAGCGAACGGCCTCATAGCGAAGAGTCTCGACCAACATCTCAAGAGGCTCTCGCTGGACGGTTGGATCAAGGGTCGAATGCAGAAGGCAGTACTCCTTGACACGGCGCGTATCGTCAGGAGGTTCCTCACTCTGCAGCCCTAACCACCGGTAGCTTGAGTCCTGCCCCGCTACCGGTGGCACTCTAGGTTAAAGTTTTTTATAGTAATTTTGTTTAATATTATTTTATAAAATTAATGTAAAAACTTTTACTTAAGAAAAGAAATAAATAAAGAGATAATTATAAATAAAACATTGAATCATAGCTCGCATGCTTATCAGGGTTACTAAACAAAGGGCACAAAGCTCAACAGTTGTCTAATTCCCAAGTATCGCTGACAAAATTTTAATGAAGTAATTCAAAGACACTAGTGTCGATTCGGTTTTGAATTCTCTAAAACGAAACTAATTTTGACAGGTCTAATAGTATTGCTGTCCTTGTCTGATCACGAAAGTAAAAAAGGACAGCATTACTATTAGACCTGTCAAACTTAGTTTAGTTTTAGAGAATGAAAAACCGAATCGACCCCAATATATGCTTTACTAGCATTTTAGACTAGCAACATATTAATACATAATAAATGACTGAATACCCAGTAACAAAAAACACTGCAAATATTTTGATACTTATAGTAGGTACCGCTTTCAGTTAATTAGCTAGACTGTTTGCTTTAGACTGCTTCCCTCTCGCCCGGAGCTTCAGAATGAGAGATAACAAGTACCTAACGGAAATAAATAACTACACCTGAGGGTATAATCTGGGTTGAGTACATTTTCCAATCCACTTTAAGTAGGTATAGACTTATGGCAAACCACAGATAACGTCTTTGTTGGTATTTCCGAGACAAAAATGATGACAATAAAGCTTGAGATTAAAGTATTTCAATTTAGTATCTTTTTCTTTCTTATTTATAAAAATCAATTACTATAATTATGTTAGTCTCGCTAAAACTCGAGAAC
This sequence comes from Opisthograptis luteolata, assembly GCA_931315375.2. Lineage (NCBI taxonomy): Eukaryota > Metazoa > Arthropoda > Insecta > Lepidoptera > Geometridae > Opisthograptis > Opisthograptis luteolata. The sequence continues at coordinate 10,963,554 of OV928033.1, forward strand.
GGCTGGACTGATTTGGCTAATTTTGGTGTTGAAATGTTCGTGGAGGTCTAGGGAAGGTTTAAAAAGTGAGAAAAATTTGAATCATTGCCAGGAAAACCTGAAGAACAGCGCTTTTCTTTTTCCCATATAAACGTTTTTTAAATAAAAATATGTAGAGTCAATTTGAACTTTATTGCTATTTAATAAAGTTGATTGATTTTTTGATTTTTCGATTGAGGCAGTGCGAAGTCTGCCGGGTCAGCTACTTTTGAATAAAAACGTAAATGTGATGGCGACTAAAAAAATACCTCAAATTAAATGTTTCTTGGCCATTCTATTGCCGATTTAAGGAGGTTGAAATAGTCGTAGCCAGTTTTAAGTTTAACGTTTATCACAGTCATATTGTTAAGTTGTACCTATCCTAATAAATAATCAGTTTTTGTAAGGAATAATGCAGTCATCTCTGAAACGGTTCAGCTAAATAGCAGCTCGAAGCTTTGTCCCCACAAACAGCTTAAAGGCTAATTTTAATTTAAGTTGGTGAAGGCAAGGCTTCAGAGCCTTATCGGTCTTCTATAGGTTATATTTCGGAGTGTGCGTTAGAACTAAGCGCTTAACTTTATTTTACCATCCCCTTTCCACCATCGGTCAACAAAACGTAAAGCAGCACGACATCCGTACATGGTTGATATTTTCTCCGATTCGTACAAAACGCTTCGCTTTTACATTTATAAAGCGAACAGCGAAGGAACAGAACAACACCGTCATTGTTTCCTGTTAAGTATAATTTGAGAGTCATTCAAGAGTGAATTGGTATATATTCTAGGCAAGCATGTTTCCTCATCGGCCACGTCTTCACTTACCATCAGGTGAGACGGTCGTCAACTGTTTGCCTAAAGTGATTTTTTAAAATAATTTTATTAAATTTTGAAGAGCTACGTCATATTGCAGTTGATTGAAATCGGTGCAAAACTATTTGATCGTTTTTAAATACAAATTTATTTTAGTGAAATTACGTACAAAGCGACCGTTTTTGTGCCTAAATTACCTACAGTAAAATTCTCGTAGCTTATATACTCGTGTAGCCTAGAAAAAGAACCTCAAAGATCTAATATTATTATAATAATATAGTTTCAAACATAATGTATAAAAATGTAGGTATAATAGGGTGAATTTGTAGGTACGTAAGTAATATCACCTTATATCACTCGCGTAGTGTAGACGTCTAGCTATGGTATCGAAATAAAAGCATCAATACCGATATCATCATCGAAACGAACGTATTGAGTTACCAAGGTATCGAATACATTTTAGCCGACTTTTGGTGAGTCATAATTTGCGTATAAAAAAATGCTGAAACGTGTTATTTTCTGATAAAATGGTAAAAAATCGTTTTTAACTGGTCCACATAATTATTTCGATAAAAATGATACATTTTGTTTTTGCTAAACCTGTACAGATGTACCAACCACTCATTAGTCATTAAACATGATCCGATTGGGCTGACCATAGAGCATAGGTTGACAATACGAGTGATGTGAATTCGCTATGAAAGAAAAATAATGAGTCACACTCAGCCAGTAAAAGAAGTATCATCTAGAACAAAAATACTCGGCACCGTTAGAAAGGTATCAAGTAGGTAGAGGTATACGAGTAGGTACTCATATACTCGATATTTTCACATAGCCTTTAAAATGTTTGGTAATGTTACAATTGTTTGTTCAACATTTATAAAGGATCATTTTTCTCATGACTATTTTCCGGTAACTCGATTCACAGCACGGTAAGCAGGATGTAACAAGTGGATCGAAAAAACGTGAACTTTGAACACCCCACGCAGAAGCAAATACAAGTTTCAAAACTTTCTATTCAGTACAATTCTTAGGACTCTTAAGTAGTATCTAGTGTGTTGCATAAGTACCAATAAAACAAAATGAGTAGGGACATACTTAACACGCAATATTCTTAACTAGGGTATATTAGAATGAGCGTTTTTATCGCTTAAAGCGATTTAATAAGACAACCTTTGGATGGATATTGGATAATATCAGAAAAGGACAAAAAATAGTAATTTATAAAAATTGACTACCTGCAATCTTATAATCAAGTGTGGGTTAGTAAATGACGCATGCCCTTGAGTGTTATAGTTCTTGGACATGCCGGATACCTCAAATTTTTCCCTTTAGTGTTTTGACCGATAGAAAATCTGCACATAGCTTATCAAAGTCATAGGTGCCAGCGCCATTTAAGGTGCACAACATGTTACCGTTCGGCCACCACTGCTCTCTCTCTGTGATTTATCTCTGTGAATCATTATTACATTCAAAAGCCCCAGCTTTTAAGTGTATAGGAAACCTTAAAAATATTTTTGTAAAAAAAATCGATTTGAACGTTATGCTCAAAATGATTGCTTAAATGTGGTTTATCAAAAATCGTAAAAATGAGGTAGCGAAAAAAGTAGTCCTAATGAATTGTAATAAATTGTCAATAATGGAGCGTTCATCTAATACATTTTTTTTTTTTTATAAATATACTATTATACCACTTTCCCCCGATTTCTACGGAGACCTTTTTTGGGTTTTCTTATACATATTAAACTTATACGAAAAAAAAACTGTTTTACAGTACTCTAATAAAAAATACTTGACACGCATTAAAGCAGCCTTTGACCGAGTGAATAAGCCCCACTTTCAAGGTTTAGATTAGTATTTTTAATTTTTAATATAATAGTTACACGGTAGTTTTGGTTTTTTATGTTGCCCAAATGATTTGTAAATGAAATAATAAAACTGACTGATTAGTACGGCTTGTTTCATGGAGCGCCACAACGAGAGATAGAGAGAGAAATAGAGGTCAATTCACAAAATTCAAAATTCATAGAAGCTTGTTTTGGCCACGTTCAATATGCGCGTGTATACAGCTTCCTCGATGAGATTAACTGCAAACGACATAAATAGTACCAACATTTAGTGGACATTTGATTTCAATTAATCTCATTGAGGAAGCTGTAAGCATGCACAATTGCGCACGAATATGCACAGTGCCTGTAAAGGCACATGCTATCGGAACAACTTGCGACGCGACTAACTCTTGATACGTGAGCGTTGTAACTTTTTAATTACTTTTAGAACTGAAAAATTTCAACCACAAAGCGGTATTCCAGTGATAGCTTCCAGGTCTTCCTCTCCACTTCAAATAGGGTGAAAAAGATAATGAGTAAAGCGGCTTTATTATGTGATCGACATCACAATTCGATATCACAATATTAAAGTACTAGGAACAAAGATAAAACCGTTACCGACAATAGTTATTTGTTATGCAAGGCTGCAAAGTTGTATTTTGGCGCGAGTACTTGTATTGAAACCTGAGCAAGCGAAGGAATAGGATTGAAAATATAGAATCCCGAGCGTAGCGAGGTTTCAAACGTACGAGACGCAGAATAACTTTGCAGCCGAGCGAAACACACAACTTTTCACATCGCTACAGCGAGGAAAGTGCTAGTTGCAACAAAAACAGATAAAATAAGTTTTTTTTTTTCACGCAATAGTCGTGCTGGCCCGTTCCATTATTCCAAAAAGAGGTTGGCACACTAACATGAAATAAGTATTGTTGCATTTTAAGTGGTATAAATATATGATCAATTTTAAAAATACTTTCCATGCTAGCGCGCAAAATGCGCTTCTGCACTCAGATTTCGAATGATAAACAGACTCTTTCCGAGCTTGTGAGGTGAAAAATTAGTTGATCATACTCGATTTTCAAAATTTGTTTTAGATCAGTAATAAGTACATATTTGATTTTTGCTAACAACTGGAAAGGTAGCGTTTGACCACAACAAAACACCTGAGTTTATGTGATGATGCAGTAAAAGGTGGGTGTTCAAGATGATGAGGGTAATCGGAAAATGTGTTAATATTCATCGACCCACCCACCACTAGGCTCTATATTATAGAGTCTATAATGCAACTCCTTCAAAGGACTTGTAGATTACTAAATTTCAAGTAGGTACAGATTACAACAAAAAAAAATGCAATTGTAGTGAACTTGCTCCAATTCAATCAGTGAATATAATAATTTGAAAAAAATGAAAACCTTACCACTCCCAAAAAATTTACCGGCTTGGCATTTCTTGCCTGTTTTTTTCCGGTGTAGGGAGTTTGGAACAGCTGTAACTGGTTTTAGGTTTGAAAGTTGTAAATATTCAAATAAATAAACACATTTTTGAATTTTTTTAAATTTTACTTTGTAGTTTTGCTACCACATTCATCATGCGCATACCTCTGGGAAATGGAACTAACAACTTTGTTTTCGAATCTCTATAACTTGGAGTTTCAAGTCATAAGTTAAATAAGTAGGTACTTAGAACCAGCAAAGATAGTGGTAAAAGACAAAAATATAAAAAGTGTAAGAAAAAAGGTATGGTATTGTTCAGTCGTTTAACCACTTTAGTTGACAGCTAAAAAAACATTAACTCCGCAGATTGATTGTATGTAGGTTTAATTTTAATAACATGTATGCACAAATTTCGTTCCCTGTAATGGTGGCCGAAACAGCATTCGAATGACCTTCGGCTTACATTTCACGAGAACAATCAATGAGGCGAAATTTTCGGGCTTCGGTCTAATTATGACGTAGTCATTCACGAATACAATACGCTTAAATATTACATTATAGTCATTTGGTGCTCAAACAATAGGTGATCTGGAATGATTTCCGGGAGTTATTTTATAAATTTCGACGTACTCTTCTGAATTTCTACTTTGCTACCTCGTAGGGTAGGTTGCCGCCATTTTGAAATTTTGAATGTCACATATAACATTTTATTAACATTATCTCTTCTCCTATTAATTTCAGTATGATAATTGTTATGTTAGAAATTAATGTTCTCATGTTTCATTGATCCCTTTACTAAAAAAAAATCATTCGGACGGGAATCAATAAAATCTTTGAAGGCGCTTTGGACTACCCCCATCGGAGTTGAATTTTTTCCCTTGCAAGAGGCTATCCAAATTTCGAAAAAAATTGTAATCTGTTGGAACAAGGTCCGGGGAGTACGGTGGATGTCTTAGCCATTCATTCCAATTGATGCTCCTCTAATTTGGTAGCCATCTGTTGTGCAGTGTGTGGTCTAGCGTTATTCTGAAGCAGCTGTGAGCTAGAACGATTGAACAGCGTCGGTTGTGTAGCGGCTAGCTTTTCCGTCATGGTTTGCAGTTGCTGACAATTGACATCTGCCGTAATCGTCTGGCCAAATTTAAGAAAGCTATAGAGAACGACACGACACCGGCACTAGACCACCAAACGCTCACAACCAATTTTTTTTGAGTTAATTTTAGCTGGGGCAGGATTTGGCTGGTTTACCAGGGTTCATCTATTGCGATGAGCGTTTTCGATTATCGTAGGTACAGGATCCACTTTTCATCACATTCGATTTAAAATCCCTTAACTATTGTGCCGGTTGAGTAATGTCACTTAGCAGTCGAAGCGCGTTTGTCGGTTTGCTGCCGTCATTTCATGAGGTACCCACTTTTACCTTCCCAATTTGATTCAAGTGGATTAAAAAAGTTTTATCTCTAACACCACAAACGCAAAGAAAAATCCAAAAGAGGAAAAAACAAATGAACTACGGTTTTCAAAACACAATAGCATGAGTAAATAGCTGTATAGGTACATTTGAAATTGGTATTCCTAACCAAAGAGATCTCCTCTTTGGTTAGGAATACCAATTGAGATCAAACTGCCCAGTACGACAAAACGCCAATTTCATATGTAAGGACCTAATATAAATATGTAAAAAGTCAACAACATGGGTCCGATTTATCCTACTCCTACTAATACATATTACAAATGCAAAAATTTGTGTGTGTGAATGTTTGTTACCACCGTATCACCGTAACTACTAACCCAATTTTGATGAAATTTGAAAACTAGTAATAAATATACCTAAACAAACAACAAATACCTACAACGAGTATATTATTACGAGTATATTATTACAGACAAGTAGGTATTCCTATAAACTGCAGCTCTACGTTAAAACATGTAATATGATAAAATTTCGTTACATTTTTAATAATTTCATTTAATTCGTGCGAAAATAATAAATTACCTACTGTCAGCACGTAATCCGATAATAACAATTCATAGCACATTGAAATGCCATCTTGCGGTTGAATCAAATCGAATCTCCTAAAAGGCATTTAATATTCTCGTCAAATACAGGTTAACTTGAACTTCTAGGGACCAGTTAATGGACTTTCAAGTTGTACTAAGAAGGAGAACTGTTTTCTCATGTTATGTTAAAAATCAACATAATATGAATAATCCGTGGGCAATAAACAGTGCGGTAACCTTTCTGATACTACCTATCACAGAGTGTCAGAATACTAGTCATGACTTTTTTACGGAATTCATTTAGTTACTTCATTTGACTAATATGTTTCTCAAGCATTTTCATTTCAACGTCACTGAAAGAAAAATGATAATAGTAACGCCCACACCTTCACATTACATGGTATCTGACTCCTAACTAAATATGCTACATGCATATAGGATAACAGAAACTATGTGGATCGGGGATCCACAACAGCCCCAGACTCGGAACAAATACTGCATAATGTATATACATTATACATGTATGTATTCTACTTTTTCAAAGCCGTGAGATGCCGGCGGAGTAGAATAGCATCTCCCTTTAGTACCAGGTGTCGTAGAAGCCGACTGAGGTGCTTGATGGTGTTGCTGATCTCGATCTGCAGCATCGTCACGTTCAGAGAAGGAAAACTCGATACAAACCCGGATTGGTATCTCCGTAAGGCACGAGCCAGGTCCTGCAACCGACCCGGCTCCACGCGTAACGACTTGTCGTTCCTGTGGGTTCAGCCGGTTAGGTCGAGAGGGAGGTGTAGGCAGTGGGCAAACCTGCACTTCCTAAATGGTGTCCCAGGCGACACAGTGTCTGTGGAGAGGACACTCCACCTATGCAGCCTTGCTGCATGGATACCAACACGGAGAGTGGCAGTCACCGGTGATAAGTCTGCGCAATTGGGCGTAAGTGCGGGCGCCAGGGGTCATTCTCGACAGTGGGAGAGTCCATCGTAGGCTCATTGATCAGTTACCGCCCGCTTTAGCCGGGCAGCCCCCGGCCAGTAAGGTACCGATCCGCCTCAGCACTGATTTGTTTCTTTAGGGTGTAGGAAACACTAGACAAAATCTAGACAGTTGGTGCTGTAAATTTTCACACCTGTGCACAAACTGAAAAATATAAAAAACAAACAACCCAACTTATCCATGCGGCTTGGGACATGGAATGTCCGTACTATGAGGACAGGCCTCCCAGAGACCTGCGGAGGTTCAGGTTGCGCACAAGATCTGCGCAAAACATCTGTCATTGACACCGAGTTGGCAAGGCTGAGCATTGCTATTTCCGCTCTTCAGGAAACCAGACTTCCCGACACAGGTTCCATCAGAGAGGCTAACTACACCTTTTTCTGGGTGGGTAAGGATCAGAGTGCTATTCGTGAGCATGGTGTAGGCTTCGCTGTCCGTAACGATCTTCTTTCATCAATCGAACTACCTCGAGGAATATCAGAGCGCATAATGATAATGCGACTCTCAAGCAATTGTGGCTTTGTTACTCTGATTTCTGCATATGCGCCAACATTGGGTTCATCTGGTGAAGTCAAGGATCGTTTCTACGACCAGCTCACGGAAACCATGAGCTCGGTTCCTCGTGGCGACCATCTTCACATCTTGGGTGACTTTAATGCTAGAGTCGGACAAAATAACACCGCTTGGCCGGATTGCCTGGGTATGCACGGTGTTGGTAAGATGAACGATAACGGTCAGCGTTTACTCGAGTTTTGTTCAAAACACCGACTTTGTGTTACCAACTCTTACTTCAGAGGCAAATCTATGCATAAAGTGTCATGGATGCATCCACGCTCTAAGCATTGGCATCAGCTGGATCTGGCACTGACAAGGAAAAATGACCTTCGCTTTGTCCGTCACACGCGTTCCTTTCAGAGTGCCGATTGTGACACTGACCACTCTCTTGTAGTGTCGAGTGTAGCTATTGCTCGGAAAAAGATTCACTCTTCAAGGCCTCTTGGAAGGAAGAGAATTGATCTCGGTCAGACCAAAATTGAGGAGAAGGTAGAATTCTTCAGGGAGCTGGTGCACTCAGAGACCTCATCTTGGGATCACAATGTGTCTTTACAGGAGGAATGGGAGCGTGTCAAAAAAACCCTTACTGATACTGCTGGCGAAGCTTTCGGTTACCAGAAAGCTAAGACTGAGGATTGGTTTCTACAAAATATCAAGCACCTGCAACCTTTGCTCGACTCAAAGCGCCTCGCTGCTCTAGACCACCGCATGAACCCAAGTCCAAAAACCCGCGAAAAACTCGCAAAGGCCAAGGCAACGCTTCAACGCAGTACACGTTTCTTTGCTAATGAATACTGGTTAGGCCTTTGCCGAAGCATTCAGTGGTGTGCGGATTCAGGTAATTTTGGCGGAGTCTATTCAGGCATAAAACAAGCTATTGGTCCCGTTCCTAAAAAAACTGCTCTACTCAAAGAAATTGACGGTACTGTCATTAATGATTGTAAACGTCAATCGCAAAGATGGGTTGAACATTACACAAGTCTATACTCGCAGCCTGTCAACATACAGTCAGAAGCAGTTGACCTGGTCCCTAAACTGGCTACCTGGAGCGAGCTGGACGAGGTCCCAACTGTAGAGGAGCTTCATCAAGCCATAAAGCAGCTGAAGTGTGGAAAGAGTCCGGGTGGTGATTGCATTTACCCTGAACTGCTCAAATTCAATTTCACTACACCTCTCTTACATAACCTCCTTGTGAAGTGTTGGTCTGAGGGCACTGTACCACAGGATATGCGCGATGCCAACATTGTCACGCTGTATAAGGGTAAAGGAGATCGCGGTGACTGTAACTCATACCGGGGTATATCCCTTCTAAGCATTGTCGGCAAGCTCATCGCTCGTGTAGTCCTTAATAAATTGCAACATCTTGCTGACCGCGTCTATCCTGAGGCTCAATGTGGATTCCGGGCTGGGCGATCAACTATTGATATGGTCTTTACTCTTCGCCAGATTCAGGAAAAATGCAGAGAGCAGCAAACTCCATTATACATAGCTTTCGTGGACCTCAACAAGGCCTTCGACACTGTGAGTAGACAGGGTCTATACACAGCACTTGAGCTAATAGGATGTCCACCACAGCTCCTCAGTCTCATCAAATCATTTCACGAGGAAATGAAAGGGTCAGTTGTCTTTGATGGTAACATATCCGATCCATTTGACATGCGTAGAGGCGTGCGGCAGGGCTGCGTCTTGGCGCCTACCTTGTTTGGTATTTTCTTCTCGTTGCTCTTAAAAGCTGCGTTTGGTGTCGGCCAGCAGGGTATCCACCTTCACACGAGGACTGATGGGAAGCTGTTCAATATTTCCCTTTTAAGATCAAAGCGCTACCGCGAAGATGTTCACGTCGACAATCTTCTTTTTGCCGATGATGCTGCTTTTGTCGCATTTTCTCCCCAGGAACTTCAGTCTATGATGGACAAATTCTCGCATGCTTGTGATCTGTTTTCAATGTCAATAAATGGCAAAAAAACTGTGTTACTTACTCAAGGGTGTGCGGAAAAACCAGTAATTATGCTGGATGGCACACCGCTGGACATAGTCGACAAGTTTTGCTACTTAGGGTCGACCGTGGCGTGCAATCTTTCACTTAATGTGGAGATTGACATGCGCATCGGAAAGGCGGCGACCATGTTTGGGAAGCTTCGATCAAGAGTATGGGACAACAACCACCTTACCGTCCGAACTAAGATGTTGGTCTACCAAGCGTGTATTCTTAGCATACTCTTGTATGGAGCTGAGACCTGGACTTCGTATGCAAAACAAGAACGTCGACTCAATTCTTTCCATATGCGTAGTGTGCGTAGCATTTTAGGCCTCACATGGAAAGACAGAATCACGAACGAAGCAGTTCTTAAAAGAGCACAGCTGCCCAGTTTTACTGCACTGCTTAAACAGCGGCGTTTGCGGTGGCTGGGGCATGTGCATCGCATGGATGCTTCTCGACTTCCGAGGCAGGTCATGCTTGGTGAAGTAGCAGACGCGAAGAGGAATGTTGGTCGGCCTTTACTCAGGTTTAAGGACTGTGTTAGGCGAGATTTGGTCTCCTTCAACATTGACCATAGCATATGGGAGAAGCTTGCTGATGATGGTATTCAGTGGAGGAGTCAGATTAGGAAAGGTCAGAAGCTCCATGATAGAGTCTGGTTTGACAAGCTTGCTGAAGAGAGAGCGAGGCGGCTCGTCAGCGATTCCATTCCAACAAATGCTAATCACATCTGCACTAAATGTGGACGAGCCTGCCGTTCACGTATTGGTCTGTATAGCCACCAACAAAAGTGTTCTTCAAACCCCACTGATACGGTTTGAATCGTCTGTCATAGACGTCTAAGGCCATGTATATATATATATTCTACTTTTTCACTTATGATGCAACAAAGGGAGCACAAACTGTCTCATCAAGTGGGACCACGAGCTATATACTTCACGGCTACGATTTAGGTCCCGCCAAGCAATGGGGCCACGAGTCAAAAATCCATTTTCTCCATAACGGAGCAATAATAAAGACAAGGAGCTCTGTTTATGAGACACCCTTACACATTAACACTAACCTTAGTTAGAACAGTTAAGTGACACTCCCATAAAATGCAACTCAATAAAATAGTGTTTACGCAATAATCAATACCCTCACGGCTCGGTATAGGCCGACACCATTTAAAATAAATACACGATGGAGAATACTAATAAGCAACGATGACAATCGATAATGTTATTGGATACTAGCATCTCTCCCGCGACTTTGAATGGTACACCGGGGTCATATCACCCAAATGAACATAGAGGAAGAAATCGATAAGGAAAAAGTATAGATCGTTGATAAGGATAATACAATATTCCGCATATTGTATCTCAGCATTTTGGGAGATATAAACTTCAAAATGAATGTAACCATATCAAAAATAGAAAAAATATTACAAACCGTTTCAAGTATCCAAGTATAATAGGAAACAAAAACACAAAAATTCCATATAGATGTATTGGGTCAGTCCCTATTATTCCACCGACCTAAATAGCCGATCACGGGTAGCGTTTGACGTCACCTAATGAGTGACGATGTGGTCGAAGGTGGCGCCACGATACACCTTGATTGAACTGGCTCTCAAGTGAGTCTGACCAAACAAATTAAACCAATTACTTTGCCCAAGCACGTAAAAAAAACAAGTTTATTACAAGTTTGCCAGAGCAAAATATCAGTCAAAATATAATCAGTAGGTAATTCCTATGAAGTATTTTGTTTATTTTTTCAACACCGAAACTAAATGAATGATAAAATATTATAAAAAGTGGATTTTCAGTTTCAAGGTCCGCTGGGCGGAGGTTTTGGTATATTAGATAGACTAATTATGAATGCTACTTTTAATGGAGAAAATACCAGCAGTTCCCGCAGCACAACGAGAACCACCGGTGTAAATGTGGTGCGCAGCAATGCAGAGTACCTATAAACATTAAAATTCTTGCCATGTCTAAGTGATTCGATTATTATATTGACTATACAGTTTTTCTAAAAATAAACGAAATATTGCCAAGGATAATTGTTTATATGCGACAGTCTCTTTGAGAAATCCGACGACGTTATCAAAGATCACAGTGCAATTTGATTAGTGAGTGACCGGATGTTGTAGAATGAATGGAAAGAGGGTTTACTTCGAGAAAAGGGTTCATGTAACAGAGTTATTTATCGTTAAATGACGCTTTACCTATTACAAGCTAGGTCATATTGCAGTGCAATTAATATTAGATTAGCCTCATAGAGCGTTCAATAATACAGGAAGGTAGGTAAATATTTATTTAAAAAACACCTTTTGTTGCAGCCTGATGTTGGAGTGTTCGTACCGGTTCTGTGATGTGGGCTTATATTATAGCCGCGACCAGAGGAGACTCCAGGCCGTCCATACGTAAACGCAACCCAACTAACACGTCAGATGACCCCCTGTCGTAAGAACCTTTCGTTATAAAACGCTTTGTAGATAAACACTAAAGATGTGTGAAGATAAAGTAATGTAAGTATCTTTCTTTTGTGAGTAGTTTGAAAATTTTGAATAGCATAATTACGTAGACACACAAGATAACTTTTAGAATATATATATCTTACACATTCTTAACTTTAGTTTAATCTATGTAAGAAAACAATAGTAACACGTTTTTATGTTAATTGGTAGGTACAAAACATCTAGTAGGTAATTAAGTAAACCTAAAACTTCTTTAGTACAGTGGATATTGTATAAAAACACAAAAAAGATGTATTTGCCATCGAAAAAAGTTATTTTAATTCGATGATTGCATTGCAACTAGAGGATTCGATCCCGGGACCATTGCGAATACAATCCCGGGATTATCCTGGGATCACGAGATTAACTGTAGACAATCCCGAAATTCCGGGATTAGAAAAATCGACCGGGATCGAATCCTCTAATTGCAACCCACGCATTTGCCCCCAAATCATCCGCTGCAACGATCAAACGTGTGACGCGATACAAAGATCATTCGTATTTATTAGTTTCTATAAACATAATATCAAGTAAAATCGAATGAAATAAAAATCATAAGCGGATTAAAATCAAGCGTCGCTATCAAATCCATAATGTGAAAATACGGGAGGAACGTGTAGGACGGAAATAGTTATTTCTCGTATTGAAAGTAATTATTCTAAGTGATGTTCATTTAAAATAAATCTTGTCGAAGCAGTGTTATTATTTTTAACCAGGTTCTGTACATGGATTTGCCGCTTTGACTACAGGTTGTAATCTAACATTGGTGAAATGGTATCTCTACACTACAGACTACAGAGTTGTGGTTCAAAAAGTCAAACATAGCAACACAGTTTTTTTTTCAATCTATATGTTTTCTTTAATATTTTACACACACAACGTGCAGCGTAGTGTTTGATTACAAGTCACCTGATGTTAAGTGACGATGTGGTTGAACTACACCACGCTACACAGGCGAGTGAATTACTTATTATTTCACTTTGGTTTAACTCAGTTATTATTTTCAACAGTTATAGCCCAGTTACAATTTTGTTAAATGTATATAAGTTAAGAATTATGGTCTGAGTTTTTTGGTACATGAGTAGGTATTATATAAATATATACATCTCTATATATACATACATATAAGAATCAAAGTCCTGAATGACTGATATCAATGCACAGCCTAAACAGCTGATCTTAAAATTTAGAGTGTTTTTGTCTTGATGCATAGGGATGTACTAAGAAAGGATTTACGACGAAGTAGCCGAGTTGATAGTGCGAAGCTAGCGGTCCCAGGTTCGAATCCTGGTAAGGGCAAATATATGTGTGATGAGCACGAATATTTGTTCCTGAGTCTTGGATATTTCTATCAATATAAGTATTTATTTCTCTAGATAAGAATGTATATCGTTGTCTAGTGTCATAATGCATGTTTCGAGCTTAATTTGGGGCTAGTTCAATTTGTGAGCAATGGTCCCCGATATATATTTATTAAAACTCATCTTCTAAGGGAGGTAAAAATAGGATTTTTTTAGCCCACGCAGGTGAAACCGCGGGGAACAGCTGGTATAATTATATGAAAATATTCAAATTATTGATAATGAGCAATTGTCTTCAGGCTCCTATGTTGTTATGCAGTTTTCTGACTTAATTACAAAAACTTATCTAATAATTTGGATTAGGTTCGTTAGTTATTATACGCACCTAACGTAGGTACTAATATTATACAAGAAAGTACCACACGGAGGTAATGTAAATATTTCACACCAGTTATGCACCAATATTAATGTATATAATGTATACATTTTTTTTCTTTTTTGTTAGGTATCACACGATTAGTGTATGTGCCAGTGTCATGTATAAAATATTTTAAACTCAGAGTATAAATGATGATGATGAGATGAGGATAGTGTAGTGATAGTGTAGTGATAGTGTAGTGCCGCCAAAAAAGTCCTTGTATATACTTGTGATACAATGTAATTGCTTAATAATTTTGTAGATACCGCGATGAGAAGGTCTTCACGCTATGTAACAACGTGGCGTCTCTGCCTGGACCATCGGCGTTAAACGTACAAATACCGATTAGAACAAGCGAACGAGTCACCACTGCACCACCAGCGCCAAATAACACTTCACAGCTCTTACACATGCGAGCTGAGAGACTTGAAGATGGTGTAAAGCCTTATGAAGAAGAGGTGAGTGAATTAGCTAGCAACAAGCGGAAAAAAAAAATGTTTTCGCCGATGCAAAATGTTTCGGACCCATGTCCGAGGACAATTGTATAAAACATACATTAAAAAAAAAAAATCCCGGTAAGGACAAATATATGTGTGATGAGCACAAATATTTGTACCCGAGTCTTGGATATTTCTATCTATATATTATATTTATTTCTTTATATATAAGTACCTATGTATATCGTTGTCTAGTACCCTTAACACAAGTTTCGAGCTTAATTTGGGGCTAGGTCAATTTGTGTGCAATCGCCCCAGATATTTATTATTATTATTATTAATTACCACAATTGTTATATTATTTTGCTTTTACAGGTTAGCGTTTGACCACAAGTCACCTATAGTACAAGTTTTGAAAACTGTAAAAGTTTTCGTAAACGTCAAAGTTTACTACCGTCACTCTCTTCTTATTTTGTATTTTATCAACATATTATACTTATGTGCCAAAGTCATCAGGCACCCCTTTCTCTCTCTCTCTCTCTCTCTCTCTCTCTCACACACACACACACACACACACACAAAACACACACGAGTGACGCTATACATCATTATTGCTTACCAACATGAAAGACTATTTGAAATCAGTACAAATAATACAGTCGCGTAATTGACAATTATACTCATTAAACTCGTAGATACTGTTTAGAATTCAAAGGAAACGTTAATTAACCAAAATGCAGGCAACATTTTGCCAGTAATATCGTTGTCATTCAGGCAAATTGCACAAACGTAGGTACATTCCCTTTGAGCCTAACATTGCGAGCACAATCAGGTAGGTACCTATTGTCAACATTTGCAACTGAATAAGGCTCCAACTGCACACAAACGATCTCTATTAGCTCGTGATTTTTATAGTTTTCATTATAGTTTGCAGTTGAATAGGCCTCTATCACAACTTGTCTTTCAGTTACAATAATGAGTTTTATGTTCAAAGAAAGAACTTAAGTTTAGTACCTACATGGGTATATATGTTTAGTATCTACATGGGTTTATAAACAAACAGGTATTTTTAGTGGGATGTGATGACACCTTAACTATAAAATTAAGTAGGTCATATCAATAGGTAATTTTAGTCTTGATATTCTGCTCTTTGGTTATTAATGAATTTCTCTATATTTTGGGTATTTTTAACTGAAAAATCAACCAATCTATAATATTTGAATACTAAAAGTATAGTACCTAACCGAGATATTCTCGCTTTATGTAATGGTATCGAAGTAAGTACCTACCTATCACAAAGATTAAGCACTCGTGTTGGTTCATCCTACTAATAATTTTAAACGCGAAAATTTGTATGTATGGATGGATGGATGGATGTTTGTTACTCTTTCACGCAAAAACGAATGAACGGATCTGAATGAAATTTGGAATGGAGAAAGCTTATACCCTGGATTAACACATAGGTTACTTTTTATCCTGGAAAAAGGTTCCTGCGGGATTGCAGGAAGACGCGGATGAAACCGCGGGGTGCAACTAGTGATATATAAATTATATTATAATTATGACCAACATTACCCAAGCAACAAGTAACAGGCAATGATTCGGTACAAACTGCTTAATTTGGGTAAAACGTTTAGATCGCAAACACGGTTTTAATTGAGTCGAAGCTTTGGAACATGATCAACGTAATGTATTAACTTTTAAAGGGGCAATTAGACATATTACGTTTGGCGATGGTGGTCGAGCAATCAGTATTTACGACGGAAGCTACGGTGAACGCGTCATAAACGTGCCATTGGGAAGTCAGCGGTGGTGCGCGATCCTCATAGCCCATTGTTTCGACGGTGCTGCCTTGGACACACAGAAACTTACCCATTGAATTTTGACTTGATATTCATTCCCACTACGGCAGTGCTAGAAACGGACGCTGGGAAAAACTTAACGACGCGACGCGCTACATTGCATACGTACAGAAATAATCTATTTTTTCACACACGCTTCAAATTAGACTTTCGTAATTGACATCGGTTCGTCTCATCGTGTTAACGAAATTTTTGTTTAATTAAAGTGCGTTCCACACTGTCGTGTCCTAGCCTCTTCTGTCTATTACATTGATAACGATCTTTATTATTTGTCGACGAGTCTTAATTACTCTATTTACTTTGAAGACTTCAGTGTGGTGAGCAAGGAATTGGCACAATGCTATGAAACTCTTGTGACGGGTAGTTGGGTGTTCAAAAAGTAATAATGAGTCCAGTTTACACCATTCACAAATTTCGACTTAACAATATGGTACCGGTGAGTGAAATACATAATTATTAAGGATATAATTCATCGCATCAAAATACGAGTAGGTAAGTACCCAAAAAAATTTATTATATTTTGATACCAACCATAGAATCGAAGTGTCAGTGTTACAATATTTTTAACTAGCTCCACCCTAGAAACCGGGATAAAAAAGAAGCCTATGTGTATCCGAGGTACTATAAAGCTATTTCTATTCTAAACTAGCGGCCCGCCCCGGCTTCGCACGGGTATTTAACAAAAAAATCATTAAAAATTATAATCCACACATTATTGGAGTTTTAGTAAAGATCTCTACTTTTATTGAAATTAGACATCAATATTTATACGATACTAACGTCACTCAATTGTTTTGCCTTCCCGGAACCTCTCTAACTTTATGGTATGGTATTAAAGTTCAAATTGGCTCTACATTTTAGGAAGAAAACGTTTGTATGGGAAAAAGAAAAGGGCTGTTTTTAGGGGTTTTCCCGGCAATTATTCAGATTTTTCTCGCCGTAAAAACCATTCTTGGGCTTCAACGAACATTTTAAAAAAAGAATTGGCAAAATTGGTCCAGGCGTTGTTGAGTTATGCGCTTACCAACACATTTTGCGATTCATTTTTATATATAAGATTTCATTGAATTCTGTTTAGTAATTTAGCATGCAGATGTAACAAACATACACACTCAGTCGCACAAACATTCGCAATTACATTATAATAAAATTATTAGTGTAAATTCGTCAATTGCTATGCTAGTGAGTGAACTTGTTATCTTTAAATTTGTCATTGGAAATAAATTGAGTATAATTTACGTTCACGACAACATTACTAAAGATTTATTTTGCTATTTGACTGTAACGCTGTAAAAGAACACGAAACATACACTTTTAACCCTACAAGAATAAGACAGTAACATAAACCAATAAATTATACCACCATACCTCCCCCTCGTAACCTCCAGTGTATAAGGAGAGGGCGCTTGCTAATTGCTTCTATTGTGACATTAATAGCGCACTGTACGCAAATGAAACGTTCGTGTCTCGCGTTCTTAAACGAACGCAGGTCCTAGGACAAGCTGAAAATCAACATCTACATAAATATATCTATATATAATACTGGTATTTGATACGCATCTTAAGACAACATTGTACCAGAAGCAATGTCGTGTCATGTGTGTCGAAGCTCTACCGATGCAAATGAAATCATTTGGGCTAAAACAACCCAAAAAAGAATTGTTTGAGTGGCTAAAATAAAAAATATTGTGTCATTGAGATATTTAGGAACTAACCATTGTATTATTAACTATTGTATGCTTGTTTTAAGCTCATTATGCCGAAACACTAACACCTCCATTATGCCATATAAATTTCATAAATAAGAGAAACATATAAATTTAAACTGGTTGTTGGTATTTCTTTCACATCAAAACGGCTGGAACGATTTAGTTAAAAATTTAAAACTCTATTATATATTTTAATGTAGACCACAAATACTACAGTAAATAGTAAGTGCCTACTTTTTCTTGTGAACAATAAAAGATTGCGAGGAAAAATCAACTAAGTAGGAAAAAGACCTGCGATAGTGTTATTACTATACCTACTCCAGATTAGCTTGACTATAGATTAAATGCTCTACTAAAGAGTAATTTTCAATGAAAATTACGAGACGAAATGTTGAGTTTTCCTTCAATATAGGAAAATCTAAGAAAAACACAGACGCTCAGTTGGCAAATATTGACTTTACTGTTCTGTTATTATACAAATACAGACAGACGGATAGTGCTAGGCTCCATAATCAAATGTAAAAAAATTGATACGACTGCAAAAATGTAATGTCAGGTGTGGGGTTCGAACCCACGCTCCCTCTCGGGAACCAGAGCTTAAATCTGGCGCCTTAGACCACTCGGCCAACCTGACGGATGAATGTATGGCGAAACTTGATGTACATTAACTGCTCTCCGTAGGAACTTTTTTTGAACAAAAATTCATAAAAAGCAAGCCTTATATTTAATATAGCTCTAGGTCTGTCACTTGAAGTGTTGGCAGTTGATAAAACTGTTATTTGGACATACAATTTATTTAAAATTTCTAGGTAACGCTAGAAATAATCCAATTTTTGAAGGTATAATCCTAACATACCAGTTTTTACAACTTTTAGAAATACGAATACGCTTCCAGAAAAACTATAAATTAAAAATCATATAATTTAAAATACTTCCTTACCCTCGAACTAATGGAAAAAACAGTACCCACAAGATGTGCTTCTAATTGACTCCTGTAGGGACTGTGGATATCAGCTGATTTTCACCTTTTAAAGATAAGATTGCAATCTAACAAGATTTGTGCAGCGTCGCATCCCCAATCCCTAGCAATATCTGGTTATTATAGCATCGACCCGCAATGCCTTACAGCCCAGCCCTACAAGCTTTGTAAAAAAACTACTAAAAAGTACTATTGAAAAAAATCGATACGAAAAAAAATAACTAGTGTCAAGATTAAGATATACTACTACTTCTAATCTTGACAAGCTATGATTTTTTTTTAATCGAACCAATTGTCCAAATATAAGTCCAGCAGATGTAACCAAAACAAAAAACACGGTTTACGTGAAAATTAACAAGCCAATAAAAGTGTTTTATAAGTAAATATAATACAAACAAATACGTTCGCAGAAATCAAAGGCCACGAAACCAGTTGAAGTCAGTAGCCCAGTAAAACGATCACAATACTCTGGTTAACTTTTATATAGTTTACTATCATTCAACATAATTAACGTCACGTGTTGCAATATTGTTTAGGACTCTCAAGCAGTTCTGCCCACCGGCACCTCTAATGCTGATACTCCGCTGACACATCCGCTCATAATGAGCCAGTTACTAAACACGCAACGTATTTCAATTGTTAAGTACAATGTTTAAACTAAAACATAAATCCATATTGCAATCATGATGTCATATCAATGATGTTTGCATTGTTATTGCTATTTTATTACTTGAACACCAAATTTGATATATGAAATGAAATGATTTAAAAATAAAAAAAATATGTTCTGCTTTAATTTTACGTGCTTGCAAAGACTGCCGAAGACTGCCGCTTTAAACATAAAATATACATATTTATAATGCTGAGGACATGCAAATTAATTACAATTACAAATTAAAAATAGCATAGAATCAAGTCATAACCAACTACCACTACTAGCTAAAAAGTTTTAGACAGTGTCTCTTAATTTGAACCAAACTAAAAGGCTTAATTTTTTTCAATGAGACATTGATATAGGCTGATTAAAATTCATTGCTTACCCCACAGTTGACACTCGCTCGTGCTATAACGCGAGTATGGCACCCCATACTAACTATGCACGAGCGTTATTCTGCCTCGTACGAGGTAAGACCATTCTTTAAGGAAGCTATTTGTACATTATATTGTTATCGTGAAGGTACAAAGGATTTCTACACCTTGTGCCATACCCATGGGTAGGGGTCATGGTTCAGTCAAAAATAGTATTGCGAAGGTTACAGTGAAGGTAAATGTTTGCTAACTATTGTTACCTATACCTAATTTAAAGCGAAATGATTTGATTGTTTGTTTGTTCCGGATAAACCTAAAAACTAAAAAATCACTTCTCATTGTGATAAACTGTAGTCCTTGCGGGTGAAACCGTGAGGAACATCTAGAAGTAAATAAAATTAAAATAATATGCGAATGATAGGTATCAAGTGATAACGTTTTCAGCAAGTATAAAAATAGAATGTAATAGAATTATCTATTGTAACGTAACAGTCAGAGATAGAATTTATAGTCTATGGTTTTGGTTTTATTAGAATTAGAGCTACGTGACTAATAATAACTTAGAGCAATTTTTTGATCCATTTCGTGCAAGATTTGACCGCGTACGATGTGCTATATGAAATCTAATAAAAGTGTAGGTACACATGAAATATTAGATTTTAATGATTCTCAAGATGATTAAACGCCCAGTTATGACGGCCATAAACGTGCCGAAGCGGAACGTGGACTAAATGTTATTGTTATTCAAAACAATTTTAAAGTTCTGTTGTCCTGGAAATGGTGCAGTATAAAATATAATATGTGCATATTGTAGCAAAAGCTGCTTAGATGTTCATAGAGATTATTTTAACACACAACACTTAAAGCTTGAATTTTTGCACGTGTATAACTAGATACCAATTAAGTAAATTGATAGCACGAAATGATCGATTTTTACTTTCAAAGATATTTGCGCTTGTTTATATGCACAAAATACGTCATGCAATTCGAAAAATAAACATAAGCTCGTTTGTAGTTTATTTGATGTTTAAAGCTCCTATTCAGAGAAAAAAAAACCTAGAAGATTATCTGTATGTACCTAATTAATTGTTTGCATTAATGAAAGTTTGTTATTTATAGAAATACGGTTGAAATAGTTAAGCTCCTATTCAGAGAAAAAAAAACCTAGAATATTATCTGTATGTACCTAATTAATTGTTTGCATTAATGAATGTTTGTTATTTATAGAAATACGGTTGAAATAGTTAACGAGTATTAGTGATGATGATCATGATGATAATAGTCCCCTACTCCCCAGTCCCTATATCACAACTGAACAAACCCTTCAAACTTTATTTCGTTTACAATCACATGTCTCGCAACGAGACAAATCTTGAGATCAAAATCTCGAAGAACTCTCTGTAAGTATTAGTGAGACGTAGGTACAGGTACTTTTAGTTGATGCTTACCCTACAAGGCTACAACCCTACCTTACAATAAGCTTGAATTTTCGGTGAAGGAAAACTTCGTTCGTGAAACCATGGCTTGGTGGTAGGCATTTTCTAGTGCTCGCCTGGCTAGCTACCAACGCACAATGCTAAAAAGGATATTTTATCCAATATACTTACAGCTTTTTCTTACGCAATGATATGTATTTCACAGACTGTTGGCGAAACAGATGCTGGAAAATCTTGGTACCAAAAACAATGGTCGAGTTTCACACAGAGCCTCCGCTACCGCATCAGCGGCAAGAGTCGCACCAAACCCCCGGATTGGTACCTGGACAAATTCTCAGCGAAAACCTTCATTGATCCCGACGAACCCCTTTACCAGACTAAAAGATCCAAGTTATTCTGCGGATTGAAGCTCGCATTTGACCCTACGATGCTATCCCACTATAGAGTGAGTTGCATGTTACATTGAAAAATTGAACAACTAATATTTACACCTTCACTTATACCACATGCAATTCCTTATTCGCACTTCTTAATAATTATATACACTATATCTACACATTTATAATATAAAAGCCTAACACAGTTTTTGCTTTAACAATGCAATGGCAGTCATACTAACACAACTTTGCACAAGCTAATGAATTGCACAAGTAGGTATGCTTGATCGTGAGGCGACGCTATCAGAACCGTTTCCATAAGCTCCTATATACCGGGTTCTCTTACTGGTAATAGGAGAACGGGGACTATTATGTCCATACATTATGTTATGCCGAGTTCTGGTAAAATAAAATATAAAAACCATTAGCACAAAGAAGAAGTTCAGTTCTTCAATAATGTTGTCAACAAGTCTCACAAATAAGTGAAATGTTTTCTTTTATTTTATTCTTTCCGGACCTTTCATTAGGTAACAATGGCATAGGATACAACACAGTGGTACTAGGTAACATTAGGTAAACACAGTAGGTACCATCAATGACACTATCTAATGGTAAGTACTATGGCAAAGCATCGAATAGCATGATCATCGTCAGCTGGAAGTCCACTGCTGTACATAAGCCTCGCCTTTTAAACGCCTCCATAAACGGCTGTAAGCCATTTTGATCCCACGACTTTTACGATCTCGTTGGTCCACTTAGCCTACAGCCTACCAACAGAACGTCTTCCGATTTTTGATTGCCACTCGAGAACATCCCACTACAAAATCTCCTAGTGTTTCTACCTAGTGAGGTACAATCACGGCTCTCTCCACTACAAAATCTATAATGGTTATGTTTACATATTTTTATTATACCTATTAGTTATACGAGGCCATTTAAAAGGAGCATACTTCTCAGTAGAAACATATGTGCAATGTGCATAGTAGTACTCGTAATTCTACTAGTAGGAAAACTCGGTAGATATGTTGCAGTTGGATTGTTTATTAAGCTGTTTTACAGAACCGCTAGCTATTTCACAAAACAGCTCCGCTAAGTAAAACAACTGAAAGACTAAGCTATCTTACTGCGACAGAAACATAAGGAAACGGTTGATACTAGCCAAATGTGACTCGTCATAAATACCTGAAAGGATGCAGTTACGTGTATTTAGCTGATTAGTTTATTTTCCAGTGGCTAGCAGTTGTCTCATTGGCCATTCTCTACAACGCGGTATTTGTCATCGGGCGAGCAGTGTTCTGGGAGCTGGACAATCTGACGTATTCCTGGTTCATTTTGGACTATGTGTCCGACTTCGTCTACCTTACTGACACCATCGTACACCTCCATGAAGGTATGCGAGCTATGCGCCAATTTTTGTTCATTTTTAATTAAACCACTTTGACCTTTATGTTGTTGCCGTTACTCATACATTGGAAGATATAATTATTATGTGATATATTATAATAATTGGTACTATAACTAATCCGCTGGTAATTTTTCAACCAAACTTCATGACTAAAACCACAATCAAGAAAAACTTAGTGGGTTTTTGGTGACATAATTTACTTCCGCCCGAAATTAATAATCGATCCTGATCCGTTATCCGCGGTTTTGGATCGATATGTCATCACAATATGTCATTTTAGTACCATATTGGCCTTGACATATTACTACTAAAATAACATATTATGACATGACATGTCGATCCGAAACCGCGGATAACGGATAAGGTTCGATTATAAATTTCGAGCGTTAGAGGTCTAAAGATTTTGGTATTAGGTATAGGTATACCTACTGGTGCGAAACTGGAACGAGGAATGACATAATATTAATTCATTTATTGTCTTTGATTTTTCTGAGCATACACGACTTTAGACTTTAAGATATATCGCACAAAGTACATATGGAATCGAAACGACGATTGGCCATCGCGTTTCCGGCAAATTCACTGTAATTGCCAAATGTGTACGAAGAGGAATTTACTCGGCGACCGCTAGGCTGGCGCTCCCCTCGTTAACATGGCTAACCAAATTTTGATCGATGCTCGAGGCAGACTATTCCAAGTGAATTACAAAAACTAACTTACGTTTAAGGAACGGATTTAAAAAAATGAATCGTTGGCTAGACGAACTGCCCCAACGTAATTTACATTTCGAAATATCACACTATGTTTTTCGAAATCACAAATTGTACTGGCAGACTTCAGACTACATTTTTGTGCAAAGAATTGAAAAAAGCCGTTTATTCATGTGGTGATTTTATTTAGCATATACAGCGATAGATACGTAGATAACTTTTCTTGTACAGTTATCGTAGAACATTTTATAGTGGGTAGTGGGGTACCGACGTTGTCATTGGGCAGATAAAAGATTATTATTTCTTTTCCGACTTCATAAGACTGAATGACATAAAATGATGATTTACATTCATGTTTTACTACATCTAATCTGCGACTGTTGAACACCATTTGAAAAAAAATAGTATAGACACAGTGCCATAATGCGATTGAAAGTGTGTTTAAATAAATAAAAAAATTGGCAGTGCCGAATGACATTAAGTTTAGCATTAATAAAGACAGGTAAGTACCAACGAGTATACGTAAAAATACACACTGGTGTCGATTCGGTTGTGCATTCTCTAAAACTAAACTAAGTTTGACAGGTCTAATCGTATTGCTGTCTTTTTCTAACCACTGAAATAAAAAAGGACAGCATTACTTTTAGAACTGTCAAACTTAGTTTAGTTTTAGATAATGCAAAACCAAATCGACACCACTGTTCTAAATATTAAAAGTGTTGAGTTTGTGAATTTGTACAAATAAAGTAATAGACATGTCTTGCCTATTGGTCTATCTATCTTAGAAATGCATCTTATACAAATGTCTAAGTAATTAATACATACCTACCTCTATCACTATTTACTTTATTTACATTTATTCGGATAATTAACTATCCAATTTCATAAAATCGCAAGTGGATAAGGTGAATTTCATCCTAATAGGTAATATTCAAGCATTTTCACCTTGGCAATAATGTTTGCCAGATGGAAGTAAAATAACTCTACTTATTCTTTTAAATAGGTACGCAATATTATTATATAATACATATAATCCAATGATATAACTGCGTGTGTTCTCTAGCTGAGCGGTGGCTAAAAACATATCACATTGAATAATGTTCAGGTCAATAAACATTGTTTAACAAGCTGTTTACTAAAAGCACATAAAACAATGGAATCGATGTCATTCGCAGCAATGACCAAGTTGCAGATGTTGTTCGACTGAAGTCGCAAATCAACAGTTTGATACCGACGTGCTGAAGCCGCGCCTTACGCCATCAAATTTAGCTAACGTGTGGACAAATATTTGACCCAGTCTAGTTACTTTTTCCGCGCATATATTGCATTGATCCGGAGCGATTCCTTTGTGACTTATTATCGGATTGAATTATCAGATCCGAATTTCAAAACAAATAAGTAACAAACGATTCTAATGCATAAATCGTCATAATATGTAAGTATTATAACTTGTAACCAATATTTTGTAACGCTTCAGGGTATCTGGAACAAGGCCTTATGGTAAAGGACTCGAGGATGTTGAGAAAACACTACTTCAAAACTAAAGCTTGGCGATATGATTTGGCATCATTGTTACCTACGGATATAGCGTATTACTGGTGGAAACCTGGAACTTGTGATTTTGTAAGTATCTCTTTACGCTCTCAACTCTCATAAAATTACGATTGAGCTGCAGCACCTACCTATAACCCTAAATTGCAATAAATCGCTAAGGTTATTTAACACTCATAATATTTGACATTGCCGCACTTGTATCCTACGCATGAGTTCCACCCAGACATTCTTTAACTTTGTTATTGATAAAGTGTCAATATTGGTCGTGTTCCAGGATCGTTTGCCGTGCCCTGTTATTGTGCGACTCAATAGACTATTTCGCCTACCTCGAATGTGGGTGTGGTTTGATCGCACCGAGACTGCTACGAGCTATCCGAATGCCTTCAGGATATGCAAGGTTACCATAATATAACATTAAACTTATGTTTGATGAAGTAGGTACGTAATATATTATCCATAAATCTAAACTTTACCGATTTTTTTAGGTTGTCATGGCGATTATCGTACTTATACATTGGAACGCTTGTCTTTACTTTTCAATAAGCTATGCCATCGGTTTCGGTACTGACAACTGGGTATACAACATAACTGGCTCACGGAACGAAACACTCGCCCACCAGTACATTTACAGCTTTTATTGGTCCACCCTAACACTCACCACCATTGGAGAGACCCCACAACCGGAAATCGATGCCGAGTACTTGTTTGTTGTCGCGGATTTCCTAGCTGGTGTGTTGATATTTGCAACTATTGTTGGTAATATCGGTTCCATGATATCTAACATGAACGTGGCCAGAGTAGAGTTCCAAAATAAAATGGATGGTGTGAAGCAATATATGGCATTTAGGAAAGTAAGCGGAGAATTAGAAGCAAGGGTTATCAGATGGTTTGCTTACACTTGGGCTCAAAGCGGTGCTTTAGACGAAGAAAATGTGCTTTCATCTTTACCCGATAAGCTGAAAGCTGAAATAGCAATTCTTGTTCACATGGATACGCTGCGCAAAGTGAGAATTTTTCAAGATTGCGAGCCAGGTCTCCTGGAGGCTTTGGTGCTAAAACTTCGACTTCAAGTGTTCAGCCCTGGGGATTTCATTTGTCGGAAAGGTGATGTCGGAAAAGAAATGTACATTGTAAAACGAGGGAGACTTCAAGTAGTGGCTGACGATGGCACTACCGTTTTAGCTACTTTAAGTGCAGGATCAGTGTTTGGAGAAGTCAGCGTTTTGGATATAGCAGGAAATCGAACCGGCAATCGGAGAACCGCCAATGTGCGTGCTTTAGGATATTCAGATTTATTCTGTTTGGCAAAGAGAGATCTTTGGGAAGCTTTAGCTGACTACCCTGATGCAAGAGCCACACTCACGGAACGCGGTTGCCAGCTGCTCAGAAAGGTTATTTTCTTATTATGAAAATATGCACATTTGTAGTATATTTAATGAAAATTCGTTAATACCACCCAATGCACTAAAATAATTGTTAAAAGAATTTCCCACCCAATTGCGAGTTTTTTTTAAATATTAATTAAATTAAATAAATTGTTTCAGCTGTAAGTTTTATCATACGAGTATTAATCCAACAATATTTACTGATTACACCTGATATATAACAATTTAATTATTATTTATTTACCGCCTATGGGGTAACGTTTGACTACAAGTCACGTGATGTTAAGTGACGAAGTGGTCGAAGTTGATGCCACGTTAAACCTGGATTGCAAACTGGCCCTAAAGTGGGCCTGCTGGAATATACCGATAGGTGCTTAGCGACAGATTCTAAACTTGAGGATGGTAGCTATCCAGGTTTCATCACGATGTTTTCCGTCACCGAAAGCTCAAGCTCATTGTAGGATTCGAATTCGAACACATGATCTACGGATCGCAAGCCATTGTCACTACCACTGAGTCATCGTCACTTCAAAGTGAAATTTTTACTATTTCAGGATGGATTACTGGATGAAGCCGTATTCGCAAGTGCGCAAACCACCCAACAGAGTCTCGAAGAAACCGTTCACAATCTAGAAAACACCGTTGAGCTCATGAACAATCGTATGGAAAGTCTCTTCAGCGATGTAGGTGAAGAACAGGCCAAACTTAAACAGAGAATGGACAGGATCGAAGTCAGGTAGGAGTTTCTTAAAGTTGATCTTGTATGCCAAGCGATGGCATTTAGCGAATTCTGTTTTATGTTTTGCCCATATATATGCCTATGCGAATATTCACTTTACCGTGCGAATTTCATTCATGTATTGTATTCGTATTCCTTCTCCTTACAGAGAGAAAGGTGAAGATAATGAGGGTGATTCTGATGACAGTACTTCAACGGTGTCAGGTTTAGAGGCCGGGGGCCCTCAGGTGGCTGAAGTGCAGGTGTACAGAGATAACGACTCCGTAAAGAGCCCCGACCTCGTACTCAGCCCTGACCCTACAAAGAGCTCCATCCAGAACTTCTCATTGGTCTCCGTGGGCGTACCGCGACATTCCCTCATAGCGCGCGAGAGGGGACTCTCCCTGAGTGTCGAGAGGATACCGAGGCTTCTGCCCTTCATTCCACAACCACGCAGCAAGTCTCTTCGAATGAAGAAGACATCAGAAGTAGAGTCATCCCAAATTTACTCAAGCGAAATAGAGTCATGTGAAATAGAGCCATACGAAACAGAGTCTCCCAAAAAACAGTGCAAATGAAATGAAA
Organism: Opisthograptis luteolata; assembly: GCA_931315375.2. Taxonomy (NCBI): domain Eukaryota; kingdom Metazoa; phylum Arthropoda; class Insecta; order Lepidoptera; family Geometridae; genus Opisthograptis; species Opisthograptis luteolata. Next base: position 10,991,584 of record OV928033.1, read on the forward strand.
CCACCGACCGCGAGGAAAACGTTACGGAAACCAATAACACAGAGTTGTTAAATTTCGAAAATATTTTTGATAAAAAAGGGAATTTACTAAATTCCAAAACAAAAATATTAATTATACTCGTCTAGTAAAATGAAAATTACATTATTTGTACTGTATTTTTCGGATTCATATAATATATTATCATGTATAAAGTATTTTACACCTGTGTCAAAATCGTAACGCTGTAGTGACGTGTGATCGCCAAACAAAAATATAAACTTACAACAGAGGAAGAGATTTAAACTTTCATACAGCCATTGGTATAAATTAACGTGAAAACAATTAATACTGTTGAATGACTTTTCGGAAAGTATTAACTAGTCCTCAGTACCGAGGACATTCTGTGTTGACTAGATTCAATGGCGTCTATGTTACATTTCATAGAATATAAATATTCATAGTGTTATATACCAATTATATGTATAAAATGTAATTACGTTCATTTTACCCTTCTTCTTAGGGTAGTTAGTTTTTGAGGATGGATCAATGTTTTGTAGTAATAATTTATGAAGATCAGCATTATTAGAACGCGTGTCAATGAAAAGTGGCTTTAAAAGAAGAACGATTTGTAAGGTTTTACAAACGTTATAAACTTCTATTTTGTACCATAACGTTTTACATATTAGATGATATTTTTTATGTATAAGATTATTTTATAGTATCGCTTAATTATTATGGTACATGTTATGCAATACTATGGTATTTTAATGTGATTCAATATTTTGATGTTTGTTTCATAATTATTCTTGTTTTTCTAAGTATTTACTTCTGATGATCTATATATACTTAGGAGTATTCGTCTTATTCCCAAAAGCATTCATAATAACAATTAAATGCCGTATTAATTGTATTTATACATATGTTTTATTACATAAAAATGTATACGTAGTTAATTTTGTAAAGATATTGGAATTTAATAATATTATATTGATGTTTTAGGACGTAATAATATCTAGCTGTATCATTAGTTTTCAGCTATTTCGTAGAAAATATGATTGAAACAAAAAAGGGCAGACACTCCGCTGTTTATCACAACTTTTATTAACCAGATCGAGTAGCTCTCGAATGATATCGCGATATTACTCTAGATTTGTGAATTTGTCATTGATTTTCAGTGTATTTCCAACTCATAATAATAAGTTACAATTGTATATAGGTACAGCCAGCGACAAAAGTAGCTGATCATACTCCTTTTTCTCAATGTGTTGTATCGTTTGCTCACAACATAACACACATGATATTAAGTGATGATGCGGAGAAAGATTGCTGTTTAAGATGATAAAGGTAATTGGAAATTCGTTATTGTTCAGCGAGCGGTCGTTGACTGTACAGTTTCACTATAATATCGTTACAAAATAACTGTAATTATAGTATGTTATTAGGGACATATTTATGGTAAGAAGTATTGTTACCAAAGACAATTTTAACCGACTCGTACGTAAGATATTAGATCTAACTTGTGTAACAAATGGAATAATTTGAATGTTTGTTATTAAGTCACGTCGGTGCGGCAGAATATATCAGAAGAATTTGATAAAAAGATTGGTTGTGCCCATCTCTCACAATAAAATATAGGAAAACTAATCATAAAAATAACACGAAAGGGGGTGCTTGAGCTGCCACTGTGTTTATTTAATGGCAGTTCTCAGGCACACGATACTGCCTGTGTAAGCCTACGGGTTTGTTTCACCGGAGTCGTTTAGGTACCAGTACCATAAGCTGTTGGCAATGGTTCCTACATCGGCCCTCCTCACACATTCCTCTTTCCAATAAAACCAGTAATAAAACGAATGATCTAACCTGCCATTTTGAATGACAGCCACTTAGGCATTTGGAGAGTGACCGTACAAATTATTTGTCATGTAATGCTTTTACGACGTAGAAACGGATTATTTGCATTATTTGTTATATATACCACAGGTTAATTCAGATTACATGTAGATTTATTGTATATCTCAGCGTTTATGCACATTTCGGTAGCGACAAGTTCGGTAGCGTCGGGTGCGTATATCAATTCAAAAGCTAATTCGTTTCTTACTTTATTTTCACAGTTTATTATAATATCACAGCGTAGCGCCGTGAGGGTGGGCCTTAGTGCAATGTAATGCAATGTTCCTACGGGAAAACTACGGATATCACCGTAGGGTGCAACTAATACATTATTTTCATTGTTTTTATAAGTAAGAATCCACATTAGTGGTATAATATTTTTTTTTGTCGGTACTACCTATGTTTAAGAAATATTGATAATAATGAGTATAAGTGTAAGTATGTAATGTAATATTGTATCAATATGAATGTTAAAATTCTATCAATGTCCAAATGAATTTAAAATAAATACATAATCAATCGGCTTCATCTTTAATTATAGATAAAATAAAACTAAAGAACGAGGATTCCTTTAACCTCTTTATTATTATATAATAGGTACAGATAAAATTGAATTGTCTCAAGTGTAACGGAAACATTAACGAAGTGTATTGAAACGAATATTCTTAATGTAAAAAAAAAACCTGGAACAGCTATTTGAGATCAACATTTAAGCAAATATATAAAGGGTTTAAACTATTTAGCTATTCTATCACTATTACAACTTTACGATATTTTTCGTTTGTCCCACAATATTCAAGTAAAATGCCAGTTTGCAAATCTGAGTAAGCTACAACAACATCGATGAAATAGAACACCATTACTGACATTAAAAATCACTACATATCTAAGTTTACGTTAACGTATCAACATTTATTTTCTTGAATTACATTATGTTTTCCTAATTTAAATGCGCACTTAAATAATATTTTTATACAATGATCACTTCACCACCAAATAAAATAAAACATTTTTTTATATTAGCGTTGACATAAGTACAGTTGAAAATGGTACGAGGACCAAATTTGCTCCTAAAATACCATTTGCTGTTCTACTGTATAATTATAAATAGTCTATCCATTTATATTGAAGCTAGTAAAGTGATTTCTTCGTCAAATAAACTGCAGAAAAGACAAGAATCATAAGTCATATACCTACCTACTTTCCCAATAACCGATCTATTCACGGTTAGCCCTCCTGGAGATAGAAATTTGACATAAGCTCCAATAGAAGTCCTACTGAACTAGGAAATGAAAATTTCAGAAATAAATATTTCAGATAAAACTTAAAAATATGTTAATTCAAAAATGTTATTATACAATTCAAGAATTCATTGATGATAAAAGCGTGACAATCACAATTTCACCACCTCTGAAATGGTGTCATGTGTACCTACCTACTTATACAATTTCTTTCTGTCAGTATGTGTTGTCATAGAATTGAAATTTATGTTTCCATTTGCAATACCCTAACAGGGTTATGTTATGTCAATTTACATGATGCAATAAATAAATAAATAATGTCAAAATTCTATCTCCAGTAGTGCAAACCGTGGATAGATCGCTTATTTGGAACGGCCGTTAACTACTATTGCCCGCAATCTGCGATGGAGCCAATGTTTACTTTTGTGAACATTTAATGAAAGATTAGACGCATTCACATAGCGTGACTACTACTTTTGAGCCCCGACGCGTTTTACGTAATAAATTATAGAAAATTACCATTCAATTCTTAAATAATATAAGATATTAAATTGATATTGTCATCAACTTAACTACATGCTCAGCCTGACTCATGCCTCTCATAGAGAGACAATAATATGAAATAAAAAAATTAGAAATATTATATTCATAACAAATGAAATAATATGTTTTATGCACTATCAATGTTTGATGTCTTAATTTTGTTATTATTTATGATAACTATTCCCACCTCTTAAATTTATTCCTCGTTAATATTTCTGCCATATTATTATTTATTATGTTTTATATAGATAGTGCGTTAATTAATTATAGTTTCACAATTTATTTTATGGTCATATTTTAAGAACCGACATAAAATATATAAGATACAATTTTGATTCTAACAACTTATTATAGTTCTATGAAACAAGCTAAGTTATATGCAATAAGCACGTCAGCGCCCGTAGCCAAGATGCATTCTGCAATCGTTGACGCTAATAGAAAACAAGAAAAAAGTATAGGTTTGACATATTTCAACGCTAAGTCACGTGGTCAGAAATATGTCCATCCTATACTTTTTTTGTTTTCTATTAGCGTCAACGATTGCAGAATGCATCTTGGCTAGGGGCCCTGAACAGTGCAAGTTGCACGAACAAACTGGCTCGCAATGTGAACGCTGTCTCTGCCTTTTAATGCCGACCAGTCACGTACTGCAAGAAATTTTCATTACTAGCTCCACTTGATGGATAGGGTACAGACAAGTGGATATCGTCTAATAGCAAACTAATTATCTGATCCGGCTGAACTGTATATTCACATCCATTTATTCTTCATCTCTCTGATAGAGCGCTTATAATAAAACTAGTCTTGTATCCCTCCAACTTTGGTTTACATAAAACATTTCGAATACGGAGCAGCATTAAATATGAGACTGGTCGAAGCCTCTTCTTTTACGCCAACTGCCGAAAGAAAGACTACTTGTTACAATAAATATCTATTACATAAACACAAGGTCAACATAATTCAACGACAATTACGTTAATTTTTATGCGTTCTGCTTAGACGAGGAGCTAAGCAAATGCCCAACCCAAAAAAGGGGTTTCTTTTTATTCACCGTCAGGCCAGAAGGGGAAGCGAGCGCCAGCGGCATCCGACGAGGAGACGGCCTCGTGGCGGCGAGTGGGCGAGAAACTGCTCGATGGCACATAACCGCCGTTGGGGCTGGGTGACCCACCTGCAACAACCGAAGGCATGTCTTAAACAACAGCGATTTCTTAAATTCGCAATCGCGATTGCACATTGAAATAATGATGGGTACCTACGTGCGTGTAGCCTAGAGTTTGTAACCGGCAATAAAGCCGGTAGAACATTGCACAGAGCACACGGACATGCTACGCACGTAAACTCAGCTTCGCTAAGTAAAAAAATGCAGGCGGGATCAACGTCTGCAATGCAACCTACGTACTAAATAATATACCTACTATATTTTTGTCTTTTTTACTTCTTACAGGGTAGCGTTTGAGCACAGGTCATCTGTTGTTAAGTGGCGATGTGATCGAAGGTAGCGCCACGCTATACCTGGTCTAGGAACTGGCTCTCAAGTGAGGCTGCTGGAACACACCGATAGGCGCTTCGTGACAGGTTCTTAACTTGAGGGTGGTAGCTAGCCAGACGAGCACTAGAAAATTGCCCTACCACCAAGCTATGGTTTCATCACGAGGTTTTCCTTCACCAAAAGCTCAAGCTCATTGTAGGATTCGAACCCATGACCTACGGGGTCACAAGCCGACGTCACTACCACTGGGCTATCTTCGCTTCAAAACTACTAGGTAATTAATCATTTATAGTTAGCTATAAATTACATACTTTTTATTTTTTTTTACTGTAAATAGTTGGTAATAGTAATTTGAGTATCTGAAGTGGGATATTAGGTAATGTTATGAACTTCGTTTCTATAAATCAACCAGTGCCACCGAGCGGATTTTTCCGTAACTAATATAGTAACCCAAAAGCTTTCCTGTGTACGTCAACGGTTCCGCCATCTATTGTAATACTCTGAAATGTAGTCTAAAGCTTTCCTTTTTTCGATGTTGTAATTTCGTTAGTGTTCGATTTGAACAGATGTCACTTGTCTAAACGTTACTATGAAGCCGTCTACTTCGTAAGCCTATCAGTCTGAAACTAAGAATAATTAAACTTATGACAGTTAATTAAGGGAATCATCATCATCGTTCCCACTGCTAGGGCTCTGGCCTTTTCTCAGAGAGAGAGAGAGAGAGAGAGAGAGAGAGTACTAACTGAATGAATTGAGTGAATACTCACTCCTAATCGTAAATTGAGAAACACTCAGAAATAAGTAAATGAATAACCGAACAAAACCTAAACTTGAATTTTGCATATTAGTGTGTGAATGTTTGTCACCACGTAACTACAGTAACTACTTAACCATTTTTGATGAAATTTGGAACGGAGATAGTTTATACCCCGGTTTAACAGATAGGATTTGACTTTTTATGTCAGAAAAAGGTTCCTGTGGGATAACGTTAAGACGCGGGTGAAACCGAAAGTAGTTATACCTATACCTACAAGGTACAGCACCATTTTTTTTTCAATAATAGTATTGGTATTCTTTAGTAATCTTAAACTTAAGCAGATAAAGTTATTCTTGGGTAGTATTCTAAAAAATAATGTTACCTTCGGCCCAGAACGGGAACCGAGGTACCGCTGCATCAGAAGAAGTTACAATATCATGGTGACGATTCGGAGAGAACCCTCCGGTCGAAGCATACGTGGGGCCAGGACTCGGCGATCCATCTGTAAACAAAAGAAATAATCAAAGATAAAAAAAAATGTAGTAATCTTTTTCCCACATCAAAAAGTATTATTCATTTAAGAAGTTTCTGTACGTAGTATCTAATATGCCTGATTCCGTTTATGGTATGTAGTAGAAAGAAATTTTAATGTGAGCTAGGGGTGGGGTAGTTTGACATAGTGTTGTGTACTCGTAGTAACGACATTTAATGAAGGATCAAAAAAAAATTTAGGTATAGGAAAAGGACTTTCTATATATAGCAGGAACAAATCCACTCTATTCAAATATTTTACTTACTAATTAATGACTTTATTACAATAGCTATGGACTTGACCGAGCACACATTGATTTATAAAAAAAAATGAGTGTCAATTCGCTTTTATGACTTTCGCTCTTCTTAAAAAATTCGCTCTCTGTCTACTCGAATAAATTAGTATAAAAAATATAGGTATATTAAAGATGGCTTAATTTTATTGTTTCAAATGTGATTCCTATCGAAGCTACATCGCTGCGGTCTTAGCAAGGAAGTGATAATGAGTGATCGATCACAATTATCGTGAGATCTAACGCTACTCGCCAGGACGTGGGGTTTCTTGAGTGAAAGTGAGCTTAAAATAAGTCGGCGAGGGAAAACATCGTGATTACTTCTAGCTTGATAGGGTACTTTAGGGTATTTAATAATCGTCTGGCTAGCAACAGTAACAAAAATTCTGTTACCAAAAACAAAAATGTTCCGGGAGCTGAACATGAAGGTTGAAAACTCTAGGATAGCGTGTTACATTGTCGACCACATCTGCACTCATAATTAGGTATGATAGCGGTCAAACGAAAACCTATATATATAGGTATACATATACATTATTATATATGTACATAAAGGTCTACAGAAATGTGACACAATCGACGTGTAATGTTTATAATGAAATTATCTATAAATTGCATATCTTTACCTATGCATAGTGTAATAAAAATGAGGTGAACTAGTATTTTATTGCTCTGCTAGATCTCATAAATACAATAGGTTATGGGTTTACGGGAGTGAATTTGAACCAACAATATTAACTAACTGAGAAGGCACAACGACCCAAAGTGAGTCTTGGCCTCCGATAACAAAAGACGCCACTTCGATCTGTCCTGCGCCACCTCCTGCCAGTCCTCCAACTGGAGCTCGCGCAAATCCTTCGTGACTTCGTCCTTCCAGCGATACCTGGGACGGCCGACAGGGCGACGGCTACTCGGCCGTCCACTGTATGCTCGCTTAACCGCACGATCCTCTCCCATTCTTTCTTTTTTTTCTTTCACCAACAATATTACGCGATTATTATTTTTTTGGTAATAATGGCATATCTTAGTGTCAACTAAAACCAAATAAAAACCAGGAAAATACAGTAGTAGTAGCGAAAGAAAAGAAACAGGTATGACGAATTTACAATAAGATACTTTTTACCATTCACTACAGAATCAAAAAATAAATCGTTTCTTTTGTAATAATTAAGACCTATTGTACATGTACCCCTTGTTATTATTTACTCACCTAGAGCATTTACGCCGATAGAGCTGTAAGTATTCATGGACATAGTCTGCATCGGCTGTAAAGAGTTTTGGAGCTGAAACAAACAACGTCATTTGAAACTTTTAAAGTATGTAATAATCTATTTCTTATACCTACGTCCTCATTAACACCTCAGTGCAAAATTTGTATCAACCAATTGAAAAAAAACAACCACTTCAATTAAATACTGGCTGGCTACATAATATTGATAAAGAAATATACTACCTACATCGATACATTGATAAAAACCACTGTGCAGATTATATAAACCTTTCATGAATCAGCCAGTCAGTGCAATGCTGTGACATAGGCTTCTCCTTTTCTCGAAGGTACCTACGCCACGGAGCCCAGTATTATGAAAAACAAATATTTACAAAACAAATCGACCTAGCCTTTTTGCGACACTAACTCACGCCAGTAGATTTTCAGATAGGAAATTGAATATTAAGTTCCATTAAGAAAAATTGATATACATTTTATAACATTTATTTAATGTTTTATAGTAACAGTGAGGTTGTTCAGGTTAACACTGAATATTGATATGGAGTTAATTTGCGAACAACAATAAACAGGTAACTACTTCAACAAGAACTCGATAAAACCTTTCATCAAGGAATTGAAGCGTTCAAGCATCGACTCGCAACCGCACTATTTTACTGTATTATGACACGCTTCCAAAAGTTTAATCTTAATTTAATCAAGTAAGTACAACATTAAAATTTTAATTTTATGTTCAGAAATGATATTGCGCTGTCTTCCTCTATTCAATGGGTACTCTAAAACTTACAGGGTGCAAACGATATGGACAGATTGTAGATTGAAACATGTAGTATTCTCGTGATCATGGCGCTTGCAACAGTGCCGAAATATAGAGAAACAAAAACAAATACATGGTATTTTATCCCGTTTCAAAACCTCATTTTAACATTATTGACCATGGTAGTTTAAAGCAGTATATTACTAAGTCCAAGTTCTAAGAACAACATACACTCCAAATCTTATGTTTCTAGAACGAGACGTGAAGCTTTGCATTGATAAGTCACTCGGTCAGCCAGAAAATCATCTTATACATGAATAACAGCTACTGTTACTGTCAAATCTGAAGTTGATCTTATCGTTGTGATAAGATGAGACTTGGACCTCAGATTACAATACTGACTATGAAACTCTACACATGCACTTGCCTAGATACTTTTTTACCAAATATTTTTACCCCGATTTTCAGCATATTTTTGACTAACAATACCTCGAGTTCTGTTGAAAATAACGAGAGAGATTTGATACCGTATAAAAATTTTGAATCGGATGATGAAATTTACTTCTGTGAACCAGATTCGAAGTTATAAAAATGCAGGTTATTATATTGTAAAAATATAAAACGTATTAATGCGTAAGCCTTCACTTGCTTATACTATACTTTGCTTACAATTTGTGGTAGATATACAAATTAAAACACATTTTCTGAAAGTTTTATGATGAATCGAAAGTGTGAAAACAACACCAGATGAAATAAAATTGACTCAATGATTGTGAGCTATAAAATCTGCTATAGCGCTACGTTTTAATCGTTTGACCTAATCACTAATCAATCCGTCAAGATCATTGGCCAGCTCCAAAACGTTCCACAAAATTAAATAAAATTTAAAAAGTTATCGATATCAAATAACTGTTTCTTTAAAACTATGTCAGACTTTTAACTCTCCTATATATATGGATGTAACACTTACTGACGGACTTAATTTGTCGGTATGTTGAAGCTATAATAAAATTGTTTCACGATGTTCCTTCGAGTGATACCTACTACCTATCACCACACCGTACCGTACGTATATACCTGTAGTGGATTTATTAACCATTATTATTGTGTTCGGTAACATGTGCGCAATTAATGTCACTAAACGTCACTCACTTAGCTGTTCACAGCACATCACTCAGAAGAAAAGTGGAAACGGATTTTTAGTCGGCAGGAGTTAAGCAACAGTTGCCTACTAGAAACATTTGTCTTGACACTGGCTAAATGCATGAAACGTAAGAAACCAAACAAAACAGCAGCTCACCTGACCCTGTAGCTGATGAGTGGCGAACGGATTAACGGCCACCGGCGAAGACTGGTGCGGCAACGCCGTGTGCGGTGAGCAGCCAGGTGGGCTACGGCCCATACCGCACGCGCCCGGGTAGCCCAGCCCGCCGGGTGATTGCGTCAGCCAAGTACTAGAGCAAACGGGCCGTAACTACAGGATAGCTGGATTAATGAAATCCAATAAAAAAAGAATCTTCAAAATCGAACCACTCCCGAGAAAGTTAAGAGCAAAAAAAATCTAAAAAAAAACCTGTTGAGTCTTAAGTTAACTATTATGTGTATTTGTTTTTTTTTAGGTTCTTAGACTTTCTCATTTTTTGCGTCGGTTATAAAGATAAAAGGTCGAAGCTTAGGTCCAGTAGGTGGGACTTGAAGTACATAATGATAATGATCTGGGCACCTTAACGAAAAAAAACAGATATCCCCAGTGAAAGCAATATGTTAATGGTCAAGACAAATCATGTTTTCTATAGAAACAATATACTCAAAAAGTTAAATATTGTCTTTGTTTAATTCTTTTATAAAATCAAAAATACTGAAATGTTGTTTATCGTACCTAGCTTACCTACTAGGTATTAGCCGCAGCATAGCTGCCAGGTCCACTTTGTTATCTGCGATACAGTAATTCAAGAGATTTTTTTTTTCTTGGACTTAATCTATTTTCCGTGCAAATTGTGTAAAGGATTTATCTTTGTTGTATAATAAACTTTATTATCCAAATGAAAGTTAAACAACAGTTACATGATTAATAAAATAGACTTATTATTAATCATGTAACTGAACACCAACATGGAGGAAGCTAAAATCAAGGCTCACTGCGCTACTGTAGTTGACACTACATGGGAAAGGTTTTCTTCACTGACTAGGATGGTCAGAGTTATTGCCTATTGTAGACGCTTTGTTCATAACCTAAAAATGAAAACTGGAATGAGATTTGTCGGGTTCTTGACAACCCAGGAACTAAAAGATGCACTAAACTGTTGCATTCGACAAAATCAAATGCGGAACTTTAAAGAAGTCTTATGAGTCTTATAAGTCTTACAACCATGGAACAGTTGTTTCATTACACCCACTCGTGTACATAAGTCCTAATCAGAATTATTACTATTATTATTGACCAATCTATACTATCATAATATAACTACAGAGAAAAGATTTAATTGTTTGTTCCGAATAAACTAATTATTGAACCGATCTTGATGCAATTTCGGTTTGGACACAGACTAGATGAGTTATGGAAATAGTTTGAACTCTGGAATAAAATTCAAAAATTCAATCAAAGTTAAAAAGTTTTTTTATTTAATAGGATACATTGTGACCACTTTAAAACGTCAAACTTAAAACTAGCTAAGCCTGTTCCAACCTCCTTACGCCGGCAAATGAACAGGCAAGAAACTCCCGGCAGGTAATTTTTTTGGCGCGAATTGGAGCAAGTTCACTCACTATATCGATATGATATAGGATGTTATTTCATCGCGTTAAACTGTAGTCCACGCGAGTGAAATCGCGGGGAACCAACCGGGGCTAGTCCATAATACAAATATTATATTACTACTCGAATTTAATAATAGGTCATACTCATACGTTTGCATGACAATGGCAAGCAATACGATCTTGAGCGAGTCTCGTCCCACGTGCCGCCTGTAGCCTCTACGATATCGTAGCACCACATTCTACGTTATCGTCGGCATGTTCTGTTCCCATAGTACAGGTTTTGATAGTTTATAAAAACTATAAAAGTTTTTGCTTCCTTCCAAACATTTTGTTTTTCAGCGCGCCTTTTCTAAGCTTGGGGTGTCTAAAATCGGTAATAAGGGTTATTTAAATCATTTTATTCGTATTGCTACAAAGTTTTCGATTTATTTTTTGAATTTAGGCACTACGAGTTGCCACTTTTACAAGTTGGCGGTAGTAAACTTTGACGTCTGCGAAATTTTTTGGTTTTCTAAACTTGTACTAGGGGTACTGAAGTTTTCTCTGGGGTACCAGTACCCCTAGTACAAGTTTTGAAAACGATAAAAGTTTTCGTAAACGTCGACGTTTACCACCGCCGACTTGTCAAAGTGGCAACTCGATCTGCTTAAATTAAAAAAGTAACTCAATAACATTGTTGGAATATGATTATGACGATTTATTAACGATTTCAGTTCCTCCAAGTCTCGGTAAGACTCGTTGAAAAAAATATGTATGGATGGAAACGAAAACTTTTATAGTTTTTGTAAACTATCAAAACCTGTACTAGGGGTACAGTATTATATTCACTCGCTCCAACGTCCGTATGTGAATCTTGCTACATTACCAGTTACCACTTAACAAAATCTATTTTTATTCAGTTTTTTTACTTCTTACCTACAGGTTTGTGTTTGACCACAAATCAGTGACTTACAGAGCATGCTAACTGCATCGTTTGTCTTTGTGACCTATTCATTTCTGACTGTTTCTTTTAGTTTCAAGTCTACCATATACCTCTATGCACCTCCGTGCATTTTTCCAGGAAAAATAATGTTACTCTCCGGTTCATCAACTACCTCCTTGCAAAAAATCACGTCGACCCGTTGCTGCGTGAAGGACAAACCAACAGACAAACAAACACACTTTACATATAGCTGCACGGAAATGCTTATGACAACACCACTCGACGCTGTTTCAGCAGAGTTTGAACTGTTGACATTGTTATAAACCGACGAATCCTGCTTTTAATTAGTGTCTGAGGAATTTGGCCTCAAGCAATGTCAGCATTTTGCAAGCAATGCTGATTCTGCACCGTACGCGAACTTTGCCCGTAACACATAGTACCTACATAATATTTTGTCGTGAACGCAATCTTAACCCGAATCATAACAAAAATTATATGATGTCTTAAATAAATAGCGAACACAAACCATAAAAGTATCATTTATTTATCTCACATTTATTAATAAAAAATGTTTTATATCAATTAGGTAGGTATGCATCACTTGGTTAATATACTCGTATTTTAAATTGGAAAACATATCATTTTGAAATAAATATGGTTATTTGTAATATAGCTTCACTTTCTTGAAATATTCATTATATAAGTTCATGACATATTTTAATTAAATAATTTTGTGTCGCATATTGCTAAAACATATCTTGAATATTAAAAAGATAAGACTAAATATGCAACCCACGTTAAATAAATCTAAATAGGTTCAATTAAAATCATTACAAAGAAAACTGCGTTGTTAATTAAAAAAATATTTAGAAATATATATAATATGTACATATATATATGTATTTTAGAAAACGCATGCTATCAAAATATATATTAATAAAAATATAAGGACTAGAACGTTAAAAAAATGAGAATAGGATATTACAATCACTTTTGGTTTTTTATGACTTGACATAGTTGATCTTTTCGTGTAATAGAATAGGTACTTTTTTCTAAGCTTAACGTTCCCTTCCTATTGGGTTCCCTTTCTATGTACATAGAAAAAACTAGGGGTAAAGTCTGGTGAATAAGAGGATAATTGTGTACACTGAATAAATATGACAAAGCCAGTGTCTCGGGTTGTAGCCATAGCAACGGGAATTAATGAACCAGGGACTTCTTTTGATGGAACAACAGAATATTCAGGAGATGACCTCGCTATTTTTCGTGGATATCATTTTACTTTTTGTTTACCCAGTATAAAACGTAGGTGCTCGTAATCGAAGCTCTATCATCCAGGTATTCAATGATTACTACCCCAGAAATAGTCGGAAGGACGCACCTTGATTTTGTTAGGAGTTAGGGAGATGGTTTGTTGAGACTGTAATTTCGTTTAGGATCGTAATAATGAATATAAAGCTTATTGTTATAAACCAAGCCAAAAAAGGGTCAGAAAGTAAAGTCGCGAGCGTCGGAAAGTATTCTCTGACACAACCAAAGTATTTTAGGTACCAAACGCGTGGATTTTTTTTCCTCCGCAAGCGTCAAAGTAAAATTGTGTGCACACCTGTCTCAATCATTGTTTCTTCAACAACAAAAAGTACCGGATAAGACGAAGTACTAAAAAATAATGTTGAATTTAAACAATTTCTTCGGTAACTGCCGTCGCAGGGCGAACCGAGTGAGGGTCATCTTTGGTGGATGTTCTTGACTTTCACAAAACAATAACACAATTTATCAGAATGAACGCAGGTCAAACTGATAACTTATACTTAACTCAGGTGACCATCTTATCTCGTTTAAAGGACAAACTCAGTACAAAAGATCCAACTCTTACGGAAATCGGAAGTTAAATCTTAGCGATATCAGCTCATCATTAGCGTTTGTTTTGTAAACATGCATCCAATATACGTAAATATTTATACCAATTATATGTTATATTGTTACTGAACAGTTGAAATAGTATATTATGTCGGTTTGCGTGATAAATAATGAACGCTTTATACATCTAATTTTAAATTTGTATACGTAAGTATTTTGACATCTTTATATACCTTACTGCAGTATAACTTCCAGTTATACAGTAGAGAAGGAAAATTAAATCAAAATTGAATGTAAGGATATAAAAGTCCCAAGCAAAGAATATGTACCAAGTTGAAATCTAAATAGACGAGACGCAATTTTTCTAAAGTAGTTAGTGTTATCCTTTTGTAGAAATTCACTAATGAATTTTCTTGCTCCTTACGTTTTGTTTCTCCAAAGATCCATTAAGGGCCAGTTTTATAAACGTCCGTAAGTTAAATGTCAAACCAAATTTCGGTAAGTTTGATCTAATTGTCAAATTTTAGTACGGTAAATTTGTCAAAAAGTTAAAATTTACCGAAATAAGGTCTGACGTTTAACATATGGACGTTTATAAAACTGGCGCAAAGAGCAGTTAGTAGCGTGTAAAAGTAGGTTGTACGGGTAATTACCTATATACTTACGTGTCATATCTGGGATAAGACGGCGGGTGATACGGAGACCCGGAGCCAAAATAGTTCCTAGCCCCGAGAGGCAGGGGCTGCATGTGCGGCGGCACGTGTTGGCCAACGTGCGCCACGTGGTAGCTCTCGCCGAACAGCGACTTGGAATACGGCGTGGTGCGGAATGGCCGTTTCATCCGCCGCCGTCGCCTGAAGTTGCCATTCTCAAACATCTCGCCACATTGCGGATCTACAACAATTCCATTCTGACGACACCCAAACCCCTCAAACATATCGAGGCGCAAGCACTTCGCAGTGATAACAAACAGAGAAATCCAAAATTACGCATTGCAAAACCGTCGCAACGGCCACAAGTTTTAATCATACAAACATCAGCAAATTGTAAGTGTACTCAAAAATAAGTACACTCAAAGTTTTACAAACAGTAGAAAGAGTGAAATTCGAAAGTGCCAATAAACCTTACCAAGCATCCAGTTATTGCCCTTGCGTTCTCCGCCGCCTTCCCTTGGCACCTTAATAAAGCATTCATTGAGACTCAGATTATGCCGGATGGAGTTCTGCCACCCTTTCTTATTTTTCTCAAAGAACGGAAACTCTTTGGTGATGTAAGCGTAAATTTCACTTAGCGTTGCTCGTTTAGTCTCGCTGTTCTGTATAGCCATTGTGATCAGAGCCACGTATGAGTAGGGTGGCTTCGTGAGAGCCTGCGATGTCGGGGTCGTGGACTGCGGCTTCATTTCTGAGCTGCCGGGGCTTGTTGGTGTCGACGGTTTGGATTTATTCTTGGAGTCGTTGCTGCAGATTTAAAATTGACTTTTACACAATATGTGAAAACTTGACGGCGTTATTACACATAACTACCAAAAAAATCAAATAGATATAAATCCTATATTAAACATAAGACGTTTAGCACAGTTAAGAAGTGACCAACAAAAATATTTTCTTTCGGAATACATAATAAATTATTGAAGCGTATAGGTATAACTGTTTATGGCGAAAGTATATTTTGCCAAATTATTATTTATGATCTTCGAGTATGATCAACAGCAATGAAACGTATCATAATTCCAAATTAATGAATTTCAATGCATATAACATAACAGCGTTTTGTTTGTTATTCCCTTTTAGATTCAGACCTGGTGCTGGGGCTAGCGTTGTCCCTGGGAAGCGATGGCAGCGAGAGCGTTTGATAAACACGAGACAACTCTTCCTCAGACTTGATGTTTTGAGAGGTCGACGTGTCCGCCGCATGGTTGTCCAATAGGCAGATTCCGCTGTCATATGACGATGCACCTATAAAACATATTACGAGTAGTTTAGTTATTGCAAATAGAAATAAGGTTTTTAAACTAAAGTATGTAAGGAAAAGTTGTGCAACGCTTTAGATAGTTATTATTTTGAGTTTATACCCAACCTATCGGAGGCAAGCATCATTATGTCTTTGGGAGGATACTCATGTAACACCAGTATTAGCAATTCTATTTCAACCTGTGCAACTTGGCTTTGCGAGGTGATGGATGTGATATCTTAAAATATCGATTGGTATATGCCAAAAAGGGCCGCGTTAACTTAGGTCCTCGTATGAAAGGCGTTGTGCTATGTGCCAAATTAACTACACGGAGAAAAAAGACCTTCCGGAATACCGTTTTCCTTCTTAGTCAAAAGGGAAGGACTTGTGATTCAGAAGGAAACCTAAGGTAAAAAAGGAAGGAATCGGTCCCGGAAGGTAAATACTCAGAAGGAAGTCAGAATTTTTTTCTCAGAGTATAAAAAAATACTGAAAGAAGAATGTATGAGAATGTATTGGTAAAGACCTATTTAATGTAGTTGAAACTAGTAGGTACAAATTTTGTTACTATCCCGATACGTTTTAATCAAGGTCAAGATAAAATACCGCTGAAACATTTTATTCTCAGTTGACAAAGGTAGATAAAGCAAACTTATGTTTACAGTAGGTATACCAACCCAAACATTCGAGAAATCTCTGTAAAATATCAATAAAGACCTAAACAAAATAAACTGCAAAGCTTGCGTCCAATTAATTTGATTATCATTAAAATATAGGTTAGCTAGAATACGCGTCCAGCCTAGAGTCGAGAAGGAATATAGTTTCACTTAAAGCCTAAGCAAAGTGCATCCAAGGCCAATAATAAACAATTTGACTTGACCTTAATTGTCAGCAAATTGTCAGCAAATGACCTTCAGTAAAACAGACGCCTGCCCTAGTACAAATTCCTATAGTCCTTCGAGCCATAAAATATATAGATGAACGTCAACGACGCGACGCCCACCACTTAAATGAGTTCTTTACAGAGAGACTTCTGTTAAAATCGGCTAAAAGTTTTATCTGAGTACCTACTCATTTCACACGAGCATTATTGTTATTATGTTGTTACATTTAACACTTGAGATTTAGCCAATCTTACGCGTACGTGCCTCCCGATACGTATTTCTCGGAATTCGTCGCTTAACGTTGTAGGTAACCATTCTCAAAACATACCACAAACTGTAGTCATGTAGCTGTTTATTGTTGTATATACGCTTCTTTTATTTGGTAAAGAGAGTAAATATATGTTTAATAAGTCTCAGTTTAGGATCGCTAGCATGCTCAGCTGATATTGTAATCTTTTTGAAATTATTCTTCATTATATTATTTACTAGCTAGACCCGCGGTTTTACCCGCGTGAACTACAGTTTATCGAAATAAATAGTAGCCTACGTCCTTTCTTAGGGTTCAAACTATCTTCATTCCAAATTTCATCACGATCGTTTCAATGTTTTTAAGTTCATCCGGAACAAACAAAAATAGCGCACACTAAATTACGAGCGTATAAGAGTACAAACATTTGTTGATTTAAAACTTACAAACGTTACTAACGTGATGACGGTGCCAATGAAATTATATTTATATCATGCAGCTTACGCTCCTTTTAAGATATCCCAAATTATATATATTTGTACAATATAAGTTATTTTATCACCTCTAAAAGGAGTTATAACTTTTTACTAAGAAATCGGTTGTATCATACATAAGTACCTACTAAAGTTTTTTTGTTTAAAAACAAAATTGATTCACAGCCGACCATAAAACCCATGTGAATGAATGCTAGCTGACATCAATAGAAAAATATTTGGCGCTTCTTAATATTTTTTTAATTAACAGTAAAATTCTGTAAACAATGAAAAAAGTTGAGACAATATTTTGAAGTAAAAAAAAATACTTAGAGAGCCCATGTCACGTATTTAGTAAGGAGTGGCCACAAAATTGTATCATGGCAATAGGTTTACTAAATAAACAGGTGTGAAAATGCAAAATGTTTTATAGCAAAGTTGAGGTACCTACAAGAATGTGTCCGACGGAGAGAAAAGCAGTTGCATATCGGATTCGAGCCGAGGCGCGAACACCGCAAGGTATTGTGTCGCATATAGAACAATGCGTCGTATTTATAAAACATAAAAGCCGGCGTATCGTTCATGAAATTAATAACAAATAACAATTGTGAAACGTTAGTTCGGGAGCAGTGCGAATTACCCATGCCGTTGAATAACTGACTTCTGAATGTGCGGACTGATGAGACGCATTGAACCATAAATGTAGCGAAAAGTAATGAAGTGAAACATTTAAAGACTTTTATTTCCTTAATACAAAAAAGTATGGTAAAAATAGACTATCTACGTGTTTTTTGAGACCCAAATAATAAACAACTCGACAAAAACATCATATGATTTATACTTAAAACAGTTAATGAGAGGGGTTCCGAGAACCCTTCATACTTGCCTCCGAGCGAAAGAAATCTAATCTTTTTGCTCAATTAGCAATTGTTTTCATGGATCGGAACACCTTGGGGCTATTATTTACCGTTTCAACACCTGGTTACATTGTACAAGAAAAAGAAATGTTTAGGAAAAGACGTCGTTAATCTAACGCGTAAGAATTCTAAAATTCTGAAAAAAGAAAAGTTTTAACAATGTTTGTAAATAAAATACGCCGAATAGTAAACAAGATCGTAAAATGTCAAATGAAATGAATATATAGTTAGGTAAGTTTTCGATGAAATATTTGTTTGTTCATTGTCCTGAATAATTTTTCATCATCATCATCATCAGCCGGAAGAATTCCACTGCTGAACATAGGCCTCCCCCTTTGAACGCCGCCATGAATGGCTATTAGCCATTTGCATCCATCGGCTCCCTGCGACTCTTACAATGTCTTCGGTCCACCTACAGAACGTCTTCCGGTTCGTGGTCGCCACTCGAGAACCTATCTTCCCCATCGGTTATCGGTTCGTCGAGCGATGTGGCCTGCCCATTGCCACTTCAACTTGCAAATTCTGAAAGCTATGTCGCTATCCTATGTGTGGAATAATTTTTAGTGCTTAAGATTTTTGCGGTTACAAATAATAACTTACGATGGCTTACTGGCAGGTAAAGAAATAGCTATAACGACAACTTAAAAATAGTAAAGGATGGACGTAAGCTTATAATTATTGAAATATATTTTTTTGATAGGATTTTTTGTCTGTGATACCAGTTATATGAGAGAGTTATACAAGTATAAGACCTACAAGCAACTAAAACCTACAAAGAAGACCTTAGACAGTGCCTAGACAAGGAAAAATTCATCGATACACTAGTAGGTATCTGTTTAGGTAATATAAAAATAAATGGTGTAAATGTCTCGATCGCTGCCAAGGACCGAGACTCCGCAGAGTCATATTACAACACTTTTATTAGCTTGACTTGTATTTATATCTTATTTCCAGTAGATACAGGGGTATCTTCCTATAAGTTACAGTTCCTCGAAGGAGATCTCAATTACCAGGAAAGTATGTATTGCTTGATAACTATAAAAATGTAAAAGTATACCTCTATAGGTAGACCCATAACAATTTAAGTACTAGCGACCCACCCCGGGCTCGCACGGCTAGCACTATACTTAATCATCTAAAGCCAGATAACTTCTGGTCTTATGAGCATCTGGTGGTTGGTGTTGTATTAATTTCTAGGGAAAATTGACACAAAACTGCCAAAAAAACCAAAAAAGAAAACTTTTGACCCCACCACTACAAAACTTCTTTCTTTTGGGTCTAAAAAGTGCCTGAAAATTTCATCAAAATCAATCCTATCGTATTGGAGTTCATAGCGAACATACGACACACACGCACACACATCGATCTTTATAGATAAGGATAGTAATGGGTATTAAACCAAACAAAGAGTACCTACAATATTTTCTCAGATCAAGTAGAATATGAATACCTATTGCAGTAACTACATAATAGCTGCCTAAAATAAAAAAACTGCATCACTGAAAATCGAAATGTAGTAATTATTTTAGTCAGTCCATTAGCGAAATATGTATGCCTACAAATTTAACGTAATCTGTTAATGACATTTGATGAATTTATTAGCTTACAAGAATAATTATAATTAACTAACTGTGTTGTCATACCATATTTTTAAAAAGTTGCAAGAAACATGTTTCTACAGTCTACACATAATTTTTATAAAATAAAATGTCATAAAATATTTCCCGTAGAAGGAAAGAAAATATAAAATAATAGGACGTATAAAATAGAATAATACTTAACAACAAAAACTTGGAACGTGTTCATAGATTCTTAATCTCCCGCTAGAAGATCTACAAGAGGTCAGATGCAAAATGCCGAAGGCAGTTGGTACTTGACACGGCACATGTAATATCAGGTTTCTTATATTGCATATTAGCCAAAAATCGACTAGTTATTCTAATAGAACAAAAGGGCCGTATACCATCTACAGTAGCCTGTATCGACTACACTCCTTCGGAGTAAAGCTACCTACAGCTGTGTCTAAAATCAGAACCTACGCCGGTCCCTAAAAACCATCGCCGATTACTATTTTTTTCGTCTCAATATTTTGTTCAATGTTTTTATTTTATTCTTTTTCAGATCCTCAGCATCGAAGATGAAGGTATAAGAAGTGGAGAGTAGGTTTCAGTGAAACTGTGCAGCCATCCACACCAACATTGGCATTTCACGTCTTTTATTCTCACAGCCTAGAAAACTTTGCAAAGGCAGTTACAAAAAGAAAAATTAATGAAGTATTTAATTGTATGTATGCTTATTTTTACCACCATCTGACTCGTGCATGAGTATATCACATTGACCAGAACAAAGACAAATTAAGCATTATACGTTAAATAGTCCGAATTCGACACTTTGACGTTACTTAACGAGTCTACTGATTACGGAGTCGATATCCAACTGGCTGGTACAAAAGGTAATTGTTCTCTTGAACAATAATGCTCAATAACGTAGGTTCTAGGTAAGGTACGCGCACGCATTGTAAATTATAACACCTCGCCGATCGCCGATCTGCAGTCATGTAATACTGATGCCAAACTATGACTCTGTGCCAATAAATAGTAGGTACTATACTGCCTCAAACGCTCAAATCAAATAATTTTAATTTAAAAAAAACTGTCTTGGTGGAATGGAGATTTTTTCGGGTTTGTTTTCTATGGTGTTTTTAATCATATACTCGTACCTACACCTATTTTGTGTAATGTACCTACATAAGATATATGAATAATAATTTATCACTTTTTAAGGCTTTATAAAGACGGGAATATAAGTGTCTCAATATCAAACTTTTAGCCTTCACATGAACCGAAATACAGATTGCTAAACTCGATAGATTTAATCTAATTAGGTGTCAAGGTTTGAAAAACAAATAAACCGATAATGTCCACCGCCACATTACTGGACATTTGGGACAACATTTGAATGGAAATAGATTCCATCTGGTTATTTAAAAGAAATACCTATTTCTACCTCTGTTTCTATATTCTATGGACTTCTGTTTCCCTGGTACATTTTAATTGAAAATGAGTATAAGAAAAATAACCATTTTACGTTTCGCGTATTTGACATTCTGCTCGTAGAATATATAATTATGCATATTATTTATTTTATTAATTGTAGTCGCTAAAATTTTATCTAATTGAGTACAAACAGTCAGCGAAAAAATTGCTGACCCCGTCCAAGATGTGTACCAGATTAGCGATGTTTGCTGGTCAAGAAATATGAATATTGGAAAATCGCGTGTGTTCAGCGTCTGTAGTTGTTTACGGTTCCACCGGCACCTATCGATCCGTCGACAAGTTTTCTAAATAAGAATAAATATAAAAAATATATAGTTTAAAAAACTAAAAAAAAAAACACTTTAAAAACGCACTCAAAAATAAAAAATAATTAAATTGACTTGTATTAGTTACGATATAATAGTTAATTCAAAAAGTGTGGAGCGCTTTTTGGTTGTGTGTACTTTTATTTACCCAGTAAAAGAAGCGCTCCACACTTTTTGAATTAACCATTATATCGTAACTAATACAAGTCAATTTAATTATTTTACATTTTTGAGTGCGTTTTTAAAGTGTTTTTTTTTTAGTTTTTTAAACTATATATTTTTATTTTTTTACTTTTTAGTCTTTTGTTAATAAGTCCAATCTATCGGACTCATCAAAAGGAATCATATGAGCCCAAACTCGAGGGGTTTACTAGTAGACACTGCAGAGATCCCTTACCCACCTTCTGGTTGCATCATCAGACCCTCGTCACCAAGTTCAACCTATTGGACTCATCAAGAAGAATCATATGAGCCCAAACACGAGGGGTTTACTAGTAGCCACTGCAGAGATCCTCTACCCACCTTCCGGTTGCATCATCAGACCCTCGTCACCAAGTTCAACCTATTGGACTCATCAAGAAGAATCATATGAGCCCAAACACGAGGGGTTTACTAGTAGCCACTGCAGAGATCCTCTACCCACCTTCCGGTTGCATCATCAGACCCTCGTCACCAAGTTCAACCTATTGGACTCATCAAAACGATTCATATGAGCCCAAACACGAGGGGTTTACTAGTAGCCAGCGCAGAGATGCCCTACCCAACTTCCGGATGCATCATCAGATCAGGTCGATGATACCAAATTATTGCATTGTCACCGAGATTACATACACATACAAAGTTTCAAGTCGATACGACAATTAGAAGTAGGTGAAAATTGACTTCTAAGACTTGATTACATTGTTAGTTAGTTAGTTAGTTAGTTACAAGTCAAGCTAATAAAAGTGTTTTAATGAATAATGTATTTGCAACCAATTATACAAGAATAATTAAAACAAGTGCAATAAGTACTTATTTTCTGTTTTCTGCGGCAATTTAGTATTTATTTCCGGGACATTATATTATGTCCTTATGTTTATAATCGCTCAAATAGATTAGCAGCCAAACTTACCTATTTAATGACTTATTATTGTCAATAAATTTTCTATTTTAGTGGCTCCGGTGAACTTGATGCTTATATTGAAAATGGGTTGAGGCCTCAAGATGAATAATAATAAATGATTTCGGATATCATTCTGTACGTTATAATTGTAACTGATGATATAACAAGATTTCATCCTGCTTCCTACTACAGATTATAATATTATAAACGTGAAAGTTTGTAAGTATGGATAGATTCGTCCTGCAGCTTCGCTAAAACATTATAAAAAAGAGCGCAAGTATTTGTTCTGTGCCTCGGTGTTGAGGATTCCCGATCCGCGTAGTATTTGATATCCTAGATTTCCTTGATACAGGAAACCCTAGTGATAAGGTAACAATGTGTGTATGTATGCTTATTAATTCTACACGCTGAAACGGCTTGACAAATTTGAAATTAATTTGGAATGGAGGTAGCATATACTTTGGATTAGCACATAGGCTACTTTATATTCTAATCCGATGGAGGAAAAAGGTTCTAGAGTGGCGACCACGTACCGGAAGACGCTCTGTAGGTAGGCCCCCCATCAGGTGGACCGACGACATTGAGAGTCGCAGGGAGCCGATGGATTCAAAGGGCTAATAGCCGTTCATAGTGGCGTTCAAAGGGGGAGGCCTATGTGTTTTTTATAGCGATGATGGCTCAGTGGTAGTGACGTCAGTTTGCGATCCGTAGGACGTGGATTCGAATCCTACAATGAGCTTGAGCTTTTGGTGATGAAAAAAGTCGTGATGAAACCATAGCTTGGTGGTAGGGTATTTTCTAGTACTCGCCTGGCTAGCTATACCACCCTCATGTTACGAATCTGTCGCTGAACACCTATCGGGGTGTTCCGGCAGCCTCACTTGAGAGCCTGTTCTCAGTCCAGGTGTAGCGTGGCGCCATCCTCGACCACATCGTTACTTAACATCAGGTGACTTATGGTCAATCAGCGGATTTCTTCCGGAAGATGATGATGATATTCTGATCGCCAGCGGGATTACTGGAAGAACGCGGGTGTAACCGTGGAGCGCTAATAGTATTATATAAAGTAGATTGTGATGATATTGAATTATGAGCGGTATGCAACAAGAGCGGCTAGGTTAAGGGGACGTGACCCTTGATGACGACAGGGGCACAAGACGATCAGTACGCCGTGCCCGCTAGATACCAACCCGTTGTTTCAGATAAGCCACAACCTCGGCGTATAATCGCACTCGATAATTTACAAAAACAAAATGATCACGTTTTACCATTTCAGCGGTCACGTGTGTTTAATGTTTTGCAGGTCACTTTCTTTATTTGACACTAGCTGACCCGGCAGACTTCGTACTGCCTCAATCGAAAAATTATAAAATCTATCAACTTTATTGAATAGCAATAAAGTTCAATATGACTCTACATTTCATTTATAAAACGTTTATATGGGAAAAAGTAAAGCGCTGTTTTTAGGGTTTTCCGGCAATTATTCTAATTTTTCTTACCTTTTGAACCTTCGCTAGACCTCCACGAACATTTCAAGACCAAAATTAGCCAAATCGGTCCAGCCGTTCTCGAGTTTTAGCGAGACTAACGAACAGCAATTGATTTTTATATATAAGATAGATAGTAATTAGTGTTCGCGATATCAGGTGTCAGGCCGCTTACTTCTTTTGCTCACTAAAGGCCGGTTTCAGTAACCGATCTATCGATGGTTTGTCCTACTAGAGATAGAAAAGCGGGAGTTTCACAGGGTGGTATTAGAGTTTGGCGAAAAAATGTAATGTTAGGTATATAATTTTATTTGTAATTCTTTCTTATTATTATTTGTTTTATTTATTATTACTAGTATTATGTATTTGTTATTTTTATTTTATTTTGTTAAATTTGTAGTGTTTTTAGTTCCTTGTGAACGAATTGGGTAACTGTAATGTTCACCAGGGGCATGTATATCAATAAATAAATAAATAAAATTGACATCACTTCTATGAGGCTTATGTCAAACTTCTAGGTATCCCTAGTATGAAAAACCGTAGATAAATCGGTTATTGCAAACCGGCCTTTCCACCACTGTTGGTTTTGTTGTTTAGGAACTTAGCTAAATTAACACTAAATTAAACGGCTAATTAGATTTTTCAGTATTCAGTTTCTTTTTTCGGCAGTTTAATTTTTCATACATACATATGTACCTATGGACTTTTTACTGTATGTACTTCTGTCGGTGGGTTTCTAACCTATTTCGTTTCCAATATTAAAACCTTTATGGTGCGATGATAAAACTATCGTAAATGAATTATCAGTACAATACTAATCGATTTCTTTCGATGTCTAATCGATTAAGGTGTAAACTGTGTTAAAGCCTCGACGCGACATAAAGTCGCAGAGAACACGTTCATATTTGTACTGGATTCGCTATGGACTACTTTATGACCATAATCATAGTTTAAAAGCCCCCAACACGTTAGGAAAGTAGATTGTGTGTAAGGAAGCGTAGTTTAAGTATTAAAACATAAAATCCCTTGATATGTAGGTAATAGGTATACATGTAATTATTGCATTAAGCAGATTTTTTATCGAATAAAATCTTTGATATAATTAAGTATGTAAGAAACTATGCACACTTCTGTTTAAAAATGGTTAATAAACTAAAAAAATAATATTTTAGAAACAATTTCGGACTAGGGACAAATCAAATAACTACGAAAATACAATCCGAAATAAATGACTATTGACAGATTCAATCAATATCATTATTAAGATTTATTCATATGTATGCAAAAGCAAATCGTTATACTGATATTGAAAAAAAACAAAAATGAAATAGTTTGTAATAAGAGAGAAAGACATTTTGTATTATTTTGTAGACAGTGCACGCTGAGAAGCTTAACTAAGAACTCAAGATGGTTTCTAAACAAGAAATCTCCGTCTATGCTTTTTATTTGGATGATTCTTACTACCACTGATGAAACCGTTTATTTGTTTAGACATAGAGCTACATTCAACGACATAAAACTGATGGAACTACTTACGATACTAACAAGCCATCGTATGCATTCAAGCAATAACTACATAATATAGGTGTACTAACGTGCAAGAAGCCCCCATTCTGATGTCCCATCTGGTTGCAAGAGAAAAGAGCAGAATCTGATGCAAAGCACCGAAATAAATAAGAAAAGACTAGTAACGCGTTCAAGTCAGATGAAAAAGCAAAGTGCGAGTCGGACTCGCACACGAAGAGTTCTGTACCACTTTATTTATTAAAACGCCAAAAAACAGCGTCTACCTGTTGCCGTTATCAATATCAAGCAAAAACGAGCGAAAAAACACGTTTGTTGTATGGGAGCCCCCTTAAATATTTATTTTATTAATTTTTTGAGTGTTTGAAATAGTAACGCCCACACAATCACATACATTCATACATAGGCTCTGACCCTCTAACTAGGATTTCCTGTATCTAGGTTATCAGATATTATGCGGACCGGGGATCCACAACACCCAGACACAGAACAAATACTTGCGATTTTTTCTTCAATGCACAATTATTAGTCCTGCAGCGGGAATCGAACCCGCGACCTCACGCTTCACAGTCGGCTATCCGCCCATTGCGCCACATCGGTCGTCAGTTTGTTGTTATAGCGGCAACAGAAATACATTATTTGTGAAAATTTCAGTTGTCTCACTATCATGGTTCATGAGATACAGCCTGGTGACAGACAGACAGCGGAGTCTTAGTAATAGGATCCCGTTTTACCCATTGGTTGCGAAACCCTAAAAATACAATTCATAGAAATTGATTGTTACTTACACATCTGTACCTATTACCTCTATTACCAATCAGTCGCAATGATCTCATAGCATACGGTACAGAACTCGGCGACTGTGATTTTAATGTAAACAATAAACGTATACTTGCATCCATTTCTGTACTATGTAGTTATGACATGATATTGGTAGCACCGCATGACTTGGCCACATTGTTATATAAGATCGTTCAATAGGCAGGCAATCAACTAATCACACAAAATGAAAAATGGCATTCTATGTTTAGCAACATTCTTCATTCGTGAAGGCAAAGTCAAATAAAGAAAACTTGCTTAGTTTTCAGAAGGAAGTATTCTGTGGTCTTTCGTTTAAACATTTGTAATTACAATCTAAATTTATATAAGGTGACTGACTGACATAGTGATCTATCAACACACAGCCCAAACCACTGGACGGATCGGGCTGAAAATTGGCATGCAGGTAGGTGTTATGGCGTAAGCATCCGCTAAGAAAGGATTTTGATTAATTCTACCCCCAAGGGGATAAAATAGGGGATGAAAGTTTGTATGAAACTTTGTCAATTTTAAATCGATCGGGCTGAGCCTTTGCCTTAGCCCACGCGGGTGAAACCGCGGGGGACAGCTAGTTTACTAATATACTTTATTATCGAAGAATATACTTGGAGTAGGTTGGTATTTCCACATGAAGGAAGTTCAATTCAAAGTGTTTGCATTAAAAACATGGATACAATAAAAATAATTAGCAGGTCTTAGGCATAAAAGAACGGGGAACCGAAAGAACCGGGGGAATTTGTATGGGACAGATCTGCGCGCAGGAACATGAATGAATAGAAGTCTAATTATTGTACTAGGTTTAATTCGCTCCGACGTCAAAATGCACATAGGCTAACTTTCATCCCGGAAAGGGTTGTGCGGCATAACGGGAACACGCGGGTAAAACCGCAGGGCGCAACTAGTGTACGATAAAAGAAATCAGTAAGTTTATAGTATAGTTTAAGTTTATAGTAGTTCGCTGTCCAGGTGTAGCGTGGTGCCATCTTAAGGGGAAATAAATATATTTTCATTTCATTTCATTTTCATTTCATCTTCGACCGCATCGTCACCTAACATCAGGTGACTTGTGGTCAAACGCTACCCTGTAAGTAGTAAATTAAAATAAAAAAATGTAAGTAATTGTTAGGTGTAAGAACTCTTTCTTGCTAACAAAATCCTTAAAATACCACTTAAGAATCATAATCGTCACTTATAAAATATAATTACTGACTTTTGTTTATGACATTTCGCGATTATTATTTTATTGAAATGGAAGAAAACGTATTAATTTTTAGCGATAATCAAAAAGGAAAAGCAACCATCCACTCCAAACAACACAATGCACCAAGGATTCCAGGCCCGTGGGGAGCTATCCGATGAAGATGACACAGTTGAAATGAAGGACACAGCAGATCAGGTGCTTGAAGCTGTACCGGATACCGGCATAAAAGTGGTAGGTGTATCTGACCCAGGACCTCCAGCAACATCCACAAGACGAGCATCCACACGTACGGCTCTAAAAAGGGGAACACCCAGTGATGGACTAGGGCTAGAACCTCGAGACAAAAAGCCTAAGGCCAAGGACGACATTGCCATATCAGGTATTAACAAGAAACTAGATAAACTCATGGGCATGATGACGAATCTTCTTGAAAGCAATAAAGACCTTGAAAGAAAGTTCGACGACCTGGCAACAACAGTCGCATCAAAAATGGCGGCAATGGAGACGAAACTTACCACTGCTAACGAGCGAATTACAAGTCTGCAAACCGCTCGACGTGACGGACTAATACAACAAATGACACCCTCACCCTCCAGTTCCCCACGGGCCGCCATACCTCACTACGTCAGTGCAAGCACCCCCACTTCACTAGTTGCTCCAGCCCCTGTAGACATCTCCTCCATAGCTCTCATGCGAAAACAGTTGGGACTGGATTAAACCTCACATCCTCTTTATCTATCTATCTATATAGTGTACGGATTGCATCGATTCAATTTCAGACACCGAAATAAAAATGGTACATCGTTGTGACAATGTGTCAATCGAGAGTCTTGTGCAGGGTCTCTTACTATAACGAGGTATTACGAGAAGGGCAGCACACTTGTTTACCATCCACTTCCAATAATAAAAATTATTTAGATTTTCAAAAATGCAAAAACCAGGTTTGTGGGGGCCGTGCCCCAATCAAAAAAATATTTGAAGACTTTTTTGAAAAAGGATATATTGACACAGATGATTCGGAATGTTCTGACATAAAACCAAGTTTTAGTATGAAAAAAGAACATTGCAAAGAACAAGAAAACAATTTTTAGACGTCCAAACCACGGCGTTTAAAACATTGGAAGGAGTTGTGCTGCCCCAAATGATAAAAAAAATTTCTGCTGTGGGAGGATGGCATGGAAGAAAAAAAATTGTTATTTGGCACCAAATTGGGATTGAAAATATTAAATGGTTGTGCAAGTGACCAGATGCTATTCGGGGACGGTACGTTTATGGTGGCACCAAGTCCATTCAAACAATTATTTACTATTCACATAAACACAAAACAAACGACAAAACACACAAACGAGGAGACAAACATAGTGCCCGTACTATATATGCATTACATCCTAATAAAAATATACCAATACTTATGAGCGACTGTTTACTTTCCTTAGAGATGAGCTGAAAACTGTGAAAACCTACAAGTGTGATTTTGAACGGGCGCAACATAAAGCTGTAAACAGAGTATTTCCCGAATGTGTCATTACATGTTGCTCTTTTCACTTGAATCGTGCCATATGAATAAAAGGAAAAGATTTTGAATTGGACACCACTAAAGGTGGAATTAAACTTTTGAAACTGGCGTCGTATTTACCATTTCTACCGTCAGAATTGATATCTACTGGTTTGAATGAAATCATTGACATGATTGAACATTCCGAGATAGTGCAAAAGTTTGAAAAATATTTTAATGACCAGTGGTTGTCACAATCGCTTCTTGCTCAAATCGGCATCTGTGACCAGCGACATCGTACAAACGACAGTCTTGAGGCATGGCACGGTCGCTTGAAAGAGGATGCGTGTAAACTGTAAAACCATCCTTGCATTTGTTTATACAATTGCTTCGGAAGGAAAGTAAATACCAGGACTCAAGAATGAGAAATTCACTATTTGAAAAATCAAAAACGCAAAAACGAAGAAAGTCGGATATATTTTTTGATACAAAATATTAAAAACTATTAAGGCAATTGCACAATAAAGAGATTCCGATTATTCACTTTCTAAAAAGTATTGCGCCACTCCGCGGTATATATAATACCTAAGTATTAGGTAAATTGACATAATAATAGAAGTTAAATACGTGTTAAATAAGCCTCTATAATTGACTATTGGCCGTGATAAACGATTATAATCGACTAAAATCATTACTAGTTGAACAGCACTATCAGATAAAAGAAAAACATCTATGGATGTAGAAAAAAAATAGACACTGGCTTCAATTTGCTTTCTTAGGTACAACTTTACAAAGTTGTGGAGAACGTGCGACGGCAGCGCCTGAGTGGTTATAAGTAGAAGATGAAAATACTATTTTACGTGATTTGTTATACTGTAAAGTAGGTATTTAATCTAAAATACCTGTAGTTTAGTGTAAAGTCTGAGCTCTAAAGCGGGGTCCACATAAGTGACAAATTGCCGAACCGAAAACCGTGGCCATAAGAGCCAGGTTTTTGTACCGATAGTGTGGACGGGATTTATTACGCGTACAAAATGTACAAATGTGATCAGCGTGATCAGTTATGCGATCAATTACATAGACACTTTTCGCCCTTTACGAATTTTGACAACTTCAGAATTTGTCATTTGTTCATTATAACAATCACTCATTATTGAGATTTTTAACAATTGTACATTTTGACGTTACTAATTACAATATTAGACTTCTACTCATTCATGTTCCCGCGCGCAGACCTGTACTTATATAGCGATGGTCCCATTCTGAGTAATGAAGATTTTTATAATTTGAACACAGTCTCTTATAAAATGTTCCGTTATACTGATATGTTTCGATCTCTTTCCAGTTATTAAATTATTGGCTAATTTCTGTGCAGTCATATTATCATTGTAGATCGGAACAGTCTGTTGTGACATTCCAATGTCTTCGAGCAGATGCTTCAAATGCAACGCTTCTTTCGTTGCTTCTGTCATTGCCATGTATTCGGCCTCTGCCGTTGATAAAGCCACAACTCTTTGCTTCTTTGTTTCGTAACTGACTAGACCACCCCCGTACATAAAAATATAACCAGTATATGATCGACGGTCAACGGTACAAGCCGCCCAATCTGCATCGGCCATGCCCACAAGTCCTTGTCCTGTCTTTTTAAATGTAAGCCGGTGTCTACACCCATGGAGCTAGCTCTTAAATTAGAGATAAATGATAAGGCAGAAGAAATGGCCGATTACCCATATCAGAAACTCATCGGATCATTGATGTACTTGGCTGTAGCGACAAGACCTGACATTATGTTCGCTGTCAGTTATGCCAGTACAACACTTGTTACGGGAAAAGTCATTGGCTAGCGGCGAAAAGAGTAATACGTTACCTAAAGGGAATATAATATATTACGTATCTATACTCTGTTCATCTTTTTAATGGTTTTTTGACAGATCGTCGACTGCCAAAGTGATGTCCTAAAGAACGCAATAATCGACATAGATAAATGTATGTACCTTTTAATTTAATATTCGCTTATTTTTATTTATTTTAGCTTTAAATTATCCCGTTTAAAAAAAAATCCAAAATTTTGTTGGCTTTTGTTGGTTTTGTTTTTGTTTTGTTTAAATAACATTTTGTACTTTATTTACAGCATTAGCATTTATTTCTACCGATTATTTGTATTAAGTGGCACAATCGTAGTAATCGTTATGTGTGGCACATCACTACCCGTCCATGAAGTACAATATTATTTGTATGAATTTTTAACTTAAGCAATACGAAACTTTATGGGCGTGAGCTGTCAAAAAACCATTTATATAATGGACAAAGTATAGGTACTACTTACGTACGTAGTACTTTACGTATCTATGCTATTATACCATCTCTTTCAAAAATAGAATTTTTAGAATCGGTCCATATATAAGTATCTTACCTAGTATTGTATTCTTCAGTCAATGGACGTACGTGTGCTGTATTTTATTATAGAGTACTAATCTGCTGCTTTTGAAAGTCGATAAAAAAGTACGTAAGATAAATAATTATCCTTGTTCTGTCACACGTTACAAGAACCAATAAAAAATTTACCATTGTTGATGCAAATCATCTGTAATAGCTAACTTCAAGGACCTCCGAACGTTCCCCGAAAATAGCGCCAGTTTTTAGTGCGGGAGGCGAGTCGACCGGACGGCATTAATGACTTAGCAATTTACTTCTCGAATCAAATTCACTGTATTGCGCTCAACGCTATTTCAGTGCGAGGCGATTAAATCTATCAATGAGTTTCCGGCAGCGGCCGCTTGACACTTTTAATATCACCAATCAACCAAACCCCGTTCTGAATGAACAATACTCGCTCGGTCGTAAATTAAATATTCCTAAGTTCGTGCCAATACAACTGAATGCTCAGCACAGAGTCGCACTCCGAACAATTTCAGTGACTTAAACCAGTTTTTAATTTAACACCTGCACACAGGCAGTTGACAAATGGATTGAGTGTTAACGTAAACATCCTCTTGCCAATACAAAGTCATTCCTGTAGCGATGCGTTAATCTTACGGCATTATAAGCTGTTGTGTATTGTTCATTTAATAGAAACTTTGTTTCCAATAATTGAACTGAATCAGCGTAATGTAATGGGATATTAGACGCTCATTATAGCTTGTTGAGAAAACGGCTACGTGTCTCAAGGCAAAATAAGTCAGGTGTAGTCAGCGATCAACGTAAATCGCGATCTGTTTCTATTCGTACATTAATTTGCATCGTTTATACCTATTACTTATTTCGTAAGTATTAATTTTTGAGAGACGTTATTTGTCCAGCGTCTATATATACCTACTACCCTCCCAACCGTACTAGCTGATTTTGCAGAAGTAACGAATACATACGTTTACAGCCAGTTGCGTTTAAAGTAAAACGAAGACATTGAATTTTGAGTTATTTAGATAAAAAAAAAGTCTAAAATTTAACCCACTGGTGTCATATAAGTCAGTAAAAATCTATTCTTTCCTATATTTAGGGATATTTTTATGTCTAAGATAAAAGGAAAACGAATAAACTCCATAATATAAAAAGTTGGTATACGAGTTGACTATCGTGAGTTCTAAGTATTGTATTGTTTGGATAAATAAAAATATTTACAAATTGCACTTATAAATTGCAGTGAATCTTTGTTTTTCTGTCAAAATTTCAGGTGAAATGAGCGCAAAAAGGCTTTTACTGAATTTATTTCTCGAAACATAAAACTGTTGCCTTTATAAATACGTACTGAATGTTTTTATATCACGAATTTTTAAAGGTTTCCCGTTAAAAAAAGACTGTCTTTCAACTGAAAGCGCCATTGAAGATAAACGCTCCGACGGGCACTATGATAACCGTTATCAAAATAATGAGCATTGATTTTGAACTTTCTCAGTGCGAAGCAGACCATAAACTCCATTTTCGAGATTAAGATTTGCTTGATTATGAATTTCAACCCTATTTGATGTATGCTATAAATGTAAGGTATCAGTTTAAAACGTAATAAAACTCCTATTGTATACCAAAAACACCACCAAAATTAGACACTTAATAGACACATATAAATAATCATTTTGTTACAGCCTGTAATTTCATACGAAGCTTTGTACCTACTGAAAAAATGTATATATGTACCTAACATAATAATATGTAATCCCCTTGTAATAATTAGCCAAAGCTACTTACCATTGTTTTCCCATCATACTATCAATCGAAAACTGATGAAAAGCTACAAGCGTTACCACTTATTGGTATTATCCTGCATTAATTTCGAAAGCTGTAATTTAATGTCGGTGCTTTTAACGCAACATAAAACATTCAGTTGTTCAACTAACATTACTGCCAGCAAAATGGTTACTTGAAGGCTATAAAGATATTTTTCTATTAGAAATATAATGTTTGAGCATATTAATAAGACTGACCTGATAGATTGACTGAGCAGATGTTTGACGGCGGTGCCAAGGAGTAGGGCGGCTCATCCTTGGGCTTCAAGAGCTCGTGGGTGGACACTGCGTGTATTGACAGCTCCTGCGCAAAAATAACCAATAAACATAGAAAAAGCTTCTATAAATATACCACCTACCTAAGTGGGCTGCACGAAAATAAACTCAAAAATATAAAATATAAACTACATACAGTCACTGACAAAAGTAGCAAATCATTTTCCAAATGCGTATTACATTAGTAATGTAGGTTTTTTTACAAATTACAAAGTAGCGTTTAACAACAATATTATATACCTGACGGTACGTGAAGATTCGGTAAAAGGTTGGTATTTAAGATGAAAAAATATGTTCATGTTCAGTGACTTTTGTCGTTGACCGTAATCCAGGCCGATGCTGATTCAAGAGTCCATGGTATAGTTTGAGCAAAAGATGGTAAATGAGCTTCAGAATGCCAGCCTATAAACATTAACCTCCAACTCAATATTTCTACTAATTTTGGCGTGACGCCACCTTCAACTACTTTGTCACTTAACATCAGGTGACTTTGGTTGGTCCAATGGTTCCCTTTAAAAAGTATAAAAAAAACTTCAAAGCCAAAGCACTGAAAACGAGCGTCCAGATAACTTTGGTGAAAATTTAACATCAATAATACACCGTACGTAGAAGATAATATATGTATATAAGTATCATTTATACATACACATAAACATAATATTTTTGTGAATCACGATAGACCTTCTACACAAATAAGACTCGTACAGACAAAATTCGTAGAAGATTAAGTAAAGACACGGATTATCGCCTAAACAAAGTTATTCAGTTTGTTTTGGCTTCGCGTTATGATTTAACTAAAGTAAAAAAAGGAAAATAGGAAAAAAATAAACTCTAATTTCAACAAATCCTTTGCCAATGAATTGCACACCACAAATGAAATATATCCTAAAAACTTGACGTGTCTAGGACCAGTGGTTGAAGTAGCGCGTTGCTATGGCACTGAATTAGTCTGGATTTTGAATTTTCTATTTCTTAGATAAGAAAACAAAGTCATGGTGTCTTTATAACTGGTCTAATTTCACCGTAATATTTCCTAAGCTAACAAGTATTATTTTACGCAAAACCTACTCACAGACATAGATGGAGCGTAATAAATCAAAACATCATTGGAATTACAGGAATTGCATACAAATAATTGTGTCCATAGAATGATAAACTCCCATGTTGTTCGTCAAGAGAAACTACTCGTGTACTGGAACAAATTAACGGCCTTCGCATAAACACGTGCGTACGATATTTTTCTAATGTTAATATTAAATCGAATCCCGAAGAGATGACCAATAAATATTCTACAACATCTATTTTTAAATACGTAGGATGCTTTCTCCGATCTTGAATGAACGGAGAGTCGACCCTCCTCGTAATGTCTTTGCTTGTTACGGCGCAGCTCACGGCACGAGCGAATGGCGGTAAAGTTGTAGGGTTTTAGGTTTCAGCTATGATTGTTATGATATTTAGTTATTTAATAATATTTTCTTTATAACATATTTGTCATGTATTTAAATAATACACAAGTACTGCATTTTTCATCATGACATGGTAGCACAGGTTATAGCTATTTAGATGTGCCGTTTCCTAATAACATTCTATAGAATCTATAGTGTCAGCAATAAGCTATTTTCCCCTGTTTGTCGCTTGCAGACTGTTGCGTGCACCGCAGCATTAGCTTTTTGACACTGTCAGCTATATCCGAGCTGATTTGTTCGCAACAGCTGCGTGAGCGCACCTATTAACCGCTGATACATGTTTGTCAGTCGGCTATTAGTGTGAAAGAGATAAAATTTTGAATTCATCTATATATAAGAGCGAGATCGATTCATTTCTCCAATTCACGACCAATATTTATTTGCTGCACCGTGACACTCGAGAAAAATTCCTGTACCAAAATGTTTGAATTCAAACACAAATGCGTTATCTCCGCTGGCAGGTCATTTTTCTTGTAGCTATATAAAGAAAATATTGGTCAAGGAATGTTACTTTTGGACGATTGTAAGTGCTACTCGCACAAACCGTTTGTGTTAGCGAGTCAAACAGTACAATATGGTGATAGCCGTTAGACAGAATTTTACGAGCGGTTTATTAGAATTTGTCGACGATTTATATACCCAAGATGACATATGCTGTGCAATGTGTACAAGACATTTATGTGATCCTCACTGCTCGATAAAAAATGAAACGCGTCTCGTTACTTCTTAATATTTTTTTAATTCCTTGGATGAAGTGATTAAGCATTTTTTCACTGGATACTGGGTCCTAATTCTAGTGTTTTGTTTAATCACTACCATCAGTCTAATTCACCAACGCTACAAAACAACAAACAAAAACGCTATACCTATTTCATCAGATTCTATCCTTAGAATAAATAGATCATATCGCCTACTGCTTATCACCAAATATTCTAAAATTGGCCTCAGGTAAATTGATCGATTCAAGCGTGACTAAGCGGGCTTTCAAGTGGATCCAGGCTAAAACTAATTATATCAACTTTTCACTGCATTTGACTTTCACTTTATTTGAAAGAGCTAATCTGAAACCCTGAAAACAGAAAAACATCCATAGCCTATCCCGAATGGGACTGAAGGCCTCCAAATTGCATTAATTACCACCCCGACAGTTATTATTGCATGACCCTTTTTTTAAACTATATAGGAATTCATACGCACGTATAAGCTTTTTGGAACGCATATGTACGCGCCTTTTGTCACACTCGCAACTAGTACGCGTCGTTGACACGTCTATAAGCTCGTCAAAATCTATGGTGATACTGAGTACTGACTCATTACTACCGGTTCGAGTACGCCGGAATAAGCCCATGTAAGCGCCTCCGGTTTTTTGAAGCGCGGAAGTGTAGCGCCCGCATAAGCGCGTATGCCGAAACGACCGTAAACGCGCAGAAAAAAATGCAAGGTAGTCTGAAAAAGTCAATATTATAAGAGATTTTTTCAGTAATTACATTCGCTCCCGTCTTTTTCCACTTAATTGGGAAAGGTTCGGTTGCACGAAAAAATATGCAAGTAAATAAATGTCTAGCTATATGATGGAATAATAATTATCAAATTTCGTCCTGATCATTTTTCTACTACCTACTTAAATTAAAATGGCCATGTAATTAGCTATATATGTTTAACCCCATATAACCAAGACAAGATGGTGCATACAGTCGAGGTCGAGGTTGGTCGCCATTTTGAAACAAGACACCCCCCTAAAAGCTAATGCAATAATTGTCTGACTGGCCTCCAGCTCCACGACGGTTCAACAGTATCTAAGTACCTAGTTAGTTTACTGTAAGACATTGGATACTATAACCCCGGAAAATGGTCCATATTTGCGGGATAGCAAAAAAATTGCAGAACTATACTTATTAGGTGCGACAAATACAAATATTTTATTTCAGTAAATGTGGTACAAATATGATGTTAAAAAATGTTTAGTGTTTCGGCACATTCAGCTTAAAACAAGCATACAATAGTGAATAGGTACTATAGTCAGTTCTTAAATATCTCACTGACGGAACAAAAGTTTTTAATTCTTAGCCACTCAAACAATTATTTTTTGAGTGGTTTTTTTTTGGCCCTAATGATTTTATTTGCATCGGTAGAGCATTGACAACTTTGACACACATGGCATGGCATTGCTTCTGGTACAACGTTGTTCTAGGATACGTATCAAAGACCAGTCTGTCAGGGTTACGTGTATTTCTGGGAAATATATCGCATGCTCTTTTAAAATACTGAAAATTTTATTTTTGCAAAGATTGCGAGCTCAAATGCACGGAAGGGGCATCTGTAAATTTAATTTTTGAAATAATAGTTTGCATGACTCAAATGGAGGTGCAGCACACATAGCACGTACACATTTTTTTTAGCAAGAAAATCCTTGACAGTTTTTTAATTAGATACGCGGCTCTCCGAAAATTAAGCAGCAACAAAATAATTGTGTATAAATAACACCGAAATATACAGTGAGTAAGGAAATATAAAGAGAAGATAAAAAAGAGCAAACATACAGAGAAAAGTGAGTCAGACCTTGCAATTTCCGTATGGCAGGAGTTGATCTAACAAATTTAGATTAACACTGAAAATGTTAAGCTCATGGTAAACTTGAGATAAACTTCAGGTACACTTCATAGTTTTTTAGTAAAAGTAATTATCACATTTTTAATGCTAGGAACGAAGATAAAATTGCAGTACGCACTACTAGACTCCACAAAGTCAGCAGCTCCTTTAAAGGTCAAGGTAAGTTTTATCAACAAAATCCGAAGTGAAATTCAAGACTCGTCGCAAAATTTCAAGTCCATAAAAAACTAAGTTTCATTCGTAAAGCTTATGATAAAATATCAACCTATTTACGGCCGGTTTCAATAACCGATCTATCCAAATTGTCAAATTTTAGTCAAGCCGTAGATAGATCGGTTATAGAAACCAAGCCGTTAGATGATAAAAAAGCTTGGAATTGTATTAAACTTGATCTAATCCGCTAACGCTACCCTGTAGGAAGTAAAAGAAATGCAATCAATTTGGTAATAAACATTTATACCTACATGTGATCGCGCCCAAAGAATGACCTGCTGGGCGTTTCTTATCGGTTCTTTTGCCGGCGTAAGGAGATTGGAACAGGCAAAGCTAGTTTTGTTTCAACGTTTTAAAGTCATTACATAAATTATATTCTACTTAATAAATATTTTATTGAGTTTGTTAATTATTACTTGTCAAAAACATTACAAAAGTGCAAAAACAGATTCTATAATACTATTTACAGTAGAGGTCAAATCTTTACCCTTCTGGGCATAAAAAGTGTTTTAAAACGTTTTAGCAAAAGATTAAAAATATGTCATAGTACTGACTCCCACATAAAACTAAATTTATCAGATCTAATAAAAACACACGTTGTTGATTTATTGTACATTCTTATTGTCTTCGTGAAACGATTCAAATGTAAGTAGTTAATTTGAATATTGTTTAATTTTTTTATATTCATTATAATAATTCAATAATTATGTATTTATTAAATTTGTGGTGGCTGAACGGTAACACGAACGGCTTTAAAACATCTATGATTTTAATAATTTATTTGCAGATTTTTCACCGCTCTTAGCAATGAAGGAAATTATCTTGAAGAAACAGGTATGTCCAAGAACCACAACATTTAAGGGCATGTGACCTCATATATATTATATTTATCAACAGTTTAGGTAGGCTATGGGCCATGCTCTCTCTCTCTCTGAAATAAGGCCAGTGCCCCAGCAGTGGGAAGAAGTGAGGCTGATGATGACTATTTATAAACACGTCTTGCATGTCACTACCGAGATTAAATTTAATGATATTTAACAAATGTTTATGACAGACTACTAACATTTTGGCTATTAATATGGCTTTAGTATAATCTGAGGCCAGGTTACTATATAGTGCAAATATTTTCCTAACTCAAGCCTGAAAGCTCAAACAGTTTGATGGATTCCAATCATACCAAATACGTAAAAGCCTGATTTAAGAAAACAACATTTTCGATTTGAATAAAAAATGTCTGGTGGAATCGAGATGTGACGAGACGACAGTGGCTCGCAGGGTGGGATTAAACGAAAATAGCACTGTAATTAATGGGTGTTTCCAAGCACACAAACTCAACACGAAACGCATTACGAGAATTCCAACTCGTATCATCTAATATAATAAAATCATCAAATATAATATTCAAATTTACTACGCTTAATTTCGTACGAAAATAACGAAGTCACGCTGACAAGTGGTAATGCTGTAACTCTTCACGACAATTTTTCCCGAGGTGTTTTTATCGAAACATCTCAATTATGCCGTACTTACATTCAATTATGCCGTACATACTGTGAATCTATTTTCATTCGTAGTATATTTTGAAGTCTAATTATTGTCTTTGCTCGACGCAACGCGTTTGTATACTTAGTGGGTTTATTAGGGTTCCGTGCCTCAAAAGAGAAATGAAACCCTTATTGTGGGTCACTTTCTTGTCAGTCTGAGTCAACGCGTTGAGGTATCAAGTTGAAATTTATGTCAAATAATTGGGTCCACGGTTTTTTTTATGTGTAAAGACTTCAAACTAGTAAATCGACACGAACAAAAGTTATGACCGCTTATGTGGCATATTTTCCCATAGTTTTGCGATTTCACAAAGGAATTAAAACCTATAAAGAGTAGCTTAATAACCGTTGACCTAGAATCATGAAATTTGGCTTAAAGCAAGGTCTTACAACATATGTGAAGGAAAAAGTCTGAAAACCGTAAATATGTAGTTTAATTGCCAAAAAAACAACCTTGTACGGAACCCTCGGTGCGTGAGTCCCACATGCACTTGGTCGGTTTTTTTCGTGTAGTTGCATGCATGAAAGTTACTTGCGCCTACTACGGGCCTACAGAATGAAAAAGCACCCTTACGGCATATTTTTATCAGATTCTGCGAATGCTCGTGGTGCGTAATGCTTGTTACAGGGGCCTAATTTCGCGGCGTGATATATTATCACATTCGATAAATATCGCAATAACTGTAAAAATATGTATTGAATTTTGACAGTTTTTGCGATTATTATCGAATGTGATAATATATCACGCCACGAGAATTGGGTCCCAGGACAGCCGTTGCAATCTACGAGATCAACTTATCAAGACAGCTCGAATTTTGCCAACATGCTTGACATTTCAGAATACGAGTAATAATAATTTAATGTATATTAATTTATTGCGGTTACCTATTTATTTATTTCGTTTGGTACATCGAACGATATGTTCAAAAATATAAACGATATCATATCTAGCATAGGTTAAAAAGAGGATAACCCATTCCACCCTCCTGTTGTTTTCTAGCACTGTTGGTATATATATATTATGTACTTAGGTATAGCTTCATATAAGGTCGCGTAATGTAGGTAGGTAGATTTCTGATTATCTCTCTACCCACATGTGTTGCATTGATATGTCTGTTCACTTGATTTGTTCTTTAGCTACTAGATTAATTACTTAATGTGATGTTTTATTTGAAACACAATAAATAATTAAATAGGCACATTACGAAGAATGCTAAATGCTAAATAGAAAGAAATACGCAGCTGCTGTGAAGAGGGCTATGTCACATGTTCCTTGTATTGACGACATAATCGAAATAACCAAGAACACAAAGCAGTCTTCTGACATATCAACACTTACGACACTGGTTGCAGAGATTTTACTTATCACTACAGCAAGACAGGTGACGAGGATGTTCTTTCCTTTAAGCATATTTACCTGGGTATGGGAAAGTGAGGTAGACCCTGCGAGGTTTTCAAATTTATTCACCTCCACTGGTGAAGAAGGTGTACCTACAAATAAGCGAGTGAATCCTGAGTTAAATGGACTCTAGCGGGAACAATGGAAGAGGAAAAAGCCTCACAAATTATATTCCATGGGATATTTGGGACGTTCAAGGAAGATCTCTCAGTGCTAGAAGAAATAGGAAGCTGTTATAGAAAACAAGGACCTGGAACTGGGATGACAAAAATCTCCTTACGTTTGGTGCACTACTATGCGAAGATGTCATGTGCAAATCAAACGGGTCTCCTGTCAGGTGTCTATAACCAGGTAACCACAGTGCCCTGTTTTAGTGGTCAAAGAATCCATTTCTTTGACGCGGGATTTTTTGACCACATAGAGAAACGAAGGAGTGTTGCAACCACGGGCAAAAGTCTGTCACAGATTGTCAACCTTCTGACCACAACATTAGAGGACCTGCATAAAAGTATAAGGAAGAAAGATGGAAAGATAGAGATGGTACTACTCAGTAGCGTAAAATGGATGGTCTATAAATCGACAATCATGGCCCCGATACACAAGTAGTAATCAAAGGAAGATCCAAGATGTTTTTAGGGAAGAAAAATGATTAACTTCTTTTCCGACAAAAGTTGTAATCTTTAAT
Source organism: Opisthograptis luteolata (assembly GCA_931315375.2). NCBI lineage: Eukaryota > Metazoa > Arthropoda > Insecta > Lepidoptera > Geometridae > Opisthograptis > Opisthograptis luteolata. The sequence goes on from OV928033.1 coordinate 11,033,710, forward strand.
CGTCTTCACCATGAAGGAATATGGTATTAAAGCCCAAGGGGATAAAAACCAGCCACCTTTCTGAAATTCAGTTTCCACGGCGGTTTTCAGGCATTTTATAAGCGGATGGATCATTTTGATGGTAATTTATAAATCATACTTATTTTAGAAAACGTTTATATGGGAAAAAGGAAAGCGCTGTTTTTAGGGTTTTCTCAGCAATTATTCTGATTTTCTCATTCCATTGAAACCTTCCCTAGACCTCCACAAATATTTTAAGACCAAAATTAGCCAAATCCAATCAAGTTCTCGAGTTTTAGCGAGACTAACAAACAGCAATTGATTTTTATATATTTAAATAATAAACTTTTCTGACCCAATCATCGCAAACACAAAAAATAAGTTACTATGTAAAGGGGATTTCAAGACCGCATTCAACCCTGTTTTCGGGACTCTTTCTATAATAATCTGACCCCGTGACTGCTCTAACTGCATATACGAATAACACAGGGATTGCTCTGCCCTCTATCACTTCTACAAGGGAACGTTTCACCACACTGAGAAAAAATCCTGACTTTCCTTCTGAGTCTTACCTTCCGAGACTGGTTCCTTCCTTATTTTACCTTAGTTTTCCTTCTAAATCAAAAGTCCTTCCTATTTGACTCGGAAGGAAAATCTAATTTGGAATGTCTTTTTTCTCCGTGCACTAATCACGCGATTTCAAGTGGTGATGTATGTGGTCGTAGGTTCTACAACAGGTATTTATTACGCACGAAAAAATATATTATATGTCTTTATGTAGTTTTTTTTAACTACAAATTTTAATGACTTAGTACCCGATTAATGCAGGCCACACGATAGCTATTTAAGACGGTTATAACTGTGCAACTAAACCCTATTTTGGAAAACTAAACGCTTCATATGCATGACTGTCACGCTTGCTCAGTTTTACCCACAGTCAAGCCGCACGGTCATAAACGACAGGCAAAAATATGAATTTTTGCATCTATCAGATTGCATGTATCTACATGCAAGAACATCTCGCATACACGCCCATACTTTGCATGTAGGTACAGGCAACTATGCATGCCTAATCTATCGTGTATGGCCGGCACAACATACAACAAAAAGCAAAAAGAAACGACACATTGAACGTGCATTGTTATAGGAATAACTGAGACCTACCTTAAGATGAATCAAATAACACGTGAAGAATTTTTTTTTTTTACTAGTTACTCACAGGGTAGTGTTTGACCACAAGTCACCTGATTTTATGTGACAATGTGGTCGAAGATGGCGCCACGGTACACCTGGGCTGGGAACTAGCTCTCAAGTGAGGCTGTCGGAACACATCAATAGGTGCTTGGCGACAGTTTCATAACGTGAGGGTAGTAGCCACAAAGCCATTGTTTCATCACAATGTTTTCCTTCACCGAAAGTCCAAGCTCAAATTCACGTGTTTCCACATCTTTTCTATGCAACTGCACGAGAGGAGGAAGTCACAAAGCGTCTCGCTTGCCCATAACAAAACAGTGCCACCCCGAATTTAAAAATGTAATAGTTCAAAATTCTACGCGTCACCCTGAGATATTAGATTTCTTTATGCCCTATTATTTAACTGGAAACATTGCCCTTCAATCCAGGCTACAGTAGTAGGTATGTCTCAACCTGTTGCTCTCAACCCATCGAGTACGCCCAGGTACAATCAACCAGGAAGAACTTTGACGAAATATGTTAAAGTCGTATATTTAATTAGACGAAGCCAACTGACAGTAGCTAAAGTCACTTTGTAAAATAACGTTGCCAAATTTAATGTAATAGTGATGCGTTCATCACTAGCAACAAAACCGATCACATTTTCTAACAAAAATAGCTTAGCGTAGTGTAAGGTTTTATGTGATCGCGATTAAATTATAGTTTTTTTGTGAAAAGAGGCACTTCGCAAGAGCGGGCATAGACTAGTGAGGAGAGCCGATAGCCAAGATACTCTTTGGAAGGGAGACGGGGAAGGGGTCCGAGGCCAGCAGGCGTTGCTGGCAGAGTGGCAGATCGGGTTGGCCAAGGATGGTGGATAGACGAACGGTTTTGTTAAAACCTTACATTCTCTTTGGGTTTTGTCGTTGATGGTTGTATTGTGGATAACTGGATATTAAACCAGTCGTTGATTATTTATAGCTAGTTCACAGTAGTAAAGAACATACAAAATCAGTTATAGACTATCAGCAAAAATGGAAACAATGACATAGGATACTATAAAGATACAGCGCTACAACCAGCTACCGAAACCAACTAATATATTTTCAAGACCAAATATTTTACACCACCAATGCACCACCCCGTAACTCCCTTCTTTTCATCGTTAACATCATAGAATTATATGTCTTACTAGCTGGTGCCCGCAGCTTCGCACGCGTGGATGTCGGTTATCGCGACCAAAAGTAATCAAGAAATTTTGATCCAGTTCCCGCAACCCATGAGAACCTATTCCAGGAATAAAAAGTATCCTATATATTATTCCGTCCTATTATCTATTCCTGTACCAAATTTCAGCCAGATGAATTTCTGAAGTTATCCCGAAGAAGATATAAAAAAATTGAGCTTTATACTTTAACGAATTTAGGGTACTAATTTATACACCTGCACTTCCTGTTATCTGCCCAAGTAACCACAAACCAAACTCTATATTCGCAGGATGTTCTTACCTGTACTATATAGGGGGCATGCACAGAAAAACTTTCAGCTTTTACATTAAAAAACGAAGGTCTGGCTGTCGTAGGATATCCGCACCATTAATACTTTTTCTACTATATCGAAACTATTTCATAAAAAAAAACAAATCTATGCAAACTCTTTGCTTCCCAAGTTCCCACGTGTCCAAATCTTTAGGCTAAGCGTATATTGAGACGCAATCGATGCAGTGCGGGGCAGCGCTGATTTTTTGTAATATATATGCATAAGCAAAGATCAGCATACGATGTTTCTTTTTTCTTTTTGCGGCAATTACTATTTTTCTAAATTAAGTTAGTGCGTATTAATCAATGCGTAGGATAGTATTTATAACACGTATTTTAAAAAAGCATGAAGACAGAAGCAACGCTTTTATAAACTGTAACTAACAATAACTCATTAATTTCATAATCTAACACTAATACTGAATAAAAATCTATAGGATGGTAAATAGCCTCCTCCGAAATAGTAAAAGTTATCGCGCCAGAAAAAAAAGAGAAAATCACCAGAAAAGTACCTGCCGGTCGTTGCTTGCCTTTTCTTTTGCTGGTGCAAGAAAGTTAGAACAGACGTAGCTAGTTATTAGTTTGTCTTTTTAAAGTGATTAAATGTTGTATAAGTTTAATATTAAACCCAGTTTATTCGTCAACTTGAATACTGTTCTTGATACCAGTTTTTTGTACTTTATTACAGTGTATCTGTGTAATTTACAGCATCGCTCATGGACTATGCCATGCGCTTCCGTCGCCTGCGTCTCAACATACGCTTACCCTTATTGTAGCCCGCAACATCAACGTCAATACCAAGTAGTTCTAAGTAAATAAGGTATAATAAGATCATGTCTGCTACACACGTAACGATATATCGTTACAAATTTAAACGTCTTGGGTTTGATTAGAGCGTATAGCGTAATCACTAACTTAGGATTAAATAGATGGCTCTATATTATTTTATTACAGTGTGTTGATTTTTGATTTCGAACATCACTAATCACAATCATCTTTTGATTTTCGTTTTTGTAGCTCTGTATAAAATGTTCTAATATTTTTCTTCTTTCAATTTTCGCGCGGACGCGTCTTACAAAGAGGTCCTTTTTGTTTGCCCGTGTCCGACGTCAGTTTTATTGCAGCAAAACACACGCTACCATCAAAATTATGCAAATACGGTCAAATCGATCAACAATGATTTATCGAACAGAAAATGTTACTGCCGTCGCTCATCTGCGCAAACCAGAAATTCTACAACGATTTTTCAGGCACACTTTCGATATAACCGGAGATCGGTTAGCAATTAGAACAGATACATCGCTACGATAAATTATTACGTGTGTATCCACACCAATAATTGTCATGCCAATAATATTCTTCCTGACATGTAAACAATTCAACAGAATGATGCCTAGCAACCATGTAAAAGATTTCGAAAAATTTCGTTATATTAGATTTTCCCACGGAACCCATGCATTATTCCGGGATAAAAGTAGCCTATATTACTCTCCGGTGCATAAACTATCTTTATGCAAAATAATACCCTGATTCGTTGTTTCATTACGCCGTGAAAGCCGAACAAACCAACAGAAAAACACACTTTCGCATTTTCATAAATGTGGGGATGGGGATGGTGATAGGGGTAGCTGCGGTTCGCATTTACACCCATGGTATTCCCTACTATCCCGCAAGAATCTTTTTCCGGGTTAAAAAGGAACCTATATGCTATCCGGGCTACAATAATCTAATCGACTCGACCAAATTTCCGACGTGATGCTTTAAACTGATATAACTTTTTTATTTATGAACCGATTGAAATAAAACAAACACTATATGTTAAGTGGAGAAAACCACAATATATTAATGAAAACCGCATTCAAATCGGTTAAGCCGTTTCTGAGATTAGCGCGCACAAACAAACAGACAAACAGACAAACAGACATACAGACAAACAGACAAAAATTCTAAAAACCATTGTTTTGGGTTCTATTGCGTTAATAAAGGCCCCCAGTAAAAGTTTTTCTCATTTATCTTCAATGTACAGACAGTGATGAGTTACAGATTTATTATATGTATAGATAATTCTATGGTTAACATTATGTGAGCGAAAAGTCAACGTTCATTGCGTTGGACAGCGACTGAAACATGGCTTTTCCGTTCATTTGATGAATTCTTGAAAAAGGATAAAATGTCACCATTTTGTTTTATTTCTTACAAATTTTTGCAGGTTTTCAAGGAAAAAAGGGTAAACTGTCTCAATTTGATTTCCATTTATTATTTTTTTATTTATTTTTTTTGCTTTGTTATGGCGTCACACGATTAGTGTATATGTGTGTGTGCATAGAGTTATAAGACACTTCTATGTGTGTGTGTATAAAAGATTTCAAACTCAGAGAGTTGAATCAAGTTTAAATGATGATGGTGATGATGATGATGAGATGATGGGATGAGGATAGTGTTTAAGTAAAGTAGTGGCGCTTTACTTAAACTTTACACGGACTTTTTTGGAGCAACTTGAAAAGTCACTTTCACAACTTGATTTCAATTTCCCACACTCGTACACATTAACGAACACATAATGGTTATTAATCCACCAATATTACACATTATCACTCGAAGAAACACAAGTTTTGGAAATAATAACAAAATCGTCATGTTGACAGTTCAATTGCCGCCAAAAAAGTCAATTTCATTTATTCTTTTTTTTTTTGTTTTGTTATGGCGTCACACGATTAGTGTATTTGCCAGTGTCAAGTATAAAAGATTTCAAACTCAGAGAGTTGAATCAAGTTTAAATGATGATGGTGATGATGATGATGAGATGATGGTGATGATGATGATGAGATGATGGGATGAGGATAGTGTTTAAGTAAAGTAGTGGTGCTTTACTTTAACTTTACACGGACTTTTTGGAGCAACTTGAAAAGTCACTTTCACAACTTTATTTCAATTTCCCACACTCGTACACATTAACGAACACATAATGGTTAATAATCCACCAATATTACACATTATCACTCGAAGAAACACAAGTTTTGAAAATAAAAACAAAATTTTCACGTTGACAATTCGATTGCCGCCAAAAAAGTCTTTCATTTATTCTATTTCTAAGGAGGTTTGTAACATAGAGTTTATTACAATATGCGGCCAACAAATGTTTTATGGACTCCTGAGCCTGACTAGTCCCTACCTTATATATTTTGATCTCAATACCGAAGCGCCTAGACACATTGGACTTGATTTTTTTAAATTATCATTATTTCAGTCCACTGCTGGAGATAGGCCTCTCCCAAAGCACGCCACTGAGCCTGATCTTCGGCTCCTAGATTTTATATACCAAAATCGAATGGATAGTTCCAGATTGTTCCCCTCAAAAACCCCTGACCTCTAACCCTTATTTACCTATAATACTCACTGTGCTCGCATTTCCACCATCGCAGCGTGGAGATTACCAATAAAACATAAGTAAGGACTAAAGAAAACTTACAAACTTTGCCTCCATAAATATTATATCAATCATTGACTAACGGACTGACAAGCAACAACTGGATCATAGCCCATGCTCTCTTTCTGAGAGAAGTCTTGTGTTCCAGCAGTGGGAACGAAAATAGGCTGTTATTGATGGATGATCCAACACACTCGAGATAACGATCCGTACCATCTCGCCGCTACTATTGGTATTCTTTCTTCCACACGTCGTAAATAAACGGTGGATTTTTAATAATATAATTAAGCAGTAGGTACCTACCTATTATCAGTTTTCACTAAAATCGAAGTAGAGACTCATTTGAATATTCTTCTAATACCTACCTAGTTCTGATTTGCCCAACCACAGATACACAAAGAACTCACTCATAATGAAAACGAATAAATAGTATTGTATTATTGTTATTTAAAGTTTTTTTTTTGTGAGCGATGGTGGCCGAACGATAACCGCGTGTGCTTTACAATACGCCGACACCGATTTCAAATCCTCTCGGCCCCACACCCCACACCAAGTTATGTGTGGATTTACCATCGCTCAAATCGGTGAAGGAAAACATCACGAGGAAACCGGCATGTCCAAGAACCGCAACATTCAACGGCCAGCGTGGTAGATGGCGGCCCATACTCTCTCTCTCTCTCTCTCTCTCTCTCTCTCTCTAAGAAAAGGTCAGAGTCCCAGCAGTGGGACGGTAATGATGATGATGATGATGTTATATAGAGGATAAGTAGAAAACCGTTAACTCTTAGCGAAACCCCCTTAGAACACTTTGCATTTTTTTTTTAAATTTTTTTTTAATAAATTAATGTTTTTAAGATACGCTTTTTACTTGTATGTAGTACGTAAATTAATTTAGTTGTAAAATTAACCGCCAAATATCAACTTTGCCAATATGTACCATATTAAGTAATATTAATGATATGAATGAATTAAACTTTATAATCAAAAAAAAAATTGTAACCAGTAGAAATTGGAAAATAACAAACAGTTTCATTTTATTATTTTTTAGTAATATTTAACGATGAGCCCTAAAATAACCACGAGACCTGCACATGGGGATATTTATAACCCCTATACAAAGTTGTAAAATAAAATGTAGAAATAAAGAAGCTAAGAATCTTAAAAGCTGGGTGTTTTTAGTTGCATATTAAAAAATATTTTTACTGAAATGTAATATACAATATGCTCGGAGGTGCTCATAAATTATATAAAAAATGTTTCATTTTCACAACCAAAACAGTACTTACGAAATGGACGGTTCGAAGAAATCACTTTCGTCGAACTCTACCCCAAAGTACAATCACGAGCACAAATATATTACTATGAACATCTCGCCAATATTATCTAAATAAGAGAAGAACTGAATATCGAATATCTACAAAACGGCTAAAAATGTAATGATGTCAGGACATATAAGCATATAAAAAGTAAAAGATAAAAAGTAGCCGATGCGTTAATCCAGGGTTTAAGCTATTTCCATTCTAAATTTCATTTAGAACTGTTCAGTAGTTTTTGCGTTAAAGAGTGATAAACATCCATCCATCCATCCATACATACCTACATACAAACTTTCGCATTTATAATATTAGTAGGATAAAATTGTATAGATCACTTCTTAGAGTGCCTGGATAACATAGTCCCTGCGTGACAAAACCCCTTTAGAATAAATAATGATTCTAAAACAAAAAACAAAAACATATTTATTCTCGTGACTGTACCTGACTATATGCAAGGGTGCCAGCTTATGCCAGGAAAAACTGTATCCTATCTACTCAAACATCCGCATGCTATAAACCCATACAATCTACGATTACCTACTTGGTAACTTAATCCTCATTATACGATTGCTCCCATTCGGTTTAGGTATTAGTGAAATCATTGAGAGAAATAAACAGATAAATTGATTTGTGTGGACGTGTGTTTGTGTTTGTTTGTTACGATAGGTATATTGGTAATCAATCAGCAGACGTAGCGAGCTTTCGGTCCCGCACTCGCCACTACTGGGCTTCTTAGAACAGTCAGCGACAAAAGCTGATCATGCTAGATTTTCCAAATGTGCTGTAGATCTGTAATGTTTTTTTTTTTACATTTTACATGGTAGCGTTTGGACCACAACGTAACACACCTGATTTTAAGTGATAATATAATGTCAAAGGTTGGTGTTTAAGATGATGACGGTAATTGGAAAATGTGTTGTTGTTCAGCTACTTTTGTCGTTGACTGTACATGATACAACACAAGGCAACAAATGTATGTGATTGCTTGCTGTAGGTACAATCAAAAAAGCAAACAAACACTGGTGCAGAATACCCATAAAACTACTGTAAAAGCAGCGGACTCTAACTAGCTCGAAAATTAATGGAATTTGATGCTCACATTTTAATCATTTACAATATAAAACAGTAGTTTTTGTATCAATTAATGACTTATCAAAAGGTTTCTTTATCAGAAGTATTTCAATATACAAAATCGATTACAAGTTTAATCCAATATAATTAGATTATCAGACTTACCGGAAACAGAATCTTCATTAGAGAAAGATGCTGTTTTCAGGTGACAAATAACCTCTAGCTTGTAAATATCCCCTGAGGAACAATGACACTTCATTTTGTGTTTTATTTACCTCACCTCACTTGAGTAAAAAGAAGTGTCAAGTAAATAAATGCATACCTTCAATAAAATTAAAATTAAAATTAATTACAAGATTTAAAATAATACCTAGCAAAAATCAACATTACAGCCTTAGGAACTTATTACAGGTAATTCAATTAATATTTTTTAAAAATGCAACAATGTGAATTAGCTCGTGAAATAGGTCCATTGTGCTTAGTACTCGACCGATTTAGCAATGTGCTTTATCAATATTTCCGATAAGCTGCTTTAAAACCTCATCAGTATAATTTGGTTCTTTACATCCGTTCTTTAAGATTGAAACTTGTTTGTACACGCTGAGGTATGAAAGTTGACGCTCGAGTAAAATATACACATGTGAAAAAGTAGTAGCAGGCCACCCACGATCACTGCACAATACAAACTCTCTGTACAAGAATTCTGTTTCATTACAGCCCGCAAGAAGTGCAAATGCCTAAATGGTCTTTTTGTATGTATTTTTATTTCCCGAAAAGAGGAACGTTAGGTACATGTTACTAGCAACACAGTAAATGTAAAATGTGGAGTGTATGGTCTGTCTGCCACTTTAGCGAGTCAGATGCTTCTCCGAGATTAAACTGATAATAATTAGAGCTAATTACAAAAATATCTGTGTTATTATGATACCAAATGGCCTTTAGAAGAAAAAAATATAAAAATTAAAATTATCAATAGGTATTGAAATAAATGCAAAGTGCCCACTTTTTTAAAGTTACCTACGTCCATTTTTCTCCTAATCTATGAATAACAAAGACTTGATAGTTACTACAGTCAACGACAAAAGTCGCTGAACAATCGCTCTTTTCTATCATCCTCGTCATCTTATACACCAATTTTTTACCTCATCATCACCTAAAATCAGGTGTGTTATGTTGTGGTCAAAATGATACCATGTAAAATGTAAAGAAAACAATAATAATTATTGATTTGAAACACATTTGGAAAATCGAGAATAATCAGCTACTTTTGTCGCTGACTGTACCACCAACATAATTATTAAGAAATACACTCTAGGTTATTTTCTAAAAAAAAACTGCTTTGATTTTTAACGTTTTCATTATTTGCAGATATGCATGAGGCACCACCTCTGTTGCCTGCCGGCTATGGTTTGTAGATAGCAGGACTTATTACAAATCGTTGGGTTACCATAATCAGTCAGACAAGAAGTTGCCACAACCGCCGTTGTCGCCGATTTATTGCTCGGTACTTGAGTCTGTAGATAAAACACACCTCTGTGACAAATTGTAACAGCAAATTTACTTATATTGCACTACGAGATGGACACTACCAGCATTAAATGCCAAATTTAAGACATTATAATCACGACATCCAGCACGTCACTCTGTTTTAAAAAGATTAATGGCATTATTTAAAATGGGTCATTCAGTCCCCCAGCATTTGTGCCCCCCTTGTTGCTTTTTTACATCTTACAGGGTAGGCCTTAGACATCAAGTTACCTAAAGACACGTGACGAAGAAGTCCAAGGTGGCATCACGTTACGCCAGGATTAGGAAACGATTCTCAAATGAGGCTGCCGTGCCGGTTCACACCTATAGCTAGAGGGGCGAGCACTAGAGGATGCTCTACCGCCAAGGTAGGTAGAGGTACGTTTTCTCTCACTGAAAGCTAAGCTAAAGCTAAATATGCTTGGTGGTAGGGTATTTTCCTCGCCTGGCTCGCTACCATTCTCATGTTAAGAATCTGTGACCAAGCACCTATCGGTGTTTTCCGGCAGCCTCACTTGAGAGCCAGTTCCCAGTCCAGGTGACCGTGGCGCCATCTTCGACCACATCATCACTTAACTTCAGATGACTTGTGGTCGAACGCTACCCTATAAATAGTAAAAAAAAAGCTCCAGTTCAGCTTCGATCAAACACGCCTGGAGAAAACTCCAGATATTTAGAAAATGTGCTCTAAAATGAACTAATAAATGTTATAAAAAAAATTATGTTTTTCAACTTGTCACAGACAAACTAACTAGAAACAAACATAATTAGTGAAAATAAAAAGCTTTTCTTACGTAAACAAATGTTATCTAATTAGAAATCTGCCCGAGGCTTCGCCTCAACAGTACCTATACAGTTTTCTCGCGAAAATTTTGTTTTATTCCCGAAAGTGGTAGCCTTTGTTTTTTTGTTTTTTTTTTTGTATTACCTACCTACTATGAAGGAGGCTCGCTCAAGTTAAAAATCTGTCGCCAAGCACCTATCTTCAACTTGCACTCACCTGGTAGAACTTAGAATGAAAACAATACAAATCGTGAAAATCCCATCGAATCCCATACATTAAGTAGTTTATGACTTCTAAAGTAACAAAAAGATACACAGCCTAAAATTTTCCACACACATCTTTTTCTAAAATAGCACTACATAGATATCAAGTTGTTGTTCATAAGCTGATAGGTTATGTACACCGCCAATCTGCTTTTCATTTCCACCCTTTACGCAGGATCGCTTCACGTATGCATGAGAAATTAAGTCCAAACATGTATTTCAATCAAAGTGCTATTTGACGATGATATGCCTAGTTCTGCTCTGCCAAAGCAGAAATCTATTTGATTAGACAATTGAAATTCAGATAGAACACTACATCAGTCTACGCCTGGTGCTTTGATTGTTTACTCAATATTTTGGTGCATGATATCCGAAACACAACTAGTGTACAATTTATGTTATGATCATGATATTCGATGCCTCCCGCCATTCATAACAATGTTTGAATTGTCCTTATGGCCTCATTATTGAAATAGTAAAAGTAAAGCGTAATTAGATGACAAGCAACACAATATTATAGTCGGGCTGGGTTTATACCCCTTGCAACGAAAAAGAGAAAGGACCAAAGTCTTGTTTATCTGAAGTTCAAGATATATCTTGCACGAGTCTCAGAATGAAGACTACTTATACTTGGCCTCAGTTTAACCTCTAGGACCTTGTGTTCGTAAATGTACTCCGATGGAAGAGCACTCCGATGCAATTAACACAAAACTTTGAGTAATATTTAATCACGTTACTGAAACGCAATGGAAAACTTTCAAATATTTTGCTTATACCTTTATTCGTTATGTTTTACAGCATATTTTGGTATATGTAGGTAGTCGCATTGGATTTAATGAAACTACTATCCATGTTGTCTAGGAAAAATCGCTATAAGCAATATATCACTAACTCGATGTTTCCTTTTCTTTGTTTCATTTTCTGTTATTGTTGTGGTGAAACAAAAAAGCATTATCTATCAATCTATAGCTATTTATGTCATCGCAATAATTTAAGCTTAGATTTTATTCATAACTATACTTAAAACTTGACTACGTACTACACAAACGTATTACGTATTGTAAATGTATTCAATTCATCGAATTATTCACTTTTTGATTTTATAAAAAAATTATCATGGATAACGCACCGTATCCAGCGCCAGTTGAACAAAATCAAAATACCGATGGAAGCCTACTAAAAGCCAGACATCACAAAAAATTGGTACCGCGGCAATGATGAAAACGAGGATGAAGCTATGTTGAAATGTGAACTGGAAAATATTTTGAAAACAAAAATCATAAGCCTGATAGGGCAGCAGAATACCTCGCATTTTTTAGACTTCCGCCATACATGACTACTTTCTACGTTTACTTTTTTGAGTTGCTAAACCTTGCATGAGCTGTCAAAAAGCGATTAACTTGGATAGAGTTTAGTTGAATCAACACACCAAGCCACCACAAGTTAAGAATAAATTTGTAAATATATAAAGTTAAGTTTAGTTTTAAGATAAGTATATAAATTTATATATGCCGCAATTGAAACATTAACGGTTTGGTAGTACATACTGTATGCTATATAAGCAATAAATAAAATTTATTTGTTAGACAACAAATAAATTATAATAGTATACAATATTTGTAATGATTTAAATTACGTAGTAAAACACTGGTAATTAAAAATATCTTCGTTCATTTTTATATATTGCCAAAATTCACAATAGGTACTTCCAAGTAGGTACTACTGTTGATTTTAACAATGAATTGGTTCGTATCCATGTTAAAATTAAATAACTTTTGGCCATTTTATAAATATAACAACATTTTGCAGAACTTTGTACATTTTTGACTGGCCAGCTAGCATCAGGTAGATCTATCTATAGATTTTATTAGCATAACGAAGAGGTTAACTTAGAATCATTTGGTTGTAATACAGTTTTGCAAATGATATTTAAAAAAATTAATTAATCACACTTCATTTAGAATATTTTGAATGTGAAAATTTGTGTGTATGTTTGTTACTTTTTTACACTGAAACGGTACAATGGATTTGAGTGAAATTTGAAATAGATTATACTAGCGACCCGCCCCGCCCCGGCTTTGCACGCGTGCAATGTAATTTTGTAGATACTAATATGGGGCAGTATTATACAAATCTTTGAATTTTTTGGCTTTTCTGTACTGTAATACATATGTATTATACATATAAACCTTCCTATCTATATATAAAAATACATTAAAATTCGTTGCGTAATTAAGCATGCATAGGGACAGACAGCGGGAACCGACTTTGTTTTGTACTAATTAGTGATACCTAGTTTATATAATATGTACTTACCATATGCTACTTTTTATTGCTTGGCAGAAAGACAACGAAATACTTTGTGAACCGATGTAAAAAAGTGACTTAAGGCGGATGCACATATCCGACCTTATGACGCGAGTGACGAGATACATGTTTGCCCTAGCTACGCTAAGCTACGGTACAAATATTCACGTTCATAAGGTATGTCTACATTGTGCCTTTTTTTGTTCATCAAGGGCATGCGTCATAGCGCAGTCAACAGCGCACTTGAGGCACGCCCTTAACGCATGGAATTTTTTTGACCAAGTAAGCTGCACATATTCCACCAAGTAAAATATTACGACTGAACTGACTATATTGGCGTTGTGTTCGCTATCACATTAAATTATATAAATCGCCAAACGAAAGTTGAATAGAAAGATGAAGACGTAAATTAAACAAAAAAGGCACAGTGTGGACATAGCTATACAGCAATGCCCGAGACAATGGCCGCGGCAGTAATGTACTATTTGTTAGGTATGACAACGCACAGAAATATTAATGAGGAAATTAGAATTTTGTCGTCTAAGTAAAAGTTAGCACGGTGTGAAATAAGCTGAAAAGTCAATTTCGACAGAATAATAACATTGGCACAATTTAATTACTATTACGCTTAATTTGATTGAGGTCGAGTTGCGACATCGTAATTTATGTAGGTGGGTGACTTTCTTGCCAGATAAGTTATATTAGATAATACAAGTCCCGTCTTCAAGATTCCAAAATAATTTACAAGAAACCGGGAAGCATAAATTCTGGAAATAGAATTCTATATGACAATATTTTCCTAAAATATAAGCACTTGTGGCGATAATATATGTTTTAATTTTAGATCAACTAATACCTATTTTTGTGTCCAAATTCATCAAAACTGGTTCAGCCTCAAAACGGAGTGATGGAGCAAGAAAGATCTTGAATTGAAATAACTTCAAATACATTTGGGCAACCAGGCAATTTCATAAGTACCCCGGGAATCCAAAGACGATTTTGCTCAACAAAGCAACATTGATTCCAGACAGGCAAGTAAAAGCGGTAACTCGGCTTGAAGTAGCATTAAAAACGTCGTACTTTTAACATTTGACACACACAGCACGAGCCGCTCGGGTTACATATGTAACAACGGAGTCATTGAGGACATTTGAGCCCCGTACCGACCAGTTGGCAATACGTCATCCGGCAAATTATTGCTACATGCCGACTCCACACAACTTTACTAGCAGGTAGTTGAACTAGCTAATAGCATCACTAGAGAAATAAGTTTTAATTTTAAATGACATTGAATCTTCAGTGTTGTAAGTCTTTATTATAATACAACTAGCTGTTCCCCACGGTTTCACCTGCGGGGGTTACAGTTTATCGCGATAAAAAATATCCTATGTCCTTTTTCAGGGTTAAAACTATCTCCGTACCAAATTTCATTTGAATCGGTTCTGTCGTTTAGGCGAGACAGACAGATAGACAGACAGAGTTACTTTCGCGTTTATAATATTATACTAATAGGGAAGTATTTATCATCAGCCGCCACGATGGAGGCCTATTATGACCATTTGTATCCATTCGGTCCAACTAGTATCGTATCGTGGTCGCCACTCGAGAAATATTCTTCCTCATCGTTTATCGGTTCTGTTCAATACGTGGAAATGAGTGGATTATAAGAAATCTGAACGACGAAGTCTGAAAGAATCTGTCATCACAATCATGACATCAAGCACCGCTAGCAGCCTTACTTGAGAACCAGTTGTCAGATTTAATTTTTATCCAAAAAACCGACACCAATAGCATGATTGGTACCGGTTTTCCAAAAACAGCGCTGATCTTTTTCAAAACCTTGGCCTGGAAATGTATGAAAGTAAAATATTATGATGGGGTAGGTGCAACATTAAGATCAACTAACATATTGTTACTGAGCCTTTCAAAGATGGTTTCGATTCTCAGAACTAGCTAGTACATAACAATACATTCATTCGATACATTCTTTCTACGTCATACAACATAGAAGTCCGAAGTCAAAATTATTATTATGTTAATGAGATAATAATTAAAAGTCAACTGCATGTCTATTTACTTTCAATAATAATACATACACTCCGGTTAATTTTACAGATTTGTTTCTGGTTGATTCGCTTTCCCTTGCATTATAAGAAAAACAATTATCTATTCGCTCTTCCAGAGACCAAGGATAACAATTTAGAACTTATGTAGATACCTCATCATTATTTTATATCTTGAAGAAGTAAATCTATAAGGCAAGGGAAGGCTTTAGGCACAGAATTTATTATGGGTACCAGAAACGTGGGGTAGTTTTAAAATAGAATAAAAACTATTTATGCATGAAAAGCTTTGCTTGGTACTTAGGGAGCATATCCAAACACATAATAGCATATATGTATTTATTTATTCAGGGTACAAGCTATATCCATTACAATTTTCACTCAAATCTGTTGACAAGTTCCTGCATTCACGTTTTTAATTTTGCATATATGTACAGTTTTAGAATATCAAACCATAAGTGAGACGGACATCGGGCTGAAATGTTTGGAGACAGAAACATGCAGATATCGACTTTTAGTAGTTGTAAATAAAGTTGTGTGTATCAGGGGTTTGAACTAGGGTATGCGTACATGGTACCTATAGCTGATGTTTTTATGGTAAAGGCTTGTCGGTGCTTCTGGCTGCAGCAACTCGTGACGAAAATGCTGTACTTAATTTAGCACACTCACATTACCTACCATTCAACGTGGCAATTCTGCTAGTATTTTGGGAACGTAGGGTACTGGCAGCGGTTTGTTAGAAAGGTAATTAGTAGATTTTTGTTGTGTCCACACCTACTCTATATAGAAAAATGTTATTTACTGTCATACTTATTTTTTATTATTGATATTACATTTATCAGTAGTGTTTAGTGTAAGTTTATACTGCTCTAAATAAGTTCATGTTTTCTTAGACGAGAGTGGATTTGAATAAAAAGTCTTAATCGTCATTATCCTGTATCAGAAAACTTCTGGACATAGGTAGGCCTCTCCCAAGGTAAGTCACTGAGCTCATTCTTCGGCTCTTCTCTTCCAGCCACGCGGCGCAAGTCACCGCCCCTAGTCGCAGGGCTACAATACGTTTACCAAATCCATTCAAAAACACGTCAAGAATAAATATGGTTAGATATTTCATCATTTTTAACACTACAAGCGCAAGCAATAATTAACTGAATCTTATTGACAATCTCGCGGTCGGTCTGCGATGAACTTATGTCAGGGGCATTTGATAAAGACCGCTACGTACACTTTATTTTATGTAGTTATTACTATTGATTTTTTTAATAAGATTTTTTTTCTAGTATTGAGCACTAGGCCTTTTTTATATTCATCTTAATTTTTAACGTTTATAGGAGCTCTTTATTAATTAGATGTTATTTTTCCCTATTTACACATTTACGAGTATAGATTATTATGATGTTATCTAAATGTAATGTAAAACGAAATGAACATTATATTATCAAATGCAACATTGTGAACAAAAGATAATATTATGCCCACAAAGTTCTAGGGTTCGCGTAAACCAATGTTGGAAAACAATAAATAAAAATAATATAACTAAACTAAAACTTTAACTATAAAATAAAACAACATAACAAACGAAACAATTTAACCCATTACCTTAGACCCACTTCATACTCCCACAGTCAGACCAACACTCTTTCTCAGAAAAGTCCTGAGCCCCTTCAGAGGAACCAAACTGCTGATACACAAGTCACCTGATGTTAAGTGACGATGTGGTCGAAGGTGGCGTCTGGATTACGAACCGGTTCTCAAGTGAGGCTGCGAAACACACCGATAGCGAGCATTTTAAAAAATACCCTACCATCAAGCAAGGTTCTTATAGTTTTCATAGCATTAAGTCCTCCATTATTTAGGATTACTTTTGACATTAGGACATTGTCTTACAACAATTACATAAGGTAGCTATAACATTCCTGTGAAGTTATCCGGGATAAAATGTATAAAAACGCCTATGTAACTCAGTTCAGGACGATTATTTTGTTAACAAAATATGGCCGCGGAAACCTAAATTTTCTTTTGTCATTGATAAAAAGTATTTCAGCCAACGGAACTCTATTACAAATATTAATTAAACCTAAATCCGTTCAGTTCACGAGAAGCACACAACACACACATTTGCAGTTTTTTTTTTTATTTTATTTGTGTGAAGTTTCAAAGAGAAACATGCACAGTTAATCAAAAAATGACATCAAAATTGAAACGGAATTCAAGTTAAAATAGTAAAAGCAACTCCATTTTTTCACCAACATTCCAACTTCTAAACATTCATTCATTCATTCATTCATTGGGAATTATTGGAAGGCCATTATTTTTTTTGTATGCAACAAGTTTTTTTACTTTTTCCTTCGATACCTATATCAATTTATTTAAAGTTTTCTCTGTTATATCTCAGAAAATAAGAGTCAAACAAACAAGGTCAGTGATGTAACGGCCGGTGACGAAGACGCTACAGTTATCACAGTTCACTGCTGAGATAGCGAACAACGTCATGTCATTTCATGATTAACACCATCTGTTATGAAAGCAATTACTTACTTAGAATATAAAAAATTGACAGGAATCGCCCGGAACATTTTACTGCACTCAACGGTAGTCCATATTATATTCTCCTCCTCGCCTTTCCAGTCTACCTATACATATTTTTCCTAAAAAATATTTTATTCTTATATATAAAAATCAATTGCTGTTCGTTAGTCTCGCTAAAACTCGGACAGATTGGCTGGACCGATTCAGCTAATTTTGATCTTGGAATGTTTGTGGGAGCTCAGGGAAGGTTTAAAAGGTGACTTTTATTGGCGATACGAAGTTCGCCGGGTCAGCTAGTAATATATACATATTTTTTCCTGAAAGCCCTTAAATGTTGTTAGTTAACCACTCTGCTAACACATGCATTCAGAAAGAAAATAGAACGATAAAATTAACTTACTACCTCGGAAAAAATGCCTCTAAGTATCTACACCTAGACTTTTATTTATCCTTACTTGTATAAATGCGATAGTGTGATGGTTAGTTTGTCCTTCTTTCACGCAACAACGAATCAACAGAGCGACGTGTTTTTTTTACATATAGATGTTTTATGGACTGGAGAGTGTGATATAGGTAACATTTTATCTCGGATAAATGTAAGGTTTCTGTGGATTTTTCTCCGTAGATGAATCAGCGGAGCAAAGCCATTGTAATAATAAATAATTGTTTATTTGTACTTAAGAATTTGTAATGGCCGCTCACTACGCACCCCCAAAATCTACCTATAGGTATTATAGTGGCTACATTAATTTATAATTCACTATTAAAATCGAGTACTTTACTGTTCTATGCATTGAATATTTCAGGAACATAATCCGTAGTATGTTTTCACGATAACAGCATAAACGGGAACAATACCACAGAATAAAGAGGTAACAATACCTTGCTCGTGCGAACAGGCGGTGGCGAGGCGAATGGCCACTTGTAGAATGGTAACCTTATACTTCAAGGAACGTAGGTACTACATGTACCTTTAAATCACTCTTATTTTCTCGTCTCGCTCTGCACTCCATTTCTGAACGCTTTTTTACAATTTTATTGTTGACATTTTTACGACTTAAAGACGGATTTGTTTTGCCGTGATTTAACGAGTCGTATTAAGTTTTACCACACCTTCATATTTTTATATGACATCTACTTTTTGTTTCGTGGTGAATGGTAATATTGTAATTTTTACTTCAATTGAACCTAGATTAGAGCATTGCGAATATTACGATAGACCTACGAGTATAATTCATGATGCGTTTCAACCATTTTCAACCACTACGATACGTACGATAAAATACTTTTGTCAAATGATAAGTTTGAGACAAAAGACAGAACATACAAGGACCATCTTGAAACTGCGAGTGAAGAGGAGCTAATAACAGATTATGAAAGTACCTACATCGAGAGTGCTCTAAGGCCAGAGGGCGTAAGTAAAGGAAACAAAACAAATGACACGACGAGCTCGATTAAAGTTGAATACCTAGTAGTATTATGGTATGCGAGTGTAGTCTACGTAAGCCAAGGTGTACGAAACAAAAGCGTGACTCACCGTGGGATGTAGGTGTGGATGCGAATACAGCTGCATTCTGCGCGTGTCCAAGGAGTACGTTGAAGGAGGCAGCTCGTTCATCTCGAAGGCCCGTGAGTGGGCTGCGTTCAGCCGTGCGTCGTCCTCGAGGCCCCCATCGAGGCCTGCCCCATCGGAGCTTCGGGCCACTGTCCACAACAAAGCACACATTGTTTATGAATTCTATGTGTCTGGTAGAGTCAAATGTAATAGGTATATATACACTGTGCGTTTTGAAGCGATGACGGCCCAGTGGTAGTGATATCGACTTGCCACCCGTAGGTCGTATGTTCGAATACTACAACGAGCTTTAGCTTCGGTGAAGGCAAACATCGTGATACAGCCATAGATTGGCGTTAGGGTATTTTCTAGTACTCACCTGGCTTGCGACCAACCTCAAGTTAAGCACCTATTAATGGTGTGTTACACAGTCACTTAACACCATGGGACTTGTAGTCAAACAATACCCTGTAAGTAGTCAAAACAAACTTTTGTAACGAAAGTTATTGGGTTATCTACTTTATTTTAGATGACATGGATCAAAAAGTTTTCAAATTATTAGTATATGAATGCAAGTGAAAACAGTGTCGCTGTCGATAATAAAAGTTGGTTGTAACCACTCAGGCGATGCGGGCTTCGATGGTTGCCCGCGCGTCGCGCGCTAAAGGGCTGCGGGTAACGATCGAAGCCCACAGCTGATTCAACGACAAGTGTTGTAAATAAGCCTCTATAATCGACTATTGGCCGTGATACACGATTATAATCGACTAAAATTATTACTAGTTGAACAGCACTATCGGATAAAAGAAAAACATCTATGGATGTAGAAAAAAAATAGACACTGGCTTCAATTTGCTTTTTTAGGTACAACTTTACAAACTTGTGGAGAATTTCGTATTTAGAATTTTGAAGTGTTTTACAGTATAACTAGTTATTGATATTTATTTTTAGCAACGTGTAACCTATCTAATTCTTATTTTGATAGAATTGTTATTTACTTTGCTATTCGGAAATTTATAAACATTTTACAACAGATGAACGTAATAATTTCATGACGACAAAGTTAACGTGGTAATGTGTATTTAAAAATATCATATTCATTATAACAAATCATACTAGTGTAATGCCCAATCTGTCTACTTTCTGAAACTAGTTTCAGAAATTAAATAAGTTTGCTAGAAATTAAGTAAAAACGACAATATCAAAAAACAATACCGCGGTATTTTGCGGTTGGTGAATATGTTCGACCGCGCAGCGCTTTAGAGACGGTAAGGCGTGCGACGGCAGCGCCTGAGTGGCTAACTGGTTTTGTAACATTTTGACAACCGATCTGTCGTCGCAAAACGTGAGCTTTTTAAGTTTAATTTACGCTAAGGGAATAAATACAATTCGTAAAAAAGCGCTCTATTTGTTCTGTGGATAGGTATTGTGTATATCCGATCCAACGTAGCGTTGATCACAAATATATGATACCGTAGATAGAAATAGCTGTATGTGATTGTATCACTCACACATTTATCCATTTAATTTTGTGTACATCAGTATTGCACTCTATCAAGTAAATAGATACTTAAAATTGCTAACATAATCAAATATATAAATATGACCCAACGAAAGTGTCTATGGACAGTTTTGTCAAACTTATAAACAACTAACAAACATAATACACTAAACTAGCTGTTCCCCGCGGTTTCACCCGCGTGAACTACTGCTTTATGCATGCAAAGTCTCAGCCCGATCGGTTTAAAATTGACAAAGTTTCATACAAATTTTCATCCCCTATTTTATCCACTTGGTGGTAGAATTAATCAAAATCTTTTCTTAGCGGATGCCTACGTCATAACATCTACCTGCATGCCAAATTTCAGCCCGATCCGTCTAGTGGTTTGGGCTGTGCGTTGATAGATCAGTATGTCAGTCAGTCATAGATGAACGATTTGGGTATAAAAGTGGACGATGATATCGAATAAAAAACGCAACTCATATGGTCTCATTTCGGTGTGTTTTCCTATTCGGTCTATTAGATTAGACATAACGTGTCATACGGATACGGTAGGACAAATCATTATATATCAGCCTTTCACGTTCCCACTGCTGGCACTCTGGTCTTCTCTCAGAGAGAGAGTATGGTCTGTAATCTACCACGCTGGCCCAGTGCGGGTTGGTAGATGTCGCATGCCCTTGAATGTTGCAGTTCGTGGGCATGCCGGTTTCCTCACGATGTTTTCCTTCACCGTTTTGAGCGATGGAAAATCTGCACATAACTTATTAAGTCATAGGTGCGGGGCCGAGAGGATTCGAACTCGGTGTTGGCGTCTTGTAAGTTGCACGCCTAACAAACAGGACAAAGCTAAATAAAATAATTTGGCTGGTTACATTATGATCCAGTTTCAGTTTTTGTATAGCCTGGCTAGCTATCACCCTCAAAGTAAGAATTTGTCTGAAGCACCTGTCGGTGTGTTCCGACGAGTTCCGAGCCAGTTCTCAATCCAGTAGTAGAGTGGCGCCACCATCGTCACTTAACATCAGGTGACTTGTAATAATCAAACGCTAAAAAAGCTACTAAAATTTGAGATTATAATAAACAAAATATTTTGAAACCACATTGAGATACACGTTATGGAGACATCATTTACCGAACATCTATACTTAATATTATAAATGCGAAAGTTTGTGTGTGTGAATGTTTGTTACCAGTGGTAACTTACCACGTATCACTGTAACTACTATAACGTTCGAAATTAATAAATAATCGATCCTGATCCGTTATCCGCAGTTTTGGTATGTCATGCCATAATATGTCATTTTAGTAGTAATATGTCATACCCTAGTACTAAAATGACAAGTTATGACATGACAAATCGATCCAAAACCGCGGATAACGGATCAGGATCGATGATTAACGTCGGGCGTTAACCGATATTGATGAAATTTGGAATAGAGATAGCTTATACTCTGGATTAACACATAGGTTCTTTATCCCAGAAAAAGGTTCCTGTGGGCCGAAGACGCGGGTGAAACCGCGGGGCACAACTAGTGGATGCATAAAACCAATACGCAACTAACAAAACTAACATTAACATCAAGAATCACTAGGTAGACTAGAAACATTGGCATGGAATTCGAACAAAAATAATGCAACACTTTTAATCCGATAACGGTGTTAAAATCAAATAGGGTAAAGGCGGGATAGGTGCCTCAGTAGGATAGATGCCTCAGTTTCATAAAACCTAACATCCCAAACTCGCGACTAAGAAACAATAGTATAACTAAGAGCCGCAGGTACCCCGCACCTCAATTAGCCACGGGCCGTGGTGCGGTGAAAATGCGTTTCGCTTGTGTGTGGATTTATCTCCGCGGCGAACTTAACAAACACGTCAAAGTTTTAAAGGTAAGTATTTGCTGTTGTATAACTTTATAGATAGTTATTAATTCCGTTATATTTTTTATTAAGTCAATAGACTGATTCATCGAGTATGCATCTAGATGGAAATAGTAGCCCTTTTGTTTTTTATTTATTTAAAAACCACTTGGGCATCTATCCCTATCAAAAAGGATAGTTGCCCTGATTTTCCGCGGTATAGGTGCCCCTAGGGGCATCTATCCCTCCATTCACCATGTTGTATTGTATGTGCTCTGAACATAATATATATTGAACACATTTTTATAATCGATTATATTTTTATGTGTTTATGTATATTTATATTTAGACTTTTTACTGATTGTAGCAGAACTATGTCACGAAAATACAAAAGAAAGGAAGGAATGCGAGCTCGAGTATGTTCTTGGACTACAGAACAATTGCAGTCAGCTTTCGAGGAAATGGACCAAAATACTCTCTATTCAAATAGTGAAGACGCAGACAATTCACCTCAGTATAATATTAAGGGAAAGAAAACTAAAGGTTTGCCGGTAAAGAGAACTGCACAGAATGTTTTGAAAATTATAAACAAACGAAGTCTCAATCCGACTGGATGTGTAGTGTCAAAACTGGCTACATGAAACATGTACATTCTTCAGAAATTATTGCTCAAGATGTGGAAAACTGAAAGCTCTATCCGGTTAAGTATCATTTCAGTAGACTTACAAGATGAAGATCTTTTTGTGTTATTTTAATTTTTTAAGTAATGGCTTTTTTGAATATGTGTGTTGAAACTTAATAATTAATATTTTATAATAAGAATTTAAAATTTCTATTTTTGTTGAACAAATTATTCTAGAGTTTTATCATGACAATTTTATTTGATCTCATAACTAGAATTAAATTGTAACGATCAAAATTAAAAGATTTTAAAAACTGCAAAATGCTTTTCATTATAAATCAAATAAAGAAAAAGACAAAAATAAACTATTACAATTTTACAGTATTTAGGGCGTCTATCCCGCGCCACAGGCATCTATCCTTCTTAGTATTTTCATGGTGGGGCAACTATCCATACGGGAAGGCATCTATCCTCAAAAATCGAGGTCCACAAAAAGCTAAAATCTGCAAAATCTGTAATTTATAGGCCCAAAAAGACAAATCACAGTTAAAGATAAAGAATTAAACTAGCTACATTAATAGACATTATTTATATAACATTAATATTTTTTAAATTAGGAGTATATTTCAAAAAGTAGGGCATCTATCCCGCCTTTACCCTATATAAAAGATGTGACAAGCGTTAATGGCATTACCCATTGGATGTTTAAAAGGAATGACAACTCACTAACGACTATCGATGGATATCACTCGCCATGACTTAATTGTTTAAAAAATACATGTCAGCTATCGCTCTATTATGAAATTAGTTCATTTTTGGCAAGAGTTGAAATGCATAGGTATACACGGAGAAAAAAGACCTTCCAAAATACCGTTTTCATTCTGAGTCAAAAGGGAAGGAATTATGATTTAGGAGGAAAACTAAGGTAAAATAAGGAAGGAATCGGTCTTGGAAGGTAAGACTCAGAAGGAAAGTCAGATTATTTTTCTCAGTGTAGGTATATCGTAAGCTAACACAAGTCAACTAAGTGCATGATAAAAGTAATAGTAATAGTATTGTTTAGATTTTTATTACGTACTTAAGTATCTACTTTTTCACATTTTAGTTTTACTAATAACTACCGACTGAAGAGTTCTACTGTCAACCACCAGGTTCCATCACCAGACCCTCATTACCACGCCCAATCTATTAGCCTTGTCAAAACGAACCATATGAGCACAAACTCGAGAGGTAGGTATAGTAGGTACTAAGTAGCCACTGAAGAGTGCCACTATGAACCAGCTGGCTCCATCATCAGTTCAGGTCGACCATACCTGATAATTGTTTTGTCATCAGGATTACTTACATATAAGAAGTACCTACACAGAGTTTCAATTCGATGCACAACTGTTAGAATTTGGTTTAAGTGTAGGTACAGCCAAGATTTTATTACATTGTTTGATAATTATATAGTTATCAAGCTAATAATAAAAGCAATTTATTACATATTCTGATAATCATCAGAAGGAAAGATCACCAAGGAAAAGAGCATGAGAATAAACAGTTTAAAGATATAGGATATTCAAAAACAAAATATTTAGGAACGGGGCAGGGAAAACAGATCACGATGAAGTCAGACAATATAATAATATACAAAACGCATACCTACACACTCCCGTTGCGTCAAATCCGCTTAGCAAGAATAACATTTACGCGGTACTGGTTTTACTTTACTTGCGCATTCTGAACTAGGAACTAGGAATTATTAGGAACAGAAATGAAAACACTGAATGATTATATACTAGTTGCGGTCCACGGTGCACCCGGTCTTCCCGTTATCCCGCAAGAACCTTTTTCCGGGATAAAAAGTAGCCTATATGTTAATCCAGAGTATAAGCTATCTCCATTTCAAATTTCCTTCAGATCCGTTCAGTAGTTGTTGCGTGAAAGAGTAACAAACATCCATCCATCCATCCATCCATCCATACTCACAAACTTTCACGTTTATAATATTAGTAGGATACCGATTGATGAACAAGCGGGAAGCCTATATAAATCTACAAAAAAAAGCATACTACTTACTTAGAAACCGAAATAGATCACACATTTACAACATTAGTACGCTACAACGCGGCGGAAAGAAAAGTAAATATGGATAATATCAATATTCAAAAAAATATAAGACCGGAGTAAAAAAACAAAACAAAAGTAAAACGTAATAATTATTACAGATAAAGAATCGAAACATGCTGTAGTAAAAACAAAAGTAGAAAAAATAAAAGCAAAGCCACTTCACGAACGAATAGTTTAAAGCAGTATTAGAAAAAAATTATAGATAGGGCGTAATCAATCCGTTTACAAAAATAAACCAGTATCACTACATATCACTACATAGTATATTTATATTATTATGTATTTACTTCATACGGCGTAGCGTTTGACAACAAGTCACCAAGAGACGATGTGTTAGAAGGTGGCGATACACTACACCGAGACTGGGGGATGATTATACGATTCAGGACAAAGCCGTAGTAACTAGACAACATGAGAGGGACATTCTGAAAATATCAGGATATTTACTAAGTTTCGTTAATGTTTATCCAAGAAAGAGACACCATATACACAAAGTTTCAGAATGTGAGAAACTAGCTGGGCCCCTTCTACACCAAACGACAAAAGTATCATAAGGTATGTGTTCTGGACCCTAGCCCAAATAAACACAAATTTGGGTTTCCAACCTGTAATGACCAGAACACAGAACGTAACCGCTGGTTAAGAAGAAAAAAACTGCTGAAACAATGTGTCCAGACAAAACAATAGCTCACAGTATACCATACATCACACATTCATCAAAAACGGTGAAGGAAAACATCGTGAGGAATGTCTTCATGAATGTCCAAGAACTGCAACATTCAAAGGCATGCGACATCTTCCAACCCGCACTAGGCCAGCGTGGTAGATTACGGCCCATACACTATCTCTGGGAGAAGGCCCAGCAATGGGAACGTAAAAAGGGCTGATGATGGTGGTGTACAACGAACATTGCTGTGTTCCAGATTTCCAGTGAAATTATAGGGCATAAAGAGATTAGCATATAATACCTCTGGGCGAGGAACGCAGTGCATTGCAGTATTTAGAACCGTAGAAGTTCAAAATTCTGAGTGGCACTGAACTGTTGCTACTTATGGTCAAGCGTGACGCTTACCATCAGCCCAGTAACCGCGTGAATGTACCTATTAGCAAAGAGCCTGCAGTGATAATATTCGTAGGATTACTAAAGATTATCCATCCATTTCAGGAGATTTAGTTTTGATAAAGGGAAAACTGCGCCACCCTTTCCCTGAAGCTTTCAAGGCGGGCGCTCATTACACCGAATATTATTTGCTCGAGGAAAATACCAAACAAACTATTAGGTATACCTACCTAAGAATGTACAAAAAATATATCTGTGATTTGATTTGTTGCCTAATCCGCTACATCGTCATCATCATCTTCAGCCTGTGTCAGTTCACTCTGGACATAGGCCTCCCAAGGTACAATCAACGACAAAATTCGCTCAACAATAAATTTTTTTTCGATTTTCTTTATCATCATACACCCACATTCGACCGAATCATCACTTTACATCAGGTGTGTAGTGTGGTGATCAAACGCTACCATGTAAGTTGTAAAAAAAGTAAATTTCCTGATCTAATACGTATTTGAAAAATCGAGTATGACTTTCGTCGCTGACTGTACGCCACTGAGCCCGTCGTCGGCTCTTCTTATTAAATTACTGTCAGCCACTCGGAGTAAGTCGTCGCTCTACCTAGTCGAAAAGCGTCCTACGACCCTACGAAATTACCTGCCGGGCGTTTTTTGCCTGTTCTTTTGCCGGCGTAAGGAGGTTGGAACAGGCATAGCTAGTTTTAAGTTGACGTTTTAAAGTGATCACAATGAATCCTATTAAATAAAAAATTTTTGAATTTTGAATTTTGAACACTTAGTAGGTACCTACACTTCGTTTGCCAAGTTGAAGTCGTGGTCTCCACTTAAGAACACGTCTATACCCCAACGTTTATCCGATAAATAACTTGTTTTTACATCACTCAAGTAAAGCATCAGCAAAATATATTTTTCTGTTAATTTATTTGAGGTACTAAAATCTTGTGCCCTTATTTTATTATGTTCATATTATTATTGTTAACTAGCTTGTGATAGGTACATAAGAGATTATTTATTTTCAAACTCGTAATTCTTATGAATCTAGGACAGCTGCCATTATGTCGGAATAGGATGAAAAATATAGTGAACAAATTGATTATAAAAAGTTCATCGAATTCCATAAATTACATCTAGAGTTATTAAACAGATATAATAATTTACTCGGCTTTATTTTCATCACTCGTTACTCTTTTACACACTGTATGCTCGTTGTAAGGCAACAATAAAAATCAGTACTACAGACTTAAAAAGTCTACCTACCAAAAAACATAAATTTAAATTAGTTGGATGTGATCCTTTCGGAGTAAAAAAAGAAAATAGGAACATAATTTCAAATAAGTATTTAAAAAAGTCATAGGTCACACCATTTATTTTGTATTAAAGTAAATTTGTTTAATTTGTAATTTGAAAAATAAAAAAATGTTACTAAACAATGAAAACAAATATGTTGTGTATGCATATGTTACTCACCCACTTTTTTAAAAACAAGGTACTCCTCCACTGCCGTTTTGTCGACGAAAAGTTTTCGTTAAATACAACTAAACTGTGAACATCTTCGATAAATCTCCACGGAAGTTGATAAAGTTCAATTAAAATTCACTTTACAGTTCCATAAAAAGAATCTAGCACAAATGAGTGTTTAAGATTTTTTTAAAGTCTTTGTAAGTATTGTTTAATTAAATTAATAAGTAACGAACGTAGAGCGCGTGAAGGCGGGCGGACGAGTTTTCGCGTTCACGCTCGCGCTGTGTGCACTACGCAAGCTCTACTGATGCGAGTGACGCGCGACGTGTCACGCGGCTAGCTGCAGCGTAACTACTGACACCGCTCGACTCCAACCACTCGACCGAACACTCATACTTGTGTAGAACACGACCACCGCTGAAGCTTCGCGCCAACACGTAAACCCACTCGCTTACCGCGTAATTTGCACTAATCTACACTTACCATGTCGATTTAAAAAATGCAGAGATGTTAAATCTCTGCTATGCTCATTTCTAGATCGCGCATGCGATTTCATTTTGTAGCAGGCTCACCGCCGACGTACTGGTAGCAGTTGTCCTACTAGACATCGATGGTACATACATTCCAAACTTTTTAAGGTTTTCTCAATCTTTGGAAAACGTAATCTTCGTAATAAGGAATGATCGCGAGTGGGGCAAGACGCTGCCTCATTGGCGGAGCGTTGACGCCTGAAGCCAATAGCGAAGGAAGGAGGAGTCGCTTACCGACCGCTTCAAAGTTTGGCGAGACAAGTCGCCTGCCTCCCTAATTTTCTTCTTTTTAACTAAGAACTCTACGAAAATATACTTCGAAGCGCGGTTTTGACCGCCACCATGCATGATGGAGATGACGCACGCCGCTTACCTATCACTTAACCACATAGGCTCTGGATATTCGATAAAACGTTTTAAAAGCATCGTCAATATTGAAATTGATATGTCGATATGTAATCGTTTTCATTTGCATGAACTAACTGATTTTTTTTAGTTCGTATACAATCGGTTAAGGTTCTATTGTCGTCGTGTTGTACAAACTTTAGAACACCATTGCATAAATCTACTGAAAAATAAAAAATCCATACAAACTTTAAAACTCTATGGCACCCCGTAGGTAGTTTCCAAAAAATTAAAAATACGTTTTCAATGATTTACTTAAGGTTTATATATACCACCTTATTTAACCCCCTTCAGATTAGCCTATGTATTAATCCAATACCTAAACTATCTCCACTCAAAATTTCATCAAAATCGGTTAAAGGTAGAATTTTGAAGAATCAGTTCTTAGTTTGGTTCCAAACTTCAAAAATCTGCGTTATGTAGTTTTGCCTGTATTGTGATACTTTTAAAATCATTTATATAGATAAAAATAAAGGTCTGAGCAATAAAGCTTGGTATCATGGTGCATGAAATAGCTCCAAGAAAAAATAATCATCAACCTGTTTAAATTTTTTCACATCATAAAAACATGAAACAAAAATATTGAAATAAAAACTCAATTTACAAAGTTAATACAGGATTAAAAAATTATAGAATTAAGATAAGATTTCCCATTAAATTTTAGAAATTAAAATCTGAGACCGCCCGCCTTAAGCGGACTGCTTCGGGCGGTAAATTGAGAATGCCTGACTGATCATTTTCCAAATTTACCGCCGCCAGCAAAGTACTCTCGAAATAATTATTGCTAATTAGGCTCTAGCGCTCGCGTTAAATAGAACTTTTAGGCAGCTATAAGCTCGTGCCTTATTTGGTTTGCCTTGGAAACAAAATATATGTTTGCAATATCAATCCGGACTTACTAGCTCCGCAAGATAAAGGTACTATTAGGTACGCTCCTTAATTTCATAGTCTAAAAATCTTCTAATACCATGAAATTTATTTCATCATCTTCGCAAGAAATGTTCAACAAAATTCCTTATGTAAGTATAATGTTTGTGAAAACAACAATGTGCGTTAAACTTTATATTATTAAATACCTATACACCTACGTAGGTAGGTCGTTTACCACCTATCAACAAGAATTTATCGTCCAAACGTCTCTACCCAATTTTAACAAAGGTATGTTATATGTTCCTAGCCCCGCTCAGCTCAACGCTGGTCGGTGAAATATTTATACATGTATGTATAATAAATAATAATATACATATGTACTTTAATTATAATTTAGTGTTGAAGGTTCAGAAATGGGACTCGATCACTGGATCTACGTTTATATTGGCTGGTTGCGGACAATTGGCACACAAACACACGTGCGTTCTCTATAATTATATTAGGCTACGATATATAATAAAAACGTTCAACACAAGATTTAAAAAAAAAACCTTATTTTCATTATTTTTAGCGTATCAACCCCATTTATGATGGGTAGGCCACGGGCCATGTTTTTTGTTTATGTATGTAGTTATGTACCGTTTATACTTTCACTTTTTATGCATTAATTTATCTATTTATTTTTCCCGCATCTTCCCCTCGCGCAGCATTAGATTGACCACGGCGTAGCAGTGTCATTTTAGCGTAGCTGTTGACGACATAGCGTAGCACAAGGTTCTCACGCTCCGCTCGCTTTTCTTAACTGACGACTGTTTGGTAAAAGTGAGTGAGTTGAGTAGCTGCTAAAACCAAGTAAGCTACAAAGCTACAATGCTACAAACAAGGACACAACTGTGCTACTACAGATGCTGACTCGTAGTTCGGAGACGTAGTCATTATTACTTTGAGTCTCTCTGAGTAGGAGAGTACCCAAGACCGTCTCCCGTCTCGATTCGTTCATTCTTTTTTTTGTTATGTCGTCTCACGATTAGCGTATTTAACTGTATTTGCCAGTGTTAGGTATTCAATAAATCAAACTCGAATAATATCAAATATTAATGACTAGCAACCCGCCCCGCGACTTCGTCCGCGTGGAAGTTCATATTTTTTCAAAAAAATTGGCCGAAAACATAGTTTGCTTCTTTTTCTAGTCCTATAAACTTTTTAGTAGATATCTAGATAATATAATATTAGACCGTTAGACTAAGTTTAGGCAAAGAAGTTTCCAGTTACTTTTTAATTTGATTTTATCAACCCTAGACTCAAAAAGTTTCAAAGTCTGTCTGCCTGTTTGTATTTTTATATTACAAGGAAAACCATCTCAATAAAAATTTTGCAACTACTTTAAATGGGGTTCATCATCATCAGCCGGAAGAAGTCTACTGCTGAACATAGGCCTCCCCCTTTGAACACCACCTTGAACGGCTATTAGATATTTGCATCCATCGGCTCCCTGCGACTCTTACAATGTCGTCGGTCCACCTAGTGGGGGCCTACCTACCTACAGAACGTCTTCTGGTTCATGGTAGCCACTCGAGAATCTTTCTTCCCCATCGGTTATCGGTTCGTCGAGCGATGTGGCCTGCCCATTGCCACTTCAACTTGCAAATTCTGAGAGCTATGTCGGTGACCTTGGTTCTTCGGCGAATTTCCTCATTTTGGATTCTATCACGCAAAGAAACTCCAATATATTAGTAGAATCATCTAATTCGGAGAGTTAGGATTAAGTAGAATTAATAATGATAATGATGAGATGATGGGTGGGACCCAGCAACAAGCCGGGTCAAAGAAAATAGGTGAAATTTTACTTAAGCACGGACTTTTTAGGATTTTTTAAAAACAATTTTTTGTTTTGTTACTTCAATTGCCGCCAAAAAGTCCCAATTGCCGCTAAAACTCTTTCGTTTTTTTTTGTATTGGCATCACACGATTAGTGTATCTGCCAGTGTCAAGTGTTAAAAATTTCTGACTCAGAGAGCAGAATCAAGTAATAATGGTGATGATGATGATGATGATGATGATGGGATGATGGGACCCAGCAACAAGCCGGGTCAAAGATAGTGTATAAGTAAAGTAGTGTAGAGCACTTTACATAAACTTTACACGGGCTTGTTTGGAGCAACTAGAAAAGTCGCTTTTACAACTTTATTTAAATTTCCCACACTCGTACACATAATGGTTAATAACCCACTAATATCAAACATTATCACTCAAACACAAGTTTTGAAAACATAAACAAAATTTTCATGTTGACAGTTCAATTGCCGCCAAAAAAGTCCTCTCTCCTCTCTCTCTCTCTCTCTCTTTCGTGCAGCTTCATCATTCGATGTCGAACCGGTGATGCCAACTTAGCCCTAATAATAAATAGATTTAGACATTTTTCTGCTAGTATAACCCACACAACACTATTACTCCGAGGTTTACCCTCACTCCTAGCTAATGATTTAGCTCCTAGTGTCAAATCTAGCCCAAAATTATCATCTGACTTTTGATTATAAGTAGTGGCCCGAAACTCTAGCAATCTACGTCATTGCGCAGAAGTCTAATAAAGTGTACCTACCTATTGTTATTGCCGTTCATTATTAATGTTTTTTTTGCTAGGTTTGAGTTCGTTTGTTATTTGAAAAACATATTCATATTCAATCGTTTATTGCATTCATATACATGGAATGTTATCCACACTATGCTTATGTCCACTAATATCAGATTGCTTGGTTTGAGTTTCTAATTATAAATGAAGATATTATGTAGATACGACAAAACCAGTCATAAAAGTTAAAGATTCTAAATATTTTTAGAAAAGTAGCAGGTAGCAAGTAATCAATCAAATTTCAAAACCAAAAACTCATGTTTATTATTTGGCAACTTAGCCCCATTTATAATTTTTGAACAAAATGGCTTATTTTTTAGTCATAAAAATGTATATCGTACTGGCAACGTTGCGTCGATCCCTCCGTCACGTCAACCGTGAACGTGATTTAACCATAGATTTAAAATTATACTTTTAAGGATCTATCCAACCAATCGGGTAGTCTTGTTTGATCGAGTCGGGATCGCTATTCGCTACTGTGACTGTCGCTCTAGTCGCAACTCGCACATGCGTATCTTCCATCGCACGCACGGCGAACTTTTTTGACCTTGTCTTAAATTTTTCGACGTTATCGTTGATATAGGTATACACCATACCTGAAGTGAAGTTTTTATCAGATAGCATTAGCGCCTAAGCTACTTTTTATCCTCGTCTGTAAGTGGAATTTTCTTTTACTTACAGTTGAAAAAAACACTGAAAAACTAGGACTTATAGTTTAGTTTTTAAAGTTTTATTTATCCTGCTAGAGATACCGCTTCGAACGTGAATCTGTGAGATTTGAAAGATTGTTTTTTTTATTGATTTTTTTATCGTGGACTGAGACTGTGATCCTATTTGGTTACTTTGTTACTATCAACCGGTGCCTATGTGCTTGAGGTAACATAAAGTGCGTACATTTACCTGTATTACTTTAGATATTTAAAATTTGGTGAATTATAGTATATTCTGTCACAGGTCTTGCGGTTTCACTTTAAATTAAATGTATACCTATTTGTTCTTTGATTGAATGCATGCAAAAACTGTCAGGTTTTAGTGTAAAGTAACATAAAGTGAGATTAATTACAACTAAACACCCCAACTTTGCTGACTACAAAAAAAAAATAGGAATATTCCTAATTTTGAACGATTTCTGTGGTTTAGGTTAGAAAATATTGCTTAGCCTTTTATATTATGGTGAACACTAAACACTTATTATGGTTTAATACAAATTTACTTTCAGAAATAAATGTAAACAAGCTTCCATTCAAAATGCAAGTGGATAAGAAACTCTTGCCGATCAAAGGACATTACTTTTTCTTCAATGCAGGTATGTTGCTATTGACAAGATCTCATATTACTCATTTCCACTTACAATTATTGGTTAGGATATTACATTACAGGCCATCTGTACTTCATTTAAATCTTTGTTTGAATTTCTATGTGGGCTTCAGCCATAAAAGGACAATCAACACACATTGTGAGGAAAAAAGCAGCACAGGCAAAACTCAATCATTCATTAATTAAAGGATATTTATAATCATTTCTTTGATGCTTTATAGTTATTTTAATGAAGTTTTAAGTTTTTGTACTTAATCTAGTAGTTTTAGACAAAAATACTGTATCATAGAAATATGGATGTTTTGGTGAACTTTACCTCTTAAAATTAATTTAATTAACCCTTCATGAACTATAAGTATGGTAATCCCCATACAAAATTATTCATTTCTTTTAATAATTAACCACCCCGTTATTACAGCGAACAAAACAAAACATAATAACTGTTAAAGGCCATTTTTAAGTTTTTGCGTGGCTAACAAACAGCATTTGATTTTTAGTCTTTTAAGAAAGAGGATGAAGAAGGTAAAACATACATTTATGTGATATTCTTTTGTTACAGGCACAGCACCGTTGGTGCCATACTTGTCCACATACGCTCGGCAGTTGGGGTTTTCTTCAACAACTGTTGGATTGATATACACAGTTTTGCCGATATTCGGACTCGTTGCCAAACCACTGTTTGGTGTTATAGCTGACAGGTAGTTTCCTTGGCGTTACATATTCCCGGAGCTGTATCGTTGTCTTCTTCATAATCACTAGATAATCCAGGTGTAGTGTGGTACCACCTTCGACCACATTGTCGCTTAATATCACGTGACTTGTAGTCAAATGTTAACATGAAAGAAAAAAAATAGGAGAAGACAACAATACCACTTATGTACTGACCTACTGACTTTTTTATCCTAACCCTTTTTTCAACTGGGTGCCTGATCTCTTTCCATCTTTGGTCTAGACAAGCAAGCTGTTCTTTCCATGGTGAGGAGAGTTGCTAGTACATATGTAACATATATTTTATTTTATTTATTTTTATTTTATTTATTTATTTATTTATTATGCTTGCAGTGACATTATACAGAAGCAATCTGAACCCCATAATTATGTCACAACAAACAAAGAATACTGTGAAAATGCAAACCAGTCAAATTCTATTGTCAATTTAATTTATATGCCTAGTAAGACCGACGAGACGAAATTAAAGAATGTATATTGACAATAATTTGAAACTGCCAATATTTTACTACAGAAAATTCGGTGCGCCGTCCAACGTATGCGTATCTGATTATTCTGATTAGTCATTCTCGGTACATTTATTTCTCGGTTATGTCATTTAATCTACAAAAGCTTATCACTATATCTTTATACTTATATGTGTAACTAACTACATTTGAATTTATGGTCCAATATCGCAGCAATTGTATCGTCTTTTACAACTTTTCTCTTTCCATTTATTTAAATAAATGTATGACATCAGCGGTCATTCGTTTGTATCCACGTAACTTACCTCCCTGTGGTGATGTGTCCCATGATTTATGTATGGATCGTTTTGTTTTCAGGTTCAAAATACAAAAGTCACTGTTCATACTATTTCAAATCGTGACGATAGTAAGTTTCTCTGCGATATATTTCATACCGGGGAACAGGCCGCAGCTATATGTCGGCTTGGACTGCGACTATGGCGTCACAATGCTGCGGAGTTGCTACGATAACATTGATTCAGTTAACTTAGGCAAAATCGACACACTGGGAAAACAGAACGTTACTGAATTTTGCCAAGTGAGTATGTTTTTCTTCTACCCCAAATGTTCACGTACGCAAGTCTATAAAGAGGCAGCTGGTTTGAAGTTTCTATGAGTGGTAGAAACAAAGATCCGAAAGGACCTTCCCCAAGGTTCAAACTAAAGGGTATCAAACAAACAGACAGACTGTTCCCCGCGTTTTGCCCGCGTGGACTACAGTTTATAGCAATAATATTATTTATTTCTCTAAATAAGTCATGTATATCGTTGTCTAATACCCATAACACAAGTTTCGAGCTTAATTTGGGGCAATTTGTGTGAAATGGTCCCCCGATATTTATTATCATTATAATATGTATCCTATGTCCCCATTGTTCATTCATACTATTTCCATACTAAATGTCATTAAGTCGATTCAGCTGTTTAGTCGTAAAAAGGTAACAAAACAAACAGTTAGTTACTTTCGAGTCTATAATGTTGAGTACGAAATCAGAAGTCACGTGGGTACTGTGAGTGGTTACAAAATTAATTGTTATTTTGCAGATGAACTGTGACATGTCTTCGCCGAAAATGTGGCAAACGGTGTGCGAACACTGGCACATACCGCAGTATTGTTACAGCAACACGGACAACATTGAGTTCACTACACACCTGAACAACGTAACTGTCATAGATGACTGCGGTTATATATCAGCTGTCAACGTCACTTTGGATGGTGAGAAAATATTATATTCATCCTATTTTAATATTATAAACGCGAAAGTTTGTGAGTATGTATGTATGTATGTTTGTTGCTCTTTCACGCTAAAACTACTGAACAGATTTGAGTGACATTCGGAATGGAGATAGCTTATACCCTGGATTAACACATCAAAGAAAAGGGTTCCTGCGGGATAACGGGAAGACGCGGGTGAAACCGCGGGGCGCAGCTAGTATAATATATATAGGATTCTTATCCATTGCATCTATGTAACGGTCAGTTTCCGGCCGTAAGTGTTGCTTTGCTACCAGTCTTACTACCAGTAGTAACACGATTTGTAACCAACTGACTGCCACTTAACTTTACTGCGCTACTAACAGTCAGTTTCAATAACCTATCTATGCACGGTTTGCTCACTAGAGATAGAAATTTGACACAAGCTAAGCAGCGAAACGACATCAAAATTGCAGTCCTCTACACAGCAAGCGATGCGTCACAGTCAATGGTACTCAAAGTAGCAAAAACGAATTCTTTGATTATTTAGCCATCGAGTGGTGTAATTAAATTTTGGATGTCGATGATGGATACGTAGCTACAGCATCAGACTGTATCCCCCGATTTTGTTATCAACAGTTTTTGGAATTTTCAAAACCTATTTCAGGCACCAGCTCCTCATACAGATAGATATCAGCTTGTCAATCTTGGTTGTACCTACCTTATGTAATTTACTAATTGTGAGGAGAAATAAATATATTTTGATTTGATTTTGAATTACCTCTCACTGGAAGCTAATTTAAAGACGTATTCAACCTAATTCAAGTCAAAAACACTTGTGTCAATTCTAGACTACACATACACGCCGGGGTGTCGCGAAGGCGATGACTATATAAACGTCGACGAGCCTTGCAAGATGCACTGCGTGAACGCGCAGCTCACGGACGCCTTGAGCGGCGAGGATATCAACATGACGTGCTTAGACAGCACCCTCAACTACCGCAGTTGTAACAACGCAACTGAACTGGAAATTCTTACTGATATCGCCTTACACGAAAGTAGCTGTGAGGTAGGTTACCCTCCAGACTTTATTGCCCGTTTGCACTAACATGTATTAGGCAGATTCAAGTTATCAACAAAGTATTGCTACACTACTTAGGCCCTGACTACTTTTCAGTGACGGGTCTTCTGAAAAATCCAGTATTCCCTCGCGGCCCACTAGCGGGTATTTATTTACTTATATGTACTAGTTATTTACTATTGATGGGTGCTAACTTTTGGGAACTACTGACTAATGCCCGAAATTAATAATCAATCCTGATCCGTTATCTGCGGTTTTGGATCGATATGTCATGTCATGATACGTCATTTTAGTAGTAATACGTCAAGCCCTAGTACTGAAATGAAATATTATGACATGACATATCGATCCAAAACCGCGGATCAGGATCGATTATTAATTTCGGGCGTTAAAGTTTCGCTCTTGTGTGACCGCAGTTGAGAAATAAGCAACTTTAACTATTATTTACATCGATGTATCGTTTGTGACAGCCAATCTGAATGCGGCGCCTGTCGAGGGCTCTAGGTACAACTGGCGTTTAAACTGTACTATACCTTTGATAATTTTCCTACAGATTTACTGCGAGTTGGACAAGAAAGCGCCGTGGAAATTGATGGAAATCTGCGAAGGATGGAAAGCAGACGACGCAGATGCTTGCCACCCTAGAACTGTAACAGGAGCACAGTTCCCAAGCAACCTGTCATTCACTGGAGCGATACTGCTCTCTACCGCTATAAGGGAGCATGAATGCATCTTTATCGAGCTTGATCATATTATATCACCAGATGGTGAGTCAATCTTGCATTTTATAATATTATCTGCGTACACACAACAAACTTTTGCTGTCTCGAGAATCACCAACCCGATTTGTATCAGCTTTTATCGACACATCAGATAAAGTTAGTTTGTTTGATAGGGATATCATTATTTTATTCTATTACGAATAAGCCTGCGTTTGTAAGTTCCAGTTCGTGGCAAAGCCAACTAAGGGAGTTTATCGACCAATCAGAGGCCGCATTAAAGCTCAGTAGATGTATTTTAGTCATATGTGTCCGAGATGAAAAGTGGTCTATGTATTGATACATTGTATGATCTATTTTGCTTGATTGAGAATTAAATATCCCAGCCTTTATTACTAGGAAATCTTTTGTCTTCCGCAGGGTCAACCCACCGTCCATACTGTTTATCAAATACGAAGTACCAAGAACAGACTGAACTTTTTCAAACATCTTGTGAAATCAACTGTGATAACGAGTTGGTAAAGTATTACATTTTTGGTATCACTCTTTTGGCCTGTACACGAGCCCGATCAGTTTACAAGCCAATCCTCTACACAGGCTTGTTAAGGTTTTTGTCAGTTTAGTATCCAGTTAGTTTGGTGTCCAATTCAGTCTAAATCTACAATTAGAGCGAGTATTTCTTGCTAACCTCTCTCAAAACCAGTACTGTATGGGGTATTTCTAGTTATATATCCATATGTCTCATTTATTAATTAGAATGGAATAGAAACAAATTATACACAAGGTAAGCCCAGTACATTTGATATAACATCAAAGTCAGATTATATCATGTGTTGCCAAGTTATGAGGTATTTGGTTTACAATAAAATTTATATTTACCTAACCTGGTAATGTAAATAATAAAATGTAGTGTTGTTGTTTGTGCCTTTACAAACATTGTTTATATAGTATTAAAATGGTTGACTTCTTTATTCATCTATACACCAGACTAGTTTCATCACAAGCCAGCGAGCTCATCTGTATAAAAAAACGAAATTAGTTTTGTTCGACAGGTAAATGAAATTTTTGTGGGGGCAATGGAGAGTGCTAAAGAGGAAACCTCACCGTACACCAGGCAGTTCTGGCTGTTCTTCGCAATGATGATAATCAGCTGGATCGGTCAAGCTGTAGTAGTGACATTCGCTGATGCCATCTGCTTTAATTTACTTGGTAAGCCTGACAGTGGACTAAATATTTTTATTTCGGATATCCGATAGTTTTGGTTACAGATACAGTCGATACGGAGCTCCATGACTTCCCTGATCTGTTGGTTCACAATTCCATGCACAAGTTCAGTTAAAAACATGGTCAGTCTAATAATGCCAACGTCCATAAACTAACGCCCATCAAGCTTTCCCAAAATGGTTGTTATGTTTTAAATGATTAAGGGTCTAAAAGCTGAGAGGGCAGAATTCTAAAATATACTACATATTTTCTTACTTTTATAGTGTATACTTAGAGCGTTTATGACTACAAGTCATCTGATGCTAAGTGATGATGTGGTCAGTGCTGGTGGCGTCTAGAAAATTCCCTACCACCAAGCTAAGTTTTCATCACGATGTTTCCATTCAATGAAAGGTCAAGCCACTGAGCCATTATCGCTTCAATTGTCCTTAAAATGTATTACCTCTTGCAGGTGTCAAAGTGTCTTTGTTCGGGAAGCAGCGACTGTGGGGCTCGGTGGGATGGGGGATATTCTCACTGCTGACCGGCGTACTGATCGATGCGTTTAGCGACGGCGATTACAAAGACTACACTGTTGCCTTTGTTCTGATGTTTGTATTTATGCTTGGCGACGTCTGCGTCTCCAGCTTTTTGAAAGTAAGTTGTACAGCCTGGTTTATTCATTTACTAGTGACCCTTTTGTTTTAACTTTGGGAAATTCCTACATAGGATACCACCGACCACCGTGGCCCGGGAGCCGGGTGGTTATGTCAGACTTTTACTGATTAAAAACCCAACGATGAGCAGTCCGTCGCCATTGAGGGGCGGGATGGGCTGGAAATTTCCGGGCCTTAGACAGCACTTAGGTAGAGGTGTCTGGCTCATGCGAGACAGAGTGGGGGGAAGGAAAACAAATTTGGATTATCACCAGCCAACATTTATTTATTTATCTATCTACTACTTATCTAAAAACATTACAGTATCCCAATTCGTTTAAAAGGGGTAAACATTACAGTATCCCAATTCGTTCAACGAGGACTCAAAACAACAATATTAAACTTCGCAGAACCTTTTTGAAAATTGACCTAATCCAGAGGGGATGGATAAACGTCAAAAATTATTGTTCCATTGGTTTCTTTTGCAGATTGAATCAACAAAGATGTCAATGAACATACTAGCCGATGTGGGCAGCTTGCTGACGTCGCTGCCCACGTTTGTGTTCCTACTGTGGACTATAGCAGTGGGACTGTGCACTGGCTTACTGTGGCAGTTCCTATTCTGGCTCCTCGAAGACGTGTCGAAGCTTACTGGCGACGGCTCCGGCCATGTCAAGACACTGCAAGGACTAGTCAGTGCTATACAGACCTTCTGCGGAGAAATACCGTTTATGTTTGTTTCTGGTACGCATAATGAACAAGCTTTTGTTATTTATTTTTTACTTACAACTAAACGCTATCCGTTTGAACACAAGTGACCTGATGTTAAGCTTACTGGGAACTGGCTCTCAAGTCAGGCTGCCGGAATACACTTATAGGTGCTTGGCGACAGATTCTTAACAGGAAGGTAGCCAGGCGAGGACTAGAAATTACCCTACCACCAAGCTATGGTTTCATCACGATGTTTTCCTTCACGGAGAGCTCAAGCTCATTGTAGGATTCGAACCCACGTCCTGCGGATCGCAAGCCGACGGCACTACCACTCAGCCATCATCGCTATAAACATCGCGTTTTGGTCAAATGTGGCACCACGCCGTCCTTCAACTGGAAACTGGCTCTTAAGTGAGGCTGCCGTAATACACCGTGATACCAAGCAGATATAGTCTCAGGTAGATGGCATCGCTTTTAAAAAGCTTCTTATCTTGAACAAGCGAGCCGACTTGGCTTCGCAAGGGTAGCTCTAATTAACAAACAAAAAAAAAACTGTTGTTCCGATCGCTACCAAACTTCACAGGACCGCTGGGCTTGAAAGATTACCTGAAAATTGCATCGACTTGTGTATATACATATATTGTTAGAAATTTCTGGCAAGGGGGTTAAGTTACGCGGCGCGGTGACGTAGCATCGCCTGGTCGGGTGCTTGGCAGTCGAGAGGCACGGGGCATCATTCCACTGAGCAAATTCTTTCAAATAGGATTCCTTTTCGTTATTTAGCACAAAGCGGTAATATTTAGCATGAGTTTGCGAAGATGGCCACGCTTCACCTGGATAGGAACTGGCTCTCAAGTAGGCTGTCGGAACACACCGATAAGTGCTTGGCTATGCAGTCATTATTGAAACGTCTGTTAATAAAATTAAAAAGAAAATCCTACCCTGAGTTAAAAATATGTATGTATAATTTATCTTCAGGTTACCTCCTCCGCAAAGTGGGGCACGTGAACGTGATGAGCCTGGTTCTATTCGCTTTTGGCATACGGTTCATCCTGTATTCGTTCCTGTCCAACCCATGGTGGGTGCTCCCGATAGAGATGCTGCAAGGCATCACCTTCGGCATGTTCTACCCGACCATGACGTCATACGCCAACGTCGTGTCGCTGCCCGGCACTGAAACTACCGTGCAGGTGCTCGCTATTCATTATTATTATTTTTACTTCTTACAAGTGTTAGAAATAATAAAGCGCAATCTTTTGTTTATCTCTGTTTTGACAAGTTGTCAGACGGCTGTCATTTTAAATCGTCATATAGATTACGTTACGCGTGATCGCGTGAAAAGTGGATCCTTTCGGGGTGATTAAGCGAGAGGGACAAGATGTTGAGCTTGAACCATGCATGATGAAAGCACTTTGACGAGGAGTTTAGTGGCCTAATCCACAATAATCTGAAAATTTAAGTTTTCACAAAATTGTTCAAAGCCAGAGTGACCTATTTTAGTTTATACTAAAATAACTGCTAATCATAAGTTCTTGAATTCTAAATTGATTATTTTGTCTCTAAACTGCTAACTGGGCCTGGCCCTCTTCCGCTAAGCGCC
Organism: Opisthograptis luteolata; assembly: GCA_931315375.2. Classification (NCBI taxonomy): domain Eukaryota; kingdom Metazoa; phylum Arthropoda; class Insecta; order Lepidoptera; family Geometridae; genus Opisthograptis; species Opisthograptis luteolata. The sequence goes on from OV928033.1 coordinate 11,076,044, forward strand.
TCAGTCACCTTACATTTTCTTTTTAAACCTCGAATAGACATTAAGATGTTTAATGATTTAGTTTTTAACCCCCAACCCAAAAAGAGGGGCGTTATAAGTCAGATCTAGAAGTCAGTCTGTCTCTGTGTGTGTGTGTGTCTTTCCGTGGCATCGTAGCTCTCGAAGGGATAAACCGATTTTGACATAGGGTAAAGGCGGGATAGATGCCTCAGTAGGATAGATGCCTCAGTTTCATAAAACCTAACATCCCAAACTCGCGACTAAGAAACAATAGTATAACTAAGAGCCGCAGGTACCCCGCACCTCAATAAGCCACGGGCTGTGGTGCGGTGAAGATGCGTTTCGCTTGTGTGTGGATTTATCTCCGCGGCGAACTTAACAAACACGTCAAAGTTTTAAAGGTAAGTATTTGCTGTTGTATAACTTTATAGGTAGTTATTAAATCCGTTATATTTTTTATTAAGTCAATAGACTGATTCATCGAGTATGCATCTAGATGGAAATAGTAGCCCTTTTGTTTTTTATTTATTTAAAAACCACTTGGGCATCTATCCCTATCAAAAAGGATAGTTGCCCTGATTTTCCGCGGTATAGGTGCCCCTAAGGGCATCTATCCCTCCATTCACCATGTTGTATTGTATGTGCTTTGAACATAACATATATTGAACACATTTTTATAATCGATTATATTTTTATGTGTTTATGTATATTTATATTTAGACTTTTTACTGATTGTAGCAGAACTATGTCACGAAAATACAAAAGAAAGGAAGGAATGCGAGCTCGAGTATGTTCTTGGACTACAGAACAATGGCAGTCAGCTTTCGAGGAAATGGACCAAAATACTCGCTATTCAAATAGTGAAGACGCAGACAATTCACCTCAGTATAATATTAAGGGAAAGAAAACTAAAGCTTTGCCGGTAAAGAGAACTGCACAGAATGTTTTGAAAATTATAAACAAACGAAGTCTCAATCCAACTGGATTCAATGTGTAGTGTCAAAACTGGCTACATGAAACATGTACATTCTTCAGAAATTATTGCTCAAGATGTGGTAAACTGAAAGCTCTATCCGGTTAAGTATCATTTCAGTAGAATTACAAGATGAAGATCTTTTTGTGTTATTTTAATTTTTTAAGTAATGGCTTTTTTGAATATGTGTGTTGAAACTTAATAATTAATATTCTATAATAAGAATTTCGAATTTCTATTTTTGTTGAACAAATTATTCTAGAGTTTTATCATGACAATTTTATTTGATCTCATAACTAGAATTAAATTGTAACGATGAAAATTAAAAGATTTTAAAAACTGCAAAATGCTTTTATTTATTTATTTATTTATTTATTTATTTATTCAATTCAATTAATACGGCTAAGCCAATTACATTAATTAATTACATTAATACATCATTAATAAAGCAAACTAAATACGAATCATATCAATGCAATAAAAATAAAATCTTAGTTAATATAAAAATAGTAATAACAATAATAATAATAACAAATCTTATCAAAAAATACACCCTTTCATACGTCCCACTCACAAAACTTCAGGCACACCGACAGTAATTCCACCCATCCGTCCACAAACAAATCAGTCTCGGGATAGTTGACAAGGAGGGCGTTGAGCGCGGCGAGGGTACGCGGCAGCGGTGAGTTGGCTCGCGCGACAGTGCGGCTGGAAGGCACTGCGAACAGTCTATGCCTTCTGATTCGACAGTAGTTATTTGGGGCATAGAGTCGACACAGCTCATCATTCAATTCCGGGGCATCTATTCTACCCCGGAGAATCTTACAGGCTGTTACCATTTGGTCGTTCGCCCGACGCACCTCAAGGGAATTGTACCCCAAGCAGCCTAAAAGAAATTGCGTCGGGTACATATAGGGGTAGTACCCGTATAACCGTTTATATAGGTTTCTCAAAAAAGCTTTCTGCACCTTTTCTAGAATCAGTGCATATGAGGACTCGTAGGGGTTCCACACACATGCACCGGTTTCTAGCTTCGTACGGACAAGCGCACTAAACAAGAGCCGAACCACACTATCAGTTTTAAAGTCGCGAGAATTTCGCAGCACAAATCCCAACCGTTGAAAGCACTCCTTTGCAAGAGAGATAATATGGTCGTGAAACGTGAGCTTCCGATCAAATGTGACTCCCAAGTCCTTCATAGCAGTAGTTCTTACTACATCTTGGTTATTGACTTTATATGAAAAGGAAATTGGGTGCCGCATTCGACCGAAAGTCATCACATAACATTTGTTGAAATTGAGCTCCATCTTGTTTGACAGGCTCCACGCATAAATAGCGTCCACATCATTTTGCAGTTTCAAGCAATCAGCATCCGACTTAACCTCTGCGTAAAGTTTAAGGTCATCTGCATAGAAAAGACTTTTTCCGTGAGATATCACTCCGGGCAGATCATTCACCATCAGTAGGAACAACAAGGGGCCAAGAACTGAACCCTGACTCACACCGGAACGCGTGTGATAGGGTCGAGACTCGTACATTCCGAGTCTAACAACCTGCTGGCGATCCCGCAGATAGTCTGCGAGCAGTCGGAGGAGCGCTGGGGCGAAACCGATCGAACAGAGTTTCGCCAGCAGTATGTCATTATCAACCCTATCAAACGCCTTCCGGAAGTCAAAATAAAGCACGTCTACCTGGCATCCCCTGTCCAGACCTTTGGAAATATAGTCTACTAGAGTTAGCAAGTTTGTATTTACTGACTTCTTGCTCCGAAAGCCGTGCTGTTCGTTGCACAGAAACTTATCCACTTGCGTGTATATGAGCCTGCGCAATACACTTTCAAAGATCTTCGCAGGCGACGATAATATAGCTATGGGGCGGTATTCCTCAACCATGGACTTGTTGCTGCTTTTAGGTATTGGGGTCACCCTAGACAGCTTCCACTGCGATGGGTACACTCCAGACCTCAAGGCTAAGTTGCAAATATGGCATAAGGGAACACTAAGATGTTTTTTTGCGCATTTGATAATGAAAGGTGGAATATTGTCGGGTCCCGCCGAACTGCTTGGCTTGAGCTTATTTATGCCGTAAATGATGTCATCAAGTGAGAATTCACCTACGTTCACATGGTTACTGTCTCTACTGCAATCACTAGCGTAAACTTGCGTTACGTTGAGTCGAGGCGCGTCTGGCAAAAAGACGCTGGCAAAAAAATTGGCAAAAGCTTCAGCAGCTTCTGGTCCCGCAAACGCTACGCCATTGTAGGTGACATTTGGTTCAAACCCGCCTTTTGTCCTTAGACAAGAAATGTGCCGCCAGAATTGGCGCGGATCAAGTTTTAAGTTGCTTTCAATGGCCGACATATGATAGTCGTAAGACGCTGCTATACGCGATTTTAAGTCGGCTCGAAGATCAGAAAACAGCCTGTAAGACTGCTCGGAGTTGTCGCGCTTCCATAATCTATGGAGTTTTATTTTTCGTTGTGCATCCCGAATGATGTGACCTGTGAACCATACAGGGTAACGTCTATTTGCTGTAGGTTTCCGCCGCTTTTTAGGCATACAAGCATTAAAAATATTATATAGTATTTCATAAAAGTTTTGACAGGCACTGGACACATCATCGGTTTGCAAAACGCTTTCGTGCCATGGAATTTCCGAGAGCATGAAGTATAACGACTCGTAATCACACTTTTTGAAATTCCAGTCTCTCGCAGGATCAATGTTACTGGGTTGGAGAAGATCAACGGAATGAGCTGTGTCGGTTCTTACCTCAATGTCCAGTGGGGGATGGTATGCGTCGGGGGGAACAATTCCGGCTGTTGCTGTGACTGACACCGCAGTTAGCTCAACGCTCTCCTGTGCCAGCACGACATCTAGCATACCTCCATACGAATTCTCAATTACATTCATCTCAAACAGACTACAAAATGACAAAAAATAACAAAAATAATTATTAATATTCATGGATGCGCTGCGCAAGTTAAGGTCACCTAGTATTAACACTGTTCCTTTTAACGTATTTACAAAGCTTTCAATTTTGCAAAACCAATCCATATAGTCACTATCTTTTGCACTTGGCTTAATATAAACAACGCACACATAGAACCGGCGTCCGCGCCAAGTAAGGCTCGCCCATAAATCCTCGCCGCCATCAGTTTCCAAATCACGCCGACGGCACAGCACAATAGGAGCTCGCGCAGCGAGTAGTACGCCTCCACACGGTGAGCCCCTGTCGCGGCGCAGTATATTCCAGCTCCCTGACACTAGTTCCAGGTCACCCACAGAGTCATCTAAGAAAGTCTCAGTTGCAGCTATCAAGTTATGTTCAGATACAGTCAAGTGTTGGCGCCACAGTCGGAGCTTTGTCTTGAGCCCGCGAACGTTCTGGTAGAGAGCGTGAAGTATAGAAATTTTACTGCGCTCTCGAGGGTCTACGAAAGGGCTGGTTGTTTTGTGCTGACATCTGTGGGCCGGCAGGTTTCGTGAAGGTGACCCATGCGTTGATTCTGGCATTGAAGGGCCATACATCATTAGAGTAGCAAGTTTCGTAATGAGCAACTGGGACGCCAATTTTGTATGACTTATAGCAACCCTTGGGTTTTAGTTCTTCAACTGTGCAGGTACCGCTAGGACAGAGCTCACGAAGATAGTCACGAACTTCATCAGCACCGGACTCCATGTTCCACAGATGCAGGTGTTTTCGCAGCTCAACTGCTTTGAGAGTTGTCACAGCCGGACCAGCTGTTCCACAAATTGAGGCTGGTCGACGGCTTTTCTTTTTCACTTCCGTCCAGAGTTGTGAATCATCATGCTGCGCCTCTTTGGCAGGAGCGTCCGATCCCACCAAAAGTTTGGAATTTTGGAGTTCATGCCGAGGTTCCGACGGAGACGGTAGTGGCGTCTCAGAACGAGGATTTTTATTTGTCAACTTCGTCTTCTTTTGCTCCTGCTTCTGCTCTTCAGTTTTTGTGGTAACAATGCTTACGTCCCGCCGCTGAGGGACACGAGGCTGGATGCTAGTGGCGGAAACATTAACACTCCGAGGTGGAGTCACTTGAGGCTCGGTGATGATCCGAGATGGAGAGATTCGAGATTGTGGCTGAGGTTCATTAACAGCAAGCAAAGCCGATTTGGGGTTCTCAAAATGTCTCATTTTATTATTAAGTATCTCTACTTGATACTTAAACCCCTTTAACTCAGCTGCCATTTTAACATTAGCTGCTTCAGACTGGTTAAGTTGATGACGGAGTGCCTCTATCTGCGAAGAAAAGTCTCCCATTTTAATGTTATTATTTTTTTATGGCGGAAGTCGATTGCGCAAGTAGCTCGGTCATATTGGACATTTCCTGCCTCAGGCTACACACTTCCGCTGAAAAACTATACTCTTCCCTGGATTTCACTTTTTGTAGCTCATCGGAAACCGCAGGCGTTTGCTTCTTTCGAATCGTGACGTTCGTATCGCGGGATTTCTTTGAGCCTACCGGAGTCAGGCTATTATCTCCGCCTTTCTTTGCAGTACAGCGGCATTCAGGACACGCCCAGGTATTACAGCGCTCGCCGGTTAAGCTATTTCCACCCGCGCAAAGAAGATGGTAAATCTTATTGCATTTTTCAACAGTGCACAGCAAGCCATCCTCGTCTTCAATTAGGGTACAACAGGCAGCACAATTCATTTTGAAATGCAAGGTGTTGATAGCAAGTTATACTTGCGTAAACAAAACAAAAGCGCGCAGCTGATAGATAGGCGGTTGACTCACAAGTACAGCGCAGGGTCAATGAACCCGTAGTACAGCGGGCGAACGGCAGGTAGGCCAGTAACCCGACCGTTGCATCGAAATTTTTAACAGTATTTTACTGATTTCTTCGGTGTTACTGATCTGATTTTCACCAAACAAATTTCACTGTATGCTTCAGACTTAGAGCCACGTATATGTGTAATTTCATTAATATATATGCACTTTTGACCACATTTTAAATAAAATATTTGCGGAGCAAACGACTGAGATGTTGCCGCACGGACGGAATCGGACGGAAAAAAAATTTTCATTATAAATAAAATAAAGACAAAGACAAAAATAAACTATTATAATTTTACAGTATTTAGGGCGTCTATCCCGCGCCACAGGCATCTATCCTTCTTAGTATTTTCATGGTGGGGCAACTATCCATACGGGAAGGCATCTATCCTCAAAAATCGAGATCCACAAAAAGCTAAAATCTGCAAAATCTGTAATTTATAGGCCCAAAAAGACAAATCACAGTTAAAGATAAAGAAACTACCTACATTAATAGACATTATTTATATAACATTAATATTTTTTAAATTAGGAGTATATTTCAAAAAGTAGGGCATCTATCCCGCCTTTACCCTAGTTTTTTTTTTGTTTTTAAGTTGAATTAGTTGGGAGTGTTCTTTAAATTTTAATGATAGTCTCGTTTTGGGTAGACCACTAGCTTGATCTTTTTTATTCCAGGGTCTAATAGGGGCCGTGTTTGAAGGTGTGGGTACGTCTCTCGGCAGTTTCATCGGGGGGCGGCTATACGAAGCTTACGGTGGCTGGAACACCTTCCGCTGGTTCGGCTTCGGCTCTCTGTTCTGCTGCTTCCTCCACGTAGTCGCTCAGCACTTCCTCAAGAACAGGATCCCACCCGCCGGAGTCACGAAAGGTAAACACAATGTAGACGGTGAATAACCTTAGCTCTATTACTATTTGCTCAACGAAACATGATTAATATTAATTTATTTCGCCATCGAAACGGTGTGCGTTTCTACAAACTAACATAGACTTAAGACGGTTTTGGATCGATATGTCATGTCATAATATGTCATTTTAGTAGTAATATATCAAGCCCTAGTACTAAATTGACATATTATGACATGACATATCGATCCAAAACTGCGGATAACGGATCAGGATCGATTATTAATTTCGGCGTATGTCTAGCTTTTGTCTGCGGCGATTAGAATCCTTTCGTCATAGCGTTAAGTAAAAACAAAAACTTCAATGGGCGTGGGGAAGTTAGAGTTAATACTGAACTTACACGCTAGCATTCTGGGCCAACTCTTTAACGGTATATATTTTCACTTGGTAACAGTTTCTTAATCGCTAATCTACAGATTGTAAAGTGAGAATTTAAACATGTTTCGTTGCGATATCCTGCAGATTACCCAGGTAATCTAAGCGTTATTTACAGGCTTTCTAGTGTTGTGTTGTGAAAAATTGGATTCTTATGAGTTTTGTTGTTGACACTTGGTAGTCACTTTGTAGGACTTGCCTCGTAACATTGCTCGAAGACTGAGCTTTTGCCTCTCAGTCTGAAATCAGACCACGAGTTATGTGCTGCTCTCTAAGAGTCTCTAGTCCTTTTAGTACCTACCGCGAGTCAAGATAAAGTCTTTCACGTATTGAGTCTTCCTAACTTCCTAATATCAGTCATGAAAATAACCCCTGTGTAAGAAGTAAAAAAACAGTATTGATAAATAATCTAAGTTCTAGTTATTATATTAATGATTGAAATATATATGTAACAGTTTAAAAACTTGATATTTATACAATTTGACTCGACCGAATTTGGATTCCGGGTCGAAATCTTATTGAAATCTCGAAGTTAGTTTGAAACTCGAGTTATTTTTAAGATTCAGCTATTATTTCCACTACTCGCGCCTGGCTTGACTCCAGATTCCGAGTTTTTTGAGTGCACACAGCCCTACACAACTGATTCAAGTTTATATAATTAAAACTCACTGACTCGAGTTTTTTACAACACTATACAACCGCATGTTAGTAGTGACATGAAACGCAAATATAATAGGTAAAATATTTTAGTTTAAGTATTATGTAGAACATCATAATGTTTTGTATGAATTAGACCCTTCTGGTTCCTTCAAAATATTTAGAGGGCCCACATGTTGTTGTATTTATTTAGGTTACTCTTTTAAGCACAAGCATTCCACCGTCTGGGTTTCGACGGATACCTTTGTTATTTTACTAATAAAAAATAGGTGTTTGTAAAATAAATTAGTCTGTTTTTATCTTGGGTCTTGCCGGCACGTTAATTTAGGTGATAATGTTTTTATTTTGTATTAAACAGTAATTAAAAAAATAAAATACTAATATATTATAGGTATTATAAGTACTCGATTAAGTAACATTTGAAGTTGTGTTTTGTAAGTTCCACTCAGTATTAAGTAAGTCTTATTAAATATAATATTGTACTTATTATAATTTGGATTTTTTTATTACCTCACTATTGTCTATTTGTTTAAATTCTGTTTTTCTTCCACATAAGGTTATCTCTGTTTACAATCAGGAAAATACTTTTATTTTTTTGTATTTTTTTTTTGGTTTTTCGATCTTTGTTTAGACAACAACCTTCTTTAAAATTGAGCCTCACTTGAGAGCTAATTCCCAATCCAGGCGTCACGTCACTTAACTTCAACTTAGGTTAAACTCTACCCTGTAAGATGTCAATTCTTAAACATCCTAGGACCTACTGGTTCAAAACGCGCTGGTCTGGTTGGTAATATCATCAGCCTTTCATGTTCCCACTGCTGGGACTCAGGTCTATTGCTCAGAGAGAGAGTATGGGCCTTAATCTACCACGCGGGCCCAGTGCGGGTTGGTAAATGTCGCATGCCCTTGAATGTTGCCGCTTTTGGACATGCCGATTTCCTCACGATGTTTGGTAATAAATAATACCTAAGAATGTCAATTCAATGCTTATCCGTACTTCCATTTCTATACCTAATTTTATAAATGCGACGATAATTATCTTTATTCCTCTGTCTATTACCTTTTAACGTCTGAGCCGCTGAACAGATCTTGACAAACTTTTGACATAAGATACCTTTTATCGCGATAAATTGTAGCGCGGGTGATACCGCGGAGCATAGCTAGTAGTACCTTTAGCCTTGAGTTACTGAAAGACTGCTCTTTAAATGATCTTTATGCATACCAGTCCGATCATAATAGTAATAATTATACAAACACGTATGATAAAAGAACGGCTAAATGTGTTGCTAAACTCGAAAACGCTAATTATCTTTTCAAATATTCGAAGAAAGTTCTTTTAAAGAGAAAAGCTGGAAAGGTTGCCTAAATTTTTTAATTGAAACGGTACTACCAGATTTCTTAAACTGCAGCCTACACGGGTGAAACCGCGGGGCACAGCTAGTATATATGAATAAATATACGTTTTAAATGGTTATTTTCATTTACAATTCAATAAAACGGGACGTGGTGTCTGTAATACGAGTAGTTTATGATTAGACTAAAGTTAATCAATTCTCATAAAATAATACCTATATCTTGGTATGTATAGCTAATAAAGATTTGAGCAGATGTCATAAACCTTGGATTCTAGATATATCGTAAGCCATTTTATAGACGTATGTATCGCAAACAATATAAAACATTGTTAAGAGAATTATATTAAATAAGATATTTTTGATTATGGTTGCAACTTGCGTAAATGTAATTATTTATAGTGCGGCGGAAGTTAATACCCATCTGGTTAGAGTTAACGACGCATGAGACCAAACACTTACGGCCGTTTTCAATAAGCGATCTATCCACGGTTTGCCACTAAGGCTGTGCAAACGTACACTTTTTCTGTTCGATATAGGACACCAACTGAGGAAACCGTGGTTGCTGTGTCCGATAACGTCAACGCTACGCGCAGAGTCGCCAGTTGCTAATACTGGCAACATAGTAATTCGTTCCGATACCAAGTATCGATGCTTTTGTTTTATTTTTGTCGATATAACACATCCCTAAACTTATGTTTTCTGCCCGCGTATAACAACATAATTTTGGAATTGCTTGTCTTAATTGGCAGCATTTTAGTTTCTAGTTGTTTACACCTAACACTATTTTGTTGGCAACCGGTGAATGTCGAGTGGAAGTAACTGAAAACAAGCGACTACGTCTGTGCCTGCGGTAGTATTTCATATTGTTTGTTGTTTAAAAATCAACTATTCACTGCCACTAATTATTATCGCAGTAACGAGTATCCTTGTATTGTTACAGGTTACACGACAGTCATTCGCTACGAGCAGCCCACCGACATGGTTTACATGCTGGATGACATACAGGACCCCCAAGTACACGACACCTAAGCCCGTAAACATTAGCTATTCGTGTTAAAACGTTCAATGTAGAAGACTGCCCTGAGGTGGAGCTGCTTTGCAACGGTGTGGATTAATTACTTTACCATACAAACTTTCATATCACATTTGGTCTCTTTAGGAGGCGTTTTTCATAAAATCCTTTTTAGTGCACCCCTAAACTGCCAAAAGCAGCTACCACCTTGAAAATTTCATATCAGCACTAGAGAATGCGCATTGGTATGGCAGGCAATAAGCCAAGACTTTGATTGTTATTCTATACTATGTATTATAGATGATATGTTTGTCTGTTGAACCGATTCTGAAAATTATTTCACTAATATGCTGCTACAGAATGCCTGAGATTGATAGGCTATATTCTGAAAGTAGATTTTTCAGGAAGAAAACCACTTATATGTACATATATGTATAAGTCGGAGAAAAATTTGACGTCTGGCTGCTTTATTAGCTTACGCTGGCTCAATGAATTGATTAGAGTTGATGTAATAATGTATGAAAAAATAACCATCAAAATGGGCAGCTTTTTATATAACAGTATTTTACGGTTTTGAGCAAACTTTTGTTTGTCAAAATCGTACGAAGCCGGAGTGGGTCGCTAGTATATATATATATTTTAATTTTTATAAATATATTGGGAACGGGAAGCAAAGAACCTCACCATGTAGCATCAGAAGGAAGGGTGGGGTAAGAAAGCTTGGTAATTGTACCTACAATGTACAGATCACCCAATTTTAAGAAAATCTCCGCTGTTAAGCTGTTCCGCCTAGAGCGGTCTCACGATAATGGCCTCGTTGAATCATATTATATACGTTAAGACATAAATTATCTTATGCTTAGGTATGATTGAGCGAGAACATTATTTGACGTTTCCTCAAACCATTCCATAAAAAAATATCGATATGTTTTTATAAAATACTTGATTTATAATTGCGATATATCGATGTTCTGTACTTATGTTAGAGACTGTTAGAGTATCGAATTCGATAATTATATTTTAAGGCAACGGTTTCGTACTAAGTGATATTTGTAGTGATGCATCCGAAGTTTCATAATTTCATGAGAAATAAGAAAGAAAAGACGCAGACACAGATGTCAAAAGTATTATTGTTGAAGCGGAAACGCATGCGTTAATATAAGATAATTATCATGTTGCTTGACGATTGATCGATATTTTTCACTATGATTATCTATACGATTTAAAAGAACGATAGGTGTCTACGTTTTTTTCACTTGTGGGTACGTATACTTATAAAATGTTTGACGCCTAAAAATAATATATTCATCATTCATCAACAGCCGGAAGAAGTCCACTGCTGAACATAGGCCTCCCCCCTTGAACGCCACCATGAACGGCTATTAGCCATTTGCATCCAACGGCTCCCTGCGACTCTTACAATGTCGTCGGTCCACCTAGTGGGGGGCCTACCTACAGAACGTCTTCCAGTTCGTGGTCGCCACTCCAGAACCTTTCTTCCCCATCGGTTATCGGTTCGTCGAGCGATGTGGCCTGCCCATTGCCACTTCAACTTGCAAATTCTGAGAGCTATGTCGGTGACCTTGGTCCTTCGGCGAATTTCCTCATTACGGATTCTATCACGCAAAGAAACTCCAAGCATAGCTCTCTCCATGGCTCGTTGTGCGACTCTGAGCTTATTTAAAAGGCCCACAGTTAAAGACCACGTCTCAGTACCATAAGTCATCACTGGCAACACACACTGCTGAAAGACTTTCGTCTTGAGGCTCTGAGGAATGTTGGACGAGAAGATGTCGCGTAGTTTCCCAAACGCTGCCCATCCGAGTTGGATTCGTCGGGCGACCTCTTTGTCGAAGTTGGACCTACCTAACTGGACAGTCTGTCCCAGGTAGACATAATCGTCGACAACTTCGATAGTATCGTCTCCCACGACTACTGGTACGGGTGCAACATGGACATTAGACATAATTTTTGTCTTGTCCATGTTCATTTTAAGACCCACCTGTTGAGAGACTCTACTGAGGTCGCTGAGCATTGTACTGAGCTCTTCAAGCGACTCCGCCATGATGACTATATCATCGGCAAAACGAAGGTGAGTGATGTATTCGCCGTTAATGTTGATGCCAGATCCGTTCCAGTCCAAGAGCCTAAAAACGTCCTCCAATGCGTTCGTGAACAGTTTCGGAGAAATAACGTCTCCCTGTCTCACGCCTCTCTGCAATTGGATTGGTTCCGTTCTCTGGTCCTGTAAACGAATTGACATGGTGGCGTTTTTATACAAGCACTTCAACACTTCGATATACCTATAGTCAATTTGGCATCGCTGAAGAGACTGCAGCACCGCCCAGGTTTCGACTGAATCGAAGGCTTTTTCATAGTCCACAAACGCTAGACATAATGGCCGATTATACTCCTCAGAAAAAAAAAAATGATGTCAATTTTTAAGCGTTAGTTTATTAATCAAAACTGCCGTAATTATCACAGGAGTCTTTAGACGTTATAGATATAGTCAATAGAGTTAGTGCTGGACATATCATTCCAGTTATAATAATAATAATAATTATTATTATTGTTTATAAGATCTGATAAATCGACTGCACTGCATTTTTAAATCACAAACGCAGTCTCTTAGTTAAAGTTATAAAATTAATAATCGATATACATATTATATATAAATGAATGTATATTATATTAATAACTTATGTGTTAGAGTATTTTATGGACCTAGTGTATTATTATTTATTAATTTAGAAATGTATAAAGGTCGTATTGACAGCCGAGCTTTTTGTATCAAACTTTTATAGCGATTGGAAAATGTGAATTTTTGAAGCGTTTATTAGGATCAGTATGTTAGTAGTCCCTGCGAAAGTGTTTATTTAGATCTTACCCTCGCAAAATTTAATGTGTCAATTTTATTGAAGTAACTCTTCTCTTGGTAGATACTATCTTTCTATACTCTGTCCATCTTACTAATCGTTTTTTGACAGATCGACGACTGGCATAGTTAGTGATGTCCTAAAGAAAGCAATAATCGATACAGTCAAATGTACTTTTATTATTTAATATTCGCTATTTTTTTGTTTTATACTATCATGGTCAATAACATTAGAATTGGGGTATAAAACGGGGTATAATTACCATGTGTTTGTTTTTGTTTGATAGTAATAGATATACTTATTAATATCAAGAACTCATACACAAACAAATGCATGGTAATTATTCCGTTTTAATAAATTCCAAAAATTTTTTGGCTCTCTGTTTTAAATAACATTTTGTACCACAATCGTAGTAATCGTTATGTGTGGCACATCACTACCCGTCCATGAAGTACAATATTATTTGTATGAATTTTTAACTTAAACAATACGAAACTTTATGGACGTGAGCTGTCAAAAACATATATGTTGGACAAAGTATAATCGTCACTTAATGACCGTTAATGGCGATCTAGTAAAATATACCTATAACTCTTATGAAATTAATAGCTCAAAACTTTTGAAGCATATTTTGCAACAATGTATACTTACCATTAAATGGCAGAGCACAGTATGACTGCTGAGGGTCTCAACTTGCCCAGTATTTTTTTTTTTATATCAAGGCATATTTGAATTTGATATTTAATCAACACTTCTATTTCTCTGTGTACCGGAAAAGTTTTGTAGATGTGTTAAGGTTTGTAAGCGAGGAAAATGGGGTACTTACATAACAGGTATAAAAATAAGTTTTAAAACTTTTATCTTTTTAGATAGTGTAGATCAACAAATGCTAAAAAAATACATATTTTGTGTACTATGTTGAAGAAATTAAAATTTATTTTTGTGAAATAGACCTCTATAGCGTGTGAATTGAAAGATTTAAATAGAGGGCAACCATTTGAGCGCTGAGTGATCTTTACTGTCTCTCTCTCTTTCTCTATGTTCCCCACTCTCTTGAATGTATTTTGATATAGACACAATTTTGTAGTTTATGGTATTTAGGTTTTTTAAACTTGGTCATTCTGGTCAGATCTACTAGATTGCGATGAACCACTTGACTGACCTACTGTTTAAGAAAAATTTTAAGAAGTATTAGAAGATTTATTAATATTATGTTTTATAAAAATATTATTTGATTGTACTTATGTATACCTACATAAAAACAACATTTAGCAAAACTGTGTTTAGAACACTTTTCTGATTGTCGTCGTAGTATAAAATACATTGCTGCTGTTACAAATTTATACACATAACTTTAATGTTGTTGTCATACAATGCAATGCAGCTTAGTTATGTTATCCTGTTATAGTACCTACTACCTACATTACTGCAGCGGCTGGCATTTCAGACAATGATGGATGAACGTGAAAATTTAAGTACAGGCATAGCCGAAACGCATAATATGCGAGTAGTCCATCAATGCCTTTTTGCCGCTAGGAGTTGAACTATACTTTTCTCATAAATACGCGGATATTCAAACTAGTAGGCAGTAATTTGAAACAGGTCAACTCCAGTAAAATAACAATTTGCGCTACTTTTTTTTTTTATTATGAATTCTGTTGAATGAGCCTCTAATAAGTTTTTGGCTGCTTCAGCTTACAAACGTGTCGAACGTATTAAAACCTCTTTGCACATTCAAAATAAAACATTTTTGCACATTCGTAATAAAACCTCTTTACAAATTAAACTAATACCAAAATACGATGGTTATGGATTTTGGAGAGAAAATTTTAATACATACATTACTTATCGCTGGGTCCGCTGGCCGCCGTGTTATCGACCGCTAGGGGTACCTACTAGAATATTTATCTCGAAGAAGGGTCTCTGCAAAATTATCAAAATATCCAAGCATGCTATAGAAAGAAAATAGTATTGTTATTTTGCTGACGCAATGAACTAAGTATGTAGGTATAAGTTGTTATAATGTTCCTATTTAGTTATAATATATGTTAAACAAATCTACCTTATTTCTTCTATGCTGTGGTTTTTATAGATGTTTTAATTTTTTTCTTGTTAATAAATGTTTTTACAATGTATGATACAGTTCATTTTATTTTCTCATACTTCCTGCTACTATCATTGTTATTATCAAGTAAAGTATGTACCTACATCAGATTTTAGTCCTGAATGTCCAACAGGGACATAACGGAAGTTAAAGGAATAATAAGAATTGTACAAACCCGTTTCTACACTACTCGCTGGTTGTAGGTACTAGTGGTTTCACATAGGACAGATATTTTCTTTTCTTATTTTTAACTTTTTTTATGTCCCTGTCTGTACACCCTTTAAGTGACTGCCATAATGACTGCTTATTATCATCGGCAAAACGAAGGTGAATTTATGTATTCGCTATTGATGATGATGCCAGATCCGTTCCAGTCCAAGAGCTTAAAGCCATCCTCCCAATGCGTTCGTGAACGGTTTCGGAGAAATAAAATCTCCTTGACTCGCGCACGCCTCTCTGTAGTTGGATTGGTTCCGTTCTCTCTGATCCTGTAAACTTGCTGTAAATGAATTGACATGGTGTCATTCTTACAAACGTAGCGAAAACGAATTGACATGGTGTCGTTCCTACAAACGAAGCGAAAACGAATTGACATAGTGTCGTTCTTACAAACGTAGCGAAAACGAATTGACATGGTGTCGTTTCTACAAGTAGAGAAAACGAATTGACATGGTGTCGTTCCTACAAACGTAGCGAAAACGAATTGACATGGTGTCGTTGCTACAAACGTAGCGAAAACGAATTGACATGGTGTCGTTCCTACAAACGTAGCGAAAACGAATTGACATGGTTTCGTGTGTGAATGTCTACAGCTTCCTCAATGCGAAAAAGTGAAATCTACATATGACAACTTTCAGTGTCGATTTGACTGCCTCACTGTTTCAACTCCTAATTTAGGTGCCAAAAAGCCTTCGATTTTATGATCCATAAACAGTGTGTCAGCCGACGACACGGGTCATCAGCTCGCACATCTGTATCTTCGGAACGAATGAGGCTACGGTGAAGTATTATAGCTCAAAATTTGAGGAAAAAATGATTGCCAAATAAAATAAAAAAATTAAGGTTCTAGCTAGAATACTTTTTGAGCTATGAGCTATAACAACTGTGTAAGCCGGCGACCCGTGTCACCAGCTCGCACATCTGTATCTCTAAAACGCGTGAAGATAGAGTTTCGCTGAATAGCTCAAACAAGGTTGTATAAATAAATACCTTGGCTGGGAAAGTTTCAAGTCTCTACATAGGATACTTATTGAGATATGAGCTAAAACAAGTGTGCGAGCCGGCGACACGGGTCCCCAGCTCGCACACCTGTATCTCTGAAACGCGTAAAGGTAGAGTTTCGTTTAATAGCTCAAAATGTAGGTCATAACTTTTCACTTTGACAACAAAATTTTGAACACCATAGACCCAGTAGTTTCAGTGCAAAAAGCAAAAAACTGATTCGCCGCCAAAAATTTCAAAATTATTTCCAAAACTTGTTCGAGCGTCGTGTTGCCGTTTCGTGCGCTACACCATTACAAGCGAATCTGGCCGTAAGGTATGAAGCAATAAAAAGCAATAAAGGTCATTTTAGCGTGGGCTCTGAAAGTCGCAGAGAGAGTAGGTAATAACCGGTTAGATCCTGTACTGAGAGCCAAGACCAAGGGCTTGCTAACAATTTGCAAAGAACTGTTTTCGTTCGTTCTCCAAATATAATTTTAGAAACAAAAACAACCGGTAGGTACGGTTATGGTAGGTAGCGATAACAAATTCATCTAATTTCAATTAGTAGTTTTACGGGAAGACACAAAACTATCTTTCTGTTCCTATTTAACCCCATTCAGGGTTATTGTTCATAATTAGATTAGCCCATGTGTTAATCCAATACCTAAATTATCTAGATTTTGAATTTCATCAAAATCGGTGTAGAAGTTATGGTGATACGTGGTATTATAATAACAAACATTCACACACACACACACAAACTTTCGCATTTATAATACTAGTTGTGCCCCGCGGTTTCACCCGTAGGTATCTTCCCGTCATGCCACAGGAACCTTTTTCCGTCATAAAAAGTAGCCTATGTGTTAATCTAGGGTAGGTATATAATTAGGTATGCTATCTCCATCCCAAAAAATCTGCACTGCAATTTGCAAAAAAATTATTGGCATACCCACCTATTTAATTTGATATGGAATACTTTTCACCATTAACCAGCTCGGTGAAGGTCGCTCTTCAAGGAATCCTGTTCTATTTCGTCGTAGGTAAAAAAGCATTCGGTATCCTTTGTATATGCGTCGACTAGTGGATAATTAGAAGAAAAATAGACCTTATTATAACTGGGTTAGAGTAGATATGTTGTTAAATGCTATCGCCGTTGTATCATATGTTCGGCTTTTCCTTTGAAATAAGCCGCCTTCGCCGCGGTCGGTGTTTTTGGGTATGTAAACAAACAGAATTTTTCAGTAAAGCAGTCTTATTACTTAAGCAATAGTAGCTCTTTACGGACGCATAGGTAGTTAGGTACACGAGAACGAATTGCCGCGCATCTATTTTAGGTATTGAGTCCTACTACTACATTCGGATTCGCTAGGCGTCGAAATTATGAGTAAACTGACGCAGCTTAATTGTTACGGATAGATAAGTCGATTTTGTCAATTGTTATTAGGTCGATTTTTGTTAATTATTATAAGTAGCAGATTATACTAAATAGCCTTTATGTATACCTGTATAAATGTATAGCATCATTAGTAAATTCTAAGTTAGAAAATGTCACGATGTGCTGACCTGTGATTAGAAAGAGACGCACCTCCCGCAAGAGCGGGACAGCGATATAGATCGCGCGCGCGCCATGCGACGCTCTGATTGGACGAGAGGCGCGTCATACCCACTGGTGCCTGGCACTAGTTGCCGACACAAAAATTGTACTTAAGCTAAGAGAAATCCTGTTTTAATGGTATTGCTTCAAAGTGTTGTATCTGAACCTAAATATACAGTCCACAAGTTTATGGAAAGGAGTCACTCAAGAGTTTCATTTCATCGAGCACCCTGACCCCAATATTAATACTTGAGCCTACTTTTATTTAATTTTTCTAGCCATGTATTTTTTTTATGCTTACGTTTGATTTGTTTTCAAAAAGATTGAGAGAAAGTAGATACCATTTATTTAATTAACCGATTTCCAAAAAGGAGGAAGAGCGACCCACTCTCTGCGACTTTCGGAACCCACGCTAAAATGACCTTTATTGCTTTCTATTGCTTCATACTTTACGGCCAAATAAGCTTGCAATGGTGTAGTGAACGTGACGGCAACACGACGCTTGCACACATTCAACCGGCATCGGCAAAGCAGTCTTATTACTCAATGCATAAACTATATTGTTAAATGCAAGAAAAAAATACAAAATTCTTTAAACTATTGGCTAAAATATATCGTTTTTTATGACTACCTATATAACAAAATACTGTCTCCTATGAACTTCTGTTTTCGTGGTACCCAAGTAAGGAAGTAGGTACTTTCCTTCTAATAATTATGTATAATAAATGCAAAAGTAACTCTGTCTGTCTGTTACGCTTTCGCGCTTATACCACTGAACCTATTTATATGAAGCCTTATTTACAAATTGAATGTGATTATTTAGTTAAGTACGAGTGACATCAATCAAAAGCAATAATATATGAAAGTAGGAAATATTTTTATGGCGATGATGGCTCAGTGGTAGTGACGTCGGCTTGCGATCCGTAGGACGTGGGTTCCAATCCTGCAATGAGCTTGAGCTTTCGGTGAAGGAAAACATCGTGATGAAACCATAGCTTGGTGGTAGGGTATTTTCTAGTACTCGCCTGGCTAGCTACCACCCTCTCGTTAAGAATTTGTCGCCAAACACCTATCGGTGTGTTCCGGCAGCCTCACTTGAGAGCCAGTTCCCAGTCCAGGTGTAGCTTGACGCCATCTTCGACCGCATCGTCCTTAAACATCAAGCGACTTGTGGTCAAACGCTACCCTGTAATTAGTAAAAAAATAATATAATATTATGATATGTTGTTAAATTTATCGTCGGGTAAGTTAGCATTTTCTGATTTGAGTTCTATAATTATTTGTATACTGTAGTGTACTTTTATTTATTTTTACATAATTACGATACGATATTTTGAGATCGAATATAATCGATTCACTAGGTTCTGATTTACGATCCAGAAGATCGATTCGACGCAAAAAGCGGGCATCCATAACAATGGTCTATGACTCTATGGGAGGCAATAATACCCGACCAGATATTACACACCCAATAATACACGACCGATAATACACAGCCAATAATACGTGTACATGGCTTCGTAATATCAGGCCGTGTATTATCTGGTCGCGTATTATCGGGTGTGCTAAATTTTTCCGGGCCGATATTACACAGCCAATAATACACAGGCAATAATACGTGTACATGTGGTCTCGTAATATTGCCTGTACCGATTTTACACAGCCAATAATACCCGACCCGATTTTACACACCCGATATTACACACCCGATAATACGCGACCAGATATTACGAAGCCAGCCATAGACAAAGATAGACTTTCCTCCCTGATGGCTGTCAATCAAGTTGGATTGATGCCTCGTTTATAGGTGACTGATAGAAGTATTTTTTTGTCAGTATTTGACTTTCCTTATTCTTTTATTTTAATGATAGTATGTAATAGGTTAATAAAATATAGTGTCACAGTAGGTTAAGGTGCGGCGGGGGTGGCCCTTGGGCCACCCCTAAGCCGCCAATATTTTTATTTTTATCTGTGGTCAAACGGCATTGGAATGATCAAACCTAGCTCAAACGAGCGATCAAGCATGGAGCATTCTATATAATCTGTGGTGATGTACACGTATTATTGGGTGTGTATTATTTGGTTGCGTATTATCGGCCGTGTATTATCGCCTGTACCAAAATTGCACACCCGATAATACGCAACCAGTATTACGCAGCCAGATATTACGAGACCATTAGCTGACGTCATTTTTTGGCTTCGTATTATTGCCTGTGCAGAAACTGACACGGGCGATAATACACGGTCAATAATACGCAACCAAATATTACACACCCAAATATTACGAGACCAAATGGTCGCGTATTATTGGGTGTGTAATATTTGGTTGCGTATTATCGGCCGTGTAATATAGGGACCCGACTCTATGTCCCGCTCCTGTCAATGTCACTGACAGTGACAATCAATTTGCTAGTTTTTTTTTATATTTGGCAATTGTCTACTTTGGACATTTCTGCCAGTGTCACGTCATTATAATTTTCCAAAAATAGCGGCAACGGTACAAATTTAGAAAAAGGGCTGTCCAAGAAACCAGTAAAGCTGAAATAAAATTAGTATGTATTATTGAATTAGTAACGTAGGCAGAACACAACTACATATTAATCAATTTGCTAGTACATAGAATAAAAAGATTCGTTTTTGTTTATGTTTGGTAAATTAATAACTTATTTAAGTAGGACCGACCTCCAAAGCGTGAAAAGGAATGGCAATGGCATAATGGCAAAGAAAATGCGAAGTGCGTTCAAACCATCCAAGCATCATCTAAGTTAAAAAATTACATTAGACACTACGAACTTAAATAATCAATATCTTTTTTTTCTGCAGTTTTCATAAAAGTTTCTTAAATATCCAGGGCCGGATTTAAATTTGTGCCGCCCTGGGGCACTGAAGAAAATGCCGCCCTATGACTTAAATTTTATTTTAATAGTTTTGATATCGTTTTTAGTTAAATTTCCTATATTATAATATACAAAATTTGAATGTGATACATAATACTTGAATTATATTTCTTGAAAGATAAAATGTTTATTTAAAAGAATTAGTTAATTATATATTGTATAGAAAATTTTATCTCACTTTCCAAATTTTGCCGCCCTAGAAAATTTGCCGCCCTGGGCACTAGCCCCGACTGCCCTAGTATAAATCCATCACTGTAAATAGCTAACAAAGCGAGTCCAAACCAAACTCGCTTAGACTTAGTGCTTGCTACTCGTCGAGGAGTTCCAGTAGCAGTCTCAGAAGTTCACCTTCAGGTCACACCATCATTGAAGTCCGAGACGACCAGACGTGAAACCCTTCTTACTTTTAGCGAAATAAAATATGTTATAAAATATGTGAAGTATCAAATTTGGTTTATCGAATCCTGTACTATTCCGTCGTGGTTAAAAAAGCACTCTGTATCCTTTGTAAATGCGTCGGCTAATGGATAAAGAAGAAAAATAGACCTTATTACAACTTCTTTAAAGTATGTTGTTAAATGCTATCGCCGTTGTATAATTGGTTCGGCTTTTCCTTTGACAAAAGCCGCTTCCGCCGCGGTCGGTGTTTTTGGGAACGACTAGGGCCGGCCGGGAACTCAATAGGGCTGCGCCACGCGGTTGATCGCATCCATTCGACATTCGAGAAGGTACTACACTGCTCGCTCTCTCGGATCTGCTGCTCTCACTGACCCTTTATTTGTATAGTTTATAATAAAATATATTTATAATTAATAAAATATGTCTTTTATATTTCAAATGTATTTTATTTAAAACCTATTTATGAATTGGTAAAACATCACTATCACTACTTATTATAAAACAAAGTCCTCCGCGCCGCGTCCGTCTGTCTGTCTGTTCGCGATAAACTCAAAAACTACTGCATTGATTTTAATGCTGTTTTCACCAATAGATAGAGTGGTTCTCGAGGAAGGTTTTAAGATATAATTTGTCAAGTTTTTGTATACATTGGCAAAAAGAACAAAGCCAAAAAAAAAACCAGACGGCTTATTTTTTTGGTAAAAAAAAGCCGTCTGGGAGCTTTCAATGAAAACGCTGCCTAAACCCTTTGAGATATAACAAAATGATGTATGGCGAAATTGTGTATCTTATACAGGTCTACAAAAAAGTCCACGATGGCATATGTCTATCTCTTAAGGATAACATACTAAAACTACTTCTTTACTTTTTAAAAGTTGATAAAAATGCCGACTAAAATCAGACCGTGTTATCCATACTTTTATATATATATATATATCCTTATCAAAATAAATCATTTCGTATTCAAGATCGTTTCAATACCTGTAGATTACTTTTTGAATTGTTGAAATCGGGCATTTCATTCAAAAGATATTACGAAATTAAAATGTCAATCTAATGGAAAATAAAACCACCGCGCCGCCCGCGCCCCGCACCGCCATCCATGGCCATGCAGTGGCCGCAGCGCAGCGGGTAGGTTACGCGGCGGGCACTGAAGTGCGGGAATAATTTTGGAGTATACAGAATATTTATGCTCTCAAGCCTAAACTACTGAACTGATTGAAATTAAATTTGGTACATAGATAGTTTGAACCCTGGGGAAGGACATATGATACTTTTTATTGCGATAAACTGTAGCCCACGCGGGAGAAACCACGGGGAACAGCTAGTACTTTATATAATAAAATAAAATCGTGTTACAACACTTATAACACGTGAACGGCTGGACCGATTTTTATAATCGTTGATTTGTTGAATTTGTCTGTAGGCTACCTACTACATATCTATAAACTTACACTACTTAGATAAATACACACATAGTACATATACATACATAAATTCATAAACATTATTATAATATATATTTAATACTTATTTCACATATACAGTTATTTTCTAACAGATACCCATACATAATATTATATATTTAAATATAGGAAATATCTAAACGCTTTGTTTACATGGAGTTGTGCATTGGAAACGAATCCCTAGCCGCGCGCTCTATTGTTCGTACCGCGAGGTGCGGCGCGTCACCGCTGCGCGTGTAGTAGTGAGTCCACGTGGACTAGGTACCTGCGCGCGCGCAGCCCGCGGCGCGGCGGCCGCCGGCCGGCCGCCTCGCCAGTCTGCTGTACTGCCCGCGACGCGAAGCCCGTGTCGCTCGCTCTTCCACCCGCGCACTCGATCGCTAATTATTATTTATTACTGTTACCTAAACTCACTTACCTTCATTTTAAGTAATTTGGAATAAACGGAATTGGATCCACACACTCGTTTTGCCAAATGTCGTCGTTCGGAATAGGATAATAAGTACATATTAAAATATGATAATATTTTTTGAATTAAAAAAAATTAGCCGTTCATTTGTATACATGGTAGGTTACCAGAACGCAACTGATATGGTGTTATATAACAAAACCAACAGCTAAACGTATTGTTGTCTCTGGATGAAATTTAAATTGACCGGTTGATGTGTTTGTTTCATGCGAGTTTATGCGATCCTACTAATATTATAAACGTGAAAGTTTGTGAGTATGGATGGATGGATGTTTGTTACTACTGAACGGATCTGAATGAAATTTAGAATGGAGATAGCTTATACTCTGGATTAACACATAGGCTACCCGGCTTTTTATCCCGGAAAAAGGTTCCTGCGGGATAACGGGAAGACGCGGGTGAAACCGCGGGGCGCAACTATTTATTGACATACATTAATTTTATAATCTGCTCATTTATTGCCTCTTACGCGGAACGAAGTTCGCCGGGTCATTCAGCTATTATTTAATTTAACTTTTTTTTACTTTTTACAGGGTAGCGTTTGACCACAAGTTACCTGATGTTAAGTGACGATGTGGTCGAAGATGGCGCCACGCTACACCTGGACTGGGAACTGGCTCTCAAGTGAGGCTGCCGGAACACACCGATAGGTGCTTGGCGACAGATTCTTAACAAGAGGGTGGTAGCTAGCCAGGCGAGTACTAGAAAATACCCTACCACCAAGCTATGGTTTCATCACGATGTTTTCCTTCACCGAAAGCTCAAGCTCATTGCAGGATTCGAACCCACGTCCTACGGATCGCAAGCCGACGTCTCTATCACTGAGCCATCATCGCTATAAACTAAAAACAAAAGTGACAACCCTATGCATCACCGCAAGAGTAGGCAATTAACTCGTCGAGCGGCCATAGCATTAGTTTAGTTTTTACCTCTGCGACTTTTGGAACCCACACTAAAATGACCTTTATTGCTTCCTATTGCTTCATACCTTACGGCCAGATTCGCTTGTAATGGTGTAGCGCACGAAACGGCAACACGACGCTCGAACAAGTTTTGGAAATAATTTTGAAATTTTTGGCGGCGAATCAGTTTTTTGCTTTTTGCACTGAAACTACTGGGTCTATGGTGTTCAAAATTTTGTTGTCAAAGTGAAAAGTTATGACCTACATTTTGAGCTATTAAACGAAACTCTACCTTTACGCGTTTCAGAGATACAGGTGTGCGAGCTGGGGACCCGTGTCGCCGGCTCGCACACTTGTTTTAGCTCATATCTCAATAAGTATCCTATGTAGAGACTTGAAACTTTCCCAGCCAAGGTATTTATTTATACAACCTTGTTTGAGCTATTCAGCGAAACTCTATCTTCACGCGTTTTAGAGATACAGATGTGCGAGCTGGTGACACGGGTCGCCGGCTTACACAGTTGTTATAGCTCATAGCTCAAAAAGTATTCTAGCTAGAACCTTAATTTTTTTATTTTATTTGGCAATCATTTTTTCCTCAAATTTTGAGCTATAATACTTCACCGTAGCCTCATTCGTTCCGAAGATACAGATGTGCGAGCTGATGACCCGTGTCGTCGGCTGACACACTGTTTATGGATCATAAAATCGAAGGCTTTTTGGCACCTAAATTAGGAGTTGAAACAGTGAGGCAGTCAAATCGACACTGAAAGTTGTCATATGTAGATTTCACTTTTTCGCATTGAGGAAGCTGTAGACATTCACACGGTTTCGTTCCTACAAACGTAGCGAAAACGAATTGACATGGTGTCATTCCTACAAACATAGCGAAAATTAATTGACATGATGTCGTTCCTACAAACATAGCGAAAATTAATGGGCAAAGGTTTTTTGAGTTGAGTCATTGCAATGATTCTAAGATCATTTTGTAGCTTGCCGATTTTTTCTGTATTTTTATCCGAACTTGTAGAATTTCTGTTCACTTGTAGGTAAGTCAAAATAAAACTACACATAAGATTATGTAAGTACGTTTATATTTCCATTAATTTACAATCTCTAATTGAGAATGTTTGACAACTATTAATACCACCAAAAGCGAAACAGTGGGTTCATAATAGTATTAATAAGATACATTGACTAGAACTATTTTTTATACGATTATTTTCTTCTATAAGTGTACATATGTATTAAAAAATGCTAATCGTTGTATAATACTCAACGCAACAGAACACAAAACAATGAGTGTAAAAAATTTTGTCTTTGCTTTTGTGCGCGTTAATCTTAGAAACGGCTAAACCGATTTGGGTGCTGATTTCATTATTGTATGCTTCACTTAAAATTTAGTGTTTATTATATTTTAATCAGTTCATATATAAAAAAAAATAACAATTTAAAGAATCACGTCGAACATTTGTTCTGGGTGAAATTTGGCACAGATCTTAGTCTGGAAGAGCACAACATTAAGCTAATTTTTATCCCGTAAAAAGATTCCTGCGGGATGGTAGGGAAAACCGCGTGTTTACGCGCGGGGGTAGCCCACGCGGGTGAAACCGCGGGAACAGCTAGTAATATAGTAAACATGTACTCGCAACTCTTGTAGGTAACATGTACTAAATGACAGTGTTAGTGTACTATTTTAAAATTACTGATAAAAATACCTTTTTATAAGGTTAGCAAACACAATAGGTACTTAGTCATCACATCACATTTATAAGGTCAGATAACACCAACAAGACGACATGGAATGGTACATTGAGTACCATCTACTTATAAATACATACTTGTAGGTACATACTTACTTAAGTTTACATCACATGTAAAAAATACAAAAACAACTTAATAAATAGGTAAGTAAGTATTTAACAGTTACATTAGCACTTACAAGGTGACATGGAATGTTACATTAAGTACCTATCTACTTTGTAAAATATAAGTACTTATGTGCTTAAGTTTACATCATATATTAAAAATACTGAATAAAAAAAATTGGTAAGGTAAAATTACTGAAAAAAGTTATTAAAAATAGGTATGTAGGTAAGTATTTAACTGATTCACTATTGTGGTAGGTGGTGTAAGTGACAAGGTTATATGGAATGTTACATTAAGTACCTATCTACCTATCTATTTTGTAAAATACTACTACTTACTTAAATTTACATCACATATTGAAATTACGAAGAAAACTATTAAAAATAGGTAGGTAAGTATTTAACAGGTTCAATAGCACTTAGAAGGTGACATTGAATGTTAGAAGGTACTTAACCTATCTATTTAGTAAAATACTAGTACTTACTCAATTTTATACTTTAACATCAGATATTAAAACTACTGAAAAAGTTATTAAAAATGGGTAGGTAAGTATTTGACAGTTTCATTAAGGTGGTGGTGTAGGTGACAGGGTGACATGGAATGTTACATTAAGTACCTGTCTATTTTGTAAAATACTAGTACATACTTAGTTTACATCACATATTTATTGGAGTTACTAAGAAAATGATTAAAAATAGGTAGGTATTTAACAGTTTCAATTACACCTAAAAGGTGATATGGAATGTTACATTAAATACCTATCTATGTACTTAGTAAAATACTAGTCCTTACTTAAGTTTTAGTAAGAACTCGCTATACTTGAATTGTTTGTCTGTTTACATCCAAAATTATACCACACTAATGATAATACCCGCCATAATTGTCTCGTGCGCCAAGGAAGCCATCTCCATATTGGTTAGTTATACACTGCACTCTTATGCATTCTTGAATGTGCTCCATGGCGGATATTTGGGAAGTGTTGATTACTTTAACCATTAATTTATTTCCCATATTTTTTCGAATATGTACTCTGATTATGCCTTTTATCAGAGCTTTCTTAAACTCTGAGACAGCAAGATTATACATAAAGCCTTGTAGAGCAATGTGTGGGTATAACTCACAATGTTTCGCCAATGGAGGTGTAGATAGGGCATCTTTATGCAATGGAAGGTATATATGACTAAGAGTCACATTATTTTCGGTTAGTCCATGGTCAATAGCAAAAATTTGCATTCTGTTATTTTCATCAATTCTCCTTATCAAGCCTCTTTTAAATTTTCGCAGGAACAAAGATTTGAAAACCACAACCATATTTACATTGACCTCATTCCTAGCAAGTTGCCTCCCAGGTCTATTCAAAAATACAAGGTGTTTATGGTAATACATGGGCAAGACATAAAAATCAAATGGATTGACAATATGGGTGACTTTACCAATGAAACTTGATCCAGCATCAAATTCCAAAAGTTCATGGCACGAATATATGCAGCGTGCACTGTTCATAAATACAGGATCTAATGGATGCTCCATCTTGTTTGAACTACTTTCTTCAACTCTTTGTGTATTATTGATTATCTGAAACAAGAAAAACGTCAATGTAAAAAAATAAAATTATTTTGGCAGTTAGGTTATTTACTTAAAACTAAACCACCAAAAATAGCCATACAAAATAAATACAAAATTTTTTTTCATGTGTTATAAAGTGTTATTTTTAGGTTTTTTAAGCTATATTTTAATTTTTACTTTTTAGTCTATGTAACTAAGCCCAATCTATTGGACTCGTCAAAACGAATCGAATGAGCCCAAACTCGAGGGGTTTCCTAGCAGCCATTGATGAGTTCCACCACCCATCTCCTGGCTCATCATCAGATCAGGTTGATGATATCAAATTATTGCATTGTCATCAGGATTACATCTACATACAAAGTTTCAAGTCGAAACAACAATTAGAAGTACTATGTTAAAATTGACTTATAAGATTTGATTACATTGTTAGTTAGTTACAAGTGAAGCTAACAAAAGTGTTTTAAAAATAGGGGTCATAACTTTAAGTAGGTACGTCTCTTCAGGGCTACATTCTTACACTCCACTCCAACCTTTGTCACAACTTATAATAAAACAAAGTCCTCCGCGCCACGTCTGTCTGTCTGTTCGCAATAACTAGTACACCGATTTTCATGCTGTTTTCACCAATAGATAGACTATTTCTTGAGGAATGTTTTAGGATATAATTTGTCAAGTTTTTGTATACATTGGCTAAAATATAACGATATTTGTTTGAGGTGTCGGAAAAATATAAGCCACTGGTGTCTGGCATTTTAACGAAAACGCTGCCCAAACCCTTTGATATACATATAATAAAATGATGTATGGTGGAATTGTGTATCCTAAATAGGTCAACAAAAAAGTCTGCAATGGCATGTCTATCTCTTATGGCGCATCCACATCCACACGTGACGGCGGCACAGCCGCCGGCCTGGCTGCTGGCACGCGCATCTTCATTTCAGTTCAGCGTCAAGGCAGCATGAAAGCCGGCGGCATAAGCCGCCAGCATGTATGGATGCGCCATTAAGGATAAGATACAATAACTAAATTTTTACATTTTAAAAGGTGATAAAAATGCCAAATTAAATCAGACCATGTTATCCATACTTTTATATTAATCCTTATCGAAATAAATAATTTCGTATTCAAGATTGTTCCAATACCTGTAGATTACTTTTTGAATTGTTGAAATCGAACATAGCATTCAAAAGATATTACGAAATTAAAATGTCAATGTAATTAATAGGAAAAGAAAACCACCACGCCGCGCCGTCCAGCCCCGCCCCGCCATCCATGGCCATGCAGTGGCCGCAGCGCAGCGGGTAACGCGGCTGGCACCGAAGTGCGGGAATAATTTTGGAGTATACGGCATATATACGCTTTCACGCCTAAACTACTGAACCGATTTAAATGAAATTTGGTACAGAGATTGTTTGAACCCTGGAGAAGGACAAAGGATACTTTTATCGCGATAAACTGTAGCCCACGCGGGTAAAACCGCGGGGAACAGCTAGTTTCTAATAAGACTTGGAGGCTAAAGTGATCTAAAGCCCTGATTTAAGACAGAATTTAAAATGAAATAAGTCTCAATTATCAAGATTTTTCCGAGCCATGACTCTTGCATTGCACTAAGCTTGGAAGAGATTTAGTTTTAGCGAAACGAGAAAAGGTATCAAAAGGGGGGAACACAACCGAATACAATTTCTATATTACTCACCGGAAAAACAAACCGAAATGCAGATCGTCACTCTTAAATTGGGTGGAACTTTTACATATGGCTAACAGCGTAACAGCTCAAACCACATCGGGAGAGAATAATCGATATTTAAATTCATGCGCATTCGGCACTTCAATAATCACTCTATACGGTTGACCATATGACCATAGACATCAGCGACAATCAGCGTCACACTCATAGATTAACGGTCGTTCCCAATAACCGATCTACCCACGGTTTGCCCTACTAGAGATAGAAATTTGACATTACTTCTATGGAACTTTAAGTCAAATTTCTATCTCCAGTAGGGCAAACCGTGGATAGATCGGTTATTGGGAGTGGCCGAGTCATAGATATAGAATTTCCTAAATTTATGCCGTAGATAAATATATCTATAGATAAGATTCACACTAGTGAACAGCCTGAAACTTGACTTTTGAAGTACTCTCCGACTAGTCCGAATGGACGTCAGACGATTAGCGATAGCGCCATCTATCTATAGTTTTTGAACTTCATAAATCAGCTAATTAAAACACTTCTATTTTCTATTGTACCCGGCAATTTGCTACGTCTCACACAACTATTCATAAATTCATATTCATATTATTAAATCATCGACATCATCATTTATTACTTTGGATGAATACAATGAACATGAGAAATTGAGAAATCAAACAAAAAAAATTTTTTGACATTTGTAATAAACTCAAGTCTCCGACACTTCAGTTCAGACAAGAACAGTACAGTAGAACGTAGACCTAAAACCTCAAGTTCTACTTCACATAACAATCATAAGTTCAGAAAAAACTATAAAAATCATGGAAATGTATTACTATAATTATTAATCTATGGCGTGTAATATTTCAGAAATAGGGTTTATTCTCACGATTTATCATCAGCAGATAATGTAATTTAAAATTTAGGAGTCCACGTTGCGATATGGGTTCCAGAATAAGGTAACGTTTTCACATTACTGTGTTATTGTTTGTCATTGTGTTTGTTGGTTTTACCAAATCACATAACCCTAAAGAGGAAATGGCGCTCTAAACACCCACTCCATCTTGTTTCTGTTTTGTTTTATTTACCTTTCATTTTATTTAACAGTCATCTATTTACTGATAACACTTCTCCCATGTTGGTCTGTCTGCTATCATATCCTGCCTTTGTTTCATGTTGGCCTGATAAGTTTAGCACCTTGTGTTTGAAGGGTGGTACAGCTCCAACTCATTTATTTTGGGTACAATATTATGTTTTATAATTTCCGTCAGTTTATTAAGCCCTTTGATGATCACACCCATTCATAGCAAATAAATTAGAAACAATGACACTAGTAAAAATGTATATCCATACTAATATCAATCAAAACAAGTAGCTTGAGTATCAGTGTCCCTGTATAAATCAGTGGTGGATTAAGGAAGTGCGAGGCCTGTGGTAAATTCTTTCAAAGAGCCCTTGATCTACTATGAGTTCTATGTCTGACGTGGATTGTCTTCAAGTTTTTGTGACATCAAGTACATTCAATATACCAACCACATCTTAAAAAGTTTCACTTAAAAAATTACGCTCAGCCAGAGATGAGTGAGCTTAAATATGCGGGGCTCCCTATCGCATGGTGCCCGTAGCCTTGCTACATGGTTAATCTGGCACTTATTTAAATGGTAGTCTAAAAATTACTACTAATTACTAACAATATTTTAAAATACAAGGGCATAATATGCTAGCAATATCTTAATGATAACAATAATGAACTAGGTTTTTTGCATCCTGCCATGGGACAAGAGACTAAAATGTCTGATTTTCAGGTTCAATGATTTATATAGTTATATACCTTGTGAATTTTATCTTACAGTCTATATTTATAAACCTAATAATGAATATCAATTTATCATTTACAGAGAAACTGTACGCTACTTGTTTGAGTTGTACTGTGAAGTATCACCAGGCGCACATGTACAGGAACCCTATATTGTAAAAAAATATCCGGACTCGTATAAAAATGAGGAAGAATTGAAGAATATACCAAAATTCACTTTCCCATGTTATCTAGAAAAGTGAGTACTTTCACTGTTCCATAATATATTATCTCTAGTAAAATTTGTGTGTTAGGTATAAAATCATTAATATCTAGTATCTACCATTTCACCGTTGCCTATAAAAGTCCATAAGTATGATGTAGTTTTTTTAAAATAAAATACTTGTTTTGTATGAAGCTATGGTGGTTGAAAGGTAACGCTTGCGCCTTACGAGATGCCGATGCCGAGTTTGAATCTCCTCTCAGGCTTGGTCAAAAATTGGAAAAGGAAACATTGTGAGAAAAAATGCCCTATCATCGATTCCAGTCACTGTTAATCACACAGACAAATAAATGGAGCATTGGAACAAAAACCGCTTTGTAAAATTTTAACTTATTCCTATTTTTTTTATGCCAAACGGCTATTTATGTACAATTCTACACATATAATTTGTTTAACCTGACCAGAAACCATTAATCTAAAACTTATGTATCTAGACACAATTCAACAAATCCATTCAATGTGCCCAGATGAAATTAGAATTGTGAAAGCAGATCTATCGGGTTCTGTTCTGAAGATCCTTAATTCCTCTCTACATCATAGCCAAATAACACATCTATTATCATATTTTAATTGCATTACTAAATAAAATTAATTTCTTCTTTTTTAGCTCATTTGCTCAACATTATTCATTTGTGTTGACATCGGTGGACTCTAAATATACATTCTGTTTTTGTCGCTATGAACCAAAGACAAATACAGCTTTTGTATTGTTGTCACATCTACCGTGGCATGATATATTCTATAAGTAAGTATTATATATATATAGGTATAGGAGTTGTTGTTGTGTATTCTTAAAAGATTTGCATGCTAAGACTACGACTTAAATGAGGTTATTTGAGATGAAAATTAGTTTACTTGTGTTTCTATGTATACTTTTTGGTCAACTCTAATCTCGCATAATAAGACGCCACAGCATTTTTTACAAATGGTTTAATAATTGAAAATTAAGTAATTGCTCTTCTAGTTTTTGTTTAATAAATGCACATTAATAATAAATAATAATTTGTGTCATGGTTACCAAAAATAAACATTATCGTGCTAGTAAATACCTACTTTAAAATGGAGGCTCTTTATGTTTCTGGCGATCACCTCCTAGGGTCGATCACAGTCCGCACAAACTGTCTCATTCTTTGTCACTTAAGTTCCTAGCCTAAAATATAATAAAATACAAGGAAAGGAAAAACTCTCCGCCTCCGTTTTTAGAATGCTGTAGTGACTTGACCAAACCCTTCTCATCCAGGCATTACACCTTAATAATACTATAGATCTAGAACTGCTATATGCAAAGCCTTGCCCACACTTGTTTCATTATGGTGTACCGGATCTCAGCCGACTTCTAGTATAAACTACCAATGGAGATCTGATACATCAAAATGTTACAAGTGTGGACAAGCTCTAACGCTCTATCTCCACGGGTGTGTACTGCGATAATAGCCTCGTGCTATTAAAGTTCATAGAAACTTTACGAACCTATGGCACACGATACGATGGCTGGCTTTGGTCTTAGCGATATCGTCATGTATCGCAAAGTTCTTCTCGCAAGCCCATCGAGATATGTGACCCACTCTCGGGCCGCCACCTTCCGGTCACGCGGCGGCCGTCCGGCGTCCCGTTGGGCTTGCGAGTCGAGGCGATTAACGTCAGATCGTGGAATTTAGCTAAAAGATATCGTCGCCCGTGGAGGTAGCGCGTATGCGTGCTTGAATTAGAATTATTTCATAGTGCTGTCGCTTCACAATTATCACAATATTCATACAAATCACAAAAATACGAAAAACACAAATACATGAATTGAGCGCCCCTTGCAATTTAAGAAAGCAGCCATACATAGTCTTCTTTGAAGCAGAATACGAGAGACTTCGGGGTGATCTTTGCGAAGGCGCGGGGCGGGTCTTTACATTAGTGTTTCATACAATCCGTGCTCGCGTTTATTATATCGTTTTATGTATGAATTTAAATATATTAAAGAATGCTTATAAAGTTTATAGTAAATATCAAAATATTAATTGACTCCCGTCAAAAATGCAGACATAATTATGTACTCTATATTATTCCGTTGGGTCGGGTCGCCGTGTCATGCATCGTTTGTTGTTTCACCTTCGCCACAATTCATTGATTTTACTAGTTTACATTACAAATATTAAAAAAATATTCAGCCCTAATCATCTACCTAAATAAATATACTAATTCTAGAGAGAAAAGATTTGATTGTTTGTTTCTTGGGGATAAACTTAAACACTATTGAACCGATCTAGATGAAATTGGGTCTGGACATAGTTTGGACAAAAACTATTGAACCGATCTAGATGAAATTGGGTCTGGACATAGTTTGGACCCTGGAGAAAGACGTTTTATCGCGATAAACTGAAGTTCACGCGGGGAAACCGTGGAACTATACTATTTCTTTGATTCCGCCGCATCTAGCGAATATTATTTCATTATTTTAGTAAATAAGAAATATTTGTGTATATGATAGCAATAATAAAACTATATTTATTGCTTAATTGTGCTTTAGTGATCTGCACTGGCATCGCACAGTTATTTAAAAATTTGCACTATCGCAAGTTTATTTCAGATCAAACCCAATAAATACCGGGATACTGGAAGCCTACATGTCTTTCATACATTATTGGCCGGTTTCAGTAACCGATGTATCCACGGTTTGACATAAATTTAACATTACTTCTATAGAGCTTATGTCAAATTTCCATCTTCAGTAGAGCAAATCGTGGATAGATCAACTCTAACCAAGCCGTTTATGTACCCAATTCACAAACTTTCACATATTATTTGGAACATAGTACGACAATTTATGCTATTGTTGTTTGCTTTGCTTGATGTAATATTAAGCCTAGCATTCTTGCCTGTTGCTATTGTCTTATGTTGTATATGTGATTAATGTTATATTGTTTTTTGACTGAAAAGCATGAAATTATGCGGTTCATATTTAAAGTGTGATTAACCCAATTAAGTAAATGAAAAATATGTACCTGTAACATTAAAATGGTAACATAGTGGTGGTGATATCTCTATTTCAGGTTATTAAATAGCATAGCGAATCTTATAAATAGTCCAGAGAAAGACGAGTTGAACTCTTTTCTTGAAGCATGTCGCATCCGACCGCCCATGGCAGGCCACACGCTGAAGGTGACCTACAACGCTGGTCACAGCGTGTTTACATGCCACTGTCCTGACGCTAAACTACCGAGTATTCCGGAAAACGTAAGTTTTCACGTACCTAACAGCCCTAAAAACTGTATTAAAGTACCTAATATTACAATAGGATAAATAATATTGACAAGTACCATAATCTCGATTTTCGCCCTAAAATATTTCGAAATGATAGCTCGAAATATTTAATCAGTTCAGCTCACCATTGCCCTCCTTCAATCAAAGCTCCAAAATCAAGGCCTCCTTTATAGTCATAAAAATAGATATTAGATAAAGATAATTTATAAATCAAACGATAAAAAGCGAGCTGATTTGCTGCTCTACTCGGAGTGGGCTGACCAAGTCTTTTGCTCAGCATTACTACGCTAGCGTGGGACAGCGTCCTTGCAAGCGATTCGCTATTCGTACGTTTGCTAGCACGTTGCTAAATTATTTAATCTACCAACGGAAGTTGTAATCTATGGTTGGCTACCAGTCTGTGAAAAGTATTTATTTAAATTTCTATAGGAATGCAATGCAAGTTACCATCATATAATTTGCGGAAAGAGATTTAAAGAGATATTAAAACGGTAACGTTTGACAGTCATCATTTACGACCATGTTTGATTTAAACGCATTCGCATTAACACAATAGTCTGGTAAAGTAAAAATACTTACCTTAAAATGACGATACATTGTCATTTTTATGTTAAAGCGTCAGTAAGCAAATAAATAAAAATCCTTACCTAATATAATGTTCCCAATGAAGGTGTGGCGAGGTACACATAATCCCTCACTGAACATCAGTTGACTTGTAACTAAACGCTACTCAGTAGGTATAAATAAAACAAACCCTTATTGATCCACCATATTCTATAGTGTAAGGCTTCGATCTCGTACTTAATCTCTTGACTCTGAACTAGGATTCTTTGTTCTATAACCATTAAAATTATTGGATATAATATTAGACAGCTGGTGTAACGCCAACGATTCATCACTAGTTGCATAAAAATATTAACATAGTGTTCTTTTTTTCAGTATAATTTAACGGAGTACTTCAGCGCGATGGATAGCAAATGCATGGCGGGTCTGTGGGCGGCTCTACTGCATGAGCGCAGGGTTGCAATAGTGGCATCGAAACTGTCGAGGCTTTCGGCTTGCGTCCAGGCGGCCAACGCCACGCTCTTTCCTATGTCCTGGCAACACATATTCATTCCGATCTTGCCGAAACATCTGATCGATTACCTGCTGGCACCAATGCCCTTTCTCGTTGGAGTACCTAGATGTGTTATGGAAGTAAGTCTCGAATCATCATCATCATCATCATTATCAGCCTTTCACGTTCCCATTGCTGGGATACTGGACTTCTCAATAACCGATCTATCCACGATTTTCCCTACTGGAGATGGAAATTTGACTTATGCTCCATAGAAGTAATGTCAAATGTATGTCAAACCGTGGATAGATCGGTTATTGAAACCGGCCGTTATTCAATTTAACAGTGCCGCTGATAGTGTGTATAACTCAAGAATGATTATTTTTTGTTTCAAAGAAGTTGATATGAACTACAGACACTCCTATTTGTAGCAACCTGTAACCCTTATAAAATTTAACTCATTAATCAGAATTGATGTCCAGTCGTTCGGTGATTTAATTGAGGCAGCTAAAAGAGTTTGTGTAAAAGAATTGAAATCTCATAAACGTAATAATAAGGTATTCTTAAATCAGTAGCTACTCCCAGACTTGAATTAAAATATGTAATTCTGTACACACTAAAGTTTTTTAGCTTCCATAAAAATATGAAAGTGTTCCTGTAATGACGTCAGAAGCTAATGAGTGTTTTTTCTGTTTCAGACTGTTAGAATGTCGGAAATAGGCGACGTGGTGATTTTAGATGTAGATGAAAATGAGCTCCGATCTCCTTTTCGTGATTTAGAGAGTCTTCCGTCTGATTTGGTATGAATTTTTCATTACACATACATATTGACCAAAATTCCAAGTAGCTCTACCAATAAGACCACGTATCCCACGCGCACCGTTGCCTCAAAATGTGTCATCTAACAAAAGCTACTCTGAACAATTTCTTTTGGGCCAGCGGTTGAGGCTGTACGTTGATAAATCTGAGTAATGGCTACCTTCGTTAAAATGGCGCACTGTATTGTTTTTACCCCATTATTCCTGCCACGTACCGTGTGAAGTGCGCACAAAGGTTCTGTAATCTATACATTTATGTGGTATATAAGTTTTTCTGTGTGAGCCACTGGCAATGCCTATGGTATAGCAGTTTGTGAAACGCGGAGATGGCTAAGCACCAAAACCAGTTTGACAATAGAAACACTAAGTAATGTGTATTTCTTTTGCAGGTAGTAAGTTTGAAAAAAGCGTTAAGTGATAAAAACGCATTGGGTGACGCAGTTTCGAGAGCATTTCTACGCGCTCTTGTTTGTTTAATAGGTGGATATCGCGATGCAATTAAGTAAGTAATTTTTTTGTGAAGCTGTCACAATGTTTGTGTGGTTTTATGGCTGCAGTATTCATAGTACAACATTCCGATTTACATCGATCTTCCGTCATCGAGTTTTCTAATTAAATGTGTGTGTAAAGGTTACACACAGCGAGGTATGGTTTTGAGGAAAACTGATTGTTATTCAGCGTCTGTCTCTATTACACGGAGAACGAAGCAAGCGCATTCTCTTTTACTCCGTGACTATCTCACACGTAGCTGTTAGTCTGCGTCTTTCTCTACTACTTGTAGGAATTAGCAAGCGCACTCTTTTTTACTCTGACTACTGTCTCACACGCAGCTGTTATTCTGCGTGTTTCTCTACTACACAGAGAAGGGAGCAAGCGCACTCTTTTATTCTGTGACTATCTCACACGTAGCTGTTATTCTGCGTCTTTCTTTATAACATGGAGAAATGAGCAAGCGTACTCTCTTTTACTCGGTGACTACTATCTCACGCGCAGCTGTTATACTGCGTCGTTCTTTATTACATCGATTTGTGGTTTAAGATTTACCTAGTTTTGCTAAGGCAATTAACCCCATCGCGATTCTAATAAAATTATCTACTTACGAGTACAATTCAAACATTATAGTATTAGAAGTAAGTCTAGTAGTAGTAGCATTCGCTGTACGAACGCTAAATTGGTGTTTTCGCGCGTCGCAAACATGACACGAGACTACTATTTGATATTTTGTTTTTCTATGATGATTTTGTTTTTTTCAATTTCAGAATAGAAAACCGTCAAATGATAACATTCAACCCTGAGGCTTTTGTAAGAACAAGGAAAAACATGCAACCATTCCTGAAGAAAATATTGCAATCACAGATATTTCAGCAGGTGAGTAAAGGCTTTGCCATTCGGATCAAGGAAAAAGAGTAGTTACTGTTAGCACACCGGTCTACATAATTAAACGCATTATCGTCCAATGAGAAATCGACATCAATCTTATAGTACGGTCGTGCGACGCCGACGGATATAACCACGCGATTGTTTTCTAAAACTATGGCAACTTTTCAAAAGTCCCAACACAAAATTTGCGAGGTTCACAAAATCGCCCACTGGTAAAAGGTCGTCCATTAATGACATCGTGATGTATTCTGAGCCCCTCCTCCAACGAGATCAATCGTGATGTATTCTGAACCCCCTCGCCTTAACGTAATCAATCGTGATGCATTTTGAATCCCTCCCCTCAACAAGGTCAATCGGCAGGTATTCTGTTCTCCTCCAATTTGATCAATCGTGATGTATTCTGATCCCCCAATGTGATGAATATTTTGATCCCTCCCATGTGATCAATCGTGATGTATTCTGATCCCTCCTAATCTAATCAATCGTGATGTACTTAATATGATCCCTCCCAATGTTATCAACCGTGATCTATTATAATCTTCCGCGTAAGGCCTTAGACCATATCACGTGATGTAAAGTGATTATTTCGTCGAAAATGTCGCCACGCTAGGCCTATGTGCTATACAAAAAAAAAACATTATGACGCTGTATTCTAGTTATACTGTAAGGCAATAGTGGAATGCCATTCTTATTCTTTCGATCGATGGCAACTATTTTAAATCGAAAATTGTTTCGGGCTGGGAGTTGCCCCAATAATTAAGTACAAAAGTAAATGCTTAAACGTTGGATCTCGACAGTTGTTAGTTGACTTCTGCGGAAACATATTTTCTTGAAATGCTACAATATAGTCGCATTTCGATATAGTCGCACGACACCTGTCATACAATTGTAATGACACATTTATGTAGTTATACAAGTTTTCCCATTTTCTCCGGGCGTGCGCTTTAAAGTGTATTTATAAAGGTTTAAGAATACATATTATCCACTAGCGAACACAAGCCTCTGAGAAGCTGCGTTATCAATGCAATTGATAATAACGTCTTCGAGAGTTAAGTTCTCTTTGGCAAATTCTGCTAAACACTGAAGTTACAAGAAAACAAATGTAAAGTCAAAGTCAAAAGTTTTTTTATTTAATAGGATACATTGTGATCACTTTAAAACATCAAACTTAAAACTAGCTACGTCTGTTCCAACCTCCTTACGCCGGCAAAAGAACAGGCAAGAAACGCCCGGCAGGTTTTTTTTTAGGCGCGATCACATTGGCTGTTTTATTCTTATTACTAATTGATTGAATTGAAGTAAGTTCACTAAAATTCCAAGCTCTTTTTTGTCATCCAATAGTCCGATATTTTTTAATAAGCTTTACTAATCAGATTTATCTTGGTTGGTTGTGCACATTGGGATATGAAAACATGAATATTATTACGAGTTAAAGGATCAATAGTTCGATGAAATGATACAATAGGTATTCGGATCCCCATTACATCCGGGACTCAGGTTATAATGCTGTCATAAGTTTATAACAGAACGGAGTTTGTTTTTTGATACATCGCTCTCCGGCAAAACATCAATTCGCAACTGCATGTCCTGCAATCAACATACGATTTGCAATGGCACGCTGGCAGCCTTGTGCAATGACCCCAATTGCAATTGTCAATCGTTCAATGACTAATGCAAAACACTAGTACCAATAAAGAATGATTTATGTTAGTTTTTTTTGTTTTCACCATTGGAATTGGAATGATTGTATCTTATAATATTTAACACGGATTTGAGTTTTGCCTTTATTATTGTAATCATTTATTTGATTCTTTATTTCAATACACGTAGTGACCTTAATGCGAAAGCATTTTCTGCCTGTTAACCGCACATTGTAGTTAACGACGGTAGGCGCACTTATCAAAGTGTGTATATTCCATGTTTTAAAACAAAACACATTGTAATTTTTTTAATTAAATGTAATGACATATAATTATTATAAATGTTTCTATAATAACAATCTCTCGAACTACGTTTACGCTCCCGGTTCCTCTAATGATCAAACATCCACCATCATTAGCATCCCTATAGAGATATGGTAGAGGTATCATCCACAGCCAAGTTAAGAATCTGTTGACAAGCGCCGATCGGTGTGTTCTGGCCGCCTGACTTGAGAGCCTTAATACACATATTATCAATGGTTCTGAACCATAGAACGTTATTAAAGCACTTTGTACACAGTTCGCTTGACGTCCCTTCATGTTCACGGATGATGGATGACAGTATCCACATTATCGTGCACGCAACTAGCGTACTAGACAAAATTGTAAAATTCTAGTCTTTATAGCACAAGATAATACATTTTATTTAATAAACACTTCAAGTAAAGAGGGTGTCGCACATAGGTTAAAGAAAATCTTGTTTTGCAATGTGTTTTGCAGCTCAAACTGTTTCGAAACCTTGAAAGAAAAACGATAGCAGTATAAAAAATTCTTTATCTGTGGCTTGATTGCTTTAAAAGTTGTAGTTACTCTCCAAAGTAATTAAAGATATACTTGTTTCGCGGTTTATTTATCTAACAGCAAGAATATTTCTTTCTTGCATTGCATAGTGACGTTCAAAGTTAGTTTAAAAATAAAATTTTGTTGCTGAAGTAAAAAAATAAAAAATTGATTTGCAGTGAACTTCTTCCGGCTGACAATGATGATGATTAGATTTTAAATCTCTTTTTGCCCTGTAATTTCACTGTATTACATCGAGTCTAAACATCCGTGAAGCCCCTCTGGCTTGCAGGTCTGAAAATGGATCGTGTACCTACACCTAGCAAACATTTTTATAATTTAGCACAACAGTTTTCTTGGATTTCAATTGCCTATTCACAGTAACTGTCCATTGCACGTCGTATGTATGTCTTCGGATGGATGTAAGTCAAGATGGACAGTGTATAGAGCGCATAAGATTGATTTTGCTCAATTTTCTTCTATGCAAACGGCATCTTTGCCAAGGTCCTCGCGCTATAAGTAGAAGCATATGTAGGCTACAGATAATTTGAACTTGTTACAATCGGTTATGTTGGACCTATATAGCGAGGCACCTCGTGATAGATCTTGTTAGACCACAATGAATACCCTTTTTGCCGGGAGCGGTCGCATCAGTCCTCTATAACTAGTTTAACAAAAACCTAAATCGCGGTTTGTGTGCTAGAACTCTTGTTCGGGTTGTTTATTGTGTATTGAGCTTGTAATATGAACCCGGGTTTTGCGCTTTGATTGGCATTTCCTATTGGGGAATTGTGTTGTTATTGTTTGCGTTGACGAGTTGTTTACTCTTGCGGATGTTCTTCGGTCAGGCAATAGTAGATAAATAACATACGTTAATTCAATTACGTTGGACAATTTAGGATAGATTAATATTTTTGCTTAAAGTTTGTCTTGTAACTGGATTAGTTGTGGTTGGTAAATAGTTTGAACATTTTGGATAAACCCGAACCGTCTAATCAATACAAAAATATGCAAACGTTACGACGTGCTACCCTAGCCAAGGCGGTAAAAAACTCACAGTATTCAAACTAAAACCCTTTTGTGTTAATTAATCGATTTGGTACCATTTTTTTATTTTATTCCAGTTCATTGACGAAAGATTAGACCTCCTCAATTCCGGAAGAGGTTTTAACGACGAGTTCGAAATGGAATGCAACAGTTACGCCGAGAAAATTAACACGGGCAGCGGGCAGAAGTTGAAACAACAATACAGAGACTGGGCCAAGAATGTGAAGAAAGAGGGAGGCGCCTTCTTTAAAAATGTTAAAGATAAGGTACAAGTTCAATCATTCGCATGTTTGAGTATTGTGACGTAGGTAAAAAAACAATCGTTTTTGTTTTGGTTTAAAGCTCAACATCTGAGAAGTATCATCACAAATAATAAATACATTTATTTTATTTGTGATATATTACAATAATATTACTTGAAAATAGTGTTTATGTGCCAGAGTGAGAGAGGGCGTGTGTACTAATATGAACTAATATAATATTTAGACATATCCGCGTGTGGTTTAGTAACTATGTTCCGGTAGGCGTTTCATTAGTCATGTGGGTATACACAACTAGACGTCACACTTTAAATCTCTATATAATAATATATATAAAACAAAGTCGTGTTAGTTACAACACGTATAACTCGAGAACGGCTGTACCGATTTTAATGATCTTTGATTTGTTGGATTTGTATTCGTCCGGAATAGGATAATAAATATGATATTCATCAATAAAAAAATAGCCGTTCATTTGTTAAAAATGGTCAAAACGCAGCTGACGTGGTGTAACAAAACTCAACTGACAGTTAAACGTAATGTTGTCTATGGTTGGAATTGAAGTTGACCCTGACATGGTGTAACAAAACACATACACAACTGACAGCTAAACGTAGTGTTGTCTATGGTTGAAATTGAAGTGGAGTGGATAATCATTAATTAATTTCTAATTCCTAAATCTACTCATTTATTGCCTCTTACAAGGAACGAAGTTCGCCGGGTCAGCTAGTATAATATGAATACGAATCGTTGCCAGAGTAAATAAATAATGGTGCCACGACGTGCGAAGCGAAGAGGGGCGGTTAAGGTAGTGACAACAACGGACCGCACGAGCGGAGCGACCGCGTCGCGTCAGCGGCCGGCGAAAAGCTAGGCCTGAATGTTTTATAATACATATAATGTTTTATATATCTTAACCTGAACTTTGTGGATCCAGGCACTTTCCTTTCAAACTTTGTTATCTCATTAGACTCCATAAGGCTGATTTTAAAACGTCCTTTCTTTTTGAACCCCTTCAATACCAAAGGAAGCTATCGTGACAATGTCACGTCTGTACTACCTTTGGTTTAAGCTGAGCAACGATTGTCAGCCAGTTAAGCAGCGACACGAAGATGAAAGAGACACTTCTCTCTGACTAGAACGCGGTACTTGCATAAGATCTAGTAAGACGTCCTCACTGGTGGACACTCGATTAAACATATCAATCCCCAATCAATCTGCCAAATGTAATAACCGTGATTGTACTGTAGAGATTGCTTGGAATTTTCGGGCAATGCCGCGAGGTGTGGCTAGTCCTGTATACAATGCAGGTTATTTAACAGTGCTTACCTGCGCTAAGCTAAAAATAACGTTTATTGGCTTTTACTAACTATAATATAAATAAAGGACAACCCAATTTTGTTGATGGCTTCATACTGATTGGATGTGCATAAGAAATTCAGTCCAGTATATCGTCTATTAACAACATACTAAATGGTCTTCCAAGCTCGCCGCTCATCGCTAACACATAAACGGCCGTCCACAATAACCGATCTATCCACGGTTTGCCCTACCGGAGATAGAAGTCTGTCACAAGCTCCATAGAAGTAATGTCTAATTTATATTTCTAATAGGGAAAACCGTGGATAGATCGGTTATTGGAAACGGCCGATAATTAGCTTCGATTTAATCTCTTACATGTTTTATGTCTTGGAGAAAAAAGGGCAAAAAATACATATTCGTTTGGTCATTACTACTCACATTGCCGTTGCTTTTACTCGCGGCTCAGCTGCAATGTGTTGTAATAAAAACCTGTCTTTCGAAATATTATACAGGTAATATAATAATACTTTTAT
This sequence comes from Opisthograptis luteolata, assembly GCA_931315375.2. Lineage (NCBI taxonomy): Eukaryota > Metazoa > Arthropoda > Insecta > Lepidoptera > Geometridae > Opisthograptis > Opisthograptis luteolata. Next base: position 11,119,359 of record OV928033.1, read on the forward strand.
GTCAATGCAAAGAACGTCCACTACAAAACGGAAGCATGTTTTATTTTTGAAACAATGTTATATTCTGTTAACCTTATTTCTGATATTTGTGATGACTGGATCGTAGCAACCCTGTCCTATCGTCGTCTCGCATGCTGTAAATACTTGAGGTTTCCTTTTTTGCTTTAAAATATTAATATTTACAGGCAAACCCAGCAGTGCAATCGGCTGTCAAATCGGTGAGTCCTGGCGAACTCTCTTGTTCTATATGGAAACACTTTGCATTTATGCTATTCAATACTTGGTGGAGCTTATTTCTAAGTAGAGGGTGTTCAATAATAGTGCTCAATATGTTGCAATGTTGTTCATAACTAAACTGTGTATTGAACGCTTAAGTCTCTTGTCTGATGGTTAAGGCTGCGGCGGCAAATCAGTACAGTAAATTGACGTACATAGAGATGGAAGTCGGGTACTTCGCTCAAAATCGTCCACACCAAAAGAGTTCAAAAATGCGAAGAGTGTAAATCGCACGGCAGTCTCCGTTTGGTCGTCAGCCATAAAGACACCCGTAGACATTTGCATATTTAAGCTGATAAATTGTTACAAGTACATACAACGTTTTAATTTACTAGAATACTTACTGAACAGTATTGCAATATTAATATTGAGTGCTATAAAAGGATTCAGATAATGTCATTATTATATTGAGAGTAAGGACTGACGGATTTCTATATATCCTGCAGTATATACATTTATATAATGGTATCTGGTAAAACTAACATTTCGTTACAGTTATTTTCCGATTTCAGTAAATAATAATACAACGTGTGAATGATAAACCGAATCAATTATTATCATTGAACATTTCGAATTGCGTCAAATGCCAACTTCTAATCGTAACATGCATTTGAAATGATACGCCAAGATCACTTTATTATGTGGATTGTTAAGCTATTAGGTCTTGTTAGCTGGCATATGTTACTGTACAATGTAGTAACATGACGATCATTGATTGAGCTCGTATCCCCCACTGTCGACTATGTACGTTTATGCCATTATACTTTCCGGTCCGGTGCAAGTGTCATAATGTAATTTACTACAATGTCGCGAGTGTCAAGGATATCTTTGTACTCCCGACGATACAGCGCGATGCGATAAACCGCAATGGTTTAATTTAATAGGATGACTCCGGGATTAAGCTGATAATTGGAACTAATTACACCTGTTTTTCTCAGTAATGATGATAGTGAAAATCTAAAAGAATCTATTATACGTTTGTAGACTTAGTGCATATCTCAAACAAGTGATTTCAATAAAAGGATTTAGTTGACACTTAGATAATGGTGTCGATTCTGTTTTGCATTCTCTAAAACTAAACTAAGTTTGACAGGTCTAAAAGTAATGCTGTCCTTTTTTTACTTCAGTGGTTAGAAAAAGACAGCAATACTATGAGATCTGTCAAACTTAGTTTAGTTTTAGTTAATGCAAGACCGAATCGACACCAGTACAATCAAATCATTCGTGATATACACCAATATAGTCGGAATTATAAATTTAATGACGGAGACATGTCGACTCGCAGTTTAGCGTCACTGGTCACTGGCGCAGTAGACTGTTTTTTTAAATAAAAATAGTTGATTACAATAATTGTACAGCGATAGCAATTACTACTATTGCTTTTAATTATTTTAGACTGCGTGATAAACAACTAATGAAATGGGAAATCTACCTTTTCTTACTACCTAGTATAATATAATTAATGCAGAAAGTTTGGTATGTGTGTGTGTCCGTGTATGTGTTTATTTACTACCACTCAAGTCCGTAAGGGTTATAAGGTTTTTCATGAAATTTTGTATTATTTATTTATACCTATACTTGAGAGCAAGATAATCGACTCAGACCAAAGAACTAAAACGTTATTTTCCAAACATTTTTTTATTATACAAGTTGAATGTTTTCGCTCTCGAGTGTACTCACTTTAGGTCCTTATATAGGACGTAAATGATTATTTTATCCCCGATAAATGTACAGTTCCTGTAGGATAACAATAAACAGCAGGGCGCAGCGTCGCATTTCTGCCGCGACACATTGTTACGTAGAACTATAAGTAGGTACGAAGGCATTGCGATGTTTTCTCTCCACGAAGTTTTGAATATCAGTTGCAACGTTCAAAATTCATAGACTGCACTGGGTCTGATTAGATAAGCAAATGTTGTATTTGTGTATTTATTGCATGCAATCGCAGGAAATATTTCACCTTCCTTTGATGTTTCATAAGTATGTTCAATACGATCACCAGAGCCTCCCATAGTACAAAGTGTTCCTGTACGAGAAATGAGGATAGCTTGGCATTATGCATCGTAGTCTGATTGTGAGATTTCGCGACAGTCCCTCCGCCGCGAGGCCTGTTCGTTTAATACTTTAATAGTATATTACTGCTGCGACCGACATTTCAGGCATTGATGGATGAATCTGAAAATGTAGGTCGAGCCGTAGGCAACGCTCACATATTACGTAAGCCCATTAATGTCTATTCGCCGTCAAGGCTAGTATTGTAATTTTCTCAATCAAACGTGGATATTCAAACAAGTTGGTAATTTAAACCAATAAAATAACAATACGTTCAAGGTTTTGTTTTGTTTTTCGCTGTATGCTTTAGCGCAACGTCTTTGCACATTGACATTGTTGGTGAGTAAATGTAGATTGAAATATTTCTAGTACTGGTCAATAACAAGCTGGTAGCGGTCGGGAATGTTAGTACGAAAATCTATATCTGTCGCATTATCACGCCAGTCATTTAATAAGGTATAATTAATTATTATCAAAACGTGCATATTGTATAGTTATCGAAACTGTAAATTGTTTCAATATTCAGAGGTAAGTTTTTTTACGTTGGCCTGCGTGTTTGGACCAGTAAAAGAATTATTTCGTTTAAAGTACAGTACCCCTAGTACAGGTTTTGATAGTTTGCAAAAACTATAAATATTTTCGTTTCCTTCCAAACATTTTTTTCAGCGCACTTTACCGAGGGTGGAGGAACTAAAATCGGTAACACGGGTTATTTCAAATATTTGTATTCGAATTGCAACAAAGTTTTCAAAGTTACTTTTTAAATTTAGGCAGTACGTGTTGCCGCTTTGACAAGTTGGCAGTAGTAAACTTTACGAAAACTTTTATAGATTTCAAAACTTGTACTAGGGGAACGGTTCTCTAAAATAATATTCGACAATCAAAGGTCTAGCAGGTAAGGTACCTATACTGTGTTAAAAAGAAACAAGTATAAAAATAAACGTTATTGATGTTAATGCATAATGAAGATGCTATCTTTACTTCATAAAAAGTAATAGTACTACGTTGTTTTTCCCCCAGGTTCGTCAAGGAGGCAAAAATATGAAATCCGCCGTAAAGGGACTGAAGAATAAAATACCAAGGACTGGATCGCGGCCATCGTCAATCAACACTACTGATGATAGCAGGTATTATTACATTTAGTAAAAAATCATTATCAAAATCGGACTACTCTGTAAAAAGTTATGCGTTATCATAAATAAAAACAATAAATATATACCCGTCGACTTGAGAACCTCCTCCGTTTTTTCCCCGGTTAAAAATACCCGCGGCTTCACCCGCTTGGTGATTCCCACAGCAAGTAGGCATTTTTCTGCAAGTCTTTCGGCAGTGCTACAAATTCAGCCCTTCAAGATGGGTGTGAAAAAGAGTCAGCAACGCATCGGCAGCTCACCTGGTGTTGCAAATGTCCATAGGCGACGGTGACCACTTTATATCAGGCGGGCCTGCTTGTTTGCCACAAAAAATTTTGGATGACATAGTGTTATCAGTTCTTCGATTTCTCGGTTCGCTCTTATCCACCATACTCCATCCTGAGATTGTACTGGACCCAAATCTTTCGCAGCACCTTTCCTTCCGCAACCAAGAGTTTCTATTTTGGTCCGAGAAATCGAAGAACTAGTGGCCGAGCCGAGTATCATCGGCGAGATAAATGCGCTCAAACTTCGCTGGCTCGGCCACCTTGAAAGAATGGGAGAGGATTGTGCGGTCAAACGAGCATACAGTGGACGACCGAGCGGCCGTCGCCCTGTCGGCCGTCCCAGGTATCGCTGGAAAGACGAAGTCACGAAGGATTTGCGCAAGCTCCAGGTGAAGGAATGGAAGGAGGTGGCGCAGGCCGGACCGAAGTGGCGACTATCGGAGGCCAAGACTCACTGGGTCGGTGCACCATCTCTAGTTAGTTGTTTTATATAGTATTATAATAGTAAATATAATATAACATGATAGGTACTCCTGCGGCTCCGCGACGCCAGTGTCGTCGGACTCTTCAGACTCACCGGCCCACGAGGCCCCTGCCCCCCGCGAGCCGGCCCCCGTGCTCCCCCTCGATCTCCTCACGGAAATGGAGTATCTATTCTCCAATAAGAACTCGCCGCGCCGCGACAGCTTCCCCAACAGCTCGTTCAACACGGAAATAAGTCTGCCAGACAAAGCCGTAAGTCAAACTGCAACCAACCCTCTCCCACATGTTGTGTAAATTCAAATTTCATTGTAGCATACAGCATACCGTTAGTCGCTTGTGTCATCTCGATTTCAACGTGGCGAGTACATAGTTTCATAGTACGTCAGTATAGAAACTTCACGCGAGGTTGTTAGTTAATGATAATGTAATCGTAAACGCTCCTCTGAAAGTTTATCAAGTTTTCATACCAAGGGAAGCTTAGTAGTATATTTGGCAATTTAAATACTAACTACATTAGTCACATCTCGGGTCAAAATAGGTCACTAAAACCACTGCCAAGATTCTGTACTGATGTTAGTTTACGTCCTGTGTTAGTAGTTTCTGTCATTTCATCCTTTCTGGCTGTCCAGGCCGGAATCACGACTTTCGATACGCTTTCCATAACATTAATTTCGTATGCCACAGCGGCGTGGTTTTACATTTTGATGTTATTAGATTTGTGAATTCTCATAATCACCCGCGTAAACAGCCTGTTTCTAAGACCGCAGGCGGGTTGAACAAATACAATTACATTTACGAGGGTAAATTATGGGATTACACGAATAAATTCGAAGGGTACCGAAAGTTTTTATTTGTTACTGAATACATTTTTCAAGAAAAAATTCTGTACTGTCACAAAAAAAAAGAAAATAAGTAAAATTGTTTTGTGAGTCGTAATGAAAAGTGTACAGTAATGTATATTTGCATTACGCTTATTCGCTTGATAGATCACCCACTCAGACCATGCAACATTTATGTATGAGTCCCATCTGCATTGTGTATGTGTGCGTGGAGTGGAGCATGTGCTCGTAGCGGCACCGTGGCACATTACTCAATTTTGTTTTACAGAAGACACTGTCACCAAGCCTCCCACCGCGGTTAGCGGAACGTCCTCATCTCCCAAACCGTTACCCAATAGTATCCACGAGGAGACTGATAGATCTGTCTGACGCGCCGACGCCGCCGCCGCGCGCCACTCCCGTCAACATCAACAACAACCACTTTGTCAGTAACATCACTAAGGACGATATAAAGGAGTCTCACTTCCACACCAGCACTATATGCTTCACAGAAGGGAACGACAAGCCTAAGTTAAAGCTGACAATGTCGTCTAACCAGAGGAAAGTGCAAGTGAATGCACCGGTGAACGCACCACCGCCTTGTAACGGTTCGATGCCCTCCGCGCCGCCGCGGACGCAGCGGCCCGAGCGGGCGGACCGCCCGCGGCGCCTGCCTGCGCCCCCGCGCCCCGCGCCCTCGATTACTCCCGCCAGAGGCATAGTACAAGAGGTAATTGTGATATGCACCTTCGTTATCATATCGGTGTTGTACCTTTTCATAAAAGATAAACTGTGGTCGTTCGAGCCTTGAAACGTCGGGAGTGGACCTGATTGCACTAACACACAGAGTTACGTATTAATTTGAAACAGTATGTAATTTATTAATTAATTATTTGTTATTAAATATGGAAATGATTATATTTTTCTAACATTTTGCAACGTTTTCCCTTTATTGCCCTCGTGACTGTCTCCTTATTCCTTTTTTTTGGTACTAAGCGCGTAATTGTTAAAAGTCGTCGGGAGTACCGAACTGAGGTTTACTCTTCTATATCCCAATAGTTGTCGTCACGTTAGGATCAATTTCATTCGAATGTACTTTAGTAAAAACCTGTAAGCACACGTACAACCATTTTGGACGTTTTCTAGAAAACGTACTGAATTTCTGCAGAGTAACGTGGCAAATGCTCGTAACTTAAGGTAAATATTAATTAATTTTGGTTTTCATTATCTGCGTGACTTGCTGAAGTTTTGCACATAAACATTTTAACAGTGAGTCTTTGTGCTGAATAACGGCAACATAATTAACGTTGTTGTGTTTGAAGTATGTCTGGCGGGATACGGGTATTTATTTCAACTAGGTACCTAACGCTTGTTTTAGTTTGATGATCGTTCAACAATTCCTAATTTCGACTTGAAGTTGTAGCATACGACGACGTTGTGGTTTTTTTTTACAAAGTGATGGCATGGAACGATATGTGACGTGTCAATACAGTAATTTATAACCCTGTGCTATTTTCTAATCATGCGAATCATAACACTGCAAATACACTACACAATATCTTTGCATGATGTTGTTTTTATCAGTGAATCGAAGGAATATCTTATATAGTAAGTACAATTCCTTCGACTCAAATATTATTTTTAGCAATCAACTAAAACGGGATACTTTGTTCTATAGATATAACTATTTATGCTAGCATGTCTATCCATTCCAGCATGCTTGTGTTATGCATTGTAGTACGACGTGCTTGATTGTATGCTTTGAAAGAACTTCCATTAATGCATGCATTTTGCACCTTCCTTTTTCATCATGGCGTATGGTGTACTTATATTTTAGTTAAGCAATTACAAAAATCAGCATTTGTTATTGATTTATGCATAACTGTTAATAAATAATCGATAGAGTAAAGTCCACAACACTAAATGTAGCGCTGAGGTGAAAGACAAGTTACTAAAGATATGAATTAAGTAATGTCTAAGAAATAAAGAAGAAATCATTAGATTTTTCTAAGTACAAGTGCGTTTTTATTTTTTTATAGTAATGTTGTTTTTATAAAAATATTACGAACTGTAACTGATCTAAGCCTACCTGTTTTGCAAAGGTTTTGTGATAATATACATTTTTATTGCTATGTCATATTATTATTTACTGTAATGCCTACGCTTTTTAGCACGCTTTCTTTAACTGTATAAACGAAATGTGGATTTTACCAGTTTAATCTAAAATATGAAAATTGGTGACTTTTGTAATATGCATGGTTTGATTTATCAGGTATTCTATCGAAATACATTGTTTCTAGTGTTTCTGATCGACAGGCAACTATCGAACTATCGATAGCGTGGTACGCTTAGATACTATCAAGAGCGTCATACTTTGTATGATTATACTATATATCGATACTTTTGTACTATCGATAGAACACAACAGCTATAGATAATATCGACATAGATACTCCTAATGTCGGATACTATCCATACTAATTGCCGCGTTCTAAACTATTGTAATCTATAGCAAAACTATCGATAGTTCATATTATTTTCAAAAAAGGTAAGAAATGTTACAATTTTTACCGACTATAAAGCGGAGGATCGTGAATTGTCCATCGGAAGAAGTTTTTATATTATAAATGTATGATTCATGTTTTATTTATGTTCGCGCACCGTATCTCTAGCAAATATGAACCAATATATAAATTCTCGTTGCTGTTTGTGTATTCTTACAACATACATTATTGATATCGTTAATGTTTTTCATACTCAACCTCTTGTTAAAAGTCGGTAAGAAATAGTACATAGTATATTTTATTTAATGTCCAGCAGAGCTATTAAGATTATTCGTTTTGTATCTCATCTTATAAAACTCCTACCTACTATACTTCTATGTACCTACATCAAAAGATTACCCCGCTTTTTATACTTTTAGTTTTGGCATGTTCTAAGACTTTACGTTTATTTACCTTTCCCAATCCGAGGTTTGCCCCAAGTTTGAATTTGTGAAACTGATAAGTCACTCTTGTTGTTTCATATTAAGTTGGTATTCCTAATAACATTAAATTTTATATTTTTTTTGATGTATTGTAAAGTAACGCCTTCTGAAATAAATGCAGGGTAGCTAACATTTTTAATAAATTATTGTTTTGCGTAACTCGCGTGTTTCTTTTTCAGTCGTGCGGCTCTGATATTGATCTCATAAAACTGGACGACTCGCCGTCTGAATTAGAACAATTCGATCCGCTCAAAATGCACGACAAAGGCCAGAAAAGCGACCAAATCAAGACGTCGACTGACAGCGCTCTGCTGCACGAGTATGGGCTGGACTTCAGTCGGTTCGGCTTGGTGGAGCTCGCGGCTGGCTCTAGCTCCCAGCCTGAGGGCACCCATGGCGTGCCCAAGGGTTGGACCACCTTCAATTAGATATCGATCCTCTCATTCCCCTCTCTATGTACCATTAGGTTCTTTGTATATGTCGTGTTATGTTGTTTATTTATTTCAAGACGTTAGAGTAACGAATTTGTACACATACATGTTATAAATAAAATGTACATAATGTTACATATCAGTGATTTGTAAATTTAATTTTAATCGTATAACCATGAAGTTTTGTATATACTCGTACGTCGAAGTTAATTCAAATGTGTATTATGCATTATTGTTAGTCTAGACTTTATTTATTCGTTAATTTTACATTTGAATAACCACAGGAAAATTTATTTGACGTTAGATATGTTACTTTTATGAAGTTCTTTAAAATTTTATTTATATAGCTGTTGTATATTTGAGTTGTTATTTTAGTATTTTTCATATTTAATATATTTTATTATTATAATAATACCTCATGGACAAAAAACAGTTATGTTTTAGTTTTTTTGTTTGGTCATTGATCTGTTGCTATCACAATACCTTGTAAGATGTTTATGGAATTAAAATGTATGCATTAATTAAAGAATTGTATATTGATTTTTTTATATAAATATGTATATAATGTCCTCAATTTTCAGGCTAACCAAATTAAAATGTCTGTTTTGAGATATAAAGTATAATATAACAAAATGAACACTATTATATTTATAATGTTAGTAGAGATTCTCGCCAACCTGATTATTTGTAATTAAATAGTACAATTAGTTAAATTTCGTAATAATAACTTTATTTCGTGTCTATTATAGGCATACATAAGTACCTAAGGTTAAGGTTTATAATATACAATGTAATTTGTATATGGTGCTGTGTTGGTTATCGCTTAAAATTTAAAGAAAACTTAGGCTCTTACTCGAGAAGTGACAAAGTAAAAAAGACTTATGATTGCTCCATTTGAATCTATGAACAAGAATCACACAATGCAATTCCGCAGAAGCAATGTCGCCGTAGTCCAAAATAGGTAAGGCGCAATGCAGGCGTAAGCAACTTTGGTTGATTCAATTGTCAACTTTTTACAAATTTCCATACCCGTTGGTAGTTGCAGCAACTAATAGGCAGAGTTGACGGTTGCTGCAACATTCAGACTGTTCAACATACATTAGTGTGCCAATGGATCTCAATGAAAGATGTTGCTCGATGCATTGCGATTGCCGGTTGCAGAAACTAGCAACTTGAGACAACTGGTACAAATTATTGAATGATTATTTAGGCACCGATTTCGAAAAAAAATATTTACATACTCAATAAAAACGTCAAGCTAGTTGATAACTGCTTGACCGTTTGCGAAACTCGGGTATCAAAATTGCTACGTCTGTGCAGCGCCTAAAAGTGCATATAAATAACGATAAAGCAATCAAATGGGTTACAAAGTTAGTAATCTTAGTTACTTACTAATCAATGTGTTCAATTATAACTGCCGGCTATTTTGTTTGAACAGCAAATTGAGTAATGTCCGAGGTTCCAGATAAGCGGGAGCCGGTAATTGCGAGATAAACACGCGTCACTGATAGAAAATCCGCACTTTTTGAACACTCACCACACTTGTGTTTATAGTATACACGTTAGCTGTCAAAACGCGATTATTCTGTCAATGTCAATAACGACCGATGCATGTGGCGCAATAGGCGACTGTGAAGCTTTAGGCTGCGGGTTCGATTCCCGCTACGGCACAAAAAACAGCGCAAGTATTCGTTCCGTATCTGGGTGTTGACACCTTAGATACAGGGAATCCTAGTTAGGAGTCAGAGCCATGTATGTGATTCGGTATGAATGTGAGGAAGGTACCTAAATACTATTTAATGAAATCAAAACTAGGATGGATAATTTTATTGTAAGTTATAACTTCTTTTAATAGCAAGATATTATTACAGCGCCGCTTGCTGTTCAATTGTTCATGCGTTTGTCTAGCCTAAAGCCACGCACAAACGTTTTTAGAATAATGTATTTTTACGATATCTGGATATCTTTTATGGTTTTTTATTATCTCTGTCATGTGATACATACCGATGGCAGCTCTGATTCATCACAGTGACGTCACTGCACCCCTTAACTGCTTCTTGATATTGTATCGTCAACAAACGAAATTTAAAATAGATCACACCGTCTTCATTATCTTTGTTTCACTCGTGACGTTCTATTATGTATAAAACCAAAGTTAAAGATACATTGATGACAAGATAAAATTTCAGTGTAATTTTGTATTATATTCTGATAGTTCGTAATACAATTCGTAATATTCACCATTGTTATCAATATTATCTGGTATAAATAAATCATGATATGTGAGAAGTTTTATTCATCGTTCTCTAAAAATAGTAAGTATCATTTAATTAAATAAAATCGCTATTAGATATCAACAATAACAACTACGTATCCACACACACACACACACACACACACACACACACACACACACACACACAAACAAATTCTTTATGACATATATTACCAATAATATGTAAATGTAGTTTAACATATATTATGTATCGTATATTATAAACTGGATACCATGTTATTAATCTTTGTCTTCATTCGTCATAAATATGTAATGAGATCCATTCTATTGTAAAGATAAAGATATAAATTTTGTACATAGCGTACCTGATATAAGAAAATATACCAATAGCAACCTTTAAATATGTTCTTAATTTCACTCCTTTCATCCACTTTTACCATCGCCAACTGCTCTGTGTCATTAGCAGTAAATAGCACATAGAACGTCCTACTTTTTTTACTATTCACAGGGTAGCGTTTGTAAACTAATTTAATTGATTAATTTTTATAGGTTCTTCATACTACAGTAACCTAATTATGTGCGAAGTAAGAGCTCAGAGCCTGTTCGCCTTGGCGGGCCCTAATGGATTTAGTTATCTGTCTCTATTAAACAAAACATAAGTAAGGGAAGGCTAATAGTGGGTTTCAATAATAAATAAAATAAATAAATAGATATCGGGGACCATTGCACACAAATTGACCTAGCCCCAAATTAAGCTCGAAACTTGTGTTATGGGTAAAGTCAGCGACAAAAGTAGCTGATCGTTCTCGATTTTCCAAATGTGTTTCAAATCTGTAATTATGATTGTTTTTTTTTACATTTTACATGGTATCATTTTGACCACAACATAACACACCTGATTTTAGGTGATGATGAGGTCAAAAATTGGTGTCTAAGATGATGAGGATAACAGAAAAAGTGTGATTATTCAGCGACTTTTGTCGTTGACTGTACTAGGCAACGATGATATACATACTTATATAGAGAAATAAATACTTATATAGATAGAAATATCCAAGACTCAGAAACAAATATTCGTGCTCATCACACATATATTTGCCCTTACCGGGATTCGAATCCGGGACCGCTAGCTTCGCAGGCAGGGACACTACTAACTCGACCACCGCGTCGTCAATAACCGGTCTATCCACGATTTTCCCTACTGGAGATGGAAATTTGACATAAGCTCCATAGAAGTAATGTCAAATTTATGTCAAACCGTGGATAGAACGGTTATTGAAACCGGTTGTAAGTCTTCTTGAAAGCAGATAAGTTCCATGCGAGTTGCTTGTGCTGGAAAATATGTCACGAGTAGTCGGTGTTGGTCCTTTGGTGAATGAAGAAGAGCTGCTTCAGTCACCCCATCATCGCCAGATTGAAAATCCGAGATAAAGCTGAAAGTTGGAGTTACTAATTACAGTTTTCTCCGTTATTGTTATGGCAAGAAAAACAAAATACCTGCCTAATTATTTTATTTTGTAAAGTGTATGCTGTTTTTTGCCACAAATAAATATATTGTCTATTGTCTATTATTTTTAATCTAAATGACTAATAGCTGTTCCCCGCGGATTCACCCACGTGGATCACAGTTTATCGTAATAAAAAGTATCCTATGTCTTTCCCCAGGGATCAAACAATCTCCATACCAAAATCTAGATCGATTCAATCATTTTTTAGTTTATCCGGAACAAATAAACAATCAAATCTTTTCTCTTTATATCATAGATAAACGGCCGTTCCCAATAACCGATCTATCAAGGGTTGTCCTACTGGAGAAATTTGACATAAGCTCCATAAAAGTAACGTCAAATTTATATCTCTAGTAAACGATGGATAGATCGGTAATTGTGGACGGACGATAGATAGAACAGGTTAACTATTCCTTAAAAACAATTGAAAATAGTTGGTCCTCCCATATCGATATAATTAAGGTACACTTCAGTAACTGACACAGTCCAGGTGTAGCGTGGTGCCACCTTCGACCACATCGTCACTTAACATCAGGTGACTTGTGGTCAAACGCTACCCTGTATGTAGTACAAAAAAAAACATTAAGTTTCCTATGACCTACGCACGTCGCACAGTGCTACGTACACTTTAGTGCTACGCCTGTAGCAGTGTTCGTAGACAATCTTTTACACACCACAACACGCGTAGCACAGTGTAGCTAGCGGTTCTATTAAGTGACGATGTGGTCAAAGATGGCGTCACGCCACTCCCAGATTGGGAAATGGCTCTCAAGTGGGGCTTCCGGAACGCACCGACAGGTGCTTGGTGACAGATTCCTAACTTGAGGATGGTAGCTAGCCAGGCGAGCACTTGAAAATGCCCTACCACCAACAAGCTCATTGTAGGATCCGAATCCACGACCGCAAGTGATTGATATCACTGAACTATCATAGTAAGAGTAAGCGCTAAGCGTTACGATTGCTATTATAGTTCAGTTCCACTCAAAATTTTAAACTTGAACAGTGTAAAATCCTGCTTGGCATCGCACATTAAATGCAGGCTTCGTTCATCAGCCTATTGCGTTCCCACTGCTAAGGCACAGGCCTTCCCTTTGAGATAATCCACCATGCGGGCCACTCGATGCGGCGTTCGATATGTTGAGGGAAATATACATTAAATGTTTTTTTTTGTAGGTAAACATAACTTTATTTAATATATATTAATGTAAGTTCTTAAAAATAAAGCAGTTATTTCTAACGACACACTTAAAGGGCAAGCGCACACAAGCTCACGGCGAAGGAGAGCATCAAGGGAACATCTGCCCGCAATCGCACACTGAGGAGGAAAATCTCTTGCGATACCGCTCTTGTCCATCACCATACCGCTCTCGTCCATCACCATGCCGCTCTTGTCCATCAGCATACCGCTCTCGTCCATCACCATACCGCTCTTGTCCATCACCATACCGCTCTCGTTCATCACTATGCCGCTCTTGTCCATCAGCATACCGCCGCATCCTCTATATATGCTACTGGTTGCTTGGATTTGTCTCTGTTCGAGAAGCATCTGCGCAGTCGAAAAGCTGCTATTGAACGGGTTTGTAGTGAATACAAAATCCTACTTTTATTATAAATGTGAAAGTTTGTCAGGATGGATGAATGGATGTACTCCTTCACGCAAAAAATACGAATTTTGATAAAATTTGGTGTAGGTATTGTTCAAATCCTACAGAAGGACATAAGACACTTTTTTATCACGATAACGTGATGTCGACGCAGTTGAAACTGCTAGGCGTAACTAGTAGTAGTAGTACATAATAGTGGATTGGGATTTGGTGTTGATGCCAACTCACGACTAGTGGCCGCACTACCTCTGTCGTCTGGTTCACGGTTTACGACAACCACGCGTCGCAGATGTCTGTTGGCGCATTCCTTCGGATGCCACCGCATACCAATGCTGTCGCCGCGGTATCTCAAATCAAATGTCAGTATGTGTGGTATGTGCCATTCAATACCGTTACGGAATATCCGGAATATAGGATTGAAATCCGAGCATTGAAGTATATAGTTACTTTATTTCGATTAGATTAACATAGTCCAACTATTATGAATGTGAAAGTTTGTGAGGTTGGATGGATGGATGAATGGATGGATGTTCGTTACTCAATCACGCTAGAACGGCCGAACGGGTCTGGATGAAATTAGGCACAGACACAGATATAGTCTGGAAACTATTCCAGATTTTTTCGGGATCAAAAAGTAACCTATGTACAACTAACATAGGCTATTTTTTGATGACGAGATAATCACAAGTGTAATCGCGTGGCGCAGTTGGTATCTTGATAAATTTATCATCCTGTGCCGTGCCGTCCGCCGGTGTGCGCTGGCCCATATGGTTCTACAGTCCTACAGATTAAAAGACCGGATATCTCCGATTGTAAATGCCCCCGTAGGAGTTGCCATTGTAGTAGTTTTTGGAGGTTTTGTCATCTGCCTGGTATTTGGCGAGGAGCATCGGCCAGCCCTTCTCGCTGTCCTGGTTGTTTGGGTTCGCCTCCATTCGCTGTCGGATCTTGGCCGCCTTGGCGACTACGTCAGCGTTCAGCATATTCTCCAAGTATCGAAGGTTGTGTGGTAGAATTATTTTGCACGTCTGCAACGATGAGACAAAACTTTGTACCTCATTCGAAAGCTAGTAAATATGGGGTAAAGATAAGCAAGAAGTAAGAATCTGAGACGATGTAGGTACTACGTATTGGTTTATTTTGACGTTAGTAATAATAAGGTTGATAAGGGGAAATTAGTAAGGTTTCCCAAATGATGTACAAACTAACGAGGATTCTCATTTTTACTAGTTAGTTAATTTCTTTAGGTAAATACTAGTCTTATTCTCTTCTAAAAAGATTTTATCTTAATCTAGTTGTGAATATGGTGTTATAAATTATTTGATTTAGGTGTTAGACCTATTTACTTTTATTTCTATAAGAACCAGCAGAAATAGTGCAGCAGTATGTTTTTTATAAGACACGCACAACAGGCATTGTTAGAACAAAAGGTCAAGCTTCCAGTATTTGATAGAGAAAAAAAAAACAAATTAATTAATTATTATCATTGTTTATATTTATAAATGAGTAATTAGACATAATATTTACAGAAATATTCCTCGTCTTTAGTCACTGTTGCAAACCCCGGAATGCCATTTCTAACACGAGAAAAACTGCGGGGCGCAGGGGTAATATGAGTATAAAAAAATTACTTCTCATAACAATGGGTTCATACTTTCAGCAGTGATTAAGGATAGGAAAGCATTACTCCTACAGATTTAGAAAAGTGAGACATATAAACAACGGTACCTACGAGTCCTACGTAGAGAACGTAGAGAATAATAATAATTACAACTTACGATAAATGCACTCAAATTTAATATGAAACAAAGGAACAACGTTCTTGAAATCGCCATCGTGATGAAGGAACGACTAAAACTTTGAGTAAACAGTAACCATGCAAGTAATAAATCGATTTCAAACATGCGTTATCGCACATATACAGCTCAACACAATTGTTTAGAAAAGTACAAAGGGTTTGTGTTTATTAAATAACTTAGCTTTGCAATGCTCGGTTCGTTATGTTACAAAAATATACCTACGTAGTTAGCATAACCACAGTTTTTCAAAAAGGACACGGTCCGTCTTTCTGTAAGTATTTTTATTGGTGGGTAATTCTCGGATGACTTATAGGTGGGATCAATTTAAGGATTTCAAAAGCCAAACAAACAAATACAATTACCTGATTGAAAAGCAACATTGTGGATTAGAAAGTACCTACTTAAATGTAATCGTCAACCAATAATGTAAGTAATAATAATAGATACCTATCAAGTTGTATTAACAGTAACTGGGAATAGATCGAGCGGAGTGGGAAAGTAAGTCATGTATAATATTAGATATGTAGATTATACTATTTAATACAAATATAGAAGTCGTAGAACTCACAACGTTCTTTTGCATGGTCTACGAACTTTTTTATATATCTTACATCTCCTAAAGTTTATTATGGCAAAGTAAAGTTTTCAGTCATTAGAACGTATGTAAAATAAAGTTTTGTATGTATTCATATTCTGAATATTCTCATCTCAATTTCTCATCAAAATGTCAATGTCAATTCACATCACAACTGAACATGTAGTTTTATTTGATTTAAATATAACAAAAATATATATCTCCTAAAGTGTCCTTGAAATGAAAACAGACAACAAAGCCCATCTGAATAATTCCCATGTCTGTAGGTACATATTCGATGGTTTTTGATTGGTTGGGAATAAGTAGTCATTTCATGATAGAAATATCACGAATAATTTGTAATACTTTGGACACATTTTTACCGCCCATCAATTCCGGATTATTGATCGATTCAAGTAACGGTTTTAACTCTATCAGGAAGGGTTGTTATAAGTATTTCCGTGACCTTTAAGCTATACATTAAATAAACTATTAGTAAGCTTATTAGGTATAGATACTCGTATATAGATTATATGTATTTCGAAAGGACCTAGTATCTATCTTTAACCAACTGAATGAGTATTTTAATCCACGCCAAAAAAAGCTAAGTATATATCTGTACGCGAGCTGCTGCTGCTGCGCGGTTTCCTGTAATCTATCACAGGAATTGTTACTGAAGTATGCAAAAACTGAGAAGATATTTGCTTTAAGAAAAGGGTACCCGAGTTCACGAGACGAAAGGTCGTTTCTTAAACTTATTTCATTTTGAAACAAGCAATAACTGCGACTTGCAAAGAACTCGTATACCTACTTGCAGTAAAAAGGTGCGAAGTCGAAATAAAAAGACGTAAGCGAGTCATGTAAAACTGTCTAGCGAAAGGCTCCGACTTTGCACAGGTAGACAACGGTTTTCGTAGCGCCGTGTCAACAAACATAAAAACTTTTCACAAAATAAATTCTAGGAAAAATGAAACCGGAAGGTGAAAAATAACACTCCGCAGTGCTGCAGCCAAGAGTTATAAAGGAAGAAGTGATCGGACAAAAAACGATCAAACTAAGAAATAGGCATAAATATTCAGTAATTTATGCCACTTACATTAATTTTAAACTTGGGCTGTTAGCATTTTACATGTAGCCGGTAGTAGTTTAGCTATAGTTTTGCTTATTTTTTCATGATAAGTTTGTGTGTTCTTTCTTATTGTTCTTCTCCCTACCCCATAGGCTTTGGATATACCTTTGAACAGGAGTTTGAGCCCGAGAACTAGTGTGCTCAAATATCGATATTTCGATGGCTCAAATGGCACCAAACTACTAAACCAATCGAATCTATATTATTCATTTATTTACACTTCAGCACCTAAAATTGTACAAGCATTTTCTACCATATTATAATTATATGATCTACTCACTATAATCTATCTACATCATATAAGAATCAAAGTTCTGACTGACTGATATCAACGCACAGCCTAAACCACTGGTCGTAGAAACTTGACATTTGGAGGGTATATTTGTCTTGATGCATAAGATATACTAAGAAAGGATTTTTTTGAAATTCTACCCCTAAAGGAGTAAACATTGAAAAACAGTAGCCCACGCGGGTGAAACCGCGGAGAACTGCTAGTACCTAATATAACATCACTAAAATGAGTCAAACTTACCTATTGCAAGTGGATTAAAACTAGTTTTATACCTACCATCTGTTCTATCGTCTGCTCTATTGCCTGGGTGACTTGAACGGTATTAGGAAGTGACTTTCCCATCACAAACAGTTTCTAAACTGTCATAAATCAACAGTAGATCAACTAGAACGAGATGCCCGAATCATGTTAAAATGTACCTAACTAAATCAAACGATTGCATTTGCCTTTAACATCACTCAAAATAAAACATGATATATATCACTTCAAAACGAAAACCATCTTAGCGTATGAGCTTGTTGCATTACACCCGAATTATCGATCCTGATCCATTTTTTCGCGGTTTTGGTCATGTCATCATATGTCATTTTAGGGGTAAAGCTTGCCATATCGATCTAAAACCGCTAAATACAGATCGGATCGATTATAAATTTCGGGCGTTAGTTAATAATTAGAATTCGAAATCACAGGAGTAGACCTTCTGTCATTTTCATATTGTAAGACTGAGTTTGCTCATTTACTGAGACAGTATGGAACACGACCACATATTATAGAACTTTAACTCCACACAATACATTCTACAAATTTGTAGGTACGAGTATACATAAATGTTACGTAAGTATAGATTATATTATTAGTATAAAATTGTTGTTAATTAGCTTTCTGTTTAGTATTCTAGGAAATACATCTAATCAGTAATACAAAATAGTTTACTTATATCCAATTATGCGAGAATAGATGTATATATATGTATATATATACTTTTATATACATATATATTATAAATGCGAATGTTTTATTATCTACCACTCAGCTCTGTAACTGACAGAAATTTCGCAAGCTGTTTAAAAAAAACGCTATCAGTAGCTGTGCCTATGTTTATAGACTGCAGTGAACGTTTAATTTTTCATGTCCATGCAAACAAGATTGTAATCTGCTAGATGCAAGATTGTAATCTACACGAAAAATCTGGCTATTTCGTTGATGGTTTTGTATACCTTTGGGAAAAGTTTAATAACTGCTGTTATACCAAAGGACGTATGATAGTTTAAAAATACATACTTATAAACAATGGAGTTAAAACATCTGTATTAACTTAAATTAAATCTGCATTTTGAGCACGAATTGCTGAGTAGTGTCTTATTCCATACCATTATTTTACCCTTTTTAAAACTTGAACAGAACTTACTTCGTTTCTCATTCGCTTTTATCGTAGAAATGTAGCGACTATTTCCGGGATAAAAGCTTTTTTCCATTCCAAATTTATCTTAAATCTGCTGAACCGTTTCAACGAGAACAAATAACACACAGGTACACACTCGGTTACTCACAAACATTTGCATTTATAATGTAGGTATTCATGAAAATGTTAATGTTATATCTGTAATAGTACAAGTAATATAGGTATTAATATAGGGGACTGGCTTCCAGAAACTGCTTTCGGAACACACTTATAACAATACACCTGTTATTTTCCTTCGTTCCTTTTCGCCCGTGACCTTTTAACCTAGCTTTTAGATACTCTTATAATTTCAATTACGAATGCATGAATTAAGTACGATGTTAATCTATATCTAGAACACAGTTTTATTCCACAACATATTACTTATGTATCAAGTATTAAGTTTTACAAGTCTTATAATTATTAAAAAATATACAGTTAGTTAATGATAACAATATCAATTGAATATAACTATGCTAATAACAACATGAAAAATTTCAGCATATTCCAGATGCCTGCCCGACTCGAATGCCAGCTGTACAGTTGTACACACTCGTCGAGAGAGGCCGAGAGCGACTGTATACATCTCTCGTCTCGTCACGATCTCTCGTCTCGCCTCGCTACTATTCGGTCGGTCGCGTAGGTATCGGTTTTCGAGACAAAAGGGAGCAGCGTAGTCGTTACTCTCGAGAGGAGAGCGATAACGAGCATGCGCCTAACTACCTACACAGTAGTGAATAATTTGCAGTAGCACTAGCAAGAACTGCTAAATCGTAATTAGGTACTACTATTACTACTGAAGTGGCGCAACGACCCAAAGTGAGTCTTGGCCTCCGATAACAAAAGACGCCACTACACTCTGTCCTGCGCCACCTCCTGCCAGTCCTCCACCTGGAGCTAGCGCAAATAGCGCCTTCGTGACTTCGTCTTTCCAGCGATACCTGGATTACCTGGGGCGACCGACCGGGCGACGACCACTCGGCCGTCCCATGTATGCTCGTTTGACCGCACGATCCTCTCCCATCCTTTCACGGTGGCCGAGCCAGCGACGCCCGGCGGGTTTACTAATAGAGAGACCAACAGCTTCTTCATGTAAGTTACTAATGAAAACAGAGAGCTAATTATACCTAGGTCCTTACGGATAACGATGATATATATAAAAAAATAAAGTTATGAAATGCAGTTGAGAAATTCAACTAATGCTAATTATCGCTTAGCAGGCACACTTCGTTGGGCAACGTCTATGAGTTCACGAGACATTGAGTAATGTGCTGCTTAAAATGCCAATAAATAGCACGTAGCATGCTAGGCGATGATAATTCGTATCTATGCTCTTCCATCACTAGTACGCACTCGTATAAAGTTCATCGAGAAACGAGACTTTCGGCGAGACAAATGCTCTCGACGAGTGTGTACAGTTTGCATTACACAAACAGATTACTTCACCGACACATTGATGCAACCAAGCGGACATATTCTACACCAAAAACTTAAAGATAAACTGATTATGAACTAGTAAGCTTACATATCACTATCAATAAACATCCAAGCTAGTACTGGGAAACACTAGCCACCGAATGCATCGATAAATAATTAATGAAATATATCTCATTGATGTAGCCATCACACAGTATATAAAATTAAACAATATAGAAAAAATAAATAGATAAAAAGTTGAAAAAGTTAATTCTCAGATTTTCGAAGATGCACATCAAGAAATGATGTTATCCCACAACATTTGTTACATTCCCTGAAAGCAATAAATTTGCCGCAATATCCTTATACTCACATACCAATATACTATATTGTATACAGAAGGTCATGGTTCTAAAAACGTGCCTTACAGTGAGAATATGTTTTAGACAAATTCAGCTGCCCAAACGACTATAAAACTTTTAGCACACTTGACCTAGACCCGTGGGCCGTAATAACTATCGAAATATTTTAATTCTCTTATAAAATACACAAACAAAAGAAGTATTAATAATCTTCACTACTTGTGTATTGTTGTTCCATTGTCGATATTATTTATGTTGTTGATAGCAGCTCGATTCTTGTACCTGAGAAAGAACAATAACATCTTTGAATATCGTGAACAAATACCTAGATGAAAACACTAAACTAAACCTAGAAATATTAAATAAAACTATCTAACGAAGTAAACAATATCATTACATGCCAAATCTAATAAACCATCTTATCCTTTGTGTAAAATAAAGGCCAGCAAAAAGGTTTTGAATCTTAAGTATCAATTAAATATATTTTTCTCAAATATGCTTGGAAATATGAGCATTATTTTGACAACCTTCTTCGAGATAAATCGAACTTGTTGCACTGCCCAAATATATGCGAGCAGCGGCCGGCAAAAGTTGTATGAAAATCCATATCTGTCGTGTTTAGCGGCCAAGTAAATTACATAGAAAACTCATATCTGTTGTGTTTAGCAGCCAAATAAATTACATAGTAAAATCTATCTGTCGCGTTATTTAAAAATTGAACGATTTTTACCCCGAGACATGGCAACCAAGGAGGTAACTTATCAAAGGTGTTATTTAAAACCTACCGAACCGGCTTGCACATAGAAACCTGTTTGTTGAATAAAACAAATGATCACTTTAACACGGGATTTGTTTTTGTTGTTCGTTGTTCGTCATTGGTTTTGAAAAGTTATTGTACTTGACAAAATGAGTTCAAGTGAAGACAATGAATGAAGTGTGATGCTTTGCTTTGATGCTTACTTTAACGCTACCTGAAATTCAAGAGGCGGCAAGAGCCGTAATAGGAAACTTGTTATTGCCAAAGTCGAAAGAACCAAGAATAAGAAGTAGTTCTGACCAGGTACTACTTAGTTTTAATTTACGCGCATTATTTGAGAAAAGTACCTACTATACAAGCCTTGGCCACAACTAGGCATTGATGGACTCAGGTATTTGTGTACACCTTCTTCTCTTAATGCCTCCTTTGGTGGCCGCTGCAGTAATGTACTAGGATTTTCAAATTTTGGGTACATAATATTGTTAAGAGTTATAGTAAGGCATTTTTCAAGAACCCACTTTTGTTGTTTTCATCGAAATTTTTGTCTTCCTTTTGCTCTTTTGTTTTTTGGGGTTTGTAGGACGGGGTTTTTTTGCTTTTGATCATGAAATATCTGAGTTGGGATATGTTATATGTATATATATAATATTTATATAGAATGGGTGCGCAATTGAGTGTATGGGTAGCGGTAGCGGTGCTACGAAAGCGTTCGGGTCGGCGCGAGGGGCGGGCGGCATAACGTTGCTAGTGTTGGGCTTGGGAAATTCGATACATCTTTCCTAAAATATACAACGTTCAAGGAAAAAAATACTAAAGTAAATAAATTAAGATTGAAAGATTTTATTAGGCTTATCATACCCTTATCATACCTACTACACTGTTTTACTTTTAGTAAAAACACTAAGAAAAATGTATTTGGACACATTGAAATTACTTATCCGAGCCTAATCCATAGCTAAATTTTAACGTTTATTACAAATGATTACATAGGCCACTTTTACAATGGAAAAAAAGCTCATTTACTGGATAAAAGAAGTTCCTGTTTATACTTCAGGTACTGATGACAACTTAATTCTAAAACGTAAAACCTCTCTAACCTGTCTAAAATTTTTATCGCGTGTGTCAGATATTTAATTTCAGCGTCGATATTGAAGCTTCATTACATTTTATAACGTCTTGGCGTAATCTGGTAAAGCGCACTTCACTACTACGGAGCCGTTGAATAGAAAGCCGCGGCTCTACGAAGTGAACAGTTGAGCGCGGTGCCCAGGGTAGAACGAGCGCGCCCGTGGCGCTGCGACCTACCCTATAATATATTAGCGTATAAAACGCGGTCCCTCTGCGTATACTCAAACGAATAAAACTCATCAAATCTAAAAAAATACACACATTGCCGAGAAAATTAAACAAAAAAGTTCTTCAGGCAATTTGTAAAGTTTACAGCGTTTTATTATGAAATAAAATTGCTAATAAAGTTGGGGGCTTCTAAAGAATTTGGCAATCGGCATGATCTACAAAGCTGAGTCAACGACGGTAGCCGAGGAGAGTTCTATCTAAAAGGTAAAAAAGTGATTTCTTTTCTGCTAGATTTTTTATTTAAAACTTCTGTTGAGAAAATTTGGCCGGAGCGGTTTCTTGCAAAGTTTGTTCGACACGCATCTAAGATACAAATTGCGTCCGTTTAAAAGTTATTTCAAAGTAGAAAATAGTCTTATTTAGTTAGGATTTTAGATAACTTTTGTCAAAAGGATGTTTGTTATTTATTGTGTTGTCGAGTTGCGGCCCGTTGGTCGTAGGTTCAAATACTGCAATAAGTTAGATGGTGGAAGATAATATTATGAAATTAAAACTTGGTGGTAGGGTATTTTCTAGTGCTCACTTGCTTAGCTACCATCCTCAAGTTAACTCTTTCGCCAAGTTCCCATAGAAATTATCCCGCAGTATCACTTTTGAGCCAATATCCGGTCCTGACGAAGCTTGACACCGGGACCCATCCTCAACCCCATCGCCACTTAACATCGGCTGATTAACGCTACCCCTTAATGTGAAATAAATTCATTGCATTTACCTACAAAGTTTTACGCGACCTTGTTATGTAACGGAAATTCATTTATTATTTTATTAATGAATAAAAAATATATATATACATATAGTATATATATACATATATATCATACGAGTTAGTATATTATAAATGCAAAACATTGAACGTTGAAAAGACTCCGGTTTTGAGTGAAATTTCGATTGGAGGTAGCTTATTCCAAATATAATTATATAGGTAGCTTTATAACAAATAGGCTACTTTTTATCCCGGAAAAAATCACTTGCGGGATATTGGAAACCACAGGTGTAACCGCAGAACGTGGCGAGTTTACATTATAATTTGAGGAGCAAACATGTAGCTTTCATCAATTTAAATTCATTGTATCGGCTTCAAATTATTTATCGAGATATTTTGTAGGAATTTTGTTCGTAGTATTTATTTTTGTGCCTGCAATTATGTTATGAGCTCATATTGTTTGTTGTTCTCCAAATACTGACAGCAGAAACATGTGAAAAGTATTTTTTCAGAAAATTAAAGCTACAGCTACAGCTATTGTACAATATATTATTTATGAGACCAGATACGAATAAGACCTACAACTACACGATTTCAAAATGGTTAATATAATTGGTTAATTGAATTAAATAGAAATATGGTTAAAGGATCAGGTTTTGGTAAGCGACTCACATAGGCGGAGTGGTGGTGGCTGAACGGTAACGCTTGTGCCTTGCAAGGTGCCTCTACCGAGTTCGAATCCAATCTAGGCTCTACTATGACTCAATAAGTTATATCGTCGGCTAGCTAGCAACACCGCGCAAGTTAAATTTTGTAACTTTTCACGAGAGGCATAAAACTGTTTTACTTGTGTATGTATTTTATGTAAATTATTGACCTGTGTGTGTTACAATTTTTAACTAACGACTTATATTTAGTAAAAATGCTTGGAATTGGAACTGACTTTTTATCCCGGAAAAAGGTTCGTGCGGGATAACGAGAAGACGTGGGTGAAACCGCGGGGCGCAACTAGTAATTATATATTTTTTAGTTTTTAGATATGACCACGCATAACATTTCCGTGAGTGGTCCATTTTGATGACTCTTTTTTTATATGTGAAAACAATTGCAGTTCGTTAGTCTCGCTAAAACTAAAAAACGGCTGGACCGATTTGATTTCTTTTAGTTGTGCGCGTAATTTTCATGACAAGGTTGGTATGAAAGGAAAATTGGGAAAAACTGATGGTGATTTTCGATGTCGTTTTTGTATGAACTCAAGACCCGCCTTATATTAGCATACTTACTCGTGCGAAGCCGGGGCGGGTCACTAGTGACTACTTACATACAAGTCCTTACGTCCTGTTATTTTTTTTACTGTTTGCAGGGTAGCGTTTGTCCACACGTCAC
This sequence comes from Opisthograptis luteolata, assembly GCA_931315375.2. NCBI lineage: Eukaryota > Metazoa > Arthropoda > Insecta > Lepidoptera > Geometridae > Opisthograptis > Opisthograptis luteolata. Next base: position 11,144,388 of record OV928033.1, read on the forward strand.
CTGATGTTAAGTGACGATGTGGTCGATGATGGCGCCACGCTATCTATACCTGGACTGGGAACTGGCTCTCAAGTGAGGCTGCCGGAACACACCGATAGGTGCTTGGCGACAGATTTATTATATTTATCCTATTACCTCATTATGTTTTAGACTTCCGTAATCAAAATTGTAGCCCGCATGTACTTTTGCCATATTAATGATATATTTATTTTATTATCCGTCTGTCTGTTTCTCTGAAAAAAATAGTTATTACCAGGCATTATTTAAACGGTTAGTTACTTCGAAGGAACAAAGTATTTTTGTTACATTTTGACTCAAATTAAAAAGAATAAAGCGTTAGAAATTATACAGAACCGTAAACGTTCTGTGTTAACTTTGTTAACAAAGGCCTTGTTGGTTCTTGTTTAATTAAGCAGCAAGTTGTACCTAAATCAAGTTGTACGAAACAACTTGCCAACTCAATAAATACCTACTTAACTTTACTTGTGCCATGAGGGCGACTTCCATTTAACATGATTGAATTTACTTTTCCATAAGAAAAATTAAAGCATTCATTATTTTTTCTGGATATTACACCAATTTTCAGGCGTTATTGATATCTATAACTTTCCGCCGAATTTCAGCTTTGTAGCATCATTAAACTTTAAAATTTTTTATCACTTTAAAACGTCAAACTTGAGACTAGCTACACCTGTTCCAACCTCCTTACGCCGGCAAAAAACGCCCGGCAGGTAATTTTTTGGGCGCGATCGCATTTACATTTTAATCTTAGTACTAATTGATTGAATTGGAGCAAGTTCACTACATACAATCCCAAGCTTTTTTTGTCATCTAAATAGTAATTGCTGTATAATATACAGGTGGATGTACATGATGAGAGGATAAGGGTCCTTAAAGCGGACCCCTAAACAGGGTTAACAGCTACACAAAGGAAAACTACATCAACTAAGTACCAATCTACCATAGATTTCATGTATTGTGACATAATTATATAGGTTATTACGAGTATATCGGTTCCTGTGGAATCACAGCGCGGAAAAAACCTTATATCATACAAATTTAAACAAATGATATATCTTTTTTCACAGAAACAGTTTGTAACGATATGTTTACGCGGCCATTTTCTTTACACATACCGAATGGCAGCACGTTTTAATGCACCACCAATCATCATCTGCCTATCATCTACGCATATTTTATGTTCTCATTAGCTCAGTCGTTTTCTTCGTAGGTGTTCCTATATTTTAAGGTGCCTACGAACGGTTTAAGTTTACCTACTATTCATATTACCTACGATACAATTACAAAACGAACAATCAAGCGTAGTTTTTGTAAAATAATGTTTTACCTATATTTTTTAAACAATAAATAATAAACTATGTATTTATTCTAATATTTTTAACCTGTTTCGAAAATACAATTTGTACCCATTGGCAAAGACCTATACGAGTAGAAACATTTATTACGAGTACCGTTGTTACCAACGTTTTACCACTGGGTAACAGAGTACGTCACTGCTTACATACAGTTGAACCCATTTTACGGACCACTTGACATGAAAATGGACTTCTAACAATTACCGAAGCAATTAAATTCTTTATACCGCCAATTCAGTGGACGCCTACTTTTAGCCTTGCGTGAAACCTCACGTTGAACCTAAATTCGTTCGCAAACCGTTCAGGTCGCGTAAGAATTCACCATTTGGTCTTTACGTTCTGGGTAGTCAGTGAGCCCTTTGCAGGAAGCGGCCTTGAAGCCGAGTCTCTCGCTTCCTGAGTTATTATTTAATCGTAACGCCGCGCCGGCCGTGTTCAGTTGATTAATGAAACCTCTTCCCCCTCCCTTCAGAACCACTCCCACAATGGTATGTTTGAAATCATACATTTTTCACATATTAATAAAGATTTTCTTTACTAATAGAGAACATTTTTTTATTAAAACACTCTTATTAACTTCACTTGTAACTAACTATGTAATCAAATCTTAGAAGTCAATTCACCAACTTCTAATTGTCGTATCGAAATGAAACTTTGTATGTACATGTAATCCCGGCGACAATGCAATAATTTGGTATCATCGACCTGATCTGATGATGCAGCCAGAAGGCGGATAGTGGATCTCTGCAGTGGCTACTAGTAAACCTCTCGCGTTTGGGTTCATATGATTCGTTTTGATGAGTCCCATATCTAGGTAAGTAGGTAAGTAATTAAAAGTACATACAACCTAAAAGCGCTCCACGCTTTTTGAATCAACCATTATATCGTAACTGATACAAGTCAATTTAATTACTTTTTATAATTTTTAGTGCGTTTTTAAAGTGTTGTTTTTTTATATTTTTATTTTGGCGTAGCTAGTTTTAAATTTGACGTCCTAAATCTAATGTGATCACAATGAATGAATAAAGACAATTGAATTATGAATTATTACCATTACATATTTTACTTTTATCACCTTACTTTCTATTCACAAAAATCATACGCATCAAACTAATGAAACGAAAGAGAGCTATTTCTATTGGTTGATACGGTTATTTTAATTTGTGTTATCGAAAATTTAATTTTCTTCAACAAAAACTCAATTATCGGAAATATAATGTACATATAATGGAGTTGAATATCTTTCACAATTATTAAGGTTTCTTAGACCAAATGCTAACAGAGTATCCAGTATTTTATTCTGGTACAAGCACATTTCATTACCAGAACAAAGGATTTTTACTTGACTAGTTTATCCATTTATCCTTTCTCTGAGCTAATATAGCGTTGTGCGCGATAAACCGCATACCTAAGAAGTACTAATTGACTAAGTATTCATTACTGAACGTAACACCTACACCTTATTATTAAGTCAGTGACTTGTGAAATAAAGAATACTTACTTTTAAATAATGCTGCGCCAAGCTTCTGTGTAATGCTAAGCAAAGCCAGCTAAGGATTTATAGAGGTGTGCAGTTGTGTGGGGAATTGCTTAATGAAATAATAGTCCCTCAACATCGTTCGCGGTGCATGTTGCGCATCAACGGCCAACCTCCTCTCTTTCTTATTGGCATTCAAATTCTACTAATATTATAAATGCGAGAGTCTGTGTGTGTGTGTGAATGTTTGTTACCACGTATTACCATAACTACTAAACTAATTGTTATGAAATGTGGAATAGAGATAGCTTATACGCTGGATATACATTTCATACTTTTTATCCCCGGAAAAGGTTCCTGCAGGATAACGGGAAGACGCGGCTGAAACCGCGGGATGCAACTATTTTATCTATAAAACGATTATTATCAAATCGGCTTACTGAAATTAACAAAAGTTTTATCTATTTAACAAATGATATGGGAACGAAACATTTGCATTCGCGACTAAAACGCCGCTAATCTGATAAACATTATATTATCTACAAAATGATGCATAGTAACCATGGAGTATGGGCACTATCGCTTATAAATAGGTAGGTAAAAGTGGAATTAAATCAGAATAATAGCCGTCTTTTTAAAAATATCATGCAATTGGATTAAATCTATGCACATATTCCAACTTTCATTAATGGATTATCGTTGGTATATGCATAACGGATTTTTAATCACAGCCTATCTGGGTACGAACGAGTTTTAACAAGCTTTTTGAAGCATCAGTTTTTAGTTTATTTTTCATTTTAGGTTTTTGTGTATCGTTTCTAGTTTTTGTAACAATATTGGCACAAAAATTGCTTTTAGTAAGCTTTTGTAGAATTCACTTTCTCTCAAACGGTTTTAGAAAATCCTTCTAATATTATAAACATGAAAGTTTGTGAGTATGGATGGATGGATGGATGGATGTTTGTTATTATACCCTGGATATACATAGGCTACTTTTTATCCCGGAAAAAGGTTCGTGTGGGATAACGGAAAGACCCGGGTGAAACCGCGTGGCGCAACTAGTAATATCTAATTCCTAAAGTCACCAACCCCGCTTTTATACCCAAATCGATTTCATTAGCATGAGTTTCATTTTGATTAGTCGTCGGGTTTTTATTGAGCACTGACCGCTTCTGATAACTGTGGCACTGACCTATGGAGGTTTAGACCAGTTTAGTAAGCTATAGAGAATAGTCAATATATTTTAGAAGTTTGAGGCTAACATATGCTCAAATACAATCATGGAATTCCAGTGCGAGATATGAAGACTCAAAAAAATACTGAATCTTTCGACTATAAGATGTGCACATGCTTGACTTGAACTACGTCGTATATATACTCAAATAGACAAGTTCGTTGACATCAAATATAAGAACGAACGCAGTACTACTTGTACTAGCGAATTTTGCGAGTAAAAGTGCGCGAGACGTATGGAAGGGTAATTTTTTTTTTTTAGTGTAATTTATTAGATATGTTGGTATTTTGGTACTTCCCAGGTGGTCTCTGCAAAGGAGTTCGACCACTAAAGGTAAAGTAGAGAAACAAACAAGTTCTCAGTAGTAGCACTTTCTTAAAAACTCGGCATCCAAATTTTACCAATACTACCTACATCAGCCCGATGAAAAAATGCCTTTGAGACATCGAAATATTCTCGGGTGCTGGAAACGCCTTTCTTCTGAAAGAATCCTTTACGTGAAGATATTCTAAGGCATTTACGTTCTCTTTGTTATTAGCTCTATCCTGTTTTTCTTTTTGTTAATAATGTTATGTTTTTCTATTTATAACAGAATCTTTGCATGGGTGCTTTTATGCGCGTACTAGTAGGTACTACAAGTTTCATATGAATTGAATGCACGTTCTCGTATGTGAAAGTTGCGAAACCTTACAAATAGTATTTTTGCAGAACGCGTTGGACTCAGTATTGCTAACGAACAATTTATTATTTTGCTTCTAAGTCTTAAAGAAGTTTTCTAAACAATCAATTACAATGTCTTCCAGACTGAAGTTTCCTTGTCGGTTTTTTTAGGTTTTATTAAGAAAAGACTTACATCAGATTTGAATCCTATCTCCTAGGGCCGTGAAAACAAAATGGGTATCCGATCTTATAGGTACCTAAATCATCTGAGACCCGCAATCTCTTATTTAAATTTGCAAACTGTGCTTTCACTTTACAAAGTAAGATAACTGAAGCAAGATATTGCCAAAATTTTATGATGTAAAGGACAAAATTAAATCTGACTTGAGTGGTCGGACTAAGGGTCCCTTTAAATTTTACCCAAGCTCGCTAAGAGGGAGTCGAAAATTTATAGTAAAAAAGGTCTTGAGAAAGAACTTTTGTCCTACAGATCCTACGTAATACCACATTCGTAATCTTGATAAAAATAACACAATAAAAAATGCTATTGGATCATTGCAATTTGCAAGACCACATTGGTATAAATATTATGTTTATGGGTTAATTTCAAAATATCGTGCAGTGAGATATATTGTTATGTTCCCACCTTGATACATATATACGAGCAGAAAAACCATTTGGTGAGTATCAGCAAATAATGTATTTACCATACTTTAGTATGAGCAATAAATATGATACGTAAGCAGATCACACTTCTTTGTAATTTCGTAAAACTGTGTACTGAACCTGAATCTTTATCAATAAAAAATAATTTAAGTAACGTTAGTTGGTAAGCGAATCACTTAAAAAATGGCTGGCATGATATTTATAAATTAGTTTTTTTTTAATTTTCGTAATTTAGTCTTAGCAAGGAGGGAACAAAGAAAGAAATACATAAAAAGAAGCTCAATATATGAGATTTTGGTTAACATAAACATGCTTTTTCTATGGGATTCTTTTTAAACTCAAAACCCGCTACAGCACATCAACTATTCACGTTTGCCTACCCGTGCGAAGCAGGGTAACAGAATATAATTAAATATTAAATCTAACCTCAAGGAAAACTGCGCTTATAGAGCCTACATCTACGTAGGTCGTAGCATCAATGCGATGCTGACATTGCGCCTGAAAGAACACACCATTTTGTTGGCAATGCCAAAGAGGACAGTAGCTGCAACGATGGCTTGTCATCGTCAAGCATATGAGTTCCTTTCACGGTGTTTATACATCATCATCAGCCTTTTACGTTCCCTCTGCTGAGACACAGACCTGCTCACAGTAGGAGAGTATGGGCCGTAATCTACCAAGCTAGTGTGGGTTGCTGCTTTGGTTGTTGTCACATCCCTTAAATGTTGTATGTAGCTCTTGGGCATGCCGGTTTCCTCATAATGTTGAACGGTACTTTATCATCATCATCAACATCATTATCATCAGCCGGAAGAAGTTCACTGCTGAACATAGGCCTTCCCCACTTTTTTTATTTCATTTTACTATTTACAGGGTAGCGTTTGACCACAAGTCACCTGATGTTAGAAACAATGTGGTCTAAGATGGCGCCACGCTACAAACGAACGCCATGAACGGTTATTAGTCATTTGCAAGCATCGACTTCCCGCGACTCTCACAATGTCGTCGGTCCTACTAGTCGAGGGCCTTCCTACAGAACGTTTTCCGGTTAACGATTATTTATGCGTAGTTTAAATTAAAATTAAGAATATCTTGTAGTGAGATAAATTGTTCAGCACTGTTAAATATATGCGGACAATAAGCCATGTGTTGTGAATCTGCTATTTGCAGTGCGAGCAACGATATGGCAACATTAGCAACGGTAAGAGTTCACGAGTAATTGTACAGTTACACAGTTGTGATGGCACTCACGTAACATACCAGAGAGTTGGTGATATTGTGTAATATTACAGATTACAGTTTTAGTTAAAAAAAGGTTACATCAATAAAGTTTTTTAACTACTTCTTAGCTGCAGTGTAGCGCTTAACCACAAAATACTTGATTGATAAATAATACGTGAAGATGTGGTCGAAGTTGGCATCACGCTGCACCTAGATTAGACACCTGGCTTTTCAGTGAGGCTGCTGGAACACACCAATGGGTGGTGCTTGGCGATAAATTCTTAACTTGAGAGTTGGTAACTTGGTAGCTAACCAGGCGAGCACTACAAAGTGCCCAACCACAGAGTTATGATTTCATCACGATGTTTTTCTTCACTGTAAGCTAATGCTCTTTGCAAGATTCGATCCCATGACCTACGGATCATACGCCAAAGTCACTACTACGGAGCCATCATCCCGTTTAATAATAATAGATATATGAAAAGTTTGGTCAAGCTTTAGTTATGTTACGATTGTGCTTTTACTTGAAATGAGTAAATATATTAATTGTTCTCATAATTTTAGAATACGTTTATTTCCAAATAGAGAGAGAGAGAGAGAGAGAGAGAGAGAGAGAGAGAGAGTAAAAAAAATTTATATTCAAATAATGCAATATGATGAGACCAGCAACTTGGTACTCGTACATACATACATACATACTACATCTCGTAATATGCTAATATGCGTGTCCATACCGCAGGTAACCTACTTTCTGTTTATTGTTATCTACTTAAAGTACATATTCATAAGGAGACGTAATTTATAAAAAAGAGAGAGGGGGAAGGGGGATGGTCCTAGGGAACATTTTAAAATAAATTGCATTATTTTGTATTTTGTACCAAGATGATAATCACTTCAAATATAATTATATACTTTTGAAGTTTAAGTAACTTTTATATTTATATGGTGATTATGGTGTTCTTTCTGGTCAAGAAGACATTATTCTTAATTTTTCCAACGTGCTACATTTCTTGGCGAGCACTGTAGGTATCATTCCTCGAGAAAGATGTGTTTGTTTTCACAGCGTAGTCAAACAAATAAATCTCCACTTGTTTGGAAGATACATAATTTAAAACTTTGTTTAGCTTGAAGTGATTTCAACATTGTGAATACTAAAGTGGAATTATGGATTGTAGTTACATTTATCATCTCATCTATTTTAAAAACGTTGAGTGGTTCTTCAATAGAGCGAACAAAGTAATACTTTTCGTCAAGAGACTTTCATAAAAAGCGCTAATGAAATTTAAATTAAGAATATGAATATTGTTCATTCAAAGAGATTGAAGGAAGCTAATGTTTGAAAAAGTAGCTGACCGGCTATTTGTTTTTCATCGACGCAAAAAAGGAGGAGGTTATCAAATTGACGCATATTTCTAATCACTCGGTTGCTAAATTAGGAAGAATTACCCATAGGTATAATATTGAAAGTCCCTAGTTCCGTTCTGTATTCGAAATAGCGCTCTCTCCCTGAAATATCATTTTTCTGCCTTGTAATAAAATTTACTATTCTATCTTACCTACCACATAATATTATAAATGTGAAAGTATGTGTGTGTGTGTGTGTGTGAATGTTTGTGACCACGTATCACCGTAACTACTAAACCGATTTTGATCAAATTTGGGATGGAGATAGCTTATACCCTGGATTAACACATAGACTTTTTATCTCGAAATAAGGTTCTTGCGGAATAACGGGAAGACGTGGGTGAAACCGCGGGGCGCAACTAGTATGTATTATAGAAATGAAATATATAAAAATAGATATGGAGTTATGATTTTAATTCAATTAGCGTATTTTTCTACAAAAGGCTAAAGATGACAGCGTTGCTTCATTTAGCCATAGGTATTTATTATTATTTTTATTTATTTTATGTTGTGTTTTAAAAAAATGTTTATGCAGGTTGTGGTTATTTGCGTTTTATTAAATTTTCCATAATCTTCCAGTTTAACCGACAAATTTTGATCTTATTCAAGTGACTACCTTTTTTTGTTTTTAATACAATACTTTTTAAAAGACATCTGTTTACGCGAAGTTTGTCTTTATTATGCTTATATACGATATTGTACAAATACATACGACTCATGTATGTGTGTGCACACACATATCACATACTAAACGATTGCGTACAAAGACCATAGAAATTTCGAGCGGGTAAGTGGATTCCACTTCTAGACGAACTAGAGAATAAAGGGGTATGAAAAATGCAATGGAATGAATGCAGTTGTATAAAGAGGGTTTCTTTTGGAATACTGCATGAACATTCTGCAGATTGGTGGCTGAATAAGATATGAGTATAATGTGTCGATGAGATATTAACTACCTTTAGAGGACGCCGTGATAAACAATGAATCTGAAATCAGCTAGAAAACTGACACACTGAAGAGGGGTGTAAATTCGGCGATTCCATACAAAAACGCAAGCGAGCTGACTATGCCGTAGGGTCGTATGCGTCAAAAAAAGGTTTTTTTTCGTTTAAAATGAAAACTATCGTTAATTTCATAGAACTAAACCTGTAGTTCTTTGAAGAATGTGTATACCAAACAAAAAAAGAATTCACCTCTTAAATCGGTTTTGTATGCTTGTAAAATGAAAATATTATTTTTAGAAGGCAGTTTTCGATCATTGTTTCTCTGCTATGAAAGTTAACCAATCGTTTTATCCTTCCGACATTTTGATGTCAAAAACACGATCTTTAATGTACATTAGCTCTGTATGTTTTGTTATTGCTGAGAAAAAAGGAGATCCCTGCAGCCAATATTGCCAATTCTTCATCTTAAGGACTCTCTTAAAAGATTAGATATAAAAGATGGTTTCGGAGACGCGCGGTCCATTTACGATTGGCATTTATATACTCTGCTATAGGCTGGTTTTACAGTGACATAGTCATAGTCCTCCATTTGAAACATGTTGACTGGCGTCACATAATAAATAAATATCGGAGACCATTGCACATAAATTGAGCCCCAAATTAAGCTTGGGTACTAGACAACGATATCTACTATATAAAAATAAGTCGGGTTTTCCTTCCTGACGCTATAACTCCAGAACGCACGAACCGATTTCCACTGTTTTGCATTCGATGGAAAGGTCTCGGGCTCCGTGAGGTTTATAGTAAAGAAAATTCAGGAAAAATTTCAACAGAAAAGCGGGAAAATCTTACATAAAACGAAGCCATCTGGTGGCGAAACGGAGTCCGCCGGGTTTGCTAGTATGTACATATTAATGGTATAGAGAAATAAATACTTATATAGATAGAAATATCCAAGACTCAGGAACAAATATTCGTGCTCATCACACATTATATTTGCCCTTACCTTTAATGATATCGCCTTGTAGAATCAAGGCTTTAAAGCCTTGAGCATCGTCACAGAGTCGCTGCTCTATCGAGTTTTTATCGGATTCATTTCGGTGAGTGTGCCCAGGAATTATTTACTTAATTCCTCCATCCCCATTCCATCATCAGACATCAAGACAAACGGCCAGACGCCATCGGTATATGGTGGAGATTCCACCGATTCGCACGAAGCGTTTTGCTTCTACCATCATCATGCGTACCGCTAAGGCGTGGAACTCCTTGCCAGAGTCTGTTTTTCCCGATCGCTACAATTTGGGGATCTTCAAGGCAAGAGTGAACAGATACCTTCTGGGTTTGCGTGCTACACCGTCGACCGCATCATCGCTTGGCAACAGGCGGGATAGCGGTCAAACGCACACCAATTAGCAATATAAAAAAAAAAATGTTACTAGCATAGTAACATTTTCTCTTATGTTACAGCCCTTTAAAAAATGCTTGACTAACGACCATTGGCATGGTGAACAGTGTATGTTAATGTCATTTACCTTTATGGCTTGAAGTCCTTCAGTAACGTCCCTAATGAGCGTAGCTTTGCTGCGTATCGCTCCATCAATTGACGTCGATTTGATTTCTTAGGGGTGTAATCCACATTTTTCGGCTGCTTCGTTTTTTTAGAATTTACACGTATCGGTTCTTCCGGCTGCTGGTCACGCTCTTCTCTACGTCCAGCGATCTCCTCGACCGGTTGACGGCTGCTATCTGTTCTTCGGACCTCAGTTTCGGGGAGTACATACATTTTTGCTTTAACAAAAATTTGTCCCGAATTTTCAAATGGACTTGGCACCGATGTACTGCAAAAGAAATGCTATATAAGCTAGGTTTTTTATTTGATTGCAGCAGTGGGACAGTATAGGTTAAAAAATGTGATTGTTAGGGATAAATTTAATCTAACACTAACATGACTCATTTGGGTAAATTAAGGGTGACCTTATGGTGGGTTAAGGCTGGTTAGTATCGGATATACAGATAATGCCTGCGTTCTCGTATGTTATAGGTTTAATATGTACACCCTCCCCCCCCCCCCCCACACACACACACTACCACAAAATTACTCCCCAAACTTGCAACCATTGTAATAATTATCATTCATTCATTTATTAATCTGTTTTTCTTTTTGTGCCATGTTCTAATAATATTAATGCGAAATTCTTTAATTGGCCTTACAATGTAAAATATTCTATAAGCAAAATTGTATTACGCTGTTGAGTTTCTTAATAAATAAATAAATATGCAATAGAACATAAAATGCAGTTGAGTAATTAAGTGTAATTTTGTTAACAGTATAATTGAATAACCTGCTCCTAGCTAAAAAAAATTATATATTAAAATAAAAAATGTTTCTTACCTAGATACATTCTGCTGATTTAGCTGTTCATGCCGCAGTTTAGACTTCACAGTTAATTTAATTATATGCCCTTCTAATCTGGCTATTTTCCTTAGGCGCACATCCTCGTCGTTAGGAGAACGGTTGATGCCAATTGGGAAGATTTGTTCAGGGTCCGGTAGGTTCGGTACTTCAGGTGGAGGTGCAACATGAACATGATTCATTTCGCGAAATTGATTGATTAGCCTATCAGCTTCATCGATTTGCACCTGGTTTGCATTATATCTGTTATTTCTATTTATCAGTACTTCGACTTGAGGTTGCGGTCGGTACATCCCGTAAATAGGAATAAATTCATTAAAATAGTAATAGCCACTGAAAACAAAATACAGTCGTTAGAAGAGGGAAATTAAAATAAAGGTATGTTTTATGGTAACACGATTCAATCCACTGAACCTGAAGTTGGATATTGCTCATTTACTTAATTAACATGATCACAGAAACAAGCTCCACGTACTGTTATCAAAAGTTTGTTTTTAATTAAACACACCTTTTATTAACCCCACCTGACTAACCTCTGCTCGCAACCCCGTCCCCGCAGGGATTGAGAATCCCTAATCATTCATTTAATACAATTTCCTTGACTTTGTAATTTGCTTGCTTTCTAAACGATATATCCACACTTTAATGTCACAGCACAATAAAACATAGCTCATCAGTTTTTAATACATAATCCTACAATATTATAAATGCGAAAGTGCGGGTGTTATAGTTTTAATAAAAAAATATGAACACTCACGCAAGCATAGCCGCGGGCAGGCATTAGTGATGAAAGAAAAAAAAATGTAATAAAATTTTGTTCCATTTTTAGCGCTCTCAATCATTTTTTTTCTTGAAATAACAAGGACTTGTTAATGTGATCAGAAATAATAACTACAACACTCAAGGCTTTGAGCTATTTTTGGGGAAAAAATGCGTTTTAGCGATATTATAATCGTATAAATCACCTGAGAGATGGCGCAGCATAAAATCTTACCTCGGGTCAACGTACGGTCCGACAATGGTTGATAGGCAGACTTGTTGATTTGGTATCAGAGAGTTGCAATACATACACCGATACATCTTAATGCTTATTGTGTTAAACCTTATCGACACAACGTTACAAAAACATGATTATCATAAATGGTAACAAGACTTATAGGATCACAGTGAAAGAACAATTTTATTACACCAATCACAAGTCCCGTGGCGCACGTTTCAGATGATAAACAAATACATACTACAGTCATATCCCCTTCAATTACGCCGCGCAGACTCCGTAGGTGAAACTCGCAAAACTAGCACTAATGGCATTTGGCGGGAGTCGTCAAATATTGACTTGCTCATCCTGTGTAGGTGATTGATAGCTTGCAATAGTTTCACGTTGTATTGGCGCTATGCATTGCAAGGTCGCCGTTTTCTATAGTAAATCGATTATTAAAAAATACTCTCAATGTGTACTAATTAAATTCGGATGCGATCCATTTTTTTTCCTTTAGTAACAGGATAGCGTTTGACCTCTCAATCAATCATTATCAGCCTTTCACGTTCCCACTGCTGGGACTCGGGCCTTCTCTCAGAGGGCCAGGACTCGAGAGAGAGTATGGGATGTAACATGTAATCTACTACGCTGACCCAGTGCGGGTTGGTGTGTTTGCAGTTCTTGGGCATGCCGGTTTCCTCACGATGTTTTCCTTCACCGTTATGAGCGATGATGGCAAATCCGCACATTACTTATTAAGTCATAGGTGCGGGTCGAGAGGATTCGAACTCCGTGTCGGCGTCTTGTAAGTCGCACGCCTAACCGTTCGGCCACCATCGCTCACCTCTATTCACCTGATATTAAGTGACGATGTGATCTAAGATGGTGCGTGCCACTTTACACCTGGATTGTGAACAGCTCTCTGGCTCTCAAGTGGAGCTGCCGGAACACACCGATAGGTGCTTGTGACAGATTGTTAACTTAATTGCTAGCCAGGCGAGCACTTGGAAATGCCTTACCACCAAGCTATAGTTTCATCACGATGTTTTCCTTCACCGTAAGCTCAAGCTCATTGTAGGATTCGAACCCACGACCTACGGATCGCAAGCCGATGCTATTACTACTGAGCCGTCATCGCTTCGCTTTCGCTTGTTTACGACCGTGAATGGAATACAATATAAAAAAAATCAAAACAGCTAATTACTTTTTTGTCCGTTGTGTTGTTACTTCACTAAGAAACTCGAAAGTCACCGTGCAAGCATCTTGTTGAAGGCGCTAATTGGCTCTTGTTATTTTTAGTTTTGTTAGACCCGTGTAGTGCTGCACGAGGTGGACTTCCGTGGGTCGTGACGTGACGAGTGCCCCCGACGCGCCTGAGCTGACGCAACTGTACCTACCAAGCACTATACAGATGATCGCGTCCGAAAGACATCATTATTACATGATATTCTGAATATTGATGCTGATTGTCACATCAGCAGCACGCGTCAGCAGTAACCGCTGCGACCCCTGGAAATGTATGCACTACATATATGTAGTTCATTTTTATTCTTCTCTAGAATCATAATTCATACTGCGAGATAAACGGAGAAGAGAGAATAAGTATTCCTTTCACGAAACAAATAAATGATAGCGGAAGTAGCGTTGGGCTGAGAGAAATATTGATCAGAACAGATAATTCACTTGACCCTTTCAGCTTGGAAAATTGAATTTCATTCAATTATTTTTCGGAAATTTTATGAAATAAATGAGATCCTGACAAACGTAGGTATACCTTCAAAGTAGGTACTCTGATACAGGCCTTGCGATTTAATTCTTTTGGGCATAGGTTCATCAGTTGTGCGTTCCCGATATGTAAGCCCAATATTGTCTAAAACTATTCTGATGTAAGGATGACGTAGGTCAGTATTTAATCCGACGTACACAGATTACACGAAAACCACCTCAAAAGTTTTATTAAAAAAATAATGCACGGGAAGAATTTCATTTCAAACGTACACAAAATGTAAACAAAGTCCTGGCTTATTACATTTATTCATGAGATTCCGTTCGTGATTCGAAATAAAACTGTGCCTTCTGAAATTTCTACTTTATATTTTTACTGCCTCATTGTCAATACCTAAATTTACAGGGAATGCGATACTTCATCGTCATAATAAGCCTTATAATATTCTCTAGGAGGTGCTTTCAGAGGCGTCAAAGAATGTTGATTTGCCTATAGAACAAATGAAGGAGACGAAGGTTTATGCAAAGATTTCGCCGCCCTCTGAAGCTTACTGGTTGATCCCACAGGAGCGACTAGTGTTTGATGAAGCGTGGAGTTATCCTGCTGGATTAGCAGAAGTTTAATATATGTTTTATTTGATGGGGCTTGGCCCGCAGTTAGATATATATAAATAAGAACTCACATAAATCCTATCCTACTAATATTATAAATGCGAAAGTATGTGTGTACGTGTGAATGTTTGTGACCACGTATCACCGTAACAACTGAACCGATTTTGATGAATTTTGGACTGGAGATAGCTTATACTCTGGATTAAGACATATGCAAAATATGCAAAGTTTTATCCCTGAAAAGGGTTCCTGCGGAATAACGGGAAAATAGAGGGTGCAACTAGTAATGAATAATTTAATTAAGGTAACTTTTAGCTTCTTGTGACTCGAACACACGCCTTCTTTATGGTTTGTTAAAAATATTTGTCATGAAATAATCCAGGTTTCGCACCTATGACTTAATAAGTTAAGTACGGATTTGCCATCGCTTAAAACGGTGAAGGATAACATCGTGAGGAAACCGGCATGCCCAAGAACTGCAACGTTCAAGGGCATGCGACATCTACCAACTCGCACTAGGCCAGCGTGGTAGATTACAGCCCATACTCTCTATCTGAGAGAAGGCCAGAGCCCCAGCAGTGGGAATGTGAAAGGCTGATAATGATGATAATGAATCCAGGTTTTGTTTTAGTTTTTTCTATTTCTAATGTTGTTAAGAACAATTCAGTACGTAGGTATCAATTCTCATTCATGTTATTTGGTTGTCGCAGGTCGTCAGGAAGCCTCAAGATGCCGATCATCAAATCCTGCTGCTGCTGCCGCAGTCTTCGCAAGGGCTGCTATGCGGCCTCCGTCTATACCATGGTATGATATTATTATCACAATAACCTTTTACTACTATTCGTGGATGATATCGCGTGGGCTATACGCTAACATAAAAAACTACAAGTGAATTAGGCTATAGCCGTAGATTTTTACCCGTAGACCCGCGGTTTTAAAGCTTTATTCATGAATTAATAAGTATTTGATTATAGAAGACTAGCGACCCACCCCGTATTTACACGGACATGCAAGATCTCATTGAAGGACTACTTAGGACTTACTTGCGTGGACTATAGTTTATCTAGATCAAAACTAATCTTTGTAATTCCCTAGCAAAATACTTCAAGCCCATTGATTAAATTTATATTAATCAATGGGCTTGAAGTCTTTTGTTGGAGACCAATTTTTTTTCTTTTCGAAATCATAAGTAGTTGTTCCTAGTCACTTCTTATTACATTAGCTACAGTGAAAATGGGGATTTTCAGAATCCAGCCGTTTCGGATATTAGCAAGAACAAACAGGTAGACAAAAAATCAATATCTATACTGATATTATTAAAAGATGAAATTTGTTTGTTTGAATGTAGGGGGTAATCTAAACTACTGATCTAATTTCGAAAAATCTTTCAGTAATAAAAAGCTATTTCCGAGTGTAATATGGGGTAATATTATTTTTTATTTTGTGCCTAAGCTGACGCGGTTAGTTTACATAGAAGTATTCTTTGTTGCAGGGCTACTTCATCATCACGACCATAACCATGGGACACTTCATCGACGTGGAACAGCGGTATCTCAGCGGGGATATGCATGAACCTGAATCTGAGAGCTTCTTGGAGCCCTCAAAGATAACACCAAGTAAGTGTGGTCAACATCAGAACAGTAGACATTTCATGTGTTGGACGTGAATAGTTTGGAGTAGTGATTTTATGGAGCTCCGTAACAGAAATAGGGTATCCGAAATAAAAGTTCGTAATCGTAACCAGATCCGAAAAATCATATCAATAACATCCATTCCTGGTATGGAGCTTTTTTTTCAGAATATGGAAACCATGTAACATAATATCGCAATTATTCCCGTGTTCAACCCGTTTCCTATAATTAGCTCTAGTTTTACAACCTAAATTTAATTTGCCTTTTGAATACAGTATACAGTATATCAAGATTAATTCAAACGTCTCCAGAAATTTTCTAAGTTTGATATTCTAAATTTAGCAATTTAACAGAGCAATGTCCTGTGAAAATTGTGATCTGATTTCACTATCGGTAATATTTCTCTGTACAGTGACAACGAATAGGTAGACGCAGCTTTAAATTTAATTGATCATCTAACTTATTTGAAATGGTTAGTAAAATTAATAAACCCGAATATCATTGTTTTATAATCCGGTAAACTGGCACACGAATACCTGTGTGAAAAGGCTAGTACTCATGTTATACGTTCGTTTATGGAATTAATTACTTTTCATAAGCTTTAATTTGATTATTAATACTGCGAGGGTGCCATAGAATTATTCTTGTCTGATTATTGACGAAATCACAAAGGATTTGCGCGAGCTCCAGGTGGAGGACTGGCAGGAGGTGGTACAAGGCAGGCCGAAGTAGCGTCTTTTGTTATCGGAGGCCAAGACTCACTTTGGGTCGTTGCGCCATCTCAGTTAGTTAGATTATCATATCTGTCAACATTTTTGGCACTGCGCAAGAAACATTAGGTATATCTAAAAACAGACATTAAAGTACCACAGGTAGGTACTTATATTGCATTAACATTGTAATGTAAATAAAGTTTCAATTTCCCAATTAAGTCTTAGAAGCTTTCTGACAATGTCTACTTTGATTATTTCCCAAACAATAATGTTATTTGAGTCGTATGAAAACAAAGAGGACTGTAACTTCATACATCCCTCACGCGCTCCCTTCACGTGACTTAATTAATCTGGGCTCTGGGGAATCGAAAATAAACTTTGATTCATTCTTCATATATATATCAATCTTCAGAGCAAACAGAACCACTACAAAAGCAAATTTTTAAATTGCTTGGTAATCGATGTTGCACTACATGAACATTTATTATTTCACATAAAATGTCCAGATCGAATCAAAAACCACTCGTGGTTGACTCGAAGATTGAAAATGCTCATTTATTGACGACAGATATCATGCAATGGCCGAACAGTCCATATGCCAAGCGTGAGATTGAGGGTTTTAATCCTGCTACGGGAGAAATAATTATTCCATAAAAGTGCAAGTACATATTTGTTGTATTATTGGGGTAATTTAGGCAAATTTACTCATTTGTGTATTGAAGAACATTATTGGCACATTTTGGGCATTATGGTTACGTTATTATCCTACAATAAGCTTGAGCTTTCGGTGAAGGAAAACATCGTGATGAAACCATAACTTGGTGGTAAAGTATTTTCTAGTACTCGCCTGGCTAGCTACCTCATGTTAAGAATCTGTCGCCAAGCACCTATCGGTGTGTTCCGGCAGCCTTACTTGAGAGCCAGTTCCTAATCCAGGTGTAGCGTGACGCCACCTTCGACCACATTGTCACTTAACATCAGGTGACTTGTGCTCAAACGCTACCCTGTAAGTAATAAAAAAATGAGCTATAATGTTTTCAAATACAAAAATTGAAGTAGTCTGTGGATATGGCAGAGTGCACCTACGACATCATTATGCATGTGTTAAGCGAGTGACCTGGAAAATAGGTTTCCAATATACAACTATAAGTATCGTCTGCAGGGCGAACCCCTGTAGCAATAGGTACTTCTAACTACAATGTAACAAACGGATATGACAGAATGGATGATTCGCTCCGAATGAAGGTTTCAATGTTAATTTGTTTATTGTTTTTTTAAGGTTTTTTTGTCTATAATATTATAAGTAAATACGAAAGTTTGTGAGTGAGTGACTTGTGTATACTTATAAGCCAGTTAAAACCAGTGAACCCGGTGGATGAAATTATGGAAGGTGCGGGCATGACCGGAAACGTATATTCTTTGTCCTCCTACCGAGGATAATAGTAAAATAACCATTCCACAAATAACCAAACCAAACCTAACCAGCTGCAGCATACTATATAATTTATTTTTGTTACTTTTTACGCTACCCACATTTGATCACGAGTCACCTGATGTTAAGTAACGATGTGGTCGAAAGTGGCGCACACTACACCTGGATTGGGAACTGGCTCTCAAGTGGGGCTTCCGGAACACACCGAAAAGTGTTTGGCGACACACATATACAGGTACATCCCGGTGTTAACCTTTTCGGGTTAAAATTTAGTCTATGTCTTAATCCAGAGTCTAAGTAACATAGTAATATGTTCATTCCAAAATTCAGTCATGAAGTTATAAGTATCCAACACATGAAATTGTATATTGTATATCAAAACTATATATAAAAGAAAGTCGTGTTAGTAACACTATTAATAACTCAAGAGCGGCTGAACCGATTTGGCTAAAAATTGGTGAGGAGGTAGGCTTATAACCAGCTTATAACCAGGAGACAGACGTAGGATACCTTTATCCCGTAAAAGGTTCCTACAGGATAACGGGAAGACGAATATAAATTAATGATTACGGCTGAACTCCAATTTTTTTTGATAAAATTCACCAGTTTTATATCATTTTGGACCAACCAGCCAGTTCCCAATCCCGATGTAGCCTAGCGTCACCTTCGACCGCATTGTCAAACGTTATCAGATACAAAACAGACCTCCTTCGCCATTTTACCCGATTACGGAAGAAGCCAATTAATCGGCGACATTTCTTTTGTCCAATCATAATAACATCATTACAGATTATAAAATAGCTACCTACAGCATTCTAATCTAAGAACGCTAAGAACTTTACTCGAAGACTTAAGTTATCTTAATTGAATTGTGGACAAACAGCGCGAGAGATTCTAACATAATAAAGTTATAGGTTTATAACATTTTAAAACTTATTATGGACTAGTGGACCGCACCGGCTTCGCACGAGTATTAAAAGATTTTTCAAAATTAAAAATTGTAATACACACACCTCCCGTACGGCCCGTACCCCAGTGACGCCTACATGCATAAGGCTACCACGCAACCTTTTTCTACTACTTACATTTTTAAACTCGTGATATCTTTCGAATCGAATGTCCGACTTGAATGATTCAAAAAGTTGTATAAAGGTATAGAAGCAGTTTTGATTAAATAGTAGTTTATTTTGATAAGGATTAATACTAAGATACAAATAAAGAGCCTTTTCTAGCGGCGGAATAAAAAATATTTTTTTTATATAAAAGATCGCTTATTGTGGCATAACTATAATAGTTAGACATATCCTCTGCAGACTTTTTTGTAGATCTTAATAGGACCTACAAACCCGTTATACATTATTTTGTTCTATTGTCAATAATTATTGCAGCGCACGCAAAAATAGGTTTTAGATTTCACACCTTGGGTTACAAAACAGCAATTTTCTTACGGATCCCTAATTTTTTGAAAATATAATATAACTTATGTCCGTAGCAGATAGTGTAGCTTTTCAACAGCGAAAGAATTTTTCAAATCGGTTCAATAGTTTTGGAGCCTATTCTAAGTTATAGCCTAGCCTACTGAACAATATTTCTCAGTTTAGTCTGATTTTCTCAATTTCCCGGTGGATTTTCCCTAAAAATTCTTTCATACGAACCTTGTCTTTACAATTACGAATACAACAAAAACGATTCAGTCTCTCTGAAATTTATGCGCGTATACATATTACAGTCATATACTTTTCGGCGATTCGTTTTTATTTATATAAATAATAGAAAATGGACAGAAATTATGGCTTTTCACATATATTTATGTTATAATAATGAGGTAGTCTTTTTCAGTGTTAAAGCACCCATAAGTGTCTAGAATCTAGATGCTTAAAAGCTTCGCCTAGCCAGACGGCAAGTATTCCATTCTAAAACTTTTACTCCGTTGTTTTTATTCTCCAAGCACATTTGTTTTCTAGCAGAAGGAATTTAAATTTTCTAGCGGAGAACACATTGCAAATGCCTCGTTTATTAGTATCTTCTACAGGAGCAAACTTGTGTAAACAATGCTTTGACTTTATTCAGTAGGGTGAAGTTAGCGACTTAAGTTTGACAGTTTTCTTATCGAAAAGAAAAAGAAAAGACGAAGCGATTTCAGTTTCACAAGGTCGTGCACAAATTTGTTTTTTCTTGAATACAAAATGTACCTACTTTCAACAATTTGATTTTCCCATCGTTTTGCAAAAAACAAAATTGGTATATTTAGTTACTTTTCGCGCAGAATTAATTGATAAGTATTATTTTTTAACCCCGACGCAAAAAGAGGGTTGTTATAAGTTATCTGTTTGTCTGTCCGTCTGTGGCACCGTAGCTCGCGAACGGATGAAGTGATTTAAATTTAGTTTTTTTTTGTATGAAAGGTGAGTTACGGGCGAATGTTTGTTTATAGCTATGTATAATGAAAATCGGTCCAATATGTTGGGGGTTTTTGAATTTATTTATCATCGTATCAAAGGTAAAAATACTAAAATACTTTTTTTGGTTGGTTTCCTGTTTTATGGCTTAAATTCTGATGCTAAAAGCACCAAAATATCCATAGCTTTAAAAGTTAGCTTGTGTCTGTTTTACGTCGATTAGTAAGTTTTGAAGGTTTTAATGATTTTAGGAGCAGCAGGCGATAGTATTTTGATCAAAACGGTAGCAAATTGCATATTACTCGCGAAGGGCACAGTAGGGAGTGTATATTTGAATAACTCAGCTGTAACAACCGTTCTTACTGAGTTAGAAAACGGCGTCAAGACAGTGCAAACAAGATGTTGATTCCTTGTGTTTTATTTGCCGTGAACTTAGTAAAGTAAGCAGGAAAAATATTTCTTTGGCAACCAATTTAGGCTGTTCTAGAATGACGCTCAAGTGATAATCAGTACTTGACACTACTTAAGCACAAATTTGACGCTGTCATTTCATACAAATAATTATGTCACTCAATCGCTACGGTTATAAAGCATAAGAAACCTATTCAACGAAACGAATTTTTTTACCCTTTGGTCGATGAGTGGTGTGTTTAAATTTTGGATTATATAAAGAAGATAATTTAGAGTTATTATAATAAATAGTTTTTCACACAAATTCAACCCCAGTCCCCAACTTACACAGATTCAACCCCAATATGATATATTGTTCTGTTTGTTCCAGTAACGGTTGCCTTGAATATCTCTCTTCTGGGGTGCAGTCTCCTCGGCATCGTAGGGTGTGTTCTGCTGGTATTCGGGGTTTACAAGGTAAGCTACAAAACCTTAAAACGCACCCTATCTTTATTAACTGCATTGGCGTTTGGCGTGGTGAAGGTATTGTAGTAGGTAATTAAAACAAAAAATGATGTCGATTTTGTTGTATATAAATTTCCTAAAACTAAATAAAGGTCCAATAGTAATTGTTTTTTTTTGCTTACCACGGAAGTAAATATAACTTTTAGACCTGTTTAGTTTAGTTTTAGAGAATCGACACCTAATCTAGTACAGTCAGCGAAAAAAATAACTGATCGTTCTCGATTTTCCAAATGTGTTTCAAATCAGTAATTGTTATTGTTTTTTTACATTTTCCATGGTATCATTTTGACCACAACATACCTACCACACATGATTTTAGGTGATGATGAGGTCAAAAATTAGTGTATAAGATGATGAGGATAATAGAAAAAAGTGTGATTGTTCAGCGACTTTTGTCGTTGACTGTACCTACCTGTAGTAAGTAATTTACCTTTTTCTAATCATGGTTTGTGTTGAAGCTGTGACAGTTGGCAAGCAAGTACTTAGGAGGGTATTAGGGTTCACCTGGAGAACATACTTATAATTTACTCCCTCGAAATAATATGGGGAATGTAATCCCTGTTTTCTTTCAAAATGTTTTGTTTTGCTTTTTTAAACATTTCGTTGTTTATTATCATTATGGAAGCGTTTTTAGTAGGTTTTTCTTTATCCACTCGAAGTGATAAATTTAATTAATAAAGTGAAACGACGCTCTATTATTTTGCTCTAATTGACACCGAAACGTTGATAAATTAGAGGTTTCACCCGTGTTTATTAAAGTTTATCGCGATAAAAAGGCTCCTATGTCACAGAATAGATTTAGTCTTATGTCCTTCCCGAGCATTCAAATCGAACTACCTCCAAATATAATTTCTCCAAGATTGGTTCATCCGTACAGACAAATAGACATAATATATGTATCCACATATTTTCAGTTACATTACAATCCAATTCAGAATTTATTCATATATATGTACTAGCTATTCTCCGCGGTTTCACCCGCATGGGGTACAGTTTAGCGCGATAAAAAATGTCCTATGTCCTCCCTCAGGGTTCAAACTGTCTCCATATCAAACTTCATTTAAAACTTTTTTTATAGCGTCTTTTTTATAATTTTTTATAGTTTTTATTTTTATAGCGATGATGGCTCAGTGGTAGTGACGTCGGCTTGCGATCCGTAGGACGTGGGTTCGAATCCTGCAATGAGCTTGAGCTTTCGGTGAAGGAAAACATCGTGATGAAACCATAGCTTGGTGGTAGGGTATTTTCTAGTACTCGCCTGGCTAGCTACCACCCTCTGGTTAAGAATCTGTCGCCAAACACCTATCGGTGTGTTCCGGCAGCCTCACTTGAGAGCCAGTTCCCAGTCCAGGTGTAGCGTGACGCCATCTTCGACCGCATCGTCTCTTAACATCAGGCGACTTGTGGTCAAACGCTACCCTGTAAATAGTAAAAAAAAAAAAAACGGTTCAGTAGTTTGGGCGTGAAAGCGAGACAGACAGACAGACAGACAGAGTTACTTTTGCATTTATAATATTAAAGTAGGGATTATAACAAATTGACAGTAATTTGTTTAGTATACCGTTACTAAAATAAAGGGTAAGTATTTTTTATTGCTGTAAAGAAGGGATAAATGTGTCAAACAACCTATCAATCACCATCTATCGTAAGCTGTGTACGTTTCCGGATAAAAAGTCTTTATTTCTGATCCATTTTGATAGCAGGCAGGCCTGTGATATTCAGAACATTACATTTATAACTATTTTACATAATGGTTTAGTTACATTATTTTGATTGCAACGTCACTTGGTGCTTTTTCTAAGTGATTGGTAGCTTGATATTCTGTGGTGAATGTTCTAGTTTCCAAACCAAGCCTAATATTTATTATCTGTTCCCAAACACAAATCTTAGCATATGACGTCACACGTTTGTAACAGCAAAAATAAACGTTCATGTAGAAGTAGCGTGGTAATAATACGTTTACGGGGCAATTCAAAAATTAATTATATTTATAACATAACATTTTTATAAAGAGATAATAAGTAAATAAATAAATATATAACACTTTTTTTAAAATTGTCCCGTTGCTTATTAAAACATTAGATTCAATTACGTTCCCACTGCTGGGACAAGCTCACATATCCGCTAACACGCTCTAGTCTCGCGTGATGGAAAATTATATTAGATACACAGAGTTTAATCAGATCAGATGCTATGATAGCATCTGAGATTTTTTTTCGATAATGTTGAGAAACAGCAGCAGGAGTAGTTGGCTGTGCGGCATGTAATTTGTTCGACGTGTCATATAAAACTGTTCGGGATGGGGACTCATTGACTTGGGAATACGGGGTTTGTTGAAAAAACTTCTCGCCGTTGAAAAACGTATGCTGGAATGTAACCTCGCTGTTACATAATACATATTAGAAAAACAATGAAAATTCTATAGATAATATTTTGGTGGAACGTGTTCACAAATCTATGACATCCTACTATCCTACGGTACAATAAAGCAATGCGATCGTTTGGAATACAAACATCCAATCTGAACTTCAAATGTTTGTTACTCAATCACGCAAAAAATGGCTGAATATATTTGAATGAAATGTAGTAAATAGTAGGCAGAGAGATGTGGGACTAACGCAGGATACTTTTATCCCAGAAATCCATGCGACCACCGCTGCGGCACGCAGTGAGGTTCAAATAAACGAATGAATCATTTTATGCAAATTCTTCCCGGGATGTGGTTTTCCTGGTCAAAGTTTTCTAGTTTATTTTCACGGTATACTTTCTGTTGGCCCATTCTACGTGTTCAGGTCTTTTCAAAAATTTGTAGCTTTGTTATTTAATTTTTTAACCCATTATTTGATCATTACCTCGATGTTCAAAGTCTAGGTTAAATTAGGGATTGTAATCCGGAATACCGAATCCGGTAATCAGGAGAGCGATGGCTGGCACATGCGTCAACTCGTGAACGGGTGCTGCTTGTGGGGTCTGGTCTGCTTTGGTTGTGACCCCGCAACTCGTTAATATTCATGTTCCCATATCCCAATGTGTACAACCAAACAAGAGAAATCTTCTTATTAGTAAAGCTAATTAAAAAATATCGGACTATTAGATGACAAAAAAAAAGCTTAGGATTTTAGTGAACTTGCTCCAATTCAATCAATTAGTAATAAGAATAAAATTGTCAATGTGATCGCGCCAAAAAAATTACCTGCCGGGCGTTTCTTGCCTGTTCTTTTGCCGGCGTAAGGAGGTTGGAACAGGCGTAGCTAGTTTTAAGTTGACGTTTTAAAGTGATCACAATGTATCCTATTAAATAAAAAAGTTTTGAATTTTGAATTTGAATTTTGAATTTTGTTGGATCCGGCATCATTTAACGCCGGATGCGGTTGGTTAAAAAACCAATGCACGATGTGCGTTATCTACGAATGCACGACGAGTTATATAATCTGACAGGAAATTAAAATTAAATGCTTCTCGACTATTGAAACAAAGTTAATTAAATTTTGTCTGTTAAAAAAGTGTGCTTAATTATTCGTGTTGCTTTCATTGATCTCTATTTTCATTATCAAAAAGAGAGTGGCGAAAAAGCAGACAGCCTTGATGGTAAGCGGTCACCGTCGCCTATCTTTTATTTGCTAACAATTCTGGTTAGCACGATTTCAAGTACCAATATATTGTTGCAGGACATGAAGTTTCTGCTGCTCCCTTGGATATTCGCTATGATCCTCGAAACCTTCGTCGAAGTCATCAATCTGGCGTACCTCGGATACTTGCAAACAGTAAGTGCATTCATTTATAATTATTAGTACTTATATACTGGTTTTAGTATTCCAAACAACTAAACACGTAATATCAACATAGCGAGTCGAAGATTTATTGTGTACGTGAGTCAAAGTGAAGTTGAAAACTTCCATTTCAGCGTCAAATAATATAAATATTATATTACATATTCGACGGTAAACTGCACACTAGTGTGTTTAGTGTTAATCTGTTGAGATAGTATTTTTCACGTGCTTTCTGAGTTTATTTAAAGGAAAACAAACTTTATAAAGCTCTTCTTAGTTATACTGGGATATGACGTGCCTTATTTAGACACTATTTCTTTAGGTAAGTTATTAATAACGACATTACTTTTATATCTATATTTTCTTTTTATTTTAAAAAAGAAAGTCGTGTTAGTTACACTATTTATAACTCAAGAACGGCTGAACCGATTTGTCTGAAAATTGGTAAGGAGGTAGCTTAGGACCAGGAAACGGACATGGTATACTTTTTATCCCGGAAGAAGCGCAGGTGAAACCGCGGGGTGCAGCTAGTCTAGATTTATAAAACAAAGTCGTGTTAGTTACAACACTTATAACTCGAGAGCGGCTGGACCGATTTTTATGATCATTGATTTGTTGGATTTGTCTTCACCCGGAATAGGATATTAAGTATTAAAATATGATATTCATCAATAAAAAATTAGCCGTTTATTTGTTATAGATGGTAGGTTTAACAAAGCGCAACTGACATGGTGTAACATAACACAACTGAAAGCAAAAAGTAATGTTGTCTAATTGTCTATCCAGCAGTGCAGTGCCACCCAAAATTTTTACTTCAACCCTTTGGAAATCCTGCGCTGAATGTATAATAATGATATCATAAACATAGATCACATCAGACAAATTAATATCCAGCTCAACCTTTCTAACAACATGTTTTGAATATAACTACATACCCATTCGTATATATAGGTATTTACGATTATATAAAAGAAATACGGAAAAAACCGAGTGCGGCTAATTATTCCGGTCAAAACGTAACCAAATAAAGGATTCCATCAAAGTCCCACAAACAGCTTAACGGATTTCCAATTGGGTCCCTTTATTGTTATACTACATTTCTCGATTCTTGCCAGATTCGGCTCATAAAACATATCTATATAAATCTTTGCTCTTTACGATTTAGCCGAATCGAGGGGGTGGCGGACATAATTTGGCTTTTTATTACACCACAGCATTGTTAATGGGGATCGGAAGATTACTTTTATAAGCCAGTAAAAAGGTTAAAGGGTAATAATGGGCCGTTTAATCAATGTCATTGGCGGTCGACAAGAACATCAAGCAAAACGGGTGATACTCGTAACAATGCGGAGGAAGTCGGCGTTAACTTCAGGTCTCCTTCCACGTTACTAGAGAACTCGCAATGAAATGAACGCTTCAATTTGAGACAATCCATCTGATTGTACTTCGAAAGAACCTGGCAAAGTATATAAAACTAATTTTCGAAAGCAAAATGAATTAATAATAACGTATATATTTTTGTTTTCATCGGTGACCACTCACGAGTCATTCATCTGATGTTATTAGTGATGATGTGGTGAAGCCCGAAGGTGGTGCTAGGATAGGCCTGATTTAGGAACTGACTCTAAAGTAGAACAAACGATAGGTGCTTGGCGGTTTTATCACGATGATTTTCTTCTCCGAACGCTCAATCTTCTTGAAGGATTCGAACCCACAGCCTACGTCTAGTGGCATGTCGACGTCACTATCACTGAACTATCATCTTATTATATTTACGTTATGTAGGTAACCCAGAAGGACCCCTAGACTTGAAGAATCCCAAATTATAGTAATCGTGAAACAACGATGCTGTGGGCAGGGTGTTCCACTCCTTCGTTGCATTATAAATGTGGAAGTGAAGCATTTTGTACGGATCGGGGGAATGTTATGTATTTACGGCCGTTCCCAATATAAACCGATATATCCACGCTTTGCCCTACTGGACATAGAAATTTGACATAAGCTCCATAGAAGTACCTAACGTCAAATTTCGATCCCTAGTAGGCAAACGGTGGATAGATTGTTTATTGGGAACGGCCTTTACAGTTGTCATGTTGCCGTACGTCTAGTTGTCCGATGGTGGAATAAGGTTATGTAGTAAAATTAATGGTTAAACGAACTTACCTAAAGTGATGTTCGACCATAATTATACTAGACGTTGCATTCGAAGATATTTATTCACTTTGTAGTATCCTATTTATTGCACAGGGCGTTGCACATAATTTTTAGAGCTGTAAAAATAAAAATCAAATCACAAAAATATAAAGTTCACTGTTTCTGAACGATACCTTCCATGTCATAGGCAGTGCTGTCATCTCCGTCATACTTCATTCTTTCAGAGACACTTATCTCGTTTGTTAGTTGTATGGGCTTTAGTAGCTGGGTTCGGGTGGGACTATAAATATCTTCGAATGCAACGTCTAGTATAATTATGGTCGAACATCACTTTAGGTAAGTTCGTTTAACCATTAATTACACTTCGACGTTGCATTCTCGATATTTATTCACTTTGTAGATGTTTAGCGCTTTCACACAAACGAGATAGGCAGGCAGGATTCTAGATAGAAAAATAAAAAGATACATTAACACATATAAACGAAAAAAGTGGAGTGATTATCCACATTATTATGAACCTTACGTTCAACCTAAAACCAATAAGTCAATTGATAATGTAAGCCCAATTACCGTTATTAGCATTCTTGCTTGAAGATATTATGAATTACCTTTGTGAATGCAACACTTATAAGCTTCCTGACCATCCTGTTGTTCATTTTATAACATGGACAGAACTCCTTATAACTAGCCGAGGTAGAAGTGTAACGGCTACTATGTGCCGCAAATACCAGTATTTGCACCAAACTATAAATGTAAGTATGTCTAATGTATATGTGACTTGTGGTAGGAGCAATGGATTATCTCTTAGATGTATGAATTAATTTCTTTGATGGAGGTAGCTCTTAGGTGCCATGGCATCTATCTAAAATGATAATACTCTCTCTGGATATATGTTTTCTCTGTGAGGTAAAAAAGTATTACTAGATTAGGCACCAAAGTATTTGTAGGCGAAATCAGTAATTAGTCTATTTCTAGTAAGTGCTTCTAGCCAAATATTGATTTCCATTCGTGCGACTTACTTTAATTTCGCACTCGTTGTATAGTTGACAACGCGAGGAAAGGCACAAACTTTTTGGATATGGAATCAAAAGCTTAACTCTCGTTTGGATAAAATTACTACAAGTGATTGCGTACTAGGATCTCATGTAGATACGTATTTTGAATAGCAAAGTTTAATTCCGTAAACTTCTTTTGTGAATCTTATAATTTGGTCATCTAAATAACACATTTACCTGATATTAAAACAGAAGCCGAACGGCGAGTCTGTACCTGAATGATATTCAGAGACGAGAATTTGAATCCTATTTGAGAAAACAGGAAAAAATATGGTAATACTTTGAATTATTATTATTATCCCATGTGGCTTTATTCTCGGGTCTTTGCCCGGACCTTTATTAGGCATTGGCGGAGCCGTAGCCAAAGCTAAGAGGCCACGCTAAGGGTGAAGTGTACTATTACAACAATGCTAAAAAATTATCTGAGTTCTTATTGAAATTATTGATATCCAATTATTATTTTTTCTGAAATTATTATTATTATTTTTTTTATTCTAAGTTTAAATTATAATTAATTTTGATACCCCTTGGAAATATAACTATGTTTGGTTGATAATACCTTCGAAACCAGGATATAATGCTACCAGAGAGGGTGAAATGGATCAATCTTCTTTGGAAAAATAAAAATAATAAGAGTAACTAAAGGCCTTCTTAGGCCTATTAGCTGACCATGACTCCCGTGCAGTGGCTTGATCAAAATAATATTTCTTAAAAATACAGATAAACTAGAATAGAAGGAAGACGTAAAATAAATGAGTTTCCCAATCCAATGAATGCATTGCCCATAGGGTCCATAAGGTCAGGCTATGCCAAAGGATCTCTTATCCGTAATAATATGTATAATATACCATCTAAAACATAAATGTGAAAAAAGTGAGACAAGTTCAATATTGTGATGGTATGTTTGGTTGTCAACTTCACATACAAAACAATTGTGGTCTAAATGGGTGCCCAGTTCTGTGAATGAATCTGAAATTTAATGAATTATAAGAAAGTGTATAACATGCATAAGTAAATATCATTTGCTTAGTTTTTTAATGATGTAAGTTTTTTTTTTTTTTAATATTATATGCTTCGCACAAATATTCTTGTACATAAACATCAATTTAGGGACTCCAAAAAACAGTTCGTGATTATGATCATGATAGATCACAGGCACCTGGAGCCAGGTCCCATTCAATGTTTTGGTCCTTTATTAATTAATATATATTATTTTGTACGTATATTAAGCTATCTTTGCTTAAGCTAGTGCAAGATATCTCTGAGAGTATATTAGACATCTTCATTAATGCAGACAACAGCGGTACTCTGCCCATATTTATTCTGTTAATCCTTAGCAAAGCATTGAAGGCCAATGTAAGCTGATTTCAATTCTAATAATAAAGTATGCTAGTTGTGATTGTGTGGTCCCAAAACAAAAAACTCACGTTACAAAAAAACACCCCGCCCAATAAGGGAGGCACCTATGAAGATTTCTAGAAGGTACTTACCACTGAGTTAAAACATTATTTTTCCCAAGACGACTCTGACTTCGAGTTTGATACATTTCTCATATAAATCATTCGTAATGTTATGCAGTTTGTAATTTTTCTTTCTATACAAAGAAAACTGCAGGGTAGGCTAAGAAAAGTAACCTAAGGTACAAAGGTTAAAAAGGTAAAAAGGCCCTGATTGTCAATCTGCTTAATCTGGAAAAATATTTTGTTTCGTCAGGTATTTTTAAGTTTCTTTTTTGTAAACTTTAAACACATATAATGACTTTTCTGTAAATATGTAGTATTTCAATGCCGAAATGTGTGTGTTTTTTGTTCCAAATCAAAATACATTTTTGCTTGTTTTAACACAAATCTTAACCTTTTGAGAAAGTTTAATGAACCCTCTAAGCAAATTTTAAATTATGGTCATTAATGTGTAGTAAGACATCAAAATAACACACAAGTAACAACAGATCTCGGTTTCTAAGATAATTACCAACTGGTACAGAAGCCAATGACAAACCAAAGGAAGTCATTGAAATACATAGGTTATCTTGAAGTTTTAAATTATGGATAGGAACTTAAAATTACGGTTCCTTGATGTGGACATAATGTATATAAAAAACCTTACTTGGTAAATATTAGCTGTGTGAATATCTTCATTTTAAAGTCTTCAGTTGTTATTGTCCTTCATATTCAAAATGAACCTGATGTCTAGAGATGTAGGTAGAACGCCAGCCTTGCTAAACTTTGAATGAAGGCCAGAGCCTTCTCAAATGTTTTCTTTGTAAGAAGTTTAGTTTTTAGCATTTATTTCAATTTTCTATCCAACTGTATATATTTCGTTGTTTTGTTGTTATATAATAAAAGACAAGTGTTTTGTGTTCTTGTTTTTTGTTTATGATTTATGTCCCACAGATATAAGTCTAGAAAATGACTGGCTTGTTTTAGCCTTTATAAGGAGTTTATCCCGACTCTTTAAGTTCGTGTATAAGACTGCAGAAAATTCTAAGTTGAACCTTGGTGCCCTCCGTAAGCTAGGTCTTCAGGTATTAGGGTTTCCTTTATCGTGGTTTCTTCTGCCTTTACCA
The DNA here is from genome assembly GCA_931315375.2 of Opisthograptis luteolata. Lineage (NCBI taxonomy): Eukaryota > Metazoa > Arthropoda > Insecta > Lepidoptera > Geometridae > Opisthograptis > Opisthograptis luteolata. The sequence continues at coordinate 11,175,734 of OV928033.1, forward strand.
TTTACACTAGGATTCTACCCCAACGTTTAGATACCTTATCATAAATCGCCCACCAAATAATTCATCTTTCCGTACTGGATCTATGAATGCATTTTGGCTATAAAAACTCTGGTGCGGCAGACATTGGCTTTTCGCTTGAGCTGGGACATGCTAGCTGCATCTGCAGTATCTGTAACTAGACCTGTCGGAATGAATGTACGGGATCTAACCCGGTTATCATCATCAGAAGACCATTGTCGCGGGTCTGGTGTCGGTGACCTTGGATGATTATGGTCGAGCTTTGTCTGGTCAAGAAGATCCAGCGCCATATCAGGTTTTGTACGTATTCACGCTTCACCTATAGACTATTTGATTCAACCAGCTGCATGTGCAGTATTGAAGGTTTTAAAGTCATTGTCCATACTCACGTTACGCCTCTTGGCTGTATGATTCAACAAGCTGCGTGTGCAGTATTGAAGGTTTTTAAAGTTATTGTACGCACTCGCGTTACTCCTTTAGACTGTATGATTCAATAAACTGCGTGTGCAGTATTGAAGGTTTTTAAAGTCATTGTACGCACTCGCGTTACTCCTCTAGACTGTATGATTCCATAAACTGCATGTGCAGTATTGAAGGTTTTTAAAGTCATTGTACACACTCGCGTTACTCCTCTAGACTGTATGATTCCATAAACTGCATGTGCAGTATTGAAGGTTTTTAAAGTCATGGTACGCACTCACGTTACGCCTCCAGACTGTATGATTTAAAGTCATGGTACGCACTCACGTTGCGTCTCTAGACTGTATGATTTAAAGTCATTGTACGCACTCACGTTACGCCTCTAGACTGTATGTCATGGTATGCACTCATGGTACGTACTCACGTTACGTCCTATGACTGTATGATTTAAAGTCATGATACGCACTCATGGTACGCACTCACGTTACATCCTATGACTGTATGATTTAAAGTCATGGTACGCACTCATGGTACGACTCTAGACTATATGATTCAGCAAGCAGCGTGTGCAGTGTTGAAGGTTACAATACGCCGCCGGAGTAACTCATTATCAGCCGAGCATCATGCAAGAAAAAAGAATGGAAAAAATCATGAATTATGTGGGTAGTTACAAAAGAAAAACTACGCAAAAATCATGAGGAAAAAATATCAGTTATTTTCCAAAGTATGCGCCTTTTCCCTAAAAAGGAAGGGACAAAGGCAAATTTACAGATAAAACTAACACGCAGTTAATGACCACGAACTAACCTTGATCGTCCGAACTAGTTGGCGAGTTTCGTATCTTGCGTTCCCAACATGTTATTTTTCGTCATTATTTGGACTTATGACGATCTTTTCTCCATAACACTGCTTTCAACTAACTTTTTCACAAAATTTCCAATAAAATAACGGATTTAATCGATAAGTCGAAGCTGCGACGCCCGCACATAAAAAAGGAATGAAGTATGACGGAGATGACAGCACTGCCTATGACATGGAAGGTATCGTTCAGAAACAGTGAACTTTATATTTTTGTGATTTGATTTTTATTTTTACAGCTCTAAAAATTATGTGCAACGCCCTGTGCAATAAATAGGATACTACAAAGTGAATAAATATCGAGAATGCAACGTCGAAGTGTAATTACCTTCATGCTATCGTCATGAAAAACGGCTTCAACGGAAGACCGGCGCTGGTGACTAGCACAACGCTGAGTTGAGGCCGGTTTGCAACAATTCATCTTTTGTAGTTATTGCATATAATGCATTGTTTTTAGGTTTTTTTGTATAATTTGTTGCAAATAAATGATTCTTATTCTATTTCTTAGTACCATCGCACATTCTCCAAAATTTAACCTAAAGAAGCAGCAACTAGAAGCAGAACGGCAATGTTTAAGGCCTAAAATCTCGCCTTCAACAATTTACTCCATGTAGGTAACTCCATCTACGTAGGTCAAGCTTCTTATAAAGTACTTGACAGAAAACCTATTTTAAAATGATGTTTAAAGGTCTCTCAGCCATACGGCTCACACGAACCCTCTAGTGGGAAATAAGGCCCTTATGACTTTCGTTTTGCCACGTCTTTTGATCCTGTTCTAGCCTTGGCTAAGTCTTTTGTAAGACAAAAATATTATACATAAGTATACATAATTATAAGTGAAGATAACTAGCAAAATGGTGCTGACGGTCATAGATTTTTCCTTGTAAAACTTACAATCATCCAGCAGGTCATTATTGGGCGCGATTACATTTAAAATCTTAAGTTTATTACTAATATCTGATTGAATTAGAGCAAGTTCACTTCAATGTTCAATCCCGATCTTTTTGTTATCTTAATAGTCTGAAATTTTAGAATTAACTTTACTAATGTAATAAGATTTCGTTTAAATGGACTCAAATGTTTATTACTGACCAATTTTTGGATTTTACTTAGGATTTTGTTGAAAAGACTTCTTTGAAGGAGTTGCTAGCCTTATAGAACTTAGTATTAGTGAGTACTTTTTAAAATAATTATGATAATCACTTTTCTTGTAGAAGTTAAGTAATATATTTGCTTATGTATGTACGAGTACATTAAATTCTCCTAAAAACATACATATATTGACAAACAAATTGACAGTTTTTTTTTTAAATTTCTTTAAATTTCGTTCTTAGAGATTCTTTGGAGCCCATATAATTATTATAGATCGCACGAACAGCTCTCTTTTACAATATAAATATCAGCAGGGTTTCGCCACAGGAATATTTCATAGGCCATAATGCTGTGAAATAGTAGACTATTATAGTCAGGCTGTATCAATGTCAGTAAGGTGAGCGATCTTCTTTACAGCATATACAGGGTGATCAATCCAAATGGGTCAGTATGGGGAAGTCAGAAACTATGAAAGATAGCGAAATCCGTTCTTAAGAACCATGGCTTCGATTTTAAATTTAATAATAATGGCATTCAAACTTTTTTATCTCTCATACATAACCGGGAATCGAACCTGTCAATATTCTTTATGTAATCGCGTGCAGTAATTGTTTGTGTAATAATTGATCCTCAAAGTATAAGGACCAAATTTTGCTATGAAATCTTATGTAAAGTACTGAGTACTAAGACTGCTCAATAGATATTGCAATTTACTAAAAATAAAAATACTGTAGTATTTACAAGGTGAAATTCTTCAACCTTAATTTTACATTAAATTTGTTTAACATTAGGGAACACAAATATCAAACATTTTGTTTTCTTTCCATTTAACATCAAATTGTTTACGTCAAACCAATCTGTGGCTTTGGAGAGGGCATTGTTCACGTCATCAGAAATGTTCATGTTGTCGGTTGAAGTTAATTGAAGTAAAGTGACATATCTTTAACAAACAAACGAACAATTCCTTGTTATATACATATAGATATTATAATTATATACATTACAAAAGGAGCGAAAAACCCGACTGGGCCAATATAAATTAACTTATGTCACTTCCACAATAAAGACGAATCTAATGACAACTCATAAGTTTAAATCCGTCAAGCCATTACAGACAGGCTACAGACCGTACTAAAGAAATACACATACACTCTAAAAACATAACCCTCCTTCTTTAGCAGTCGAGTAAAAATAATTTGAAATTTATTTTTTTGAATTTTTTACGGAAAAGCTTTAATGAAAAACCATTTTTATCTTAGTTATTTTACAGAGGATGTTACATAGAAAAAAGGTTGTAATTAACCCCAACTTTCTGCTTGATATTGTAATCTTTGCCATAGTGCCGGCGGCAAACCCGCGCGGTTCTGTACCGGCTGTTGTCATAGTATGTAATGATAGGATCCTATACATTATTGTGATGCATACTATTCTCTAGCAGATTGCACAACATGTCAGCTAAAATAACAAGCACAATAAAACAAATACATTTTATATATATGGTATAGTCAATAGTCAATTGCACTTTATTCAGATATATTGTGATCACTTTAAAACGTCAAACTTAAAACTAGCTACGCCTGTTCCAACCTCCTTACGCCGGCAAAAGAACAGACAAGAAACGCCTGGCAGTTAATTTTTTTGGTGCGATCTCACTGACAATTTTATTCTTATTATTACTAATTGATTGATTTGGAGCAAGTTCACTAAAATCCTAAGCTTTTTTTTGTCATCTAATAGTCCGATATTTTTTAATTAGCTTTACTAATAAGATTTCTCTTGTTTGGTATAGGTAGGTATAGGTAATTCAATAACTGCAGTCGAAGAAAATTATTTCTATTGTTTTTGTCCAATGAACGGGTATGTATCATAAACAATATTTCTGTTTTATTAGAGGAAACGCTATTCGAAGGATCAACGCAATAGGAGTGCTTGTATCAAAATTAAAAGCTAAATGTATTTTGTTGTCGTGAAACATTGTTAAAAGATACCTTTTACGATGTTCGTTGTAAATTGTGTCTGAAAAAAGCTTGTTTGTTGGAGTTTAGAAATTGAACTGAAATAGAAACTTTTATATTTTGTCGGATTTATCTAAATACAGAATAGCATTTTAGGAATTTTGTCAGATTTATTTTTGCTTAAGTTAGAGTTGCTGTCAGTTTGCATTCAAATTATGTATTTATGTAAACTTAGTACTGCCCGATAATCTTATGAAAGTCACTAGTGACTCATATAAGTTAGAGCAAATGAATCTGTCGCCAACCACCAATAACGGTAAGGCAGCTTTGCTGGAGAGCCAGTTGCCAATCCAAAACCAAAAGTGCCACCTTAGACCACAGTCACTTCACTTCACACTTCACACTTCAGGTGACACTTCAGGTGTGGTCAATCTTACCAAGTAAATAGAAAAAAGTAGGTAAAAAAATAAGTAAGAAATTAGTCTCCCTCAAGTTTAAAACACACCTTTATAGAATATATACGAGTATTATTAATTTATTGAATTAAAAAGTATGTGGTATAGCTTATTGTATGTGAGCACGGAACCCTCAAAGCATTGGGGTCGATTTTCAATAGGCGGATTTTTTTTTTTGTCATTGTGTTAGACAACGCTTCTGCCGTAAAAATGTGAGTTCACCATAATATTAAATCTACTCGCAAAAACGTCACAACGAGTCCTCCGGTATTTTTATGTTGAATTTAATATTCACCGCGTTGTTTTCCTCAAAAAACAGGTGACATGAAACATGAAAATAAATACTAAAACGGAATCTAATTTAAGACACGATAACGTTATTTAATAAATGGATTAGTTATGTACAGTTTCATTTCAACGAGGAAAATAAAGATTTTTCTCGTCGTCCTCGTACAGCGCTGCAAAAATAATGTGCTGTGTTTTTGTTGTTTCAGATGAATTTCAATCCTATAACGTCGTTTCTCTTCACCTTGGACTTCTTCATCATATCCTTGAATGTAAGTACCGACTTAGATTAATAATATTTTGCTGTTCTTGAAAATACACCTTCCTTTATATAATTGAAGTAATTACCTAACTCAGACGTATACTCGGAGGAGCGCATGTTCTTCGCGCTACCCCACATTCATAAGTTAATTAAACCTGAATGTACTTAGTGTTGGATAGATATAAAACTATTTATTAATTTTACATAGGAGAAGCCTCTTAAAACACAGTGTTTTCTAGCTCGGAAATTTATGAATCTAACAAAATCTATGTGGTTTACTTTTTACTCCTTACACTACTCGTTTGACCACAAGTCACCTGACGAAGTGTTCGACATTGGCGCCATGCTACTTCTGGACTAAATTATTGATTAAAAACACTTCAAGAATAACTTTGGCGGTTTTATCGCTAGTGCGATCTGTTCATCATAAAACTTTTAGCTATAGTAGTATACTTAAAAACAACTGCATAGCAGTATCTGCCGGTAACCCTAGCTCGTTTTTCTTCATTATTAAATTTTAATATACGTATATATAAAATTTTATGAGGAAACTCGATGAATCGAAAGAAGGTTGATGTTAGTCGGGATTTTAGACTCTAATGTTACATTTATGTATAATAACTGGGTGTCTATTTCAATTTATAATTGAATATTATTGCGTTTACAACACTCAATTAGGGTTAACTCCCCAGGTAGGCAAATTAAGCGTAATTTATTTCCCAACTAAGTTATAGAAGGTACCTACTAATAATAAATTAAATAAACTACTTTTGATTAAAAATTAGGTACACAAAATATGTATTTTGCAGAGGTGTTTTATTTTTAGCATCGCGCATCGGCTCAAATGAAATTAATATGAAAAGCTCAAACTGCCAATCTCAAATATCGACAGCTGCATGTCAACATAGACTTGATCCACGTAATGGAATTGTAGCTACACACATACAACAAACCTTTGCCAGCTTTAGGTTAAAATAAATATAAATAAAACAAGATCGGATTAGTTACACCATTTGTAACTCGAGAATCTTATGATTTTGATTTGTTGGATTTGTTTCCGCCCCAAATTGCAGAATAAGTATGAAAATTGAAACATCGAAGAAATTCAGAATAAAAAATCTGCTGAATGGGAAAGTAACTTTGTCTGTTTCTATGTTACTTTATCACACGCCTAAATAACTGAACTAATCCTGGTGAAATTTGGACAAACACACAGATATAGGACACTTCTCGAGGAATGAAACAAAATAGAATGTATGTAATATACTGATTTCCGATAAACATATATCTATACAATATACATACACGGATGATAGATCATACGTGTATATGTATATGTTTATCGGAAAGTTTCTCTCCCAGAGGAGAGAAACTTGCTATTTACAGGATTGTTAATTACTTTTTAAACATATGGAATCATTAGTTTTATAGTGGGGTATTTTCTAGTACTCGCCTGCTTAGCTACCACGCTCAAGACATCCCCCTAGTATATCTATAGCACCCATTGGTGTGTTCCGTCAGTCTTACTTACGTGAGAGCCAGTTCCCAGTCCAGGCGAAGACTGATACTTATCAGAAAAAGTGACTTGAAAACGAAGTCAAAGAACGAAAGATATTCCAAGGAATGCATACTTTCAACTTGTACATGTGTTTGTCAGAATATATAGATAATATAGTATACAGGAAAACACATGATTCGACGGGATATTCCGCATCCATCTCGGCAGTTGAGTAAAATCAGAATATACTATCTAGCTCCGCGATATGAAGATTGAACGAATCACTAAGCGAGATCGTGCAACTTTTACGTTTAACTATCAAAGATTCGATTTCCAAGATGCATTACGTTTAAATGGCCAGTCTGTCTGAAGCTGAAACGCTTTCTCGAGACATATTTGCGTATAGTAAGTACAGACAGAGACAAAAGATAATGATCACGACCAGTTTTTGAAATGTGTACCAGTTTGGCCATTTTTGGTGTCAGCGATATCGATAAGTTGATGATCAGCAACTTAGGTCGTTGATCGTACCTACTTACCTATGCTGATCCGTTATCGATCGTTTTGGATCGATATTTCACGTCATAATATGTCTTTTTAGTAGTAATATGTAAAGCCCTAGTACTAAAATGACATATTATGACATGACATATCGATCCAAAACGGATCAGGATCGATTATTAATTTCGAGAGTTAGCTGAACTCAGGATAATATATTATATCATGACTTAATCCAAAGTTATTTGGGCCTTTAGAACAGAAGAGAGCCTATCTTTTAATGAAATATTTCCATCGTCAAATACACTCTCACTTACTATCGTTATCATCACAGTAGTGATACAGTTGAAAACAACCATCACCACGCAGGTACATCCGCGGTTTTCCCGTTATACCGCAGGAAATCTTGTAAACTTGTGTAGGAAATGTAAAAAGCGATCTATCTCTACGTGTCGAGAAACTAAGTAGCAAACATACTACACTTTCTCGTTCACAAAGCTTCGCATTTATGATTAGAAAATAGCATGATTACACGCGTACAAAGAAGCTGGCACAGACAGCTAGTAATCCCTACTTCCTTACTATTAATATTATCAACTAGCTGCGCCCCGCGGTTTCTTCTGCGTCTTCCCGTTATTCCGTAGGAACCTTTTCCGGGATAAAAAGTATCCTATATCTGTCTCCTAGTTCTAAGCTACCAATTTTCAGCCAAATCGGTTCAGCCCTTCTTGGGTTATAAATAGTGTAACTTACACGACTTTCTTTTATATATATAGATGTGAAAGTAGCTCTGTCTGTGTGTCTGTCTGTCTGTCTCGTTTTCACGTCTAAACCGATTTAAATGAAATTTGGTACGGAAATAGTTTGAACCCTGAGGAAGGATACTTTTTATCACGGCTAGTACAATATGAGATATATTGTACTAGCCGTCATTCTGTTGTCCAACTTCTTCATATTACTTGAAGATACCGGGATATCGTAAGTACACATACGGCCGGTTTCAATGACCTATTTAACCACGGTTTGCCCTACTCGAGATAGAAATTTGACACAAGCTCCATAGAAGTAATGTCAAATAACCATATGTCATAACTCACTCTGAGCAAAGATATGTGTCCGCTTAGCATATCCGGGAGTGAAGGGAGTGGGATAAAGGAGTGGGCAAGAATGTATCCGAGATAAATAACTCCGGCTTCCAAATATATCCACTGAGTATCTGTGAAGACTCATATATCCGCGGAATGATTATGTAATATGGAAAAATATTAATTTGTATAAAAAAAAACTAACAATCACACTTTTAATAAGCACTAAAATAAATATAAAATAATGAAATTGCCTTGTATGAGTTACGATACAATGGTTAATGCACTCTGTCTCACTCGCTCATCACAGGCGACCTTTTCGAGCGTTCCATTCCGGAGTTGGATATGGGATCTCTGTCTCGGATATGGGATATGTTAATTTGTTTGAAAGGGAATTAAGGACACACATCCGCGTTCAGATATATATCCGAAGATATAGTTGTGTCCGGAGTTACCCATGGCTAATGTCAAATTTCTATCTCTAAGGGCAAACCGTGGATAGATAGGTTATTGAATCTAGCCGTTAGACAACTACCTTTTAAGCCAGCCCGTCGGTCGCAAAGTGGAAGCAAAAAGATACCAATACCTTTTAACTGATAGCAGTCGGGGGTGAAAAATGAGGGTAAAAGCCTGCTCTATTAACGACGATACACAACATAGCACTTCCGAAATATGCTCAATCTATTTGGAAATAAGTACTTTCTAATTCACGCTTCAGCTTAGATAAATTGCTGCAGTAAAACCGTCGTAGTAATGTCCAGTAGTGTGTCTAGTTGTACTGTTTGTTCTGCTTGGTTTATTCCTGCAAAGGATAGTTTATGATAGTCAGTTTGTTCAATTGCTTTGATAGACCATTCGGTGATATCCGTGATATCATAATCCATACCTAGGTATATACAAACATATTATATGTAATACTAGATGTTCGTAATACTACAATTATTAGTACCTTTAAAATACTTTATTGACATTTCGAGGGTAAAATTTCAAATTTCTACGTCCAGCGGTTTAGGCTATGCGTTGATATAAGTCAGTCAAGGCTTTGATTCTTATAAACATATAGATTATAAATGCGAAGATAACTCTGTTTGTTTTTTTGTATGTCATCTTTTCACGACTGAATCTTGATGAAATTTGGTGCGGAAATGGTTCAATCCCTAGAAAAGGACACATGATAATTTTTATTGCGATGAAGTGTAGACCACGCAACTCGAGAACGGTTGGACCAATATTTTCTTCAAATATTCGTTGAAGTCCGATGAAGTTTCTTATAAAGGGAAAATTAGAAAAGTTGCCTGATAAATTTGAAAATTTGGAAATACCTAAAATCCTTTAAAATATTAATTAAAACAAAATCCGTTCGGTTGAAACCGCAGGGCTCGACTAATAATTAGTGTAATCATTACTAACTTAACTACATATTTTCGTATGTGTCAGAAAGACAAGTCTTCACAGTCGTCCACCCTGTAATGAGAATTCCCCAACACGAAGAACGTATTGATCGCTGGAATTCCCTTATAGTTTTGCGCGTCCTGTTCAGTAGGTAACACATAAAAAATGAGCACACAAATGAACAGACATAGATTTGGATTCAGCTACCTCTGATTGGTCAAGCCCTGAAACTTACTACTAATAATATAAACGCGAAAGTTTGTGAGTATGTATATTTGTATGTTTGTTGCTCTTTCACGCAAAAACTACTGAACGAATTTGAGTGAAATTTGGAAAAGAGATAGCTTATACCCTGGATTAACACATAGGCTACTTTTTATCCCGGAAAAAGGTTCCTGCGGGATAATGGAAAGACGCGGGTGAAACCGCAGAGCGCAGCTAGTTATACATAAAAACTAGGACGATTCCAGAAAAAGCAGGCTGAGATCAAAGCTATGAATTTGACATTTGGTGAATCTCGTATACCCCAGCCAGCACTCGGTTTTCTATGAGCACAATTCACAAAATTATACCTATTACACTTATAACATAGTTTAGATAAGTTTGTTTCTAGTTATCTACCTTTTCTTTTCGTCGATTTTACTGTCCCTGTTCCAACATCAGTAGATCGATAGAATTCATAAAAAGTGTTTTAAAAACCAACGAAGAATATATCAAGATAAAGACTTCTAACGTTCGTCTTGAAACGGAAATGATCAGGATCATAGTTTCAAACTTCAACATCAATTATCTGGGATCTGCGGTGGGAGCATAAACGGTCGATTTGACAAACTCAACGTGCCCTCTTCACGCCAAGATCGAGAATTATGTGACCAAAATTCATTTTTATTTCACAGGAGTTATTTCGCTCAAATTAGTAAAATTGGTCAAAAAACTTTAACTAGGCTAAAATTTTAAAATAAAATCTAATTTACCGAAATTTGGTATGACATATAACTTACGGACATTTATAAAGCTGGTCATATTTTAATTAAAACAATAGAGTCGATATAATTTGACTACTTCGAATAATAAAACTGTGTTCATGGCAGGGATGTCGAAAATCAGTTAATTTTGTCTCGCGAACGATAAAGTAAGTTACATGCTACCGAATACCGATTAGACCGTCGATAACCCTAATTTTGATGAGAACATAATTATATCACATTTTACGAGTCGACGATTGTTCGAATTTATCAAGATAAACAATCTTAGAGAATGCAAAACCGAATCGACACCGTACCCTTAATAATCGATTACTAAAAATAGAAACCCCGATTATCATTTACTTCCAACATACCTACTCGTAATATATGCTTGTCGTAAAAGAAGCTAATAATGAATATCGATTTTCGATTAGGGACACGGAACAATACAAAAGCAAATATTTACGAAAGACTGTAAACATACAACAATTGAATAAGGGAATATTATTCTCGCCCTAAGGCACACAACGGGTTTTGCATGTTGAAAACAAAAAAGATGCTCAAATAAGCTACATGATAATATGGTAATAAATAGTAGATTGACAAGTAACGTAATCCTTTCTTGATTATTTTGTTAAACAGCTCAACTGTTTACTACTTTAATGTCAATTTGGATCCATTACTGTTTTGTGATTATATGCAGACCACGTCTTACTATCGGCAAACACCTGCTCGTAATTAAAATTGAGTGCATAGTTAACTAATTGCTATAAACATGCAGTAACTATAAACACACAGCCATGTGAAGCGAACTGAATAAATTAGCCTTAAAATTATTATTAATTATTATAGGTAGGTACTTGGGAAAAAAGAGCGATGCCTACGCGTAATTACTGTTATGAAAGAAATGAAAAAATAAAATGTAAATGTGGTATTTTCAAAGAGTTAATGAATACAAAAGAGAGCTTTGTCTACCAAAACGTAAAATACAGCTTCCACTTCATTTTTCCTATCATGTTCAGTTATTTCTGTCCAACACGAATATACAGGGCTCTTTATATACCAAACTTCTCCTAAGAGCACAGACATAAAAAGACATTAAAAGTACATATTTTACAGGTATAAAATATAAATTCAATAAGCAGTCGCAGTTTCATGAAGGCTGTCGCAAAAAAATATTTGGTTTAAATTCTGCGCTCAAATCTGTAGAATATATTATACAAATTCAAATTTCATAGCATTTAATTAAATTACAAGTGGGCATTGGCAGACCGAACAAGTGGCATCGTACTCGCTGCTAGGAAATATTATGTTTTTCTCCACACAGGGTATAATTCTGTTTGTGGTCATGGTATAAAATTCCTTTTTGGCGAGGCCTTTCTCGCGAGTAAAATTTTTAAGTAAGTAAATGTCGTTTTTCTTAGTTAGTCATGAGCATGACCCTAGTTTTATTCGAAACCACAGAACCTGGCCCGGGAGTTTGCTTGCGTCCAAGTTAATATTTTTCCATACAAACATTAATATCCTCCACACCTTTCATCATCATCGGCCTGTGTCAGTCTTTTGCTGGACATAGGCCGCATTTGCACCCCTTAAGAGTTGATTTAAAAAATATCTTAGTGCATTTATACATCACAAAAGAGAGCCACTTACTAGTAAATACGTCCGTGAATGAGTAAGGACTTTGAAGTTTACATGTATATAGATGACTACCCGCAACTAACTAGGTGACAAAGATACGTTCGGCGTTGGCTGAACTGATACAATCCCTCGGGAGCTCGTGCATACATAGATACCTTACCCTTCTTATAGCGCCTACTTGAGCCGACCTACTTACCTACCGTAATGGGAGTCACAGGGGCTTACGGGGCTCACCCAGTTGACCGAATGAATTTACTCAATTTATCTAGGTATAATTTTGAAGAGACGAAGTATTTTTATGGCTATTTTCAACACGTCGATAAAGAGATAAAGAGTTCGAATCCCATCTTGGCCCCGATGACTATATATTATGACAAAAAGCATTGTGAGGAAACCGGTATGTCCAAAAATTATTCAAAGACATGTCATATCTACCAAACCGCACTAAGGCAACGTTATAAATTATGGCCCATACTACATCAGAGACAAGGGATGTGTGTTGATCATGAAGGAATTAATCTCCGGAACTATTACTAATCCGATTTTGAAATTTATTTAAGGTACTAGAATGTCATAGATGCTTCACGAGCACAAGAAAATGCCCTACTACGAAGTTTCCTTATCGAAGGTACAAGCTCATTGAAGGATTTGACGTGACTATAATTGAGCCGTCGTCGCATCTCTCGGACATATTGGGCTAAAATCACGCTAGCTTTATGCTTGGAGATAGCTTGGTAGATGAGTTTTGAATGTTGTGGTTGTCGACGTGCAAGTTTTCTTACATTTTGAGAGATGCCAAACTGTCTCGTAACTAAATTACGCTTCCATCACCGGAGACTACCTACACATTACCTATAATATACTGGTCACTGCTTACATTTTAAGATAATAATGCGTTTTATAGTTAGACGACGTAGAGGTGAAAGTTGAAAGTGCCTCTGCGTGCTGAGCTTAGCTTAAAATATCGATACTTATACGAGCGTGAAAATTATTTCACACCAGTATTGGAAGTAAGGATAGGAGACATATAACACGTTGATGAAAGAAATCTAAAAGAAACAGAAAGTAACTTTTAGCAAAAAGGAGACTACTGAAAGAAAGAATTGTTATCAACTACTAAAACTTTATACCTACCTATTACAAACGACGACGGTTGAGTGCGGAAACTTTTTGGTTAAATGATAGTTTATTTTGCTTTAAATTTTCTAATTTTTCTCTTTTAGTTACAACAATTTATTGAATATATTTTTACAAATTAATTTTTATTACAGTCAAAATCGCACCGCAACTTCTTTGTTGGTTATATAATATAAATATCGGGGAAAAATAATTTTGGGTAATATTGCGTGTGCTATATAATTATATTCTATGATTGCGTTTTCTTGAGAACCCCTCCTTTACTTTTCATAGGATTTAGCGTGCGAGTGGAGCCACAAACGAAAACAGTATCAACAAATCATCACAACATATCCATTATAATACATGTTTACAAGGAAAGTTGAATATGACTCTGATGTCATAGCATGTTGAAACATACCAAAGCAAAGTAACCACAAAAAAATTCAGGATCTATCCATTACTTTCCGTCTTTGTAATAAATTAACAAACAACACATTTTAATAACTATAAAGCTGTCTTCAGTGTCTACTCATTAGTCAGTTCAATAATGTCAATATATTAAATGAAGGGTTCACGATATCTTTTGATCGCCCTGGCAGCCGGCAGTTTTATTCCGCAGTCTCTTCACAACCAAATGCAATGCTAATTGAGTATCGCGATTATGAAATGAAATATAATTTCGAATGAAAAATAATATTTTGCCATGTGAGTAATGGTAGACATAAAACGTAGATATAAAAAGAGGAAAATGAAATAAAATCTTGAATTCTTGTCGGATTGTGCGTCAACTGGCATTGTTCTCATAATATATGTAAGCCAATTGCGATTCTGTCTCGCGAGCGTAGATTACTAAAGAGCCTTTTCATTTCTGTAATCTTTGCATTAATATTCATTCCTAAAACATTTGAGGTAGAGGCTGTTTCTGATGAATAATAAATATCATTAGATGGTGAGTATTGAGTGAAATAAACATTTCCCTTTCACGCTACCTGCGATTATATTCCTAACATAATTTTCTGCGAAGAACTGTTTTGTCATATTGAAAACAATAAATTGTTCTATATTAAGAGTATAACAAGAACAGCTCTGTTGTGACGACTAAACAATACTAAGAAGATGATATATCGTATTATTTATACTCTACTAGCTGTTCCCCGCAGTTTCACCCGCCTGGGCTACAGTTTATGGCGATATAAAGTATCCCATGTCCTTCCTCAGGGTTTAAACTATCTCTGTATCAAATTTTATTTATATCAGTTGTGTTGTATAGGCGTGATAGCGTATATATTCCGTATACTCTAAAATGATTCCCGCACTTCGGTGCCCACCGCGTTACCCGCTGCGATGCGGCCATCACTGGCCACGGTGGGGGCAAGGGGCGCGCGGGCGGCGCGGTGGGTTTATTTTTCTATTAGATTGACATTTTAAATTCGTAATATCTGTTGAATAGAATGTCAGATTTCAACAATTCAAAAAGTAATCTACAGGTATTGGAACTATCTTGAATACGAATATTTATTTGGATAAGGATCAATATAAAAGTATGGATAACGTGGTCTGATTTTGGTCGGCATTTCTATCAACTTTTAAAACAAATATCGTTATAAATACAAAAAAAAAAATTGACAAATTATATACTAAAACCTTCCTCGAGACCACTCTATCTATTGGTGAAAACAACATGAAAATCGGTGCAGTAGTTTTTGAGTTTATCGCGAACAGACAGACAGACAGACAGACAGACGCGGTAGAGGTCTTTTTTGTTTCATAATATGTAGTGATATGACGTTTTGTAATGTTTTACAAGCGTCTACACTTTGTAGGCGCAATAAGTTAAAATTTGCTGTTCTATTGGATCGCATCAACTCTAGCGCTTTACAAACACTTCCTTTGGGCCTCAAGCAAACGCGATCGGACGATGTTTGTTTGCATTGCCTCTGTAGTATCCGCCTGGTAGATACTAGATAACTACTAGGTCCCCTGACCTGGAATAAATACTAGTATATACCTTTTAACATTATATGATAAATCCAGTTCAACCTTCGGAAATACCTAGATAATAGAATGCTTTATGTACTTGTGTAGTTAACCAAGTAGGTACCACACCAATCCATCATGTGAAAGAAAACCAATCCATATCCACAATTGCCTGTTCTCACATATACATAGGTATATTTACAAGCTCTCAATAAACAGCAGACACTAAAACCCTTTCAATATTCGATATTTCCTATATACTTCGGACAGACAACCATTCCAGAATGATTTAAAAAAAGCCGAGAGCCTAGATTCCAAGAATGATTTAAATAATTATTTACCTAGTAAAAAATCCCATTTTTCTGGATGAGCTGTTCTAGAGATAACCATCTAGATATACGAACATACTTACATAAGTACATACACTATGAGCTGATCATAAAATTGTAGCAGGTTTCTTGCTTTCATGTGTATCAGGAACTATATACCAACTAATAGATACCGATGCACAGATACGTTAATACATCCGATATGAACAGTGCACATTTACTGTAGGATTACCTGGAGGTAATCAAATGAAATACCATTGTTAACAGATAGATACGTTGATTAATTGACACAAGGGATTTAGTGTGTTAGGTATTATACTGTTATGGACAGTGGCTTTTGAATGGAGGAAGCGGCTTCGTGGCTAAGGAAGTGGCTTCTGTCTGAGTCTTCGCACCTTTATTGTCTTTATGGAAAGATTCTGAGAACAATCAATCATATCCCTTTCGCGGTACATTTATTAATATTTTCCCCGCAAGGAACTTTGCTCTACCGTTAAGAGACTAAAGCATTACAAATTCTGATTAATTTCAAGAAATAGAAATTTGACATTACCTACTTCTATTAGATTTACCTATGTCAAATTTATATCCCTAGTATTACAAACCGTGGATAGATCGGTTATTGAAATCGGCCTCAAAGGACATCGCATACAGTTTTATGATAGGTACGCATTATAAAGGTAAACATGAATTTTAATAAAGGTACCTGCAAAAATGTAACGATGTGCACTTTGCAGGTTTCTCAGAATGAGATAGATACCTTAGATTTATACCTCTGATTTTACGTTAAATAAATTCAATTAATGAATACAAAGAATCCTTACGCTTTATGGAACTCTGTTTTAGGGGAGCGGATTTATGTCGAATGGGGAGAGGGGAGAAGAAAAAAGGGGAGAGGATTTCAAACAGGTGCCTTATCGATCCTGTGTTAAATATTAAAAAATATGAAAATATCATGCCTACATCTA
Organism: Opisthograptis luteolata; assembly: GCA_931315375.2. Classification (NCBI taxonomy): domain Eukaryota; kingdom Metazoa; phylum Arthropoda; class Insecta; order Lepidoptera; family Geometridae; genus Opisthograptis; species Opisthograptis luteolata. Next base: position 11,192,551 of record OV928033.1, read on the forward strand.
TATAAAAACGACTTACAATTTTTTCTTCCTCTATAAGTAATATTCCAAAACAACAAAGGGGATATTCTTCTATACGTTACTGTCTTAGTCCGACCTATGTCTGGGATTAGAGATCTTGCAACGACTACAGAGTAGTTGATTTTTAGCCTACTCATTAGCGATAACAGTTCGTTGAGTATCATCACAGGAACTGCTGCAGACATATCAACGATGCAGCAACTCGTGCAAAGATCGATGCGTTCGTTTTTTCAACAAAATCCGAAGTGAAATTCAAAACTTGTCGATAGCAAAATTTCAAGTCCGTATAAAGAGAAATCTTATTAGTAGGTACAGTTACATATGTATTATATATCGCACTATTTAGATGACATAAAAGCTTGGGATTGTAGTGAACTCGCTCCAATTCAATCAATTAGCAATCAGAAAAATATTGTCAATGTGATCGCGCCGTAAAAATTTACCTGCCGGGCGTTTCTTGCCTACTCCTTAGCCGGAGTAAGGAGGTTGGAACAGGCGTAGCTAGTTTTAAGTTTTACGTTTTAAAGTGATCACATCTTAATAAATAAATATATTGTAGTTTGAAGTTTGATGAGCTCAGTATTTACCCGAATCGCAGGTGCGGTGGCAATGCCACTTGGTAGAATCTACGGTAGAAATGGTGCGAGGCGCCACATTCGCAGGTGCCAAGAGGCTCGCACTGCGTGACCTCGTAGTTCGTGACCTCGTTAGCACCATCGTCAATAGTAGTATAAAACCATGGAGTAATTATTTGGTTTATTCAATCTCAAATTATTCGGTCCCAGCTTGGGCGCCAAGTTTAACTGTCATGTAAATAACAGGAGTAGACTTGAAAACATATGATGAAAAATAATACGTTTTCATGTTCAGTTGTTCAATTTGGTAATACCTACTACTAGCAATTAGTATAATAATATAATCTTCCTACATTCAATATCTGTTTTGAAATACGATAGAACAATTGAATTTAACAGTTTGCCTAAGTAAGTATTAGTTTCATTTTAATTAATCTAGCCTAGACTTATTATAAGATTACCATGATTGGTATATCTAGTGCTGTGCTAATTAATAAGGCTTAGAAGACTGCTGATCTCTCACTCTTTATGTCGACCCGCTGCGCTCTTCTGGGACTTACATTATTTAACCTTTATATTTTTTTTACCACAGACTCCTTGCGTATTTTATGTAGAGTAGTAATGATTATTTTATGATGAATAGTTATGATCTATAGATACTTAGTCCAGCAGAGATAAACAAAGTTGGCTTTGGACGATGTTTTAATGGAGATGTTAATGACTTGTTGGCGTTGGGCGACGTTAATGAAGAGGGCGGCAAACAAAAACGCCGTCAAAATAATAAATTTAATACCATGAGATTTTTACCTAAGTGTAGAAGATGAAAGGTCGATTGCCCATCACAGACGACATGGCAGCTTTATTGAGAAAATAACTGAGGAGGGTATAGCGAGATGACGGGTAAGCTACATATTGTATGAGCTAAATAAAAGAGGTGGTTGTCATGTCGTACAAGGAGGTAGAACAGATTTTAAAACAGGAAACAATCGTACCAACAAAAGCCGAAATTTAAATCAAATTAATGAACTAGCTATGTTAATTTGTTAATTGAGACGAGTTATCACTGAAGTCAAGTCCGTTTAACAATTTTATTACTTCATAAAGCAAAAACATTTTTTTAAAGGAAAATAGGACGAGAATTTACAATATTTCACATTAGTTTCGGGCCCTAGCACTACCAGCGAGTTCCTTTCGTTATTGGTACACGGCTCTCAGCCAAACGTCGGATCAGAGTTTTTAACTTTAGTGTTAGCTGCCAGTACAATACTGGAATTGAAATAAAAGATTAAAGTTACAGAAATACAGATTTGGGTCTTTATATTAGCGACGGACGAATTATTGTATTATTGTACGAATTATTATTATTATTGACGACGCGGTAGCCGAGTTGGTAGTGTCCCTGCCTGCGAAGCTAGCGGTCCCGGGTTCGAATCCTGGTAAGGGCAAATGTATGTGTGATGAGCACTAATGTTTGTACCTGAGTCTTGGATATTTCTATCTATATAAGTATTTATTTCTCTATTTAAGTATGTATATCGTTGTCTAGTACCCATAACACAAGTTTCGAGCTTAATTTGGGGCTAGGTCAATTTGTGTGAAATTGTCCCCGATATTATTATTATTATTATTATTATTGTCAACTTCTCAAAGTCTTTATGAAATTTGCGCATCTGCGAAAAAAAACACCGGCTAATCTGTACCTTTTGTATAATAATATTTTAACAAATAATGTTCTAAATTCTTCTAACTTATACCTTTCATGCTATTTTACATCATATTTTTGTACCAGTGGCTGACCGAGCACTTCCACCACAAGGAGTATCTTTGCTCCGCTAGTCGCTGTCAGTTATCTGATACAGCTTACTAAACTAAATTTTACCCGATGTTACCTAAGTGACGATGTGGTCGAAGGCGACACCACGCTAGACCTGGAACCTGGAATGGGAACTGGCTTATATAAGTGAGGCTCCTGGAACATGATGATGTTTTCCCTCACAGAATGCTAAATGTAGGATTAGAACCCATGACCTAAGGTCGCAATGCTAGTCACCGTCATTGCCACTTTGCTCTAACAACATCGCTTCGATTACGTTGCTGTGATCTAAAACAAGAAGGACTTATCGATATGTCATGTCTTATGTCATAATATGTCATTTTAGTCGTAATCTGTCAAGCCCTAGTACTAAATTGACGTATTATGACATGAAATATCGATCCAAAACCACGGATAACGGATCAGGATCGATTATTAATTTCGGGCGTTGCGGACATTCTTATTTTTCATTACTCATGTGTGGGTATACATAAATTCAATGTGTATTCATTTATTTAAAATATATCTACCTATCGATATCCTCATACAGCATCAAATTTTAATATACACTTAGATATTATGCGGAAAAAATGTATTTATAAACTATATAGTATATTTATATTGCCGCAGTTACATTTTATTATGATTGTATCATAAAAGTTAACAATAGGTACTCGAAACCCTAAGTAGGTAGAGAAAGTCTTAAAAATGGGTGGCACTCATACTTAAATATGATGATAGCATTCACTAAGTTTATCATTGGTATATTGTTTATGTTCTCATTTAACCTTATCTAAATGGTATACTTTATTGCTTTCGTAGGTCATATATATGCTGGCCTATATTGTGCTATAGATAGGTGTGTATAAGAGTATAGTGTACCTATATACCTGATCACCTATATCTCGCAGCTATGAAATAGTGCCCGAGAAGTTTTATCGATTCTATTCATCGGCGTCTTATTTTACTTTAAATTTGAAGTTATTGTGAAACCTGGTTGTGACTTGTGCCGCATTGCTTATTCCGCCCCAAATCGGGATGATCTCGACCCTTATAATTAAATGTCGTCAAAGTACAAGTGGGTAAGGTCCTTCATCTATGCCGCTTGAACGTCTTGATCCTGCTCGGGTATATTTTGTCGCTACGCTTTAATCTTTCTTGAGAATTAAATAGTTCGACAACCGTACCTAAGTAATACGGATAGTAGGTATAGGTAAGATTTCGTAATGCAACGACTGTAAATCACACTTCTTACTCAGATTTCCAACAAAATGAATACTGACGTGAAATTCGACGGTGGCTGTCTTCGCGATTAATTGATGATCCCCAGCAAAGCGTAAAGCTAACTTGTCCACAATTTCGTTTCGTACAAGTTTAAAACAGAAATATGGCAGCCAGTATAATACAGTGTCGTAAAATTACAGGAGGAAAACCCCTGATTTTTGTATTACGAGCGTATGAGTATGTTAATGATCAAACTGATTTAACAACCTTGTAAAGCCCTTTACGTACCTATAATTATACTAACATGGTATTCGTGAAGGTTCAATTTATATAAGTATGTAAATAGCGAAGTGAATCTTGGTTCTCTCGATGAAAAATTTATCAACTACTATTTTACTCTGACTGCATGGTTTTTTTTTTGTCATTTAGTTTCGTTTACGTGTACACAACTTTGTTTATATTCGGGATAGATATGTTTGTCATTTCTCTTTCTTTCTTCTACAAAATAATGGTGTATTTTCGTGTGAATTTATCATTTCATAGATTGAATTTGTTACTTTTTCCGGAGACAAAAAGGATAATAAACTTGTTTAGTCACTGTAGAAATGAATTCGAATTTCAACCTTACTTTTTCATTTCACGCAGGATTGTCCATATTTGGGATACAAATTTAAAAAGGTCCCATGTTTATTCAAATTGTTTCTCTGGTTTGCCTTAACTCGAGCACAAGCAACTAAGTTTGTTTTAAAATGTTGGAATAATAACTTTGCTTCAAATATGAGCTATTGTGGGTGGGTGAGGCTTGGCTTGACCCGTTGAATTTATAGCCTAGTTCTAGGTCTTGGCTTGAGGAACTTTATGCATTCAGTATAAATGCGTCTAACCAATCCATTTGCAACAATGCATATTTCCTTCATCCTTAATTTCTAATTTACAAAGGGGTTTTTAACTTACTGATTTATTTTCCGGGCACAAAAGTGTCTTTAAACGAACTAGCCTCTACGTGCCTCTACACTAAATAAATAAGAAACAATTTTTTCAGTGAGCACTTCAGCAGAATTTTGCCCTCATAACCTGTGATTCTATTCTATATATCATACACGATCGCTACTATTATAAATGCTAAACTGTGATTGTTGGTTTGTCCTTTTTTGATGAATGGACGTAATTTTTAGAACACCCTTTTACATAAAGATAGGTTTTGGGCCGGAGAGTGGCATAGATTACTTTACTATCCGTGAAAATGCACGGTTCCTTTGGATTAAGCCGTGGGGCACATCAGAGTGGGATCATCTATAGAGTTGGTGGTAATAACATTACCTATAAGTGTAATAGGTATAATTTTGTGAATTGTGCTCATAGAAAACCGAGTGCTGGCTGGGGTATACGAGATTCACCAAATGGCAAGTTTATAGCTTTGATCTCAGCCTGCCTTTTCTGGAATCGTCCTAGTTGTTATGTATAACTAGCTGTGCCCTGTTGTTTCAACCGCGTCTTCCCGTTATTCCGCAGTAACCTTTTTCCGAGATAAAAAGTAGCCTATGTATTAATCCAGGGTATAAGCTATCTCCATTCTAAATTTCATTCAGACCCGTTTTGTAGTTTTTGCGTGAAAGAGTAACAAACATCCATCCATCCATCCATAATCACAAACTTTCATGTTTATAATATTGGTAGGATATTTTCTTACATATGGATACATACTAATCTATGTGTCCTTTTCAGCTGTATGCTGTGGTGTGCGTCATCTCACAATTCCAAGAGTACCTCCAGGGACGTGGCACAGCTACTTTCGATTACGATGACCGGGTGAGTGGTAGTGACGACAATCTCCCCTCATAAAAAGAGAGCTTATTCTTTAAGAAAACATTGCCCTGCGTTACATGCCTTTTCTATTGGTATCTAGAGAAGAACAGTAAGCATATAAAATGAAGAATAGAGCAGAAAGGAATTATTTGCGCACAAACTACGCACATACGTTCTTTGTAACTCAGACCCATCACTTGGGGTTTTTCCACAAATTGTAAGTTATTAAATTAGCATACTACCTGGTCTACAGTAAAGTTGCACTCGGGCCCCAAAATACAGGCCTCGTGCTTAGTTTGGGGTTATATTGTATTGTTAAGTGAGCTTCCGTTTCTGTTACACGGAGAAAAAAGACCTTCCGAAATACAGAAGGAATTAGTTTTCCTTTTGAGTCAAAAGGCTAGGACTTTTTTCAGGAGATAAACTAAGGTATAAAATGAGGATGGAAATGTTACATTTTGGATGAAACCACTTCTTGAAGGTAAGACTCAGAAGGAAAGTCAGGAATTTTTTCTCAGTGTAATTACTATTTGTTCAAATAAAATGTTATCTTTATCTAATATCGTTGCTAGCTAACCTCGATGTTTTGATCAATTGATATTATAGTCACAGAGGGCTGAAGTTGAGAGTATCAGTGTCGTGAGGAGTGGGTGTTGTTATCGTAAAATAATACGTCCCGACCCGCATTCGATTTAGTATTGTGTGTGTAGCAACAGTATCAGCGTATCTACTTACAAATCAAACAATCGCGACGCAAATACTCATTCTTTTATTTTTCTTTTACTTCTAAGCAATAGACCACAAGTCACCTGATGTTATGTGACTATATGATCGAAGGTGGCACCACGCTTTATACACCTGCTCACTTGCTCTCAATTGAGGATGCCGGAACACACCGATAAATCCTTGGCAACACGGTGGTAGCTCGCCAGGTGAGCACTATAAAATGCCCTACCTTGCAAGCACTTATAAAACAACGACCTCCATAACACTGAAGCATTTAATCCATCTTCAAAATAAAGATACATATTCCAATATTGATGAATACTTAGACGTTTTGTGATACTTTATACATCAATGGAACCACAGCAAAAACGAAATCAACAAGCATGAGCTTTAGAACTGCGTTATACAAGATTATTTTGTGAAAATAGTGACAACATAACCTATAATAAAATGAGTCATTGAACTTAGCATTATCCGCTTTTTAAAAACTCCGAGGCTACTGTACTGTATACCAACTCCATCTAGCAGAGAAGGATAGTACTACCTACACTTGAGTAACTGACCATACTCCCAAATCGATAAGATTCGTGCAAGAAGTTCCTGCAAGTGAGAATAGAGGGCACTCCCTGTACCAAAACAAAACAAAGCCATTAGATTAGTAGATTTTAATTTTCCTCTACAAAAATGACGCAGGAAATGTCGGAGGTAATGGCAGCACTTCGAGCGATCCAAAAGGATCTTGATGAACAGAGAAAATTGATAAACAAAACTGCAGAAGAGGTGGCAGAAAAAGTAACAACTAACATAAACAAAATAATTGAAGAAAAAATTCAAATTCTTGAAGAAAAACACGAAAGCCTTAAGTTGAGAGTGGAAAATCAAGAAAGTAGAATATATTACTTAGAGAAACATGCAAGGCTACGTAATCTAATATTCTTTGGGCTAAAAGAAGATGAAAATTCATACCATAGTATGGAAAACAATATGATAGATTTTATAAATAAATATCTCTCAATAAAAATAGATTTTAAGGACTTAGAAGTTGTAAGAAGATTGGGAAAAAAGACTGAAAAGCCACGACCCGTAGTAGTCACTTTTGCAACCCTGGGGAAGAAGATTAGTATCCTTAAAAACAAAGGAGCTCTAAAAGAAACACCGTATTATGTAAAAGAGGACTATCCCCCCTCTGTTCTACAAATAAGGAAAGAGCTGCAAGAGCGAGTAAATGCTGAAAGGGAAAAGGGTAATAAAGCCATAATAAAATATGACAAGCTTGTCATATTAGAGAACACACCTAAAAATAATAAAAACAAAAAACGAAGCCTCCCAAACTCGCCGGAAAATGCCCCTAACAATTTTGCCCAGCAAATACCCCATGTAAGTAAAAAGAACAAAACTGTACCTGCCCTTACAAAGCAAAGGTCTTCGAGTCTGACCGATAATGTACTAAAACCGGGGATATTAAACTATGTGACAACCAAGATCAATAATAACAACACAAATAAAGAATACAATGCCACCAAAGCATAGCAACGAGCACTTCAACCCCTCCCAAAAAACCAAAATGAAGAAAATACAACAATACCCAAAACACACCTCCCAATCCGGCCGGTCACCGTGGGGGGAAAAGACCGAAACCCTTCAGAGACAAATAACTCAAATAAGTTGGAACCTACATATAATAACCTACTCTACATTGCAACATACAACGTAAAGACGTTATCATCACATGCCCGCCTTTTAGAACTCATGGAAGCGCTGAAAAATACAAAATTCGATATAATTGGCTTATCTGAAATTAGAAGGCGAGGAAATTCAATTCAAGAATATGAAAACGTTATCCTTTACTACATAGGAGAAACTCCAGGCCTTTATGGCGTGGGCTTTCTCGTAAAAAAATACCTAAAAGCCCACATCGTGAGCTTTATTGGTCTGTCAGAACGAGTGGCTCTACTGACGCTAAATATTAATAATTTTAAAATCAGTTTGATACAAGCGTATGCCCCAACAGAAGCTGCAAAGGATGAAGAAATAGAGCATTTCTATGATACTATCGATAGAGCCCGAAAAATAGCAGAGGAGAACATAATAGTCATGGGGGACTTTAACGCCAAGATTGGTCAACCGAAACCAGAAGAAAATATGATCATGAAAAACTATGGCTATGGCACAAGAAACAGCAGAGGCGAACGACTGATAAGTTTTGCATATGAAAATAAACTGGCTATCATGAATACTTTTTATAAAAAGAAGAATAGCCAAAGATGGACCTGGCGTTCTCCAGGTGGCTCTATTAAAAACGAAATAGACTATATATTAACTAATTTAAAGAACAACGTGCAGAATATACAAGTCATCAACCTGAATTATAATACAGACCACAGATTCTTAAGAGCAACTTTTCTTATACAAAAATTAAAAGTAACTCGAATGAACTACACTAGCAACCCAAGAAGTTCACTAAGAAATGAAGAGGAAATATCGAGATTTAAACAGTCACTTGCCGAATCCAACGAAGACCTTATGCTCTGCCAACAAACCAACTCTGTACAAGAATGCTATGATAAAATAGTCAATATTTTAGATACTAGTCTGAAGAAAGCTATTATATATAACAGAGGTAGAGTAAGAAGCAGTGCGATATCTCCCCATACCACAGAGCTAATCCAACGTAGAAGAGCTCTACAAAAAATCAAACCAAAGTCGCGAGCTATGAAAAATGAATTAAAAGCACTGTACAAACTAGTAAGTAAATACGTTCGAAGAGACTATGCGACTCATCGTAAGATTACTATTGAAAAGCACATTAACTCTACAGGAAGTCTTAAAAAAGCTTACAAGGAACTACGATCTCATAGAGTATGGATAGAAGGACTTCAAAACGCTCAAAACACAACGCACGACCGTAAAGGTATACTAAACATAGCAACCAGCTTTTATGAAAACTTGTACAGCGCTCCAGTACATCAATATGTTATTCAAAATGAATTAGAATCTGATGACAACGACATGGAGATAAAACCAGTGGACGAAACAGAAATTATATTGGGAATTAAAAAGTTAAAAGCAGAGAAGAGCCCAGGACCTGACAGAATAACAAACGAGGCCATAAAAATAGCAGGTCCCTTCCTGGTAGACCCTTTGACTCATTTATTCAACCTTGTATTAAGTTCCTCTACAACACCTACACAGTGGTCAGAGTCTGATATAATATTGCTGTTTAAAAAAGGCGACCCACTAAACATAGGCAATTATCGGCCAATTAGCCTACTTCCAACCCTGTATAAACTATTTGCTGCAACTATAGAGAAAAGAATCAGTTGTACATTAGAGAAAAGTCAACCAATCGAACAAGCTGGATTCCGAAGGGGCTTTTCTACTATAGACCACATCCACTCTTTAGAACTGATTATAGAGAAATATCAAGAATTTCAACGTTCACTCTACATAGGATTTGTTGACTATCAGAAAGCCTTTGATACAATACTACACCCCGCAATATGGAAAGCTTTACAATCACAAAAAGTGGAGGAAAGATACGTACAAGTCTTAAAATACTTGTATGAACACAACACTAGTAGAGTAAAACTGGAGAGTGCGGGACCACCCTTCCCCATCAAAAGAGGAGTAAGACAAGGCGACCCTCTATCACCCCGAATATTTATAGCAGTACTGGAATTGATTATCGGCAAATTAAATTGGGAAAAAACAGGTATATGTATAAAAGGTAAATATATCAGCCACCTGAGGTTTGCCGATGACATTGTCCTGCTATCTGAAAATAGCACCAAGCTGGAGTCAATGTTAGTAACTTTACAACAAGCAAGCAAAGAGGCAGGACTAGAGATGAACCTGTGCAAAACAAAACTCATGACAAATGCCGCAAAAAACTCTATATGTTTAGACAACACACCGGTAGAGTACGTTGAGAGCTATGTATATTTAGGGAAACATATTTCCTTCCAAAAACGAAACAACGATATAGAGATAGATAGAAGATTATCAACGACATGGAAAAAGTTTTGGAGCTTAAAGGAAATCTTAAAAAGTCAGATGCCTATTAAAATTAAAAGAAAAGTCATGGACACCTGTCTGTTACCAACACTAACCAACGGCTGTCAGACCTGGAAGTTCACCGCAAGGGTTAAAAATAAAGTCAGGTCCTGCCAACGAAGCATGGAGAGAAGTATCACAAAAATTAGAAAATGTCAAAAAATTCGTCACACTACAATCAGACAAAAGACGGGGGTAACAGATGCTCTCACCTACGCCCTGAGGTTAAAATGGACATGGGCAGGCCACGTAGCGCGAATGAGCGACGATCGCTGGACAATCCGCACAACGTCATGGCCAGGCCCAGTGGGCACCCGGAAAACAGGAAGACCTTTATCCAGATGGGTGGACGACATCACACAAATAGCAGGCAAAGACTGGCAAACAGTAGCCAATGACCGAGACCACTGGAGTTCTCTGGAGGAGGCCTTCACCCTCACAACCTGAGGGGTTCATGCATTATTTTTATAATTTGTTATATTTTATTTTTTCTATTTTTTACAATTTTTATTTTATTTTATTACAAATCATTCTATATTTTATAATTATTGAGAAAATGAAATTTAATCTATTTATTTTATTAATTATTAATTTTTGATTTAACTCATGTACATTTTACTCTGTTTTTAATATGCATGAAATAAAAGGCTTTTTTATTTTTTATTTATTTATTATTCCAATATTTATGAAATTGAAATTTCACCAATAGTCGCATAAAATCAGTGAGAAAATGATGGATTATATTAACTACTAAAATATATTTCTTATCTGAAACTCAGCATGTTTAAAATCATTTCAACGAATAAAATCATTTTCGATCAATCCTTGAATTTCCGTGAATACTTGTTATTTTCCTATCAATATTTTTCAGTTACACTTTTAATTTAAAATGTAATAACACTGTTTTAACCCCTGAACGATTTTCTACCTGTTGTTTACCGTGGACCTCATATCTGATGACCCCTACGCGTTAATTTAGGCGAACGAACGCGCAATTACGGTGGACGACGTGGCGACGGGTAGTTCGATTTATTTTTCAATCGCATCGAGGAAATGATCGCATTCCATACAAAAATGGTGCTCTAGCAAAATATCGCTCAGTTTTATGTTTACTCTTGTAATCGTTCTCCATTTTGGAAAGCTTGATGGTCGACAGCCGTTGACAGTGTGAGGCTCGAACGAAATTGACGTTGATGACCACGAATTCGTTTACCGGTTCAGAGGGTAGCAGATTTCCACATCATTTTGCAGCAACTCTTACAAACTGCAAGTGGTGTGCTGTGATGGCATAAATAAATAACCTATCAGCCGTTGATGCTTCAAATAGAAGAAATCAACCATCTTTGGACAATGTTGAATAACTTTTGTCGCTTCAATATTTTGTTATATTTTGGTTTTACAGTTTTCTGGTGAACACACCTTTTAACTACTATTTTTTGTTAATTTCACCATATATACACATAAACATTGCCAAGGTTTTTAATAAAATAATAACGCCCACACAATGACATACCTAACTGCGCCCCCTAACTAGGAGACCTGTAACTAATGTATCAGAAACCAAAACACCCGGACAAGGATAAATAAATGCACTTATTTTTACAAGAAACAAACATTTCTTCCGTAGCGGGAATCAAACTCGCGACCTCCACTTTACAGTCGGTCGTCCACTAATTGCGCCACATCGGTCGTGTACTGTGGTGGTCGATAATAATTAATCTAAGAATATATTTATCATCCATGATAAAATGTCTGTCGGTATCTCCAGTCTGACAAGTTGTTTACTTGTCATCTCGTCACAATAGAAGCTACTGAACTGGTATTAATGCAGTTTTACATAGCGCTGAACATGAGGGTTGTATTTTTGCACCCTTTATTTCTAGGCTGCGCAAATTTTTTTTTCATTCGCAAAGCGCTCAATAAAATGTGTTATTGGCGGTTTGAAAAATCCGAAACTCGGGCTGGCCACCAGCGTATCTGCCAACCAGCAGTGGTGGATACCACATACTCTCTCTCACACTGAGAAAAATAATCTGACTTTCCTTCTGAGTCTTACCTTCCAAGACCGATTCCTTCCTTATTTTACCATAGTTTTCCTTCTAAATCACAATTCCTTCCCTTTTGACTCAGAAGAAAACGGTATTTCGGAAGATTTTTTTTCTCCGTGCAGAGAGAAGGCCTTTTTTTTTTTTTTTTATTTTTTTTTTTTTTAATTTGTTCCGTCTGCCGCCTTTTGGTGGGGCGGGAGGGGGTCACTGTAATAGTCTACCCACCCGCCCCGACGGACAGGCCCGGAACTCCCTCATTCCGGGCCCACAACATAAAGGCACCTAGGCACCTAGGAGGGGGGGAGTCTAGCTAGTAGCGACACCCCCCCCCGACAAACAACCAACTAGCTTGCTAGTTTGGGCGGGAGGAGGCGGACAAACGCCTCCTTCTACCACCCAAATACACCCAAAGTGGGCGGGAGGAGGCGGACAGAACGCCTCCTGCTACCGCCCAGTTAACCCAACTAGTTGGGAAATACCCCTACTAGTGGGGCGGGAGGAGGTGGGCAAAACGCCTCCTTCTACCGCCCCCCCGCCTCCGCCGGATCGGGTCAGAGAGAGGATCTGCCTCCCTGACCCGCTCCGCGGCCTCCTTCTGCTTGATTGCGTATTCGCAGAAGGAGGCCATAGCCTGCCACACCGTGTCGCTGCCGAGCATCGCAACTATTATGCTCGGCAGGGACAGGTTTCCACCTACGTGTGCTGAAAGTGTGTGTCGCTGTGTTGAGAGAGCGACACACACTTCCAGCACGTGGGGCGCAGTATCTTCGGGCGCCCCACATTGGTGGCAGGCTGGGGTCAGCTCACGTCTAGCGATGTGGTGCAGGTATTTTCCGAAGCATCCATGCCCGGAAAGCACCTGCACCAATCGGTAGGTGAGCGACCCATGCCGCCGCCGCATCCACTCCTCGAGGACCGGTCGAATAGCCCCCACCGTCCACTCGCCTGGCACCGGTGGGGCCAGGTCCTCCTTCCACCGCCCTATTAGGGCGGCCTGCGCCTGCCTCCGCATGCGCACTACCTCCTCCCAATCTGGGGGCTCTCCGCGGGCTCTTCTCGCCGAGATGAAATTATACACCTCGGCGAGGACTTCCGCTTCGAGCTCCCAGGGGGGGTCAGCGGCGAGTACGCATGCGGCCGTCCAGGACACCGTCCGGTATCCGCGTATCGCCCTCGTCGCGATGACCCGCTGCGGACGTCGCAGCAGGGCCTTATTCGCGCGTCCGAGGGCGTCCGCCCAGACCGGCGCCCCGTAGCAGGCCATACTCCTTGCTGCAGCGGAGTACAGCCTGCGGCAGTTGGCGCTTGGGCCACCCACGTTGGGCAGCAGCCTCCCTATTGCGGCAGCGGCACTTATGACCTTCGGGGCCATTTGAGCGAAGTGAGCCCCAAAGGTCCACCTCCCGTCTAGGGTGAGGCCCAGATAGCGCATCTGGGTCCCCACCCTGATCGGGACCCCGTCCAGGATAACTTGTGTGCCTGAAGGGGGTCCCCCCCGAGGCCCATGGAACAGTAGGGCCTCGGTCTTGGAGAGGGCAACCTCCAAACCGAGGGAGCGGATGCGGTCGACCACCAGGGCTGTCCCCACCGTGGCCAACCGCAGCGTCGCTCCCAGGTCCCTCCCCCGGGCCACGACTAGGGTGTCGTCCGCGTAGCAGGCGACCCGCAGACTTGCGGGAAGCGTGCCGCGGAGCACCCAGTCGTAGCCCACGTTCCACAGTAGGGGTCCCAACACTGACCCCTGTGGAACGCCACAGGCCACGCGACGGCGCCTCAGGCCGTCGCGTCCCTCCACCAGGACCTCGCGGTCGCAGAGGTAGTCGGCCAACAGCCTCCTCAGATACAGGGGCACTCCATGGTACGCAGAGAGAAGGCCTGTGTCAGCAGTGGGAATGTAATAGGAATGTTGATAATGATGATTAAAAATGAGTAGAATGTCCCAGCATGTCCAGTATTTCACCACTTATCAAATCTGTTCTATGGCTCGCTCAAATCAGTAGCTCACTCAAGCGCAGGTTTCGACCTATTTGGGTGGCTAGTAGCTATAACACCATTACGTTTTCGTTCAACTAGTTTTACAACGTACTCATGCGTGGCATCCCCTTGTAAAAGGTGTAAACTAGACGATAAAATGTTTTTGAATAAACAAATAAATGTTCCTTCTCTTCTCATATAATGCAGAGTTTTTACTCTGAAAGAACGTAAAATGGAAACGATAAAGCTGCTGGTGAAACCACGGGGCGCAGTTTAATCTGTTACACAATAAATCCCTACATAGTGGTAACGTTAATAGTGGTATCACAATGGGACGGCTTCTCGACTTGCCGGTCATGCTGTGCCAAACGGTTGATTGATTAACTTACCTTCTATACGCAATATATTTTAGAGAACAGTGATTAAGATTGACCATTTTGTACATATCATACATGTTCAGTGGTTATGTGCAAAATGCCTCCCGATCGCACTATTTAAACTTTAACCTGCGACGCAAACAGACGAGTGTTAAAAGTTTAACGTCTGTCTCTGTATCTGTCGGTAGTACCGACGTAGCTCCCAAGCGGTTGAACAATTTTGCTTTATTTTCATTTTTAATAAAAATTTTATGTATATGATTAATGTACATGATTAATGACTATTTTTGTAGATTTAAAAAACACTGCTGGGACAGTCTAATGGCTCGTTTACACAGTGCGTGCTGCTGCCTGGCCAGTAGACAGCTACTCGGTTTGTCTACTCGTACGCCAGTAGCTCGGCTCGCCTTTGCTGTCTACACCACACCTAGCTACTGCTCAGTCCGAGTCGAGTCGCGATGTCGAGTGAACTTGTTTTAATAAAAAAACGGTGATACGCTCTATGACAACAATTTTATGTCAGGAATTGGAAAATATCTATAACCATAGCCAATATAAGAAAAAAGAGCTTAAGAAAAGGATTTGGATTAGAGAATGGATGGCTAGAAGATCTTTAGGGGCAACACGTATGATTCTCAACGAGCTTTACCATGAAGACCCCCGAGAATATAAAGCAGTGATGAGAGTGACACCTGAAGTCGAAAGACTTTTAAATTTGATAAAAACAAAAATAGAACGTCAAGACACATTGATGAGAGATGCCATAGCAGCAAGGGTGAAGTTGGAAGCAACTCTGTGTTTCCTAAGTCATCTCTTAAAAAGAGCGAGAGAAAGGAAGAGAGATTATGAACCATATAATCTACCACGCTGGCCCAGTGCGGGTTAGTGGATTATCGCATGGCTTTGAACGATGTCACGATGTTTTCCTGCCCGTTTCACTCGTACACATATCATCTTTATAGTTCGTTCAGCCGTCACGAAGCTGAGCTTTGGAACAATGTTACAAATTTATAAACACACAAACATTCGCAATTATAATATTACGCTATAAAAAGATAAGATAAACTAGGGTACCTAGTATAGAATAGCATCGTAGCACATTATTTACAGCCAATGTCACGCTACAATAGTTAGCGTGTTATTAGGAGATATACATTACTTAAAAAACCCTTGACAATTTATTACAAACTGTCTAACAGAACTGTCCCAATGGTACCACTCTCTGCCTTACACTGTGCCCATTGAAATACTGTTCGCCTACCTTCCACGTCCGAAGGGACTAATGGTCTATCTACCGACCACAGCGTCGTCGCCTTTGTTATGGATTTATAGCTTTAAGGTTATTGATGTTTTCGTCACGTTTCGTTAGCTGTAGGTCGGAGAGGATAAAATCGTATCAAAAACGGAAAGTTTTTCATCACATTTATACGATGCGTCTGAAGTAATCATCATCATTATCAGCCTTTCACATTCCCACTGCTGGGACTCCGACCTTCTCTCAGAGAGAGAGTATGGGTTGTAATCTACCACGCTAGCCCAGTGCGGGTTGGTAGATGTCGCATGCCCTTGAATGTTGCAGTTCTTAGACATGCCGGTTTCCTCGCGATGTTTTCCTTCACTGTTTTGGGCGATGGCTAATCCGCACATAACTTATTAAGTTATAGGTGCGGGGCCGAGAGGATTCGAACTCGGTGTCGGCGTCTTGTAAGTCGCACGCCTAACCGTTCGGCCACCATCGCTACAAAGAATGAATGAAGTAATAACAAAATAATATTAGTCAATGTATAGCATATTCCCTTGCCAATATGAAAATACAATTGGATTTAATATCAAACTTCAAACTGCAAAACAATTAGTTAATTTTTTGCCAAAGTTGTTGTTTTCTCTCGGCAACATTTTCAATTTGCTCTCTTAAAATGAAAAGAAAACTTTTTCAATCACGTTTTAAAACCTTATACAGTTTTCCATTAAAAGTAACATAGCTTGCAACTAGTCGAGACCGAAACTAATTTGTTATCATACAGCCTGGCGGGTCAAATCGACCACAAATGTTAACTTTACACGGGATCCATTAGCCTGCCCCCGACATAAGGGTCGATGAATCGAATCTACTGCTATTTATCAAAGCGGCTCTTTTACGTCATTTTTTTCGCCTGAAATTGTTACGTCAATACTACTTATACTAACAATCGGTGAAGGAGTTATATTTTCATACATACTTGTGTGTCGTATATATTTATTATTCTGCGCTTTACAACGCATTGCGAATACGCGTTTGAGCTGACTGTTGAGAATTATAATTTAATCTTGCCCCGCAGCTGCTCGCATTATCTTATGAAACCTTGCGAGAGTTTGACGTATACTGAAGAACTTTATTCACTAAGCACTGCCTATATACATACAAGCTCTTTAAATTCTTTGATGGTTGGTACGCGTTGCGTAGCTGGCGGCGGTGCAATACACGGTGACGGCGCAGCAGACGCTCACCACCAGCTCGGCGATGAGCAGCCGCCGCCGCTCCGCCGGCCGCCCCATGCCCAGCCGCGTCGACGTCGATGACTTCTCCGAAGCCCCCTCTATGGCCATGCCTCGTAAGTAAATGCCGTCGCGCATGCCACTGAGCGTTTGTCTATAGCTTGCGAAAATTTATGATTGTTTCAGTGTTGCATGTTGATGTTTACGATCCAACAAATCTGTTAGTCTTCTGTATTTTACTCTTTATATGTTTACTTTTTTGTCTGTCATAACGCTGTATGTAATTAGTAACTCCTAAAAAGGCATTGAACTTGAAATTATCAGACACAAAACCCCACCTAATACCTAATCAAATTAAGTATAATTTCCTTCATTACCATTGCATTTGGACCACTTAAAAACGATGGTCAGAACCGATAAGCCTCTATAAATTTGAGCTTTCGAACGATCGTTTTACCTTATTCATGTCAAGAACACAATGGCTTAGTCACAGCCCCATTGTGAAAACCACCCTGTAATAAATGTTCTTATAATTATTAATAAATTGAAACGATAGAAATGTAGTAATAGGTAATTTGTATAGAAAATATGAACCAAAAGTATAGTTAACACTTAATTTTAAAATCGCTAATGGTTTACTGAGCGAAGTTTAAAATGCCTATAACAGGAACTTAGAATGTTTTCATATTTACTGGGTTAGGGTTATTTATTAATAACTTTTCACATTGATAGGGTATTCATAAATAGAAGCGACGATGACCAAAGCAAGCAAGCAAGCAAGCGAAAACACACGAGCTGAGTAAGCGAAGCAGTCGTGTTGAAACTGGACACCTGCTGCAGGGGGGTTGGTGCGAGTGTTTCTGCTCTTCCCATAAATTTTGTGGTTATATTCTAAAACAACTCCGAATTTAAGGCAAAACCGTAGTTGCTAATTAGACTTAATAAATTTAGATGTCTTTTTATCGTTTAGGTGTAAAAATAATAATTAGTTTTTTCAGCCTGCTACTAGCTCCTCTAGACCTGTTTTGTAGGTCTGTTGATTTATTGTGTAGTAAATTATGTTTGCTGAAACGTTATAAAGCTATAACTTGCATGTCCTGCGAGAGAGTTCCTTATATAATTTCTGAACATTCTTCCCTTCCAATTTGTAATGCTTTTCAATCTTGCAGTACCTATAAATACCTACAGGTGAATATAAATAATTTATTCAGTCTAGCCTTTTCTAAGTGTATTGGACTGTTTGCTAACTTTTTATTGTTATGAAAACCATCACAGATCATGTCCCTGTTCAAACAATTATGTAATGGAATTGGGTTAGTGGTTATACCTAAATGCAATGTCTACGTACCTATATCAGAGGAACGTAATCTGACCCTTCACTCCATATTAGTCAAGAATACTTAGTCAAACATAATATTCTGATTGAATATTTGCAGAGAGATAGACAAAGAAACAGAAATCAAAGTTAATTGGTCACTAACGACTCTTTCCCCTCGAGGGTTTCCCCAGGCACCCCTAACAAAGGACAATAAAATGCTCGAGGTTTTTTACTTTTTAACAAATGACAACCTGAGGCCCAGAACACTTTTTTATCGTTATTAACACAGCACTCGCTTTAAGAAAAACAGAATGAGGAAATCATGAATATCTCAATGTAAAAGTACTTATACAAATACAATCAAATTATAAAGTTATCGAGCTTAAAATCGATATTAACTCCGTACATTGGAACTCGTGAAGTAAGTACCGAAGTTATGGAAAGATGAATAGAAACGAGGCCTAAAATATATATATAAAGTTATTTGGTACACGCGGATTACTGGGAAGTTTAATACCTCTCTCAAAAGCTTTATTGTATTGGAATCGGTCTCCATGGCAGTCACAATTTAGGAAAATAATTTTCTGATCAAAATTCAATTAGTTTTGGTACTTACATACCTAGTACGTTTATTTTCTGATTAAAAAAGTCTGTTGGTATCAAAATAATATTTATTTTGAGTGAATACACTGATATATACGTCATATTTGTCGAATTTATCGCGAATAGTGTTGAAACCTTATAGGTACTTATATCATACCTATGACTTCGGCAACACGACTTTCGCAGATTCTTTTCAAGGATTTTCTTTATTCCATTACTGTTATTTTTAGTCCATATTACAGTAGATTTCACACCTCTTTCCGTTATTTTGATTCACTACCATATTATTATAAAGTTAAGATCGAATCTGTGTCGGTATTTAGATGTCGTATGTTTTTTACTGTATAATATTTTTTTTATTCAAATTACTCACATAGTATAATTATTATAGGTACAGTAAAACACACTCGTTTGGTTATAAGATATATTTCACTAAACAGGTAGAATTGTAGATCTGATGATATCCTACTGGATTTTCTATGAGCAATTCAAGTATTTGATTTTTTTTTCAAAAGCTTATGATTCTTTATGTGAAAATAAATGTGTGCTATTGTATGGTAGGTAGATTTTACTAACAATTGTGTGGTTTAAGGCGAGAGTTTGATAACGTTATATTTTTTTTTTCTACTGTTGTTAATTTTAATTTTGAGACCAATTTCCATCTATCACAAAATCTGTGCCTAGCAAATTGCGACGGATCTAAAAATACGTATAACAACAACAATGTGCATGCGGTTGCATGTTTATTATGTTTTGGGCAAATACAAATACCTTATCTTATCTTAGGGACAGACAGACTTTACATAATAATATGCCGTTTCTTGCAGAAATCCAACGACTGTCCTATAAAAGACATACCCTGATAATGTAGTCATTTACGAGTTGGAACTCGATATCGATGGTATATTCCCGGTGTCCACCACTAGATGTACGGCGCTAACGGGAATGTTTGAGAAGAATTGTGTCACAGTTCACCAGTGGTGCCTATTGGGAACAATTAAAACAATAATCAGAATTATTTTTAAAAATTGTGTTTCTGGCCATCACAAGCTGGTGGTGGACATCGGGAATGTAGCATATCGATGACCAATCGTAAATACTTGTATGCGAAAATTTTAGTTAGGTAGGTACGTGTAGTTACCGCTAGAAGCGCTGTGCTTTTTTTTTTAATACAAAATTGTATAATACTTGATACAAGTACAGTTGATAAGGCTCGTAACTCTGATCGACGATTGTAATTTTATGTTAATAATTCATGGTGTTTTCTTTGTTATCAGCTTCTGTACTTGCTAAGCCGAGCCGGTCTAACATAAAGAAGCACGTACAGTTCCCGGATGAACAGAGCTGCATTGACGAAGATCCTGAAGCGCCGGAACCCTCGACCACTGAAGAAAAGCCCGGTAAGAAGCCTATAGGTATATCATATCACTACATAGTATAAAACAAAGTCGCTTTCTCGGTCCCTATATCGGTTTTTTTAAATAGATAGAGTGATTCAAGAGGAAGGTTTATACGTATATTACATATATATTATAGCACAGAAAAGACGTAAAATTTAAAGATTTGTAAAATACTGCCCCAGGTTAGTATCTACAAATCTACATTGCACCCGTGCGAAGCCGGGGCGGGTCGCTAGGTATATATTATGAAAAAAATCATGACATTAAATTTTCAGGGTAAGTTTTGGTACCTAATGTTGTTTGTATTTGTTGTTTTGGTGTGCACTGGGAAAAGATTGTTTGGAAATCACCCGCTTTATGGTGTTCAAATGGAATATTAAAGTTTGTATGAAAAAATATCAACTTTAAATGGGGAAAAGGGCAGTCTTTGAAACCAGACAGGACAAAAGATACACCTAAGATTATTAATTTCTGTTTGTAACAGAAGTTTCAGGTTACTTTTTTCTTTTTGTTTGCATCAAACATAAAAATCACCTGCATCGTATCCCTTTATCAAACTACGCAATAAAAATCGGACATAAAGCCACCTAGACAAAGTGAACCCGAACACGGAAAAATAGCAGCTATCACATTCCAAACCGGCACCAATATTATCCGTCCAGTAGTTTTAAGCGACCATAAAATACTAATAACAGTTGATTTGGGCTCATTCAGTATCTGTGATTTCCTAAAATGAATCGGCTCCAGCTTTATTACGGTAAAGATAAAAGATTGAAGATAAAATAGAGCACGGAGGCTGTTGATATTAAAAGTAGGAGTAGTTCAATTCAGACGGATATCATTTCACTCTGCTAACAAAACGGGCCGAACTCGATCATGTAAAGGAATTTGACAAAGTAGTCGTAACAAATAGACTTTATAGATTTAGGGACATGGGCACGGAAAAATGTTTCGGCTGCCAAAATAATGAATCCCAATATTTATTATTGCCTGACCTGATTACTTCTAAGCATGTAATAGTATGTACACTTGCATGAAATTTTACAATTCACACTTCTAATATCTAGAATATAGCTTGAACCCAGTGAAAGGCCACAGGATACTATATAGCGGCATACTGAAGTCCATACGGGTGAAACTGTGTGACATAAATTGTAGTAAAATAATTAAAAAGGAACAAATGTACTATTTTTAAGGTAGGCAAAATAGTTTCGTACTGCATAGCGCATGTGTAGAAATGCCTTTGCAGATAAAGACACGAACGCAGAAGTGCTTAGTATTAGTACCTACAACTCTCTGAGGTGCCGCATAAGTGGCGTGATGACCATACGTCCCGCTTCAAAACAAAATGTCCCGCTGTCCCCTAAAATCATCAAAGATGTGTCCCACCCAAAACAGGGACATCCGTGTCAATCAATTGAAAAAAGGTTGTATCAACAAAACATGCCATCAGTTCCCGTCATTTTTTTAAAATAGACCTTTGATCGAAATCAATCCCATTCTGAGAGAAAAAATAAATAGTCACGTTACGCATGCAATTCTGTAGACTTGGAGCTTAAATGAAGCCATCAACAACAGAGACTGACGAGTCATGGACTGATAATGCGGCGAAAGATTGTTCTCTACGTTTGTATAACATAGGAAATTATAAAGTGATGTCCACCCCTGGGCCGATTGTGACCCCCACGAATAACGTAACAATACCAAAATGAATCTAAGTAAATATTTCTATTCAAGAAAATGTGTGACGACGATACAAAATCGGATAATAAGGATACATATCCTGTCTGCAAATATGAAATAGTCTCACAAAAGACACAGCTTTGCCAATTGAGTAGTTGCTTTCTTTGGGAAAGTTACAGGCAGTAATTTATCGTTACGACGACACTATCTCATCTTGTGAACGTCAAGTGAGATACAAACTTTCTGTGCGTATCCACTTTCGGCGATCCGTTCCATTTCGCTTCTGTACTACTTTTGGTTTCTTTTCCTCATCAATAACATATTTCTGCCATAAACTTAGAGCTTTCTCCGTAAGCAACGAAAGTAGCTGGTAGCTGCCTATCCATTCGTACTTCTACTTTTATTTTCAAATTCTGTAACTTAGGCCAAAATAAATTGACAGTTGGTCGAAACTTACCTAAAACATGATGTGTGTAAACATATTCTCTTAGCTCGGTGCTAATGTGGACTCATGGACTGTGAAACATTTTAGACGACATCCATCTATGAGCATTTTTGAATTTATCTCTAAATGTATGATATCTAAAATGTAATAATTAATTTCACGAAAATTTCTTAAAAGCTTGTTTTAGGTACTTAAGTACCAATTCTTTTGCTTATTTTCTTTCTATACTAGGTATATTTAATTACCAATGAAATTATATGCAGAATCTTAAGTGGCCCTCTTAAAGTACGGGCTTAGTATCATTATAAACATCGTTATTCCCCAATTAGTTTTTAGGGTCAGTAATAAATAGTCAGGATCCTATTGGAAAGGAGCACTTTCAGGTTTAAATGTTGCATTTTAGTACTAACATATTAAACTAGTGAATTGTTCCGCGAATTACCACCCTAATGCAGGGGCCACACTAACGAGAAATGCCGTTAAATAACGCGATGACTGACGTTTGACATAAGTGTGGCCACAACATTTTACACGGCATTCACATTGGCGTTTGGCGTTAGCCGATAACTCAAGTGCATTCACGTTGACCATTCAAATACTCACATAATTGAGTTAATAATTAACGCAATATTTATCGCGATGATAGGCATTGACATTTCCCTTGACGTTGACCTTTGTGTGGCTCCAGCATAAGAGGTGGGTAATTAAAAAAATAAATTTATTGTGCTCCAACCAAAGGAAATTACCAAGATAATCTTATATCTCTAGAAAAAGCAGTTAAGGATGTGTCATCAGTTAGCACTTTGAATTTTTGATACTTGTACAATTCAAGTAATTAATTACACGAGAGCCTACACCTAAATAAAGTAATATGGAAACTTGGGCGTGTCCAGCTACTTTTGTCCCTAACTATACTTAAAGTTAATATTTACCACAAGTTTTGAAATAGTAAACTCGAGAAACGTGTTGCAAATACTTACAAGGTGCAACATTCTGCGGTGCAACGCCCTTTCTGTACGTCGTCGTAGAATAAGCAAATTTATATTTTATGTTCCACATTATGACCAAGTAAGTGAATATGTTACCAAACGAAAGTAGATATATATACGAGTACTATATAATAATATACGAGTAGAGTATGGCGCTCAAGGCTATACCTATTGCGTTATATAGTAGTTAGATAGCCAATAATGTCAATTTGTTTAACTTTAGTTAGTGTCTGGCCACTTCGTTGTTGGTACAGTCAGCGACAAAAGTAGCTGATCAAACTCGATTTTCTAAACGCATATTGGATCAGTAATGTTTGTTTTTTCCTTACATCTGACAACGTTGCGTTTGACCATAACACAACACACATGGTGTTATGATGATGCGGTCGGTTAAGTGATGATGTTTAAGATGACAAAGAGAATAAGAAAATTAGTTTTTGTTCAGCGACTTTTGTCGTTGACCGTACTTACAGTGAGCATAAAAATCCAATATTTTTCAAAAAATTACCAATTTTTTATATGAAGGTATAAAGCCAATACATATATTTAAAAGGGTTAGCGTTAAATTAGACATATTATTTTGTTAAAGTTAAGTAATTCATGCGACTCTATTTCTCAACAGGAAAATAAAAAAAAATTATACTAGTTATAGGTAGTCGAAAACGATTAGAGATTCATAAAAGATTTGCGTTAAATTTTGTATGAAAAGTCCTTTGTATCCACATAATCTACGATCACTGTATTTAAGTTTAGTATTAGTGTTTCATGCAAAACGTCCTGCAGCAGACGAACATTTCACTTTGAACATTTACCTAACTCATTTTGAACTGTACACAACCTGAAATTTTATTATTAATAAAATGTTTATTTATTTGCTGCTCAATGTTTTTTATAGCTTGAATATAATTACCAATTTTAATGTAGAACTATGCAATAAAGTTAACAGGAAAAGTGGAAGAAAGCAGGAAATTTTCCATAAAAATGTAAAAATAGAAGAGGTTATTTTTTCATTGTTCTGCTCTTTTATAAAGACAGAAACGGTAATCGAGCGCCACCCTGCACTTATTTACATTTAGATTTAATATTACCCAATTAACTTGCGTTTGTTGAGACGTTGCTATTGCATGACAACATGGGTTCTTCTCGTTTAATTATTTATAGTATACATTATTTGTACTACTAAACAACAAAAGGCAAGCCCTCACGCTTTCTGCAGAGAAGAGACCAACCACTACAAGACTTATCTCAATGGCTTCGTCCGAACCACAGGCGTGTTCATAAACTCTCGGTAGTCTTGGCTACTTCTCATCCCATTCTCTTATCTATTTTTATTATCTTCATCGTCAGCCTGCGCAGTGTCCCATTAGTAGACACTGACACAGGCTGATGAGGCCCCAAAGTAGGCCACTGAGCCCCACTTCGGCTCGTCTCATCCAACCACTGCCAGTCTCGGCGCAAGTAGTCGCTCCACCTAGTCGCATGCAGGGCGTCTTGCAATACGTTTGCCTAGTCGCGGTCTCCACTTATGAACACATGCTTGTCATTTCCATGATGCTTATGGGCCAAACTTAATTCAAAATTATTTGCACATTGACCTCTATTTTTCTCTCTATCTCTCGTTATGGCATTCCATGAAACAAGTAGCAATGTGCAATCGCCGTCTACTGCCGAAATACTGTACTTTATTTTTACTACGTCTTGAACATAATTATGTTTTACACTTTATTTTTTTAAACAAATATGTGAAGGGATTCTTCTATATTCATCTTTTAATACAGCGTTTGTTTGCGTTTTGACCGTGCATATGCCCTTAACTAAATATTATGTGTTCCCTGCAGACAGCCGCGTGATCAGCTCGCTGTGGATGGAGCTGGAGTCGGAAGTGCCGCCGCCTGACCGCTGACGGCGGCGCAGCGAGCAGTACTACCGGCCGGTGTCTCGCGCGCGCCTCCAGCGCCGCAAGATGTCGCACGCTGGCGTACCACTCGCTACCGTTGAGGACAACGAGACCAAGGAAGCTTCCCTGTAAACTACTACGCGGAAAGAACCCATCGCATCGTGTCTCGTTTGTATTTTACTCTAGTAGTAACGCAAACGCGCCCGGAGTTGTTGCTGTTTTTTTAATTTGCTCTCTGAAATGCACTCCCATGTTATGATGTAGTTTGTCTTACGATATCTTTGCAAAGGAGCCCTGAGACTAAGCAAATGATGTGAATCGTTTTAAAGATTTCTTTGTATATGTTTCTGGTAAGCCATAGGGTTAGTTGACGAAAACAATGATACTATTTATACTATGGCCAGAAGTTACGGATGGATTCAGGAGCCTGGTATGTGTTAACTACCCGCGTAGACAATCAATGCAGGAGTCAATGTAAGACGAATATTTATCCTATTTTAGGTCTATTAATTTTTGTAAAACGTAGGATTTTTGTAATTGATTCAAGAGATTTTTTACAAGGTAGCATTTTGTGTGGTCGAAGGTGGCGCTATGTTACATTTCTATTACCAGTTGGATCTCAAGTTTCATTGGATTAATCTCAAGGTTATTAAAGATGTCAACGCCAGGCAAATTACCTAAATAAGTGAATGCAATTCATGTACCTAGTCCTCTGATAAATTGATTTAATAATACCTATATAATAACATCAAACAAATCGTATATGTCGAAGCAAGATGTTGGCAGCAAATTCTCGCTTCGTGCGATCTCAAATACAATTAAAGTTTAGTAATTTCATAGCAGAACGTCAACGGCATTTTGCCCATTGGCAAAGGAAAGCCGGAAGCATCGGATATAGGAGTCGAATACAATTTAGTACCCGGAGCGGATCCGATCTGATTCGCTTCAAAGATTGGATCGGAAGAAGTCTGGAGAAATGAAACACGATTCTGATTTAATCCAAGAAAAGAAATCCTTCATTTCATTTGCGCGATTTATCTACAACACTTCAATGCATATTAATATGAATTAAGCCTATTACGTTCCTACTGCTGGGACTCTGACCTTCTCTCAGAGAGAGTATGACCTGTAATCTACCATGAGGGCCCGGTGCTGGTTGGTAGATGTCGCATGCCCTTGAATGTTGCGGTTCTTGGACATGCCGGTTTGCTCACGATGATTTCCTTCGCCGTTTTGGGCGATGGCAATTTGATGTTACCTAAGTATTTATATTTTATTTATTTCTCCGGGTATGTTGGCGTGATCACGCCATGTTTGTGCGAATTATGCGCGTTTAAGGTACGTATTGCAAAAGGTCAGGTCGTTGTCAGGTCGCGCTCTCCTTCAAACTATTTTCTGCGGACAGCGACCGTCTACGCCGCTGTATTACTATTTTGTTTATTTAAATATCCCCTAAATAACAAACTAACACGCAAAACGGTGAGCAGATGTTCATAATTTAATAACAATTTGGTTTACTTATCATATATTCTAGCCTAGGATAAGCCGTTAAGATAATTGTAATTTATATTCATAGTAAAATACCTTTCAGAGTTCATCCGCTAAATTACGTTTATTACAAATGTTTTAAAGCTCTATGAATAAGAAAGTTTGCTTAACTTGAGTATATTTTTTATTCAATATTTTAGTTTGCATCTATCTATCGAAGAGTTGCATATTATGCTTAGAACCATAACGCCTGGCTTTATGACACCACCAACTCACTGGCCTGTAGCAAAATTTGGATAATTATTTTTCTATTACTGATTGGCTGCTCTGTCGGTGTGCGCTCACCGCAAACAAAAACAAATATTTTTTATAGCCACGCCACGCTAGATGCCAAAATTTCATTGGTATATATTGTAACAAAGGAATGGCGGTTTGGTTTGGGCAATTTCGCTTTCTCGCAGGTGCTTTTAGAAACTTAGTACAAAACTTATATAATTATTATTTTTAAGCGCCTGGTTAGCAATTTACAAAATAAATAAAATAGGTTTGCCCGCGTCTTCCCCCGAGCAGCGATTAGAATTTATAATTATGATATTTTAGGCGCTTGCTGATTAGCAATTTACAAAATGAACTAAATTTTACCCGCGTCTCCGCCCGTATACAGCAATTATGACAAATACGAGTATCCATACATACCTAATCTTTCATGAATAACATTATGTTTAGTGTATTTTGATTGTATTTATCTTTGAGGCGATTTACTTCTGCAGGTTACTTCTTACCTATAGTAGGTACACGCAAGATATCGTATAGACAATAATGTACCTATGATTTTACCATTTCTATCGATAGAAAATG
Organism: Opisthograptis luteolata; assembly: GCA_931315375.2. Lineage (NCBI taxonomy): Eukaryota > Metazoa > Arthropoda > Insecta > Lepidoptera > Geometridae > Opisthograptis > Opisthograptis luteolata. The sequence continues at coordinate 11,220,321 of OV928033.1, forward strand.
ACGATCTGGCATTCAAATGGATAATACCGATTTAATAATATACCCATAGTAAATATTAGATACACGATATATTGTATTGATTAGTAGTCGTCTATTACCTATTACTTTGTATTTAACAAATAAATGGGCCCAGTGTCATTGTTATTCACATTTATTTATAAGTATTCATATCTGTATATCTTTTTAGTCTCTCAATGAGCCTAGTTATGCAAGAGATTCGAGTCTTTTAAGCCTAAATCATTAATAAAATAGTCTTGTAGAGTCGACGGCGGACTCAGGATTACGAGTTTAGTCACAGTAGTAATAATATTATGTACGTTTACTGTGGTTTCAAAGATTCAAAGATTCAAAGAATTTATTGGTTTATCTTATGAATAGTGATGGAACGAATATGATCAATCGTAGTTGTAATAAAATAATAAAGAACGTTTTCAAGTAGCTGGCTACTGCCTACTGTTATTAGATTTATATAACGTTCCTTTTGCCAAAAGAACAATTTCATGATAGACAGTTATTGCTCTCCGTAGCATTCATCGTCCTAGCTGTAGCATTTGTACTATTATGTATTCTGCGTGGTCCGTTTTGTGACCGCGGATTTTAGTAAATTCGTTATCACTTGAGACTCCCCTATTGTACATTTCGTAAGACACATAGTATATTATTTAATATTTTTTTATACGTTTAAATTTTTATGATGGTAGGTAAGTATCAGTTTGCTTCAGACTACGTTCGATCAGTTTAAAGATGTTCCGAGTACCTTCTTCATTAAACTATACGTGCGCTCCAACTTCTCTTACATCTTACACGTTTGACTACAAGGCACCTAAATCATCTGATGATCCTGTTGTTAAACAACGTTGTGGTCTAAAAGGTGGCGCAATGCTACATAAATGATAGGCGTTGGCAATTGCATTGCAAGTATGGTCAAAAAGTTACTCGTTTCATCACTAACTTATAACCTTGAGCTTTTATTAAACTTGAGGTTTTTTAGAAGTTTTAATAATATCCTTATCATGAGGTAAGAAACTGAAAAGACTCGAATTTTTAGAAAACGACTCGTCTTATGATTCGCGATATGTGAGAAACACTTACGTTAGCCTACGTGTAAATTGTAACTTTGATGTGCTAAATTATTCTTGTTAGGTATAGATATTTTATGGATTATATATTAGTTTTAAAAGGTACGTCATTTTAGTTATTATACGTCCTCAGATAAATGAGGTCTTTTTAAATAAGACTCCCGACTCTGTCCTGAGCTTTTTTAAAAATAACTCGAATTCCTACTTGAGTTTTTCAAGTTTCAATTTCTTTATACGAGTATAATACGCAATTTGTGTGTGTTACGACACATGACCAAATCGTGCCGATTGAAAACCGATTTATGATACAGTAACGTCGTGATGCGTTAGATTTGAGACGACGATCACGTGCCCGATACTGGAAAGGACCCCGCCCTTGGTAAAAATAGAGGAACCCTGCAGCCTGTGACGAAAACTGTTACAATGTGCCCGGAGGCCCTAGTGTAAGATTTTGCGAGACATTAACGCGCTCTTCAGCAACTCTATTTTTGTATGAAGGCGCTGTACCTACATTTATTCATACAAAACAAATGTTTACGTGCTCCCACTTATAGTAGAAGCGGGCCACCACTCTCGAATCCTGCGCAGGTACCATGAGCCAACTCCATCAGCAAACAACGTAATTTAAAAAATACACTTTTTAAAATTTCAAAATCAAAGACACAATTTATTAGGATAAGAAACATTTAAAAATGTTAAAGAATATGATTATGAAAATTAATTGGGACCCTTCGGGAAAAAATTAAGTACGTCGATTTTTATAAAAAAAACGGTAGGTAAGGAATTATCAGGGTCGAAGGTAAATTTGTAAATTAAAATGCGAATCTTAATGCAAATATGTGGTAAAATTCTTACATTTTGATATTAAAGAGGAATGTTATTTATCCAATACATACCTAATACCTACAAAACGTACAATACAATACAAATTTATTGTAAGTACTACATAGTTCATTTGACTTGATAAAATTCTTTGAGTATTACCTACATAAAATTACTTAGTTTTTAAGATAAATAATCAACCGTTTCTGTCTATATATTAATTGTCTATTGTAATCTGATATTGGTGTGATATTCAATAGAAATGTACTACATTATTATAACGACTAGTTAATAAACAGCATGACATGAACAAATGTTTTTTATTTTTCCAACTACGTTTTCGTAAACAAATTTTTAAGCAGATCGTCCTCTGCCAGCTATGTTAGTTAGTTTAGTTTTCCTGCTAAGCTGAATAAAATAACCCAACTAATTGAAACCTACGCCCGAAATCAATAATCGATCCTGATCCGTTATCCGCGGTTTTGAATCAATATGTCATGTCATAATATTTTATGTAGTTTTAGTAGTAACTAGCGGACCGCCCCTGCTTCACACGGGTATTTAAAAGAAATTTCAAAATTAAAAATTATAATACACACATAAATCCTTCCTCCCGTACAGCCCGTACCCCCGTACCCCAGTGACGCCTACATGCATACCGCTACCACGCAACTTTTTTCTACTACTTACATTTTTAAACTCGTGATATCTTTCGAATCGAATGTCCGAATTGAATGATTCAAAAAGTAATATAAAGGTATTGAAGTAGTTTTGATTAAAAAGTAGTATATTTTGATAAGGATTAATACCAAGATACAAATAAAGAGTAAAATAAGTAGCAAAGAAAATATCGTCAGAAAACTGTTTTTGGGCGCCATTTTTCCAAAATGACGGCGCGAGCGGCAAAGTAGACATTCGGAAACGGTACGTAATATTTTCATAACTATTATTTGAACACCAAATGACTGTGCACCTACCCGTACGAAGGCGAGTAACTACTACCTAATGTAATATTAATATATTTGATATAAAAAAAACGAGTTTCTTTTGTAAATAATATGGATTATATTCTTAAAATTATAACGGATACAAGTGTTAAAGAAATTCGGTTTAGACGTTACAACTTTCACTTCAATGGTTATTAGCTTTTGAGACATGAATGAATACAGATCTAACATTTATAATAATGTTTTTATATAACTTACGCTATAGTAAGACGTAATTATTCGTTTTTTTTTGTTAACAATAATTATTCATTTACATTGAATGTGCCTGGAAGCAAGCTGAGCGCACATAATAACATTTATTTAGACAGCTTATAAAAATACAATAGACTAAATTATTAAAAATAAAGCCATATTTTAAGCAATACGCTAAATACGTAATGGTTATGTTTCACCAATATAAAATAATAGCGTCATATTAAATTTGTGCCGGACCAATATTTTTTTAATTTAATATATGTAATAACATTAATACATATTTAATTCATAAGTAACATTATAATCTTTAAGATTATTTATTAATTTTATTAATTAGATAATATTAACTTAGTAATAATAGTTCGTATGGTTTATAATATATATAGCTTTGATTTTTCTTTATATATCTACCCCAATCAGGAGTGACGTATTATTATTTTCCGTAACTATATTACCTAGCATATGTTACTTCCAACTTACACAGTGTTCAGATAAAACACTCGTTACATAATCAGTTAAGAATTATAAATATAACCTACATAACAATTAAAATCCTTATAATGGTAGTAAGTTACAATTCTGCCGAAGGTTTACACGCGCTAAGTTTAATTTAGGCTTTTTATAGCGAAAGTCGCTCAGATGTAAGGCGTCTCAGCTTAAAATTGGCATATAAATAATGTCATAGAGAAAATCCATAGGATGGAAATTTTCTCGAAATAAAAATAATGCTTAAGCTTATTAAACCTTACATCAAGTTTAAGATACTTGTGACAACACTACGGCTAGACACACTCTATGCTTACCATTTTTTGCAGAAAAGAATACTTCAGTACAAAACGTCGCCACAGATAGCCCCCGTTCCATGTATTTGATGTCCTCGAGCCTAGTAATATAGACGCATTTCGAATTACATCATTTTCTGTTATGAATAATTTGCATAGAATTTTTGTGCCTAGTCCGCTACTCAAATTAATGGTAGTCAAAGATAATATGAATATATATATTATATTGTAGCTCCTTTCTAGCTTTCTTTTTTTATATTTATCGTTGAATACATTGAATCGGAATAATGAGCATCAATATCCTAATAATATATTATCGTAGAAGCATCATTACAGCACAACATGATGGTAAATTAAGTGAGATGAACAATAATTATATGAAACCTGCTTGCGTAAGTGTTAATGGTAGTTTAACGCTCTTTAAATAATTAATTACTAATCGCGGAGGTGTTTATTCCAAAACTAACATTAGAACTAACGATGGTTTTTTTAATGGAGACACTCCGATGATATACCTATATATTTGAAAGTACTATTGAATATAACCGCAGTTATAATAGCTACGTTAATATTTATATTCAAATCGGCGAATGAAGGATTCAATGATTTTTTGAGTTATTGCTAGTTATTATTTGCTCGTTTAAGTTTTAGTATAATTTTAATACTTTGGATGAACTGGCAAGTATATCTTAACCGATATGTAATCTAAGAATGAAAACTAGCTACGGTTTGTTGCTATAGCAATAGCATAAATATAATTTAAGTAGCAACTATATCCTTAACCTAGCCGAATATATCATTCGATCCAATATATTAACAATATCTGATATTAGTTTCGAATATATTTTGCACTAGCACTATTTTTCACTATCACATATATGCAAGTAAACCAACATTTTTATATCATAACTTTGATTTACAAAAGCATATATTAACGTTAAAACACACAATGAACGTGCTCTTATTATCCAATTATATCTCAGGTTATTATGATATTTATCAAGAAAAATAATTATATTATTCTAGAATAACGTTAATTAACTTCATATTATTCATAAAATGGAATGAAGACAACAAGCTGGCATATATTAATGTAAAAATAGTGCAGATTTTTTATTGTTTATTCTAAGTCAAATGGAGTAATAATAAAATTATAATACTACAGATAAATTTAATACAGCAAATTCTTCATTACAGCATAGAAACAACCAGTACGCGTACATATTGTGTGTTTTATCTAAAGTAGTAAGTCATGTTTTGTTTCTAGACAGATGATTCGACGGGCCTAATGGTGTACACTTTGTTTGGTGTTTAGTGCTAGTGGCTTGTTTAGTGAACACGTTTGGACAGTTCCCGTTTTGTGTTAAGTGTTTAGTTCTTAGCGAAGTACACTGTTTAGTAGTGCATTCTATTTTTATGCCAGTAGCTCCTCCGCGAGTCCCGCTTTCACCGCTCACAGCTAAACACACCTGAACAGGACCTTAGAGTATGGGCAAAGTGTTTATATTATAACAAACAGAGTTCCTACTAATCACTACACACTAAACAATGTACTAAACACTGGACTAACAAATTATATACCAGGCATAAAAGACATAACTTACGCTGTTAATTCGAAAGTCGCAAAACTTTCACGTCGTGTGTTCGTGTTCGAATTATCTTATGAATGTAATAATTATTTATCAACGCACTAAACACGGGCTCCACTGAACCTCTTTTCGCAGCTGGAAACACCAAGCACGATAGTTTTATCTCAATCAACCGGGTAGTTTTTAAGCAGTGTGAACGCGGCCGGGCTAATGAGATAGAGGGCGGTTCGCTAGACCGGCGGTATGGTCCACAGCACTGCCGTCTTATCAGCGGAGGTGGAGAGGAAGGAGAAGTCGTCGGGATGCCACCGCGCTGATATCACCTTGTCGGGGTGGCGCGCCACCGGCACGCTAGGCAGCGGACACGTCAGATCACCTGCGGAATAACTTACTGTTAACATCAACAGCCAATTCTGCCTCTCTGAGAGAGGGCCTACGCTTCTACCACGCTAGCGTAGTGCGGGTTGGTAGATATTGCATGCCCTTGTGGTTCTTGGACATGCCAGTTCCCGCTCGATGTTTTCATTCACCGTGGATAGAAAACATAATGATATGATTTGTATTTCATCAAGTTCCATAAAAGCCAAGATCGAGAAAATTTACTTAAAAGAATGGTGGCTTCTCTTTCTGCTGCATAATAATCTAATATTCGGGGTTAGATTGGCTTTAGGAACTGCGAGGAACTAGCAGGAAGACAGCAAGTGCGCATATTCACATAATGATGCGTAGCTTGGTGGGCATACACACGCAGTACTCGTATGTATATACATATATACATTGCATAGTATGCATTCAAACTCTTTTTAAAAACTCTAGACAATAGATACAGAAGACCTGTGTCCCAGCAAGTAGGAACGTAATAAGCTGATGATGCTAATGGTGATGAATAAAGATTTACAATAAAAACAAATCACCGTTAACAATGGCGATGCTAATTAAATATCAGAAGTGAAGAGATCCTTGGCACAACACAAAATATTTTAGCAAGTTAAGTAAACATGTTACTAAATAGAGAGCTCTTATAATAAGAGCCCTTGAAGGTGGCAACGTTTACGCTTGTTGGTTCGGCACAATAAATTAATTTGAGGCATTTCAAGGCTTCACATATAATGTGGCTAGATAGAACAGGTGCCAAACGCCAGAATAAACAGACGCAATGCGACGAATAACCCGTTAAGTAAAGCGCGCCATATTGCCCGTAAAATTACTGTTAATGAAGCATGTTCGTTCACGGTTCATTAAAGGTTAGTCTTAACGAATTAGATAGAAATGAAACTATAGTGCTAAGCTCAAATTGACTAACGCTTTATTACTTAGCGAGCCGATCTACGACTTTGCACGTGTGTGTGGTCAAAGTCTTTCAGAGTCTGAAGTTTTTCCGAGGAAACATTGTTAGTTTGGCTGTTTAAGCGGAAATACAAGACAAATAAACCAACTTTGGGGTTGTAAAATTTTGGGTATAGTAGCAGGCCGCCATTTTTGTTTTTGTGTATTTTGCGCAGCCAACTTCTAAACCTGTTTCAATGTACAGTGAACATCAATACAAACAACAAGTGTCTTGTAACAAAACCTCGTAGAGCATCAGGTTTTTATTTTTATAGGCTGACAAAAATAGGGTATCAAATTCAGATCTACCAACTCTGTCACAGCAGAGAACATTTCTTAGGATTTGATGATCTCACGGACTAACGATATCAAATTATATACCTAACACTTCTTCAAACACAAGAGTTTCCGCGGTACATATTTTCTTTTGCTTGTGGGAATTTGATGTTAACCATTTACAAGGGACAAATAAAGTAATAGGCCAGTATTGTTTGTGTTTGGTGGGAAAGCGAGAGGAAGGCTTTTAGATGTCACGATCCTGATATTCGTAGGTCCCTCGGCTACACATCACATCACTCATCTCTTGAGTCTTGACGCGTAGATTGATAGCAATCTCAGATCATAGAAACAAGGAGCGTGCGTTTCTTTTGTAAGTTAATACGAGTTCCATTGCCGTTCCACACTGATGTGCCGTTTGCTGTGGTTTGACATATATAGACCCCAAGTTTTTTTTTTGGGTTTGCATTTGACCACATCCCAACTGATGGCAAGTGACGATGCAGTCGAGGGTGGATCACGCTGGCCAAAGAGGTGCCTATTCACTGCAGACTTAAAAATACCCAGATTGAAGCCATAAGGAAATAAAGCAGCAGGGAGCAAATTCCAGTCCCAAGCGGTCAGCAAAATGAAGGTTGGTGCCGAAACCCGTAGACTCCGGATCAAGGCAGCCCTGGTTCCGACTCACCTTGCAAGTCAGTGAGCACGACCCTGCCGTCGTACCCGGCGGTGAGCAGGTAGTACGCGCCGGGGGAGAAACGCACGCTGCGCACGTCGCCCGAGTGCGGCGTGAAGCGCTGCAGCGCTCGCGAGCCGCGCACGTCGTGCAGCGCGCTCGACCCGTCGTCGTGCCCGCACACCAGCAGCCGCCCGCTCGGGTCCACGGCCAGCGACGTCACCGCTGAACCCTGCCCGCGACACACATCATCATCACAAACATCGTGATGAAACCAATTTTTTTTACTACTTACAGGGTAGCGTTTGACCACATGTCACCTGATGTTAAGTAACGATGTGGTCGAAGATGGCGCCACGCTACACCTGGACTGGCACTCAAGTGAGGCTGCCGGTACACACTGATGGGTGCTTGGCTACAGATTCTTAACATGAGGGTGGTAACTAGCTAGGCGAGTACTAGAAAATATCCTACCACCAAGCTATGGTTTCATCACAATGTTTTCCTGCACCGAAAGCTCAAGCTCATTGTAGGATTCAAACCCACATCCTACAGATCGCAAGCCGACGTCACTATCACTGAGCCATAATGGCTATATACTTTCTATCTGAGTGAAGGCCAGAGCCCTAGTAGAGGGAACGTAATAGGCCGATGATGACTGACTTGAGAGCTTGTTCTTCATCCAGGTGCTGCGTGGCACCACCTACGACCACATCGTCACTTAACATGAGGTGACCTTTGGTCAAAGGTAAGTAAAAGAGGGTGTGCTGAACTCGGCTTTGCCTCAGAGTGGCCATAACCAGCCACGCTGGCCACGTGCGTGTTGGTAGGTGATGTATGCATGCCTTTGATTGATGTGGTTCTTGAGCATGCCGGTTTCGTCCCGTTGTTTTCTTTCATCGTTCTGAGCGATAGAAAACATCTAAGTGACAAGACGAGCAAGATGATGGTTAGCATCACGCTTGCTCAATGACCTACAGTTTTTTAACACATAAGTCATATCCTGACATGGGATGCGAACTCGGTATCGAAGACATCGAAGGTAAGGCGGTTTAGTTAGCTCATTTCCATTTCACACCTCCCGCATCCCTTTCTACTGTAAAATTGTGTTCGGAGCTACTTTTGACGGAGTACAGATTGATAAACTTCAAAGGCGTATTTAACTATGGTAAACCGTTGTAAAACAGGACATTGTACAAGATATTTTAGAATGATAATCATTACTTTGTTCTTTTTTAACATGAATGTTAACAATGCTATTGTATATGTTATACAATGTTCTTTATCATGAACAAGAGTGTTCCGAGTGTCCCTAATTCCCTATATAATGAAATGAATAAATTGTTATGCTTAAGAGAGGGTACCTTCATTAATTACGTAAGCACAAAACAGGAGAAGGGTCCGGCTAAATTTAAATACAACCAACCGGTGGGGGTCTCAAGATTACCTTACGCCAATAAATTTTGTTTTTTGTTTTATTAAACTATACATTACGCAAATGAAGTTTGTTCCATGAAAACTTTATAACGTACACACGTTATTTATCATATTGCTAGCTGAACAAAAAAGGGCAACACAAAGCCTTTCATTTCTTTTAGCTACAATAACGTACGCCTACCGTCTGAATGGAATAGGCAACATTAACTTTGACAGTGACATGTCGTTTCAAGTTCAATGGTCGGCAACTTGAGATGATTTAGTACGGGGAAGACGTTCTAACAGCATCGTTAAGTCAGTAAACCCATTAGCTGCTGAACATAGAGGCTTACCTTACTAGGATGACCGGTGGGCGGCGAGATGATGTTGACACAGCCGCCTGTACGCAGATCCCAAAACCGCACCGTTTTGTCCTGGCTCCCCGACACGAACATGGCCCCTCCCCAGTTGTACAGCGAGAGCACGTGTCCAGAGTGGCCGCTCAGAGCCTGCGGAATACATAAACCCTTCACAACTGAAACAAATTAGCTTCCAAAGGGATTTGACCCAAGAATTTATTTAATTTGCATAATTTTTTCACGTGCGTTTCCACCCGCGTGGTCTACAGTTTATCACGATAAAGGTATCCTATGTCTTTACCCAGGATTCAAACTATCTCCATACCAAATTTCACCAAGATATGTTATGCTTTTTAAGAGTGAAAAGGAAAGAAACCGACTGATGGACATTACTTTCGAATTAATAATATTAGTACGTATGTGTGCTTCTATTATAGCTCATATGAAACTGCGGGACACAGCTAGCATACGAGTACTCTGTTTGGAATGCTATTGCCTAATTTGGAACCAGCATCGCTCATCAAATATTATGCATTCCTGGGGGACTCGGCTTCATGCCATTCCAGGTGCCATATCTGTACTAATGGTAAAGTCAATATGTTGATTACATCGGATGTGTTGTGAATCGAATTCGAAAAAGCAATTCCAGCCAGTCTATCCAAATAATTCAAGTATGTATTAACAAATTTGGGGAACTACTGTTTTTCTTAGAGCATAATATATCGTTACATGATACGGACAGATTAAGGCATGAGTACCTAGTAAAAAGCGTCAAGTCATAAAACGCTGCTATAGTCAATAGAACACATTATTATTTTTAATGTTGAATGTGAAAAAGCTACAGGAAACGGCCTATACGAGTATTTGTATTTCTCTAAATTCACAGTGACGTATAACAGATTTCGCCACTAAACAACCCATAAGTAGTTGCTTTTAGTACTACGAAATTTCTACATTGTTGATTAGCTGATTGTATTTGATAAATTGGCTCGTAGGCATGAAGTTAGAAGGCCGTAGAGTGCCCGCTCGTTTGTCTTAGTTTTTACTTGTTTTTCCACTACCTTTTCCACAGTTCCACACGGATTAAAATCACCTACAATAGTCAAAACTTTTTACGTGACACGATGTTATCGAACATGTTGTAAGCATTTGGATCTCTCTCATTTCGAGACATATAACGTGGGAATAGATAAAAATATTTGTGCTATAAGTATCAAAAAAAATAAACGACATTTGTAAAAGTACACATAAATCCTAAAGTTTATGAGTGGGTAAATGTGTATGTTTGTACTTATCTACGATAAAACGGCTCAACGGATTTGAACATGTATCAGTTCATAGGCTACTTTAAAACCGGAAAACAGATCTATCGGAATAACGTGAAAACTGCACAGTTAGTCAAAGTATAATTTTCAAAAACAGCATCATTGCGCGGGGTGGCTCAGTTACCGTTGTATGTAAGTGTAAAGAGCTAAACAGCACTAGCGACTCGGCGACGCCTAATGTGCTTACACACGATAGACTATCGAGATGAACAGACGTTCTTTGCTTGACGAAACATTGATTAATTCGCGTTCATTCCTCGATCGGCGTCAGATAGACCAAGGGCATAAACCTACAGCTTGGACTTATAGATGTAGAGAGAGGGATGTCGAGGGCGATAGGTTAGTAAATCAAATTTACGGGCAAGATTAACAACAATCTTAACTGTTATAGTTTGGCGATAAGCTTTAATTGCTGTATCGCTATGAAAGGATTAAAGTTATGCTGGAGCACTGATATAACGAAACAGTGGAGCAGCTGGCAGCGCAGTTTAATGTCCCAGGTTCAAATCCCCGCTGGGGCCAAAATTTATGTGAAAAGCATAAATACGGGTATTAGATAACGGGTCTTGGATTTTTGTAGTGACTTTAAGTGTTTATCCACCCTAACCGTAACACGGTGTATTTTAGTGTAGGCCATGATAATTATGGTTAACGATATCTTTAAATCGTTTTTTTAGAAGAAAATTGAATCTTGTTTTTATGACCGTTAACAAGCAGACGTATTGTTTTCTTTTATTTAGTCAGGATCGTATGTTCAAGGCTTTAAGAAAGTGAACGTGCGTATGAGATATACGAGTAGGTATATTATGCGGATTAAGGTTAAGGGGACTGCAAGATCTAAATAAAAATTGAGGCTGTTAGCGGGGAATTCACAGTAAAACTCCCAATGAGTGAGTGAGTATGTATGTTTGGTTAATTCTTCACGCTTATATGGCAAGATTTGAGTAAAATTTTAGAATGGAGATATTTAATAGAGTTTATACCCTGGATTAACACATAAGCTACTTTTTATTATGGAAAATGTAAAATAACGGGAGAACCACCGATGTAACCGCGGAGCGTAGTACCTAAATAATAAAATCATCCTTGATCTACCTGACATCAAAAATCAGACCGTATTTACTTTGTTCCTATTTCCAAAATGGGACCACTGTGCCGTACTTCTTTTTACTACGTACATTACAGGATAGCGCTTGTCCACAAGTCACCTGATGTTAAGTGACGATGTGGTCGAAGATGGCGCCACGCTATACCTGGACTGGGAACTGGCTCTCAAGTGAGGCTGCCGGAACACGCCGATTGGTATTTGGCGACAGATTCTTAAGATAAGGGCGGCACTAACCTGGAAAGTCTTCCCCGTGGCGCAATCCGTGACATATATCTTGCAGTCACCAGCGCCACCGCTCACAAGCAGGCTGGTCTTGTTGGAGGTGTCCTCGATGAAGCAAACGTCACGGACCGTGCCGTCGTGCATAGTCAGTTCCACCTATGGACAAGGAAAAACGTGATGACAATACAAAATGGTTACTTCAAGGATCTGGACCTAAGCGGAGTCATATAGGACCTAGGGTTAAAAAGGATTTTCTAAGTTATCTAAAAAAATAGAAGTAGGTTCCTAAGTTAATCTAAAAAAAAAGCACAAAATGTATTTATAGAGAATTAACTCAAAAACTATTAAATCGATCTTGATAAAATTTGGTTTAGAGTTAGTTTGAACCTTGGGGACTTAGGACTATTGCGAGAAACCATTGTGCTCGCTGATGAAACCTAGTAGATAATATATAAAATAAAAATCATTCGGATACAATCCATACTAATGATAGTAACAAAACCTTAAGCCTGTGTTAGTGTTGGTACAATAATGTATACCTTAGTTATAGGATACAGTTGGCGCTGCCTCGCAGCCGGCGGCGGCGGTGCATTGAGGCGTTATATTTCCGCTTATTAGCGTGGAAGCAGTCTTCGCGCGCTTCCGCGAACATTTTATACACGCTGCAACACCATGGCATTCCCAAGTGCCTTTATATATTGAAGGAAAATTGTACCCCTTTTTTAAAATAACGAGTATTTTGCCCCTGAACCCTAAATAACAGACTTATTAATACCATTAGCATTTATAAGGAGATACAACGCCAAGAGGACCTTTAAGGTTTTTTATACTCCCAGGTCGGCAGGAGGTACCCCTTCTGTCCCCTGAGGGGTGAATCTGTTGAGACCAGGGCGTATCGAACCCCGACTACGAATTTACAATACATATTTCACCTCGTCAGACAGACAACGACTAATAACCGACCGCCATCGGTAAGACAAATTATTGATGATCAAACCAAACCCCGCCAACACAATGAATTGTGTCCACAACGTACGTGAAGTAAATAAATGAATGTCATACGTCATGCGTCAAAAGTGAAGGTTTTGTTCACGCGTATTTAATTTGCTGACTTTGAAAATAACTCAATATAAATTTCCGACATTGATAAAATGTACATAAATCTGTAACATCAAAATAAAGCCTCTTGATAGTAAAAATGTTAACGTTGCAAAGAATTGTACGCAATGAACGAATTTTTTAAGGGATGTAGGCTTATTGCCGACCTGCTTACATGACCCCGCACTATCGTCACCTCGCTCTGACTTAAGGAAAATGTTGTTTCTGCTCTCACCTGACCTTAACCGTAGAACTTTGTCCATTGCTAAGTCTGTGAAACTCCCTCTGTCCTAGTTACGTGACATAATTATTTTCCAGCAGGCTTAAATTGCGTTATTCATTCGTTATTCAATCTGTCCGGCTGTTCCGACGTCAGCAAATAGAAAACTTTTCATTTTTATAAAATAATAAGTGAGAAAGTATGGATAACTAATTTATCGCACAAAGTATCTCGAGGGAGCAAGCCCATATTTGTAATGGCAGTAGCTTGTTATAAAACGTATCACGTTCACGATATTGATTGATTTACAATAAGAGTACGTAAATATGCGCGCTAATAGCGCAAGAGCTCACAAGCAATATGTAGGGCAGCTGTCGCATGTTCTTTTACCAACATTTACCAATCTTGTAAACCCATCAATAATCCAGGATTAAAGTATCCTACGTTGTTCTACAGGCTTGAAAGATTTTGGAATCGATTCAGAAGTTTCATCGTGACGTATTAATGAAAAGCCGCCGTTTCCTGTGACATAGTTCGTCGTATTAGCTGTACGCTGGTAAAATAGAGTAAATTAGATTAACTTCTTGGGATTTAAATATTTATGGAACTAAATAGAAACATTTTAAAAGCAATCTCCAACTAGTTTCTGCTCTCCTGGTAGTTCAAAAAGCCTTATTTTGTAGATAATAAGGCCTTAAACGCAAGATCCGTTAGGAGAACAGTATAATATAAAATGGCCATCCCATTGGATGGTGATATCTGATGGTATTCCAAACATATTAAGGAAGTCCCAACGGATAGCGCAACTAATCAAGCGATCAAGATATTTTTTTTAAGGCTGACTTGCACTTGACCGGTTTTATTTATTTAAGTAGGTACTAGTGTTAAGAACAATTAATTACTGAATTTCACCAGCTTTTTCTTTTTACTGAAAATTATGAGCTTGGAGACCAAAGTCAAAGCTATAAATTAAAGAAAATGATTGACTGAAGATTCACGTTTCTCGATTTTTTTTTGTGATTGATTGAATGTTATTTTAACAATCATATTATATTAAAGAAAATAGAACTTTCGAAACAAAATATCTAAAACATCAAAGTTTAAGTAAAATTTTCTAATCAGAACTTTAATCCAATGCACTTTACTATACATATTCAAATCGATCAAATACTCATGCAAACTTGAATCGATTTATCGCGAGTATCGAGTACCACCGAGTCGTATGGTGCAGTCACTATTTACGTCGAAAAGACAAATGTCAAAACGGGCCTTAAATTTTGTGATTAGTATAGTTCTACATACAATAACAGTGTGCAGAAAAACTGGTAAAGGAGGACGAAAATACAGCTAAGCTTTTCTTAAAAGTCTAAATTGATTAGAATTATTTTGGCGAATAGGTAAACACTTTACTGGAACACCTCTCCACAAATCAAATACGAGAAATCACATAGGCGATTTGCGATGTTGCCAATTTCGATATTACCACTAAACCGCGCGTTACCCCACTTGAGAGCGTAACGTCTTCGATTCAATTACGGACAGCATACACGGAAAGAGCGAGATCGTCAGTCAAAAGAAGTGTGCCAAATAAAATGTATCCACTTCTATTTACCACACACGTATGTAGAGCATGTCAAATGCTGTAAATCAGATAAGTGCCCTAAAAATAGGGAATACTATAAGCAAACCTTATTTTTAATCATCTTCCCATATATTTTTCAAAACACTTCCTCTCAGTCAGCCTCATTATTTTTTAAGCTTTACAACTCCGTCATCTATTCTGCAACCCTATGCTTATGGTATACCTGTTCGTTAGGTGAGACTAAGGAACGGGTGCAAGAGATAAAGTTCTGTGACGTTGGAACGAAATTCTGTTTGATTATCTCAATGGCTTGTCGATGACTCGATGCCCAATTGTTCCATTTCGGATCGTAATTACTCTTGTATAGGATAATTGACAAAACTCTTTCAGTGATCTTATCACGGATGGGAAGTATGTCACTGTGGCATACGAGTACTTGTTTGTCTTATCTATCATCAATTGAAAATACATAACAGTGATCAAATAAATATAGTAAATAGATAAAGTTAATTGCGATAATCAGAGCGAATTATATCACATGTATGGTATCTAAAATATGTTATTGAGATATAGAACAGTTCCTAATCTATGTTTTTGTAGTTTTCATGTTTATTTATTTCGTAGATGACATCACTTGAACTAAATCTATAGGCTTAAATCTGTGTCATACAGTGTTGTCATTAAACCACGCATACAATGTATAATATCTAGACCTAGCGATAACATTTTAATGTTGTCGCGATGCATCAAACCGGAACTTAAAACAAATTGATACTAAAAAAAATAGTTTCATTTTGTTAAGACCGCAGAGTCGTTTGGTCAAAAATAACAATCCTTCGGCATCTACTAACTGGCTGACAGTGATGATATTAAAAAAAAACATAATTGTAAATCTTTAGTTAGCTTAGTTACATAAAAGTCTCTAACCTCTTGTCCTTCCAGATTGCAGGAGTGGCTGTCAAACCGCATCAGCTTAACGGTTTTGTCGTTGGAGCCCGTGGCCAGGAGGTCTCCCGCTGGGCTCCATGCGAGGCAATAGATGCTGCCCTTATGGTGTTTCGTCCTCTTGAGAAGCACTGTCGGCGCTGTCGGGGAGCTGTTCTCTCTAAACAAAAAGAAGAAAGCACTAAGCGAAGATACTTGTTTCTACTGTTTCTAGACACTTGGGATTCTGACATTAACGATCTATATGTGCCCATATCACTTACGTAAAGAAACATTGCAAATGTTATGTTGGTTTGGTGGGAAAAAGTACACTTTTGAAACTGATGACGGTTTTGAGCTCTGACAGTTCTATAGGGACAGGTATGAGAATTTACTAGTAGGTAAGTATAGATATATATTGTAGACAGGTAAACCTATCTAGGTTGAGGTTGGGTTCGTAATTAGTATTCAAAGTAATAAGTTGGCAGCCTGCTAAACGCAATCAAAGAATCTGGGTTCGAGTCACGGCGTTTTAATGATATATACTAAAACAAATTAAAAACATATCTCAATAAGAGGAAGCAAAACTAAAAAAAAGACGACAAAGCCATGTTTGGCAGCGAAGCTCTTCACAAGTCAAGTAAAGGTCCTATTAGGTACTTTGACTCAAGGGACTCTTTTCGTTTTTCTAGCGGAGACGATTCATATAAAGATCGCGAAAATGTGAGTAAGATATAACACAACTTGAGGTTTAAGCGAATGTGGTAGACGAAATTGAACGATTCAACAAGGTTAGGACTCGATGCAATAAGAAATAGAAAACATTTATTTTTTATTTATGTGTGGCACGAGTGATCTTGATGCGTAATGGTAACGTAACAACGTTACGCGCAACGTCATTGTTTTCCAGCATTAGAAAGGCTATGAAAGCAGTGCATCCAACAAGCAGCACCATTAGCATACCTAACAACCGTCGTAGAGTGCCATTATTTGTAACCCGGAGCTGATATACAACTATATAATGTAACATCGCATTGTTATTATAATTTACATCGCATGCAACAAAACAAGTTATTAGTAACCATTGTTTCCCCGTTCAAGTGATCTATACCCGGTGATTTTTGTCGCACCCACATTGCAGTCATTATTTACAATTGGTATAAAAGAGAACATGTGAACGTAGCGACTCATTTACAGTTGGCAATGGTAGCACATGTGTGCGTGTAGTGCTGTGTCACTTTGTTTAATACCTTTTGAAAATTTGTAATGAGGCCTACGAACTTTTAAACGCCTGAGGTAGCGGTTAGAGCGACGTAATCTAGTGAAGCAATTACGCAAGAGGTAGAATTTACGGCCGACACGTTGAGAACTGGTCGCTTTCTCACAGCATAGTTTTATAGTTTGGGCAAACCAGACTATATTGCGTTCATAACAACGCGATATCATATGATCTGGCATGGCCTCGCCTACATAGTACGGGGCGATGCGGTGCACGGTGCACGATATCTGTGCCAACATAGTAAAGAATTAATGTTTGAAAAATAAAATTACATTCCAATGTTTTCTATAGCATCGTTTGTTCCGTATTAAGTATAGAACCCTTTCTACGAGGAATCTATTAAAGTTTATGAAATGAGCAACTTCAATTTGAAAGTGGAGTAAATTCAAAACTTCGATCGCTTCATCTTATGACACGTCGCTACCAAAACTTTGTTATTCAAACTAGTCGTGATGCTTTTAGTTTCAAAATGGCTTCATTTAATATTTATCATTTTGAAGTAATGTAATACAGTCAACATAGTTAAACGTTGCGCCAGCGCTTTCTTCGCATAGTAATGATTAGCAAACTTCTCCTACGGGTCATCGACACTCTATCTCAGTCACTGCTTTCGCGTCGCATACGCTGACATGACAGTGATGTGAGCATGGCTTGACTTACAAAGTTATTTTATGAATGAACCAACATTTGAGCACCTTATTTTTTCTGTTTTTAGGATTCCATACCCAAATGCTTCCAAATGGTGATGCTTTCCTGTTACTTAAATTTAATTAAAATTTACAACATGATTCTTAAAGGAACATCGACTCAATATTAAAATACATAATATTAATAAATTGTGTAGAAAATGGATATACAATTTTTTTCCCATTAATAAACAAAGATATGAGCGTATGTACGTCAAGTAAATTTCTTATTTTTAAATAAGAACGTCTTCCTTTAATATATACGGTTCAACTTCACCAAGTAATGTTAGTTACATATTTGAAGGTCTTTTAGTAAGAGACTGCTTAAGATATATTAAAAACAGACAAACCGACAAACATAAATTTAAAATGACTACTGACAGACGTACACCTAATACTCGTATTCTCAAGAGACTAGTAAATAATTTCAGTTTGTTTGATACCGCTACCGTAGAAAATATATGAGGTACTTGGATCTTATCCCAAGTCTCAAATAAATAAAAAAAAAATTATACAGAATATATTCATGGGTAGGTGTTATTACATGTTTTACTTTATTTGCATGTGAGATAATAACGCTAATACGAAATGAAATATATTGTGTACTAACGATCGCTTCAAAACTAATTTCCGTAACGTTGCAAATTTTCTTCTAAGCGCTTGAAACTAGCAACTTGTTAAGCAGGTACGGAAGTGAGATCAATTGTTCGTCGGCCCGAATATAGCATGACTTAAATGTTATCAAACAATTTCGTCACGAAGGTCGTGGCCTGAGAATTAGTTCAATTTAATGAGCGTTCACTGTTCTGCGTAACAATAGTTATGTAAAGTAACGAATTAAACGATTTGAGAAGTTTAGGTCAACATTTGATTGTAAGCAAATTTATTCTTTAATCTGCCTAGTGACATTTTATAGTGAAAACCAACAAGGCAGCTAGAATTTATTTTTACTGTCTCGTAAATAAAATTATTAAGTAATAAAATTGTCTATACTTGTCATGTTAGAGCACGTCATTGGAGTTCTCCCCATAACTAAGCCGCGTACATTATTATTTTTTATTATTTTTATCAATAGTCACAGCGCCCTTTTAAAATGATTTGAAGATGAGGTTTTTCCCGGATATTAATTACCTCTTATTTCCAAACTTTGCCCCTTCTTATGTAATATTATATCAGTAAAAATGTGTAGAAAATAATCGTTATCGGTATCTAGTGTTAGAAAATGCCTAGTTACTTGATCTGAAGTTCAATGAAATTATTATGCCAATGTAAAAATGCTTGTGACTATATTATTATATCTCAAACGGTAACAAGACCGTAGGTATATACTAAAAGCTATAAAGTTTCATAAAATACAAGCTGCTCGTGAAAGAATGACGACCGTGAAACTTTTAATGTTCATAAGATACATAAACGTCTTTACGAGTATACACTCTGTTACATAATATATGTATTTAGAATAAAATGAGCATTTAAATATGTAATGATCACATATTCACCTCGCTAAATTTCTTCAATCACCGTCAAATTAAACGTATGACTAAATATACGGCAGGGGTGGCCAACCGGTCGATCGCGATCGACTAGTCGATCGTGGCAAGGCAAAAAACATGAGGTTAATATACCTAATGGTCATAATTATTTACATACAAAATGTAGAGAATACGTAGAACAGACAGAATAACCTGATTTAACTAATCTAGCAAAAGATGTTCACAATAAAATACTACATAATTGTACTCGTATATACTGAACAAAAAGTGCAATGCACTCGTAGCTAGCGGCGGTTGGATGATAGGAGCCGAAGATCGGGCTTAGTAGCGCACTTTGGGAGAGGCCTAAGTCCAGCAGTGGACTCAAACAGGTTGATTACGATGATGACGATGATGTATACATTGAACGTTTCATGAAGTCTGAAGTTGGTAGATCGCATGGGGGGTTTCTTTAGTAAATAGTAGATCTTGGGTAAAATCAGGTTGGCCACACCTGCTATACGGTACATTAAGTGAGCCCATAATTGTCACTTAGGTTGTGGTAGCGCGATGATTTCACAGAACACCTCCAGTATGTCACATTGAAACCGCAGCTAAAGCGATGCCGAAAGCAGAAGTGACTTAATGATTCGTCCAACCACCTTGGCATTTAGAATATAATATGAATTCTGTCACATTTTATGCGCAATATTTTTAAGACACCGCTGATTCAGTTTTATCAACTTTGCAGACGAAATACATTGTAGAGCAGATGGCGTATTTTGTGGCGCATCTCTTATTGTAAGAGTATATCAAGTTTTTTGATATTCAAGAAGAGCTCCGTTTTCTGTTTCAGTTTCATTTTAAACTATGTGAACCTCGTTGTTTCAATCGCAGTTTTCTAGCTTTTTTCGGAAACGATTTCACGCAGTGTTTTCTCAAATAGTTTTTTTTAGAGAGGCTAATGTTTTTTTACTTATTAATTACTCGAAAATCCCTTCAACTGTTATATCTAAAACGTAGTTGTAGTAAACATACAATATATCTTTACTATATTTATAGCGATGATGGCTAAGTGGTAGTGACGTCGACTTGCGATCCGTAGGAGGGTTCGAATCCTACAATAAACTTGAGCTTTCGGTGAAGGAAAACATCGTGATGAAACCATAGTTTGGTGGTAGGGCATTTCCAAGTGCTCGCCTGGCTAGCTAGCACCCTGAAGTAAAGAATCTGTCGACAAGCACCTATCGGTGTGTTCCGGGAGCCTCACTTGAGAGCCAATCCCCAATCCAGGTATAGCGTGACGCCATCTTCGACCACATCGTCACTGTACATCAGGTGACTTGTGGACAAACGCTACCCTATAAGTAATAAAAAAAATACAAACTTATACTCGCACAAATTTTCGTGTTTATTAGCAGTACCACAGCAGGACCTGTATCGTGTCTATTTTGAGTAGAATCGATCTGTTAACATTAAGTGTTACCTAGAACTAAATATACGACGCTGATTTTTTAAATGAAATTCGTGCCAATATATAATTAATTAAACGGAGTGACAATTATACGTAATAGCTCTCGAATTGGGGAAGGTTAACTCGCCGCGCCGTGGAATGCGAAGAAAGTCCACGGCCGTCGCGCCGCGTAAGGTCGTATTCAGAAATTTGACACTCTACACTTCATTTATCTATACAGGGAGACACTGTGAGCTTTTTACAAGCGGTAAATTCGATTTACGCATAATGCTGGGGCCACACTAAAGTCAAAGTCAAGGGAAATGTCAATGCCTATTATAGATAAATATTGCGTTAATTATTAACGCAATTATGTGAGTGGCCACACTTGAACGGTCAACGTGAATGCACTTGAGTTATCGGCTAACGTCAAACGCCAATGTGAATGCCGTTGTCAAATGTCGTGGCCACACTTATGTCAAATGTCAATCATCGCGCTATTTAACGGCATTTCTCATTAGTGTGGCCCCAGCATTATGACGTGCCCGTTTTTACATTGCATCTGACTGGAACTGGTTAAAATAAGGATATTAATTGTGGTTTTTATTTATAAAGAGATGATATAATAATGGCCATGCGGTAATTTATATGCTCAATCAGTCAGCCAGGTCAGTCATGCTTAGAGCAGTTTTAGCACTCTGCCTTACAGCAGTCAAAGAAAAACAATTCGATCGACACTTTGGACCTAAAACATAATTCGTGAGGAAGAATGTAATAGATTTTTGCAATGCGCTATGTATGGTTCACAAGTCGTACAATATAACGAACAGAACATTATTTAGATATAAATGTTGCTATCTATCTTACAAGGAACAGATTAGAGCGATAATATTAGTTTTAATGCGCACTGAACGAGGGATTTCCGCATGCTGTATATAATTTTAATTGTAATAACATGAGAAAACGTAATCGTACGGACCAGATTGCATTCTTAGCTGTTTAATAAAATCGTCATGGTTTCCTAGAAAGTGTGTGTAATTGATTTAGCCGCACATTCAGTTTCACAAGTCTGTATTATTAGCTAGGCAAAAGCAAGTAAAATGTAAATTACAGGAAAATATAGACTCATTGATTGATTTGTCCATGACAAATAAATGACAATAATGTACATAGCCATTCATTGTGCGAAGTAGTCACTTTGAAAAGGACTTTAAATGAAATATTGTCTATTTACGAAGTAGGCGCTGTTCGTCGAAAGGGCCTATACCTACGTGTTCGCATGTCAGATAAGATATCTAATCAAAGTGAATTTCTATATAATTATATACTAGAAGTTACAATTTGTTCATTTATTTGGATGTAATCTGATCCGATTACGAAAATTATTTCACCAATGGAAAGATACCTCTAAGAGATGCTACATTATCCCTGAGTATTCTGGCAACTCTACATTTTCAATAAGAAATCACGATATTTGTAAAACAACACGAAGACAAAAGAGAAAAATCACTGCTTTATCAGCGTCCGGTGCCGTAGTTTATCGTGATAAAAAGTATCCTATGTCCTTTCTCAGGATTCAAACTATCTCCGTACCAAGTTTCATTTAAATCAGTTCAGTAGTTTAGGCGTGAAAGAGTAACAGACACACAGACAGAGTTACTTTCGCATTTATAATAAGTAAGGGATAGTTGAAGTAAATATTTGAAAGAAGTGAAGGCTCCCAGTGGGTGTACAAAAATGTCCCGGGCATTAAATTATTTAATATCAAGCTTTTATATTTAACGGTTTTGAGAGAAAACTTCCGGTTGTCAAAATCTTTGCGAAGCCGAGGCTGGCTAAACAAAACGGAACGAAAAGCTCTGGTTCCAAAACTAAAGGAGTTCAATGTTTAGCAATAACAACATAGCACTTAAACCTCAGGCGCAGCCGCAACCGCCTTTTGGATACATTCTAAGACAAACAACAACAATCTCGAGACTTCGGAGGATTTGTCTCCAGACAATATACGAAGGTTTGAAACTTAATAGGAACTGTAAACTGTCCCGGTGTCTGTGTTTTATTTCGGCGTTCTATAAACATAACGCAGTTCAGTGAAGACGGCACATATTAAGAATCCAACTAAATACAACAAGGTTTGGGGCACACCGTAACACATTGCATCTTTACAGAAATTTGATATATTTTTTTATTATATTATTCTCACATCTTAACTTTCCTACAAGTACATAGTGCTATTAGTGCTGCTCCCTCAATCATCATTCGAAAACAAAGAAAAACATCGTCATTAAACCTTAGGTGGTAAAACATTTTCTTGTGCTCGCATGGCTAGCAACCACCGTCAAGTTAAGAATTTATCGCCAAATACCTATCGGTGTATTCTGGCAGCCCTCTTGGAAAGCCATTTCACAATCCAGGTGTAGCGTGGCGCTACCATTGACCACATCATCATTACTTGTGGACAAACGCTACTGAGTAAAATGTAAGGAAATAATCCTTTTAGTGAATTTAATGCAGGAGCTGATTAGCGTGCGCGAAGAAACTATAAGAGACTTATTTATAATGAACTCACTTGACATCTTCGATTTTGGGATAGGTGCATATCCTGAGAGTCTTTGTGTTGGATCCGACAGCGTACAGCTTCCCATTAGGATGGAATTCCGCGCACCGCACCGCCTGCAGGTCCTCCAGAACTGTCACCGGCTTGAAGGTGGGCCGGGAGCCGTTCACTTCAGGGCTCATCACGCCGCTGGCGGCCGAAGCGGGCACACCTGGGTGACCACCATTCCTATTCTGTGCCTATAACAATACACATTTATTGCACCTAACTGTTGTAATAGATACAAATTATGATACGGTAGGGTGCCATCCATAAATATTACGACCCACGTTAAGGGTGAGGAAGGGGGTCGACAACCTTGTCACACACAAGGAAATAATGATAGAAAGAAAGAATGTATATTTATTTGCAACACCAACACTCGTGGTACACAATAACAAGGGGGCAGACGAGTCAAAAAGCTTTCGAAGACATGTTTGTTCACGAAATCTTAAAGTGATGTAATTCAAATATGAACGGCCCCCAAGAAGTTATTTAGAGCAGATAATTAATTTGATTTCTTTGTTCGGACACGGCTTAAAATTGGCAATAAACTAACGTCGTTTAGTTCTGAGCTTGAAACTAATTGCTATGCGATGACGGCCATTCGCATATTTTGACTAAGAACTCGGAGTAGGATTGTTAGCAAATGTTCCACCATCGTAAGTTTGTCAAAAAACAGAGAGCGAGAGAGAGAAACACTTTAACCTACCCGTGCTTTAAAATATAATGAATTAATGATGTGTTTGAACGCTGCAGTACTGAAACGTTTAATTTAAACGAAAACGTTTTTGTAGGATCTCCGTCGGGAGTTCCTTGACAACCCGGTGTATGTTATATGTTACCAAATTGCCTATGTTTTGTCATAAATAGGTCGTTATGTTCCTTAATCCGTCTCCTTAGTCCGTAGTGTAATAAGCTGACATAGCATTGGCGTTCTGCGAAGCGCCCGGTATGTGTATCACGCCGCACGCCATAGGACAGTACTTAGAGAATAAATTGAGCCTTTGCATCGGCTACACGTGTTATTTGTTTTAAAGTAAAACCCTATAAAAACCCAATTACTCCAAAGAAAGTTTGACTGGCGCAGCCGGTAACATTATATCAAAAGACTGTGTCGTCTTGTGTAAAATTCGGGTGTCAAAATCCGCCCGAAAATCGCGAGTGCGACGCGAATAGTCGCGGTATAATAAAAGAACCTTCAAAAAATATCGTCATACATTTCTACGAAGTGCCGAGTATGGGAGTAGCGGTCGGTTGGTGAGTAAAACTCTTTGCCTTCCTTGCCATTTGTTCCCATATTTTTCATATAAGGGTTTTATAGGGTTTATTCTCCAAAAATTAATTAATTGGTTATAAATGGGATAAGAAATCTCTCATTATAACGTGTCTGGTTGTTTAGTATCGCACTGAATACCATTCCTAGCAATAGATAATTCTAAGAACTGATAAGCGCATGAGCGCGTAAGTTTGTAAAGTAGGTAACAAAGTGATTTCATACACTTTTTAGTTTTATTGTAGCTCTATATTATGTTAAGTTAAGGTTAATTATAGTGTTAAAAATTAGGGAATCTTCCCATGTACCATTACCGGAAACTTTAAATATGTTAGGGAAAATAGTGCTAATACCAAACGAGATCTTAAGGCTTATACCACTCTTTGGTGGCGATAAGCGGCAATTAAATATATACATAAGGAAGTGTGAGTACGTGATCAATAAGTACAGAGGCCACGAAGAACAGAATCTATATGTGTTTCATGCCATCACAAGCCGACTGGTGGATGATGCAGCCGCACTTTTGTCTGAAAGAGAAGACGTGTCGAACTGGTCTTCATTACGAGAACTATTGCAACAGCATTTTGGAGATCCGCGTAGCGAGGAATGCATCAACATAGAGTTAGAATCGTGTCGAATTAAATCAGGCGAAAGTTACTTAGACTTTTGCAACCGAATACAAAACATACGTTCACTGCTTATCTCTAAGGTAAATTTATCATCTAATCATGACATGAAAATTGCAAAAATTGCAATATACAACAACACCGCATTAAATGTGTTTCTATATAATTTACCCGAAAATATGGTACGCGTAGTACGACTTAAATCACCTGCAACCTTGGAAGACGCCTTAAGCGTAGTGCTGGAAGAGGTTAACTTCCATGAGCAATACTCAATGCGAAATCGTATGTATACCACCAACGGCGTATCAAGGTCACCCGTTACCTCAGGGTTTAAGTTTGGAAATTCTCCTCAAACGAAGTCACAACAGCAAATCGATTTCAAACCTTTTGTGCCGAATGTTGGTACGCCACAAAAGTTTAGTTCCGGCATTCCACAAAATGTCACACCTCAATGCGGACAGCATCAAAATTTTGGGTTTACACCTCAGTTAGGTTACAGCCCTCAACTTGGCCCTCAGCAACAAATTGGTTACAAACCGCAACAAAATGGTTACATGCCGCAACAAATCGGTTACAAGCCGCAACAATATGGTTACATGCCGCAACAAAATGGTTACATGCCGCAACAAAATGGTTACAGGCCGCAACGATTAGGTTACAGGCCGCAACAAAATGTCAGTATGACCCCTCAGCAATTCGGTTATGAGCATCAGGTTCAACACCCCCGTCTTCAATCAACTGATGTTTCTATGAAGACAATGCCTCCAAGGCCCCAGCCACAAGTACCTCAGCAGGGTTTTAGCTTAAATAAGCTTACATTGGACAACGAAGGCGTACAATGTTGCGACAGTTACGGTTACGAACACGACGCATTGGCAACGATTAAGGTCAATGCTCTCTTTGATAATGACGACGAAGAACAATCTATGAAAGTTAACATCGACAGTAATGAACAGAAACGTAGGGATGACATAGGTAAAGTAGTGAGAGATATAGAGCTATCAACGACTAAAATAACTGATGTACCAAGTGACTCTTCGACCCTAACAGTGTCTGACTGTAGTGCCACTATTACGGCTAGTCGTAGATGTGTGTCTAATTCAGATTCAGTAGAATTTCAAAAACAATATATGCAACAACAAGTAAAAGACCGTGCAAAGCCAACGAAATTCTTATACAAGCAATCAGCAACTAAGATGATAGAAGGTAAGAAAAAGATTAAGGAAAAGAGAGGCGGTGAAGCAACAATAGATTTTTCAAAAGGAAAAACGGTTTTTGCTAAAATCGTTAATAAAAGAAATAGCAAAGATAAGGCGCGTTATACAAAATCAATAAAAACAGGCAAAAATGAAAAAAATGTGGTGCCAATACGGATAGGTGAAAGGTTAGCAAAGGAGCCTATTAAAAATATAAAAGGACCTCCGCAGGTTCTGCATCCTAATGACAGTGGCGCCAGCGCCGGTCTATCATCTGCAATCACTTGATGGTTTTAAGGTTAATTGGTTTAAAGTTGGTCAAAATCCAATTTTTATTTCTAAGTTTACTCTAGTATCACATAATTGATAGTTTCATAAGAACTACAGTTAATATAGATTTAAACATTAAATTTAAGTAAATTCCACGACATTAATATACCTACCACATAGAATTGATTTCTAATACTGAAAACTTGGTGTATACTGTAACTAGTAAAAACAACAGAAAACAATTTAGTACAATTAGAAGAAACTGTTAATGTTAAGTCTTATTTTAAGCACAGCCAGATTACGTTCATAATAGAGATCTCTCTTATCGATAAACAATACTTACAATTTTTCTATAATATACTCGTTACCAATATTTCAATAAACTGAAAATAAAACCCTTATCATTGTTCCCCCAACACCCTTACCTTTTGGCAAAGGGAATGAAATACCTTCCGATCGAGAAACCATGCCGGTCACTCGCTGCTGGAGACCACTACTTCTGTACTGATGAACACCGGCTACTTATCCTGAAGTCACCTGCATTGAGCAACTCATGCGGTTTGAAGGTGAACTTACCTGCTCGTGCAACGCCAAATCCACATCGAAGCCGTACGAGTACAACCGATAGCTGCTGCCAGCTGGATTTAGAAAACTAAAATGAAAACTACAGTTACAACACATTGTGACACACATGTCACCCACCAAGCATCCAGTCTTACGAACTTACCTTGTAACCCTTGATGGACCATATGAATTTGAAGTCAATGGAAGAAGAATCCGTCGATTATCGTATGTACACCGAGATCGACCCCGTGGTGCAGATTCCTGTTATCGACCTGCATCGACTACCTGCCAGTACGAGCGCGGATACGTTTCTACCCGGTGCAAATGCACTGGTCATGCGGCAAGTGAATTTAGATTAAGAGAAGCATATGTCGTATGTATGCGTTAAAGTTTAGTGAATTAGTGAAGAGCGTTTTAAGTGAACCAGACTCTAGCTTCAGTGTAGTTTTTACCTTATCTTTAGTTTTAATATGTTTTGTCTTGCTTGCGTTTTATATGTTGCGCAAGATCATTTTAATTTGTTCGCGAAATAATCGGAATGTTATTAAAAATGAACAACCCGATAATTTCGCTCTTGGGGAGGAAGGCGTTATGTTCCTTAATCCGTCTCCTTAGTCCGTAGTGTAATAAGCTGACATAGCATTGGCGTTCTGCGAAGCGCCCGGTATGTGTATCACGCCGCACGCCATAGGACAGTACTTAGAGAATAAATTGAGCCTTTGCATCGGCTACACGTGTTATTTGTTTTAAAGTAAAACCCTATAAAAACCCAATTACTCCAAAGAAAGTTTGACTAGGTACTCTTAACTACATGTGTATTTTCAACTTTTACATAATTAAAGGTTAGGTTACATTTGATTTGAGGCGTTTTAGTAGCGTTATCGAATAAATTTGTTGTATCGTAAGTTAGGTCGTAATTATTACAAAGGTGAGCATAATCTATCGCGTTTTAATTTCTTTTTTATTCCTTCACGCATCACTTGTGCCGGAAATTTATTATGTACATAACTGCATACTTGTTTTGTTTTAATATTGAGTTCAGTCAGAAAAGGATAAATGAAATAGTGTTGGTACAAAATAAAGTTGTGACATGTGTCTCGATTTCTCTCAAGAAGTACTGTTATGTTGTGACCTCCGTCCCTTCATTAGATAAGATAGTAAATAAGCAATATGTTTAGTTCGTAATTAAGTAATGTGTTTAGCTTGTAATCTAATTACTTTGTTTTCTATTTCTTAGTTGTAAACAACCTCATTCCCGCATCCCTACTCCATTTCCAACCCTATTTAACATCCCGCTCTTCATTCCCAAGCCAGTTCGATCCCAAGTTCCAAACCATCAACATCTCTAATTCTAATTCTTGTAATTATAAAAAGTAAAATTAGTTATTTTAATAAATTCGTTTTTAAAAACAAGTGTTCGCCTTTCGCCACGTAACAATTTGGCGCAGACGGTAGGATCCTCGCAGAAAGCGTCAAGCCGACACAAACGCAGCAAGCCTGTTGCGGTTTCCCGAAGGGATTAAAACGTGTCGCCGAACATGCTCCTGGGGTTCCTGATAGTTACATGGTAAGTGGCTAATACTTGGTTCTGCTCATTCCATTCTATTCCATTATCCTCATTTCAACATTCTTGACTTTCGACTTTCTATTGTGTGTTGTGTACTATATTCAAATATTGTGTAACCTA
Source organism: Opisthograptis luteolata (assembly GCA_931315375.2). NCBI lineage: Eukaryota > Metazoa > Arthropoda > Insecta > Lepidoptera > Geometridae > Opisthograptis > Opisthograptis luteolata. The sequence goes on from OV928033.1 coordinate 11,249,432, forward strand.
TTCGTCCAAAATGGCTACTTCCACCTCTACCCAGATCTTATCAATCGAAACGTTGATTAAATTAATTCCCGAATTTGACACGGCTCAAAACTCACAAGTCTACCGATTTGTACGGTCTTGCAACTCTGCCTTCCAATTAGCTTCACCCACGGATCAGCAGATCCTTCTTATATACACTCTTAATAAAATCATCGGTCCTTATTCTGCAGACGTCCACGCTAAACAGTTTTTAAAGTGGGACGTCCTACGGTCATATTTAATAGAAAAATTTTCAAATGTAAAGACCATAGCCCATCTCTCACTAGAACTTCAATCAATGTTTCAAAAGGAAAAGGAAACAATAACGGAATACTATCACCGAGTCGATTTACTGCGAAGCAAAATAATTGAGAAATTGATCGCAGAAATTAAAGACGAATCTCTGTTAGGTAGAAAGCTAGGTACCGAAGAGACCGCGTTAAATGTTTTTATCAACGGTCTTGGTAGTGAAATTGGTGCTATGCTACGCACCAAAGAGTTCAAAAATCTTTCTGATGCTGGGCGTTTCGCGATCCAGGAAGACAAAATTCGCGCTATGAACAGTGCGCGACAGCAATTATTCAAAGCCAGCCTTCAGTTGCAAGCTAAGAACGCGAACTCTCGTCCACCATTCCAACACAGGCCGATAAGACCAAATAATCAACACACGTTTCAGACCTCCCAGCCCGCAAATAATTTTAGGCAGCCTAACCCTATCCAACCGGGTGTTAAAATTTGCAATTATTGCAAAAATCCAGGCCATCTTATTTCTGAGTGTAGAAAACGAGCATACAACAATCAAAAATTTAGTCAAAACGGTCGGGCCGAAACAAAACAACTCGCTATTCATCATTTAAACGGGAATGCGGCCATCAAACAGGACGACTTGATGGAAACCGCTTCAGTCCATTACCAATCGATTCACCCGAATACCCAGTTAACCGAGCTGGAAACGATCCACCATTTCGAAAACCTACAACTCGAGTAAAGCCCACTAGTTCCTCTAAACATACTCGTGACGCATCCACTCAGGTAAATGCAGTCTATCGCAGACGACCTTTTTGTGATGCTTCAACACAAACTCTGAGTACTACTTCATCGAATATATCAGCCTACGAACCGGGTAACCAGCCCCAAACCCTTGGCTGTAAATCCACTGAATCTACTAAATCCACTGAAACTACTAAATCCACTGAATCTGCTAAATCCACTGAATCTACTAAATCCACTGAATCTGCTAAATCCACTGAATCTGCTAAATCCACTGAATCTACTAAATCCACTGAATCTACTAAATTTACTAAATCAGTTAAGCTCATTAAACCCTCTGAATCCGCTGACTCTAATCAAAAAATTACTAAGTCAAAATCGAAATCTAAATCTAAATTCAAACCGAAGTCGAAATCAAAATCTAAACGTAACCCACAAACTATTTCAATATCTGCTCTCAACATTCCTCCAGAAGATCTTCTTTACTGCAAGTTTCATATCGATGGTCAGCCTGTAACTCTATTAATAGACACAGGAGCTGCAATTTCCGTCCTACGTAAAGACAAAATCGGAAATGCTCCCCTTGATGTATCGAACATCGTATCTATAGTAGGTGTCTCAGGTAAAGATAATCCAGTAAAAAGCTACGGTACAGCTGAAGTATCCTTAGACGATTTCCAAAAACACACCTTCTATATCGCAGACCTCAACATTCATGTAGATGGAATACTAGGTCTTGATTTCATGTCTAAGTCAGGCGTCAATATCTATGTAGCTTCCAAAACGATGCGCGTCGATAAACGTACTTACAGATTATTCAATTTCGGAGAAGACAACAACTGTGCCGGAAAAGATAAACATTTCATAGGCCAAAGGTCCGAGACTGTGATAACTTGCTTCACTAAAGACATTCAATCCGGACCAGCCTTAGTTGAAAAACAGGAAATACATAACGGTATATCAATCCCTAATGCCCTTGTCAACATCATAGACCACAAATTTCTAATTACTTGTGTCAATACCACAAATGAAGATAAGACAATTCCCATTCCCACAATACGTACAATTTCCTATAATGAGTCATTAGATAACAATAACTGTGTAAACATTAACTCGACAAACAAAACAATCAATACTGACAGACGGAACGAAGTACACAAGCTCATTAGACGAACACACTTAAACAAAGAGGAAAATGAATCACTTAACAAAATCATTGACGAATATCTCGATATTTTCTACATCGAAGGCGACCCTTTATCATTTACGAGTCATACAAAACATAATATACCCACAACTTCTGAAACACCAATCCACACAAAAACTTATCGATTCCCACAAGTTCACGAACAAGAGGTTAAAACACAAGTTCAGAAACTCTTAGAGCAAAACATAATTAGACCAAGCACTTCACCATGGACTAGTCCCATTTGGATTGTACCCAAAAAACTTGACGCCTCTGGTAAGCGAAAATGGCGTATGGTTATCGACTACAGAAAACTGAATGAGATAACTATAGGAGATAGCTACCCTCTACCAAACATTACTGACATTCTAGACAAGTTAGGACATTCAAAATACTTCACTACTCTAGATCTTGCGTCAGGCTTTCACCAAATAGAGCTAGATCCCAAAGACGTTCCTAAGACAGCCTTCAGCACACCTTATGGACATTACGAATTTTTACGAATGCCATTTGGTCTAAAAAGCGCACCCGCAACTTTCCAACGCGTAATGGATAACATCCTTTACGGCTTACAAGGTGAACGCTGTTTTGTTTACTTGGATGATATTGTTGTTTTTGCCTCAAGCCTCCAAGAACACGAAGAAAAACTTCGTGAAGTCTTTTCAAGACTAAACGATTTCCACCTCAAAATTCAGCCTGATAAATGCGAATTTCTAAGACATGAAGTAGCCTACTTAGGTCATGTCATTTCCAACGAAGGTGTAAAACCAAATCCAGAGAAAACTACTGCAGTTCAAAATTTTCCAACTCCTAAATCCTGCAAAGATATCAAAGCTTTTCTAGGTCTCACAGGTTACTACCGCAGGTTCATAGCGAATTTCAGTAATATCACGAAACCTTTAACGTCTTTACTTAAAAAGGATGTTCCTTTTATTTGGGGTGAATCACAAGAAAAAGCTTTCAATGAGTGTAAACGATTATTGACCAATCCCCCAATTCTACAATATCCCGACTTTAACAAAGAATTCGTTTTAACAACCGATGCTTCAATTCATGCGTTAGGCGCAGTACTATCTCAAGGTGATATCGGCAAGGACTTGCCAATCGCATACGCTTCACGTACACTTAACAAAGCCGAAAGTAACTACTCTACCATAGAACGAGAGTTACTAGCCATCGTCTGGGCTGTGAAACATTTCAGACCCTATCTATTCGGTCGAAAATTCACAATCGTTACCGATCACAAGCCACTAACATGGCTCTTTTCAGTCAAAGACCCAGGTAGTAGGTTAGTTCGCTGGAGACTCAAGTTGGAAGAATTCGAATACAACATTGTGTATAAAGCTGGCAAAAATAATACCAACGCCGATGCTCTTTCTCGCCCTCCAGTCATGAACACAACTACAATCGATTTAACCAACAATTGCGTTGACAACTTAAACGATCCCGAGGAGTACCTGCAAATAAATTATGAACATTTCCTTCAGACTCCCACTAATAGTTTCAACACTCCTAATCTTAAAATTTCACCCGACACCCTATTAAATGAACGCCACAAAAACGTTCTTGTTCCCATATCAGCCCAACTATCAGACAAAAACGACACTTTCAACGAAGCCATAAGTCTCTGCTCTCAAGTAGATCCCTTCTTAGAAAAATCACGAAATCTCTACCAGACAGATTTATTAGTTTCCGATAAGAAACAAAATATTATATTTGGAGTAACACGACCTACACACTTTGACCCATGGAACTCTGAGAGTTATTTCAAAGTGCTATTAGCCTGTCTACACAATCATAAACTCAAAACACTTTGCGTCCCCGACCTTAAGAACGATTTCACATGCAAGTTGGTTGGAAACCAACAAGCCCACATCACGGCATACCTAGCAGATTGCTATGAATGCGAAATAACCATTTGCGAAAATAAAGTCAAGCATCCTAACAAAGATGAAATACCTACAATTCTAAAAACATTTCACGACGAACCTCTTTCCGGGCATAGAGGAATCATAGAGACCACTCGCAAAATCCGGGAAGAATATTTTTGGAAAGGCATGACTGATGACATTAAAAAATACGTCGAAAACTGTCAGACATGTCAACGCAATAAAACCCAAAGGAAAAATTTCAAAGCACCAATGGTCATAACCTCATCTTCAACAGAACCCTTTGAACGAGTCACAATCGATCTTGTTTCTTATTCTGACGTTACAAATGATTTCAATAAATATATTCTAACCCTCCAAGATGACCTCACTAGATTCGTACAAGCTTATCCTATTCCCGATAAACAAGCAACTACTGTTGCTACCTCCTTATTGACCTTCTGTCAACATTACGGCATTCCTAAACGATTCCATTCTGACCAAGGTGGTGAATTCATGAACAATGTCCTGAAACACCTCATGAAATTATTAGGTACAAAACATACTTTCAGCACAGCCTATCATCCTCAAACAAACGGGTCTCTAGAAAGATTTCATGCAACTTTACGGGATCACATTAGAATATACCATCAAAGAAGCAAATGCAACTGGGATCAAATAGTTCCCCTTGCTATCATGTGTCATAACACATCTCTCAATCAATCAACAGGTTACACACCACACGAACTTCTTTTCGGCTTTAAGCCTCGAGTCTTGTATTCAATGAAAGACAACAATAACGATTACACTACACATGATTATCTAAATGATTTAAACGAAAGATTAAAAATTTCCCGCGAAATCGCACTAGGTAAGACTCAATCGATGAAAGAAAAAGCTAAAGAACGGTACGACCAAAACATCAAGAACGTAGCTGATTTCCAATTAGGAGAAAGAGTTATGCTCCGCGTTCAAAATCCTAACAATCTGGATAGTAAATGGGAAGGACCTTACGAAATAATACGCAAAGGCTTCAACGAAAACTATCTTATTAGAATAGCCGGGAAAAATAAGCTAGTTCACGGAAACCGGCTACGCCCATTACATTCGCGAGACACATGATCATCTGCAAATCATTTATCAAATCATTCTTATCATCATTAATATTAATGGCACATATTTCAGGGTAAACATCACCCTTGCCAACCCTATCCCTAATATCACTCAACTTCATTCGAATATGACTAACTTATACTCATTCGATGATTATATGCAAAATCCATATTTTAGTTTTACAATATGTTCTATACTCAAATTTTTATTCTACGTAATTCTATATAAATTTTACAAATATATTCAATCATATTTCAGTAGAAGTGATACTACAATTTAAGGTATACATCTTTTCAGGTGCTCCACAACCCTGGTTGTAGGAGATGCCATAATACAACCATTGCCTTCAAAATCGGGCCTTTACTTCGAAGAAGAAGGCGAAGTTCTTATAACGGAATCTTCGTGGAAATTAATCGTATATCGAAACTTAGAATCGCTGTTTTTATCAAGAGACTCTATCCAACGTCTAAGTAATAAATACTTTTTCCTAATTTCAAATCAATCCAAAACCTTTACTCAATATACTACAAGTTCATTTATAAAATTAAGCCTTGGCAAAATAAATTCGCGACTCTCTGAATTAAGTACCTACAGTTCCAAATCTAGGTCTAAGCGTGAGTTGTTAGATGGACTAGGATCCGTCCTCAAATGGCTAATCGGAACTCCTGACGCTAAAGACGCCCAACATTATGAAAAATGCATTGAACTCCTAGAAAAACATGAAATTCAGCAAGCTGAAATATTAAAACAGCAAATCCAAATAGTTTCATCCACTGTTTCCAACTTCAATGAAACTATTTTCAAGATATCTTACGACGAATACGTCCTCAATGAAAATCTCGAAAGAATAGGAAAATACCTAAACGAAACCAATAAAATTCTATTTGACCTCAAAATTTCTGAAGAACTTTCGGTAATATCAATACAAATTCTTGAAGCGGTAATGTCCCTCGAATCCGAACTAGACGATATTTTAACTTCCATTCTCTTCGTAAAATCAGGTGCCGTACATCCTTCAATCATTTCAGTCGAAAGGCTCTATCATGAGTTACTCTCTTCAACCCACATGCGGACCGAAAGCCTAATCCTCCCTGTAACCTTTGAAAACATTCACAAAATATTAGACTCTTCCATCCTTTCATCTTATATTTACATGAATAAACTCACTTACATAATAGATTTTCCGTTGGTCAAGAATGATAGGTTTACCTTATACCACCTCTACTCAATCCCAATTCCTCACCCTGGTATTATCCTGTATTCCACCATCCTTCCTGAGCAACCATACTTAGCCACGAGTTCCACGAGGCAGCAGTACATCACGACAGACTCAATATCAAGATGCAAGATCATCGCCTCTAGAAGATGGGTATGCAACCTGCCGGTGTACAACTACCAAACCCGACCAATCTGCGAAATGGCCATTCTACATCACACTACCAAGCAATTACCTGAAGTTTGCGAAACTACAACCTTCTCAGCCCATATCAACATCTTTCAACCGATCGGAACAAATAAATGGATTTTCATGCTACAAAACGACACCGCTTCAACTCTTCAGTGCAATGGAAAAACACAACACATGACTCTTCATGGAAATGGCATCCTCACTTTACCCGAAGGCTGCAAACTCTACTCAGCATTTATAACACTCACAGCAGCCGACGAAAATGTTAAGAACATCAGCCATCCTATCATCACAGTGGACATCGAAGATCTTTGCCCCGACCCTGAAGATATACCAAGCTCACCTGAAATAATCCCAATTCGAGTTAACAACATCCCGATCGATGGTTTGACTTCTATTAAAGATGAATTAAAACAACAATCAAACAAGATTAAAGCCTATCAAGAAGCCTCCGTGTTAGAAAAACATTCGACAAAAATGTCTTTAATCGTCTATCTTATTGGAATCGCAATGCTTATATTTCTACTATACAAATTATGTCGTCACTGCCCTACGTCGATCCTGCGAAAAAGAAATCATACCACTGACAGCGGCTGCATTCAAATCTACAACAACTGCTTCGATAGAAGACGACATCGTACTCACGTCGCCATACCACTCTCTAATGTTAACCATGGAAACAGTACCATATCTGAAGATGAAGATGAAGACGACCACGAAGTCATCACCACTACACCACGTCAAAAATCGGGCACTGCCCAATCTTTGTTCTAAGGGGGGAGATGTTATGTTGTGACCTCCGTCCCTTCATTAGATAAGATAGTAAATAAGCAATATGTTTAGTTCGTAATTAAGTAATGTGTTTAGCTTGTAATCTAATTACTTTGTTTTCTATTTCTTAGTTGTAAACAACCTCATTCCCGCATCCCTACTCCATTTCCAACCCTATTTAACATCCCGCTCTTCATTCCCAAGCCAGTTCGATCCCAAGTTCCAAACCATCAACATCTCTAATTCTAATTCTTGTAATTATAAAAAGTAAAATTAGTTATTTTAATAAATTCGTTTTTAAAAACAAGTGTTCGCCTTTCGCCACGTAACAGTACCAACAGTAACGAGCAGAGCTAGACTTTGTATGCAACATAATTAGTGAGGATAGTTAGAGCGCAAAATAGCAAACGATATACGAGCAAGACTGGAGCCACGGTTGACGAGAGACGAGATCGCTGAAGTGATCCACAAGTTTCAATACAACTACGGTGATGGTGATTGCGGTGACGTCAACATGGCGTCAAAAATGAGCAACGCGTGTTTTCTTAGGCAAGTAGAGTAAAATGGATTAGGGCTCATTTATTATGGAAAGGCGGCGCGTTGTGCTGCACGTCACGCTCTCAATTCAAACATATTGCGATTTTGTTGAGAGCGTTCGTGCAAAAGCGTTTGCTTGTTACGCAGCAGGCATTGCTGCTGTAAACGAGACCACGTATCGTCATATAATTGTGTTTGCGCATCTAACCCCGTTGGCAACTCCGCAGGCTCTACAGGTATCACCACACTTTACGCACCGCTTCTCCATGAACGGAGATGCGCGAGACGCTCCACTTGGCACGAACCCAGTGACTGCACTTTCAATAGGCTGTGGAAAAGCGGGAACGATACCTTAAATCCATCATCAACCATTACGCGGCTGGGACTGTGGCCTTCTCTTAGATAGAGAGAATATGGGCTTTACTTGATTAAAATATAGGAAACATTAAGTTACTTTACTCCCGGAGCAGTATACGGTACCGCCTCGACGAGGATGCGAAGCCTTATATTCAAAAGAGCTGTAAAAGTTAAAGCAATCGCGGTGAAACGTTTTCCGACCTTTTCAGTTGCAAGATCAGCGGCCCGATCGCACTAATAAATTACAGCTGAACCGCTACTGAACCTCAGCCGTTTCTTGACTTTTTGAACATTTCGTATCGCGCTAATGATTTTATCGTAAGTTGAGCCGTAGCGTAATTAGAGTTGGATCGTTCACGCTGTCAAACGAACGGTTTTGCTAAAGTTAGTAAATTACAACTTTTTCACGATCGTTGTGCGGTGCTTTACCACTTTTAGACAAAATTATACAACAAAAACAGCAAAAACTTAGGTAAAATGTATGCGTACATGGATTAATTGGAAAGGGCACATGAATTAGATGTAGCGGCGGCTCGGAACCTTGCGAGGAAGAAAAATACAAGTGCAAAGACTTAGTGCTTTTTATATGAGTGATAGGCAGTTTATAAAATATTATAGACTGTTTAAGGAGTTAACTCGCCAAGTAATAACAGAGTTAACCCCTCATAAGCCACCACGCTTCGTTCTGATGCTTTGTTTATTGAAACCAAGGTAAGGTTATGTTATGATAATTCCGCATTATAGCCATCAAAATCTTACTTTGTCTTTCCCTAATGGTCTGTGAATAAGCGAAATATGGATAGGCTTTACATTATAGCGCTAGCGATAGGCAAAACTTTACATTATGTTTGTACCTACATTGTTTTTTTCATGTTAACAAAATTAAGTTTCTTGACAATAAAATTGTTCTAGGTTTTCGGGCATTCTATGCCACTGGATCATATCAGATGATTGTAGGAGATAGTCAGGAGCATTGTGTGTCACAGGCTGTGTATCAAAAGCCATTCAACAAGTTACAATAGCCATATACATTAATATACAAGTCAATTGTAATAAATAAAGCCTTCCCATTTAAACAATGTAAGAGGGAACATGATAAATGAGAATAAGTGCATAAATCAACTAATTTAATTACAAAGAATACATAATAAACATGTAGGTATACCTACTAATATAAAATTACATTGCTTTGATTCACAAACCACCAAAGTAGTTCCAAGTAATGCGGGCTATAAATCCTCTTACTATTAAAAGAAACTCATTGGTATGTGCCTAATTATGTGGTCCACTAGATCACCTACCTTAGGCTAGGCTATAATGTTGTGATTATTTACTAGGAACAATGCCAGAAACAAAAAAACAATTTTCTTTTTTGTTTTTTAGAATGTTTAAAACGCCTGGATTACTGCATTGTATCGATGGGGTGTGTGTTCTGCTAAGAACATCGAACGGTATTTTAATAGAAAAAGGATTCCATTCCCTTAATATTCTGATAGTAAGTACCTAGTGTATTATATTTTACACTTGCCAATTGGTCATGTTATGGGAACAACCCTTGTAATTCCTACCCTTTTCTTTCAGATATATGCCACAAATTTAAATATATTATGAGTGCATGTTACCCTGGGTCTACACATGACAGGGTTGTGTGGTCCAACCATCCAATGAATGGTTATCTTGAACGGCTTCACACCGTCACTGCAGATGATTTGTATATTTTGGGTATGTACAAACTAATCTAGATTTTATGTTCTTACTGGTTCTTTACTGGGCAAGCGTGCTACACCTTTGACCACATCATCACTTTCCATCGGGTGAGATTATGGTCAAACGCTAGCCTAGCCTCTGTTGTAAAAAAAACTATGTGATGTGTTAGTATTTTCTTGAGATTAATTTATTTATGTTCTTGTTATTTTAGGATATCTATTGAGGAGTTGAGACCCACAATTAGGACACCTATCTCAGTCTGAGATCCAGGCTGAGGGCTATCATTATCAAGATAGATGATAGACACTTGAAAACTAGAAATGTTGCTGAACATTGTTGAAGTGTTTAAAGCTTGTTTCAGGTATAATTTAATTGTGCAATAAACAAAACATAGCACTTTATATAATAATAAATGAATTTTAGGTTATATATTCAAATTAATAAAAGTGTTGTAATAAAGGTATTTCATTGCCGGTGCTTGTTGGTAGACATGATGTTACATTATTCACTGATAGCAGTGCAAAGTATTGTGTCATTTCATTAGATTAACTACTAGGTTTATCCCTTTCATTTTTCTTGTAATTTAATATTGTGTTAAGTTAATATTATGACTAATGTGTGAATATTTGAAGAGGAATTTCAGTGAAGCAAGATAAAATACTTAAGGTATAATAAAAAATACTTTACATAAAACATGTTTTTATTCTGAGATAATATAATATAGTTATAACTATTTTTCATCTTCCGACTTCACAGGATGACTTGGGGTTGTGTGGGCCTTGCGGTGGTTGACAATAGGTACTGAAACAACAGATAACAGATAGTGAGTTCCATGAGTATCAATATTTGAAAGGCAGCTTTATGATAGGAAGGATACTGCTGGTTATTTTACTACATAATTTATGTAGGTACAGTCAACAACAAAAGTTGCTGAACAATCACACTTTTTTTCTATTATCCACATCATCTTAGACACCAATTTTTGACCTCATCATCACCTTAAATCAGGTGTGTTATGTTGTGGTCAAAATGATACGATATAAAATGTAAAAAAAAACAATAATAATTACTGATTTGAAATACATTTGGAAAATCGAGAACGATCAGCTACTTTTGTCGCTGACTGTACACTAAAACAATAATAAATTTGAGCATCATCATAGAGCTGTGTGCGCTGTGTTTGTAGTGCTAGGGTTAGCTACCACCTACAAGTTCAAAGAAAAATCAGTCGCCAGCCTCTGTTTTCAAAGGTTAGGCCCATTTAGGCCATCATTAATCGTGAGCTGCGGTCAAACTATGTAATATAAAAAGATATGACAGCTTGGACATTTGTTTATACAGCTTCTGCCTGCATTTCATAACTGCGGAGGATCATCACCCTTACAATGTAGTTGTGCAAGGTACTGTCTGTCTATCCTTAGGCTTTCTCATCCATGTCAGACTGTTTTTGTGGACGACATTTACATTATGAGAATTGGTTTAATAAAGTAAAGTATTATGTACACATAAAAATTTTACTATGACAAATATACTTACATCATAATTTGAGGTAAATTGATTCTGTTTCACATCAAGCAGAAGGCCAATATCTAAGTAGTACAGTAGGGATATTGCTGGGTCCAAGCTGGGCTAGCATTTACGTTCATCATTTTTCCCTGGCTCTGCATTTATGGTCTTCCACATATGCAACAATATTTTCTTTGCATCTATGCAAGTTACTGTTACTGTGTTGCTGTTACTTCTGAGTAACTAGGTAAATAGTACCTTCGCCCATTCTTTCCCTCTTCTGGCAGGACCTTCCGCATTGATATGGCCCTCGGCGCATGCTTGCCATATTCGTGCCGCAACTGCAAGAGCCTCTTTCGACCGTACCCGTCCCAGAGCAAGGTGGCGGTGGCTTCCCAGGAATTCTATCAGTAGCAGCTATGCATCAGCAGCGCTCTTCCATTTCCAATGTGTTCACAATCACAAATAGGTGAAATACTGTGCCTATTATGCATAAAATAGGTCAGTATCGGCACAAAAATATACTTCATCACAGCACCAACCAAATACTTGATGCGGAAGTTCAATAACTCGGTTTTTAATAGTTAAAATACTTGTAAAAGTAGGAAAAACTTTCCTCGAACTATTATTATTTTACATGAGTCAACGAAATGTCGCGCTGTCATCTCAGCATCTGTCAAAACTAGAGTAGTGAAAGTCAAATTTTCTGTGCAATTAGTCGATTATAGCAGTCTAATAGCACAAATATTTGCTAATATGTCTCATCTCTAACAACGATCGCTGAAGCGCTACGGTCCAGTTACGGTGCATCTCAAGTTGGCGTTTAAACATTAACGCAATACCGAATTCCATATTAGCTGGAACGGAATTGAACCCCATGCGCACCGTAACTACAGCTAGACCTGAGACGTTCGTAGTTGTTTAAAATTAGCGCGATCGGGCCGCTGAGATATATGTGGCGATTGAATGATGTGGCGCCGCACCGCTGTGATTCTTTGTCGCAGTTGGCAGAGTGACGTAAACTGTTGCCACATTCCTAAGATCATGCTTAATAAGGCCACATAGGACAAATATTTAGTGCGGAAAACGTGATAATATATACGAGACACAAATCAACAGTAGGTAAGTACATTATAAAGTTATATTATGTCTCCTGTAGCATTATGATATATGTATAGGTGGTTTTAGATTTAATAGTTTAATATATTTTATTGCGTAAAGATATATATTAAATAAATCTGGTAGAAATGCAATTACATACTTAAATTGAATCAATCAACGAAATCAATTTAAAATTGTATGTAAATATCCATTAGCTTGCACTATTAGCAATTCTCATCACCGTATACCACGGGCTAAAATGGTCATACGCCTCACACCTAAGTGGAATCTCTTAATCGCGATAACAAAGTATTATGACGTCATGATCGTCCATCGTTAAAAACTAGCCGCTTTGAAATGAACGAATCATCGTTTGGAAGTTTCTCGAAAGCGACCGTTCGTTCACAGCTGATTTGGATCTGGTTGGATTACGCAAACCGTCAACATTGTTGGATTGAAAGGCAATGAAAGCGCCGTGGAATTCGCGTCATTGAAGATGATGGAATTGATGAGCATACCGTCAATAAAATCGAACAGACGGATATAAGATTTCATTTTCTATTCATTTATTCGGTATATGACCAAGATTTCAAATTAAAAAATAATACAAATAAACGTTTTATTTCATTTTAGTAAGGCACGGTCAACGAGTTGCGCGCAGACTAAAGCCAAACTAAGATCCAACTCTACCTACACATTATATCCATTAACTATAGAGTTACGAATAAGTTCTGTGGTTACTATTGACCTAGCCCTTGAACATTCTGCGGCCAACATTATAATTATGTCTACTTCTAGGCTTAATATCCATGGACTATTTCAGTATCACGGTAGTGGATTTTACCAATTCGATTACGAAAGCGGTGAGGTACGGCCAGCCAGCGCCAGTCATATACATACTAGAGATATTCAGTTTTTCGACTCTCTAATGCCCGAAATTAATAAACGATCCTGATCCGTTGTCCGCGGTTTTGGATTGACATGTCATGTCATAATATGTCATTTTAGTAGTCATTCGTCAAGTCCTAGTACTAAAATTACATATCGATCCAAAACCGCGGATAATGGATCAGGATCGATTATTAATTTCGGGCGTAAATTGTTTTTCGCAAAATAGTTGATGGATATATCTATAAGATAGTGTCAATCTTAGTTTAGCTATAGCCAGCGCGAAACTTGTTGGCCGTGCCTTACTAAATACAGTGTTAATATACACATATTTTATTTTTGAGGTCTCGGTCACAATTTATTTAAGCAATTTTAGTTTGAGCTCAGTTAAAATCAAACATCGAATAAATATTTGTTTATCTTACATATATGTATTCGTACCTATTTTAACACTAATTCGTACACATTAAGTGAAACCAAAACTTTTATTCGTACTACCTTGAGTAACTAACAGTATATCAGAAAAGTGAGCCGGTTTAACTTAAAGAGGTAGGTCAACTAGTAGGCTATAATAAGCAGTGATATTTCTTGGCTATAATCAAACCAGTATAGTATATATTTACAAACGTCACACGATACAAACAACCTGTTTGACCGATAAGAAAGCTGGTTGTAACATTACACTACTAAGTGGCGGCTTAAGTTTCAACTTTTAAACAAAATATATACTAATATGCAAATACAAGTACCGTTAAACATGTAAATCCGGCGAAACGTATATCAGGCCGAGCGGTTACAATATGAAACACTAGTGTAAGTAGAAATATGGTCGAAATCTTAGCTACATTGCGTCATAATATCCGATTGTAGTTTTCTTGGCGATAGAAAGTGTACAGTCATATAGTTTTATAAAGCTACCGCGGTGTAGTCGTTCAGGAGTTGGCTCAACACACGGAGGTTGTAAGTTCAATTCTCGCAGACGGCCAAATATACGCAAGCATGCAGGCATTCAAATATATAAAAAAATCTAAACATCCTTCCTCTCATAATCCTAGTGAATCATTAGTATACTGATAACTAGATAGTTAGGGGCCAAAAAGGATATTATTAGGCTTTAGTCTTATTTTTACTTATACTTAGTCTCAAAGAGGCTTTGTTAATGCATTAAAACAAGAACAACCCCCAAGTTTAATTAACTTAAATACAAAATTCAAAAACCAAGTGGAAATCGCCACGTTAACTGGCGATTAAATTTTGTGTAAGGTATTCTTCACACACGGTGTAAATAGGGTTAGGATTTTAATACGGTTCATTAGTGTTTTTAATGTGCTATGATAATAATAAAACCTATTCCGTCCACGTACTTGCCTGTACTGAAAACGTCTTCCTAAATTTTGTAATTCCTGTGATAGAATGTTTTTATTTTTTTGAAATGAATTTTATAGTATTCTTTGTCTTTGAAATTAAGATGTTTAACAGTATTTTTATTATTTATCGCTTAATTTAGATATGGATTAATTTAAGTTATTTTTACGAGCATTAATATTCAATTGTTTTACTAATTTATTTTTACATCATTTACCGGATCTATTATATATTTACAATAATAATTCTTATGAACCTTATGATTATAAAAATGCTAGTACACAT
Source organism: Opisthograptis luteolata (assembly GCA_931315375.2). Classification (NCBI taxonomy): domain Eukaryota; kingdom Metazoa; phylum Arthropoda; class Insecta; order Lepidoptera; family Geometridae; genus Opisthograptis; species Opisthograptis luteolata. Next base: position 11,264,532 of record OV928033.1, read on the forward strand.
TTTGAAAGACTAGCTGGGATCGACTACAGTTTTCAGTTCTTCCAGTCACAGAAACAAAAAGTCTTTGCTTGTGGCCTACAGACACACATGTAAAACACTGGACTTATTAAGAAGTGGTTTTTTGTAGTTCGAAATCTTAAGTTTCCGAGTATTTTAGGTTAATATAGTTTGAAAGTGATCATAACATGTATCCTATTAAATAAAAAAAAATTAACTTTGAACTTAACATGACATTATGTCTCATTCATTAGCCATTACCGTTGTTGAAAATGCTTTTCTTGATATTTTTGAAAATTAGAACAAAGTGGCGCTGGAAAAATTTATTGAACAATAACATTAATATAAAGCGATAGTAACTATTACCCTGTTGCACTTGATGCTATTCGTTCAACATAATTTAAGTTTATACCCATTTCATATATGTACGCTTTTTATATATTTTACATTGCAAATATCTCGCAAAGGTGCGGTCGATGGTGTAGCAAGATTACCTAGAGGGTACTTGTTCATTCTTGCTTTGTAGATTGGTAAATACAGACTCAGGGAAGCAGTTCCATCCCTTAGTGGAACGTTTGATGAATATGGAAGCAAAAAGCTTTGTTCAATCAAAGGGGCAAACTAATGACTATCTAAAAAGGTTTGTATTTTTCCATTTTCATGTATTGTAATGATACCCAAATTAGCTACAAACTACAAAACATCTATGTTACTTATTTATGCAAAATCTTTATAATTCATCGATTTTACAAAGATCAGTAGAAATCACGGAATATGAAATCGTATTATGTAATTGTAAGATTAGATAGTTTCCAACTTTTATTATCGCATTACCGTTTGTATTCATATTAGATATTTTGAATTAAGATAAAATTACACGTAATCTATTCGAAGACATAATCGGCCTATGTACGGGAATACATTAATCATTTATTTAAATAACATCTGACCATAGATTCAGCATAGTAGTTACAAAAACGCAAACAACAATAGAGGCCATAGGCAATGACAGTTTTAATTAGTGCGTGTTAGAACACGTCTTGTATTTTTTTTAAAAACCTTACTTGTCTTTAACGTTGGTCGAATTCTATTTGTTACGCCAAAATAAAGATTACACTATCACGCTTGGATACTCGTAAGCAAAAGGGTAAGATGGGTTCGTAGCTTCTCAAGCGTGGTCCGCTTATATCAAGCTTGATTAAGCTTGCTTGTCCTCCCCTAGTCACAGTCCGACTGGCGTTGACACCGGAACACCCGGTTATCTCGAAATCTCATTTCAGCTTTTAGTAGGATCTTATGGAATGTTTAATCTTAATAATTTTCGTTGTAAGACAATATTTTATTGCTACTTACATAGCAATATATAGGTATACTGCTAAATATGAAACAATATAATTTATTCAGCAATATCCACACTCGCGTTGCAAAATAGCGACTGACACTTATTTACCCCAAAAACACCATTACGCATTAGGGTGGAACGCAATGAATAATGTTTGTCGTGAATATGTATGAATATTTTATGGATGAATAGGTTATGTGGCAAAACTACATAGTAACAGTTCAATTAGAGGCTTTATAGGCTTTCGTTTAATTATATTATCATGTCAAAACAGTTCAGGATATTCTAAATTCGTGATTGGACGATAACCACGATGCAGATGAATAATTTATAAAAATGTATTTGTACGCAATAAAACACGCTATTATTGCGGTATGGAAAAGCTACCTGTACTAACATAGACATCATATATAAAAAGCCAGTATTGAACATCCGTTACATAGACACAGGACGGAGCGTTGCGGTTCAACGGAGCTGAACGAGCTCTGGCGCAATGCTATATATATGTATCTATGTATATACTCATATTGCTCATACTACATTATCGACAAACATAATCCAACACTTAAAATACGATACCTACCTATACATATAAACAATGTCGCCACAGGCAAAGCAAAATAAGTGAATATAACTCGCTTTGCTTATAATATAATCCAACTTGGAGGACTAGAATCAAAACAGAAGTTGAACACCATGTTTAAATTAACTTCTTCGGCCACGGATATCTTGTAATGACGTACAAACAAACTGCTTTATCACAGTCATCTCAATAAGTCGGCCGCCTCAATAGAAAGTTAACTCAATTACCTGAAAGGCGGAGATCCGTTTGGGTGGTAGTAATTGCGGCGGTTTGTCGACTAGGTTTTCCATTGAGTGTCGCGTGAGATACCCTTGCTTTTGAAAGGGGGCGCTGCCTTTGTAGGAGGTTCTGTTGAACTTGGTGGCGGGTGCGACGATGCGGTTTCCGTTCTCATCGTCATCCTCCCACTCCGTGACAACCTCAGTTCGCACGTCCTCGAGAGAACGCGAGCGACTGCAAGGACACGTGGTCGACGGGGACGGATTCGAGTTGCGCGCCTGACGCTGCCTCTCCCGTGCTGCGTACAGATCCACGTGCCCACTCGGCGTCGGCGCTCCTGCTGACCGATAGCTCGGCGATAAGAAGTAGTAGTCACGGGACTTATTGCTGTAGGCACTCATACCGGAGAAATCTGAGTACGTAGAGCCTTTAGATGATGACGTCTTGAAATTTCTCAAATCCATCGGGTCCGGGGGGCGGAAATAAAAATTGGACTGCGTTTGTCGGGAGAGCGGCGGCCACGGTCTGTACGGCGCGTCTACGTAGTGTGCCGGTTTGGACTTCATGTCAGATCGCGATAGAGCATCCGATCGCCGCGATGGCGGCTCCGTGTGGATGTAGTCGAGGGAACTGCGCAACTGTTGGCGTGCGCGGCGAGCTGCGTTTGCCCACCACCATTAGTGTTGCACACGTTAGAAAGAGATGAGAACAGAGAGAAAGGCGCGCACGCGTTCCGCTCGATCCGTTGGATGCGAACACAAGTGAAAGGGGTAGCCCGTGCGCGGTCAATGCGTTCAACAAGCTCGGATATTGCTCGTAAGCGCGGTTATCACCTCGTGTAGGAGTCCAAGTCCGGAGTCCGATCTCGTAAAGCGCTTAAATTGTCGTAAACGTACACGAGGTTGTCGCACAGCGAATCGTGCGCATCGTCATATAAGCTCGGGTATATCGTAAGGATTCCATCGATTTCGAATGGGAGTATAAGCGACAATGCACTGCGACTTTCTCCCAAGACAGCAAGTTTCTAATGTTTACGTGCATCCAACACAGCAAATAGTAATAAAATAATCTTAAGTTTTATTGTAATTTGCAGTTAAATAGAATGTGAACATTCTATTTTGTTTATGACTTTATATAACTCAAAAGAATATCGATCACGAAATTACATTTGGAGTACACGAGCAATGAATTACGACACCGTTTCTTATGTGAGTCTGCTAAAACGCAATTTTTAGAAAAGCACGGTTAATTCGTCACGCGCGCATGCCACTTTCGCTTCTTTCTTACACCTAACCAGTAAAAAAAATAGAAATGAACACAGCTTCGTCTTTGATTAGCTAAGGTGAGTTATCTATTAAGTACTACCAAGGACATAGTATGCAACAAAACCATAAATCATACAACTATTGCTCACGTAGGCACCCACGCTAGTCTAGAAATAATGTAGGAAAATTCAAACATTTAATTAGTCACCTTATATATATTCGTAATGAAGGAACTCAAGGCTGAACCATATACAGACCACAATAATAAACAAGTTTGTGTCAGAAGAAACTCATCATAATCTTAATTTCAACCTACGCATGGAAAAGGAATAAGCTGCTTACAAATGTATGAATTGTAGGTACTGATCGTCTACACAATTGTAGGTACCTACGATATAGAATCGGGGAACCGGTTTTGGATGATAGACCACCCTGATCTATGTAGTTCAGATTACAGACGACTATGTAGTTCGGAAGAATATGCCGAAACCATTTATCATTTTTATGAATCGCTGTAGTTTAGAACTTTTTGTACAGATGTCGACTAGGATAATTGATTCAGGAACTAGAAAGTGATGTCAACACATTTCACACAATAACTTCTCTAATTTTATTACACATCAACAGTTTTCTCAACTATTTATTCATATGATTTAGGTATACGAATTTATTGTGATTTTGTGTATTTTATGTAAATGATTATTGAAGTAGGTATATTTAGTATGCATTTTTTTTAATACCACCGTCCAAACAGTTACACGCTATTCCTCTGCTTTTGGGTTGTATGGAAGAGATCGCTTTGAGCGATAAGACCGCCCGTTGTGCCCATTACCATTAAGTGTTATTGTTGTTCTAGTCATAATTTTTCTTGTATTGTGTTGTGCCCATAAATAGTTAATCTATCTATGTATCTACAGGCAAATATCACAATCAATTATGATACATTTTTAAATTTTCTAAGGAATAAGAAAATCGCGACCGCCAATACAAGAAATGAAGATAGAGAAAACCTAATGAAGTGTTATGTAATCCTAATGAAAAAAAATCTGCGAGGCATGACTTCATAGTGAGTCACAGTTTACGCCAAAAATTCTCGGCAACACGGCAACGTAATGGAAGTAAACATTGACACAATTTACCGATACATACAAGTAACACTGAATCATCGTCGTTTACTGTGTCTTTGGCTCGAAATCAATTGAAATTAATTGGTTGATTAACTGCCGCCTCGTCTCGGTTGCAATTGTATTTACCAATGTATACTCGGTTACAATTTTACCAATTGGAAATTACCAACACAATAGCGAGTTTATATCAATCGCGATTTATTTATATAACCCCTGTACAAGGTTTGAATTGTGAATAATAAACGATGTAAGATACGATACGATATATTGAATTACTAGTGTAATTAAAACAAATAATAATAATCAGACACGATTGCGTACACATACACAATAAGCACTAATAAATAATATATGACATAATGTTCATTAAAAAAACACATTATTTAACATACTAGTTGTTCCTGCGGTTTCACCCACGTGTACAGTTTAACGCGATAAAGTGTATTGAACGTCCTTTCTAAGGGTACAAGCTATCTCCATACGAAATCTCATCGAGATCGGTTTTGCAGTTTAGTCGTGAAAAGGTAACATACAAACAGAATTACCTACTTTCGCATTTAGAATAAATATGGAATATACATTATGGCAACTATACATAATTTTATTGCAGTTTTTAGAGATCGATAAATTTTATTGTTGGCTGCCATTTTTTCTATATATCAACAGCACCAGGAAACAGATGCTACAGTGAACTATGCAAATGACACAAACAGCTCACTTTAGCTCGTTTAACACATTGTGCAAATATTGCAGCTCCGCGTGAGATCGAGTGTAAATATTAACATGATTTGCCGAGACTGGTGGCAGTCGGCGGCGTCGCGGCCTTTTACGGTCGTATAGGTCACACCCGAACCCGGCGTGGTTCGCCCTAGCAGCGGACCATGTATAGCCGGCCGAACTCAAATGTAGCATTTAGATATCCACCGATTTCTATATACTTATTTTCGAATATGATACGTGTGCTTGTACAATATAGCTAGACTTCAGATTTACCGGGCATTATTTCTTATCATAATACCTAAACTGCTAAACATTAGAGAAGTTATTTATTTATTTATATAGGCGAGCCGCCTGAGGCTGGTGTGCTTATATCATGCTGTGTTGAATTATAGCAATGTCCAAAAGTGCAGAGAAAAGTCAATCCTGTAGCAAGGAAGCATTGTTCGTTCGCAACCACTCACTCATATGTTGTTTTATAAAACAAAACTCAGATCACGTTTTATAAAGGCTTTGTTTGATTTCTATTATATTCACAGATACATTGCGCAATAATATAATCATAGCGACAATATCAAGCCGTTTGCCGATAAGTGAAGGAGGTTGGCTGGCTTCATTAAATATTGGTTTAGAGAATCGTGAACAAACATACGGGCTCAAGTGTAGACCTAAGACCTCCCCAAATTACGCAGTGTTTAGCATCCCAAGAAGTTAGTTGGATATTTTATAATTTTATGTATAGAACCGAAACTGTGTTAAACCACAACACATATACATAGTGATGTAACATAATTACAACTACATCATCTCAAATGAATCTATTCGTGAGCATGTGTAAATCATTAAATTGAAACGAACGATGTATCAATTTGAAGTGGCGCGTATCATAAACATTATTTTTGTAACAATCAGTGTCTCTCTACTGACTTAATTAGGTAATTTCAACACTTAAATACAAATAAATTGTCTGTCGTTAAAGAGCATGGCGTGACAGGTTGAGTAACATATCCAGGAATGTAATAAAAATCGACGATGGCAATTACACGTTATCAAAAGCCGATCCAACGGAGTTTCGCATTCATAATATCAGCGTGATTTCAAACAAGATTTCTACCATAATATGATATATTATTATTTTATTGACGTAGGATTGTTTGCGATATATTTGCCTACATCTTATAATGCATCACAATCGGAATGATGTAACCCGCCTTGTATGTTAATGAGTAAGTTATCGACTAAGAGGGAGTATAGTCCATCAGTGAGACAGTGTCAGCTTTATTTATCATAATTACCTTATTATGTCCATATGAGAGTCTGTCGTCATGCACCAATGAAGATACAGAATCGTTTTTTTCGAAAGGTATATGCCAAAAGTCTAACGAATCCGTCGAAGACTTCTTTGTATCGATAGAACTCTTTCTCGACAGAGTGTTCATGGAGCCAATGTAATCTTTAGAACTTTTTCTAGGTAGGGAACTCATGGACCCGACGTAATCTCTCTTCATTTCTCTGATTCCGTTGCTGACGGTAGAGTCCCTTCTGTTGTAGTTGACTAAGTTAGCCCGACTGAGGTTAGGGAATGACCCCATGGAGTGTCGTTTTGAGTTGTATTTTTGTGTAGGACTCGGGGTGTCCCGGCGCGGAGGCGTCACCGAAGGGCTGTGCCGGTCGCGCCGGAGTTGGCTCGGGAACGACGACGGATGCTCTAACTCTCGAGCCGGAGACGCTGAGAAACGACTGGAGTCTCTTCGCCTGTTTCACAATAATCATAATGAGTGTCATCGAAATGTAGGCAACCAAATGCAAATTATAGTTTTATATACGGACCTGATGATAAGCCCGTTCGTGGGAGAAGAGGCATCTCTACATAACCCGGGTGTAGATTCCCTGCTGTGGAGATACAGCGATGACCGATAGGGAGTGGTGCAGCGGCCATGTACGTCGCAGCGAGGGTCGTGTTCGATGGTGGAGGTGACTAGCGGCGACCGCCGGCCGTCCCCGTCCAGGTTCATGTTACCAAACATAGAGTCCAGCTGACGCATCGCCAGCACTTTCTTCACCGCAGTCATCGTCCCACTTCAGCACACCCCGTAGGCAATGAATTTTGAGTCACAACTTCAGTCAAGAAAACTTCAACAAAGTTCATGTATCGTAACGCGAATAATACGTGAGTTAAGTGACATGTATGTCCTCTAAGTGTGCCGCGACGCGACTGAACTGTTCGGTCGGCATTGTGCGCACAACGCTTACCGGTGACTCATTGAGGCATGCGCGCGAGCAACGAGACTCGCGATTACCGCGTCCTCCTACAATGGGGTCCTTGCGTAAATCATACAGTTATATTATATTACTATATCAATATTTCTGTAACGTTAGGAGTCATAAACGCAATTTTTACAAAAAATCATAATTGTTCTCTACTCTATGACTTAACATAGAAAAGTCCATAACAGCGAGTAGCTATTGAATGTCCTCACATTTTAGCATAGCACATTTTTGCCGCGTCCAGTATTTCAGGCATTAATGGATGAACGTGAGAATGTGGGTCGAAGTACACACACGCGAATCCATTAATTCTTTGTTACCACCAATGCTTGTTTAGTACTTTCCTCAAACAACTTGCGGATATTCAAACAAGTTAGTAATTAGAAAATAAAACAACAATAGATACATTTTTAACACTTCGCGCGCTATGTGCTTTTTTCTGATGAGAGTTAGAGAATTGAATAAGGTTTTATTATGTTTTTGGATGTATGCTACAGCACAACCTTTTAGCGCGTTGATATTGTCGGGGATCGTAATAAAACGGTTTTTGCATAAATGCAAACATTACAGTTATGGAAAATAGCCTGCGTGCTAGCACACGAGATAATACATTTTTAATATTTAATTACCGACCGCGGGCTGGCAATTCCGACTTATCTCAAGTTTTTTTTGAATAATGATCGAATATCGAACCAGGTTTGTGAAAAAGTAATAGAAAAAAATGTAAATTTTAGAAAAGAATAAGTAATGTAAAACAGTGCATAATTACATTTTAAATACACGAAAATACCGAAGCAGTGCTGACAGCACTAGTGATGGTGGATTCCTATTGGATCATGTCGAACGATTCATGCAGTGACGTCATATCACGTTATTTGATGTTTCTACTTGAACTAAGTAAAGTCAAATTTTTGTAACTAAAATACATTAATTTATTTTATGCTTAGGTCTACAATTTTACACTCAGATGAAAATGGAATTACAAGATGCAAGTACCCTATTACATAGAGTATAATCATATTATGTAGATTTTTACCTACAGAAGATGACATGGAGGTAAATAATGGACCACTGGTTATAATTGAAAGAATTATCATTAGTAAACAAGGACGGGTCGTGGGAGTAGCATCAAGTACATAGGAAGGTCGTCAAAGTGCGACACTTCAAGCAAAACAACCTTCGATTTGCGATGTGAAGTTGAGATCAATTAATTAAAATAATATATCGTTATTAAGATGACTCCAACCTCGGTGTAGTCATGTGTTTATCAATTTGTTAAATGCCTAAAATGAGGAGTAATTTTAAGTTTTGGTTTGTCATGTAAATTAATTGATAAGCTGTCTGGTTGCTAATAAACAGTTGGCGGCTTCACTCACGGTTCTTTCAATACACAAGTTAAAGGTTAGAAATGGTTTTCAGTGACACTCACGTACACTTGGTTTCCTATGTGACGTACATATAAATGAGAAGTGTCAAGTGAGTCATGCTGACAGCTAACTCAAAAGTTTAGTTCGCTATTAAGTTAAAGCGTTGTTTCGTAGTAATAAAAAACCGTCAAGATACTACTACAACCTACTTCTAAATTTTTGTGTAACAAAGAGTTTGAGTAGATATTTACTCAATGAACTACAAGGAGTATGGGTAGTTATTTTTACATAGGAGATATTTGCAGTTTAAAATCAAGAAATGCTTATTACTTACGAGAATAATATCAATCTATGGTGTGTGCCATTTAAATATGTAGGAAAAATTTTACGCATTGTTCTCGATATCTGTGAGTACGTTTTATTGTAGGGACGTCCAAATTTGATATCAACGAACTAATGGTTTTTTAGAAGTGAGAAAGATTTTTTAAATAGAATTACATAAAGGTGCAGAGCAGATGAAAACAACAATTTGTACATAGCCTACATATCTAATTAGCCAACAAATAGTATTTTTTCCGAGAAAGTTAGTTTATCCCATGAGGAAACGGGAAGTACTCATGCTGGGGCCACATTTACGGGAAATGCCGTTCAATAGCGCGATGATTGATGTTTGACATTAGTGTGGCCACGACATTGGACAACGGCATTCACATTGGCGTTTGACGTTAGCCGATAATTCAAGTGTGAATGCACGTTGTTAATAATTAACGCAATATTTATCGCGAAGATAGGCATTGTCATTTATTTCCCTTGACGTTGACCTTAGTGTGGCCCGGGCATTTGTGAGAGGCGTAGCGGCGGTGAATTTCTAACAAAACTATAACTGTAATATTGTGCATATAGGGATAGGACCGCGTGCAACCATCTGTGGGACGTATTCAATTAAATAACAATAACATGTAAGATTCATTAATTGAAATTCCTTTAATGTTCATGGTATGGCACTTACGAAGGAGGATGGAATACAGACGTGTTCGGATAAAGGTATGAAGTGATAATAAACGAATAAAAATGAATGAAATAAAAGAATGATGAATCCTTTCACGGACGTACTTTGTAATACACGATAATTGAAACCACGTGCTCAAATATGATATACATTTTGTGTTACTGATTTATAAACTTTTACTTACATATTTTGACATAGATTACAACATATTATACTTTCGTTTGGGAGATTTGTGATGAGTTAAACAGGTACCATAATTTTTGTAGATCTGTTCATACCTGAGACTGAGCTTATGGGTCACGCATTTGTACATATAACTCCATAAGGACATTTACAAGTATAAGTAACATATACCAATAAAAAACGATAATTTAACAACCCTTTTAGCGTTAACGAGTTTTATTGATCGAGCAAAGAGAGGTCTCTACATCAAATCGGCGTTTGTGTAAATGTAAATTTTCTTTGCCCGACGATACGTTTCAAACAGTTGAAAATAATAGTTACATACACAAAAGAACCAGAATTTTGTGATATTTGGTTGGTAAGTAAGAGTTTTTTAACTCCGTGAAGAGCTAAAAAGGTCTGAGGATTGCAGAAATATCAGAGTCCGAGTCTAAACAGGACTTGGAACTTACACAATCAAGTCAAGTGGGCATATTTTATTTGTAAAATACAATTGTTTGTTTATTTTTATATTGAGTTTAAGGAGCTATTAAAACTATTTTACTTGTCTCTTTCATAGGGAACTGTCAACATTACCAAACACACATATTATGCAACTTATGATGTGAACAGCATGTACACACACATGTACATGTGTATGTGTGTATGTATGTATTGTATATATATATATATATCTATTCTCGTACCTACCCTACATTATGCGCGTAATACGCATAACAAGCAGATCATATATTACAAAGGATGTTTCCTAAAAATAACAGTAGGACAAACAATAAAACACTTCCGGCAACGAGCAAAAATATGGCCATATTACAAAGACTGTCCCAATACCTTGAAATAGAACATTATTGTGTTTGTATATCTATGAGTTCACAAATACCTTACACATATGTATCTGTATGTATAAAGGCTTTAAAGACCCAGTACCTATTAATCAACAGGGAAAGTTGAGTTTAGAGTTTTGATATCAGTTGTCCACAACAATCCTCGTCGAAACATTTGAAGCCTTATGGGCTAAAGCTAAATCTTACAGCCCATTGTCCAATATACTGGTCGGAAAACCTACCAACGCAGTTTTATACACAAAAAGATAGACCAACATACGAAACTGATGTAAAACTAACCAAGACGTACTGGCCAGCACGGTGTTTTATGGCTAAGAACCCTCTCTGTACACCACACGATTATGATACGGCCCTCAATTCCCGGCAGCCTCATTATTCCGAGCTATGGCAGCGGTTCCAACAAGGCATAGGGTACTAAGAATCTTCGACGGAGACCTGACGGCTTAACGATGACCTTAAATTTTGACCATTTAACGTAATTTAATTACGTTAAATGGTCAAAATTCAAAAATACTACAATAGGCTTCTATTTATTCCGGAATAATGCACGGTTCCCGTGGGACGTAACCTCCGCACAGGTGAAACCACGGGCACATCTATTAGTATAATGTTATATTATGAAGTTAAACGCAATAAAGCAGCTACTGGCATTTTAATTACTATCGACTTACTGTCACGATTGACTTTAATGTTTTTAAAAGTGGGCGTCAAATTATCCAGTCTATTCGATTTGAAGGTCGACAATAGGTATCTGTCTTCAGTTTATTATTTATCCATAATAAACACAAGAAAACAATTACTTAAAATGAAATTGCCACCGAGTAAGGGATAAGTAAGGATTTCCATTAGAACTTGTACGTTGTTTATGAGGTTTTTTAAGTTAATTTAACAAAGTGCTAAAAACGGAAGCCGCCGCCAGTCTGCGGCTTGCATTTTAATTTATAGTTCTAATTATCGAATACAAGCGTTTAGGTTAGCTATATACTGACCTGTCCATTTAAATTTATTTGTAACTGATATTTAAATCGGTGTTAAAGCATATTTTTTGTTTTCTTCCGTAATAAATAAATGTATCTTTTAAACAACATGTAACGACATCTGTTGAGAGCTAGTGATACTACCGATGTATTAACATTTTCAATCGTGGACAAAGCGGCCACAGTAATTCTAACTAAGAAAAATAGAGGCGCCAGCGTCTATTTTTGTAAAATTTCTCCGTTGTTTTGACATACATTTAGGGTTTGACCACAAGTCACCTGATGTTAAGGTGAATGATCCCAGAGCTCAACACGCTATGTTGTCAAGAGATGGCGCTGATGTCATTTTTTACCTAAATTATTTTTTTACGTCGAAAATAACAATCTTATTCGAACCAAACACTAAAGCGCGCGTTCTATAGCGTTACTCAATTGTAAATTATCCAAATCTTCATTTAATAAACTAATAAATTACTCGTAACGCTTCTCTTACTGCTGGTGTCACAAATTTACGTACTTACACACGCACACGTAGACATAAAGTATGTCATTAGAACGCATCTAAGGTGGTTGCTTGCAGTCCGCCTAGCAGCCCAGCGTCAATAGATGGCGTTGTTTCTAATTAACGCATCTTATTTTATTATGAATGAACAGGTGCATATAATTCTATAATAATAATTATGTTTACCGGTAATGGCGTAATATGTTTTATGTATCCAACAATATTTCAGATGTGTTTTAGTTTTCAAAACACTTTTATTTGTGCCAAACAATATCGCGGCGGTAGTGGTGTATGGCAGCGAACTATTCACGCACACATCGAAAATGGTCTTGTTGTACACGAAACCATTTGCTACTTTCGTCCTTTCGTTTACTGTATAAGTTAGACCAGTGGTCAAACCTCTCAGTAGTTCTTTACTAATAACGAGGTTCCGAGTTCGATCCCTGCCTCAGATTTTTGGTAATTTTCTTTGATTTGGATGAAATTTAGAATGGGGATAGCTTATACACTTTATTACCTATACTCTCTACTCTCCTACCAATAAAGACATTGGCTATTGTAATACTTTATTATGAAACAATCAGGACTATTTATTATATACTAGCTGTTACCCGCGGTTTCACCCGCATGGGCTACAGTTTATCGCGATAAAAAGTATCATAAATGTCCTTCCGCAGGGTTCAAACTATCTATGTACCAAATTTCATTTCAATCCTATCAGTAGTTTAGGCGTGAAAGCGTATATATTCTGTATACTCCAAAATTATTCCCGCACTTCGGTGCCCGCCGCGTTACCCGCTGCGCTGCGGCCACTGCATGGCCATGGATGGCGGGGCGGGGCGCGGGCGGCGCGGTGATTTTATTTCGCCATTAGATTTTAATTTTGAAATATCTTTTGAATGGAATGTCCGATTTCAACAATTCAAAAATTAATCTACTGGTATTGGAACAATCTTGAACACGAAATGATTTATTTGGATAAGGATTAATATAAAGGTATGGATAACACGGTCTGATTTTAGTCGGCATTTTTATCAACTTGTAAAATGTAAAAAAGTAGTTGTAGTATGTTATCCTTAAAAGATAGACATATGCTATTGCGGACTTTTTTGTAGACCTATATAAGATACACAATTCCACAGTACATCATTTTGTTATATCTCAAAGGGTTTAGGCAGCGTTTTCGTTGAAAGCTCCCAGACGGCTTATTTTTTCCGACCTCTCCAACAAATATCGTTATATTTTAGCCAATGTATACAAAAACTTAACAAATTATCCTAAAACCTTCCTCGAGAACCACTCTATCTATTGGTGAAAACAGCCTAAAAATCGATGCAGTTGTTTTCGAGTTTATCGCGAACAGACAGACAGACAGACAGACAGACAGACGCGGCGCGGAGGACTTTGTTTTATAAGTAGTGATGTACAAATAGTATCAAAACAAAAAACAGTCAATCACCAATAGTCTTTTTATTTACACATTCTTAAAATATTCAATAATTCACAATTCTTCGTCAATATAAAGTCCTGCTGGTCGCACAGTTTTTTTCATTTTTTCCATGAACTATGTTCTGGCCACAGACTCATTGTGTTGACCATATGCCATGTTATTGGTCAGAACATTGTTTTTATACAAAATGCTTTTGACGTGGTTGTGGCATGGTGTTGTCGCTTTTTGTTTACATATCTGCAACAAAGCTATAATTAAAGTATAATTCTAATTTGTATCCCAACCTGGCCATACGAAAACCACGGATTTATGTCTACTAAACACTACTAAAAAACAAACATGACTTTGAAAAACGGTTAGTTTCCAAATCGGCTGGCTGGCCTGTCACATTTATATGTAGTGTAAACATCATTTTCATGTTGCCCTATGGTCAGAAGTTCAATTCCTTTTATTTCCTCCGTTGTTTTTTGGAAGTTTCGAAGTTTCGAGAGACATGCTTCTTTCAAATCTATTTCCACAATTGGTTCATTTCGTTTAGTAGTTACGTTGATACGTGGTAACAAACATTCAACATACACACACAAATTTTTGCATTTATTATATTAGTAGAATAGAATTTCGTTTATTTCAAGGTGTATCATATACGAAGTAAATAAGCGTAGGAAAATTATATGTTATCATATTGTTTATTTCAAAGGTATTTGAATACTTTCACTTCAGCAAGGGCAGTTGTAGAACAACGTCCTTGATCCTCCGAAAATTAGATTTGTGGTGTCAGCCAGCTAGCAGGGCTTTTCCGGTTATACAAAGGTACTCTGTGGCAGGGCTGTTGCTGGCCTCAGCTGGCGTAGTGGCGCACGATTGTATCTGCTGATTTCCATCAATAATTTTCCAACGTTGATCAACCTTTTTTACAGAGTAAAACTATAAACAACAACTTGCCTAGCAACGTAGCAACTAGTCAAAAATGCATTTTACGTGAATGACGTAAACAAAAAACTCATAGAACAGTCTGATTAGTTTATACTAGCTGCACCCCGCAGTTTCACTCGCGTGTCCTACAGTTTATCGCGCTATTTTTTTTTATAAAACTATTGAAGTAAAAGAAACACTAAATATTAAGTGAAGCTTACCACTTACCACACATACACATACATTAGTGAAAACCGCACCCTAATCGGTTAAGTCGTTTCTGAAATTAGCGCGCACAAACGCACAGACAAACAGACATACAGTCAAACAGACCAAAATTCTATTTATCATTGTTTTGGGTTCTATTGCGTTGATGATAAAGACCCCCAATAATAGCTTTTCTCATTTATCTTTCACTAGTTTTCAGCCGCGGTTTCAGCCGCGTCTTCCCGTTATCCCGCAGGAACCTTTTTCCGGGATAAAAAGTAGCTATACGCTATTTCCATTCCAAATTTGATCAAAATCAGTTTAGTAGTTACGGTGATACGTGGTAACAAACATTCACACACAAAAACTTTCGCATTTATAATATTAGTAGGATAGGATAGGAAGTACAGACAGCGATCAGTCACAGTTTTATTAGAAATGTAGGTAAATAGATTTTTACTGTAAATGTGGATTTGAATTCCGTCTTCTTTAGCGCTTAGACTGTTTCATTGAAAAATATACTATATTCCGTTTGATAACAATAAGTATATATAGCATTACATTGATAGATATCGGTTGATTTCGGTTTTGTTTTGACGTTTATGTTTTGAAGCAATGATAGCTCAGTCGGTTGCGCATCGAACTTCCGTGCTGGAAAGCACATGTTCAAATTCCAACAATAAGTATGAGGTTTCGGCGAAGAAAAATATCGTGTTTATTGACCTACCAAATATTTATTTGGTAGTGCGGTACCAACACACTAGGTATCAAATATAGGGGTGTGACTAGAAGGGGAAAAAATCGATTACGAAATAATCGATTTTCATCTCTTTAGAATAAATCGATTTGTAAAAAACGATTTGATTATTTTTTACTTAAATAATCGATTTTTTACAATCGATTAATTTTTTAATTTTTACATATCGAATATTTTATTAAAAATATAATCGATTTTTTATAAAATAAATAATCGATTTTTAATACAATTAATAATCGATTTTTATATAGTAAATAATTGATTTGTAATATTTAATTATCGATTTTTTTAAATCGATTAAAAGAAAAAATGCTCGATTAATATAAAATCAATTTTTTTTCTCAACCCTAAACTATTTAACCGTGGTAGGCGACCTCTTGCAAGGGCGATCTACCATTTCTAGTTCTACCGCCAAGTACCTAACTAACTATACATTATTATCAATAGTAGGTACCTACCTACGTAGGTATGAATTTAGAATTACGTTCTAATGTAATTATGTTGTCAGCTGCCTGGTTACCATAATACAAGCTTTAGAATTAGGTTTTATAACGGGATAATTACCATGTATTTGTTTTTGTTTGAGTTCTCGATATTATTATTATTGTATTCTCGTGATCATGGCGCTTGCAACAGTGCCGAAATATCGAGAACTGAAACAAAAACAAATACATGGTAATTATCCCGTTATAAAACCTAATTTTAATGTTTTTGACCATGGTAGTTTAAAACAGTATATAATACAAGCTCTGCCCATCTTGGGATCTATTGGCCGTGTGAGAAACTATCGCAAGATATATATTTACTACTTACCTATTTATTTACTAATTTTTCAACCTTGATTACCTGGGCGAAATTATATCACTTAGGTAATCAAAGTGGATTAGACCTCCACGACCTTGACTACCAACCCGTTTTGATTTACGTCTTCGGAACGGAAAGTAAAAATTGCCCCAAAGTCAACAACATCGTTCATGCACGATTTGGCAAGTCGTCGTGGCGAGCGAGACAGAAAATCATTCTTCACTAGTCATGCGCGATCTTGCAACGTCGCATAATTTTTAGCTATTTTGTGACCGAACCTAATACAAACTATTATTTCTTCTGTGGCAAAGTTGTAGCCACGCCACCACTACATCGCTCACTAAGGTCTACATCTAAATAGTTCATCAAAATTCAGGTAGATGGCAGGTAAAAATCACCTAATTCAAGTCCGTCAACTTCAATGCCACTCACGCACACATGTGTATAAAAATACGATTTTTCCGAAAGTTTTAAAGGTAAATTTTGATGGAAAACATAATTTTGGTAAGAGAAACTGATAGTCCGCGGATGGGTAATTAATTGAACAATTTAAGAAAATTTTCAAACTTCATTAGAATAGTTTGCGTGATCTATATTGCTCGGCTTGAGTTTGTATGGGAAATTGCCCGAACCCATTCACCTTAAGTGACGATACGGTCGAAGGCATACGCCACGCTACATCCTAGATTTGAAGAGGTTTGGTATTATTTGAAAAAGCTTGTCGTTGCTGTATCGATGAAACATTGTTCAGACCTTACCATACTATGAAATAAAGGAACTAATTTCAGAAATAATGAGTATAAAGCTAATTAAAAAATATCGGACCATTAGATGACAAAAAAAGCTTGGGATTTTAGTGAACTTGCTCCAATTCAATCAATTAGTAATAAGAATAAAATTGTCAATGTGATCGCGCCAAAAAAATTACCTGCCGGGCGTTTCTTGCCTGTTCTTTTGCCGGCGTAAGGAGGTTGGAACAGGCGTAGCTAGTTTCAAGTTTGACGTTTTAAAGTGATCACAATGTATCCTATTGAATAAATAAAACCTGACTGTTGACTTTTATATCTATTTAAGTGCGACTGAATGTATTGAATAAAAACTTTACCAATTTGATTTAATTCGTTGATCTAACCACATTTGCTTAGCTGACCGGATGTAGTTAGCTATGTTCATTTTAGACCCATAAAATCTAAGAAGGCACACAATCAATATTTGCGTAACTTATTCACCGTTTACATATCTTATCATGCTTATGTCACAGTTTAAATATTTTTTAGCTAACATTGCTTTGATATTTTAACATAATCTTTTAAAATATGGAATACTCAGTACTCATCGATAAATTTTATTAAAAACAAGCAGCGCTCTGAATTAGATCCGGTTTTCGGATGTTTCCTCAGAAACTATAATACCTCAGAATAAATGTACCTACTTACTTACGACCAGTATGAATTATCTATTTTCAATTTTCCCTGCTAGACATATCATTTGGACATCAAGCAAGCGCAGATCCTTAGTGAGCATGCCCTCAACCCTAATGGGAAGTTTTCTAACTGGTTTTTTTCAATGAAAGAGTAAAGGGATCGGCTGCACATGGTCATGGGCAACTTTGCTGTCATTTCGTAAACGTTTCCTATAAAATGCAATGTATCCTTCGTGAGCGAGTCTGTAATCTGACTCGACTTTTGACGATTTTGGGGTGATCTTTTTTGAGGGCTGGATCCGCGCCTGAATAAAAGAAGCAACTTATATACTCGTTTCCAAATTAGGTCGTAAGTAATTAATTTAATCCCTCCTTAGGAAATGCAGAGTTTCTGCGGGATTAATCTCACACCAGCCAAAAGGAGTCCACTGCTGAACATAAGCCTCCCCCTTTGAACGCCACCGTAAACGGCTATCAGCCATTTGCTTCCATCAGCTCCCAGCGCCCCTTTCAATCTATCTCTGTAATGTAATGTCTGGTAATAAACTATGTCTGTACTGCGCTTGAGCTTGAGCTTTCGGTGAAGGAAAACATCGTGATGAAACCATAGCTTGGTGGTAGGGAATTTTCTAGTGTTCGCCTGGCTAGCTACCACCCTCTTGTTAAGAATCTGTCGCCAAGCACCTATTGGTGTTCCGGCAGCCTCACTTGAGAGCCAGTTCCCAGTCCAGGTGTAGCGTGGCGCCATCTTCGACCACATCGTCACTTAACATCAGGTGACTTGTGGTCAAAAGCTACCCTGTAAGGAGTAAAAACAATTTTTTTTTTAATTCAATGAAAACCAAAAAAAACAACAACCTAATTTTTAGCCTTTAGCCTTATCATTTTTTTTAGAAACCTCTTTTGTTTCTCTCATATGAATGACGGAGGTAAAATATGCACGGGCCGGAGTATTATTTATTTTAGACTGTATGACATTTTAAATGCCACATATTAGTATCGAATCATTATTATCATAGCAATTTCTTTAACATTTGATGGTAGGTTTACAGCCAATCACCTATCGTTTTTATTTTAAGAATTAAATATAAAAGTACCCATCGCCGCATAGTAGACAGTCCAGAATTTTGTAAATGAACAATAGTAAGAATAAAATGGAATTTATAACAACAAATAATAATAAAACAGCTCAAAGCTTTTATGTCAGGTATTAAATAAAACTTTTTATTATCGAAATGTAGTATCTGATATGGGCTTAATATAATAGACTATTTTAACTGCAAATAAGTAGCAAATATTTTGAGTTTTTGTAAATAAATTGAAATCTAAAACGTGAAGTCATAAACGAATTACTAAAAACATACACAGCCAACCAGCCTATTCTGCAAGACGTGATTCATTCAAGTAGAAGTGAATCATTGTACGAGTGTAACAAATCAAGACCCAGTAATGAGCTCAAGTATTGCCAATTGTCCGTTCAATGAGATCAAATGTTCAATCAAGATACCCGAGATACAAGCCAAGTAGCCAACTCTAAACTCAGTCGACTGCGACCAAAGAGTGGCGCGAATTAAGTTGAGCACACTTATAAACTGTTGGGTAAAAAAAAGAAGATGAAACTTACTGCAACGAGGTCTCCCATCTCCGCCGGTTCGGTTATTTCATTCTTCCTGAAACACGACACATCCATGACTCAGAAATCACTACATAGTTTACTTCAAATTTGAATTACTGTAATCATACCTCTATTTCATTCAAGTAAGTGCCCTCATCACATGTTACATTGTAATTTATCGCCTAGTTGGAGAAAACTGCATTAGACCAGTTTGCGTCCAAACATTTAGAACAAATTGCTTGCTCGCTCTAGCGAAGAAAGTACCACACCGTAAGAAAATTATTGTTGTCTGATGTTCTACCTGCATGCATTCACATACTTATACATTCACTTATCGAATGTACTTTTTATCGAATCTATTCCGTAGATAGGGGATATGGATTAATGCATACGTTTTTGTACTATCTTACACATAATGTATACTTAATTATTATGTAACTTTCTGTAATTGTGTATAGTATAATTATATGAAACTAGCATGTTTTAAATGTTTAAAAAATACCTGATGAATTGCGGCTGATCGCGGGAGTTGTCAGCCAACGCCGGCTGTGCCGCGGTCTTGAGGGCTGATGGAAAAGCTGATGCAGCCTCTGGCATGGGCTCCATTCTGAAAATTATGCATGGAAATAGTAAATTAAACAATATTCAATTATTATAACTTCACATAAATATAATAACTATGCTATTTGTATAATGTAGCTCTACTTACGTTTTCTGTTGCCTCAAGTCCGTAGAACATAGGTTTCGTAGGTAATCTTCACACTCGCGTTGTTTTTGTATCTGGTACTCTTTGAGGAGATCCCTCCTGAAGTCCCCGTCGGCAGCGACTGCTACCACGTTGTCGAGCGGGAGCGGCGCGCGTTCCGCGAGCGATGACCGCTCAGTGGACGCGGCCGTGTTCGACGGCGTGGACGACGAGAAGCCTTGGTCACGGTGTTCTGGGGTGGTGGCCGTCGACGCGCCGATGCTATTTGGCATATCGTTTGTCTTTGACGACAATTGCTCGTCGATTGGCTTTAAAGATTCATTCAAATCGTTGAAAATGCTCTCGCCGTTTTTATTGTCGAACAGTCGATCAACAGACGTATTCATTAAATTGGTACCCTTAATACCCGTGAGGTGAAATCCGGCAAAGCAAGAGGATGAGGGCCCGTAATCAATAGCAGATAGAGCCATGACGCCGGGAAGTCTCGGGGAGCCGTCGGGCAGCGGCCGCAAGGACCGCGTCATGGCGTCCGCAGCCGAACGAGGCCTTCTAAAAGGCATAGCCAAGTGAGGAAACATTCGCGGTTTTATGGGCGTCACAAGCATGTGTTCAGTCCATGACGTGTGTAACGATGGACGTTCTAGTTTCTCCACATCCACATTCAACATTCTTTGTTCGAACGGTACGCTGAAAGTTTCCGCCGGAATAGATTGAAGCCATGACAACAGACTTAAATCAGATTCATCAAAACCAGACCCGTCAAGCAGCCGTGAAAATTTCACTTCATTAGATTGTGCCTCTTTCGATCCGGTAGCTTTCGCTTGGCAGTAATTTACACACGATTCATAGAGTATTCCTTTAATGAGTAGTTGCATTAATCGATCGTTCTTTGCGCACTTGGGTATCGTGCTGCTAGACTTCTTATCGCATGGCAAAAATTGTTCTACTAGAGGATATACCTCCCTGAAGCACTGAACACGAGCGTTGCTTGGATTCCATTTCTTAAACTGAGTATGGTCTGTGATACTAGGCAACGTTAATAGTAAACATAGATTTGAGTATTCTTCTTTCGAAGGGGCTAGTTTTTCGAGATCAGTGAGAACTTTGACCAACTCCTCTACAATATTTTCGACATTGTTATACGCTTTGATTTCAGATCTGATGCAAAGGAGTTCAATATACTTGTGTCTTAGAATTGCGTAGTTGAATTTATCTGCTGCGAAAGCTTTGAGTGCACTGAGGGGTTGGATGAACTCCAGTACGTCGTCCCATTGTCCGTCGAGGATGAGTTGTCGTAGGTAGAGGACGTCATCCGAGTAGTTGCCGTTGATGACGCCTGTTTCACGCTCCAGCGATAGCTGCGTAATATGTAGGTCTCGGTTGTGGAGGAACTCAAGTGACAGCCTCACTACGTCGTCTTCCCTAAGGTTTAAATGGGTCGACGGCATTTCGAATCACTCGTCCTATATCTGAAAAAGATTGATATGATTTATATAAGTGTACTGGATAGACATATTTGCTAAGTAAACTTATATCTATTATGCTGATGACTCAATGGTCGGGTGTGACTGTGAGCAATACTATGAAGTCATTATTTGAGAAATATATGTACTTAATAGGTGTTCTCCGCAGATTCACCCATGTGGGCTACAGTTTATCGCAACAAATAGTGTATGTCCTTTCTTAGGCTCTAGACTATCTCTGTACCAAATTTCATTTAAATCGGATCAGTAGTTTAGGCGTGCAAGCGTGACAGACAGACAAAGTTACTTTCGCATTAATAATTTTTGGACTAAGCAGAATATCTTTAGGATCATTAATTGCTCTAATTTCCCAATACTTAGGCAAAGATAAAAAACGTTTTTCCTCTTCCCAGCAACTATATGAAGTGAAATGAGGCTGAACTTATATTCATAACTAGCTGACCCGGCAGACTTCGTACTGCCTCAATCGAAAAATCAATCAACTTTATTGAATAGCAATAAAGTTCAAATTGACTCTACATTTGATTTAGAAAACGTTTATATGGGAAAAAAGAAAGCGCTGTTTTTGGGTTTTCCTGGCTATTATTCAAATTTTTCTCATCTTTTAAACCTTCCCTAGACCTCCACTAACATTTCAAGATCAAAATTATCCAAATCGGTCCAGCCATTCTTAAGTTTTAGCGAGACTAACGAACACCAATTGATTTTTATATATAAGAAGAAGAAGAAGATAAAAAAACAATATTGCAACTAGCATTGAATTCTTTTTATAAAAAAGGGAAAACCCAAAAGACCTATGGTAATTTTGTATGAAAATTGCCAGGTGTTACAAAGTCATCGAGTCATCTGGTAATAAACCATATAAAAGGACTGCTTACTTTACGATTACTTCTATATGTTATCACTGCACCAAGTTCTTTTTAAAGTAGATAAGGAATTAATAATATTAATATATTAATTTAATATGGCTAATGAATCCAAACCATGCATGCATTCTCACAATGGTTTGCAACACCGTATACATTGTGTGACATAAAAAAAAGAAAGTAAGAGAAGCTCCTAAACTCAATACTCATCACCCTCCTAAACTCAATACTATATTGTATCTGTACTTTGTACTGCATTTACTAGTTTGGCTGACACATATGCAAACAATGTTTAATCCAAGCATGATTAGTGGTTTCAATCTAAATATATATCAAAGGTGACTGACTGACTAACATAGTGATCATCAGCGCACAGCCCAAACCACTGGACGGATCGGGCTGAAATTTGGCATGCAGGTAGATGTTATGACGTAGGCATCCGGTAGGAAAGGATTTTGATAAATTCTACCCCCAAGGGGATAAAATATGAGATGAAAGTTTGTATGAAATTTTGTCAATTTTAAACCGATCGGACTGAGACTTTGCATGCATAAAGCTGTAGCCCACGCGGGTTAAACCGCGGGGAATTATAATATAAATGAGCAGAACAAATTTAAAATCTAAGCAGAATCTTGCATGCTCTACCCTATATCATAAATTCACAAGTAGTTTAAATAATTAGACAAATGCATTCAAATTGTATTCACTTTCTGTCCATTGCATTAACTAAAGAGAAATGCATTTATATTAGTAATAGTGAAGTGAAAGTTCAGTCTGCTACAAAGATAATCTAAAAAATGTGTACTACATAGCCTACCATAATAATAATGTTACTATTGGCCAGTGAACTGACAAATATATTGAATTTCATCATTTTATAGCACAGTTCATGACAAATGATTAGTTGTTATTTGTAAAAGATTATATTGTCACAGTAAGAGTGGTGTTACTACATACCTCATTGTATTTAAGAATAGCATATCCTGGTTACATTTAATAAGAATGATTAAATGATATTATGTTAGGTACAAAACAAACCCCCAGATAATGTTCTAGAGGAAATAGGATTATTTCTATCAGACTTTCACATGCACAGTGTATTTACGTGTAATTTATTCTCTTTTCAAGAGAAAGCCAGTTAGAGATGTGTTGATAGCTATTGCAGCTACCACACAGCTCATAGAGCTCTCTAAAAACTTCTGAAGTTACGCGATATTTATTTCGGTACTAGGTGAGCAGTACAAACAAAATAACTTCTAATTATTTATGGGTAACATAAAACCACTAATCCGCCTACACACACTTCTACTGCCATATAAGCCTGCATAGCGAGCCAATCATTAAATTAACACCGCACCTGTTAATATTCTCGAAAGAAAGCAACAAGAAAACAGGATTTTTTTACAGTTAGGAAAATAGTTTTTAAATGAATACACCACGTAAATAATGTTTTTTTTACCTCGTATGTAATATGTATGTCGATGTCGACTATATCACTAGCCGAAGCATAGCCGTAGCACAATATTAAATACTACGTATAGAATAAACTTAAACGGAACACTCCCGTGAAAAATGTTTTTATGCTTGCTGTGCTGACTCTTGATTTGAGAGAGATAACTGATTTAGATCACTATTCAAGTATTCAGCACTCATTCATTACACCACACAACAGATGTTTTCACGTTCAAAATAGGCCCTCTTGTCTTGTCTATTTATTAGCCACAGAGTATATAATAAAAGTAATGCCATGAGATTTTTCCGTAATTGAGTTTTCCGATTTTGACTGGTGATAGCTGACAAAATGAAGTAATTTTTTTTGTTTGTATTGTTTTTGGTCCTTAAAATAGATTTGTGTAATAAAATCTGATGATGATGTCACAAAATGATGTCTGTCACTGTCTCACTGTCACTGTACTCAAAAGTCAAAACCCAACTGTACTGTCTAGTGTCTATGGTCTACGTACTGCCTAGCAGTGTTCGGAACCGTACGATAATTATCGTACATATACGATAATTTGGTGCCTACGTACGATGTACGATAGCATATTATTATCGTACGCAGATTGTACGATAATTTCTATCATAATGCAAAATTTGAAAAATTTCTATTATTTCACACTGATAGTCTAGTAGTAGCATGATTTTATTTTGTCCAATAAAATCTTGGGACAATACCGGGAAATTAAAGTTCTCTATTCCTATTGGTTCTAACGATGCGCTCTGCTAAGTTTCACCACTGCCGAGACTGTAACTTTATCCAGCGCCTGCTGTACACGCTTTCTTATTGGTTAGTATAGCATCTACCAATGCGAACAAGAGAATATAAGTTCGATATTTCGATTATGTTCACAGTGTGAGTCATGCAAGTCTTGCATGCATATCAATATTATAATTTTATGATTTATCTATAATAGACATTATCCTAAAAAGTACGATAATTTCGATCCAATGTACGATAATTTTACGCCCCTGGACGCCCCTGGTACGATAGTCAGTCCACTTCAGGTGTTCAGGTTGCTAACACTGCTGCCTTGCTGCTAGAGGTGGGCGTTTAAACGAAAAGCGGTTTAAAAACGCCGCTTTTAAAAATAAGCACATAAGCGGGCTTATTAAAATAAGCAGACTCCGTTTAAACGTTGACGGTTTTTTTTCCAAAGTCCAAACAAATGCAAACCTTATTCCAATACGGATACAACTGAAAAACGTCGCTCTTCAAAATAAGCGCATAGGCGGGGCGCGGGCTGATGAAAATAAGCCGACTCCGTTTATACGTAGACGACTTTTTTCCAAAGTCCAAACAAATGCAAACCTTATTCCGATAGGTATACATTTCAAAATAAAACCTGATTGTTATAAGCGTAAGACTCAAAATAAATATTTATAATTGGTTTGGATTCACATTATTTCAACCTTATTTCTATGCACTTAAGGCGCAATATTAATTGAATTAGATGTCATATTACGCGGCTAAATTACGTTCTGCTTATTTACGTAATATTTGTGGGAGACTGGCAACGCCTTGTGTTTGGTTGGTTAGTGTTTTACAACCAAACCGAAATGTTCCTCCGAAACCCAGTGATTAATGGATTGATAATTCATTTCAGACAGTGGCCTGATAAGTACGAAGGGAAGTTCATTAATTCATAAATATTGTTACTTTGTAGTCTAAAGTATTTATTTAGTAAGATAGAAGATAAAAAATATTAAAAATAAAATATAAAAAAAACTATTCCAAATTACAACATAATAATAACAAATTTCTTTAAGCTAGTAACAACACTAGCAAAGCCACGAATCATTAAACGCTTTTTTCAACTCTCGGCGTTTGTCACTAGTCGCTAGTCGCTATTAAACATGTCTCCATTGTTTCCGTTTAAATACAACAAAAAGCAAATAAGCGTTCGACAACTTTTTTAAGCAGCTTAATAATATAAGCGGAACGCTTTAAGCGTATTGTCAATTTTAAGCAGTTCGTCACATCTTTACTTGCTGCCTAGTCGTATTGATTGATATTTTACTTGTACCGACGTGGTTTCTCAGGAGCTATAACAAATAGTAATTTAAAATATTTGGGCTACATATTAGCCATAGCTCTAAAGTAATAGTTCACCTAACATAAGAGTGTCGTGTCCGGACTGTCCGGTGAGTAAATCTAGAAGGTAGAAGTTGTGTTTTTCGTAGTGTTTCGAGAGTGTAGCGACTCGAGCTCTATCTCCTTTTTTTCTCTCGTCTCGTTTCTTGACGCCTACATGGATAAAACTAGAAACCTTTAAATATAGCTCATCCTAATCTAGTATTAAATGTAAGAGCCACGGCTCGGAAATTTTAACATTATTGTTAGGGCTTGTTCTTTGATCTTTCAATTGGTAGCACTGTGTAGCGTTACCCTCCGCTGCCATTATGTTAACTACTGCGCATGACTTTGAGTATTGATTAATATTCGTTTTTCAGACGTGATTTAGCAGAAGCTGCATGATAGCTACGGCGCCATTTTGAGGGTGGTGTTTCGGCACTTCGGTTTCTTTTGTCTGGTGAGTAATATCTATAAATTGTGTTTTCTGTACATAGTGTTCCCTACAAACTCTTTTTTAAGCCTTGTGTAGTTTCATAACAGTTATAAAGTTAAAACTAAAAGCCTACAAAACTCATCAGCTTCCAAGCTTGGTTCAATGCAAGAGCCACACCTCGAAAATAATTCTTGTGATGATGATGATCTTGTGTAGACTTATTTCATTTAATGATGTCAGAATTTTAAGGCTCTTAATTACTTTAGCCTCAAAGTCTTATTAGAAACAAAGGATAGAACGGAGTGTATGAAAGTAGAACAAAGGATTTTTTTTTAGTTTAGGTGTTAAAGACAGACAGTGTTACTTTTGCATTTATAATATTAGTAGGGATTTGATTTTGAGTCTGAACAATGCCCTAGATCAATGAGGAGAGTAGTGTGATGACTGGTACCTAAGACCTGCTTAATTATTTTTTAGCTTTTAGCACATTATCTACAATCTACATCAATATCTTTCTTTACAATAAAACTGTTAACATGAAAATTAAAATTTGAGTCCAATCCATGTGGGGCGGACAATGGCATCCCGAGGTTCCCATGAATGATAATTATGATTATACCCTCAACATCGAAATCAATGATTTAAAGTTAATGTAATGATTTAACAAAAAAAGGTAGATTCTTGGTTCAATTAATTCCCAGTCCAGGTGTAGTGTGGCGCCATCTTCGACCACATCGTCACTTAACATCAGGTGACTTGTGGTCAAACGCTACCCTGTAAACAGTAAAAAAAAATTAAAAAAAATTGAAGTCGGACTGAAATAAAAAAAATATTGATCAAAATTATTAATGTGACTCGGAAATAGCCCCGCTGTAAAAAGGCTCCAGTCACTTACTTTGGGAACACCAGTTTTCATAATTTAGTTACAGGTACATAATAGTACCTAGCACCTACCTACTAGTATAACATTGTTATTTCCTATGTTTTTATACGTGACTTTTTATTGTTTCAGATACCAAATTACAAACAAAGAATTGAAGAAAGTAGGTATCAAATTAGATTGTAGTCTCCCTTATTATCACAAAGTTTTTGTGCACATACACCGTAACTTGATTTAGTTCAAAAACGATGGAGCCAGCATTAGATCCTATTAGTCTGGACAGTAGACGCTGCATATCATCATTACAACAGCTTATGGAATTTGAAGAGGGCACTAATTTCATAGCTAAAGTCACCCACATAGTTAATCCGTTTGACTTTTACGTGTTGCCCATGTATTACCACAAACACACTGTACTTTTGAATAAACCCGGGAGGCAACTTTCTATGAGTGAGCTCTGTGTAAATATGATTGTGGTTTTCAAATCGCGGATCCTTCGGAAATATAGAAGAGGCTTGATAAAGAGAATTAATGAAAATAATACTGTTCAAATATTTGCTGTTGATCAGGGACTTACCGAAGACAATGTGACTCTTCATCATATGTTCTACCCATTAAATGAAGATTCCCTTACCACACCTCCATTGGCGAAGCACTGTGAATTATGGCCTGATCTTGCTTTACAAGGACCTGAGTTGTATAACATTATTGTTGCGGAATTTAAAGCATCTCTGATGAAAGGCATCGTAAGAGTGCATATTAAAGGAAACAATGGAAGTAAATTAGTTGTGGATGTAATTAGCATTGCTCATATATCTTCATCGGACTACATTCAAGAATGCCTAAGAATGCAGTCTCTCGCCACGCAAATTACAGAGAGCATGTTCCAAAATCTTAATATTTGAGTCAATCATGTCTGGTTTTTCAGTAGTGTGGTGAAATTTTGGATGTTAACAGACAAAAGAATAATGAAAAGCAACTTCAATCATAAAAATAAAATAAGCTGAAATGGAATGACGATTAGGTGCAGCGAAGACTTGAGCCGTAGTTGGATGAGGAGAGCCGAAGACCGGGCTCAGTGGCGTATCTTCAGAGAGGGTCATGTCCAGCAGAGTACTGTCACAGGCTGGTCATGATGATTATAATAATAATTTCCATGTTTATACAATACCTATTTCTTAAGTATTTACTCAGTAATGTAAAACAACATGTAATTTAAACAAAATTAAGTTTACACTATCTATTTCTGAAGTATGTATTTACTCTGTAGTTTCAACATGTAATTTAAACATTGGTAATTTATTAATGAGAGCAAAAGCTAAGCTAAAAAAAAAACTCCAAAAAAAAATTACTCTGTAGTTTCAACATGTAATTTAAACTTAGGTAAGTTATTACTACTTTCTTTAGTAGGTTTGTGACATAAAATCTGATCACTCGATGTCTAGTCGTAGAGGGATATTCTTTGTGTTCTAGTGCACATGAATTTGAGTATTGATTGATATTATTTATTTCAAAGTGCTTTCTCAGGAGCTGTATCAAGTAGTATTTTAAAATATTTAAATTAGGACATTGGCACAAACAGTTTTTTTTATTATATCTGCTAACCTTTTTCTTAAGTATTTACTCTGTAGTTTCAACACATAATTTAAACATAATTATAGGTAAGTTATTACTGCTCTGTTTAGTAGATTAGTAGATTCGTGAAATAAAATCTGGTCACTTGATGTTTAGTCATAGAGGGATATTCTTTGTGTCCTAGTGCACATGAATTTGAGTATTGATTGATATTATTTATTCCGAAGTGGTTTTTCTGGAAAGAACTGTAGAATTATAAAATATAGGAGCTACAACCCATACCTTATTGGCATAATATTTTTTTTTGTATACCTGCTAATGCTTACCCATTTCTTTAGTATTTCTATTTACCCTGTAATTTCAACATTTATATTCGTAATTTAAACTTAGTGAGTTTATATGTCGTTTTATAAAAAGTAAGTTGGTACGTAAATGCTATATTCCATGTCATGTTGTTTGTGTGTAATCTTTTAAATGTGATGCGCGATGAACTAATGACATAGTACCTACCCAATACCTATTGCATTTGCTAACCATAACAAGTATCTTTCTCAGTAATTTAAGAATGTAATGTACACTTACACAGTTGCTTAGTACAGTCAGAAAAGTAGCCGAACAATAACAAATTTTCCGATTACTTTAATCATCTTACGGCCGTGCCCAGTAACCGATCTATCTACAGTTTGCCCTACTGGTGATAGAAATTTGACATAGCTCCATAGAAGTCATGTCAAATTTGTATCTCTAGTGGGGTAAACTGGATAGATTGGTTATTGGAAACGGCCGTTAAACTCAAACTTTTGGCCACATGATCACTTAACATCATGTGCGTTGTGTTGTGGTCAAATGCTACTTTGTAGAATGTAAAGAAACTCGAAACATTATTGATCTAAACTAAAACATATTTGGAATAATCGAGTATGATCAGCTTCTTTTGTTGCTGACTGTACTACTATACTACTTGCAAGTAGATACATATTTATTATTATTAACATTATTATATAAGAATTGTATTTCTAGTCAGTGTCTAAATTATTATGAACCCACCGTATGTATCTCTTCTGGTGGTATATTGGTAGTCAAAAATGATCTCAAATATGTAATAGAGTTAATGAAATGGAAATAAACATACACTTCAATCTTATCATAATGTAGTTTTATTTTGCCATTTATAACCCAGCTTCTTTTATGTGTAGGTAAGGTACTGTACCTACTTATAGAAATGCTACAGAATGCTGATATAAATAAAGAAAAACATGTGCAAGCTACAAAAATCCGGCTTACAGCAATCCGGAAGGAAGACAGTGGCACAAAGAATGAAGCAGAATCTTAAACAGAAATATTGAAATTATTAATACTTAAATCCAAAGCTGCATTAATTACATGTTAAGACTTTAAGAGGAGTCAGGAGACGACATGATGAGAATCGCTGTCTATCAAATGTTAATCTATTAATTACTCCCTAATAGGAAAGATCAAAGATAGACCAGAGAAAAATTTGGAAAAGGGCTTAGTTTGTTTACAGAAAAACAAACAAAATAAAAAATATAGTTTCAAAAAACAAACGGACAAATAATTGAATTGATTTATATTAGTTAGGCCAATCTATAGGAGTCATCAAAACGAATCTTAGGAGCCCAAACTGGAGGGGTTTACTAGTAGCCGCTGCAGAGATCCACTATCCACCTTCTGGATGCATCATCAGACCCTCGTCACAAAGTCAAACTTAATGGGCTCTTCAAAACTAATCATATGAGCCTCAACTCGAGGGGTTTACTAGTAGCCACTGAAGAGATCCACTATCCACCATCTGGCTGCATCATCAGACCCTCGTCACCAAGTTCAATCTATTGTCTATTGGACTCATCAAAACGAATCATTTAAGCCCAAACTCGAGGGGCTTACTACTAGCTACTGCAGAGATCCGCTATCCACCTTCTGGCTGCATCATCAGATCAGGGCCCTATTTCTCATAAATAAAATGAAGTATGAAGCCAGTGTACGGTATGAAAAGTATGAATGTATGATACAATATACACACTTGACACTGGCAAATACACTAACCCTGTGCGCCAACCAATATAAAAAAAAGAAGATTATTCTGTGACATTGACATTGACACCGTAGTAGGGAATAAATTAACTTGCCGTATAAAAAAATATGTACCGTTATGGTAGATTTAATAACAACAACTATGCATTTCATCAAAACCGTAAGCTAATTGTGATTTTTTGTGAGGATAATATTTTTATTATCATCTCATTTTATAGGTACTATCACTCTGAGATGTATCTTTATTATAATATTTATATCACTACTTATTCACACGGTTCTGTACTTTCGGAGCCTATTCGATGAAAACAAACAAACAAACAAAAATCCAATATTTCCTCTATA
This sequence comes from Opisthograptis luteolata, assembly GCA_931315375.2. NCBI lineage: Eukaryota > Metazoa > Arthropoda > Insecta > Lepidoptera > Geometridae > Opisthograptis > Opisthograptis luteolata. The sequence goes on from OV928033.1 coordinate 11,296,016, forward strand.
TAATATTGTATAATATAGATTTAAAAAGTGTGGAGTGTTTCTATAAAACTAATTAAGAGTAAGCACATACACCCAAAAACCTCTCCACACTGTGTTTTTTAGTTTTTACGCCATATATTTTTGAAGCACTTGTTTTACAGAAAGATTTCGTAATTATTTATTTACCTATAGTTAGACAAACAACTCTACTGGTTTTTAGTTGGGAGAATTCAATAGAATTTTGCTGCTTTGTTTAGTAAATTTGTGAAATAAAATGTGGTCATCCTAGATTTGCGATTTGGCAGTTGGCATGGCACTGGCACACGGTTGGAAAGAAAGATCTATTGTAACCGGGTTTTTGAAAATAAATTTATTTTAGATGCAAAATGGAAGAAGAAATGGAGAATATTTTGTTAGAAGAAAATTATTATCAGTTACTGAATGTGTCTAAAACGGTAAATATCGCATTGCATGTACATTTATTATCCATCTGATATATATATATATATCGTAAGGTATTATATAACTAGAAGAGTGGTCTTTTCTGGAACCCAGGGCTGAATCATTGATTTTCTGACTATTTTATATATAGTACAGTTACCATACTAAAATTGTTACAACTGTTTACTGTATCATTTAGAATTTTAGGTTAGACGCAATACTTACGCTGCTTCACAAATTACTATAATCCATAAATTATGGCCATCTTTAATCGAATCCAACAGATTGGAGTTGTAAAGCGATTTCAGTTCTAATATGTTTCAAGCGCGCTGAATTACCACCTCCGCCGTGGGCCGTATGATTGGTTGCGGTCGATATTGTAGGTATAAAATACAAACATGTCTGTCTGTCTGAATTTAGCAGTGGCTCTCGGATAAATAAATAATACATTCATCTTCCTTGCAAATCAAAGAAATTTGGTGAAAAGAAACAATATTATTATTATAGTGTATAAGAGGACTGGTGCCTGCAGTAGGCATACACTGCCTATTTTTTATGTTTTTATCTTATTCCATAGGCCACCCCAGAGGAAATAAACAGTGCTTATCGGCGATTCTCTCGTATGTTTCACCCAGACAAACATAGTACTGATCCGCACAAAAAGAAATGGGCAGAACAAATATTCAACAAGGTAAAAGAAGCTTACGAGGTCCTGTCTGATTCGCACAAAAGAGCCATTTACGACACTCTTGGTATGTCCTCACAATATTGTTATTATTATAAGCAATAATAAAGCTGTAAACTATGAAACAAAACAAATTGTGACTTTTCACAAATTTTTTTTTTTTTATATTTTGCAGTGTAGCTTTTGACCACAAGTCACCTGATGTTAAGTGAAGATGTGGTCGAAGATGGCGCCACGCTACACCTGGACTGGGAACTGGCTCTCAAGTGAGGCTGCCGGAACACACCGATAGGTGCTTGGCGATAGATTCTTAACAAGAGGGTGGTAGTTAGCCAGGCGAGTACTAGAAAATACCCTACCACCAAGCTATGGTTTCATCACGATGTTTTCCTTCACCGAAAGCTCAAGCTCATTGTAGGATTCGAACCCACGTCCTACGGATCGCAAGCCGACGTCACTACCACTGAGCCATCATCGCTATAAATAATATTTAATGTACCTATTTTCTAATAGGCTAACAAGTGAAACTGATTATATTATTATATTATTGGATATAGTGTAGAGTGGCATCAGAACAAATGTGTAGGTAATAATATTCTCTTCCAAATAGCAGTATGAAGTTTTGATAATGAAGCAATACAAGTACCTGATATCTGTAAAGCTTATTAGGTTAATTTGTTATTAGTTTCATTTTCTTACAATAATTTCAAACGTTATATGCTATTCAAGTTATTTGTTATTTGCTTTTCGTACAAATAAACTATTTCATTTCATTTCATTTTTAATAATTGCCTTTTGCAATTAACATAAATATATATAGCAATCTAAATATGTTAAATTTATAGAACATGCAAATAATAGTTAATTGCAATGGCTTTTTAAGATGATAAATGAACTGATAATATAGTTCATTGATTAAAGTCCAACACTACCTTGCAACAACAGTACCTATATAATTAATCTATAAATCAATCATGGTAACATTTTATATTTTTAGGAAAACGTGGCTTGGAAGTGGAAGGATGGGAAGTCATATTCCGTACACGCACTCCGAGAGAAATAAGAGAGGAATATGAAAGGTTAGTGAGCATTTATTTTATATAACCAGTTTTTGACCACCTTGTATAATCGTTTTGTCTATATTGATAAATATTCACCATCAATACTTTCTTATCGACCAAGTTATGTTAAAAAAAAACATTAACACCGAAAAGTAAACCAAGCCTAAACTAAGACAAACATTTAACGTCATTCAATCTAGTATAGTATACAATAAGCAGAATGCCATAATTTGTTAACAATACTTTCCAACAATGTATGTTGACTGTTGACCGCAAATGAAGCTTCAATAGCAGTCTTGTAAGAATTGTATGAATTGAAATGAGACTGTTTGTAAGGCTAATAAAATAAAATACAGATAAAATATCGGACTATTTAATGACAAAAAAAGCTTGGGATTTAAGTGAACTTGCTCCAATTCAATCAATTAGTAATAAGATAAATAGTCAATGTGATCGCGCCAAAAAAAAAAACCTGACGGGTGTTTCTTGCCTGTTCTTTTGCCGGCGTAAGGAGGTTGGAACAGGCGTAGCTAGTTTTAAGTTTGACGTTTTAAAGTGATCACAATGTATCCTAAAAATATTATAAATCTATTTTTCAGATTGAAAAAAGAGAGAGAAGAAAGAAGGCTTCAACAAAGTGCAAATCCGCGTGGTACAATTACCCTATCTGTCAACGCTACAGATCTATTTACAAGGTATCAAGATGAATATGAACTGTAAGTTGGATTTATATATGACATGCAATAATGATTTATCAAATAGAAATTGCAACTGACGCTGCCGTCACCTGTCATCTGTCATCAAAGAAACTGCTATGACTTTTAAAACACACTTTCGATAAATATACGCAGATTGATTAGCAATTCCGATAAATCGCTACGATAAATTATTACGTGTGTGTTTGATCACAAGTCACCTGATGTTAAGTGACGATGTGGTCGAAGAGGGCACCACACTACACATTCTTCCTGAAATGTACTGACATAAACTTATCAGGTCTGGTGACTGTGGCGCTGTCATCAAGCTTGTTCCTTTAACTCCTCGCTAACTTCATACAATGATTGTTTTCATACAATGATAGTTTAATTTTGACCACCGAGCCAGATAGTTTTGTGGTACTCTAAACAATTTGACAGAATATTGCCTAGTAACTATGAAAAGAGCACATATTGATCTAACCCAGAAGAACAGTGCATTATTCCGGGATAAAAAGTAGCCTATGTTACTCTCAGGTGCCTAAACTATATCTATGCAAAAAGTTACGCCAGTCCGTTGTTCGGTTACGCCGTGAAAGAAAGACAAATGAACCAACAAACACAGTTTCGCATTTATATAAGTGTGAGGATTTCTTATCTTTTCAGTACATCACACCTTTTTGCCATCACTATTATGTTCATTATTTTGTAATGGACACTCCAATTGATTCGATGTTGTTCTGATATCTATTTCACTTGGTGATTTGTTTTTTTAGGGATGAGGCTTCATCAATACCCTCTATTGAGGTTTCTGGGATGAATATCCAGCAATCTGTTGATGCGCCAATCACACTGAGGAATACAATGACAGTGTCCGGTAACATATCCACACAAAATGGGATAGGTGAGTATTCTATCTATACTATTTAATTTTATGCCAGCACTCTGCAGCTTTCTGTGGGAGTTTCTAAGAGTTGACTTTGTGTTGAAGACCGGGAACAAAGTTTATTTGGAAAAAATATATTTATGAATATCTTTGAGGAGAGGTTATTATTACTCTCTTGATTTTAATTTGCAATTTCCGATGATGATAATGAGAGAACTAAAAGAAACGCTATTTGAATACTCATTATTCAAAACAATCTAGAATACAGGCCTTTCAATATAACTAATTTACTGAGATGGCGCAGCGACACAAAGTGAGTCTTTGACTCCGATAATAAAAGTCGACGATTCGGTCTATCCTGCGCCACCTGCCAGTGCACAAAGTGGATAGGTCAAATATATTACACTTGTTGTATGACGTCTACCTAGAAATACACATTTCACAACAACTATGTCTTTTAACTAAGTTCTGATTTAATACTTTGTATAAAACCGAAATTGTTGTGTATTTCAGGTCAAGGGTCCGTGAACATGACTAACCGGTACCTCAGCTCAGAGAAAGGTTGGACTGAGATGGAGTGTGGCATTGGCAATGGACCACTAGTCGGCTTCAAGATATTCCGCACCATATCACGAGTCATGTTTCTGAACTGCGGATCGGTCCTGCAGTTCTCTTCCAGGGGCATGTCACCTAGCTTCGTTTCCAGTGAGTATTGCAGTTTAGTTTACTGTATAAAGTGTCTACAACACAAGAGTAGACAATAAAATTATATCTAAGGGCAAACTAAAGATTGTATCGCCGTGTGATAGGAAAACTAACTTCCTAGAAAAGTCCAAAATTCTAGAGTATAACGTTTTGACAGGTTAAACTACCATTTAAGCTATTAGTATAAGAATTATGTAGTTTCTTAGTATTTTAAACGTATTCTATATTAATATGGCAGAAAATCAACCTACCGAAGAAACATATTTTGCGACATAAACGGTCATATCTTTTGTTCGCGTTGATTTACAAGTTTGATTAGTAGTAATTGTGGATTTACCATCGCTCAAAACGGTGAAAGAAAACATCGTGATGAAAATGGCATGTCCAAGAACCACGACATTCATCATGGGCATGTTACATCTGCCAACACGCACTAGGCCCGCGTGGTACATTACGGCCCATACTCTCTCTCGGAGAGAAGGTCAGAGTCCCAGCAGTTGGAACGTAATAGGCGTGATAATCATGATAATGATGATAACGACCCCAACGTGTCTTGAGAAAAATGATCTTTACAGACAGACAACAAAGTGATGCATCTCTGTCTTTCCATTTTTCCTTCTGAAGTGAAGGAAACCTAAAAACGTTGCTGTAATATTACCGGTGTCTTATTAACCGACTTCTAAAAATGGAGGTTACTCAATACGACAGTATATTTATTTTTAATAACTTTGTCGTTTATGAACCGATTTTAATGATTTTATTTTTGTTGGAAAGTTGTTGAGACATCTCAAGGGTGGATTTGAGGGAACCAGGATCTGATGATGGCATCCCAGAATTTTTTTTTAGTTTCCAGTTGAAGTCGTTTTTTTTTTGTAATAAATTGTAATTTTTTTTCCAGCCTTGGCGATGCAACTGGACCCGCACTCGATGGGGTACCTGACGTACCGCGCGGGCGGCCAGGGCGGCTCCTCCATGAGCACCATCTACGTGCGAGACTCGGAGCGTTTCCACACCAACACCGCGTTGCAGATCGGAAACCCGCACTCCTTCATATCGTTCAACATCATGTGGAAGATGCCGCAGTACGATATGAAGCTCAGGCTCGCTATGAAGTTAGTTGATTTATTATTTCTACCGCATTGTCTATTATTATCGGAATCGACGGTGCAATTTCCTATGCCTTACAATACCTACCGGTACTTAATAGTAATAATAAATCATCGGATATCAATCATTTCACAATAATAACCCAGATAACTTTTTAGCATTGTTGCAATATTACTTTTCACCCTTCCTTCCCTGCACCATAAATTTGTTTGTCATATTTTATTTAAAATGGCCTCTTAGCGCGACATACATACGAATTAACTATGTACCGATTCTATAAAGTTGTAGTAATGTTTGTAATCATAATCACATCTAATATTCACTTATAATATAGAACGCAAGGTGGATTTGTTATAAATGTATGTGTTGTTTCCCGGCGCTATTCAGAATGATCATGTTGAAAGAAACGCTACACACATATGCTCAAATTAGTGTATAAATAAATAAATGGATTTCTGTCTGAACTATATTACATAATTATTAAGACTATGTGAAATTCTTTAATCATTAAGAACTGTCAGAACTATTTAGGAATACCGGGATTCCGTGATTTTCGATTGTATGTGAAATCATTTAAACATTAATAAATCATCAGGATTATTTATGAACTACGGGATTGCGCGACTTTCCAGTATGTCGTTATGTGCGGATTTGCCATCGCTCAAAATGGCGAAGAAAAACATCGTAAGGAAACTGGCATATCCAAGAACCACAACTTGCAAGGGCTTACATCATCTATCAACCTGGACTGGGCCATTATAGTGGATTATGGCCCTCTACTCTCTCTGGGAGAAGGCCTGTGTCTCAACCAGGGTTGTTACGGATGCAAAAATTAAGACATCCGCGGATGCGGATGCGGATTTTTATAAGTTCACATCCGCGGATTCGGATTTGAAGCGGATGCGGATTTTGGGATTTAAAAAAACAATTATTTAAATTTTAAGTGCATAAATAACTGAAAATCTATTTAAGATTAACTTTTTATTTATTTAATCATATTTCTGCAATTACCAAAACAAACGCGAATAACGTGCTACACTGACGCCGCCCACTTTCTTTACACATGTTGTTACTTGTTGATGTGAATCTGCATCCGTAAAAACTCCGAATTGATTGATGCGGATGTGAATGCGGATGCAGATGTCTGAATTAATGCAAATATTCCGCATTTGCGGATGCGGATGCGAATATTCGTCAAACCCCTGGTCTCAACACTGGAAACGTAATAAGCTTATGATGATGATGATACACGGTTATTTGATTTGTATTTTGTCAATATCCTTCTTCATCTGCACTCTCCCTACTTAATATTATAAATGTGAAAGTAACCGTCTTTCTTGTCTGTCTGTTTGTTACGCTTTCACGCTCAAACTACTGACCAAATTGGTTACTTTTTATCGCGACAAACTGTAGCCCACGCGGGTGAGACCGCAGGGAACAGCTAGCAATATTATAAAGAGGTAAAGTTGTTGCCTCCTATAAGTGGTAATGTCTGGAGCTGCTGATCTGATTTTGAAAAGTCTTTCACTGATAGAAAGCGACATCAATCCCAAATGACATAGGTCACATAGGCTATGTTTATTGATTACAAATTGCCTAACGTTAAGTGACGGTGTCGTCTTAAGATTCTTAACTTGAGGGTGGCAAGGCGAGCACTAAAAATGCCCTAGCACCAAGCTATCGTTCCATCTCGATGTTTTCCTTCACCGAAACCTCGATGTCATTGTAGGATTCGAACCCTCGACCTACGGGTTGCAAGCCGACGGTACTACCGCTGAGCCACCATCGCTTAAAAGTTTATTGGTCCTACCTGCGCAAAACTGACTTATCGCTTAGATGCTGGCCACTGAAACTGATTTTGTTTGCTTGCAGAATTCTTGGCTGATTACGATTTAGATTTTAGCTAGCGTGTTTTTAGAAGCTATATTTTGTTTCCTTATCAGTTGCGATTTTATTAATGGTTGTGCACGAGCAAATTGTCCATAAAGATTTCGTTTGCTTTTTTTACATTTTGCATGGTGGTGTTTTACAATGAATTATCTGATGTTGAGTGACGATGCGATCGAAAGTGGCGCCACCTAGTGTCTGGATTGGGTACTAGATCTCAAGTAAGGTGGCTGGAACACACCGGTAGGTGCTTGGCCACAGATTCTTAACTTGAGGTTGGTAGCTACGGTTTCATCATAGTGTTTTCCTTCACCGAAAGCTCAAGGTCATTTCAAGATTCGAACCCACGACCAATGCTGACGCCTCTACTATAACTGAGCTATCATCGATTCAAGTATTCAAATAGTATGTTGTGATTCATGTGTGTATGTTTAATGACAAATTCAGTTTCTTTTGTATAATTAAAGATTTTTAATTTGCCAGCTGATTTTGTTTTTTTATAATATATTATTTTGCGCCTGTGATTGTTTGCTTTTCTCCTGCGATTATACTTATGCCTATTACGCTATTGTTCCTTGCAAATATATATATTTACGGTTTAACCTCAAACTTATTTTTTAAAAACCAATTTTTAACAACCAAAAATATTTACTTCAAACAAAAATAATTAATTAACAAAAATTGCAAAGACCAACAAATAGTACAAAAATAAACGCTAGGAAAATGTCAGAGTGATGTTGCTTCGATGACCGCTGGAGGCAAAGTGAGCCTGAGCGCTTGCTCGCGCTGCCTTTTATACTCTCGGTCGCTGGATAGGTGTCTCATCTTCTACACGGCCTTTCCTGACAGGAGAACGTCCTCGATCTCCTTTAACTCTGTAGATCTGTCTCTAGTATCGGCATGGAAGCTGCAGTCTCTTGTTCCTCGGGTAGAATGTAGGCACCTCCAGTCACGTCATCAGTTTGCTGGGTTCCGGAAGTACCAGGCTGGTGTTCCTTATTTCTAGGCAGCCTTTCAGGTCTGGACAGTAGCTCTTCATCTGGCAAGGACACCTCGGCAGCTCCGGGAGTGGACTCTTCATCGCTATTTACGTCTGCACAGGACATACAAAACCAAACCACTCCTATGTGTATGCAGGCATACACGCGTGCGTGATTTGGTATTAAACAAGAAACACATAGCAAAATCATTAGGAAATAGGCATGGCGATACATAATCACATCAGGGTGTATTGAAAGAGGCATACGTGATGCGTATCTTAACACCCTCAAAACAGAAGCACAACGTGACACATCTCCTGTCAACAAGTCAAGTCATAGGCACGCCGTGAAGCCTTACTTGATTAGGTGCCGAGACAGAGGCACGCCGTGACGCATGTCCCCAACACCTCTCAGATAAGGACAGTAAGTTAGATCAGAGGCACTGCGTGACGCGTGAATCGGTAGGGTGGTAAAAAAGAGGCACGACGTGATGCTTATCTTAACACTCATGTCAAACACATACTCATATATCAAAAATTGCAATTAAAAGAATAGAGGCACGACGTGACGCGTGTTCTAATAACTGCACAACTCACCATTAAAGTATGCCGCACACACATCAGGAGTCCACTCTCCGCGCCACGGAATGATGTACTCCGCCGCAGCTTGTGTCGACTTGCCGTGTGAGCCAGCCAGAAGCTCCAGCTCGTACCTCCCCTGAGGCAGCACCTTCACTACACGGTAGGGACCGCGCATGCAGGAGTCGAGCTTCCCGGTTGACTGTGCCTGTTTTCTAACAAAAACCAAAGAATTGAGTTCAAAAACCCGGGGAGGTTTCCTCCCCTGGTTGACATAAGCATCTTGTTTGTCTTGGTTCTGCGCGAGTCGCTCCGTAGCCCTTTGTCTGCTCATTTCGCGCAGAGCCTCCCTGTTTGGACTCGATCCTTCCAGAGCTACATCACGTACCAGACTTCGAATAAGTGGTGTCGCAGCTTCAATACCCACCAGCAGATTGAGAGCAGAATACTGAGTCGTCCTATGTTTGGTAATGTTGAGTACCAATTGAATCTTCCACATCACCTTTGGCCATTCCTGCTGTCGATAGTTGCATTCTACGCGAATCATGTTAAGCACCGTACGACAATAGCGTTCAACCTGTCCGTTGGATTGATGCATCTCAGGCGTTACCAGATGTACATTACAACCTAAACCCTTGACCCAGTTAAGAAATTCGGCACTTTGAAACATACGACCCCTGTCGCCTACAATCAGTTTAGGTGTCCCAAAGAAAGATATGACGTTAGAGACGTGACGTTTTAATTCGTTGGCCTCCTGACGATGCATTGGATAGAGTAAACAAAACTTAGTGAAGGCGTCAACGACTATTAAGACATGGCGATAGCCGTCAGCTTCTGGTAACGGTCCTAACGTGTCCATGTGGACGGTCTCGAAAGGTGTATCAGGTTTTTCCCATGAATGAATGGGTTGAAATGGGGCTCGCGCTCTTTTTTTGTGGGACAGACATATCAAACAATGCGTTACATACTTTTGAACAAATACTCGCAGCCCGGGAAACCAAAAGTGCTTCATGATTAGATCGACAGTTTTTTCAACTCCAGGGTGTTCGTGCTCGTCGTGGAATATGCGGAGGAGGCTAAGCCGATGACCCTTCGGTATGAAACATAGTAGTCGACATGGTTCACCAGTTGGTGTGTGTTTCGCGTACAAGAGATCGTTTTTAACCATATAACGAGTCGCGTCTAACTGACCATCAGCTAACTTCTGAATGAGGGTCTGTGTCTCTTCATCAGACGCCTGGGCAACTTGTGCCCAATTTTGCGGTTTTTGGACAGTAACCACATTGACGGGGTTCCGACTAAAATAATCGGCGTGTGCCAAAAGTGTGCCCTTTCGGTAGTCCAGCCCAAAATCAAAATCCTGCAGGTACACCCACCACCTAATCACTCTGGGTAACAAATCCTTTTTTCGTTGTGTAAGTTTTAATGCATTACAATCTGTGACTACAGTAAAGTGTACGCCCACAAGATAATGACGGAAGTGCTGCAGCGCTTTGACTACAGCGAGGGTTTCGAGTTCGTACGAGTGGTACTTACTCTCGGCGCCCTGTGTCAATTTTGAAAAATAGGCAACCACTCGTTTTCGACCCCCCTCATGTACCTGCATTAGGACGGCTCCATAACCAATTGAGCTTGCGTCTGTATGAACCTCAATTGGTAAGGAGGGGTCATAGATCGCAAGGACAGGCTCACTGGTCAGATTTTCGACAATGTTTTTGCGAGCACTCTGCTGTTCTAACCCCCAGTTGAAATCTACCCCCTTTCTAGTCAAAGCAGCAATACAAGCAGTCTTTTGCGCAAAACCCGGTATATATCTGCGAAAGTAACTAGCAAGACCCATGAACTGACGTACCTGCTTTACGGTTTTTGGTTCAGCAGATTCAACTAAAGCTTTAATTTTCTCATGGCTCGGTCGAACCTGACCCTGACTAATACTACGACCAAGATATTCAATTTCTGTAGACAGAAAAGAGCATTTTCGCAGATTTATGGAGAAACCGGCCTTCGTCAAAACACTAAGTACCTTGTGCAGTAGAACAAGTCCCCGGTCTATTGTGTCACTCAAAATTAACACATCGTCGATATACACAAGAATTTCTCCAGACTCGATAAATTCACGAAGGGTTTTCGCTATAATACGTTGGTATACGACGGGCGCGTTAGCCAAACCGTATGGCATCTTTAAATATTCAAAATGACCTTCGGGCGTAACAAACCCAGTAAGAGGAATGGACTCCTCCTGGACAGGAATCTGATGGAACCCTGTCGCCATATCTAAACTCGTAAAATATTTACTTTGTCCCAGCCTATCTATATGGTCGTCGATTCTCGGAAGCGGAAATCGATCCTTAACTGTAATTTCGTTTAGCTTACGAAAGTCCACACACATTCGATCGGACCCATCCTTTTTTTTTACTAGGAGTATTGGGCTCGCGTAATCAGACTCCGATTCTTGAATAATTCCCTTGTCTAACAAATCTTTAACTATTTCGCGAACGCGAAGTGTCTCGGCGTGTGAAAGGCGATAAGGTCGATAGTTAACAGGCGCGTTGCTATTTAGTTTGATAGACATACTTCCCGTAGTTACAGTAGAGGTAGCAGTACCGGTTATAAGATGCTCAGAAAATTCATTAATTATGTCTAACAATTGTTGTGACTGAGCACCGACTAGGGGCGTGTTAATTGGGATCGATACATCAGACTGAACGACCATCACTTCATCCGGAATAATCACCTCCCTCGTAAGTTTCTGAGAATTCCTTGTTCGAACATACCGGACCCCTTCCCTATTCAATACATCCGTTCCTACTATGATCGGAGTGTTCATAAATTCGGACTCCACGACAAACAAATCAACCTCTAAAGTAATACCATCGAATTCAATTGGCAATGTCACAAAAGAGGTGCTTTCGAGCTCCTGGCTGCCTAACCCTTTGAGCACACGAAACGCTGGTTTGCGTCCACAATTGAAATGCTTCAGTAATGATGATGAAATAAGTGATATGGTTGAGCCACTGTCTATTAAAGCATCTACGGGTACCCCTTGAATTACAGCTACAACTACATCATTATTGCGGGTAGTTTCGTTTTCACGACAAAAGTTAACATCATTTTTATTATGCAACTCTGACCTCTGTTTTGCAAAACAGGATTCAACCGTGTGGCCAGACTTTTTGCAAAAGGAACAAATTTCGGACTTTGTTGGCAAAAATACGGGCTTAATATTTGTATTACCGCTGCTTTCAGCGTTGCTAGTCGAGGCAACGCCTCCTGAGTCGGTCCTCCTCTTTTTGCAGAAAGCTTGTACGTGACCAGTCAGACCACATGAAAAACATCTACCCTCTTGGAACTTACGCTTCCTAAATGCATTGGAGTCTGACACATTTTTCGAAACTACGTTTTGTGAAGAAGGACGCAAGACTTGGTTTTTATGAACACTAGACTTTACATACACAGAGAAAAAACTTACCAAGTCATTGGGTAATAGTCTGGCATTTGTGGCAGACGCTCGAATCGACGGGTCAGTAATGCCACGGATCACAATCGCCGATATCAATTCGTCACTAAGCCCCTGCACTATGCGTAAACGAAGGAGTGAGCGGCGAGCATAGTCTGCATATGTGGGGTAGCTATCGGACGTTGTACTCATTACGTCATACAAAATGTTTGCAATGTCAGGCGTTTTTGGACACAAAGGCTTAAACTCCCTTTTAAAAGTACTCCACGTGCGATCGCCGGTTACCCACTCATCTAACCACGTTTTAGCATCGCCCTTTAAACAGTTCCCTATGCGTGAGAGACATTCGTGATCATTCCAATCATTTAAAATTTTAGCACGGTCTACTTCTTCGCACCAGACATCAATGTTATGCAAACGTGGATCGAAGTTTGAGATGTAAAAAGATTGACTAGACCTTACCGTCGTACCAATCGATCGAATCGCATCCACGATGCGATCTGTTGACACCGGCTGCACCGGTGTTGAGGTTTCATTTGCTGCGCCGGACGCAGATTCTCCTGCTTGACTCTTACGTACCTCGCTTGTCACTGGACTCGCGATGAGGTTAGGCAGCTGGTGATATGCTAGCGGTACAGATCGTACCGGTGACGGTGACATCACACGCGTTGGAGTAGGCAGTGAATGCGCCTGGCGCCGAAATGGCGCGGTGGTTTGGTGCGTAGATGTCGGCGTTACCCGACGAGGGCTACGTCGCGTTGGTGGCGTGACCCGTTCACGCGATCGGGTCGGTCGCGCTGCAGACCGTTCTTCCAACGCTGTAAGCCTAGCCAAGATGGCCTCCATTGTGTGCCTTAAACCACCATCTGGAGTACGACTACGACCTCGATACCTGCTTCGTCTTTCTCCACGACTTCCATGACGAGTGCGACAGCGTTCACGATCCGACATTTTCCTATTTAACCAAAATACAGTGGACAGCAAGATAGGACCACGTAGATCCTATCCCACTTCTGAATTTACGGTTTAACCTCAAACTTATTTTTTAAAAACCAATTTTTAACAACCAAAAATATTTACTTCAAACAAAAATAATTAATTAACAAAAATTGCAAAGACCAACAAATAGTACAAAAATAAACGCTAGGAAAATGTCAGAGTGATGTTGCTTCGATGACCGCTGGAGGCAAAGTGAGCCTGAGCGCTTGCTCGCGCTGCCTTTTATACTCTCGGTCGCTGGATAGGTGTCTCATCTTCTACAATATATTCTTGACATATGTATTCTTGATATTTCAAAGAGCGTATCAGTCTTGAAAACAGCTGGCTAGCGCTGTCAATAACAAATTGTACTACCAACTTTTCATTGCAACGTCTTACCCGGCACTTCAAGGTGCTCGTCAGTCTGAAACCTAGGTCGTTAAGTGCCACAGTAGGTAATGCTTGGACAGTGATGGATGATATAAGCGTTAATGGCTCAGCAGACCGATTCAGTACTTTTCGATAGCAAACCGAAACGATTCTATAGTATACTTATTGTTTTCGAGAAGATGTAACTATGTTTAGTACCTACTATTAATATCGAAATAACAACCGAGTTATCGTGAAGTTCTGAATCAGTAAGCAAGTGCGAGAGAGAAAACGAGATAGTTGCTTGCGCCGTAGAAAGGCATTATGGCTCTCCGATGTTAAGCTTACCGCCTTCAACTATTAAACCTTACTCGTAGGTCGCGTCGTCTTTAAACTTGCGCTACGTGGCACTGCATTGCTTTCGTCCTTTGAGCATAAATGTTAACACTCTTGTGCCTGTTGATTCATCTGTACCCAAGTCTTCAAACTCCGGTTTGCAATGTTTAATGGTACGAATGAGTTGATAACTATCAGTTTTACTGGCATCCCCGCCGACCTCAGTCCGTTGCCGCAGTCGTATCGCGAAAGTTGTTGATGAATTACATACATACATGTATTTTCAAGCCCCGCGCAAAACGCGGGCGCGCCGCAATGCGAAACATCGAAAAATGTCCATGCATCTCTGTCTTTCATTTAATGTTTGAAAGATATGTTTATTGTAATGCGTTGGGGCGCGAGTCCAATGTAGGCGAGTGTTTCATATTCCTCTCTGCGTTGTTATACCAATGTTGGCTGTGTCCTTATCATGGTATCATGTTTTCTTTAATATAATATTCCATTAAAGCGATGTGCGCAGTTTCTGAGACATTGAAGTTGAGACTTGAGTGTTTGATACCATGGCGGTTTGTAGTGGTCTCTACCCTAGGGTTATCTAGATATATATAACTCAAAGGTGACTGACTGATGATTGATTGACATAGTGATCTATCAACGCACAGCCCAACAAACCACTGGACGGATCGGGCTGAAATTTGGCATGCAGGTAGATGTTATGACGTAGGCATCCGCTAAAAAGGATTTCGCGATAAACTGTAGCCCACGCGGGTGAAACCGCGGGAAACAGCTAGTCGTTTTATAATTTTGAAAATGAGAAATATTCGCGATCGCTTGCGCCTTTGTTATTCTGGATTATGCTCAGGACTGGGCCAGGCTGTGTCTAATATGGGTCTCAAACGTGTGGAATCTCAACTAGAGCCTTTGGAAACACTGCTCTGTTTGCTTATATTAGGTTATGAGACTATGAGCAATAATAAAAATCGCCTTGAATGCTTGTCATGTGTAGAAGTGTGTATAAATGTCCATGCCACAAGCGATACGGAATATTAGCGCAGATGTACGAGTGTGTAAACGTTATAGCGATAGTGTTACAAAAGCGTAGTGCGAATTAAGTTCTCCAGAGCTTAATACTTGTTTCTCTCGGCTTCTTCGTCTTCAGCTTCTGAAGTACTGACATTATTTTGATCTGGATGCTCTGTCTAAGTTATGCTCCTGCGGGGGATTTGGCCCTACGTAGCTTTCTTTCCGGCACGCGAGTCAATATAAATTCTAGAAATGGCACGCGTGAAGTACAATGTTTAGTTATATTGCTACCGATCACAAGAATGAGAGTTGGACTGTATAAAAAGAATGAAGCGACAAAACTGAAATGTTGTATACCTATATGCATTGCACATCTGGTTACCACCCGCGACAGAACACATACCTAACTAAAACATTGCTATACCTAGTCTTAGGGATGCGATGGATACCTTCCTGTCTTAACAACACTTTAGATCATCATCAAAATCAAAATATTATCATCAACCTGTTATGCTCCCAGCACTAGTCTCTTAGAGAACGAGTACGGACCAAAGTCCATCGCATATGCGGCTAGGTGGATGACGCATGGATCTCGCACTAGAGTAACAATAATAGATGAATGTTTTAATTCACAGATACGGATCATTCGGGGCCGTAGCCGAGTATGGCGCGGAGAAGAAGGTGACGCAAAACAGTAGCGTTTCCGCTGCTGTCATGGTGGGAATCCCCAGTGGAGTGATTCTAAAGCTAAAGTAAACATATTGATTAATTAATTTATTTATTGTCGAGCTGCATGAATGCTTATACCTACCACGCTTCTTGCCCGTGATACTGTTGTGATAGTCCTGTTGACCATCGGTTAAAAGTTTTTCTGTAATACCAATTACCGGACCTCGAATCACAGTGTTTAAAGTCACTGCACATAGTTCATTACTTTATTATGAATCACAATATGTATTTATATACTACTGTGTGAAGATAAGAGTAGGTAGCATTTGATGGTAAACTTCACATTGGTCAATAGCAATCGCAGTGTTATTACAAAGTCCGTGGCAATGCGCTTCCTGATATTCGTACCTACGTCTTGTTTTTACCCGTCACAAATCGTTAAAAAAGTACTTGGTTACTTTCCAAGGTGGACGTGCGCCACTCAGACCATCGTGGTCCCGATCCAACTCTGCGAGGAGGTGATGCCGTCGCCCGTGTTCTACGCGACGGTGGTGCCGGTGGTCTCCTGGCTGCTGCTGAAGAAGATAATCCTCGACCCTATCATCAAGGAACGCGAGGAGCGAGAGAAGAAACGCTCTATGGAAGCTAACTTTGAAAGGTACGTATCCCTAATGCCCTATAGTAAAAAGGTGGTGTCTATTCTGTTGTGCAGTTTTAGAAACTAAACTAAGTTTGAAAGGTCTAAAAGTATTGCTGTCTTTTTCGGACCACGGAAGTAAACAAGATTATACATTACAAAAGGAACAAAAAACCCGACTGCGCCAAAATAAAGTACCCTATGTCATTCCCACAATAAAGACGAATATTACACCTCGTATGTTTAAAATCCGTCAAGCCTTTTAGGCTACAGGCTGTGCCAAAGAAATATACATACATACATACACTCGAAAAACTTAACCCTCCTTCTTTCGCAGTCGAGTAAAAAGGACAGCATTACTTTCAATTTAGTTTAGTTTTAGAAAATGCACAGCGGAATCGACACCAGTGTTCGATTTTTATAGTAAAATATAGTTGGTTCAAGTTTATTCATAGTAACGGATTGATATTAGTTTTTGGTGACTGGACTACTTCTTTCTTTTCTTATTAATAACTTCTTATAGCCATTTAGCATCTCGGGGTCTGTTGATTTACGCTTGGCTTGGACGTTGCTGCGATATATAAGTGCTCGCAGTTTATGAACATTTTCTAAAGCGGCGTGTGCTTACGGTGTCGTATATCGCAATGGCACAGTCGCGCTGTTCACCTCGCTTTTGGCCGATCGGTTCGACAAATGGCACGAATGTGCACGAGTGCTTATCTGAACACCCGTTCACACATTCGTGTTCATCAATAGCTCCAGCGACTTGCACGATTGTGTAAGTGTGGCGTCAGCTGTCGGTGATCACATCTGCACGGTGTTCAACAGACCCTAGTAAGCTTTAGTAGTTACTGTTTTCATAACAATAAAGAGGTGTCATATTGTATCTAATAGAAATAAATTCCCAAAAATTTAAGATGAAAGTAACTATTTAAAAAAGCAAAAGGTATGAAATGTGTTTTATGAGTTCTTAATTTAAAGAAAAGATATTGAAATCCGACAGTAAAAATACTCTGTCCAATCTATTTTTCATTTAGTTTGAGTTTATTCTTTAGTTGGATTTGAAAATGCCACCGCTATAAACATACAACACTGAAATGTACATACTTGTGGAATTATTTATTTATAGGTTCATCTCTTTTCTTAAGGGATTACTGGGAGGAAGCTCTTTCTTGCTTACACACGATACCATGTAGTGTTTTTGCACAGTAACGATTAGTCGGAATAAACGTTAGGCAGAAGAAAATAAATCATATAGGAATAAATAACATGGAGCTCTGCAAAGAAACACTATTTTAATATTGCAACACTGACCCTACATTCAGATTCCTAGAGCGCACGCGCGGGGTCATATGTACCCCAGTGTTTTGTTTTTACTAATAACTATGCGAGTCGAATTTCTTTGCCCTTGGGCGCCTAGCTTAGCCTCACTCATAAACTACGCTATGCCTTTAGTAGTCCATCTACACTCAATTGGCACTGTCGCTTTAGCAGCGTGCTTCTGAAGTTGTTTGGGGTACACATGACGCCGCGTGAGCGCTGTGGAAAAAAAACTTACACCTACACTGGGTTCCTCATGGACTTCCTGTTGTAATAAGATGATTTTATATCAGGTGAAACAAAATGCTAAAGATGAAAAACAATTTTAAAAAAATGCATTTCTGTTGTTATTTATGTTTTGTCATTAAATTAATAGCAAACAACTTATTTTTAAAGTAACAAGTTCCTTTTTATAACATAATAACTGTTTTATTAATTAAATAGATTCGGAGTAAATAAACTGATATTAAAGATGGGGTGTTGAACATGTCCCCCACGCGTGCTCTCACGTAACAAATAGAGGTGTGTGCTCTCTAGTGTTAGTTCTATGTCTCGAGAATTACTTAACGTTACCTAATCATTACCACAACACAATTGCTACAAACATTGATCACTACTTATCATCTTCAGGTCGTTAGTGTGACTCTTTCACTCTACCATTCCACACTTCATATAGTCACTTCTATCATCTATCTATTGTTTATCTTAAATAAACAAGTATAGCAAACACAGCGTAATTCAAGCAGACACATTTAGGAGTCTAGTTACGGGGAACTAAAAAATAATCCACCAATAGGATCGCTTCACTATACGGATGAAGCCTTACTAATGTTGATTTATTCCAGCACCCGGATTCGTGGTAAGAGGCCATTGGATTTACTAAGTAAGACGTTTTATTTAAAGTTAGCGTCTATGGAGAAGAAATCTTCATAAAACCCCCACCCCGTGATAAGAAAAAAAAAAGAAACGAAATATAAAACCTTTCGTAAGATAATTCTTCTACAGAGAGTAGTACTCTTACAAGAAGGTGTTTCGGAAAATATAATACCATTATATTAACTGGGGTAAATGGTCACGAGCTATATATTTAATAATAAGAAAAAAAACTCTATGACCACTAAATAATTATAAAGCCTCTTACGTAATAAATGGACGGCCCCTTACGCTCTTTAGATTCAGCCTTACACCTCATTCCTATTTCCATGCTGCTTCTGACAAATCAGCTACATATCAATGTAAGCAACAAATTACACAAAAGCTTATTCATAGCTTCAATTTTTTCCGGCTTACTTTGTAGCTTCATTTGCAACGACGCATATTACTACGTTTGTACCGACTTGTGAATACTCTACTTCTATAGATTACAAGAGATGCAGCAACAAGCGCGTGCTACGGTCGAGCTGATGAAGGCCACATACAGCCGCATTCGTACTGACGAAGAGAAGAAGAAAGGATTAGTCATTTTGAAGGCTTTGTACGGGAAACTACCACAAGGTGCGCGCACGTCATTTTTCTAGCTGCCTTCATTTGATTGGTTGCGGTGTTTTTCACGTGACCGTTCACACCTTTTTCTCTAAACGGAACTGTTAAGTAGTAGAAAGCCTTACCATGGTCGATGTTGTCAGAAAAATTTGAACCTGGGGTGTTCAGTCAAGAGTGAATAGGTATTTACTAGACTAACGTGCTACACGACCACATCGTCGCTTTCCATCTAATGAGATCGTAGTACAACGCTGGTAATTGGGCTGCTTTTGATTTTAGCAGTCTGATTGCTTTGTATGCTTTTGTATATTTATTTCTGGCCCGTTTAAGGAAAAAATCCCGAAACGGTCAACTGGCAGCGAAGAAACAACACACAATATTGTTCTTTTTGTCATTATTTTATAGGTTTAATAATTAATTTATATTATGTCGCTCTTGTTTCCTTTTCCCAGATGAAACATGCCATTTCATACCGGAAGAGCCAGTTGGTGACATTCCATCTCCGGAATCGCCGGCTTTGTATTCAGAGGTGATCGAAGTGACCGTGCCTCTGCAGTGCTTGGTCAAAGATTCGCGGCTAGAGCTGCTTGACGCTAGCAAGGTAACAATACTGAACAATAGTCTTAATAGTATTAGTAGTAAATCTTCACTACTGAACAATAGTTTTAATAGTATTGTATAGTAGTAAATTTTCACTACCGAACAATAGTCTAAATAGTATTGGTAGTAAATCTTAGATAGTTTTTCACAAACATCTATTGGGAATAGCATAACTAAATGAAACGGTGCAACGACCCAATATGAGTCTTGGCCACTGAAAATAATAAAAGACGCCTTTCGCTCTTTCCTGAGCCACCTCCTGCCAGCTTTCCACATAAATAATTTTGTTCATTTCGTTCGTTTTGTTAATTTGGTTTCTTAAACAAATTGTAATTGTTTTTGAGTTTTTCGGTAGATATCCCGTTTCAAACTAGATTATAATATTAAAGACCATGATAGTTTATAAAAGTCAATGCAATTACCCTTGTTTATCCATCTTCAGGCTGAGCTGCCCGGATTCTACGACCCATGCGTAGGTGAAGCCAAACACTTGACTATACAATATACGTTCCACGGCAGCCTGCACTGCTGCACCATCGAGGATACGCAGCCCATCGTGCTCCCGCGCAATAGTAAGTACTGTGCCCCCAGTACACGTTTTGATAGTTTACGAAAACTGTTCGGTATTGTAACCAAACACCTTACTCAGCAACATCCGCGTGACGCACTTACCTCATGACGGTCAATTACATTGACCGTCAGTGCACCTTTGATCACCGCGTCATTCCGATGCATTCACAACATTCAACATTCATAACATTTAACATAAACATTCAAATAAGATAGTAATTATAACAATAAATTAGTGAAGTGAAGAAACAATCTTTTAATCTCAACAAACAATCACTGCAATCTAAATCCGTACCCCTACATATTGGTCCTTCGAGCCGGATATGAACCAGCGACCTATGGATTTACTAAAACTAAAAAACTATGAGAGTTTTCGTTTCCTTCCGTTTGCTTTCAGCGCTCCGCCCCTTACGGAAACTTGAAAGAACTAAAATCGGTAGTACGAGTTACTTATATTAAATCGTTGTATATTTTTTTTTATTACTTACAGGGTAGCGTTTGACCACAAGTCACCTGATGTTAAGTGATGACGATGTGGTCGAAGATGGCGTCACGCTACACCTGGATTGGGAACTGGCTCTCAAGTGAGGCACCGATAGGTGCTTGGCGACAGATTCTTAACATGAGGGTGGTAGCTAGCCAGGCGAGTACTAGAAAATACCCTACCACCAAGCTATGATTTCATCACGATGTTTTCCTTCACCGAAAGCTCAAGCTCTTTGTAGGATTCGAACCCACGTCCTACGGATCGCAAGCCGACGTCACTACCACTCAGCCATCATCGCTATACTGAGCCATCATCGCTATTGTATTCGAATTCGGACAAAGTTTTCAAATTACGATTTTCATTTAGGGAGTACGAGTTTGTACATGCACACACATGCATCCATGCAGGGACGAAGCTTCCAATGTAATACTAAAAGATACATTTTGTACATAAAAAAGGCAACAAATAAAAACACTATAAAAGAAAAAAGTAAACAGTTGCCGGCATTCAAATTAAAAACTTATGATTTTACTTAGCCTCTGTATATAAACTAATTATATAATGAGAATTAAGTTCTCGTACCAGATTGTGACTGATAAGTTGGTTTTTTACTTGAGACCAATTTAATTGTATTGTTTCTCACGGACGGTAAACCAGTGCAAATTATGTGAAAATATTAATATTTTATAACTAATGAATACATACACAAGCGAGTTTGTACGCATTCCAAATAATATCTATGCTGTACGATGCCTCAGCACGACGTCAGAAACATAAAGTACCGAACCTAGAAGGTTGCATCAAAATTGTTTCAATAGATTTTGAGAGTACGCAAACGCGCTAGTGTGACATGATGGATGTTGTGCAATGGGCTTACAGAAGGCTGCGTGATGTCGCGGATTCGATTGCCGGACAAGTATTTGTGCATAAGTAAAATAATTTCGAGTATTTGTTTTGTTTGGGTGTGTAGATACTCGATCCATGTAGTTTCTAATGCCCAGGGAAACTTAGAGCTCAGATAGCTTTGTATTGGATTATATGGGCCTTTTTTTTTAAAACCATTATGTCCTCTAAATATTTAACTCCTGTAGTGAGTATGATTAGATTCAAACCAGTTTGTTTAACGACTGTCTTGCAGGTGGTTGTTAATGCGGTTCCGCACACACGTTGCTTTTTATCATCTTGCGATGCAAATTATCACTACCAAGGATTTTTTTTTGCTGTACCTATAATATGGCGATGGAATACAATTATATAAAAATTAAACCATACCTTGACATTCCGCAAAGTTTATGAAACTCCATAACGAATCATCTCGGCATTTAAATGAGAGGCAACAATGGCTCGACTGGTACTTAAAGTATTTCATAAATGCCACACATTTATAATCAGATACCACTCAAATACAGGTGGCACAAAGATCCCAAAATATGAATTTTAATTTTTAATTTATACTTGGTTTCAAAATATGTATACTTAACGTTATAAGTTAAAGTAATGTTTGTTATGTTAGCTTTAATACATCCTGTATCATAATAATACATAATACAAACCAAAATCAAGAGCTATTCAAAGCGGAAAATAGCTCAGTGGTTGTGACGTTGGCTTGCGAGCAGGTCATGAGTCCGATTCCTACAATGAGATGGACGGGAATACAAAGTTAACATGAAAACGTTGCTACTACAACAAATGCTACTACAGCCCAAATGACTTCCTTTTTGACAACTTCACAAAATGGCTAGAATAGATCGTGCCTTTCCTAAATAATAATACCGTATTTGAGTACATTTATGTGCGCAAAAAAATTAAGTTTAACTTGTTTTGAACCTTAATATCATCGTCAGCCTTTACGTTCCCACTGCTGGGACTCTGGCCTTCTCTCAGAGAGAGAGAGTATGGGCCGCTATATACCACGCTGGCCCAGGGCGAGTTGGTAGATGTCGCATGCCCTTGAGTGTTGTGGTTCTTGGACATGCCGGTTTCTTCACGATGTTTTCCTTGACCGTTTTGAGCGAACTTTAATATACTTACTTCATACTTCTTCCAGAGCAACATTTGACCATAACTCACCTGATGTTAAGTCACGATGACGGTGGTCAAAGGTGGCGGCACGCTACACCTGGATTGGTAATATTGAATTAACAATGTATTATCCATTTCAGATCACAGGATAAAAAGGTCCTGAGGGTTAAGAAGCGGGCGGATCAGTGTAGCTGCCGCTATTGAGATCAGCAGCCGCCGAGCTGCCCTGAACCTGCCCGTCGAGGATTAGGTTCCCCGCGATCACAGTATACGCCCAGAGCTACACTCGCTCGCTGTGCCATAGCCCGCGACAAGCATTTATATATATTCCTCCCGTTTTGAATTTTGCGCGCTTATATTGTCGCCGCTGTCTCGTACACGTAATATGTAACATTTTATCTCGAATGTCGTATAGTTTTGACCGTATATTAATCGGATACGGCGGTCGCGTTTATTGCGTTGGCCGAATGCCGACTGCGTCTTTACGATGCCATTACGGCAGATTAGGCATACGGAACATTAATCGCGTTGACGCCTCGGCTGGCCACCGAAAACGTCTGCCGTATTCGTCCACGGGTTATCCTAAACTGCGACATTCGTCTACCGTTTCGTGTACGACACTTTATACTATTGATATCACAAAAAATATGTTTAGAACTGTAAAAATAGTGAAAAAATCCAAAAGGTTATATTCTGATGCTTTTCGGCAGCTGTTTGAGTCTACGCACTACTAACTCGTTGATTACGTTTAAAGTATGTATGTAGTTTAACATTCCATTAATTAATCGCATCATGTCTCGAATTATGGATTCATAACAGAATTACATTTGTACCTTATTTTTATTACGTTTAAAGGAGAGTAGCGACTATTATGCATTATGTTGATTTGCTGATCTTTTACGTTTTAACTTTGTAATTCTATATTTAAAGTATATTCTGAAATTATGGGTGGAGCACCGCCGGTTGAGAGATTTATGTATCGGTCATTAGCTAGCGGGCAGTTTTTCAGGCGGGTCTTAAATTCTAGAGCCTAAATAACAATTTTTATTAAAACCTGTCTTCACCGGTACTGTCCAGATTCTACCAATCATCCGGTTTTCAAAGGATTAGTTTCATCCATCGCGCTCTACCTTGAGTTAATCAACATAATAAAGCCATAATAACCCCGCGGCTCCATTGACAGTCACGCCACACGAGTCGCAGATTGCGGCATGCGATGCAACGTGCCCCGCCGGTGTTGCGTGCCGCATCGGTGTGGATAAACCAGGCACCGTTTACACTAAATTTCCTGCGCAATATCCAGACCTGCGGTATTGCTGCAGTGCTGCACGTGTTTCGATGCACACGTGTTTTCTAGCATAAGTGATCTGTCATTACCAGATGAAACCATTTGGGGAAGATGTCAAATTGATTCGTTTAAAGGTTACACTGGCAATCTATTATATCCTTCAGTAAGTATTTTAACTCGGAATGTAGCAATTACTTGTATCAATAAATCAATCTACCCATTCATCAGTATCTTCATGATGTATATTTCCGGGAGAACCTAGCCTTGAAACAATTAACAGAGCATGTGGTGAGTTCCTTAGCAAAGCTGACGTGTGTACCGGTAGCTGTCTTCTATGGGCTAGTTATTTTCTGGAATCTAGATCGGAACGTTAGAGCATGACAGCTTCTTGGTTGACACATCACAAGGCACACGGAAAAGCATAGTGGATGGCGGCGACCCGGCGATCCCAGTCTCTGGCGCATGCGCTGCCATTGTCCCGTCTTGCCTCCGCGCTGCCATTGTCCCGTCCTACGTCTGCGCTCGCGCTGCCTTTGTCCCGTCTTCGTCCGCGCCCCTGCTACCATTGTTCAGTCTTACGTCTACGCCCACGCTGCCATTGTCCCGTCTTACGTCCGAATCCGCGCTGCCAATGAGCCGTCTTACGCCCGAATCCGCGCTGCCAATGTCCTGTCCTCGTCCGCGCCTACGTTGTCATTTTACCATCTTGTGTCCGCGCTGCCATTGTCTCTTACGTGCGATGTTATCAGTTTTTTTTAAATCCGTGTCGATTTAGACCGGAATATTTTGGCTACTCTATCTATGGACGGTTGTGTGGCTATTAGAAATAATACAACATTGCAATTCACTCGTTAAACACTGGCTGTCACGTGGAAGATTATTAAAACGAGCATTCTTTTGTGTGTAAGAAATTGTAATCAAAACAAAACTAACTAAAGTTGTACTCTTTTGTTTCGATGCATAGGCGACGTTAATTGTCTTTACGAAATGATTCATGTGTGATGACGTAATGCGAATACGTCCTTAGGTCCTTTATAGATTTGATAACGAGAAGGTTTCAGGCATCATAGAGTATAATTTACTGGATTTTTCCTTATCGTGTATGCACTTGCATTTTATTAGTGATAATATAAATACATAACTAAATGTTAGATATTTAACTCGAGTTGTGCTTCGTCGTCGCGTTAAGTTGTTGATTATTTGGACATTTATATTGTTTTTGGTTTTGTTGCCTGTGAATAGTTTTTTTTGTAAATTGTTATTTAAACATTTTGATCCGTAGTACTGTTTGCAAATTAATATTGTGTAGGTAGGTATTTACGTATTTATGTGTCCTTATCATAAAGGTACTATAGTAGATAAAAGTAATGTTAGAACATTATAATATTTGTGTCTATAAATAAAATATAATGTGTAATGTGTCTTTTATTATGTTTACCCGTGTTTCACAATAATAAGTAACTAACTCATCACGACAATTTTTCAAATTGTATGCAATATGTTTGACATTCAATTCAAGATGCTTAGGAAAATTTAAAAATTGGAAGAGATCAACGAGCATCTCGTCTGAAGTAAATAATCAGTTGACTTTAAGTATATAACATAGGTAGTTTAGTTCTCAAAATAAAATGAGCTTGTGACCAACCCGTTTTGAGGACTAATGTGGCACAATGGATAGGCCGACTACGAAACGTGTGAGGTCGTGGGTTCGATTCCCGCTTCGAGACATGTTTGTACTTATTAAAAATCCAAAAGGAACATTGACTATGTACTACTATTTACTGACTCAGAAGAGGGAGGATGGTTGGCCATTGGTACGTCATAACAAAAGAGTAGTAGTAGTAGTAGTAGTGATGCAGTGATTGAAACTATCTTAGAAGAAGAAAGGGAGAGTTAGACCGAGAAGTAAATACATAGACCGTGTCAAATGTTAGCGCTCAACGGTCGCAGGCTATGTCCTATTATGATAAAAATCCTGTCGTATGTGAAACCGCAAGAAAGGGCTAGTTCTGCAGAAACTTATTAAGAGGACGCCGTGATAAACAATGAATCTGAACTCGGCTCCATACAAAAACGCAAGCGAGCTGACTAATGCCGTGAGGCAAAAAAAAAAAAAAGGTTTTTGTCGTTTAAAATGAAAACTATCGTTAATTTTATAGAACGTCATTGCTAAAATTTCACCCTGAATAAAGTTGCCCTGAGTTGCTTGATGCTTTTAACAGCTTTTACTACCTGATGTAATATTTTATATATGTCCAGTTTTTCCGCGGATTATTTATCTCCGGATAACAAAGTACCTTGTTTATGTCGGTTGATACATAGTGCACCTAAATATCAACTCCAGTCCCTCGACGCAATATAACGTGGAGCGATCCAAATTGTCGATAACCCAGCTCTCGGACCTTCTTGAGCTGCTTAGCCTTCGTAGGCATATTGGTTCGCTCTGTATATTCTGCCGAATAACACAATGGGTAATGTTCGGAAGAGCTATTCAATCTTAACCCTCTATCGCGTTTCTGTCCCCGTTCATTTCATCATCAGAATAAAGCTCATCCACACATAATCGAGCCCTAGAAATCCCAAAACACTCGATTTATACGCCCCTTTCTCTCGCATACTTGCAAAATATAGAACGAGCTTTCGAGCTCCTCTAAGTAATCTTTCCGCAGTGCTATAAATTGGAGTCTTTCAAGATGCGTGCGAAAAGAGTTCATAAGGATCAATGAATTAGTCATTTGACTTTTGCAAATGTCCATAGGCAACGGTGACCGCTTACTACCAGGTTGGTCGTCTGCTTATTAGACCACTCTTTTAAATAAAATAAAAAATTGCACCAGCGCAGCGCCACCAGCGGACGTGTTCGCGAGATAAACTGTTTTGCATTAATATGCGTTTGTTTACAGGAACAATAGGCAATAATCCGATGACGGCATCGAGAGGCTAATCTGAATGCTATACAGGCAGTTTGTAATTGATTGCCGAATTGCCACTAAGGGATTAGAAGAGAGGTCGAGGATGGTCGCCATTTTGAATTTTGACTCCCACTGACCCTCTTAAAGGCTAATGCAAACATGGCCGGGATGCGAATCAATGGAATTTAAAATTCTAACCCGACTGGGCTATTCCGGGTCCAGGCCTAGTGTGGCACCCGCTTCAACTCAATTTACTTGTGGTCAAATGCTAACCTGTATAAAGATGTTAAAACATAACCTCCTTATATAGCTCCTTAATGTTTCCTTAATGTATTTTGTACCACTTCAAATGAGCGTGTCAATGCAGCAGCGGCACAGGATGTATGAGTATTTTTTTTTAGTTAGAAGTGGTTAAGTGTATATGGTTCCTTTGGCTTGGTTTGGCTGATTTTAAAAACAGTTATGAAAAATTTCATGACAGCGATAGTGTTGGAAAAACGTCTCGGTGGAAGATTTTATGCAGATAAATTGTCGCGATTGAGATCTTTGTTGTAAAAGTGTTTTCGTAAGTATGATGCGTTCTGAACTTCGCTCGTAAAAGTTTATGCTAATTTGCGCATCTTGTTTGCATTACAAATATGATTAAGGACCAGCTCTCTATCTGAACGTAATAATATATTTCCCATCGCTATAACAGCATACAGGCCATACAGGAAATGGATCCCGGAAGAAAAATAATTGTATGTAATTTCCGATATTAAGCACACATACTCGATTACCACATAAAAGTAGGTACTTATATATCTCGTTACGCTGCATTTTTCTGAGTGCCATCCTTTATTAAGTTAATAATGTGGAGGAAATTACTAGTCAGTTACAGGTGTAGATTTGTCTCGTTATAACAAGGTGTAAGTAGATGGACGTGGTTTATATAAATAATAAGTGCTGGTTGCTCTTAGAAAAGATGATTCTATGTCCGTCAGGAAGTCATCTTTCAAACAATCTATATGCGGACCTATTAGTAGGTAACTAGTGATCATTTCCTGGTGATACACAGTAGTAGTACCTAATAATGTATTGTCCACTACAAAGTGATGCTCTGACATTGTTGACATTACAGGTACATGGTTAGCAATTTAAAAATAATATCTAATCAAAATAATAGTTTAATAACTTAGTGAGTCTGGAATGAAAAATCACATGTGTAATTGAATATACTCATAATCCTTGTCTGGTAGGGACTAGTTACTAATGGTAATTGCAGGATGACAACGACGATATGAAATATATTCGCACGTGCATTCTACGTAGGTAGGTATTTACTATTAATTTATCTACAAGGACGTACCAACTAAATATAGTCTATTAAATATAAGCCATCAGGGTGACCAGGGCAGTGAATTTTCACTGTTAAAATTAAAAATTCTGGGTGGCACTGAACTGTAATGGGCAAGCGTGTCGCTTACCATCATGCCAGCGGCTTTCTCGTCTCGTCACTGAGCTATATATTTATTTATCAAGTTCACGCGACCCACTCCGACCAATATTATGTTCATGAGTTGTGCGGATTTTCTGCCCCATCGCGTATTCCTCGCGTTTCTAGTTTTAATCTTCTTTTTACCAGTAACAACCGATGTAAATGGGCCTTAATGCGCCTCTAAATAGGATGATAAAAACCTACGACAACAATTTCTAAAAAGACAGATATTGGTGTCGATTCGGTTTTGCATTCTCTAAAAATAAACTAAGTTTGACAGGTCTAATAGTAATGCTGTCCTTTTTTTACTTCAGTGGTTAGAAAAAGACAGCAATAGGTACTATTAGACCTGTCAAACTTAGTTTAGATTTAGTGAATGCAAAACCGAATCGGCATCAACTGACCTATTTGCTGAAAGCATTTGTACGTTTAAAAAGAAAATTTTATTGTTAGCATAACTACATTTAAACTATTATTATTATTTCACATATTTAGGTACATCATTAACATTTTTAAATTATTCATTCATTGTTATTATTGTATTATTTATAAATTCTGCACTTAATTTCAATTTCAACTTGAGAGTCACTTTCCAATCTACCTACGGTTGGCACGATGTCACCTTCTACCACATCGTCCACATCAGGTTACTTGAAAAAAGGTGAAGTAAAAAAATAATAAAATAAAATAAGTAAGTATGTATAACAAAATGCAACGTTTAAGCTGGACTGCATCGTTTGGTCTATCACGTCACTGTACCTATTTAGTAAAATATCTTCCCAGTAGAATAATTTTCCTACCCTGTCGTCGGTAAACTATTCCAAGTAACATTGGCCATATTTGATGACTCAGTCCATGCATTACTGTTGTTGTTTATTGTGTCCCATGGTTAGGAAAATTTCCTCTTTTTCAATTAAAGACCTAAAATTAAATTAAAGTTGACTTGCATATAAAAAGCTTACCTAAACTAGGTTGCATGTGGTATTGTTTGGTGTATTTTCCGAAGCAGATTATGTCGGAGGCCTTTGAAATAGGCAATAGTACATTACTGCAAGGGCCGAAATTTCAGGCATTGATGGATGAACTTTAGAAGCGATAATAGATAATAATAGCTCAGTGGTAGTGACGTTGGCTTGCGATCCGCAGGTCATGGGTTCGAACCCTACAATGAGCTTAAGCTTTCGGTGAAGGAAAACATCTTGCTTGGTAGAACATTTTCAAGAACTCGCCTGCTAGCTACCACCATCTGTCGGCAAGCATATGGGTGTGTTTCAGCATCCTCACTTGAGGGCCTATTTCCAGACCAGGAGTATAGCGTGGCGCCGCTTTCGACTACATCGTCACTTAAAATCAGATGACTTCTGGTCAAATGCTACTCATTTTTTAGGCCTATCAAAACGTAACAGATAAATCCTTGGTGAGGTGCATTGATGGCCACCGGGCGGATGTAATATCGCAATATTTCAACTAGACAGTTTCCAACACGTAGCTCAATAAGGCTGAAATACAAAAGGTAATGTACAAACACGCGCCGCGTCGTCGTAGGACATTATGTTGGACAAACATCAGCAGTGTGCAGCAATCCGTAACTTTCCCACAACATGTCACAGTCATGTAAACCGCTCCTATATAACTGACTAGCAATTTTCACCCGATTTATGTGCACTGTAACAGTGACTGAGGTTTTGTTAGATCGTTGGTTCGAATCCTACAATGAGTTTGAGCTTGCAGCGAAGGAAAACATGATGTACTTAACCATGATTTGGTGGTAGAGTGGTAGGGCATTTTCTAGTGGTCATTATCATAAGCAATTTTTTTCTATCATTAAAAACCGTCTTGCTCAATGTGTGTAAATTACTTCGTTCCAATTCAATTAATGAGAATAAATTTATAAATGTGATCCACCCAAAAAATCACCTGCCGGGCGTTTCTTGCTGTTTCTTTTGTCGGCGGAAGGAGGTTGGAACAGGCGTAGCAAGTTTTAAATTTATTTTAAAGTGATCACATGTTGTATGTTAGAAATCGCTCTAAGCGATAAGACCGCACATTGTAACACTAACTTTAAGATCTTTCCTGTTATATATGTTGTTATATTAAGCGTTATCTATATATGTATCCTCCTGAATAAGTATAATTGACTTTGACTAATAGAAATCGTGCGTTCTCAAGTACTGTTCCATTCGATGTATTGCAGGTTAGGGCGTCCATCAGCAGGTAACATATGATTACCACGGTATGAATAGAACACGTGAATGGTCACATTTCCACTTCGAATGTCAAGTTTATTACAGCTTTTAGTTGCGAGTCACACGTGTTAAGTAGCTTTATATGGTATATAATCACTGAAAAGTACAGTAGAGTTATCTTCTAGCTTAAATAATACCTTGTAATTATGTTAATCTCTCTGAGCGATGGAGGCCAAAAAGTAACGTTTGCGCCTTATAAGATACCGATAACGGGTTAAAATTATCTCGGCCCGCACCTTTGACAAAGTTACATGTGGATTTGCCATCGCTCAAAACGGCTCAAACGGACAACATCGTGAGAAAACCGACATGTCCAAGAACAACAACATTCAAAGACTTGCGAGATCCACCAACTCGCACTGGGCCAGTATTGTAACGGCCCATACTCTCTCTCTGAGAGAATGCCAGTGTCCCAGCAGTGGGAACATAACAGGCTTATATTGATCTTTGACACAATGTGACGCAACAGTATCGGTCTCGGTTCCCGGGAGTGGGTAACCAGAACTGCCGCTATGACCTCATTGCAGCAGCAGTAGTAACAGGAGAAATGGACGAAATACATTGAGAGAGGATTTGAGGCGATGATGGCTCAATGGTAACACCGGCCTGTGATCTCTAGGTTGTGGGTTCAAATCCTGCCGCTTATAACCTCATTGCAACAGCAAAGTAAAGGAGGAAATGACACACCTTGAGTTGAAGCGACGATGGCTCAGTGGCTTGCGATCCGTAGGTCGTAGGCTCGAATCCTACAATGAGTATGAGCTTTCAGTGAAGGAAAACATCGTGATGAAACCATAGCTTTATTGTAGGTAAATAAATAAATAAGTAGGGTATTCTTTAGTGCTCGTCTAGCTAGTTACCAGGTTAAGAATCTGTTGCCAAGCACCTATCGGTGTGTTCCGGCAGCCCCACATGAGAGCCAGTTCCCAATCTAGGTGTAGCGAGGCACCACTTTCGAACACATCGTCACTTAATATCAGGTGACTTGTGGTCAAGTGCTACCCCATAAGAAGTAAAAAAAAGGAAAAGCAGACATTTTATCACAATAAAAAGTATAATTCGAGTATGTCCTTCTTCACAGTTAAAGGTTCATTTCAGCCGTTTAGGCGTGAAAAGAATACAAAAACAGAGTTACTTTCCACATTCAACAGATTTTTTTCGTAAATTTTTCCGATGTTTTAACAGTTATTTTGCTATTAGGGTCGGAGACAAATCCAATAAATCAAAGATCATAAAAATCGGGGGAGCCATTCTTTATCATGCTTTGGTTTGTTTTGCGTGTAACTTCAGAGCAAACATTTATCAGTAACAATGCGTATAATTAGTCGGTTTTCAATTTATTATAATTTATTTATACAATATAAACTAATAAATGCATTTATTTTCCTTTCTAAGGTCTAATAAATAATAGATAAATTAGGTGTACATGAACAATAATTTATTATCATGCAAGAAACCTGTATTGTAACGACTGGTACTTACAGTGTGCATACACTGTCTCAGAGGAAAGGAATAGTATCGCTCGCAGTTTTGTTTAAGTACATACCTGAGGGTAAAATAAAACAAAACTACGAATCAACGAATAAGGAAGTTTAATCTAAGAAAACAGATTACAGATTACTTAGACTTAACTAATAGAAAAGAAGTTGATTCTTCCTTTTTACACAAAAATCTGTAGTTTCAATTTGATTGTAGTAATAATAACACAATTTCAAAGATGCGGGATTCCGTTTTGCGGGATTGCAATACTTAGTGCTAACGTTTGTATAGAACACTAGTTGCGCCCCGCGGTTTCACCCGCGTCTTCCCGTTATCCCGCAGGAACCTTTTTCCGGAATAAACAGTAGCCTATATGTATTAAACCAGGGTATAAGCTATTAAAATTTCATTCATATACGTTCAGTAGTTTTTGCGTGAAAGAGTAACAAACATCCATCCATACTCACAAACTTTCACGTATATAATATTAGTAGGATTTACAACTTATTTCCGGAGTGGGTCACTAATGATTATACCTATATATTAAATTACCTACCCATTATTACACTTCGACGTTGCATTCTCGATATTTATTCACTTTGTAGTAATCCTATTTATTGCACAAGGCGTCGCACATAATTTTTAGAGCTGTAAAAATAAAAATCAAATCACAAAAATATAAAATTCACTGTTTCTGAACGATACCTTCCATGTCATAGGCAGTGCTGTCATCTCCGTCATACTTCATTCCTTTTTTATGTGCGGGCGTCGCAGCTTCGACTTATCGATTAAATTCGTTATTTTATTGGAAATTTTGTGAAAAAGTTAGTTGAAAGCAGTGTTATGGAGAAAAGATCGTCATAAGTCCAAATAATGACGAAAAATAACATGTTGGGAACGCAAGATACGAAACTCGCCAACTAGTTCGGACGATCAAGGTTAGTTCGTGGTCATTAACTGTGTGTTAGTTTTATCAGTAAATTTGCCTTTGTCCCTTCCTTTTTAGGGAAAAGGCGCATACTTTGAAAAATAACTGATATTTTTTCCTTATGATTTTTGCGTAGTTTTTCTTTTCTAACTACCCACATAATTCATGATTTTTTCCATTCTTTTTTCTTGCATGATGCTCGGCTGATAATGAGTTACTCCGATGGCGTATTGTAACCTTCAACACTGCACACGCTGCTTGCTGAATCATATAGTCTAGAGTCGTACCATGAGTGCGTACCATGACTTTAAATCATACAGTCATAGGATGTAACGTGAGTGCGTACCATGAGTGCGTATCATGACTTTAAATCATACAGTCATAGGACGTAACGTGAGTGCGTACCATGAGTGCATACCATGACATACAGTCTAGAGGCGTAACGTGAGTGCGTACAATGACTTTAAATCATATAGTCTAGAGACGCAACGTGATTGCGTACCATGACTTTAAATCATACAGTCTGGAGGCGTAACGTGACTGCGTACCAGGACTTTAAAAACCTTCAATACTGCACATGCAGTTTATGGAATCATACAGTCTAGAGGAGTAACGCGAGTGCGTACAATGACTTTAAAAACCTACAATACTGCACACGCAGTTTATTGAATCATACAGTCTAAAGGAGTAACGCGAGTGCGTACAATAACTTTATAAACCTTCAATACTGCACACGCAGCTTGTTGAATCATACAGCCAAGAGGCGTAACGTGAGTACGGACAATGACTTTAAGACCTTCAATACTGCACACGCAGCTTGTTGAATCATACAGCCAAGAGGCGTAACGTGAGTATGGACAATGACTTTAAAACCTTCAATACTGCACATGCTGCTGGTTGAATCAAATAGTCTATAGGTGAAGCGTGAATACGTACAAAACCTGATATGGCGCTGGATCTTCTTGACCAGGTAAAGCTCGACCATAATCATCCAAGGTCACCGACACCAGACCCGCGACAATGGTCTTCTGATGATGATAACCGGGTGAGATCCCGTACATTCATTCCGACAGGTCTAGGTACAGATACAGCAGATGCAGCTAGCATGTCCGAGCTCAAGCGAAAAGCCAATGTCTGCCGCACCAGAGTTTTTATAGCCAAAATGCATTCATAGATCCAGTACGGAAAGATGAATTATTTGGTGAGCGATTTATGATAAGGTATCTAAACGTTGGGGTAGAATCCTAGTGTGAATGGTAAAGGCAGAAGAAACCACGATAAAGGAAACCCTAATACCTGAAGACCTAGCTTACGGAGGGCACCAAGGTTCAACTTAGAATTTTCTGCAGTCTTATACACGAACTTAAAGAGTCGGGATAAACTCCTTATAAAGGCTAAAACAAGCCAGTCATTTTCTAGACTTATATCTGTGGGACATAAATCATAAACAAAAAACAAGAACACAAAACACTTGTCTTTTATTATATAACAACAAAACAACGAAATATATACAGTTGGATAGAAAATTGAAATAAATGCTAAAAACTAAACTTCTTACAAAGAAAAAATTTGAGAAAGCTCTGGCCTTCATTCAAAGTTTAGCAAGGCTGGCGTTCTACTACATCTCTAGACATCAGGTTCATTTTGAATATGAAGGACAATAACAACTGAAGACTTTAAAATGGAAGATATCCACACAGCTAATATTTACCAAGTAAGGTTTTTTATATACATTATGTCCACATCAAGGAACCGTAATTTTAAGTTCCTATCCATAACTTAAAACTTCAAGATAACCTACGATTTTCAATGACTTCCTTTGGTTTGTCATTGGCTTCTGTACCAGTTGGTAATTATCTTAGAAACCGAGATCTGTTGTTACTTGTGTGTTATTTTGATGTCTTACTACACATTAATGACCATAATTTAAAATTTGCTTAGAGGGTTCATTAAACTTTCTCAAAAGGTTAAGATTTGTGTTAAAACAAGCAAAAATGTATTTTGATTTGGAACAAAAAACACACACATTTCGGCATTGAAATACTACATATTTACAGAAAAGTCATTATATGTGTTTAAAGTTTACAAAAAAGAAACTTAAAAATACCTGACGAAACAAAATATTTTTCCAGATTAAGCAGATTGACAATCAGGGCCTTTTTACCTTTTTTACCTTTGTTAATACCTTAGGTTACTTTTCTCAGCCTACCCTGCAGTTTTCTTTGTATAGAAAGAAAAATTTCAAACTGCATAACATTACGAATGATTTATATGAGAAATGTATCAAACTCGAAGTCAGAGTCGTCTTGGGAAAAATAATGTTTTAACTCAGTGGTAAGTACCTTCTAGAAATCTTCATAGGTGCCTCCCTTATTGGGCGGGGTGTTTTTTTGTAACGTGAGTTTTTTGTTTTGGGATCACACAATCACAACTAGCATACTTTATTATTAGAATTGAAATCAGCTTACATTGGCCTTCAATGCTTTGCTAAGGATTAACAGAATAAACATGGGCAGAGTACCGCTGTTGTCTGCATTAATGAAGATGTCTAATATACTCTCTGAGATATCTTGCACTAGCTTAAGCAAAGATAGCTTAATATACGTACAAAATAATATATATTAATTAATAAAGGACCAAAACATTGAATGGGACCTGGCTCCAGGTGCCTGTGATCTATCATGATCATAATCACGAACTGTTTTTTTGGAGTCCCTAAATTGATGTTTATGTACAAGAATATGTGTGCGAAGCATATAATATTAAAAAAAAAAAAAAAACTTACATCATTAAAAAACTAAGCAGATGATTATATTTACTTATGCATGTTATACACTTTCTTATAATTCATTAAATTTCAGATTCATTCAAAGAACTGGGCACCCATTTAGACCACAATTGTTTTGTATGTGAAGTTGACAACCAAACATACCATCACAATATTGAACTTGTCTCACTTTTTTCACATTTATGTTTTAGATGGTATATACATATTATTACGGATAAGAGATCCTTTGGCATAGCCTGACCTTATGGACCCTATGGTCAATGCATTCATTGGATTGGGAAACTCATTTATTTTACGTCTTCCTTCTATTCTAGTTTATCTGTATTTTTAAGAAATATTATTTTGATCAAGCCACTGCACGGGAGTCATGGTCAGCTAATAGGCCTAAGAAGGCCTTTAGTTACTCTTATTATTTTTATTTTTCCAAAGAAGATTGATCCATTTCACCCTCTCTGGTAACATTATATCCTGGTTTCAAAGGTATTATCAACCAAACATAGTTATATTTCCAAGGGGTATCAAAATTAATTATAATTTAAACTTAGACTAAAAAAAAAAAATAATAATAATAATAATTTCAGAAATAATAATAATTGGATATCAATAATTTCAATAAGAACTCAGATAACTTTTTAGCATTGTTGTAATAGTACACTTCACCCTTAGCGTGGCC
The DNA here is from genome assembly GCA_931315375.2 of Opisthograptis luteolata. Taxonomy (NCBI): domain Eukaryota; kingdom Metazoa; phylum Arthropoda; class Insecta; order Lepidoptera; family Geometridae; genus Opisthograptis; species Opisthograptis luteolata. The sequence continues at coordinate 11,332,761 of OV928033.1, forward strand.
TCTTAGCTTTGGCTACGGCTCCGCCAATGCCTAATAAAGGTCCGGGCAAAGACCCGAGAATAAAGCCACATGGGATAATAATAATGATTCAAAGTATTACCATATTTTTTCCTATTTTCTCAAATAGGATTCAAATTCTCGTCTCTGAATATCATTCAGGTACAGACTCGCCGTTCGCTTCTGTTTTAATATCAGGTAAATGTGTTATTTAGATGACCAAACTATAAGATTCACAAAAGAAGTTTACGGAATTAAACTTTGCTATTCAAAATACGTATCTACATGAGATCCTAGTACGCAATCACTTGTAGTAATTTTATCCAAACGAGAGTTAAGCTTTTGATTCCATATCCAAAAAGTCTGTGCCTTTCCTCGCGTTGTCAACTATACAACGAGTGCGAAATTAAAGTAAGTCGCACGAATGGAAATCAATATTTGGCTAGAAGCACTTACTAGAAATAGACTAATTACTGATTTCGCCTACAAATACTTTGGTGCCTAATCTAGTTATACTTTTTTACCTCACAGAGAAAACATATATCCAGAGAGAGTATTATCATTTTTAGATAGATGCCATGGCACCTAAGAGCTACCTCCATCAAAGAAATTAATTCATACATCTAAGAGATAATCCATTGCTCCTACTACAAGTCACATATACATTAGACATACTTACATTTATAGTTAGGTGCAAATACTGGTATTTGCGGCATATAGTAGCCGTTACACTTCTACCTCGGCTAGTTATAAGGAGTTCTGTCCATGTTATAAAATGAACCACAGGATGGTCAGGAAGCTTATTAGTATTGCATTCACAAAGGTAATTCATAATATATTCAAGCAAGAATGCTAATAACGGTAATTGGGCTTACATTATCAATTGACTTATTGGTTTTAGGTTGAACGTAAGGTTCATAATAATGTGGATAATCACTCCACTTTTTTCGTTTATATGTGTTAATGTATCTTTTTATTTTTCTATCTAGAATCCTGCCTGCCTATCTCGTTTGTGTGAAAGCGCTAAACATCTACAAAGTGAATAAATATCGAGAATGCAACGTCGAAGTGTAATTAATGGTTAAACGAACTTACCTTAAGTGATGTTCGACCATAATTATACTAGACGTTGCATTCGAAGATATTTATAGTCCCACCCGAACCCAGCTACTAAAGCCCATACAACTAACAAACGAGATAAGTGTCTCTGAAAGAATGAAGTATGACGGAGATGACAGCACTGCCTATGACATGGAAGGTATCGTTCAGAAACAGTGAATTTTATATTTTTGTGATTTGATTTTTATTTTTACAGCTCTAAAAATTATGTGCGACGCCTTGTGCAATAAATAGGATTACTACAAAGTGAATAAATATCTTCGAATGCAACGTCTAGTATAATTATGGTCGAACATCACTTAAGGTAAGTTCGTTTAACCATTAATTATTCCATAAAATGAAGACCTACCTATAGAGGTCATTTTAATGAGAGTGTCTTTATAGAAGAGATCCTAATACTGTTATTGGCCAATGAGAGAGTTGTGGCTCCTTTTATATTAATTCTGTATTGGTGAGATTTATTTTAATTTCAATCTTTTTCACAAACCTAAATTATAGCACTGCTCGGTGGTTTGTTTAATATATTTTGAATGATGTTAGGAGAGCAGTCAAATAAAATAACGTGGCGCTCGTAAAAATAAGTGCTCAATTATAATTTACATACCCAATGCCATCGATCTAGGTCAAAATATAAAACTCATCATAAAAGGACAATCTATACTTTGTTTGTTTTGTTATTTTTACGATCCATATGGCGCAATGGAGGAAATCTGACTGAGGACGTTAGTTCGCTGGTTCGATTGCCACTAATATTAGAGCAAAATAACTAAAAACATCATGAGGCCCAAATTTTTGCATACCTGTCCGCAGTGGGGGATATCACTTTAACGGTCGCAAAAGCTTGTTGTGTGTATAAATATATACCTATACAATAAATAATTAGATAATATTTAACACAGTTTTTGTGAATGTACGTGGCACTGCAATCAAAAAATCTATGAAAAATCAGGGATGCGCGTTGATGTCTAATGTAGGGCAGATTTAATCATATGATAATATTTGTGTTTGGTGAATTTCCGTATCGGTTTCGATTGTAGATTCTAATAGGTTTACTTATTTTACCAAATACTTAATGTGTTTTTCATACACTATGTATTTTAAAAGTCGTTTATTATATGTTTTTTGTATTACTGCGCAGGGGTTGCTGAAGTTTCAGGAGGGTTGGTGACATTAGCTCTGTGTGCACCTACGCATGCGCGGGCGCGTCCGGCACCGGCGGGGTGCGCTCGCGCTTCCATATAGTGGCCCCCGCGCCTCGCGGCCTTCAGTCCAACGAGAGCTCCGCGAACGCCAACACGCTTTCGCGACGCCCACTCCCGCTACGAATCGCCGAGCTACAACACGCGAGTGATCGCCTGTGAACGAGTTGCGCGCCCTTTCTCTCACGCACTGTGATCGTGCTTCGGTACGTGAATGCAAAACCGGACTACTCTCTTGACACGAGACACCACTGAGGAATCTGCGGTTCGGATCTCTGAAATATTTCAACAGGTGAGTTCGGTTATATTTTAAAGTTTTACTACGTTAACGGGCGCAGCGAGTGTTACTGCATTTGCGAGTTTCCATCGGAATGGATGTTTTGGAGTTACTTTCCAAAAGGCTCGCGTCTCCTTGAGCGCGGTGCAGGTGGTGGTTGATGGCGCAGTCGTCGGGTCGCACGGATCACTAGCCGTTTTGCAGACTATGCCTTGGTGTCTGCGCACACTGGTTCGCTCCCAAACCACTCGAATTACCGCTTACCTACACTCCATGTACGTTTTGTAAATATTCGGTATTCGTTGTTGTAGCTCAAATCCAATCATGGCAATTTTTCTTTTTTCTAGATTTACTTATTTTTCTTATTCTGAGAGCACTACGTTGATGTCACAGTGAAAAGTGGCGCTCGATTCGACGCGTTCGTTCGGTTCTTTTGTTCGCGCATTATCCGCTTGCGACTTGTATGAAACACAAAAACCTATTTTAATATAACCTAAACCATGGTATGCCGTAAAATTCTGAATTGATAATGTTAACAACACAATGAAATAGTGTCGATATTTTTTATTTCAGTAAATAAATAGGTATCACAAGAATGACTAATGTTCGTGTTTATACCTTTCAATACTATCGTTGTGCCTTGAGTTTTTGCAGTCGCTATTCGCTAGTGGCTGAGGTTAAGAAACTGTGGAACACCTCAAACACCGTTCTCACGTTTTGTACCTACCTACTAAAAGATACAGCTAAATATTGAGATACCGCCACCGCGAGGGCTATGAGAAAGAGATGTACTCCTACCCTTTCGTACAGAATGGTTAGCTACAAACGGCTACAATGCTAGTACCATGAGCTTGTTATTTAAACTATACAGTGTGAAGTGTAGCAACGAATTAATTTGTAACTTAACCAGCGTCACTCATGTTATCGTAGACGATAAAAATACAAATCTACCTCCGTTGCTGTTTTAGATCAGCTTATCCCATTTTATTTTCATTTAAAAAAGAAGTTTAAATGAAAATCAAAATGGTAATTTCATCGTCTCATCTCTAGATATTATTTTGTATGACTGCCAAATTTCAAAGTCTTTATTTAATATATTATTTAAACCGATACTATTACGCAATTCTTGTCTAATAAACTGGGTAATTAGTGAATAACTTTTTTTAGCATGTTTTGTATAAAGTATAACTAATAAAATAAATGTGATTTATTACGGTTAACTTTATTTTTGAATAGAAAACTATTGTGGTTACGATAGGTACTTACTCGCGATAAACCCAACAGTAAGTATTTAGAAAATTTAGCGTAATCAGTGCCTTTTGTCACTGATTGTGTGTAACTACTCTTTACATCCGCTCCTTCGTAATCCATCATAACGATGACTACTGCCTAACTAATCTATCTATATATATAAAAATCAATTGCCGTACGTTATATAGCGTTATAAAGTTCTTTTGGGGCGGTTTGCGTCACTAAAGAAAAAGTAATAAAAATAAACAATCAACATTGGTAATTTTGTTTTGCCATGTGGTGCCCTCACCGGGTCATCTAGTATGCTTAAATGAAAAGAACGGGCATCGATAGGAAAAAAAAATGCAAACGCTCAAAGATCTTGCTATAAAAATGCACAATCATAACAAATAATAAAGAAAATTAATAAATATTGTAGATCCTATTGTTTCTCTAAATACTTTGTGTACTCACTGACTAAGTGAATAGTTATGACAACAGACTGACAAGATAAAGAGACACATAGACACTGTTTCAAGAGTTGTCTTCAACATTTGTAGAAATAAAATGTTTTGATAAAATGTGTAGAGCTGAGTCACGACTCTCCGAGCAGGATCGATATTGAGCTAACCTTAAAATTAAGTTTATCAAGATACATAATATATGTAGTATATTTCATTTAATTTACATAACATCTGTATAAAACACTAAATTAATAAAAAAATAACAAGATGTTACATACGAGAATGTAAACAACTAATACCAATACGAAAAAATACATAGAACTAACAGATAAATATTGATTTTTTTGTTGTAAGTTCTGCATAAACTTTCATATGCGTAAGTAAGAAGTAAGTAACAAAACAAGCTGTGCACTTTAATTTTATTTACATATATGTATGCATAATGTTTTGCTATTAACGTTGATGATGATGGTACAAACGTTTTTTTGCGTCTAATTAATAATTATGTATTAATTGTATTTCATTATTTAATCTAATATATGTTGTTGTGTAGGAAATTGATATTATTTGAGATTGGGTCACTTAGGCAGTGTTCTTTTTAAACACTTTTATTAGCTTGATTTTATTGTTTTCGGTATTTACTATTTCTAAATTTAGTCCCTACAAATATATAAAAGAGAAACGTTATCTGTTTGGTGAATTGTTTGTTTAAATTTCTTTGTCAAACTGGCAGGGCCGGTTTGGTTGATATGCAAATATACAATGTAGACCACAATGACCAATACTCGTATGTAGGCTAAATTATTCTTGGGGAAATACAACCTTTCTGTTGTTTGAAAACAGAAAAACTGCGGGAGCGTAGTCGCTACTATTACGTCTGCTTGTATCTTGTCCTTATTTTCTATCAAATTAACTAAAACGGTTTAAAATAGTGCTCGTAAATAATTTAGACCACAGACATAGATTATGTTTCGAAAAACTACAAACATGCGCATTTAGGGCACCCAAAATCTTTTTCAACCCGCGAGAAACTCAAGCAGGTTACTATTATGTATAAGTGTAGTCTGGTACAGTCTTCATAAATGAAATGAGCCGGCAGTTTCGAAAAAAGAATAAACATGCCAGTCGTGAGAAAAAAAAATGAATTGAATTAATCCTCTTGAACTACAAACTTTAAATTTTAACAACAAATTATTATTGTTATATTATTATAGCCTCTTTATTCCTTGATAAATTAAATTATTTACATATCATTATAACATTAAATATTAAATATATACAATAGTATTGCAAAAAAAAAGATTAATTAATTAATTAAACATATTCAGTTTTAGGTCCTAAGACCTCTCAAAGAGTAAAGGCCTCCTCCATTTTACTCCAAGTCTCTCTCTCTTTCGCTCTCATCATCCAGTCCCTGCCAGCCACCTTGATTAACTCATCTGCCCATCTTTCTTTAGGTCTAATATTAATATATATATAATATACATATATAAACTACCTTTAGGTAAAAATTAACATACATCTATCGCTCCGTTGCTGCGTGAAAGAAGGACAAACCAACAAACACACTTTCGCGTTTATGTAAGTGTGAGGATACCGCAAGCCGTTAAGTGCTATGTGAAGCCAATAAAGTTTAGTGTGTACACAAAGTTAAAAACATAAAGTTAAATAATAAATGTACTTATTGTACACTCGACATTGAGGCGTTCTGGTGGACGGAAGTGCGTGACGTCACGGTTTTAATGATTTTACGCCAATTTATTTCAAGACAAACTAATAACATTATTATAACCGACCATTCTTAACTAAACGTTAAACTCAAACTTTATGATGGATGAAGATAAAAAAATAAACTCAAATATGATACGACATGGTGATCACTGTAAAAAGTCAAACTTAAAGGTCTAAACGCCTCTTCCAACCTTACACCAGCAAAGGACAAGCCAAAAATTACATTTTTTTTGCACCACCATACAGATAATTCTAAATTCTAGAAGTATAGCTTATTATAAAATATCGGGCTATTTATATTATGACAAAAAATCTTGGGATTGAGGTGAACTTGCTCCAATTCAATCAATTAATAATAAGAATAAAATTGTCAATGTAATCGCGCCAAAAAAGTTCTGTTCTTTTGCCAGCGTAAGGAGGTTGAAACAGGCGTGGCTAGTTTCAAGTTTGACGTTTTAAAGTGATCATAATGTATCCTATTGAATAAAGTACTATGGATTTGAATTAAATTGAATTTCTAAACTAGAACAAGAATAAGACTAACAAAACGTTACTTATCATAAATCATAAAGAGTTGGGTTGTGGGTTAACATCACCCTTTATTTATTTTTCCAATCCAAAAACATAGGAATAGTTGGTATTCGAACTATATGCACAGTCATCTAAGAACTATTCATAGTTAAATTTTTAGTTTCTTCGTTACATACATACTGTTTGTCCGTCAACTCTGATGTCGATAACACGATATCGCGTGAAGTTATTCGTACAAGTTCATACGTTTAGGTAGGGCGACCAAATTGGTTGCACTCTTGAATCACCACTAACTCACGTGATTTTAAGCTTCTCTAACGCTAAAATATATGTAATATATGTATGTATATCCAAGTCGATAGATAGTACATGAAATTACATGAAATATAGTAAATACAAATTGCACTTTATGTTTTAGAAGATGAATAACTAAATTGAATGCGTTGAATGGGGGGTTTGTGTTTGATAGTAGGTACTTAGTTAACTAATCTAATTATTTGAATTTTTGCACATTTTAGTTTGTATTTTTTTTTATTTTTACCTTAATGTTTTTACATAACGTGACGACGAAGAAAGTTGTATGCTTAGAATAACCATGTTATCATGTAAGTGGCAAGATAGTTCATTTTTAAGAGTAAATCTCTTTAAACCTAATCATACTTATAATATGCGAAAATTTGTAGCGGGTGTGTATGTTTGTTACACTGAAACGACTAAACGGATTTAAGTGATATTTGGAAAAGAGATAACTTAAAACTTAAACATAGGCTAATTTTTATCTTAAAAAAATATTCGGATAACGGGACAACTAGTTACTAAACATATCCCGATGCGAGAATATAACAAGCAAATCGCTCGCGGTTGCTTTGGCTCATCATATTGGGGAGGTGAAAAGATCAACGGAAACATTTATAATTATATATATCTTTCTTCCTGCTGCTTCCACATCTTCAACTGCCTTGCGGCTCCGTAAATGTCAATGCACCTTGCAACTATTTCCATTCATAATTTTATTTTTTTATAATTATGTTTGATGTGTTAGGTACATTTATTTTATTTACTACATTTACATTTATTTACTATGTTATTGTTCTTTTGGATGCAACAACTGGTTGTTTGTTACAAGTGTCACTGTCGGCGAATGAAGTCGTTGGAATAAAAGCAGGTTAAAAATACATTGTTAGTTAGTTAGTTAGTTACAAGTCAAGCTAATAACAGTGTTTTAATAAGAATGTGTAAGAGATATCAGTTTTCTTCTTCTCGGCTATCATTTTTTTTAACTTAAGAGCTTACACCCTGTTAAGAACTACACGAAACAATTGGACCATATCTTTTAATCTATTTACACACAGTGCAAATGCTCCACCATATGATAACAATGAGGTAACATTTCCTTGTCGAGTTAGAATGCTGATTCGATAGAAACATTTGTCGTCTAGATACATTTTCATTCGTTCGAGCGGTCAAAATTTTCGCCCTGTGGCGTAAAGTGTAAAAAAACCGAAACATTCGCTAAAATCTTAATACGTAACAGATCGCGACGGTGTCCTTTATGTGGTTACATGGTAGGAATACAGCTCTATGTTATTTATTATTATACGCGTTTCGTAAGTGAGGTTACGACGAGGACGCGTTTACACGCTGTCTGAGATTTCGAAACCGAACCAACAAGAAACCGAACTGTATTTTACGAACCGATCCCACTTTCTGTGATATCTTATCTTTGACAAATTAACATTAACTTTATTAATTTCCATTTTACTTGTTGGAATTTGTATGTTTTTAAACGTGCTGTTTATCTACGTAGAAGCTAAGGTAGGTATACCTAATGAAATATTAATTAAACGGCTAAATCCCGCATGCTCTTTCTATGTAGGTAGTGCGTGCGGTCTGTGGCTACTGGCTACTCGTTGCTTCGACAAATACTGTTTAAAATAATACATCGTTATTTCGTATCAACTGGATTTAACTAGTATGGTCTAGCACCAGGCGGTTGTTGTTGGCATGAAGAAACATGGAAGGTGGCCGCCGTGTTGCATAACTTAACCGGGGTCTATACACTAAGTTTAAACAACTAACATAATTTTGTATTCGTTCGAGGATGAAATGCGCTTTGTTTACGAATTTTAGCAGCTTTATTCTCGACACATTTTGTTAGTTCGTCATTGATAACTCTCATTGTTATAATTTATTTGCTTAGAACGTTTAGAACACCTTGAGTATTGATGTATGGCATTTGGCAACGAAATAGTTGTACAAAATAATTCTAGTCGACAACGAACGTTTACTAGTTTTGTTGTGTTTTCAGTCTCAAACATAATATTATTACCTATACAAAAAAAAGCCGCTTTGACGCCCTTGAGTGTTCAATAGGGCTATGGAAAGGCGCGAGTAAGCCCATCTTAATGTGCGTTGTGATTACTTGTGATTAATTGATTATGATTACACAATTTGTAATTATTTTATTGCATGGTTTGACGTCTATTAAAGTGTATTAAAATTTGGAGCACATAGTAAGTTTATGGGAACAAAACTTTGAAATTTGAGTCGGCTTTATTGTTACATAATTTCTGCACCTTTTGATTAACGCTTTGGAAACTTCATAACTTGAGCCGTCCTCCTGGAACAATTACATAAGACACGCAGGAAATATTGTCTTATTGAATTTATTGACATGCAATTATTGCATAAGGCTTCCATATTTTCCAACAGCTTAATATACATTCTTTTACCGGCGTAAGAAGGTTAGCTGGAACAGGCGTAGCTAGTTTTAAGTTTGACGTTTAAAAGTGATCACAATGTATCCTATTAAATATATATAATTTACTTTTGACTTTTTTGACAACTACAAGTTCATAATCTACATTAATATTATTAACAATAACTTTAATTGATTGTTTGTAAGAGTTATCACTCTTATCGAATCCGATATAATTATATGTAACTTGGATATATGTATTTTGAATAACTACTTATTCCTTAGCAAAAATGTATAAAACTTGTTGAGGTATGTAGGAATAGGAAACGGTACGAAAACGACAATGACGTCAAACTCTTCGACTAAATAGAGTTGCACCAAGTGGCATGCATTATACTATCGTGTACAGTCACGAGCTCACGACTCGTTTAAGAGGAAAGGCTACGTAGATACAAAAATAAAATAATCAATTAATACATACGAATTTAAAAAAAAAATGTTGCGATGCTGAACGGAAGGGACAACAACCAAAGGGTTTTTTATATTAGTCTTCTAATAAATCAATATTGGATTATGGACTATTTTAGAAATTAATGTAATATTTGTACGTTATGCTCTGTGAAACGTGTGAAAACAGCATTAACATTGGAGATAATTTTGAAGGTACCTAAACTATATAACTTTAAATTCAACAAATAAACGTACTGACAATTTACTACTATAATAGCATCAATCCAGTTAGGAAATAGGAGACTTCGTTCGTACAAAGAAAACGCTCTCTGCCTTTCCTCTTAACCACTTAAAAGCAAGATACGCGCATAATTAAAAAGGTTTTGCATTCTCTAAAACTAAACTAAGTTTGAGAGATCTAAAAGTAATGCTGTCCTATTTTACTTCAGTGGTTAGAAAAAGACAGCAATACAATTAGACCTGTCAAACTTAGTTTAGTTTTAGAGAATGCAAAACTGAATCGACAACATTTTCAAACCGAAATAAAATTTATGTCTCTATGCTCATAACTATAAACAAGAGAATATGTTGTTATAAACAGGTCCCGTATCCCATACATACATATAATATAATGTACGTAAAAGCGTGACAAGCCACATTCAAATGTAACCAGCGCATCCACGAATTAGGAACGAATCAGATAGGTTCTAACGGTGGTGGCATGCTGTGACTGACGTTTTTGTATTCAACCGTTCAACATGAAGCGTTCAATTACTTTTCAGTATTATTTTTAAATTACTAACCTGCCTGCATGTATCTGGAACCGGTCTTGGACACGACGGCCATATAATCGAAGAAACTGGTTTGTGGAGTGAAGATTTGGCAATTCAGGCAAATCGCGTCGGGAACTGGGATATTGAGCATCCGTTTTACAATCCGCTCCATTGCAACAAATTTGTTTATAGTACGATACGAATGCTACGCTATTAGCATTTAATTGTGTTATCCATTATCCTGTTTTGGCCTTCTTCTGTGACTATACTTTTATGTTACGTCCTAACACTCCTAACTATCACCACCTTCGATCATAATATCGTCACTTGACATCAAGTGACTTGTGGTTAACCGCGGCCCTGTAAAGAAGTAAATAATATTTATTACTTGCTGTTCCCCGCGGTTTCACCCGGGTGGACTAGTTTCCCATTTTTACCTCCTTAGGGGATGAATTAAAAGAAAAAAACCTTTCTTAGTACACCCTCTATGCATCAAGACAAACATACCCTCCAAATTTGAAGTTTCTACGACTAGCGGTTGTGGCTGTGTTCTTGATCAGTCAGTCAGGACTTCGATTCTTATATTAGTGTATAGATAGATAGCAAGATTCTTGTCGAAGTCGCCGTAATGTTTCTACATTTCTATGCAGGTTGTGGCTAATCAAACGTATTCCTTTTTTTTCTGTGTTTGCAAACACAGAAAATAAAAAAAATAAAAAATTACGTTTAATGGCCATGGCCATTTAATAAATTGATTGATTAGTAACTGATATATAAATTAATAAGTCGCAAAAGCTTATATAAATCTTCATTCAAATTTTACTTCAATCGATTGACACATTTGTGAGCGTAGAAAATTATTCTCAATCGATTTTTCCAGCACGTGACTAATGTAGAGAGTGCACTATAATTATATGAAACGTAATGCTTCATGCCTTTCAAAAAATAGTTTATGAAAACCTGCTAATGGTGGTTTAAACTCGTCATTACTACTGTGACTCACATTTTCCATGCTATTGTATTGACGAATACGTAGCAGCAACTCTACGTCAGGCGTCATTTATATCAAAGATAACCAATGCAATATTTTATTTTCCATTCAGCTGCACTGAAACTACATAATATAATGGAAAACATTGCCTTATCACAAAATAAACCTTGTATCAGTCAATAATATCTATTTTATTTAATAGGATACATTGTGATCACTTTAATTGATATGATTTCAGTCTTAACATTTCGTTCAATCCTATTTATATTATAAATGCAAAATTTTGTGTGTGTGTCCATGTTTGTTACCAGGTATCACCGTAAATACTAAACCGATTTTGATGAAATTTGAAATGAAAATAGCCTATACCCTGGATTAACACTCGGCTTTTTATCTCGGCGAAATAAATAATCGACCCGATCCGTTATCCGCGGTTTTGGATCGATATGTCATGTCACAATATTCATTTTAGTACATTTTAGTAGTATTACTACTAAAATGACATATTATGTCTTGACATATCGATCCAAAACCCCGGATAACGGATCAGGATCGATTATCAACTTCCGCCGTTATCTTTTAAAAACTTGACAATGTATGTTAGGTCTCTAAAGTAAAATTAGGAACTGTACAGTAGTATAGACATCTAATATAATCTAGGCGTAGCTAGTTTTAAGTTTGACGTTTTAAAGTGATCACAATGTATCCTATTGAATAAAGTACAATTGACATTGACTTTGACTTGATTAGAGATATTATCAGATAAAACTGAACAGTTTAACTGCTCAGTTTATACAATCATAAAATAACCGTTATCCTATATGTATAGATGAACGTTATCTTTCTAGTTCGTCAGCAAGACAGCTTCACGAGTACTAGTTTATTTCATGTAATAAATGAGCAAACTTTATACATACTACACAAATTAAAGTTTTAGAAAATTAACATTTTATTATAACTGTAACTGTGTGCATTTATTAAATAATACACCTGACCTGATTTATGTCAGTGTCTGCAGGTAGAGAGCCCAAAAGGCTTGACCTCTTCGGATGACCAGCCAGATTCGTTGACCGAGGCAAGCGCCAACTCTTTGTTCACTTGTAGTGTCAACGATAGTCATTTATACAGTAAATAATAATAAAACATTCTAAAAATATGTGGTATTGTCCCTAGAAATAACCTAATCTAATAAAATAATTAAAACTAGTTGTTTAAGCCCATTTATTACGACCGTGGCATTATTAGTTTATCTTGCTAGTTAAAGAACTATAAATTACTAAGTACTTATGTGCATCGCAAATATGTATATAGATAGATTGCAGAGGAAATCTCAACTAAGACGGATTTATATAAGCAATAGTAAGCACTTTGAAAAGTCAGACACTTACGAGCTACTATTGGACACACAAGTTCAATCTTAGTTCGGGAACGGGGTTTGACTCTGGTAGCGCAGCCGTGAGAGGGCGCGCGTTCCTGTGCTTTTGGTAATTTGTAATGTATGTTATTTATATCCGTTGTTATATATGTCTACTCTTTTTGTTACCTTTATATTTCAAAAATAAACATTTTTTTTAGTTATGCAAAACAAAGAGGGAATAATATACAAGTCAAAGTGTTTGTATTGCTTAGTTTTCATTGAAGAGACAGCTTAAAAACTTAATCCCTTCAACTTCCATTCTTTCTGCAGTTATTATTTTGGGCTTAGGTACATATTCTATTTACTTGTCTTCTGTATGTTAAAGACATGCAGGATTATAGATGTAAATTATTTCAGCCTTTTCACAAACCTTACATGTTATCGCTTCGCCTCAGATAAACAGCGGCCATCGCACTTTCTACCTTGTCTTGCAGCTTGTAGGTGCTTATAGCCCTTGTTGCTTATGTCGCAATTATTTTCACCTAGCTAACATACGCTGTAACGGTAATATTACAGCTTAGTTAAAAACTCTCGTGTTTAGTGTTCAATGCATGAACAATGTAATTTTACGGTTGTAAGATAATTGGACATAATAACTATTTACCTATGTACGTACGCTTGGTTTATAACTACCCGTTTTATTTGAATAACGACCGGATTAGTGACAAAATAGAATTTGGACCAATGGTTTTATTTCAGGAAACATAGCCTATGGCATTCTCTGGCCTAGAAACTATCTCTATTTAAAATATTACTAGTAGATTTGTAATTCCTTTGCTGTGTCAACGAATCAGCCTGGCCATTCAAAGAGGTAATGCCGCCAGTCTTTTGGGCACTCTACCTGCAGGCAGCGATTTAAACCAGGCTTTTTTTATTTGTAGATGTTTAGTTTTATATAGGTAGTTTAGTTTTTAGTTTAATTTTCTATCCCACTGTATATATTTCGTTGTTTTATTGTTATATAATAAAGACTTAGATATTATAAACAAAACAACAACAAAGATATGTATGTACTTTCACAGTTATATAAAAGGATTAAACATAAAATTATTTATTTCTTCAATTTGGCATGGAGATATTCGAAACCTGGTTGGGCGTCCTTTATATATAATATATAAATGTAAATTTTGCCTTCCCGTGAAAATCAGAGAAATTCTGAATTATTACAAATAAACATTTTTTCATTTCTTTACTTTGTGTAGATTTAGGATTATAATGTTTTTAATTTTGATGAAGCGAGATGGCTCATTCATTTTTCTTCACCGAAAGCTCAAGCTCATTGTAAGATTCGAACCCACGTCCTACGGATCGCAAGCCGACGTTACTACCACTGAGCCATCATCGCTATAAATTATTGGTCTTCCTTTGTAAAGCAGCGACTTTAAACTTCTAAATATAAAGCTCACCTTCAGAGTAAAGCTATTTGGACATGAAAATGTAGGCAGTAGGCAGTGTATTTTAATTACGATTGCGACACCTTCGACCAGCGCAGCGGCCGTCGCGCAGGAATGTAACGGCAAACTCGCTTTGCTTTAAGGAAAACTCTCAACCTCCATCAGGAAAGTTATTGGCCTCTTGGCCTCATCAACAAATACGTATAAAGTCGCAAAAAAGGAACACCAAAAATGCTTTTCGAAAGATCAGAGTGTTCAATATTGATTTCGTAAAATCGTATTCTCACACTTACATTTAATGCGAAAGTGTGTTTGTTGATTTATTGGTATGTTGGTTTATCCTTTTTCCTTTATGCAGCAATGAAGCAATGAAAGGACAAAATTTTATAGTTCGTGGGTCGTGACATAGGCTTCTTTTTATCTCGGAAAAATGCACGGTACAGTCAGCGACAAAAGTAGCTGATCATACTAGATTTTTCAAATGTGGTTTAGATCTGCAATTATTGTTTTTTTTTTAATTTTACAAGGCAGCGTTTTGACCACAACTTATCACACCCGATTTTAAGTGATGATGTCGTCAAAGGGTCGTGTTTGAGATGATGACTGTAATCAGAAAAGGAGTTATTGTTCAGCTACTTTTGTCGTTGACTGTACCAGTCACCATGGGGACAGCTATCTATTTATACTAATAGGTACATTTAAGAGAGAAAAGATTTGGTTGATTGTTTGTTCCGCGGATGAAATTAAAAACTATTCAACCGATCTTGATAAAATTTGGTGTGGAGATAGTTTGATCCCTAAGGAAGGGACATATACTACTTATTTAACCGACTGCCGAAGAAAGAGGGTTATGTTTTTCGAGTGTAGGTGTGTATCTATGTATATTTATTTGGCACGGCCTAAATAGCTTGACGGATTTTAACATATGAGGTGTCATTAGGTTCGTCTTTATTGTGGGAGTGACATAGGGTATTTTATTTGGTGAGATTTGGAAAGATTTAGCTTGATCCCCTCTCCTCCTAGAACATCTCACGTAATTAATGGACACTCCATAAGGCACGCTGAAAAAAATGTTTTTTTTTTTTTTTTTTACTATTTACAGGGTAGCGTTTGACCACAAGTCACCTGATAAATGTATGTATGGATGGAAACGAAAACTTTTACAGTTTTTGTAAACTATCAAAACCATACAGAACAAAACAGCAGCAGTTGTTCGGCCACGCTACCATTTCGACATTGGAATTTTGGCAAATACTTACAAGATACATTTCAATTCAATTGTTTCCGACCTACAACAAGGGTATCCAATTGTTTAATGGCAGATCAGAACGAAGAAGATTTAACTTTTTGTTGTAGAACGTGCTAGTTGGTTACTGTCGTGCAAAGATAAAATTACAAATAGTATAATGAAGTGTCTAGCTCATAACAGATGAATGACCAAAACAAACATAAACATAAATAACGCTTTTTCCTCATGTCGTTTACTTGACATAATAAATAAGCGTTTGAGAACGAGAAAATTATCATTACCTATTAAAAAAAATTAACACTTGGCAATCCTGCTAATCCTACTAATATTATAAATGCGAAAGTTTGTGTGTGTGTGAATGTCTGTTACCACTTATCACTGTAACTACTAGACCGATTTTGATGAAATTTACAATGGAGATAGCTTATACCCTGGATTAACAAATAGGCTTTTTATCCCAGAAAAAGGTTCCTGCGGGATATCGGGAAAGGCGTGTGAAACCGCGGGGTATAACTAGTTAATTATATATAACTTAATATTTTTGTGAGTAGATGGTATTATTTTATTACAGTCAGTAAGCGATGACTGTCATAGAGGTCGTAGTGATGGCAGCTGAGCCTTACAAAGCGCTGATATCAAGTTCAAATCCCATCTTGGCCGCACCTTTGCCATCGCTCAAAACGGTAAAAGATAAGATCCTGAGGAAACCGGCATGACCACAACATTCGTCTACATCTTTATTTTTATTATGACAACTATCAACCGCACTGGGCCAACGTGATAGATTACGACCCATAAATCTCTTTGCAAGAAGGCCTGTGTCCAGCAGTGGGAACGTAATAGGCTAGTTAATGATGATGATTACAGTTATTCGTAGGTAACTAGATGCTATTCGTTTTAGATAACATTTCATTTTTTATTTTTGCACATGACTCCGTCGCGGGGTTTAGGGAACCAGTCTTTACCAGTGCATTACTGCGCACAGACAGGCTACGTACGTTTTAATTAGTGGTGAGATATAATAAGGGCCGGTTTTATAAACGTCCGTAAGTTAAAACCGTCGGTAAAATTGACATTATTGTCGAATTTTCCATACTAAAATTAGACACTAGGATCAAATTTACCGAAATTTGGTACCTATGACATTTAACTTACGGATGTTTATAAAACCGGCCCTAATGAAATCATTCGATTATGATAATGTCTCGAGATAGCTCGGTTATTCGATTACAGCCAATTTAGTAACTACTAATTTCATGATCGATAAGTTTACGTTCACATCTGGAAGTGACACTTAGTAATTATGTAATATAGGTACAAAATAATTCCTGCCAAAACGGTAGGTGCGCTTTGTCTGTCTGCACGACTCAATGATAGTGTCGGCTTTAGTATCAGTTCCACTACCGTTTTACGTCACCGCTTTGATCGTTTCTCTTGGGCAGTTTCCAGGGTTCGCGGCTGTTTGAAATTGTTTAATTGGTCTAATAAAACAAGTGTTCCGCGCAAATACACAGATGATCGATTATACTGCTTCACACTGGTTTTTAACACGCTTTTATTATTAACTACCAACTCGGTTATCTCGGAGACTATTGGTCTACAACTCTACATTCATAAAATACATCACGTGTATTTTTCTTATGCGAATATAGATCTTTCTTTCTCCTTTTATAACTCTGTCTCCTTGCCACGTTATAAAATTTTGTATTTTTGTATTTCTATGAATAAAATTATTGGCAGGTTTTAGTAATGTTTCGTTAGAATAAAGTGTGATTCGGGACACGGTTATGTAACACTTATGTAGTACAAAAGATCATGTTAAGCGTTACGAGAAGAGCTTTTACCGAACATTTACCTCGTGCAACTCTTGAGTGGTTTTTTAATATGTATAACAAACAAAATCGCTTTGAAAAACCAGTTTTACCCAAGAGTTCGTTGCGCTGAAACCTTTGCACAGATATTTGCCGAATCTGTTGTTTTCGTGAAGTTATTACGGATTAACAAAAATACTGTTGAAACTCTGGAAATAAATATATACTAGTTTGATAGAAAATAAAGAAAGGATATCAAACAAATTACATCAAATCATTTTCAATTAATATGATATTTGCTATGATAATTCTAAGTTTTATTGAGAGGTTTTCACCAAAAATGGTAAGTCAGTCTAGTCAAATCCTATCCTAAAATACTACTTTCTACTTTAGTTATTTATTTTACTATGTTACGTAATAATTTAGCCCCATCATACACAGATGATTTTTTCATTAATTCAATCATTAAAATGTACCTGTGTAAAGACAATTGAGGATATTTATCGATGTTTAGCACCTATCGGTGTGTTTCGGCAGCCTCACTTGAGAACCAATTCCCAATCCAGGTGTAGCGTGACGCCATCTAACCACATCGTTACTTAACATCAAGTGACTTGTGGTCAAAACGCTAACCTTTAGAAAGTAAATAAATTAAAAAAATACAATGCAGTTACATTGGCCTGTTGAAGAAGTCATTCTTAAACATACTCGTATTATTAATCAACTGTAAAACAATCTATGTGTGCGGACTCGTCTAAGCGTGAGTTTGCAATGCAACGATCCGAGGTTAACTACATTATCTGAGCATTGTAAATCGATTAATAACGCAATTAATAGGTTGTATCGGAGAATGAAGCTGCAAAAGAGAAACGAGATTAGAAGTGGATATATTATGTAGTTTGCCTCAATACGATTCACTTCAAAGGTGAAATATTTACTTTTTTATCAGTGCCATAGCTAACCACAGGCCCTGGGGCAAAAAATAATCTAGGGCCCCCAGCTAAATTAGTATTTTTAATCGTATGTTCCGAATTCGACGTACTCCTGATTTGTCGTCATCAAGATTCATAGTAGGTACTTCAGATTCGTCGTAATACAGACTCGGAGGGGCCCTCTGAGCTTGGGGGTCCGGGGAACTGCTCCGTCAAGCCCTCCGGTAGCTACGCCACTGATTAATAATAAATTATTATGCATCTGATCTGTCCCACTGCTGGGCAAAATTCTCTCGCATTTCTTTATAAATATCACGGGTTTGGTTGTGCGTCTTTCAGTTCAATAACTTGGACATTTCTCCAGATGTTGGGATCTTATTAGCTAAGTCCTAAAATTCAAGACAAATTCATCCTATCGATGTATTTTATTAATCTGTTAATGACAAAAACAAATGTGTGTAGCATATTCACTGAAACATGTGTTGAGTGTGATATTGCTACACCTTATCGGAGCAAAGTCATTGTGTAACGATATTTCAATAACATGAATTCTGTGTGGAAACACTATTTTTTGGAAACAGGATAGTTAGGATTTATATTTTACAAAATCTACAATGGTGTCGATTCGGTTTTGCATTCTCTAAAACGAATCTTACTTTGACAGGTCTAAAAGTAATGCTGTCCTTTTTTTTTACTTTAGTGTTTAGAAAAAGACAGCAATACTATTAGACCTGTCAAACTAAGTTTAGTTTTAGTGTATGCAAAACCGAATAGACACCAATATTGACCGAATCTTAAACTACCTACGTGTATACTTAACGCAATAAATATACATATATAAATAACGCTAGATCTTGATCTTGAGTACCCACCCTAAGATCTAAATGGATTCAAGGATAATGAATTGAAAAATATGGTTCCTCAAAAGCCTTAAAAGAAACAACTATAGGTACATGCGCTTTTTTGTGCGTAGTAGGTACAAATAGGTACTTGTGTAAGAATCGGGTCCGCAACCTACAAGCAAACCTGCCTCATCACTAAATAACAGAGGTCGTCGCACCCAAAAAAAATAATACGTTTTTAGTCTATTATTTATTTGACATGCGATAACTTTGGCTATGACCTAATTTCTTATGAATTTAGAGTATGAGAATATCTTGTAGGAATAAACACATCCTGTATGTTCGCTCAAAACGTGCACTAAACCAAAACCGTGAGCGAAAAATGCAGAATGTCACCAATCAACGCTCACGATGCACAACTATTAACCAATCAGCGCGCTTTCGAATTGTGCATGAAGAGCACTCGTAATTGTTGTAGGACCTATTGACAGGTTTTTCTAAACTAAGTCAGAAAAACGTCTTGAATGATCACCGTTGTCCGGCGAGTGATAATATTATCGAGTGAAAAAAATCTGCAACATGGCACCTAACATGGTAAGCCATGGCGTTCGCGAGGCCGCCATTCTCAATAGGATATCAAGTCCATAATATGTCTATCCTTTGAATCTTCCTTGAGGCCAACAGCTTCAATTTATAATATAATTTAATCCATGCTGTGTTTCCTGCTGAACAGCCATGTAAACAATACTCGTTTTGCAACGTCGACGACTTTTGAGTGACATCCAGAAGCTGTGTTACGTAGACGTAATAAATATATAATATACTATACTATAACATAAGCTGTTTTAGGGCTGTGTCGGGTACAATTCTGGAAGAAACTTTGCAGAGCATTTCAAGTATGAAATTTTTAAAATCTTTTTTGTTATTTTTATTTTTATGCCTTGACGTTTGGAATATCCTCACTTCGGATCTATAGGGACATTATGTAACACCCTGTATATAATTTTACGATATTATGCCCAGTGCGTGCAATCTCCTCGCTTTTTGGTATTTTTGATTACTCAATCTATTTTTTTTAAGTTACGGTTCTACCCACGCGGGCTACACTATGTTCTTCCTTGAGGTTCAATTTAACTTCTCACCAAAATAATTAGGATCGGTTCTTTAGTTTTAAGTTTATCCGGAACAAACAAACAAACAATCTACTTAGTCTTTTCTCTTTATATTATTAGTGCCTATTAATAAAATAGGCTACCAATGTCTGCAATAAACTCAAGCAAGTGCAAAGATATAAAAAAGGTGGAAGCAAATAACTAAGGAGCCGGACCGTTAGGTCGACACAGTTAATTATCGCCGGCACAGTCGTCGGCTGATCTGACAATGATTGAGAGCGTGCAATTAATACCTCGGACGGTTACATTCATAATGTAAGTAAGTATTATTGATGAAAGCTAGAAATAGCACCCGAGACTGGTACGTATCATATAATATATATTAATTTATTACTTCAAACTAAAAATAATTATACCATAATAATGAAATAAAAAAAAACCTAAACTAATTACTAAACTACATTATTAAAAGAAGTCCCCTTAGGCAAGGTACCGAAGAAACTGGCAGCGTTCCCCCTTTTGATGGTTAGACATATAATATTAGTTTCACCCGCGACTTCCGGTTATCCCGCAGGAACCTTTTTCCGGCATAAAAAAGCCTAGCCTATGTGTTAATCCAGAGTATAAGCTAAGTCCATTCTAAATTTCATCAAAATCGGTTGAGTAGTTACGGTGATACGTGGTAACAAACATTCACACAAACTTTGCATTTATAATATTAATAGGATTTATACACCAATATCGGCTACTACTACTCGGTTTTAATGGACTCGTTTAAAAAATTAAAATGCAAGGAACTCTAAAAATAGCTGTCGTTATTCTGTTGTTTACCTTGTCTGAGTTTAGTCAATGACAAGATTTCAGGTGGACACGTTCGCTTCGGCACGACAATGCATTTTGTGACCCAATGCTGTTCATGTTTTACTTTATGACGTCGGTTATACGAGTATACTACGCACGTCAGTATAACTTGCATCTCTAATAAAACAAGCACCTATGCCATGACGAAAAAACATTAAATCTACCGGCAAAAATTAACTTACGTAACAAAAGAACACTCAAACCTATGGCAACAGTAGCGGATTTACACATTTTCCTACCTATTCAATTTTTGCCACCCTCTTACGTCTAGGTTCAATCATTATCAGCCTTCCACGC
Source organism: Opisthograptis luteolata (assembly GCA_931315375.2). Classification (NCBI taxonomy): domain Eukaryota; kingdom Metazoa; phylum Arthropoda; class Insecta; order Lepidoptera; family Geometridae; genus Opisthograptis; species Opisthograptis luteolata. The sequence continues at coordinate 11,354,136 of OV928033.1, forward strand.
TCCTACTGCTGGGACTTTGGCCTTCTCTCAGAGAGAGAGTATGGGCTATAATCTACCACGCTGGCCCAGTGCGGGTTGGTAGATGTCACATGCCCTTGAAAATGTTGCAGTTCTTGGGCATGCCGCCGGTCTCCTCACGATGTTTTCCTTCACCGTTTTGAGCGATGGCAAATCCGCACATAACTTATTAAGTCATAGGTACGAGGCCGAGAGGATTCGAACTCGGTGTCGGCGTCTTGTAAGTCGCACGCCAAACCGTTCGGCCACCATCGCTCAATAAATAGGTTCAATAAATTGTCAGTATTATTCAGCAATTTAGTTGAAATGGCCCAATTACGAAAATAAACTATTTAGGCTTCCATTGCTATCGAGGAGTATGCGAACATAGCTGTGTAACAAAAATTGTTTCTTAATTTTGAGTCCCTTATAATCTCGGTCAAGCCTGCGCAGCCTGGCAAATCCACCCAGTGGCGGATTTGCCAGGCCAGAATTACCCAGAGAGATAGTTTTATTTAACCCCGTTTTTCAGCTTAGTTTGGGAACCAGGGCCCTGTGAGCTATGTCAATGACCTTAGTTCTCTGACGGATCACCTCATTTCTGATTCGATCCTTCAGAAAAATTCTAAGCGTTGCCCATATATCTAGCGGTTGCAAAACCACTGCGGTCGAAAGGGCAGTTAGCTGTATTGAGTATAGGTAATATTTGGTTGTATACCTAGTAGGATTGTGTAATGAAGGAGTTTGAAACTAAAACTTCGTATCAGTGTGTCATTACAACAATAAGTTGACCTAATAACATATCATGATTCTGAATCATAATGATAACTGTTATAGCAAATATTTGTACGTCAATTTGAGTTATCTTCATAACTGTTATTGTATCTAACCATTAATAGTTATGAATGGGGACTGTTATTATATAACTAAACAGTATGTTACTTTTGTTTGCATTTGTGTAAGATCGAAAAACCTACAACTTATGTTAAGTGAAACGTTATTTCCTTTTATCATAAACATTATTATAGTAAAGTATACATACATGCACAACTATAGGTACTGGACTGAGCATATTGTGTAATTGAGTATGAACCTCAAGTAGACTTTTCATTTTCTTTATTAGCCATTCTAAAAAAAATATATATATCTATTAGATATAATTGCTTTATAATTCGATTTTAGGTCCAGCTGTTGTATGTGAATATCTAGGTTAGCATCCGATCTCGAACTGAATTTGATTTTGTATGTTGTATAGTGGTGGTATAGGTAATAATATATTTTGTACTACCTAAATCAGTGCTATTTTCCAAAAATAAAATATTATCATATAATTACGAGTATAACCCTCGGAACAATGACAACATTGTTCCGAGATATAACTCAATTTTTTTAATTTTATTTTTGGTTGAGTGGAACACTGGCGTCTTTGTTGCCCGATAGGTATAATTTGGTTATTATATTTTAAAGAAAGAGTAGAAAAAAAGATATTGATTATTTAACTTCGGAGTTTCTTAGGACATTTTTTAACTTACTCGATGCTTGGATGTTTTGAACGCACTCCGCATTTTCTTTTTCATTCCATTTCACGCTTTGGAAGTCGGCCTTACTTAAATTAAGTCATTCAAATCAACATTATTTACTAAATATGAACAAAAACTAATCTTTTTAATCTATGTACTAGCAAATTGATTGTCACTGTCAAGCGACATTGACAAAATATATTGCGGTCAGGTCCAGGGCAGTATGAAAAGTGGCCGATGTTTTTTCAAGTAGTAAGTATATTATTGGTAGATCGCACAGAGTTTCATCGGTAAATTGTAGATAAGTCTAATCAAGTTGCCTACCCCTGCTATAGAGAAAGTAATACATTTCACTACAAAACAATGATATCGTTCCATTACCGTCTGTAATAATGGTTACTCATACGTTACGTGTGTAGCTTACCTAAGAAAAAATGTTTATGGAAACACATGTATTACGCGTAGCAACGATTGTTGGCGATACAGACCTACTGGCTCTGGCAGAGTGTATGTTTTTTTCTTCAGCTTCTGCACGTAAATGTATAAAATTACTACCGAAAGTAAGTTTTATATCTAACTAGCTGACCCGGCGAACTTCGTATCGCCAATAAAAGTCACCTTTTAAACCTTCCCTGAACTTCCACGAATATTTCACGATCAAAATTAGCCAAATCGGTGCAGCCATTCTCGAGTTTTAGCGAGACTAACGAACAGCAATTGATTTTTATATATAACTAGCTGACCCGGCAGACTTCGTACTGCTACTGCCTCAATCGAAAAATCCAAAAAATCAATCAACTTTATTGAATAGCAATAAGTTCAAATTGACTCTACATTTTATTTAGAAAAAGGACGCGGTGTTTCTTACCAAACTCCTCCGAAACGGCTGGACCGATTTGTATGAAATTTTGTGTGCATATCGGGTAGGTCTGACAACCGGCCAGCATCTATTTTTCATACGCCTAAATTATAAAGGTCACTTTTTTAATTTTTTTTAATATGACATTGAAAAATACATAGATACAACTTCAATATACATCCTTTTACGTCCAACCCCTGTTTTTTAATCGCGATAAATTGTAGTCCACGCATGTGAAATCGCGGGACGTAGCTAGTTTGTTTTAATAAATGCATTGTTACTGTTTCCTGACATACGAAATGGACTTTTTATAGTTTAGTAGCCCACTCCAAGATACAATGCTTCTTCCAAATATCGTACATGACAGACAGAATGTATAATTATGGTTATTTCATGTGTTGAATATCACAACGTCAAAATAAAGTTGTAACCTGACTTTTGCCACCTTTCATGAACAATTAATAAATGTTAATCACATTACGTTATATTCGTGTAGACATTTGTGTTATCGGCTACATTTTGTCCCTGGCGTGATACATATTTCATAGCCTATTAATGGAACCTGAAATCTGGCAACATTAGTGCCCACGAATTTTAACATCGCGCGCGTTCACATTTTCCTTCGAAATTCCTAGATTTGCAGTAGGTATTTTTCAGATATGGCCTGCAAATAACTTAAAGTTATCGTTGAAACTACTAGATGGTACAAATGGCCAGCACAAACCTTGAAAACACTTTTTCTAGATACAAGTTTTCAAAGTCAATTACCTAATTTATTGTGAGTTAGGTAATTTGTCAGTGTTTTTGTTTGTGATTACATTACCTGCAAAACAATAGAATCTCATTGAAATAAAACTGACGTAGGTTCCGACCGAACTTCAAGTAAAACGTAAACGTAATAGGATTCAAAATTGTATCATAAATTTAATCGAATCGAAAGATATCACGAGTTTAATAATGTAAGTAGTAGAAAAAAGTTGCGTGGTAGGCGTCACTGGGGTACGGGGGTACGGGCCGTACGGGAGGCAGGATTTATGTGTGTGTGTATTACAATTTAAAATTATGAAATTACTTTAAATACCCGCGCGAAGCCGGGGCGGTCCACTAGTATGCTAATAATCATGAGTAGCCAACTGGCATAGCTTAATGTAAAAAATAGCTATTTAGCTAAAGATCATCATCATCATTTCATTGACCAGCTGTTTTTCTTTCTGTTTGATATTGAAATAGTTTGTGATAGTCAAAGAAACATAAAGTATACCTACCTACTTTGTATTTTGCGTTTTGTGTAAGCAGTAATAGCGTATAAAATTACTGTTATAACCATTTAAAATTAGTCGTCTTTGATAACTTTTAATGTCTCAAACTGTCATTGTCAAAAGTCAAAATGAGTTGACGTTTTGAGGTTAGAATTTAGAATATACAGTAAAAGTGTGCTGTAAAATGTGACACAAAATGTTTTGCTAAAACATTTCAGTATTATAACAATATACTTACATAAAGCAAACCTTATAGAACAGTCACTTATTTTATGAATCAGTAAAGAGAAAAACACGCATAATAAAATGCTGATAGATTGTATATAGGCATATATATTTATTACCACTTCTTGCTTACAAAAATGTATTAGGTCTACTTATATTAGCCACAATCATAAATAGAAGCCTGGTTATGAGGAAAACAATAAATCATAAACCACATGTCGATGCATGAATAGTAAAATGCCGCCATTGACAATTGTAATTTCATTTCAAACAAACATTTTAAATAAGTAAGTCGGGTGTACTTGTAGGTACTTTGTATTTTATGTAATTGGAACAATACAGTTGAATTACTATGGTCAAATATGTTTCTGTTTATAGCTTCAAATGAATTGTAAACCGCAATCAGCCAACGTAAATAAGAAAATAAGTATTCATATTTTCAAAACGCAAAATGCATTTCGTTTATAAGTTTTGTTTTTATCTGCTTGATGATTTTTGTTGACAAAGAAAATTATCGCCATTTATAAACAGTAGAATGAAAACTTTTTCGCTATATTTTCCCGTAAAGTTTTACTAATTTGCATATTTAAAAACAACACGGAAAGTGGTAAGGAACTTTATTTTTATCTTTGGCTGTTCACACATTAAACATGAAACTAATATTATAGAGAAAATTGACGAAAATTTCAAGAAAAGGTCTCCAATGCTCAAATATGGTAATCAATATCGTAAAGAAAATAATCAAATACAAAAAACGAAGGTGTTCATAATTATTATATTCGCAATGCATAATTTTTATAGCCATCTCTATCATCAACAAATGGTTCTAAAGATAATTTATTTTATTACTCTGAATCAAGCTCAACGGTAATATTTTTCCATTTTCTTATCTTCATTCATTTTCGATTATTATGTTACGATATTATTACTTACTATTAGATGTCTTATTGATAAACGAGTTGCGAAACTGACAGATAGATAATACTTAGCTGCGTATTTGTGTCCAGCATCAAAGGTCATGTGGCTTGATGATGATGCGAGGATGATTGGTAGATTGGGTAATGTAAGGAAGCGGTCACCTCATTTAATGTTGTCTGCTTGCTGTTAAACCGAACGAAACCTTGCCACAAGGTTGTTTCGGCGATACTTCGTGCGCTGAATCTCAAGTAGCTTTATTATATCAATATTTGATGTAGGTATGCGAAACGTCCAATTTTTTCGCTAATATACCTGAAAGAGACACTTTGAAAAAAAAAGTATAATCAACAACAACTCTCAAAGACTTTTTTGTGATTTACATAATTACTTAATATACATTTTCTACTTCTTAGCTGTATTTATCTTTAAACTGTACTAAGCAGTAATTTGTAATGTTATATATTATGATTTTCCTAATTGTCCGTCGTCGGGGATTTTGACCTGGATTCGACCGAAAGTTTCTACAAGGTTTTTATTTGTTGTAATTTTTTTACTAGCATAAGTAAGCATTATTAAATACTAACATTTGACTTCTTGGATAATTATTTATTAATTATTATTAACAGGTTTTCTAGCTAACACATGGTTTAGGGTAGGTCCGCATTATTCAGCGCTGGCTAAACGGTTTGATCAGAGTTTATGTGTGTCAAAATAAATGTAGGCTTCCAGTAGGGCTACAAACAGCCTACAAACAGTCCGCCGCGTCAAATATCAATTTATTTATATGTAACAGTTTGGAAATCTTCTCGTTGTCAAAACTTTGCCTACCCGTGTGAAGCCGGGTAGCTAATTCTTTTTTGATTAACAACTAAGGTATATTGTAGCAATAATGAGTAAAATTAAAACAGATTGTGTGCAAAAGAAACTCTTTACGAGGTAGGGTTTGGGGTTTAAAGGTAATAAATACGGTCAATGACTCTTTAAAGGCTTCGATCTTTTTATTTCTGCATTTATTGTAACAATTGTAACACGATATTGCCAAGCCATATCTCGTTTGTGTTGCCTCATTCGGTCCTCGCGCGTGTTTTCACTGAAGGTGGGACAACCGGTTGGCTGTGCGGCGCTTCACCGCGCTCGCGCCGCTGTGCTTTGTAACTAGCTGGAGGGGTATCTTATTCGCGAGTCTTAGCACGAATTTATTGCTTGCTGTGTCGCCGTGCGTGCATGGGTTCATCGAAAGTGTTACTTTATCGGCCGGGTTTTCCCATTGCACAGTTAGCGTCGCGCGTTTAGGCTTAATTTCAATGACTACGTGATTTTATAGATAAGCTCAACTTTGCTACCGAAATATGTATATTAAACCAAGTCGGGTTAGTTACACCATTTATAACTCAAGAACGGTTGGACTGCTTGGTATGATCTTGAATTTGTTAGATTTGTCTCCGCCCCGAATAGCAGACTATGTATTAAAACATTGGACAATCTCACAAAAAATATTTACATGTCTGTCGGTTTGTTTTTTGTTACCTTTTCACGCCTAAACTGCAGAACTGATTTTGATGAAATTTGGTATGGGAATAATTTGAACCCTAGAAAGGACATGGAATACTTTTAAAATTAAATAATCGATAAAACTTAGTAAACGCTGGGAACATTTATAAATCTTATAAATCAGTATCGTGGTCGATATAAGTACGTACTTTGACAAAATACTACCTGATTTTACCTGTAAACCAAAACTTAATTACATATATGCATTGGTTTCCGCATACTGTTTCACTTTAATCCAGTTGCTTCCATACGTTTGCGTAATGAGGTTTTACTATAGACAACTTGCAGTTTAAATAATTGCATAGATTTTCACTGTCTAAATACAAAATAATATTTTTGACTATTACAACTGTAGTAATTGGGTGTTAAGCGAATACAGTATTATCTAATTTGTACCATTTAGCACTTACATATTTAGTTACTAATAAACAACATTATGTTTGTAGGTAATTATGTGTAAACATTAGGACAAGAACGTCATCGGTCTTCTGGCTACAAAATGTATGTTAATTTCTAAACAAATAGGTTAAACAAAGACCAACACTGATTTGGACGTACGTGAGCCATTGACTACTTACTTGTTACTATTTGCTTGAGCAAAACATCGATAAAAATTTAGGGCATCGATATTTTGTTAGAAAATTAAGGTGTTGAGAACGTGTTCACGATAATAGCAAACATAGTTGCATTTGTTTATCAGAAGTTGTAGGCTGTTGAAGATTGAGCACAAGTTGACGATGGAGACTGCACCTAGGAAGATCTGACTATGTTAAATACCATTATTACCTACTTAGTTTTGTAGCATCTTCCCGCAGGAACCTTTTTCCGGGATAATAAGTGGTAATCCAGGGTATAAGCTATCTCCATTTCAAATTTCATCAAAATCGGTTTAGTAGTTACGGTGAAACGTGGTAACAAACATTCACACGCACACAAACTTTCGCATTTATAATATTAGTAGGACTGATGTAAGGGATATTCTTAGTTGATTTTATTTTAACAATAGGTATAAGTAAGGAGGTAGTAGGTGGATACCCGCATACACGTACAAATAAATAAATAAAAACTGTTTGAGTAGGTAGTTAAGGTGTCAAAATTCGAAAGTTCAAAACAAAACATGTCAACGGTCACTTTGCTCTTAAAATGAAATACTGTTTTACTTCTACATCGTCTATAAGTAGTTATTTGCTAATATTAAGTTAGCGGGAAGCCTGCGTCCCGTTGCTGCGTCCTCCTTTTTCTATCTGTCAAAAACGCCTTATCTGACCTCTAAAAATAGATTATTCCGTTACTAAAACATACGCTCTTTTTCATCTCATCACACCAAAAGGTTAATAATTAGAATCATCGTCGGGTCAAGACCTCTTTCAGGTATTAAGTACTACTAACAAATGTTAAAATTGATATATTAGGTATTACATAGAAACAAAACAACAAAATATAATTATACAGTCGGATAGAAAATTAAACTAAATACTAAAAATAAACTACCTATATAAAACTAAACATCTATAAATAAAAAACCTGACTTAAATTGATATTGTATACCCTCATTCTGTAGTTTTATGTCGAAATAAAACCTTAGAAACATCAGTTGAACTAAGAAATACCTAATACATGTAAAAAATTGATGAATATTATAATTACCAGTTTAATTTTACGGGGCAGTGATTGAGCGACACAATTTCGCGGAGTTCAATAAATTGATTAATTAAACATAATTTTCGATCGTTACAATCAATTAAATAATCACGGTAGAGTTATTGAGAACCATTAGCATCGGTTCGGATTTTATTAGTGGTAATAACGTCCGAGAAAAATGCTGTGCCCAGTAAAGTGGCTGCGGTGACTAGTTGAGGATCACGACATACATAATCGATCCTGATCCGTTTTGCGCGGTTTTAGATTTATATGTCATGTCATCATATGTCATTTTAGGGGTAAAGTTTGACATATTGATTGACATATCGATCCAAAACCGCGACGAAAGGACTGGGTCGCTAATTAATTTCGGGCTATAGCTGCTAGTAGCTACAGTCAGCGACAAAAGAAGCTGAACAATAACAAACTTTATAGTAGGCGTTCATCATCTTAACCACCAACCTTTGGCCGCATCGTTACTTATCATCAGATGTGTTGTTTAGTGGCCAAACGCTAACTTGCAAGTTGTGAAAAAAACACAAATTTAATAATCAAGTATGATCAGCTACTTTTGTCGCTGACTGTACTCGTACTTCATTAGTCACTGGCAGATAATTTCGCGATTTTATTAGTTACGGGCCGCGGCTGGAGCTCACTTAATAGATATATACTCTTTATTTGTACACCCCGATACAGAGAAATATAACAACTAGAACAACAATGAAACGTAATGGTAAGTGTCACAAAAGGCAGTCTTATCGCTCAAAGTGATCTCTTCCAAACAACCCAAAAGCAGAGATATAGTACAACACTACTTGTTTAAGGACGGTGTTAAACAGCAAAAATAACTAATAAATTAAATAGATCCTGCATTCTAAACATACTTACATAAATACTTGAATAATACATTCCTAAAATATACATACACACACATATATGGTATTCTTAAAATAACTTATATATAGCTTAATCATGTATAAATAATTCACATAAATTTTAATATGCGCCGCCGTTTAGCTAGTCTGTCGTGTTAATGTCGGGTGTTAGGATAGGCGAGTATCACGAGTTTTTGGTTGTACAGAAAAGAAACGCTGCGGCATAATATCGCTCCGCAGAGTTTATACCATAGTTTATGCACTAAAGAATTTTCACACCGAGTTCGAATCCTCTCGGCCCGCACCTAGGACTTAATAAGTTATGTGCGGAAAACGGTGAAGGAAAACATCGTGAGGAAACGGGCATGTCCAAGAACTGCAACATTCAAGGGCATGCGACATCTACCAACCCGCATTGGGCCAGCGTGGTAGATTACAGCCCATACTCTCTCTCTGAGAGAAGGCCAGAGTCCCAGCAGCGGGAACGTGAAAGGCTGATGATGATGATGATTGATGAGTGGTGAGATTAGACAAATGCAAATCATAAAAATTCAACGAGTAATAAGAAAATGATTTGTTCATGTTAGTTCAAACATTACTAATATGCAGTATAACCGCTGCAAATTCTCGCTTGACGCTAACAGAGTCCCAACCATTGTGAATTATAAGGTGACTTTGTGAAAGCCAGGGTGTTAACAGTAAACGCATACATATATAACACTCGCATAGCCTGTTTTACAACCAATGAACATTGCCCCTGGTCATGTTTGATTACAGTTATATTTTGATTATATCCGTTTCACTCAATAAGATGAAGGGTTAAGTATTTCAAGACATTCTTTCTTTGTTGATTGGAATCAAGCCTCAAATAGCAAAGTAATTCTAAAAAACTTTTCAACTAACAAATCCACATGTTTGTTAGTCTCTTGTATGGCAATTTTAACCTACTTCCACTTGAAAGGCCACTTTCAAATTTAGCACACTTATGTCGTACATGCCTATCGGTTGCAATACTAAATGTCTATGACCTGCTGAAGAAATCGTTATATGCATACTCATGGAAACTCCTGGGGGCCTTGACAAGATGCATTCCACAATCCTTACCGCTAATTGAAAACTAAAAAAATATATGGAAATGACATTTATTTCAACGTTATGTCAGTATAACTTTAACGTACTTAAATATATCTGCAATTCTGCATTCTTGGTATAAACGTTAACCATAGACTAAAAGCTGCTTTTTTATAGCAGAATGCCTAGTCTACTCGTTTCATTCTGTTGGCATACCATGATAATCATTGAATTTTATGTCGATCGTCTTTGTATTATAAATTGAAATAATATAATGATATTTTACACAAGGAATAGCTACTTACTTTGGGCTCGTCTAACGTTCGCTCAAAGTAGCAAGGCTTCCATTTATAGTTCACGTATTTTTTACGAACTTAAAATAATTTTATATTATAGTAGCTACAGGCATTTTACCAATAAAACTAAGGTGCGTTCCACACTTTGTAAGTTTCAACACGTGCGGATCATTGTCCAGAGGCTAATTACCTAACATTGATGGCAATCCAATAACATTCGTGGCTCTATGCACGATAAACGATCTTTATTATGACACCCGTGATCTGTCAAACAATGGGCAGTAACCGTTGCCTATTTTGAATAGACCTTTGCTAAGTTTCGCGAAGTTGTTGAGTCAAGGTCGGACCGCTACAATAATTCACATTTGTACAATGCAATCTATTGGTTCACTGAAACTGTGCGCAACTGTTTTACGCGCACTATTGTTCATTCTAAGACTGTAAATAATTTCGTGGACCGCTCGTCTCTTTGATATTATATTAAGGCACGAGCATACGTAATGCGTCATACGAGTAGCATAGTTCTTCACATCGTAACCGGTTAGCAAAAGTGGTCAGACTTTCTGACAGGTCAGGTTGACCCGTAGGTTGCATTTGTTCTTTAGTTTATCTTCGGTAAAGTTTTAGAATATTTGTTAATACGATCAATAAGTTCAAAAATACTTGCAATACTGGCCTTTTAGCCATATTCATTTCCTTGCGGGTAGTGCTATGAAGATATAGAAATATAGACGCATCGTTTCGAAGCTTAGCTTTCACCAGTCACCGCGGTGAGGCCAAGTGCGTGTAACTACTTGGACTACCCTAGTCTCCAACTGGTGACCGCCCCTTACGGGTTTGAACGTCAGAGGAAATCAATAGCACGTTAGTGATATATAACCTTATTCGGTGATATTATATTAGAATGTTTATCTTTCTGATAACCATAAATCCTAGCGGGTAAGCATGCTATAGGTGTCAACGAACGGCAAGATTTGGCTCAGGATCGGTGGAGTCGATCAATAGGATCGAATCGTATCTTTTCTCCTCACACGTACTTTGCGTCCAACTAACTAATCAACTTTAACTCCGTTTGTGGCATTGAATGAAGCATGTATGTACTCTCATGAAAAAGCTAAATCGCGCTCTTCACGTGCCAATTTGTAGGATCAATCTGTGAAGTTGTGATTTCGGGCATCCCAACCACCAACAAATCGGCACGATCAGGCATCTTACCTACTGACAATATTTATATGTTGATTGGTACCAATCGTGAGCCAAATTGTACCGTTCGTTGTGTTTTAATAGGTATCGCATGATCTTAGATGGTCGATACCAGTTCTGTTCGAGATGGCCCAACATGAATACCTACAGAAAACAACAAAATAATCGTCATCGCTTGCATTGATTAGGCATTCGATTTGGAAATTAGCATGTCTTCCTGCAGTTTGTTGTTAAGCCAAGGTCGATTCGCCACGAATTGCTTTTTAATTACCAGTCATGTCATGACAAAGCAATCAAATATATTTAACTCCATAGATAAATGTACGTTGAGACTTCGATAATCGTGTACCATATCTTGAAGATGTACCTACTAGGTAGTAACGTTAAGACTTACAATTAATGTTAAGTTGACTGCACAAAGTAAAGCTTTAGAAACAATTTCAAGTCAAATCAAATCAAATATATATATAAAATACTACTGAATATATATCCAAATCGAAAGGCAACAGGACAGTTTTGGACAGTTTTGTTGTTTTACAGAAACAAGGCGTTTTTCGTGTTGGTACTGTAGCTAGAGGTTCTATCTCTTAAGATCCATTCATTAGATCCATTAATACCTACTGGTTATTTTTTTATATCATACAAACAGATTATTAATTTAACGTGTGTATCTGTATCCCAAAGGGTAGAATAAGTGTTGAATTAGGTTTTCTTTTTATTAGAAAGGTGACTTTTTAATTGATATCCTAGGTTTATTTTCTTTCGTTACTGCAGTTCAGGCCAGCATTAGTCACTATGGAACGCACATTAATATTCACGCAATGGTTCGTGCACCGCGACCCGCCGTACACCGTGTAAAATATGTGTAAATATACAATTAAATAACCATTAACCTCACTGCATAGCTTCTGATTTTATATTCTTCTTTCTTTTAATTAAATCATTCATCAGTCTATTACGTTCGTATTACGTTCGTATCATTTTTCTCATCATTCACTGAGAAGAGTTCCTTCTCAGTGAATGAGAGAGCGACAGTTTGGAAATACATATCTGTGTCCCGCGGTACCACCAACGTCGCATTTTTAATCCATATTAAGTATGGATTGCGTCGTTGGCCCACGGCAAGAGGACAGATGTCACAGGTCCTTTAATTTTGGAAACGCTGGTTTACTGAAATTGTCACACACAGCCTCCCGAGGCGCTCTAATGAATAGATAATGGGCATTCTTCAGCGAATCGAGATTCAGGATTCAAGAAACCCGCTCGGGGTCGTCACCACAATTGTTCATTATTTGAAAACTCTCATAATAAGGTCGCTTAAAAATGATGAGACCATAAACGCTCTTTTTTCTTAAAGCAAAGTATCATTGAAGAGTTTTCTCAGTTTCAGTGTTAGGTACACCTACTCTATTTACAGAGTTGCACAAACCTATCTAATAAAGAAAGTGTTACACGCAAACAAGATTTGTTCATGTGTTGTGTAATATTTATACCCAAACGGCTGCTGAAAGAAAATGTTTAATAAGTATGTAGAATGTTACGTACATACAATATTGTGGGTTTTGGGTCGGCTGGTACAAATCGACGCGTCTGCGGTGGTGATTCGCCTAAGTTCAAGGTACCATGAAGTTTTTTTTTCCCACCCTTCTAGTATTTTTCAATACTACTTTTTCAATAATCAGTGCAACGTGTATAAACAGAAAAATATCACGTTTCTGATATGCTTTTCATGTTTTTATGCTTTATAAATAGTACAAATGATTCATTTATTTACAGACCATAACATGCGGGTAATAATGACATGGAAAAACACGCTTCATTCAAATTCAAATGTAGATTATGTCAAACAAAACTAGCCAAAGTAATAAGAGATATTTGGATAATGCACTTGGATGGAAAGAAGCCTGGATACACATGGAAGTGTGTATTTCTCTATAACTATAGTTTGGGAGTCCTTAAAATAAAGAATGGTGCAAATAAATCATCACGGTAAAACATGACCTGTATTTATGTCTAAAGTTCCCGTTATTGAGCATATATATACGTGCGTGCATGCGAAAAACATGTACTTGCTTACTATCGTATATGTATACCTACCTTGTATAGACGTTTGTTAGTAGATAATTACACTGTAATAGATCGGATTGGAACGAGTTTGTATAAAATTATACACGGATCTTCATAACCTTTGTAACAACAATAAAAGAGGGTAGAGTAATTAGCGTAGCTAGAAACAAAATCGTCCTAGGCAAGCGAAGTGATTTGGAAAATCCGTTTATTTATGATGAGTTAAGATTATTGATATACATATTAATTTTAACAGAACATTCAAAATACCTGTATGTATTGCATAAAGATGAAGCCAAACAGCTAGTTCCATATAATCACCAAATATAATAGATATACGGGTCATTACGAGTCAATACATGATTGGACACGCAGAACAATATCTGTTAGCAACTCTCCAGTGAAAGTTATTTAAGATTTTGCGAATACAATTTGCGTTATAGAAAATAAATTAATATTCACTCGCGCTATCAGTCGATCATTTTAGTGAGCTATAAACGGGTGTGTGCACTTGCGCTGCGGTCGTTAACAGCATAGGCGATAACGGGAAAATCCTATGCAAAACCTTCATTTTTTATGTTTTCAGGCAAGCGCCATTGTTGCAGTTATTGAACATTACTAATCTGTCAAGCCCTAGTACTAAAATGACATACTATGACATGACATATCGATCCAAAACCGCGGATAACGGATCGGATCGATTATTATTAATTTCGAGCATTAGTGGGTATTTCGTATAAACCATACGGATACGGGTACAAAACACGAAAATTGCTTATTTACGCCGTCGAATGTGATTCACATCATTTTAAAAATAAGTCTCTAGTTGTAGCGTCGTCGTCGCATTAATTTATAGGTATCTAAATATTATTATTTTCCAACACAATATATCTACATTATCTATGTACGTGTTATATTTTGAATCAGCGAATGAACAAAACGAATCTAGACTAACGTCAGAGGCTGACGTATGTGCCTGTAATGTTTGTGCAGCTTGCAAAACGGCGTTTGTTTATGTCTTGCTCCATTCAGTAATGTTGTATCTAATACGTCTGCGGATATTCAGTATTTTGACCTAGCATTTTTGGCTTTTCCCATAAAACTCACGACAGAATAAGTTGACTTCTATAGCCACTGCTTCATAGCCTCAAATACTAAATACTTACGTAGTATATATGAAAAGAAGAATACATGTAGTCTAAATAATATTTAGAACAAGATAGGTTGTCAAAATGTATAGCAACCTAAAAAAATTGCGATTTCGCGGCTACCATAGATAATATTTTAAAAACATAGACGCGTCGACTTGAGAAACTCTTCCATTTTTGCTTTTCGTGTTTTAGTAAAATTTGTGAACCAACATAACTGATAGTGAAACTGGCAGTCTTAGAAATATATTCTGATAAACGTAAATGTTTTAGTTTTCGTTGTTTTTCAGAAAATTGTGATTGAATTTTATCTTTATTCTGAATTATTCTACAATTTGGTACATTAAATTTGACTCAGACTTCATCGCGTCTTTTTCCACTTACAGAAACGGATATTAATTACAGTTTTTCACGTACTGATAAAGATTTGAGCCTTTATTTCGGCATTTTTAAAAACATCCATATGCTAGTAAAGCAAAACTAAAACCGAAGGTCATTAAGGCTCAGAATTGGTTAAGTACGGAATTTGCGGCTAGAAAAAGAATGTAAACAAACATAAAAAAAAAATGAAAAAAATAAATGAATATGAATATATATGCATAACGATGTTATCTCAGTTACAGAGGTAAATGCATATAAAATTCCCTTGCTGTCTCAGTTAAAGAGGTAAATTTGGCGATAAAATCGAAAAGTCGAATCCCACATATAGTGGTTTGCTTCGTCCTACTAACAGAGGTAATTCAGTGCCAAAGTGGTGGGACCTCAGCATGAGTACCAGTAGTAGAAGTTTCTCACTTATCCGCAGGTCCCACTTAACCAAGTTTCACTGTATATATATATATAAATAATAAAATAAAATAAATAATATATAATAATATAAATATATACTTTCTTTAGTATATATACTTTCTGAAATAATTGATTCTTTATATATTTATGTACCTACATATATATGCCAAGGACCAAACAAAAATGGTCAAACCTATTTGTCTTTAGGTCGTTAAATTCGTAGACCGTTAAATTCGCGGAATTCCGAATGACCTTATTCTTCCTTTAGAATAATTAAGCGCTAATTTATTTTATTTACAAACATAGCTGTTAACTTATCTTGACTCTATCACAATGATAGGGAAGTTGGTTATTAGCGTCAGAGTTTATGATTACTTTTGCAGAAATTTCAGCTTTTATGAATGAAGGAATAATTATTATTAATTACCTATCAGATCTTATTATCTCGCTATCCTTGATAGACCGTTGTGTGATTTATTTGCAGTGTTTTTAAACGAAAAAGTCTATATTGTCTCATTATGTGTAGTAGTAGGCATGGAAATGATTGCTACATTTAAATCATTGTCATTTAATGACATTTTTTCCGTCACTGTGATTTTACCTCTAAAAAACGTAAAAAAAGCCCAGGGATTTAACGATTGACGACCGCAAGTTATCATAAGCAATGTTTGGTAATATTTGCTATCCGATAGTTAGCTGTTATTATGACATGCTATAAATCAAAGTAATCAAGACTACACTTTTATGTACTTTTAGTTTTAAGGTTGATTTTAAAATATACTGCGTAAATAAGAACTGTTACAGATTATAATAAAGGTATTCAACTCTACAGCGCGAATTTAGCTTTTAATGACCAATCAGGTCTGCTTCGCAGTTTCTGTTTCTGAGGCTTGTAACTGAAGAGACAAATGATAGCCTACGTCATATGATTTTTCACATGCGATCCGTGAAATTTTCTAACATAAAAGAAGTATTATTTCACACTGTAGTAAATTACAGATATATGCGTTAATTATACCATTGCCGTCCGCGTCAGCATATTACTCGCAGTCTTATTACATTTAAGTAAAATTTCACATTTACTTTCTCCAATCGTTTTATTTGCAAGTCGCGACGTCGCCGATTCCTTTGGTCAAAAATAACAGTGCTCGGGAGGCCTCTAAAATACGTTGAAATCCATCGAAGGCCAGGGATTTCCTGCTTGACCTTGCTTCTAGCTTTTAAATATTAAAAAACGTTATGTGACCACCTCTGCGTACATTTCGAATGGATTCCGATCGGTTGCCGAGATAGATCTCATCATTAATTTAGTTACCTGCTGAAACGTGTTGGCAGCCATGCGTAAAGTTATCCGAGATGGTATCTTTATAATTAGCGTGTACTGTGTACTTAATAAAAATTATGTACCTCTAAGGTATTTAATGACATAGAAGATTGTAAACTGACCAGGAACGTGTCCTTCGTAGTAATCATCTTAATTAAACCAAAATTTATAAAAAACACTTCGTTCTAATTCAAAACAATTCTAGCTTAATGTTTTGTAAAATTGATGTTCGAGTCTAATACTTATCACTTTATTTTCATTTACCTACATTTTTATTGTTAAGTCTATGTAATGTAGGTGTAGAGGTACATAATTCAGATAATTGTGCAAATAGTTAAAGTTAATTGTTTTATGAATTAGTTGGCTTCCATGCTTTAGAATTAAGAGATGTGATGCTCAAAATCAAAAATGCTAATGTTAAACAGGTATTATTACATAAATACTGCCTACTTGTTTATTGCACACTATTTTTTAATAGGTACCTAGATATGTATTGTTTTGCTCGCCAGTCTTATATAATTGGTTATTTATTATTGAAGATGGTTGCAAGAAGCTGTAACAAGGAGAATTGAAATTTACTAAGGTCGTGAAAACAATACGCCAATTATGGTTTATCTCTAATGATAAAATATTATGAGGTATGAAAATAAAGGGAACTAGAATAATAGCCTTGAAAAACCGCGTTATATGCTTGGGCTCAATGTTGGTTGATGGCAGTAGGTACCTTTAAGGCTATTTACCTAACAGTATTTAAAGTGGCCAGTTAGAAAAGATCAAAATAAAAACACTTAACTAAACCTTAAAATGTAAAATAAAACTACCTATCAAACTAAACAAACTACTTAATCTAATAAACCACTACCAGTTGGCAACGTTCCCAAAAGTAAAAAGTAAAATATGACTATGGTTAAAAATGTATGAAATAAATGACTAATGGTTAACTTATTCATACACCGTTCGTTGCACCTTTTCCTTTCCAAAGGTGCAAACTGATGTTAAATAATGTTATGCTAAGATTATGCTAAAGATAAAATGTATTTACTGGTTACTCATACTTATTTAAGTGTGATCTAAGGGAGTCGAGAATTGATTTTGTCAAGAATTAACAAAACACACAGGAAAAGGAAAATAAATAAATAAAAACCACTTCGAGCTTCCTCTCTCACTCGTTCAGTTCAATATTTTAAGCACAAGCTCGTAAACTAAGCTCTCGGAAAATTTTAATCCTTGCAGCAATTACTAAGAGATAATTTACAGATAAGGTTACTTATATATGACGTGGTTAAATATTTTTTCCATTCATGAGCTATTTATCACACTACAATGCTTGTAACACAAACCGTCACCGTTATTAAAAAAATAATGCAGCTATAACGTGTTTCGTACAGTCATTTTCTTCCGGTTTGTAGCCAATTTAGCAAAACATATTTAGTTTACTTAAAATGACCAAGTTTTAAAACTAACTTTTTCTTTTCTATTTGTAGAAACTTCTAATTGGCCTTCTATATATATTCTACTTTTATATTTGTTATCCTAGCTGTTAGTTTCTAAAATTAATAAATAAAATAAAAAAAAATAAAAAAATTTAAACATTTTTTTTTAATAAAAATGCATTAATTAATTTTTCAAAAAGTCGCTCGAAAGGTCTATAGATGTTACATTATCATACTAATTGTGCTACCGAGTTATAGACAATTATGCATTTGTCTCATTACGTGACTTGTATATAGTCGAACACTACCCTGCTAGTTAGAAATAGCATAGACAAATAAAACTTTACTTATTCGTCTATGTAAATATGTATATGTACTTGTATAATTATTTTTTCAATTTTCTTACGATGCTATTTATTTCATACTATTTTTAGATAATTTTTGATTACAGTTTCAGCGACAAAATTGTTGTAGCTAGACCCAATTTTCAACTTTCAATACTAATCCCCGTGTTTGAAGGACCACGAAATCACTACCATTGCAATATCATTATAATATACTATGTCCCTTCCATTCCGTTGAACAAACTTGGAACCTAAACATTGTGGTTAGTCTAGTATTTCATCAAACACAATTAAACGATATCTTTAATCTAGCATCTTTATCACAATATCCTGTATAACTTCGCGGAAAAACCTTGACCGTCTCATCACAATTGCTATGTGTCACTCATATATATAAATAAGTGCGAGATATGTGCCAGCCCAGTACTTTTCAGAACATTAACATTCCTGAAACCAAAATTCGGATTATAATTTTTTAACTACCATTTCATTACCCCAGCCGTTTTCAGCTAGTGATAGTCTATCGAAAGCCAACCAATCGAAACACTATCGATAGGCCTATCTTTACTATCGATAGCTATAACGTGTCAATACTATCTAGTCAATATAATGTATAGTATTGCTGCCCGCGAAGCATAAACTTTCGATACTATCGATGATATTGATGCTATCGATAGGCCTATCGATGGTATGGCTTTTTTAGATAAAAACTATCGATAGTTGGGCAACACTATTTTTAGCCAAAGATGTAGGCGATAGCGGATCACGTGGAGTGTAAATCCCGCATCTTTGAAATTATGCTACAAAATCAAATTGAACCTACAGATTTTTGTGTAAAAAGTTAAAACCAACCTTTATTAAACATTTCTGACATTCAGCAATAGAAATTATTGCATTTCATAAAATAAAAGTTGATTTTTACTGTTTACATCAAAATCGGTAGGTTATGTTTGATTTTATAACATAATTTCGAAGATGCGGGATTCCGCACGCTGCGGGATTGCAATCCCTATACCTATACTTATGTATATAGCTTAGCTTAGCTTATTCAAATCCTTTTCACTTTAGTAATGGAATGATAACTTTAAATTTTTATATATAATGCCTTACGCATTAGTGTACGGCCACTGCCTTATCTATTCTCGAAAGAGGCCTCATTAGAACCAAATTCTTGAAAGTATATTATTAATACTAGCTGCGCCCCGCGGTTTCACCCGCGTCTTCTCGTTATCCCGCAGAAACCATTTTTTGGGGCAAAAGGTAGCCTATGTGTTAATCCAGGGTATAACCTATCTCCATTCCGAATTTCTCTGTAATCCGCTCAGTAGTTTTTGCGTGAAAGAGCAATGAACATATATACAAACTTTCACGTTTATAATACTAGTAGGATTAAGGCCTGGGTCTCAGTTACTTCACCCATCATGCCGACCCGGGAACGAAAAAGATATGAAAAACCGCTTAA
The DNA here is from genome assembly GCA_931315375.2 of Opisthograptis luteolata. Taxonomy (NCBI): domain Eukaryota; kingdom Metazoa; phylum Arthropoda; class Insecta; order Lepidoptera; family Geometridae; genus Opisthograptis; species Opisthograptis luteolata. Next base: position 11,374,118 of record OV928033.1, read on the forward strand.
ATAATTCAAGGTAACAGGTATACCTATACGAAAAACTGATCGATTTTTTGAGTTAAGGCGCTGGTTCCCAAGCTAAGTTGAAAAACGGGGTTAATTAAAACTATCTCTCTGTGTAATTCTGGTCTAAAAAAATATGTTTATAAATAACTTAATTATTGAGAAAGGATCACCGCATGCTGTATCAATTACAATTACAGATAAAAATGATTGTAATCAGTCAACCCTAATTTTAAGCTCCAAGAACGTTCACTTTTAAAATTTTAAAAGCCTCATGCTTTTTGCATGCTAATGACTGTGATAAACTAATTAGTTGTATCTTCAATCTGTTTCAAAAACAAGATCAAAACTCTACTTTTTTTAAAGTTGTCTACCAGTACGTTTACGTCATGGCAGATAATTTCCTTATCGTATCCATCTGGTTTAGGGTTGGGTACATAAGACATGTTTAACGTTAATAAGAAGCTTTCGTATGATTTTATGAATGTAGATGTTTGATTGTATATCAATATTCTACACTAGTCGTCATCATTATCTTCAGCTTGTGATTGCTCGATATCCAGCATAAGTTGTTCTTGTCATTGTTTCGTGCGCCGCACAAACTTCTCTTCACTTTTTGTTTATGTAGTTTTGAATTTATTATGTTACGCTCCAACAGACTTGCACTTGCTCACTATCTCAATTAATCTCTCTTTATTAACGAGTGACTTACTGCCGCCCTGTCCGCCGTCCCAGATACCGCTGGAAGGACGAAGTCACTAAGGATTTGCGCGAGCTCCTGGTGGAGGATTGGCAGGAGGTGGCGCAGGACAGACCGAAGAAGCGTCTTTGTTATCGGAGGCCAAGACTCACTTTGGGTCGTTGCGCCATCTCAGTTAGTTACTTAGTTTAACAACCTGCCCTGGCTCCGCTCGGTAGGCAAAGATTTTGACAACCCTAAGCTCTTTCTATAGATATTTAATGTAGCTTTTTGTAGACCTGGTAAAGCAGCCAGCTGTCTCATTTACTCCGAATTGTTTTACAAGCAACGTGAAGTTCTAATTAAAACTAGCTGAGATGGCGCAACGACCCAAAGTAAGTCTTGGCCTCCAATAACAAAAGACGCCACTTCGGTCTGTCCTGCGCCACCTCCTGCCAGTCCTCCACCTGGAGCTCGCGCAAATCCTTCGTGACTTCGTCTTTCCAGCGATATCTGGGACGGCCGACAGGGCGACGGCCACTCGGCCGTCCACTGTGTGCTCACTGTATTAAAAATTCTACTTTATTATAATAAAACATAGCTTGTAGTAGTTAAGAAGATTACCTCCTCATCCAAATAATTTTTTTACATCTTTACAATACTAGGTCGACGATGGAAAACAAGCGATCCTAGGGCATAAAAAGAATTTTAATGTCGTAAGTAAAGAACTTGATATGCATATTGTAAAGTCTTAAAACCATGTTTTGTAAGTAATTAACATTGCCGTGCATCAGAAACGGCAATAAAAATTGTTTCCCACTTTTTGTTCATAATATTGTTTTTGTAGCAGGTCTTACAAAAAAATTATAGGTAATTTGTTTCTTTTAATACAGTGCTGAATATACAGAAATACAGAACAAACAAAACCATAATAAGACGTTACTGTAAACGTAAAATACATACGTCCCATTATTGTATGAGTACACAGTGTTTACACCTGACCGACCAACGATAAATAACGTATATATATGTATATAAATAACGTTAATTGACGTTTTTTTTGTTAGTTTAACAATTACATTTTTTGTATGAAAAATCTAAAATAACAACTAGTTATTTTATTGATTTTCAACCGACGAAAAAAATACGTAAGTATAATACATAATTATGCATAATTACGACACACATGGCTCACAACATACCTCTACATACAACTTTTGTATACATACAACTTTTTTATCAGTTGTATCGTTGATGGTTAAATTCTTCAATATTTTTTACTTTCATCTTAACGCTACCGGGGCGTTTGGCCACAAGTCACAATTTGAAGTGACAATGAGGTCAAAGGTGGCGTCACTACGCCAGGATTGGGTATTCTTTCTACTCGTATCATCATTATCAGCCTTTTACGTTCCCACTGCTGGGACTCTGGCCTTCTCTCAGAGAGAGAGAGAGAGTATGGGCTGTAATCTACCACGCTGGCCCAGTGCGGGTTGGTAGATTTCGCATGCCTTTGAATGTTGCAGTTCTTAGGAATGCCGGTTTCCTCACGATGTTTTCCTTCACCGTTTTGAGCGATGGCAAATCCGCACATAACTTATTAAGTCATAGGTGCGGGGCTAAGAGGATTCGAACTCAGGGACGGCATCTTGTAAGTCGCACGCCTCAGCTTTCGGCCACCATCGCTCTACTCGTATATTATACTAAATTGTACTGTTCATGGAATAAATCTTTAACATCCGCCATAAGGCTATCTATCTGTTGAGATCATTGAAGTACGAAAACGTGAGGCTGTACTGCATTTGACCGGGCTTTATTTGTCTGTTCGATACTCAAATAACATTGTGTGTTTGCGTACTACACTATAACTTAACCTACACATCATATACATATTAATTTTATCACAATTTTATGTCATGTTACTTACCGTACGGTTGCTAAAATCTACAATAAGTACTACTAGCAACCTGCGGCGACATCTTTCAGTTTAGCGATTATAACATTGTCATTTGGGAATAGTGTGGCTTTCTATCGGTAAAATAATTATCAATATCACGCTATTAATTCCATTCTACAAACATACAAACAACTTTAACTTTAACTCGGACAAAGAATTAGTCTAGCCATCCAAAGGGGGAACGCTGCCAGTATCTTCGGTACATTGCCTAAAGGGACTTCTTTTAATAATGTTATTTAGTTATTAGTTTAGGTTTATTTGTTTTTATTTCTTTGTTATGGTATATTATTTTTAGTTTGAAGTAATAAATATGTTACTTTAACTTAAAGTATTATATATAATGCTAAACAGCTCACGATTTAATATTATATTAAAAAAATAATATCTTTTAACACGTACGTCCTTAACTACATGCAAGTTGACTTCATTTAACTAAATTATCAAGATGTTTGAAACGTGATATATTTTCAGTACCATACACTTATAAATCACATAATACGAATGTCAAGGAGAACACCATTCCTGGCGTGCATAGCAAATGTTATTTATAATGTTCTCACGAAGCAAACTGGAATTAAATTCATTATAAGCTGTTGTAGTTTTGGTTAATAAGTCAATCACTGAGCGCGCATCTATTCATATTTCTAGCGCGTCCTCGTATGTGTTATCGTCAAAATGTCACATTAATGATGACTCTTATTGAATTATTACAGTTTGTAAAGGTCCAAAATGTCACAGATTGTTTCTTGTTTACCTAGATTCTACTCATTCTAGTCATTCTCAGTGGCGTATTTAAAGATTCAGCGCCCCGGGCAAAGGAGCATCCAGCTTTAATATTTGGGGGTTACAATAATAAACCCAATAGAGATAGTACTTTGACCCTAAGGTAAATACGCCCCTGGTGATTCTAGAAATAAGTTCACATAAAATCACTCCTTAGGATGCTCTATAGGGGTGCAAATCCAGACTGGACTGTTAACCCTTCGTATCCAGTCTTCGTCTTCACTACTATGGGGATCATGGTTCTTTATTCTCATCAGTCATCCATGTTTCCGAAATTCAAGCGTAGATTTTTTTCTTTGTGTAATTTAGATACTACATTTATGAGGCTGGGCACCTTTCATAATTCAGTACCAGCACTACAGCCTCCTTAAATATAAACCATATATTTTCATACATTTTCACCTGCATTTTATCTATAGACGCTTGTTAGTCCTCTTCTGGGCATGTTTTTTGACGTTCTGATTATCGGTGGTCATTGCTTTTTTGAATCAACCAGCAACAACGGACTTACGATTTTTCGAACTGGGGCAATAACTTGATAGTGGCGCCCCTCTCTTCAGCTTTTCAGATAACTCAACAAAACTCACAAAAAGCACCTGTGTGGTGCCTTTTTCTTACAAATCGACGGGGAGCCAATGAGGCTCCCGTATGCTAGGCACTTTGTGGAGCAAGATTTTTATCTTTAATCATACTATTTTGTGATTTTGGCGTCCTCTAAAACTGCCGCCCGGGGCGGGTGCCCTGGTTTGCCCGCCGCCCCTTAGATCCGGGGCTGAAATCAACAGCTCTTTAGCATCACGCAGCAGAGTGCTCGCGTCAGCCTATGTTGTTATTGTATATTATACATTTACCGACAACTGTTAGTGCATTAATGCACAAGCGGAACTAACTGCTTGCAATGAATTGTCCTGATGCTATCGGCCCTTCAATCATGCAGCGATGCGCACGGCCACGCTATTATTAAGACCTCTTGGTTTCCGCTATCATCTCTAGAATATTACATCGTTATAATTCTATGTACATTAAATACATCCTAACAATATACAACTGATTTTCCAAGTAAACAATTGTTATTGAAAATATTGATTTAATGGCAATGCTTTTTTTCTTATAAGACATCAGTAGTTTTTAATATTCCAAGTGTAGTCTAAACATTTTAGACGCTAAAGATTTGAATTATTGTTTAATGAGAATAGCCCCACTACATTTGTGTTTATCTGTTTTATTTCGATACCAAAAGTATGACTTCATACTAATAAATACTAAAAAAAAGTTGTTCATCACGTTTCTCAGCACGTTTTATCGAGGTCTTTGTTTCTTAGACACTATAATTCACTGTGTTTGTTTGTATCCCTAAGGATTAAAAACATATTATTAAAATAAACTATTATTAAGTTTCAAATTGTGAGAATATGCAAATGATACCAATTTTAGTGACGTTTTCTCCGATTGTTTAAATATAAAGGAGTTGTGTCTATGTTCAGCAAATTATACTCAGAGGGCTTTCAAGTCTATTTTTGCACAAATGCTGTCGTATTCATTTTAATCATTATTTTTTTACGTTTTGGTCACTCTTAGTTCGGCATGAGGCACTCCCTCTCCGTCGTCTGCGCGGTGAGGTTCATCAAAGGCAGTAATCAAAAACTTTTTATACTGTTCGTTCAAACTCTATGTACTCTAGAGAGAGACTATTTTCAATTTCAAAGCCATTAAACAACAACGCGTGTATGTGTATAAGAGCTCAAATTTCCTACATTGCAACGTAATAGCACATTACAAAATAATAACAACGAATTTAATGCTACCATTGGTACTCGCGTTCATCAGCTTTTAGCTGCATATTATGATTGCGTTTGCAAATTTCAAGTAATAAAAAATAAAAAACGTCTGAATAAATCAGATTTGACTCAACGAAACTTGTAGTTTATTTTGTTCAGTTTCCTGACAAGGGTCGTAATAAGTAAGCGAAAAACAAAACGCTTAGAAGTTTTTGTTAGAACTAAATAGTGAGGTGTCTGACGGTTTTTGCTGGGCGATAAAAAATGTTCGAGGATGCGTATGTAGCCGTTTTGCTGGCGAGTAGATGTTTGCACAGCGAACTGGTTTTACGCGGCAAGCACTGGTCTCACGCTCTGGTCTGGTTGTAGCCGCCGCGACCTGGCCGCTTGCCTGCCGCCCGACCAAACCCCGCCACGCGCTTGCGGGGCCTTCGCCACTACCGTCGAAAAGACAAACACGTAGTAAGTATCCCGAATTTTCTATGAAAGCAAGGCACACTAAATTCTATTTTGATTCATTATTCTTCTGCATTCTTGAATTATCAATTCTATACTAGCTCAATAATTTGTTCGCTAACATTTTCTCAATACTTGCCTTTTTCTTTACGGCTGTTATGGCCGGGATCACGATTGCGCTCATGCAGTTGCTAAGACTACTTCTTCTCTCGTATATTCGAGTGGATAACTCTATTGTCAAAGTTATCAAGCTGCTCGAAGGACTCCGATATGGCGTTGCTACTATTTATATACTAAAATGCCACTAATGATCAATTGATCACCCATCTAAGTGGTGGTGAGTGGTGAGTATTTCAGTTGCGACTGACCGAACAAACGTTGCCATGAGAGTTTATCTCCGTTCGTTTTGCTCTTCTATATATGAAATTCTTATTTAAAAAATAACAATTTTAAACAAATGATCAAAACTAGCAAAAAAATCTCAGACAAAAAGTCTATAAACTTCTCAGAACTGAGAAAATTGATTTTAAAGCGAAGCATTAAAAAGAAAACGATATAAGAAGTAGCGATGGGCGTTTTCGGACATTTTCGACATCGATGCGCACCGGCATCGGAGATCCGGCATCCGATGCGGGCATCGTTATTTGGCATCGTAACGAAGTGTTGAGTTGTAGGGATGTGACTAGGAGATAAAAAAATCGATTAATAAATAATCGAAAAAATCGATTATTTAAATAAAAAATAATCGACTTTTTATATTATCGATATTTATTCAATAATTTTTTTGTAACTATTCGAAAAGTTGCATTTTTTTGGACATTGTAATAAAATTACCTAAAGTAACTTATAACTGCAAAATTCGATAGAAATTTGTAGTTTGGCTACACATTGGTTTAATCTTCAATAATACAAACATTATCTCTTATTACTTAAAAAAAAGAGAGTAGGTAAAAAAAAATTGCATTATTTTTAGAAAGTAAAAAATCGATTTATCAATAATCAATTTTTTAAATTTAGATAATCGATTATTAAAAATCGAAGAAAAGAAAAAAATACTCGATATACAAATCGATTATTTTTCACATCCCTAGAGTTGCGTAGATCTAGATAATTATTATGATAATAGAAACTGGTGCGAGCGTGAGCGATAAGATTGTGTGATAGAATATAGAATAATAATTTCAGATTGTTAAAAAAGTTTTTATCATCCCACAATAAATATTATGGTAAAAATGTATAAAACGGGAAATAATTACTACATAAGGCCTTGTGACAAGTACCGCCATCTATATAGATTTTTAGGTTTCAAAACTTTTAATCGAAAGTAAGAAAAAATAAATTCCGCTATACATAGTAGTTACATATAAATACAATAGATGGCGTTGAAAGATACTATGCGGTTATGACCGAATACGACCGAGATCACGATATCGATGAGGCCCGAATGCCCGATGCGGATGCGGCATCGGCATCGGCATCGAAACGACGCGCCGTTTCGTTGTCGATGCCGCGCGGCGATGCCGATGCCGATGCCGATGTGTGCCGATGCCGAGCAACGCACACTGGCGCGAGACGTTACGATGCGCATCCGTTTTTCGATATCTAAGGCATCGGATGCCGGCATCGGGTACTGGCATCGGATGCCGGCATCGTTTTTTAGAAAACGGCCACCGCTAATAAGAAGACGATATGAAATACTAAGTAATTTGACACAAATAAAACCCCAACACACACAAGAACCGAGATGTTTGAGCTTTTAGGATTTTTTGGCTCGGAATATCTATTACTAAAAAAATTATTGATGTTCATAACGATCTATCCATATTTTAGCACTGGCCACTAAATCAAAAAACAATAAAAAATCATAAAAGTAGGACAAAGTGCATGGCCTTTGTTAACCACAAAGGCTTACCTACATCTTAAAATCAAGCATCATTAGTTTCAATCACTGAAAGGAAGTCTCTTAGCGTTGTCACAGTCGGTATCAGCGTCGCGAAGTCGCGTGTCAAATTTAGTTATCCATTAATCGAGCTGTTTACTTGAACTTCAATCTTACCTATCCAGTGTGTTTATTATCCGCGACGGCGATTGCGACAGGTTGTCAACATTGATTGTTCGACTTGTTTGTTGACATGCGTGCCTTCATTATGAGTACAGTGCATGTCTTCCTGTTAGCAGCCGCTTATAACTATGAACACAATTAGTGTTTGAATAGTGTATGTAACATATATAAAATTAATAAAGAACATTATTATAGGACTTTGTCGATTTCCCAAAGCATTATCGTGATCATATTCTAGTCTACCACCTTGCGCCGCGCCTCTAAATTCCGTTGTTTATCAAACACTAGCCGAGTTGCGGCTCTAGGTGACTCACCGTATTTTTTAATGAAGTTTTTTTTCCTATTTCGAAATATTTTATTTTACGGAAATCGTAACTATTGGCTTTGCACTTGAACAGCCAAGCTGCGACCTTTTTGTTTACGCGAAAAAACCTTCATAGCTCCGCATTTATGTATGCCAGAGGTATTTGAATGTGTTGCTCAGAAAATTGTCCACAGCACGGTCGCACAAAATGCACGTAGGTACTAAACACTGAGGAGCCCTGACAGCTCAATAGGAAAAGGTTAGATTATCCCTTCACAGTTTTCCTTAAAATTGCATTTGAGTACCTAATTTAAATTCCTATGCAAGTCCACTTTATAGAAACGACCTCTGAGTTTATGTTCTCTACGTTTCTTTCAATAGCTACGGCAAGTTAGAGCTATCGGACTTTTCTATATTCTGTGCTATCGGAAAAGTTTCCAAATCGTAATTCGTATTCCGGGTCCTCTTTTTCTGAACTTACGTGAGATAGCTGCGAACAGTCACGGCCATGACCACACTTGTTACAAATTTCAATATGCTATCATCAAAGAATGTCAACTGTAACTTGCGTCCGGATTTTTCATCATCATCGAGGTGAAAGTTGAGTGTAACAGCAGGGCGCAGCTAGTCTCTCATATAAATTCTGGCATTAGTTATAAATCAATCAATTCGATATTTTCTTGCTGTTAATAATGTAACAATTGTTGCGTTAGATTTAAAAATGCTTATGTTGTGCATAAATAGTAAGCGTACAGTATATGGGGAGTTGAAGGCATTCACTCGACAAGAAGGTAAATGAAATGAAATGAAGTATTTATTCAGCTGGTGGGTAAACACGAGTGTGGATGAATACAAGTTACAATTTCACGAGGCCCAGGCTTTTAAGCATACACTTTTAGAGATTTACAGAAGGTGGATATTAATATATATTTTATAAATGTGTTTGTAGGTTGGTTGGTTCCTTGTTTTCTGGATGTTGCTCTACTGAACCTACCTTCTGGTCTGCTTCCCCTTCACAGCTTAAAATTAGTAAACTAACTTAGATATTACGTGAAAAGGTGTTTAAAAAACAGAGATCTATAACATTGGGTTTCATTTTGACAGGCTACCAAGAGTACCAAGGATTTAATACAAGTTTAATAATACTACAATCCCGTCTACGATTAGTTTCGACGTGAAGTATTTGTTTATACTGCGGGATAAATCATTTAGGGAAGAACTGAAAAGCTCTCTTTCCAGAGAGCGTAAATAATTTAAACCATGCGGAACATGGTCACTTTTTTCTACATAAATATATTTAATTATATACCTTTACTTGTTGGTTCATGCCTTTCCAGAAACCTGAAAAAAATGTTGGACTCACTTAGTTTTTGTGCCTTTTTTGCCCTAAACCAGTATCATTTTTATCGCTTCTCTTCCAAGAACAGGCTGCGTCGTAAGACTTGCACGTTTTTTGCCGTTAAAATTCATGTTTATAAATGATGCCAACTGGGATGCGATCAAATCAACAGTTAAATGTATTAAAATAATTATTAAACAGTCGGAAAGCTAAGGGGTATTTTGGTTTTTCACAAGCCTGAATTCGGTAAAAATGAGGTTATTTTATACTAAAACGTAACCTTACATACGATATATAGTCGTTGCGTGAACCGAAGTGAATCCATTAAAGCCATAATACTCAACAATAGCAGTAATTAAAGGGGAAAAAAAACAATCGTCTCAATAACGTAGTCACACAGTCTGCAATTTATCGACACTACATATTACTTTGTTTCAGTAAATCTCAAACAGACAATTTGTAGTCTGCCAGTTACATACAGTCTTATAGGTTTCATTAATTACCTACAATAATTGGTATATTTTCGTCCTTGAAGCTCGCTTGATTCGAGAATTTAATTATAGTACCTATGCATTAAATTATGCTTTTTGGTTTGAGGCAAGCCACACTTCATTCGATGGGGTTGCTAATTTCTTTTTTATTCTTAATCACTTGATTGATTTCCCCATAAAATAGGTCATATGAAATATACCAAATTTTAACTTTCTCGTTACCTAGTGGTTGTAGGTAGTTTGGTATCATTTAGGTCTGGGAAGCTGTAACAGCAGAGTGAGACTAAAACTGTTCCATTTTTCTAGATTCGATATATGGATCACTAAAAATAACATCATGGCAGGCAACATAACAAACGACAATTTAGAAAAAAAAAACCATTTTGAGCAAGTTGTCCTATTTTCTGTGCTCTCGACGAAACATAACCAATCGTTTCATTCTATTGACTCGTTAATGAAACGTTTCTCACCAATTGTTGTTTTTTAGAGTGCAACTGTGTGTGGTTGCCGCAGCACAATAGTGTGACGTCACAGTTGCTCCAACGTCTAGACTCAAAATAGATAAGAAAAAAACCTATACTTGGTCGGTCATGATTTGCACCTATATAAATAGATTTCGCAATTATTATTAAATACATTTTCCCTTTAGTTTCCCGTTAGCAATTCTATGGCTAAGCACAAAAGAACGGCTGACTATTGTTTAAAATTCTTTGTTGAAGTCCAAGGATCAAAACTTCGGAAAAACTTAAGGTTAATTTTTCTATAGGATTTTTCAAGATTATCTTTATTCCGATAAAATGCAGTCCACGCGAGTGCCGTCACTGAAATCACTTACCTACTTTACTTTTATATAGTAACAAAGTAAAAAGGAACTAACTTATCTGATCGACATTGAGAATCGTATACGTGTTTTGGATAATAATCTCTATCATAATTTATGAACAAAAGTTTATAATACAACATTTTATGTCATATTTGAATAAGGCTAAGGACTACCTGCATCAATAAATGGCCATTGCTTCATTAATATTAAACACATAATACCTATGACCTACGTCACTATGACGAACAAACTGTTTTAACTTATACTAGTTTTTGCCCACAGCTTTGCCATCGTAGGGATTATTCCGAGGTTAAGATATTTAGCTTGTAACCTGATCATCATCAGGCACTCTATGTTTAGGATGTGAAACCGCTTTAGGAAAGTATATAATTGGCCTTAAATCAAGTTTTTATCTTGCTTATTGAATGGTTTCCAGATGCTACTGACATCACAATTCGTCTTCATGATGACCTATTGGTATGATACTTATATACCTTGGACGTTGAAAAATTAACGATATAACTGTGAAAACATTATCGAAATTTGTATTTCTTGAGCTATAATACGCCTATAAGGTAGATAGATAGACGAACTCTCTATTGCTATAAAGATCAATTAAAAAACTAGAACACCAATAAAACTAAGAATGAGAACAGGACAAACAGAGAGATGAACAGGAATTAAAAAAACCGTATATTCTTTTTTCTCTGATTAATACCTACACCTCAATTGATTTCTAAGGATTTTTGTGTAATGTACAGACCTTTAGGCATGTACCTATAGTTTTATTATAGATGTATATTAGAAACAGTGTAGAATAAATATAAAACTACCGACACCGATACCGATGACAATTGATTTATATAATGTCGATGCCATCGACCTTCTGTTGTTACTTTTCCTTTTATTGTTTAAATAGGTGTGTTTTTAACTGAAAATGAAAGCTCATAAACCAATACCCAGAAAGAAAGAGTCAATGCAAACACCGAAGCAAGGTTACGGTAATTATAATTATGTACTTAGATAAAAACTAACGGGACAAGAAACAATATAATTAACAAAGGATTCTAGAGAATGGTATAGAGTTGGAATACATTACTATGTATTTATATAATGAATTTTATTAATTAAACTATGAACCCGTCCCAGCTTAACTTATAAACTTAATATCTTAACTGAATGTCAAATTGATGACACCTTCCTTGATATATGTAAAAAGCAGTCTGTATTGATTTCCGATGGCAAGTTTTTATTTATTTCATTCCTCAGCGATTTTACATATGGTTTATTTATTTTATTGAACAGTAAAGGCATTCGCGGACTAAATCGGTCGACGGTCGATGGCGGCGGTCACTTTCACTAAATCGTTGCTAGCGTAACAAACAGTTTTCTGTGACGCTTTTCTTTGCAAATCTCCTTTTTTATTCTATTCTTGGTATTACGTACATGTTCACATACATTATCGACCAGCGACATTTTTTCTCTAAACCTACCTAGGCTAGTTTTTAAAGTTTTATGAATGATCTGAAGTCATGTTTTAAAATGTAGCGAGTTTTTTTTTTTGTTTTGATTGAGGGAAGTTTATCTCAACTATAATAACTGTTGTCATTCTAAGAAAGCCAATTTTACAGTAGTATCTAAATTTAACAATAGCTTTTTAAAATTTGAATGACGTCAAATAGAATACCTATTTCACGTCATTCAAATTTTAAAAAGCTCACACTCAAATAACCAATTTTTACTAGTCCTTACACAAAATTTGACTTCCATTTATTTTAATAAGATTTAAACTAAAATATGCGGACATTAGCTATGAGACCTTTTAACTATAAATTATAGTTTAGACTAAAGTTAGAAACCAAAACATCTCAGGATTCGTGTGTTGCTGTCAAATTATATTGTCAATGTTACGGCCAGGAGGTGTCTCAATCTCGATATCCACCTTGGTAAACAAAATGATATATGGAATACAATTATTCGTCTCGAAATCACAAAAAACACAAAAAATAAGTACTTCTCATATTTGTGAGTGAGTGACCTCCAAATATGAGCTATCATATTATAACCATAAAGATGAGAAACGCTTACAAGTTATACAAGTACCAAAGTGCAACATTGATAACTTTAAAAAGGGAAAAAAATAGTTTACATAAGCTGTATAAGAACTTAACCATCTAAGAATATCTTACTTATAACAATCTTGTAGTAGCAAACTTGTAAAACAGGATCACAGCTGGCTGGGTACCAGTTATAAAAAGAACGCATATGAAAGTGTGCAAGGTATAAAACCGTGAGTCCCTTGCATAGCTTCATGAAAGTATTTTTTGTGCTTCTAATTTTTATGTAACTAATTTGTTAGCTTGTCAAATGTCAATACGTTAGTCACTTGTTGTTAAAAGTAAAATTTTTTATCAGAAAAACATCGGATATGCGTTGCTTGCAATGTTTACGTATCGTCAGTTTGCATAACGTACTGATTCATGACATATCACCACTACGTATCCACTATAGACGTAGCAGTGACCTTAACTTTTACCCCACCAAAATTACATGCAAACAAAAACACGTAAATTTCAGTAATTTACGTAATTGTTGACAAAAGTACAAACTTGAGGGTTTATCACGAATCTGTTTCCGCTTTGCAATGACCATTGTTGTTTTTTTTGTAACATAGACAGTTCGCCTTATAACTAAGTGTTGTTTGTTATATATTGTACCAACTGGCCAAAACAACTGTGATTGTTTATTTAATCTAGCTGCGCCATAGCTTCCCCTGTGTGAATTCGTCCTAATCCATTGTATAATCTACAAAAATTCAAACACAAACTAAAAAAAAATAAATCGAAATCTCTGTACATAAATTCACCCAAATCTGTTCAGTCGATTTTGCATCAATGATTAACAAACAAACACCCAAAAATTTACTTTTTTATATTAGTGTTAAGTCCGATGGTTCGCACGCTGTGAAGGAAATCGAAACCATCATGACGAAACCACAGTGTGTTGGTAAGGCATTTTCTTGTGCTCGCCTGGCTATATCTATCGACGGGCACTATTATCGGGGTATTCCGGTAGCCTGTTGAGAGTCAATTCCCAATATAGGCGTAGCGTGGCACCACCTTCGACCACATCGTCACTCACGTGATTTACGATTAAACGCTCCCCTGTTAATAGAAAAAATTAAATATTGGCTCAATATACATTTCAGTGAAGGAGAGGTTAAATGTTTCCTTGACTGGTATTCTTTTGTGACAGCCAAACTTTCACGAAACAATGAAAAAAACTATCTGAAGATTTTTGATAAACACTTTAGTAGATACAATTTATTCATCACTTCATTTCGTAGAAATTAAAGTCATCAAACCACAAGATGACAAAAACATTTAAACCGCACTGTAATTTTTGCTCTCAATACATAAAAGGTACCTAACTAATTGTAGGCACCTCTTAGGTTAGGTTGTTACTCTTAGGTATTTGTTTAGCTAAACACTTGTACGAATTAATTTGAATCGGTTCCCAGTATTGACAAACTTTTATTTCCCTGAAATTGCCCCCTAGGGACCTTAGTAAGCCATGTCTTCCATTTTTTAATATTTACTTCGTTCGATTGTGTTGCTCGCATGCAATTTTTTCTGTCGCAAGGATAAGTTGGAGCCTTGCACATGGTTAGAGGGATCAACGGCATGATTAATAACTGCTTCAATTCCGAATGACCGAATCGCAGTGGAACAAATCAGTTTGAACCGGTGGAAACCAGGCAATTAATTGTAACGAAGTATTAACGATAACATAGCGTGTGATGATGAGAGATAAGTTTATTTTAGTCATTTTAGATTCCGCCGCGAATTAACAATGTGTATTCTGTGCTACAAGCAGCGATCACTCGTGTAGCGCCGTTACAGCCGCTAAGCTTTGAATACTAAGGATACATTGAAGGCGCTTATACCGTATGCTGCTAACCTGCGGGGTCAAGAATCTTCGAGTAAGTGCGCTTGGGAAGTTTGTTTGGGGGCATACGCAGGCGATTTGCACATTTAGCCATAATCAATCGTCTGTGAAATAGTCTTGCATAGTACGCGTACGATGTACTACGAGTATTAGGTGATGTTACCCGGCAGTGTACTACGAGTAACGTTACCAAACATACATTTTTAATCGGACATTTGCGCTAATCCTACACTGTGTGCGTCTTACTTTTGCATGCACACGAGGCTGAGAGTAAAAGCCGTAGTCTTGTGGTTGTGTAGTACGCGTACGATATGCCATTCTAACCCTCTATACCGTAATTATAACTATTAGATACCTTAATATATCAACAATTTAATTTATCCTAATAATCATTATCTACACATTTCAATTAGAAGTTAGAATGACAGTCCTAATCCTAAGCCAGTTAAAGTATGATGGAAAATCAAATTGGTAATTTGCCAATCCACGAACTTAATGTGATAAGTGTACTGTTAGTACTAAATGTACTTATAAAATGCACTGGTACACTATCGCAAACGTTCTAGTACAGTGCGAACTCACAGACGCGTCCGATTAGGTACAAGACTACTATGAAAGAATAAATTGAGATAAACGATCTCTGAGCATTGTTTAACCTAAAACATAGATATAATGGCCGGCATTTAAAGAAGGTTTTTTTGCGATGACTACTTTTTTTTTTGTATGGCGAGTTTGCACTGTCCATAAGATAAATAAAACAAAATTTAAATACCAGATGACATTTGAGACAAATTCCAACGGACCAGGAAATACAAGATTTGTAAGTGCGTCAGACAACACGTGATAATATAGTTTAAAGTACCTACCTACACAAAGAAATATTAACGTGCCACGGCGTTACTTACGCTTAGGAATGTATGCTTTTTATTTTGTTCTATTTATTGTTGTGTCTAGTCGCGGAAACGAAATATTTTATTAGTAGACGGTGCGAGGTCGACTCATGTGTCTCGTTGGAATCCGTTAAGACTCTGGTCTCGGAAGCCTCGAACCTGAACTGGGGGTAACAAAAACGTTAAACAAGTCGGAGCAGTATTTGCAAAAAGTTTGAAGCTCCTCTGAATTTATTTATCTAATTTCTCGTTCTTTTATAGAAAACGATTGAAACCACTAAAAAGCACTTTGTATATTTTTTGGTATGATAATTCATTTTTTTAGACTGCGGCATATCATTATCATAAGTTTCATATGTACTCGTACAGATGTTAGGCACTTACCAAAATTTTTTATAACAACTGGCTAAAATAATAAATCGACAATCAAAATTTATATTACACCAAAAAAAAGTTCCTTAAAATATTGGGTTCATTATAATTTATGCGTTTTAGTCATTGTTTAAAATGAAATGTATCATATAATATGTAAACCTATACTGAAAGGTACTGTGAGTAAACTCATCAAGGAACCATTTTTGATTAATTATTAAACAATATACAAATTGTCTAAAATTTAAAAAATAAATGATTTATAGATTGTTCATGCGTAGCTAAACAAACATTAAATGTAGTATGAAATGTATTTTTTATTCAATAAATAATTCAACAGCCGAATAAAGAATTATGTATAAAAAAATTGGTATACATTGATTGATACCTACCTACATTGATTATTCTCTATTTAATAAATAAAAAACACTATTGTGAACCTTGACTTCGGGTGAAATACGAAGGTATTATTAAGGTATATAGGTACCAATTCCATGCAACTATATCTTTATTCTATACAACATCCGTATAAAATGTTCGAATCGCTCGATTAGAATGGTTCCTTAAACATTTAGCTCTGTTTTCGTCGGCCCACGTCACATAGTGTTCATGAATAGTTTTTTTGTCGGAAGAGGTAAACTTTAGCAACTACACTACTTTTTTTGTCAAGGTTGCGCTTTACATTATGCAGCAATAATGAATTAGTCGCACTTAAATAAACCGGTATTTAAATATCTGAAAAGAGTATACTAATGAAACGTGAATATCCTCAATGCAAGATGGACGACCAATACATTATCAGATGTGTAGATGGCAAGGCCGTCTTGCGATAAAGTAGGGATGGTCCACGTCTATGAGTCAACGAGCTTTTGAAATCGTTGTTTGACCTCCACATAACGTATTATACGACAAAAGATTCTTAAAGATGCAGTTACTAAGTGTACTTAAGTTATATCGTATCGAGTACAAGAACGATAGCTAAAGGTGCACCGTGAAAGTTAAAAATGTATGCCTTTACAAATATAAATTTATTTTCTGAGTTCTGCTTTTCCGAGTAATTCTATAAATTACAGTGTTATTAATTTTGATAATCTACGCATCATACTGATTTATTTAGAACCGAATTGACTGTTACAAGTAATTCAACGGGAATCTGTCTATTTATGAAATCCTCTTGTCAAGCTTTTGTTACGAACGAATTATTTTCCATTAATCTTTTATATTTTTCTCTATTGATAATGGTGACTTAGAACTTTACATGATATATAGCTAGGTAATGTAGTATCTTTAATGACTGTTTTGCATTCTATGTTTGATATAACATTGTAGTGTTTGCTATCTTTACTACTAAGCTAGAACTTGAACTCAATCATATAATAATATATGTAGATAAAGTATAAAGCATAGGTGTGAAACTGTGGCCATAAAATTGATGAAGTTGAAGGCTGTTTGCTTGTTTCCGCGATTATAAGGATATTTTATCAAAGACGTTTCCCTCGTAAATTCGCTTCGGTTGTTGTTTTCGTGATTGGCAAAGATAAATCAACTACTTACCTAAAAATGACAAAATAATGACATGACCCTGTGTCTGTCTATATGAATAATCACAATCCCTATATAATCGCTCTAAGCGATAAGACCGCCCTTTGAAACACTAGCGCTAAGATTTCTCCTTTTATGTTGTTCTATTTTTCTGTTGTTGTGGTGAAACAATAAAGCCTTATCTATTAATTGGTAATTAAAATTATTTTTGTTATATATTACACTTGATACAATCAATTAAATCTAAACACCTATGCATTTTAAGAGTCATCGCGTTATTAAACTCTTTCGCAAACGCATTGAAAACCTCTTTTGAAAAAAATATAAAACAAAAGATAACATATATTTTATAAAAGGTATAAAAGGTAATCGTTGCCGTAATTATTTGGTACAATAAAAAGGTCGGAAGTTTTCTCAAAAAATAGAACGAAATTTACACATATAACACTAAGATTCGGACAAAATATTAAAGAAAACACTGGCTGATGGTTCATTTCGAATATTTACAGTAACTAATTATCTCACTCACAAAGCTATTGAACTACAACTGCGCTACACGTATTCATCTGCGTGTGTTTCCGGTATAAAAGTAACATAAAACTATGTGGAGTCGATTTTGCGTGATGGAGAGTTAACAACCAAACATCCTAACTTCCGCATTTACTATATTATATCGTGATTATGTTTATAAATCATCGAATTAATTTAGATGGTCTCATCGTATAACATTCGGTTGATTTAATTTCCTAGGATGTCGTCCGTGAACTTCCGATAGGTAGTTAACCTTTAAACTTAGAAACCTTTTTTAACGGCATCTGTAATGTTGATAGAGCCGAGATAAACAGCCGCTTGTTTGGTTCCTATTCGTCAAAAGAATTATTTAAATTAGATTGCCATCAATTTGTTAAAATTAAATCCCTCTTTTGTTTTGCTGTAAAATTTGCGTGTATACGCGAATAGAGAAGATCTCAGAACTTCACAGACTAGGTATACGTTTTTAGAGTACCCAATGGGTAAACGAGACTCTATTACTAAGACTCCGCTTTCCGTCCGTCCGTCCGTCTGTCACCAGGCTGCATCTCATGAACCGTGATAGTTAGACAGTTGACATTTTCACAGATGATGATTTTCTGTTGCCGCTGTAACAGCAAATACTAAAAAAACAGAATAAAATAAATATTTAAGGGGGTATCCAAACAACAAACGTCATTTTTTGCCGTTTTTTTATATAATGGTACGGAACCCTTCGTGCGCAAGTCCGACTCGCATTTGGCCGGTTTATAAACTATGGCCTTGGACGCGACATTGAATGCCATAACGATGACAGGGTGGGTAACGCAGGATGTGAAAATAGTTGGAAATTAGACTCGTTATATTGTGCCACTATTGTGATCTGTGAGAATATTGGCTGAGCGTCACGTAGGTAATGAGTATGACTAGCATGATGTTCGCTTTTAGGAGAGTATCGCTCGTGTATATTTTTTACTTAGATAGTTCCCTATCCTTCGATCGCATCGTCACTTAACATCAGGTGATTTGTGGTCAAACGCTACCCAATAAGTAGTAACAAAAAAAAGATCATCATTATCAGCCTTCCACGTTCCCACTGCTGGGACTCTGGCCTTCTCTCAGAGAGAGAGTATGGGCTATAATCTACCACGCTGGCCCAGTACGGGTTGGTAGATGTCGCATGCCCTTGAAAATGTTGAATTTCTTGGGCATGCCGGTTTCGTCACGATGTTTTCCTTCACCGTTTTGAGCGATGGCAAATCCGCACATAACCTATTAAGTCATAGGTGCGGGGCCGAGAGGATTCGAACTCAGTGACGGCATCTTGTAAGTCGCACGCCTAACCTTTCGGCCAACATAGCTCTACTCGTATATTACACAAAATTGTGCTGTTCATGGAATAAATCTTTAACATCCGTCATAAGGCTATCTATCTGTTGAGATCTCATAACGCTTTCAGGAAACCCCAAAAAGAGAAATATAACAAAATGAATATAAATAAAAATAGAATAGATCGTGCCTACCTTCATACATTAACAATTCATTTGAGCATTACTTAATATGGATGCGCCTATGCCACCCATGAATTCTGTAGATACCATTCATGCCAGTGCAAGCAAAAATTGCAGATCCAATTGAGTGTACAGTTTCAGACATGATAACAATGACGCACAATTTCCTAGAACAATTGAAGAAAACCTAACGTTGTCAATATTATTATCTCTGTGTGAACGTGTCATACCACCCTGTAATCACAAGGAACGTGCCACTGAGTACTTCTCAAATATAAATTACTAATTCCATCTGTACTGGTCTAGGATTTTAAGGTGGTCTATTTAGTAGCACGTAAGGTCCTACATGATGGTGTTGACGAGAGGTCGATGGTGAAACACGTTTACCTAGGAGATTCTTAATCGCTCTTGCCTTGAAGGCTCCCAAATTATACTTATTGGGAAACAAAGGTTGCAGCAGGGTGTTCCACTTCTTCGCCGTTCGCATTATATATGTAGAACCGAAGTGTTTTGGGCCGATCGGTTTTGTACGTGTGTCTATTGCTGCACATCAGATCGGTATAATCTATATTGCATAAACTAAACCGCTGGTCTAAGAAACTTGAAATTGGGAGGGTATGTTTGTCTTGATGCATAGGGGTGTACTAAGTAATTCAACCCTTATGGGGGTAAAAATGGGAAACTGTAGCCCACGCTGGTAAAACCACGGGGAACAGCTGAGAAATTAAAATGCAGCAAAATGTTGATTTACAGCCAGTTTCAATAACCTATCTAGCCACGGTCCACGGTACTAGAGATTGAAATTTGACATTACTTCTATGGAGCTTGTGTCAAATTTATATCTCCAGTAGGGCAAACCGTGAATAGATAGGTACTATGAAACCGGTTGTAACTGATTAATTAGAAAACTACATCGTAACAAGACAAAAGAAAAGTGTACATGATTTGCGTCCTGTGATGAACGTTTCTAGTAAATCTTAAAGTTTTCTGGGTTTGGTTTATTTTAGTTTAATAATCTACATTTACCTACATATTTTACATCCCATGCCAATAAAAGTAAAATAAGCAAACGTTCATCAGCTGCAATAGCACTTAGCACTGCTGTTAGCGACTGATGCGTGAACTTTATGTGAATGTGTATAAAATTATGTTTAGCAAAATTCAAAGAGATGTCAATTTTAAAATATACAATATAATGTTGTCTAACTTTACAATTTTAAAAGGCAAAAATAGTTAATTAAAAAATGTAACCTCTACCTACATTGAGATTTAAATATTAAGTAGTTTTATCTAATAATTTTAAACGTATAACTATACATATATGTACCTTGAAACGGTTTTGTCATTCATCTTTGTTTAATATGTTCAAAAAACAAAGTAGTTCATCACAGAGTAAACCAAACACGAAATAAGAAAGTTGCAAATCTGTAAACACGCACTTGTTTTGCGGTAACTGACCTTTCGAAAGAATTTCGCGAGGAAGACACTTGTGGAACATTTTTCCTCAATAAGTCATCTCCTTACATTTATTTTGTCCTCATTCCTCACAAAATAACATAGAGGTGCTGTGTTATCACCACATACCCTGAAACGATATATTTATTTAACAGAATACCAACTAAAGTGTTAAGATGACGGTCATCGTGACTAGCACGCTTTATGAATATATTACAAAATCGTTGCATGCCTTTGTCCCTAAACTTAAATTCGATACAACTATGCATTGTTTATTATAATGTAAAACCGATCATTTGCAATAAAAGTCAGCTCCATAAATAATTGATTATTTTCTTATAGAAACAAAATTAACTTCTAAATGCCGACAGGTGGTTTAAATTTCACTTGAAAAGCATATTATAAATAAACTTAGATAATATAATTAATTACTAAGACCCCAATAATTAAGTAATACACATAATGAAACAACAACACTGAATAACGTAATGAAGTATAAGTAGATATAGTGGTGCCAAAGAGGAAGACGAAGGAAAAACTCCAAGCTGTGCGTGTTACGAAAACAACCAGCAAATATTAAATTCCTTTTTTTATTACTTGAGTAGCGTTTGACCACAAGTCACCTGTGTTAAGTGACGATGTGGTGGAAGATGGCGTCACGCTACAGCTGGATTGGGAACTGGCTCTCAAGTGAGGCTGCCGGAACACACCGATAGGTGCTTGTCGACAGATTCTTAACAAGAGGGTGGTAGCTAGCCAGGCGAGTACTAGAAAATACTCTACCACCAAGCCATGGTTTCATCACAATGTTTTCCTTCACCGAAAGCTCAAGCTCATTGTAGGATTCGAACCTACGTCCTACGGATCGTCCGACGTCTCTACCACTGAGCCATCATCGCTGTAAAATATTCTCAACATAAAATTAGTTACAAAAACCCATACCCCATCAAAAACTTCTTTATGACAATAGAAGTAGATACGTAAGTACTAAATACTTTGCGATGCCGCTTAGGTCATGGGAAGAACTCGGAACAATGATAGTCACACCATTACGCTGTATAACTTAAAAAAACTCAAACCATTATCTGACGTAGATATCTTACAATCAAAATCATCTTATTTTCCGGCAAATGGTGCTATTTAGCTGTGTAGCGGTTTATAAACGGCCCATTATGTGGTATACATGTACGATGCACGGTGAAAAACTACAATGAATTGGTATAACGACCTGCAAAGTTTGACTTATAATGACCTACGTCTTGATTGACCGTCTAATAAGCGCTAAACTTGTCCTCCTTTACACATAATATGGAGAGTATTATACTGTGCTATGAATATTTAACCTTTGGTTGATAATAACTTTGTTTGTGACTGTAAAAACTAGATATTTGGTTTTTGTTGTCTTTAGTCGGGTTCTTGGTATTCCAGAGGTATATAAATTAAATTTTACCATTTTTTACCACTACGAGACAAAACAAAAGTGTCGCACAAAATTTTTCGATGTCTTGCGTAGTTTTAAAATAACGAACGCTCAACTAACTGTCCGGTATATATCTGATTGTATTGCTATTGTTTTATCAATGACTATCAATTTTGATGACTTACAAGTAAATTATTTATTAGCTGACAATGTAGTTCTGCAAAGCAATTTCTTTCACAGTCTTGTTTTAAGAATTCTCGTGCCATTACCGTGGACGTGTCGTGTTCTGACGTTCACATTACAATTGTAACACACAAGAATCATTAACAACAGACACTCCGTCGTCGTTTGAGTTTCACAATAGAACATTCAATCGCCATTGATGATTTTGAAGCGATGTGATCGGAATAACTCCTGTGCAATTTCGACACATCTATAATAAACTAGCAGTAACTCAATTTAGCACATGCTCACCCACTCACATGCATGGACACGGACAATCATCTACTACTAGTACTTTGTGGGGATAAATAAGCGGCCAGAGAACCTAAATCTCTGATTTCAAGATTATTTGTTACTCAATAACTCGGGAACTGATAAATTTTAATGTGATTTCTTTTGTTTTATCACTCGTTAACTGAAGAATGTCGTGCTGTAGTGTCAAAATGCTGGAGACATTCTTATGAACGTCATCGGAAAACGTTATTACAAAGGCCTCTGATGAGGTATTTTAAAATTATATTAAAATATATTGTTATATTATTGTTGTTAAAATTAGCGTTTCATTGTTTGCACTGGTTAATTCATGAGTCTGACTTCTTTAAAAAAACAATCATAAAGAAAACCCACCTTACTTAGGTCAAATAACCTAGCCATCTTAACAAGTCACATCAGATTCAAATAGCACGTGAGTTGGATTGCACGTTTTCCTTTTGTTCTTTTTTTATTTATATATTGTTGTTCTTATTTTGTTGTCTTTTATCGTGTTTCTTTGCAACACACAGTCGCGTTGCCTTGTTCATGATGGTCATTATCACCAACCATTGATAGATGAAGTATGGTGACGTAATCTTTAAAGTAGCCATACTGTCGTAGACTTTGTTTAATTGTGCACCTCAGTGGTGGTGGCCGCAACAATCGCATTTAACTACTGAATTATCCTCGAACCTATTGTTTACGATCCTATCGACTGTTTTACGTATAAGTTATGATGTCAACTCTAAATATAAATATAGTTACAAATAAATTTATTGCGTTAATGTGTTATGCATCTCCAGACGATGTCCTTAAAACTTAACATGACCGAAGTTGTTTCCTTGCTTCTGGTTGTATAAAAAATAATCAGAAAAATTTACGACGACTCATTCGCAAAGAACGTGATATAATTATCATGACGACACATTTTGTGAAACTGCGTAGCAAACAATAGTGCGATATGTACCTATTCAGCCGATGTGTTCCATTGTGCCCATGCGGATCAAATTGTACCTGAGTGTAACAAAAACACCACGAAATACCTCCCTCCGCGCCGCTTCTGTTGCACGCCTGACAAATTACCATGGTCTTCTTGCCCTTTGATCTTTTAAAATAACAAATAAATTTTGTTTTTTTTTTAGCAAAATGAAAACGTGTTCTGACTACGATTTAGAATTAATTGTAAACATCATTGTTCCAGGGTTGAACAAGTAACACGGCATGACAGCTACGCACGGCGGCGGACGTGAAGATGACCGTCCGGATAAGGATTCCGTGTGCTACACTATCAAAGCCGGGCTGAAGAACGAAGGATACCAACACGACCGTGATTCACACGATGACATTGTCAAACCTCCGCCATTGCCCGCCGAAGAAGATAATTACCCCACCGGCAAAGTGAAACTACCAAGAAACGAGAAATGGAGAATACTGAAGAACATCGCAGCAGTGAGCTGCGCTTTCATGGTCCAGTTCACAGCGTTTCAAGGAACGGCGAACTTGCAATCGTCGATCAACGCCGCAGACGGCCTAGGGACGGTATCGTTGAGCTCCATATACGCTGCTCTCGTTCTCTCTTGCATATTTGTACCCACGTTCCTGATAAAGAGACTAACGGTGAAATGGACGCTGTGTTTGTCCATGATGTGCTACGCGCCGTACATCGGTGCACAGTTCTATCCGGCGTTCTACACGCTGGTGCCGGCTGGTGTAGTCGTAGGACTGGGCGCAGCACCTATGTGGACTTCAAAAGCCACTTACCTCACGCAAGCTGGAAGCGTCTACGCCAAGCTTACTGACCAGGCTGTCGACGGGATTATCGTGCGATTTTTCGGCTTCTTCTTCCTTGCCTGGCAAACGGCTGAACTTTGGGGCAACCTGATCTCGAGTTTAGGTAAGTTGCAACAATGACTGAGCCTGAGTCATTATTGTCAATGACCTCTTTCTCCGATGTCGATGAACTTTTGTGGAAGGTCACTTTGCTGTTGATTATTTGCAAACGCTTTGAAGAACTGAAATTAAACAGAAACGGTATCATTACAGTGTTCTCATCTGGAGTGCACACTGGAGCCAACGTGACGACTGAGAACACGAGCAAGACACTGCTGTCATGTGGCGCCAACTTCTGCGTAATCGGCGGCGGTCACCACGACAACCAGAACCTGCACCGACCACCTGACAGTGAAATCTACGAGATCAGCGCGATATACCTCGCGTGCGTTGTCGTCGCCGTCTTGATGGTGGCGCTCCTTGTGGATCCTTTGTCTCGGTGAGTATTTTTCTTTGTCCACGTGGCCAGCATGGCAAACGTAGTGTAGGATGCCCTGCGGCAAGGTGGAGCGACGACTTGGGCCGAGTGGCTGGCAGTAGTCGGATGAGCAGAGTCGAAGACCGGGCTCAGTGGCGCACCTTAGGAGAGGCCTATGTCCAGCAGTGGACATAGGCCTCTCCTAATAGGCTGATGATGATGATGATGATGACATGGCCAGCAATTGTATTGAGCTGAAACGTTACCATGCTTTACTTACCTACCTTTACCTACCTACTGTAGGTCTAGTGTGAGTTTTTTTTTGCTGCGAGCGCGTAATCTCTTCATACGATAAAAGATCGTATGAAGAGTAAATGGTTCATAAAGTCACCCCTGTACATTTCTTTATACATAAAGCGCGTTTACGCGCTCGAGGCCTACAGTTACATAAGGTATACTACTTAAATTGGTGAAAACAGTCTTTTACAAAGATATCTAAAAAAATACGATAATAGATACCAACTTCAGTGAGCATTCTTGAAAAAAATGCATTTAGTAAAATACGATTACATTTTTGTTATTGTATGGATTCTAACAACTCATTTCACTTTACTTCACTTTTTGATTTCTACTTCACTAATTAAATTAATATTGAATTCAGATCCTTTAAATATTCAACACCTACATCGGCTAAACGCAAAGTTCTAAATTAGTATCCGTATTCCTTTACAGCTCTTAATAATACCCCATTCGACTAAATTATACCGTATATATATAATAACGCGATACAAATTGAATTTCGCGATGATGGCTTATTTTTTGTGCTTACACCATTTTCTAGTTTGATTGATATATTGTTGTTTCTTTGTCGTACCTGTTTTTTGTACAAACACGAGAATCTTTTATGTCTTGTAAAGTCATTGCCTTTTAGGGTGAAACCAAACGAGCGTAATTTTGTGAGTCGTGAGTCGCACTGATTTTATTGTATGAAACCGAATGCAGCAGAATTTTTGCTACCGAAATTCTGCGACTTCGACTCATAAAATTACGCTCGATTGTTTTCACCCTAAGTGACCATGCACACGGCATTTTTACGCACAGTAAACGTAAATAATACGCGCTGCGGACGGGATACATGTTCAGCCTATGTACCTAGTAGTATGTACCTACCTCTCTCCAGACGTGCAGTTAACAAAAGTTCATTAAAACGCGCGAAGAAAAAAGTCGTGTGTGGACTCTTAAATTCTGTTTACTTCTTCAAAACATCATCTTATAAGATCGCGATCAAAACAACTAAATACATGTTTTGCAAAACTATAACTTTAGTAGCATATATAAGAGATGAATATACATAAATAAAATAGGGAGGAAAAGATACGACGAAGATTTCTATCTCACACGTCTTACATCTCTACACACGTCATTAGATTCAGAAACAACATATTTTTAAATATCTCTGTGGGGTTTCCCCTTTTCTAAATACAAGGCCAAAATGTTCGCGTGTTTACAAAAATAAAGGGTAAAATTTTAAATTTAATTGATGGTGTTTTTTTTAAATTAGTATATTATATATTCCTCTTTGATTCTAACACATTTCTCAAATAGTATGTAGCAGATTGTAAGGACATTGTGATTTCAGGTATGGTGAAAAGCAAAGGAATACAGATCCTTCAAAAGAACTGACGGGATTCCAGCTGCTATCTGCCACAGCTTACCAGCTGAAGAAACCCAACCAGCAGCTCTTGATACCTATTACTTTATGGATCGGGATGGAACAGGCTTTTATTGGTGCCGATTATACTCAGGTGACAAATTAAGAAATTACATCCAATTCTACATCCGAAATTCCTCTCAAACCACTATTAGGCTATTTTTTTTACTTCTTGCATGGTAGCGATTGTCCACAGGACACCTGATGCTGGGTGACGATGTGTTCAAAGGTAGTGCCACGCTACACCTGAAATCGGAACTGGCTCTCAAATGGGACTGCTGGCCCACACCGATAGGTGCTTGGCAACAGATTCTTAACGAGCACCAGAAAATGACTTACCACCAAGCTATGGTTTCATCACGATGGGCTTATCACAATGGAAAATCAGCTCATGAGTTTATTCTACTGCAGAGTACTTCTTGAAACTTATGTTGATATGATATACTCAATATTTAAAACGTAGATAAGTTGTGAAATAAACATAATTGTTTTCAGGCATATGTTTCGTGCGCTCTCGGGATCCGCTCGATTGGCTACGTTATGATTTGCTTCGGAGTGGTAAACGCCATTTGTTCCTTGCTCTTCGGTACAGCCATGAAGTACATCGGCAGGTAATTAACGAGAAGATTATGATCACTTACGACAACTAGTTAACGACGTGGAATTGAGTTAAATATCGCTTGCTGACGCTTCTTTCAAGCGCTGGATTAACGTGCACAGTCAAACAGAAAATTTATTCACATGATATAATGTTTGAACATACATAAGATTAGATATACCTACGCTTCATTTAATAGATTTGGAGTAGAACGAACTCCTTCCACCAATTTTTCCACAGTGCTACAGTCCTTCAAAACGAGTGTCAAGTTCTTCGGGTAGTTCTTCAAAATCGGCAACGCATTGGCAACGCCCATATTGTTGCAAATGTCCAAGCGACGGTAACCGTTTACCATAAAGCATTCTGCTTGTTTGCAATCCTATTAAATACTGATAATAATTATTTGGCATTATTTCAAGAATGTAACATAGACACTTTTCAAAAATGAACTTTTGTTTTGCTTCGACAGATTCCCGATCCTAGTGATGGGTGCAGCGTTGCACTTGGGCTTGATTGTTTGGCTGTTAATCTGGAGGCCGAGCCCTGACCACCCGACGACGTTCTTTGTCATCTCGGGCCTGTGGGGGGTCGGCGATGCCGTCTGGCAAACGCAAGTCAACGGTAAGTCTTGGAACTTTGTCTTCTGCTCTGCCTCTTTTTTCACTACACTTTTAGATAACCAATATAGGTTTCACTGGTTTACGCTTGAAGCTTCGATGATCTATATAAATTAAATGCTGTTAGTTGGTAAACGCATCACTAGAAAATGGCAGGACTGATTTGGCATATTTTTTTTAATGTTAACAAGGATAAATTGTACGTAATAGTGCGCAAAAAAATTGAATGTGTTTTTTTCTGTGGGATATTATGGTTGTATGAACTCGAGACCCACAGCAGCACATAAACTCTTTATATTTGCATACCGTGCGAAGCCGGGGCGGGGAGCTAGTTAATAATAGTAATATGAAGTGATGGTTTCAAAAACAATGATATTTTATTGTGAGTGATATACTTGTTGAAGGATTTGCAATTTATGGAATTAAGAGGGACAACAACGCGAAGTAACAAGGCCGTATAATTACACAAATGCTAAAAGTGTATCAAGCTGTGCAAATGCCGAAATGTTCACTGAAAATTAGCGTGTAATAACATGTATATATATTCCACCTGCGAGTGGTTGTGGATGATCGGTGACGCGTAGATGTCACCGACACCAAATATTCAAATCCTATCTTAACCCCGCCCGCACCAATGCTGCAATGCAATGGCTTACATAGCTTATGTTCAAACGCTCACTCAAATTGGTAAAATGAAAAATTAAAGAAAAAAATTTGCATGTTTATAACAAAGATCATGGTGTTTATCAACTCACACTGCACCGTCGCGGTAGATTACCGGCCACATTCTCTCTCTCGCTCTCGATGGAATTAGACTTAAACTTCAACAGTACCCAATAATTTTCTTAGGAATCATACCATTTTCCTTTGATAAACATATTTACTTAAACCGTGGTTTAAACAAAAAAAAAACAATTCTATCCGGCTAAACACTCTACATTTCATTTCCCGCTGTATTAGTTAAAGAAATAAATCGATCGGTAAGTTCATTCATGTTGTTAAATCAAAACTCAATAACTATCTTTGGAGAGAAAATCTACTTTGCTCCCCGCTTGCTGTAGAACCGATAACGTTTATCAAAAAATATTATTTTTGTTGAAGTTAACTGATTTATTATTATAGAGTATTTATATCTCTATATAAGTATATATATCGTTGTCTAGTACCCATAACACAAGTTTCGAGCTTAATTTGGGGCTAGGCCAATTTGTGTCGTCCCCGATATTTATACATTTTTATTAATTTGTACGAATGAAAAGTGAAAAATGAAAAATGAAAAGTAAATCAAATGTTTGAGAGAATATTAAAACAAATAAGAAAACTACACGATTTTAACTAACACATTTTTGTATATACGAATCTATTATTTTACCTGCTACAGACAAGTAAGAAAAATAAGAAAGTCAAGTAGAGGCGTTCCAGACGACATGCAAATATTTATGCCTAACGAAACAAAGGGTCAGGGCTCTTGCATGACTGTACCCGCAAGCTTTTTACATCACGTATTTTGCAGTCACACACGATTTGCAGTTCAAGTGACACACAAATGACATGATATATTATGTTTTTACAAAGTTCGAAGACACTTTTTCAACGCTTTGCGAATTTGGTCAGACACCTGTCTATCAAAAACAAAAGTTGCAACATAGCATTTTTATTTCTCTCTTTCCGAGTTGAGTTTGACTACGAGGCATTTGTTGTTAAGTGTCGATGTGGTAGCAGCCATGCTACATCTGGATCTGGATCTCAAGTGGGACTGCCAAAACACACCGATAGGTGATTGGCGACAGATTCTTATGTGGTAGCAATCCCGGTGAGCCCTAAAAATGCTCTAACATCCAGGTTAGATTTCAAAGCTCAACTTATTGCGGAAGTCGAACTCACCGTGCTGACGTCCCTATCACTGAGCCATCATCGATTCAAAATAAAAATATAATATTAAAATTTCTCATTATCCATGAGCACAGATAGATTATGATAAAAAATACGTGTAATATTTATGTATTCCTAATCAATTAATATTGAATGAGTAAGGGAACTTTAAGAGACGTGGAATCACGTTTAGGCATCGTATGCTGATAAGGCCGCCAGTTGTCTCATTTTTCTCGATATCGGTGTCGATTCGGTTTTGCATTCTCTAAAACTAAACTACGTTTGACAGATCTAAAAGTAATGCTGTCCTTTTTTACTTCAGTGGTTCGAAAAAAACAGCAATACCTACTATTAGACCTGTCAAACTTAGTTTAGTTTTAGAGAATGCCAAACCGAATCGACACCATCTTACACAAAACCTTTCTAATCAGATAAAAATATAGCTACTCAGGATAATTTAGCTTTCTATTAGTTAATTTTTGTAATTGGATCATAAGTTTAGGAGATTCCTAAGAAAACAAGCCAATTTCACCTTTTTATAATATTAATATAGATTACGCCATAAGTATATCCTATCTTGTGCATTTGAGTTTAGTGCACACGAAATGGATAAATTTGTAATCAAGACCTAGCCTTCATCTTCATTGTAATCACCTTGGACGCTAATAGATGACCATTGCCATTTTCGAGTCCCATAAATAGAGGATTAATGACTGCAATAGATCTAATATAAAATTCAATGTCCAGTACTACATTTCCATTATGATGATTTTATTGTTATGATGCCATTATCTATATAGTGTATGTCTGTATGTGAATAAAAGGGAGACTGAAGAATATTACGCTCTGCTACAAATAAAACCAGCTAGGTGTATGTTGGACAACTCATAATGTATAAATATACTACCAAGTTTATTTTCAGTAAGATTTCACGGAGCTATAGAACGTACAGTTAGCGACAAAAGTTGCTAAAATCGGTGTATCATTATCATCTATCTCACGTTATTTTCCGATTTATGTGATGGACATTGTATTATTAATTTTCTGCCAGGCGCTACTTGTGTCATTTTAGAAAATAAAAATACTGGTATGGTGGGAATCTGGTATTTTGTTAAGCATGTATTTTTTTATTTTATAAACAATTTTCATCATTATCAGCCTTTCACGTTCCCACTGCTGGGACTCTGGCCTTCTCTCAGAGAGAGAGAGAGTATGGGCTGTAATCTACCACGCTGGCCCAGTGGTAGATGTCGCATGCCCTTGAATGTTGCAGTTCTTGGGCATGCCGGTTTCCTCACGATGTTTTCCTTCACCGTTTTGAGCGATGGCAAATCCGCACATAACTTATTAAGTCATAGGTGCGGGGCCGAGAGGATTTGAACTCGGTGTCGGCGTCTTGTAAGTCGCACGCCTAAGCGTACTAGACAACGATATACATACTTATATTATACAGAGAAATAAATACTTATATATTATAGATAGAAATATCCAAGACTCAGGTACAAATACGTGCTTATCACAGATATATTTGCCCTTACCGGGATTCGAACCCGGGACCGTTAGCTTCGCAGGCAGAGACACTGCCAAGTCGGCTACCGCGTCGTCAAATGTCGTAATTTGACATTTTGCTATTATGGTTTGAAGGGAACGAGCGAAAGAAACTACCTGCTACTCGATTTCCAGTAATATTAATTATTTAATTTGAAATCGTATATTTAACTGTATGAGGTATAGGTATTCCAAGTAATACGTTTCCTTTCCAAGAAAATAAGTAATCATTCTACTTATCACTAGATTCACAAGACACTATTGATACAGCTATTGATTAGATTATTATTTGTAAATAAGGTTGTTTTGTACATATTTTGTCTTATCTTAAGGACTTACTAAAGTAGGAGTAAACTCAGGTACTACCGATCCCATCCAAAAACAATTTTTTGCTTAAAGCTGCACTATATTTGAAACTTATTAGTGTTAAATCATTAAAATTATAATTTGTAAATCTGCTTTATCAGCATGCGATGAGTGTATTCTAAGGCATTTGCCTCCAGAACCTCTGTAAAAGTACGTGACACAATTTTACGAAAGTTTATGGCCGTCAAAATCTTTCCTAGCCTTACAAAACTGGGGCGGGTCGGTAATCGTAAAATGAAAAAGTTGTTCCTTGATCAGTTGACCGCGAATTTGGACCAATATATCATATATTACAAAATATGCACGGCACGACTAGTCCATCTATTTAAAGTTGTTCAGCGCACTATGGAAAGGGCTATGTTTGGGGTTTCTCTGAGGGATCGAATCAGAAATGAGGTGATCCGTCAGAGAAATATGGTCACCGACATAGCTCACAGCTGAAGTGGCAGTGGGCTGGTTATATTAGCCGCAGAACCGATAACTGTTGGGGTAGACGTGTCCTTGAGTGGAGACCGCGACTTGGCAGACATATTGTAGGACGCCCTGCGACAAGGTGGGGCGACGACTTGCGCCGAGTGGCTGGCAGTAGTTGGTTGAGAAGAGCCGAAGACCGGACTCAGTGGCGTACCCTGGGAGAGGCCTATGTCCAGCAGTAGACTGATACAGGTTGATGATGATGATGATTACAAATATGTACGAGTGGAGTAGGTATAGGTAGGTTCCCATGTTTTTAACGAGATAACGCTCTCTGATTTGGTTTGAGGAAAAGACTTAAAAATTTGTACCTACGTTTACTTGGTAAATAAAATTCTTAAATTGAATCTTTACATTTTTACGATGTTGCTATACCTGTTTATTGACGTCATGCATCGCATCAATAAAGTTAATTGTAAGCAATTCACCGTCATATTTTTTGGCAAATTACCCCAGAAAAAATTCGTAGGTACCTATTCAAGCTGTTGGAGGATAATGTTTTGATACAATTTCAAAAATATGTATTAACTGAGTATCCTATGTTCAATCAAATTCAATCCATACAAGCCTCACTTGAGAGTTCCCAATACAGGTGTGGTGTAACGCCACCTTCGACCATATCGTCACTTAACATCAGGTGACTGGGTCAAAGGCTACTCCGTAAGTAGTAAAAAAAACAAAAAAAATTCATCAATATCTTACAGTGAAGAATTATGCATGAAAAGGTATCAAACAGACGGAGGAACAGAGACTTTCGCATGTATAATTGTAAATTTTGTACATTATACACATGAACATAAAATACTTATGTTAAGTAGGAACACTTATCTAAACCTTAAAATGTAAAATAAAACTACCTATCAAACTAAACAAACTACTTAATCTAATAAACCACTACCAGTTGGCAACGTCCCCAAAATGCTGGCCGCATTGCCGCGTTGAACGGCAATGCTTATTCGTTGCGCAAAATAACGACCAGCATTTTGGTCACGGGTAGCATCGACCAGTCGCTTTGATATATCATTATATATCGATTTTGCTCCCGGTCCCCACGGTCCAAGCGTTTCGACCCCAAAAGGCTCAAATATGTATCCACTGTCGAGATTACCATATTTGCGCCTTTTGAGGCCCTCTGCAGATTCAGCCGCCGCACCAGCTCTATTTTTAGTTATAGGAAGATGTGACGGCGCTAGGGTGTCGACACAAGTAGCGTCCCACACCAAAGGCCGCCCCATCTTCCACGGTATTAATGTCATACCATTCGGTCTCTTACCATCGCTACGAACGAGGCCGTTTGGTTGTAATAGCTGCGCTGCAGTTTATCACAATATTTTTTTTTCTTTCTTATGAACCCTTTTCTCGCAATAACAAACACAACAAAAAAAGAATTAGTGAAATCGGTCCAGCCGTTACCAAGGGAAATAGGCATTCATTTTTATAATATAAGAAGATTTTTATGAATAAGAAGAAGATAAAAATAAAGTTCTTATTAATTATAGTATTAAGGATTAGTTTCACTCATTCCAATCGGTATAGTACAGAACTGATTCAACTGTATTTATTCTGCCCATTGTTTACCACGAAGATTCTTAGCATGAATGGATTATGAATCCCACCACTACACAAAAGCCGTCACGTGTTCCGCTAGCCAATTTCATATTAATGCTGCTCTGCAATTACCGTATACCATTCCGGCCCTAGCACACAATAACACAGGATTATCTGTTCACATAATTCATTTTTATCTCGCCGATTTCATACAATTATTCGTGACACGTGGCTTTGCGGTACTTGTTGTCCGCCTGTGTGTTTCTGCATAGTCATTTATTAACTAAGATTTTGCAATAAGATATCTAATAAGGTACCAACTTGAGATGGAAGTTGAAATGTGAAGCGTCTAATGTCTACTGTAATCTTAAAGCTGATAAGTTAATGTATATTAAAACAAGTTATATTGCCACACTAATAAACTAGTTACTAGATGACTAGATGACCCGGTGAACTTCGGACCACCTGGCAAATTACCAAATGTTTTAGTTTTCCCTTATCTTTTTAAAACACTTTTATTAACCTTTCCTTTATTAAAGCAGTCAAAACAAAACAATAAATTCAAATCGGTCCTGTCATTTTAAAACACTTTTTTGAGTTTAAGCGAGACTAATGATCGTAACTGTTTTTTTTAAATATTATTATAAGGAAATAAAGAAGATTATTTTGGCGGCCGTGGGTCTCAAATTTAAGCTACAAGCTTTCAAGCATTACAATAACTCATATCTCTCTTGTTGCAGGTTTATACGGAGTTCTCTTCAGACGCAACAAAGAGGCCGCATTCTCCAACTACCGCCTATGGGAAAGTGCTGGGTTCGTGGTAGCCTACGCTTACTCAACCCACCTGTGTGCCAGAATGAAGCTATACGTCATGATGGTGGTGCTCCTGATCGGAGTCGTAGGGTACATTATCGTTGAAATCCTACACAAGAGAAAGGTAAGCATTTTTCAGAATTCTTCTTGTTTGATTATGGTTGTACCAGTGTACCTTCCTAATATTTTTCATTAAAAACTAGCCTTGTTTCTCGCGATCCTTTTGCGCCAAATACTTCACTTCTCTAAAGAATATTTTATAGTTATAAACAACTGGCTGTACCTTTTCGTACCCAACTACCATAGCAAAGATTTTAGTACGCACTACCTCGGTTCTTCAAACATCGCTGCCAACTGTTCCAGCCACTCGCTCATCAGTAACTAACTTTTATTAAACGGTGACGGGCGCCGCATATTGTAAGTGCTTTTGATATAGGTATCTACAGAATGTTTGCAGCGCTTCTTTCTCAGAATATCTCTTTCCTCTCTCTGTTATCCTGGTAGCTAAAGGTTCAGATTGGATCAATACTTGAATAACGGAGCGCAGGGTGTGGGGCGCGGTGTGACGCAGACAATATAGTAGAACTAGTATAACAATTCTGAGCCCCGTACCACCACTACTCAAAAACCCAAAAAACGCATTCCTTACCTGTCTGTATATTTATGTTTTTTTTTTTTTTTTTTATATGAGATAGGTAAGCATTTGACCCCAGTCTCACCCGATGGTAAGTGATGACGAGGCCGAAGATGGAGCATGCTTGCCTAGAAGATACCTATTCACTCTTGACTTGAAGGCTCCCAAGTTATACTTATCGGGAAACAAAGACGCTGGTAAGGTGTATTACAGAACTTTATACAGTTCAATATATCAGTGTGAATTTATGGGATTTATTTAAAAGTAAAATTTAATATTCCTTTATGTCTGGCTGGAATACTACGTAGCGTATGTCAGAAGACAGCGCTTCGTTTCACAATCAATCTTCTTGTTTCTGATATCCTGGTAGCGAAAGGTCCAGATTGGATCAATACGGGGGCTTGCATGCGGGTTGGGTGTACCTGTTGCGCAAGATGAATGAAGGAGTCAGCTTGTCAACCAACGTACACTATTCCGATAAATAATTTATTATTAGGTCCTTACCTACATAAATGAAATTGGCGTTTTGTACGGAAGGAACAAAGTCGTTATTTTTTCATGTAATATATTTATTTAATCAAAGTATGTAACCATTGCTATCTATTTATCTATGCACTTTTGCCATCTGATAGGTAATTCATTGATCCTTACTAAAAAAACAATTCGGACGGGAATCAATAAAATCTTTGAAGGCGCTTTGGAATGCCCCAACGGAGTTGAATTTTTTCCCTTGCAAGAAGTAATCCAAATTTCTATAAGAATACCAAATTTAAGAAAGCTATAGTGAACGACACCGGCACTAGACCACCAAACGCTCACAAGTAATTTTTTTGAGTTAATTTTCGCTTGGAGCCGGATTTGGCTGGTTTGCCAGGGTTCATCTATTGCGATGAGCGTTTCCAACTATCGTACAGGATCCATTTTTCATCACAGGTAATGATTCGATTTAAAATCCCTTGGTTATTGTGCCGGTTGAGTAATTTAACTCAGCAGTGGAAGCGCGTTTGTCGGTTTGCTGCCGTCAATTCGTGAGGTACCCACCTTTCAAGCTTTTTCACCTTCCCAATTTGCTTCAAGTGGATTAAAATAGTTTTATCCCTAACACCGCAGCCTTCAGCTAACTCGGACGTGGTTTGCGATGGATCCGCTTCCACAATAGCCTTCAATTCTTCATCATCAACTTTGGTATCCAGCCGTCCACGGGGCTTGTTTGGCAGGTTGACATTTCCAGAACGAAAACGTTGGAACCAAAAACGCACTGTGTGTCCTTTTACGACACCGTCGCAATACACATTAACACACATTAATCCTTCGAGCCGTTTCTGCAGCACTGGTGCCACGATGGAACTCGTACTCGTAAATAACGCGATAGTTTAAGTTTTCCATTTTGTAAAATGAGTGACGCATAGGAAAATCCAAAAGAGGAAAAAAACAAACGAATTACGGTTTCCAAAACACAAAAGCATGAGTAAGTAGCTGTATACATTTGAAATTGGTATTCCTAACCAAAGAGGAGATATTTGAGATCAAACTGCCCAGTACGACAAAACGCCAATTTCATATGTAAGGACCTAATACAACCTAATATTATGGAAGTTTGAAAGGGAGTTTTATTTATATTTTAAGGTTTAGTTAAGTGTTTTTATTCTGTTATTTTTATCCTACTATTAATTAATTAATTTTATCAACAGATATAAAATTATCTTCCAAATTTCCAAATGCGTCTTCCGAGTTCAGATTTGCACTCGTATTTTAGTGTTCTAATCCTGATGTTAGCTTGACTAGTGACACACACTTGCACATTTTATCCATGTGTTAAGTATAGGTAGGGAGAAGTGTTTGGAATGGGGAAGTGCATAGCGTGGTCTCTGTTTAACCAAAGGCTTTTCCGTATACAGCTCTGAGACGACTAAAATGGAAATGGCATTCGAACCCCATTCATGGAGGTGGGTGGAGGGTGAAAACTGCAAGCACTAAGTTAGACTTCCTAGGGTGTTATGACAACCTGGTAACAATAATGCAATTTTTCCCGATGCAATATGCAAATTCGCAAATGCATCGCGTGATGACGATGGCAAACTTCAGTGAATGCATCCTCCCGTGACGTTTAGCTTGCGTTACCTAGCGTTTAGGGTCATAGCTCATTCTACACGTTGACGTAGTTGGACGTAGTACTATTATTGTACATGCAGTTTTCTGGTTGGGTACGTGAGTGATTGTAGGTGTGTTATGCGCCTCCTCTCCTTCCCAATAAGTAGGCGCGGTTTACGTTTAGCGCATGCGTTTCAAGCCCTAGACTTACTGAGTTCTGATATATCTCCTATCATTTTGTGCTCCCCTGGTAGTTTTGCCTACGGCCTCTGTGTGTCTAGTCCTTATATAGATGAAAAAATAGTTTTCTTTTAAATTTGGGTTCAGTACGAACGGTCTCATCGTAAAAGTACCCTTGGCAAAAATTGGCCTATTTAGATATATATATATATAGTATATTACTGCAACGGATCTTGTATTATACTTTTCTTAAAAAAATCCTGTATGAGTGTGAATTATAAGTAAAGTTTTACATTTCATACTTTATTTTTATTTTTTGTTTGACGTGAATGGGTTTTATTACATTTTTCGCTGAGTGCCTCAGCCTAACACCCTGATCGCACGGTAGGTCGTCTGGTCTGGACCGGGTTGATTTGTTGGAAAATTAACCTTAGGAACGATCAAACGCGCACGCACAACGTCAGGAAGTCACAGGCAGGGTGTAAGTATTCGACGTTCGGCGTACTGTCGCCTGTCAAAAAGGCAATCCGTAGACCCCGGCCATAAGGCCTCAGCAGCATCTTTGCGTTGACGTTGACGGCACATCATTATAATCTGCTGTTGTCGTGACTACTAGAATGTCGATGTATCTCGAAGAAAGTTTTCTAAATAATGATGATGAAACATGTTTCGGTAACTTCCTTCGTGTATTCAATTTTTATTTTCAAAAAATGTCTATTATTATTTTATTTTCTGGTCTAATAAATTATTTAAAAATATAATATTTATAATTATATCATTCATTTCATAAATCATTTATTGACAGATAATAATTAATTAGAAATTGCCTTAATCTGTTGTGAACGTTAGTAACTTTCATATTTAATGTTGCGTAATATGTACTGTTAATAAATAATTGATTATTATTTATCGTCTAATACTAAGGTGTAATTGGCGTGCCGTTCTTATTATAATTAAATTGATAAATAACAAACCACGCAGTGGTTGTAATATTCACCATATGATATGACATGCATATGACCACACGAATATGGTTTGTTTTTTAAATTCTGATACTTCAACTTTTTATGCGTCAACAAAAACATCATATCACTGACTCATAATAATTATGTCACACAGCGCAATGAGACATAATTCAGTTATCAAGTCGAGACAATAATTATGGTTTTGATTCAGGGACCTCAGATAAAAGTCCAATCATAGTATTAGTTTCATTTTAACGATTCTCTTATTAATGTTTGTTTTCTCTTTACATTTTTATACAGTAAACTAGTAAAAAATAATTTATTCGCATTTTCAATTGTTTTAATTATCACACGAATTAACCACCAGTACCTAAATAGTAATTATGTTCCTTTTACCGTCTCACATTATCAACACACTTACTGCTCGAAAATTACAACTGCTTATATCTATAATGCTTAGCAATGTTGCAAATCTTTAAAGGGACTGACACTACATCTCTCAGTTATTCTTGAATCCTGGTAACAATGCCCATTTGATTCCTTACTTTGTTGCATGACTATTTATCCTGACATAAGTGGGTATTGCAACATGTTATTAAGGAGGCGGTACATGCATTCATCATGCATCGGATTGGAGGAACATTTAAACGAAGTCATCCGTTCCTGCGTCGCGTCCTCTATGAATGAATCTGTGACCGTACCATGTTTCACTTTTATCCTTCTCGCTTGTTCTGATACCTTGGTAGAATTTCTTTATAGAGGCCTACAATGTAGTCTTAATACATACAATGTTGCTGAACGTAGCTCTCTTTGTCAAACAAACAGTTTCACTACGTTAGTTTTTAGTAACTTTTAATGAAATGTTATTCTTCATAGTTAGCGAATTTATTTGCAAATTGCAACTATAGCGATCTGCAATCACGCACGGGATACTAAGATTTTGACAGATAAACATTTGCTAGTTGTTACGAATGCGCGAATAAAAACAAGATTTTTACTCGCAAGTTCAATTAAAAATACTTAGCAGTATAAGCAGCTGATACTTATCTACTCATAAGTAGTAGGTAAAGTACCTAATGTAGACACGGCAGCGTGTCAAGCCAAGTTGCAAGCAAAATGTTTGTCTAAAAAAGTCAATTATTTTAAAATAGTAAACATTATTGTGGTACCTAGTTTTCGGTGAATTAGACAACCATACATCCCTTCATAATATTGAACTTGGCTCACATTTTCACATACGAGTAGGTATATATTTTTGGTGGGATATTGCATTACATTCACCAGTTTCGCTATAACCGATTCTAATTTTCGGTTACAATAAATTCAAAAGGGTCTGCCTGGTTTTAGAATCACGTGCATATGAGTTTTTAGAATTCCATGATTATTATTTATTTTACTTAAATTAAATTATAACAAATCAAATTACGTACCTACATTAATTAAATCGGAGTTATTAGTCATACACAACTCTAATTGTTACAATAAATTAAATACTTCAACAATAATAAAAATGACATAGAACAATTAGAATGATTATGCGGCCAGCATTTTGGGAACGTTGCCAACTGGTAGTGGTTGGTATATTAGATTAACTTATTGTTTAGTTTGATAGGTTGTTTTATTTATATTGGTTTAGTTTAGTGTTTTTATTTTGTTATTTAAGTTTCCATATAAATATTATAAAGTATTTGTCATAAAATAAAATAATTAGTTTAAAAGTACAACAACGATATAATTAATGTTTTGTACGCAATCTACAATTTAGTTTGCTATATTTCAATAAAAAGCAAAAGCACGTGGCTTATTGCGTTGATTTTTTTGCATCATGTCATCATAGTACTCGTCTCTATCCCATAGGATGCCTCATTTATATACTGAACTATCTCTGAGACACAAAGCACTCCTTTTGTATTATAATATCATATTACTTTATATTCCGTATCTATACAATGTTGCAACTCAATTCAATGTTGTTGGGCCCAAGATTAATTTGATAGTTACTATCGACAAAGTAACCTGATCTGACATCTCTGAGCCTCTGAGATACAAAACACTTCTTTCAACTTTATAATATCCTAGTACCTACCTTATATTCCATATCTATACAATGTTGCGAACTTGCAACTCAATACAATGTTGTAGGACCCAAGATTAATTTGATAGTTACTATCGACAAAGTAACCTGATCTGACATCTCTGAGCCTCTGAGATACAAAACGCTTCTTTCAACTTTATAATATCCTAGTACCTACCTTATATTCCATATCTATACAATGTTGCGAACTTGCAACTCAATACAATGTTGTAGGACCCAAGATTAGTTTGATAGTCACTATCGACAAAGTAACCTGACCTGACATCTCTGGTCCTCTGAGATACAAAACGCTTCTTTCCACTTTATAATATCCTAGTACCTTATAATCCATATCTATACAATGTTGCAAACTTGCAACTCAATACAATGTTGTAGGACCCAAGATTAGTTTGATAGTTACTATCGACAAAGTAACCTGACCTGACGATTTCCGAGTCTCTGAGTAACAAAACGCTTCTTTCCGCTTTATAATATCCTAGTACTTTATGTTCCATATAAGTATATACAATGTTGCAACTCAATACAATGTTCTTGGACCCAAGATTAATTTGATAGTTACCTCGACAGTGTAACACATAGTATAGGTATACGAAGTCCTTACCACTACCACAGTGGTAGTGGTACTCAACCTTTTTTTCATAGGGACCACAAACAAGTTTAGTGTTAGAAGTGGTGTCGCAAATCACATAAAAAAACTTAGATAATTTAAAAAAACTATGTATCGTTTTTCCTGTCTACTTTTTAACCACTTGTTTTTTATTCCCTAAAGAAATATTTTAATTCTGTTTGACTCGTTGAAAAAATTTAAGTTTAAATCTTTACTATTTTCTAAAATAAACAGACCTACATTCTACAATAAAACGAAGGACAAGAAACCTTCATTTCACATCAATCTTTTTTTACTATTTATTTAAAACAAAGTCGGGCTACCTATAACTCGAATACGGCTGGACCAATTTTTATGATCTTTGTTTTTGCCCTGAAAAGCAGAATATGTATTAATTAACACATCGGAATAATTCACAGAAAAAAATATTATGAATAATAATTCACTATTTTATACATTTTGTATGGAACGTCCACTAGCATTTTGACGGGACATTAATTGGCAGATAGATAAAGTTATAACAGTTAGTAACTGTAGTACTGAAAATTACTGTACCTATCAATAATGGCACACTGCAGCGAGGTAGTGTTATGTAGAACCTATTTACTCAGTGCGCTCTCAATTTTTCTTATAGGCGCGATGTTGAGTATCGCTGCTCTATCACATGTCCTCTATGTGTGCTCTACAATCGCGCCGTGAATATGCATCAAGATTCGCTACGTGTCCCCCTCTACACTTGCAAATTTTCGCAGTTCAGTTTGCGCGCACATCGAGAATCGACGCTGTTCTGGCTATACTGCTTGTTTCCGCAACACTTTGTGCTAACCACACAACACAAGAATAAAACACAAGAATAAAAAATGAAAAAAAAGTGATGGAGAGCTTATGTACTACTCTTACTCTTTGTACTTGAGTCTTGGATATTTCTATCTATATAAGTATTTATTTCTCTACTTATGTATGTATATCGTTGTCTAGTACCCATAACACATGTTTCGAGCCTAATTTGGGGCCAGGTCAATTTGTGTGTGCAATTGTCCCCAATATTTATTTATTTTATTTATGTTTTATTTTATGGTTATGGTTTGTATTTGGATTTTGATTGACGAAGGGTCCAGCTTAGTAACATCCCAAAATAATTACCATAAAACATTCCAAAAATCAAAAAATATAAACATTCTAACACGACTCATCACCACGCACGCTTCTCTACGAAGAGCTGTAAACAGTTTCGATACTCATGTGATCACGGGTCACGAACAAATCACGAACTCATTATCTCAGGACCATAATAATATACTGAAACCGACTGGGAAACGCCGCGAAACGCGAATAACCGCGAATCCATTCAAACTAGCAATTCGCGGCGTCCGCGGGCTTTCGTCACGCGAGTGTAGAGCGGACATAATTCTACGGTTTAATTGAATGAACCGTGATTTTGTATGTGTGGTGAATGTGTGTGTTGATCGAACCAGACGAGTTCACGAGGCATCTCTTCAAGTATTATGAATCCCTGGTAATAATTGGTACCAATACGTGCAACATTGTAGTGAGCCGCGCAAGTCGTGGTTCAATTGAGTAACTATCGCACCGAGATAACTCTTCAGGTAGTATGAGTCCCTGGTGGTAATAGGTACCAATTTTGTGCAACATTGTAGTGAGCCTCGCAAGTTGTTGTGTCAATGGAATGACTATCGCACCAAGACAACTCTTCAGGTTTTATGAGTCCCTGGTAGTTTTGGGTACCAATATCTACAACATTGTATGCCAATAAAATGTTGGCTGGAAACAGAGCTGAAAATAGAATGCAGCAAGTTGCAACTGACTCAATTGAATCAATAACTATCGCTTCAAGAAACCACCACTCTTCACCATTTTATCATGCCCTGGTAGTGTTCGGTATCAACTTATGTACAACATTGTAAGCGCTCAAAATGTTGCAAATGAAGTTGAAAACAAATCTCTTGTCTTATCAGTAATTTGCCCGATAACAACTGCGCAGATTGATGTCTAGACCTATAAATAAAATTAATCGATAAATGTATGACGCATATTAATTTCATAGCGAAGTATTAAAAAAAGATATTTGACTCTACATCGCTGCCTGTACTCACAGTCAGTTCTGGTTGCTTCGGACCATAAAATACGTGGTCAATGTTTACAAAAATGAAGGAAAAATATTGATGAAATTGATTTCTTAAT
The DNA here is from genome assembly GCA_931315375.2 of Opisthograptis luteolata. NCBI lineage: Eukaryota > Metazoa > Arthropoda > Insecta > Lepidoptera > Geometridae > Opisthograptis > Opisthograptis luteolata. The sequence goes on from OV928033.1 coordinate 11,417,478, forward strand.
AAAGAAAACATTTTTCAGGCCCGCCGCATGAAAGCTATTGCTGAGAATCCTGCAGTCGCCGCTGAAGCTGCTAAGCAGCCTCCCGAAGAAGACGACGAAAAAGACGAAATCGACGACGAAATCATCATTACACATCTCTAAACACGGCAAGATCAACCGCGACCTGTCCACAGAATTCCCACAGGAAAGATACAAACTTGGACACTGGAACATCGTATTCCTATAACGATTGTTTGGTAATGTAACCCACGACACATAATCTCACATTTCTTTAATTTAACTCGAATTTAATTAGATCTATTCATGTATTCAATAGTTTAGTTAAAATAAGCGGCTTCTCGAATTGAAGCCTAAATTAAATGATTATATACAAGTACAAAAGCGTTGCTCTTCAGGCTGTCGAATGCTGAACTCAATGTACAACAGAACAAGTATTAATTTATTATGATTAAATAAAAGAGTATGCAACCAGTTTTCAACTCAGAGTAAACTATCTTTAATTAAATATAACCTAAGTGTCTTGGGAGTAAAACATTTTCTGTCATAACTAATACGAACTTTTTTCTTTTTTAATACGGTACTTTTAAATCATTAAAATCATTGTTTCGTTAGTTAAATTTAATGTTTAACAAATTAATTTCTTATGCATCGACAGTCTCAAAAGAATTTCGTCAATTTATTAATATAAATGGACGAATAAAAACATGTTTATTCCTTCGATCGTAATCAGAAGCTATTGTCTTAAATTTTGATTCCCCAAGCCCTTGTGCTGTATGACTATTGTTGTAACTTAATAAATCATACCAGATCGGCGGTGAGAAATTAAGACAATCGACGCCTGTAAGGGCCTAGCTAGAATCCTGTCAATATTTTCATGAAATATCTATATTCATTACACAGGTATAAATAACATCGCGTATTTGTTTTTTTTTATTGTGAAGCATTCCATTTTGATTTATTAAATAAACAGCCTGTTCTTAATAGCTCTATGAAGTGATTAAATTCAGGTGTAGTTTTTTTTATTCTAGCATCGTCCATTGGCTTGTGATTATCTGCTATTATGTCTAAAAAAATTATAGTAATAAAAACATAGGCATAATACGAAATATTCCTTTCTTCCTAGCTGGTCCAGAAACCATTAGTTTAAATAATTTATTTATCTTATTTATTTTAATTTTTCAAACATCGTTCTAACATATAGATGCTGCTGCTATTAAATTATTTATTCGCGATAATGGTTGCTCTATAAGTTTCATTTACTTAATTTAAGAATAGTGTAATTTCGATTGGTAGAATAGAAATCAGCCGTTTCCGTATGAATCATTCACATTCAATAATCACAATAAATACAAGATAGATAATAATGTATCCTATCCTACTATTAATATAATGTTAAAGATTGTGTGTATGTATATGTGTGTGTATGTGTGTGTTAGCACTTAGCTCCGTAACGCTCGGATGAAGTTTTATAAAATTTGGAATTTTGTTAGTTGGGATCCTGGAGTTAGACTTAGTTCCTGCGGTGTAGTAAACGCGTGTGTGAAGTATTCTAAGTAGACCAAATAAAATAATTTAACAGATCTTCTAAAAGTACAAGTAGCATGAGTTTCGTTTTCTAAAGGTTACATATACCCCTTACACTTGACTCGTAGCCACTACTCACTAACCCCTACCAACCTTACGTACTGTCACTTTAATGACTAGCGGTATTTAGTATATTATGTCATTAAGAGGACGCCGTGATAAACAATGAATCTGAAATCAGCTCCATACAAAAATGCAAGCGAGCTGACTAATGCCGTAAGGTCGTATGCGACAAAAAAAGGTTTTTTTTTTCGTTTAAAATGAAAACTATCGTTAATTTTATAGAACTAAACCTAGTTCTTTGAAGGATGTGTATATACCATACAAAAAAAATTCAACTCTTAAATCAGTTTTGTATGCCTGTAAAATGAAAATCTTTTTTTTAGGAGGCTGTTTTTGATTATTGTTTCTCTGCTATGAAAGTTAACCAATCGTGTTATCCTTTCAACAATTTGATGTCAAAAACATGATCTTTAATGTACATAAATATTAAAAAACATGATCTTTACTGCAAGGTTTGTAATTGCTGAGAAAAAAAAGGAGATCCCTGCAGCCAATATTGCCGATTTCTCGTCTTAAAAACGGACGGATTAACGTTGTTAATAGTTGAATGGATTCATTGATGAATGTATTTGTATTTATAATTACATACAATAATGTCGCGGTTGCGTTAGTATTCGTACTATAACGTACTTAGATCAAATAATTAAAATAATTTGTAGCTTGAATGAAAACGTAGGTAGTAGTATTAATTAAATCGTGTGGGCCTACATATTCTTTGAATGTGAAAAGTGTAAGTATTGAACGAGTAAAATTATTAGGCTAATTGTTTTTGTAAGTTTCATGCTCCACGAGAGATGATGAAAATGATTAAAAGTGACCCCTAAACAATACAAAAACATCATTTTACAGTCACAAAAATGTTAGGCGGTGCATTCGTTTCACTTAAATCTTTCTTACAGCAGGAATTAACTTTGCAGTGTAAAATACATAAGAAAAATAAAAAAGAAAACTGCTAGTTTTAAATTATGATCGAATGTAATCAAAAAGAGATATACATATTACCTATATTCTTCTTTGTGCATGAATCCCTAAGTTCCACACGACAGCGGCCGTTTGGCCGGCGCCAGCCATTTACCTAAAGGTGAGCCGTTTTTTTGTCAAGGGCAATGACTGCTTTACGATAATGATTTAATACCAAGTTAATCTATGTTTAATACACCTAAATAAGTTTTGGGCTGTCAAATTTCTGTAAATGATCCTAAATAAATACTTACGAGGACTCTTCTCTGGAACCTTACCTAGGTTTATACTATATTTGTGATTACGGATTAGGATTACACTAAATTAGTGTGATTAAAATTTAATAGTAGGAAGAGTAAGATTGTGTTTTTATTTACTTAATTTTCTTGAATTTATCTCTGTTTTGCTTACTAAGTACGTTAAGCCTACTGTATAATATACCTAATGTAATACCTATTGAGTCAATACTTACTCGTAATACTGCTTGATGTTTGCGCAATTTTGTCGTTTAGGGGCATCTTATTAATGGTATTCTAAAAAAAAATCATCTTAGCTTAAGGTGACTTTTTCTTTGATTTTTATAAAACTACAAAAATGTCTCGTATGTGGTTGAGCATACGACTGAAAATATGGGAGAAGTAATCAGATTTCTTGATTGGTATGGCGTCTGTTGATGAATCTCGAGGCTTTTATTTGGAAAGGTTACAATAAAAAATGTTATAATAGATTTTGCCCATAGTGCCTACCCATCTGACTGTATAACTACTTCAATGTCAAATGACATTATGAAAACACCTTTACACTTAGGTATTATAAAGCACAAGGTCAAAACAAAAACTACACGCATCGATTGTAAAGAGTGATGCATTTCTTAATGAAATGTTCATCAGCAGTATCTTAGTACATTCCTATCGCCAGGACACATGATTCTCTCACAGAGAGAGTGTGTGCCATAACTTCCACGCTGGCCCAGTGAGTGTTAGTAGATGTCGCAAGCCCTTGAATGTTGTAGTTCTTGGACATGCCGGTTTCTTCGCAATGTTTTCTTTGCCGTTTTAGACGATGGCTAATCTATACATAACTGTAGATACCTGTAAAATTATAACTGTAGTAAATATCTATATTGTTTTTCGATAAGGAGGCCAATATTATATATGAGGATTAAAATTTTAGATAAGTATATTTTATCCCAAAAACGAAAGGGTTCCTGAGGAATGAATGATGAAAGTAATGTTAATATTTAATTAATTTTCAAGGTAAAGGGTAGGTATTAATAAATGAGTGTTATACGTAAGTGCTATATTATTATAGCCTTTCCGACCCTGTCTTAAAATTCCAATAATTATCTTCTTGCGCAACTGGTTACGTGGCAAGTTTTATTTTTTATCTTATTTGACAACTGGTTGTAAAACTCAGTCGCCATGGCGGTTGGAGGAGCCAGATTTACTCCGATCAAGTTTTGGGTGTAATAGTTAAGTTAGAAACTTGGTCAGAGTAGTTCTGGCATTTAATGACGTGTGTATGAGCCGTTATTATGTGTTAATAAATAGTATCCCAAAAATACAACAAGTGTAGACGCTGCCGGCACAACATGTCGCCTATGGTTTGTTATAAGTTATAACCTGTACCCACCCACGGGTAACGGCATGGGCAGCTAATAAAATTGATAAATTGTTACTCTCGCCAGGCAACTTAAGTCGCATTTTAGGATCGTACGTTATTGTCTCACTAAAACATATTTCATTGAAATAAAAAAGACCTTAAATAATATTCTAATTAAGTATCAGAAATGATGTTGATCACTATTATGTTTTTAAACAGGATTTTGTTATGCCGTTGCCGACTCACTTGGTGAATGGGATGTTAATTTGTTTTACTTTATCCCATTTTCCCACGGAGAGACGCAAAAGAATCCGGTTCTTTATTAAAATCGCTGCAGCCACTGAGTAGCTTGAGTATGACCGGCCCTGTAGGTATTTCAATAATAGTGGTCTGCACGCGACGCTTCTAATTACTGACGGAATTTTACGTTTCCGTTTGCATAGCGTGCGCACCGCCATTCAAAAACATGGCCGGTGCAGTGCGGTAATTAATACAGCTACTCCCGACCCATTTTCAATTCTTATGCGTCCCTCTGTGTATGAGAACGGCCTATAGGTCTTAGTCCGTTCTAGACCTAGGCTCTAGTAAGTCCTAGGCACGTCATTCATTCATTCATTAGAAAACTGTTGAATGTGTTGAAGGTATTATTTACTTACTTTTATTTTTGATTTTGAAGCTCCATATTCGATAAGTTCATATAAAAATATTTCAAGTGAGTAATCATATCATTTGCACACATGCTAGTTGTAAGTAGGTAAGTATTTAATATATAGAATGACATTATTTTCTCAGAAAAAATGTACTTATATCCATTGGCTACTGTTATTTCTTTTTCCCATATCAATTGATATCGTGGGCTCGAAGTATTGATGATAGGTAGGGTAACAAATCCACGTGATAATACAGTAAAATGTATAAAATTAAGAATGTAAACTAAAACCCATTTAGAAGTAGCAAAGTAAGGCTAATTATAATAATTAAATTGCTTTATATATGAATTAACACAACTTTATGTAGTTACCTATTATTATTTTAGAGTAAGTTAACATGTTATATTATGATATCGTAATTAATGAGTTGGTGATGATAATAAACATACTGTTTGGTCTACGTGTTGTTTCAATTTCATTTATACTTACTATCCTCTATATATCATCATCATTTTTATCAGCCTTCTACGTTCCCACTGCTGGGACTCTGGCCTTCTCTCAGAGAGAGTATGGGCTATAATCTACCACGCTGGCCCAGTGCGGGTTGGTAGATGTCACATGCCCTTGAATGTTGCAGTTCTTGGGCATGCCTTTTTCCTCACGATGTTTTCCTTTACCGTTTTGAGCGATGTCCTTTATATATACATATATATATAGACAAATTGTAGAACTATTAGAGGCTTAAATCTGGAGTTCAGAACAAACGGTTTTAAATAGTTTAGTTGGAGGCCCTAGTTTATTTTTTGCCCCAGGATCTTTGGGTACATAGCTACGCCCCTGGCTGCCAGCATATGTATAATTTGGGAGCCTTTATGTCAAGAGTGATTCTAGGCAAGCTTGCAACATCATTGACCTCGCACCATCAGGTAAAACTGATCGAGTGCTTGCCTACTTATTTATCAAAAAAACTATCTTGCGTTATGTATCGTAATAAATAATATCCATAGCCGAAACGGTATTGAATTTATCGTGCTTTTTGGAACTACCTACATATTAGGAAAAATTTACTTATTTTATTTATTCCATGATAACACGGACAACTGCGAGGCCCTGTATGGAGGAATGGAAATGGAGGAAAATAGGACATGTGACATGAGTGACATTACCACAGAATATTTCTAAGTACTTTTCCAACTTGAGAGCTCCAGGTTAATTCCCAAGGACCACTTTCCACAATTCATTTAAGCGACTACTATTCAAAAATCGATAGATCTATATGCACTGTTCGTGGCAGCTATAGAGGCGGTTCTTGGTAAAATAACGGATATCTTAATGTTTAACACCTAAAACTTCTTGGAATAAGTATATTAAGTAGGTATTTAATAAGTTGGTATATTTGATCCATAGGAATATCACAAATGTAGCAGTAGTGTAGTGTACGCCTAAATCGGTAAAACGATCATGATGACGTTTGGTACGATGATAGATTGAACCCTGGTGAAAGACATTGTTGTTTTAGGAAAAATATATGTTTCAAGGAAAAACATGTTGACTATATCAAGTTTTATTTTAGAGTAAGTGACAGCTCAAATAGAACTACTATTTAAACATACCTTTTAAACACTTTAGTTTTCTTTCGACAATTAATTTTGAAAGAGGTTTCATTGCTTCAACAACATCCGTCCTCAATGAAAGCTCCAAAAAATACATAAAACCAATATAAAAGAACCTATACTAACCCTAAACCTAATCCAGTTGCACACTTTTTATGTGCAACTCGCCCTAAAGGTTTTGTCAATATATCAGCATAGTTGCTGTCTGATCTGACGTAATCTACATTTATAATTCCGTCAGATACCTTTTCTCTTATAAAATGGAATTTTGTATCTATATGCTTCGTACGCCCATGGTGAACTGGATTATGTACTAAACTTTGTGCACTCTGACTATCGTTAAGCAAAGTAACTGTATCAGTCTTACCTGTAAGTTCAAAAATTAACCGTCTTAGGTAGCACGCTTCCTTTGCTGCATCAGTGAGTGCCATATACTCAGCTTCTGTTGAGGATAGTGCCGTTGTATGCTGCTTCTTAGCCTGCCACGCAACAGGACCTCCAGCCATCGTAAAATAATAGCCCGTGTACGATTTACGATCAATGCTACAGTTAGCCCAATCAGCATCTGCATAACCTTTTAGGTATTGTTCAGTTTTCCTGTAAGTAAGAGCGTAATCCATAGTACCTCTTAAATATTGTAACACTCTTTTTGCCGCGAGCCAATGTTCTTTATCAAACTTCGTATTGAACTGACTCAGATAGCTCGTCACAAAAGCAATATCGGGTCGAGTGTTTACTACCAGAAACATTAAAGATCCAATTAGGCTTTGAAATGGAAAATCTTCTTCTCCAGTACCAGCATTTAATTTCTTTAAACTCGACGGAGTATCCACTGTCTTGCACATATCCATGCCAATTTTTTTCAGCAAATTAGAAATAAACGTTTCTTGACTAACTTTTATTTCTCCATTTTCAGTTTTATCTATATTTAAACCAAGGTAATATTTTAATTCTCCGAGGTCTTTGATTGAAAAAATATTTTCCAAATCATGTTTGACAATCTGAAGTAAGCTGTCATTCTGATAAAAGACAATAATGTCATCCACATAAACTGCTAATATGACAACCTCCTTACCAAAAAGTTTTTTATACACACATGGTTCCGAAGGAGTTTTCATAAAACCCAGTTTAGACAAAGTTTTGTCTAACTTTACATTCCATGCTCGAGGTGCTTGTTTCAATCCGTATAAGGATTTCTGCAGCAGACAAACTTGACTTTCTTGACCCTTCTTCACAAAACCTTGAGGTTGTTGCATATAAACTTCCTCTTCAAGATCTCCATTAAGGAATGCTGTGTTGACGTCTAAGTGTCTCATTTTCAAATCTGATTCTGCAGCTAACGCAAACAATGTACGAAGTGAAGAGTGACGAATCACAGGGGCAAAAGTTTCACCGTAGTCAACACCTTCTACCTGTTTAAAACCTTTTGCAACAAGTCTCGCTTTATACTTCGTTATATTTCCTTGAGCATCCGTCTTTATCTTATATACCCATTTGCAAGGAATCACCTTTTTATTTTCTATAGGTCCATCGACAAGCTTCCAAGTATTCAATTTCATCAAAGAATTATGTTCATCAGTCATTGCAGCCTGCCATTTATCTGCATCATCTGAATTCATAGCGTCTAAGTAATTCTTTGGTTCACTTATTTCTTGTGCGACCATAGAAGTATAAAAATCAGGTGGTCTACGTACCCTAGTAGGATATCTATCAACTTGCTCTTCTACAGCTGGACGAATCTGTTCAGGACTTGTAAGAACTGATTCCGCCGAACTAAAATCCGCTTCATCATCACTGCATTCAGAACTTTCTTGAAGTACTACCTCCACATTCTCGTCTTGACGTACCACCTGATACTGCTTCTGCTGAATATCATCAATCAGAACGATAGGCTCAGGATTTACCGACTCAATGACATTACTTTTAAGTGGTGTAAAACGATCTTCAAAAAATGTCACATCTCTTGACTTCTGTAAATGCCTAGGATTTGAAGAATCTCTAAAGAAATATCCATTAGGATCTTCAGAGTACCCTACAAAAATGGATTCTTTAGTTTTGACATCCAACTTCTTTCTATGACAAGATGGAACTTGTATCAGCGCTCGACACCCAAATACACGCAAATGGCTCAGATCTCCCTTTTGTCCGTTCCATTTCTCATATGGCGTCATTCTACCTAAGGCACGATGCGGCGACCTATTTTTTAAATAAACAGCTGTCTTGAACGCATCTTCCCAATATGCCTTTGACAGTGAGCTGTCCGCTAGCATAGAGCGCGCTTTTTCCACAATGGAACGATTGGTCCGCTCTGCTACGCCATTGGATTGAGGGCTGTACCCAACAGTTGTCTCATGCGTCACGCCTTTTGATGATAAGTATTCTGAAAATTCCTTATTGACATACTCTTTTCCACAATCCGTCCTCAAAACCTTGATTTGAGCACCAGTTTGCCTTTCCACTAATGCTTGGAAAGCACAAAACTTTTCCTTTATTGCGGCTTTTGAAGCAATAAAATAAGGATAAATCATTCTCGAAAAATCATCTATAAAAAGTAAAACGTATCTATTACCTTGAAATGAAGTTTCGGACATTGGTCCACATAAATCTGAGTGGATCAGCTCAAGCTTTGAGGTAGCTTTCTTATAAGCAATCGACTTAAAAGGTTTTCTGGCCTGCTTACCTTCAACGCACGCAATGCAACTTGATTTGTTCACTTCTGTATAATCGATTCCTATGTGAGAGTTCTTCAATTGGTCCATACCTATGCGACACAAGTGACCTAACCGTTTGTGCCATAATTGGTACCTACTTAACGAGTCAGAGTGCACATCGTACGCCTTACTTTGGAGGGAATTAGTTGTACAATCTAAAGTGTACAGTCCACCATCAACCGAACCATGTAGAACCACCTCACCTTGAACAGAAAAATCAATACATTTATAAAAATTACAACCATTTCTGTCAAAAACTACTATAAAACCTTTGTCAACTACTTTTTTCACAGAAATTAAATTACTCGTTAGTTCTGGTACATACGCAACGTCATTAATGCTATTTACGACACCACGTTCTGTTTCAATAGAAATATCACCGATACCTTTACAATCAATCTTCTCACCATTTGCGACAGTTACTGAACTACCTAGCAAAGGCTTTAAATTCTGAAACCAATCTCGTCTGGCAGTCAAGTGCTTAGACGCGCCTGAGTCAACGTACCATTTGTCTATATCTGCATTATTAGAAGAAAAACCAAGCGCGCTATTCGTTGAAGCATCTCTTTTAGATGTACTCGCGATCTTCTTTTCCTTCTTGCGTAAAGGGCAGTCTGGACGTTTATGACCGGGCTTATTACATTCGTAACAAACCACTGTCTTCTTAACAAACGGTTTACGAGTTTCAATTGACTGCTTTTTCGATTGAAAAGCTGTACTGCTATGTCTGGTATCACTTTTAGACATTTCATTCAGCAGTTTTCGTTTAACCAAATCAGTTGACACCTCCAAGTTGCTATTTTCTAATGCCATTATTAGAGGCTCATATCTAGAAGAGAGACCTCCTAATAAAATCGCAGCTAACGACGTGTCCTCTATGACTTTTCCTATGTCAGCCAAATCTTGAGCTGTGCTCAACACTGCATTAATGTACAATTCTATGCTTTCAAAATCATCTAGGGTTAATCTATACAGTTTCCTCTCTAAGGACAACCTTCTACCCATACCTTTGTCTTCATAAGCACTTTGTAAAGCATTCCATGCTTCAAGAGCAGTCTTTGCGCACCTTACATGCGTCATAGCCGAGCCGTCTACTGTTAAGCAAATCTTTGCTAGGGCCCGCTGATCGTTCCTAGTTTTTACCGTAGACGAAGTGTTGTCTCCTTCACCGTACCCATCTATTGTGCACCACAAATCTTCGTGGATCAAGTAACTTCTCATCTTGAACTTCCACGAGGAATACTCATCTCTGTTTGAGAGGTGGAGTGCAGGTATTGCCGAAGAAGACCATCTATTTGTTCCAGAATCACCACTACACGTCATTGTAAAAACTTTCAAAAACAACGATTTTACAGACTCAACATAAATATATATATATCAACACCAAGAAAACATTATCTATTAGAATTTTCCATACAATTTCGTGCTGATAACGTGTTGTTTTAGGAAAAATATATGTTTCAAGGAAAAACATGTTGACTATATCAAGTTTTATTTTAGAGTAAGTGACAGCTCAAATAGAACTACTATTTAAACATACCTTTTAAACACTTTAGTTTTCTTTCGACAATTAATTTTGAAAGAGGTTTCATTGCTTCAACAACAGACATATAATACTTTTTTATAATACATGGATAATGCTAAAATAGAACGTTTCTGGGATTAATAAAACGCTCAATTCAAAATGCACTTTTATTTATTGAGAAATCAGAAAACAATCACAAAACATACAAGCTGGTATCATACTTGTCCAATTTAGGATGGCAACGTCCACCGTATTACATAAAATTAAAGTACAACATGAAGTCCAAAAGTTTATAATTTTGTGCGTAGAAGTTAAGTCACAAATTTGTTGCATTTATACTAACATCGATAATGGAGGTGTCATAATTATGTGCCCAATGATCGGCAGTGAACGTTTCTTATTCTAATTACTGAGTGCATTCGGTGACCGTGCTCTCTCACTCGAGATAGGTATTGACTTAGTATCAACCCGCCTCTCACTCCTTGTCGTTTTTCTGTTATTGGTTACAATACAATAAATGATTACGATTAGATATTGTTTGTTCAAAAACTGTCATATAACTACTTGTATACTTATGAAAAATGACTACATTGTTATAACGACAATTTAATGCTACAGATATAAACTAAAGGAATAATTGATGTGTATCAGAGCGCTAAATAAATCATAATATAACATACATCTTGCCAACTAGCGCAAGATCAATCATAAAACAACCATACATCTTGCGGACTAAGTCATTAAAACAACGTAAAGCTTAAAATAGAGAAATCATTTAACGTAAAATTAAATAACAAAAATATATGTACAATTTAGCAATAAATAATTACAAAATTACAAAATAAACATGATTTCTGAAGATACTAATGTAATCCAATAAAATTCTGTTTTTTTTTTAAATAAAGATCGTTCAAAACGTTTAATGGAATGGAACATAAAGAATAAATTGAAAATCCATCGTTTAATCTAAAGTTTATACAGAGCTATTAATAAACATGGTGTAAACTTGAAATCAGCAGCATCATAAGCCTATTACACTCCCACTGTTGCGACACAAGCTTGTTCTCAGTGAGAGAGTGAGTTTTTTGTCTTTTGTATTGAGAAGCAGTTCCAAACTTGATCGAAATAGAAAAACACGATGCCACTATTCCCACGATACACCATGTTTAACAATAACACTGCGAATGTCTTACGTATAATCTACAACTTTGATTCACCAGAAAGCTTTTCCAGTTAACCAGTTATTGCGAGAATGTATTATAAATCTACCACATTTTTATTCATAATGACTTTTTCAAACCGATACATCAATGAACAAGATTTTTTAAAAGGTGAGTAACATTAATACTATTGAATTCGAACATTATTGAATAAAATCTTCACTCGTTTATGGAATAAATGTCAGAAAAACTTAGGTTAAATGAATTGAACACTTCAGATGTATAAAGTAGGCCGAAAACTGGTGTTCACTGAGGCTCACGACGATATTCGGATGGTGTTTTTAACGATTAATTGGCACTTTGGAGCATACTCATTATGCCTTCAAACACAAAAGATTTGTAGACTGCACCTAATTATCATCAGAAGACAGATAAATTCGTATGCATGCAATGCAGTTAAAAGAAACCTCACTTATTCCATCGAGTGTGTCGTTATTGTATAATTACGCACTTATCCATCTATATAAATTCAAAACAGTTCATAGAAACAGTCAAGGTCAGCTTAAAGTGACAAAGTGTCGATATAAAGAGAAAAGGACATAGAAGTCGAATATACAAATACATAATTTATATTAACAACGATTAAAAGAACCACAAACTAACCTTAACACATTAAATGCAGTACATTTTTAATAAAAAGGTACGATTACTGTAATAAAACGCTAAGGTCATAATATTATCTACCAACTGTGATACATATAGAGTATACGTCACTACACTTTAAAGTTATACGAAGAAAAATAATCACATCGATTGATTGTGTATGGTCAAAAAAGTTGCTAACATATCGTTCTTAAACTAAAGACAGACCATCGGACCTGTAGGGCGATGCAATATGTTAAAAACAAGTATGGCGATTACCCGCCCACTGCAAGCACAGTCAGTCATTTATATACTAAAGCTAACGGTAACGCATCGCAATGTCTCATCATCTCAACTTGCACGGGACCTCAACCGCCCGTACCCTCCGCATGAAATCCATCTGTGGGCGCGTCCTGCCTACAACACACCGATACAGTTAGCAAATTCTACAGAGGGTCACAGGATACCCGAAATAATGAAAAATACACGCGTACCTAATAGTAAATCAATGTAGAACTCAAACTTGAATCAGTCTCTTGTCGCATTGCGGGTTACAATAAACGATATCGTGCCGATTAAGAGCATCAGTGAAGGTGTGTAACTCGCAAACGATAAGGGAGCACTGACCCTCGTTAGCGTCCGCAAGGGCCCGCCGGAGGTGTTGTTTTGTATACTTTACATGTTGTAGGCGATGTAGATGGCATCGATCTGGTCGGAGAGGAAGCCGTCCCTCAGGTGCATGCGTTGTTTCTCGCCGCGCGAGTTGATGGGCACGACGCCCGGGTCGACCACCACGACGACGCCGACGATGAGGTGGTGCTCCTCAAGCACGGTGTTGGTCACAAGCGGCACGAGGTTCAGCGCCTCGCTGTCGTTGCCGTCCAACTCCACCACCACCACCAGCAGGTTAGTCCACGTGAACACGGCGCTGAAATCATATCGTACATACTTTGTTGTAACAATGTTGCGGTCGGTAGATCGAATCGGCTAACCTACGGTCAGTTTCAATAACCTATCTAGCCACGGTTTGTCCTACTGGAGATAGAAATTTGACCTTACTTCTATGGAGCTTACTTCAATATTCTATCTCTAGTATGAGAAACCGCGGATGGATAGATTATTGAAACTGGCCGTTAGTCGTAAAGCCATGTCGGAGACCTTCGGGCGACCTGATAATTTCGACACTCGAGTTGGTTACTAGCTCGTATGAAAAGAAAAGAAAGTAGCAGGAATAAGAATCATGAAAGTAGTTTACATTTCTATACCTCAACTGACAGCGCAGGCGACGCACCATCATCATCATCAGCAGATTATTATGTCCTCATTCCTAGGCAACAAGCCTTATCTAGTGAGAGAGCATCCAACACGCGGTCCCAATGCGGGTTAGCATAATTGGCTAGAGGCCAGCTCGTGTCCGAAGGCCTCCGACTTAATCTAACGACTGCTATCCTAAATCAACAACCAGAACAGCTTAACGTGCCTTTTTGTATATCTTTTGCTCGCGTTCACCTTTGATTTTTCACAGTTGAAAGAGACCAAATACCCAAGTACTCGTATTTGAAAAAAACGTCAACTTGATACCTCTACGCGTTCTTTACAAAAAGGGTCTTGACTCTTGACAAACAAACAGACAGATAGACAGACAGACAGACTACAAAGTGATCATTTAAGGGTTCCCTTTGAGGTACGGAACCTTAAAAAGAAAATGTGCATCTCCAAGAAGTGAATGTGTAAAACGTCTCACCATTCAGCAATTTTTTTGTGGCAGCGCATAACTGAATTCTCTATGTCGATGGGGTGGTAGCGCATGCCGCGCAGCATGATGGTCTCGTCGAGTGCGCCGACCACGAACACCGCGTCGTGCGTGTCGTGCCCGTCGCCGCCGGCCGCGCTGCAGCCCGACGCCAGCGATTCCGTGTCGCTGTCACGCATCAGCGAATCGTCGCCGCTCGCGCCGGCCTCCGTCCGCCGCAGAAACCCGAGGTACCCGGTGCGCGCGTAAACCTCCCCGGTGTTGCCCGTCACCAGCTGAGCGCTGAAGTGATCCGCGTAATCACTCTCGTCGCCGTAAATCGTGAAGTATCCGCTGGCATTATGAGGCGACTGCACCCAAATCTCTCCCAGGTGCGAATCGCCGCACTGACCCTTCGTCTCTGGGTTGGCCGTGATCACCTTGACGCCCGGCAGCAGCTTGCCCGACTCCATGAGGCAGAGTGAGTGCGGGCTGCCCCGCTCGACGAGCGAAACGCGATCGTTTCGTAGCGCGCGCAGGTCCACGTACACGGTGGACGGCTCGGGACTGGACGCGCCCTGCAGGCAGATGGCGATGTTCACTCGGCACCCAAACGAGGTGGACACCGCGCGCGGGCTCAGTCCCAGCGCCGAGAACAGCTTCGAGAACGAGTTGGTGAGATTGATGCGAGGCCGCTCTTCGGCGACGACCACGCACGTCCGCACGCATGCGAGGTTGATACCCTTTTGTTTGAGCTGGTTCACTGAACTGCCGAGCCCTTTGGTGCACAGCTCCATCACTCCGTACGAGCAAAACGTGTCGCGGACTTTGTACTGGGAGACAGCGCTAAGCCAGAGTCCAGGGTTGATCTCCACTTCCGAGGGTGGGATGAGGATGGAGTGATGTCCGGAATAGATGCTGCTCAGGCACCATAGAGCGAACCCAAGGCCGCAATAGGGGTCTAGGCACAGGGCGATGTGGCGCGAGGGGTACAGCTCACATGCGATCTTCATCGCGCGGCAGAGAGACGTGACGGCGGCGTGCGACATCTTAATGCCCGCCAACATGCCTGTCGTGGATACACTGAAGTCGAGATATGCGAGCATCTCGGCCGTCGGGGCACGGTACAGAATAGGCAGCTTTTTCTTGGGCATATCGTCCGTGTCCAGCGTGAGTGGCCACGACTTGCTATCCAGCACGTTGCTAGCTTCCTTGGAGCGCAGCAGTTTTATCACAGACTGGTTGGAGAGGACAAGCGTAGCCTTGCTCACGTCGACGATCATGCGTACTGTAGGCAGCGTCGTGTGCAGATTCTGCGGGTGAGGTGGGCGGATGGTGACCGGGACCGCGCCTACGT
Organism: Opisthograptis luteolata; assembly: GCA_931315375.2. Taxonomy (NCBI): domain Eukaryota; kingdom Metazoa; phylum Arthropoda; class Insecta; order Lepidoptera; family Geometridae; genus Opisthograptis; species Opisthograptis luteolata. The sequence goes on from OV928033.1 coordinate 11,433,077, forward strand.
ACAGACAGCCGTAGAAGGCGCAAATGAGATCAAGTCCCGGCGGGAAAATCAACGCCACATGGTCTCCGGTGTTTACTCGACCCTTCTCCAGCAGCAGGTTACCGATTCTCTCGGCTTTCTTGTGCAGCTCCGCGCACGTGAGCGTTTTGGCGGCGGCGCCTTTGCAATTGAGCAATGTAAATATAACATGGTCGGACGTGCTCTGAGCACGCCAACGCAAGATTTGCGAGATAAACTGATACTGAAACAAAAGTGTACACGATATAGAAAAGAAAATATTGTACGGTAAATGTTCTCATGAGAAAAGCCATGTATATTACCTTCCTGGCGGCATCAGAGTCGTCGGTGTAGCCCATGTCGCGGCCCTGAGCGGAGGCCAACCGGTTGCCTTGAACCAAATTGCCGACGATCACAGATGCGGGACCAACATCTGGAAACAATCAAGATTACGATTTAGCCCATAATAAACTACCTACAGTTTAAAAGGTAGACACAACGCGTTACCGGAATGTATCTCCCTCGGTTTGGGCAGGTTGGTGACACAAGTGTGCGGGCACATGAGCACGTTGGCGGGGTGTAGTGTGCCCTCGAGGAAGCGACGCTTGCACTCGCTGAGGTGGATGCCGCCGAGCGGCGTCTTCGGCAGGAAGTTGGGCTGGACGAGGGCCAAGCAGTAGATGCCGACCTGGTGGATAGAGTCCACCGCTTGCAGCACGCGAGACATCCATTGGAATGACTGTGGACAAGTAAATTTTTTTGACGAACAAAGTTTTGCTGAAACATGACGCATTTTTTATCATCCAATCCAATCTGTTCCCTTACATTTTTACCTAACCCCCAAAAACGAAAACCGTTTATCTACACCATACGTCCATGATTGGACATCTAAATAAATGCCAAGTTTAAACTCTTTTTTTAATCCAGTTGACTCGGAGAACATTTCATGTGACAGACGTACACGAGGGTTCGTTTTAAAACATCTTTTAAAGAGCGCCACAGAGCACACAGTCGTACCTCTTCCTCGCCACAGTCAGGCCGCTGCTCGGCCACTATGCAGATGCGTTCGTCTCGTAACACCCTCACGGAGAAGACGGCGATGCGGCCGCGGTAGATGAACTTCATGGGCTCCACGGCGAGCACGGTCGCGATGATATCGTCCATGTTGTGCTTGCGCCCGGTGACCGTCATCAAGCCGTCGCGGGACCCGCACACGAATACCAGTCCTGATGAAAAATGATTCGTGTTTGAACAGGATAATGCTACAAAGTTGGTGCCGTGTGCCCCCGCGTCTCTTCACTACAAGTCATCCCCGTTTTGTGAAGCTAAATATAATGTTGGATAAACACATCCTTTCTGTACACAGAAAGGATGTTCTAGCCTCTTGTCGTACCTGAATATAATCTCATCGTAACTGGACTGTGAGTGATGTTAGCTACGGTTATATACTTAGTAATACATCCGAAAATCTTGATGGTAAGCCCACGTAACAAATGGTTATCATCGCCTAATTATTGTGGTTGATTATAACCACTTCTGTCTGTTACTGTAATCGATACAATAACTAAAAATAAATTTGAAAGTAGAGAGCAGATTTCTTTATAAAAAAACAAAACAAAAAGATAAGTATAAATGCGAGAGGTTTCAAGTCAAGAGTGAACTTTCTATGCAAGCGTACTCCATCATACCGCTGAAGGGACACGGCGGATGTGGATCTACGCGAACTCCAGACTCAGAACTGGGCTGAAATCGCTCAGGGTAGAGAGGAGTGGCGCTCTCTCATTTAGGAGGCCAAGACAAGGCCACCTTCAAGTTAAGAACCTGTCGCCAAGCAGCCCCACTTGAGAGACAGTTTTCAATACAGATGTAGCGAAGCGTGGCACTTTCGACCACATCGTCACTTAACATCATGACTTGTATTCAAACGCTACCGTGTGACAGGTAAAAAAAGTGACGCAGGTCGCTGAGCCTTTGGAATTAGTTGGCTATACTCCATTATTGTCACTTATCATCAGGTGAGACTGTGGTGAAATGCTAACCGATTGATGAAAACACGAGCATAATTAGGCTAAATTCGTTGAGTATTGAAATAGGTAACAAGCCATAATAAATACCTTATCCATAAAACAATTAGAAATGCAAAAATTGCAGAAAATAAATGCAAGGGCATATCACATGAAGAAAATAGTTATTTACCCATTTATTATTATTTTTTTAACAAAATAGCATTGATGGGATATAATCAAAATGAAATCATTATGATTACTAGCTGTGCCCCGCGATTACACCTGCGTGGATTACAGTTTATCGCGATGAAAAGTATCTCATGTTCCCCAAGATTCAAACTATCTTCATAGCGATGATGGCTCAGTGGTAGTGACGTCGGCTTGCGATCCGTAGGACGTGGGTTCGAATCCTACAATGAGCTTGAGCTTTCGGTGAAGGAAAACATCGTGATGAAACCATAGCTTGGTGGTTGGGTATTTTCTAGTACTCGCCTGGCTAGCTACCACCCTCTTGTTAAGAATTTGTCGCCAAGCACCTATTGGTGTGTTCCGGCAGCCTCACTTGAGAGCCAGTTCCCAGTCCAGGTGTAGCGTGGCACCATCTTCGACCACATCGTCACTTAACATCAGGTGACTTGTGGTCAAACGCTACCCTGTAAATAGTAAAAAAAAAACTCCATACTAAATATCATCAACATCTGTTCACCGGTTTAGGCGACAAAAATTAACAAACAAACAGAGAGAGAGAGAGAGAGAGAGAGAGTTACTTTCGCATCCATAATCTTATATAGTACTAGTTGCGCCCCGCGGTTTCACCCGCGTCTTCACGTTATCCCGCAGGGACTTTTTTCCGGGATAAAAAGTAGCCTATGCGGTAATCCAGGGTTAAGCTATCTGCATTCCAAATTTCATTCAGATCCGTTCAGTAGTTTTTGCGTGAAAGAGTAACCATCCATCCATCCATCCATCCATACATACAAACTTTCGCGTTTATAATATTAATAGGATAGATGTACTCGTTTTGCCAACAAAATGAGATAGCGCCAATAAAATATGATATTATGAGGACAGCGTGAGCAAATATATAGAAGCTTATTTGTTCATAAATGGCGGGTATTCGCTAGCTTTTTTGAACTTCTGAATCCATTTTTCCTCGGATACATTTATCCTCTAGAAAAAGTTGCGCAGTCTCTCTCCGCAAGAGTACCTATATCGCAAAAAGAATATCGCATTTTTTATAGCCAATAGACAATATATTTGTTTGTGGCAAAAAACAGTTACATACACTTCACACAACACGTGTGCGTTTTTCGCTTCGTTACGCAGTTACTAATTTTTTAAAATTTTATTTATTGCCTACTAGTAGCGCCCCGCGCCACCTTTTCCGCGATAAAAAGCCTGGCTATGTATTAATCCAGGATATACGCTATCTCAATTATAAATTGCATCAAAATTGGTTAAGAAGTTACTGTGATATGTGGTAACAAACATTCACACACACACACAAAGTTTCGCATTTATAACATTAGTAGGATCATGTCGCAATTGAACGTTTCCGATATGCTATTCAAGCTATTACCAGCGCATGGATTTGATTTGTTTTAATAGTAATTAATGTAGAATAATGTAACGATTGTGTATTCAGTTGTTTGTACAAACATTACAATGTGAAATTGGGCTCTTTACAATCAGTTTTCTTTTTTAATTCGGCCTGCTTGATAGGAAGGTGTCACCGTCGCTTATGGATATTAGCAATACCAAAGCGATGCGAATGCGTTGCTGAAGAACTCTTTTGATACGTTCGTATAATTTAATAGTATTATAGATATTCGTCATGCGAGAGCGAAACAAAGCGCAATCACAAAAGGACGTATTAAATAGAGTCGCAAATAAGAATTCACTTTAACGCGCGTGTACATGAATTTGCAATATTGAAAGCTTTTCTATAACAATCGAACCTATATGTATTTTGAGTTTAATTTTGCTATATTGAGTATCTCCGACACCATGTGTTTACGCAATACCGGCGACTCAGCTGTTGTGTTCGGGAAGTTACGACACTATTGGGATTAGTAAAATCGGTTTAGCAGTAAATGTGTCACAAACATTACAACTCGGAATCTTAAGTAAAATCGCATACATTATATAGTTAGATATGGTTAGGTGGTTCCGATCCAATACGTTAGTAAGTCTTGATGATGGCTCAAGTAAGAATTAATATTATAAATGTTACCTCAACCACTATAGCTAATTAATTTAGTTTTTGTTTTGCAGTTTTCGCCCTCGCAGCGTTTATCTCCTTTCCCGTACGATGAAGAACGCATTTACAGCACGCATCAGGGCTATCTCAACATTCATATGTCGCAACGCGATGAGATTATACTTATTATGTTGGGACTTAAGCATCGAACCCCGTAGCCGTATCAAAATCAGCTCAGTAGTTCCCGTAAACAGCAATAGAAAGATCATCATCGATTTGGGTTTAGTAACATTCAATATCAACGCGCAGCAAAGTTCGGATTCAACCGTAGACCCGCTAAAACTGAACAAGCGTCGCGTGTGAACACACAGTCTTCAAAACTTGTCCACTTGTGATCCGTAGGTCGTGGATTTAAATCTTGCAATGAGCTTTAGCTTTCGGTGAATGAAAACATCGTAATGAAACCATAGCTTGGCAGTAGAGTGCTGTCTTGCCTGACTAACTGCGGCCCTCAAGTTAAGAATCTGTCGCCAAGCAGAAATATATCCGTGTGTTCCGGCAGCCCACCTAAGTGCCGTCTATGTGTAGCGTGGCATCACCTTCGACCGCATCGTCACTAAATATCAGGTGTGTTATGCTCGACTAGTGAAATGGCAACACATTCGGCTTGGAAGAATATGATGTCTTGAAAAGGCGCATTTACAGTGTTATTACTTAAAACAGAAATAAGAATAAGGTAATGTTGTTGATTCTAATTCGCATTCTCAGTAAGAAAAGAACAACTATATTTTAAGACCTTCAAAATTTAGCTTCATTTCAGAGAATGCTCGTTAGAATCGACACCACTAAGATACGATATATTGCATATTGCACACAGTTACTTAAACTTGCACCAGTTTGTTCAGGTCTTAGTATCGCAAGAAGTGGAAAACGTGGAGAAATAGGAAAAAAAGAGGAGTAGGATAAGGACGAGGAGTAGGATAAGGACGAGGAGTAGGAGAAGGAGTGTGAGGAGTAGAAGGAGGAGTCGGATAAGGAGGACGAGAAAGAGGAGAAAAGGAGGAGTAGAAGGAGGAGTAGGATTAGGAGGACGAGAAAGAGGAGAAAAGGAGGAGTAGAAGGAGGAGTAGGATTAGGACGACGAAGAGAAAAAAGAGGAAAAGGAAGAGTAGGAGAAGAAGGATGTGTAAGAAGAGGAGTAGGAAGAGAAGGAGGATGATTAGGTGAAGAAGGAAAAGTAGGAGAAGGATGTGGAGAAAGGGGAGGAGAAGCAAAAGGAGTAAGAGTAGGAGATGGATGTAGCAGAAGATAATTAGGAGAAGCAGGTGGATATGGAGGAGGAGGAGAAAGGGGAGTAGTAGTAGGAGAAGGAGGAGGAGGACGAAGATGAGGAAGAACAGTAAGAGAAGGAAGAAGATGTGACGGCACAGCTTTTGTAAAATATGTAAAACTGAAGTCCTTACCGCCGGGTCCAAGGAATCCGAGCAATCCACTCCGCACGTAATGCTCCTCCCCGATAGGTTCCCCGTCAGCGTCAAGCGGCCGCACGCGGAACACGGTGTTGGTGAGTCCCGGCAGGCCCCAGTAGCCGGAGCCGGTGGCCCCGGACAGAACGCAGATCTCGCCAACCTCGTCCGTCTTGCACAGGAACGAGGGGCCCTCCATTTTGACTACTACGATCACGCCTGGAAAGTAAAAATCGCTTTAGCTTAGTAAGACTAATATAGGAACCTTTTTGGAATACCTTTACTTTTGGAATCAAAATTCTCAACTTGTAATTTTTTTTGTTTTGTGGTGTTCGAGTTTTCGCAGTACTTTCACTAAACGAATTCTAAATGAAACCCTTTGCCCCTGAAAATCAGGGTACGATCCCTATTTTTATGTATTCCTATGAGTTTACTTATACTTTATTGTTGAACGTTTCTTGCCTGTTTTGTAACTGGTATGAGTAGCTTGAAACAGCGCTGAAGAAAAACATCGCGAGAAAACTGGCAAGTTCAAGAATCACAACATTCAAGGTCATGCGACATCTACCAACCCGCATAAGGTCCGTGTGTCCATTACGGCCCATATTCTCTCTCTGATAGTGGGAATTTCATGGCTGGTGACGATGATAACTGTCGAGTATGTACTTACATGATGGCATAACTTGGCCGCAGTCCTGGAGTGTCAGCGAAGTGAGCGAGTTCTCTGCGTCGACGCGGACTACTCCGTACGACAAGCCGGACATAGACAGTACGCCGCGGCCCGCAGACGAGCCGCCGCGGCCCGCACGCCTAACGCACACCGTCATCGATTCGCTGGAACACGCGCACGGGCAGATCGCGTCACCACGCACACCTGAAATACGACAACAAAACGTTCCAGCAGCTAAAAACACAGTACTGCAACCGATAAAATACATAACATCCTAGAAAAATGTACAGACATCAAGCTAATATTTAAAAAAATATACACCTTGACTTATGAACCTTCTTTCTTTTTTTTAGTTAGTTTATTCAACCGCTGCCTGTTAGCATATATTTTAGAAAAAAGCAACTTGGATCAATTACACATCTCTGAAAATAAATTTATACGTTTAAGACTTTTGTCTGCTTGTTAGGTACTCATACTTATAAACTGGCAGCGATTTTCTGGTTCCAATAGCGTAAGTAAATTCCCATTGTACTATGTACTATGTTGTATTAGATAGGAGCGCAGGGAAATCCATAATAAAGTGAAAAATGTCACGCGTAAATATATAATTGGATTCTTACCAAAATCAGGGGTTCAGCGTTTCCAAATGTACAGTAATATATGTTACCTTTGCTCTGAAAGACCGACAAGAACTGGTCGCAAGAAGACAGCGACCAGGGGTTAGCGCCGTCAGCAACCAGCAAGACCCGCAGAGAAGACAGCGAGATCTCTTTGTGGTCGCGAGTCGCCAGCAGGCCCCAGTGAAGGTCGCGCGACTTGACTATAGCGACGGATGCCCTAGAAAATTTAATAACACGTATAGATTTCACGATCCCGAACACCACACCTGAACTGGGAACTGGCTCTCAAGCGAGACTGCTGGAACACACCGATAGGGGCTTGGTGACAGATTTTAACTTGAGGGTGGTGACTGAACTGAACTGCAATCCATTCACGTTTTTTGGTGTAGCATTGAGATTTAAAAGGTTTGCTGCGGTGGGACACTATGTATACTAGAAAACAATTCAAGTAAAGTTAAAATTAATTGATTTCTATTAAAACATAGTTCGTTGGATTCAATGCAATTTTAGTAGCAGAAGTAGAGCAACTTGTCAAAGAACTCATCCAGAGAAGTGTTGTATACCACCTACAGTATTTCCAGTGATAATACAAGGAATAAAGAGATTGAACATCTCAATTACATTTAAAAAAAACTGCCACTAAGCAGCGTTGCTGTTATTTCGTTTGAAGAGTTGAGTGCCGGTAAATTACAGACCTACGCGGTTTACAATAAATGACTCAACGGTTACATGGTGACTAACGCAATGCAGTGCCACGTAGGGCATGCCCATAGGACTTAACCTATGAGGTAATGCGTCATTAAAGGCGAAGTGATGGTTACCGTATAACACCAGGTGGGAAATCAGCTAGTTTGAACCAATTTTGTATGAATTACATATAGATTCACCACTACAGCAAACATACCATGGACTAAGTAATTGAATCGTGCCGTGGAAGGTTATGTATCTATTAATACGACAACGTTGGAAGTACTCGTTGTTTGGAATACGCCGGGTGTTATAAAGATAACGACGCTCGTATCAGATACTTGTATATCAAAGTGTACTAACCTTTTTCACCTATACATTTGTCATCGTACCCTCATTGCCCCAACAGCTCCAATCTAAATGACCTCTATACTGTTGCTCCCTTTTGGGTGCCAGTAGGTTAACACTGCGCTACAACGTATAAATAACATTTCAGTTGTCTCAGCGTGATTTATCTTTTCTGAAAATGATAGCGACACCGCTACACAAATACACTAAACCAACTGAAGTAAGGACATGATGAAACTCTTCTTATGGCGCCATCTTCTTCCAAAGGTCATATCATAAAGGCGATCCTTATTTAGGAGGCTTTTGCTGGGAACAGGAATCTTGTACTCATTTTGAACCATGTCAGAAGATTTTTAAGGCATGGCGTATACATGAGGTACGTCTTCTTCCAGTTCTTCTACATTGTGGGATGTTACCTTGCATAATAAGTTGGAGCAGGTGTCATGTTTCTCGTAACATATAGAATAGTAAGAATTATTGCACATGTGGTGTACTTACCGGTACTTTGTGATCATGTGCATCCAGGAGGCCGGGCTGACCTTCATCAGCGCGTAGGGTATAAAGATGACGTGCATCCCGTTGAGCACGCTCGCGAGGACGGCGTGCCACAAGCCCGTCTCGCGCTTAAAGTCGAGCACGCACACCATGTGCTCGCCCTCCGTGTAGTTGCACGCCACGGACAGCATGCGGCAGTGAGCCAACATTGAAGCCCTGGAAAAGGTGATTTCTACTTATAGATACATTTTACGTTTGTTACTCTTAGGCCGTCCGCACACGAGTCGTAAGCGTATCGTAAAAACGCAACGAGATCTGCTGAGCAATGAAAATCTCTTACGCTACGTTGCGACACCACTTCGTCTGTGGACTTGTTTGAGCATGTACGTGCTCAAACTGCTCTCGTACTGGGCGCGTATTACGATACGTGTTGAGGGGCTAACGCTTCTTAAGCGTGACCTCAATGCCAATATAAAGTCGGCATAGCGCGGCGCCACCTTTAACAACATCGTCACTTAGCATCAGATGACTTGTGATCAAATGCTACTAAAATAAGTTTTTTTTTATCTTAAGTTTTTATTTTAGCACGAGTTGTACATCAGGATTTAAAGCTGCGGTTATGACGGAATGTATAATATGGCCGGGCAAGATCTGTCTAAATCGAATTGTTTTTACCAATACGTCCTTCTCAGACGAAATTCTGCTAGACGGATGACAAAGCGAAACATACTAAATTTACTATCACAAAGTTTAGCATAAAACCGCACAATTAATATTAGTAATAAAATAGCCATCGCCAGAGATAGATGGCGTCAATCGGCGGGAAACTTGTGAGCTAGTGACGCATGTAACGCGCCACTTGTGCAAGTTGCACACAAACGCTGCTAGATTTTCTCTCATACAAGGTAAATAGTAATGTAGTTTGGAACCTAGCGTTCCCGCTTCCGAGTTAGACAGCTCCGAGTTGTTGTTCTCCGCATCGCGCTAGATGGCGTCTGGATGCACAACCGATCAGGAAGAAAAGTTTTGCGGAGTTCAGTACCGCCGTAACTTTTGACGCTGACGCCGTCACCAGTTTACCCGCAGCACCAACTCTGAACTTTGTTCGTGGGTATTTTATTAGCTTTTCAACCGGTTCCGCTCTCCGAGGACCGCGAACCGATCGCGTGTTTATTAACTGTTTCTGTTTACATGCTTTATAGAGCTGTATGTATATACATTTGATTCAGAAAACAAATAGAATGGTTGACTTATGACACGAGCTGTGATTGATGTTGAGGTGCGCGGTAAACCACGCTGCGTACCTACACAATGACATGTTTATTTTTACATTTTGTATGACTCGAAATGTTTGCTACTACCGAGTACTTTTCGCTAATATTTTAAAATAGATAAGAATTTCCTGGGAAACGCATTCCGCTTGGAATGGAAAATTTATTGTCACGTAATACGATAAATCTAATGACATAACATTGGTATGGAGGAATTAAAAGTATTCTACACAAAAAATACGCGAATAGCATTGTCCCAAATATTTAGCCAGAACTGAATGAATTAAAAGATTAAAAGAACAATAGTTGAGGGTGGTAGCTAGCCTGGCAAGCACTAGAAAATGCCCTACCACCAATCTTGTTTCTCCTTACCGAAAAAACTCAACCTCATTGTAGGACTCAATCTCACGGCATGTCCTGTTCGTTAGCCTAAGTCACCACCACTACGCCATCTTGACTTAATAATTACTTACAAGCGGTCTCGTGATGGTATACCTAAAGTACGCCAAAGAGGCTTTGAATCATGTATTATTTATTTTAGTCTATTACGATGACCAACGACACCGTCGTATAGTAGAACCAGTAGGTAATAAATATTGCCCCAATTTTATTGTGTTCGTCGACGTCTAACGAAACATTCTTTCAAGTATTTGATAACAACACGAACCTTGGCTCAGAAATTAACTGTTCAGGGCGAGCTACGAAATATTTAGCAACCGGTTAATAGGTGCGCAAATATTAAACGATAAATTTCAAGTACCGACCGCTGTCTCTTGTTAATTCAGAACTGTGCAAGTGTTTACTGCATTATTTCATTAGTTGTGTTTCTAAAGGGAGTTAATATAAAAAATAATGTTTCGAAACTTTGTTGATATTATTAATTTCGGTATGCCCGCGCGTTTTTGTTTTGTTACAAATTTCATCCTTATTTAAAGCCTATTTATTTATTTATTTATTTATTAGCTCACCAACACAGTGTACACTCATACATTCGCAGATTTATAACAATTCATATAAGCTTAAAACCAAATGTCACAGCATTGACAGGTGAGGACAGCATGCATTAAAATAATAATGAAAATTATTTTTTCATTTGAGCGAGTAACAAAGAATGTGGGTTGTTAAAATAGTTAATACAGAGGATATAAAAATTACAACAAAAAAAAAAAATATATAATTATTTTAAAGCTGACTTAGTAGAAATTAGATTGAATTTAGATTATGAATATATTATACATACTATGAATTACAAAAAAAAAAAAAAGTTATATAAAATGTTATTTTAAAACAAAACATTTCTAGAAACATCAGGTAATCAGAGTCTTCTTAAAACAATGAATTTTGTCGACAAAAATGTCGACTTCTTTAGTTTTAGAGATGGCCTAAAAACAATCCAATTATTTTTAAATCATTTTCTTTACAATTCATGCGGTAGAGGGTTAAATTTTACCATTTCACCTTACACGAAATATCTTTTCTTAGTACGCGCCTATGTTAATTATGAGCGGGGTCAAAATTTTTGTATATAGAGCCACGTATACCTAGAGGGGTGTGAAGCAAGGAGACCCGCTATCACCAAAAATCTTCATAGCTGTCTTACAACATATAATGAAAGACCTAGACTGGGGCAAAAAAGGAATAACCATAGAGGGAAAAAACCTCAGCAACCTTAGATTTGCCGACGATATAGTCCTTTTCGCTAAGACATCAAAACAACTAGAGGAAATGCTGACAGAACTAAGCGCTACTAGCGAAAATGTAGGTCTACAACTAAACACCTCAAAAACAAAGGTAGCTACCAACGGTACGAAGAATCCAATACTATTAAATCAAACACCTATAGAATACGTAGAGAGCTATATCTACCTCGGAAAACAAATATCATTTAAAAACACAAGACATCTAGATGAAATAGACAGGAGAATAAACATGACCTGGAAAAAATACTGGAGCTACAAAGAAATATTAAAATCAAAACTTTCAATCAAACTCAAGAAAAAAGTGATGGATTCGAGTCTATTACCCTGTTTATCGTACGGTGCCCAAACCTGGATCTTTAACAAAAGCACCTTGTCAAAAATACGTACCTGCCAACGGGCTATGGAGAGAAGCATCCTTGGCATCAAGACCATCGACAAAATCAATAGTAAAAAAATCAGACACAAAACCAAAGTCATAGATGCATTACAACACGCACAGCGTTTGAAGTGGAAATGGGCAGGACACATCGCCCGCTCTCCAAAAGAAAGATGGCCTAAACTGGTAACAAAATGGACCGGTCCGGGAGGCAAAAGACAAAGGGGTAGACCAAAAGCTCGTTGGATAGACGACATACTTCTATTGGCAGGAAGAGACTGGATGAAAACAGCCAACGACAGGAAGAAATGGGGGCAACTGGAGGAGGCCTATACTCGAAAGGGGCCATGACATGTCAACCCTACATAGTTATTTTCTTTATATATATACATACATATTTTAATGTCATGGAAATTAAATAAAAGGCTTATTATTATTATTATTATTTTTATACCTAGATCTTCTTCTTATAAGAAATCTAAATAGTGGGAATGATAAAAAGCATTGTTTCTTGGGTAAATTCACGTAAATTGTACACTTTCTGAGACACATCATTTTTTATCACTCATGTGACGTTTAGTTCAAATATAGGAAATATGTCTTAAACATAAGTACTTGTACATATCTATTAAAAAAATAGTTTTTTTAGAGGCTACGAAAAAGTTTTACAAAATGGCGAATGTTTAGGTATGCTAATTCGGTTACATCATGCTCGTACAAAATTATTAAAATGCTAGGATCATCAGTTTTCGTTGATACACTCAGGACACTAGTGAAAAATTCCTTCTCTAAATATGTGTATAAACTGCACAGGTGTTTACTTAACTACTGAGACGAGTAGGTTGTTCGCTTGACGGTAAGCAAAACGCATGCCCGTTTTCAAAAGCAATATTACTCAGTATCAGAACTTAATATTGTCACGTATACCGCGAGGAAACTTACATAAACTTATAACCAACCACTTGTGCTTCAGAATATGATCCCAAGCTTCTCGGTGCTCGTTGTGATTCACAACGTTGCTAGATATTATTATGGCAAAAGGAATGGCCGTTTAACAATGGTCTCGCATTAGTCAGAGGTTCCTTGAGCGCGACTCCACCGTGCCGCTAGATGGAATCTTATCAAGGTCCCTAAAGCTCATGACTATTTAACGATGTCTAAAAATGAAGTAAAGAAAATGACAAACACACATGCGTTTGGCACAATCTATTTACTATGTGATAACGTTACAATCTTGTTGAAGTTCGAGTCGGTAAAAGTTTGAGCTACTAGACGCCGTTCCGTAACTTCAGAGGGCCACCTAAGTAATTCCTAAGTAATTTTTGTATGATTATAAATTATAGCTTTTATAACAGCGTTTGACCACGGTATCACCTGGTGTTAAGTGAATAGTAAACACGATAAGCCTATAACATTAACCCTCATTTAGAAAAGTTTTCAGAGTGGCCCTAATATTAAATAAAAAATTGAACGGCGTCTACACAAGAAAGGTCTAGAACGTTACATCATCAACGAAATAGGTAACTAGGAAAAACTTGCAAAAGGGAAATGCACAATAAGCCCTAGGCGAGATAACAGCGCAAGATATAAGTACGTAGCGCCGCACAAAGCATTAAAACAAGTCGGTGAAAAAGTGAAGAGCGCGGCTTCTGACATCAAAAGCAATGCACGGCATATTATGTTTGTCTTTGTTAGGACAAAAGTCATCTTACCTGGTGTTGAGCGACAAAATGGTCAAAGAAGGTAATTACGCTAAGCCTAGAATAGGACTGGCTTTCAAGGACTGCTGTCGGAACTTACGACTTGTTCGTCATTATACCCCTAAGCATTACTATTATTATGACATTTGACAGAGTCCTGCAATGTTTCAAGGAGCAAGAGATAGTGTAAGTGTAAACATACACACACATTACACGAGTTACTTTTATACTGTACAAAATCGCGTGTTTACAAAAACATGAATGATGAGAACTTGCCAAAAATTTCGTAATAATATTGGTTATCACGGTAGGTGGTAAATTACAGTCCATAAATGTCTCTCTTTGTCTGAGAGCAAGCCTGAGTTTCAACAGCGAACATGTAAAATGGCGATGATGATGAAGTGTTTAGTATTGGCTCCTATGTGCATAACTCATTTTGCAATCTTTAAAAACATGACGCAGAAACGGGTAATGCAAAACACACAGTGAAGCGCGTCCCATGCGTTTGCTATTAAGATGACTGAGTTCAAACCACGGCATTAACTATTCAAATCTTATGCAAATTACGAGTAAGCTAGTGACGGCGAGCTTACTAGTTTTCTGCTTATCCGCTAAGTGGGCGTCGGCGTTATTTTCTTAGGTAGCTTTTGCTATTCGTAGCTGCACATGTTACCTGCACTCAGCCGCACCGTCTGCGTCTTTTAGATTACTGACTGCAGCATGTTGCACGACAGATATAATAGACAGTGACGAGGCGAATCGACTTCAGATTATATTATTTGGTACGAATCAAAATTTCATCAAGATTATATCAATTTCATTTGGGATTGCGCAAATAACAAATTCAGGGAATCTATCCACAACAATTCACATGTTACAGTAAACGTGGTGGCTCGACTCTAAATAATATTTGGCACAAACCAAAAGTTCATCAAGTTTAAATCAATTCTATTCTAGAATATGCTGGATACAAATACACAGAAACAATAACAAAACAGTCCATTCATTATAATGGACCTAAATACCAAGTCTCCCACCTTTCAATAAAGTTGACACTTACCTGGTAACTATGACTCCCATGGCGGAGCCGTCAGCCGCAGAAGTATGCTCGATGTGCGCGGGACTCTCCTCGGAGGGGCGAGGAGGGGGGATCCAATCTCGAGGGGGGCGGGGGAGCTTCTCAGTAGACACCCACTGAAGGGATGGCCAGCCACGGAAGGAAGCGACGTCACCAGAAGACGTTTTTGGTAAACCTATTCAAAAAAACTATCGGTTACAGAATCTAAAAATCCGACGATCTGTTTTCGAATTTACTATGTCAGCGAAAATAATGTGCACAAAGCAAATTCGTGGAAAATAGCACGTGCCGAATACACTGTGTATTTATAGAATCCTTTTATTCAGATATTTCATTTAGTATCCATTATTTCGGGAGTGCTAGCCGGGCTTATGTCTCACTAACTCCGTTAAATTTTCAGTTATATTTTATTTATCCTGACACTATCCGGAATGCTACGAATAAAACGGATAAAAGTAGCATACATACATTTTGCATTAGAATTTTGCAACCAAAAATATCTATTCCCTACGAAATTCAATGCAGCTTAAAACGAATTAATCAACCGTGTACATTTGCGGACTGGAAAACTAATTGCTTTACAGCGAAATGCGAATTTAGTATTCACATGATAATTAAATAACAAACAAGAGAGGTTTGCATCCGGGGCTTTTCCGTGATAGTATCGAACAACTAAATACATGCTTATGCAGTTGCCATTCGATGATTTATTAACATACACATAGGGCCTCCCCTCTTGAACGCCACCATGAACGGCTATTAGCCATTTGCATCCATCCTTGCGACTGTCACAATGTTGTCGGTCCACCTACCTACAGAATGTCTTCCGGTTCGTGGTCGCCACTCGAGAACCTTTCTTCCCCATCGGTTATCGGTTCGTCGAGCGATGTGGCCTGCCCATTGCTACTTCAACTTGTAAATTCTGAGAGCTATGTCGGTTACCTTGGTTCTTCGGCGGATTTCTAGTATTACTTATAGTTATTAGTTAGTACAAATAGTTATTTTTAAAACACTTTTTACATTCAGGTCACAGGGTACATCGCCAACACTCACCCTTAAGACAGGCATCCGAGGTAAGCGCATATTGCACGCTGCATGATCCAAGCAGGAACCCAACCTGCTGCAAGCCCGCATCTCTGCGAGTCAGCGGTACTTCTATGGGGACCGGTACCACGCCCGCTTGCAGGCACCCATAGAATGCGCACACGAAGTTGATCGGATCATTGTTAGGGTACACTAGAGCCACGCGATCTCCCGGCTTGATGGAGTTATCACCGGCCAGAGGGCCACCGCTACTGTTTTTAGACGTGAACGTCTTGTTGAGCAATGCGTGAGCAATTTTGAGCGAACGGCTAAGCAGCTTTCCTAAAACAAAATTTCAATGATGATAATTTATTACTACTTTTGCAGGCCATATTGTTCCATTGGTCAAAGACTCCCCTCTCTCTTTCTGCCTGTTCGGGTATCGTCCGTCCGGATTTTCGACCTTCTGCCCGGACTTCGTACGGCCTTTTTATATGTCAATTTTCTTTACTCAGATGGGTATTAAATCAGTTTCAATTTTTATTAAACAAATAGACATTCAATCTAATGTGCGAGTGGGATTATTTATATAATTTTGTGACTACAACTCCTTGACTTTTTGTTGAGTTTTCGGCTTAATATCAACTTTTAATTATTTTTTATTCGAGTATCATCCTAATTTGTGTGGTTGCGCCTTTGCGTAAGAGTCAAGCTCCCCCTCTGCCTATACTTATATATATAGTAATATAATTATGAATCGATCTGTTGTCCTAAATATTGCTTGTTGTGTGTTGGTATATATGTTAACATAAATTATTTGCGTAATTAAGACGTCTTAAACACGTGTCAATGACGCGCAAAATGTCTTCACGGCTGACTAGGGCCCAATCACTACGCCTCATCAAAGTAAAGGATTCCGACGTTTCAGCATTGAAATAACTTGATCTTTGCATAAAAATTCATGAAATACATTGTTTTTGAACTTCTCGAGTGATATATGAAATGATAACACAACTTTTCACCGAATTACTTTAACACTTTAAATGCGAGTATTTGTGAGCGAGTGTGCATACCTATAAATAAATAAATATCGGGGACCATTGGCACAAAAATTGACCTATATATTTGTTACTTCTTCACGTTGAAATGGCCCAACGTATTCGAGAGGAACTTGTGATGGAAATAGCTTACTGGATTAACAAGCTTCTAAGTACGACAAGTTACACTATTAGATAGGTAGCAGTTCAGTTGAAATTCTTACCGTAAGTTAGAGAGTTGCTGAGCTTTCCATTGGGGTCCAGAACAGTAGCAATGTTAGCCTTGAAAGACGCCGTTCCGTATCTTTGGAGGGCCGCTTCTAGGTTCCTAGGTAGCCCAGCGGGGACCACAAGCTGCTCCCCCACTGCTGGAGTCATGGTTCCTCCTTCAGGCTTCGGTGCGTTGGGATCTTTGGGATTAGCAGCCAGCTCGAGTTCGATGTCATCATCTTCATAGAACTCCGGCAAAGGGCGACGCTTAGGTCGTTTCAACGTGTTGAGAAGCTGCTGAATTTTGGCAGATACCTGGGTGGGGAAATGGAATAGTAACACAAAGCCGGCTTTTTTCTTTTAATATTTTACAGGGTACTGTTTAACCACAAGTCACGTGATGTTATGTGACGATGTGGTCAAAGGTCACGCTACACCTTGATTGAAAACTGGCTCTCAGGAGAAGCTGCCGGGTCACGCCTATAGGTGCTTGGCGACAGATTTTTATCTTGAGAGTGGTATATATCTAGCGAGGCGAGCACTAGAGATTGCCCTGCCACGTTGGTTTCATTGCGATGTTTTCCTTTACTGAATGTTGGTCTTTACATAACTCAATCCCGCGACTTACTGATCGCAAGTCAACGTCACAGATCACGAACTCATCGCTTCTAACCGACCTATTTTCTATTTCCTAAGTACTCACCGAACGAACAAGGTCAACCGTATCAGTAAATGTACTTGTATATGCGTCTGATTGAGAACTTTTAACAAAGCTACCGAAATTAGAAAAACTCTAATGGCTGTTCTTTGTATTTTTCCTGTCTTATAATTTTTGTTGGTATACTGATGTAACTATGGCAGCTGTTTCCAAAACTAAAGATACTAATTATATAGATTGCAAAACAAAAAAATTACGACGGGACTGTATAAATGTATAGCTAATAAAGCTAGCACTAAGCTCTCCTGCCATGAACTACACAAAAGCGTCACAAGCACGGCGAAACCGCAAAGCTTTATAAAATAACGTTATAAAATTTCAATGCCTGGCAAAGGGAATATCAACACCAGTACGTTGTGCTTGGTTTCTAATTAAATTTTCTAATTACGGTAGAACAAAGCGTAAAAACAAAAAAAGGGGCGACGTTTTCGAGGCTCAATTTATCGTAAATATTATATCGCACAATATAATAATAAACGTAAAAGATTAGAGTTACTCTATCGCGGCAAAGAACTGAAAGAAATTTATTTATAACTGAAACAGATCATACATAATAATGTTATCCTGTAAATCAACGCGGACGATGCTACGAGCGCAATTGGTACAGTCAACGACAAAACTCGCTGAACTATCACTCTTTTTTCTATTATCCTCATCATCTTAGATACCAATTTTTACCTCATCACCACTTAAAATCAGGTGTGTTATGTTATGGTCAAAATGATACCATGTAAAATGTAAAAAAAACAATAATAATTACTGATTTGAAACACATTTGGAAAATCGAGAACGATCAGCTACTTTTGTCGCTGACTGTACTAGCTTCAACTTAGTCAGCACTGTCGAAATGTAAAATAACATACCTTCCACCTGCCAGTGCCGGTGCCGGAGTCTTCAGGCTGCGAGTAGCACTGCACCCGGTCTGCCACGGCGCTGCCGCCGCGGGCAATGCGCGCCGAAGACGCGGTGTGGGTCACATCTGGCGGGACATCTGAACAAGTAACTTTTAAGTTAGAACAACGCGTAAAAGAGAACACTACAGCTATCGCTTTTCCCGCATTCTGCACTCGTGCCCTTTTCTCTTAGGGGATCTTCAAAAAGAAGTGAAAGTGACATACCGAAAGCGGCAGAATCTAAAACGAATCAGATCCATATAGATCAGTGGGTGTCTGAATAAATGTGTGTGTAATGTGTTTTAATAATTCATTTATCAGAATTATAAAAACTAGAAATTTGGTATTTAAATACCTCACTTCTGAAGATGCTAACAACAACTTTTTTCGGGGAAATATCGATGGTAATTTTAATGAAACAAATACAAATTACGCGTGTAGCGCCAAATAGTTCCAACGAA
This sequence comes from Opisthograptis luteolata, assembly GCA_931315375.2. NCBI lineage: Eukaryota > Metazoa > Arthropoda > Insecta > Lepidoptera > Geometridae > Opisthograptis > Opisthograptis luteolata. Next base: position 11,452,033 of record OV928033.1, read on the forward strand.
TTTAAATTCAAATGTATAGTCAAATAAATAAATGTACTTTTATGATTCACAGTACAAAAATAGTGTGACTCACACAACTTTCAGCTCTTCAATGAAGTAGATACGTTTGCTCGATCGGAAAATTAAACGCCAACTCTGGCAACTTTTTAGTTTTGTACACGTAGCAGCAAAGGAAGAGGATTACAGAAGCAATCGAAACAGGAGGAATGAGTATGTCGCACCATATTCCATTGGTGATCATGTCCGAAGTAGACAATTACCACAGTAGATACAAGGGATCAGTAGCTCAACTAAGAAGAAACATCCGAGTCTTAGCGCGTCCGTGTGTAAGCGCTCTTTACACAGGCGGGTTAAGGTAGCGCGTGTCACGTTGCCGTGAGCACTCGTCCTTAACGTAGTGATTAAATTCTCTTTAATTATATCGTAATTATTATGATACATACAATTAAGTACCTACTACCTTCAGTTTGTATTGACCCTATTTATAATAGTAGTCTAGAATCAAGTTTTTTTTGTGTTTGTAGGGATGAAGGGGATAATGTCTGGAACTATTGACCCTAATTTTATTCTTTTTATGCCGATGGAAAGTTAGTCTATTCCTGAGTGCGGTAAAGTATGTTTCATTTTGATAAAAAGTAGTTTATAGTACGAAATTACTGTATTTGTAAATCATGTCGAAGAAAAACGAGCTGGCTGTTTTATTGACGTGCACTGATTAAATGGTCTGATTTATATGCGCACTATGTTTAGCAAACATATTGGTATTCATTAGTTCTATTAAAAAAAGTGCACAACATACCGTAGCTGAGATCTGTACCATAGAGCTAAGGTATGTGAAACTGGCAAGAATAATTTATTCAATCTAGTCTAGTCCGTACAATTAATTTTTAAATTTCATTTCAATTTCATTTTATTCGCCTAGTTCTTATATAAGTTGGCTGGTAACCCAACTCGAGGACCGAGCGTAGCCAATTAATTTCGAGGACTACTGCTCCGTATGCCTATTGTGGATACAATCACAGTGTACATTTTGCACTGGATAACAATAATAGAATATTTATGAAGAAGACTACAAATCCTTCTAGAACGCTTAAATTGTAGCAATACTGACTATATTTATGTTCCCTACTCAACGAAGTGGATTTATTTCATTGATGATAATATATAAAGGGTGTTAACGTATAAAAGTACGTACGTATACGTGAATGGGACTCCTCTTTTTGGAACTAAAAGCAAAAAATATACTAACAGGAAGGCGGCGGAAGACGCGCCGCCAGCTCTGTCCAGTCGAAGTCCGTCTTCTCTCGTGGTGGTGCTTGCTTTTTTTCTCGATAGTGCTGAGGAATAGGATGCGGGGGTGCGGCGCGGGGGTGGTGAGCAGCGGGACGACGCGCGGGTGGCGACCCTAGCTCTGGTGGCGGCGGAAGATCAGTGTCTCCGGCGCACGAGTCTTCATCAGAGGAGGAAGCTAGAGAAAATAGACAGTGCTAAAACATTATGACGCGTATTTTTACTATAAAATAAATCAATATTAATGCTGGCCACTCTTTTACTTCTAACTGCATTAGAATGTTTTGAATACTGTATTGTAAATAAACTCACATAGATCATGTCGCTCCCTGTCCGGGCTCTTGGCCATTATTGATGTCCTCTTAGAGGGCATTGGAAGCGAGGGCTTGGGTCTATTCTGCATCTCAGCCAAGGCTTGCTGCACAGCCTCTTGCCTCACCTCTGTAAAATAAATCGTTGGTTAGTATATTATATGCATTGGGAAGCAACAGAAAAACAAGAAAGCAACTAAACATTTACGAGTAAATTCGTTTTCTGAAATGGTGTTGACGTCACATAGCCATTTTACTTATCCATATAAATGAACTTCATTCAATTATGCACTATTACGTATACCATGCAAAATTAATTATCATCAAGAAACATGCTTAAAATTAGCACACAGAAAAGAATGTTGATTTTAACAGGCATGAATATGGAAAGGAAATGTATCATGCTCCTAATTGTTATTTGAAGAAGTGACGTTTCTTGTATCTATGTAGATTTGATAATGTAATATCCGAAACGAATGATCTGACTATAAAAATATTTTATTTCTAAGTATCCATATTATCCTTGAGTGCTTACAGGCTATGATTATAATACAAAATCCCATCAATCTCTTCGTGGATGAAACCGCGGGGTACCACTAGTATGTTACAAGACAGCGTGCATGGTCTGTTAATGCAAATAGTAGTTGTTTTCACTAAATTTGACCAAATCAAATCAATATGGCATCAAAGTGTAGTGAAATTACTGATAACGCGTACGGATAGAGCGGAAATCCTATGATCACAATATGTGGGGTAATCTAATTCTGGCGAATGGATTTTCGAGCAATAGCCAGTCGTAAACACTAACCAAGTCCCTAGTAAAAGAAGTAGCCGTGAACCATGCATACGATCACGACAGCCAATACCACAGATTATTAAACAGCAACTTCTCCATGCGTAATTATACGTAACTTCACCTAGCGTGTATACAGAAATAGTGACAAATTAATAATACTCATTCACGAGTCCAAGTCATGCAAACCATCCATTTAATGGTGTAGACGTAAAGATTTTAGCGGGAAATCATTGTTTAACAATTAACGTTATTTATATTAAAACACACAATTTATTTACAAAGGGTTGCGGTTACGTATAACCGAATTCGCTCTAGTTTTTTTTTTACAACAATGCGCTTTACAAATTTTTACGACTCGAAATTTGTGTTCTGGCACTTACAGAAACTACAAGGTACAACACGTTCTGGCAATCAAGAAATGCTACAATGCTTTCTGGGCTGCTGCAGAATGCAGGCGCGACATTATAAAAATGAAACATTTTGTTTTTTGTTTTCATTATGGCGCAAACATGTCGTGAATACTGAACTGAAACTTAACAATTCATTTCTGAAAACGAAGTAAAACTGAACAAGTATCTTTAGCAAGTCTGCTCCTTCGAGCGCATTGTCCCTTATATCAGGTGAGTGGTTAACCGCAAGCCCATCGTGATTTTAACAATTTCGTAACAACTTTATATCATGCAATAGGTCACTTATAAATAAGGAAAAAGCTGGTAACTTAGGTTTGCGAAATTTAAGCATTTATTTATTTAAAATTGTGATAATGTTTCGTTTATATGAATATGATATGATGTCAGAAAGATTCAGACATCAGAATAAATCAATATCAATTGCTTATGTTTTATTCACTACCTATGCTGATATTTTAAATAATTGTATTGTAAAACATGTCGAATGCCTTCGCGCGACCTGAAAACTTTGACTTCTCAGCTCTACCACATTACTACAGGTCTTTCGTTTTTAATGTTTATTTAAACACTTTTTATCAATAGGCTCACGCGATAAACTAACAAAAATATTATGCTTATAAAAACCTGCACAATTTTATGATTAATTGCATTATTTTACGATATCTAGCGTGAAATCGCTTCCGTGTGCACCTTGATCTATCAACATTAAGTAATCCAAGGCCGCGAGCGAAACCAAGCACACAAGTTTCTGTTGAATGCACATCCTCCTCACTATTTGCTGATGACTATGTAACAATGGAATATAATGCTATTATGAATATTCATCTAAAAATTTCGTGTTTTAATGAGGTATCTCCTTTTTGGAAACCTTGAAAATTAGGTTGAAAACATAATGTTTCATTCCCTAATGAAACAAAGTTCACGTGGGACAAAAACATGCAAAAACAACAATATGATCACTCAGAATCCAACATCATTTATATCTAATATTTACCCACACAGAGACTGCTGTTAGATAAAACAATTTAGCCAACCAAAGCTGGAAGAAGTTACAATAATATTATGAGTATTTGATTACGCCGAAAGATCAAATTAGTTGCTATAATTAGAAAGAAAGAAGATCTGAAACTAAACATGCACCCATGATTTGATTCAGATCATGAATGATATTTACGAATCGTAATTGACTAAAATGAAATGAACAGTTAATTGTGCGCTACACTGCATTTAGAACCGATTTCCTCAGCTTTGATTATGCCCGTCTTTTTTACATCACATGTTTCTACAATTTAAAATAGCACTTTTTCACCAATTGGTACATAGACTTTTCATTTCGTTTTTTTTTATTTTCACAGCAAGCCGTCATCATTACTCGTCAGATGACGTCACATAGCAACCGCGAACCAAGCTATTGTTCCCGCTTCGGCCGAAATGAATAGCCCTGTCGGAGCATGTCACATACATGTAGCCACTACTATCATGAATGTCGAGATGAAACTCTTTTGACAGAGCGCAACCCTTGAAACTCTCGACATCTGCAGAATCCAATCAAAATGTCGATGCGTTTCACAGCGCTCGTTAAAGTTAAAAGTACTTGCAGCATACCGAACTGTCAGTAAAACTCATTTTCAATTTAGATTACCATTTAAATTTTACTCTATTTGGATTCATTATTTATCAGCCATTCATAGCTTGATTGCTTCTCAGGTCGGGTGGACAAAAATGTAGAGGAAACTTTATCCGATGCACATATTTATTACTAGCTGGTGCCCGCAGCTTCGCCCGCGTGGATGTCGGTTATCGCGACCAAAAGTAATCAAGAAATTTTGATCCCGTTCCCGCAACCCATGGGAACCTATTCCAGGAATAAAAAGTAGCCTATGTATTATTCCGTCCTATAATCTATTCCTGTACCAAATTTCAGCCAGATGCATTTCTGAAGTTATCCCGAAGAAGATATAAAAAAATTGAGCTTTATACTTTAACGAATTTAGGGTACTAATTTATACACCTGAATTTCCTGTTATCTGCCCAAGTAACCACAACCCAAACTCTATATTCACAGGATGTTCTTACCTGTACAAAAGGGGCACAGGGAGAAAAAAGACCTTCCGAAATACCGTTTTCCTTCTGAGTCCAAAGGGAAGGAATTGTTATTTAGAAGGAAAACTAAGGTAAAAATAAGGAAGGAATCGGTCCTGGAAGGTAAAGACTCAGAAGGAAAGTCAGATTATTTTTCAGTGCATGCACAGAACAACTTTCAGCATCACTATCACTATCACTACTTATTATAAAACAAAGTCCTTCGCGCCGCGTCTGTCTGTCTGTCTGTCTGTCTGTCTGTTCGCGATAAACTCAAAAACTACTGCACCGATTTTCATGTTGTTTTCACCAATAGATAGAGTGGTTCTCGAGGAAGGTTTTAGGATATAATTTGTTAAGTTTTTGTATACATTGGCTAAAATATAACGATATTTATTGGAGAGGTCAGAAAAAAATAAGCCGTCTGGGAGCTTTCAACTAAAACGCTGCCTAAATCCTTTTAGATATAACAAAATGATGTACTGTGGAGTTGTGTATCTTATACAGGTCTACAAAAAAGTCCCCAATGGCATATGTCTATCTCTTAAGGATAACATACTATAACTACTTTTTTACATATTAAAAGTTGATAAAAAGGCCGACTAAAATCGGACTGTGTTTTCAATACTTTTATATTAATCCTTATCAAAATAAATCAAGATTGTTCCAATAGCTGTAGATTACTTTTTGAATTGTTCAAATCGGACATTCTATTCGAAAGATATTACGAAATTAAAAAATGACAAACTAATCGAAAAATAAAACCGCCGCGCGCCGCACCGCAGCGCAGCGGGAAACGCGGTGAGGTGAGGGGGGCGAGAGAATCTATGAAATAGGTAAAGTGCGGTCGCGGACCAGGAAGACCTTTAGCTGCGTGGTTCAAACGCGCGGTCCGAAAAAAAAAGCTTAGAATTAAGATAATGGATACAGTAGGTAACGCGGTGAGAGGGCACCGAAGTGCGGGAATAATTTTGGAGTATACGGATTATATATACGCTTTCGCGTCTAAACTACTGAACCGATTTAAATGAAATTTGGTAAAGAGATAGTTTGAGCCCTGGGGAAGGTCATAGGATACTTTTTATTGCGATAAACTGTAGCCCACGCGGGTGAAACCGCGGGGAACAGCTAGTTTACATAAAAAAACGAAGGTCTGGCTGTCGTGGGCTTTGGGTCTATATATCCACACCATTAATACTTTTTTCTACTACTTATCGAAACTATTTCGAAAAAAAAAAAACCTATACAAACTCTTTGCTTTCCAAGTTCCCACGTGTCCAAATCTTTAGGCTAAGCGTATATTGAGACGCAATCGATGCAGTGCGGGGCAGCGCTGATTTTTTTAATTATAATATATGCATAAGCAAAGATCAGCGTACGATGTTTCTTTTTTCTCTTTTCTTTTTGCGGCAACAATGACTACTTTTCTAAATTAAGTTAGTGCCTATTAATCAATGCGTAGGATAGTATTTATATCACACGTTCATACATAACACGTATTTTAAAAAAGCATGAAGACATAGAAGCAACGCTATTACAAACTGTAACTAACAATAACTCATTAATTTCATAATCTGACACTAATACTGAATAAAAAACTTTAGGATGGTAAAGAACCTCCTCCGAAATAGTAAACGTTATCGCGCCCAAAAAAGTACCTGCCGGTCGTTGCTTGCCTTTTCTTTTGCTGGTGCAAGGAAGTTAGAACAGACGTAGCTAGTTATTAGTTTGACGTTTTAAAGTGATTAAATGTTGTATAAGTTTAATATTAAACCCAGTTTACTCGTCCACTTGAATACTGTTCTTGATACCGATTTTTGTACTTTATTACAGTGTATCTGTGTAATTTACAGCATCGCTCATGGACTATGCCATGCGCTTCCGTCGCCTGCGTCTCAACATACGCTTACCCTTTTTATTTATTTTTTTTTTTTTTTTATGGCGTCACACGATTAGTGTATTTGCCAGTGTCAAGTATAAAATATTTCAAACTCAGAGAGTTGAATCAAGTTAAAATGATGATGATGATGATGATGATGAGATGATGGGATGAGGATAGTGTTTAAGTAAAGTAGTGGCGCTTTACTTAAACTTTACACGAACTTTTTTGGAGCAATTAGAAAAGTCACTTTCACAACTTTATTTCAATTTCCCACACTCGTACACATTAAGGAACACATAATGGTTAATAATCCACCAATATTACACATTATCACTCGAAGAAACACAAGTTTTGGAAATAAAAACAAAATTTTCACGTTGACAATTCGATTGCCGCCAAAAAAGTCACGCTTACCCTTATTGTAGCCCGCAACATCAACGTCAATACCAAGTAGTTCTAAGTAAATAAGGTATAATAAGATCATGTCTGCTACACACGTAACGATATATCGTTACATATTTAAACGTTTAATTAGAGCGTATAGTATAATCACTAACTTAGGATTAAGTAGATGGCTCTATATTTTTTTATAACAGTGTGTTGATTTTTGATTTCGAACATCACAAATCACAATCATCTTTTGATTTTCGTTTTTGTAGCTTTGTCTAAAATCTTCTAATATTTTTCAACTTTCGCGCGAACGCGTCTTACAAAGAGGTCCTGTTTGTTTGCCCGTGTCCGACGTCAGTTTTATTGCAGCAAAACACACGCTACTATCAAAATTATGCAAATACGGTCAAGTCGATCAACAATGATTTATCGAACAGAAAATGTTACTGCCGTCGCTCATCTGCGCAAACCAGAAATACTGCAACGATTTTTCAGACACACTTTCGATATAACCGGAGATCGGTTAGCAATTAGAACAGATACATCGCTACGATAAATTGTTACGTGTGTATACACCAATAATCATCATCATCATGCCAATAATACTCTTCCTGACATGTAAACAATTCAACAGAATGTTGCCTAGCAACCATGTAAAAGATTACGAAAAATTTGGTTTTTTAGTTTTTCCCACGCAACCCATGCATTATTCCGGGATAGAAGTAGCCTATGTTACTCTTCGGCGCATAAACTATCTTTATGCAAAAAATTACCCTGATTCGCTGTTTTGTTACGCCGTGAAAGCCGAACAAACCAACAGAAAAATACACTTTCGCATTTACATAAATGTGGGGATGGGGATGGCGATAGGGGTAGCTGCGGTTCGCGTTTACACCCTTGGTATTCCCTACTATCCCGCAAGAATCTTTTTCCGGGTTAAAAAGGAACCTATATGCTATCCGGGCTACAATAATCTAATCGACTCGACCAAATTTCCGACGTGATGCTTTAAATTGATATAACTTTTTTATTTATGAACCGATTGAAATAAAACAAACACTAAATGTTAAGTGGAGAAAACCGCAATATAATAATGAAAACCGCATCCAAATCGGTTGAGCCGTTTCTGAGATTAGCGCGCACAAACAAACAGACAAACAGACAAACAGACAAAAATTCTAAAAACCATTGTTTTGGGTTCTATTGCGTTAATAAAGGCCCCCAGTAAAAGTATTTCTCATTTATCTTCAATGTACAGACAGTGATGAGTTACAGATTTATTATATGTATAGATATAGATGTTTTCTATTTCTAGAGACTATATTGTAAACAAAATTTGTCACAACTAGGTACTGTATAGATCATGTTTTAACTAATGCTATACACATAAAGTTAAATAATTGTTTAATTCATTAGTATAGAAATGTACATACTTTCTGAACTAAATGACTGTTACTACACTTTTTAAACGCTCGACGGATGTATATAATTGTATATGTGTATTTTAAACAATATAAAAAAGAGTAATTCATCGCCACAGTAACCTAACTAAATTTAATTCTAACATTTTGGTTTATGTGACCGCAGTTGAAATCTATATTTCTACAATGCGGACCAATTTGTGGCAAAACTGCGGAGCGAAGCATTGGCTTAATATTCCCTAGCATTTCTGTAATCCTCCTTAATAGCGCTCGAATCCATACCATTGAACCAATATTTAATTAAATTCGTCCTAGTCTATCTGGACAAAGCCGCCGCCGGCGGCGCCGTGGACGGCGTACTGGCACCGCAATCCGGACTGGAGAAATGCCTTTGGATTAAATTGAATATATGAGATATATATGCATGCCATGTGAATATATCAGACTTGCTCATGATACCGTACAGAAACATTAATTATTTTATTGATCCCCCAGCGGATTTGCAGTTTACATAATCTTACAGGAAGTAAATTTATTCATTTCAAAACCTTTAATTAACGCTGATAACATACTTCGTAATTAATTGGTTCATGTACTTTTGTTGAAACAGTGCTTAAATCAAGCATATCAAAATTATTTAGGAACTGGAATATTCAGCCTCATTTCGTCATTATGATATTAACATATCAATTTAGGTTTGTTGGGACATAATCGCTGGAAATGACTGGCAGTGATCCGTAAAGTAGTTTGTACTTTCAGCATGACGTAGAAAACATTTTGCGAAGGTGTGATAAAAGATATCTGCTATCATTGTGCTGGAAGGAACATGGCACTGGCTCATGAGAAAAGAGGAGCAACTTCCGACTCCCGTTTACATACATCATAATACATAATATAGATTTTCTTTATAACAGAGGGGCAATCAATTGTCACCAGTCTCATCTGATAGTAATTAGCGTTGACGAGGTCAATGATGGAGCATGCTTGCCTAGAAGATCCCTATTCACTCTTGACTTGAAGGCTCAGGTGGCACAGATTTAACGAGTTTTCCTCTCCATGAAAACTTAATCAATAAGTTATTTATCTTTTGTGTATAATTTACACAAATTTTTTTTAAATGTTCATAATTTTTTTGACTGTGGATAATACAAAGATTTTTCTGATTCCCAGGGTATTGTCAATTATTTTTGCATGGCTGCCATATTGAATTTGTCCTTTCATGTAGCCGTCAACAAAATTATTTAACGTGAGCTTGCAACGCGATGCAAATACACCTGCAAACAAAGGGGGACGTTGCCAATAGTTGACTCTGTACATACGTGAAGCCTTCTATTGGATTTGGGCTTAAATAGGCTTATGCAGTGACGTTCTGTGACAGCAGCTTGCAAACACAATGTAAAGGAGCTTTTCACAGCTCGCCGACCATAGAATAAACGTAAAATAAATAAATCATTCACTAAAGATTGCTTGAAGTGATAAAGAGATATGTTTATAGTTTAATAAACAATAATTTAATGTGATATCAAGTTAACATACTTTACTTTTTTACAGGGTAGCGTTTGACCACAAGTCACCTGATGCTATGTGACTATGTGGCCGAAGGTGGCATCACACTACACCTGGATTGATTGGCCGGCTCTCAAGTGGGGTTGCCGGACGGAACACACCGTTGGGTGCTTGGCGACAGATTGGTAGGCGAGCCCTAGAAAATGCCCTAATACCAATATATGGTTTCATAATTATGTTTTCCTTCACGGAAAACACTAGCTCATTGTAGGATTCGAACCCACGACCTAAAGATCGCAAGATGAAGTCACTGAGCCGTCATGGGTACTTTTTCGGGGGCTGTACGTTTTATTATACAACCGAAGGTACATAGGTCATTTTACCGCGACACTTTTTATTTCCGTTATGCCACTCCACTACTCGGCAGCGCAGCTTACCTGTCAACATATTTAGATAGGTATATACATAATATATATTGCAAACTGCACAGGCGCTTGTGCCGGTTTGAACGGCTTCGGCAAGAATTTAGCGTTCGATCGGTGGACAAATTGAATCAGTCGCGTCGAACCGCCACCAGCAATATTGAGTTATCAAAGGTGTTGACGGCTCGTCTGTCAATATACATAAGTACCTATATATGACATCGATAGCATGGCGTAGCCGTGTCACTGCAGCTGCTACGAAAATATTTTGTGTTTTGAATTTGAGAATATTTGTGTATATACAGCTAGCTATACATGTTACATGTAAACTGTATACAGGTGCGTGAAGTATCTTGCTTGTAGGTAGGTAATGTATTTGTATAGTACATAATATAAAATGTAACTACTTTGAAGGGGAAAGGACTTTTTGCAACTCTCGATTTTGTTGTTTAGTTTTTACACAATCGCGTTTATAATGCACAAAGTCGCCCAAGAAATGCTGTTTATTATTAAAATTGAACTGTGTATGATCTAGACGTTTTAGCGGTCGTAGAGAAGGCCAGAGTCCCAGCAGTGGGCACGTAATAGGCTGACAATAATAATGATCTATTATTATCATGCGATTCTTTCTAACATCATATACAGGGTTACAGACACTCAAGAACAAAACAAATTCAACCACATTGGTCACGAATGGCAGCCTATGTATGGCTTTTATTACAGTATACTTTTCATTAGCTTCATGCAAGGGTATTCATTTTATTAATGAATTATTTCATAATGATGACTTTACTAAGTACTGGACGTATTACCATCGGTATTATGAAATCAATATGGATATTCAAACTTGATTTCTAGAAACTGGTACACAAAACGTTTTGTGAAATATACCTACGGTTTGAGCTCAAGTTCCGGCTGCCTATTCATTGTGAATCACATGGCGATAATACTGCGTACTTTTGTGTAAATATTACATTAAAGGAAAAGTGAGAAGAATACATAAATAGTTTGCATAATATACGCAATATATAATATACAGATAAGAAACACACCAATGTACACTAACACTGTCCGAGTAGATGCAACAATTCCAGACACCAAACCCGAAAGAAGTGAGGATAGCTCGAAGATATGACAACACCGTGACACGCCCGTTGCGGCCTTCCACACCGGTCGACATACGTTCCGAGGCAACACAATGCAAATCCTACTACATAATATTATAAACGTGAAAGTTTGTGAGTATGTATGGATGGGTGGGTGGATGGATGTATAGATGGATGGATGGAGGGATGAATGTTTGTTACTCTTCCACGCAAAAACTACTGAACGGATCTGAATGAAATTTGGAATGGGGATAGCTTATACCCTGGATTACATATAGGACCTTTATATCCCGGAAAAAAGTTCCTGCGGGATAACGGGAAGACGGGCGCGGGGCGCAACTAGTCATCTACATTTATACATGCATAAATATATATATAATTATATTTATTAAAAATGTAACTGATCGCTGTCTGTACACGGAAGAAAAATGAGAAAAACTATTATTGATCAACATAATAGAACCCAAAACAGTGATTGCTAGAATTTTTGTCTGTTTGTCTGTGCAAAAATGCACTAACACAAACAAACAAGCAATCAAATCTTTCCTCTTTATAATATTAGTATAGAAAACGGTAATCCACGCGGGAGAAACTACGGGCACGGAACAGCTAGTTATACATATAAAAATACAAATGTAGCGCAGGAGGGAGTTTTAAAACTGCACACTGGTAATTAACAAAGGACCAATGTACACTTGGACAATTATTCTCTCTATCTCACGAAATCGGATGAGCTTTCGTTGTACGTACCTATATAAAGCGCTATACAGTTTCAGAGTGGCTAGAGCCACGCCTCGACGCTCACAGGCGCTAACACTGGTTCACAATTCACATATTCTGTGAAAACCCGACTCCCCTGCCTTTGTGAGTTAAAAGAACTGCAGGCTTTATTGCTTCCTGAAAGCTACGAGACAGGGACTTGTATAATATAGCTTTTTTAAGCGATCTAGTAGCTCTGCAGCAGATAGGCTTTATTGCTATTTTATCGTTCGACAGAGATAATAAAAAACAACCCACTTATCCTTGATTTTTCACGTCTTTTTTATACTATTAACAAAAATTGATAGAAATACTATGCCCCCACGGTTCATATGTTATTTTATTTTTCCATACGAACTTATATAACACGATGATTTTCAAAAAATCATTTGACTCCCTTCACTTATAAAGGAAGCTATGCAGAAAATTAACTAGCGGAAGGCTGTGTGTTGATATGTCAGTAGTTAGGACTGTGAGTTTTATATTTATGCGGTTTCACTCGCGCAAAAAACAGTTTATCGCAATAAAACGTATCCTACCAAAAACCCATAGAAAAAGCACATTCCGTTTTTCCAAATTGTAATATTTTCCTGACAACTCTTTCAATGTTTCTCTTCATAAGAGCCTTTCTCGGAGTTCAAGGAACACAATCATCAAATTTGGTGCAGTCGGTCTCAAGTTATGGCGTGATCAAGGGAAATAGGGATTCATCTATTACATAAAAATCTCGTGTCACAGTATTTGTTATCGAATTTCTCCGAAACGGCTTTGACAGATTTTTGAATTTTTTGTGTACATTTGGTAGGCCTAAGAATAGGTCAAACATAGGCTATTTTTTATTTCCCTAGCTAGGTGAAAAGGGTGGCCCTCTCCAGTTATTTTTTTCATAGCGATAAAGTATAGTCCACGCGGGTGAAACTGCGGCTAGCTTAAAGTACCTAACTCTGTCTGTGTGTATGTCTATCTGTCTCGCTTTTACGCCTAAACTACTGAACCTATTTCAATGGAATTTGGTATGGAGATAGTTTGAACCCTGAGGAAGGACATAGGATACTTTTTATCGCGATAAACTGTAGCCCACGCGGGTGAAACCGCGTGGAGCAGCTAGTATATATGTATAGATAGATATTGTATACCTAGTGTTTTTAATAAATACAACTTGCATTGTCCCACCTCGCGCATCACGTTGCCGGTGCGGCGGGCCGGGCGTGTCAGTGACTTACCGGAGTGATAGCGGCTCTCATTGCGCGTGAGTCGCCGGTTGGTCCTGCCGGGCGGCGAGCGCAGCGCCGCCGCGGCCCGCACTGCTACTCGAAACAACCACACGTACACATAACCACACGCACACACTTATACACACGCCACGAATAACCACATTTGAATTTGGAATCGAAACTGATATATACATAAATAAATCGATAACTCAAATAGTATATACACCGTGATATTTGACTACTGTTCCCTAAAAATATTAAAATTAAGAATGAAATGTAAATTGTATGTGATAATCAATTTTAAAACAAGTTCTAGTATATTATAATTGTTTAAGCTTTGTTGGTTATAACCAAAATGTATTTCAATGAAATCGTTTAATTACTCCTTAAATAAACATAATACATCTACCACAGATTAAACAGGGATATATTTTGCATTTCAAATTTTCAACTGTTTGATGTGGTAGAAAAATATGGATTTAGAAATAGCCGTACATTTCAGAAAAACATCTCATTATATAACACGGTGTATAACATTTTCCTACGTAATATTATTATGCTTGGATACCATACTTTTATTAACGGACGACTTGCGCAGCCTTATTGAGGCATATCGCAGAAGACGTTATTCAATAGGAAAATGTGGTGCGCATTTATGGTGCTGTGTGCACTATAAATGCGCACCTTAGTTCTGACGCCGTAAAACGGCTAACCCGAACTAATGTAAATTTGCCATTACTGTACGCTTAACAGATAGCTTCTAATATCAACCGTTTACTAGATAATTTTTTAGTAGTATAATAAGTAGTAGTATAATAACATAAAATAAAAATAAAATAAATAAATAAAATAATTTTATTATAATATGTGTTTGAAAAAATCATTTTCGAAACCAAATTCATTTGTAGAATTTACCATAAAATTGACATAAATGCTTTTTGTTATTACCGTTCTTAAATTGTAGTTTGAATACATATCATGTAAAACCAGTGTTATTTTATCGCCTGTACAAATTATATGACCATATTTTAAAGAACCAATCATTCAAACAACCACATTTTATTTTAGCACTCAACATAATTATGAAATAAATAAAGTTTAGTTATTTTAACCCGAAGTGTTATTGTTGCAAATAAACATATCCTATTCAATTCCATAACAAGGAAAACCAACTAGCAACTACGAAATAATTAGCAGCATAGTCGTGAAAGTTGAAATGAACATAGTTTTGCAGTTTCTCTCATCTGATTGTTTATAATTACATTAGTTATATTCAACTGTTCCCGGATTCTAGAACTACTAGCACGAGTGCCATGTTCAAGTAACTCGCGAACATGTGGTTAAATTTTAACTAAATGCCATGTTCTATTTTGAATTATAATAGGAATAATATAACGTCCAAAATCGAGTTTTCAACGACGGATTTATAGTCATAATATATATCAAAGTAAGAAGTGAAATGTGACAATCAATTTCAAAACAAGTTCTAGTATCATTATTGTTTAAGTTTTATTCTCTTTATCAAGTACTAGCTGTTCCTCGCGGTTTCACCCGCGTGGGCTACAGTTTATCGCGATAAAAAGTATCCTATGTCCCTTCCCCGGGGCTCAAATTATCTCTAAACAAAATTTCATTTAAATCGGTTCAGTAGTTTAGGCGCGATAGCGAATATATTACGTATACTCCAAAATTATTCCCGCACTTCGGTGTCCCCTCAACGCGTTACCTGCTGTAGGTACCCATTATCCTATTTTAATTCTAAGTTAATTTTTCTTGGACCGCAAGTTTGAACCGCGCAGTTAAAGATCTTCCTGGTTCGCGACCGCACTTTACCTATTTCATAGATTCTCCCGCTGCCCCCCTCACCTCACCGCGTTTCTCGCTGCGCTGCGGTGCAACGGTTTTATTTTTCTACTACTACTTACATTTTTAAACTCGTGATATCTTTCGAATGGAATGTCCGAATTGAATGATTCAAAAAGTTATATAAAGGCATTGAAGCAGTTTTGAATAAGAAGTAATTTATTTTGATAAGGATTAATACCAAGATACAAATAAAGAGCCTTTTCTAGCGGCGGCATTAAAAATTAAATTTTTAAAATAAAAGATCACTTATTGCGGCATAACTATAATAGTTAGACATATGCTCTCGCGGACTTTTTTGTAGATCTAAATGAGACCTACAAACCTGCACTACATTATTTTGTTCTAGTGTCAATAGTTTTTGCAGCGCACGCAAAAATAGGTTTTCGATTTCACACCTTGGGTTGCAAAATAGCAATTTTCTTACGGATCCCTAATTTTTTTGGAAATAAAATGTAGCCTATAGCCTTCCTCGATAAATGGACTATCCAACACTGAAAGAATTTTTCAAATCGGACCAGTAGTTCCTGAGATTAGCGCGTTCAAACAAACAAACAAACAAACAAACAAACAAACTCTGCAGCTTTATAATATTAGTATAGACTAGCGGCCCGGTTTGCAATATTAGAGACACAAAGACTACGACACCCAGGGATGGTGTAGATTTCTAACAGTGAATGTTATTACAGTAAGTTCCAGAGACTACCCTTTACAACAAACAAACTCAAACTAACTATAACAATATCATAGTGTAGACAGAGGTAGCTTCAGCCAAACCGTTCATAAGCACAAACTCGTGTTTCAACTTTCAAAACGCTGCTATACTAATTGCCGCTGGATTTATTATTCAGGCAAGTATTTTCCCGTACCCCGAACCTATTCCAGTACGTTGTCAACATTATTATAGGACAGAGCTAGCTTCGACCGGTCGTCCACCTGGGTCTATTTATAAACTCTTTAAATATTAAAAACGATTCGGATACGGTGATACGCAGGGTGACCCATGAATATGAGTCAGTGTGGGGAAACCTGAAACTGTAAGAGGTAGAGAAATGTGTTCGAAGGTACCGTGTTGTCAATTTTACAGTTTAGGAAATAGCATGCTTTGATTCCCGAAAAAACTACGTCACTTGCATCTTGCATGGGAACCGAGCCCGGTATTAAACCAAATTGTTTATATTCTATTACAAAAAGTAATCATGGATATGATTCCATATTTACTCCTCTAATTATATCATGGATATAATTCCATATCACTTTTTATAATAAACTAACATCTTTTTAAAACACTTTTTTCTTATATATTTAATGTCCGGGTAGTTCAAATTCTGTCATGCAGGTGAATTTTTTACATAGCCAAAACTGTAGCTTTCTCGGTTTAGAGAAAAATCGACAATAAATTCACGAGCCCGATATTGACGTAAATGTAGCGACCAGTTTACGAAACTAGTTTCCTGCATGGAATATTTATGCGTTCCTATTTAGAAACCAGTTGTTTAGAGATATTTATCTTTTTCATGACACCTACGTCAGGTTTCCATCCTGCGCAGAAAGGGGCGGATTTTCAACATAATATTTATATTTACGGTATATAAACATAAATTTATGGTATATAGTTATACTAAACAAGATAAAATCACTTATAGTAGATATATATATGACTTTAGGGTTAGGTGTATGTGGATAAATTTATTATTTATTTGCCAAAATATATTGATAAAATATACAGGTATCTATTTATTTTATGAAACTATACATTTATGTAATCGAAGGAATATGTTACAAAAATGCGCGCTACATAAACTACTAACGGATTTCGGACGCGAAGGTTACGCAAACATCCACTTTTGCTCATAGTTTAGCAACGACAATCATAAAGATTAACTACAATCTAGATAATATACAATAAAGTTGGTCGAGAAGTCAATGACCATAAAATACGTCAATTATTTTATAAAGAGGTTGTTTCTTTCAAACGTTGAAGATTTATGCGCCCATTGTGAGGTGGCGAGAAATACCTTCAATATTTTTTTATGTTAGAAACTTGAAAACTTGCCAAAAAGCAATTACGAATTGGGAGACATAAAAATAGAATTTCAGAAAGGAGAATATTGAGAGGCTTACTGAACACGGGTGAACATTCGAAGGGCGAGTCATTGACATTCGTCCGCCGCCCCGCGCCGGCTATAGTGCAACAACGAACATCTACGAGACGGGCTTTGTGCCGATTTAGAAGTTAATTACATTTTATAGCACCAATGTTTTTCTTTGCCTTAACGAATATGCAAAAGTGAACCTTTACATATGCGAACTGAAAGAAATACATAATAATACATAGATATTATTTGTTTACTTAAGTCCTGCTGAGCCTCTATCACGGAAATTTGACAGCAAATATTTGTTAAAATTAATGATACATTTGACAATAAAATATTTTGTTTATTATATCCAAGTAGAGACTTTGTCATTCGCATGATTATTGCCAAGTAGTAGTATATTCTTGCAAGAACGCGTGTGTGTGGGGTACTACCACATTGCAAGATAAATTAAGCATTGCTGAGTTCCATATAAATAATCATTACGAATCTGAATAGACATATTTTTCAACTGCTGATGCCGCGCTCTACAACCGCAATGACGTCACATCCTGTCTTACAGCCAAATAATGCGAACGTCTTTACATTATTTTGTTAATAAAAATATAAATAATACAATATGGAATTCTAAAATTAAAATACTTCAGTAAATATCAATTCAAACCTCTAAATCAGTAAATGAGATCAAAAGGACGAATATTCAGCCACGGTCTGAGGTCAAAAACCCTCGGTAATATTATATCTTGTGAATTTCTTTGACCGCTATACAATAAAGTCAAACAAAAACTTGGCGAGAGAGCGAATGAAATATAACGTAATTTAACGAAAAATAAAATCGAAGTCTTTTTGGGACGGGATCAATCGAAATTGTGTGTTTTCACGCATTTATGATCCTTCAAAGTAGGTGTACTATATAGATACCATAAATCAGATGGTTTTCCTTTCCATCGCTCCTTATTGCTGGAAGGTATTTGGGCCGAGTGATAGGTACTCCGGAAACACGTATCCGCCGTGCTCAATAAAACGTCATAATTAAAGGTTTTAATTGAATATTGTAGACAGCGAAATATATTTTATTACGACCATTGTTTGTTAGTCTTTTTCGCAAGCTAGACGTGGCTTGATAAATTACATATTAGCTGCGCCCCGCGGTTGTACACGCGTTTTTCTCGTTATCCCGCAGGAATCGGGACGAAAAGTAGCCTGTGTGTTAAACCACTATTATCTCCATTTCAAAATCACCTTACTTTTTTTCAAAATGTAAATTACGAAAAAGTCTTGGATAACGGAGATCAACTGATTGTTTACAGTACAAATACCACTGATTACTAACTAAACGTTTTTGTTTCGTTTCGTTAACTAAACGTGTTTTTATTGATTACAAATTAGACGTCTCAGGAATTTACAAATATCGGAAGTTAAAAGTCCTGGATGGTGCGGAACCGAACTGTAATGGGAAAACGCGACGCCTCTCATCAAGCGAGCGAATTGCTCGTCTAGTAACTTCGTTGCAAAACGTCTACAGATTTTCCGATTAAACTTCGATCGGGACCTACTTCGATCTCCGGTGCAATTGCCATTAATTTTTACTATTTTTAGTTTCCGACACAAACAGAGAGGTGGGTGTTAAAGTTCAAAGAGTGTATAGTGCAGCATCGTTGCTCCCAAACGGATGAACCGATTATGATTTATGTTTTTGGTTTGAAAGGTCCACTTGATCGAGAGTGTCCTTAGGTATGAAATTTTAATGAACTGCCACTTTTGCTTCTCGGTTATCTAATTAAAGTTACATTTTCTAACAAGTTTAAATTTTTAAACACATCCAATTGACCCGCCTTCAAAGCCCTTGCGAAACTCATGCATACCATGGATACATTTAGACGATAATCCGACTAAATGTGTCAGCAACGAACAGATTAGCTAGAGTCCATTTAGCTAATGAACGTTTAGTCAGTTTGCAAGCAGGTGTTTTTCACGAGACAATATATTCCTATGTCTTACCTGGGATCCTGCTGCCGACACAGCGGCCCCAATAATGTGACGTATACGCTGCGGCCATCATACAAATGGCTTGAGGTGACGCTTATCAACAACGCGAAGGAAACCGTGCCATCTTGTTGCATAGAAAACGTCTCAGTGACATCTTTCGACGCTTTAGTACGTTCGTTATTTGACGGCACCGCTTTTCTAGGAAAACGAAGCTTTACCAGCTCATTCTACGGAGAATCTTGAATGCAACCCATTTATTGTAAATGAGACCTCAACTATTCAGGAAAACATATTTATTCTATAATACACTTTAATAGGCACTTGCTCCAATTCAATCAATTAGTAATAAGAATAAAATCAATGTGATTTTGCCCAAAAAATCACCTTCCGGGCGTTTCTTGCCTATTCTTTTGCTGACGTAAGGAGGTTGGAGAAAAAGGCGTAGCTAGTTTGACGTTTTAAAGTGATCACATGTAATCCTACTAAATAAACATTTTTGAGTTTTGAATAATTAATTTATGCTCAATCGGACTATAGCTTAATTTTTATTAATTGATTCAATGAAGTTTTCATACTAAAGTATACCTAATCATCACCTCATCATAATGCTGGAACACGCCCATTTTCTCAGAGAGAGACTACGAACCATGATTTTCCACACTGGCCCAGTGTGGGTTGGGGTAGAAGTCGCATTGGACATGCTGGTTTCCTCACAAGTTTTCCTTCACTGTTTACAGCGAAAAAAATCCATAACTTATTAAAGTAAACTTAGCTGCAGGGTCGAGATAAGATTCGAACTCGGCGCCTTATAACTTGCAAGGCGTATGTATGTCTTACCGTTCGGCCATCACCGCTCGCGCTCATTAAACTACTAATGAATCCATATCACAAAAACACTGCATACCTCTACAACTAAAATTATTTGGTAAGATTATTACTACGAAGTGTATTACATAAAAACGGTCAAAAATAAATCTAATAAAGTCTAACTACTTGATATTATACAGGTATGAATAAGCATGTTTTTACTAAAACCATGGTACTATGCCACCAAACTACAAAACGACTACATTCGGACTATTAAGCAAATATACTAAATAATACACCCTTCTGTGCAGCTGAGTAAACAAATCGTTAACTCGTCATCCCTTACCGAGAATGACGTATATTTATTCTGTAATTAAAATTCTATACATATATGTATTTATAATTTACCCACAAACGCGTGCACTATAGCCATCGTGAGCTCTTTCAAGCGTAGATAGAGAACACTGCTATCGGCCAATAATAATAACTGCTGGTTAGATATACTCAGATATACAGGTAAAGTATTCGTTTATAATTCAATTAACAACATTTAGAATTTCAAATTTATCATCGCACTATAGTGGGCATTTAATTTTGTCTAACACTGCTAAGACTAAGTCATGCAACAACATTATTTGTCTAATAATGGAGTAAAAAACGCAACAAAAAATTGAGTAGCTACGTGTTTCAATCGCGTACAAGGTTGAAAGGGCCGTATATATTGGTAGTTGCCACCTTTTTGTGTTGGTCGATGAACAGAATAGATTATTTATTAAAGACCTACCTTACATCACTTCAGAGATATTAAAAAAGAACGGTACCAACTAGTATTACATTCCTATATATACTAATAGTAGTAATACGCTAAACGTTTTTCAATATTATGCTGAATATATAATTAATATAACCTTATGACGCTGGTAATCATCAACATTTTGTAAGTAAAACTACGTTTATCTAGCTCTACATACAATAATGATATTTTTGCGAGTAGCTTCCTTTAGTAATAATAATGTTGTAGTATAATCTTAAAATATTTAGAAATAAAGCCACTATAAGTCTTTACAATCAAGATTGATTGATGGATGAGAGATGAGAGCAGACGAGAGTCACGCAAAACACAACGGCAGTGGTTTTATTGACAAATTAATGAGCTCAAAAACGGGTCAACTATTTTACGTACGGTGTTTTAGGATTTTAATTTCTTTAATTTATTTACCGTTTTATTTCTTACAGAGGAGTATAGCGCTTGACCACAAGTCACCTAATGATAAATCACGATGTTGTCGAAGGTGACACGACGCCTGGATTTGGAGCCCTCAAATGAGGCTGCCGGAACACCGATACGTGCCCGGCGATATTCTATAATAAATGTGTGTCCATCGCTATCAAGTAGACAATCAACGCTAAATAGAAGGAAAGAAAGCGTGCAATGAACAAAATAAACATTGGACCGACGTAGAGGCTTCCGTTTGAAAACGGGCAACTGATTCACCGCCTTGTTTGATTTTACATAGCAAGAAGCTCATCTATATTCAACGCAAGCGTATTTTTGGTCATGGAAATGAATAATACTCGTATCTAAATTTCAACAGAACGAGAGATACTAAATTCTGCTGAAAAACTGACCAGACAATTGCATTATCAACATTAACATTTCATGCAATTTTCGTGGATTGGCATATAAGTTGCATAATTAACTTTGGTCCAAAAAATATATAAGTAAACTAGGCTAGATTTACTCAACTAGTTCGAAAGAGTGAATAAACACTCTGATTGGGAGCGTTTTTGCCCCGTTTTATTAAAAACATATTTTGACTTCCTTGATTGTGCTGAATTTTTAGCAGAATGTTTAGCTGAATTTTTTTCATAGGAGAAATACTTAGATTCATACATAGTCAAGAAGCCAAGTCAAAGAAAGGATGACATAATATTAGGAGGCCAAAAAGACGGCTGCGGACCGAACAAGATGAAAAATGCTCCACCGACAAAAGCTCTTCCCCTAAACAAAGAAGAAGAAGAAGGAAAATAATGAGAGCCATGTTTGCTTCGGTTTGAGAAACGAATAGTCGAACCGCGTACATTTTATTAATCTACTGATTCTAACAATCTTACGGAATTTTCACGAATTAAATTCTATGAATGCAATAACTCTTTCGTTTATATCCGTTCGCTAATGCTATTAAAGTAGTATATCATTGCGAAAAACGTTACAGATTAGTATGAAATATTCGCGCAAAGCGGACGGTAACCGGTAACGAGATATTCTCACTTAGCACTTGAGTGCATCAGATCCGATTAACTCTACATTGTACATAGGTACATACAATCTACCTATATTTACAGACTACGATCCAGAATTTCTGCTCTACCAATAAAAAGAAAACTTATATTGAAGCTTTTAAACATTCACAATCAAAGAAGGTTTAGAAACGAAGTTTTTTTAGCACAATACGAGCAATGACTACAATAAATTATAACTTAAAAGAATGTCTCAGTTTAATATTTTACTTCCATTGATGACGGTGTAAAAACTAAATAGGGATAAAATATTTGTATGTGCGTCTTGTATTAACATTTTTCAAACTTTGTGATATTGTTATCACATGTACTTAAATACACGTAGCATGAGGCCTTTATTTTTGCATCTATTTTTTCTACACGTGCTTTGTTTCACTATACATACACCTTATGTCCAGATACGTTCTAGCCAAGAATAGATACCACATTAACATTACGATATTATAGATGCGAAATTTTGTGAGCGAGTGTGTGTGTTTGTTTCTACATCGCAACGCTCAACGGATTTGAGTGAAATTTGAAATAGAGATAGCATATACCCTGAATACATTTTTACAAGATATATTTTATCCCGGAAAAGGTTTCCTGCGAGATAAAGGGAAAACCGCGGGGCGAAGTTACTAAGTACTTATTTCTAGCGTGCGATTCGTCACGTCACTGGTCAAGTCTATTTTCTAAACTACGGATGTGCATTTCACGATCAACTTTCTCGTATTCAAGATAAGCTAGCTTATGTACTTATAATGTACATTCCATTGATATAGGGGTAGGGTCATCAATACGAAGCGAAGCTAATATAGCTGATATAAGACGTTTCGGTGCCTTAGCATTAAATTAATGGCAACAGAACGTCTTGTGTTCCGTTAAGGCGTATACTATAAAATCAAGCTAAAAATTAGGGATTTTCACAAGCATTTTTCTCGAAATATAATAATTGAAAAAAAAACTTGAAACGTATGTTTTACTGTGGTATATAAATAGCAAAAGGTTTTCCGTTAAATGTTTATTATCAAAAAACAAATATGCAAAGTAAATCGAAATGGGATATTGGAAAGTTAATATTTCCACGTAGCCACTACATAGTTCCCGTAGGAAAGTGGTAAAACCGTGTTTGAAAGCAAGAGGTGTGGCTAGTTTATTATAAAAGCTTATAATATATTTTGTACAACGAAACCACAATATTTCTGTAGATAGGAGATGATAGATAAATACAGACAACAGACAAACGCATGATGGTAAGTTTGAAAGCAAAGTATTGTCTGTTTCACCGCATGTACCGCTAAAGCGACCCAAGGTATATATATATATATATATATATATGTATAATAATAGGACATTATAGGTGTATGTCAGCTGCCACTGTGGTATCTTCGAAACGCCTGCTTTAGTTAGCCATCTGTGACCGCACGAAAAACGAAGTATAGGGGCTATGCTCATCCTTTGTATTTCGTATAATCATATAAAATAACTTATAACACGAATAACATCAATATCATAAAACTTCCAAGATATTAGATATTTTATTCTTTTGTTATTTTAAAAACTAGCATCTCCCACGGCTTCGTACGGGTACATACAAAGATTTTAACAGCCTAAAGCTTTTTAGTTTTTTCGCGGAAAGTGTATAGCATAATTATGCGTTGCGGATATAAAATTGTAGTAAGTAATTTAGTCTACTTTAAATTTAAATCATCACCAAGGATCGCAGAAAACATTCTGTTTAAACTTTGAAGGAACTCTATCCGCAAGGATTTTGCTGCAAAAGAACTCTTTTGTTTTTTAATGCACTTACAATTTTATTTATACTGTTTTATTTCTGTGCATTAAAGACTATAAGAAGTAACTTTTTCTAGATGCAAAACTAGGCGTCTGTGCATGCCGCGAACGAAAGCACAATAAAGGTTTAGTTTTTCACAGTATAATTTTAGGTCATCGTCCGATGAGATGACGTCCTCCATGGAAGCAGGTGTGTTCCACTAACACACTGAGCTAAGAACAAAACAACCAATGGACCGAAGACATGAGAATGAAGTCGGCGAAGCACGTTATTTTTATTTGTCTTACTCTATCCATTAGTCATGACCAATTACACTTTTGAAAACATATTTTTGTTCTTACTTTTTATTGGCTGTGTAATTCACGCTCGATAGCAATATGATCGGCTGGAGATAATATGTCTTCGTTCTG
This sequence comes from Opisthograptis luteolata, assembly GCA_931315375.2. Taxonomy (NCBI): domain Eukaryota; kingdom Metazoa; phylum Arthropoda; class Insecta; order Lepidoptera; family Geometridae; genus Opisthograptis; species Opisthograptis luteolata. The sequence continues at coordinate 11,476,865 of OV928033.1, forward strand.
GAATTGATGCTGCATAAGATTTAAATTCGTTTCGGTTGCTGTGATGACGATGTTTTCTTATCGGGGTGTCAATGTAAACAGTCTAATACGTATTTACGAACTGATATGTAAAGATTGAATACAGTGTATTGCAGTGCAATATTTATTAGGAAAACATGGCCTTTACGGCCATGGGAACTGCAATTTCAACGGCTGCGAATGAACAACAACTTAAAATATTTTTTAGCACGCTACTGAACCTAATAAATACACCAACCACCATCCAGTAGTTTGTCTGTATAAGTAACAAACAAAAATACATTTTTGCTTAATGAGCTTTCAGCTGAGAACCCAGTTTTGGTACTTATATTTTAAACTCATCCTTCTTATGAGAATATAGCTGTTACAGATTTAAAACAGTTTAGAATAGATCTGATATACATGATAATTATACTAATAGAGTGCATATTATCCTTACTGGAAATCTATGAAACAAACTATAAAATTGGATACAGTATACAAGACTGTGCAATTGTGCAAGTTACGAAACATTACCCCTTGGCACAACCAGTTGTGATGTAGGGAGAAGCAGTTCCCCGTAAAATAGTGCTTCGTATTTCGTCATGGGTATCAAGATATCTCTGCATATTTTATCGTTCTGAGTAATAAAGTATGCTTGCGCCCGCGCGTGTTGTTTGGTTGGTTTAGAGGCGGCACACAAACATTTTCAGTGGACGGCACGTTGTAATTCCATTATATGTGAGAAAAGCACAACATATTATATACGATCGATCGTGTCTAGACAAGATTAAAATAATGACGGAACAAAGAAGTTTCGGCACTATATCGACAGGCTTCCAATCGTTGGGTAATATAGAACCCAATTTTATTTTGGAACAAGCACACCATCCCAAGAAGACAATCCAGAGTCTGAATCCCAGACCATGTTCACCACATGTGAAACTCCTTTCGGGTCGTCAACAGGATCCGGGTCTACCCGACTCTACCGTGCACTCGTATTTTTTCTAAATTAACGATGCGTAACGCTCGTAAAGGAACAACAATTACGGCGCGGACAATGTGGCACATTCTGAGTGCAAAACTTTACAACAATGCGTAACAATTCCGCCTCTTCACAGGACCATAGTCAGGCAAAATACAACTACAATATACAGGGTGATCAATCCAAATGGGTGAGGGGAAGTCAGAAATTATGAGAGATAGCGAAATCCGTTCTTAAGAACCATGGCTTCGATTTTAGATTTAATAATAATGGCATTCAAACTTTTTTGGAATCTCTCATACATAACCGGGAATCGAACCTGGTCGAAGTCTTATAAACAATGTTAGGTGTAAATCTTAACACAAAGCGGTTTTGAAAAGGCTTGATTGATTTAAAACATTCATTCCAAGAAAAGAAAAGTTCCATTTTCAAATTTTAAACAATAATAATAGCATTTTGTAGTTCTTAGTATCGTTGCAGATAAGATATGCATAAGTGGTCTATTCAGATAAATGATTTATAATGATGACCGGAATCGTATTAATGACGACATTTTGCAAATTATTTAAACTGTGGGCATTTCAGTCTAATGTTTACATAAAATTTCAAAGCAAAATTTGGTCCTTATACTTTTAGGATCAATTACACTAACAATAACTGCACGCAATTACATAAAGAACATTGACAGGGTCGATTCCCGGTTATGTATGAGAGATTAAAAAAAAGTTTGAATGCCAATATTATTAAACCTAAAATCGAAGCCATGGTTCTTAAGAACGGATTTCGCTATCTCTCATAGTTTCTGACTTCCCCCTACTGACCCATTTGGATTGATCACCCTGTATATAACATTACATATGAATACACGTCATACGCAGTAAGTGGACGACGCGATGACGCTGAAAGTTAATGCGGCGGTTAACTATGCACTCTATGGCTGGAAATTAATAACCACAGTTTGACCTACTAGAGCTAGATTTTTGGATTACTTCTATGGAGCTTATGTCAAATAATAGTAGGGCAAACCGTGCATAGATAGGTTATTAATAATTAAAGCATGTGAGCGTGCGATGTCGATGTTACTGATATAAGATTCGTAAACTGCGAGGAGCAAAGGGTGAGAAACACACGACGAGCCCTCCGTTACTTGGGTACTTGGTAAATGATCATATTTGTATGTCTCGAATGCATAAACGTTATACAGACAACAGTAATCGTTGTTTTAAAAATAATGATTCAGTTTTTGGAGCAACTTGTACCTAGTTCTTCTCTAGCTATCGCGTTACTAGACTTTTGTAGCCGCTGCTGCTCTTTTCATACCATATCTCCAGTTACGTGTCAGTTACAGAATACAAAGCCTACACTTATTATCCGTGTACTACTTACCTCTTGACTATAAAGTTTATTTTGAAAAGCTGAGTTGTACAGCGTCAAAATCGTCGGTCACAAAATCACCCTGTGATTTTAGTTTTTAATGCAGACATGTGCTTATTTTTGTTCTACCTAACTATCTTACGCAAGCTTTAGTCTAATTTTGATCATAACTTTGCCGCGACGATTAGAGAAAAATATGATGTAGGTAACAAAAGGTCAAATGAATATATTTTTTTTAAATTTTAAATGACTGAATTAGGTAGTTTACTTTCAACACAAAACGTGCAACTACTAGCTTGATATGTACAGAAGAAGTACTCTGCTCATACCTTAAGCGTTTTCTTTTTATAGCAGTATTACATATATAGATATCCAATCGGGCAACCGAAGATTAAATATGGCCCAACTTCAGTAGCCCCGGGCACATTTAATCTTGTACTCGCATGCAATAATCACAGGCCAGACACACACAATTCTTCTAGGCCACGAACACGAGGCAGGTATATCATAGCCTTGTTTCTTATTTACTACAAACTGGGACCATGAGACTGAGTCCCAATCGGTTGTTTAAAAGAAGGGTTGCACACTTGGAAAGGGTTAACAGACATAGGGAAGGGATCAAGATAAAAGTGATAACTTGTTTAACGTGTTGCTTTGCTACACAAGCTTTTACAAAAGGAATACACAGAACTTTATCCTCAGATTTATAAATATAAATGCTAGTGTGTTGCTTGGTTTGTCCTTTTTGACGCAACAACTGCGTAAAGGATCGTACTTTTTTTTAATAGAGACAGTAAATTAATGGGCTGGAGAGTGACATAGACTTTTAGTTATTGGTGGTATCTACAAGCGGGTGAAACGCCGGGGCATAGATAGGAAATCAAAAATGTGCAAAAATAAAAGCCGGCCATTAGAAATTTATCTAATAAGTGATTACGGTATTGATTTTTCAATTGCAGCACGATGGGTTCAAATGATGAACGTCGAACCGAATTGTTTTGGTTCTCTTCCTGTCTTTAAAGAGCTTATATATTGATTTTGTAACTTTGTACCCCCTTGCAATTTTCTACACTTATAGTGTTGTTATCTTTTGTATGTAATTTTGTATGTATGTAACTAACACTATTTATACGAGTTTATTGGCCAAATACATAATATGCTTCTCATATTTTTACGGAAGAGGTAAAAAGAGAATATATAGAAGAGTTGGCTTTAAGAATTAATTTTAATTTGAGGAACGGGACTTGTAGGACTCGTATGCATGCGTATTGAAATTCAGGCTCAAATTACATACAATATCAGCGCGGCCGACCGATCCGGTCACTGTGCAATAATTTACACCAGAATGCATGTAACAACTTTTGTAAGCCACAGTTCAAGCTTCAAGCGTTGAATTCACTCTAGTGTATATTAAAGGCATTTAACTCTCTTGCTGTTCAATGCAAAATTACGATAAAAAATACAACTCTGTTACATACTATTTTTGTATTTCAGCGAGTATCTTTTTTTAGAGATGGTTAAAAAAATTGTCTATGAGGTTTTGAAAACCAGTCAACACGTATTCTTTTGTAATAATATCGTAGACCCTGAGTAACAAGTATTCATACAAATAGGAAAAAAAATAAAGGATTTACTTTATTTATTGAACAAACGGGCATACACGAGAGAAATCTCTACCTAGCTTGTTGTTTAAAATGTCAAAAATTACGTCAATTTCGTCGGGAAGCAATTTGTACAACGTAATAACGAGATGAATGAAAATGTGCGTGTCAAGTGGCAACTACCAAAGAGCGTCCCGTTAGGATACCTGAGTGGTATCTCTTCTCATTGTGCGTGACGCGACGGTGCGTGCGTCGGTTCCTCGTGTCACGCCGATTGCCGCTCGGCTCGCAGCGAGGTCCGCGCGGTGGCTGGCTGGCTGCTGCATCCGAAACATTTCATATATCTTAATACATACATACTTATTCACTACAAAATAAAGCCAGGCTTAAATCTAAAATACTGACTAATATCTAGAGCCGAGGGGCTGCTAACTGCGGCGCCTTGTCAATGACTAAGGCGACGTGACAAATTCAATTGGAGTAAATTCTACCTAGACTTGGTTTATAGCACTGTTAAAGGAATATGAAACATGACAGAAATTTCATTATTATAACGTATTCTCTTTGAGTCGTCGGGCTCCACTTGCATTTTAATGATAAACAATCAACAATATAATTGAATAACTACTTTGCTACTGTGTATCATGCAACTTGCTTGGCATTTGAATGTGATAACTTCATCGGGTACTTGGCAGTGGAAATGCCGTGGAGGAACGATAAGGTCAAGACTTGACAAATGTCTCTAAAGGTACTGGGTCAATGTCGTAGCGTCTTCTAATAAAGTTTCTTAAAAACCGTATAAAACCATAATTGAATCGCAAATATTTGAGCAAGCCATTAAGGAATCAAAAGGGCAAAAAAAAGTGTATGGCAAAAATAAATAAAGAGGTAAAATAAAACATAATTTGTACGGTAAAAATGTGGTGTTGAGGTGTGCATTGTGTGTAATGCATATATACAGGGTGGTCAATCCAAATGGGTCAGTATGGGATCAGAAACTATGAGAGATAGCGAAATCCGTTCTTAAGAACCATGGCTTCGATTTTAGATTTAATAATAATGGCATCCAAAGTTTTTTTTAATCTCTCATACATAACCCGGAATTGTAGCCACGCTAATTATCGTTTATTAACTAACCCTTTATTAATTAGTAAAATAAACGTACTTCACTATCTTTACATATAAAATTCCGGTGTGCCCAAGATTTATAAGCCCACGTTCGTAATTCTTCAACTCGATAGTCTAGATCTAGCTGGTGCTCTTTAGTATTTTTAGTGCAGTTTATAAATCCGAAAATTGGAACGTCTCCTTATATTATAGCGATGATGGCTCAGTGGTAGTGACGTCGGCTTGCGATCCGTAGGACATGGGTTCGAATCCTACAACGAGCTTTCGGTGAAGGAAAACATCGTGATGAAACCGTAGCTTGGTGGTAGGGTATTTTCTAGTACTCTGGCTAGCTACCACCCTCATGTTAAGAATCTGTCGCCAAGCACCTATCGGTGTGTTCCGGCAGCCTCACTTGAGAGCCAATTCCCATCCCAGGTGTAGCGTGAAGCCACCTTCGACCACATTGTCACTTAACATCGTGACTTGTGGTCAAACGCTACCCTGTAAGTAATAAAAAGAAATTAAAAAATAACGTTTTCCTGTATTATCAAACATTTTAACTCTGTTACTTCGCACTGCCTACTCATTAAATGTATGGTATAGTAAACAGTAATTTTCAGTCTAACAATGATGTGTCATAATTATACACAGTAATGCTCAGGCAACTGTTACTACGGTTTCATAACACTTTCAGCTATTGTCAAAAAGTCACAAAGATTGATATAGTACAGCTGCGCAACATGAGAGAGCCAATCTATCAACATATTCAATTATTCATGGTTATGGAAAATTGACGGAAGGATCATGATTACTTCAGCATGTTCCGTACCTGACATATTAGTACTTATATGGGTTCAGCCGCAGTCCTCGGCTAGACCGTCTCTATCCTATCCCCCTCTTACCCGTAGTGTGGAACAGGGAAGTGACGTATGTGTTCAATAAAGTAGACGCGACACGTAGTCCGTATACCAGAGGTGTGGAGGTAAAACCGGTAATTGGCAATATTATGGCGGATAGGAGAAATGCCCGAAGCGATTGATGTTAACTTGTTACATTGGTCTGTCTGTCTGTATGATAATCTCTGTAACTACTGATCCGATTTTGAAAATTCTTTCAGTTTTAGAAAGGCACACTATTGTCTAGTGTTATAGGGTATGTTTTGTTCATACTTTGCCTTACTGCATGAAACCAATAACTTTTTTGATAAAGTTAGTATCGCCTAGAACGGTTTTTTGGTGCTTGTCAAGTCGGAAGCTAATGCTAAAGTTTTTGATGCGGTTTTGGTAGTAACACAGCGTAGGTTTTATTTTCAACACTTCACAATCAAAGCGGATTATTTTTCAGCCTAAAATACAAGATTGTGATCAATCTAGAAAGTATCAAATGCAACGTATACTTGATACTTTCAAGTTTATTTATGCACTAAAGAATCGACATTTTTGATATGTTATCATATCAGTTTATCAGTTAGAAAAGTTGGTGGCTTCCAAGAAATATGTTGCAAGAATTGAACAAAAAAAAGCTGGCTTCCTCCAGATCCTTGATTTCTTTTTAATAACAATAAGTACGTAAATGTTTAGTATTTTAAATATACTCTAACTTCTAAGGCCGCTTTTCGACGGAGTGACAGATAAAACTAGTCATCAGCTTACGTTCCCAATGCATGGTTTTTAAAACGTTAGTTCTTGAACATGCCGGTTTTCTCACGTTGTTTTCCTTCGCCGTTTTGAGCGTCATATTGCGGACTGCCATTGAAAAAAAGAGATGGTAAGATTCAAACTACTTGTTCGTGATTTTAGGATAGAACTAGTTACATTTGCGTATCTCTATGGGAGAAAATGCATAGTGTTTCCGTAAACAATAGTCGCGTTCTCGTCGCGTCCCACAAACCGGTCGCGGTTTACGAGGCTAAGCGTTGAGCAAGTTATCACGCGGGATCGTCGACCTCGCCTGCTGATAACGCGCGCTTGTTATCAGGTGGCGCAATGCAGACCCGAAAACTGGAGGTGTGAAATCGATACGCGAGGACTCGCCATCTTACATTTTCAGATCTAGAGGGCAGCGAGAGTAGTGTAAGTCCTATTTATCAACCGCGAGTTAATTGAATGTTCCGCTATGATTAACTTGGAGACTGAATTTAGAGTATAAAACACAATGTTCCACAAAACATACTTTGCCCCTTTAATTTACCTATGTGTTACTTTTTACACATAGTTATTGTACAAAAGTAACAAGAGCATTGCAAATAGAGTTAATATTTTATACCGCAATGATAACATTATGAGCGTGACGTCTAAAACAACGCAAAAGTATCTATAATGAATAATTCTTTTTTTCGTGTAATTTTATATGTAAGTAGCGTGAAACGCATTGCGTCACTGTTTGTTTACCCAAAGAATATTTATACATCAACGTCATCAACAGTTTAAAACCTGTGCGGCAATGCACTTTGCTTGTCACCCCGAGATGTTAAATATATTTTACCCTTCAATTCAAAACACAAGACTATTTGCACTACTGCTTGATGTTCAAATCTCATGGCCATGCTAGGTGATATCTCATATCCCAGGGTATAAGTGCAGCTTACTGAGCGGTACTCATACCGCGCGATACTGCCAAATTCATAGTTTTGTGAGTTTGCAATTGTTATAGACACAAGGGGCGCTTATTATAGTACAGCACTGGACGTGACAAAATAAATATTCTATTGCGTCGCGTCACCAAACGGTTCCAACGGAAGACCAGCGCTGGTTGAATAACCAGCATTATGCTGAGTAGGGGCCGATTTGCGACACTGACATTCAGTTACTGTAATATTGTTTCTTTTTTCCCTATAACTTGTACCATGAGTGTTGTTGTTTCAAATAAACATATATACTTTCTTTTTTTCTTTCTTCTATTGAAAATATAGATCACGGACAAGGTGATTTCTTTTCATATAAAAAAGAAGATATTTCGCGATACTCTAATACAGGCGCTGATAGCTAATGTGCCGCATAATTAATGGTTAAACGAACTTACCTTAAGTGATGTTCGACCATAATTATACTAGACGTTGCATTCGAAGATATTTATTCACTTTGTAGTAATCCTATTTATTGCACAAGGCGTCGCACATAATTTTTAGAGCTGTAAAAATAAAAATCAAATCACAAAAATATAAAATTCACTGTTTCTGAACGATACCTTCCATGTCATAGGCAGTGCTGTCATCTCCGTCATACTTCATTCTTTCAGAGACACTTATCTCGTTTGTTAGTTGTATGGGCTTTAGTAGCTGGGTTCGGGTGGGACTATAAATATCTTCGAATGCAACGTCTAGTATAATTATGGTCGAACATCACTTAAGGTAAGTTCGTTTAACCATTAATTACACTTCGACGTTGCATTCTCGATATTTATTCACTTTGTAGATGTTTAGCGCTTTCACACAAACGAGATAGGCAGGCAGGATTCTAGATAGAAAAATAAAAAGATACATTAACACATATAAACGAAAAAAGTGGAGTGATTATCCACATCATTATGAACCTTACGTTCAACCTAAAACCAATAAATCAATTGATAATGTAAGCCCAATTACCGTTATTAGCATTCTTGCTTGAATATATTATGAATTACCTTTGTGAATGCAATACTAATAAGCTTCCTGACCATCCTGTTGTTCATTTTATAACATGGACAGAACTCCTTATAACTAGCCGAGGTAGAAGTGTAGCGGCTACTATGTGCTGCAAATACCAGTATTTGCACCAAACTATAAATGTAAGTATGTCTAATGTATATGTGACTTGTGGTAGGAGCAATGGATTATCTCTTAGATGTATGAATTAATTTCTTTGATGGAGGTAGCTCTTAGGTGCCATGACATCTATCTAAACTGATAATACTTTCGTTTCGTGAGGTAAAAAAGTATAACTAGATTAGGCACCAAAGTATTTTATTTGTAGGTGAAATCAGTAATAAGTCTTTATTTCTAGTAAGTGCTTCTAGCCAAATATTAATTTCCATTCGTGCGACTTACTTTAATTTCGCACTCATTGTATAGTTGACAACGCGAGGAAAGACACAAACTTTTTGGATATGGAATCAAAAGCTTTACTCTCGTTTGGATAAAATTACTACAAGTGATTGAGTACTAGGATCTCATGTAGATACGTATTTTGAATAGCAAAGTTTAATTCCGTAAACTTCTTTTGTGAATCCTATAATTTGGTCATCTAAATAACACATTTACCTGATATTAAAACAGAAGCCGAACGGCGAGTCTGTACCTGAATGATATTCAGAGACGAGAATTTGAATCCTATTTGAGAAAATAGGAAAAATTATGTAATACTTTGAATTATTATTATTATCCTATGTGGGTTTATTCTCGGGTCTTTGCCCGGACCTTTATTAGGCATTGGCGGAGCCGTAGCCAAAGCTAAGACGCCACGCTAAGGGTGAAGTGTACTATTAACACAATGCTAAAAAGTTATCGGAGTTCTTATTGAAATTATTGATATCCAATTATTATTATTTCTGAAATTATTATTTTTTTTTTTTTTTAGTCTAAGTTTAAATTATAATTAATTTTGATACCCCTTGGAAATATAACTATGTTTGGTTGATAATACCTTCGAAACCAGGATATAATGCTACCAGAGAGGGTGAAATGGATCAATCTTCTTTGGAAAAATAAAAATAATAAGAGTAACTAAAGGCCTTCTTAGGCCTATTAGCTGCCCATGACTCCCGTGCAGTGGCTTGATCAAAATAATATTTCTTAAAAATACAGATAAACTAGAATAGAAGGAAGACGTAAAATAAATGAGTTTCCCAATCCAATGAATGCATTGACCATAGGGCCAATAAGGTCAGGCTATGCCAAAGGATCTCTTATCCGTAATAATATGTATATACCACCTAAAACGTAAATGTGAAAAAATGTGAGACAAGTTCAACATTGTGATGGTATGTTTGGTTGTTAACTTCACATACAAAACAATTGTGGTCTAAATGGGTGCCCAGTTCTGTGAATGAATCTGAAATTTAATGAATTATAAGAAAGTACATAACATGCATAAGTAAATATAATCATCTGCTTAGTTTTTTTTTTTTTTTTTTTTAGTTTTTTTTTTTTTTTTTTTTATATTAAATGCTTCGCACAAATATTCTTGTACATAAACGTCAATTTAGGGACTCCAAAAAACAGTTCGTGATTATGATCACGATAGATCACAGGCACCTGGAGCCAGGTCCCATTCAATGTTTTGGTCATTTATTAGTAAATATATATTATTTTGTACGTATATTAAGCTATCTTTGCTTAAGCTAGTGCCAGATATCTCTGAGAGTATATTAGACATCTTCATTAATGCAGACAATAGCGGTCACTCTGCCCATGTTTATTCTGTTAATTCTTAGCAAAGCAATGAAGGCCAATGTAAGCTGATTTCAATTCTAATAATAAAGTATGCTAGTTTTGATTGTGTGATAACAAAAAAAAAACTCACGTTACAAAAAAACACCCCGCCCAATAAGGGAGGCACCTATGAAGATTTCTAGAAGGTACTTACCACTGAGTTAAAACATTATTTTTCCCAAGACGACTCTGACTTCGAGTTTGATACATTTCTCATATAAATCATTCGTAATGTTATGCAGTTTGTAATTTTTCTTTCTATACAAAGGAAACTGCAGGGTAGGCTGAGAAAAGTAACCTAAGGTATTAACAAAGGTAAAAAAGGTAAAAAGGCCCTGATTGTCAATCTGCTTAATCTGGAAAAATATTTTGTTTCGTCAGGTATTTTTAAGTTTCTTTTTGTAAACTTTAAACACATATAATGACTATTCTGTAAATCTACATATTTCAATGCCGAAATGTGTTTGTTTTTTGTTCCAAATCAAAATACATCTTCGCTTGTTTTAACACAAATCTTAACCTTTTGAGAAAGTTTAATGAACCCTCCAAGCAAATTTTAAATTATGGTCATTAATGTGTAGTAAGACATCAAAATAACACACAAGTAACAACAGATCTCGGTTTCTAAGATAATTACCAACTGGTAGAGAAGCCAATGACAAACCAAAGTCATTGAAAATCGTAGGTTATCTTGAAGTTTTAAATTATGGATAGGAACTTAAAATTACGGTTCCTTGATGTGGACATAATGTATATAAAAAACCTTACTTGGTAAATATTAGCTGTGTGAATATCTTCCATTTTAAAGTCTTAGAGATGTAGGTAGAACGCCAGCCTTGCTAAACTTTGAATGAAGGCCAGAGCTTTCTCAAATTTTTTCTTTGTAAGAAGTTTAGTTTTTAGCATTTATTTCAATTTTCTATCCAACTGCATATATTTCGTTGCTTTGTTGTTATATAATAAAAGACAAGTGTTTTGTGTTCTTGTTTTTTGTTTATGATTTATGTCCCACAGATATACGTCTAGAAAATGACTGGCTTGTTTTAGCCTTTATAAGGGGTTTATCCCGACGCTTTAAGATCGTGTATAAGACTGCAGAAAATTCTAAGTTGAACCTTGGTGCCTTCCGTAAGCTAGGTCTTCAGGTATTAGGGTTTCTTTTATCGTGGTTTCTTCTGCCTTTACCATTTACACTAGGATTCTACCCAAACGTTTAGATACCTTATCATAAATCGCCCACCAAATAATTCATCTTTCCGTACTGGATCTATGAATGCATTTTGGCTATAAAAACTCTGGTGCGGCAGACATGGCTTTTCGCTTGAGCTCGGACATGCTAGCTGCATCTGCAGTATCTGTACCTAGACCTGTCGGAATGAATGTACGGGATCTAACCCGGTTATCATCATCAGAAGACCATTGTCGCGGGTCTGGTGTCGGTGACCTTGGATGATTATGGTCGAGCTTTGCCTGGTCAAGAAGATCCAGCGCCATATCAGGTTTTGTACGTATTCACGCTTCACCTATAGACTATTTGATTCAACCAGCTGCATGTGCAGTATTGAAGGTTTTAAAGTCATTGTCCATACTCACGTTACGCCTCTTGGCTGTATGATTCAACAAGCTGCGTGTGCAGTATTGAAGGTTTTAAAGTCATTGTCCGTACTCACGTTACGCCTCTTGGCTGTATGATTCAACAAGCTGCGTGTGCAGTATTGAAGGTTTTTAAAGTTATTGTACGCACTCGCGTTACTCCTTTAGACTGTATGATTCAATAAACTGCGTGTGCAGTATTGAAGGTTTTTAAAGTCATTGTACGCACTCGCGTTACTCCTCTAGACTGTATGATTCCATAAACTGCATGTGCAGTATTGAAGGTTTTTAAAGTCATGGTACGCACTCACGTTACGCCTCCAGACTGTATGATTTAAAGTCATGGTACGCACTCACGTTGCGTCTCTAGACTATATGATTTAAAGTCATTGTACGCAATCACGTTACGCCTCTAGACTGTATGTCATGGTATGCACTCATGGTACGCACTCACGTTACGTCCTATGACTGTATGATTTAAAGTCATGATACGCACTCATGGTACGCACTCACGTTACATCCTATGACTGTATGATTTAAAGTCATGGTACGCACTCATGGTACGACTCTAGACTATATGATTCAGCAAGCAGCGTGTGCAGTGTTGAAGGTTACAATACGCCATCGGAGTAACTCATTATCAGCCGAGCATCATGCAAGAAAAAAGAATGGAAAAAAAAATCATGAATTATGTGGGTAGTTAGAAAAGAAAAACTACGCAAAAATCATGAGGAAAAAATATCAGTTATTTTCCAAAGTATGCGCCTTTTCCCTAAAAAGGAAGGGACAAAGGCAAATTTACAGATAAAACTAACACACAGTTAATGACCACGAACTAACCTTGATCGTCCGAACTAGTTGGCGAGTTTCGTATCTTGCGTTCCCAACATGTTATTTTTCGTCATTATTTGGACTTATGACGATCTTTTCTCCATAACACTGCTTTCAACTAACTTTTTCACAAAATTTCCAATAAAATAACGAATTTAATCGATAAGTCGAAGCTGCGACGCCCGCACATAAAAAGGAATGAAGTATGACGGAGATGACAGCACTGCCTATGACATGGAAGGTATCGTTCAGAAACAGTGAATTTTATATTTTTGTGATTTGATTTTTATTTTTACAGCTCTAAAAATTATGTGCGACGCCTTGTGCAATAAATAGGATTACTACAAAGTGAATAAATATCGAGAATGCAACGTCGAAGTGTAATGGCGGACGTTCGGCTTACTATCGCTAATATGTGTGCGTGAGGGCTGTATATTATAAACGCGGATCGGCATTCTAGGATGCTTCACTTGTGAAAGCCGCTCTATAGCTTAGAGTTCTCCCTTTTTTGTATTCCGTGTCATAGAATTTGAATGTCCCACGTGTCGACCGTACAAATTAGGTACTACGAGATATGTGAATAAGATTTATCCGCTCTGTATGTTCACACTAAATAAGAGGGTTATGAAACGAGTTTGACACGTCTGTAAAGTTCAAGAGGATTCATGTAATTCAATGCCCAGACAGTTTCAATAAAACACAATTATGCCGGCAATGAGTTGCTATATATAAATTTCGCAAAGTTCCAGTTACGATATAAATCACTCAAGTCTGTTCCTGCATGTGTATCAGATGAACAAAGAGATGAAGATAGCGGGCTCATATGGTTTCGACCTGAACAAAGCGAATAGGAGGAGTAATTGAACCCTTTCACGTAGGGCTTCTGACATTTTACACTCAACTATACAATTATAGGTTTTGAACTAATATTAATATGCGAAAGTTTGTGAGTGAGTGTGTATGTTTGCTACTTCTTCACGATAAAAGGGTTCAAAACATCCAAGTATCGTGTAAGTTAAAAAATATCCTAAGAACTTAAGTTAAAAAAATCAATATGATTTTTTTCTACACTTTCTTTAAAATAAATAGCGTTTGTATAATCTTAATAGACAAAAAATTACAAGTTTTATCGTACATAGATCGTTTTCCTTTCCTCCATCGTTTTCATCTCCTTTCCTTTCTTTTCCTTTTTTTTTATCTATCTAGATAGCTTATAGGTCAAGTATTGTTGTTCCTGTGTGCGATACAGCAACTTTAGTGGAACACTGTGATAAATGCTACTAATATTATAAATGCGAAAGTTTATGTGTGAATTTTTGTTACCACCACGTATCACCGTCACTACTAAACCGATTTTGATGTAGGTATTTGGATTGGCAATGGAGATAGCTTATATACTGGAATAACACATGGGCTACTTTTTATCCCAGAAAAGGTTCCCGCGGGATAATTAGAAGACGCGGGTGAAACCGCGGGGCGGAATGTAATAATATAACTTTATTTATAGAAGTATAGTAACACTAAATTAATTATTAAATTACCAGTTAATAAGTTAGTAGTTAGTGATGTTACACTAAACTATTGAACTCCAGGCTATAATATAGACACTGAAGTAAACCTAGAACAGTTTAACCTTCAAATTATATTACGTATTAATTTTTATTCTATGGTGCGCTAATTGGTACTTCCATTAGCAACCCGATAGCTCGAAAGGGGTGCTGCCAACTCTGCCAGCCTATTACCGTATACGTCAACACGTCACCGCGACGGACGATATGCGTTAATTATGTAAGTACCTGTGGGCACTGAAGGAAAGGCATTGTATAAATTACTTACAATGTACAGTACTCAAAGTACCTAAAACTACCTATTGTTCAAAATTATGCTCGGTAATGCGACAATTTCAAAAGATGATAAATGTAAGTCACCTGATAAGATATGGAACGTCTGTTGCTCAAATTGAGCATTCGCTGACTATGAATGTGCAGTAGAAAACCATGTAGGTATACCAGTTTAAACTACAGCGAGACTCTAGCTGGGTGGTGCCTCACCAAGATGTGAATTTCACGATTTTCGAGCGCTCCTCTTTTCTTGTCAGGCCGTACACGGATTGGACATAGGCATTTTTAACGAACGCCAGTTTCGAACTTCTTTAGACAGCATATATAAAACTAGTCTAATATAAAAAAAACCTTTATTTATTTCACTGACTTTGGTATCGCGTGGCTGATAAAACATCACTAATGAATTAGCGTTATGCTATGTGCTTTTGAAGTAAGATACTGACTGGGGCTAGCTTGACCATTATGGTACAGGGGCATTAATACTCAAGCTACTTCTTGCTAGTTTAGTGAATTTAGTATGGAACTAGTTTCGTTTCCGTCTGTTCGTGGGAGAATGAGCCAATATGTTAGAAAAAACGCGTTTCATAAAAACAAGGTTCATGTTTTGTAATGTTATACGAAGTTTAACATTTATATAAATGACTCCCAAAGTCCCAACCCCAAACACGTTTTACCCACAGGCAAAATTAGTTAATTTTTTGCAGGCAACAACACCGTAAGCAACTAAAGCAGTTTCGCTTCAGCAGTGCCGACTATAACGTGTCCATGAGTGCTGTGATAAAGTGTGGTTGTGTGCATGTGTTACCGTCTAACTAAACCAAAATAATACTAAAACAAAAAGGTTGGAATAAACCGAGGATAAATAAATCTGAAAGTAAATAAGTCGCAGTCGATGGTTGCTGGACGAGCGCTCTCGTTCATTATTTAGATTAGCGGCGTTTTTTCGCGTCGGCCAACGTTGAAGGTCGACCTCATTATTTTTAATAATTTCAACCTCACGGCGGCCCGATGCAACCATTAGTTGGGCACGTTCCGATTTGCGCTTATGTTGATTTTGTGTGCAGCTGTCAACCCATTTGGATAAATTTTTATGTATTTGTGAACGTTACGCTGCCGCTGCAAATCAGACCGCACCCTTTATCAGTTCTATGAACAAAAACGCACTCACGTAATAAAAGTGCAGCCATGAAATGGGGGACAGTAATAAACAATATTGCGTAACAAAATTTCGCGAAAAGTTTTCAACTGTCGCGGATTGCGGACGAGTTTAATGACCGAAATGTTCGAAAATTAGTTGAGTGTAAGATGCCGTGCACGACAGACAAATGGATGTAGTTTGCAGGCACTAAAGACATTAATAGTTAATATTGGAATGCTGAGTCTACCTAGTACTGAATCGTTTTTGTATCGCGGTGGTTCATCGTACCGAGCATCCTAAATTCTATGAAGATCCCGATTCGAGATGACCTTACCGTTTGACTCTCATTGTTGAATCGGGACAAGCGATAGTTTTGCGATTGTCCAGCATTCATCGACGGCGCTTAATTGACACTTGACCCTGCGACGCTTTAATCGCGATCTAGACTTAAAAGTACTGGAGACTTAATTAAATTCGTGTATGTCGTCATCAATTTTAACCAGTAGTCACGGGTCTTAGTAATTCACCTATTATTAGTTGAAGCTTCAAGGTTAGAAGCGATTTTGTATTATCAGCTATAAGGTTGAACTTACCTTGAGGTTGCTGCGGTGCAATGTACGGAGAGAGCAGCCGAGACCGTTTCTTCTCATAGCCCTTCTGTGTGATGTCACCTGCAAAATTTTAATTAGCGTCAGTATGCAGCCAAGTGCTTGGTCTTGGTTGGAAATCTTGGATTAAATTAGAAAGTTACTATTGCGCCTTTTAAACTCAGCTAAGGCTTGGCTACTGAAACAATTACACCCTACAAACACCCCCTCCACGCCTACGAGAGACGACACACACACACACCCTCTTGCATACATATAATAATAATATAATAAAGTAATCATTTACAGTGTTAAATACCCTCCAAAAAAGTTTAACATTTTTAGTAACGTAACACTAGCATAATATTGAAAAATGTATATTTACATGATTTAAAGAGCCTTGGTAAATAAATAAGAAAATTAAAAAAAGTAAGTAGTTGTCTGTGGAACTGGAACTGTTCCAGTTGACATTAATCAATTCATCAGTATTGTGTAAGTAATATATTTATTTATTTTATCATGTTTTATGTATAATATATCCACGCATAAACGATTTGGATAAATATTTCTTAAGACGTATTCGAAGAGACCGCGAGGTGGTAATAAAACTTGCTTATTCATGTAAGACCTCCTTCTTGTAGCGACGAGCAAACCGCGATAGTCTTACTGATTATTATGTTTGCTACGGAACCCTCAACAGCAATAAAAATTGAAAATATAAACACGTGACCGTCGATGAAATCAAGGATCAAGCTGACGGATACCGCCGTCAAAGCCAGCATTCACAACCGGTTATCAAGCCCTTGCAACAGGCAGGAATCGGAATATAAGGATTTAATTAATTAGGCATTAAATAATCCATTAAGCGTCTAATGGTCGAATCCGACAGTTAACATAATAGAATTCCAGGAAATCAAACTCAACTAGGTTAACTTTAACTACTGGTTTAACAATGTCCGGTGGACCGGTTTAAACAAAAAACTTATAGTTTCAATTTTTGTTTATTCATATTCATTAGGATTTTCTTTATCGCGTAATGTATGTACTTATTGGACACACATCGACACGCGCTAACACAAAACGCGAGAGCAGACATTCAAGTACGCTTATCATACAAATATCATATTCTTGAGAAACTGTGTAACATCACATTTTGTATTATATTGCCGAGAGCCAACATAGGTTGTATTCAAACTACTTTTCTTACTCTTTCTACCTTTTTACTTTTTACAGGCAATAAGTGGCGATTGACCACAAGTCATCTGATGCTAAGGGACGATGTGGTCGAAGGTGGCATCACGCTTCACCTGGATTGGGGACTGGCTGCCGGAACACACCAATAGGTGTGTTTTATTATTCTGTGTCAAAGGTCTGAATTGAAATTTGTAGTGCTTGGTAGTATAGTAGGGGAGCCCATGATGCTAAATGTGGATTTACTCGAGCGTCGCGGAAACCTATTAGATTTGGTAGATTAGATATTAAGAAGAATAAATGTCCTATAATGTTTCCACTTTCAGCGGTGGGGGAAGCTTCCACAGACTTTTAAGGTTATAAAAAAAAACAATGTCATGACATGGACTCAAGTTTGTCAGATATTGATATTTTTCATGCTCCAGCATGTCTCTGATATGAAATATAATATAATAAACAGCCGGTTTGCGTGGTGTGGGTGGCTAACCACAAGAGGGTAAATAAAAAAAATTACTCAACCACGTAAAATTTTCAGAGTGGGGGGTGTTCAGTGAACTCCACAGATGCTCCCATTTCTTAGACTGACGATTTGAAAGTGACACCAGCTCTCAGCGAATCTAAAAGGTTCCCCTGAGCGTACCCATCAATGTTAAGGGCTCATAATGGCTGGAGGTGCTTATCAATATGTAAGGTATCCTCCCTTATATTAATCTGACGCGCTCGAGTAAATCCCAAAATCCCCTCTTGGGCTCCCCTACTAGTATAAGAGGATGTCAAATATGGGACGTGCTTGTCTAGACTACTCTAAATTATAAATGAAAATTAGAAGCGTTCTATGCCAAATTTATTTTATTTTATTCCGACCATGTTATATAATTATGATATAAAGAAATATTTTTTTTTATATAGACGTGTATATTCCAAGCAATTTTCGTAATTTGTGTACATCACAAAATAAAGCATAAGGAGTTTTAGGAGACAATTTGAGAGTTATGAAAATGAAAAAAATATGGTGTAAGGCAACTTTACCTTATTATTATTTTTTCGCCTTTAAGCGAACTTCGTGCTTTTGAGAAAATAAAACATAATTTTCAAGATAAAACTTATATCAAAATCAATACCCACAGCGGTGGAAGAAACACTATTTTCCTTGTCCGGTCTCCCGTTGGTTTACAAATGACAACGCTGGTCGACCAATTTTATTGTAAGTTTGTACTGATTACAATAACTTTCAATTTCTATGATAACACAGATCCTTAACTCGATAATAACGTAACACCAAGAGCGATCTATTGTAATACCGTTACCGACAAATCAAGAAGGATGCGGCCAATTGCGAAGATATATTGCACGTAGTTCAATGAATATACCTATCAAGCTTGTTTGCGTGATAACAACACATCGACTATCCGCAACTCTGTTACAACAAATGTTAGAGAAGAAGCTCTGTGTTAGTAAAGTTTTTTTTTTTTTTTTTTATTACATTCAAGGTAGCGTTTGACCACAAGTCACCTGAAGTTAAATGACTACGTGGTCGAAGATGGCGTCACGCTACACCTGGATTGGGAACTGGCTCTCAAGTGAGGCTGCCGGAACACACCGATAGGTGCTTGGCGGCAGATTCTTAACAAGAGGGTGGTAGCTAGCTAGGCGAGTACTAGAAAATACTCTACCACCAAGCTATGGTTTCATCACGATGTTTTCCTTCACCGAAAGCTCAAGCTCATTGTAGGATTCGAACCCACGTCCTACGGATCGCAAGCCGACGTCACTACCACTGAGCCATCATCGCTATTTAGGTAAATACTTCAACGTTAAGAAGTATAGCGAATGAAGCGATAATACTTGCTCAGTGGTATTGGCGTCGGTTTAAGACCAAGTCGTTCGTTCGAATCCTACAATCAGCTTGAGCTTCCGGATAATATCGTTAACTGTTTAAAGCTTAATAGATCGCAAAACATTCAGAAGGACAATATATGTTTAATCGGAGCATTGCATCGCGTCGGCCGATGAGGAAGCGGTTATACATTACAAAGATAAAGCTGTTAGCACACAATGTAAAAGCACAAAAGCCACATTGATTATAATCTATATACAAATATTATAATGGGGTAAAATTTGATTGTTTGTTTCGGTGTAAGGGGTAATCTCTTTAACAACTGATCCGATACCAGTAATTCTTTCTCTAATAGGAAGCTACATTATCCTTGAATGTCAAAGGCTACGTTTAATTCCCAAAAGTAGAGTTTTCAGTCAGAAATAACAATTAATAGTAAAACAAGTCAGAGAAAAATGAGACGACTGGCTGCTTTTTCTAACTGTAAGAATCTTTGCCTACCCGTGTGGCTTATACATACTATTTTAATTGTAGGGCTTCCTGTGAAGAAAAACGTTATGAAACTCTTCTCCGTTTATATCTACGAGTATAACTAACGTCATCAAAATAATATTGAGGAAAACAAGAAACATTGCGATCCCAAAAGAGGAGGAACCTTGAGGGTTGCCAATGTTGCTACTTAAGGGTAGATTGATTATAAAACTTTGATCTACTTTAATTTCTACCATCTGCTTTAAGTTTTTTTGTTTTGGTCCGATCCCGTATTAATTTAAAAAGGAATCCATAAAAAACAAGATATTTATTTTAATTTAATTCTACTGACTTTATAACTTTTTTTTTTAATGTTGCACCTTACTGGTTCTATTCAAAACCTAGGAGAATAACCCTCAAAGTAGTTCGTAATGTATGAGGAAGTTTAATGTGAACACAAGAATAAGACTAGTTTTATTTAATTACAAACTTTAAACCAACTATACAAAGACGTGTCTTTGTGTTTGAATCAAATCCAGCAACTCCACCACAAGTCACAATGGAGAACAATAGACCCTCAAGTATGGATCCGTTTTACGTCACGCCGAGCGTTCTTATTCAAAGCTTATAACTAAATGTTGCGTTCTTATATTTAACCGAGATCGTTCAGTTTTGTACGTTCAAAGAACATTTATAAAATCCCGGTTTGCCGCACATTTCTTATGTGGTAGATATCATAAATATTAATTTTCTAAATTTCACATGGGGTAAATTCAGCTAGTCTGGAGTCGTCATTGCATTTTAATTGAAGCCTTGGCACCCAGTAACAATACCTCGCAGGCGACTAATGCCAACGGAAATGTCATCAATAACTAATCAAAGCAATAATTTCAAAAACAAAAAAAGTTGTTTACTCGGCCTAGCTTACTTACTCTGAACTCTGGGTATTGTATTTTTTAATTTACTGATTGCACTAAGTAACATAACCAAAACATATTTTAGTAAAAAAAAGAGGTAGAGCTGTAGAAACCATTGAGTAATTACATATAATAATCTTATATATATGTATATCTTTTGTTACCTTTCCGCTTACAGTATAAGAGAAAAATGGTCACGACCAAAAGTCCTTGAATTTATGTTTTTGTATTAATTACATCGGCATAATAATATGATGAGCATAGAATACAATGACATTATATTAGAACTAGACACGCTAGCTTGGAAACAGCATTAAAGTAGTTAAGACGTGCACAGAGAAGTAACTACGAGTAGACCAATTTACAAAAGTTTTGAGGGCGAACCCAGCTTTAATGACATTTGCTATTTAAGTTCTATTTCTCTCTCTATCTATCGTTATTGCGCTCCATGAAACAAGTAGCAATGCACGAACGCCGTCTGCTGCCGAATAGAGTAGGTACGTACGTCTAGTACTTTATTTTTTCATTTGCAATTCATTTGCGAAACATAAAAATCAAAAACTACCGTTTAATAAATTAAATTATTTTTTTTTTCGTATAAGTTTAATGAGTAGAAGATGAACAGTTTTCTAAATATTTAACACTTTATTACAATTAGGTAGTATTCATTTTATTGCGCTTTGACCGTACCTTAACAGAGCGCATCGACATCCCTGTTTTGCACTATCGACTGTGCAGGTTGTTGGTCCCTAACAGCCACTGGCTGTATAGACGTGACGCATTCTATTCCATGTTCCCGGATGTGACTGTGACCCGAGCCGAGTCCCCCCTTTGGCGGTTTCTGCGCCATCCCCATGCACTTCTGGACGCTAAATCTGATATTGATTTTTTTTATTCAACTCGAAAACAGTTTTTCCATTTGTATAATTTATTTTGAAGCTCAGTCAGTCACTTTAACGTCGTGTTGATGATCATTTCGTTATTTAATATTAGATTTTTTTGTACAGTAGTAGTTTTTCTCAGTCTTTTGCCATTATTTACGGCGTTATTTATCTGAAAGTGTTTTATCCATCTGTATCACTTTATTTGAATTACCATATTCTTGTAATTGCTATCGAAGATGGATTTTTATTAATTACTTTTTTGTTAATTAATGAAATATTGTGTAATAGGAGTAAGTTACTACTACTAAACCAAGTAATTATCTACATGATGATCAAGTTAAGAAGTAGGTACTCAGCGAATATACACACAGAATATTTAGTGATAAGACATGGAGTTTGTAGCAATAAAGTCATACATGCAAATAACTTAATACTATAGTGTTAGCTTTTATTGCTATTTTTGGTAATGCTAATTTGATAACATATTATTTTGTTCAGTTAAGAACCACTATTTTATTTTTATTGTGAATTTGTAAATATGTTCCCAAGACATTTCGAATATTTCCGGTAAGTACTGCTTATTGACTTCCACTGCGCAGTACTGACGTTAGAGTGCTGTCACTTAGCGTTGACATCCTTTTCCGGTTTATTAAAAAGTACTCGATCTGACCGCCACTTCTTGACGTGACCGTCAAGTGATGGCGGTGGGATATTCTTGGGAACATAGTCAGTCGAGTCGGCGCTCTGGTAGAGTGCAGACATTTGTGGCAATATTTAAATATAAACAGAGATCCATTTATTGGGTGAGTTTTACTTGAAAAATCCTCGGTCACGTAATAGATCAGAAGACGGGATAACATCAAGGTAAGGCAACATAAGGCTGATGCCTTGGTGTCACCGTACGCCCAGTTGGTATTGGAAGCAAAATTAAGGTACTGTGTAACTGTTACTTTTTTTTTTAATTCTATTTTTAGTAATTTATTAATTTAAATATTAGAAAATGCTTTCTGGTTTAAGACATTTATTTCTCAGTAGAACATGGTTCACTTATTAGAGAAAAATTAAAAGTAATTATAAAGTAGGGTACAATCCTGCCTTAGAGCATGCAGGTGTTACAACATAAAAAAAAACAATCATTAAGTAGGGTAGGTGAGTAAAAACAAATAATCATCGCAAGTCTGGCCAAAGATTATGTATACCTACTACAGAAGTAATGATTGGTTACTTGTGCTATCTCGTATAAGATTGCCCTTTTTCCGTAGTTAGTTTTAATTGTCTTATACTCAAAATGTTATATTCTCTATAGATATTTTCAGTAGATTCCAAGAAATCGTAATTAAAAGGTAATCTGAATTCTGAGCAATCTGAATCATACACGACTTGGTTTTTGCGGCACACATTTCTATTAGGTAGTCAAGATGAGGTTTTACGAGTGAATTATGTATTTTATATTTTACATTGCGTGTCAAGCATTTTATAAAACTTCGTTATACTCCATTATGGATTGTAACTTTGGCTTTAACGATTCTAAATGGGGCTTCCAAGTTAAGCTGCTATCCAGGATTAGTACTAAGTATTTTTCACTGTTAATTTCGTGCACAATTTATCCAACTATATGTTAAGTGGCCGGTGCATTTCAATATTTTTGAGGTGTGGCGAATAGTATGTAGTGTGTCAAGCAAGTGAGTCTGAAACCACATATTTCATTTATCTAGGTCTGACTGAGCATTGTTAACTATGTCATGAAGTTTCACAATTGCAGTGTAGGCATGATAGGCATTTGTCGGTAATTATTGACATGAGATTAGAACTGTCAGGCTTTCGCTACAGCTGTAGTGTTCTCACTGCATATAGTCGACAAGACTGAGAAAAAATCCATACAGCCGCTCTTGTTTATTGAAAATAGTGTGTGTATAATCAGTATTTCATTTGTGAAGCAATTGGTGAAATATAATATAAAAAAAAAAAAAAAAAAAAAATGTTTGGACACCTCAAAGTTTGGAGATATATCGTACAATTGAAGTCCAAACACATAATAATTGTTGTTGTATAATTTAGACAATTGTCGCACTTGTCGAGCTTGGTGTAATAGGGGACAGGTATTATCGGCATAAAGTGCCCCGTTCCCATTAAGTCCAATGTTACTGATACTGATACTTTTGGCATTCCTTATTTTACTTTCCCTTACATTAAATTATTGTAAGCATATTATGTATTATATGTATAACACTTACTTTTTGAAGATTGCATCTAACCTAGTTGACTGTTTCGAACTATAGAGTAAGATTACCGATGTATGGGGGATTCGGTTGCGTCTCGTAACGTTTTCTCAAATGTGAATAATGTACCTACAGTAATGGTGCCAACTCGTGATCTCAATAAAGTTTATCATGTTCGTAGGTTGCAACTCGTGATCTTTTGGACGAACTATTATAGACTTACATAAACTTAGAAATAGCATAGTTTTATGAGATCATATTTTCATTTGAACGTACCAGGGCATTATGTATTAGTACGAGTTTGATATTGACTCTGGCTCTAAAAACGAGACAGAGCTAATTGTGTTGCTTTCAATTAAATGTACCAGGACACCATGAAGTAGTAAGAACTCAATAATACTATTTAATAATTGTATAAGTAAATGATTTGGGACTGCTTAATATGTGAAAGGATTCTTCTATATTTATCTCATTTTACAACGTTTTGTTTGCTTGTTGGCCTTAAATGCCATACATATATGATATTATTATGAAATTTAATTCCTCAATTAAAGTTGCTTTAGCGAATACTAACTAAAGGCCGTACATTCGTAGAGCGTGGACCTATAAATGGTTCTGTTCTAATTAATAACTTTCAAACATGTACAAGCTCTTGGTTTTTCTATGAGTAAATAAATATAATACTGTAAAATTCTGAAGTTTCATAAACAAAACAAAGCGTAAATAACTCCTTTATTGCATTTTGAGATGAGATAGATACAATATGGTTTTAGACGACAGTTACTTGTTTAATGTTTAACACTTCAGCAGAAAAATGCAGAGACATTGTGTGGTATGCAACCACCCTTGTGCGACGCGCTGCCGCAGGCACGTGGCGCGCAGCCGTAGCAGTGTGGCGCGCCGCCACAGCAGTCTGGCGCGCAGCCACATCAGTGTGGCGCGAAGCCGCAGCAGTCTGGTGCGCAGCCGCAACAGTGCGGCGCGCAGCCGCAGCAGTGCGGCGCGCAGCCGCAGCAGAGCGGCGCGCAGCCGCAGCAGTGCGGCGCGCAGCTGCAGCAGTGCGGCGCGCAGCCGCTACAGTGCGGCGCGCAGTCGCAGCAGTGCGGCGCGCAGTCGCAGCAGTGCAGTGAGCACTCGCAGCAGTGCGGCGCGCAGTCGCAGCAGTGCAGTGAGCACTCGCAGCAGTGCGGTGCGCAGCCGCAGCAGTGCGGCGCGCAGTCGCAGCAGTGCAGCGCGCAGCCGCAGCAGTGCGGCGCGCAGTCGCAGCAGTGCGGCGCGCAGTCGCAGCAGTGCAGTGAGCACTCGCAGCAGTGCGGTGCGCAGCCGCAGCAGTGCAGTGAGCACTCGCAGCAGTGCGGTGCGCAGCCGCAGCAGTGCGGCGCGCAGTCGCAGCAGTGCAGCGCGCAGCCGCAGCAGTGCGGCGCGCAGTCGCAACAAGTGCGGCGCGCAGTCACAGCAGTGCGACGCGCAGCCGCAGCAGTGCGGTGCGCAGCCGCAGCAGTGCAACGCACAGCCGCAGATGCGTTGCGCGCAGTCACAACAATGCGACGCGCAGTCACAGCAGTCCAGCGCACAGCCACAGCAGTGTGACACAACGGGTGAGTGAATTCATCCCTCAATTTAATAAGGGACTATCGGCTACAATTCCATTACCAAATATAAATAGCCGATATAATAGTTATTCAGTAATTTTTGTGTAATGAGTGTAAATGGCATGCCGTTCTTATCACAATAAACAAATTCAATTCAATTCAATTCAATAAATACTGAATTAGCACAAATATTAAAAGAGTTCAGACCATGAAAACTGACGGAACTAGTGAACGTTTCCCTGAATAAAAAGAAAAAAAAGAGAAGTAATGAGTGAAATATGTACCTGCATTGACAGTTGATTAAAAGGGGTCTCACTACTACTATTGCAATTTGCTCTGGTTCCTTGTTGTAATGGAGACTAGCTGCTCCCGCGGTTTCATCCGCGCGAACTACAGTTTATCACAATAAAAGCATTGTATGAAGTTCCCCAGGGTTCGAATTTCTAAAATAAAAGTAGCTTAAGTTACCCCTTGTAACATTAGCTCTCTGTGAGTGAAAGTCCCGTCAAAACCAGTCCAGCTTTTCAGAGTTTAGCCGGAACAGTCAGAAAACAATTAAAAAGATTGATTTTTATTTCAAATTACAAATGGATACTTCAATTTCATTTATTTGTATAGATGTACTGGCAGAATAAATCTTAGTCATAAACCGTACCAAGAGTACATAAAGTAATTCAAAGCTTGACAACTTTGGCGGATAGCCGAGGCTACGTAGTGGCTAAAGGGTGTCAATAGGATACTAATTAATAGTGATGATGGAAAGTCTGAAAACAATTAAAAATACTTCGTAAATATCTGGCTAATTGTGATAAAACTATATTTTTGTTACATTATGCGCATATGTTTAGTTAATTTAATTAATAAAGTTTAGTTATTAGCAAAGTTGGTAGTGAGCCTACCTGCGAAGCTAGTGGTCCTGGGTTTGAATCCTGGTAAGACAAATGTATGTGTGATGAACGCGAATATTTGTTCCCGAGTCTTGGATATATCTATATAAGTATGTATATCGCTGTCTGGTGCCAATCACACAGGTTTTGATTTGGGGCTAGGTCAATTTGTGTGCAATGGTCCCCCGATATTATATATATTTTACATTAAAATTGTTACATTAAAATGATAATGTACAGACCATATTACAATTAACTTCAATATTTTGTTCAATTTTTGATGATTGAATATGAATAACGACTAAATATTATTTAGTTTATTTAATTAATCAGTTAATTAACTAAAAGTTCAAATAAACTTTAGTAGAATGATACAGCTATATTAAAGACATGAAGGGTCTATAGTAAAGATGTTGTTGTAGATATGTAGAGGTTACAGCTAGAAGTTTCAAGATTGTTATTATAGACTTAACAGCAATAAGATTGATTAGTTGTAAATATGTAGAGGTTACAGCCAGAAGTTTAAAGATTATTATTATAGACTCAACAGCAATAAGATTGATTAGTTGTAGATATGTAGAGGTTACAGCTAGAAGTTTCAGGATTGTTATTATAGACTTAACAGCAATAAGATTGATTGGTTGTAAATATGTAGAGGTTACAGCCAAAAGTTTAAAGATTATTATTATAGACTCAACAGCAATAAGATTGATTAGTTGTAGATATGTAGAGGTTACAGCTAGAAGTTTCAAGATTGTTATTATAGACTCAACAGCAATAAGATTGATTAGTTGTAAATATGTAGAGGTTACAGCCAGAAGTTTAAAGATTATTATTATTATAGACTCAACAGCAATAAGATTGATTAGTTGTAAATATGTATAGGTTACAGCTAGAAGTTTCAAGATTATTATAGACTCAACAGCAGTAAGATTGATTAGTTGTAAATATGTGTAGAATACAGCTAGAAGTTTAAAGATTATAAATATAGACTCAACAGCAATAAGATTGATTAGTTGTAAATATGTAAAGGTTACAGCTAGAAGTTTAAAGATTATTATTATAGACTCAACAGAAAAAAAAGATTAATTAGTTGTAAATATGTAAAGACTACAGCTAGTAGACGTTTGAAGATTATTATTATAGACTCAACAGAAATAAGATTAATTAGTTGTAAATATGTAGAGGCTACAGCTAGTAGATGTTTGAAGATTATTATTATAGACTCAACAGAAATAAGATTAATTCGTTGTAAATATGTAGAGGCTACAGCTAGTAGACGTTTGAAGATTGTTATTATAGACTCAACAGAAATAAGATTAATTCGTTGTTACAGGCTACAGCTAGAAGTTTAAAGCTGATATATAGCTTGTTAGCTTTTATATACACTATGTAATTAAAATAGTAGTTCTAACATCGATAATGTATCAATTTAGTAAAAATTGTAATTTTCATAACCTTTTATTCTCAATGTTCACGGGACGTGACATTATCAGGAAAGGCCGACTGTTAGCTTTTATTGCTATTTTTGGTAATGCTAATTTGATAACATATTATTTTGTTCAGTTAAGAACCACTATTTTATTTTTATTGTGAATTTGTAAATATGTTCCCAAGACATTTCGAATATTTCCGGTAAGTACTGCTTATTGACTTCCACTGCGCAGTACTGACGTTAGAGTGCTGTCACTTAGCGTTGACATCCTTTTCCGGTTTATTAAAAAGTACTCGATCTGACCGCCACTTCTTGACGTGACCGTCAAGTGATGGCGGTGGGATATTCTTGGGAACATAGTCAGTCGAGTCGGCGCTCTGGTAGAGTGCAGACATTTGTGGCAATATTTAAATATAAACAGAGATCCATTTATTGGGTGAGTTTTACTTGAAAAATCCTCGGTCACGTAATAATAGTTTTTTGATCAGTAGCGCGAGTGTGAAATCGCTAGATCCCCGCCACTTCTAACATCGGCATCGCTCGTCACGCCACTGTCGCCTTAATTGAGCATTAACCCATTGACACAAAACGGGGCGAGGGACCAGCGCGGGCGCAGTCTCTATCGCTTTCAATATACACAAGTGTTATTCAACGCAATAAATAAACAATCTGAGCGACAAGAAACTCTTCTGCTTCTGTAAACATTCACTGCACTATCTTTCTTTGCTTTCCAAAATCTACATGTATTTTACAGTCATAAAACTTTTTGCTACCACCTGACTAAAACATAGCTAAGAAATAATATACATACATATATACACACAAATAAATAATACATACACAATGTATACCGTCCGCAGAGTCCCAGCAGTGGGAACGTGGAAGGCTGATAATGATGATGATGATGATGAATGTATACCAGTAAAATATCTCAGCCAACCGTTTTGTTTTTAAATAAATCTGAATCGACGAAATGGAATGAACTTAATCTTGCATACTTAGAAAATCATCCAAACAGAAGACCAGCTTCGCTCGGTTCCAAGAAGCAAGGCTGAAATGTATACGGCCCAGGAGGTGTTAAAAATAAGCCATCCGTAACAATTAATTCAAAAACGACGCCTGCGCTGCGCTGTGTACCAAGTGCAATCTTGAAAAAATATGCGCGTCGACATGGCACCTCTCCTTTTTCTTCGTCGTTTAAAAATGAAAAGAGACAAGATAAGCGATCCATTCTTTTTAAAAATTGGACCTCATTTATTAAGCAAATTAGCTCATCCGCAAAAAAAATATAGGAAACCATTCCATCAGATTAGCTGTTTTTATTTTCTTTTTAATAACTAAACGTGGTCCCGCTCCAAGAGAAAATATAAATGCTGACGTTACGTATTCCTGAAGGAACGCCAGGACGAGCGTAATGAGAACAGAAACCCAAAAAGACCTGCCACATAGTATCTTTGGTTACATGTAAAATTCAAAAGTAAAAATTAGGCCTAATTAGCACCTTTTTGCATTCATAGCAGCAAACATTAATAAGAAAATATTTAGTATTTGAGAGCGTGCCTAGATTTCGGATGCCGTTTTCATATTTTGTAACATTTTATAGTCATACATACAGCATTGCAGCATTTGCAGCGTTCATTGTCATTTCCTAAAATGTGCTGGGCTTTGTCCACTATACTCACTGCGCCATATCTCATCAAAAATTCGGTGTTATTTTTATAAGAGCAACTCTTAGCAGATAGGAATGATTTTTGCGTAAACCTTAATATTTCAAACTCGATTTAACAAAATGAGCGGCGTTTTGTGTTAGTGTGGAATTTAGATAACAGACACCTAACCAATTATAAAAAATATAATATGCAACGCTCAGAGATCAGATAACACTGTTCGTTAATGCCAGCTTGTCCGGAAGTATGTGTATTGGATGAACAAGGACGATGTAAATAATAGAAATCAACCATTGTTGTGATGAAATATATAATGACTGTAATATAGAAAAAAGAGCCGCAAAGTTCACTACTATATACCACAGCCATTAATTAAACTGTAAGGTAAAAAATAACGATTTAATATAAATATGTACTGTGTAAGAACTTTGGCAAACCTTTGCAAACCAGTGCGAAACACACTCTGTTTACTAGTCTGTTTACTAGAATCAAAATGCCACGCGAAATACATTGGAGATATTAGAGTGGTAAGTTTCGATAGAAAGAAGAAACCAAAAAAAGTGCATAAAATTGTGATTGAAATCTTTGCAATGTGTAATAGACTTATGGACTTAGATGCGATCGCAGTCTCTACTACAAAGAGTTTATTGGAAATATACGATATTGACATCACGTTGAAGGCATTGTGAAACAGCGATAGACGCCACATTTAACTACACTATGTACGAAAGAAGGTAGAGGTATTTCGATAAATAGGTACTCTGCCATAAGTTTACGCAACTGTTTTGTGACAGTAACGTGCGAAATAGTTAGGAAACGGTTTCCAAATAGCGTCAGTTTATTGGCGAGAGTGGTCCGTGTTTACGTTTACTTACATCACGAGACGTGTATGGTTAACGTAAAGGGCAAACATTTCCGAGTAATAAGTATGTATTGTAGCGTCACTTGGATGTATTATCCTCTGTTGTCCACAATCGCACAACTCTACTTTATCTAAATAAAAACTTAGCCTATTATGACACTCAGGGATAGTGTAGCCTCCTATTAGTGACAGAATTACGGAATCGAATCAGTAATTCAGGATGCAACCAACAAACTCTCAAACTTTACCTTTTTATAATATTAGAGGAGATATATCAACAAAGATTATTTAAAGTTTTATGGCAGCGCAAGGTTTGGCATAAAACTGACGCATCAAGGGCGATTATTGATTTTATCAGTATATAAGAATTGAGACGTGCTCGCAGATATAGCTTCAGCAATACTCTGAACATATTAATGTCAAGAAAAGGCGATGGCGCGAGCGGCAGCAACTTAGCGCTAAACTCATGCATGCGCCAGCGTAGGGGTGTTCACCTAACAAATATATCGATATTTATCATTTATATTCGATGTAAAACATCAGATCCCAGCATCGATATTTATCGATACATCGCTAGAAAACATCGCATTTTTTTCACTATCGAATATTTTCCACAAAAGTTTAATATTAGTGTGAAAGTGAAACGCGCAAAGTTTGTGGTCCTTGACTTTGAATATGTAAATATAGAATTAGATACAAGAGTAACATAGCTAAACTAGTAGTGTAATAATAATGATTTTCTATGAGTGTTACTTGAATATATAATAAATTGTACTAATAAGATAGTAGTGAAATGACTGAGATTAGTTATACCTATAGTTGTAAGCAAATTGGCGATGTTTCTACAAATAAATAAATATCGGGGACAATTGCATAAAATATATATGTATATATAAATGTATAGATATAAATATATATATATACATATACATATATATCGATACATCGAATACAATAAATATTTGTCAAAAATCGAATCAATCCGATATATCGAATGGAAAACATCGTTTTAATTCCATATATATATCGATGTTAAGCAAATATCCCTACGCCAGCGCCACACGTCTCTTTACGGCTATCTGCCAGGCCTGACCGCTTGTTTGTGTGCCCACTGCCCGCGCACACTGATGTATACGATACTTTACCTCACGCGACACGTAATTATAAACAGTTACAAAGTGATCGGCTTGTTGGATATATTTTTTGTACAAATAACTCACTGCGGGAGAATAACACGTAAATGCGTTGCCATCATTCAAGGACGAGTAGCTCGTGACCTAATTATATTGCGAAATAACTGAGAAGTAGCTTCATTATGACAAAATGATTTTGAATAAAAGTAAAAATAAAGATTGCGTATGCAGGGAGAAAGGGCGGCCCTGTCACCCATGCCATATACAGTGTAAACTCTTTACGAAGGGCCATAAAGTGATAAGTAACTGTATATAAATGAGACATAAAAACTGTTTTGTTAAGACGCTATGGTGCACAGGATGTCGCAATGCAGTGTTCGGTGGAACCGCAATTATTAATAAGCAGGAGTTGCGCTTACAATCAGGCGGACGACCTGCTCGTCTCGCCATTCAGTTGTATAATAAGATAAACAGCAACCACGACTGCAATAAAATGTCCTTTTTGTAGTTCCTCCACACCGCACTTCATGCAGATGTCTTATTTTTTCCACGGACAGCGAAACCGAAAATCTATTTTATTTTTTTATTTAACGCAAATATGTTGAGGACACTGTCAGACAGCCGGGTGGTAGGCAATGGTTGGTGCAGTTATTCATCGGACGTGCTAGTCATCGATCTTCAGATCCAGACAGCAACGACTAGCGCGTGCATTGTTTATCAATTATGTATTTATTTACAATGTATTACAAATAGTAAATTAACAACTCCACGAAAGTGAAATAATGGTATGGATCGAGGACTGCGTTAAACGTGTTTAATTATTATTATAAGTATGATTCAGCTCTAGCATAGGCAATGGATAGTCGTACTATGTATTGTACTGTTATAACAATAACTTACTATAGCGACCCGCCCCGACTTACCACGTCGACAAGGAGTTCGACAGCATGAAGTTTTCTAGAGATCGTTTAGAAAAAAAGATTAACATTTTTGTAAAACATTGTGCTAGTTAACACGTTGATAAAGCATCCAATTTGTATCAGCATCAGGA
Organism: Opisthograptis luteolata; assembly: GCA_931315375.2. Classification (NCBI taxonomy): domain Eukaryota; kingdom Metazoa; phylum Arthropoda; class Insecta; order Lepidoptera; family Geometridae; genus Opisthograptis; species Opisthograptis luteolata. Next base: position 11,509,478 of record OV928033.1, read on the forward strand.
TTTATCGAGATATACTGTATTACAGCGCAATTAGCATAGTGTCGAGTTACCCTGGTCCATGTGTGTTACTTAACAATATATATGATATATATGATACATGTATAGTGGGATCAACGACACGCAATTTAAGCCTGCTGGTGTACAATTCATCTGATGCATCATCTGACTAACACGGCCTTGCATCTCGCTCGCACAGAAGCAATGGTGTAACATCTCTATCCATTAGGTTACTAGAGTGTTGGGAAGTAAATTCAAATAATTATGAAGAGGTAAAGTTGATACGTCAGAAATGTACTCTCTTGACGTCAGACACAATACTAATTACAGCCTTACAGAGTGGCTTTTCTGTATAACAAGGAAATAACAAATACGTACCTATAAAAGAAACTATTTTTCTCCTAACATCGTCTATAATAAATTATTAAAACACATACTACATACGTTAAACTTGACATTTCTGGCTGCATGCAAAGCTGTTTGTCTATAAAATGCGAAGAAACTGGGATATTATCACCATCATAATCACAACAATTATTACTTTCGAGAAGCGTAATTGGGGCCACGGATCGGGCGGGTTAGTCAGAGTAGGGTCCGTCACGTCACGACGAAACAAGTTTGCTGTGATGCGTCATTTTAGGCTGTCCGGTGCGAAAAGACGTATGCGCACCATGAGCATGCAGGCGCACGCACAGCTCAGAACAGCAGTATTCAATCTTGGTTCATTCTAAGACCGCCGACACACAAACCGGGTTGTTTCTTTATTCTTACTATTGTTACGAGTAGCTAACCAAATGTTCCAACCGGGACAAGTGTACGGTGAAGATGCATTTTTAGGGTTCCGTACCTCAAAAGAAAACACACGGAACCCTTATAGGATCACTTTGCGGTAGCATATTTTCGCACATTTTGCGATCACACTAGGGAATCAAAACCTATAATTTGGTTACTTCCCGTTGACTTAGAGTCATGAAATTTTGTATGAAGCAAGGTCTTACAGTATATGTACAGGAAAAAGCTCTCAAAGCTGTAAATATGTATGTAGTTTAATAATAAATAAACAAGTTTGTACGGAGCCCTCGGTGCGCGTGTCCAACTCACACTTAGCCGGTTTTTTAATTGGATTCTTTGCGTCAACAATGGAAAGAACAAGAATGCAACCTGCGTGCGATCAGTCTCCCAATTTCCATCGTAATATTCACGTCCCTTCTGAATGTTGCCACACCCTAGTTCAAACGGGCACGTTACGTGTGTACGTGTGCTTGTCCAGAACTAGGGTTCGCAAACCGGAATATCGAATATCGAAATTACCGGAATATCGGACGATTTTGGTCGATCTGAAATACCGGGATTGAATTTAGCGATGTCGAGATTTTCGATATTTTCGATATTGCATAATTTAAAAACTTGATCTAATCGTTTCCTAATTTAACGATAAACAAACATTAAAAGAAGGCCAGTCAGTCCAAAACTGCATAAAATACAGGTATGTGGACAGCGTTCTAGCTTCCAACTTCAATACGAGATGCTGGACTAGCCGGGTCGACGTAATTTTATTCAGTAATCCAGTACCTTTTGGTAAGGAGTGTATAAAAATAAGGTGCAAGGAAGAACAGCAACGTCAGCAACTGCTGTATTAACAACACGGCAGTAAAGCATTGACCAAAGTTCACATAAATATTATATAATAATATTATTGTATATTTTTTGTCAAGGGCAAATTTGTTCATTCTTATAAAATGAGTATAAAAGTAAGCGTTATCTATCTAGCTATCTATTTTGAAGTGGCTGCTGAATTTACCTTAATTAATTCTTTAATGTTCTCTTTTCTGTGAGATCTCGAAAAGTATGGGTCGTTTTGTTTTTCAATAGAGAAGATTAATCTTTTGCAAACTATTGACCTATCCTATTCTCCTGCTGTAAACACACCTCGATTCGAGGAATATATATATGGTACCATACACCCAATTCACATATTACGTCAGATTATACAGAGCCTAAGAGTATAACCAGCACCTGTGTATGGCATAGGACTATGAGATATATTTTTTGACCATCAAATCCGTTGGCGTGTTATGGAGTCCTATTATGAGTCACTATTTAAATTTATAAACCTATTTTGTATTGTTCTATAATATATAATTCTTAGAAGGTCTGTTTTCGTTTCAATTGTTGATTATACAGAGTGATCAATCCAAATGGGTCAGTAGGGAGAAGTCAGAAACTATGAGAGATAGCGAAATCCGTTCTTAAGAACCATGGCTTCGATTTTGGATTGAATAATAATGGCATTCAAACTTTTTTTTAATCTTTCATACATTACCTTGAATCGAACCTGTCAATATTCCTTATGTAATCGCGTGCAGTAATTGTTTGTGTAATTGATCCTAAAAGTATAAGGACCAAATTTTGCTATGAAATCTTATGTAAACATTAGACTGAAATGCCGACAGATGAAATAATTTGCAAAATTTCGTCATTAATATGATTCCGGTCATCATTATAAATCACTTTATCTGAATAGACCACTTATGCATATCTTATCTGCAACGATACTAAGAATTACAATTTGCTATTATTTGAAATTAGAACGCATTCGTTCAGCGGGCGTGCCAACTGATTTAAAATTTGAAAATGGAACTTTCCTTTTTTTGGAATTAATGTTGTGTTTTGAATCAATCCTTTTCAAAACCGCTTTGTGTTAATTTTAGATAACTTAAAATAACAGCGTCAAGTCACGCAAAAGAAATTACTTCAACATTTACCGTCAGTTTTCTGTGAGAGGGTTTTATGGTGGCTAACAATTCCGGTTCGCGACTGTACCATCAACAATAACAACGAACAATTTTTCAGATTTACACCTAACATTGTTTACAAGACTTCAACCAGGTTCGATTCCCGGTTATGTATGAGAGATTTAAAAAAGTTTGAATGCCATTATTATTAAATTTAAAATCGAAGCCATGGTTCCTAGGAACGGATTTCGCTATCTCTCATAGTTTCTGGCTTCCCCCTACTGACCCATTTGGATTGATCACCCTGTATAATCAACAATTGAAACGAAAACAGACCTTCTAAGAATTATATATTATAGAACAATACAAAATAGGTTTATAAATTTAAATAGTGACTCATAATAGGACTCCATAACACGCCAACGGATTTGATGGTCAAAAAATATATCTCATAGTCCTTAAATGCCATACACACTGTATAATTTATTTTAGTTTGATAGCAGAGGTTGATGTTAATTCAAATTTATAAACAATGTGAAGAATACAGATTTAGGTTATTGTAACTTTTTCACACTTTCCTGTTGTTTTCATTACTATTTTGAATTACTATTAACTTCTTAACACCGAGGGTTAATATTCGTATGACATTTATGTCGAAAACTATCGTAAACATTTATGCTTGACACTTGTTTTACGTTTAAACTGATTTATGTTAAGCAAGACAAAAAATTTGTAAAAATATCGAAAATATCGAAAATCCCGGGATTCCGGAATTGAAAAAATGGCGATATCGAAAATACCGGTATTGAAAAATGGTATCGATATTGCGATCCCTATCCAGAACACGTTTAAGTGATTAGTTCAAATGCAAATCGCAAGGAATGAGATAATAGGTGTCACACGTGCGGAGTTAAAATTAAAAAAAAATACTGTTTCTTTTTCTTTCTTCTTTTAATTAATAAAACTTACAGTCTCTTCACTATGTTACTTCTCATACATAACATTTGTAGCAAACGACCGGCCCTAATGAGCAGCCACAGTACTTACTGCTTTGAGTATAGTGCGCTGTGGCAAGCGCACCACAAAAATACTTGTAAAGGATAGGTTAGGCGGAGATAGTGGAACGCCGTTTATGGAGTAGGTAACTTTAGTCATGCATAATAGAAAACCTACATCGTTTAAATAAAAGAACAGACTGTTTTTTGAAAATTGCGCGTAGAAGCTTAAGCTTTTCTGAGTAGCTCAGATTCTCGCTAAGCAAGCATTTTGTGAAAATCGACTTGCAATCTTCCCTCTATTTGTCTGTCTGTCTCGATGTCATGCCTAAACTACAGAACCGATTGAAATGAAATTTAGTACAGAGATAGTTTGAACCCTTAGGAAGGACAGAGGATACTTTTTATCGCGATAAACTGTAGCCCAAGCGGGTGAAACCGCGGGGAACAGCTAGTTAAGAAATAAGTGTACAATATCTGTACGTTTTGACTTTTCCATTTGTATTCTCTAATGCTGGGGCCACACTAACGGGAAATGCCGTTAAATAGCGCGATGATTGACGTTCAAGTATCACATAATTGCGTTAATAAATAAATTAACGCAATATTTTTCGCGATGATAGCCATTGACATTTCCCTTGACGTTGACCTTAGTGTGGCCCCAGTATTAGAGAGTTTTAATGATAGCGTTTGAAAGAAAGGTAGTATGGGAGTTCTAGATCCATGATCAAAACAGTCTTGTCTAAACATACATTTTATTTTGGTTTAAGTGTCCAAAGCGTATTATATTACTTATAATGATGCAAGGAAAAAACAAGAAAATAGATGACGTACGTCACGGCTCAAGGTATCAATATTCTCTAGAAATGGTTCCAACCAGCAACATTCAAAATAAGAATCGCTCTAATGGTAGATGACCTCCGGTAGGAGAATAAATTCCAGAGTGGAAATAGGAAATGTTTGTATTTTGTACGGACAAAACGCGAACCGCGTTTCCATTGAATAAATCAGTAGTAGCATAATCGCATTCGAGTTTCTCAATTGGATCTTTTGAGCACAAGTATCTAGGTACTATGTACCGTTTGAATCTTCGAAACTAAATCATGTGTCACCGATATCTTTTGTTACACTGAAATTCGGCAAATAAAATAACTTGCAAGCAGTACTGTAAGCGTTCGTAAAATTATGCAAATTATAAATTCGCTAATGCGTTACATACTTTAAAAAGCAAAAAAAAAACATTTGCAATAAAGCTCATTCGCAAAACATAAAAATAAACTATAAGTTTAAAATGTATCATGCATGATTGATTTTATTAGGAAATAAAAACAACCAGGGCAAGCTAGAAATGAAATAATTTAAAAAGTAAGGGCATGCAACTGAGGAATCACCCACGACAATTTTTTTTTTTAAAAACATGATAAAATGCAAACAAGTATCTTTTTTAAATTGTCAGTTTCAACGGCTGAACCGATTGTGATTTTTTCAAAAATATACTCATTACGGATTCTTGGCAGAGAGAGCAGCTAATACCAGCTTCATTCAGAAACCAAGCATTATTTTGGTGCCATTCCCATTACTCCTACATACACGTAGGGTTTTAATTTTGCTTATGACACAGATATCACACACCTCTCCGCGAAAATTGTAAGACTTTCAACATTTTATACAAATTATTCGTAACACTAAGCCTCGCAAACCTTGTGCGAATTTCACTTTAAATTTTACGCAACGCTTATTTTCTCAATGCCAATAAACAGCATTTAAAAGGTGGACGATTGAACTTATCTCAATATAATATTTAACCCATTGTCCTTTGTTTCTATGCAAGGCGTGGCAGGAACAATGGCGTATCCGTATGGGTATGGACATGAGCAGGTATCATCTGGGGATACTTTAAGGCAGACGTTACAAGATTAAGTTGAAAATTGACGTTCATCATTACCCTTTTCTCTTTAACAACTGAAAAAATACATATTATATGATGGCATACAGTATCGAAAAATATACCCGCTATCCCTTTTGTATAGAGGTACCAAACGTTTTTCTCATGTTCTACAAAAAATAAAGTCTTGTAACGATCAGTACGTTAAAAAAACACTATACTCACAGGACCTTTGACGTTCTTTGAGCTAAGCATTGAGCTTGCCTGCGGGCCCAGACTACTGAGGGTACTGAGACCAGGTACAAATTTTAAAACGAGCCAATCTGTTAGAAATGTTTTTACAGGTCTTTGAACATTTTTAAATGTTACCTTTCTTCTATTTTAAACCCAACAGAGGTGTTGACCTGTAATTATGACGATGATTAAATACTGTTTCACTAATATATATGACACGATCTTTGTGGCGAATTCATTTGATTCAACGACATTAAAACCAATAGATTACTTTTTATGTTTCAATCAAAATCAAAATGTATTACCTACAAACGAGTATATAACGTTTTTAATCTTCTTCTTTTGTGTCCTAGTAGCCAAATCTATTGTCGGAGTTTTCAGGCACCCGAAGACCACTAACATGATTTTAGGACAGTAACAGCCGGGACCGAATTATGTTAGTTAGTTACTAGTTTATTCAATCAATAAACCGATTTGTCGGTTAAAGAGCACGCCGATCAAGATACGATTTCATCAAACATTTACTGATCTACGGGAACCCGACGGAATCAATCGTCTTTGTCTGGTGGGTGGTTTGCCGCAATCTGACGGTCGACAAATCCTACTATTTCAGCTTAATTTACCCCCTTTACAAACGCTACGCCACAGTCTATTCAACGTCCCTTTATTGAACTTGATCCTTTTGATTGAAAATTAAGTGTTGAATAAATTTTAATGTAATCATCTTCTTAAATATTTTAGATCAAGGACGAAAAGTAGCTTTAAAAATAGTAAAAATTGTCAAATGCGGAAAAGTGATAACTTTATTTTTAACTAGCTGTTCCCCGCGGTTTCATCCGCGTGGGCTACAGCTTTATGCATGCAAAGTCTCAGCCCGATCGGTTTAAAATTGACAAAGTTTCATACATACTTTCAACCCCTATTTTATCCCCTTGGGGGTAGAATTAATCAAAATCCTTTCTTAGCGGATGCTTATGTCATAACATCTACCTGCATGCCAAATTTCAGCCCGATCCGTCCGTCCAAACATAAAATATATATATTATTTAGATTTTTAAACAATTTCATTGTGTCGTGAGTAGAGATTTGTTCACCTGAGAGTGCACGGCTCTTGTCACTAGCTGCTACACTTTGAACGCTATGTGAAGCGGTCACCTTCGCCTATGCATACTTACAACGCTAAGGGCGTTGGCGACCCTAAATAACTTTTTTAATTCACACCCATCTTGAACGACGGCAATGCAATGCTAACTGAATTACGTGACAAAAAGAGAAATCATTGCACTATGTTGGGCAATTGCAAACTAGCTAATATTTTTATACCTAGTTACAGCTATTTAATAGCAAGTCCTACAGCCCACTGCCTGGTTCACCTACTTATTTGTTTGCGCACAGTTATCTGTTATCTGTGGCACGTGGGCTCGCGCTTTCTGCCATATCGGCAATTCGTAATGTAGTCCTTAGTATTGACTATTGAGTCATACGTGATAATCCTAATGAAAATGGGCCACTGGGATACCTATCACAGTATCTATCTAAAGAAGCATTAGTCATTTACGTGTGCATCATAAAATGACTTGACTTTAGATATTTTGAACCACTGCTGGACATAGGCCTCTCCCAAGGTACGCCACTGAGCCCGGTCTTCGGCTCTTCTCATCCAACTACTGCCAGCCACTCGGCGCAAGTCGTCGCTCCACCTTGTCGCAGGGCGTCCTACACTACGTTTGCCAAGTCGCGGTCTCCACTCAAGAACACGCCATCGGTTGTCGGTTCTGCGGCTTATATGACCAGCCCACTGCCACTTCAGCTTGCTCATTCTGTGGGCTATGTCGGTGACTTTAGTTCTCTGACGGATCACCTCATTTCTGATTCGATCCCTATACAAAATAAGTTTTAAAAACTTTTTGTTATAAGTTTAATATGATAAGATTATAGTGAAATTGTCATTTTTTTTATTAGGTCATTCACACAGGTGAATTGTAAAGAAAGAAGCTTCTTTTGAAATTCATGAACCATCAATGAAGTTGCTAGGTTTATTTTCCTTATTTTATTTTATTCTAAATTCCAACTTATGGGGACTTGCTGAAGCAATGGGAATTCAGTTCCTGTTTGGGCTATCAACATGCCTTTTTTCAAGTTTTCATTCAGATTGAAAGTTGCCCAACATCTTGTTTTTCATCAAATGTTCACACAAACAAGTTAAGTAAAATTACATGAAAAGAACCAATTTAAATTATAATAAAAAAATAAATTATTACAATAGAGTTAACATATGTCAATATTTGTTTTATTTAATACAGTGAAATATAACATGCTAACCCTAGATAGTGGTTAAAAAGTTTATCATTTTTTTTTTGTTTAATTTATCGTTTCAGGACTATCCACCTGAGGTATAATATGTGACCAAATGTTCTATCCCTTATTTATCCTACAATATTTATAATTATAATGTTTATGAATTAGTTGAATTGAACCACAAAGATGGTAATACCAATATATTTAGGTACTAGAATTTGTTTTCTTCATTCTAATGTATTTTGAAGGTACTTTGTTAGGTAATTAAATTTGAGTATGACTCAAAAAAATCTCTCTCTCTCTCTCTTTCTCTTTTTTTTTTAAGAAATTTGTAAAATCTCTGTAGATTAAAAAGATTATTAACATTTCTTAAAAAATAATCTTGGTAGTGATGTGAATTTAATGCTAAATTAAATGTTATTAATAATATATATATATACATTTCATATATATTATGTATTATTTATTTATATAGATTACATAAGAAGTGTTTGTGTGTTGGAATATATTATGAACAATAGTTTATAATCCTGAATCAAGGGCTGACCAATAATAGTAGATTTGGTTAACTTTACTTGTGGTTCAAGGACAGTTTACACTGACCACCTCACTCCCAAAGTTTATGAAACAATGTTTAAATAAGTGTTATCCAGTGCTATGTGTTTGTATGAACATTAACTTTGTAAAAATTGAATGTAAATAAAAATTCAGAGGTAGATGCATATCTTGATATTAGTAAAACAATAACGTTGTTGGAGATGCTTTACCACATTTTAACTAATATGTAATAATGGTGTAGCCATCAGACATCCAGAATACAATGTTGCGATGTTGAGTATCATAAGAACGTCATGGTTGGTGTTGGTCGTGGAGTAGCATTCCTCGACACGCAATGTGACAATGAGACGATTGGAGCGTGTCGTAACCGTAGCGCTGATACATCGTCTCATCCCAATATACGAGCCACAAATCGGCCGCACCGTCTCAACTGCTCCATTCTCTACCAAGCACACTTTATTTACCAAAGCCAAAACCATCAGCTGTATTTATTACGTATTAACGCTCGAATAGCGAACTCTAAAACTTTATTTTATACAAAGAATTCACACAAGAAAAAAGTATCTAACCATTTACAAAGACGAGTAATTTATACAATAAATAATAAACATTTACTTCAATTTATCGATTTAATAAACAAGCAAACTTAACACTTCTCTTACCTTCAGATAACTCCAAGTCCAGCTCGGCTAGTTTATCTCTAACGTCTTCCGGCAACTTCGACATATCAACACTTATTAAGTCAGCCATTGTGAAAAAACACTTCTCTCACAAAACAAATAAAGTTTTTAACGACAACAATTCAAGAAGAAACCATCATGACACATAGCCATCTTGAATTAGAACTGTTCAGTGATCAGTCTGGATTCCCACACGAAACTGACGGGCGGCGAGACGAGACAGCCAAACTGACGGCCACACACCACACGCACCACGGCGCAGGCGGTGCTATTTTTTTTTTCATAAAGCCCGGTGGTTTATCTATCTGTGGTCGAGTCTATTGTTTTCTCTTTCTATGGTTTGAGATGCACGCCGCACGTCATCGACTGTCAAATTTGCGCTAATCTCAAGCCGGGTTTCTCTTCTGCATAGATAAAGAATAAATTCCTACTTCTATACTTTTCTGAGGTTTGAACTTTGTTTATCTGTGACTAGTGACTATGTCTATGACGGTTCTATAACTATCAAATCAAACCATTAAGTGGTTCGCATATTCGCTGTTAAATTAATGATCTCTTTTCTGTTACTTAATAACATCATTAAAATTACTCCAAAACTATTCTATGAGAAATATCCTGATAGCTGAAAAAACTTTGTTACTTAGTTTATGGGTAAATGGCGCTATTTAAACATGAAAATCTTGTGTAATAATTATTTTATTTATTATAATTATGAATTATAACAAATGCATCCGAATCCTTGTCGGTGTTTGTATGACAGTTTAAAACGCGTATGACTCAATAGAGAAGTAAAGTTAGATGATAGTTGGTTAGTGGCTAGCTAGTATCAAATTATGCCGTAGCAGAATCTGAGCTCATACAGCTAAAGAAAGTACAGCGGTACTGTCAGCCATTGCATTTGCCACTAACCAACTGTCATTTCACTTTTCTACTTCGCTGAGTCAAACGCATTAAATATAAACACAACTTTTGGTATCGTATTTGCTTGCTCCATGCATGATTAAGGAACGTCATTTATTGGAATTTTTGAACTCATATTAACAATACATCTCAAAACATCAAAAATTTAGTCATAGTCATAGTCAATAAATTTAGTCATAGAACCATAAGATAGTTCTATGGATTTAGTGATGTTTGGAGGCATGAGGCATTCAATTTTATTTCCTTTGACTTTCAAATACAAGTCTAAGGATTTGAGTACTTAATACCTACCTACATGTTGGTATAATTTGGATTAGGTTACATTAAAAAAAAACAATTTCAGCGGTGTTAGAAAGAAAAAGTGTGTGATGTTAGGAATTGGAAAAATCTACATTTGTAGCGTCAATTATTTTATCAAGACCAGCATGCGATCATGAGACCAATCGCTAGAGAAAACAAAATTCACCACAGTCAAGCAAAAGTGGACCTAGTGATTTTTAAAACTGAGACCGTATTAAAGGTGTATTGAAAATATGCATTTTTCTCATTTCGACAATCATCCAGCACTGTAAATGTTTGACAAAGTCATCAAACAAGTATCATACATACATTATCAAAAAAGTTTGTCTCAAAAACTCGCGAGCTCGAATCAAACAGTCTGATCGTCCTCGGGGGCCTTTAAAATATTCGAGAGAGAGAGAGAGAGAGAGAGAGAGAGAGCGTACCATAGATTATGTATACAGAGCTATTCCATAAATTATGGCAACACAAAAAGTTTGCGTCAGATGTAGCGTTATCCGTATTCATTCATCCCACAGATCAGTTAGATTCTTCCGTCATACTCACCTCACTCAATCCTTCTTCGCGTAGTTTTTCTTTTTACTTTAGATTTGGTATGTAGCTATGCTGTAAAAATTTATTCTCGTAATGGCTGCCACGGTAAATGTGTAGCTTATTGGTTATGTCATGTATATAAGATAGGTTTCCGAATGTAGTGTGGTTCGAGATCATTCGAAATCAACAAGTGCTCAGGACACATGAAAGCTGTTTAGTATCAGTCTCCCTGGAACGTTACCTTTTTTGGCGACTAAGTTGAACTGTTCGTTTATCTAGTAACTGTATGGTACAAAAACATAATCTATGCTGGGTGAAAAGTGCGGAGACGGTTCAAATTGAATGCCAAGTGGTCATTCGAGAGTGAAAATGACGGATAGTAGGTCTTCGTCAGCGCTGTTCAAACGGGCTGAACAGTTGAAGCGATGGGAAGAATCAGACACGAACAAGCAGAGTTCGTCGCCGAAGCGCGAGTCGCGTATCCAGTTCTCCCCAGACATTGTGTTCCTGGCAGCATGCACTGCGGGGGATAAGGAGGAGGTGCAGCGCCTGCTAAGTCTAGGCGCCGACATCAACACCGCAAACGTGGATGGCCTTACTGCGCTGCATCAGGTGAGTGTCGAGTACCCATATAATATAAAGAAACTTAGGTGTTTTTGAAGAATACAAACAACGTAAAGTTTTTGACATAAAACTGATTTGCACGTTGGTAAGAAATATATACCACACATTTCACCTATTTAACCCTTAACCGCATACCCCCTATTTTTGTCACATTACCTCCCGTCACTGAGTCACTGGCTTCAAATCGGTCTTGTTTGTAAAACATGATAAAGGATTTTTAGAGTACAAATATTTTTTCGGTGCATTAAACTATGTAATAAAAAAAAGACAGCAATTCAATCAATTTTATTTCATATTACTTTTTTTGAAAAATGAGATTAACTAAAATAATAGTGCTAATTAGAAACTCCTTCGTACAAATTTTCAATTATTGATTAATTAGCTAAGATACATTTACAAAAACCAATATTTTAATAAACCCCCAATCTACAACTTTTCCCGGCAGTAAATGCACATCTTATTCAAACTTTCTAAGCAAATTTCATGGCCTTAACTACATTGCTGATGGTAGCTCGCCATCCCCTGATGAAAACTGCTACTCTGTAGAAGAAGTTGAAGATAAAATTTGTGGCGGGAATTTTTTATTTCTTTCACGATAACTGGCTCTCCTTCGCCTGCCGGCCCGTCGTCTATAGTACATGTCTTATTTATTATTTATTTATTTTGGTAACAGGCGAGCAGCCCAGAGGCTGATGTGCCTATATCATGCTGTGTTGAATTATAGCAATGTCCAAAAGTGCAGAGAAAAGTCAATTCTGTAGCAAGGAAGCATTGTTCGTTCGCGACCACTTGTCCAGTCCACTTGTCATGTCTTGCTCCAATATTAAACTCCACATCACTGTAGTCGTCATTTGGCAGGTCATCTTCTTTTGGCGGATGTGGTTTCAACCACCATTTTTTATGCATTGTTAATAATTGTTTTTTCCTACAAAAATTAAAATGTAACAAAAAGGTATTGTCTAGAAAATATAAACATAATTTTTGAGAATATGTGCATCTAAGTCATTAATAATGTCAATTTTTCTTAGAATTATTCATGTCATGATTGGTTCTCGTGACACATGACATTCATTTCAATTTAGATAACATGTTATTAAATCCAATTTTCAATTGCAATCATAATTTAGCTGTCTTAGGAATAAAAATCCTTGAATCAAACTCTTATGCAATATTGATAAAATTAGATGCTAACTACATTAGTTTTAATTACTTTGTTGGTACTCTAAAAGTAAAGTGTACTGAGATAATTGTAATGTAGTGTCAAATATAATATGCTAAGATCAAAATGGTCATTTTGTAACAATCTGTCAGGTAGTAAATATAAACAAAACTGAATCATGAATCAGAGAATATCGGGGACAATGTGAGGACTGTTATTGCTTGCAGAGATCTTGATATATTTGATTGCTGCAAATCAACTAACAATTGGTTTGACAACAAACTCCAATTACTATTGATATGAAGCAAATTACTGCAGTTGCACTTGTCGTTGAGGGTTTGACTACAACAGTAGCTATAAAAAATATATATGAAAAGCTACAAATTCTTAACTCAAGTTAGTCAGACAAGCATTAGAATATGCCCTACCACTAAGCTATAGATTCATCAAAATGTTTTCTTTCACCAGATATAATAATATGAAAATTTTCTTAGATTATTATATCATGTTAGCTGGGCCCCGCGTTTCACTCCAGTGGAAAGACCACAGTATTTTAATTCTAAAATATAGAAATACTATGACATTCAGTGGTAGTGTAGCTTTATAACACGAAGAGAATTTTCAAAATTGGATCTCCTATTTCATAGATTACCTATTTGGCCTCCCCCATTAAAACGGGCAAACCTGCCTCTTTTTATTATTTGTATTTAAAGATAGTTCCAAAAAAAAAACAAAATCAAACTAACCAATCTGCTTAATATTTCTTGCTTATTATGTGGCTTACAAAATCAGTGTGGACTTTATTATATTGCTCTAGTATACCGAAATGTTTAAACTTTCAAATATATATGACTAGTTCTGTTGTACTTTAAAAAATCATTTGGTAACAAATTTATGTTAGACTGGATAGTGATTTTAGAAAAGGTAGATTACGGTAGTGACTACCTATGAAATATGCGGATCACCCGCGTCTTCCCGTTATCCCGCAGAAACTTTTCCGGGATAAAAAGTAATTCAGGGCTAGCTATCTTCATTCCAAATTTCATAAAATCTGTTTATTAGTTGCGGTGATACGTGGTAACAAACATTCACACACACAAGCTTTCGCATTTATAATATTAATAGGATATTAACATGATCGTGTGTGGTACAAATCCTCCAAAACGTAGGAATCGCGAAAAATTAAATAACAAACGCAATCCACGTGTTAACTACTCGCTCCGGCATCAGAAAATACGACTATTCTGTTTGCGGTAGAACAAGTCATTGAGTTAACGATAAGGAGGCACCAGGCCCTACTGTCCACAGGATTCAGATCAGAATGCCTTGCTTGGCTGCTACACGCCTCGATTATATTATCGATGATATTTATGTTGACTACCGCGAATCGTAGTTTCGGATAGAATGCGGCACCGAGTCACGTGCGTCGGAGTTTAGCACTCGGAATAACTTTCGATTGTTTCTGCCTTACGACGGACATCACTTGGACAGATTTAGATTCTGACACTGTCCGTCTACTAATTCCGTGTACATTGCCGGTTTAGTTTTTGCCGCTGTGTTATTTCATTTCATAAATAGCGCCATAGATGCTAAACTTAATTAATATCGTTTATAGAGTACGATCATTTTTGGGGCCAGTAGAGGGAGATTATACATTTCTATTATGTAAGTATTCACATAAGACCTCGCCGCGAGATTTAAGCGATCGGCCATTTAACTCACAGGATATTATTAACGAACCTTAATAGATGTAATTAACATGACCCATCCGGGATCTTTACTCTGGCCACCATTTCGTCAAGCTGTAATTTTAAATATCATTGAAATTCGTTCATCAAAAAAACGCACTGTTTCAATTATATCGATTGCGTATGAAATTATGAATACAATCAATTTGTAATAATTATCCAAGTGACGATTGATCTACGATTGAAGGTTCTATTAAGATCCGATCAATGAATACTCGACGAGTTGATATCAATTGACACATGGTCGTGCATCAGTAATAATACGAATATTGATTAGAAATCAAACGATCGATGTTGGTTGACCTACCTAAACGACCTTCACTATTATTGTAAGACATAACATCTTAATACACTTTATTTGCACGAAAGTTTACTCTACTGATTGCGTTAATCGTTATTTACTATTTTATTTATTACGTATTGATAGAATTATAAAATAAATTTGCGTAGTATCAGCTCTTAAGAGGAAAGGCTATCATCACAGATGTTTCAAAATTTGTTGATTTCGCATTACGTGCGCCGTGATCTGGTTCAGACCGAAAGGGACAACTGCACCACTGAGTGATTTTTCTTAATGAGATCGAGGTTTCATAGTCTTGTTTCCTCCAACAATAATTAACCGGTTTTCAAGATTACATAATATTGTGATACGTGAAAACGTCTGAAGACGTTTAAATTGAGCCGTTTTTGGAAGGTCCTAGATTCCAAAAAATAATAAACATATAATATAAAATGTAGGTATGTACAGATTATGACAATTATGTATGTAGTGGATATCATTAGCACAGTACATTTGCGCATCAGCAGCAAAATCCAGGAAGGAAATAGGGGATTACGTTTGTATGTAGAAAACAGACTCCGCTTTTTATCTAATGGGTTTATCAGAAAGATTGCAGAAGTACAATTATAGGCAGGCCGCATACCGTCGTATGCGATTGTATGCAGCCACTGGTATAGACTGCTGGCATTTGTGCTTGTCAATCCATGTAGTCGACTTGGGTATGATTGTGCAGTCGGTCTGATAGATAGAGCCCTAATTTAATTATGAGACGACGTTTCAATGCTCGGCTAAATGCTATCAGATAATTATAAAATGTATTAAACTGACCCAAATGTAAAATCATATCTAAATTGTCTATTCCACTTACAAAATTAATTTTGTGTCCACTGTGTTTTGTTTTATTTATTCTATTAGCACATCACAAGTTATAAAGATTTTGAACATACAGATAAGGCTTATCGCACATTCACAAAAAAAAACTTAAAAATAAATCAATGTACAGTTACATTACAATCACAATAGCAGTTACAATGAGCTACAAATATTAACAGTTTTGGGTAACATCTGTGCCGAGGATGTTGTGATTTAGTACATGACAGCATATTTACACACTTGAAGACACTCGACTGGTATTACGCGCTGCAGTCCAGTGCGCTTGAGTCGCGGTACGGCCCGCTGGTCAAAGACAACCTATTTACGACGTGTCTCGCTAATACCAAGAGACGCATTGCAGGACCACGTTATAAAATTATACTAGCTGCGCCCCGTGGTTATGCCGTCGTCACGAAGAAACCTATTGTCTCCATTTCAAATTTCACTGAAATCTGTTGAGCCATTTCAGCGTGAAGAGGTGGCAAACATACAATCACTCACTCACAAAATTTTGTATTTGTAATATTAGTTTGATGTAATTAAGGTAATTTCATATGCAATAAACTCTATACAAGAACATCTCAAACAAAATGAAATATGTAATATATATATATATAATATGTATTATTATCTATACTAATATTATAAAGAGGAAAGATTTGATTGTTTGTTTGTTTGTTTGCATCGAATAGGCTCCGAAACTACTGAACCAATATTATTTTTACGAAAAAAATAGGAATCCGTAAGAAAATTGCTATTTTGTAACACAAGGTGTGAAATCGAAAACCTATTTTTGCGTGCGCTGCAAAAACTATTGACAATAGAACAAAATAATGTATTACGGGTTTGTAGGTCCCATAAAGATCTACAAAAAAGTCCGCGAGAGCATATTATTATGTCTAACTATTATGACGTGAACGGCGACTTCGTCAATGATGACTTTTTCTTTGCTGTCGTCTGAGCCTACAACATTTTAACGCTTTTCATCGAAATAATAACATATATATTATATATATATATATTGTATTTGAAAAGTTCGCTAAGCAGCTAAGTAGTAAAGTTTTCTTTCAATTGTCTTGAACATCAACGTTAACTAATAACGAAGTAGTTCCGATGCCAAAGGCAAAGGAAATATCATGCAGAAATAGGTATAATAAATATTCAAAACTAGATTGACGAGTTGCCCTTCACCTTGAGTACATTGTAGAAAGTACGACACCGTTGAAATCGTTAGTTAATTGCGACTGAAACGCGTGAGTTTTCGAAGAATATCATTGTCCTTGATTTAACGATTAAAAGACGTTTGAGCGAACGCAATTTTACTATGTTTGTTCGTCGAATCGATAACGTCGACTGTTTATTCTGACGCTACTGTTGCGGACTGAAAGTGGATCGTTTTCTTTTCAAGTAACACAAACTATAGGTAGAATCTTGGTACTTATCATTTGCCGTAAAAGTTATGCGGCTATTGGAACTCCTCACTATAACGGACACACGTCTTGTTGTACATAGTATTTGTTACGCTTTCATGCGCAAATTTATTATTGGACAATTTGACGATAACATAGGTACATAATAAATTCTCACATGTAACAAGGTACTTTCACGAAATCTTTTTTACCGCGTATTCGAATAAATTAAATTAATATTTACAATATAAACTGAAAAGAACAGTAACACAAATTCCTTTTGTCGCTAATAGAATTATAGATAAATCCATTGACCTGTGGACGCGTCCCAATTAGCGACCGCGATGTTAATGTGTACAAATTGCGGTAAGTTTCAGTGCTTAATGGTCAACTCGCTTCGCAACTTAAGTATGATGTGTCTTACTTCTTATCATAATTTTATTATATTACCGATCAGTGATGTGATGCCTCAGTAATCACTTGTATCCGATTAAAATACTTTCATAATCACTTTGTTTTTTTCCGATCGATGTAAACTTGGAGTCTTAAACGAAACAGGTATGTTATAATATGCAATTGGGCTATACCGTCCACCGCGTCGTCGCAGCAGTGCCAGTTATGATAGTGGACAAGTAGTAAAATTACTAATCTATTTAAAAAAGTGCAATGTGCCCATCTTTTACGTTTGCATCATCTACGCACTGTTTAGGAAGTCTAGAAAGTAAATAAATAGGTTCTTCTACTAAACTATATTGTACATGCTACTGTGTTCAATAAAGCCACAGTAACAAATTGTTACCAGGCACTGTCGCATTTGACACCGCAACTGTGTTTACTCGTTCATAGTCTTGTTCAGTTTAGTTCAGTATTATATTCTAATTGGTCAATGAAGTATGCATTCAACATAGATCTATAGTTAGTACACACTCGTTTTGTTTTTTTTTCTCTATCATTCACCGTTCTCTTAACCTTGTTCATCAATCAAATTATTGAAAACATCAGTTACGGGTTGCGGTTATGGTTGCGATGATTATATTGTATTTGTTTTCAGTAGAACCTTTAGCGGTTCCTTGGAAGGAACTACTGAACCTTTTTTGATTGTATTAATTACATTGCTTGAGATTTTGATTATTTTACTATATTGTTTTTTAAAGCGATGATGGCGTAGTGGTAGTGACTTCGACTTGCGATCCGTCGGACGTGGGTTCGAATCCTACAATGAGCTTGAGCTTTCGGTGAAGGAAAACATCGTGACGAAACCAGAGCTTGGTGGTAGGGCATTTTCTAGTGCTCGCCTGGCTAGCTACCACCCTCATGTTAAGAATCTGTCGCCAATCACCTATCGGTATGTTCCGGCAGCTTCACTTGAGAGCTAGTTCCCAGTCTAGGTTTAGCGTGGCGCCATCTTCGACCAAATCGTCACTTAACATCAGGTGACTTGTAGTAAAACGCTACCATTTAATAAAAAAAAAAAAAAAAAAAATTGAAGGAAAACCATTACGCTTGAGAAAAACCGACAAGATGCTTGGTACGGCACGCATACCTCATGCAAACAATTTTTTGATTTGAAATCATAAACTTTTGCTGTAGACAAAACAGAGCTAAACACATCAAACCGAACCCTATAAACCTAGAAACGCCTCATGCCGGTGCTGGTGTGCTCTCAACCCGATTTGCGTCTGTATAGTGATTGCATCACAGCTCTCTGATGACGCATAGGAACATGATACGGGTAGATCCGCCGGGCCGGCCGAGTGCACGCAAAATGTAACTAACAGCAACACACATGCAGGCATTGTCTTTTGTTATTGTCCATATTACTGCGGATTAAAGAGAATGTCCTGTGTTAACTCTGTTAGAAAAGACAAATCGGATAATGTAATTGTATACCTCACTGAAATGGAAACATGCACGCAGGTCAACAGAAATGTCCTATAAACAAACGGAACCATGTCGCTGTTTCATTATTTCAAGATTTAGGTTGGGTAGAAAAGGAGGAGGATTTTGCAGTTTTCTCGTACATATTGTAAGAGCTACCTATGTACAGACAACGACAAAAACCGCTGAACAAAACCTAATTTTCCGTTTATCTTTATCATCTTAAACACCAACCTTCGACCGAATCATTACTTAACATGTGTTGTGTTGTGGACGTTGTGGTCAAACGCTACTCTGTAAGTTTTTAAGAAAAAACAAACATACTGACCTAATACGCATTTGGAAAATCGAGTATGATCAGCTACTTTTGTCGATGACTGTACGCTATTAAGAAAAAGCAAGCTAGAGTAGGGCACCGGCGCTGTGCGGACATATTTTTTTCCGTTTGCGGTGTGAGTGTCCACAGAAAAGTTTATTTGTAGAGTTTCTGCATTATTCAGCCCTATTTTGGAACGTAGTAAGTACCTTTATTTAAATTTATTGAACCATGCAATACCTATTTCGTATTAAAAACGAAACGCAACACTAACCGATTTTAAGATTCTGCTAATATCCCTTACTTTTTTTAGCACCTATCGTACCAAGGCAGGGCTTGAGTGCTAATGGAAACATCCGCGTTTTTATTCTTCGAAGTAACGTGTTTTCTTTGCCCGCTGTTTTTTTTTATAAACTTCACAACATTCTTTATTCGTTTGAATTTGACATCGAGTAATTGATCTCTTTTCTTAACAACTGTATTTTGAATGTTTTTTTGTCGACATTTCCTCCGATATTACTACAATGATACTCATATATGAAATTTGCAAAGCCCAAAAATGGGAAAATCGCAGGCGTCGCGTACTTTGCTTTTGCGAATCCAGTATTTTTTTAAAGTCATACATTAAACTTCACTATTTATTCTGTCGTAGTTCGTATCGTACCTAATAGTTTTTGGTTAAAGTCCAAGAAAAAACACAATTACTAAATATTAATGTACACGTTGAAGACAGTACCAGAGTTCGAGGCGATCCGTCTCCATTTAAGCTATTGCAGAAGTTGCTCGAGAACACGTTACTGATCACTCGTTGTAGAGATGAATTCCTTCCGTAACAAGTGAAAAATCGAGATGTCCTTACACGACATTATCGCAATATAAGCATAACTGATAATAACTAACGTAAACAGTTTTCAAAGGGCTGCGGCATAAGTTACTTAGTACCGCAACCAGGCTGCTTACTTTTGCGCGAGAGCAGTGGTTCGCGATAGTCCAATCTCCCGGTGGCCTATAAGGCCTAAAGCTCGATGACGTAATGCAGGCGCAGGCGAGAGAAGGTACAAAGTACAAACACTACAAACCCACCTTACGTGCTAAAGCTGTCGAGCTTTCATACTGGTTGTAGAAGCTTTTGCGTGGCGATAGTGTGACAGATCACCGTGTGTTGGCTGTAAAGCCTGAGATTTATGAGCCAGGGCCGGTGCCGGGTTGGCAGCCGCGCCGTCGCCGCGACGCTTGTCGATGCCGCGCCCGACCTATAACTGCGATGACGCCGATGACCGATAACTAAATATGACAGCTGCCTGATACTCGGCGTAGTGACTAGTTTACACAATCGAATTGATAACATGAATTGGAAAGTTCCTATTTGAGTAATCTTCTCTGACAAAAGGTTTATACGAAACCGCAACAATGGTTGTCGTGGTTATGGGAAACGATTAGTGTATACCTAGGTCAACTTTTTATTTTGTCTAATAGGATCCCAAATCACGCTTGGGAAAAAAGTGCTTTGGTTAATTAACAAATACAATACCGGTTGGATTTTATTAGATAGTTATACTTAATTTAGACCAAACTAGGCCTAGACTAGAAACCTAAATCATGATAGGTTGTCGATAAATCTGTCGTCCATAACGAATCCAACTTCGATTTGATTTACAACACGTATAAAACTGACGAAACAATAACTGTAAATCTATGGAAGAACAAGTTGAAATATAATGTAACAACCTTGTGTTTAAAAATAAAAGTGTTATGTGTGAAAATGTTCGCGGGGGACGAGTGGATAAGGAACGGAAATATAGTAGTGTGGCGATTTTACTCCACCTCCACGTCAATGGAAGTTATATTTGATGCAAATGAAAATACTATTGCAAAATGCTAAGTGCTAACGTTACGTCGTCGTGCATTCATCTATGCATTCTGCATAGATATACCATTTCGTGATGAAATATAATCATGATTGGTAAACTAATTGTGTTTCAGCAACTACTGAATGTCATCTCCTATGTTATTTATAAAATGTAAAATATACATATTGGAGAAATTTAAATGTGTATCACATTATACATGTATTACATTAATTCCTAGTTTAATAAATTAAACTAATTGATTTCATTCTATCTAAAGTGAGTTTGTTCTGACTGACTGAATATTAACATCAGTGCCGAGCCTTCACCGCTGTTCTTAGGTTTTTTTTTATTGAACTTTGTTCGTTGATCTTTATATTTGTTACTAAACTGGTGTCCGGCAGCTGTACGCCAGCGTAAGGAGTAGATGAATATTTACTTATTTCAGGACCTACAAAACAAACCAAATTTTATTAAAATACCTACCTCCATTCGTTTTTTCGCGATTGAGTAACAAACAAACAAAGAATTTTTGGCAATATAACAATGAATGCACGTACTAGTGTTGGCCTATATCGAACACGATTCGGGCGTCTTTGGTCGGTGGGTGCGCGTTCATCTCTGTTTATATCATCTTAGCCGCGGCGCACAGATCATTTTATCGATTGCTATATATTTTTACATTTATGTGCCGTACGAGTACCGCATCTGGCGTGTGCGCTTGCCCTATTTATAAAGTGCGGTTAGTTACCTTAGATCAGATACAATACAACACGACAACACGCATCGCTAACTAAAACTATGACAACATCCAATCTATATCGATATATTGCACTTTATTTTTATCGATAAATTACGCTGTGTCAATGATCTCGAACTGGTGGTAGTGCGTGACGTGTAGTTCCGCGCACATTACTTTTTGACATAATCGTGTCAATACAATGTGCAATGGAAATGAGCTAGAAGATCTTATAGAGCATTGATCGCAGAAAAATGTGTTTCTGCATACTCTATGAATAAACTCGCACACGCACGGCTCTGTCAGATTGATGTGTCGATACCTATTGCGTCATGGTTATAATTATTGTTTGAGATAGTCGCTTCGTAAAATATATATATTTATATATATTATCGAAGTGGAAACGGGTGCGTCTGCTTCTAGTCTGGGACGCTAGCGATCGTTTGGCACGTTCTCGCAGTGACATTATGCTTTTTGTTTCATTTTATTAACAATTTAATTTAAAGGAGAACGTCGTTTACACTCCCAAAGCTGAAACTAATTACGTCAAGTGGTGACATGCCATCGGTAAATTTTAATTTAAAAAACACATTGACCCGGGCGTTTCGAGAGCATTTAGGTTTTTTCGTCCTGAGGTCAGAATTGGATTACTTTGCATTTTGCCAATCTTAGATTATTGAATAAAATTATTGATCTATTTTATATAATATACTAGCTGCGCCCCGCGGTTTCACCCGCGTGGACTAAAAAAAAATTAAAATAAAAAATAGATGTTGGTCGATTCTCATAGATACCGGATAAGCACAAAAAAATTCATCAAAATCGGTCAAGGCGTTTCGGAGGAGTATGGCAACGAAAACTGTGACACGAGAATTTTATATATATTAGATATGTGGTCGCTATGTCATTTGTTATAATTGTAAACACTGATATCCGTATTGCTGCTTCATCTCTTGAGTTATTATTTTGGCAGCGTTTGATCGCGTATGCGTTTTGTCTTCTGTATACGTCTCTTATATATATATAACAGGTAAAGTATTTATAGAGTGCGATCTTTTTTACGATAGTAATCTTGCTGTTTTCAGAAAATTGGCTCGCTGTCATATATAAACTTGATCTGCTATCAGTCTAAATTATGTTTGTGCACACTATTGATTCTTGATCCGGCTATGTGAAAACTAACAAATGCGTTTAGATATCTAAATTCCACTAGTCTAGATACACATTTTGAAGCTGTCATTGACCGACCAAAATATTTCGTGAAGGCACAGAATAGAAACTACGTATGCTGTTGAATGACATAGCGCCGCGTTATTTTTGAGTTCGGCGAAAAAAACTCATTAAGAGGTCGCATAGAGATTAGGACTCGTAGATATTATGCGATTACGTCATGTGCGCGCATTGATTTATTTGAATTGTGTGTTACTGATGACGTACCAATTCAATTTATGAATCGTATTACATTATGTCAGATTGTCGTTTGATCCCTTTAACTGAACGGGATCAAACGACAATCTGACTGATTGGAGAAAACTACACTTCCTAACTGGTTGTTAACTTTATACTCTAAACTCTTATTAAATTTACTTTCAAAATTGTTAGCTGCACTCGTCCCAAGCAATATCAAAACATCAGTTTAACAGAGCGGCCCAAAACTTTTTTATGTAAATTAGCCCATATTGGGTCTGGACATGTCATGCTATGATTCAGTTCTATATTGGCATGCAAGTACTTCTGCGCCGTACTCAGATGCTGAATACGCTGAGGTGACGTCAGTATTATTGAATACACCACACAATATTCACTCTATTCAAAAATATATTTTATTGAGTGTGTTAGGAGTTTAGACCTCTCGAGTGTCACAAAGGTGTGTCGCATTTTTGATGCATCCAAATCCAATCCAATCATCATCACTTTTTATTGTTGTAAATAGCAGTTGGTTTCCCAATAAAATAAAAAATAAATACAAATAAATTTTCATCCATGCATTCTCTTCGTAAAATCTAGGATCTTTGGAGCACTATAACCTATTAGTATCTATTATATTTTAACAGTCTTGATTTATCCCAATAAAATGATATGTCTATGTTTCCGTATGAATTAATAAAATTTTATTAGTATTTGATAGCGACAAAGTCTATGTTATTAGCATCCACTTTTACCCTGATTTTATAATAAATAATTATGAAGACCAGCGAATTAATCGTTTTTATTAGCTAGTTTTTACGTCAAAACTATCTACTTTTGCATTTAAATGATACTGAGATTTCTATTTCTACTTGATGAGTGGCCCGCCTGTCTAGTGTTTATTTAAACTATTCATGTCTATTATATTCATATAAACTAATCAAATGCTTTCAAAAAAATCGATATCTGTTACAACTGAATAAATGCATCAACTTTACATTTCTTTAAAATATTTTATTCAGGCCAATCGATACTATGGCACACATTCGCATGTTCGTTTTTTAAATTAAATATTTTGATCGAGCCTTGCTTTAATAATCTTGGAAATGTTATAAATTTTTATTTTGATATACAGCACCGATTGCTTGTTTGAAGTGCACAAGATGACGAAATCTCACATTCCATTACTTTTCATTTCAATAAATTTTTAAACGGATAATAAATATATCACTTATTTCCATCATATATTGCGGGTAATCGGATTGTTTAAACCCTGTGCACACTTACCATAGTGTAATCTGTAAAATAACTAGTAGGCATTCCACGCATGATTGGACCTGTGCTTGGTCAATATACAAAAAATATTGCGCATGCCGACTTTCAATTTCCAGGCGCATAGTCTCATGTTAGTTCCTGGATTCAAGCGCGTCCAGAAAACAAGTGCTAATTATATAATAAAATGTCGTAACTGTGCCGGTGCTTCCACAACGCTAATGGCACTCGCATCCGGAGTTCCCTGATAATGTTGACCCTGATATGACAGTTTCGTCCATTGTTCGCTATCGTTTGGACTAATACTAACGCGCACGTGCATACCATTTACTACGTTCAAAACCACAATCATGATAGCTTTTCAGAGTTTTGTGGAATATTGTTGCGGTTATGATTTATGTACTACAAATTAGATAACTTATCTATACTATAATAATATTATAAAGCTGCAGAGTTAGTTTGTTTGTTTGTTTGTTTGTTTGAACGCGCTAATCTCAGGAACTACTGGTCCGATTTGAAAAATTCTTTCAGTGTTGGATAGCCCATTTATCGAGGAAGGTTATAGGCTATATTTTATTTCCAAAAAAATTAGGCATCCGATGTATCACGGGTTTGTAGGTCCCATTAAGATCTACAAAAAAGTCCGCGAGAGCATATGTCTAACTATTATAGTTATGCCGCAATAAGTGTTTTTTTTATTTTAAAAATTTAATTTTAATGCCGCCGCTAGAAAAGGCTCTTTATTTGTATCTTGGTATGAATCCTTATCAAAATAAATTATTTCTCATTCAAAACTGCTTCAATCCCTTCATATAACTTTTTGAATTATTCAATTCGGACATTCCATTCGAAAGATATCACGAGTTTAAAAATGTAAGTAGTAGTAGAAAAATAAACCCGCTGCACCGCAGTGCCGCGGGAAACGCGGTGAGGTGAGGGGGGGACCGAAGGCGGGTGAACATTCTATGAAATAGGTAAACTGCGGTCGCAATTTGCGAACCAGGAAGACCTTTAGCGGCGCGGTTCAAACGCGCGCAGGATAATGGATACAGCAGGTAACGCGGCGAGGGGCACCGAAGTGCGGGAATAAGTTTGGAGTATACGGAATATATTATACGCTTTCGCGCCTAAACTACTGAACCGATTTAAATGAAATTTGGTATAGAGATAATTTGAGCCCCGGGGAAGGACATAGGATACTTTTTATCGCGATAAACTGTAGCCCACGCGGGTGAAACCGCAGGGAACAGCTAGTTGCTTTATAAACTGATCACCCACTGAGAGAGACCAGATATTGTTTTCGGATGCAAGCTGACGCGATGGCCTTTTTCAATACAGCAAGATTTTTGCATGTGCATTTTCACCTAATGATGTTACAAGTTTAGGTGGAAGCGGAGATTTTATCGTTGCAGTGCATTCCTGTGCGTTTAAATTCGTAGTATTCGTTTAAATGTATTGCCATAACTTTTTTAGTCATCAAGGGAAAAAATGTAGTGTAAGGAGAAAAAATTATGTACATGTATGTAATTTCAGAACGATTAAACATCCTATAAAGATATAATAGAGAAATTCTTGCAATATTTTGTACATAAATTCGTATAATTCGTTCGTGTGAGTATTCGTGTAATTCGTATTCGTATGACTGACTTGCATTTCTAATTTTGCTCTCTTGTTAATTATTAGCTCTATCATTAGGTAGAAGCTACCAGACTAGGACAATAAAATAACAAGCTTAAGCTGAGTATGAGAATACTGTTACGAAATGTGTAGTATCTTATCCTAAAGAGTTGAGCGGAAATCTAGACATAAGTTTGTACGAGCTAGTGACAAAGCAATATAATAATGTTATTGTATCGAACATGGCCCGTCAGCCAGCCATCATGAATTGCAAATGAGGTGCAGAGTAGGAAGATACAAGATTTTGCTATTTCAAGCGCTTGTTACGTGAAAAGCTCAAATGTAAGTTATTGTCTATTGTGATGCGTACGTGTATGTAAAGAACATTGTGGGAACTGACATTATTATTAGCTACATTAAGTTATTGAGAAAAGAAACTCCCTTTCTATCTTAGGTTAAAATCTGTTTTGTTCCTAATTTACGACTAAAGTCATTTAGGAACTACCCATTTCTGCTAGCTTGGCTTTTGCGACCGTTATATGTATAATGTAATGCGTCACGTTAGCGAGTTCATGGAATACATTAGCAGTTTTCAGCGAAAGTTATGATTCATTTGAAGGAAGCATTAATTAATTATTACCGATTTGTCTCTGGGTGCTGCGGTTTTATATCTCTGATTCGATTAGCTATACAAGTATGTTATCCTATATTATGTGTAACGTTATATTCTGTTCTGAAACGTTATATATATGGTTTCAAATTAATTGGGATTGCTGAAAATGCATATATTATGATGCCACGCTAATGTGGAATTGTTATAAAATAATATGACTCTTACTCATAATAGACGACTCGATCGACGACGATCAGATTTCTACCCGTATACATAAATGTTTCACATTACGTTGTTTATTAAATAAAAACAGTCTGAAAGGTCTCTAACTTCGCAGATGCTTCGCGTATCACAAGGCTTAAGCAAAATTGAGCGAAATAGAATTAATAAAAAAGAACGAAGAAATAGAATTTCGGTAGTGGAGGTACTATTCGGGTAGTTGTGCGATAAGAGATGGGCTCCTGTATAACGTATGCATGTTTCCTTCAGATGAGGTCATATCCATGCAGTGGTCAGCTGTAAGTAGCGAGACTTGAATCAGAAGCATCACTTGCGACGACGTTTTTGGCAGACACGCGCTCGTGTGCAATGTCTGCATGTTTCCTTCAGATTAGGTCACGTATCTCGCAAGTCTCGTGCTATGGGTAAAACGAAAAATTAAGCTTCCCTGTAAACATTATCCATGCAGTGGTCAACAACAAGCAGCGAGACGTGAAACAGTAGCATCACTTGCAACGACGCGTTCGCCGGACACGCGCCAGCGCCAACGGTCATGGCACTGACCCTGCAACTGTTCCGCTCGTTGCACAGTGCATCTAACGCAGTCTCGTTATACTGCTACAACAACTGTAGCATCTAATTTTAATGTGCTGCATTGCGGTATTACCTATTTCGTTTCTTCTGAACTTAAAACTGGCATTAAAAGCACAATATACCTACACCTAGCGAAAGTCACGTCTTAGAATAACGTATGCGGATATGGGATGGTTAAGGTCACCAAAATAGCCCAGGTTGAAGTGGCATTGGGCTGGTCATATAAGCTGCAGAAACGACAACCGTTGGGATAGACGTGTTTTTCAGGGGAGACCGCGACTTGCCAAACGTAGTGTAGGACGCCCAACTAGGTGGAGCAACGTCTTGTGCCGTGTCTCGTGTGGCTGGCAATGCAGTTGAATGAGAAGAGCCGAAGACCGGCCTTAGTGGCGTACCATGGGGAGGCCTATGTACAGCAATGGACTGATAGAGGCTGATGATAATGACATGGCATGAATTCGTTTTTTATAAAGTATTGTCATGAGCTTACACAGAAGGCCGATAACTGCCATGACGACTTTCAAGAATACATTTTTATTAAATGGTTATTATCAGTGTATTATCCCAGTTGATTTTGAAGTAATATTAGTCGTAACTTGTCTACTAGGTATGGTAATCATCATAGAATAATGCTACTATGACTCGCGCAACGCAACTTCATTTGGATGTGCCAAAAGCTGCGCTTTTTATGGAATGTTTCCAAAAATGTTCTTAAAAGTTACTGCTATTGCAAAATATGTTTTTTTACTGGTGCCTAATAATCTAAGAAAAAAAAGAAACGTTTCTATAACAATCCGGCGTAGGTTAATAAAGTTTCATGAAACCCAGTATACAATGAGCAGTCGCGAAACTCCATTGAAGGCAACACGGTTTTGAATAACAAAATGCGTTCTAGTGAGCTTTATTATTGGTATTAAGTCTGATCGGTGTGATTGTATTTAAGCAAATGAAATGTATGTTGTTGTAACGTAATAGTATTTTTTGTTTTTCTTTCACTCCGCCACTGAGCAACGGATCGATGTGGTTTTTTGCATAGAGATAGCTTGTGTTCTGAGGTCTGCTAAAGATAATACGTAAAATGCAGGTGTGGTTGACGTAAAAACTGGCGACAGCAAGAATTCCAATGCTATTGCAGCGCCAGCGCACACTTTATAAGCAAAAGCGATACAATTGATTAAGATGGAAGACAAATCGACAGCAAAATGACAAAAACCATACCCGCATCTTATGCCAAAATAAAAACGACGATGACGTGATGGATTGTGTTTTGCACACCTTTTCCAAAGTGAATACAGTATAAATCCTATAAGCATGTCACTCGAAGTCTCTTTGTAGCTATCGCAATGGTTGCTAGACTACTACATGCAGGAACGCAACTGGGCTTGGTAAAGATTGAGCAACGGCGATGGCTTAATGTAACGCCTGACCTCGTTTAAAATACCAAGCTTTTAGCCGCGTTCTTGGCTTTGGACTCGATATGAAATCCGTTGTTTAAGCTGGGTATGATCAGCATAACGACAAGCTCGATGCTGTCTCTATGCAGTGTTAAAATACTTTCAAAGGGTAGAATAGCAGCGAGTAGTACCATTTATACGAGCACAGTTTTGTCTATACAGGGAAACATGAGCGTGTGTGTGGTTAATTTTTGTACAGATGTCCTCGCATATATCTCAACTACTTATATTGGACAGTTTGCGTGCTTATGTTAGAACTGGCATGTTAACTTATCGTATATGGGCTGCATTACAGTAAACAATTGTAACAGCGTTGTTTTTTTTGGCGTTGAAAGTGTCAATTTTGGCTGCACACCAATTACACACAGCTTTTAAGGTCGCATTTGTCCACTCAATAAAGCTGTCCTGAGTACTCCCTAGCAATTAAATTTCAGTCCACAAAAAAACTGTTCGTGCGCTTCAACGAATGACAACTAGCTCTAGCTATAACGTTCGACTAGCAGCTGTTAATTACTACTTAGATAGATCTGTCACACAGGATATTTGCAATCCACTCGCCAATACCAGGTGTACTTAATCCTGAAACTAGAAAGCTTGCTTAAGAGGACGCCGTGATAAACAATGAATCTGAAATCAGCTCCATACAAAAACGCAAGCTAGCTGACTAATGCCGCAAGGTCGTATGCGTCAAAAAAAGGTTTTATTTCGTTTGAAATGAAAACTATCGTTAATTTTATTGAACTAAACCTGTAGTTCTTTGAAGAATGTGTAAATACCAAACCTAAAAAAAATCACCTCCTTAATCGGTTTTGTATACTTGTAAAATGAAAATCTTTTTTTTAGAGGGCAGTTTTCGATCATTGTTTCTCTGCTATGAAAGTTAACCAATCGTGTTATCCTTCCGACAATTTGATGTCAAAAACATGATCTTTAATGTAAATAAATATTAGCTCTGTATGTTTTGTAATTGCTGAGAAAAAAGGAGATCCCTTCAGCCAATATTGCCAATTCCTCGTCTTAATAGACTTGTAGCTGGCTTTGCAGATGCTAAACACACCGCATGCTTCATCACATCGTTCTTTAGACGGTACACTAGGTCACCAGAGACCGGTCTCGTCGAATGCCGTATTGCCGTTCACCGAGATGCTAGTTTTGTTCACGTCCAGGGTTCTCTTTTAGCTCTTCTAGTGTATTATTAATAGTATTATTATAATTATAACCATAGAATTGACGTATTTATTCGTCAGACATAAATGTAATCATTTATTGAGTGAAGGAATTTAAATTGCTTCACGTAAAACTGTCCCAGTGCTGGTAACGGAAGTATTTGTAAAGCTCTTTACTAGAACGATGTTTCCTTTCCTTATTTAGCACTAGATTAATACCTAAATAGACTGAAAAAGAGATGAATGAATGGCTCTTTGTTCAATTAATACAGGTCTCAAATCGGTAGATATACAATCCGTGGTTGCTCGCTAGTGTATACTAATAAGATGATTATACTTGTGAATTATACTGCCTTTGTATTCAAAGTTACATAAACTCGACATGCATAAGAAGTATCCGAACTTGTTATTTCAAACATTTTTCTTTTTATCATGAATTGAATTTTAATTTAGCAGTTAAGAGGGCGACAACCTCGTTGAAGAAATTTTGGCACAATACTGAAAATAACATTGCTTAGACTTAGTAATCAGGTCCGTAATTCGAAACCTCAAACATTATTGATTAAAAGCAGAGCGGAGACATTTTTAAGATCGTGGATTTTTACTTTTTGATACAGTCGCCTATATAATTATGTATGTAAATGCATTTCATTGATCTCTCATTGAGGCGCTAATTCTGGTCCAACTTAATATTATAAATGCTGAACCATAAATATGTAGGAGTGTGTGTATGTATATGTTTCTTACCATTCATCTCCGTAACAGCTGAATGATTTTTTATGAAGTTTGGTATAGTTATTTTACCTTCTAAATTAAGACATATACGATAGTTTTTTACCCGGAAAATGTATTAAACTCCTCATGGATAGCGGTTAAACTCAGCTCAGTTTGTAATTTACAAAATTAGAACAGTCATTAAATGAACAAGATACAAAACCAATCATATTATCAACATTGCTTATTCTATCGCGTAATCGTATGCGCATACGGCGCTAATAGCTAACAGACTCATATATTACGTTTTGTCAATTTGTATGTACGTTTTAGACGACCTAATGCTAGAGTAGTACGTCTACAAAAATCCAAAATTAAATCTTTATACGTTTTTGTTTGCAGGCGTGCATAGACGATAAATTGGACATGGTCGAGTTCCTGGTAGCTTACGGAGCAGACGTCAACCGTGGCGATAATGAAGGCTGGACTGCACTCCATGCCACTGCATCCTGTGGCTTCGTCAGCACAGCAAGGTGGGTACTCTACAGACTGATAAACTAAACTGTGAAGTCAAACAAGTATACAAGTACCAGATAGAAGTGCAGGCCAAGTGCATAATACTTGTATGATATGGAGTGGTACAGTCAGCGACAAAAGTAGCTGATCATACTCGATTTTCCAAATGCGTATTAGATCAGTAATGTTTGTTTTTTCCTTACAACTTACAAGATTGCGTTTGACCATAGCACAATATACATGATGTTAAGTTATGATTCGGTCAAAGGTTGAACGCAATCCGAAAGTAAGTAATTGTTCAGCGACTTTTGTCGTTGACTGTACATGCTGCTCATACTGAGACGTCAATTCGCTAATGCTTATGTTAAGACTAAAACCACAAATTTGCGGTGCTGGTTATGTAACATAATACACTTATCATATCGATTTTCTTATGCCAAAAAGATCGAGCTCATAGCTCTAATCTCATGCGACGCTTAGGTAAATGCTAGGATAAAAGTCTTGTTACTCAAAAGTTTATAGAATGGTTTCAAAATGCCAAGATACTATATTGTGGCTTTGTCTATTTGCCATTTACATTTATTGTTCTCGTTTGGAATAACCGTTTGTACTATGAATGTATTTATCGCGGCAACCGCACGCGTGGTGACGTTATACACGACAGGCGGTGTACTATAAACAAAGGTTGACTCACTGTGACCTGGTAGGCAAAGGGTTGTGTGAATAACTATATTTCTTGTAGGTAGGTACTCGTACGTTAGTATCGCTAAGGGCCTATTCAGTGCGACGCGGATGACCTACGCGGACGTCCGCGACGGACGGTAAAATGTATGAAACCTTACAGCGTGTTCAGAGCGACGCGGAGCTGTCCGTGTCGCGGAGAGCTATCCGCGCGCGGTCGAAATCGCTCCGCGCCGCTCCTCCGCGCCGCGGACGTCCGCGGGCGGACGGTGCTTGGTTCTAATATATTTGTTCAGTGCTCGGCGGACAGTCGCGCGGAGCGGATGTAATGTACTGTCGTTGTCATGGCGGCTGCGTCAAATGTGCAAACCGAGAGGGTTATACAAGAAGTACGCCTCGATCACGATCCGCATCGCACTGAACGACAAATTCATCCACGACGGACGCAAAACCTAGTCCGCGTGCGGATGGTCCGCGCGGCACTGAATAGGGCCTAATAGAGCGCATAATGTAGTAATGTGTTGTAGTGGTCATGTTCTGCGGTTTGCTGGTTTCGTTACGATATTGTTACTAAACACGCAATTTTAATAAGCCTGACGTTGTGAGGTATACTGTTACTTAAAATTGTTGGACAAATTATCGTGGGGATAGAACATTTTAATAATAATGATGATAGTAATAAGTAAAATAGTTGTTTCCTCTTAACAAGCGTAGGGCACGCTTGTTCACATCAACAACCGCATTTTCGTTGAAATAGTTGTCAGATGCAAACTATAGGGCAAGTAAGAAAAACTGCATAGGAAATTAGGTAAAATTTGTACGGTGGTGTATGTATAATATGCTGTTGTATTATACTATTAGCTTCACCCCGCGATCTCTGCCGCGTGAAATTTATCAAATTATTTATACAGTAATATGCTGTAATTATTTATTGTTTTTCTTAACTCTATTGAATACAATTAATTTTTATGATAATACTAGCGGCCCGCCCCGGTTTCACACGGGTAAAATTTAACAAAAAATTCATTAAAAATTATAATACACACATTATTGGAGTTTTAATAAGGATCCCTAATTTTATTGAAAATAGACATTAATATTTATACGATACTAACGTCACTCAATTGTTTTACCTTCCCGGAACTTCTCCACTAACAATTGAACTTTATCGTATGGTATTAAAGTTCAAATTGCCTCTACATTTTATGTAGTTAGAAAACGTTTGTATGGGAAAAAGAAAAGGGCTGTTTTTAGGGGTTTCCCGGCAATTATTAAAAAAAACCTCACCATTAAAACCTTCCCTAGACCTCGAACGAACATTTCAAGACCAAAATTAGCCAAATCGGTCCAGCCGTTCTCGAGTTTTAGCGAGGCTAACAAATAGCAATTGATTTTTTTATATATATATATATATATATATATGTTTATAGATAATCAGTACAGAAAATATCATAGTTTTCTATAACACTCAACCAACGCAGTTTTGCACTTTAATCTAATCGCAGACTCCAAGTCTTCCACCAAGGTTACTGCGACATTTTGTCATGTCGAACGGTCATTTGCAACATGTCACAGGGGCTTTAAATTTAAAAGGCGCCTTGTGAAGGATTCCAGTCGTTACGTCTGACGTCTGACGATAAGAAGTTACGACTGACTGACGGATGACTGTCAGCCGAGTTTACTTACAGCCCAGCTCTTCCATAGTAAAAACAAGTGGAACTGCTAGATCGAATTGAGGAAAATCAGTGAGGCACTTTTAGGTTATGTTGTCTAAATATAATAAACTAATTATTTTCAGATTTTTGCTGGAGAATGGCGCCGACGTAGCTGCCGTGAACTATGACGGCGAGCTACCTGTGGACATCGCTGAGAACGAAGTTATGGGAGATCTCCTTCAGAAAGCCATAGATGAAAAAGGTACATTACGAGATTCGGTCGCGTACGATTGAGTTCCCCGTGATAAAGATACAAATAAAAAAAAACAAATCTTCATAATATAGACAGTGTAGTTTAAAGTTTTTTCTCTGAAGAAAGTGACGATAGTGTTACTAA
The DNA here is from genome assembly GCA_931315375.2 of Opisthograptis luteolata. NCBI lineage: Eukaryota > Metazoa > Arthropoda > Insecta > Lepidoptera > Geometridae > Opisthograptis > Opisthograptis luteolata. The sequence goes on from OV928033.1 coordinate 11,543,793, forward strand.
CTCTTCCAGCTGCTATGTACTTAATATTAGTTCCAACGACAATGGATTCGCTCTGAATAGTTTGACCGGCTTTGATAATGATGTATACATGATACTATACGCGGCTCTATGTTTTGTTTCAGGCGTCGACTGCACGAGGTCCCGTAACGCTGAAGTGGACACGCTGATGGCCGATGCAAGAAACTGGGCCGCCAACGGTTACGTCGAAATACAAGACCCCAAAACTGGCGGCACGCCACTTCACGTCGCTGCTGCTAAGGGATACCTCGAAGTTAGTCTCATCGCCAATTTAAATATTTGAGAAAGTAACAATCATTATGGAGCAATAGAGGTATGCAAAAAAATAGACATTTCCCCTCTCTGCCTAACACAATTGTAAAAACATCGTAAAAATGCAAGACTACAATTGTGTTACATTTTTACGAAGATACTTAGGTTTGGCTTTTACTTTTGTTTTGAAGAATTCCTTTATGTTTCGAATACATTGCATTTTTTACGTCCAATCACCTCGGATTAGCTATTTCTGATGGTGGCTTTTTATCTCATTATCATCATCAGCCTATTTTGTTCCCACAGCTGGGACACGAGCCTTCTCAGAGAGAGTATGATCCATCATCTCCTAAACCGAAGTCCGTGTTGGTAGATGTTGCATACCCTTGAATGTTCTGATTCTTGGACAATTTGGACATGCCGGTTTCCTCACGATGTTCACGTTCGCCGTTTTGAGCGATGGCAAATCCACACATCACCTATTTGGTCATAGATTCCGAGATGGGATTCGAATTCGGTATCGGTGTCTTGTATGGCGCACTCGTTACCGTTCGGCCATACAATTAAGCATAACATTTGAACATTAAAACTATGACGGTGACTTTAACTTGAGCGTACTAGATGCCCCGGTTCCAAAGTGAATTACAAAATAAATCTACATCAATATAAAAATAGACTCAACCGACACACAGTTATTTGGATCGTTGTCAGTTCATATATACACCTATACAGTTAGGATTATAAATATTATTTGCAAGAAACAAGGCCGTTCATCAAATTTTATTCTTACTCCACGACCTAATTTTTAAGCTAGACTCGTTTTGAGTACTAGAGCACTTGGATAATAAAGTCTCGACATGAAATTTGTGGCACCGTTTACTATTGTATATCTTCTTATATATATAAATATATAGTTTAAAAAACTAAAAAAAACACTTTAAAAACGCACTGAAAAATATAAAACAATTAAATTGACTTGTATTGCTTACGATATAATGGTTAATTCAAAAAGTGTGGAGCTAGTTTGATATTTAAATATAACAAAAATATATACTATAACAATGAACTAAAAAAACCTAAACAATACATACATATATTAATACAAGCGTATATTTTGCGCGATTCCCTGCCGGTAATTGAAGTAATGAAGTTACGTGTGCAATTGTGCATGGTTTAGCTAAATAATATTGACAATCACACCTAAACTGCTGAACAGATCTTGATGAAATTTGGTATGAAGATAGTTAGAAGCCTGGGGAAGGACTTATCACATGGGATAATTTTCATCGTGAAAACTGTAGTCCACACGGGTGAAAACTTGGAGCACAGTTAGTATCATCATAAAATATAAATAAAACAATGTAGTCGTACCTATAAAAACATTTTATGTATTACGTTCTATAGATAAGATGCGCTAATGCGTTTTATTTACGATTATGTCAGAGTAGTAATGCTGTGAGTTCTTACTGTAAACGTAAAAGTTCATAATGAGACAATCTCCTATCGGTTTACCAGGCGATCATATGAAAATGTCCTACCACCAAGCTATGGATTCTTCACGATGTTTTCCGCCACCAAGCCATCGAAACTCATTGCTGTATACGAAAATACGATCGACAAGTCTCATGGCGACATCACTACCGCTGAACTAGTATCGCTTCAGAAATGATGCAAAGGACACAGCCTACGCAACGGCGTTTATAGTAACTTTCAATACGTTCATCAGGTCGTTAAAACTCTGCTGGAGGAGTGCAACGCTGAGCCAGACTGCGTGGACTTTGAGGGCTGGACTCCGCTCCACGCAGCCGCGCTCTGGGGGCAGAAGGAAGCCGCAGCGCTTCTGCTCAAGTACGGCGCCGACCCGAATTTCAAGAATTATTCCGTAAGTATCCGCGAATCCGTGTGACTAATACGTTATACTAACTTATCACCTTGGTACAGTCAACGACAAAAGTCACACTTTTTTCTATTATCCTCATCATCTTAGACACCAATTTTTGACCTCATCATCATTTAAAATCAGGTGTGTTATGTTGTGGTCAAAATGATACCATGTAAAATGTAAAAAAAAACAATAATAATTACTGATTACAAACACATTTGGAAAATCGAAAACGATCAGCTACTTTTGTCGCTGACTGTACCGAGGTGGAGTTGTAAACGGAACGATTGCTGCGTCGCCGTTGCAATCAAATCCTTATGGCGATACTAAGAACATGCAACCGCCGGAAACGGTTTTCCTTTATGACAAGACCGGTTAAGGCCGGTTTCAATAACCTATCTATCCACGGTATGCCCTACTAGAGATAGAAATTTGACATTACTTCTATGGAGCTTGTGTCACATTTCTATCTCCAGAAGGGGAAACCGTATATATATAGGTTATTGAAACTGGCCGTAAGTCGCTCGCCTGATGGCAAGTGTCCCGTTTGCCCATCATGGTTTAGTGCCTCCCAAAATTATTCAATACAGTTCATTCTGTGCGGCAACGCACTACACTCGCCACCCTGAGATACTCGTATAATTTGGTAAATTTCTTTATGCTCTGGAATTTCACAGGAAACATTCCCTTTATTTAGAAACGACTTACGGCTAATGTAACGTGTTCCAGGGCCAAACCTGCCTAGATCTCGCTGACTCGTCCATATCTTCGTGGCTGGAGAATGCCGCGCTCAAGGCTGCTCCGCGCCGCGTCAAGAACAATAACAACTATAACATCAACAAACGCAAGCTGAGCCCGCCGCGGCACGATGTCAAGCGCGTCGATATCGAGATCACGGGGTCTACAGATAACAAAGTCGTCAATGGTGAGTACCGTAACAGGTTCGGCATTATGCCTAGGATACGCCGTGTGACTCCCGCGCTCGTGCACTTTTTCACATCGATATAAAGTTCATATATATCTTGCGCCATGTTTCATTCCCTTTGATATTCATGTCATGCTTCAGAATTGTATGTATTATACCGCAAAAGCAAAAAAAGGCATAATCTCAATTTCATCTAGTGAGTGCATTTCAGATCTTTGCCCTTTGATGGTATTTGAATATGTGTCAGTATAAATACAACACAAGGCATTACGCAATACACATAGGCACAACATATAAGTAGTAAATTTTACTTGTCATGTTGACTACTGTAAATAATGTTAACTGAATCATCATCATTCACCACATATTCTGTCTCCTCCACTGTTAAAAGACTCAACGTAGCCATGTCATTGTAAAATCTAAATGTTTTGGACAACAGCAATATTGGTATGGTCTTTGTGACGTCTTGCTTACTTCTATTCCTAAAGTATCGAATACCTTCAATACGGTATATGCGCTTATAAAATAGTCGCCACACTTCATTCACAACGTTTTCTTAATATGTCTAACTAAACTACAGTGAACCAGAAGCGATTCTAAAAACTAGCATAATCCAATCTTGCGAAAAAGTAAACATATATGAGATAAATTGTTCGTCGTCCTTTGTTATTTTTGAATAAATTAACGAATCCACGGCATGTCTCGCACAGCGTAGCATCGACAATGGCTACAGGGTATGGCAGCAAGCTGAAGGGGCTAGTCGTTGTCATACACGACCCAGCTTATGTAGACCAAACATACAAACATTCCGAAAACTGGATTCAATGACCTATGAAATAGTATAGGCAGTTAGAAGTATAGAAATGATGTCCAAAACCTCGTGTCACCACCCATGTTGTGCTCACCCGTCACCGTCATGTAACCTGGCAGACAAGCCGCCCGCGCCGCCCGAAATCATCAAAGTTGCGGACTCGAAGCCGCCGAAGGGACGCGCGCCCTCACCCGAGGCTGCAGAGCCCGCTGACGCCACGTCCGCCGCCGACGACCCCCCCTCTTGGCGGCGGTCGGCCTCTTTCCGTAACCGGCAACCGGACGCAGCGAGTAAGTATTATAACCGGTCACTGAATCAGCAATGATGACGAAGGTCCTGGGGTCAATACGTGATGTTGAAGCAAATTCTGCTGTGTACGTTACGAGCTGTAAAAGTTTGTTATGTATTTAAGCGGCTCTCCCGCGCTTTTCCGTGTTAAACTAGTTACAGCAACGAGGACAAAAGATGCAGTAGTTGTGTCTTCTTATATTTATCTAACTTTTTTGTGAATCACTTTATCTAATTAGAAAATTCATTGCGTCTATACTCTTCTGTTCGCACAGATCAAACGCAACCAAACATAAATTGCATATCTATGTTTTGTTTATTAATGTAAAAAGCAGGACTTACTTTTAGGAACTGCTTTTGAAAGTAGTCTCTAAACACCCTTTTGTAACATCATCATCGCATCGCATATGTAAGTGACCATTGCACGTTTCAGGAGACAACAACAAGCCTGCGAACAACAGCGTTGAAAACGATACAATCCTGCGCAGGACTCACAGCTTCGAAAATGACAAGACGTGAGTTTTACACACAATAACATTATTGTGCTGTTGTTTATGAATTTTATCAATCAAGATTTTTATTCTAGCATGTGACGAAACTAAACCATCATCGTTGTCATTTGTATACAGTGTGCGCGCTGTAATGATTTAAACAGTGGCATTTATAGCTTTGTTGTCATTTAAATTTGTATTTCTACACACCAACTTACCACCTAGTCAAGCTCAATTGTTGAGCCATAGAGGGCGCTCGCTAAAAAGATAAAAATATAATATGTTGCTGCGATTTTTATACTATAAGACGGCACTGAAAAAAACCATAAGAATAGTGCCTGCTGTTGCTTTCGCTCGCACAATCTCTCTTGCTATAAAATTTTATTTCAAACTGTAACTAAACAATGTTTCTTTCGGATCTACCTTTCCTTTATTACATACTTCTAGTTGAGCATCGTTCCTGCGTGTTAGTGGTTAGGTACATCCCGTGAGTGACTCTTTAGCGCGATAGTTGACTTTGTGAATTTGTACCTTATGAGTGAACCGCGAAAGTGCCTCAAGTGTTCACCGGCCGATGACCTCTTACATCGCAATCCTATAAGCCTGGGAAAACAAGCAGTTTTCGGTACGTACTTATTCATATAATTATACATGCTGATAGTGTTTTAACTATTAAATATGTGTGTGCTGTACAAACAGAAATACTACTTCTTTTTGTTTTCTTTCCAGTTGTGAATTATGGCCAACCCATGGTCTTCGCAAAAGTTCTAAGCACAGTTATGTGCTAAACACAGAATGTTGCGCTCAGAAATTTCATGATCAATGATCTTTATGAATATTATGAGGTATGCCTTTTGTGACCCTAGCAACCAAGTTATGTTAGCTAAGCTACCATCTTGAATTTACCTTTCGTTAATTTTCAGAACTGTTTGTTGATCACAATTGGATATATTTTATACAATATGGACAAATTGTATGAAAGCGTCAATACCTGAGATGCAGACCAACACCCTAAATAACTTTATTTGCTGATAATAACTATCCTATGATTATGTTTGTATGATATTACCTATGTTTAGATTAAAAAAATATGTTTTTACAAAATTAATGAGTACTTAATTTGAAATTCCCACTCATATTAACTATCAAGACATGGAGTCACTCAGAGATGGCGCTCATCTCTGATTTTAATTAGTATGAAGTTAGCAGTTAGTTCTCTCCCCCGAGTAATCTGTTCCCTAATCTCTCCGCCAAGATATAAGTCCAAGCTTCGATCTATTCCGTTTATTTCAGAAATAATGCAATAAATATAAATTAATAATAATATAATCTTTAAGCTAAAATGTCACTGTTTAAACTATTTTGGGTAACAGGCAAACGCTTAGTGCTGGCATATAAAAAAGAGCGCTAAATATTTGTGTTGAGGTTGGTGGTTAATACTAATATAGTTCACACAATTATTTTCATTCTGGAAAAAATTGACCAATATACAATGTACATTTTGGGTATTATTATTATTACTTGTCTTAACGGATTGGTATCATACTATGTAATTACTTTTAATATGCCAACACTAAACGCATACCGTATCATACATTTAATATCTACAACAGCATCGACTTCTCTCGTTATAATTTTAATCAAGTAACGATGTGCTAACTATAATTATTCCATTCATATAATGCTTTTTTCAGTGAAAGACACCATCGATCTTTCGGCAGCTTACTAAAAAGCAAATTTGATAAGCTTGCGTGGTCTTCAAGGGCTTTTGAAGATACTGCCGAGTTAGTCATTATCAATATAAATGTATTTGTACTCCTTAGAAATGTGTATAATTTTCGGATAAATGTATTTATTCATACTCGTTAGAAATGTGTCTAGTTTACGGATAGTCCTGTTGTCTGATGTCTGTTGTCCATTCGGTGTGGTACGCAATGTTTAGTGGACTGTACGACGGAATAAAAAAGCTTTATGTATGTGGTGTTTTGAGCGTTGTTATTGTGTAATTTAATTTGCAAAATTGTGACGATTATCTCAGTTGAATTCATCGTTGCATATTGCACGACATGCCAATTATTCACAATACGTTCGCATTATTTATAGCGCATGATTGTGGTCATTATTGTATTTTTAGCGTATCGTTAGCATATATATTATAAATGAATGCGCAATTTGTATAGATATCACACTAAGATCATATAAAGAGTTAATCTATCTATCTAAGATCGTAGTCACTGTCAAGAGAAATTTGACTTTGATCAAGTTATAAAGCTGGCATTTCAAAGAACACAGATCAACTACAGTCCGGGAACGATCGTCTCGCAGACAAACACACTAGCATTTAGTTTCACGCGAGTAGCTTGATTCCGTCGTGCGTTCTACACACGCAGCACCACAGCTGTCAGCTTGCTTGTGTGTGTGCACAGCTTCTACCAACGGTACCGGGACGTGACCGCGCGTATCAAGGCCTCGTCCTGCCCCTCGATACCGCCGCTGCCGCAGTCCACGTTAGCCGCCATCGAGCTAAGGAAAAAGCAGCCGACTAACGCGACTGACACTAACGAGGATGTTCAGACGAGGTTGATACTCATCCTAGTCAATTCTAGGTAGCAAAGGCGAAGGCAGCGTGCTGTGTGCCTTGGACAGCGTACATTTTTGAAGCAAGGTCATATTTTCAATCCACGTACAAGGGTTGAAGTTGACGCGAATATGATTTAATATTTTGTGTTGACAAGAACCTGGAACTATCAGTATCAAATGTTGTGCATAAATAAATGACAGTACAATATGAATGTGACAGTGACTACTAATCTTGTTCTAGTAATACTCCCTAACGTGTATGCCCTGTGCCTTCGCTTTTGCAACCTGTGGCTTGGTCAGCGTATTCAGCGACTAAATGTCGGAATTATCTCTTATATCCATATAAAAGTCGTAAAACTTTATTGATTGCCAACAAATTAAACGAATATGCCAATTCCTGCAGCCGAAAGAAACCCAACACAAAACAAAACTGCATCATTTGTTAGAATCAGATTAACTGATGCAAATGTGATTGAAAAACAAATAATACATAGCAAAAATAGCTCAAATTTTGCAAGTGAAATCCTAATAAAGTAAAAGGTAACACCTATTATTATATACACGTCTCGTTTTCTTGGAGTCTTTCGATGTAAAAAATGTTTTTATTCATAGATCTTGAATCTTTGACGAATGCTTTAACTCGCGAGTCTTTAAAAATGCTTATTTTATAGTTGGTTACATAGAGCATATGTTTTATTTTGCATTCATTCATATTTTTTTCAACTACATACTTTTTCCATAACCCAAGTTTCACCAAAGTAACAGATCGTTATAATCCCTTTTCCATCATATTTGTCGTAAATTGGCTTATGTGTATCAATTGTATGTGTGTATATGTAAATATTATATAATATGTGTTAGCTATTAAGACTGCGGCACCGCTACACGAATACATCACGCCAACTGTAGTGCCGCTATTATGTCTATGCACTTCTCTTGCATATAAATTATTATTAATATTTATATCGTCCCTGTTCCTCGCAGTTTCACCCGCGTTGGCTACAGCTTTATGCATGCAGTCTCAGCCCGATCGGTTCAAAATTGACAATGTTTCATACAAACTGTCATCCCCTATTTTATCCCCTTGGGGGTAGAATTAATCAAAATCCTTTCTTAGCGGATGCCTACGTTATAACATCTACCTGCATGCCAAATTTCAGCCCGATCCGTCCAGTGATTTGGGCTGTGCGTTGATAGATGTCAGTCAGTCACCTTTGAGTTATTTATATGTATTTAGATAACGTATACTTCCTGAATTATATTGCAAAATATTTCCTTTATTATACATCTGTTTTAATTTCTCTAGTAAAATTGCTATAATCCTTTATTTTCCTATTGAAGTGAGAGCTTTTGCATGCACTATAGAGGCAAAATACCGTCAGCTCTTCATGTAGAATTCTAGCTAACGTGTGGTTTTTACACAGAGTGACCCCGGAGCGCCCGCAGCGGGAGGCTAACACGTGGAGCGCACCGAACACGACCACAAACACGAGCCCTACCACCACGAACACGCACACTACTGTCAGAAGGTATGTATTTATACGTGCTGTGTATTATAACATCAGCATGCGATCCATAGATCGTGGGTTCGTATCCCACAATAAGCTTGAGCTTTCGGTGAAGGAAAACACCGTAATGAAACCATAGCTTGGTGGTCGGGCGTTTTCTAGTGCTCGCCTGGCTAGCTACCACCCTCAAGTTAAGAATCTGTCGCCAAGCACCTATCGCGGTGTGTTCCGGCAGCCTCACTTGAGAGTGTTGAGAGTCAGTTCCCAATCCAGGTGTAACGTGGCGCCACCTTCGACCACATCGTCACTTAACATCAGGTGACTTGTGGTCAAACGCTACCCTGTAAGTAGTAAAAAAAAACTTTAATTACTTATATTATAGCAGCGTTGACTTGTCTTAGTCTAAATACTATAGAGTACTTAAAGTCTAGTGCAGTATCTGCTCGTTTAGTTATTTGTATTAGAAACTTGATTTAATATTGGAAATCGTTCCTTCTCATATCCGGTTTTTGTTTCACTCAGTGTCGAGGGTATCACTCTAAACAATTGATGGTACATAAAACTAATACATATGAACTCTCTGCAGTGGTAGGCTGAATACTAATGAGAGTAGTAAATAGGTACGATATGTGAGTAAAATTTTGTTATATTCACGCCAGCTCCACGGACTCTGATACAAACAGTACCAATTCGACGCCCAGCAGCACGACTCCGACTAAACTGTCGCCTGGCAACATTTTCAAGAACTTTTTCAAGTACATACAACTTGTATTTTGACTCTCTTTGCTTGGACATACAAATTAAAACCCAATAATGTTAGAGACACATTTACTAATTGAATTATTTTATAAGCAGTTTAGAAATTTCGTTGAAACACTTCCCCTAAACTCTCTGCAACATCTAACAGTAAACAACATTATCGTATTCTATTTTTTGGGTATTTCGTTTTTGTTCAAGTAAAGAAAGTTTCAATTTTCCATTGTGTGTCAAAGTTTTTTGAGGCTTCGTCTGTTTTGTGCTCGGACGATTTATGTTGCGACTAAGTTGCATGTTTTATTTTAGCTAAATGTTTTACATCTAGAAACACATTGATATTGCATTCTGATAATATAGTATGTATGAACCACTGAGCGTTAACATAAATTCATTGATCTTATTTTGCTGTTTATGTTACCCATGCCATTATGAGTTTAAATCAAATGATACCAATTTGTCGATTTGATTTCAAGTCTCGCGCCAATGTATTTTCTCATCGCATAGAATTAAGAATGGCTTAACGAAATGTTTGTTTTCTACAGAAGCAGTTTCGACTTTGAAACCCTTTTTTCCGTTCCTTATAATTATGCATGCGTTCGTTTTTACTCAGTGTTTTTATTTGCGATAGTTCTTTGTAAATGTACTATGTGAACATACAAATATTTTGATTGGGACGTCGCAGATCGTTTGTGCCCCCGGTGCGGGATGAAGAAAGCGAAACGCAGCGCAAGGCGCACGCGAAGCGCGTGCGCGAGACGCGGCGCTCCACGCAGGGCGTCACGTTCGACGAGATTAAATCAGCGGAGCAACTTGTCAAGAAGAAAACCGGCAACGGAACCACGGAATCGGCGAACCCGGCTAGTCAGAAAAGAAACGATGAAAACACTCCTCCGATCGTGAACACGGACAACGGGGCGGTAAGTCACATACGCCCGACAAAAGTACACTAGTGCTGATATTACTTTTTGTATATTTCAGAAAGAACTGTATATTCGTATTTTAATGTACATATAAAGTTGTATCTACATTCTATAGACTTATTGGTGATGAGATGCTTTGCAGGATACATTTTGAATGTGATGTTAAAAGAATAAGAAGCGAATAGAGTGTTTCAATAAAATACTCATCTACACAATAACTTTCGTTTACAAGAAAGTGTTTTATAGATTGTAAATATAAAAGATCGAAAAGAGGAAAATGTATTCATTCAGGCATAAAAGAACAAATGTTGATTAACATTACTAGTTTATTATTTTCGTTTTCAATAACTCTTAGTAAAACCTGTACATAAGTTGAGATTGTTGTGGTTTTACAATTAATGTGTTACGGTTCATCCGATAACATGTTTGTTTATTAACTTTATAGTGGTTTATAGAATCATCGATCGTCGCCCGTATACTAGGGCTATGTTATATAATTATCCATTACATTTAAACAACCATTTCGAGCCAATTTCAAAAATGATATATAGGTACATAATATATCCATAGAATTCATGTTATTAACGGGCATGCGCGTAAATTTCTACGTATTTTTACAAACAGCGTACACATGATGTAAATAAAACAGAAAATTCTACGTTCTTGTTAGTTTACCAGATCAGTGTTCTAACTGCAAGCTTAATTTCTAAGTATTTCGGGTTTTTTATGGCATAGGCGCGCGCCATCAACAGCGGCGACGTAGCGGTGACTCTAGCGCTGGCTTGCGCGACCGCGACCGCTACCGCCACCATCGCCGCCAACAGCGAGCGCCGCCCCTCGTGGCGGCTGCGGCTCGACCCCACTAATAAGGTCCTTACTCTAATGGCACACGGCTTAAGCGAGATTTTCGATGGAACCTTCATTATTAGACGAACTTTCATGCGTAGTTGGTTAGGTACTCGTCACATATGTGAGAGAGAGACGGTCGTTTGAGCCTGTCATAGCGAATGCAGTGCTACATAGAACTCTGCTTTTTAAAGCACCGCGTGTTTCTACTGCCTTTATCATCCTGAGACCAGTCATTTCGCTGACTACATTGCTTCAAACTGGTACATTGCTTCGATCTCTGCAGTCCAGGAAGACGCTATCGATAAATATTTTCTTTGCTTACCACATTTAATGATTAGTTTGATACATATTAATGTATAACGATTTTATAAGCGAAGCTACATAAACAAACAAACGTTTATGTACTTTTGTCCACATTAAAAGTTTAGAGTTAATTAAATTCACGTAAAGATATCACACATAAGTCTAGCGATAAGATTTAGATCACATTGGTCACTCGGTATTTATGTTAATCGAAAATCTTGCTTGGCCATGTGTTCAGGCCTTAAATCTGGCAACACGCATGGTGTGCTAGGCTACAGTGGGAAATGCATTCTCAAAAGCTTTTGTTCGGTGTTACAATTATAAGTTTTCCAAATTATTTGCAGCTGCCGGCATGTACACCTCGTTTTTGGTATTCCGCGCTCGCTACTACAGTAAGCAAAACCAATGCCATTGATTGAAACAACAACGTTTATGTTCAAGGTTATTTATGAAATGTCAATAAAAGTCACGATTATATTTCCTAAAATTCTAACGAATGAAGTAGGTTCTACAAATTTTCCAAATTCTATATTGTTTTTCTATTTCTCTCAAGTGCGGATCCACCGTTGTGGGCAGGGTGGGTATGCTACAACTTTCTCTATCTGACTGTTTTTGTTCAATCATAAATCAAAGGAAACAGCTGTACAAGGTCTTGGGCCTTTTGGCCGAGGCGTCATTCTGTAAACGTCTCCTTTTGAATGCGATGTATCGATCGTGAGCGAGTCTGTAATCTGACGCGCATTTAACCGATTTTCGTGTAGCCTTTTTAGAGGGCTGGATCCGCGCCTGATTTCTCATGACATAAAGTGTTATTACTCTGAGAGAAAACTGTAAAAAGCACTGCGTCTTTGCCAAACTGCTGAGGAACTGACATTTTGTGCTAAAAGTAAACAGCACACCCAACACCACATAGCAAACCCAAACTGCGAAATGACGAAGAGAAATCTAAAGGACAGAAGACTATTATTAATTTCTAAAAAGACAAGTGTTACACTGGCAATAAAGTATTCAAAGGCGTAGCACTTTATTGGTTTGACTAAGCAGTTATGTTATTATGGTGTGATATTTTTCTGGTATTATATAAATAACCCTGCATAAACACTGTTATAATGTTGAATTAAGCCGACACGCCCCTAAGTTTGCCGTTACGCTGCACCTCGGCAGTGTTTACTGAAATTGCTTGTAAACCGCACTTTTGGAATACAACATAAGCCTGTCGCGTTGAATTGCGCCTAAAAGACTTTTTCAAATTAGTTATCCGTTATTTTGCCTAGTTAAAACGCTTAGTTCATTACACCGTTTAAATTATTTCGTTCTTCAGTAAGCGTATATCAGTGGTCTTGGTTTGCCCCACGTTATTAACTCGACCATAATATCGATTACCACATGGCACCGTATGTTGCATGATCGATTTCATAACAACACACCCTATATGTTTAAACGTTTTGTAGGACATTTATGTGTGTGCATTTGTGTAATACTCAGTTTGAATGCTGTATAGATATCTGTAACGTTAATATTATTAATATGTATATTATTGTATATAAGATATTCATCATCACATTTAGCTAATGATGTAAAGGATTTAAAGTCGTGGTCGTCGTTTCGTTTTAATAAAGTTACTAATACTGGGATATTTCTACTTCTATTTACTTTCTAGTCTAGTCACAACTTTTTTTAAAATCTTTTAACAAGGAAAGAGGCTAGCAGGCAATTCTAGATTAGTTCATCCAAATTTTGTTACACACAGTGAACAGTAAAATTCAACTGCCGTGTAATCTGCCCGAGCAGCCAAGTAAAATCTCCTAAATAGGTACGCCACGCCTTTATACGGTTATCAGATAGATCGGTTCTCAACGAGTCACATCCAATAGAGTCACAGTGTGACTGGTTGGGATTGTTTCTTTAAACTCAGGTGTCATAAAGCGATAAAAATAATATACATACTTATATTTAGTATTGGCTAGGGCTCATTAAATTAAGACAACGACCGAGCACAGACTATAAGTAAAAGATACAGAGCATAATACATAATATGTATAACTATGCAAATATTATATACTTAGTCAAATGCGTTGATGAATCCATGGTTATTTTAGTAAGTTAAATTAAGAAATTTTATTGATATGTTTGACACCACTTGCCTAATATTTTAATCGCTAATATCTATTAGATGTTGCTCTTATTGTTCTATAAGAGTTAGCCTAACACCGAAGCGGACACAAATACCTTCTTGATAATTGTGAAGAGAAGAAACAAAACAGGCCAGCATTGTATCAATTACATCTGGAGCGCAAACATGGCTGTATAGAGATATACGGTATCATGAATGATGAACCAATGAACTCAGTAATCTGGACTGCAAACCATTTCCAAACGATGTACTATCGACAAACTGAGATAAATTTGGTCCTCGATAAATTTCGATAAATGTATCAAGACTATATAAATTCTTACTTTGGCTATAGCCATATAATTACAGTTTACCTATGTGATATATTTATAAATCAAAGTTCCATGCTCGCACTACTGTTTTGATTTTTTCTCACTGCAGTTATTACGTCCGTTATATTATTTCAGTTAACTTGACTTCACTTTCCGCTTATAACTTCGTGTTTATAGGCTTTCACATTAGAGCTTTTGCATCTCTTCAACTAGTTGTCAATGTACTAGTAATACCCATTCGGTGTTGTTTAATAAATAAGTCGACGACAGTAGTTTTGCGTCGTTGTAAACTAAAGCTAGTGTGAAGATCTTGCCGGGTTTCTATAGACATGTATAGGGCCATAATGCATTAAGTTTGTTGCGCTTCGCATATCGCAGCAATGTCCTGCATATCTGCTGATCTCTGCAGACTCTTTGAAGCCCAACATATTACGTATGCTATGATAAAACAACTGAAGTCTGAATATAGGTGAAGTGAAGCGATGCCGACCCAATAAATGAGAGCGAAGGCGTGAAACCTTTAGTATTATAATTTTATAGTTCGAGTTGGAAGACGCTGGTCGGGCATCGCCGCGGACGGGCTCGGCAGCCGAGGCGACGGTCACGCTGCCTCTGCGCCGCGCTCCCGCAGGCTCCACGGCCAACACTGCCTCGCCGCCATCCAAAGATGACACCCGACCAGGTCGGTACTCATCCCAGGCAATTTATCGCAGCTACGTTCTTTTATTTGAAACTAGATTCACCTAAAGTTTCCATCGCATTTTGCAGTTCAATGTTAAACATTGGGGGTTACAATTTGATACAGTGTTTCATAGCGACCACCTCGAACATCCGTGGTGGTTGTCGGAAATGAAGCTCACTAAAGGCCACCTAGATCTGCCTAAGGTAGTCGTTGTAAAAACAGTATTTTTCGACGACCACCATTCGAAGGAGGAAAGAAGGGTAGGAGGGAGATGTGAATCTTCAATGGATCAAATATCATGTTGTTTTGTCCAGCTGAAGAAGAGAAGGAGCGTGAAAGCAGCGCGGAGAGTAAAACGTCGAGTAACTCATCGGCGGCGAGCACGCAGGCTGCGCTCAACGTGATCCAGCGCCGGCGCCGTCCCAAGCGGCGTTCCACTGGCGTCGGACACGTCGACATGGACGTAAGTCGCCCGTACACTAACATTACATCACACATAGAAGGAGTCGTTCATTAGTCACTTGAGGCTTGGATAGCCCCCCCACCCCCTATCAGATAACATCAAATAGAGGAGTTGGCACCCCAGGCTTGGTTTATAGTTTATAGCCCAGTCGGGTTAGACGAAAAAAAGCCTTTACATTGCATCTGATTCCCATCCCGACAATTTTTGCAGCAGCCATTACGAGTCAGTGGAAGACTAAATTCAAAATGGCGACCATCCTCGGCCCCGACTTTAGCCGCCATCTTGGTTTTGAGCGATTAGGCTTATTTTAATTACTATAACACTTCCGGGGGCAAAATACCTATAAAATAATACGAACCGCGAACTCGAGTCCGATCAAACCTATTAAAACATGTTAACTTAAAACCACCATGTACTTATACAGTTACGTTTAAAGTATAGATACCTACGGACATTTTTGTGTCAAGGATCGGGTGGGCTGTCCTAAAATACTCGCATTGGTCAATTGAGAAATCACAAATTCGCATTCCTTTGTATTAGTAATATGGTGAATGTCAAACGAGAATAGTTCTGTTGATTCGAAAATAGTTTACAGTGCGTTTTGTAACAAAACGTTTACTCTGATTTGTACGCTGCTATTTCATAAACATACCACAAACACACAGTTTAAGGTGTTTAAGCTGCAGTTTTTCTGCTTTCCGGCGGAAGCTATGCATTAAATGAATAATAGTTAAACTTGCGATTTGGTATTAAGAATTAACTGGCAAAGTATAGAAAAAACAAGAATTAAGACCTTTTCATACTTGTATCATTATAGTGTATCAGATCTCCGTAGCGTGTCAACGACTTGTATCATTATCTCTAGTATACATTATGTTGCGTATAATTTTGCATCATGTTTGAAGAAAGGAGTTTGAATGTTTGTGTGTTTTTTTTTTTGTAGGATATCGTGAACGATCGCGGAGGTGGCGAGGGCGACAGCGTCACAGATACACCTCAGGTGAGCCAGACAAACAACTAAGCAATTTAGGTCTATCCATTGTTGGTATTTTAGCGGACAACTGATATAGCACTGCGTAAACCTAAACTTATTCACTTATTTTCTTAGCTACAATCCATGCTACCTTAGTGGTAATATTGTAGCCCAACCAGCCCCACACGTTCCTCGGCTGTGGAAACAGTTTTCAACGTTGAACATGATTATTTTCCAACGTTGCCGCCAACTGAAGAAATGATATAGTCGACTGCACCAGAGATAATAAATAATGCTACCGGAAAGCCTGTTAATTTCCAAATAATTGAATGCATTAATGTTTTCTTAAGGCCGTGTGCATTTTGCACACTTCTCTATTTATGTTTACTACAAATTACCGTTAGAGGAAGAGCGCGGCGGCAGCGCGTTGGCTATAACTCCTTATTTAAATCTAAGCCAAACCCACACATGAAACGCGTTATTAAATATATTTTATTATTGGGATACCTTTTTCGGAAGTAGTTGGCAATTATAAGGCGGACTTTGTTCTATAGTATTTCAAAAATATACATAACAGTACAGAAAGTTTTATATGCTCTTAAGAAATTCTGTATGTTCCTGTTTTTGTTATTTTAAAACAACTAGAAATAGAATGGGCACTGTTCTGGTTGAAGAGAAACAGATATTGGTAATAAATACCTTTGTAAAAGTAATTTTAAAGTGGAAAGTATAATGAAAAACTAGATTTGTTGTGATGCGTGTTCCCGGTCACTGACCGCCGTCGACACTTCGTCTTTGTAACGGCGAGAATAAACAAAGGAAGACATAATTCATTTTATTTTCACGTCGCTTTGCCAGATTTCACGTTTGAATATTATATTTATTGCATCCCTTGCGTGTAAATCAGTCATCGTAACGAAACCCGTTATTTTGACATAATGACTAAAAAAACATTTTCATCGATGCATTTCTGTTTTTACTTATTAGTATTATAAACATCGTATGTCTTTTACATTTCGTCAATTATAATGTGGTAACCGAGTCATTTCTGTACCTTGAAAATCGTTTATAAAACGAACTGGAATCGACTGTTTGGAGAATACTAAACTAGGATATTTTTAAGGTTTTTTTAAACTGATAGTTTTGAAAATTACTCGACGAATTGGCGGTATGTCCCGATTTTCATACATATTCAAATGAATAAAATATTCGGGACACGCACTTTCTGTACCTACTGTGAATTAGCGCATCAAAGAGTGTACACATCACAAACTTTAAATATCTGCGTTAAATTATCTGAAAGTAAATATATCGAAGCGTAAACAACCGAAATAGATCTACTGAAGGTCTTGGATATGTAGTTCGCAAAGCGTTCGCCCCTAATCAATTTATAGAGTACATTAGAGTAGTGTTCACGTGTAAATGTGTGCTTTCTAGGAAAGCTAAAAGTAGAGATCGACATCAGCTATGATGGAACTACTCCATAATTTATGATTAACTGTTATTATTTTAAGTCAAATTTCATATAGCAGATTGGCTGTTGATCAAACATTTACCATTTTTGACGATTTTGCGGTAAAAGCGACTTCAATGTCACGGATGTAAAGGCAATGAATACTCTTACTTATTTTTCAGTCTATCATAAATCGGAGCTCTACAAACCACAAAATGGGTCTCTGTTAACGTATGGATTCGATGGCGTAACATGTTCTTGTCTCCTATTAATCACTTCTAGCATTAAAACAACGGTGATAATAATTAAACCTAGATTATTTATCAATGTAGCAATGTCAGATTTATTTATTGAGTGTTTAGTGCGTGAGACAACCGCGTAATTAGACGGGGCGCCCTCGAATGTCACCTGTGTGGTTCATTCAATCACGGTGACGTCGAGATAGTCTTAGTTGCTCCTCGAATATGAACTGTGGGAAAATTTGAGCTGAATACAGTATGTATGCTGGCCATGTTCAATCTCTGTGTGTAGGAGACTGTTGTGCCACTTAGGCTGGTGTTCCAGAATGACGTTCAAGTGTTGATCATTGCTTGAGTAGCGATTAAGTGACATATTTGTATAAAATGACAGCGTCAAATCTGTGCTGAAGTAGAGATTACTGCTTGACCTGCCTTGGAGCTGAGTTATCTGAGTAGACTTCATACTGAAAATATTTCGGTCGCAGAATATCCAGTCGCCATTATCCGATGATGAAAGCCAATAAATGATCATGTATTGTCACATTTTTTTCTTTGCTATACTTTAAAGCGGATATAGAAAAATTTCATCACGCAAACACATACGTAACAAACGCCACAGTCATACTCACACACACGCACAAGCATAATATTTACATAATTCGTTTTTATAAGCTTTATAAATACACTTATATTGAATCAAACTGACTGACTGAATCTCATTATACAAGTTATTCCTAGTTTCTGAATCTCATGTTTTGACGCATTCTAACATTCTCTATATTATTAAGCTTAATCAATTTGCTATGTTTACTATTATTACACTATTGTTTTACTATTGTTACACCATTGTTTTATCATAAATCGAAAGCTAAGACAGCTTTAGTCAATAAGCTTATAAATATAATACAAAACTATGAAACACCTAGTCAGTCAGTCATCATCAGCCTTTTACGTTCCCACTGCTGGGACCGTGGCCTAAACTCTGAAACACCCATAAGGTTTCAAATGTAAAACCTTTCTCTTGTCGACTACGTCAACTTCATCAGGTTATATTAATCCGCAATATAATTGGTGATGTTACATGAAAATCATGTTTTAAAATAACCCGCCGCTATTTTAGCCTTGCCACGTATTGACGTAAGCAAACAATGGTCTGGTGTATTTCTGTATGTCGTAACATAGGATCCGTCAAATTTGTACCGTTTGACATTGACAAGCCGTTTAACGGTGTAACTGATACGCAGATACGCACATGCGAACATCTGAAATGTTTTGACAGACTGACAAAAATCAAAACACTACTGTATTATTCTTTTTGAATTTGATGCAGGGATTTTGTAGAGATGCTAAAAGACTATTCGGTTTCTCAAAATTATAATGAAACGTTAAACGTGTATGTAGTTTACTAGCCTGCTTCGGAAACAACATTGAAATCAAAATAAAACAAGATCTCAATGGATATTCCATCCAAACATGTTCGTTTCAAACCAAATACACACTGAATATTATAAATCGTTGTAATTATGTACTGTAATGCGATGTATGGAGTGCTTTGATACTGTGGTGTGTACTGATAATTTAAGTTTAGCACGCACGTGTCATGTGTGGAGTTGTTCAGAGATTTTGGTGCGAATGTAAAGTACTTTTGTAACAGTATATACACAAGGCTGATGAATAAGTATCAGTCTGTCTCTTGATCTGACGAGTAAGGAGAGCCATAAACTGGCTACAAAAGCATAAGTATAACATATAATGCTAAGACGACGAGTTTCGACAACGACCTTTAACAGGGTAAAAATAATGGTGTAGACAAAGTATCTTAGACATTGAGGACGGTGAAATGTGTTGAACGCATTATATTATTTTATTTTTATAGGAAAAGTATGCTTAACTAAAAAGCGTTCATTACAATTCCAATTTACAGGTTCTCTCTGAGTTTCGTCTGTATGTTTTTATTTTGATATCTTCCGATCATATACAGTCTATACAGTATAATCTCACTAATCCGGCACTTCGATAGATCGGCACGTCCAATAATCCGGCACCCACCGCCCACACCTCCCTTTCCCCTCTATACCTGTGCGCTTTGGTCGCTGCGTCATCGGCTAGCAGTCTAACCTCAAAACTTATCACGTGCGCATTATTTCAAAACTAGTTAATTACATATGTGCCTACATGTTAATTCAATTGTTCCATAATACATTACATACATTTATTCTCTCTATGAAATGCTTTATTTTATTTATTACCGATGACTTTTTTAGTATAACCCAGTAATCCGAACATTCCAATAATCCGGCACCCTCTGGTTTTTAATAGTGCCGTATTTGTGAGATTATACTGTATTTACATCGCCAAAGAGCGGTATCCATAGATCGAAACTGAAAACGGCTGGAAAAAGTTTATTTCGTCATAAAAGGCGTTCAGCTACCCGCACAGCAGTCAGCGCGTTCGTGTCACAGTTTATTTTCTCACTCGTGCAGCAGTGATTCACTGCTATGCTAGCGATATGTATGAGTGACGGCGCGATGTATTTATGCGGCCGGGAACAAGGTCAGCTCGCGGTGGGCTCGGGAAGGGCCGCCTTTAAACCACGCACGCGCGTCATGTAAACAAAGTATTATTACTAACTAGCTTCGACCCGCGGTTTCACCCACGTCTCCCCGTTATCCCGCAAAAACCTTTTCCGGGATAAAAATCCGATGTCTGTCTCCTGGTTCTAAGCTACCTCCGCACTAATTTTCAGCCAAATCGGTTCAGCCGTTCTTGAGTTATAAATAGTGTAACTAACACGACTTTCTTTTAAATTATAGACTAGTTGCGCCCCGCGGTTTCACTCGCGTCTCCCCGTTATCCCGTATGAACCTTTTCCGGGATAAAAAGTATCCTATATCCGTTTCCAGGTCCTAAGCTACCTCCGCACCAATTTTCAGCCAAATCGGTTCAGCCGTTCTTGAGTTATAAATAGTGTAACTAACACGACTTTGTTTTATATAGATAGATTATAGTTGGTGAAAGAGAGAGAATTGAGAGAGAATTCGGAGTGATTGAGGCTGAAACGCCGACACCCGAGTTCGAATACCATCTCGGCCTGCACCTATAACGATTGTCACCGTCATAAACGTTTGCCATCGCTCAAACGATGAAGAAAATCATCGTCAGAAAATCAGCATATCCATTGTCCAAGAACCACAATAGTCAAGGACTTGTGACATCTACCACCCTGCACTGGCTCAGCCTGCATGATAAATTATGGCCCACTCGCTCTCTCTAAGAGAAAGCCTGAAGTCTCAGCATTTCAGCAGTAGGAACGTAATAGGTTGATGATAATGATGATGGTATAATACGCTTTAGCCGTTAATTTTCTGAAGTAGCTACTAACTAAAACATAACTTCCGAGTGAACTCTTGACTTGAAGCCTAAATGGGTTAGTTAGTGGGTGTGGATAGCTTACAGGGGAGGAAACATTCGTGATGAAGCTGTAGCAGAGTTTTTCCCGGTGCTCCCCTGACCATCTGTCGTCAAACACTTCAATAAAGCGTGATCTGTCTGTTGAACTTGAGGGCCAGTAGTTTATCATCGTTCACAAGACATGTGACCAAACGCGAGCATAGCACCCACTTACTTCTGTCTTGATCCAACTTCGCAGTTTCTAATTGATTTCCTATGTAATATCTTGTTGATATCTACCTATGTATTTACTGTTAGATTGTAGCATTAAATCGTATTCCTAAGACAACACACATTGGCGGTAATCCAGCGTTACACCCGGCTATAAATTGGGGCTGAATGATTGCTATATACAGATACGTACTTTTGGGATTTCATGTGCTTCCTTACTTTCAAATGCTTCTCGGACGAGTGCGTGGCTCTGTAAAGTAATCAAATTGTAAATACCCTTTTATACACGTTAAAATATCTAATATTGATAGTTATTTTGTCATTTCGTCAGATTATTATTTTCTAACCAAGCATAGATCTAATGGCTGTAATTTTACGTTATTATTTTTGGCGTACCTTTCCGTCGATGACGGCGACTGTTCGAGTGCACACATGGCTGACTGACGTCTAACCACACCCGTATATACATTATATAAACCATTTTATAGATTTACAACGTGAACATAATTTCCACAAAAAAAGAGATATATTATCGTACTGTAAGATTTATTAGACAACCAGTGAAAAGTAAAAAAGTTCATAGCGTTGTAATTTATTTCGCTATCTCCACTGCATTATATTGATTAACTATCCTAAATCAGAATTTATGACTGGTTGTGTAGATTATTATAAAGTTTGTTAAATACATTAATATGTAGAAGGTACTGTGTTGTAGAGAAAATCTAATTACGCTTCATCAAATCATGATTTATATCGGTATTTTGACAGCTAATTCAGAGCAAGCGGCAATACTCTGATTTTATAGTCAACGTCCAATTTACAAGTACTTTGTCAATGTCTACGATATAGGGCAGAGCGCGTTGTAGCGCGACTCGTACGTCGCCGTCGCCCACGTGGCTAGCGGCGATTAGTGCGTCGGCTCACGACTCTTTACGAAATCGAGTTCCATGCAGGTAGCGAAAAAATAACTGTTTACTTGTCTCATTTTCCGCAAGACACGCAACTAAACAAGGGTATCAGTAAAAATACGCGCCCGCTGTCGTTGATCAGCAATAGTGTTGCTCGTTTAATCATCTGCCGGATGTTGGGGCAGTTTTACAGAAATAAAATATTTTGTAATATTATTTTGCGCAACACGCGCTCGCTTCACCGTCTGTATGCTGTATATAGTGTGTATAGGCTACAAACATCAAGACGCGTTGACGTCGATCCCGTGCGGTTATAAACTCCAACGTTATAGTGCACCGAACAACATAGAATTTGGGTCAATATTCCGAACAGACGCGTAAACTTAAAAATATAATTTATTTTTAGCTATCCAAGAGAAAACTGACCGAATTTTTAGAAATAGTTACAATCTCCAACTTGTGAATGGCGTTCTGTGTAATGTATTTCTCGTAAATAAACATTAATTTGATTGTTGAAATAGTGTTTACAAGAGGCGCACGTGGTTATTTTTAGTATGCACAAGTGCGTACCTGAATCGCAGCGGGGGCCGCGGCAGCACTCTGTATACCTGCCAACTCTGAAGGAAACTGTTAACTGATCGATGAGGCGTAGCCGACGATAATAGGGCACTCGTAATCTCTATTTGCGACATGTCCTTGAGCATCTGACATGACCACAATCTTAGATATCGGGCGTCGATCCCGCTGCGATGTTGCCCGGTATATATACAGGTAATTGTCCCTCACGTGGTTCATGGTACCACCTCCCAGCCTCACCACGGCAGTGCGTCACCCACCAGCGTCTCGCACGCTCTCTCCTGCCGGCGTTCTACGTAGGCGTCGACAATCGTTTCACTAGAATTAAAACTCGGGAAACAGTCAGTGTGTTTTCGCAACGCGCGGCGTCCGCCCGCCCGCTACCGATGAGCTCTTGAGTGAGATGTGATCGAAAATGAGTCGGAAACAGGATAGGTACACGTCGCGGCCGAGGAGCCTCACCTCGCACTATGGCTCCTCGCCGAGCATGCTGGGCTCTGTGCTCGGCAGCCAGTACGGTTCATATGGGAACAATTATTCAAGCTATAATAGTCCGAGCTCGTACAGGAACTATAATCCATACTCTACGGGTTTCGGACGTTCTTCTTCCAATCTTGGTATATACGGGGGCACGAGTTCGGGTTACGGAGGGGTATACTTGAGTGGTGCTTCTTTAGGGTCTTTGAATTTGATGACTCCAGTGTTAAAGAAATTGGACAAAAAGCTATTAGCAAGCCAAAAGAACTTTAAGCCTAAAGCGGTGCCGCCTGCCAAGGTGGCGGAAGTTTCCCCGGAAGCGGTGGCGCCGGCAGAAGAGCTCGCGGCCGTCCCTGCGGAAGTGCCTCCCGTGAGGCCGGAGAGGAAGTCCCGAGCGAACAAAGCTGGCAATTTAAACAAAGAGCGTTCGCGATCGCTTAACTCTCTTGACGCCACAGGGGCGCTCAGCTCCCGCTCGCTCAGCCTTAACTCATTAGCGTCAGATGGATATTGTGTATGTCTTTGATTTCCTGCTACTATTTTCTGAATAATGCTGTTAATTAATATGCACAATTTAGCAGTTTTCGAGACTAATCTCTGACCTTAATATAACAAAACACTTTGCAGTCGTAATCTTTAGGAATAGAACAAATATTTTTTTTAAATAATACTACGTGTCCTTTTTTCCTGGCTTCTTGGGAGCAAACATTTTAAGTCTGTGGCGTTTAATACTTAGTCATTTTAAGAATTTCTTACACAGGGGTGCATAGCTTAACAGCAGGTGAGCAGACATCGAACATTTAGTTTGCTTGATTTCTTATGCTGGGACGGGGCACTTCGTTACCACCGCTCGCTCGTAAGCTCTGTGAAGCTCATGTTTGAAAACTATTATCACCGCCTTACAACCCTTGACTCGCGATGCTCTTTTCCACGTGATTAAGTTCTGGGCATTGATTTTACGAACGTCGCGTCGGTGGAGAATTAGAAACAACAAAAACCGAAAGCGCAGCCTTAGTTGAACACTACCCATATGTTTTAACTATAGATATTAGTTTAGCATTCGACTATTTATTCCACTGCCTCACCTTAGAGTAACTGAGATAAAACTGTCTCAAAACTGCACGGTTGGAATGGCGCAGTATCTTGGAAGCTCCATACGTACTTTGGGAGTTTCTCTTGTACATGCTATTAAATGTTATACATATAATTAAGACAGCATAGGTAAGGATACATAGTGTGTGAGTAGCATGGCTAAGAGTGATTACGTTTGGGCTTGCAGTCGGGCAGCGAGCGCACGGAGACGGAGGACTGCGACTACAAGGCCCTGTACGAGGCGTCGGCGGGCGAGGTGCGCCGTTTGCGCGCGTTGCTCAACACCTCCGAACAGCAGCTGCGAGACGCGCGCTCTACCATCACCAGGCTCACGCAAGCGGTACGTACCACGCTACTCAATGCTGGCCAAATACATCTTATAGGTATAGGGCAGTCTTTGACCACAAGCCACCTGATGTTAGGCTGGCAGAAGACTGGCCACACGCGACAGCCACAAACGCCGCCACCTGAAGCTAGAAGCGGCTACAAACGTGGCTGACGCGCGCGACAGTCTAATTTCAATCGCCATTAAAAAGGACCACGTGCGTGCGTTGCCTTAGATTTCAACGGGTTGTTGACAAAGCGAACGAAGAGGGAGAGGGGTGGGGTATCGCGCGAGAGGCGTGTGTCAGCGTTTTATTGTTGGTTCCAGGGGAGTCTCTTGGAAGAGGCCTATGTCCAGCAGTAGACTGTCACAGACTGATGATGATAATTGAGTCGCGTAAACAAATGCCTTTTATAAAGGAACATAATTTTGCTTGCGAAGCGATTTAAAGTATACCCTGCCGAAATATAAACCGATTGCATTGTGTTATTATCTAAAGCAATTGATTAAAATAAAACATTGCTGGATTTGATTGTTTGTTGTTCCGGATAAAGTTATTGAACCCATCTTTGATATGGAGATAGTTTGAACCCTGAGGAAGGAGATGCGATATTTTTTATTGCCTTTAACTGTAGTCCACGCTGGTAAGACCGCTGGGCTCAGCTAGTACGTAATATAATACATATGTGACACTAGATAGTGCGTAGTAGGGTAAAGCAGAGCGTAGAGAATAGAACAAGTGCCTTCTGACGCCCTTGGGCCACCTTCGAAACCAAAGTTCGTGTGGTTTTGTGCGAAGCGAAGGTCGACTCTGTTCTTATAGCATCAAATGGAGTTGTAGGTTTATTTTATTACTGTACCCGATTATACTACACGATGTTATATTTCATAATATAACTAACATCGTCCTTTGATTATTTTATAAGGATTCTTTTAATAGGTGTATATAAAGTGTAAACTATTTTCAGTCCAGAAACATGGCACGACTTAAACGTACGTTCCTCAATAACAATTGTTGTACAATAGTGTTATGCTTGCCCTTTACACAGTGCGCTAAATAGAACTGGAAACAGTAGATTTTTCACCCTCCTCAGTTTTTTGTTTCGTCTTCGTTGAATAGTTTTGAAAAGCTAGCATTTTTTTACATGTAGTGTGAAACATTTTGTAGTTTAAATTAACGCGCAGAATAAGCGCGGACACTAAGCTACATAATATATAAAAATATGAAGGTAAAATGTGCTGTTCCACAGCGATTATTTATTAGAAAGAAATGCTCCCTAGTAGAACACAAATTGCACGCGCAATATGCAGTAAAGTAGATTAAACAGTCTTTCAGCCATTTCAGCCATATACGTGGGGTGCTTTTATTTATAGTAAAAACAACATCACTATTTTAGTGCAAGTGACTAATTCACCTTCACGGAACACGACTAATTAAGTACACGTGACAGCTGAAATAATGACGCGTTTAATGTCCTTGCCCTTATTATACACACACACTCAGTTTTTCCTATATTTCACACTCGCAATGCAGCTTTTAGCGAAATTTGCTGGTTATACATTACTTGAGTCATGCCCTCATACTCGTATGCCAATTGTCAGAAGCGAACATTCGACCACATGTCAATGTTGCATATTTTTTATTTCCAGAATCAAAACTCCTTATCTGAAATCGAGAAACGAGAAAAGAGGGCCATGGAGAGGAAATTGTCAGAAATGGAGGAAGAATTGAAGGTATGGTCTCGCTTTCGCTCACTGTGATCAACCTACATGACACCACACATTATATTATAAAGACTAGCCGATAGAGTCCTCATAGTGTAACCGTTCACGTTTAACTTTTTGAATAGAAAACATCGAACGTCAATACGGTTAACACCGTCAAGGACCAATAATGATGTTTGTTGGTGTTCGTTTTATAGCAATTGCAAAAGCTTAAAGCCGAGAACGAAAGGCTGAGGGCCGAGAATCGCGCCCTTACGCGGGTCGTGAGCAAACTGACCAACTCTGCCGCCAAATAGGTAAATGTGTACTTATAGTGTTGCGTTCAGGGGTGACGTCGCGTGGTGCGGCTGCCAAGAGGCCTCCTGGCACACTGACACCCGCCGAAGAGTCGTGTGAGTGCGCGCTATCGACTCATAAAAATATTATCAAATAAGTCGATTAGTGCTTAAAGCGCCAGTATCGTGTTCGCAGACTGCAGCAAGTTCCTTTTACCCTCACAGTTATTGATAAAGAAATAGTACAAGTTTACTTAACTTTAATATCTCTGGATGAATTCAGGTACAAATGATTGCTCTTCTGGATGTTCAGATCACTTATTTAGAGTCTGAAGACAATCGTACCAGCTCTAAAGATAAACTTTTCATTTTTTTAATCTTTGGTTTGTGATCAATCAGTGTATTTATTGTGTTTAAAAAATAAATACAATAACGGTGTGTGAGTGCGAGCCGGCGCCATCACGCGGCGTCACGTTTTGTCGCGCGGCCCTACGACACTAACAGTGTGCTATGGCGAGCATGTTTTGGTACGTGATTAACATGCATTCGGTGCGGCTGCGTGCGTGCGCATACGCAGTAGTGCGGGCGCGCACGCATTTTAGACGTATCATGAGCGCATTGTGTTTTATCAGAATTGTATAGTATCTTAGTTGTGAGTTCCACATTATGTTCAAACAATCCGAAAGCGTGGTGTTAATTTCTCCATAGCTTAGTTTAGGTACTAGGAGCACCTATTTACGCACAAGTAAGTAGTTTCATTCCAACGATAGTTGGTGTATCGCAGAATTTACATGTCAATCAACAATATAAATCATTTGGAATTGATCTAATAATCATGTTCTAGACAAAAATTTCGAAGCGTATCCAGGCATAAAGGTGTCATCAACCTAAACTGACTGAAACACAATGCAAGCAAAGTGTTCGCTAGAGTGTGTTGCATGCCCTGTGTCCGTATTATTCATACAACGATCATACTCACTCATACGCACAAGAAATCTTATGAACTAGTGCTAGAAAAACTAAAATCATTATTTTTCTTTTCTTTTTAAAAAGACATTAAAGTGATATATTATATTAGGAAATAAAAGAAGATAGGCCTATTCATTTTAGAGTTAGCTTTGTACACTAAACACTACACAGTTTCGTACAGTTCTCAGTTTACCGAGAAATACCCCAACTTTAAGTAGGATAACAGAAACTGTTTATTTATTAGTCTTAAGAAGAAAAAGAACTTACATTATACCACTTCTTTTTGTCCCGAAGTATTTCTGTTCGACGTAAGTCAACACACGTTGTAAAGTTTCCTTCATTTTCCGTAGCTTTCCTCATAATAATAACAGAACCAGCTACATAATAATGCTGTTTGTGTAACGAGAAACTGCTGCTTAAAGTGTCGTATCCTCGATAAAATCGATAAGTTTTTTTAGGTTTACGAATTACTCTAACACACTCTTGCGCACCTGTATATATATAGCTTCTAGTTTTAGGTCGACATTAGGCTTCTAACAGTGACACTGCATTTTGACGTCAAGGGTTATTGACGAGTTGTCGCTTGCTGCCAGCGTCAGTCATCAGCGCCTGTAGGAGTCAAATATCTAACAGTAGACTGAACAGTGAATCTAACTAAAATACAAATGAAACTATGGACATCTATTAGTAATTTAAACATTTGTTTCATATATGAGCGTACATGAGATTGGATTCATTTGTTACAAACAGAAAAACTTTGCTTTGTAAAAGTTGTTATAAAAATCAGTATACAGCCAGCAGTACGTAATGTGTTTATATTGATGTTATAATAGACTACGGATACCATTTACATCGCTAGGATAGTATAGTGCCTGGCATGTAAGTCTGATTCCCCCTCCCCCCCTCACTCCGCGTAAGTGAAGTAAAGTTCTACCAGAAAGTCGCGTTTTCTTATGTTTTCAAGTTTTTGTTTATGGTTTGAGTGTGATTTCCCTACCGTTAAAATGTTTCGTGGAATCGAAAGACCGAAGAAAATATGATTTACTTGTTTTATTGAAAATAGACATCCGAATTACGACCTTAGATAGAAAAATAGACAATGATGTCAACAAAGCTTGATTAATAACCTCTCGCTGTCTGTCATTTGAGGAACTTACATGCCGGGCACTGTATAAGCAATTGTTTTGCTACCCGAGTCCAATTTTGTATTTTTCCCTTTTCCAAGGCACGACTCCTCTGTTTCAGTTTGAGTGCCCCTGGGCTCTGTTATACGTGAACCATTTTCCTCGTCGATGAGTAGACGTTGCCGTTATGAACAGCCAGGTGGTTAACAATAGTGTATTTTGAATAATTTCCAGTGCCAACAGGCGCTGCAGGTCGAGAACCAGCGGTTGAAGGACGAGAACGGCGCACTTATCCGCGTGATCAGCAAGCTGTCAAAGTGAGCAGCGAACCCTGCCCTTCGCGACCTTCCTGTAGTCATCGGGAACCTTGATTAATGACATTACACATATAAAGTTAGTATGTACGGGAAGAGTTTTAGAAGCGTTTTAAATCATCCACTATACAGTTTTTTTTTTACATATAGATCAAAGCATTTGCAGAAGAGCAAGGACTTACGAAATTATTGTACAGGGTAAATTAGTGAAATGGATATGGAGCGCCAAATCAGTTTAGCTAAATAAATCACAACTTTATAATAAAAAGCAAGCAGATACTTTACGTTTCGATTAAAATTAAAACTGATTTTTTACATTTTTCTTAACACCAACGACGGGAATATTGTTTTGCAACATTTGTCCTTTATCAGCGACACTCGACTTGTGCAATACAGCTCTGATATTTCATGAATAAAGTGAATGAGTTCGATGCAAATCTTCTGAAATATTTAAGATCCTTCTAAAACTCTTTCTCCACTAAAAATACCAAAATGGTCCATAAAGTACCTGTCGTGTTGCTACCAGCAATTTAAAGATTAAACGCAACACAAAATGTAGAGAGAAATCAACGTGTACATATAATTGCAATAATTGAGGATTCCAATACATCGCAGCATCTACAATATTTACAACGTTTGGTCTCGTGTTTGTGGCAAAGATCTTGTATCGTTATGAAAGTAATTGCGTGACTAATTAGAGCTTGGAAAAGTGATCACAATGTATCCTATTGAATACATAAATTCTATAATTTGACGTAATTAGTTACTTCATTCTGGGTACTGAAATTACCATAGAGTAAACTATTTTTCACCCCAAAGTCATGGTCACTTGAACATGGTGTCTGAAAAGGTTCCTTGTATTTATACTATTTATATGTTTATTTTAGAATTGTATGTTACGTGTGTTCCGTTATCAATTAATATGTTAGTCACAAAAATGCCTTATTTAATAGTATTATTGCATGTAGTATTTTATATTTTGTTCTAGTTATAATTACTATGTGTTTCAGCTTTATACTGACGGTGAAAGTAGTTGTTTTTATTAAATAGGGCCATATATGGATTCAGGATTTATAGTCAATTAGTCAATGAAATTGTTAAAACGGCGCGGCTTTCCGATTTTACGCCAATAACCGTGTAGCCCCAAATCATAACGAAGCGAGCAGTATCCGTAAGTTTAAATAAATTATTTCGCGGCAGAGTCCCTTAACAAGCGGGTATATCTAACCTGAGTCCATATCATATTTTTAGTTTGTGATTTCCGATGACAGTTTCGTGTTTGTATAGAATAGGTTATTACATATAGTGATGTATTCTGCTTATGGGTTTAAATGTAATATTTTATTTATTGAAAATGTCTAATGTTTGAAAAATAAAAATCATGTTGTGTACTTATTTTTATTTATTAAATTGTTGAAATAATATGCCGTCTCGTGTACTTAGTTAAATAGTTTCGACGTACAAAGGTTGCGAAGTTTATGCCTAACTAACTTGCACTGCTAAATAATCTTTTATATTATATATCTTTTCTTTTTCTTTTCTTTTATTATTATTGACAGGGCTATTGATTTGTATTGAATTACGAATAATAATGAATTTATAAAATATAATATAATTTATGCGCTTTGCCATACGCGCCTGAATAATATTAATCGGAGGCATATCATCGCAGCATTTGTGGTCGTTATAAAATTTTATTTGGACGGAAATCGAATAATGCGCGTTTTATTGTATATGACATATATGTATTCAAACCATAAAATTATTTCAGTACGTTAATATTCCTAAATGAACTAAGTGTAAAGTAGGTTTAGTTATTTTTATTAATTTCATACTTGAGGCGGGTTCCTCGCCGGTCTCAAGGTGTGTATCTACCGATTACATTATCTGTCCGTATATAAGTAATGAAGGTGAAATTCGGTGACTCACCGAAATTATGCCTGAAATTGTTGACTTCATGGCAGTCATGGAAACATTTTATAACGAATTTGTGAAAGGATAATATGTATTTAACTAGAACATGTAACTGAGACTATACTGTTATAATAACTATTGAGATAAAACGATTAAAATGAAGTTATTAGAAATTATGTTTAAGACTAATACATTGTGATAGCAAAATTAAAGTAAATTAATTAAGACCTAGTCCCTTGAAAGCTTGCGCTCAGATCGCGCATACACCAGGGCATGCGGCCTGCGACGACCACATGACCGCATAATATTATTGTGTTGATTTCCGTGCCGTTATGTGCTAAATAAAATGATATCTAAAATAGTAATTAGTGTTGATAGTGAACACTAAGATAATAAAATTATCATTACTCAATTACAGCGTATTTTATACTACGGTATCGGTGCTATCATCACGATTAACGCAGTGACTATATTCATTAAGACCATATTTTCCACATTATTACAAATCGCTAATTGGCTTCATTTTAATTATAGGGTCAATAAATTTCTTCCATAAATGTGACATTTGTTATTGTATTTTTTTCAGTTTAAACGTAAAAGTATGTAGAAAGGCTTTGCACTTGCGTGTCACTACTATACATAATATGACACTAAATCTAAAAGTATGGTATAATCTCAGACTATTTTAGTTAAAGTTTCATGTTACATAGTATTTTTTATGTATGTTATATTGTATAATTGGAAAATTTCGTAGAGATCTTCGATTACTTTGTGTATGTAGTTGTATTAAATAATAAATTTGTATACAATTTAATTTCGAAAATTTTGTTCATTTAACTTTTTATTTATTTCAAGAACAGTTGAATAAAATACATTTCTTCATTAAATAATTTGTTTTTTTTTCCTTCCAACTTATTTTCAAGGTTCTCTCTTACAGGGTCTATGTCATAATAATATTATCTCATAATAGCCCAGTCAGGTTAGAATATTTAGGGAGGTCAGTGGGAGTCTAAATTAAAAATGGCGACCTTCCTCGACCCCGCTTTAATCGCCACCATGATTTTAATGGAGTAAACATTTTCCATAATAACTTTGCCATTTTTCAACTAACTGTTATTGTATTTTTTTGTGCGCGATAAAAGCGTTTTTTTTTTTTGTTATACTGTTGTCAAAAGCAATTGGTTAATTAGGTTATGACATGAAAATAAAAGATGTAGGTATCAATATGCTTTTTTGTTTATATTTTTTGCTCTTTTATAATAATTTATAGGGATACTGAACATAATCGATTTTACTATTAACGAATAATATTATTTGTGAAACCGCGGGGCGCAGCTAGTTGGAAATAATATTATGTATTTGCTATACGAAACGTTCGATCACATCATTGCTTACCATTTCCAACCAAAACAAGGACAAATAATTGTATCTAAATAAAACAAATTTGTGTGACAAAGACATTCATTTATTTAACAAATTGATCCTAGTCTATTTTTACAGTACCTACTCAAGTTAAAAAAGGTAAGTAGGTGAGTACCATAGATATTTAATGAAATTATTATATAGATTCGTATGTATGACGATGTTTTTCAAAGTTAGAATAACTTTGATGACTATTGCAATGGAATATTTACCTAAAAACTAAGATATAAAAAGATATCAAAAGTTTACATTAAGTATAAGCAATACTTGTATTGTAGAAAACATGATCACAATATCACCCGTCAATTGCAGTTTCTAACAAGCCTTTTTTAAATCATTCGCAAGACAGTGAGTGATATTTGTTCACAATGTATGTCCTTAGTAAAAATTCTGGATACATAACTATATCTACTATTATAATTATAATAATTACTATTTACATAACAAAACATTTTATGATTTACTTACTTTATTGTTATTAACCTATGATATCAAAGCAAACAAGGGGTTTGTAAAATTAGTTTTGAAATATGTATCCATAACCATAAATACTGTAGTTATTATACGTAAGTATTTAGGCAAAGAGAAAAAATGCATTCACCTAAACATTGACAAAATTATTAGAAGATTTAATTTAACAGGAACCAACTTCAGTTTTTAATCAGTATTTGTAGGCGATACAGTTTTGGCATCAAATAATATTTAAATTACATACATACTTCATTAAATATAATATCCTGTCAGTTAAATCTAAATAAGGGTAGATACGTAGTACTTACTTCTAATTCACTACCATTTAATTTGTAATGAACGAAAAGTATTACTCTAGTTATTATTTATTATTAAGGACTGTAGCTCATTAAATACGTATATTTTAATTTAACATTTTTTTCTTGTTTAATTAATTACAGCATCGAGTAAAGTCATTAAGTACCTAAGTAGATACATAGTACGTATTTCATGAGAAATAAAAATGTTCTTATGTTATACTATTAAGTATAGTTTGATGCTAAGTAGGTAAGTGGCTATTTAGTAATTATGCCAAATACGTAAATTTATAAAAACAACTGAGCTACAGCTGTAATTTACAAAACAAGACTAAATCTGTGCTGCATCAGCTAAAGAGTTACAGTCCTAACATCCATTCGGATCCAACACATTTACATCTTTGGTACGATACCTATGAAGTTGGTGATCGCAACGAACACAATCTTACATCTCACTAAACTACGCTATTCTGAAGGCTGAACAATCGAGTCTCCAAATGGTAACAGTCAGGGCCGCCACATAACTACGTCGAAGTACCTACAAAGCAGACAATGCAATATTTTCTGTATGGAACACCTATAATCTACCTCCAATGAACTGCAATTTCATTAAACTATGACGTAATAAACAAACGGTTTAGGTATTACAAAATGTTGGGTAACATTTTTTCCGGACACCGCGAAACATATGAAACTTCTATTCCAATAGACAATAATAACACAGATTAATGGTTACCTACCACAGAATCGGTTCAGTAGAACCGTGTTATTTTGGCGAAGTTTTGGCGGAACACACTGTTTTCACTTATCTACTAACATTAGGCCTTTCGTGTTCTTGGCTCCTGAATGAAATAGTAATTGTATCATTAGCTCCAAACACCGGTCGAGTTAACAAAAGTGTGTATCACATAAGTATCAGCGCACTGCGACGCCGTTGATGGTTACGACCGCGTTAGGGCCAGTGGGCTCCGGCTCGTAGGCAGAGTCCGTGTCGCTTCTCCTACCGTACGCGACGTTGTCGGACAGGTGGTCGCTGTAGGGCGAGTCGTAAACATTGTCGGACACGTGGTCGTAGATGTGGCGGCCGTTTGTGTCGTGGAGGGTCGCATAACTCATCACAGCAGCGTTTTGGTCTTCCTTTCTCTCCGCGCCTTCGATGTTCTCCGTGTTCTTTACTGGAGTTGCTTTGCGTCTGGAACCAAAGTATTATCTGTAACTTGTCTTGACTTTAAGCATGAACTTATTGGTCTAAGAGCCGGTGGGAGATCGACCTGATAACCAAATGAGACATATTTTATTTATCAAATATAATTTATAAACAAATACCCCAAGTATTTTAATAAACCGCATCGATAACAGTGCCACAAAAATTTGACAACTGTGGAAAAATTTATGGTAGTGGTTTTTTTCAAGCTTAGATGACACTTACAGTCTCAAATAGACGAGTCCCAAGAGCATAAGCAGGAAGAGGACCACGCCGCAGCCGACGCCGACGCTGAGCGGCAGCGCGCCGCTCTCGGCCGCCTCGTTGGCTGCGAGCTCGCAGCGCGGCTCCTCGCCCGACCACCTGCCATCGTCGAGGCACTTCCTGAGGAATGGCCCCACTCGCTGGAACTGCGGCAGGCAGTGGTACTCGACCGAGCTCCCGAAGAGAGTTGAGCTGTTCGCGATGATGATGCGCCCGTTCTCGATCGTGCCAGGTGATTTGCAGTCGATTGCTGTGAAACGGATAAGAGTTTGGGTCGGCTATTTTATTTTCAGCACGTTCTGTTGGCTCACTTGTAAAGCTGGATAGTGAACCTGTAGAAATATGCAGTTGTAACACCACTGTGAGGCTCATATTATCAACTTTATTAGGTATGAGCAAATGATTAGGTAACTATTAACGCTAAGTAATCACGGCCTTTGTAAAGGGTACATCAGTCTGTCGACGTTTCCAGCTAGACTCATTCGTCCTCAATCAATACACCTACAGCTTGCAGAGGAACGGTATGTCGGAAATCTAGGTTACAACCTTGTTCCACCTTGGAAAAAGGACTCTTCCCAGAGAGATAAAGAGTAGGTATTTAAGCGTCCACACAATCACTTAAGCACTGACCCAGATACTACGCGGATCAGGGATCCACAACACCTAGACAGAACAAATAAGTAGCTTTTCGCAGTCGGCTATTCGCCCGTTGCGCCACATTCGTCGCAAGCAGTCATACCATGCTAGACCAGAGCGGGTAGGTAGAAGTTCTTGGATGTTGTGGTTCTTGGATATGTTGGTTTCCACATGATGTTTGTCTGTAATTCTGTATGTATGTATATCAGCAGTATCCACTCACGTATGCAGACTGGCGGCGCGCCGTTCCATAGTCCGCGGGTCAAGCAGGCGCGCGTCTGGTTGCCGCGCAGGCTGTACCCGCGCTCGCAGCGGTAGTGCGCCTGGCCGCCGATGCTCAGCGTGGATGTCGCCACCTGCAGTCCAGCGCTGCCCTTGATCTGGATCGACGGGTCCACGCACGTGATTTCTAGAAGGAGATGAACGGATTAGCGTCATAGATGTGTGTGATGT
The DNA here is from genome assembly GCA_931315375.2 of Opisthograptis luteolata. Classification (NCBI taxonomy): domain Eukaryota; kingdom Metazoa; phylum Arthropoda; class Insecta; order Lepidoptera; family Geometridae; genus Opisthograptis; species Opisthograptis luteolata. The sequence goes on from OV928033.1 coordinate 11,579,697, forward strand.
GTTCTGTTTTGGAAAGTGTTATGCATTATGCCAGTATGACTGGAGTCTCTTACGATGAATCTACCGGACCCATACTATTTGGTAAAGTGCCTACTCAATCTTTCTTCGAGCTTCTTGATAAATCCTAAAATAAACAAATGAAAAACAGTGTTGTTTGAATATGGCGTTGATGAAGACCTACACGCGTAAGAATATTTTACAATAATCCTACATTGTCTTGGCACATTGCCATTACTTAAGTTCCAAGAATAATAATCGTAATTTATGAACAGCCTCAACCTATGCGATCATGATGTTAGATATATATGGTCTATTTTACTCGTAGGTACATCGGTTTTTATCATGCAAGTCTTAAGCTGCGTACTGTTGGTGCGTTCACGGGTTACGCGCAGGGATACGTTGCCCACGCGTATATTGGATACGCGTAAAGCTTCTGTACGAACTGCCGCGAACCTGAACCAAAGCGAACAAGCTCGGATAATTCTTTTAGGATCCAAATATTGCGTCCCAGGACATACGCGTTCTCTTTGCCGCGGAATCAAAAACCGACAAAAGCATGCTCGCGCGACACGCGGTCTCCAAGAGTGTATCTGCGCGTAGCTGCAAGTATGGTCATGGCGCTTACTGATTACGCGTACCAATGCGGCTTTAGAGTCATAATACCTTTGCAGGCAGGTGCGTCCGAGCTCCAGGTGCCGTCGTCCTGGCACAGTCGCCGGGAGACCCCGTCGAGCTGCCAGTGCTCGTCACACTCGTACAGCACCGCCGCTCCGTAGTAGGTCGCGTTCGTCGCCAACGTCACTACTCCATTCTGGACACGTCCAGGGTTGCCGCAGTCCACATCTGTAAACAAAACGCATATCAAGACCTCTTCTTCTTCGCAATTAGGTACAATACCAATTGCACTGACCCCATAATTCCTTATCTATGGTTTCAGAAGCTACTCGCGTCGTAGATCCATGAAAGACATGGAAAAAAATCACAGCGTTTTTTTCTAGTGTACAAAAATTTGCCCCACACCTGAGCCAGTTCCCAATCCAGGTATAGCATGTTGTCCTCGCAGGTGGACAAGCTCTCGCCGAGCACCTTGTAACCTGGCTTACAGTGGTGCTAGTAAGAGCACGGATTACACTAAGTAGAGGGTTCTCACATTGACATTTGGGCGTGACGCCGCTCCACTGGCCGTTGTCCTCGCAGGTGGACAAGCTCTCGCCGAGCACCTTGTAGCCGCGCTCGCAGCGGTACTTGACGAGTGCGCCGATGCGGTACGTGTTCCCACTGGTGGGGCTCACGGAGGTGCGGATGAGCGTGCGCCCGTGCATGCGGTCGTTGCCAGTCACAGACACTATACTGTTCTCCGGTACCACCGGATCGGGGCATCTGATCTCTGGAACATTAAATATTAATTTCAGAATTAATTTGCTCTATTTATTTATTAGTTGCGCCCCGCATTTTCCCGCTATCCCGCAGGAACCTGTTGCCAGGATAAAAAGTAGTCTTTTGAACTGCAAACAGGCATGCATTTGACCGCCATCCCGCCTGTTGCCAAGCGTAGATGCGGTTGACGGTGTAACACGCATACCTAGAAGGTTTATCCCTTCTAGAAGGTACTGTTCACTCTTTTCTTGAAGATCCCCAAATTGTAGCGATTGGGAAACAAATACTCCGGCAAGGAGTTCCACTTCTTAGCGCATGATGAACGTAGAAGCAATACGCTTCGTGCAAACAGGTGGAATATCCACCATATATGGTTAATCCAAGGTATAAGCTATCTCCTTCCAAATTTCACTCAAATCCGTTTCAGCGTATAGAAGTGACAAACACACACTTAACCACTCACTCATAAACTTTCGCATCTATAATATTAGTGTCATAGATATTATAAAGTTTTGTTTTGTCATTTTGTATGCCATTCGTGTTCTCTGTTACACCAAACACAGAATACGAATGTTTACAACATAATATTTTTTCCTAACACTTTGCCTGACAATTGCCTCTAACGCCATTACCTCCCTATGGGGAATAGAGGGGCCTGACCTGGTCCTTTCTTAAAGTTGCTCTAGAATCTACAACTACACCCAGTAAGATACGACATGACTGGTGGTGTTACCTTCGCATCTTGGCGAGGAGTCGCTCCACTGGTACTGGTCAGTGCAGGTCCTCCGCACGGGCCCCACCAGCCGATAGTTGGTGGTGCACGAGTACTGGATGACGCTGCCGAGGTGCGTGGTGTCGTTGAGCAGCTCGGCGGCCCCGTACGGCAGCGGGGGCAGTTTGCCGCAGTCCACGTCTACCAATTTACTCATTTATTAGCAAACTACCTAGCTGTTCCTTGTGGTTTATCGCGATAAAAAGTAAAAGTAAAGTATCTCAACGTGTACGACCAAACAAGAGAAAACTTATTAATAAAGCTAATTAAAAAATATCGGACCATTAGATGACAAAAAAAGCTTGGGATTTTAGTGAACTTGCTTCAATTCAATCAATTAGTAATAAAACCCCTCGAGTTTGGGCTCATATGATTCATTTTGAAGAGTCCAATAGATTGGACTTGGTAACGAGGGTCTGCTAATGCTGTTGAAGCCAGAAGATTACATGTGTTGAAATATATTTCACAAGTCACAAGCATTTTAACTCACATTCACACTTGGGTGAGTCTCCTGACCACTCGCCATCCGATTGGCAGGTGAGGCTCGCCTCGCCAACCAGCTTATGTCCGCGCTCGCAGTGGAAGTCGATAGTGGAGTGCACGTTGTAATCGAAAGCCTCCATATACCCACCCGCAGGTACTTCTGGATCCGGGCACGATATCACTGGAACATCATTTAGTAAGTAGGTATTATTAATAAAAATGAGTGAGTAACCATATTTATGTACCTACTAGCTGTTCCCCGCGGTTTCACCCGCGTGGGCTACAGTTTGGCGAGATAAAAAGTATCATATGTCCTTCCCCAGGGTTCAAACTATCTTTGTACCAAATTTCATTTAAATCGGTGCAGTAGGTAATTTTGTGCGTAATTTTTTCGCTTCACTTTCACTTTTGAAAGCGTATATATTCCGTATACTCCAAAATTATTCCCGCACTTCGGTGCCCGCCGCGTTACCCGCTGCGCTGCGGCCACTGGTCATGGATGGCGGAGCAGGGCGCGGGCGGCGCGGTGCGTTTATTTTTCTATTAGATTGACATTTTAAATTCCTAATATCTTTTGAATAGAATGTCCGATTTGAAAAATTCAAAAAGTAATCTACTGGTATTGGACCAATCTTAAATACAAAGTAAGTAGTAGTAGTTATTTGGCTAAGGATTAATGTAAAAGTATGGATAACATGATTTCTGATTTTGTTTGCCGTTTCTATCAACTTTTAAAATGTAAAAAAGTAGTTATAGTTTGTTATCCTTAAAAGATAGCCATCCCGGACTTTTTTGGACCTGTATGAGATACACAATTCCACCAGTGTTTTCGTTAAAAGCTCACAGACAACTTATTTTTTTGCGACCTCTCCAACAAATATGATTATATTTTAGCCAATGTATACAAAAACTTAACAATTTATATTAAAACTTTCCTTGAGAACTATCTAGTGGTGAAAGCAGAATTAAAATCGGTGCAGTAGTTTTTGAGTTTATCGCGAAGATACAGACGCGGTAGAGGACTTTGTTTCATAATGCATTGAATTTTTCTGACTCCTCCAAAAAATATCGTTATATTTTAGCCAACGTATACAAAAACTTGACAAATTATATCCTAAAACCTTCCTCGAGAACCACTCTATCTCTTGGTGAAAACAGCATGAAAATCAGTGTAGTAGTTTTTGAGTTTAGCGCGAACAGACAGACAGAGACGCGGCGAAGGTCTTTGTTTCATAATAAGTACCTAGTGATAGTGATGATAGTGATATGACGGACTTGGGTAGGTGTTCTGGGTAATAACAAACCCATGTAAGCACCCGTTCTCTGATGTTATCTTTATCATTTGATAAACAATGAACTAAGGCCTTCCACACACGAGTCGTAAGCGTCTCGTAAAAACGCAACGAGAACGAGATCTACAGAGCAATGAAAAATCTCCTACGCTTCATTGCAATACAGCTTCGTCAGCGGACTTGCTTGAACATGTACGTGCTCGTATTGCTCTCGTACTACGCGCGTTTTACGTTACGCTTACGTTACCGAGTAGTTATGACGTCGTGTGCGAAGGGGTTAACAATATAACTTTGCACCATTCATCATCGTGTATACAGGAGGAGGATAAGGAGGAGGAGGATAAGGAGGAGAAGGATCAGGAGGAGGAGGATAAGGAGGAGGAGGATAAAGAGGAGGAGGATAAGATTTAATAACGTCACAACCTGGATTCATCCCCACATAGGCCTAGGAAAATATGACAAACGGCTGCAGGCGGAATCGCGTCCCAAATCAATGCTTACATTCGCAAGAGGGTATATCGTGCGACCACTTCCCGTCACGGTTGCAGATGAGCTCGTCGGCGCCCGCGAGCCAGTAGTCGGGCTCACAGGAGAACTGCGCCACCGAGCCGTAGGTGGTGGTCCCGTTGAGCAGACGGAAGGAGCCCTTGTGCACGAGCGCTGGCGTGCCGCAGTCCACGTATTTGCACGAGGGCACCGCGCCCGCCCAGCTGCCGCCCAGGGTACAGCTCACGCTCTGCACAATACCGACACAGCACATGATACACAACTAATAAAACTGCGACATTCAACTATTTTACATGAACGGTGGTGGATGGAAGTCCCATCATAGTCACAATGAAGGAAAACAAGGTGTCGGTGAAGGAAAATATCGTCATGAAACCATAGCTTGGTGGTAGGGCATTTTCTAGTGCTCGCCTGGCTAGCTACCATCCTCAAGTTAAGAATCTGTCACCAAGCACTTATTAATGTGTTCAGGCAGCCCCACTTGAGAGCCAGTTCCCAATCCATGTGTAGCGTGGCACCATCTTCGACCACATCGCCACATCAGATGACTCGTGGTCAATCGTAACCCAGTAAGTAGGTAAAGAAAAAAATTTAAAATGCATTAAACTCACCGGTGCGCCAAACAGTATGAACCCGTTTTGGCAAGAGTAGGTAGCAAGTGAGCCCGCCTTGTGACCGCTAACGGAGACGACCGCGCCGGCCACAGGCGGTGGGTCTGGGCACCAGTCGAACAGGCATTTTGGTGCCTCGCCGTCCCAAATACCCTGGTCCCCACACCGTCGCTCGGCGCCACCCACCAACGTGTGGTTCTGCTGGCAGGAGTAAAGGGCGCGGGCGCCGTGTGTGCTGCGCCCGTCTACGAGGCTTACCTCGCCGTCTTGGATGGGAGTCAACCCGCCGCAATTTACATCTGAAATGTATACACGTACGGTCAGCAGAAAAAATAAGTTATTGTGTGTTGACCGCAGGCCACGTGATGTAGATGGCACCACATCATCATCAGCCTGTATTAGTCAACTGCGGCCATAGGCCTTTTCCAAGGTAAACCACTGAGCCCAATTTTCGGTTATTTTCGTCCAACTCCTGCCAGCTATTCCCTCTACCTGGTCGCAGGGCGTCCTAAACTACGTTTGCCAAGTCGTGTTCTCCACTCATGAATATATACTTACGTCTACCCTAACGGTTATCTTTTCTACCGCTTATATGATCAGCCCACTGCCACTTCATCTTGCTTATTCTGTCATCTGTGAGCTATGTCGGTGAACCTAGTTTTTAGGCATATATCACCACCAATAAAAAAATTGTGATCATCTTTCTCATTTCTGAACCTTAACAGTAACTAAGCAGCTACGAACAGATTTCCTAGCAAAATATCAAATTATGCTGACATAAACGCACTTACATTTACAACTAGGCGCGGTTCCCGACCAGAAGCCATCCTTCATACACTCCCTAGTCTTGTCTCCGATGAGCATGTGGCCTTCAGGGCATCTGTACCCGATGCTGGCGCCCACTTGGTAGTTGTTTCCCTCGATGGTAGTGTTCAGCAACTTGTCAGGACTGCCACACGAGGCGGGAACTGCAGAATATTGTTGGTATTGAATGGATGGATCGTAAATACCAAATCTCCTACATAAATAAATGCGAAAAGGTAACGAAAAACACATTGCAAGCAAGCAGGCATTGATCTACTACATGAAATTATTGCTTTTTACTGTACATTCTATTAGCTCAGTGCGCTGCGGTCTCAGATAAGCTCATTCAAAGTGTCACATTTGCCATGAGAGCATATATCCGTCATTCGCAGTGTAAATAGAAAGCCAGCCATGCATCATTCTAAAGTTCAAAGAAGCAAGTAGGTAGGTATATACAATCAGTTTTTATTGCTCTCGCATTGAGAGCTACCATATAAATGAATTCAATTTGCGATGCAAATGCATTAAGTGGTAAATAACTGCATATTCATATCACATCGCAACTTGCAATACAGTTATTAATTCTATGAGCAATATTATTATTGCTACAACAATTCACAGCATAATTGCCAACAGCAACACAGAGAATTCTAGTGCAATGTGCACATGAGTATGAAACGTTTTTTAACACGCTTTTAAGCTACACTTGTAACTTACTAACTAACTAAAGAACCACCTAACAAACAATGTAGTAAAATCTTAGCAGTCAATGTTAACTTCATTCTTATAGTCGTGTCGTATAAGTAGGTACCTAATCCTTATGGCAATAGGTAGGTACAGTAGTTTCGTATCATCGACCTGATCTAATGATGGAGTCAGGAGATGGATAGTGGAACCCTTCAGTGGCTACTAGTAAACCTCTCGAGTTTCTGCTGAGGGTCTGCTGATGAAGTCAGGAAGGTGGAAATGTACGACTATGTATTAAATTTTTAGCTATCGCTTTCATTCGAATGCAGATCTTTGTCCTTCACAGAAGCGGGAATCGAACCCTGGATAGGTCCACCCAGTCAACAACTACACCACAAATAACTAGAACCACTAGAACTACTACCGCCCGGCCCAGAGAGAAATTGTCTTTTTTCCATACAGAATTTAACACCCAATTTGACCACTTGGCATCGCCTAATTTTGAAAAATCTCTTCTAGCGAGCAGTGCGAGCTAAGAAGATGGCGCAGCTTCGTAAGTCTTATAGCTTTCGAGATATCGTAATTATTCAAGTCGCTTTGATTATTTTTATGTTACTAATACATCTTTTATACACAAATATTGACGCAAATAAATTCGCGAGAAATTGCCTATAGCATTTTATGAATTGATTTTTGTTGAGCCCATTATACATTTATCTTGGAAAATAATTTCTAAATTTTTTATTTTAGTAAGTCTTCATCTATCCTATAATATTTTCTACCGGATCACTATGAAGTATAAACCTGAACCATTTTTCAAAATAAACAATAAAAATATGTAGGTAGGTCATGCTTGTCGTGGCCGCTAAATTACATATTAGACATAATCACGTCAAATTTATTCAATCACATTAACTACGAAACATACTTGTTAAATTGATCATAAGGCATGACATTAGGCATGCAAAGAAATTAATGATGAATAGATACACACATACATGCATGAAAGCACAATGCATGCTAACATAATTAACCTAACATAATTAGTAAGATTAAATTAGTTAGAAACATTCGCTTGCTTGCGCTATGTTACGTTTATGTTAAATTAAAAAATAACTTAATTGAATTTTTAGGGCAAGGCCGAATAAGTACGAACACATTAAATAACAAAGTTAAATAACATTCCAAAATAATAATAACTCTATTATGTATGTATGTAGTGTTTTAGAATATTTTTTTATTAATATTTGAATCATGCTTGCCCCTTATTATATCTTAGTAATTTTTGTTGGAATCTTGGTAACTGAACAATACATATTATTAAAATTGGTCTGAAAATATTCTCAACATCGGCTTGAAATGACCAGACAAATGAAAGAGCATATAAATTATAAATAAGGTCGTACCTTCGCCCATTCGCTAGGCAATATAACAAAATAGATATATATGTACCTATGGAGGTGACACTCACGGTACTGGCAGATCCAGTGCAGATAGTCAAGGTTGCAGCCAACGTCGTTCCACAGCCAGCCTCGACCACCATCCAGCACCACGCAATTCTGCTCGCCGTTGTAGTTGTTCGGCTGGTCCTTGCCCCAGGTTGGCTTCGAGACTACTTCCCCTGAAAACATCAACTCAAGAGTCAATGCAATGCAAGGAAATTGAGCTTCTACTATACGCAAGTACAAGTCAGTTTAAGGAGGTTGGTAAGTATTAGGTAAATCTATTCCGATATCCAGTCATCATCATCAGCCGGAAGAAATCCACTGCTGAACATAGGTTTCCCCTTTGAACGCAACAAATCAACCGTGTGTCAACTGAATTGTAGTAAAACTACTGTCCAGAAATCAGAACGGTCGTGTCGTCAGTAGCCAATATGGCTCGTTCAGCCAATTATGGTATTTAAAAGATTAACTTCTATTTCAAACCACCTCTCCAAGCAGATATATTTTCATGTGCATCAATTATGTTAAAACTTGGGACACATATTTGTGTAGTTCTGATGATGGACACGAAAGACAGTCACGGGAGATTTTCAACGGCTATCTCATGCTTGGGTTTATTTTATATATCGTTAACAGCTATCGTTAGAAAGAATTGCCTCTAAGATTGTACCTAAAAATTATGTTGTATTTTGAAAGAAAACCAATTCAAATTCACTTTAGTTACTTTAAGAAGGTTTAACTAACCATCGACCCATTTCCAAGTCCTAGAAGTAAGTCCTGGTTCTTTCTGCGCTCCAATCCACACCATCTGAGTTTTTAGCTGAACCTTTCGCCGTTCTAACTCTTGTGTGAGAAAACTGGATGTCGCACCCTGAAATATAAAACATAATTATACTCTAATCATGAATGAAAATCGTGTGCAGAAAAATTGGCCATCAGTAAGAATCCATATTAGATTCCTCCTTACTAAATCATCTGTTCTTCGGTTCTACATCTTTGATAATTTAATACGAATATTCAATTTCATTACACTCTTATAAGATATATACATAATGTTATAAAAAAACCTAACATCAGCGTTTTATTTATCTGTAAGCGAGGATGTTATTTAAATTACACCCTACTACATCAGCCCAACCAGCGAACCTCGTTCTAGGATTTCTCTCCGACCAAACCTAGGTTCTTAATCACTCGTATCTATCTAGCTATATCCCAAGCGCTTTTCAAGCTTTCTCCTAACCATGTGAAGATCATTAGCGTCCCAGTTGCATGTTAACAGTTGATTGTAGGCGACACTTATTGTAATTGACACCTATTGTTAGTGGAATGACTTTCAGATTGGACAAGGAATGAAAACGGTATCCGTTATTCAATTGATTAAAGGGGGATATGATGAGACGGACAATTATCCTAATAATATTACACAATAATATAAACGTGAAAGTTTGTGAGATAGGATTTATAGATGTATCGATGTTTGTTAGGTAGGTAGGTAGGTACTCTTTCACGCAAAAACTACTGATTTGAATTAAATTTGGAATGGAGATAGCTTATATCCTGGATGAATACCTATGCTACTTTTTATCTCGGTAAAAGGTTCCTGTGGGACAACGGGAAGACTCGAGTGAAGGGCTGAGAGTCTACAACTAGGTTTAATGAATACCTAGTGTAGATAATTGGTTGTGTTCCGGGATATTTATTTTTCTAAAGGTCATTTATGTACGTCGAAAGTTATCGCAATGTTCTTTTTGAATGTCAAAACCCCAAGCCAACTTGACCTTGAAACAAAATCTGTTCGAAACTCGTTTGACTTGTATCGGAGAACAAAATGGAGACGTCAGTAATAAGCGTGAATAAATTTAAGATACATTTTATTCACAATGGGATGTTATTGTTGCGGCGGAATAGTTTTTAATTAAACAATTTTGGGTTAAAAACTTTTCAAATAAGTATTTTTTTTTTATTTTTCCTATAAAACATAATTCAAAACAAATTGTTGTATCTACCTTACCTACTAACTTCCTACTAATACCTACCTAATATAAAGTTTATAAACGTGAAAGTTTGTGAGTATGGATGTATGCATGTTTATTACTCTTTCACGCAAAAACTATACTTATGGATTTGAGTGAAATTTGTACTAAAGATAGCTTACTCCCTGGATTAACACATAGGTAACTTTTTATCCCGGAAAAAGGTTCCTGCGGAATAACGGGAGGACGCGTGTAAAACCTTTGAGTAGTTTAACGTGCAACAGTAACAAGTATCCATACATCCATATATCTATACTCACACACTTTCACGTTGATAATATTAGTAGGATAGGATGGTCTCGCATCCGTAAAAAAAAAAATACAGATATCACAGAGTTGACATGTCCACACACGCGCTGCAAGGTTACCTGGAAGCCATGTATGAGATCACCGCCATGTTTCTGACACTGCTTTCTGGCTTCGTCGAAGGAGTCTCCTTTGGCTACATTGAACTCGTAGCAGTTCCGGGAGAAAGCCGCCAGCTCTATGTCAGCCGGCGCACTGGGAGGCGCGCATCGATCATTCGAGAATTCTGGAAACGTTTAAAGTTAATTTATAAGCGATAAACTTAATAGACGTAAGTATGTGGAGAAAAGGTTTGGGGAAACTTTTTTTTGTTTGGGGAAGTTACGTAGAATGCCATTTAGCCAGCCGTAGAGTAACCAAAGCAATGGAGCTGGCAGTAGATAATCAAGTCTATGAGAGGAAACAAAGAGCATTTTAGCATTATCAGGTGCAGCGGTGGACGATATTTTATTTTTTACATTTTTTACGCCTTACAGGGTAGCGTTTGACCACAAATCAGCTAAACCTGATGTCAAGTTGCGTTACGCTACACCTGGGAACTGGCTCTCAAATGGGCCTGCCGGAACTTAGCAATAGCGGCGAGTTGGCGACAGATTCTTAACTATTCAGGCGAGCACTTGAAAATACTTCGGTGGTATTGTACCATCACGATGTTTTCCTTCACCGAAAGCGCAAGCTCATTGTAGGATTCGACCAAGCAAGCTGACTACCACTGAGCCAGGATCGCTTTATTTAAAAGCTTATAGCTATGTTTTCGATGAAAACCTCTGTACCTAACGACTGGGCTAGTGCAGTAGTGGCTCACCTATAAGCTGGATATATAACGTTACTATTGCCAATAGCAGAATTTCAATGCTTACTCACCTTCCGTAGTGAAAACTTCTACTTCGCAAAGAGACAAGGAGCCTTCTACTCCCACAAGTTGCAGGAACACATGTTGTCCTATTAACGGCCGGGCGCAGGTGAACGTCTTCGTCACACCTTCATCTATAAAATAATAAAAGAAAACGATCAATTGTTGAAACCATCGTCACCGGTCATATTAAGTCCCCAATAAGGACTTCGTCAAAAAGATATGTGCAATGAAGACTTGGCATATAGACAGAATTTTGTTCACAAGTGTTTGCCGATAGGTTCTCAAGTTAACTATCATCAGATGCAGTGCTGGATTTACTCATTTGCCGTCCTAATGCTATAAAATTTTTGCCGCTTCAACTACACTGTTCACAAAAGTTAATTCGTTTTTTTAGGGAATAATCTAGTTTCCAGATTATATTTACAAATTTTTGGGTATACTTTAAGCTAAGAAAAGCAAGTCTTTACGTTTTTTCTGTACAACATTTTTTTTGGTGCAATTTTGCCGCCTTTTCTAATTTTGCCGGCCTAAGCTTCAGCTTTTTTAGCTTCTATATGGTAAATCCTGCACTGATGAGATGGTAACACAGTATAGGTAACTGAACACTAGAAAGTAGTAGGTAGTTGTACATTGATTTCTTGATCTTCTTCTTTCATTTTATTCTCTAGAGGCCAACTCTAATGTCGGAGTTTTCTGGCCACCAGGAAAGGGGGCTGACCATAGATAATGTATAATGTAATACGACATAGTACAACTAATGCTTAAATTTTTTGGTGCTGCCCACTATAGAACGTCAAGTGTATGGGTACGGTAAACATAGATCCATGGCTTAGATACTAGCAGTTTCAATAACCGATCTATCCACGGTTTGACATAAATTTGACATTACTTCTATGGAGCTTATAATATGTCCAATTTCCATCTCCAGTAGGCGTGGGTGGAGATCGGATTGAAACCGGCCGTAAAAGTGCAGCAGAACAAACTTCCTCAAAACGTATTATTAAAAGGTACATTTGATGTATCCTCCCCCTTATCTTGCTTGTTCTTTTGCCGGCGTTACTAAATTGATGTCATGTTAATAGCTTTTGATCTGTCGTCTTATTGTTTTTCACACGAGATCACTTTGCCCTAAACCATAAAGTCACGCGATTCTCAGTCCTGACCTGATTGCTATACCTACCTACGTTGATTCAGACTCACTCACTCGCTCACTCGTTAAAATATCTGACTATAGATATAAGAACAAAGCTTGGGATTGTAGTGAACATAATAGGAATAAAGTTGTAAATGTGTTCGCGCCCAAAGTGACCCGCTGTCACGCGTTTCTTGAATTTTCTTTTGCCGGCGTTAAGAGGTAGGTACCTAGTTTGGCGTTTTAAATTGATCACTTGTAGTAACCTACATTTTTTAAAATGCTTTTGTTTTGCTTGTTCTGTTGCTGCAAGTCACAAAGGAAATCATGTCATTGCCCTTTTTTTACACCTTTCAGCGTTTATCGGTTACAATCTGCCGAAACACACCGATAGGCGCTTGGCAACAGACTTTTGACGTGAGGGAGGTAGTACTTGGGTAGGTCAGAATTTCTGAACGCATCACGATGTCTTCATTCACCGCAAGTGCCGAAAGTTCAAGCTCTTTGCAGGATTCAAATCAATCCTATGATCCGTCAGCGATTGGAACTCAAACGTTATAATGTAACATTATGGTTGTGGTTGTAATATAGCCTGTGTATGTGTGTCTCTTAAGTCTGTCTGTACGTACATTAGTATGAATTCCTTTGCAATGTGTTTAGATAGACAAGCGCACGCGAACTTAGCGGCCTTATATTACACCGATTTCAATTAATGATACATTCATATTTCATATTGCCACCTGTAAATACACGCATGTTATCACAACATACTCTACCCAACCATGGTTGATGCATCAACCAGCAGCTTGCCTTTCGTTCTGAAACAATCTGTATTTCAACCGGACTACATACAAAAATTAACTCTCTGCGGATTATTCTTAAAACTGCTATCACAAGAAACATTTAAAACTAACAAAAGCAAAGCGCGTCATATTCTTCACAAAAAAGACATTGTTAATGAATTTCTTAGTTTCTCACATTTGACTGACATAACAGAGGTAGGTAGGAACTGTTATTTGTGACATAATAGAAGTTATGTGGCCTCTAGGTTCTATATCTTAAGTGTGTGACCTCCGAAACGTGACAATTAGAGAAACAAAAGACAGAAAATCAGTGTTATACAACCAAGTCATTACGCCACGGTGTAACAGGCGGCTCTTATAACAAACTAATTATAATAACGACACTTCTATTAACTGTGGGAATCGCTTGAATTATCAATTGTTGTTAACCATCTTAGAAAACGCAGTTTGCTTGTGGATTAGAAAGCGCAAGTTTATTTCACTTTCGTGATTTCATCAGTTCGGTGGTACCTACCTGTATCTACTAAGTAATTTTGTCGACAGGTTATTAAAAACCAATAAAAGAAAGTTAATTAAAGTGATGCTCTAACGAATAAGGGGATGGAATTGTAATTATGTTGATATTTTTAACATTCACTCAATTTAATTTTGGATTATTTAGTACCTAATTATATTAGACTGGGTGTTCCCCGCGGCCCGATCGGTTTAAAATTGACCAAGTTTCATACCAACTTTCATCCCCTATTTTATCCCCTTGGGGGTAGAATTAATCAAAATCCTTTCTTAGCGGATGCCTACGTCATAATATCTACCTGCATGCCAAATTTCAGCCCGATCCGTCCAGTGGCTTGGGCTGTCCGTTGATAGATCACTATGTCAGTCAGTCACCTTTGAGTTATATTATATACCTATAATTATTTAGAAGATATGAATGATTAAAAAAATAACAGGAAAGAATGCCACATATTTAAACAGTCTGACATTCATGCATTCCTTAATTTAAATAATTCATGAGAATGTACATATCTAATTCGGAAATTAGATGCGGTTTATTAATGAAAATCCTTTGTAAAGTACATTCTCAATGGGCCATTTACTTTGTCGACAACATTGAGTTCTTGCTCTACTTACCCACAAAGTGTAACGTGTTACTAAAATTACTATGTATAATTATTTTCTTTGTGTGATGGTTACATAAGCTATGTAGGTACAATACGCGCTTCACTGGCTCAATTCAGATTTTTTGCTCGTCTCAGGTCAGAAACCTAGGTCTCTACCATGTCTAATCATTAGTTTTTACTTTCATTTGCTACATTTATTCGTCTTCGTAAAATAAGGTCAGAGGTGGTGCACCAATCTGCTTCTTGCTCATAGCATAGATCAAACTGTGACGGTGGCATTTTACAGATGCAAACTTAGATTTTTAACAATATTTTTACAGCACCTAGTTATTTACGTGTTAGATATAAAACATTGACAGATTAATAAGAAGCTTTTACAGGATATAATTAAGTATATGTAAGTTAGGTCACACAGATTACGAATTTCGTTCAACCACCGCGCCGGCGCCGCCGCCGCCCGTTTCAAAATATATGCATCGCATAGTGATTGGTACATTTGACAAATTTTGCATCTTTTTTGGCAATGTAGAATATGCATATCACAGAATACGATATTATTATTGTTATAGACTTAGATAAATAATGCCGACATAGCCATGTAACACAAGAGTCTATAAAAACATTATTAACATCATCGAGTAGATACTAGGTATATATAGGAAAATATATTATGTTTAGAGAACATTTGATATGAAACAGGTTTAATTATATAGAACAGGTAATAGTAGGACACAGATTGGTAATTAAATGAAATCAATATAGAATTATTAGTCTATGAGGCCATAATGACTTAAACTTCAAATATATCAATGGTGTGTGTACCTGATCACCTTCTTAGAATACAGTATTCAATCAAAAGAAAGTGGAAAACGAGTCAGTGGCGTTTCACATACCTACTCTCTCACCATGGGAACCGTCAGCGTCTTTTACTATCCATTCTACACATCAACAGACAATACCTATCATCTCGACCGATCCGATGACATCATTGTCTTGCTCACCTATAAAGTGTTGTAAGGATTTGCCAACGTTCAAAACGGTAAAGGAAAATATGACCTTAAGGAAACTGGTCTGTTAAAGAACCAAAATATTCATGTGCTAAGGAGCCAAGACGTGGGACACTCACGGTACGACTAGTCCAGTAACTAGCTGTGCCCCGGGGTTCACCCGCGTACTTCCCGTTATCCCGCAGGAACCTTTTTCCGTGATAAAAAGTAGCCTATGTGTTAATCTAGCTAACTCCATTCCAAATTTCATGCAGATCCGTTTAGAAGTTTCTGCGTGATAGAGTAACAAACATCCATCCATCATCCATTGATCCATCCTCAACTTTAACATTTTACAATATTAGTAGGATTACGTGGTAAGTAATCGGAGTTGCGCCATTGTTCTCATTTCGTAGTCCACAATATAGGTGAGCTCAATATCGACGGGACTGTGTTGCACACACTGTTTACAAGAAACTTTGATTCACTGGCAAGTGTATTGGATTCATGCTTACAATTTTATTGGGTCAAAGACTTCGGGTGCAACGTTAACCTACTTCATCGTTATTTATATTTAGTTACCGATCTATTCAGTATACTTTATTATAAACTACCCAATGCAGACGATTTCAAATAGTAGGAGTCAATAAGTTTGAAGCTATACATTATTTTTAACTAGGCGTTAGGTACCTATGTCCTACTTCCTATACACTATCCTACTATGTAATATCATAAACGCGAAACTTCGTGAGTATGTATCTATGTATGTTTGTTGCTCTTTCACGCAAAAACTACTCAACGGATCTGGATGAAATTTGGAATAGAGATAGCTTATTATACCCTGGATTAAAACATAGGCTACTTTTTATCCCGGAATATGGTTTCTGCGGTGACAACGGGAAGCCGCGGGTGAAACCGCGGGGCCCAGCTAGTATGTTATAATTGTATTAGATCCGTCACCTTACTGACGTTGATACAGCCTGAGAGAAGTGGCCATAATATACCACGCTGGCCCAGTGCCAGTTGGCGTATAGTCTATTGGCCAGTCCTACATAGTGTTAGTAGTTTTCAGATCGCCTCAAGGCCTAACAACAAAGTCTAAGGGACTGACGGTGACGGATGATGCCCTCCGAAGACCGGAAGCGCTCAGACGTAAATACCAGTAGCGGTCACCCATCGAAGTCCATGTCTTTAGATTAGAAGCTCATTATTTAAAACAAAACAGGAGCGTTCAGTATTATATCATTCAAAGGACAATACTTTGTGATGAAGTCATTAGCTAATTGAATAGTAGAGATATACGAGTATAGTCATTATACTTTCTTTTCTACATAAAATTGTTCGTAATTATAGTGACAGTTTTTACCAAGGTTTAATAGCTGTCAAGTTAAATACTAAGTTCTGTTGGCAAATTTATAGAAAGCTGAGGCCAAGGTTGCGACAAGGCTGATCTAATAGTTCTTTAAGCTATCTACAATAGAGACTTTTTGGAAGTTATAAAATGTATATATAGCCTCCAAATAAAAACATTATTATATTGAATAAATAGAGGACATACTTACTAATGATTTTATTGTACCGATAGATATATAGTAATATTCATAACTAGTTGCGTCCCGCGGTTTCACCCGCGCCTTGCCGTTATCCCGCAGGAACCTTTTTCCGGGATAAAAGTAGCCTATGTGTTAATCCAGGGTCTAAGCTATTTCCATTCCAAATGTCATTTAGATCCGTTCAGTAGTTTTTGCGTGAAAGAGTACAAACAAACAAATATCCATCCATCTATCCATACTCACAAGCTTTCACGTTTATAATATTACTAGCTGTTCCCTGCGGTTTCACCCGCGTGGGCTACAGTTTATCGCGATAAAAAGTATCCTATGTCCTTCCCCGGGGCTCAAATTATCTCTATACCAAATTTCATTTAAATCGGTTCAGTAGTTTAGGCGCGAAAGCGTATATATTCTGTATACTCCAAAATTATTCCCGCACTTCGGTGTCTCCTCACCGCGTTACCTGCTGTAGGTACCCATTATCCTATTTTAATTCTAAGTTAATTTTTCTTGGACCGCACGTTTGAACCGCGCAGGTAAAGGTCTTCCTGATCCGCGACCGCACTTTACCTATTTCATAGATTCTCCCGGTGCCCCCCTCCCCCCTCACCTCACCGCGTTTCCCGCTGCGCTGCGGTGCGGCGGTTTGATTTTTCTACTACTACTTACATTTTTAAACTCGTAATATCTTTCGAATGGAATGTCCGAATTGAATGATATAAAAAGTTATATAAAGGCATTGAAGCAGTTTTTAATAAGAAGTAATTTATTTTGATAAGGATTAATACCAAGATACAAATAAAGAGCCTTTTCTAGCGGTGGCATTAAAAATTAAAATTTTATAACAAAAAATCACTCATTGTGGCATAACTATAATAGTTAGACATATGCTCTCGCGGACTTTTTTGTAGATCTTAATGAGACCTACAAACCCGTAGTACATTGTTTTGGTCTAGTGTCAATAGTTTTTGCAGCGCACGCAAAAATAGATTTTCGATTTCACACCTTGGGTTGCAAAATAGCAATTTTCGTACGGATCCCTAATTTTTTTGGAAATAAAATATAGCCTATAGCCTTCCTCGATAAATGGGCTATCCAACACTGAAAGAATTTTTCAAATCAGACCAGTAGTTCCTGAGATTAGTGCGTTCAAACAAACAAACAAACAAACAAACAAACAAACAAACTCTGCAGCTTTATAATATTAGTATAGATTAGGATATATATACAACCGAAAACCGGCATGTCCAAGAACTGTAATATCCAAGGGCATGCGACATCTACCAACCCGCACTGGGCCAGCGTGGTAGTTTACGGCCCATACTCTCTCTCTGAGAGAAGGCCTGAGTCCCAGCAGTGGGAACGCAAAAAGGCTGATGATGATATATCTAACACGGTTTTTAGTTTCAAGTGACTTACTTACCAATGGTTCCTGGAAACCAGGCACATAGCGGGTTGCGCTGGAGGTCGGAGCTGCTGTTACCGACTCTGATCTCCAAATCCTGCAGCGGCTGGTGACCTGTAAATATATTACACCTTCAATTATGTGGTACTGTAGTTTTGAAGTGATGATGGATCAGTGGAAGTGACGCCGGCTTGCGATCTGTAGGCCGTGGGTTCGAGTCCTACAATGAGCTTGAGCTTTCGATGCGGGAAAACATTGTGATGAAACCATAGCTTGGTGGTAGGGCATGTTCTAGTGCTGGCATGGCTATTACCACCCTCTAGTTAAGAATCTGTCGCCAAGCACCTATAGGTGTGTTCCAGCAGCCTCACTAGAGAACCAGTTCCCAGTCCAGGTGTAGCGTGGCGTCATCTTCGACCACATCGTCACTTACCATCAGGTGACTTGTGGTCAAACGCTACGCTGTAGAAAAGAAAACATAAATACTGCAAGCTTATTGATATTCTCATGGTGTTCAGTAATACATTTATACTTACATATTGATAAGCATACTAGACTAGCTGTTCCCAGCGGTTTCGCCTACGTGGACTACATTTTTTTTTTACTATTTACAGGGTAGCGTTTGACTACAAGTCACCTGATGTAAAGTGTCGATGTGGTCGAAGATGGCGCCACGCTACACCTGGACTGGGAACTGGCTCTCAAGTGAGGCTGCAGGAACACACCGATAAGTGCTTGGCGACAGATTCTTAACAAGAGGGTGGTAGCTAGCCAGGCGAGTACTAGAAAATACCCTACCACCAAGCTATGGTTTCATCACGATGTTTTCCTTCACCGAAAGCTCAAGCTCATTGTAGGATTCGAACCCACGTCCTACGGATCGCAAGCCGACGTCACTAACACTGAGCCATCATCGCTATATACAGTTTATCGCAGTAAAAAGTACTTATACTATAATATCCTTCCCCTGGGTCCAAACAATCTCCTTTATTACCCAATTACATAAAGATCATTTCAATAGTTTTTAAGATTATCCGGAACAAAACTACAATCAAATCTTTTCTCTATACATATTAGTATAGAGATGAATTTTCTTTTTGGCTAGTGGGTCAGTCACATTGCGGCCGCAATATGTCGACCGTCATACAAATGACTTGAAGTTACGGTGGTGAAACCGCGCGCCATCTCATTAGTATTGACAACGTTCAGTGACGTCATTCTACGCTACAATAAAGCGTTGTATGGTAATGTAACTCTAGTTATCTATTCTGATCTTCGTTATCAACATAATGCAGTTTTAATAATAAATCTATTCACGGTTTGCCTTACTAGAGATATAAATTTGACTAAATTTGACATTACTTAGCTTGTGTCAAAGAACAATGGCCACTTTTCATACTGCGCTGGACCTGACAGCAATATGTTTTGTATAAAAATTACGAATAGCTTATTGAAGTTTTGACCGGCCTAAAACAGTTACTGGTTTGTGAGATTATCGTTAGGTTCAGGAAAAGAAAAAATAAGAAAAACCAAATTGGTTGAATATGTATCGTAGCGTAGCAAAAGCAAACAAAGGTTCGGGTTAGGATTGTCCAATCTGAGTCGGTCTCCCTAAAAAATCGATTTTTTTCGACAGTTTCCCTGAAATATCGATAGTTTAATCTTAATAAGCAAAAAATTACTATATTTTTTCATACATAGCTTGTTTTTTTACAACCTCAGGTCCGTTTTGGCCATTGTTCTTTCTATCTCCAGTAGATCAAACCGTGGATAGATAGGTTATTGAAACCGGCCGTTAGACAGTACTTCATACTTGCACTTTGTGACACATCAGTTCACATCACCCTATTCTAAGCTCAGTAATTGCAATTGCGATAGCAACATCATGTTGTAAGCATGCGACGCTAGACGCGACTGTCGCAGGCACTAGACAGTGGCGCTGTCGTTGCAACACTTCTGACCATCTGTGACGGATCGCTGGTAACACGTCCGACATACACGATGAGTGTGCTGTTGCGTCCCGTGCCTTCAAAGAAACTATTTGGCAACTCAGGCTTGCTCCGTCTGTCATTTGGGTTGGTTGCGCTTTGAATGCATCGAGGCAGGAGCCTAATGGTGAATAATAATTACTCGAAGCCAACATTAAGAAACTCTAGCTATTCTCCGCGGTCTCACTCAACAGTTAATTGCGAGAAAAAGTATTCTATGTTCTCCCCCCTGGTAAAAACTATCTAGATACCTAATTTCAATAAGACCTGTTCAGCGGCTTAGGCGTAAAAAGGTAACAAACAGCTGTAAGTTTGTTACCACTGTTGGTCAGAGCTAGTTATTTTCGCATTTACAATTTTGTATTAGTATGGATTGTCTCAAACGAGACTGTGGAAATTTTTGTAACAAATATAGTAAAAAAAAGAAAGTAAAGGACGGTTTAGTGTGTACACACTCAGTTATTCGACTATCCGCTTTCAGCACGCCGCTCCATCAAGAATAAACATGTGGTACCTATGAGCAGGTGCTATGTTAGCGCCATGCATGTAGAGAACAGTGGACTAATCCCACGTGAATACCAAGACTTATTTATAACTAGCTGTTCCCGCATGTACTACAGTTTATCTCAATAAACAGTATCTTATGTCCATCCCCATAGTTCAAACTATCTCCTCACCAAATTTTAACATGTTCAGCGGTTTAGGCGTGAAAAGGTTACAGACAGAGGGACAGAGATAACATTTATGTAAAGCTTCCGCCTCTAGGCCAGCGTGGCAGATTACAGACCATACTCTCTCTGAAAGAAGGCCAGAATCCCAGCAGTAGGAACGAAATAGGCTGATAATGGTGTCGATTCGGTTTTGCATTCTTTAAAACTAAACTAAATTTGACAGGTCTAACAGTAATGCTGTCCTTTTTTTACTTCTGTGGTTAGAGAAAGACAGCAATACTCTTAGACCTGTCAAACTTAGTTTAGTTTTAGAGAATGCAAAACCGAATCGACACCATTGAAAGCTTTCACAGTTACAAAAACACCTGACAGTTTCATACTGGGTTGGGTATATAGCGGGTAATAAAATAGCTATTAAGGTAAAAGTTATCGTGATACCGAGAACGGGACATGTAACTGTTAGTGTAATGCATCTTCGTCTTCACCACATCAGTGTTAAGTGAACATTACCTGATGGATTACATTATGTCGGTGTTCGATGACTGTGCTTCTCAGATATTGAGGGCTAATATCAAAGCAATTTTGTAAAACATTCATTATCTACCTATAATAGTCTAAGCTGTTAAATTTTTCAAGTGTATACCAAATCAGCTATATTTGATGTTTAGGATTATTAAAATTGGCCATGTTTGTGACTTTTGTCACTGACAAAACTTTCAATTACTTTAGGAAAAACTCTTTATAAACGGATCATTCTTGGTGAAATCATGCATGCTGCATGTGCTCGATGCACCATCCATAACTGAACCTATACAAACTCGTGGGGCAAAGATAATCATCAGACTCTAAAGGCAATAAAAGTCTATAAAATGCTATACAAATATCATAGGTCTAAAGAAAATTGAAGTCACTCTCGTTTCAGTCAAAAGACTGAATATAAAAAAAAGCAAAAGCATTTAAGGTGGTTGCTTGCGGTCAGCTAAGCACGCCATTGCCATTTGTCCATAAATGGAAATATTCATTTGTATGAAAATCGAACCACCTTAATGATCGAAGACGCAGCAGCGAGTCTACCTACTGGCCCTGACACCTGACGGTATCTGTCACTGCTTTACCTTACGTCTACCTTCACCACTACTGTACTGCATGTTTGGCAGTTCGTCTAACCTCATTGAATAATAACTTACCACAGCATCCTCTTGTAGTCACCCTGACGACTTTGACCGCGTAATGTCGAAGCAGATCCACTTGCCACCAGGGAGAGGCCTCTCGTTGCGTCTCAGTGCATCTCTTGCCATCGTGCTCGGTGGTTTGCTCGCCATCGTTGCCGTTGGCGGCAGCACCACCGCGCACGGTCGTCGACTGATTCGCAGGTTTCCGGAAAGCGACATTTGTGCCTATTTATAAAAAAAGATTACAAGTAGTTGTATAGTCTTTTCTGAGAGGAATCGATATGGAAGAGGAAAACCATAACCTAGAGTGTGTGGTTGTGAGAGATATTTTTAGGATCCCCATGACATCAAGTCGAAGTTTCAGTATATAGCCCTATCCAGGTGTAGCGTGGCGCTTGCTACGACCACATTGTCACTATCAGATGAATTCTGGTCAAACTGTCAAACGCTTCCCTATAAGAAATAAAGAAAAAGTATCTGTAGATTCAAACTTACTAATATTATAATATTAGCATGTGTTTGTTTGGATCTTGTATAAGCTGCAGCCTGCAATTCACTCGCGGCATGGCGTATGACATAATCAAAGTACGGTGTAGCGCGATAGTTCGTTGCTCTCTCCGAGATGAGCTTGGAGAGCTTGATTTTTACCTTATTGTCACTTCCTTATGTGACACGAAAGTTCTTGTCAGAGAGTATTGTCCGCAGGAGTCAATTGCAACCTTACAAAAAGACGCAATCACCGGTTCCTTTTTGTGGTCTGTTCTGTGTTGAAAGCTAGATAGGGAACCTCAACACATAAATATTCGTCAGTAATTTTTTGACAAGCATTTTTCACAGAACTGTGCTTTAGTAATTTAGATCCTTGTCAACCATGTTGTACTTCGTGCAGCTCACAACCCTTTTAATTCAAAGCTATAATGTCACTGCAATGTATGATCACACGTGGTCGGTGGTAGATATAGAACCTTCATTACCATTGATTAAAGTGGAAATAGAGATATTTACCACAAAACGGCGGCTCGGCAGTCCAATTGCCCCTGAGGGTACATTCCCTCTGGTGGGCTCCGAACAGCTCGTACCCATCGTCGCACTCGTACGTGGCTATCGTCCCCGGTACTATTTCGGTCTCGTTCGGTATTGATACTCTGGCATTGGGTGGAACGGCCGGATGACCACAACGGCGTTCCCCTGAAACAAAGACAAACATTCAATTTTTTTGGGTAGGGACTGCGATTGGTTGTTTTTGGAGAAGTCAGAAGTCTCCTCGAATATGACACTCTAGTCTAAAATTGTAATTATGTTTTGAACGAGCATATATTGGAAGACTGAGTGGCCGTCGGCCGGTCGGCCGTCCCAGGTATCGCTGGTAAGACGAAGTCACGAACGATTTGCGCTACCTCCAGGTGGAGGACAGGCAGAAGATGGCGCAGGACTAACCGAAGTGGCGTCTTTTATAATCGGACGCCGAGACACACATTGGGTCGTTGCGCCATCTCAGTTAGTTAGTTTTGAAGTAATGATCAAATAAGTCATTGCTACAGTCTAGCTAGGCAAACGCAACCATTAGAGCTAATTTAATTTTAAAAGAAACGCGGAAGTCTGTTGCATAGAAATAGCTTTCTAGGCGTTTCTCAACTCGCAATCCACAAGCTCCATTGCATCTCAGAATAGAAGAATGTGAAGTGTTGATTGGGTTGAACAGCATCTATGTGCTGTTATTGCTGTACCTAAGCAATTAAATAGTTCGTGGAAGACAAGGGTAGGATCATGTTAGGTTATAGGATGTTAGATGAAGAGTGAAGACTTTCCTTCCATGTGCAATATCGCTAAAAACATGGTCCAATTTAACACCGCACAAATTTAATGAGAGCTCAACGGATTAATATTAGTTGGATTGTATCTAGCAATTAATATAGGTAGATACGATAACAAATCACATATTTTATATGTATGGATCAAAACTATCATAGCACGAAACACGACAAAAACCTAACATGTAACAATATGAAAGAGGAATTATTTAATTAAATAGATGGATACACGGAGAAAAAAGACCTTCCGTAATACCGTTTTCCTTCTGAGTCAAAAGGGAAGGAATTGAAATTTAGAAGGAAAACTAAGGTAAAATAAGGAAGGAATTGGTCTTGGAAGGTAAGACTTAGAAGGAAAGTCAAATTATTTTTTCTCAGTGTAATCTGATTGTCATCTACACAAATCGGTTATCTGTTGTTTCTAGATCATACTGAACGAACATACGAACTTACTCATAACATGTGGAACATAAATCAAAATTTGAGATCACGACAATGTTTTTACCATCAATAAGCGGTTCTCTACAATTCACTTGCCATGGTCAGTGAGTCACGCATTGAAATATGCCAAATGCATTGTCTTCGCACATTATAATATCGCTTGTTATTAGCCTCTATACTTTTTATTACTTATTGTTAACAAGCAGAAAAAATCTTAACAGAAACGTGCTGTACACTATCGGTAGTGAAGGACAGTCTGACATTTCGTTCAAATTGTGTTATTATATGGACAATGTTGCGAAAGCTGACTTTAATGTACCAAAAGCATAATGGATTTATTATGCAACGAACGAATTAACTGTAGTAGGTATTTTAGCAAATGCAACTCTACAACCAGATGCTAAGTCTAATTTCAATCTTGTGAAGAATGTAGGATATAGATAACGTATATATCCACGATAACGTGTACTAAGTCGCGCAGGAAATCTTATGACTACGGCATTCTTATCAAGCGGAGAATACGGCGCTGTGGGCAATTGATAGTTTTAAAAAGTATTAGGAACAAAATTAACAATGCAATGCAACATTACTCTCTATTAGATTCGTAAAGTAATAAGAACAACAAGAAGAGTTGCATTTTAATAGGTAAAACCACCAAATGCAAGGGATGCCTAAGTGCCTACCAAAGAACCAAGACGACGCGGGTTCGTGCTATGTGTACAAGTGGCCATCAAATAGAAATGCGGCTAATAACATAAAAGACACGAAGCTTCTCAGAACTCATAGTCATTGCTGTTTATTTCCACATCATTAGGCAGGGATTAAACATTTTATAGAATAACTTAAAGATCAACAATTACTAGTGTCCTCATTGAAACCTGCAAGTTATCGTAGTTAGGTAACAGTTACTACCTACTAACTACTCAATCAATTTTATTCGTGTTTGTCAAAATAATCACTAAACTATGTAAGTAACACTATAGTGCAGGTAACAAAAGTCAAGCTAACAAAAGTGTTTTGAAAATCAGTTTCTCTAACTCCTTGCTCTTACAATTTTTCTAGTTTTGATCTCATCGCTTCCTATTTTGCCATCCAAACCTATTCCAATACTACATCGCCGAAAAAAAAACTGATGCAAAAGAAGAAGTAAAATGAAGGATTCTCCAATATAGCTTTCATCCAATTAAAGAAAGCAGAAGAGCTGATTGCTTACAACACTAACTGAACGCCTTTTAAATATCCAACAAGTTGTGCATGTCCACACGTGGTGACGTTGTGCAACCATCACGTAACTACGTTACATGTTCATGTGTAACAATATCTGTTTCCTTGTATTGTATCTAGTCTAATGGTTGCTTGTTATTGCTCTATGTTCGAAACAATTCAGGTACAATTCAGGTATCGGAAAGCGATGACATCTCAGTAGAAGTGACATATGCTGCAATGAGCCTTCGCCGACGGAAAACATCGTGATGAAAACATAGTTTGGTGGTATAGGTGATTTTCTAGCTAGCTTCCAAGCACCCCGGTGTGACCCAGCAGCCTTATTGAGAGCCAGTTCCTAATCCAAGCGTGGCGTGTCGACACCTTCGACCTCACCGTCACTTGGCATCAGGTGACTTGCGGTCAAACGATACCCTGATGTAAGATCTAAAAATAAACTTGTTGAGTGTTGATATTGATTCACAAGTTTTATTATAAAGGTAAAGCAGTTAGCCGTTAGCGCCGATTAAAAAGCATCTTTACGTTGTTTCGGAAGACGCGGATTCATATACCAAATACTGATTGTAAGTTCCCACATTTTAACTTCCAAATTCGTAGTTTTTTTTTCGCATGTTTATCGATTTTACGGCCTGTCGTTATGCAGGGGGCCTTAGAGTGTGGCCTGTCTTGTTTTGAGTATATTTCAGTAACACGTACATATTTTTGAACATTTCATAATCTATTGAACCATACGTATTCTCTTGAAATTCAATGCCACCCACGGATTGATAAACTGTCCATTTTGTGAAGACATAATACTTATGTATATCGAAATAAAGGTAATGGCTAAGTTATAAGTATCTTGAGACGGATGGAACACAAAATAAAAAGAAATTTTGTCAGAAACGATTAAGTTAGTAGTGTACCTACCTGAATTCCATAGCTACATAATGCCTAGTGCGTTTGCCATTTCGTTTATCCTCCTTTTCTTAATGGGTTTCATCCTACTATTACTTTTTTCACATTTTAATATTTTTAAAGGCTTCTTTCTACCCTTTCATCCAAAATTATACTATGCAGTAATCGCTTTGGATGCTTTAAACGCAGTACTAATTTTGCATGACAATATTACTTAACTGTGCGCTAAGCTTACCTCAGTTTCGAGTTTTCGCTTATTTCTCACCGATTGTACCATTACAGAAAATATTAGGGCGATCTAGTCACGTCGCAGTTACCGAAGCGCGACGGATTGGAAGTCACCTCGTAACCGATACTTTGCCATGAATATGGGACAAACACTTCGAGGTATGCAATAAAAGGAAAATTTTCACACCTAGCGCCGTTCGTCGTAAACATTACTTACGGTCTTTTTTGTTAAAGTATAAGTAGAAAGTACATCCAACTTCTTGTTTCCATTTTCTGCCTCTGTACGTTTACATCTTTAAAATCGTTACAGACTTTTTACAACTTAGCGTCACCGAAGAGCATACAGAATTGATTACCCGACTCTTGGATATCTATGGACAGTTTTTAACTTGTAACCTGTGGGAAATGTTAGGCAGAGCCGCAGGTACTTACTGTTTGGCAAAAATGTTCCGAACTTAAGTGTAAAGCTGAAGGCGCATATTTATCAACAAAATAAACCGCACGTTAGTTTACCATGAATAAAATGTACTGTGCCTACTGCCTACTAAAGTGACATATTAAATGCCCATAATTTGCTATTCCTCGCAGATCCATTTGATGCATTTGAAGAGGTCGCACGCCGCCCGGGTCCGAATGGCCGGCTTCGGCCCACATTCCGGTAACGGTAGCCAATTGTTCTGAACACAAAAACTTATATTATGCGGAGAAGTACGTCCCACTAGCAATTGCCTAAGTTAAGAGCGGTAAGTTAAGAGCGGACAACGACCAAAGAAAGTCCTAAAATTAGGTTTAGTTCAGGTGCTCACTATTCTAGTGTGATATTAGATCTAGCCATACCTACCACATAGTAGGTACTTATTTATTCTTCTTTTAAGAACCACTAGCGGCACACGCGGCTTTGGTCGTTCGTCTTTAAAACCTTGATGATTTAAAAAATCCTTTTGAGGTGATGTTTTAAATTTAATGACATATACCTAGTGTCGTTGGTCAAGTAGTTTTTGAGATACCAACGGTCATCGCTTTGAAGCTCATGATAACATGTTAACAGATATATCTTCTCTCTGGTATACCTATCTCTTTGAAAAAAGGCCTAAGTCGTTTGGTGATGCTAAATCAATGCTAAACACTTGTAGCTTGTCCGGTCGGTGACCCAAAGACGACGTGTGGTCACAGAATAAAGAGGTGCTGGCTGGACTTTGCCTACTGGTTTACGCATCCAGGTGAGGCTAGTAAACCACGCCGTGCATTTACATATGACACAACACCATTAGAAAACCTAGAATGCGCTGGACAAAGTACCTACCTCTAAAAGTCTCCAACATCTTGTGTTTTTTTTATGGCGGAATAGAGAAAGTTTTATCATAAGTTTTGCGTTAGGAGTGAGATAATGTGTTTGTTTGTTTGTGAATGTTGTAGTGTGTCATCTTTGTTCAATCTTTAATTAAACACTTTTTTCTCCAAAATTTCTAACATACAGGTTTTTTATAGGCGCGGGCATTTAATTCTCTGAGGCGGGGGCCACATATACATAATATTACACTCATCAGTTTCCTGTTGTTTCCTGTGGTCTCTTTTTCCTTGGATTTTTTAAAGGTAGGTATTTTTTGTTTGTTTCTACCAATCTACAGTTTCTTCAGTTTTGTGGTTATACTAGGTATACCTACCTACATAATTATATTTTTACTAGCTACATGTCCATATAACTTACTAATGTGATTTTCTGGTGGTCCGTTAACTGACGGCGGCTTTTTAAGTACTAGCCATGTAGACAAATTAATGATACTATTTTGCAATTTTATTCAGTTCCTTTACTCGTACATTTTTGCGTTAGTTAGACGAAGACTGTAGGTATTTTGTTTAAATGTATTTTTTAATTGTAAAAACCAATTGCTGTTCGTTAGTCCCGCTAAAATTCAAAAGCGGCATGACCAATTTGAATAGGTACATAATATATGTACGTAGTAATATATACCTACTTAATATATTTTTATTGTGTGCGTAATTATCAAAACAAGGTTCGTATAAGATTTGTTTTAGAATATACCGGAAAAAATAACAATTCGGTAAAACGGCTTTTGTCTATGTGGTTTTTGAATTAACTCAAGACCCGCCTATTATAATAACAACAATAAACATTAACTATATAAAATATATTAATTTAGTAGGATACATGTGATCACTTTAAAACGTCAAACTTAAAACTAGCTATACCGGTCCTACCTTTTTAGGTACTCCGGCAAAAGAATAGGCAAGAAACGCCTCGTAGGTACTTTATGGGCGCGATCACATTTACAATTTCATTCTCATTACTAATTGTTTGAATTGGAGCACTAAAATCTATGTCCTTATTAATAGAATATAAAAGATCACATGCGTCACGTTCATGCGTGTAGCACTGACTCACATTGATTCGTCACTTCGCTATCTATGTATATACGATAGCGGTAAAACTTCTTTTTTATACAAAATCTTAGATCAATAAAAGATACTCTACTTCAGTTTGATTCTAAATCAATAAGTAGATACAAAAGTTGTCGTGTTGTTTTTTCAAATATAACGGTTTAAAAGGGTCCTACGGGATAACGGGAAGACCCGGGTGAAACCGCGAGGCGCAGCTAGTCTATTATAATTTATTCTAAGTTAGATTACTACAATTATCTCGAATATTCTTTTAGGTACAGGTATCTAATTACATATCACTTAACGCAAAACAATGAAAATGTGATATCCTGTGGAGCTTATTATAACATTCGCTAAATGTGGGAAAAATAACAACAATGGATTGCGCCATAGTTGTAGCATGGTATAGCCAGCGGCCACTGGGTGCCCTTGACGGACCACTCGTAAATTTCAATATAAGTAACTTATCAACCATCTCTCTCTGAGAGAAGGCCAGAGTCCCAGCAGTGGGAACGTGAAAGGCTGATGAATGATGAATGCTGATCCGTTTTTCGCGGTTTTGGTTCGATATTTCAATCCATTTTAGAGGTAAAACTTGCCAATAACCGATCCGCGGATTGAATTTGCAATGTCTACTTTGAATCTATCCTTGGGAGGACAAATCGATCCATACATCGATTGACAGATTGGCTCTCTGGTCCAAAACGATCGGTAGGAATCCAAGATCGATTTTGATCTGAGATAACAGATCGATTATTCATTTCGGGCGCTACACGAGCGCTTCATCCTTACCCTACTTGAAATATTGTTTTACAAGCAGTGTGTCTGACTTGTCTTACATGTTGAGTACTGACACATGTCACACTGGCGATAACATAGTCCTGTAAAATGTCCTGTGAAAGCAGATTAGGGGAGTTAACTTAGGATATTTGTCTAACAGTGTCTTCATGCATTCTGACAGTGAAATAGCAACGGTTTTTTTTATGTAAACCGGTTTATATAGGTGACGTTGTTTACCCACATCTATTTCACAAGAAAAACATGATCAATAGTAATGTTCTATTACATAATCTTAGCATACTTAATTTTTTTGATATTTAAATTTTTCAGGCATATAACGTGAAAGAGACTCCGATACTTCTAAATTTTCTTATTTGAAAACTCGTAGGTACTCGTAGGTGACAAAGTGACAACTCGCTACGCCACCATCGAGCAGATTTTTCCCAGGGTTCAAAAAATATCATAAAAATCGTTTAGCATCGTAATCAGATGCAGTTTTTTGTAGTGCAGTTTTTTTAAAACACTTTTATTATAGATAGCTAGATAGCTTGACAACTAACTAATTAAGTTAACAATGTAATCAAATCTTAGAAGTCAATTTTCCCCTACATTATTTTATATTTTTCAGTGCGTTTTTTTTAGCTATGTAGGTATATATTTTTAACTGAACGTCCACCCTGGAAGCTCACACGCATATAGGTGCTTATAATATGCTTATAATATAACACCTTCAGTCAAGACGAGTCAAGGGTACGCAGTGAGACCAGTCACAGTGGCGGCTCGGCACAATGACTTCCTAACAAAGATTATGTTATTACGATTAAACGAAGGCAAGGCGTACGAGTTAATTATACAAATGCGTGCCGCCTTGCGCCACTCAGTCGGAACTAAAAAGGACCAGCTAACCTATTTTTTAGCGAAACCTCTAAACCGAATTGTCATTGACATTATTGTACATGACGCCATTGCTCTACATTCTACATTCGCTTAAGACAAAGGCCTGTTTTATCTACTCCTGCGCCAGTAGGGTGAACTGTTAGCATCATACCATAGTAAAATGAGATTTTCTCTTTCTTTTCTCTTTATGTACTATTATGATGATACTTAGAAAAAATTGCACTGATTAAATTTTTACTTTTAATATGTACCTGTTACTGATATTAATTTTATAAGGGTTTTATTCCTTCTTCATTGAACCTGCCTACTCGGTTTTAATCCCTTCCCTGCTTCTCTACTATAATATCTAAATATATATAACTCAAAGGTGACTGACTGACTGACATAGTGATCTATCGACGCACAGCCCAATCTTCTGGACGGATTGGGCTGAAATTTGGCATGCAGGTCGATGTTATGACGTAGGCATCCGCTAAGAAAGGATTTTGATTAATTCTACCCCCAAGGGGATAAAATAGGGGATAAAAGTTTGTATGAAACTTTGTCAATTTTAAACCGATCGGGCTGAGACTTTGCATGCATAAAGCTGTAGCCCACGTGGGGTGAAACCGCTGGGAACAGCAAGTTCATAAATTGAACCGGCTCCGCATTGAATCAAAAATATTCACTGTGATGGATGACAAAAACCAAACAAAAGATGAATATAAAAAATGATCAAAATAAATAACTAAGTGAATAAATCAATAAATGTGAGAACCAAACGTTGCAAACAAAGATTTGCCTATCGATAGGGTCTGGGCCGTTTTAATTATCCCAAAGGACATGAAACAATGGAGCGTCTACACAGGCGCATGCGCAAGCATGTGACACAGATGTCGTCGGGAAGGGAACTGATTTATTAACCATTTAGTGTCCGTTTTTGTGGCCGAGTTTTATGACGGAAGGACTCTGTGTGGGTCAAAGGGACCGTTGTCAGAGAATATAAACATTAGAGATTTGGAGAAGTGAGACACCAAGAGTTTTCGTTATTATTACAGCACATGTCTGTTTTTACATTAGTTAGGATAGTTCAGAGCCACTACGGGATAACGAATGTTTTAGCTCTACACCAGTGTTTCCCAATTAGTGGTACGCGTACCCCCAGGGGTACGTGAAGTTGCATCAAGGGGTATGTGCGGCTATCAGTAAAAACAAGAACAATCTCCAAATATCATTTTACTAGCTGTGCCCCGCGGTGTTACCCGTGGTTTAAGTAGCCTATCTGTTAATCCAGGGTGTCAACTACCTGTATACTGGATTTCCCTTCCACAACATACACATAACATACAAATAACTTTAAGTACCTCTTTATAATATTATATTGTTAATATTGTTATCAGTGTAGATGTAGGTTAATCCCTACCTCCCCACTATATTATTGTAATTCATAAAGGCAAAAGTAACCTTGTATATCTGTCTGTCTGTCTGCCTTGCTTTCACGCCTAAACTACTGAACCGATTTAAATGAAATTTGGTACGGAGATAGTTTAAACCCTGAGGAAGAACATAGGATATTTTTTATCGCGATAAACTGTAGCCCACCCGGGTGAAACCGTGGGTAACAGCTAGTTCTAAATTTCTAAATTAACAAATCAGTAGGTAACCTAAAGTATTAACAGTGGAGTCGCAGTAGAAGGTAGAGTTGCGTGCACAATGCACATCGTTCCCCTTTTGATTCTCTCCCCCTGACAGGAAACGTATTGTATAAATTTACGTGTATATTGTATAACCACGACAGGTGCATCCAATGTGTATCCAGAATTGCAACTGTCTAATTCTTACTTTCCATACTACGATGATCCACCACAGTTTACAAAGATTTTGATAACCTTGTCGTAGGTTCTAGTCTCACCATCACTTACCATCAGGTAAGATTGTGGTCAAATACTAACCTATAAGTACTTTTAAAACTTAAGTACATAATAAAATGTTCTATTATATAGTTCTCTTTTACTCGTACAGTATCTTTTTCCATGGGCAGATCTAATAATATGCGAATTATTTTGGTCTGTTCCCAGTTGTAACAACCATCACCGCCGCCACTGGAGGTTTCTAGTTTAGAAAAAATAAAGATATTCATCATTATCAGGGCCGGATTTACCCTGTCAGGGCCCTTAGGCGATGCAGCTCTCGGGGCCCTTTTTCAAACTTTAGGAAATATATTTTTCCTATCACTTTGTAATTATATTCACAAAGAAAACAAATGAATGGTAATTATGATTAGCTTCATGACACACATTTTCAAACAAAATGTTCGTTCTATAAAAATTGAAATTTTTTCTTGGTGTGTGTGTACGGGGCCCTTTTTTGATGCGGATCCATTGGCAGCCGCCTACTCTGCCTGATCATTCATTACCCTAATAGATTCGCACAGCTGGGACACAGGCCTTGGTTATGAGTGAGAGTATGGGCCACGCTAATCTCCCGCGCTGGTCCCACCATTGCGGGTTATTAGTAGTAGAGGATATTAAGAAGAAGATTAAAGATAATGTGATATTACTATAAAATAAGGCTAAGTATATCTAGCTTCTGCTTAGCCTAGAGCAACGCAGTCAGGCCGCATTATCAGATGTCAGCTCTTCGAGTAGAGTAGCTTTTTCGAATTTCGCAACTCATGCGATTGTTCATGGTTATTGTTTTTGTAACAGTTATTTTATTATTTGAAGTCGATCGTTACAGTCGTGTTGAAAACATGTCGAAATGTTTTCGTCAGTCGGACCGAATGTTCAGACAATGCTGAGAGCTGGTACGAATGGTAAGTAGGCAACGGAAGGAGGCGAGTACAATCGGCTGCGTGTTGCAATAATGCTTTGTCAACGGCATTAATATAATCGATCGATTAAATTAATGAGTAAGCTATACCTATGTAAAAATATTTTACTGTCATTTTTAACGATCTTATGACATACAGTGATCATTTATTTTTTTCTCTCACAGCGGTACCTAAATGATTCAATTTTCTTATCAAAATAAAACGTGTAGGTATGCCAAAAAATCAGGTCCAGTTTCTAAATAGATATGAATGGAACTGTTGGCGTGATTTGTTGATTTTACCCTTGATTATTAGAATGGATTTCGGTCCACTTCATTTACAATATTCAATGTTATGCAACGCTTTGGTGCCTTTTATTTTGGATGATTTCTGTTAAAACGGGCCATTTTTGAGAATTTTGTGACACGGGGACACGAAACTTAAAAGCGGGACCCTCCACTCGCCATCTTCTACTCAAAATCAAAATGTTAACCACTTCTGTATTTCTAGATAGATGTGTGACATTGGACCATCACACGTTTTATTACAAGAAACATAACATAAGTCGAAACATGTCTTACACGTAATGTTGATCGATCTTGCAATAATTGTACCTTTGGCTGCAATAAGTGCCTAATGTGAAAGTTACATAATATGACTACTCCAATTTCAAATGTTGTTTTTTCTCGTATTAGTTGTTTGTAAAATTATCTTTCTAATTACAAGTTTCACGTTACTATTGGTTTAAATTTAATATTCTTCCAATACCTTCTACACTGAGAAAAATAATCTGACCTTCGTTTCTTCTGAGTCTTACTTTCCAAGACCGATTCCTTCCTCATTTTATCTTAGTTTTCCTTCTATATCACAATTCCTTCCCTTTTGACTCAGAAGAAAAACGGTATATCGGAAGGTCTTTTTTCTTCGTGCAATACAGTAGAGAAAGCAACGAATGCCCCAGGTGACTTTGGAAGTGAATGAATTCATTTTTCTCAACTATTCAACTAATTACAATTTGAAGATAGACATTAAAATCAAATATCGCAAAAGCGTGGAACAAAAAAATGGTCACTCATTCACAATGCCCTTTTGACCAACTTTGCAACATCTGTTTTCAACCTTCGTAGAAACAAAACGATATTTTTTATGTTCCGGGTTCAGGGCAACTCCGTTCTCAGAGGTCCAGAAACCCGGAATGCATTATAGCCTATGATTAACATTCCTAAGGAAAGTTCAGTTCCAATGTTTGTAAGGCAGAGGGAGATTGACAACGTGTGGGCTAACAATTTTATTTTCTATCACGGTCGGTTATCATACTGCTCCGCAAGATAATGCTGGTCTAGCAAAAGATGTTAGCCTCGATATAATTACACTATAATCTATCATTATAATACATCCTGTATCGCCTCCTTCCATAGAAGGTTCTACGCCTCCTACGCATAGCGGTCACTACTACTTGTCAACTTTCAAACTGTATCCGACAATTTTTATTGAAAAGTCAAGGTTCTATCGCCACGACGTCGAGTGCAACGTACTTGTTCGCCTACACAATTAGTGTTTGTTGAGTTCCCCATACTCGAAGTGGTGCCTAAAACGTATCTCTTTGTTCCATCAGGAAAGCTAGAACCTAGAATAGTCGCATTTTATATGAGCCAATCAAGACAAATACCGCAAGCTTGCTAGACAGAGAATGTTGTAAAAACCGCTCTCTTTGTCAAAATGCCGCATCCAGTTAT
Source organism: Opisthograptis luteolata (assembly GCA_931315375.2). NCBI lineage: Eukaryota > Metazoa > Arthropoda > Insecta > Lepidoptera > Geometridae > Opisthograptis > Opisthograptis luteolata. The sequence continues at coordinate 11,614,906 of OV928033.1, forward strand.
GGGTCATTTTAGGGCCGGTTTTATAAACGTCCGTAAGTTGTATGTCATACCAAATTGTCAATTTTTGCACGGAAAATTAGTGTCAAAGAAGTTAAGCCTTTTGCAACCTATACCTATATATAGTTCAAAAACGGTAGTGCTGTAATAATCATCGACGACGTAGCATAGCACAAGGATGTCATATAGACGTTAAGTCTTCGTCCTCAGGTAGGACGTCGCAACTGTCATGACGTGGCTAAAAAATTAACTAGAACTTTGAAATGCCACTTTGAAATGTTGACCAATAATTCAATGCCCTACTTCATATGAAAAATCGTGGTAGAGTTATAAATTATCTGTCGTCCTAATGGTGAACTATTAATCTATTTCAGTCAACGAAGAGGCTTCGAAAGCGATACTGTAAAGCATCATTTTAGCGCTACGTATCCTATACATACCGGATATTATGTGCGTAGGCAGCCTTAATGCGTGTTCATTGACATAGCAAAAATGTGACGGTAGTACCACATTCTATACATCCACACAGTCGTCCAACGAAGCCGTCTTAACAAGGCAATCGTGAGGGGTGTGAGAAGCGAGACGCGGGTACGGCGGTGTACCAAGCTGCTACAAGTGGGTACATGATATTCAGGGCTACCGCGTTTTTATTTTTAAATATATTAGGTATAAACATTTAAAATGGTGAGTACGATATGTGCTGTGAAATTGCAAGTCGTCATATAACTTATTTAAAAAACGAAAAGAAGGACAACAAAGTATCTAAGCAACTACCCAACAGGCCTTCGTTTTCTCACCAATTCAATTTCGTTCGCTGATCACAATAAGTTGCAGACCAAAAAAAATTTAATGTTAACCAAAACCTACGGTAGAGGAAAAAAAACATCGTGACGAAACTGGCACGTCCAAGAACCACAACATTCAAGGGCATGCGACATCTGCCGCCCCGCACTAGGCCAGCGTGGGCCCATACTCTCTCTCTCTCTGAGATAAAGCCAGTGTCCCAGCAGTGGGAACGCTGATGATGATAAGTCATCATCATTGATGACTGGAGGTTAAAGTTTTTTTTTCTTTGTTGTTTTTTTTTATATGCCCGCACAATCACATACATATGCTCTGACCCCTAACTAGGTTTCCCTGTATCTAGGGTATCAGAAACTACGAGGATCGGGGATCCACAACACCCAGACACAGAACAAATACTAGCGCTTTTTTTTTTCAATGCACAAATATTTGTTCTGTAGCGGGAATCGAACCCGCGACCTCCCGCTTTACAGTCGGCTATCCGCCGATCTATAGAAAAGTATAACTATATGTTTGGAATTGAATATAATAAATACTGATAGTTGTAATGGGTTGCTAGATACTTCTACTTGCACACTGTGTCCGTTGTTGCGGTTGGCAACTCTGGCAGTGTAATAGGTCTAGAAGGAAGCGGCAAGGCACTTGGTTCACTGTTTGGTTTTTACACTGTGAAGGTAACACAACACAATGCTGTTCATATCTGCGGCACGTTGATCTGATAGATTCACTCATTATGTTCCGAGACCATTCACAGTCAACTAATGCCCGGTTTAAATAGTGCCAACAATAGAAGTTCTGCTATCAAATCCTACTAATATTTTAATCGTGAAAGTTTGTGAGTACGGATGTATGGATGTTTGTTACTCTTTCACGCAAAAACTACTGAACGGATTTGAGTGAAATTTGGAATGGAGCTAGCTGGATCTGAGGAAAGTTTGTGTTGTGAAGATGGTTGCTCAATCACTCAAGAATAGTAGAAACGAAATTTGATATGGAGATAGCTTATACCCTGGATTAAAACATAGGCAACTTTTTATCCCGGAAAAAGGTTCCTGTTGATAAAGGACAGACGCGGGGCGCATCACAACATATCCCTTACAGCGAAATGAGCATTGACATTTTAAGATTATTGTTTAATTATCTAAGACGAATTACTTATTTGTAAATTACGTGACGCAAAAAACGCGACTCACTACTCGCATAGGTAATTAGTTAATTACGCTCGTTTGACCTCAGTCTATGAAGAATGTATTGCCTATTTTATGCGAAAACACGGAAATCACAATCTACTCTAGCTACTGGCAGGCCAGAAGCTTGCATTGTGCGAAGTGTCGGATTGCCACGACTGGTCTGGTCACGCGTTAGCGATTTCGGAGGCTTTTGTTTTGTTAACACTAGTCTCTGCATGCGTATCGTATCGTATGATTAGGTACGTTTTTAGGGTTCCGTACCCAAAGGGTAAAACGAGGCCCTATTACACTGAGAAAAAATTCTGACTTTCCTTCTTTACCTTCCAAGACGGATGGTCTTCCTTATTTTATATTAGTATTACTTCTGAATCACAATTCCTTCCCTTTTGACTCAGAAGGAAAACGGTATTTCGGAAGGTATTTTTTCTCCGTGATACTAAAACTCCGCTGTCCGTCCTTCTGTCACCAGGCTGTATCTCATGAACCGTGATAGTTAGTGGAAATTTTCACAGATGGTGTATTTCTGTTGCCGCTATAACAACAAACGGAATAAAATAATTGTTAAGGGGACTCCCATACAACAAACTTGTTTTTTTGTCATTTACATAGATAACTAGTTGTTCCCCGCGGTTTCACGGTGAACCTTTCACCCGCGTTGGCATGATGATAAAATGTATCCCATGTCATTTAAATCGGTTCAGTAGTTTAGGCGTGAAAGCGAGACAGACAGATAAAGTAACTTTTGAATTTATAATATAATAATATATTAAGTATGAATATGGATGGTATGGAACCCTTCGTGCGCGAGTCCGACTTGCACTTGTTTACTCTAAATAGGTTCAGCACGAGTCCGTGACTAAATAAAGTATAGTCTAAAACACTTCATGGACACACAGCTTTGTGCTTGAACGACGCGAAATGGAGCTGTCATGACATCAATTAACTAAAGCCATCGGTACCATGCCTAAAGGGACTTCTTTTCATAATGTATTTTAGTTATTAGTTTAGGTTTATTTGTTTTTATTTTATTGTTATAATAGTATATAATTAAATAAATAAATATTTTATTAACTAAAGTGAGGTTAATCTAATATATATTTACATATGTATATATATATATATATAAATAATGCTTTGTTAGTACGCAAATACACAGTTTTCTCAATCACCACCAACCCCAATCAACTTCCTGTTAGGGGGTAAATACCCTTGGTGATTGTGGGTGGCGAAAATGTTAAAACATATATTACTGTCCTTTTCTAACGCATGAGGACTTCTGAAAACGTCTCAAAATTTCAAGGATTACGTTTTAAAATATATTTTTGTCGGCTCTATTCCTGGCTTTGAAATTCCAAATAAGTACATTTATGTAGGTATTAATAAAAGAAAATTGCAAACATTAGCCAAATGACGCAGTTTTAGGGTTTTTCCTTTTTTTAAGCAGTGACACGGACCTTCGTTGGTCTCTTCCCATACAAACACGGCGTTTTTACCCAATGTACACGGCCGGCTCAAAATTTTTATTGGCAACTCTGGTACAGCAGTAGAATTGATATGCCCAAACATACAACCCAGCGTCAGAATAAGGTCAGTTCACCGACCACTTGTTCATGTACTATGTTTTATGTACTCAAACATCATCTCAATTGCAACATTAGTTAAACTTTTAATTCCTAGACAGGGTATGAGAACCGCCAAACGAGGTCATTTTCAGACAAAACTTTTGGTATGAGTTAGAAGCTTTTGGCGATTTAATCGTCGCCACTTACTACCGCCAATCTGTGGGCTATCTCTAGTTGCGTATCGTAAATGTTATATACAGTTAATTTCGGTGATCAAAAATAAACAGCTTACCTGCCTCATCTTAGAAAACTTGCCTTCTACTATGGAAAAAAAAACGTGGCGAACCTATAAAAATAGCTATAGATAGCTATAGATATTATAGTGTAACCTTTTAGAGATAATGGTCTCGATTCGGTTTTGCATTCTCTAAAACTAAACTAAGTTTGACAGGTCTAAACGTAATGCTGTCCTTTTTTTACTTCATTGGTTAGAAAAAGACAGCAATACTATTAGACAAGTTTAATACTACCTACTAAGTGACTAACTAAATTTAGAAAGTTACACAACCTATAAATTCGGCGCATCCGGTTCGGTGCTAGATAAGAAAGTATTTTTGAAAATATATAGGTTCAAATGAAGCGTTAAATATTGTATAGAATTTTCATTTTTCTATATATCTTACATAAATTTACACAGACAAAATAATAACTACTTAGTAATTAAAGGAAAGTATTAACATTTGGATATTACGTTTTATTGCGATATACTGCAGTCCACGCGGGTGGAACCGCGGGGCACAGCTAGTCTAAAATAAAATCGAAATCTACCTGCTAGCTTGTGCTGTTGGCTTTTGGCTCGAAGCCTGATTGTGACATCATTTTGTTCATAGAATGTATACCAAAAAAACTTTTTGGGGAAGCAGAAACTACGAAATATCACTCGTCGGCGACTCATTTAGGCAATAATCTTGCGCGATACAACATAAGAGCTTTTAACTAAAGCCACACTCTGAAAGCGAATTGTTTGCAATAACTAACCAGCACTACTTGACCTTTCATGTTAACAACTATAAAACGGCCAAGAGGCCTAGTATTTTAGGTACCTACCTAATTTAATGTTATCTGCAATACTATTTACTAAGATGATATATGATGATGATATCTATATGTGATGTTGATGCTCTAAACGGTTGAGTCACATTTGCAATTAGTAGTATATATAAAAGTGACATTATATTAGTGTTGTAATACTTCCCTATAAAAACGTTAGAATTTAAGTTTTTGCACCACATATTCCTAAACATTAAAAATATCAGGGTATACAACATAATACAACCAACTACACACATACCTATTGTATGTAAATAATTGGACCGACTTATTTGTCCTTACCAGGCTGATAAATAAGCCATGACCTTTGGTATTTAATAATATTACTGATATTGCAGTCCATCCCCAGCTGGTAGAGTTTATAAATCAAAACTATATCACTTACCTACCTACTTACTATTGACGAGATGACGAGGGATCACTCACTCTCACCACAAATAAATCGCTTATCAAATTCAATTGTCAACTGATGTGGCACAATGGGCGAACAGCCGACTTCGAAGCATGGGTCGCGGATTCGATTCCCGCTACGGGACTTACATTTGTGCATTAAAATTTGCAAGTACCTATACCTACTTATTCTGTGTTTGGGTGTTTTTTGATCACTAATACACGTAGTTACGGATACCGTACCTATAGATATAATGAAATAAAAATAAAAAATGCAAGTTCGGAAAGTATCCTTTAGATTTTTTTAGACACGATTCTGAATTTGGAAACACATATTTAATTTGACAAACCAGCTGCTCAATCACGGAAGTTTCCGCCACCTTTTTGCTCTCGGAAAACGTTTCCGCGAAGCAAAAATGACGTCGAATCCGACACGGAAACTTTCCGAGTGAATTATACTCGTAATCGCACTGCTGAAGTGCCTGACTTGGGGGGGTTATCCATTTGGGATTTTTGGGTTATCCGTTATCCATTAGGGATTAGAAAATTATATGTACGGTATGTACTTATGTCATTGTTTAGGCTTTACTATTTTAATTTTTGTTTAGGTAGTAAGCAGGTAGCCTAGACAGACAATTCTGTTTTTGTCTACTTATCTTTATCTCTTTACTTGGATTAGCTACAAATACCTAAGTAAATGGGTTTGTTTCTTATTTAACTGCATAAATCACATTGTCTCTCACAGAGGCATCTCAAACATTTTAATAAATTAAATATCGCCTACGTGACATTTTGGTATGACATAAGAATGTACATCCATTACATTTACTAATTTCAAGTTCAAGTTGATGGCCACCAATCTTTTTCAATTGCAATTTGCACTTTATTATAGAGAGCAGAAGACCGATAGAAGAGAAACAACGGTGTTGAATAAGATAAAATGTTATGTTGGCGGATGATAATGATACGCTTCACTATTTGTTTCGTAGGTACTTTATCAAAACTATTTGACAAATGGATTCTTCGAGCTCGATTATGAATATGATTTCTGCGGAGATTAATAATGTACACCAAAAAACTTGGGTTCGGAAGTAGGAGGCAGCTATTCGCGCAGTCAGACGTCGCAATGTTAATACTGGAAACTAAAATAAAATTGCTGTAGACTCACTACTATTAGGCTCCTTACAGTCAACAACTCGTTCAAAGGTGTACGTTTTTTCAACAAAATCCTAAGTGAAATTCAAGACTTGTCGATAGCAAAATTGCAAGTCCGTAAGAGAAATCTTATTAGTAAAGCTTATTACTTTTTATAAAAAGCCTATTTAGATGACAAAACGAACGCGCCCAAAAAATTACCTGCCGGGCGTTTCTTGCCTGTTCTTTTCCCGGCGTAAGGTGGTTGGAACAGGCGTAGCTAGTCTTAAGTTTGACGTTTTAAAGTGATCATATTATGTATCCTATTAAATAAAGAAATTTGAACTTCAACTTGAACTTTTCTTCACCTAAACTGAGGAGGGAATGCTATAAAGAACGCGTTCAATTTATTTGAAAGGTTCACTCTCTTACCTGAAATTCATACCCATATTCCGGAATCCTAAGACTATCATTCTATACTAGACAGCTTGAGCACCATGCAGGCCAGGTAGGTGGATTGTCAGGGACATCACGGGCTACCTTATCGCCCTATTGCGTAACTACCAAGCCTTTCTCGTAGGAACTGGCCCTTTTGAGAAAATAGCAGTAGCCATAGCCAGCAGTATCCAGCATTTTACTATTTTGCCATCAAGTTATTTACGTGTACAGTGGCAATAAATACAGGCAATTAAGATCTTAAGCTTGTGTTGAAAAAGTGTTAAATGTGAACTCGTTTAAGTCGACGACCTTCACTATAGCCGGTAAAGGTATAAGTATACAAATAGGTATATCAAATAAATATCTTCACGCTAGATTTAATGCAACTTTTACTTTAAAATAACAAAGGTATGGAAATTTTTTTTTATACCTGCTATTTAACACAACAACTATCGAAAAGTTGGCCAGATATAAATATGAATAAATATAGGGGGACCATTGCACACTAATTGACCTAGCCTCAAAACTTGTGTTAAGCATATCGATCCAAAATCGCGAATAACGGATCAGGATCGATTATTAACTCCGGGCGTAAGTCGTACGCGTTACCGTTCGACCACCACCACCAGCGCTCTTACCTATGTTACATCTGTCGTTTAAAGTTGTATTCCGTCTCAACATATAGGTATATCGATATTGCCTAAGTAAGTCGCGTCACTATCGCTAGCAATAATAATATAATTGGTGTTAACTAGCGGTATCTTCTAGTTTCGTGCTGTTAACACCTGCGTGCTCGCTGGACCCACACGCCGCGCCGCCGTTGATTGGTCAACGGTAAATATCATTGTATTGCTTTTTGGAAACCATTGACACACTATCCGAGGAAATACGGACAAATGACTCAAGAAACACTATAAAAGTGGTACAATAAGTCCAGCGTTCAAGTGTGACAAATATACAGATACCGGATATACTTGCTATGTAAAATGTATAATCATATATTATAAGTATGTAGTTGTATTGGGAAAGTGACCTATTGATGGCGCAACTAAAAATTCAAAACATTAAATATATATACATAATTATATTGGCAATATTTATGTAGCGCATATATAATAATAAATTACTAATACTTAATTTAAGACAATTGACTTTACATTAAGCAAATGACTGTAAGTAGTTAAATAATAAGATTTCATTGCCTATGTAGATAAGTCTTAGTTATCATTAAGTAAATCATTTTACAGATGCCAGCCTCACTTGAGAGCCAGTTTCCAATCCAGGTGTAGCGTGACGCCATCTTCGACCACATCGTCACTTAACATCAACTTCCTCCGTAATTTCTTGAAGAATCATTTTTTGATAATATTTATCCTCTATCTTGAGATAAGCATATAGATGAGATATCAAAGAAATGAGGTCAATATTTCGGTATTATATTATTGAGTTGGCCACGAATAAACTAAGTAAGTACGTACATGTACATATATCTCATGACCATGACAGTTTATAAACGTACCTATAGGAATCTATGCAGGTTTATATATTATATACTTACTCGCAATATACTTGCAGTGACCGTACGTACGTATATTCTTAAAAGCTTTTCTCACAGTATGAATGGCTATGTCTACCACTACTGGTTGAATAGTCGGCGACCGTGGCGCCCCGAGTGAGCGAAGGTCGACTGGCACTTTACCATTTTCCGCCATGTGGCGTCATATGGACACGAAACACTGCCCACATAATCCTAAGTCATATTAAAATTCCGAAAGCTGTCATGTTTCTGCTCAAATCTTGCCAAAATAAGAAACAGACCTAATTGAGTTTAATGTGTAGTGTTTGCTGTGTATCGAGACAAGACTATTATCGGTGGCAGTAAGCGCCACAAAAATAAATATGCTAATCATCTAATATCATCTTTATGCTATTTTAAGTAAGTATGTATGAAATTCAACACCTAACTTTTATTTTAAATAGGTTATGAGAGGAAACCGGCATGTCCAAGAACCACAACATTCAAGGGCTCATGACATCTACCAACCTGCGCGGGCCAGCGTGGTAAATTATAGCCTACTTTTTCTGAAAGAAGGATTGTGCTCCAGCTGCGGGAGCGTAATAAGCTGATGGTGTGAGAGCTCAGCCTAATCCTATTAATTTCCAAAAGTAATTTGAAAGCTCAATGAAAGGATCAGCTCAACAAAAAGTATAGTACCTTAAGGTGTACCAGTAATGGTGTACAAAATAGAAAACATTGCACCGCACTTGTGGGCCAAAGGATTGCAAGCAATTTAACAATGCACAAGCAGGGTTTGCGCTTGTTTATAGTACTCGTAGTACCTACTCTTTGCAGCATAGCTTTGTTTGTCAAACTGGTTCTGTCGTTGCTTGGTGATAGTGACGTCATGCATCGGGCTGCCCTGCCTGTCGACAGCAGGTATATTTAGCGTTACGGGTTCCAACTGCGAATCTGAGTGGTCATTTAGACATTGCTGTCGCACGGACCAGCTCTAGGTTGTGTGGTGCTCGAACCTGGCCCTGAGACATGTTAGGGTATGACCGAGTACCTCCTATTAAGGTATGTTTCATATTAATTTATAATGAAACGCCTATTTGGTATGATTGCAAATTATTTGCATCAAAGTCGTCAGGTTTCTGTTCTGAAATTAAATCTGACTGTCTCAAGGAAAACCTCAAATTTTGAGTCAGAATCTAATGATTTGTGCAACTTACGGAACAGCTCTAAAGTCAATAATGTACCTTATTTACTGCACGCCAAGTACGCATTTACTTTTACAGTTTTTTGATGGTTAACCAAAAATGCGCAGAAAACGGACATGTTGGAGAATTTGACGGCACGTAAAAGGATAAGGAAAACTGGCACGGCTTACGTCCAGAGAACCACTGGGCACAGACTGCAGGGCAAGGAGAAGAAACAGAGATGTATACCTACTGTATACTTATTACTTACTGCAAAGTAAGATACTGCTATCCTTTGAATGGAAAAGAATCACACTGTGCATAGGTATCACGTTTTTAGACGGAAAGGAATCAACAAAAGTTGTGTGATGAAAACAGACTGCAACAGGACTAAGAAAACCTTATTTTTCTGAAAAAATAGGATTAATGAAAATTTCTCGCTGCATGTTTTGTTTTGTTTTTATAAGAGTCAGTTGAGTGGCAATTATTCTGTCGAACTGTCTTCTTTACGGACAATTTAATTTACAGTAATAAAAAAACTAGCAGTGCATAAACGCACAGGTATTTAAATAACTTGTCTTTTTATTGTCATGCTCTAATCAGATCCTTCGAAGCATTAACCGCTTTGTTTTTACTTTCAACTTCCCGTTGCGTCGTCCGTATCGCATCGTCACAGTATTGTGTTTATATATTGTAATATTATATGTAAGTATATTACTTTCGTTGATCTCAATTGCATCAGTGAAAGTTACGTCAAATACGTACGATACAATCGACAGACTTTAGTTACTCCGCATTTCAATTTCTATGTTTTGAATTTATTATATAATGGATATAAATAACAAAATAAAAACACTTAACTAAACCTTAGAATATAAAATAAAACTACCTATCAAACTAAACAATACAACTACTTAATCTAATAAACCAATACCATGCAGTGGGCAACGTCCCCAAAATGCTGGCTGCATTGCTGCGTTGAATGGCAATGCTTATCCTTAATGAATATTCACACTAATAATAGTAAAACGAAAGGTTGTGAATGAGTGAGTGTACTCCAAATCTGTGGAGTGTGTTGTGCGTTTTTTTGTTTCTTCACTCTGAAACGCCTTTGACTCAATGGATTTGTGTGAAACTTGAAATAAAATAGTTAAATCCGGTGGCACAGCGTGGATTAACTAACACATACGCTGCTGTTTATACTAGAAAAAGGTTCTTGCATAAAACGAGACGGGTGTAAAGGTAAACGCAGGTTGCAACTAGTGAAGGAATGTGCTACTAAATAAGTACAAAACCAAGTATGGATTGGCGGTGGATTTCATTAGGACTTTATCATCACATCTCGTTCTTCCGGAAAACTGCTAATTTCTATGCGATATCTCTGCTGCTAATCAGCATTCATAGGTAGTTCTGGTTTAATGAGTATGTAACTAAGACATGCAGTGCATTTACAGGCACATAAGGCATAATGCCTTATCACTTATGCCTCAAGGCAGTGGATGCTAAGCATTGCTACTTCGTACAAATTATAAGGTAATCCATTTTTAAAGGCGATCGTGTTGGGCTATTCGCTTATTATACGAGTATGTCCTCTCGTAGTATAACAAAATAGTTCAAATGCTTTACTTTTCGAGACACATTCAAGTGAAACTCAAACAAATTACTAGTTACGAGTTCAGCTTCTCTTTTAGTTTCTTTTTGAACGTATAATTTCTTTTGCTTATATTATCTTAGCTATCTTTTAATTCCGCACTTAGCGGATTGCGGTAATCTAGAAGTGGTTGTTTCAAGTTATTAGCATTTTTTATTGCCTAAGATATTATGCAAGATGCGGCAACCCATATTGGTGCTCAATATCAGATCCATCTACTTGCCTTATTAACATTGGTTTTTGATGGAGGTAAAGCTGGGCTGGTGGTTTTAATTTTATATGGCATTGCCTTACATGGCTCAACACATAACGTCAGTACAGCATTAGTTAAAAAAACTACAATAATGCTTAGGTACATGATCGTAGGTGATTTTTGTCTCACGGATGTACCTAATTTTAGATATGCATGGATAGGTATTTAAAACCTGTAGATAAATAGTAAATGCCAATCAGTAAAAGGAAGTTGAGAGAAAGTTTATGACAAACCAGCTTGACTAAAAGCTAAACGCATATTTTGCCGCACTGTGCGCACGGCACGCGCTGCGCCTATAACTTTATCAAGCTGTACTTCATAATAAGTAATAAGATCCTAATATAGGCACAGAATGGTGTCGATTCGGTTTTGCATTCTCTAAAACTAAACTAAGTTCGACAGCTCTAATAGTATTGCTGTATTTTTCTAACCACTGAAGTAAAAAAGACAGCATAACTTTTAGACCTGTCATACATAGTTTAGTTTTAGAGAATGCAAAACCGAATCGACAACATTGTCTTCAAGGTAAAACAAAAGATTATTTATTAGAAATGATTAATAATGTATTTACGTACGGAACGTAAGTATGTATACAATTAATGTGGTTTTTTATCTCCCCACACCTAGTCCCCACTTCAACTCCGCAGGCGCATGTGAAAATATCTTGCGTGCATGTGGCGCGTGCGATGCAGCTAAATGTACGTTCAGCTTTATTTAATAAGCAGTTGTAGGTTCTTGTTTTAGCAAATCGAAAGAAGAAAGTATAAGAGTACTTGACCACTTTATATCTATAGGAATTATGAAATGTTAGATCAATTTATGGTTCGCCCCGATTTACTTGACTACGTGGAACTGTTAACACGTGGCAAATATTTTTTACCATTCTGCTTTTAAACAGACAATACTCAATAATGGTTAATATATATAAGAATCAAAGTCCTGACTGACTGATATCAACGCATAAACCGCTGGACGTAGAAACTTGAAATTTGGAGGGTATGTTTGTCTTGATGCATAGGGGTGTAATATGAAAGGATTTTTTTACCACCTTACACGACTGAAAATATTAGTTAATCATAGGACACGAAACCGCCTAGTATCAACATTTACGTCATATAAGTATAAGTATAAGTATATGTACATACTTACCTAAATATGCTTCCCCTCTACATTTTTATATTAAAACTTTGGGACCATTTGAAGGTCTTAACTATTTCTATTAAATATTGACGTTGTGCGTAATAGTGCGTTTGTCACACGATGCGCACTCGCAGCATCGGCTTGACCTTACGCCGCTCGGTAGAGAAAGCCGGCCGACTGTCGAGTATAATTTGCACATTAAACAAACCCATGATTGTCCGTTGGATGCCGAGACTGGTCGGACAGAATCATGTCTATTATGGACTGTTTTTTTTTACTCCTTTTGAATTATTTAAAAAAATATGGCTAGCTCTATGATTGGCAACATCGCAAAAAGAGCGGTGCTGAAACAGGCTAGACGTTTTTATTAATCCTATTTAATATTATAAATGCGAAAGTTTGTGTGTGTGTGTGAATGTTTGTTACCACGTATCGCCGTCACTACTTAACCGATATTGATGAAATTTGGAATGGAGATAGCTTATACCCTGGATTAACACATAGACTACCTACTTTTTATCCCGGAAAAAGGTTCCTACGGGATAACGGGAAGACGCGGGTGAAACCGCGGGGCGCAACAAGTTAATAATGTTTTTTATTTTCTTCATTTTGGTTCGACTCAAACTGCGACTCTACAAAGTCTTAAAATATTTTTTATATAAGGTCGTCTGCGAAGTGTGTAACTGAGTAAATAAGTTTATCAAATTGTATACTTACCTATAATATATAATGCAAAACACAACAATAACGATGGTAGTAACGATGATAGTGCTGAGTCTTGAGTTCTGGAGCAGTCATTGATCTAAAAGATTTGTTAGTATGTACAATTTTATTGGTTTTGCGATCGACTTTATATTACTTAGTGTAGCTTAAGTAGTATAGTTTAAGTATGTGTGTGTAGTTTAAGTATGTGTATGTACGTAATTACTTATTTTAATTTCTTTACTAGCGGCCTGTAAAAAAACCATCAGATTTTCCTCTTGTCTTGTTACACAGCTGAAGATCCCCAGTTTTTCTTTCTTTGCGTTCTTTGATCTGGAAGCGACTAATATTTTTGACTAATGACTACATTCTGTGGTAGGTATACTTAACTTTTAAGTATGGTAAAACAGTATAAAAAAGAAAACATGCGAAAAGTCTGAAGAAAGAAACTATGAAGAGCCGATTGGTGATTATTGTTAATGATGATTTATGATTATTTAATGATTATTGTTTTGTGTTTTTAATTAATTGATGTAATTGGTGTTTCCGTTTAAATTAAATAAATAAATAAATGAAGATCCACTTTCCAGTTTTCACGCAGGCAAACCTAATATGTTATTTTGTTTCTTGCCCATCATCACATCCCGCCCTCATGCTGGGGCCATACTAACTGGAAATGCCGTTAAATAGCGCGATGATTGACGTTTGACATAAGTGTGGCCACGACATTTGACAACGGCATTCACATTGGCGTTTGACGTTAGCCGATAACTCAATCAAGTGCATTAACGTTGACCGTTCAAGTGTCACTCCACTCACATAATAGGGTATTACACCCATTTTTAAAGAGTGTCTCAATTAGATTTTATAGTACTAGTGAACCGCTGAAAAATTAACAAAATTTTATTCAATAGTTATGTGCCATAAAATGCATTTAAATGCATTATCGAATTTCGCGCGTAATTTGTTGAAAACGCTAGTCGCAGTTGACGCCATATTGCTCTGGTCATGACGTCAGTCGGATATGTAAACAAAAGGTACGCTGATAGTACACAGATGACACTTCTTTCGTATGACATAATAACATGGCGACTGCTATTTAAATGGTGTCAATGGCGTTTTCAAACAGATTAAAAAAGCTGAAACTTTTGAATTCAATTTTAAAATTTTGTTTGCTATTTGATGAACTAAAACTATCGATTTCCGACTGCTTTTTGCCTACGCTATCTCAATAATATGTTTTTAGAATTTCTCACAAATGGAGTATTAATTATTATTAACGCAATATTTATGGCGATAATAGGCCTTGACATTTCCCTTGTCGTTGACCTTAGTGTGGCCCCAGCATAAGTAATAATTATTTTATTTATATTGCAAACAAACATTTGGCGATGACAAAAATACCTTTTTCGCACAGATGCCATTTGTGACTGAACCAAGCGAAGCCTAACGAAAACACCATGTGGCCCGCCGCCCTACACATTCCCGGCCCTAGCAGGAACCGGTCACAATATCGTTCAGTAGAACGTGTCAGCGGGTTTCACACGTACACACACACACACGCTCGCGCAGTAAGGATAAGTGAAAGCAATCTGTGCTGGCGCACGCGATCTCGTACGGTACGACACGACAAATCAATCTATTTTTAAACGACTTCAAAAAATGAGGAGGTTCTCAATTTGGCCGTATTTTTTTATGTTTGTTACATCAGAACTTTCGACTGGGTGAACCGATTTTGATGATTTTTCTTTTATTTGAAAGCGGGTGCTTCCCATGTGGGCCCACAATTTGGTACAGTTCTGACAATGTAATTCATGAGAAAACCTTTTAAGTCGGTTTTATGCTTGCAAAGTTGCTTGTTATATGGTCAAAAATGTTGGTCACAGATTCGTTAACCCAAATCACAAGCATTCATTTTTGATCCACATTGGTTGCATTGCAATGACCGGACTTTAACGATAACGTCGTTCACGATGTTTAATAATAATACTCGTATAAGTATTGGTTTTTACTTAGGTAATATGTAAGTACATGTCTTTTATTTCATACATTATTAACTAAGAGTTCATTGTACATAATAATATAAACATATTGTAATATTATCTTAGAGTTAGCGAGTTTAGAGGCTCTGGCGCCATTTTGTCGTGATCTGCATATGTAAGTACGTCTTTTATTTTATACATTTTATTATTGTCATAATTTATTAAATAAGAGTTCATTGTACATTTATACATATTGTACATATTATATTCTAGAATGATGCTCAAGTGCAGATCAATACTTGAATAGCGATTGAGTGAAATATTTGTATGAGATAACTGACTCAAATCTGTGATTACTGCTTGAGCATAATTTTAGAATACCGGCCTGAGCGTCTGTCTGTACATCGTAGCTCCTAAAAGGATGAACCCATTATATTTTTTTAGGGATGTGATAGAGAGTTTTCTCAGCTACAGTTGCTATTTTTTTTTTTAATTATGGTCTCTATCAGCCGTAGCTTTCAAAACTTCGGAGTACCTACACTAGCCACACTAAACTCTGTTCATTGATGTGCGAGAAAACATAACAATGTAGATCGCGTGTTAGCAGGCGCTCTACAACTCGCGCCAAGTAGAAGAAGCAGAGGACCTCAAAAGGCGCAAATATGGTAATCTCAACAGTGGATACATATTTGAGCCTTTTGGGGTCGAAACGCTTGGACCGTTGGGACCGGGAGCGAAATCGTTTTGTTTTAGTGTTTGTTTTATAGCAGAAATAGAAATACGTCATTTGTGAAAATTTCAACTGTCTAACTATCACAGTTTATGAGATACCAAAATAAAAACCAGGATAAATTGGTGATAACTAATGTTAAAGACGAGGCCTTCAAAAAAAATTGTACATCTCAATAAGCGTAGCGGTTCTGCTTGCTCCACACGATGCTATGTTTCATTTTATACCATACAAATTTTCCAAATATGGCCTGAGACCAGTTTGTACGGAATAAATGTGATTTGTGACTTTGTGTAGAATACACAAATATACTGTGACTGGACCCTTATCCAGTTACTGCGGAACGAACTATAGTTAGCTCTTAGCATATTAATAAAATCACTTTTTATTAATTTATTACTAATTTATAAACAATGAAAAGATTATAAAAGCGGTCATTAATGATTATACTTTTACCTATAACAAGGGATCGCGTTATAGTCGTCATGCGAAAAGTCTATTATTTTGACTTTGCGTCTGGAAAATTAAAACTAAATTTATTTACTTAGACTATTCACTTATAAGTTATAAGCTCTAGGTAAGGTAGGTAGCACTTATATGCCTTTTTTGCTTCTTTTGTTAAAAATACTGTGGGAAAATCTTTTAATTACAAATTATGTTTAGTGCTTAATATTATATTATAGTTACCTCCTCATACCTGCTAAATCTATTGTGATTGTCTGTTTAATTTGCATAATATTTCACACATTTATACGTATTTAAGTATAATTAAAAAAATAATGTACCTTATATACTAATTTGTTAACCTTTACGTTCGTCCTTCTTCACGCAACATAGGCCAGATATAGTAATGACCAATTAATTACGTCTTGCACCTGTTTTTACTAAATTGAGGGCACCCGACCTCACAAAGTTACATTCACTGGTAAAGTCCATCGCCCTTATATTTTTGTTTGAGGACAAAGTTTTGCAATGGCAACTTTGGAAGGCATTGCTTACCTCTATGATATCAAAGCAAAGAGCAGTAAACGGAGGTTAAATTAAAGCAATGTAATGTCAGCTCGCCACTCGCCAGGGCGGCACTGCGGCACGGCCGGGCGGGGCGGTGGCAGCGCTAATGCACGCCAGATTTTCGCATAATGAGAATAACCGAGAATTGTTCATTGTTCCGATTGTTTCACTCACCTTGGGTCAGAGCCGGCGCGAGAACTGCGCTCCAAATAAAAAGGCAAACACACACTAACATTTTGCAATTAGAATGTCTAATATTTGAAAAATATTTTGGAATAACCGTCACTCGCTCATGGCATCACGCACAAGTCACAACACACATTACACACGAAAAGAAAACAAGCTACGGATTTAAAATTCCGCGCGAAAGTAAAAGTTTGCCATTTGTTTTCGAACGCAAGCTCGTGGAGGGTACACTCGCGCGCAGAGCGTCTGTCTGACGTAAGGTAGCGGCTGACTGTGGCTGGTGGCTGGCACTGACTGGCGAGCTGCCCCCACTGCTGGCTGACCGCCTTTCACCGTTACAATTCGTAACCAGAAAGACTGCGTTGAGCAAGGCTGTATGACGATTGACATTCAACAAAAACGGCCCTTTTGCTAAACGGAAATAGCATGTTCACGCGGCTGTAATAGTCCTGGGAGAGGCTGAGGCCAAAGAGCATTATAATCACTAAGCTCTGCATTTGGCTAAGGTTATTTTACGTTCATGTAAGGGGAAGGGAGATACATAGTAAGTTTATTGCTGCGATAGTTGTAATGGAGGCTTGAATTTCAACATACCATTAGTAATCCAGGCGAGCACTAGAAAATCCCCTATATATACCTACTTAAATGCTCTAAGCGAGATTAGGCCTACGGATCGCAAGCCGACGTCAGTACCCTAAGCTATCTTTACTTCTAAATTAAAATCCTCACAATCTACATATCTTACTGGTATATCAGAAAGCGTTTTTTCATTGTACTTTCAAAGCAAATAAGATCCGTTTTTCTACCGCAATCAGAGGTAAAAGTAGGTAAGGAAATTAAATTAAAGACGATTTGTCGAGCGGAAAAAGCTTTATTCTATTGTGAACGCGTTAAAAGTCATAAAATTACATCATTTAACCAACTCAAAGCAGATTGATATTGGTGAAGCCGTTAGAAAACTAAAGGACTTCATCATCACCATTCTGCCTGACTTGCTTACCTATCACTTTTCATTTCGTATCGCTGTATGGTTTCGAATATCAATATCGAATCAAATAACAGGTCGTATCACATAATACAGTAGATACTAGGTATGTAGGTACTATGTACCAACACCAGGATCGGAGCAACGCCGACGATTCAAATGATCGCGTATACGTATCTCGCGTATCCATATCACAATGTATCACACCCATAGCGAATACGATACGCATCAGCCAGACGATACGATACAAAAAGAAATAAGTCTGCTTTACAGTTCTACCTTAGCATCTATTTAATAAATAATCTTCTTCGATCTAATTGAGTATATCATATAAACTACTAAATACTGAGCTATTCCCACGTAAGTAAAGTATTTTCAGAAACCTAATACATAATGAGATCGACTACAAGTCAAAGTGACCAAGGTATATTTAGACACTGACATTACATTTCATTTTACATTTTACCAATATTTTTTTAAAATATAATTATCAAATACTTACGTTAGTCTTAAGATCAATGTAAATGTTACATAACTTATAGATTATTACTTATACTACAGTATGTTTAATAAATTTAACACATACATACGTTGCCTAGACACCAAATGCATTTAATTGCTCTACATAAGCGACTGTAAATTATGTTATCTGTAACAGTATATAATAATTTGATAATAAAATTGACACATAAGATTCTAAATGAGTATATATGTATTCAATCACTAAATACTGAGCTATTTGAAAGAAAAAGGAAGAAAAAGAAGAAAGTATTTTTGGATATTCAAATACTGAGATCGACTAGAGGTCAAAGTGACCAAAGTATAAGTAAGTATTTGTATATTTAGACACCGATATTACATTTCTTAACTATTTCTTAAATAATATTATCAAGTACGTTTTTATTAAGATCAATGTATGTAAGTTTTATATTGGTTATTAAAAATACGTATAATAATAAATATATACTATAACAATGAACTAAAATACCTAAACTAATAACTACAATAATATTTATATTATTAAAACTAAAATTAACACATTCGTTTCCTAGACGTCAATTGCATTTCAATGCTCTACAAAAGCAATTGTAAATTATGTAGGTAATCTGAGATAGTATATGATCATTTGATAATAAAATAGACACTCATATATTCTAGAAAAAATAATGTACCTTTAGGTAATTGAGATATATCGTCCCGAGCTTTTCATTGAAGTAAAGTAAGTAGATTAAAAAAGTACGATCAAGATAATTTGAGCGCTAAAGATTGTGAGTTTATGACACAGGTATAGTTATGGTATGGAAGAGGCCTGAATGAGGGTTTCCCAGAGCCTCCTTTCACAGAGGCAATATGGGACCAGCTTCTATCACATAATAAAGAGCTCGCTCGGCTCCTCGCTGTTTAACTCGATGTGCTGTTAGATCTAGGTTAAATTATTATTTACCCAATAAGAGTAAGCTGCTGTTTTAACTCTTACAAAGTCATGAAAAGCTCATTGACGAGAACTATTGCAGTTAATGCAGTTGCGAAACTCACAAGAAAGTGAGTATTTTAAGCACTTATTGTTTAATAAGTATACGTAGGTAACATATAAAAATATAAATAGGTATAGGAATGTCCAAAAGGTAAAATTATAAAAGTGGTCCATTCTTGAGATATGAGTAAGATTAGTCTGTCATCTCGGATATCTACTTAGAGAAGGTATTTAGGTACTACTCGGCTGTGGTGGAATACCATTGTGGATTCAGTAGCTAGCTAATGAACCCCCCTAGAAACGTTACCCTTGTCGTTACCGAGCTTTAAGCAGACAGCCTTTGCAGCAGTATTTTGTAAAGTTAGAATTAGGTTAAAGGGTATAAAGATACAAAATATACGTGGATAAAGTTTGGCTTTCGTAAAATTGGTACCACTATTTTACATAATAGGTATAAATTACACGCAATCATGTTATTACTTACAAAATAATATACTTATTTTACTATCTTTGTTATAATTATTTTAGTAAAACAAAATGATTAGTTTTACGTGGCTAAATGTAAAAAAGTATTTTAAATACACGAGTAAATAATGTAAATACATACAACAAAATATTTGTGATAATAAGACCTCGTTAGATTTCGTTAAATACTTCATATTTCAGATAATGTTGTAGTACTGTCCAGGCGCATTAAAATTTGTACAATTTTAGTAATTAATAAGATTAGTTATATTAGCAAGTATTATACATTATATCCGTTAATTAATATTATAGGTTTTGTTACCGTTCTAGAAGTGGTGTGATTAAAATAGGAGACGAGAATCTTATCATACACTTATATACTATGGAGTTCCCTAAATTAGTAAATTATAGTTATTACAATCTTAATTCTAAGGTCAGAGACAAATACATACAATATCTTTGATCCGCTGCCTTCCTTCGTTTTCTGTTAAATATTATGAATGAACCCCAAATAGGTAGATGTATAATTTATGATCAACTGAAAATAAATTTTGCATCATTTATCCTTGACCTTATAATTTCACTAACTTTCGATTACAACAACAACAACAACAAGTAACTTACATAATATATAAATACGCATTTTATCGAAGTGTAAAATAAAACCAACTGCAAAACACGCGACAATACAAACTGTTGGCACATTTAAATTTAAGATATTGTAATCAAACATCGTGGACATTAGCGTCAAAATCAACTAAAAATAAAAAAACGACCTTTCGACATTCGATAATTTTATCATTTACCAATTAGTTCATTCTACGAGTAGACTTGTAATCTCTTTCGCACCCCTTTACTCTTGACCTAGCACCAGTTATTTTACTTTTCTCATTCTTTCGTTTTAATTACCTACATTACATTTATTTTGTAACCATTCCTAAAGGACGGATGCTGATTTCAGTCATCCAAAAGCCCAAAAATGGACTTGTAAAAATTTAGCTTGATACGAGTAATATATTTACTAATAGCCAAAGGGCGGCACCTAAGTTGATCCAGCTGAAATTAGTTGTTTAGCCGGTTGCGTTTGTTTTGTGGGACTAAAAGGTATGTCCATAACAGCTCCGGCTAAAACTAGATCTGGTGGTTCACACTATGTGTTACATTTATTTTTGACACGATTTTAACAATAGAAGTTACGTTTTATATGCAAGTAAAAAAGAATGTTATCAAATAAAATAAAAAATACACGCAAACAATAGTGCTTGCCGATTATAGGTATTTTGTGCGTTGAATATGTTAAGTCTTAAAAAGCTGTAAACATATAACTGAGTCATTTCTGTACCTGCATTAAACATATTATGGACACATTTAAATATAAAATATCAATCTATGATATAGAGATAATATAATTTATCTATTTTAAATGTGCAAGTTCCTAGTTACAACACCGAATAAATTCACTTTTATACTGTAACACTACTTCATAAACATCGACAATACTCAGTACCAACCTATACATAGCCCTATACCTAGTACGATATATCTGATTCTAAAAGTTAATAATTAATTATAAGTATTTATCTTTTAAAGAAAATAAAATACAAGTTACTACTTGAGTGACGTTTTAATGTTTAAAATGTATTGATATATCTATGTACATATATTCATTTATGTACGTTATGACTTGCTACGTGCCTAAGGGAAATCTATGAAATACGTACATTTAGAGGGGAGAATATTAATGCCCGTAACTGCCAACGGCTACTGAATTATTGTATAGATATGTTCGTTACTGCATGAAAAGCCTGCAAATTAATTAAAAAATGTATAAGATGTGTACTTTTTTAGTCTCCAGAATAATATATCAACAATTCTTGTTTTAGACTTATTTTATTCGTTGGTTTTGTCCCAACCCAATCCTCATTTGAATTTCGTAGCTCCCATCTTATTATAATCGTAGGTATAGTCTAAGTAACTAGAGAAGACGAAAACAAAATTATGACGATAAATTATGAATGAATGGTGACCAAGTAATATAGCGCCAATTTTCATAAATTAAATGTACCTACCTAATAATAATAAATAAATTTAAATATGAAAATTGACCGTTCAACTCGACGCGAACGCAAATTGAACTATTATTGTCATTAAGTCACTTTGAATGCAGCGACAAAAGAAGGAAAGTTCTTTTGCCAAAAACTGTAGCTCTTGTTCCACAATCGAAGGAATAAAAATGGGACGGGGACAGTTACAACTTTATGTATGTTTGTTTGTATGCATGTAATCAAAGAAAAATGTGTCTACAATTTGGACTGAGTCGTTGGAAGCAAGTATATGCGTGCGATGTGCGACAGCCACAGCTTAAAATAAACAACATAACATACCTATCAATAAAATAAAAAAGCACCGAGCAAAATTACCATAAAAAGTGAGATGTTATTTTAAACTTGTTTTATATTCTAATTGCAGTTTGCAGGTTTAACTATGTACAAGCAATCCGTGAAAATGACGGCTTTTATTACACCCATTCAGGTGCAGGTCGTGGGCTGCCTTTGCGCCGCGGATTCTCCCGGATTCTAGGTAACTCGCCGTTGTAAGGGACTGGCAGGGGGATCACTCTGATGCGTCGGGCTTTAGCTGACCACATTACCCTGCCCTGTGTGTCCCTGGCAGTCGCCTACATTTCCATCGGATTATCTCTCGCGCCGATAAGCGAGCGCTCCTGATTTGTCGGGTTTTCCAATTGCACACGAATCTCCCCAGTTTCGACCAATTGATTCATCGCCCTATGGTGACGGTTGTGGAACCGCATGTTGATGCTGTTTTTGCAGAAGCAATAATAGAACAGGTTGGCAAAAGCACGTTTAAAGTTCATATTCAGTCCATTGTACAGAAAACTAGTAATAACCGAACGAGATACACCAATCCAAGCGCAAGTGTAAAAGTTGCCGTCGTCAGTCAAAGGGTACAGGTTTATGATTATCAAATATGGGAACCAGGCGGCCACAAACATCAAGTAGCAAGCGAGGTTCAAATTAGCAAAGCTGTAGTCATTATCGTAGAGCACGGACCTTTTGTAGTTAGTGAAACGGCGTCCATTGTCGAGGACACCAAGGGAGGACCAGATAAGGAATAATACAGTGAATAAACATGGAATCCCGTGTAAAAACACTGTTGTTGATAATCGGAAATTATAGCTTCCATAGTTCTCACGAGTACAGTAGTCGTAGTCCATGCCGAGGTACACTCCAACAGCAGAAAATCCGATGCTGATGACAAACACCATAAAGGAGACGAAGGCGATGGGGATGGAGAGGAACCTTTCGTAGCAATCCCGAGACATGCAAAGTCGCGTATAAGATTCGATGGAGACCATCTGCAATACCAAAAAGGACAGTTATTTACAATTTTTAATAGATAAATAAAGATGGTATGTAAATGAAAATGATTTAAAACAGTTGTACTTACCATGAGAAACAAATTGTATGCACATGCAGAAGTCTGAGTCAGGAACTGCAGACCATAGCAAAGCGAAGAATCCTCCCACATTCCAGAAATCATAACAAACAATGCGGTGGGCATGACGCCTGTGGTGATGATCATATCGGCCAACCCCGCACATGCCAGATAAACGTTGCCTGAAACAGGATTAAAAAAATGCCATTTTACATGACTGTTGTTGTTAAACATTCGGGTCTTGGCTAAACGGGAAGTATCATCAATTTAAATGTAACTATACGCACAATTATGTCATACTCACCGATTTTTCTCAAATTTAGTTCGATGAAGAAGCTCGCAACAAAGAATCCATTCATGATGGTTCCGAGTGTTGTAAGGGAGAAGATAAAAATAAACCGCCATAAGATGGTCCACTCATTATTCAGAATTATGGGATGGTACATTTTTGTAAGGTTGTCTTGGTAATATCCTAGCAGACGCCTTAGGCCTGCTCCGTGCATAGGATTTCCTGGACCTGACAAAAGAAAACACGATAAGTTATCAATTATAAACATACAAATGAGAATAATAATCTTTTTATCAAGAGCTTTGGAACTATCCTTTCTTTACATATCCTGCTTCTTCATAACTTTTTTTATTACTTTTTTGATGTAACACTTCTAAAGTATAATTTAAGTTTTTCAATCCAATTGCCACTGAAGCACCTATTGCTACGAGTACTATAGTAAAAAAAACAATCTTCGGTACTTACCGTACAGCCCCCCTCTTCCATCTAACGGAGCCGCCCCGACGGCAGCCGCCGCCTCCGCCAGTAGAATTTTGATGTTTTTTCTTACTCAGGTTACAACTGAAATAAACAACACGTTCTATGAACATTTCGTGATACAGTTAAATGTCTAAAACAAACTATCTTTGACGTCGTTCCGCGCGCAGATTGTGGAATATGACGCGATTTGTTTTGGCTTTTCACAAATATTGAATAGATATTAAATTTAAAATTGTCTAAATAAGACCTCTCATGTTTAGTTAACGTTTCATGGAAATTCACAACTATTACATTGCCACTGCCACTGGAGCCATTTGAAGCTCGATTTATCCATCAAATCCCGAAACTACAACATGAAACTTACCAATATATTGCAAATGCAGTCTGAACCAGGCGGTAGCGACTTCAGTAGAATGGAGAATTCCTAAAATGAAAGAGCTGAGCGTCAGTCAACTGAATCAGTTTTACACACCTAGTCTAATTTAACTGCACTGTCCACCATTTTGAAAACTGCACTAAAATTAATAGTTCCCATAAGAACCAAATTACGTACAAAAAAGTTAAAAGAACTATTTGCAGATTCAGGCCTAGATAAAGGTGCTTCGGCAGCAGCAACCTTTGGTTCTCTTACCAGAAAGCCGACACGGAATTATAGGAGCGCGGTGGAATATTTAAGAGCACTGCTTATAAACTACTTTTAACAGCACGAATAGCATTGACCCGCCACCGTAAAAGGTGACGGAGCATGCGCGATGACATTTACGACCGTTACAGACTGTTTTGCGCCGACATCATCGATTTTTCACGAACCGCCGCCCTATGATTGACCGACCGCTCGGACGCTATAATATTGCAATGTAGGTCATATTACGAACGGCCTTAAAACTGCAAAGAGCCCCACCGGATAAGACTTAATCGGCTGTTTCTGTCGTTCTCGATAATGTGCATTGACACATTGAATTCCAGCATTGATTTTGTTAGGCACGTTGAAAAGACTGAGCATTTAGGAACCATCTTAACTTTTGGTTGTCGATGAAATAGTTGAATAGAAGTACCTACCTACCTACCAAATCAATGCGGAATCATTGAATGAACACCTACGGATGTTAACAGCGACTTTGCCATTCCTGCACAATTATTCCAGAGAGTGTGTGTGATGTTACTTGCCGCCGCAGGTATACTTACCAGTCCAAATCAATGCGATGGCACCAACCACTTATATTAATAATCTTCTTAGCGACGCCGAGTAATAACAACACTTATTAAAAACCGATACCGAAAAAAGACTACCAATATAACGATCCACATTTTTCAGTCTGTTCAATTGGCACGTTGTTAACAATGTTCATTGACCGTATATTGATGTTATTTATAACAAATGATAGGGGGTCGACAAAAATTAGTAACACTTATCGCGATTTTCACAATAATTTACCTTTTTCTCGAAGAACGATGAGAATGGCTTTATTGCAAAGGGCGCAGTGAGGCTGTGACGATGAAGATCGATGAGGAAGCTGCGTCAAAGGAGTGCTCCTATTGCGCAATAGAGCTTTCAAAATAGGAGTATCGATAGGTATTTATCGCCGATTCCGGTATTAGAAGGGTAAGCTAATATAAAATTTTAATAAAGTCCAATTTATTTTTTATGTAACCACTCATTATTGTATTGTAGCTATTATTACGGATAAAAAAAATGCGACATGAGCGACATGGTGCCTAACGGATCAAACATTTGAAGTTTTATCGAGGAAGCAGAGGTTAACTTATTCGGAGACACAAGATAATCTCGGTGCCATTTTCAATCAGCTCGTCGATACTATCGAAGTTTTTGACGAACGGTTCTACTTACGACGATCTGCATCAGAGCATGCGAAGAATTCGACTCAGCTGGAAATGTGGACAGCATACGGGAATATTTGCAACAATACACCTCAACCAAAATTCCCCAAGGCACTTGCACAACAGTAGGTGACCGGCTACGTTTGGAGTTTCTTTATGCAATATAATCTGTCATAAGACGACCACCATTAAAGAAGATAAGTTGGTTGACTATCAACTAGGAGAAGCAGCGTAGCATGACGCTCCGAGATCGACCCACTATGTAATTTGGGTCACCAAACGTGGTTTCCCGTATTTTTCAAGACGTGGAAAGTCATTGGATGCAATCGGCTGCTTACAACCGTCCGTTGTGACGTTTTAAGGATCTATCAGTAGTTATGATGAAATGATTAAAAGTAAGCAGTCTGCAAGCCTCGTTTTCTTCAATGCTTGATTATTCAGATGAAAAGAGACGCTGAAGGTAACCGATGTCCATTCATAAATACACAAACCGCTTCTTCACGCGTAACACCTAAGTATAAAAGTTTATTAAGTTTTAGAAGCGCATTTAATTTTTATCAAATCAGCGCAAGCACCTCCTAAAAAACCTATTAAGATTCTGTGACTAGGTCGAATTTTATGATACCGTGATCACAGTATCAACTTTTCAATACCGATATTAAAAATGCTCTGAAAAGGTGTTTCGGGATCCCGGGTTCCCGGTTTTGAAAGCCTTATTGCGCAGTGTTCGACCGGCAACAGAACAGACACTAACATCTTTTTCTCTCTCTGCGACCGGCGAACTTCCGGCGGCGGCGCGCCGGCGCGGTGGCGTCGTCGCATCGGTGGCGTATGTACCAGAAGCGTGGCGGCATGTGGCCTCATGATATCATTCACTTTTTTCTAATTATGTATTTTTTAATTCGGCTTATAATAACCAATATGACACAACAGCAAAAAACACAATATGACACTATCGGCCGGTTTCAAAGATCGATCTATCCATGGTTTGACATGAATTTGACATTACTTCTAAGGAGCTTATGTCAAATTTCCATCTCCAGTAGGGAAAGCCGTGGATAGATCGGTTATTGAAACGCGACATATACCCTATCATTGACCAACTACCTATACCTACATTTCAAACAGTTTCTTGTCACAGGAGAATGAGTAAGGCTGAGCCTCGGTATACCATACCACATTGACATCATACCCACTAGTAAGTAGGTCCCAAAGATAAAAAAACTCGGTGTCTCTCGGCAGTTTGGCAGTTCTACTATACCTATTATCCTGTTAGCCTGTTACAAGAAATAAGTAGGCTCAGATGAATGAATAGCGTTGATTAGGTATCGTCGGGGTCGTTGGGAATAAACCGTGCGTACGAATATGTTGATCATCGTAATGAAAAAATAGGGATGCTATTATGTTTGACCCCTGTCGGTTTAACTGACACACTTAGGGCCAGTTCCCAATCTAGGTGTAGCATGGCGCCATCTTCGACCACATAACAAACAAAAATAACAAATAGAACACACAAGCCAACACCACAAATATATAGTAGCAACGAGCCGGCAAGCCTCACCCAAAAAACAACAAACAAACTGAAAAAGCTACATCAACAACTAACCACCTACATAATTATGATAAAACTGCGCAAACGCAATCGACAACGACCTATCGAATAGAAAATCCAACCGCCGCCGATCGGGCAACGCCTAGCAATGAAGCCGCTGTGGTCAGCGATTTCGCCCGTGCCTGTGGACTACCAAATTCTCACATTAGCCATATAAAATTCTGCCTTCCCGACACCTGATGAATAACAAGAATAGGCGTAGGCGTATAAAGCTGGAGCTTAGAGAAAGAAAATATTCTATGGGATCGAGCCTCTGATATTTAATTTCTCACCCACCACAAGAGAAGGGAACGTTTATTCGAAGTAGTCTCAGGTTTAAGTTTGTATGTACTTAAACGTCAAATAGGTAGGTATATCTCGCTTTAGGGTTTTCAATATAAATGAAAGATGCAACATAAATAGACAATAGTTATTTGTTATGCATGCTGCAAAGTTGTTTTTTGGCGCGAGTACTTGCATTGAAACCTGAGCAAGTGAAGGATTCTAGGATTGAACCATGAGCGAAATGAATGGTTCAAATATAGAATCCAGCGAGGGTTTCAAAGGTACGAGAGGCAGAATAACTTTGCAGCCGAGCGAAACACACAACTTTTCACCTCACTACAGCGAGGAAAATGTGAGATGCAAGAAAAACAGATAAAATAAGTTTGTTTTCTTTCATGCAGTAGACGTGCTGGCCAGTGCGATTATTCTAAAAAGAGGTTGGCACACTGACATGACATAGGTATTAGGTACTAGGTAGTGTTGCATTATAAGTGGACTGGTGGTATGGAAAATTATTGAATAGTATTTTAAAAATACTTTCCACGCTAGCGCGCAAAATGCGGTTTTGCACTCAGATTTCGAATGATAAAGTATCTTTCTGAGCTTGTGAGGTGAAAATAATTTTATAGTTTGGAAAAGTCATAAAGTGAGGATACCGGTGTGTGTGGTAGAGATATGGGTAGAAGAGTTTCGACTCCATTACTTTTTGTGAATTCGGCAGATAATACGTAACAACGTCATCTATTTTAAAACACTTTTTTTATTAATAGAAACTAATTTTAAGTACTGTAAGAAAACCGATTTCTTCATTTATAGCTTCTGTGTGTTTGTGTATTTATATGTAACTATAATTTTCAATAGTTTAGTTCATTATTTTATTCTAGGACGCTGAACGGTGACATGGGTTTTATTATTCAGGCTAAAAGACGTATACCATGAAAAAAAGAAAAGAATTACTGTGCACCGTAATATTGTTTTGTATTATACCTGGCAATCTGGCTTCACTGGGAGCTTTCCAAACAGCGACACAGACGATAGTGACACATTGCGGTGTTCTGTGACTCAGTGTTTCTTGTTCCAATCCTACTAAACATGGGCGCTATCAGCAATTTCTGGCAACGGCTATCTAACTGATATTTGGTTTTAATACCGTTTTAATAACGGGGCGCAGCTATTTATTATATATACTACGACACAGTGGCGCACGGCTGATCACAAGAAAAGTTTGAATTTAAGCGTGTATTGTCTCAGTGTTACCCTTATTGCATTGACGTTGGCAACAGTTTAAATTATTTAGATTACTAAAGATTGATATTTGATAATTGCTGAAAACCATGTAACACAACAAAAAAAAAAGCCAGTGCCAGAAAAAATATTAGTTAGAAATAACGATGACTGCGCTCTGCGCTCTTTGGCGCTTTACACAAAAATCAAAACGGCTTTCCAACAAGCGCCCGTTCACCGTGTTTTGTGCTCTGTAATGTGTGTTGACACGGTGCTAGCTACAAGGAAACTGACTCCACCGCTGTCAAAAGTCAAATTGAGGCCTCTGTCGAGGCTCTGTCAAATCACATCAATCAATAATACTGAATTCTTATCCCTGAGCGGACTGGATCTGACCCACCCATAATTAGACCTCTTTATTTTAATAAAATGTGTAAGAATACCTTACAGCCATAAGTTTTGTTCTATTACAAGTTGATGAAGGTATTTATTCCGTTCTTTGACGTGATAAACCTGCACACAAATTACACCGGTAAGTTATGTAAAATTTGTATTGATCTCCACTGATCTCGGTCACCTTGGACCGAAGTTTATTTCAATTGGCGGCACAATTGATTGATTCAGTTACCTCTGCGGAAGCTGTAATCTCATCTATTATCTTCGTGTGTGAAGGTATATTTACTGCGAGCGAAGATAAAACGTAGCTGAGAAGAGATCATTGGCAGTCTCTAATTTTTGTGCTTTCTAGTTACTAGGTATAAACCTACATAGAAATCTTGTAGAAAGCTGCAGACACAAAAATTATGTAATACCCACCTCCAGATACATTTTTTATTATTTTACGTTCTTTACAATATAAATATGGACATACGTTTTTATTAGCGGTATACATACCTATACTTACGTGTTAATATTTCGCTATTATTATACATTTAGAGGTGTATGACAGGTTTGACGGATGCGAACCCGGCGCAGCACGGCACCAATGCGCGCGCGGGTGAATACAGAAAATCAATAAAGCTATCAAGGTGTACTGAGAACCTGTAGTTAGGTGTGCTCTGTTTTATTTCTTACTTCCGATCAGCCTCGGCATCGCACGGGTAGGCACAATAACATACCCTCAGAGCTTTTAAAACACTTAGCTTGTTGACAGTGAAAACATTTTGAATTCAGTTCAGCAGTTTGAGAGTTAACATAAATTTTACTGTATGTATTACAATATTAGTGATTTGTTAACACAATGGATAGCTAACAAATCTGCAAAACGAAACCTAAAGTGCTTTTTAAAGTGACTGTCTGGTTTTATCAGGTTTTTATGGAATAAATAATCATGTACAAGCAAAAAACTCAATGGCCCAAAAGGTCCTATGTAATTAGTAGTTACCAATTATATTATGTATAGATAGGAAGCTTGTACAGCTTTGTACAACTTGGTATCCAAAAAGTTTAAAGAAAATATCATCAGCCAATGTAGTTATTTTGTTTTTCGCTCTCCAGGCATAATGGCGACATCAACGTTCATACTGGACATGCCGAAGGCGGGCCACATCATCGCCAACAGCCTGAGCACTCTCACGATCCTGTCGTGCCTGTTCCTGAAGGTGCCGCAGATTCTCAATATCAAAGAGAAACAGTCAGCTGAAGGAATCTACATTCAGGCCATGGCTATGGAGATAATTGGGTGAGTTGATACTGTAAAAACTGTAAAATTGTTTAAGAATTTATGGTATCATTTTTACATTCTATGTATTATTAAATTACTACTGTCAGAACAAAGGAGAGATCCAGTCAATCACCAAATCACATTGAGAAGCGAGCGGTCTCAACAAAATTACTACCATTGCCATTTTTGACATGTCATCTGACAACCGATACTTCTATTTAATAGAGCTTCTCCATCTCTCGTAGGACAAAGTATGAACCTAAAGAAAGTGTATTTGTTTATAAGCATTTTTTAAGACAAATATTTCTGTCTTAGCGTTACAATCATGACACTGTACAACTACGTGAGCAACTACAGCGTGATGACATACCTGGAGTACCCGATCATCCTGCTCCAAGTGTACGTGATGCTGTACTACGTGCTCAAGTACAAGGGCATGCTGGACATGACCATCGTGCCGCTCCTGACCGCCACATACTTTGCATCGATCGCCGGCGTCCTACTGGAGATCCTACCAAAGACAGTCCTCACTTTCCTGGTGGTATGTGTTGACTGTTTATACTTACGGAGTTTTTCTTCATTATTCAGGCTCAACAGCAACAAGTTCGGTTTAATAGACATTTTACCAGATTTTATCCTTGCAATAAAACTACAAGCGTTCGTAGAAATCACTAAATTCGCGACGCTTTCGTTATCAAAAAGCAAACATTGCGCTAATGTTTAATAATGTTAGTAAAAAGATTTTAATATAATTTTACCTATTTGATTTGCAGCCACTGTGCACCCCGTTGAGCGGATTCGCAAAGGTGACCTACATCTACGGCATTGTGAAGACAGGAAATGCTGACAATGTATCGCTGACTACTTGGATCATCTCTATGCTTACCAATTTGGGTGAGTTAATAATACCAATACCAACAAACCAATCTGTTGTTTTTCTTTCATGGCCAAAAAGACTGAACTGATTCTGATAGATAATGTAATTGTAGTCCACCAAGATCAAGCTTCATACAGCGTTGCTAGTTGAGTGAAGAAATGGTTGATGACTATGTCTGCTGCTAAAATTTCCTTCAGGAAACAGGAAGGCTTCAAAATACTTGCTCGGGCATGTGAAGTTCATCTGGTGTTACATACATATAATAAGGATTTAATGACTTATTATGATTGACTCGGCCATTTAAGCTGTCATGCATACATATGAGTCAAAATTACTCCCTGCTATTGGTCTTAGCTGCAAAATATATAATATTTATAGGAAATGAATAACAAAAATTATCTCTAATTAGCTTTTCTTGGTTCAGTGGGTAATATAGTCTTATTGTGCCGCAGCTCGCGTGTTCACCGTGTACGTCGACTCTGCCGATACTAAACTGATGGCCAACTTCTTCATCTCGACCGTGCTGAGCTCGGGGGTGCTCGGCACCGCCATGTACTACCAGAACGTGTGCTGCACCCCCCACCGCCAGCGCAGGAAGTCGGTGCGGCGCCGCAGTCACGCCGACTAGAACGATAATCGCATTGCGTTCCAGTATTACTCGGACCGCCTCGAAACCGGATATATTCCGTTCGATTATGTAGAGACTCAAAACGGTGTCCGTCGTGACATCCAAGAGTCGCTATCGTTACGATCAGAAACCAAAAAGTACCCCGCGCGCCGCCACCGCGGCAAGAGAGACGAGGCCAAGAAGAAGACCGTCGTAATGAACCGGCGCGAGCGCTTGCAGCTGCAGGCGCTAGCGACCGGCCACGGCGAAGGCAAGAAACGTCGCAAGCGCAACAAGAAAAATAAGGGGGCCAAAAACGCCAACGAAGACTAAATGGCTCTTCATGCTGCTTCCTGTAGGCCTTTGTGCATAACTTTTATAAACAAACAAAGTACCATCTCAGTTTAAAACAAAAAGCTAGTGCAGAGGCTTTTATTAGGAATTGCAGAATTTGTAGTTGGCATGTTTTATGCTTCAAGATGCTATAAGTACAACAAGCATTGTACTTTGCTGAAGCATAAAACAACTATGGGTTTCTGATAGTGGACGGCTATTTTTCGAACGGGCTACCATAAAGTGAAGATCTATTTCGATGCGCCTAAGCAAATGGCGCTTTTAATTATATTCCAAGTTGTATGATTAAATATTTGCGGTCTTCACTTTCTGTAGCATTTTATCCGGTAAGTACAGGGGGTTTTCTCTTACATTAGTATCGTGAATATCGCGAGTCAGTAGTTTTACTTGCAGTACCCTTGCACAAAGCAATAAAACGCTGAGTGAATGAAATTGGATAAGACCGGGATGAAGATCTATTAAGATGGTATTTATTATGGTTTGTGAATAAGCGCTGCAAGGTTAGAATTAATTATAAAGACCTTAGGAGGCATTTTGAAGTAGTTTTTATGAACTCGAGTAAACTGGAACGCAATGCCACAAAGTGAGAGTGTGGCTTTATTCTAAATAAGAACTTTTACAAGGGTTGAACCCTTTTAGGATAGTGTTCATATTTGTATCTTTAACAGTGAGCAGGTATTTATTGGGTTCAGCACACGGAATGATTGGAGTGGAGTATATTTGACGGGAACAAGACCGGCATTTCATAGCCAGGGGACATAATAATTACATTATTGTCTATGTTGATCTGAATTGTCACAAATGATGTAGGTTTACGGGTAACGATACTATGCTGATAGTGATAGTTTTTATTCTCATATCTTAACATAGGTTGTAGTGTTCTTGCACAATCTCAATGGATGTCACGATCGTAGATGCAACGGCAACAGCCTTTAGGAGTTTAAAATGTACTCAGTTTAGATTTGTATTCGAGTTAAGTATCAGATATTTCAATAATTAATTTGTGTCGTCAAAACCGATATATTGATTTTTGTTTAACCAGTGTTGGACGGTAGATACTCGTTGGAGTCTTGATGTTCTAGTCAGTGTTTTTATTTTCAACAATTTCAATTTTATGTTTTTAGCTCTAAATCAGTTATTAAAACACTCTTTTTAAAAGACGATAATTTATACAATTTGGGAACTAGTGTAATATTATTTATGTTGACAACGCTGTGATCTTTATGATTCCGAAACTCGTGCACAATAGGTATTCCTATCCTTATTTTAGGCATACAAAACGTTTTACAC
Organism: Opisthograptis luteolata; assembly: GCA_931315375.2. NCBI lineage: Eukaryota > Metazoa > Arthropoda > Insecta > Lepidoptera > Geometridae > Opisthograptis > Opisthograptis luteolata. The sequence goes on from OV928033.1 coordinate 11,648,765, forward strand.
ATTTTAGGCACTAATTTGTTTTTATATTAGGTATTTATACTATTAGGTTTTATTTTAAGTATTTATTGAGTGAAACGCTAAACAACGCTGAAGTCATATTTGTTTCATGTATATTGTGTTCCTGTTATTTGTATTGTTCCTTAATTATATTTTACAGGTTTACGAATGAATCTTTCTAGTCTATAATCATTATAAAAGACACTGTGATCTGATAGATTTGACCACATTGTGAGAAATATCTCCTTTTCAATATTTTAATTAATTACGTTTACAGTAGGTTCCTATTTGTATTACTTTAGAAATCTCATATCAATTGGATACGCTATGTTGCGTTGCATTACTAGCATTACGTCGTTTTTCGTGTAATAAGTGCCATTTATTTATGAAAATATTTTTATTCAATTTTCATGTGCCAAATACGGTATTACTACGGATACATAACGTTTTAATTTAAGATTTTACATTTTACTATCTAATTCAATTACTCAAATAAATTTATCGTAGTAGAATGAGTGTTTTATTTTTGTTAACATCTACAACCCGTATATGTAATTAATTCATAATTATGCATAAACGAGATCTTAAGACTAGGAGCGTAGCTACATACACTTACAAACCATGTTTGTTGATAAATCAGTAAATATCATCACTTTTCAATTCGCGAAATCTCTGGAGTATCTTTTGTGCCGGCGACTGGTTTACGTATGTGGACGACTTGATAGTGAGCAATTTCGATCTCGTACTTCGCAGCACCCGGGTTACTCTATTCTTCCTAGAAGCCGAGCTCTCTTTTGACGAGTGCAAGCGTTTGGTTAAGAGCAGACGAGAACAAATAACTTTAGGGGATGCCATGTCGAATGACGATGACGACGTTAACTTGGTCTTAGGAGAAGAAATCGAACCATGTCGAGGCGAGCTAACATAGCTTTGATCACATCTGAAAACGTCATGCGTCTTTTCTATATTGGTTAGATTTATTTCAGGAAGAGCTGGCAACCCTTCAGGCTCGGCTGGAGTTGATTCATCGGTGCTAGGAAGCATGTTCTCTATCAGCATTAAACCCTGAGGCTCTTGAGCAGCGAAACTCGCGTGGCGTCCCATTTGTCGCCCTATTCGTCTAGCCTTCGCTTTAGCATTGTCTGCTGCGCTTTTACTGGCCATCAGATGCATATTTTGATCTATATATCTGCAGACAGCTTCGGCTTCTTCTTCTGGTGTAAGATGAACATCTCTAAAGAAACCGTACCCATTGCGAATATCATGGAAGCCTTCTATAATAAGACAGCCCAGCGTGCCTAAAACAAGTGCTAAAGTAGTGATAACAGCAATTGCAGTTGTAAGATCGGGTCCTGATAGTTTGTAATTAACTTGTCCCAGCACTCCATAAGTAACAATATTTTTTGTACGCTTATTACTATGTGCTCGACATGTGTAGAATCCTCGGAGATCGTTATCTGCAGTGGCCACCAGCCTCAGTACCTTGCCGTCGTCCACTGATCGTACTGTCTTATCCTTAAGAGCACTATTAATTACATGGTCTAAGTAAAGCCAGTGTGCGGAGTTGGGTGATCTGGCAGTACGCGCATGCAGACATGTCAAGTTGAGGCGGTTAGATTGTCCCCAAGCAGTTTCGTAATACGAACCAGAAACACTGGCAGTTCTTAATGACACCTGTATATTATTGTCTTTAGAACGCTCCAAACTGAAATCGTAAAGATCTACAAGGTCATTGTTAACAGTTACAGACGCTATGACGCCTGAGAAAGAAAACATATCTTCAATTGCAATTTCTTTTTTTACATCATCAGGTACTCCACCAACAAAGTATTCATCGGTACATAACGCGAAATTCCTTTTATGATCTCTATGATTTGTCATTGAATAATTTTCGTACGTTCTTCGTCTTCTTGAAATATTGTCTAGATCTTCAAATATAACATGTAAGCGTTCTCCGACATTTATTGACACTTCAATTGTATTGGTTCCTCGATTCTTTGCTAAGATAACATCAAGCCACTGGTCTGGTGGACAATCGGAGGAACTAATGCTCTCTGATCTAAAATCACCCAGCGCTAATTTCAGTTTCAATCTCATGTTTTGCAAATATAAATGAAGCCATGTATCAGTGTTCATATCCTGTAGAAAAATAATTGTCCCACTTTCAGCATCAGACTTTAAAGTCAGTTTAATTCTCCATTCCTCTTGATTTTCAATACATGGCAACCGTAAGTACTGATTATTGTTGTCAAGTGTTAAATAGGCTTCTTCCATACCCGCCTTTTCATAACCTATGTTAGATGCTGTAGTTGGGCAAAAATTTGCCTTTGTGTATCTATCACGGCCAGTGACTAGGCATAATGGAATAAAATTAAGAATTAATTCTTGTATTTCGCCGTGAAATCTTTCCCCTACATAAATATTAACAATTTCATTAGGTAGCAATGGCTCACAAGAAAATGTACTTCTTATTGCTACCGGTTCATCATCAAGTCTTATTGTTGCAGCTTCACTCGTCACAGTAATCAAAACTGAATGCCAACTTGCTGGTTCTATAACTCCATGAGAACATATTCTTGATGTTGTGCATGAATGTGATAATCCACCCGCATCCAAGCAAATGTGCCACTTTTGCAAACTTAATCTAACTAGTGGATTGTGTACATCCCCTCGGCGAACTAGAGTTCCATGCGGAGATAGCGGTAAAAACCTTATATAAAAATGGAAAAATGTTGAGCGTTTGTTCTTAAAGTCATAATGCAGAAACGATTCACCGTTAAAAGTAGCCACAGTGTGGGAAAATAACTTACATGGTATTAAGTGACAAGGACCCACTTCAATTCTACTACCAGTGCAGAAAGCGCCACTTCCAGCGGGTTCTGGTCTTGTACATGATCTAGATCTCGAGTGTCTGCCGGCACCACAGCTTTGAGAGCACGGTCCCCAGGCTCCCCAGCCTGACCATCCACCATCAAGAACGCATGCTTTATTTTCACACACCTCTAACTGATCGTGCTGCCCTCGACAATGAGTTCCCCAGGAACCGAATAGGCGAGGCGTATTCATTTCCAAGCAATCACGTTTACGTCGCCTGACCCCTACACCGCATTTTTCCGAGCAGGCTGACCATCGTCCCCAATTGCTCCAATTTCCGCCGGCATCATGGTTAGTAACGGCACACTGATCACCTTGACATTCGTCGACTTGAAGAGGAGTTCCGGAACAAATGAGATGTATGTTCGATGGCGGTGGAGTATCACACCTTCTGATCCTCCAGCGCAAACCATATCCACAGCGAGCGCCACATGCCGACCACTCTCCCCAAGAGCCCCATTCTCCTATCACAGGACATCCTAAATTATGTTTCACGCATTGAAAAGAATTCCATAGAAATTCTGGGCTAATTTGCCAAGTGTTGTCACTTGCTAACGACGCTTCGATTGCTTCAAAAGGACATTCCATCAGAAGACAGCGCTCCATAAGTGCGGGAACAGCCTCGAGCTGTCGCAATGCCTCGGTTCTGATCGCATCACCTTCGACAAGGTTGCGGTAGTCCGTAATTGTGCAGTTGGTAATGTAACATGGTTCAATTTGATGATCTGCGCCATAGCACGGCAAACCATCTTGCGTAGGAGATGGGTTATTGCATTCTCTGACCCTGCGGCGGTGTCCTACGTCATCGCAGGGCCCATTGCAGACAGACCAGGGGCTCCAAGGTGTCCAGCCTCCATCTACGGGACACTCAGTATCTGTTGATACTCCCAATTCACATTCAAGACGCCAAACAGCTTGCTGTTGTTTGTCACTTGGCTTCTTGGTTTCAATAAAAATAAGTAAACTGGCAAAACTCATGCACCGAAAAGAATACATACTTAGTAGACTAGACGATGATAGACATAGTAGACTTTTATATTATTACTAGTTGTGCCCTGCGGTTTCACTCGCGTCTTCCCGTTATCCCGCAGGAACCTTTTTCTGGGATAAAAACTAACCTATGTGTTAATCTAGGGTATAAGCTATCTCCATTCCAAATTTCATTCATATTCGTTGAGTAGTTTTTTCGTGAAAGAGTAACAAACATCCATCCATCCATAATCACAAACTTTCACGTTTATAATATTATATATGTAGGATTCTCTTTGCACGCAAAGAGTATTTTGCACGTAGAAGGTACTACTCAAGAGCAGTTAGTAATCTCCTTGGTATTAAGAGCATTATATAGACAGATAGTTTTTATGAACCTCCTACAATAAATACTAAGGCTGGCCAATTGGCCATACACGGACAGCCTGAAGCACGTAAGGAATTAAAAATCCTCTAAATTAAAAATCCTATCAAGGTTTATCTATCACATTTATTAGAATAAGATCACATAGATTTCACATTACATTTAGTTAGATTTTATACCTTTATAAGGCTACATTCCATTTGGTAAACCTCTTTTCCCTTATTAGGGTACAGTAAATTAATGTTAATGAACTTTTAAATAGTTACAATTAGATATGATAATATAGCAAAGCCGCGAGGCGGGTCGCTACACTCACTAGCAGTTTAGGTACTAGATATAGGTACAATGGTACATACATAATATAGTTTTTAGAAAGTGTACCAAATGGATTATAACATATATCCCTCTTTAGATGTTTTCATTAGGTGCAGAAGTGAAAACAACGATGTTTTGATTCTGACTAATATTAGGCATTAATATTAAGTCTATTGTATTTTAAGTAATAGGTACATCATAAGTACTAGTATAATCTATTGGTTAGTACCAATTCAATATACACATTCTTTTTTTAAAGAATCATAATGACCACAATAATACCGGTATGTACATTTGGTTTTTTTAGCACATCCGGTGTGGTCAAACGCTACCTTGTAAGAAGTTACATAAATAAAGCAGTTAGTATGTAAACGTCACATTTTATTAAGTAAAAAGAAACTACAACGAAGCTGAAGGCAGATTTAAAATTTAGCCAATTAATCTAAAAAAGCCATTAGACTTCACCAAGTTAGTTTGACTTTCATCGAAATGCTGAATAAAAGAAACAACGTAGGTCAGTAAGTACAAACATTTTAAAGGTAGTTTTTAAAACTACTGTGCAAAACATATCTATAACAAAATACTTAAGTATAAAATTAGTATAGTTAGGCGATTTGAACAATATCTAATACTGTCAGTAAGCAACAATATGTGTCAATTAAAATAGCAAAACATTTAATAAATAAAGCTATTTAAAACGGTAACTAATATAGAACCTACTAGAATTATTTTATATATACTAGACGATAAATAAATAGTTGTTTTACTGTAGCACCTAACTACCTACTTGTAAGTGAGCACAGCGTGACGTAACTAGTAATTGCAGTTTTAGGACGAGAGCCGCTCAAATTGGCATTGATAAGGATTAAACTGTGCACACACACAGTATAATATCCTCCTTGTTATAAAAGACTCATAATACAAAGCTATCTTCTATTAAGGTACAGTTGGCAAAAAATAATGCTGATATTTTTTAATGCTTGTTTACGCACAAAGTTACAAATATGTACTGTCCCAGAACAACGTGTTGCATGTTCATGAGTTTCACGACATTTTAGGCGTAATTGGCGTTATTTGTTGCTGACCACACCTGCAGATAAGTTGATTCGTGACAATTAAACAAATTCTGCAAGAAAAAATATTGCATAGTGTAAGACGAATAAAATTACTATGCGAAATATAACAAATAACAATACATATGTAAATATATTATCATGATAAAAATATAACGAGCTAATATCTCTATAGAAGGCTAAGTTGACATTTAATCTGTGCACTGAACTAGTGAGAATAGTTCACCTAATTTATTAGACTTCTTGACTTGCTGTCTACATAATATCACACAGAAATAATATCTTAATTACATAGCTGCTGTGGTATTCCTTGTGGAGTACATACTTAATATTAGTAAATAGAAAAATTCAATAAAATTAATTAAATTCAATAAATAAGAAGGGCACTGTAGAAGCAATAGAAGGGCCTAAGACATATAGGGTGAGGACGGAAGGTGGAGAACTGCATCGTCGACATGCAGACCAAATCTTGGCGCGAGCCGTCTGCCATGAAAGAACAGGCCCTGAGCATAGAAGGCTATCATGGGACTGTCCCGATATGGAGTTGGATGAGGCACCACCAGAGGAGTTGCCGGTACCAGATGCTAGATTGTGGCCTGAGATCATCGGGATACCTACTTAAGTAGATGTGAAGATATGTGGTATATTTAGTTTTAGAGAATACCTACCTTTAAGATTTATCTAATATATTTGTAATGTACCTACATGGAATAAAGTTTAGTTTGTTCTGACTTAGCTGTGCGTTTACTTTAATAGTCACAAAAAATTGTCCAAGTTCAAACGAGTCGGTAAAGTAAAATAATCAATTTACATTTAATTGAGTTTATATCGCAAACCATGTCAAATAAATAATAATATATTACAATATGTACTTTATAATTTGTATAAAAAAAATTTAGTTAAGAAACAACAGAATATCATAATTGTATGTAAATACATTGAACAAATTATTGCACTTTGGCTTCAACAACCATAATATGTACATATCATAAAAAAATATAGCTCTAAACTATATATAGAATAAATAAAATATATGTGTAATTCTTTCAATAAATTAAGACCCAATTTTGTGGGTGGTTGTAAGCAAAGAATATCGGACAGTGCAATATGAGTGAGTAAGACGTCTTGTCAACTTCTTGTGACACTGTGAGCCAAGTTTTTAGCCACTCTTTCATGTCCTTATTTGATAAGTGCCTGTTATGTAATCCTCGTAAATAGCACGCGTTTCTTAGCGCTTCTGTGCCTAGCCCTTCTACGCCGCCTTCCCTGATTATTGCCTTATCCATTTCTAAAAGTAAGAAAGCTTTATATTTCAGTTTATTTGATCTGAATATAGTTTTCCTTTGTCCATGCATTTTTAGTAGGTAACCCTGAAAATAATTTGTACATTAAAAAATGTAAGAGAGATAAATAAAACTAAGTTTAATTACAACTAGCGGCCGGTTTCAATAACCAATCTATCCCCGGTTTGACTGAAATTTATACATTACTTCTATGGAGCTTATGTCAAATTTCTATCTCCAGTAAGGCAAGCTGTGGATAGATCGGTTATTGAAACAAGCCATATATACATGCCAATCAGTGTGCAGTGTATGCAGACAGACAGTTTCTGATACCCCAGATGCAGGAAATTTTATTGAGGGGTTAGGCATCCATGTATGAGATTGCGTGTATATCAATATATATCAAAGATATTTATGAACATAACAGGTAACTATTGTAACTGAGACAAATCAGTGCTTTAACAAAAATTATATATAGGCTAAGTCAAAGAAAGGCCTAACCAAAAAGTTAAAAAGCTCCTGTGAATAGAACAAGATGGAAAATGCCCATCAACAAGAGTTCTACTTTTAAATAAAAGAAAGAAAACAAAAGTTAAAATTAGAACATGTTGAGTAACAGACAGTGTCGCCAGTTTATATCAATTAAAAGACTTACCATATGTGTATATGTTAGGTTATGCAATTCATATGGCCCGTTGGAAAACAAATTCTTGCAGTCGAGAACTTCATTTGGCGTCGGGTGTACTCCAGAGCCCAGCAAGGCAACAACCCGACCAAACTTTTCTTTCAGCCCATCATCCGTTATGGAATTGAGTTTTGATTGTAATGCCCGAAACACAGGTTTGTTATTCTTGAGTCGTTCTTTCAGGTCTTGTGTGGAAAACTCGGCTCTCTGTTGTATTGACCAAAAATGTGAGCACAGCAATGTTTTTGGTTTCCAGAAGCTGAAAGTAACAAGTGAAATTTAAGAACAATGTAAGGTTTTTTAGTGTCTAGGAGTTTAAATGTCACTCCTAACTTAAATATAACAATCACAATATTTATATCAAACTAGTCACATCTAAGACATAGTTTTTGCAGGTGGAATTCTTAGATAATAATTGTATTACATAATATAAGTATTATATCTATAGTTAACACATTGAACACAATTATTTGCAATAAGATAGTTTGGTATACTCACGCCAAAGGAAATATAACATAGTTGCCGAAGGGTATAGCTGATAATATTAATACCGGTGCTATCTTTAACATATCTGAAGACATTTTTTGGTACAACTCAATTTCTTGACGGGTCAAAGTTGAAAATCCTTGGTCTTTCATAATCCTTAGTCTCAAGGATATGTATGTCTTAAGATCCTTCAGGAAATCTTTTATTCCAATGCTGAAAACTCTGTACATATTCATCGCTGTTGGAAACCTTTCTTCTAGTATTTTCGTGTAGTTTTTAACATAGTTTATATATTGTTGAACAACATATGTGCGTAACTTTTCTTTTTCTTTCTTTATTGCTATGTGTTTGAAGCGGTTTATGGTAGCAAACCTGAAAATGACAAACATTTCATATTTGGAAGTCTTTCGTGATATCGACTTCATTTGTAATGTAAAGTCTCATAGCACGAAAATATCGAACGTGACGCCAGAAATATCCTATATATTTCTGGCGTCACGTTACTTTAAATACAACAATTGCGTTACTTTTCTTGATAGAATATGTTTATTAAATACGTACCTGTAATTATTTTGCGAAAAATTACCGCATAGACCAAGACTTGATCGACTGCACTGCAATGTTTGAGTGGATAACGAAACTATCCTGTGTATAGGCATCTTGTAAATCACTATAAGTTATCTAGAGTATGTACTCAAAACCTACTTTATAGTAAAAACAAAGTTGAAAAAATTTAAAAATCGCTATGGAAGTGCGTATGATTTTTTTACGTTTACTTGAATAAAAATAAATAACCAAAAAATAGCATCAACTGACAGATTGACAGTATGTCATGTTAGCTGTCACTTGATTCTAACTGTCAATAGTGTCAAACTGTCAACACAAAACCATAGACATAGTAGCGCTTTAAGCCTTTTTAAGGAAATAACAAAAAGGTTAGTCGACATCACCGGAGACCGAAGAGCTGGCAGTTAGCTACCCTGGACAAAGAATTAGTCTAGCCATCCAAAGGGGGAACGCTGCCAGTATCTTCGGTACCTTGCCAAAAGGGACTTCTTTTAATAATGTATTTTAGTTATTAGTTTAGGTTTATTTGTTTTTATTTCATTGTTATGATATAATTCTTTTTAGTTTATTATTAGTTGTTTATAGACATAGTTGTTTTTTTAAATCACGGATTAGACCCTTCGGATTCAGACAGAGACAATGCTATCAGATTAATATTCTTACACAACCTTCATGGGATTCATGCTATAATTATTACTCTTTTTTTGCCAGATGCTATTAAACCTTACATTCTCTTTGGATGCTATAATACCAAATCTTTGGATAGTAAATGTACATGCAGATCATGGACGATTTGGACGAAGGATACAAGTTGATACAACACGTCAATAGTCAGATAAGTGATAACTCAACAAAATCGTCCTTGGTATAAATAAACAGTTCAGCGCTCAGCGATTAGTAAAGTACCTAATAAACACTATCTACGAAAATATGGAAGGAAAGCTATTGTAAGATTTTCAATTAATATGACTAGATATACCGAAATAGGCATTCATTCTTCTTTAAATAATTTATGCTAATGATTTCCTCTCAACCGTTCTGTTCCCTGCAATACCTACCTACTTGAAACTTGCACTGTAATTATTTATTGTACTATGGTAATAGTCTGTACCTACCCCTAGTACAGGTTTTGATACAAAAACTATAAAAGTTTTCGTTTCCATCCATACATATTTTTTTCAGCGAATCTTACCGAGACTTGGAGGAACTGAAATCGTTAATACGGGTTTTTTAAATCGTTTTATTCATATTCCAACAATGTTAATGAGTTACTTTTTTAATTTAAGCAGATCGAGTAGCCACTTTGACAAGTCGGCGGTGGTAACCGTCGACGTTTACGAAAACTTTTATCGTTTTCAAAACTTGTACTAGGGGTTACTGTATCTTCTTCGCTGTGTGCCATCTTTCTATTTTTCATTACGGCCCAGCATTTCGTTTCTGTAGTGCGATTCTAATTCACTCGGAAAGTTTCCGAGTCGACGTTACTTTTGCTTCACGGAAACGTTTTCCAAGAGCAAATAGGTAGCGGAAACTAGACTGAGCAGCTGGTTTGTCTAATTAAATATCAGTTTCCAAATTCAGGTTAATGAATCGTGTCTAAAAAAATCTGAAGGAAACCATGGTCGGAAGTTTCCGTGTGAATTAGAATCGCACTACTGGTCTTATTAAGATTTGTAAATTGTTCGTACCTATACCTACCATCGACCTAATATAAATTAATCAATAGGTATATTATTTTAAACAAAATTTTTACAAAGTAGTACACAAAATTATAACTACAGGGCATTTTTTCTACATTAGTACCTACTTGCCTAGTGCCAGTGCTGTATGGCGCCGTGTTCCACTTATATACTTGCCTAAACACATTTACCTGATTTAGGGAACAACGAAGTTGTCGTAAATGTAAACCACCGTATTGCATAGGCGAGTTCAAAAAAGTAGCCGATCTCCAAAGCTCCGGTCTGCTGATCTACGTTCATAGACATACAGTGTCTTCGGTGAGTAATGAGTTGAAATTTCTAACAGAACCTAGGCGTAAAAATTTTTTAGGGTTCCGAACCTCAAAAGGAAAAACGGAACCCTTAGGTACCTTTGTTGGCCGTCTGTTTATCTGTCAAGACTCCTTTATCAGCCTCCAAATATTCATACTAGGGCCACAGGAAATTACATTAATTACATTGTGTGCTAACGCCCGAAATGAATAATTGATCATGATCCTTTATCCGCGGTTTTGGATCGAGATGTCATGTCATAATATGTCATTTTAGTACTAGGGCTTGACAAATCACTACTAAAATGATATATTATGACATGACATAGCGATCCAAAACCGCGGATAACGGATCAGGATCGATTATAAATTTCGGGCGATAATAAGTCATAGTAGTACCTAATATGTCAAGCCCTAGTACTAAAATGACATATCATGACATGACATATCGATCCAAAACCGCGGATAACGGATCAGGATCGATTATCAATTTCTGGCATAAATGTACTTCACGCCAGTGAAACCGCGGGGAACAGCTAGTTTATACAATTAAACATAGCATTATTTTCTTCGACTTTGTACCTACTGTATTATCCGGTCAAAAATGTAGGTCTACACTTGATACACATGTAATCCTTTTAAAAAGATATCCATTATGACGGTTTACCGTCGATTTTTAGGAGCAGAAAAGCCAAGTGAAAAAGAAGAAAGATGAAACCTTTATTTTGCACAATACTAGTGACAAAGAGCTTAAAAGGCCGGATTACATCAAAGAAATGTGTGGGTAATTTATGTCCTTTATATATCTACAACGTATAAAATAATGTCCTTAGAATGTCGTAGTGAGGGTAGGGTACACCAAAGCGAACAAAATAAAATTCATAAAAAAATATTTAATTAAATGTACCTAATACATGAAATGCTCTGCAAAGTTTCTTCCAGATAATGTACTTAACACAGCCCTAACGCCCGAAATTAATAAATCGATCCTGATCCGTTATCCGCGGTTTTGGATCGATATGTCATGTAATAATATGTCATTTTAGTACTAGGGCTTGACATATTAGAGTCAGAGTTCAGAAAGGGCTGTGTCAGGTACATATTTGGAAGAAACTTTGCAGAGCATTTCACGTTTTTTTTTAAATATGAGCATTAGTTCCGTTCTGGAAATGACATCTTACATCCACACTTGCAAACATTCTTTACCTACCTCTTTGTAATTGAAGTAGATATTGGTATATCACTAATTCTTGCCCTATTCCTACTAATATGCGAGAGTGGAGTCGTTTAATTATGTTGGTTATTTGTGTATATTTTTTCTTCTCTTACGCTTAAAATAAACTTTTCGCGGCTCAGCTAGTAATTAAGTTGGTCAGTACCTACCTACTTTCTTAGATCTCTGAACTGTTGCAAATTCTCATTTATTTCTCTTATCCTATCTAGGTCAGTACAGAACAAAGTGTTTGCATTGTAAAACTATCATTCAGCGCGTACGTAACTTGTTAGATGAAATAACAGCCGTGAAGCAAAATGAAGTTATAGGTGTCTGCGAGCATTGCAAGCATATCAACCCTTCCGGCAAATGTAAAAGGTGCGAGTATTTGGTTAATAAGTTCATTTTGAGCAAAGCCAAACACCAACAGGCAAAGCAAGAAAGTTTTAAAACATGGCTTTACAAAGTCAATAGACTTCTACAAAGTATATTGGAATGTGAGACTATATGTAGACATAATGTGTTAGGGTCCACTTCCACGCGTGAATTAGAAAAACTGTTACAAGAACTAAAATCACCCTTAACTGTACACCAACCGGAAATAAGCATTTACCCCAAGACGGAATCTGGCCGATTTATTTCTATGGAATCCCTGACAGAAAACAAGAAAAAGCTTGAAGATATACTGGTTAAAATAAATTCAGAAAGATTTCAGAAACGCTTTTCAGATGACAGTTTTAATGTGAGTCCATCATTTTGCATTTGTAAATATTTCATAAATAAGAAACTTGATGGAAAACGCTCGATGGAGATTTTACCTCAAGTCACGACAAATAAAGAAACAGAAAGGCCTGATGCAAAACTTAGTCATGAAGTGTCCAAAGAAAGTACGAAAAAGAGTTCAAGTATGCTAGAAACTCATTGGAAAACACCAATGTCTAAAAATGAAGTAGAACCCCAATTAAATCGAGAGAAGTTTCTAAATAAATCGATAAAACTAAAGAAGATGACTAAAAAGAAGGTTGAGAAACCACAGTCAATGATGGATATTGCAGGGAACTTAGAAGCATTACATAAAACAGGAACTAAGAGTATACCACAATCAATGATGAATATTTCAGAGAACTTAGACGTATTTCGTGTACGTCATGAAAATACATCGAACAACGAAGTTGGAGAATGTGAGAGTTGGAATAGTATTGATGAATGCGAAGCACCCGACAGCGGTCCGTGTGAGATGATCAAAGGAACAGCTATACATCCCTTAGATCTGCTATACAAATATGAACCACCGTTAGACGTAGTTCCTCTGCTATGTCATGTTGAAGCAGTCTTTTCAGACATAGAATCCATTCCGATTTCAAAGAGTACCTTATCAGTAACCGAACCTGATATAACTAAAATAAAGAAATCTAGATCTTCATTAAGGAAGGTTAGTATTTCGACTAGTTATGAATAAGAATATAGGTTAAAAACGATCTAGGATCGAATCGATGATAGCTAAGTAATATATAGATAGCTAAGTACCTAAGATTGGAATAATAACTGATTACTATTTCTTTATAATTTATAGGATCAAAACAGTCAAGGTCTTTTATATAAGTTATCTGATCGCGCGTTCATCGATAAAGGGTGGACTATTATGCCTAGGGAGAAAACCATGAGAAGGGTGAGTGTTCCATTATTTCTCTGTTAAAACTCAAAGTTCGTGAAACGACATTGTTATTATTATTGTGCAAAGATATTGAGATATGATATGAGTTAATTTATCTAGTAGATTATAAATTCAAATTGCTAAGTAGTAAAGATGTTAGCTTAATTACATATACATATAAGCTTGTACCTACCTATTGAATTAAGATCTTAATCATCAAATTCATCTGTTAAATGTTGTTTACTACATTACTGAATAATTATGTTTGTTTCAGACAACAGTTTCACTTATACTCGTATCTATGCTATTGATTAAGTGTGATAATCTTATACAGTAACAGTTACTTATGTACCTACTACCTATACCTACACTACATACTTAGAAAATGCAAATTTTAATTAGTTAAGCTTATTATAAAATATTAGGCTATTTACTAATGCCTGAAATTAATAATAGATCCGATCGGTTATCCGCGGTTTTGGGTCGAGATGTCATGTCATAATATGTCATTTTAGTACTAGGGCTTGACAGATTACTACTATAATTACATATTATGACATGACATATCGATCCAAAACCGCGGATAACGGATCAGGACCGATTATTAATTTCGGGCGTTAGATGACAAATAAGTAACGTAACGCACTTTAGGTACCTACCTATAATATATTGCATTTAGAGTTGTTGTTGTGAATTTATTGCTATTCTAGTTAAATATTTACAAAATGAAACCTGCATGTCCTCAATTCGATTGGTTCGAGCACCACAAAAACAAGAAGATGTGTTACGATACCGGAGAGAAGCTTGCAGAGATAAACGACGATGGCAGCGGGATGTGGTTCTACAAGAACGGTGTGGTCGCTTTGGAGTTTCAGAATGCTAAAGGTAAGAAATAAATCTGCATTACAGGTAGAGCATGTCACGTCGAAGGTGTTCCTGAAAAATACTGAATAATAAAAGTAGAATAAACTAGTCCTTATTTCAGAATCGGATGCATCAGGTCAAATGTGCGTCGTTTACAGCTACGGTGAAGATGTGGACAAGGGAAAGTCAGCTCCGCGTACCGTCTTAGCTATTTTCGATTACCGTGGCAATGGCGTTGTTTACGACAAATATGGAAAAGAGAGGTAATATTGCCAATTACGAACGAACATTTTATTTATAAATGTTTTTTCCCAGGTATCTACGTGGCATATCGTTTGGCTTCTTTCTTCGTACATTCGAAAAGTTTTACGTTTTATCTATAAGTTCAGACGTATTTTATTTTAATTATGTAATATATATTATGTAACTATAGTGGTAGTTTTTAAGTAGTCGCGGCATTTTATCAATTATAATTTATATATTTTGTTTTAGACTAAAATATAACCAGTCTGAAGGTATGCTTCGTGATAAAAATATCGGACCTCTAAGCCATTGGCAATGGCACTCCCTTAATAATCCGCCTGTACTCAAACAGGTTTTCGTAGATACTAACACTAATATTTGCCCCGAAGAAATACTTCATAAAAACGATAAAAATGAACAAAATTTCGGAAAGCCTGCTGTTGAAAGTGAAATTCTGGCCATAGAATTAAAAAACTTAGAAAAGGCTAGAGCCGAAAAACTTCTCCAAAAATTCGAACCATTTCAGATCAGGATGAAAGCCTTAAAAATTAATGATCTGTTTTCTCTTAAAGTTTTGGATCAAGCTAACATCTACCTTTGGTTTAGAGATGGCCAAATATCATTCAAACTGAATGTCGGTATGACTTTAATAGACACTGAGATTGTTGACATTGAGACGGTCGAGTTATCTTCTGTGTCGACTCCTTACGACCGGCTCCCGCCTCAATCCCAAAGCGTAGCGGATATACAACACACTCTGCAGAAGGTCAGAAGAATTGGGAAAAGTCGTGCAGAAAAGAATCGGCGTCTCGTCGACAGTTCACACGCGTCTTCACAAAGTATTTTTGCTGTGTAGAGTGGGTCACTCACTATATACGAAAAATCGCTCGTATAAGAAGATAATGTTGATTTTGTATTTGTACTAGTCATGCGCAGAATGTGTCACTAAAATGAAAGTTATATACGCTTCTTCTTATCACACTGAAGTATATCACTCATTTAGTTCACTAGTTCATTTACTTCAGTGGCTCAAAAGATATTTTTGTTTGGCGTTCGTAGAGAACGAAGACATATTATTATGATATGATGTCTTTTGAATGGGTGTTCGATGCACGGTTTTAAAGTACATATTACATTCTCATTGGTTTTCTTCATCGAATAACGCAGACTTCTTTTCATACTTGATCAGGCTTAGGACTGACAATCTAGATACTTTCCGTTAATTTGTTGTTTTGTTAGAGATAAATATTTTACTGGCGTACCTACTTCAATTGGAATATAATGTAGACCCCAAGAAAAACATTTTGCAACATAAACCTTCGCGCATTAAAACTTCAATAGTACTTTGAATTTGATTGTTTCAATTTCAAACTTAAAGAGATGGTTGGTAAACTAGTAATAAACAGATATACTAGACTAATAGTGAGCCGTAGTAGCGTCATGCATTAAAGCTCATAAAAAAAACGCATTTCGAGAACTACTCGAAAACTTACAAATGAAAACAATGCGACCAATAATCAAACTCGACAAACGTGTTTGTAAACTGTACATTGCCATTTTGCATGGTAGCTCAAAATTTGCTTTCTGATAAAACAAGCAATGTTTTTTTTTTTTATAATTTGTCGCCAAGCACCTATCGGTGTGTTCCGGCAGCCTCACTTGAGAGCCAGTTTCCAATCCAGGTGTAGCGTGACGCCACCTTCGACCACATCGTCACTTAACATCAGGTGACTTGTGGTCAAAAGATACCCTGTAAGTAGTAAAAAAACTAAGACGCGTTACCTACGCGTTGGCCTTCTTTTTTCTTATGTTTAAACTTATTTACTCTGTCACTAAACTTATTCTATTTTGCTGAAGACCAATATGTAACTAAGTAAGTTTTATTTAAATATTCCTTAAGCTAACAACATAGTTTTATAAGTTAGCTCGATTAGTAAACTTTAAGATAAAACTTAGGTTATTAATTTTATCATTATTTAGGCAAACTTAGCTGATTGTTAATTGTTTTTAGTAAGTCAACTGACAATGTTTTCATTAAGTTATTCGGGCTTTTTTTTGGTCCTAATGTAACACATGTACGACTATACGTATATAGATAAAGATATGTATTTCACATGTTATGTAATAAGAGATTTTGTTGTTAATTTAATAAAGAGAAATTACTTACTTCACTTGACGACAGACGTCATTTAATTTAGGGAATACGTTGTTTTATTAAATATCTAAAAGAGTAACTTCAGTTTTTTTTTTACAAAGTACGAGTATATAGCGTACTTATGACTTGTGGATTGTGTTGTGCGGGACTTATACTTGGACTATTAATTATTTATTAATGGTAGAGAGAGGCAGGTGTGGTATTCCCATGAAAGTAATACCGAATCGAATAAATCAATAATAATATCGTGTGTAGGAGTTTTTCAGAATTTTTAAATTCACGTACTGTTTAAAAAATATATAAATTTACGCCATCTTTCGTATTTCTTGTAATTTAAGGGGATAATTAAGATTTAATTGATTGTCCCATAGTAGGTAATTGTGCCGATGAAGAAGAATTAGCGTCTTGGACATACCCTACTCTTGGATTAGCTTTATCGCCGATTGTATGGGTGTCATTCTGAAAGTTTTTCATAGTAGGTATAAAGAAAACAATTTCACGTTGTTGGCAACTATTTATTCCACAATTTGCTAATAACACAACTTACAAGTGAGTAACAATTAGGTACTAATATTGAAATAGGCTCAAAACCGAGATAAGTATGAACATTTTTAAACACAGTTTGGTGCGTGACGTGATTCAAGATGTAGTACTTGACGTATCTAAGTGTTTATAGCTAGGCTAGGCTAAGACGATCACTGAAATAATATTTTACGACTTACACATGTTCTTTCGCTTTAATGAAGTATGTAATCAAGTCAATTGGCAGAGGGAAGACTATGGTGGAATTCTTCTCGGCTGATATTGTGTTCAGTGTCTGTAAGAGGAAGTAAATAATAATTTTTATTGAAGGTAAGCTAAGAAACGTTAATACCAAAATAAAAATAAAAACACAATAAAAATGAACATTAAAACGTAAAATAAACCTACCTATCGAACTAAACAATATGAATACCTATTCCAAAAATCTAAGAAACTACCAGTTGGTAACGTCGATGATACCAAATTATTGCATTTTCATCGGAATTACATACACATACAAAGTTTCAATTCGATACGACAATTAGAAGTAGGTGAAAATTGACTTCTAAGATTTGATTACATTGTTAGTTAGTTAGTTAGTTAGTTACAAGTCAAGGTAATAAAAGTGTTTTAGAAAACACGTTCGAACAGTTCCCGTTTACGTCATGCAAGCCCATGTAATTCAATGTATTATTCTAATTTATGGTGTTAATTGTTTAGTGCCTAACGAAATAGTGGTCTATTTTTTCATCGGGCAGCTCCTCCCGCATCCCGCCTTCACCCCTCATTTGCAGCTACACACGCAAGCTTAGTGACGCAATGAACTTGAGCTTTCGGTGAAGGGACACGTAGTGATTAAACTATAGCTTCGTGGTTTTTTTTTATTGATCAAATTTTTGCACAACAAGCTCGAGGTCCGTACTGTTGTCAACACATTTTCATTGTAGATACTTAGATAATTCCGCGTTTAAATATAATTATATTATACAAAACTAAGAGGTTGTGCACATTGGGATATGGAAACATGAACATTATACAATTAAAAAAAACATTTTGACAATTATTAGTTACTAGATAACAACTAAAACAGACCAGACCCCACAGGCAGCACCCGTTCACGAGTTGACGCATGTGCCAGCCATCGCTCTTCTCAACCATAGCTTGGTGGTTGGCATTTCCTTTTCCCGCCTGGGCCCTTATTCGTTATGACCATCAAGATTCATTGCCAACAATGTGTGACGTCATTACGGGCTTTAGTGGTCCTACCACGCAGATAACGTAACGCGCCCGCGTTATATACGTGCTTAGATGGACATTGCAAATAAGGACCCTGATTACCTATCTATCACCCTTAAGTTTAGAATCTGTAGCCAAGCACCGCTATCCATAAGTTCCTCACTTGAGAGCCAGTTCGATATCTCTCAGACCTAGCGTGACCGTTCGACCACATCATCCTTTAACAACAAGTGTCATGCGGTCAAACGCTACAGAAAACTTACAGGCGCCTGTACAGGTTTTGATAGCTTACAAAAATAAAAAAATCATCTTATTAGTATTCCAACAAATTCTTCAAGTTACTTTTTGAGTTTGTGCAGTACAAGTTGCCACTGTGACTAGTTGGTAATAGTTTTTGTTTGACGTTTACCAAAACTTTTATAGTTTTCAAAACTTGTACTAGAGGTTCTTAATCCGGCTCGATAGTGCCTTTAAAACGTGTTGTTAAGTTACTTGTGAATCTTGTGATCCATGTCGGGGAACTTCATACTAACCTGCAGGTAGCGCAGCTGTAGGGCGGCAGGACTGTCGCCGATCACCTCGGAGGCTTCGCGCAAGGCTCGGGACGCTTTTTGCTCTCCTTCGGCGGCGATCACCTTGGCCCTGGCTTCACGAGCTGCCTCGGCTTCAGCAGCCATAGCTCGCTGCAGTTGAACGGGTAGGCGTACGTCTTTTCTGCTCAACAAAAAGAAATGCTATAGTAAACACCATAGGATAAACAGAAACATTTTAAAAGTTGTGTCCGCGACTTTATAGTCTAGGTAAACAATAAAAAATAAAATTGATCACATACGTGAAATCTTTCAAATATTTTGACAGGGGTTGAACAAGATGTCAGCGTACACGGAGCAAAAAGACCTTCCGAAATACCGTTTTCCTTCTGAGTCAAAAGGGAAGGACTTGTGATTCAGAAGGAAAACTAAGGTAAAATAAGGAAGGAATCGGTCTTGGAAGGAAAAGACTCTTTCTTTTTCTCGGTGTATTATGTTGATTTGAGCTATTCGCGATGTTTTCAATGTAGACTGTTGAGGCCAAATTGCAAACACATTGGCCGTCCCTACCTGAAATTTATTTCGTGTATGCTAACTGCAAAGTTACTTGAAAGAAATCGATACTACCGCTGCAATAGTATTGCTATAAATATTCATACGTGATTCTAAATTAGTATCAGGTTGCGTTCCATGCCCTATTTCTCATGAGCCTTAACTTGCTGGCCATCAACTGACTAACAGCCTTATATCCTAGTCAATACAATTCAAATAAGTGTGAGAACTACAAAAGCTACGCTGTTCAATAAATTGATGTCAATTATATCGATTTACCGATGCGACATCTACCAACCCGCACTGGGCCAGCGTGGTAGATTACAGCCCATACTCTCTCTGAGATAAGGCCAGAGTCCCACTAGTGGGAACGTGAAAGGCTGATAATGATGATGATGATATCGATTTACGTTGTGTTGACTGTAAACACATGATACTAAATTTTACGTTTCCAAAAGTACGCTATAAGGTACCTAGAAATATGCAATTTTATAAAAAAAAACACTTGTTCCAGTGACTTTTACCAATGTCTAAGCTTATTCCATACAAAATGTAGGTGTAGGTATTATAAAAATGAATTTACCTACATATTTCATAAATTTTCTCATCGTGAATTTTCCTATATTTTACAAATTTTTCTGCTACTCGGAGCGGAGACAAAACAAATCAAAGATTATAAAAATCTGTCCAGCCGATCTCGAGTTATAAAATATCGATAAACATAATTACATATAACTAGCCCCACCGTTTTTTTAGATATGTTACGCAAGTCTACCCTAAATGTACAGATTCTACAGATGTATCTACAATAATACGTTTGCTACGAGTCCGTGCGTAGACTGCGTAGCAATGGAGGTTGGGCTGATAGTAAGTTCGGACTCAGATGCTTTGCGTTAGAAAGTTTGCAAGAAATTATCTACCTATGTGAAACGTTGGGTATCAGACACAAAACTTTGTATGAAAAGAACTTTGTGTATGTACAATAAGTATTAAAAGTTTAATTAAATTTAGGGCCGCAGATAGTGAACATGTTAATCTGTAAGCGAAATACTATGCAATTCCGTTCTCGTATGTACGAAACTACGAGCCGTATGAAAATCCGTTCGGTACGTTTTGAGTTTACCGCGTACACGGAGCAAAAAGACCTTCCGAAATACCGTTTTCTTTCTGAGTCAAAAGGGAAGGACTTGTGATTCAGAAGGAAAACTAAGGAAGGAATCGGTCTCGGAAGGAAAAGACTCAGTAGGAAAGTCAGAAGTTTTTTTCTCAGTGTACAGACAAACATACGCCCGAAATTAATAATAGATCCTGATATGTTTGTTATCCGCAGTTTTGGATCGATATGTCATGTCATAATATGTCATTTTAGTAGTAATATGTCAAACCCTAGTACTAAAATGACATATTGTGACATGACATATCGATCCAAAACCGCGGATAACGGATCAGCATCGATTATTAATTTCGGGCGATACAGACGCGGATGAGAAAAAAAAACTGACTTTCCTTCTGAGTCTTTACCTTCCAAGACCGTTTCCTTCCTTATTTTGCATTAATTTTCCTTCTGAATCACAAGTCCTTCCCTTTTGACTCAGAAGAAAAACGGTATTTCGGAAGGTCTTTTTGCTCCGTGTATAAATATATATAGAACTTAGATTGAGATGGTGAAAATGCACGTTTAGTGATTAACTAAATTTTACTCGCGGCAAATGGTAAAATAATAGTTTAACAAACAACGTTAGAACATGAAGTAGCCAATAAAATAATAAGAGTAGGTGTCGTAGTACCGTTGGACATTATTGTAATTAACCCCCATATACTGACATTGAAAAGTGAATTCTATCACATAGTGAACATAATAGCTAGTATGTTTGTTTGTTCACCGATGGAAATAGTTTACTGGGTACTTCAATTAATTTTATTTCGAGGCTTGAACTGCGTCATTCGATGGAAAGCGAGGGAATATGGCGATCGACGTTGATTGAACGAAAACCATTACTGTGGTCGAAAATAATGCTATTAGTCGTCTATTTCGTTTCAGTTTAAATTCAAGGGTGTCCTTACTTCAGATTTACGGTTTAAAAAGCGCGATGTTGCCGATGAAAATACCTACGTCATCCTAGAACATACAGGATTATATATGAAATACCAGTATGTAAGCTTTCCAACGAAAGAAGGCAGTCCAGTTCCATTCATGTGTAATATTACAGCGTCTTCTTCTCTAAATCATTTTATGAAGAACAGTAGGTACTTCACATAAACTAGTGTGTGTCTTAACATCAGGTGACTTGTGGTCAAACACGAAAGGTGTATCCAAAAGTGAATCCCACTATTTCCATAAAAATACAAAATAGAAAAAGTGGGACAAGGTTTTTTCCAAATTATATTCCATCATTTATATTGCGGAAAAAACCGCCAGTACCTGACAGAAACAGTGTGTCTGCAAGGGTCGGTCCCGCTAATTCCCATTGGTTGAGAATTACCCTTGAATTACCATTACCAAATAGGACAGTAGAATAGTTTTTTTTAATATATGTTTTTATACAGTTGTCCTCGGATTAGGTCAGCAATAGAAATAGTAGGAGAATCTGTCCCAGTATTATCCCTACAGATATTATAAATGCGAAGGTAACTCTGTCTGTCGGTCTGTTACGCTTTCACGCCTAAACTACTGAACCGATTTAAATGAAATTTGGTAAGGAGATAGTTTGAACCCTGGGGAAGGACATAGGATACTTTTTATCGCCATAAACCAGCCCACGCGGGTGAAACCGCGGGGAACAGCTAGAAACTCACAATGGAAACAGTGAGATACACCCCAAACGCTACATTGCAAAGAAGTATAAAAAAACAAAAACGTTCAACAGTTTGGAATCATAATTTTCGAATTGCTTACATTTCAACTCTCTCGACTTTAATACCCCAGGCTCCGGTGGCTTCATCTAAAGACAGCTGCATGTTCCCCGAGATGGTCTCCCTCTCGCTCAGGATCTCGTGGAGGGGCCTGGTGCCCATGGTATTGCGCAGGGTCGTCTGGGCCAGCAGTCTGGTGGAGTGGTGGGCATTCTCCACGTTCGCAATGGAAATGGTAGCGTTTTGCACGCGATAATACACCACGGCGTCGACGGATACCGTTACACTGTCCTTGGTAAGTACCTGGAAGATGGTAACTCAGAATAATGAAACAAACTGGAGAGGAGGGCTGTATATTTATCCTACCATAGACGAATAATAATCGGCCTCGCACCTATGACTTAATAAGTTATGTGCGGATTTACCATCGCTCAAAACGGTGAAGGAAAACATCGTGAGGAAACCGGCATGCCCAAGAACTGCAACACTCAAGGGCATGCGTCATCTACCAACCCGCACTAGGCCAGCGTGGTAGAATACGGCCCATACACTCTCTCTGAGAGAAGGCCAGAGCCCCAGCAGTGGGAACGTGAAAGGCTGATAATGAAGACGAATAAGTAAAGTCTACTTTTATTCGTCTATGATCCTACTAATATTATAAACGTGAAAGTTTGTGAGTATTGTTATAATTATGGTGTATGGATGGACGCGGGTGTAGTTGCGTGGCGTCGCTATTTGTTATAGGATATCTTATCATTTATAACATAAATGTGAAAATTTGTAGACTTATGTTTTTCTTTCACGCAAAAAACTACTGAACGGATTTTGATAGAATTTGGTGTGGAGATAGTTGAAACGCTGGAAAAGGACATAGAATAAATATGTTTTAATGTAGATTATTAAAGTGGCTATATATAGCGACGGAGAGCGAAAGGTAATGTGTGGGTGCCTAAGAACTAGCCGATTCAACAGTTCGAGTCCCATCTGCGTGCATATTTGCCATCGCTCAAAACGGCTAAGGAATACATCGTGAGGAATATTCAAGGACCATACTCTATCACAAGTTCTGTGTCCTAGAAGTGAGATCGTATTAGGTCGATGATTCGCAATTTCGCATACCTCTTGTGGGGGCACATCGTACGTCCGGGTCCGCAGGTCCACACGTGCGTACGTGTCGATGCATGGTAGTATGAAGAATATTCCTAGACATAAATAATAGTTTTAGATTATATTACGTTATGTTCTACTATATTTACATTTTACATTTTGTGGTTCGCTTTTTTTCACACAATTTTGGGGTTCCGTACCCAAAGGGACGGGACCCTATTAATAAGAATCCGTTTTAATAGGGTCCCGTCTTAATAAGAATCAGTTTAAATTTTCACAGATGATGTATTTCTGTTGCCGCTATAACAACAAATACTTTTATAGCGATGATGGCTCAGTGGTAGTGACGTCGGCTTGCGATCCGTAGGACGTGGGTTCGAATCCTACAATAAGCTTGAGCTTTCGTTGAAGGAAAACATCGTGATGAAACCATAGCTTGGTGGTAGGGTATTTTCTAGTACTCGCCTGGCTAGCTACCACCCTCTTGTTAAGAATCTGTCGCCAAGCACCTATTGGTGTGTTCCGGCAGCCTCACTTGAGAGCCAGGTCCCAGTCCAGTTGTAGCGTGGCGCCATCTTCGAACACATCGTCACTTAACATCAGGTGACTTGTGGTCAAACGCTAACCTGTAAATAGTAAAAAAAAGACTAAAAAACAGAACAACAAATGAATATTTATGTTATTCTGTTTTTAAGGGGCTCCATACAACAATTTTTTTACCTCATTTATAGATAATAGTAAGGAACCCTTCGTGCGCGAGTCCGACTTGCCTTGGCCGGTTATTTTACTTACCTACGTAAAGGGAACATTACAAAAATAAATCTGCCTTCATCTTATACCTTGATTATTTAAATTAACATACTTACCTGGCCCTTTCGCCCCTCCTGACAGCAACCGGCCAAGACGGAATATCACTGCGCGCTCATACTCCTGCACTACCTGTTATATCATAAGTACCTAATATAAAACACTTATATCACACTGTGTGTTAACTTGTGATAATGGTTGCAGTTATTTTCACAACGTCGTTATCAAACAGACAAGGTTCCTCAATTTAAAATACGGTTTCAAGTCTCACTCAGGCTCTCACTCAATTAGGTACCAATGCATGCAGCCAGGCCAAAATAGTATGTTTTTTTACTGCTTCCAGGGTAGTGATTAACCACGAGTCACCTGATGTTTAGAGAGGATGTGGTCGAAGTTGGCGTCACGCTACACCTGGACTGGCAACTGGCTGTGAGGCTGTGAAATGAGAACCCACCGATAAGTGCTTCGCGACAGATTCTTAACTTGAAGCTGGTAGCTATGGTTTCAAAATTTTCAACTGGTAGAGGCCCGTGTAGTCCCAGTCCTGAGGGTATAGGCCTTCACACCCGGTACTACGGGCAAGGCAACCTTCTTTGGAAATAGCTGATTTCAATTGGCCGTGGCAATCATCTATCAAATGGATCGTTCCACAGCATGCTTCTGAGCACTGATCGTCGCGCACTTTATTTGGAAGTAGAATATAGTGAGCAATACAATGCCTATGCAGAATATTTTTAAAAGATGAAACCTAATTAAAGTTGTATGTGTTGTGTTGTTGAAATAATAATGAACGCAAGTAATAAAAAATATTAAAATTATTAGTGTGCTAATTACGCCAGGTTTAACTTAAAATAAAATACATGTGGAGGTTGCAGAGTACCGAAGGTGTGGTTACATCGGTTTTGTAAAAACTAGCATCTAAGTAACCAAAACAAAATTTAAATCCGATGAATAAAATGGAAAAAGATATACAAAATTTCTTACTTTAAAACAGATGAAGAGTGAAAACGGCATCGTTATTATCACCAAAAACCACGACAGACCCACAAATATTTTTCCGCATGTTTTGCTCTCGTCTGATTCGTCATTCGATGCTAAAACAAAAAAAAATAAATAACGTGAAATTTTACTAACACCGGGACGGGATTTAAAAAACTTTCTTAGCACTTTAGACCTACGTGCTGCTATTGTAGGATACAATTGCTGTCTGCTGGACATTTCTACCATCATTGCCCTGTACCGTGTCGCCGAGTCGACTGAATAAGCGCTCTGCCGGCCCCAGCTTTTATATGAGTAGGTATGAGGTGCGGTAACAGTGGGGTTGTTTTGTTTTATTTATTAGATAATGATACACTACAACGTCCACAATAAATGTCGTGGCTAACTTGTAGGTGTTTATAAAAAGAGCGTAACTTCAAACCTTCTATTTCGCCGATATCCCCCATCATGTCGTTTCGGCGGTAGTAGCGTGCCATTTTATGACCTTGGTATATGATGATTTTATTGTTTACAAGACGTCTGGCAAGTACGCCATCGCTCGTCAGACTAGACAGGAACTGGAAGAACTCGATGCCACCACCACTGTATTGGATGACTCCGGCGGCTATACTTACCTTATTAAAATGCATTGATACAGGGGTTGAGTCTCGGCCCTCCGTATCAATGCATTTTAATGAGATAAGTATAGACTAACTATCTACGGCCGATTACAGCCAGTTAGTTATAAGTGCGTAGGACTTTTGTATTATTATTTATGTACTAGTTGCGCCCCGCGGTTTCACCCGTGTTTCCCGTTATCCCACAGGAACCTTTTCCGGGATAAAAGTGGAGTAAGTATGTATCCAGGGTATAAGCTATCTCCATTCCAAATTTCACTCAAATCAGTTCAGTAGTTTTTACGTGAAAGAGCAACAAACATACTCACAAACTTTCGCGTTCATAATTAGTAGGATTATGATTTATTTATGTATTATTATTTATTTATATGACTGTATAGTTGTAGGTTTTTTTTTAAATTAATCTTAATCTTCTAATCTTCGGCCAGGTGGAGTGACAATTACATAAAGTTACCTACACTGAGAAAAACATTCTGACTATCCTTCTGAGTCTTACCTTCCAAGACCGATTCCTTCCTTCTTTTACCTTAGTTTTCCTTCTGAATTACAAGTCCTTCCCTTCTCAAGTCCTCCCCTTGACTCAGAAAGAAACCGGTATTTCGGAAGGTCTTTTTTCTCCGTGTACATTAAGTTCAAGTTTCCCACTATAGTCGTTGTTTTGTTTGACCGTCGACGACGTCGATGATGGAATCTGTTTTACCGTCATGAGTCAAAATCTATGTTCAATGCAATGGCATAATCCAGCAGGCATTTTCTGTCGTCTTCTACGTCAGTTGTTTTCAAGTAGGTAATCAAGTAAGCAATATGAAACAGGCTTAGCTAGTTTTAAGTTTGAAGTTTTAAAGTGATCACAATGTATCCTATTGAATAAAAAACATTTGATATTTGAGATTTTTAATTTTTGAAAAGAATAAAAATTACACAAGGACACACATTTTCGCTGTTCAAAACAACAACTGTCGTAGAGGCATGTTTACATGACATTATTGGAGCATGGTTGCTGAACATAGTTGAGGCAGAACCCTCTGTTTCCTACGTCGACCGGAGCTTCGACGTTATCCGTGTGGAACCACAGTCGAAACGGCTTCACTGTACCTGGAAATAAAACGGTCACTTTATAGTCTTGGCTGTGCTCCTTTTTTGGTTGAGTAACTAAGAATGAATTTTCTTTTAAACAACACTTGACTTATCGATAACGAGGCAATACTTTAATAGTGTATGGCAGCCGGCTCCTGGGCTGGTCTATGACATCACAGTATAGCACTAACACACTTCACTGAATCACACTTATATATACATACTGTTCTCCGCAGTTTCATCCGCGCGGGCTACAGTTTATCAAAATAAAAAGTATCTTATGTCCTTCCTCCGGGTGTAACCGCGGGTCGCGACTAGGAAGTTACATGTGGATTTACCATGGCAAAACGGTGAAGGAAAACATCTTGTGGCACGTTCAAGAACTACAACATTCAAGGGCATGCGACGTATACCAACCCGCCCTGGGCCAGCGTGGTAGATAGCCTATGTGTTAATCCAGTGAACAAACTATCTTCATTTCAAATTTCATCAATCGGTTTAGTAGTTACGGTGATACGTGGTGACAAACATTGACACACACACACTTTCGCATTTATAATATTAGAATGAGCTTTCGGTGAAGGAAAACATCGTGATGAAACCATAGCTTGGTGGTAGGGCATTTTCTAGTTACTCGCCTGGCTAGCTACCACCCTCATGTTAAGAATCTGTCGTCAACCACCTATCGGTGTGTTCCGGGAGCCTCACTTGAGAGCTAGTTCCCAATCCAATTGTAGCGAGGCGCCAACTTCGACCACATCGTCACTTAACAGTGGTCAAACGCTAACCTTTAGGTAGTAAAAAAAATAAAATAGATTTAGATGAGGATAGGTTAAAAAGCAAAAGAAACAATTACTCATGACCGGCGAGGGCTGCATCGAGAGATCCGCGGAGAAGGTCCCGCCGCAGATCCTGTCCGTGCACAGCGCCTGGTTGGGCTGGATGCGGCCGACGTTGGCGGCACACGGCACCAGCAGCCAGTCGTACGCGCAGTTGTTGGGCCCCGCGCCGGACCCGATCATAGAGTTCACGGGGGTGTTGCTGTTGCCGCTGAGCGTGAACGAGCGGGACCTGTTGTTCACTAAAACAAAAATTATTAAATAACTAATTACGCCCCGCGGTTTCAACCGCGTCTTCCCGTTATCCCGCAGAATCCTTTTATCGGGATAAAAAAGTAGCCTATGTGTTAATCCAGGGTATAAGCTATGTCCATTCCAAATTTCATTCGGATCCGTTCAGTAGTTTTTGCGTGAAAGAGTAACAAACATCCATCCATACTCACAAACTTTCGCGTTTATAATATTAGTAGGATCAATATGCGAATGTATGAGTTAATGAATTTCTATTGATAGAAATAATGGGACAGATTCTCCCACTATTAAAAAAACGGCTTCAACGGAAGGCAAGCGCTGATCAAACGAACAGTACAACGCTGAGTTGAGGCCGGTTTGCAGCAATACATCTTTTCTTGTGCTACATACGTAATGCATTTATTTGTCTTAGGTATTTTAAAAGAAAAACGCTGCATCACCTCATATCGGCCGTTATTAATAACCGATCTATCCACGTTCAGCCCTACTAGAGATAGAAATTTGACACCAGCTCCAAAGAAGTAATGTCAAAAATCTATTCCTTACCAGTATCCGGGCAACTAGTGTACTGGATACCGCAAAAGTTTCTCTCCATTCTGATGCAGATGCCGTAGTCCTGATTGCTCAGCTGCAGACCAGAGGCCGGGTCGTAGTTAAAAGAGCGCAGCTGTCCAGACACACCAGTGTAATACTGTAGGCAACCTTCGTCAGCTACAAAACAAATATAAAATTCAAAAACATCTTGGACTGATTTTCATCAAGCATAGCTAAAAACACTCCCGACTAACTCTCCTTTGAAAAAATCGGTTCAACCATTCGGGAGAAACAATGCCACATAAGCACGCACACACGCACACACACACACACACGCGCACACACACACACACGCGTTTCAGACCAGACAGCACGGCGATCGTCGAATACACCCTGCCTGTGACTTTCTGAAGTTGTGCGTGCAAGTTTGATCGTTCCTAGGTTCCAACAAATCAACCCGCTCCAGACCAGACGACCTAAAGTGGGACCGGGGTGCTCCTCATTGTCCGTACTCCGTCTGTACCTGTACGTCTTGGTCTGAGGCTGTCCATCGAGCTGTCGGTAAAGATCATTAGGTCATGCGTGTCTCTTCCGTACTTACACTTAGCTGCTTTTGTGAAGGTGACGGTCGCGATGTAAGATGAAGTCGAAAATTGGGGTTAGTTACGATCATTTTTCTCTACTAGTACCTAATACGATCAGCTACTTACGTCGCTGACTGTACGTGGCACCACGTAGCTGATCGTTCTCAATTTTCCTAATGTGTTCCAAATCAGTAATTATTATTGTTTTTTTTACATTTTACATGGTATCATTTTGACCACAACATAACACACCTGATTTTAGGTGATGATGAGGTCAAAAATTGGTGTATAAGATGATGAGGATCATAGAAAAAAGTGTGATTGTTCAGCGACTTTTGTCGTTGACTTGTACATAATGTTCGTGAAATCATTTATAACACGTATTATTTCCGTGCACCTTATTCATAGAGTTGACAAATAAATCGATACACATTTATAGGGGAAATCTTGTGAATTTTTAATACGACTTGGACAACGCGGATATGAATATCGATTGAACCGTCAAGGGAAAATTGTTTCTGATTGAAAGAAAATATGGAGTTATAATTATTTGTTTTGCCGTATGAACTTGGCTTCTCCAAGCCCTTTTTCAAATGCTATCGCTTGATTAGGTTCTATGTAGATGACTTAGTTCTCAGTATATTTATTACATAAACTATTGTAAGTTGATTAATTCTCACAGCTGCCAATATTCCCACGGTAGCCATCTAGTATGCATGGTGGTGGCACAGAATAAAAAAGGCGGTGGGAGGAAAATTACTATTGACAAATATAAGTTTTACAATTTAGTTTATGTACTTTCTGCTACACAATTTTTATCATACAAGTCAAGCAGCCAAGTATATATAAATATACCTTCTTCATCATTTATGAGCAGAGCTCCATGTGCTATGTGACTAGAATTAATATTTAATCTTATTTTACCAATAAATCAATTTAAAAATCCACAGTTCAAAGAGGATATCGCAAGTCGTAATCATAATGTCCTGGGTTGATTTTATAAAATACTAGTTGCGCCCTGAGGCTTCACACGCGTCTTCTTGTTATCCCGCAGGAACCTTTTCCGGGTTAAAAAAAAGAAGCCCACGTGTGAATCCAGGGTATACGCTATCTCCATTACAAATTTAATCAAAATCGGTTTAGTAGTTACGGTGATATGGTAACAATAACAAACATTCTCACACACACACATACTTGGAAATTCTCATTTTTAAAACACTTTTATTAGCTTGACTTGTAACAAACTAACTAACAATGTAATCAAATCTTAGAAGTCAACAGAGAGAAACGTACACGTTTTTTTATAATAATAATTATTATTATTATACTGCTGACTGCAGAGATCCCCTACCCACTGCAGTCAGCAGTGGTTAATAGTAAACCTTCGAGTTTGGGCTCATATGATTCCTTTTGATGAGTCCGACAGGTAACATATAAGACTAAAAAGTAAAATATAAAATGTAGTTTAAAGTGTTAAATTTTGTATGAAATATATAGTTTAAAAAAACTAAAAAAAACACTTTGAAAACGCATTGAAAAATATAAAATAGACTTGTATTAGTTACGACATATACTGGGTAAATAAAAGTACACACAACCAAAAAGCGCTCCCCACTTTTTGAATTAACCATTATATCGTAACAGTTCTATTTCATTACTTTATATTTTTCAGTGCGTTTTTAATCATTATTTTATATTTTTCATTGCCTTTTTGAAAGTGTTTTTTTAAAGTTTTTTTAAACTAACACTTTAACACTTCACTTAATGACAAATGAGGTAAATTTACCCTCCAATTTCATGATTTTAGGACTAGCGGTTTAGGCTATGCGTTGTCATGTCAATCAGGACTACTCCTATATTATAGATAGATTTTGGAGCTTAATTATCTATATTAACTTACCCTTATAAATGGTACTGCAAGGTATCTGCGTGACCTTTATTTTCCACATTCTCTCAAATGAGTTCCCACTGGAAACGAAGGTTAACTTCACTGGATTAGTAGTACCTATGCCGGCGTCGATGTACACTGGTAAAAAAAAACATTAGGTTTTATCATCCTCGCTCCTTTGTAACATGTAAGACTATATTGTAGTACCGAGAGAAATAACTTATTAACTACTAGTCATCGCGATATGCCTTTTGCTTTATGCCTGAAGACGACAGTTAATCGTAAAAAATCGAAATAAAAATCACGGTTTCCTGTTGACAAATCCAATAGTGGTTTTATTGCTGCTTCACCAAATGGTGCGTTTTATAACAAAGCCAAACAACGCAGCTTTTGCTATGTAAGCGCACTGTGCATACCTCAAAATAATATTAATTATCACTAATCGATAATAATTATCCAGAAATACAAGTGGTTCTTACAGGGCCCTTATTCGCTATGATCATCTAAGCATCTTGTTGCACAACAAGAACCCAAGTTTTAGCAAATTTATTTTGTTGGTGCAGATGAAAAGGAGGCGAGACTGCGATGCAAAAACTTTACTGGCCTAAAACATACTTAATTGAAATTATTGCAAAGGTCACGCGCTTTTCAAATTCTGTGGAATACTCCAACATCGCGTCTGTTCAAATTATAACGAGTATGGATGTAGAATAAAATGAAGCAACTCACTATGGCTACCCTGGTTGATCCCGCAGATGGTCGGTACAGGATTGCCCCCAGACACAATAAATTGATCTTGATTGCAAACGTGATTCATTTGCTCGGGGCCCGCTATTGAGAACCGGTCAAAATCTAGTCTAAGAACAAGGAGAAACAATATTTTTACGGCAAGTACCAGTATGAAGAAAAAGTTCACGTTGGAAAAATAAAGTAACCTACAAAAAAGCTATAGAAAAGAGCACGTTCCGTATTATCCAAATTTTACTACTTTCCTGGCAACTTTTTCATTTACTCTTCTTTAGAACCTTTCTTGGACATCAACGAACATACAAAAAAAAAAAAATTATCGAAATCGGTCCAGCCGTTCACGCGTGATGCCGTGACCAAGGCAAATAGGGATTCATTTTTATAAATAAGATTTTTATATGTATAATACATACATACATACTTCTGAGGTGACTTTTTTGGGATAAAACAAATCTTGAAAAATCTACGTGAGCTTTTTCATTATCACTGATCCCCGCAACTCATCACCGTTACAAACGGTTCTATTTTAGATTTACAAGGTGTGCCAAAAGAAGTCATCCGATGTTGTTTGGCTCTCTTTTTTCTAAATGAGAAACTTCGATTCTGTTTTTTGATTATGTTTATTTGAACCTTTAGAATTTTATTTGTCAAGTCGAGAAGATTATATCGACTAAAAGGGCGCCGATACAATTTAATTAAATTGATAATTGCCATACGGGCTCGTTTTATGGCATTTTTCATCACTTCGGCGAGAACTTCGGGCGACAGATACTCGCACTCGTTTCGAATGTTGTCTTAAGGGCTTCCAGAGTCTCGGGCTTGTTCACGTAAACACGGGACTTCAAAAAACCCCACAAAAAGAAGTCTGGAACGCTTAAATCGGGCGATCTTGCGGGCCAGTGCAAATTGCCAAAACGCGAGATGAGGCGACCCGGGAACGCTGCCTTCAGAATATCGGTTGTTGCTCGCGCACCAGTGTGTGCCATTGCTCCGTCCTGTTGGAACCACATGTCCCTCAGTCCTAATTCGTCCAATTGCGGCAGAAAAAACTCTGTCAACATGGACCTATAGCGCGCACCGTCCACTGTTGTCGTTTGGTCAGAGGCATTCTCAAAAAAAAAATGGCCCGATGACTCCTCCAGCGTGAACAGCGCACCATGCAGTCACTTTGAGCGGGTGTTATGGCTCCTCGTGCATCACTCGTGGATTTTCGGTGGCTCAGAAGTGATAGTTTTGCTTGTTCACGTACCCGCACAGGTGGAAGTGAGCCTCATCGCTCATTATAATTTTGGTCGAAAAATCGTCCACTTCTACCTCGAGATTGAGGAGGGCTGGGGCGTTGGTTACGCGCGTTTGGCGGTCGGCAGGCAGCAGCCTTATTCACGTACTGGACTTTGTACGGGAACATGCGCAGGTTTTTGACTAAAATTTGCCTTCGTGACGTCTGGCTAATTGCGTGGCACGGCGTCTGGTCGATGTTTCCGGCAACAGCAGAGATATTCTCAGCAGAACGGGCGCTCTGGGGTCACTCACTCTTGGCAACGTCTCGTGTGGTCCCATACTATACAAGGTTGGTGGCCAAACGGCGCAGTGTAAGCGCAGTCGATTTTGGACGGCCGGCGAATCGGCGACAGAATTCGTGCTGCGCCAAGACCACAGACGAATTGTTACGAAAAAAAATAGACATGATTATTCCGTGTTCTTGGGGAGTGTATCGCTCCATGGCTTGTTCACTTGTATTCTGCATCTGTCTAGTCCACAAATGTCAAAACAGATTTGACGTTGGCGGCCATTTGAAAATCAAAAATCAAAATTGAGAGTATCTTCCAATAGGGTGATTTATTTTGGCCCACCTTGTAAGAAGTGAAAATAATGTATAACGAATGAAAAACGCGATCTTTTACAAATCTGTATTTCCAACAAATCTTTTACTGTATGTAAATGTATGTCAGCTGAGATAGACGGATTTGCAATTTTTAAATTTGCCATTGTCTATAACGAAATATTTATTTACCTTAACACCAGAACTGCATAGTGATAGTGCATAAA
The DNA here is from genome assembly GCA_931315375.2 of Opisthograptis luteolata. Taxonomy (NCBI): domain Eukaryota; kingdom Metazoa; phylum Arthropoda; class Insecta; order Lepidoptera; family Geometridae; genus Opisthograptis; species Opisthograptis luteolata. Next base: position 11,682,711 of record OV928033.1, read on the forward strand.
TCGATTAAGTAAATAAAAAAAAAAACAAAGTTGAAAGTTGAGACGAAGTCACGAAGGATTTGCGCGAGCTCCAGGTGGAGGACTGGCAGGAGGTAACCTTACATGCTCTTTGGGAGGTGGCGTCTTTTGTTATCGGAAGGCAAGACTCACTTTGGGTCGTTACGCCATCTCAGTTAGTCTATAGTTATGTAGTTAGTTAAAAGTTGAAAATATTACCTAATTTGACAGACATCCTGATGTACCTTCACGATGGTTAGCTCACAGGACCCGGTGCCGTCGTATGATGACGGATAGCCAGAATTAACAAAATATGTCCCATTTTCTGATGTGGTACTCCCACATGATGTCATAACTGTAATATATGTAAAAAAAATGATTGCTCTAGAACTGTCATAACATTTTTTTGTGATTTAAGATATAATCAGATTATTAAATAATTTCCGTTCACATTGTGGTATCTAAAGGAGGAATGTTCAGCAGTGGACGTATTCCAGCAGATGACGATGAGTCGATGATTTACATTCTCAATAAGAGCACGACTAATAGTAGATACAGTACTTACAAATACAGCACAATCCGAATCCGTTGGCACAATAGCCGTTAGCGGAACCAGATCTCGCTGAGCACTCTCGAGCAGTCATACATGTGCCATTATCACCCGATGCGCCAGCGCATGCTCCGTTTGGAAATGTCACCACCGTAAACAACGAGAGGACTGTAAGCAGAATCACAATGTCACACGGGGAACAAAATATTACCCCAATACATATATAAAATAATAATTGGCTGAAAAATATATTTTTTTAAATGCGTGCTCCCATTCGTTTGAGTTTTGTTGGCAACCTTTTGTAATAATAACAATCATAATAAATGTAGAACAACTTTCTTATAACAGCGACTTCTTTATATACTCACACCGACTTTCCTTCTGCACCGGCCAAAAGCTCGTCTCCTGGTCATGCATCCTCTTAATACCAGAAAATCTGTTCCATCTCGGAAAATGCACTCTATTTACATTTTCATGTCTTCTATTATCTAAATCATTTGTCTTGCAAAGTTTTAGTAAAACCAACAATACCAACAGTGACTTCATTTCAAAATAAGATCTTAGTAAGTATCAATTTGATAAAAAAACGGCTTGTATGCGCCGATTCTATTGCGAAACGTTTTCTTCCGACTACAAAGTGATATATGAAATACTTTATCGCAGCCATTAGAATATATAACAGTTTAACGGGAAGGGGAACAATGTGTTTTCACCTATTATTGTGTGATGGTGACAATGGCCACTAGATGATAATTTCTCATCCATCAGCGGCGTGGAACAGCAGCGGCGTGGAACGAAATGATATTTTCGGTATCACCGTTGCAAAAACTAAGGCAATTTACACGTTATTATAAATTTTCTGGCACTTCCGTTATATGCAGGTGTTAAAAGAAAGCAAGTAGTACTTTCTGAGAGCACAGATGATGCAAGCAGAATACGGAATATTTTCCGTAAATACGTAATGTTCAAGTATGTACCAAAATTATAAATTGGGTCTTTCAATACTGGGACAATAGTGACAATACCATAATCATTTTGTTTTAATAAAGTACATCTGCACAGAGTACCCACATTAATTACATACTTCAAATTGTAAACAGCATAATATATTATTATGGTATAGGATACCAGTAAAGAACGACCTTCGCCGAACTACTAGTTAATGGATGAAATATATTTTGGCTTACTGAAAGAAATCCGGTATGCATAACACTTCATCCTGAGAACAGTGAGAACTGCGGTTGGTTCTTAGATGAATATATAAAACCATTAGGGTTCAAACACTTTTAAGGATAGAAGACATGTGGAAACAACTGAAACAGAGAGTGATGACGAAGAATGTTCTGAAGTTGGAGATCACAATTTTATGTCCGATAACTCGAATGCTGAATGATTTGTAAAATTTAATAACTTTATTCTATTACAACATTTTTATGTATAAAACATAACATCGTTATAATATAATTATGTACTTTTAATTTTGATACATTTTTGCTTTGATTATTTTTATTTTGTCTGATGATAAAAAAAAATACAAATTATAAGATTACTATGTACTGTATATGTTTGATACATTATTACCTTTTTATTTACTAAATATATATTTTTTTCTTGTTAATTAATCATATTAGGGACTGAAATTTTTTAGTCAACCCACTTGCAATATATTTATTGATTTATTCAATATGATATAAAATACTTATTATCCATTTACCAGCTCGGTGAAGATAGTTTTTTACTGGGATCTTAGGCAATAGCTTTATATATCGCGCGTGTAAAACATAATTATACACTGACTTGTGCAACAATCACTATTTATCATCATCAGCCGGAAGAAGTCCACTGCTGAACATAGGCCTCTCCCTTTGAACGGCACCATGAACGGCTACAATCACTAATACGAGTATTATGCGTAGGTAATACGAGCCCCGATGCGATTGTGCAGTACCAGTTGAGGTATTGGAGATGTGTGAGTGCCGATTCATAGATCCATAATTTGTTTGTATTATTTTTTTAACCAATCTTTAGCAAGTATTATTGTTCACTTTACTGCTACCAGCGGAGACTTGTATCTGACTTTTTTTTGTTACCACATATGAGTTAATTCAATAATTGTATGTATGTCGTTAGTCTTCATAATAAAATAAAATAAATAAAGAATAACACCCGTGGCCTCGTTGACGCCACGGGTGACCAAAGGGCTGGCGCTTACCTCGGTCAACGAATCAGCCTAGCCATTCAAAGAGGTAATGTCGCCAGTCTCTTGGGCACTCTACCTGCAGGCAGCGACCTAAATCAGGTTTTTTATTTGTAGATGTTTAGTTTTATATAGATAGTTTAGCTTTAGTATTTAGTTTAATTTTTTATCCAATTGTATATATTTGATTTGTTGTATTAAAAATAAATAAAGTAAATGATTCTTCTTAAAAAGCCAAGACTATTGAGCACACGCAGAATGCGTTTGCTTACTTCAGAAACTTCAAACTAGGTTAGGTTACTTTTATTTAGGTAGTTTCATTTTAACCCACCAAACCGCAAAATGCCTCACCGCTTAAATTGCATCCACGTAAACAGCCATATACGAGTACAAATATTTTAATAAATTGTAGGAAGAAATATAAACGTCATTTTACTGTTACGAAGAATATAATTTATAATGGTAAATTACAATTCAATTACATATAAATTAAAAATAAAACATTTCTATAATGCAAATACTTTATGCTTATATTCGGTAGGTATAGTAATGATGCCGTAACACCACAGTACACGTGGAGTTAATATTCGCACCGGGTTCACAAATTCACAAAGCAGAGTTGTTTTTTTTTTAAATAAGCTTCTCTCCGTTGAGAGAACTGCAGAAAAAAGGAGGGAAAATCACTCATAGATAGATAGATAGATAGATAAATAACGCTTTATTGTTTCACCAGAACAACAGAAAAGTAAAACAACATAAAAGGAGAGATCTTAGAGCTAGTACTCATATTAATATAATTTTCTCTTCATTATTTTTAAAACGGAGATCTGTCAGTGGAACCAACAATCATGGATATAGAATATACATAGGGTGAAATTCAATATCAAAAACAAAATATGTTTCAAATAGAAACTAAACAATCACAAAATCAATCATCAATCAATCATCTAGGGCACAATGAGACCGTGAGAGATGCAGCTGTAGATCATTTACATCAAAACGAGGGAAGATAAGAGAAGGATGAAGAGGTTCAGCAACCAAGACGCCAAACTGCACGTTAAACTGCTGTTGGTTCCGGAGTTCGAAACCAGGTAACTGTTTATTATAATTGCCTGTTTAATTTTGCCTACTGTACTGCATTTTTGCAAGTACATTATTTATTATTTCTTTTTAGATCAAAATTGCCTTCAAACTTTTGTTTGATGTCTCTGAACCCACTAGCAAACTCCAAGATTTCACACTCTAAAAGAGGATTGAAATAGTAAAGCTTACCAGAAAAATACATACTAAATTGACTGCAATTGTACAACAGGAGAAAGTGCCTATTTTTCTTTTCGTGTGCTGAAGGTGACTGCTATTAAACTAACAGCAGTATTGTAATAGAGCAACGCTTCACTACATATCGATGGTGTAATGCGTGACACGAATCGTACTGCAACAATCAAATCTCAACAATTAAATCGAGAGGGTTCAGTTTTAAACCGGATATATGTAGTAAGCTTTAGTGCCTGGTGTAAGGAGAAGATACACATCAACAAAGCACCAGATTGCTCTAGCTGCTGCTCTTTCTATTCCCTGGTGTATACCAAGTAAATAGATTCTGGAAACCCAAAAAGGCGACGTCTTGGATGCGTTTATATGTAAAACGGATACAGGAGGATGTCCAAGAAGCAGTAGAAACTCGACGTAGGCATATGGCACACATACAAACAAAATTAAGATGGAGCAGGAAAATCTACTTACAGTCATTTATCCTGGCTGTAGGTTCCTCATGGACTGTTGTGCACATTGTGTTAGACAAGGTTATTTATTCATTTTCAAGTGTACTGGGGGCGGTGGAGGTATGCTTCTAGTTATTCCATGCTTTTCACACTGAGTACCCCTTAGAGTGCTATAACGTGTGGGAGGTCACACAGCAGGCGATTTACAACATAACTACTGAGTTCGACTGGAACCATAGAACCACTGCGGAATTAGACGAAATTCTTCATTTATCTTTGAAACGGCCATCTCATGTAGCATTGTTTTTTTTTTCCTATCTCTTAACTTTTAATCCTCAACTTTCTTTGCGAAACGGAACGATGCAATAGGGCTAGGTGCCATAGATAACTTCCAGGTAATGGATTTTTAATCGAATAAGTTAAATAAATTACTATAATTTTCCTAAGGCTAATAAAAGATACACTAAATTAATAATCCTCATATATAAATACATATATTATTCTATTTAAATCGCTTCCTGGTGGATTTACGCATCCCTTTTGTAATTATTTGCAAATTTACTAAAATAATCGAGTCGCAAAATTTCGGACTTCTTTTTTTTTGGATCCTGTCTCGAGCTCGACGACTGGTTTCCCACCGAATTGTTGAGAAACAATCCATCCTAATTAAAATACTGCTTCACCGTCTCCAGCGGCAAGAAGTACGCGCAGTGCGAATATCCTTCTGCTATTTTCCAACCCGAGGTGAGTTTTTTGATGTCATAACCTCCACCCCTATATGGTGACACATCTCTGCTAAATCTCGATTTGGAACCCTACTAAGGGCTTAATCAAATGAAGGCTCGCTTCCTTCAGCTTTCGACCCGTGATCCGCATGAGAATATTCCATACTTTTAGTAATTTTGACCCCTCTGAACCGGCACCATAACTTGTGAAAAATCTCCAAAAGTACAAGTTTTTGCTGAGGCTAACTCTATTTAAAACCTTCCTCAGACCCCTCCGGTCGTGTGGATGCCTAATTTTCCCTAAATTCCTTGCTCAATTTCTTAAAAACTCAATAAATAATTTCCATCCATGTGCATTTTTCCCCGTCTATAATTTATTTAAAATCAAGTACTACAGTGATGCAATGCATCCCCAGGGCTCTTTGTTTAGGCGGAAGAATCCACCATCCACGGCCATCCACCCTGCGTTGGAGCTGACTGGCCCGGAGACCACCTTGACCTCCCCGTGCCTCGCTACCACATCCCCAACTCGGTGGCCAACCAGGTGTAGACCTTGGGCCCAGCGTGCGGTACAGGTACCATATACGTCCGCGGGTTCTACTCTTTCCAATTTAACCTTACCCTAGATTATATAAAATTAAGTAATTATTTGTATCGTAGCGACTCGACCAAGCGAACTACTCTGCCCATACTTTATTATATACTCATCTAAGAATACTCTTTCATCTTTCTTTTACGTTTAGATATATATTATTACCTTCTGGATAAGCCTGGTTGTTAAAAAAAATATAGATATAAATTTATAAATTATTTTATTGTTTTGTTTACACCTCCATTTAGGTAGGTAGGGTTCCCCCTCCTAAGGTGGGAAAATAACAGGTTACAATATGGCGCCCGAACAGGGACGCTCGAGGCACCCAGATCTACGGCGGCGTCACGGACATTCAGAAGCGCTTAGTCGGTCACTATCTCTTGAAGGAGCACGACGCGCTGTGAAACTGCCGGTAATACTGCACTTAAGTCTCAACTCTACTTAGAACATATTTTAATCGACATCTGTAATGGTGAGTTGGCGTATGTAGCGTATTTAAAGGAAAACGAACAGTTCTTTACAACAACAAAAAATGTACAGTAAGTTAACTATAGAAGCCAATTACAGGTTACATTATATAGGTTTTCGTGTATCATTTCTTTTGTCTTCTACACTGAGAAAATTATCTGACTTTCCTTCTGAGTTTTGTATTGGAGTGGCAAACAAGCTCACGGCCCGCCTGCAGGGAAGCGGTCACTATCACTTATGGATATTTTTGCAACACCAGGGGAGTTGCCGATGCGTTGCCGACCCCTAAGAAGTGTCGCTGAGTGCGGGAACAGGTATAGTGATTGTTAGCCATGTTAGCATCCTTTGTTGAAAGATTGAGCCGTTCGCAATTTCTTGCGGATCCTCGGCGAGCTCCAGCGCGGAACGACGCGCGTATCCCCTGGCGAGACGCCTTCGTCGACGTCATCTGCCTCAGTTTTTATTTCCATTTTCTAAAACAACAAATTAAACACTATTTTATTTTCTTCTTAGGTTTCGGTACGTCTCGTCGTTAATAAATAATCGTGATCATTTAAATGTGAAAAATTCCGCAGCATCCTTGCTTTACTTTCGATCACATCGTCGCTTTCCATCGGGTGAGATCGTGGTCAAATGTTAGTCTAGTCAGTAGTAAAAAAAGCATTTTACTGAGTAGGAGCATGCCAATCAGACTTCATTATACGGACTCGTAATTATAACATAGAGAAGCTTATTTTTTGCTCGTTAAAGGCTAAAATTGCATTAGCCAGCTAACTCCTTGTTGATATTTTTTATGAAACGCGTTACGCATGTACTTATACATAAAATAGATGTTGGTGCAAAAAACTGTACCTGCACAATCAGCCTGACTAGTGTGTGTTGCTGCTCCATCATTTGTGAAATATCGCGCAGTCGACGCTTTTGCTTTTCCAGTTCAGCCGTGATGTAATCTTCACTGCTCTCCAGTACGAGATCAAGTCCAGCTGACAACAAGAATTAGAATTTAGAGACATAAATTAACATTTTTAACTTTTTTTTATTAACCTTTACTGTCCCACTGCTGGGCGATCCGGGTGCATCCGGCTTACGTGTCTAACTTTTAACTTTGTCTTTTAACTTTTAGCTTAGAATAATGCCCCGTTTGCTATCGCATCTTCGAAGACTGCTATTGTATCCATCATATACGTACCGTCATCAGAAAACGGGTTGCAGAACCATTTACGCAAAATTAAATCCAGAAAGCCAAGTTTGCATTTCTTGTTGTTTGGATATTCAATGAGTTCATTTTTGTCCACTTTTTCAAGCAGAAAAGCAGGCAGTTTTCTTTCTAGTTCAGTGTGCAGGACAACCTTGAAAAAAGTAATGTTTTATTGATCAAATGTTTCCTCTTTGAAGACTATTTAGAAAACAAATTGATATATTAATTTATAGCGGAAAAGTTGATATTTATATATGTTTGTCGTGGTACCTGCATAGCGAGTCTTTTCAGCTGGGCATTCCTTCTCACGCTCTCAATATCACCGACAGCCAAACCAATAAGCAAGTTCATTAGTAAAATTGGCATGAGGACCATAAACAGTCCAAGAATTAAAAATGTCGGCAACGGAAACGGCAGAACTATGTCTGTGTCAGATTTGTAATATGGTTGTACGTAAGTGCCGATGAAGTCCAATTCTCCAAGCATCATGGCAAATGTTCTCATTAAAGACATTGGTATGTTGTTGAAAGACAGGTGATTGCCCTGAAATATAAAAGAGCTGTAACACCATCTAAAATATTATTCAACAAAAAGATTTGGTAAAATAACATATTACAACCCAGAGTGAGTTTTGCTAAAAGTTAATGCGTTCTACCTCTACTCCGTAATCTCTTTTTTGTTTGAAGAAATATTGGTTTATTGATGATAGACATCGATATACCTATAAATAAATCATATCTATAAATATGCGCAGTGCCTCGGTCACACTTCAAACAGTGTAAGTTTGCGATCCATCTGTAATTAATTAGTATTACGGCTTAACTATGAATATAAAGCCAAGAGTCAAAGAGTTTACGGCGATGCTCGACCGGTTTCACGGAAAACTGATCAACATCAAGAACTGGTGGTGGCACGAGCGTTCCCCCAGGGGACTGTTTTTCTATAAACCGGTCGAGCGTCGCTGTGAACTCGACATTATAAAACTGCGTTTATTATTAAAAGGCTTATAAACAACGAATTTGCATTTTTATTTGTATTATATACTCGGGTATTTAGTTCCTTACCTTCACAAGTTCTTTATAGAACAATTTACATATATATATATATATATACAGGCAATTTATTAAAAACATCTTGTAGGTTTAGTTTCTGCAAAACTACATGTTTTTTGAATTTTGACATAAAAAGTTGTGATCCGTCTACTTATTAATAGTTTTAATAAATACCATTTCAGCAGAACCCACTTTAGAAAGCAGAATATAAAACGCCAGGCCAAATGCGATGATCAAGATCGAGAAGACCATCAAAACTTTTATCAAGGTTTGCAGGATTTCCAGAAACATCACCACGTAGATGCCGACTTGGTCGAATCGTTGCAATAGTAGAAGAAGCTCAAACCACGATAGGAATACCGTTATCGACGCCGCTGAGAACTGTATAAAAAACATAACTGATTTGAGGTTGGGACATACCTATACATAATATGTTTAACATAATGTTAAGGAGTATGTCTGGAAGACCTAATAATATTGCACATTGTAACTTAGCTCACACTTATTTAACTACGATTTTATATTATTATATACACATTGAAACATTTGGCGTAAACGCAACTGCTGATTATAGTGAGTGATTCCAATTTTAATACCATCTGTCCCTAGAATCATTTTAATATATTATTGTGCGGTGGTAGACTATCCGCCCTTTATGTAAAATATAATAATAAAAACTAATTAACAAACAACAAAAAAACTACAACTACTAATCAATAAAATTGCGTGGCGCATTTATTAAGGAAAAAGTACTGTGGATATAATCTCTATTATTCTTACCTGCACGTCACTGTAACGACCAAGTACTGTAGGGTACACAGTAAGAGTAGAACTGATGTAGAGCATCCAAGAGACCAGATTAGAAGGGTCCACTATGTAGTGCCACTTCTGTTGCTTCACATTATTGAACTCGCGGAGGAGGCAGATGGAATTGTAGACCAGAATTGCCACAGTACACGTGTACATGATCAATTTGGCTTCAAAGTCTAAAACACAATCAAGATAACACACAATTAATCAACATATTATCAATATTGTTGACATTTACAAAATAACCTTTAAGTTACGATTGAACATAGATGTAATGCTCATGTCTAATATTACAGTAATACCTGGTTCAAAGTCTATAGCCGCCGCCTTACGAGTTGTATTAGCAGCGCCAAATGAAGAGTTCACAACATCTGTTGAGTTCTCAACCGGAACACTCACGACCACATCACAGCTGTCTGATTGCTTCTTCATCGCTGCAGTGCTCGGGTTTGCGTTCGACATGAGAAGAGATGTATAGACGGTGACGAATATAAGAAAGATGCAATAGAACAACAGGTTTGCCAGATGAAAGTACTTTCCGTACGAATTCCATTTCATTTGCAAATATTTTTGGCTTAGTGGATGAGCTAGAAGTTCCACTCGACCATGTGCAACCATTGCCTGAAAGAGTCCGAGTATTATACAGTTAGGTTTTTCTCTATCAAATATATTAGAAGATACTTATTGGCAAGTGCTATTTATCTCAAGTGTTCCAATTTATTTACATGAATAATATGAGAAGCTACAATATAAAACACCCGACCATCTAAATCCTTCACCACACCATTTCACATTATTTCAGTGAGATTTAAGCAATGCCGTGCAGTCTGGCGAAGTATCCTAGACAAAAAATTTACTATAGATGGAACGTGCAAAGGATTTGCCGACATATTAAAAATCTAAAACATTTCAAAGGATTTCCTGTAAACATATTTTGTTAATTTCTTGTAATCATATTACATTAATAAATCTAAAGACGTGTGGTTCATATTAACATCATTGTCGTATCAATAGCCTGGTCATAAGTTCTGTTAGGTTCGTATGTTCCATCCTGCACGTCCCACATAAGTATATTTTTTGTCAAGGCAGTTAGGGTCTCGATATATTCTTTGATACCGTATTAGTAGTGTATTTTCAACTTTGTGATAGACAAGTGCCACAGAAAACAGCATTTAAAAAGTAATAAATGTATATCATTTTTAAGTGTTTAATCTGCTCGCGACTTAAATAAATTTATAATAGACAAATTGTGATAACGGAAAATTCAAAAATAAACGTTGTTTCCTAGGCACTGCTGACACTAAAAAAATAAGCGAGGCTCCAAGTCAATTGTGGATCTCACTCACGTTAATAACACTTAAAGGTTCAGGGCGGAACTTTGGGTCGTTCAGCGCCAGTCTCAGCGCATCGAGCTCAAGCTTCGATTTTTGGTAGAATTTGAACGAGTACTTAATCTGCATGAGAGCAAAATAAAAATTTAATATATCAGTTATCAGTTTTGACTTACATTCAAAGCTGGTAAAGGAATTTTTTGCGAATTCGGAACGCCCTCCGCTTTTCTGTTTCCGTCGTCATCTTTCAGTTGTATTTGTGTATAGTTGCACAGAGTGTCGAAACTGTATTTGATCTAGATTTTCCAAAATTGATTAGAATAATATATATCATTATATTAGTTAAGCAGAAAATAATAGCAGCAATAGCATAGCACAGCATCTAACTTTAGTCACCACCGCAAGTTCAACCGAGTTCAAGGGTCTAAGGAGCATCAGAACTGCATGAAAAGTTTTATTTGCAGATAAATAAACTACTATAAAAGTACTTCATTCGTAAGTGTGGCTCAAGGATAATAAGGCAATTGATGGCACACGATCAGAAGCAAAACTTTTTGCTTACAAAATTGAAGATATTTAGACAACTCACGTAGAAGCTCTTAGAATCTTTCTTGCAATTTGCTTTAGTGATACATTTGTCCTGGACCGCTTCAAATACTCGAGGCATGTAAGCGATGAGAGCAAGGGTCACGCACGGGTGCCGATCCGAACGCAGACCCATCACTTCTTTTGCTCTAAATATAAAAAAAGTACAAAATGTATTAAACAATAACTACAGACACATTTATCACAAACTACAAGGCGAAATACAAAACGTTAGGTGTTAATTAAATGTAGTACTGTGAATAACATTACAAGACATTACAAGAATGAACTACATCACCAAAGAACATTGAAAAGGATCTGATGTTAATGCGATGTCACGCTACCCCTAGATAGACTAGAACTGGCTCTCAAGTGAGGTGGCCGAAACACACCGATAGGTGCTAAGCACCTAGTGTTTGTAATGTTTAAAACACGGAAATTATACATAAGGACTCCAAGGACCATGACATTTATGGAAGAATCTTCAAGAAATATTATAAAATATTTTTTTGTGCGTTTCTTATTTTTTTGTTTCGTTATTGTGTGCAGTTTTTCCCAAATAAAGTCTTTCTCTCTCTATCTCTCTTACCATATTATTAACCCCTGACAACATCTCATTACCTTTGCTCGTGAGTGACCATAGCGAGAGCCGCTTCAGGAAATTTGTAGTAAATAGCGTAATCGATAGCGCTCATGTCCAAGTTGTTGTAAATCAAACGACAACCCATTGAAAGTAGCAAGGCTATTGAGTTTGGCTTGTTTTCCATTGTCGCGAGGTGCAGTGGCGTGTTCTGGAATATTGTCGTAAAAATTCTGATTTAGTTTCATTATTTACATCAATATAGTCAACATACTCTTCAGAGCAGGAGGGTGGGTCTTAATTTTTTTTGAACCATTTTGAATTATGACACTGACGTTTTTAGAAAAGCTTGCAAGCAGCAAAATAGGGTGACTGGCTTGTGATAATGAAGCCGAAACCTTGGAGTCCACAGATAGCAGGGCTAAGAGGCTCATTGGTGATGATAAGCTGGTTAAGGCGAGACTTCAGAGTAACTTTGCCACCGCCGTAAATTTGCCAGCTTATCGGTATTCTACAGGCTACATTTCGGAGTGTGCGATGTGGAACTACACAACCTCATTTCACCATCCCCACTCCAACATCGAACAACAAGACGCAAGGAATCACGTCATCCGTATCTACATGTTAAAATTCCCCCAATCCGCATAAAACGTTTCGCTTCCACATTCATAAAGGTGAAGGAGTAGAAAACCCTGCCAGCGTCTTTGTTCCCCGATAAGTATAATTTGGGAGCCTTCAGGTCAAGAGTGAATAGGTATCTTTTAGACAAACATGCTCCATCATCGACCTCGTCATCACCATCATCAGTGAGACTGGGGTCAAATAATCTGTTATTTTTTTATACATCTCAATAAATGTCGTTTTAGGTCTTTAAAAGATGTTAGTTACAACATCAAACTCACCCCATCTTTATCATTCTGGTCCAATAAATGCGAATGAACCGAATGTAGCAGCTCAATAGTTTGTGTGTAACCGTTCATTGCCGCCAGATGTAGCGGGTTGCGACCGTTGTGGTCTCGATGCAGCAAGGCCCCCCGGTTCAATAGGAGCTGCACGACCCGGGTGTGACCCTCGCGGGAAGCGATGTGCAACGGAGTGAGACCCTCTCCGTCACTTTCGTTGATAATGAACGTGCCCTTGTCCGAGTCCAGGAGTTGACAAGCAGTGTGGAAACGACCATATCTGCCCAAATACAAATTCAACATGTAAATTTTGCTTTTATGAGTAAAGAAATAAGATTATTGTTTCAATAAGGAAGGCGCGTTGAAATTATATAACGTTAAGAACTTCATACTGCAATTCCAATTAAACATCAACATTAATTACTGGTATGACACCAATTCTTGGGATTTTTGGTAACTAGAACCAGCCATTTTTATTTATTAGGTTAAATGGGTTTTAAAAATTGGTGTTAACAAATAGGTAGCTTTAACTGTTGACTATTCTTAAGAATACAAAAACTAACGTATACGTTATGTACGTAACTTGCAAGAGTTTTGTAGGTCATCATGTTAAGTGTAGTGACCGCGGCCAGGGCCAGGTAGCGGTGCAGAAGTTACCTGGCAGCAAAATGCAATGGGCTCTCATTATTATTGTTCTTCAGATTGATGCAAGCACCCAGGCGGATTAAGTTTTCCAGAGACCTGATGTGGCCCTCACGGCTTGCATAATGTAGTGGGGAGCAGCCAGTGTTGTCTTTTTCATTAAGAAGTTGCGCTAATCTCATCTCGCAACGATCCTGGAATAAAGTAGCACAATGTTTTTCATAAATCTTATGGAGCTTCTGTACTTATGAGCTTAACAAACTTTAGTTTGTACGAATAGATAAAGGGAAGGAAACGATGACAGATATTTAAACAGCACCAATTTACACTTTAAGGCATCCTTACTGTAATAGTGTTTTGAAACGGTTTTAATTATTATTATGTGAGTCTGTCACAGTTCTCATACTTGTGCCACAGTAACATTTATAATAATAGGAAACATAGCTTGTTGAATTTTGCTTCTCACCGCAAATTTGTTAATTATCAGATAACAGGTTTGCGTCAACTTTTCTGTTGAGAACTGCAAGACTCTTGCAAGAGTGGAATGCCCTGTCTTGATCGGTGTTCCCCGAAAGAGACAACCGCGGGGTGTTTACTGGACAAGCGTGCTACACCTTCGGCGACATCGTCGCTTTCCATCGGGTGAGATCGTCGTCAAACACTAGCCTAATTTGTTGTAAAAAAGAAAAGAGAAAACAGAACTGCTGCTGCAATAAACTGTAACTTTGGAACGGGCAGATAAGGGATGCTATTTTTATCGATCTCACATTTAGAGTACAATAATAATTCTCATCTGAAAATATGTAGTTTTTGTCGCCTTGGACAAACTTTTATAGGTACTTAGTATAAGCCGAGATTATAAAACGCCAAGTACACCGGTTGAGGTCGAGGAGATCGGAATGAGCCAATGAAGTACATACACAACTATACAATCAACCTTTTTCATACAAAAAATATTTTTATGGATATTTTGTTATGTAATATCTTATTCAATGTCACTAAAAATACTCATAGTCATAACTTTTATTATCATGACACCTCCTTTTATTAGATACTAAGCGAACGCTTCAGTTTTGGTCGGCTAGGCCTTTGAAGTAAGAATTATTTTGGGCGATGTGACACGCAATACAACTTGAAAAAATGGTAGGTACTGGTCTTATTAGGTTAGGTATCCCACAAAGAGATGACACATTCAGAACAAAACTTGTCTCGTTTCTCTCGGGAAATTAATTATGTTAGCATCGACACTGGAAGCCCTAAGGTATCTAAGCATCACTAATTTGTAAATTTAGTAATTATGATAAAGGTTAGCGACATCAATTTTGAATGATAACATTCAGATACAGAGTCCCTTGGGGTCCCAGCAATACAACTTTCGTTAACTTCGTAGACGAACGAGAATCTTGAAAAGCAACATTTAGTGCGCCAAATTACGAAGGTACACATCAACTAACCAACTGGTTTGAGAGGCATTTTCGACTTGGTAAATTGAGTTAGCTGAGGCGTTTGATGGTCGCAGCTTGTGTGGCGGCGGAGTTTGAAAATGTTTGAAAGATTAACAGAACGAGGCTTGCCTCGCTATAAAAAAATATTTTATGCGACTGCAGGCATGTCTCTGTTTTGGTATGATGGATGGATACGAGCATACTAAAACAGAGACTGTATATTTTATTATTTTCTATGCACGATCGTGAAAGAAACTTATGAATTCGTGTTTATTAAATAAAGTTGTCAAACCTTGCAGCTGGCGGCAAAATCTTCGAGACGACCGCCGTTCATAACTACTAAGTGAAGCACATTCCTTGAATTTATGTCCTTGAGTTGGATGTCGGCTCCGAGACGTATCTGAGAAGACCACACGTTTTTTCGTTGCATTATCATGCAAATGATGAAACAGTCGAAACAAACATTGTAAAAGATCGATGTGTTTATTGCATAAAAAACAAAGATTTCGACAAATCATGTTTGGTGATCACTCAAATAACTAACTTCTAGAACATTAGTTAGTACCTATACCTACCAAAGTATGAACCGTCCTCCATCCCGCTCTAGAAGCTGCTAGCAACAAAGGTGACCTCCTCTCTTTATCTAGAGGATTCACGTCCGAACCTTCAGATATCAGGTAGTTGACAATATCGGGGTGGTCGAACATGGCAGCGCAATGAATGGGAGTCATTTTCTGGACATCACACGACGTAAGACACGCGAGTTTTTCTTTGGGCTGCATCGAGAACATTAGCTTGACTATTTCCAGGGCTCCCTGTCAAACCGTGAAATTAAACTGTGTCAGGGCATATAAAGCTAACAGATTATTTATATATGTAGAAATAAAATCAATAATCTTTTACGTACATATTAAAGTACACTTGTTGTGGATTTGGTTGTTCAAAAGATAAATACAAATCTTACCTGAGCACAAGCCAAATGAACCGGTGTGGATAAATCATGTTGCTGCGTTGATATCTTAGCACCTGACCTCAGACATAACTCTACCGCTTTAATATCCCCGCCGTGTACAGCTGAATGCAACGGTACATTGCCCTCGTTATCATACAAAGATATCATGGATTCTCTAGAGCATCCCTTGGATTCTCCCCACTGGAGAAACTCTTCCATAGTACGAGAAGATGCGTTTTTGGCCGCCTCGTGGATTGGGTAGTACCCGTTGTTACAGGGACGCTTCCATTCAGCCTCTAGTTCTGTAATCTGTAACAAGAACATAACACCTCGAGTAGGTCCTTCTGAATCTCTTGTTCATGAGACTAACGCCTATATATCTTACCAGAACTCTAGCGCACTTGTCATGGTCATGGATAGCAGCGAAATGAAGCGCGGTGCGGCCGTGCTCACCTCCCAAATTGACGTTAAATTGATTTTTATACTTGGCAAAAACTTGGAGAACAGACACCTGTAAATAAGATTTGAACATGATAATGTAAAATAATACTGGCAACGTTTTTTATAACACATGATCAAGCGTAGTGTCTGTGATGACAAGGTCTAGAAAGGTAAACATACAACCGCCTAGAGTGGGACTAGCATTCAAGGACTGCTGCTACAGTTTTTTTCGTTACAAATTATTGCTATTGGCTATGGTATAGCTATAGTAAAAGATCTTGCTATATGTAAGATTATCATCTAGGAAATAGAAAAAACTAGGACTATCTGTTGAATGCCTAATCACATATAGTTCTTGTCTCCGGCAATCAACAAGTTGGCAAGAAAGTAGCTAGCCATAATTGCCACTATCCAACACTCAGTTGACGGCTATAGGTTGCATTCTTATACTATTCAATTCAATTCAATACCGATAAGATTGTATAATCCCACCTTATTCAGTTCTGTTGCTAAATGTATAGGTGCTTGAGTTTTCTCATTTAATACGGCAGTATCTACGTGTCTGAAACAAATAACAATTGACTATGAAATTTGTATATTTTTGTATAATATTATTAATAGGGTCTTGCTTGTAAGAAGTTCTGCAACTTTATAGTAATTTCTTTGTCCAGTTTTAATAGCATACCATTACACGATGCAGATATTAAGATGAGATGATGATATCCATAAAACAATCCAAAGCCAACTTCAAAGACGACAGCCACAATAATTTATACAACAGATAAAACTATATTGACCATTTGGAAATGCCATCGTCAATTATTTTAAGATGGGATTTAGATTACGTGACGCAGACCGACGAAACTCAAACAATTTTTACTTCCTGTTTAAATTATCTAAGCATCCCTTAAAGAATTCTCAATAGAATTTTGTCGTTCATCTTCTCCGGTGTTCGACAAAATGTGTCTAACACCAAACAAAGTGAATATTTTGTCATAATAGTCAGGCGCATGTGGTATGGTATGGTACACTACCTACAGATTCGTAAAGTCTTCAACATGAACACAAAATTGTTCTCTCTATACCTAATTTGACCTTTATTACTGAATAAACGCAAAACCCTACGTAAATGTACAAAATTATAGTGTAGTTCGAAAGAAATATAATGTATTTACAAATCCAACACATCTGCGAGAGGCGCGCTGTTCAGGTTTCCATACAGATGATTTCGCAACACTGTACGCAAACGCGATATTGTAGCGTACATGAATAATTGAAACACGCACTGGAGGTATATTTCTACTTTCCCTAGTCCCTACTCAGTTGTTATGGGTAACACAAGAGGTAACATAAAAATATGTTCCTTGTCTTTTGTGGCCAATAATACGATACTACGCGTATGTAGCAGCTAAAGATGTAAGTATCTAAGTCTTCTAAAAACTATATGTACTTAACAAATCAAAGCTGCTTAACCGAAAAGGTTATGCTTATTCTATAGCCGTAGTAACGAACATAGCAAGTAAGAGTGCAAGCATACAAAAGCATGCAAGTCAACTTGCAAAATACTGAAACCTTGGAGACTATTTTATCAAGGAAATTTAGCGCAAATTTCATCGCCAAGAATGGGCATTCACGTTGACCGTTTAAGTGTAGCCACTCACATAATTGCGTTAATAATTAACGCAATATTTATCGCGATGATAGGCATTGACATTTCCCTTGACGTTGAGTGTGGCCCCAGCATGAGTAAGTTTTGATTTACTATGTGCCGATTAGTTCTATAAGGCGAATATAGGTTTTATGTTACTGGCACTCTACATCTGTCTAAATATATATGACTCAAAGGTGACTGACTGACACAGTGATCTATCAACGCACAGCCCAAAACACTGGACGGATCGGGCTGAAATATAGCTAGTAAAAAATATATAGTTTAAAAAACTAAAAAAAAAAACACTTTAAAAACGCACTCAAAAATATAAAATAATTAAATTGACTTGTATTAGTTACGATATAATGGTTAATTCAAAAAGTGTGGAGCGCTTCTTATACTGTGTAAATAAAAGTACACACAACCAAAAAGCGCTCCACACTTTTTGAATTAACCATTATATCGTAACTAATACAAGTCAATTTAATTATTTTATATTTTTGAGTGCGTTTTTAAAGTGTTTTTTTTTAGTTTTTTAAACTATATTTTTATTTTTTACTTTTTAGTCTTTTGTTACCAAGTCCAATCTATCGGACTCATCAAAAGGAATCATATGAGCCCAAACTCGAGGGGTTTACTAGTAGTCACTGCAGAGATCCCCTACCCACCTTCTGGCTGCATCATCAGACCCTCGTCACCAAGTTCAATCTATTGGACTCATCAAGACGAATCATATGAGCCCAAACTCGAGAGGTTTACTACTAGCCACTGCAGAGATCCCCTGCCCACCTTCTGGCTGCATCATCAGACCCTCGTCACCAAGTTCAATCTATTGGACTCATCAAGACCATTCATATGAGCCCAAACACGAGGGGTTTACTAGTAGCCACTGCAGAGATCCTCTACCCACCTTCCGGTTGCATCATCAGACCCTCGTCACCAAGTCCAATCTATTGGACTCATCAAGACGATTCATATGAGCCCAAACACGAGGGGTTTACTAGTAGCCACTGCAGAGATCCCCTACCCACCTTCCGGTTGCATCATCAGACCCTCGTCACCAAGTCCAATCTATTGTACTCATCAAGACGATTTATATGAGCCCAAACACGAGGGGTTTCCTAGTAGCCAGCGCAGAGATGCCCTACCCACCTTCCGGTTGCATCATCAGATCAGGTCAATGATACCAAATTATTGCATTGTCACCGAGATTACATACACATACAAAGTTTCAAGTCGATACGACAATTAGAAGTAGGTGAAAATTGACTTCTAAGATTTGATTACATTGTTAGTTAGTTAGTTAGTTAGTTACAAGTCAAGCTAATAAAAGTGTTTTAAAAATGAAAGTCAAAACCCATAGAAGTAGGAAAAGAATAGTAGAAAGAAGGTAAAGTCACGTGATCTGAATCACTATTTGGTGGTAGATCATGTAGCACTTAAGTAACAGCTGGCTAGAGCTACTTGGACATCATGAAACTCGTAGAGCTAGTTACGGGGAACTTTAACCGTCGAGTAGCTTATTAGGGACTTGTTATTAGGATAATGAAAGAGGCCCTAAACAAAATAACGAATCAAACAGTTTTTAGACGACAACGATATTATAATTATGTTAGAAAAAAGCGTTTGCACTCACTGCTGTAATAAAAATTCGATGGTATCTAATGCTTCATTTTCCACTGCAATGTGAAGTGGAGTGTTGCCAGAATTATCGCGGGCGTTTAAATCTGCAACAAAATATAATATGTGATAAACTAGCGACCATAGTGAACCCCCTGCACCCTGGCTTTGAATAGGTAGACAGATATTTTATCAGTCCTTTTCACGCCGTCTTGTATTTCGCCGGGATGAAAGTAGCTAGCTATCTTCTCCAACGTTGTCATAAAGTCGAATATGTGCATCCGACTAAAGTCACTTTTTTACATAAGGGCATAATATAAATATATTTCGTTCCCTTTGGTTGCATGGTAGAGTGGCACAGTTAGGGGTGCCGGAAGATGCCCCGGGTGTTGAAAGGGCGATAGGTAAGATCGACCTCCTAGCACTAGGACCGGAAGATATGGTCTACAGTTCACACCCGTATCAGTTTCGGGCGGTCGACATGGCATACCGCTTAGACACTCGATTGTTCCAGACTTTGGCGGTGCAACGAGGTTGGGGTGGTACTCTGCCTCCAGTCAGGGCGGGGGCGGCGAACCCTAGCCCGTTCGGTTGGGGAATGCGGGTACAATACCGAGACTGGATTACTCCTGCGTTCAGGAGCCTGACTTTCAGCAACAGGGTAGTGGGTTTATTAAATAGCTCACTTCTGACCGAGGGTACTCTCTGCAAGGCCCCTACGGGAGCACTGCCTACCGCGGGGACGGCTACTCAGTCTCTCTACAGGATGAGAGGACTGGGGGGCAGGCTCCCACCTCAGGGGGGAAACGGTTTGGGCATCGGTGAGGGCGGACAGACCGGTAACAATCCGGTTTTTCACCATGGAGCCTCGTCATCGCAGCCTCCGGAGCACGTTGCGGTCTTGGGTGGGAGTGTGTGTTGTCCACTTCAGTGGCAATGGGCTGGACGTATTAGCCGAAGAACCGATAACCGTTGGGGCAAACGCGTCTCGGCAAACATAGTGTAGGACGCCCTCCGGCTAGGTGGAGCGATGATATACGCAAAATGGCTGGCAGCAGTTGGATGAGAGGAGCCGAAGATCGGGCTCAGTGGCGTACTTTGGGAGAGGCCTATGTCCAGCAGTGGACTGAAATGGGCTGATTATGATGATGACCCTGTAAATAGTAGCAAAAAAAGTACGTTGTAAAAAAAGTACCATATGTATTACTTTGTTTTAAGCTGCCTACATACCAAGTTTCATCTCAGTTTAATTAGTAAGTTATGGCGTAAAGTGGTATCAAAAATACATTTATTTAGCTTTTCCTGCCTGCTAAATCGAGTTGATTCGAGTTGAATTTATCCCGAGTTGGCCCAAATTGAAACGATTCTGTTTACGTTGCGCTCATCACCAAATGACTGGGGGGTGACGTCATCGTAGGTATAAAAAAGATGCCACGCTCGGTTTTCATACTATGTATCTAATGACCATGCGGTATCTATCCTGATCTGTGCAACCGACCATATGACACTAGAGTCAAGAAATATAACTGATGCACTGAGTACAGACATTTGTAATTAAGTCTAGGACAAAGAGTTGTGAGTATGTTACGAGTACTGTTTTGCACAAAGCGTTTTGCATTATTTACTTTCACGCGTTGAATTAGATTGCTTGACGTAGATGTAGACCGACAAAATCAAGAAACGCGTACAATGGCTACAGTGGAAAATAAACGTAAAGTTCGAGATGTATGGGTAGTGCTTACCTCCACCATAGTTGTTGACGAAATGCAGTATGTTAGTGTTATTGCGCGCGGCAGCTTGGTGAGCAGCAGTGCGACCCCGCCCGTCACTCACAGTCAACCGAGATGGTTCACTCAGGTACAAGCGCATAAAATCCTCGACGTTGCCACTCTCAGCAGCCTACGAAAATAAAATAATTTTTATTTATGTGATGCACGCATCATCCCCAGCCTACGTTTCCACTGCTGGGACTCTGGCCTTCTCTCATGGAGAGATATGGGCCGTAATCTACCACCCTGATCCAGTGCAGGTTGGTAGATGTCGCATGCCTTTGAATGTTGCGGTTTTTAGCCATGCCGGTTTCCTCACGATGTTTTCCTTCACCGTTTTGAGCGATGGCAAATTCGCACACATCTTAAGTCATAGGTGCGGGGCCGAGGATTCGAACTCGGTGTCGGCGCCTTGTAAGGTGCTCGCATTACCGTTCGGCCACCATCGCTCCCATAACACTATATGCCCGGGCTCACTGGCGTGTCTTGGGACAGAACATGTACAGTATGTACAAATGGAGCGTGATGTTCTCAAATCTACTTTATAATCGTCTACGCTCTACGGCCTGTCCCAGTTTCCAGCTTCGTCTTAGTTGGATTTAATATTTTTCCATAATATTTTATAAATTAACTTTTTGGTGTTGCAAATGTCAAGTCTCAGATATGTTCGAAGGTTGATATGACTGAGGAGGAAAGTACGACACTGGATAATAATATTTTAGTGACACATCGTATTTTTTTAATAAGTTATTACATTCCTTTACCTTTTAATATGCCTTTGCTGCGTATCTAAATTGATCAGAAACTATTTCTTATCTATTATCCACTTTACCATTTTCTAAATGACAAAGTTCATTTGACATAGAGTGGATTGTTCTTTGGTAGCCTTTGTATGGGTATCGTTAAAAGCATTGCAATTCATGAAATGGTCAACATGTGTTGTTAATAGCGGGGTACTACATTTCATAGCTTAGCGGCACGCAAATATACCTTTACAGTTACTGAAATCACTAAAAACGGCTAGTTTCTAATATAACAAAATTTTTAATATCAAAGAAATCCAAAATAGTATCCAAAAATATAAACGAAAAACGACAAAAAATTTAAAAATTACATATATGTATATCATTATTTTTATTCCACAAATTCTTTAAGACACAATGGACAGGAATGACTTACATTATTTTTTGTAATAGTAGTAGTAGTGTTTTTTGTGTAGTTTTTATTTTATTTTTGTAATGTGTAGTTTGTGTTTTTTGTGTGTTGCGTGTGTTTGTTTTTGCTTGGTAATTCCCACACGTATACCTATAATTATTTATGTCACTGGGGAATTTCTATTACTGATAGATTTTTAGTTACAGCAGAAACAATTCAATGAAAACAAGTACTGATCAGAAAATTACCATATTGAGATGCTGCGAATTCATATGATATGAAACTGGCATAACCACTGTACAAAAAGCAAAACGAGATGCAGCTGGAAGCTGGAAGCGGCACCAAGCAAGTAAATTCAGTCACGTCAGCAGAAAGCGGCGTGCTGGTTACAGTAGCTAGTAGCTACGTTTTGCAGACATAGGGTTCTGTACCTCAGAACGCAAAACGGAACTCTTTGTATCGAGAGTTTGTAGTAGGTACTTATTAGAATTTTTATATTCTAAAAGCTCTGCGAGATATTATATTCTGAAAAGAAACGTTTTTTGTTACGTTTATCTCTGGTCATCACGATCAAGAATGATCAAGCAAACTAGGTATCTAATGTATGTATGTAGTCAGTATATTTTCTAAACTGAAGTACAACAAATTTACTCTGAAACCACAACACAAACAACTGTTGTTGTCGAATAACATTAATTAAATCTAAAACAACAAAAATATTGACTTCGCTCCCATTTGTGATTTTTTAATATTATCCTGACTGCGAATTCTGAAGTTTCCTGTTAAAATATACATATTTAAATAATTAACCAATTATATTATTAGCGAGTCAATTTCTTATCGTACAAACCTGTGTGATTGTAATAAGTATTGCAGTTTTCATTTAAAAAGCCATATTATTCATAGGCCTACCGATAGTATGTCTCTTAACCAGCATTCATGTAGACGCAACAACTTTTTCAACAAAAGTATTACGAATTCATCAAAACAAGGGCGTTGATGGTGTTTGTTTATTGTTTGTTATGTGCATGATGATGCATGATTTGAACTAGCGTTGCGGTAGTTGACTATCGATAGGTAATATATAGTCTATCGATAGCCAACCAATCGAAACACTATCGATAGGCCTACCAATAGAAATGCTGTCCTTTTTTTACTGGTTGTGGTTAGAAAAAGACAGCAATACTATAAGACCTGTCAAACTTACTTCAGTTTTAGAGAATGCAAAACCGAATCGACACCAATGTTCGAAATACATATAGAATATTGATTTTTTACATTGATATTGATCGATTTACTTTATTTACCATATTAATTATTGTCTATTGCAGGGGCTCCCATTGTCAACGTCAAAAGTCAACTTGGGCCCTTTCTTTCTACCTACTTAGAATTCTCGTAAATGTACATTCTGATTAGAAATTATTGTAAAAACCAATGATATTCTAAGTTTTGTAGTGGCGAAAAGGGTCGATAATTTACAGTTATTTTTGTTGATACCTTTTTTGTTTTCTAGTTTACGATAAATAAAGTTGTAGACAATTTCATTTGCAACAAATAATGTGTGTACAAAAATTTTCTGTAGGTTTGCTAGTTAACGAGATATAGCGTGAAAACCATTTGCACCCCTTTTCCGAGATGGCGGCCGGGAGGGACGACGACAAGAGACAAAATACTACATAAATGTAACATTTCCATGGACTAATATCTATTTATAATAATAAATAAATTTTATGTTACAGATATACATGTAGCCAATTTTATTGTTTTGTCTAATTTCATAAATAACACGATGTTGTTGCTACGATCAGCAAGTGCGATCCCAATGGATATTTTGAAAATAAATTATATTGCTGTAATATCTTTTAGCGATTTTTTATGTTTTCGCTACTCCCAGTTCTAAGTCTAATCTAAATTAGGTACCCCTGAGTCACCCGCGGGTTAGGCTACTGAGACTTGGGCCATAAACTAAGCTCAGCTCTTGCAGCGAGATTAAAATGTAGATTCCACTTACAACACATTTGTTGTAATTAAGACCTTGGTATTGGTTAGGGTCAAATGGGTTCAACTTCAAACACAAAGACAGATTTCAGTCTGAAAAATATCTGAATTTTAATCTTGAAGTCAACGGAAAGTTTTCATTTCACAATTAAAGTAATTAATAATTAGTCTGTATGCTGTATGGTAATGGTGAATGTAAACGGTTCAATGAGATTAAAAGCAATGGCACTCGACGTCTAAAATTTAGGGAGAAGTCACTTTACACTACTATAAATGACGCTATAAAGTTCGTGAGTGAGTGTGTATGTTAGTTACTTCTTCACGCTAAACAGCTATCAGATTAGAGTGTTAGAATGAAGATAGCTGATAAGCTATCCTAGAAGCTACACTAAGTGAAATTTTAATCAGCATTCATGTCATGTAGACGCAACAACTTTTACAATAACAATATTACTAATTCATCAAAACAAGGGCGTTGCAGGGTTGGATTTCGTACTATAATTATAGTCTTTATACTATAATTTCATGCTTCGTACTATATACTATCCATATCCTTAGCCCCCTGTGATACCAGATTTTTTACTACTGCGCAATGACGTCGAGCGTTAGAGTTTCGTGCCGCTACTTATACCCTACATATAGGTTGATTTCTTTGTGGAATCGCAAAATATGTGACATAAAAGCAAAGGCAAAGAGCAAAGGATTTTGTAGTTGCATTATTACTAGGATGGTACGGTTACTTTTGTTGGGATTTGCTGAAGAACAGCGGAGACAAAATATTTTGAAAATAAATAGACGCCACCTGCGCGATGTTAGTGATCCATTGCAGTTGCCAGAGAAAGAGTTCATTGCGAATTTTCGTCTGAGTAAGGCTGGATTTCAACAAATTTTAGAAGAGACTGATTGGCTGATCTTTCGACTGATTCCCAAGCTTGCCGGGAAGCTGACTGGCCAGCGGCCCTCCCGAGAAGCGACCCAATGCTATGTCGCGATGGGAGTCAGCGAAGTCGAGCAGCAAATCCATTTGCCTTGGAGACACTTTTTTCGGTGCAGGCATATGAAAAGTAAAATTACTCGTTACTAGCTGTGTCCTGCGGTTTTACCCGCATAGGCAATGGTAATAAGTAATGATCATTAAAAAGCAGCATACCTACAATGTCTTTTCCTTGTGATGCACACTATTATTCTTGTAAAATTTCATTAAGATTGGTAAAGCCGTTTAGTTGTGAGGTAACATAAGTATTTTCGTATTTATAATAAACTAGCGACCCGCCCCGGCTTCGCACGGGTATTTAATTAAACATTCATTAAAATTAAAATACACACATTATTGTAGTTTTATAGTAAGGATCCCTAATTTTATTAAAAAAATAGACATCAATATTTATACAATACTAACATCACTCAATTGTTTTGCCTTCCCGGAACCTCTCCACTAACACTTGACCTTTATGGTATGGTATTAAAGTTCAAATTGACTGGTACATTTTAGTTAGAAAACGTTTGTATGGGAAAAAGAAAAGGGCTGTTTTTAGGGTTTTCCCGGCAATTATTCGAAATTTTCTCGCCGCAAAAACCATTCTTGGACTTCAAAGAACATTTAAATGAAAGAATTGGCAAAATTGGTCCAGGCGTTGTTGAGTTATGTGCTTACCAACACATTTTGCGATTCATTTTTATATTATAGATAATGCGGTGAATAGTATGTTATTTATGACCTACTCACCTAGCATCTAAATCCTAATGTTAACAATTTATAAAAAATAAAACTGTTAATCCTTCGGGCGGCGAGAGACCACCGGAGGTCTTGAAATTAACAGAATTCCTGGATTTCTTTTTAATGCCATTTTAAAGGTTAAAATTAGGGTTTAGATGATTATTTTTAAAACACTTTTATTAGTTTATTTATTTTTTGTATCAAAAAATTATTTAAAATTTAAATAAACGATTAATAAAAATATATGAAACAATATGTACTGCATTTCACTTACTTTAATTATTTAGGTACTATCATCAAGCTCCCAAACTTTTATGACTTGTAAACAGTAATTAATATCACTATTTTATCATCAGTATTGTTTCTCCAAGAGAGAAGATACGAATGATTTTTTAAAATTTGCCGCCAATTCACCTCAAACGTCAGGTAATATATTAAATAATATATTTTATTACCTAGTCTAAGCAAATCTGTCTTGAAAAATAAGCGGATTAAGATACTCTTTTCGGGGTCCAAAATCTTAAAACTTGGGAGTAAATAACGGTTCCCAGACCTTGCTTACGCAAACGAAGTCACGTATAAAAAGCTTATTTTAAATGAAAGTTAGATAGGTAGGTACCATCATTCAATTTAGAATGGAATATTGTCGTGCTATCGTTCAGTTTAATTGCATCAATTAATAACTATGAATAACGACTACAACGACCTATTCCTTATCTTAAATTAACGCAATTAGGATAGGGTTAGTTAGTGTAACAAAATAAATTTTACATGCCGTACTTTTAAAATAGATCTTACTAATAAATAATATTAGAAATGAGAATATGTTGTGTGCACGTTTTGTTATCATGACATCAGCTTCGTTCGTAAAAACCTTTTTGTCTTTGTTGCGTTTTTTTGTAACATGTTCGTTTATTTAATACTACTTGATTGGAAATTACGTTTGGATTCGCCGCGATCTCACCTGATGCGGTCGACTGTGTAACACGTTCCCTATATCTTCTTATACTCTTTGGTAACACGCTTGCCTAGAAAATACCTATTCACTGTCGTATGAAAACTCCCAAACAAAGCGATCGGAAAATACAGATTGTTAGCGAGTTCAATTGGCTATGCTGTAAGTGCCACAAGTTTTATTATATAAATAAAATACACATAATACTTTAGGATGGCTCCTTGTTAACTTTGATGGGTATGATTATGACTGTTATCCTTCAAGACAAATAACACTGTTTAAAAAATGCTAATGAATTCAAAAATAAGAAAGAAAAAATTATAAATTAATTCATACTCCATATATGACTCACATTGGACGTTACGATAGTGGTGGAATAATGTATTTAACTAGGTCATTAGCATTACCTGTAGTATTTCTTCAACCGGGGGCTTTGTCATATTAACAAGACCAAGCATTTTCGACCAATGACGAGGTAATTTTATAGCGCCACTTTTTAAACCCTGTAGACTTTTTAAACGTTTAGTTTGATTAAAGGAACCCATTTCACATAATTTGTAACCGAATAGTAATCAATTTATTATTTTATTGTGTTTGTTTCATAAACGACTGTCATGTCTTGACAGGGTTGGAGCGCGCGCGAAAGTTATAAGGGCGTGCGTCGCCAGCGACACCGTCCCTTGTACTGAGAAGAATGTAAAGCAATAGCGTGACAACCCTAACAATATGTACTAGTAATAAAGTTATTTATGAGCGGAAATGTAAGACTGTGTTTCTGAAAAGGAGCTAGATGGAAAAGTATCCAATACGGAATATAATCAAATTAAAAAAGTGTCGAATTAGGGAAATTAGCAAAAACAAAAGTAAAGATTCAGTCAAAATGTACACTCGTCACCGAACTCATAAAACTATCGTATCTTGGGATATTTAAAAACATGAAAAGAGAATAAATTTGATTATAGTCACAATTTTCTGTAAAAATAATAATAAATGTGCAGACGTGTCTCTTCTGTGAAATTCTGTCCGAGTGGGTATCACCGCATGGCCAGATACTATTCCGTCCAGCAGTAGGTAATAGCAATACTTAACAAGACTACAAGATCCATGTTCCAGCACAGTGACACATTCTAGGGGTTTCCTTATATTTCCGCGGGTTTTCCGGATTTCTTGCCAGAGGGCGTGGTCCCATTTCTACAATATTGTAGCAAGTGTTTAGTTGCGAAAATTGTTCAACCAACAAGTTTCCGCTACATTTGGTGGCTTAACATTTGATGCCAGAAATGGAAAAACAGACTAGACCGTAACCGAGCCTCTTGACCAGGAGCCCAACTAAATAAAAGCAAAACAACATGCCTGGATTGCCTGGTTGTGACTGGAAAGTCGGTTTTATATAGTTAACCAAGATGCTAGTCGAAAAAACATATCATATATTTGTACTTATTTAAATAAATATTATAAACAAATATCAGACATAGGTACCTCGGCCAATTTGTGGATGAAAATGTATATATAAAACACGTGGATTAAAATGTATATAAAATATATACACACAATTTCACAATTACTTTACAAACTGAAAACAATAGTGATTTATTACATAAACAACTGCCCAGATCGCAGCGTTTTAGAGTACTGTTCTTCTGCCAGGAGGCCTTATTATATAATACATAAGTAGGCACCTAATCTAATAATATGTTTGAAAAGGGTACATACAAAAAATATTGTTAATGGTAGCACTTAGAAAACAGACTTTTAACATCAAAGGTAGTTAGTTGATATCGCCGAAATAAGATAAATTTAATATTGCTTTATTATATACCGCCATAAGTAACCTAATAGCAAGATTCAAACAGAACCGTTCAAGTAGATAAGTATGTATAAAACAGCTTTATTTCGTTAGACAGTCTGCATGATAGTGCGTGTTGTCAATCAGGACAATTGCATTTAAAGCTATGGTTTAAAGTGGTTTGATTTTTATATAGGTTGGTCGGTTGGTTACTATTTAAATTTTAAATGCCATGTTTTTAGCAAACATTGTTGTAGCAGTAAAAAATACAAGGTATTGTTCAAATGTACTTAACAATGTCAAACGTTCTTAAAAAAAATTCGAGATTGTCTAAAGAACTTGGCACCATCATAATATTGAAAATGGCTCACATTTTCACATTCGTCTTTGGTCGGATAGATACTTACGGTATTAAGCTTTGTCGGTGTCACTGGTTCTACAGGATCAATGTTCACGCGACGAAATAACCACATTTTCTAGGCTATTTATCTGATAAATTCACTGCACACGTCCTGGCATTGTGATCGTGTTGACGTAACACGATAGGGTAGCGATATTATAAAGAGCTTTCCACTTATCTTCTTTAATCCAAATACATTGTATACCCATTACCTTTGTTTGACAAGTGACGCTCTTTTATCAGTACTCGTCGTCGCAATCACAGTTCCATTATTATTCGTGGTAGAACACATTATTACCGTAGGTGCGACTTTGTCGCTACATTGATTTAACTTAAAATACTTGTTGTAACTTATTGTAAACCACTGACGGAGGCCCAATCATCATAACCCTTTAAGGTAGTTCTTTAGAACTACTATCACGTAGTATCTAAAACTTCCGAGTCCTATTTATCTTTTTTTAGTACACTAAACGAGATATGAAGAAAAATCTAAAATATGTTTAATTCATTATACAGTTTACCCGTCTCGTCTGCCCCAGGAGAGAAATTTGTTTGAAAACAGAAGAATATTGCAAAATTAAACCATTTTCATCATTTCCCACATGACATGACATGCCTATATAAGACCATCTAGGCAATAGACATCTTATCAGTATATTAGTTATAATTTATGACTTTGAATTGATTTAATCATGTTGCAGGTTATTTTGGTTAAAAGTTTTGACCTGTAGGGCACATGGCGAACTTTCCCAAACTTACTATCGTCGAAGGTGTTATTTGCAGCTGTTGCTATATAATTATAAAAAATATAAGGTCTTAATACCTTAAAAGAAGAAACATACCCCTCACGGTATTTACTCACGAGTTCGGTCTTTCTGTACTTTGGCGAGAGAGAGCTTAGCTAATAGCTTACGACCGTTCCCAATAACCTATCTACCCACGGTTTGCCCTACTGGAGATATCAATTTGACACAAGCTCAAAAGCAAGAAATACCGAATTTATATCTCTGGTAGAGCAAACCGCGGATACCGGATAGGTCGGTTATTGGGAACGGCCTTTGAGTAGCGCCTGGCTCATCGGCATGAAGTGACAAGCTTATCGGTTTTCTACAGACTACACTACGGAGGAACTGCATGGCCTTATTCCTCCAGCACCATTCCTTAGGTATTTACTGGGCAAGCGTGCTACACCGTGAGAAGCGTGCAGCGTGTTCGAAGACGACGTTACCAGGTTACCACTTTATGAGTGTAATAACGGCCGTTCCAAATAACCTATCTACCCATGGTTTGCCCTACTGGAGATATAAATTTGACATAAGCTCCGTAGAAGTTAATGTCAAATTTATATCTCTAGTTACTGGGAACGGCCGTTAGAAGTAACGATTATGGCAAATTCTAGAAATGACCATGACTGTAATGGCTTCAAATATTATGCAGTATTCAAAATACACGTACCATGCTTGGTCAAGAGGGGCTTAGGTTCAGCAAATTGAAACGGACAGATTGCAGTGCTTGTAGCCATATAATGTAAACTTCATTGTTAGGATTATATTGTTAACTCAATAAAAAAGCCACATTTACAAAAATGCTTCGCAAATGGGCTATACTTTTTGGGAATATAAATAGAGAGGTGCTTTAGAAAGATTAAGTAAGTTTTAAGTTCCTTACCCTCAATATTCTGAAAGGAGACTCGGCAAGCAGACATACTTCTCCCGAGTTGGATCGCTCAGGTATCTGCGACGGCAGCATGATTTGCAGTTCACCTCCAGAATCCAACGTTTTTTCTTGACGTTGCCGATTTTGACCCCTAATTGCACACATCCATTCCTGCAATTAAAGTTTTTTTTTTCATATATTAGAAATGGTTAGATTTGTTACCAATTGTAATCCACGACGTTCGCAGTAGGTACATACACCTTAGAATGAATGATGAATATTTGCGTTCAGGTTACGAGTTTACGAGTCCGTGCGGGGCAGGAATTCCTCACAGACATAATATTTAATGACGTATTGGCTTCCTGACTCCTACTCCGGTTCAAATAGAAACGAAAACTGGGGTATTGCGAATTTAATTTGTAAAATTGTAAATTGCCGGAAGTAGGCGGACACCTGCTCAGACTAGTTAAATTCGACTTGAATTTGGTTGTTTCTGTGGTTGCCGGCAATTTATGTCCTCGACTCCTCGATAACCCAATAAAAAGACTGTCAGAGCTTAAAGCTCATCCACAAAATAAAGCAAATCTCGCTTACTTAATTTTTGAAGTTGAAAAAATGGTCATACTTAATAGACATACTGATATTTTAACAGCAGGTGGCTTCAAAAATACTTTGACTGTGACCACTAATTTAAATAGAGACACAAGTCACTTGCAAAGTAATCAAGAAGAGGGTTATACGCGGTTTGTACAGCAAGCTGTAATGTAGAGTGTAAACACTGCTCAGCAAGGATACGAGACAACTGTAGAATATAACTGCGACACCGATGTTTTACTTTTGCTGTTACAGAATTCTGAAAAGCTTGGAAAAAAAAAGTTCAAAAAATCCAAAAGTTTGGATTCAGAGAAAAACAGGAAAATTACCAAAATACATTTTCATACATCCTCCAGGGCTCCTCCGCCTCCACTACTACCAGCGCGACGAGGACATGTGATGGACTTCACAAATGAATGAGAGTTACATGCGTGCCTGCCTACTTTGGGGTAACAGAGGGGGGAACCAAGCTGACTGCGTAACGTGATCAATGCTGACTCTGTTTCAGACTGGAGTCAACTGTCGGGTCAGGTACGGTCTATCCACCGGTGCAAGCTGTTGGATCATTCTATGGTTGATCGGCTGCGCATGCCTGTTCGCGCGATCTTCACCTCTGACCAATCTTGTCCCGGAACAGCAGTGAACAGCTAGCAACACTGGTGGGTCTCGTGGTCGGGAAGGAAGATTGTGTAAGATAATAGAAGCTTATTCTCCCTTGTCTTAGCTTCAATCATGGAGGAAAATGGACAGGAGAAAATCAGCGACGTTGCCACTCCGCCGGTTTAGTGTAGACACACAATCTTGTTTCTCTGTCTACTACATGAGTTAAGCGAGAGAGCTATTGCAGAATTGGCAACCACGCAATATGTGTATTTCGTGGCCGTTAAGAACCGCCTTGTGCGAGTTAGAAAAGTTGCCGGTAAGCATTACTACATATTATAACTTTCTAAACTTTATACTCAAAAATTTGGCATGGACTTTTCACGGCGAGTTTGTCGGTTTTTCCTCTAACCTGGAGATATAATATAATCTCTTCTGTTCGTCGAGACCTCTACTTGACCAACAAAAAAAAATTATTAGTTTATTTAGTAAAGCCGGATCTTATTTTAGGCTGCCCGTCAGCCTTGAAAGAGTTCGTACGACGAAATACAAAACTGTGAATCGTATACCATCTACCTACCCACGTATATCCATGTTATTGTCTCCCGCAGAGTCAAATTAAGCCAATTTATGGTATATACGTCAATAAAGAAACACGCTCTGCAGACAATGCCTTATTTTTCCTTACCCTTAGGACTGTATTGTTGTAAGCTAAACCAAAATCAATTATACTTATATAGCCCGTATCGAAATAGCTCTCTGTAAAGTAAAAGCCGCGCACGCATGGCCTTAGTTGTTTGATAGGTATAAGATAAGTAGTTAAAGAATCAGCTTGGTAAGTGAGGTATTATTACATTATAATAATCACAAAGGCTTCTAAAGGTACCTAATACACTTGAGCTTCAGGCTTCAGCTTTTGTCGTTAAGTTTTACCTTGTTTCAAAATGCTTTTGAAGAATAAATGTTACTTAGCTTTGCATATACGAAAATAAAACAGTATATCAGATGCGACATTATTTTGTCACATGCAATGGAGAGTTTGTAAAATAAGAAGTCCACAGAAATCTATAAGAGAAATCAAGGATCAAAGAAAGATCTGTACGCCAATACTAAGACAATATTTGTTCAGATGAATGTAGGTTCGTTCAAAAGTGTAACAACACAAAATATAACTATACAGAGTTATCCATCAGTAACAAAACAGCACACCTACTTAAAATTCTTATGCGTCACGCCAAGACTATATTTTAACAAGATCGTTTGTTTTATGTTTCTCTTAAGAAAATTGTTTGTGAGACTATACGAGTATACATATTATTACAAAACAAACACAGTAAAAGGGCGTGTAATAACGACCATGTGTATGAAGTAATACTAGAGATTTTATACTTCATACAAATCATTGTTTGATGCTCTTTATTTTCAACTCCAACAAAACCTAGGGAACAAATCACCATATCTTAATATTGAAATTAAAATTCAAAATATATTTATTGGTCATCATCATACAAAGGTAAAAAAAATAAACAACAGGAATGATTAGTATAAATACAACTTTGTGAGGAGCAGAAGAATATACATGCAGATATTATGATCTAAAATTCTTCATTTTACAAAGAGCATTTTTACTGCCCATCATCTGAAAAGCATCAGAATCGCTCAAAACTTTGGTCGGTGTAATTTTAACTTTATTTTCTTATGAGAGAGAGAGAGTAATCTGATTTAGGACTGATTCTATTTTTAAAATTCTTTAAGAAGTAGAACGCTGTTTTTAAGGGTTTTTAAGAAAACTCCTTTAGCATTTCCTTAATTATATCTGACCTCCGACAGAAAATGGCACCAAAATGGATATTAAGACGAAGAAAATTTCAGGCTCACAGAAACCACACACATTCCGTACATTTGCTCGTTTGAAGAGTTCGCGGTTAGCCATGGGCTAACTTACTCCGGTCCTGGATTGGATGAATGTCATATCTCATTCCGAGCAAAGATTATGTGTCTGTTTAGCGTATCCATATCCGCTTCTCATATCCGGGAGTGAAGGAACTGTATGTTGCAAGAATGTGTCCAAGATAGATAACTTCAAATCCTTCCAAATGAAGCCGGAGTTATATCCGCGGAACGATTATGTGATAAGGAAACATGTTAGACCAGGGTAGATAAATTATAAAAACAAAAAAAATAATAGTAGGATGGAACCCATTGGAAAAAGAGGAGAATATTATAAAAATGTCAAATTAAAATTAAAAAAAAAAATCCTTTCATTTTTATAATATTCTCTTTCTTTGTCATCCTACTATTATTTTCTTTCACTTTTTTTTAAGGCTTCTACCTTGGTCTATGTGTCCGGAGTTACCAATATCTCGGCAGAGACTCATCAATTAAGAGTATATTTGAAGACAGGCTGCGTGAAAGATGACGCGTCGCTCGTCTAGAAGCGTGTGAAGAAAGTTAACCCTTAGCCACTCAACCTTCGTTTAGTTAAAATACCACCAAACGTCGGTCATGGCGACCGGTTCTTGCATATTTTCGTATTATACTTAGAAAATATTATGTTTAAGAATAATTTAATTTTACGAACAAACCTTTGTTGTTATATTACAACCAACCACAGAAGACAATTCTGATATAGTATACTAGACACTTATATATGAGTTTTTCGGTTATCCACTGGTCCATCCAACTCCGGAATGGAACGCTCGAAGAGGTCGCCTGTAATGAGTGAGTGAGACAGAGTGCCCTTATACCATAGTAAAGAGTAGTAGTTCAGCTTCATACAAATCGGCCGCCGCCGGTCGGTGTGTGCGAGAGTAGCGGCGTCGTGTACACACGCACTTTTCACGCACACAATCACAAACGAACGGGGCCGCGGCCATGCACTCAGTACGGAACGCGCCGCCTATGCATCACCGCAAGAGTAGGCAATTAACTCGTCGAGCGGCCTTAGCTAACCTACTGTTCTTACTTTACTGTGCTTATACCGTAACTCACACAAGGCAATTTTAGTACATTACTGCAGCGACCACCAAAGTAGGCATTGATGGGAAGGTGTAAATGTGGGCCGAGGCATACCTGAGTCCATCAATGCCTTGCCAAGTTGTGGCCAAGGCTTGTATAGTGCTTTTCTTAAATAATGCGCGGAAATTAAAACTAAGTATGTAGTACCTGGGCAGAACTTTTTTCTTTCGACTTTGGGAGTAACAAGTTTTATATTACGGCTCTTGCCGCCTCTTGAATTTAAGGTGGCTTTAAAGTAAGTTCATCACACTTCACTCATTAACTTCACTTGGAACTCATTTTGTCAAATACAATTACTTTTCAAAACCAATGACGAACAACGAACAGCAAAAAAAGTTCCCGCGTTGTGATCATTTGATCATCTAATTTTTTTTTCAACAAACTGTATGTGCAAGCCGGTTCGGAATTTGAATAAAACCTTTGATAAGTTACTTCCTTGGTTGCCATGTTACGGAGTATAAATCGTTCCATTTTTAAATAGCACGACAGATATGAGTTTTCTGTTATTTATTTGGCCGCTAAACACGACAGATATGGATTTTCATACAACTTTTACCGGCCGCTACTCGCATATATTTGGGCAGTGCAGCAAGTTCGATTTATCTCGAAGAAGGTTGTCAAAATAATGCTCATATTTCCAAGCATGTATGAGAAAAAATATTTTATGTATATTTTTTATATAATTTCAGTGCTTAATAAGTGTGTTTGTTAGTTTTTTTTTAAACCAATTAATGTCTTTCCATATGTTCTCAGATACTCCGTGGATATCTTTGGAAGCCGGAGTTATCTAGGGTAATTCCGGGGGAGATGGCCGTACGGGAGAGATGGCCAATAGCAAAAAGTTCAAGAAATAATTTTTAGATGGTGCTATTTTTAATTTAGTTCGATTCATTTCGGCACGGGCAACAAGTGTAAGTAGATTTTTTTGCGAAAAAATGATGAAAAGGTGAGTAATTTGAATTTGTTTTCTAATCAGACGTCCAATTTAAGCTAAGGGGTTGACATATTAAGTGGTGCAAAAAAAGTTTTGAAAGTTTTCTCCGTTTTCGTTCTTTTTTTGTGAAGTAATAAACTTTCTCGTGTTCTAACCTCAAAATTAACTACAAAATTGAGACGTTTGCCTTCATTACGTAATGTGGCCATCTCTCCCGGACAATCGGGTAAGATGGCCATAATATTTGCGGGAGAGATAGCCATAAAATGTAATATCCTAAATTAGATTTATTAAAGAAATAAAGAAAGAAAAAAGAAAGAAGAAGAAGAAGAAAGAAGAAAAGATAAGAAGTAAGAAGAAAAGAAAGAGATTTTGAGATTTTTTATTTGCTTTTTTTTTAGATGCATTATGAAAGGGCAAAGGAAGAAACCTGAATTTGAAGATAAACTGCCTCCAGGTTCACTGGTTTATATGTCACAAAAATCCGCTTATATAACCTCTGACATATTTTTAGAATGGATGAAAGCGCATTTCTTGCCTCGAAAACCAAATGGCAAAGTACTTTTATTGTTGGATGGTCATTCTACACACTGCAATTCAGTCAGTTAAAATGCTAGAGTTTGCTAATGATAATGACATCATCTTACTGTCAATGCCATCACACACATCCCACTACCTACAGCCGCTGGATGTTGCTGTTTTCAAGTCTCTTAAAACTTTCTTCTATGAGTCCTGCAGGCTATGGATGAAACAGCACCCTGGACGATGTCGATAATTGCAGAGGTTGTGGTGATAATTATTACAGGACACAATTAGCTGATGATTGGATACAATGCAATATTTGCAAGCTCTGGGTGCATGAAAATAGCACCGAGTTTGAGGACATGTGTTCTTACTGTGGTAATAAGAAAAAAAATGAGTTAAAAGATCTCAAGGGCAAAGGGAAATGCAAAAGAAGTACTGGCCATCTCACCCCGAACACTATGGCCATCACTCCCGGACACCCTGGGAGAGATGGCCAGTCCTAATTTTTTTTTAAAGTTAAAAATTACATTGTTTGCGTTCTTTAAAGTGATTTATCACTAATGGTTGATAAGAGTAATAAATAAAGTTCATATTGTATATTAATTAAATGTCTTATTCATCATAATTCCTTCACAATAGACTCTTAAAGTTACTAGGGCCATCTCCCCCGGAATTACCCTATCTCGGATACATTCTTGCAATATACAGTTCCTTCACTACCGGATATGTTAAGCGGATCTGGATATGATAAGCGGACACATATCTTTGATCGGAGTGGGATAATTATGACATATACAATCTGGGACCGGAGTTAGTTAGCCCATGGCTAGAACAAACATACTTTGCAGACTAAACTAAAACAATAAAAGAGAATTAGAAAGTCGCCTTTAAATCTCGAAAACCTAGTGTATTTAGTGTCTTTTACGTCAAAAAATAACTTACAGCCAACCCTCTTTTTCTCGGTACGTGACAGATATTGTGACTGATGAGCTGGACTGGTGGAGTGGCGCCATCGGCCGAAGCCACTACTGCCGGAATTTGATACGGACGTTGCTGAGGCTGTCTGGGACCTCCTCGGCGCAGTTTGCCTGCCATCGCGTTATATCCTGAAGCAACGGGATTTAAAACCTGTAATTTATTGAAACCGATGATAGATATATCTTAAAGCGCAGAATCAAGCAACTACTTGGATTGTATTTAGGACTTTAAGTAATTCTACAAATTCTGAGTTCTTCTTCACCTTTGCGCAGTTTTCGTTTCAGATATTTGGCTTAAACTTTCCCTACCAGTGAGTAATGATCGTTACGGGAAGAAGGCAGTGGACCATTTTAATATTGACAAACAGTAGCAATATTTTGGAATTTTCGTAGACCGATGTTAATCCGGCCTTCACGATACAGGCTCTGCCTAGTGTGAAGGCTACTGATTTGATACACTGAGGGTAGCTATAAGATAATTTAAACTTACTAGCATTTAGTTTCCTTATGTACCTACCTACCTTTAATTCTTGTTTGTTTAATAAATAATTTTTCATTTTTTTTTTCATTTTCAATTATGGCACACAAATGTTGCAGGTAGCAGATTTAGATATTAAAATCTTATTGTTGTCATTTCAACGCGGATTAAAAGCGAAATTTTCGTCACAAGAATATTATAAGAAACACTAAGGAATAAACTGGCACTAACAACGATAACAGCACTAAGCTAATTGATTCTTATAAGAAAACAGCTGGAAGAAAGAAAAATTCTCGTTAGCTAAGCGGGCTGCCTAGCCCAGTCATTAAAACTCAATTGCTTACCATTAAACTAATCCATTAGATGTTATACACCATACCACCGCGTCATGTAGTCATATAGGCGTCATATTAAACAAACAAATTAAGACAGTTCAGATTAATTTGGTTAAAATTATCTATAGTGCCTTTCGTGGAAATGAAATCCACCTGTATTTTTTTATATATTAATTGGCTAACAAGCACGCCGCCCACCGAAAGTTAAGTGGTTACCGCCGCCTATAGACTCTAAAATTGTTCTTTTGGAGCTCTGCAGGTTGTAGTTTAGCAAAAGGCAGACGTTGGGTGGAAGATCATTAGAAATCTTGAGTTTTAACTTATTCTCGAAATTCAAGCAATTCGGTGCAAGATATGATCGTAATGATGGTTGGCATCAGTAATAATTGAGGTAATTGATTTAATTTTATCTTGTCTGCTGAAGTGTTCTTGTTTCTCCTTGTTATTGTCATTGAACTATCAAGTTGTAACTATCACTTTCGAATCCTGGAAAGAATATCCTTTCTAGTCTTATATTGAAGAGCTCGTCAGCACAAATTGTGCTGCGAATCAATGTGTAGAAAGGAACGAGCTAAGAAGACATGCACCTTTACCACGGGATTTGTACCAGCTCAACAAGTCAACACTGTACCTACCTGACGAAAGCCAGTACATTCATTTTCTTGGCATAGCATAAATATGTTGTTTGAATTTTGGGTGGGTTGATTGATATGTTGTAATGCCCACCAAATGGTATGGAAATTTAAAAAAGGGTAGTGCAAAAATACCACATCCAAATTATGGGTTTACCACATCAGCTGTTTGTAAGTGATTGCGTCAACTTAATCAAGGACTGAAGCCGTGCCGTAGCGTCCAACGTTGAATCTATTGCGACTAAAATGTTGTTTCCAGTACTTATACTCTTGTTATCGACCGTACCTGCCCTACTTGTTTTATTTTTCTAATCAAGTTGATCATAAAATCAACGTGAAAATAAAAGACAAGCTGGTGCCAATAGGCTTGTGTCCACTAATAACAAATTGCTTGGTTTATAGTTTCTATTTATAAATTAAGAGACGTAGATAAGAAAAAACCAGTCTTTTATAAAAATTAAAGATTAATTAGAATTAAAAAAATTATTGAAAGATAGTATATCTACCTATACCAGGATCATGGAAACAGAATTTAATATTAAAGCAATTAACAATAACTTGCCCAAAGTTGACGCTGTTATGCTTGGCTCATTTTTCGCGTCGAACAGCGACTTTTGCTCATCAGAATTTCCCAATGGTAAACCTTCAATGTTGGCGATTTGATGGTTGTGCTTTTACACTGGGGCACTTAACAGTACTTGTAATACGAAGAATTCATTTTTAGAATACAGTTATTCAGCGTTTTCAAGGGAAATCCTTATTGTTTATTTTTATACACAAAATACATAATGTAAATATTGCTTTTTCTTTAAAATACAGGTTATGGGATATAATAAAAAAAACCTTTAAATTTTTTTTAACTAGCCTATGAACAGAACAAGAATATTGTGAACTCTTTGATACAATATTGTAAGTAACCACACTGACGCAAACAGAAGCAAGCTAGATTCGTACTCAGTATGTAGTAAAGTTTTGAAATTGTCCGCTGAAAAGAGAGCAAACTTGTTAGGTTCACAAAACTCGATAAGTACTAAAGAACTAAAATTAAATAAACACGAGACGAAAACGCTGAAAAAATTAGATAAACCAATAACAACAGTAAAGTTGTATTGCGATGTGAGACATGACCAAACTATGTAGGTATTAGACTGAGCACTAAATGCTTTTCCAATAACTAAAGTACATCGAAATATAAGTGAATAGTCATAACATGATGATGACCACGTGGGACGCACAGAAATGGGATAAGAAGAGCACTCATTTTTACTGGGAATTCGCCTTTGGCATAAATATGAATAGTTCACAAAACTACAAATATCATCAGATACAAGAATAAAAATACTTGGAGCGTGTCAGAATAAACAAAAATCGGCTGGGCCAGTCAAACATAATTTCTTCACGTATGCAGTCACCACTCCTCTCAATCACATATGACGGAAAGGTACACCACACGACCCAGATCAACCCGTCTTCTCACAGCATCATTGCTGAGATATTTTCAATAGTGCACAAGAACAATGAAAATACAAGTTCAACTAAAGAATCCTTATTATTATCAAAATGATGAAAAGTGCTATAACATATAATAGAAGTGCTGTTGCATGCTTTCCACGTGTATTAAAGTTCGTACGACTAGTGATAAAAACTGAAAGCATAAAAAGATGAGAGAGAGCTAGCATTAGGTCTTTTACCTAATGTTTTACGTGGGCGTGACATAAGAAGGAATATTCCTAATAGCCGTATTACGGCTATCAAGAAGATGAGTTCACAAAAGATTAATAGGCATACATACATATATTTCATAAAAACAACTCGAGGTTGGTAAAATTTACAGTATACTTAACTCGTACAAAAAATACGAGAGTTAAAAGTATACTGTATAACGTTGTCAACGTTAGCTATTAACCATGAATGCCGGCTTTAATTTAATAAATTAAATCATAAAGTTTAGAGATAACAGAATATAGTACAAAGCTAACAAAGCCTAATGCACGATAAAAACCGTAAAGCTGATTAGCTAGGCAGTAAAAGTAACAATTGATAATAACTAAGTTTAACTGTGAATTAAACTCGTGAAATAGATGTATAGAATTGGCAGTAACATTGCTAAACAGTGAAAATCCTTTATTGACGTCTAATCCACACATAAAATATTATTATTTTATAATTCTGCTGTAAAACTCAGTATCGGCCCAAGAGCCTTGTAAAGCACACGTTTTAGCGTTATGCTACCGCCACTTGTTACACTTATTGGCGCCAGGGAAGACAGATACGGACGGAGATGTCGTGCGGTGTTCCACCCCACAGGGTTCGGTTCTTTGTCCGCTCCTGCGGAACATCGGTACGACTGGGTATTGCGTCGGGAACACTGATTATGAATAACGAACGGTTAATTAAAAACAGATGGATCGTTCCACATTCCCCCATATGGTGTCGATTTTTTAACGCTCACATAAAAAATGTAAATACATCAACAAGGGATCTGATCAAGAAACTTTCATCATTATCAGCCTTTCACGTTCCCACTGCTGGGACTCTGGGCTTCTCTCAGAGAGAGAGAGTATGGGCTGTAATCTACCACGCTGGCCCAGTGCGGGTTGGTAGATGTCGCATGCCCTTGAATGTTGCAGTTCTTGGGCATGCCGGTTTCCTCACGATGTTTTCCTTCACCGTTTTGAGCGATGGCAAATCCGCACATAACTTAATAAGTCATAGGTAGGCTGAGAGGATTCGAACTCGGTGTCGGCGTCTTGTAAGTCGCACGCCTAACCGATCGGCCACCATTGCTTAAGAAACTTTACTCTCGGCGAAGTTAAAATTATTTGAACGGCCAGTCCATGTACATCTGAAGCAGTGCAGAGGTTATTCGTTTTCTATATATATAGGACAGACTGTAGTTTTTTTTTTTTTTTTTTTTACTAATTACAGGGTAGCGTTTGACCACAAGTCACCTGATGTTAAGTGACGATGTGGTCGAAGATGGCGCCACGCTACACCTGGACTGGGAACTGGCTCTCAAGTGAGGCTGCCGGAACACACCGATAGGTGCTTGGCGACAGATTCTTAACAAGAGGGTGGTAGCTAGCCAGGCGAGTACTAGAAAATACCCTACCACCAAGCTATGGTTTCATCACGATGTTTTCCTTCACCGAAAGCTCAAGCTCATTGTAGGATTCGAACCCACGTCCTACGGATCGCAAGCCGACGTCACTACCACTGAGCCATCATCGCTATGACACTTATAGTAGTACACTTATGGCCGGTTTCAATAACGTATCTATCCACGGTTTGCCCTACAAGAGATAGAAATTTGACATTACTTCTATGGAGCTTGTGACAAATTTCTATCTCCAGTAGGGCAAACCGTAGATAGATAGGTTATTGAAACCGACCGTCAGCGGTACACTTATAGAATGGACAACCTGTATAGGTATTAGGTACTTCTCAGCGGAAAATATGCGACATAGAGTGGAAAATCCACCTTATACGCTGAATAAAGACACATTTACTAGAGTAAAAATTATACCAAAAAATATAAGTCCACCCGATCGAAGCCAAGACGGGCACCTTATCTTTCTTTCTTCTTCTTCTTCTTTATATAAAAATGAATCCCTATTTTCCTTGGTCACGGCATCACGCGTGAACGGCTGGACCGATTTCAGTAATTCTTTTTTTGTGTTGTGTTTGTTATTGCGAGGAGAACGTTCTTATGAAAGAAAACATGAAAAAGACGTTTTATTGCGATAAACTGCAGTCCACGCGGGTGAAACCCCGGGGCGCAGCTTGTTCTTAAATAATTACACTGGAGCACATAGCTACATTATTACACAACGGAAAACATAACAAAGCTATAATAACTCTTGATTACATGGGAACGAAAAATATATTGCGCTACAAATATTACAAATACAAAATACTCGTCACACACACTGCATTCATACACCAAACATTTTTGCACACTTATAGTGACTTACTACTTTATCAGTAAAGCTAGATTCATCCAAAATTCATTAATGTCCAAACTT
This sequence comes from Opisthograptis luteolata, assembly GCA_931315375.2. Taxonomy (NCBI): domain Eukaryota; kingdom Metazoa; phylum Arthropoda; class Insecta; order Lepidoptera; family Geometridae; genus Opisthograptis; species Opisthograptis luteolata. The sequence continues at coordinate 11,725,724 of OV928033.1, forward strand.
TTCTTCTGTTCACCTGTTCTCTTCAATACAGACTAGACTAAACATCGCCTTGCATTGCATTCATGTTCATGACACGAAAAGCCAACGATTTTGCTAATTATTTTTACAATGAGAATCGCTTCTTCCTATAACTTAAATGAGTTCTTGCTCCTTTAAATTAAAAGTAATGCAGGAAAAATCTTTGATACCGTCATCTATGTAGAATGTATGTAGCTACACTTTTGTTTCACTTCGGCATCAAGTACCAATCACATTAAACATATTAGTCACGCTAAATAATCAGGATAGTAACAACAAGACTCGACCATTATGCATAATAATGAAATTATTGGTAAAATAGTGACCACGCGCGCTCTTACCTTAATACGAACACAAGCAAAAAACGAAGTGAAATAAAAAAAAGAGCAATACCAATATAATGAAAATCTTCGCGTTACATGTTATGAATTGATACAGTTACTTACCGCATAAGGGATACAGGCCAGTTTAATTTATTTCACAATACTTTCACAGTTATTACAACTATTGCGTAGTTTTCTTTTTTAGAGATAAGTGGTGGCGGTTGCGGGTGATATGGTCATCGCGGTTAGAGTGTTGCTACCTACTGAATAGGGTGTTTTCAGTCTACGTGGACATTAGACATGCGTGCTGCGATGCGTTACGATCGGATAACTAGATAGAACAGTTCCTGATAACAGATATGTGTGATTTTTGATTTAACTCAGATTTTTTGCTTAACCCTTTTTTATAAATAAACCTGCTAGTCTTATTATTAGAACAATATGCTGGAAAAATGTAGGAGAGTTATGGAAGGAGAAGATAAAGCAGATTTTAGTTGGAGAAAAAAATACACATAATAATATATTATCAGTATTTTACGGTATTACCTTTGCTCAGCAGTGGGACAGTATAGGAAGGGAACGATCCAATACGAAGAGAACTGGAGAATGTGTGCAGGGTTATTCAGATGCTGATTGGGTGAATTGTTTATTAGACAGACGAACTTATTCTAGTTATGCATTTATTTTAGGTGGTTGTTGTATGTCGTGACAGTCTTGAAAGCAACGTAGTGTAGTTACTTCAACGTGCCAGCCAGGCAGAGTATGTCAGCCTTTCGGAGACTATGAAGGAGACTGTGTATCTCAATAGCTTGTTGAAGAAACTAGGAATCGTGAGGTACGCCCGAGTGATTTTTCATGTCGTTAACCAAGGGGCTATATTCTTAGCTCAGGACCCTGCCTTTCATGCACGTAGCAAACACATTGATATTAGGTATCATTACGTGAGGGAGGTTTTGAGGGACAAGAGCGATATCGAGTTGAGACATGTACCCACTGAATCCATGTTTAGCTGATGTGACCTAAATTAATAATAATCGATCCGATCCGTTATCCGCGGTTTTGGATCGATATGTCATGTCATTTTAGTACTAGGGCTCGACAGATTACTACTAAAATGACATATTATGACATGACATATCGATCAAAAACCGCGGATGACGGATCAGGATCGATTATTAATTTCGGGCGTAAGCCGTTATCTAGTGATAAAGAGCATTTCCCCGGGTCAAAAAAAAAAAAAAGGTGTTAAGGCCAGCTGAGTTTTCTTTTGGATATCTTTAAATTTATTTTTATAGGGGCGTGTTTGATGTACAAACATGTGTTTTGTATATGCAACAACAAAATTACCAAAATGAAGAGACTAATAAATACAGGGACCTAAAAACCTCATAATTCAATCAATGAACCACGCGGTCGTTATGTGTGGAAAAAAGAGAAGATCAAATAAAGTTAAGTAACTTGGCTCAAAAATCCGAGTGTGACTCCTAATTAGTATACATAGTTGTTTATAAATAGTTTGGCCGACCGAAGTTTGACTATTCTATTCATTGAAAAACAACAATATAGTATGTCAGTTAACGATATAATCTGTCATTTAAGAAAATATGCATACATAATGTTAGGCAACTGCCAATAAAATGCAGCTAGGAACATAGTCAGAAATATTGCTCCTACAATATATTCAACGCCTCCTCGATTGTAGATATTTTCCAAAATTGATAATTTCATCGGATGGGCATCAGGGCGGCTGAAAATAACATTAAAATAATGTATACCAATGCGAATGCATTAAATGAGAAAAAAAAAATACTATCGAGATTATTCAAAGCTGGAACAGGGCTTATTGCTTGTTTATTTTTAACAATGACGCCGTAAAGTGTTTAGTTCACTCTAGTCAGTATATTAGCAGAATGGTGTTTACATAACTTACTGGGGTTCCGGCAGAGGAAATGGAGGATCTCGCCCTAAGCCAACCGGCATTATTATTGCTTTTTCTTTCGGCAAGAGATGCAGTTCCAAATCGATCATACCCTGTACAGCAAAATTATTATTTTTGTTAGGACCCAGATAAATTCACAAGATTACTATCTTAATTAGTTTTTATAACGATCTACTTACTATGTTCTGCACTACAGTATAAACTGTATCTCATGTTACATAGATTTTTTTAAGAAATCAGATTTAGGTACTTGTCTACTGTGCCGAAGAGAACACAGCCAGATCGTACCCGGTCGTTAAAGGGAACAGCGCAACTAAAAGGCTATAGCTACCACACTGACCGAAGAACCCATGGATAGTCATCCAGAAGAGACATATGGAAGAAAACTTAAATGTATCTTCCATAGCAACAGAAAACCTTAAAAGAAAGTAAAACCAAGCGACGAAATCCAAGAAAACGACAGCTGCCTGTCGTAAGGCCACTTCATACTGGAAAGAAAATCTACTAAATTGACAGATATTTAGTAGGTACGTACATCGGAATTTTCAAATGTCTTGTTAAAACTATCCACGCCGCACGCCATGAGAAACAAATATATTTAGTCGTGCGGTCATCACTACACGAAAATCTGTTTGGATAACGTTAAGATTAGAATACTACACAGGAACGTCGTCGGTAGCCTTCGAAAGATTACTCCACCTTTGTAGACGCTCCTGCATGATCACAATGTAGAAATTGCACTTGGAATTGGAGTTTTCCGATAGGGACTAGACAAATTTGAATTTAGTTTGTGTACGCACCTTTTCACTTAACATCGAACTATCACTGTCAGTTTATTCAGTAGACATAACTTTTTCATCATGGTGAATTACACAAACGAAAACGTCAGCAAATCTTAAAAATTTACTACTGAAATTCAGAGTCGGAGGCCGCTACTTTAAGAGCGATAACTCCGATTTTCGGTCGTAAAGTGACGAAGCTCATTTCTGGCTCAATGGGTTTATCAATTAACAAAATATGCTGTATTGGGCGGGTGTAGTGCGGTTTGCATGCCGGCGGCGTCATAGGGCCATATTTTTTCGTCGACGATAGTGGTCGCCACGTTACTGTGAATGGTGATCGTTATCGCGCCATGATTATCGATTATTTTTGGCCCGAATGGAATATATGGACTTGGACAGCATGTGGATTCAACAGGACGGCGCCACAAGCCACACAGCACACGTTACAATCGATTTATTGAAAAACAAGTTTGATGAGCGTGTTATGTCAAGAAATGGACCAGTCGATTGGCCGCCTCGTTCGTACGATTTAATGACTCTAGATTTTTTTTCTTTAGGGCTACGTCAAGTCATTGGTCTATGCTGATAAGCCGACGAGCGACGTTGGAAGAGCTCAAAACCAACACTGAACGCGAAATAGCCATGGAAAATCGGGTCCAACGAATCGATTGCTGAAAACGTGCCCGCGGTGGCCATATGAGCGAAGTCGAGTTCCCTTCATAAATGTTTTGAATGTACTTCAACCCAATAATATACTTTATGAAATATCTCAAATGGTTTTCATTTTATTTTGAAAAAAGTTGTCAAGTCCTTATTGGAAAACCTTTTAGATAATAGACTTGGGGACTTGTGACTGAAGCTATAACACACAAACTTAATCACTGCTATGATATCAAATATCAGTTAATATACGAGTACACAGGATTTATTAGCTGATCTAGTCAAACGCAGATCAGTCTCCCTGCCCAGAGGCACAACTATTAGCGTCAATGTGCACGCTAGGCATAAAATTGTAAAGATTTATGTGATCGCGATTAAATTTTAGTCATTTGCAAAAAGAGACGAGAGTGCCTCTTGCGAGAGCGGGCATATACTAGAGAGAGCTGAATAGCTGATATAGGATACTCTTTGGAGGGGGAGTGAAGTGAGGTGAAGGTGAAGGAGGACCGTGGGCACCAGGAGAGGCTGGTGGACCGGGCTGGCTAAGGACGGTTGATCGGTTAATGTTTTGTGTTTGATAATAATAAACAGTTGTGGATATCGCAACAGTTGTTGGTTATTTACTGTTAGCTTAAACAGCATTTTGCAGCGAAGAGGGATCCTACAACCAACGTAAACAAACTTATCGGAAGAAAAATGACGTCATTCCTACCAGATTATAAAGATTAAAATATGCGATGCAGTAATATTCCACGATTACTGCAACGCATATTTCTAGCAGGGAAATGACAATATTATTAAGCCTTACTTCAAATTTTACAGTTCCTGCATATTGATCCAAGGTTTTCAGCGGCCACCACGATCGTAAAGATCTTACTGAGAATAGATTGATCTTCTTTGAGTTTTCCATATGGTGTATAGAACTGCGTTGATTTTTTTTTGTTCCATGAGGAATTGCATTCAAATCAAGTGTTAATGTAGCTGAAACACATCATTTATTTGCAGAGGACAGTGTTGCAATCGGATGCATAAACGCTTTTACACTAATTCCTAAATCCATTCGAATTTTGTATTTATACGAATCCTGAATCAGGATTCCTGATTTGAGTTGAATTCTGAAGTATTGCAAACGCAGCGAATGAGCGCGACGTGTTTCTTTACAAACGCTCAATATAACGCAGCAAGCCGAGTATGAAATTGTAAATTGTTTTTATATCATAATTTCAGTACCTTATTTTGCATGTGTTTGTACGCTGTTATAAATTGTTATTAAAAATTAGATGGAATCAAATGACCAGAATTGGAAATAACCACTTCATGACATGACTACTTCTTGAAGTGACCACTTCTTAAAATTAACACTTCTACGCATTGACATGCAGAATTTTTAATACGCCATGGAATAAAACAACATCAAGCCGCCGAAATGATCCTTTCCTTACCCAGATAATCATCGATGGACTCTGCGTCACTATCCGCCACTTGCACCACCAATATTGGTGGTAAGTGCTCTTCAATTTCCGTAAATGGACCCTTATCCAACATTATTAACTGTAAAACCAACAGATTTAATACTGATGTAAATAGGACGGACAAAAAAATTGTGCTAAAAACAATATGAAAAAAAATAAATTTAATAATTGTTGTAAGCCTTCTGAAAATAGCCGATTTTTAATAATCTGATCTTGATTCTTGAGAATCTGTCAATTTGATGCGGTTTTGGTTTGAGACAAACATTTTGGTAGTGGGCTCTCGTAGGACAAAATTTAAGAATGACTGATTATGACAACGACAATTAGAGATTCGGAAGGAGCTTTAATCATTAAGTTGGGACAGACCAGATTAAAGCTGAACCAGATAAGTACGAAATTCTAAACTCCAATGCGAGTTTACCATTTTCATCAAACGAGAACAAACAACACCGAATAATACCTTTTTATCAGAATGCTGATACTGAAATTGAAAAATCATTCTCCAATTAAAACTTGCTTCACCTTTCATACTATTGTAATGTATATCGGTGTAATGGGCTTGTTCCGCGTTTCCAATCCAGCTGTAATAAAAACAAGCTGTTGACAATTCAAACATAAAATCAAATACAAATAATCACTGTCCTCATAGTGCTTTGCGTGGGGGATCACCTCACACTCAGTGCTTTGAGTCCACGTCGGGTCCCCGGTAACGACCCGTGTCTGACGGAGTGGCAGATCGGGCTCGGCTAAAGTTGCACTGTGCGTCGTAGCGAATATTGCGGAAACCTACGACTGTTGCGGTATCATGCTTAAGATGCCTGCGCGGGACGCCTCCGGACGTTTCCTAAAAGGCCTTCCTCAGGGCCACGCCGACGGTGTATCCTTCTCGTTCATAATCGACTTGACCGATAATGGGTAGGACGCGAGTTCGACGGCGGTGGACTTTCAGGAGTCGCGAAAGCGGCCCAAGAATACGTCCGATGGCTCTTCGGATTCGTCTGAGAAGCCGAAGTAGAAGGTAAAACCCAAGAAAGTTTTGGCGGGCACCCACGGCGTGGGTTTGGTTGACGCCCAACGCCAGCTTAACCTGTCTCAGCGGGAGCAACTCCAGAAAGACCTTGAGGAAATTGCGAATATTCGTATCGGTAACATTACAATCGATTTCGATATAATTAAATTGAAAATATAGGTACATCTGTAGATGCTAGCTACGGGCCATTATGCCAGGCCAGTATGGACACACATTTTTTTAATAATGAAATTCTACATAAGGATGAACTACATTATATTATTTTTTATCAAACCATAGATTATAATATTTTAATTTTGCCGGTCACGCTCTTAACTCTCGAGGGAAAATACAGTGCACGATATTTCAGTTTTAGGTACTTAGAAAAGTGTTCCAAACTCGTATCTCCTTAGTAGTACAGAATACGGAGAGCCGTAGGTAACTAGGTATACACAGTACACGGGTCGTATACCCTAAGATCAGATCGCATAAACAACTTCCGACGTCATACTGAACTAGGATAAGAAACTAGATATTATCATGGTTTCGTAATGATCTAATATGTCATTACACAACAAGCTAGTGCCTTTTTTAAAGCCATAAACACTTACGCTTTAACGTACAAATCCAATCCTTTCTTTGAAGTAGGGCTGTCTTGTCTTAAGCTTTGCACGTGCCAAACTATGACCCTTAGCTCATAAACTTCGACCTTCCGAGGAGTTATATCAACTGCAAGTGGCACGTGAATTCCAGTGTCCAGTGGAAAAATGTCTACCCACATCAGGACTTTTCCCTAAGCAGAAGCCAAAACAGAAAAATGTATCCAGAAAATTAAATGTGTAACAAAAATATGAATAAGGTATAGATATATCCCTCACGCTCGGATTCTTACCTGGCACTCCTAGTAATATTATTTTTTTACTCCCTGCTGTGTTGCTTTTGACCACAAGATCTTTATGGACGACTAAGACTTAGATGAGAGAGACTGAGAGACACGCTAAAGAGGAAATTACTGAAGTGAAAGTGGTCAGGTTGGGACATGGGAAATGAGAATAACGAGATAAAACAACCACAAATATCGTGTACAGGAAAGTTTCAACTCAACAATTTTGTATATATATGTATATAAATAAAATATGATTTTTTTGAAAATAAATAAAAAAAACATATTAAAAAAATTACAAAAATGAAACAAAAAACATTAAAACAAAAATTAAAGTTAAAAAAATAATAACATTCAAACTTTATAAAACAACGACAAATATCGTGTACAAGGAAGTCCAAACTCAATATTTTTGTGTATAATTATGTAAATAATAATATGTTATGAACTTTTAGAAAATAAAATACATATTCATTAAAAGTAACAAAAAAACATGAATAACATAAAAATAAAAGTTCTAAAAATAATAATATTCAAACTTTCTTTATCATTTTCTTTTTTTAGTAACATGACGCAACTAAAAAGGTTTATGTGTTTATTTTTATTATGTGTGTTATAGTTCGTAACTTAAAAATTGTTGTCAATAACCCGTGCGGAGCCGGGGCGGGCCGCTAGTAATAATGATAGCCCCATAATCTACGGACAATCTCGATCCCCTTCGCTACACGCAATTCGTCAAGTCATCAAAGCTTAATATACCATACAATCTTCCACCAACAAGTGCAAGTAGGTCATCAACATATCAGGCGAGTATGTTATCAAATTCAAACTTGGTTAGGGAATGAATTAGAACCCCAGCCAGGGATGGCGTTTACTGCATTACGAAGTCTTGGAACCGATAACTACAACATTACCACCAGCTCCAGATGAACAACTGAATACAATATTTTGCAACTGCAAGAATGGTTATATATAGTTCACGCTGCGGATGCAGAAAATCAAGGTGATTCGATAAAGATGACCCGAAATCCCCGACGGTTCACACCACAGACAAATATGATTGACAACAATAATGATGATAAAGAGTTGGTATTTTTCGAGCTGGCAGACGATGATGCTCTATAAAGTCCATTACTAGGCTTCATAAAGTCAGCAACTCCTCCAAAGGTCAATTGTGTACGTTTTTTCAACAAAATTCCAAGTGAAATTCAAGATTTGTCGAATTAACTTCAAGTCCGTAAAAAGAGAAATCTATATTAGTAAAGCTTATTATAAAATATCGGATTATTTAGATGAAAAACTAGCTTTGGACGGTAGTGAACTTGTCCATACCAATAAACAAATAAATGATGCCCACACAATCACATAAATAGCTTTGACCCCTAACTAGTTTCCCTGTATCTGTATCCTTCGGTATCAGATACTACGCGGATCGGGGATCCACAAAACCGCGAGAACTATTAGTAATACGCATAAAATTGTTAATGTGATCGCGTCCAATAAATTCTATCTACCAGCCGGGCAATTCTTTCCTGTTCCTTTGCCGGCGTAAGGAGGCTGGAACAGCTAGTTGTAAGTTTGACGTTTTAAAGTGATCACGAGATGTAGGTGTGAAAATCATAAAAACCGTAGAAAGCGAAGCAATGATTCTAAAAATTGTTTTTTTATTTATGTTTGAAATTTCGAATATATCAAGACTCGGACACGAGATTAAATGAGACTTTTGAGCCAACGTATGGTATAGAATGACCAAATGAAGCCTTATACAAGTTTCCAGCTTATTATCTCTCATCCCGAGGCGAAACCCTAATTTGATTGGACTATTATTCCTGAATCATCGTGGAGGGTACTGTTCGTAACGTTAACGAAACAGATTTAGTTTCGACGTGCCCTTTACGACAGTTAATGTGAAATTTTGGACTATTTGTAATTTTTACAAGGTAGTAACTGTTGCTGTCAATACCTGATCCATACCAGGTTTCTCAGGATTAAGAAGCTTCCTAGTTTCAATATGTTCAGGCACTAGATGATATCCACAGAGCGGCAGCGTGTTCCATTTGTGTAAGAGATCCAAACATATATTCTCTTTTCGTTGAGAAGCTGAGATATAAGTTTTATCTAAAAATATTTAAAAAAAATGTAAGCCTTCATGTTAAGTAATGACGTGACTTTCTCCTTGGAAATTGCTTTCATCAGTCCTGAAATAATTCCGATATACTTGCAGCCTTAAGTTCTTGGAATTGCAAAAAACCGTTTACAAAAACATGCAAAAACGAAATAATATCAAAATTGATGGAACATATAAGGCATATCTAGAGCTCCTTTCACTTTCGACAGATCTTTGCCGTACATGTAGATACAGTCAACGACTCCAATAGTATTAATATAATGCAATTGGTATCTATGTCTCATCAAATAACAGAGGCATAAAACTTTTCGTTTTTATTTAAAGGGGCAGCTTAAGCAGGTAAAAAAATTGATTTCGAGAAAGCCACTATGCTCGCTTTGTAAAAAGTAAACGTGGAGCATAACGGCTAACATCATTAACGTACATAGGGTTGGACGATGGGTCTAATGCAAACGTGACATAAAATGTGGCTAATTGAGTACTCAGCTAACCTATAAACGATGTTTCATGTATACTATTGGCCGATTGAGTACTGAGCTAACCTATAAACGATGTTTCCAGTATAATATTCTATAAACAATCTATAAAATCTATAATATTTTATAACACCTGAAAGTTTGTGTATGACACCAGACAGTCCTCGACTATGAAGTTTGGATTAGGAGGGCGGGCCCACTACCTTAGATGTGCGAGGGCGAACGGTTAACATAGACAACAGATAGATCGTTCCATATTCCCCAATATTGTGTCGATCTTTCAACGCTCTCGTAAACTTTGAACATTATCATTTCGTACAGGCCATAAAACACATATTCTGTAAATACATCAACAAAGGATCGGATCAAGCAACTTTCAGTGTCAGAAATTCTCACGACGAATTTGAAAATTATTTGATCGGCCCGTACAAGCTCCATTAGTGCCTTGCCTTTCATATCTTTTCGGATATGGGAGGCAAGACGTTACAGATCCAGTCCAGCACTGGACTGGATTCTTGTTGGATCACTGGACTGGAATAATGTAAACCGGGCTTTAAATGGCGATGGACAGGAAACATGATAAGAGGACAAGTTCACAAATGGAGTAAAATGGCATAAGAAAAGAGGTAGACCGCAGAAAAGCAGATGACATCTCTTCCACTTATCCTTGCGGTGTTTTTTCCAGCTTGGTGAGGAACTTTATAACAGCTCTCAACGACGACTTGTTGCCTTGGCTATAAATCGATCCTGAATGACCTGATTTAGATTTGATTTAATACTTAGTATAAATAGTGAAAAAGTTATTAGTAAAATTAATCCTTCTTATACCTACGAAACACTCCAGTCTATTTCTAGCTACCCTTTCATTTGGGGACCTTTTTGACCGTCCCTCATATATCTCGCGCTCGCACCTACGGTAGACTTTTAATGTGTGTATTTTTAAGAACTATCGAAGCTGTCTGATAACTGAGAACACATATTTTGATAGCTCCTCAAGTAACAATATAAAATTCAGCTTTTTAACTATAGAACTTAAGTATAATTATTATAATTTTAAAGTGTGACAATGGACGACATTATTTCTAATAGAAACATAAAACTGAGCTTTACTTAGACTTTGACGAAAGTAAAGTGCAATTTTATACACCTTTGCTACCGAATGCCAAAGCCATCATAATCCAAACTTCATAGTCGGGGATTGTTCTTAATTTGAACGAGTTATATTATAAGAGCCCAAAATTAATTCGATTTGTCGTCTTTGGTGATGGGATAAGACGACAGATTGAACTTTTCATTCCTGTGAAAAAACAGAACAGTGGGACAAACAACAACCTGTTTAAATGTAAAACAACTCACTGCTTTTGTCAGTGTCTTTGTACTCAACACCATTTACGACCACAGTATTCCCGTCTGGGAACAGCGGTGGTTGAATGTGGTTCCTAGCACACAACTTAGTCAAAATATCAGACGGCTTTTCACAATCTCTCCATTTTGCAGCCCCGGTTCTGCAAGTTAAGTTGTTTATAATAAAGATCACTTTACGAGCACGTGTGTCAAATAGTAGATTAATATTGATACACATTGAATGAAAGTTACCTATATAGGCACGAGATTCCATGAGTTCTAGTGCCTAAATACTGTAAATAGGTATTTTACCCGAGATTAGAACTCTGCTTTTCATTCTGCATATTAGGGAATTAAATCAAAACCTGCTTAATAAATATGGGAAATTTCTGATGCGAATTGATAAGTTCATCTTTCATCATTTGGAACACTTCGATGACAAGTTAAAAAGACTGACATAAAAGATACAGAGAGCATTTTGCCGTCTACTCGTAAAACCGATACAAGTATCCCTAATGCCGAAGAATTAATTAACAACTTGTTTAGCGAATTTATGAAGCAACACATTGATTTTGATAAACCTCGAAGCTATTATCTGCAATACCCCAGAAAATTACACAAAATGAGACAACTTCGAGCACACATGTGCAATTACAGCCGACCGAAAGGTGCCAAACGGATATAATGAGGATATTCAATCACAAAATAATTAATTCTGGTGAAAATACCCTGTCCGACAGCACGACTAATGAGTGCTGTGCTTGAAATTCAGAAGAAAACTGGCGAATTTTTGACCGGGCACCAAAAAAGAACAACCATCGCACCGAGACAAATGCACGCAATAGAATTTTATTAAAAACGCGTATACTTATAAACCACCAGCATTTTAAAATGGCCCGTTTGTCTGCCGGTGATTAAGGGAGATCTTTGGTTAAATTTGAAAAGAAACCGCACATTCGATTCACTTTTCGATCTGCTTTTAAGCAGGATGGCATCAAATCAAGTTTCATCAAAATTCGGCAGTCAATTACCGAGAACAGGCCGAAATATATCTGTACACAGAGCTGTTTAGAATGGAGCAATGTACACGAAAAATAAAACAGATAGATACGGAGTGCAACGTTGCTCACCTTTTTTTTATTATTTACTTCTCCCTCCGTTTTTGGAAGGACGGGTGGGGGTCACTGTAACAGTCTACCCACCCACCCCGACGGAGAGGCCCGGAACTCTTACATTCCGGGACCCATAACACACCAAGCAATAGGGGGAGGGGGGGCCCAGCTTGAAGCGACACCCCCCCGACACAACACACATTTCTGGTGGGGCGGGAGGAGGCGAGCAAAGCGCCTCCTTCTACCACCACTTCACCCTACTTTAACTATTTGGGCGGGAGGAGGCGGAAAAGACGCCTCCTTCTACCGCCCAGAAGGAAAATACACACAAGATGGGCGGGAGGAGGCGGAAAAGACCCCTCCTGCTACCGCCCAGAAAGCCCAGCTAGTGGGGAAAACACCCCCTACTAGTGGGGCGGGAGGAGGTGGGCAAAACGCCTCCTGCTACCGCCCCCCCCGCCTCCGCCGGATCGGGTCAGAGAGAGGATCTGCCTCCCTGACCCGTTCCGCGGCCTCCTGCGCGATTGCATATTCGCAGAAGGAAAACCACCGATAAATACCAGGTGGAAAAAGCGAAGTCGAGCACCATGCCAAGCCCTAACAAAAATCCATGCCTAGCCCTAACAAAAATCCATGCCAAGTAGGATCTCATTATTATGAGCATCAGAAAAAAAATTAAACTCAAGGGTTACTGACTAAGGGAGATCTTTGGTTAAATTTGAAAAGAAACCAGCACATTCGATTCGCTTTTCGATCTGCGTTTAAGCGGGATGGCATCAAATCAAGTTGCATCAAAATTCGGCAGTCAATTACCGAGAACAGGCCGAAATATATCTGTACACAGAGCTGTTTAGAATGGAGCCATGTACACGAAAAATAAAACAGATAGATACTGAGTGTAACATTGCTCACCTGGCTCAATACATTTTAAGTGAAATACCGAGCCACAATACAAACTTTCTGCCAATGCGGCTACAACTTGAAAAACCAAAGCATAATTTTCGATATTAACACGTTCAGTGAGAAAGAGGCACATATCGGCCCGCCGCGGTGCACACGGTGAAAACTATGTCTCTTTCGCTGGTGCGGAACGATTATTTATCTTAGGTATTTGGTAAACATGTTTCAAATGATGGCACTGGATTGGCCGTCTACATTATTCCAGTTGCACTGGATTGGTTTAGCTGGATTCAAAAGTAGATTGCCAATCCAGTACCTGGACTGGAATGCTAACTGGACTCAGTGCATTCCAGTGCCAGTTACATTTTGCCAGTAAGCAATCCTACGCTGGATTCGATCGCTAGACTGGAATAATGTAAACCGGGCACTATAGAAAATGACTCAATTCATCCTGCCAGTTACAGTGACAGCGATGAAATAAACCGACAACAAATTCCTGACAAAAAGAAAAATAACTTTTAAACAAATCTGTATGCAACAAACAAGACACTGGAGAACATTAGACAGCAGAAGCTAGTGTACTTTTGCTGTCTAATGAAGACTGAAACAAAAAAATAAAAAAATGCAACCAAAACCTTTGCGTCACATGCTTTAAAGATTCGATCATTGTATGATTAATTTTAGTTTAATTTTATTTTCGATAATCCCTAACTTTTACCTGTCCCGTCACAACAAATAAATACTTTCTGGTGCTGTTCAGGTCGCTATCGGCCCGCCGCTTTTAACCTTTGGCGGGTCGTAAAAGACCTGTTTGGGTCTGTTGGGGGCGTAATTCGACCAGCAGCCGCACCAGATGAAAGTTAAGATTTATTTGCCGCAACTAACGTAACATAACAATATTGATGTCGTATTAAGTCAAGGACCAGCTGGAGAAAGAAGCAAAGGTAGACCACTCAAACCAAACGTTGGGCTGACGATATAAAAGATATAGCAGGTAAAAACTGGTTGAAATTTTCGAAAAATAAAGATAAATGGACGGAATTAGAGGAGGCTTTTACCCAAAAGGGGTTCGTGTAAAAGGAACAGCAATTTATATAACAAATAAACATTTTAATTTTGTAAACTAAATTAGTTTAAGAAATCTACTATTTGAATTGTGAACATACTTTTATACAGAAATAAAAAAGCTTTATTATTACTATTAAGTCAAGGATTCGGCGCTATGCAAAAAGCTATCGATTATGGGCATCAGACACAGGCAGCGGATGTGGCCAAAGCGAAACTGTCATAACATACATCTAGAAGCTATTCAATATGGGCCACACGTGATCGTCGATACAAGTATGGTTATTGACGATAGATACACAACTGGTAATTATGTTCTCCGTCACACAGACATATTTGCTAGCTGGTATTGTTTATTAGTCAGGGGGACATTGTGTAACATACAGCAAATCTGGTGTGTACAGGATACAATGACATAGGCCCAACTTATGACAGTAAAAATTCAAAAAAAAATAAATACAAACATCACATAATTATTTAACCGACGAAAAAAAGGAGGAGGTTCTCAAGTCAACGTGTATTTTTTTGTACAAAATTATTGATACTCAATAATGCATTGTATAAAACGTCACCAAACAATAAACCAAATTGGCGGAAAAAATAATAAGAAATAAACCAAAATAAAATAGTCTATTGTCTATTGTCAAAAGGTAATGTCACCAGTCTCTTGGGCACTCTACCAGCAGCGATTTAAATCAGGTTTTTTATTTGTAGATGTTTAGTTTTATATGGGTAGTTTAGTTTTTAGTTAAATTTTCTATTCAACTGTATATATTTTGTTTTATTATTATGTAATAAAGATGAATATAAATTTTTAAATGTTGTTTTTGTTATTAAATTGTTGTTGTTCGTTAAAATATACAAAAATATTTTTTGTAAAACACTTTTTTATTAAAATTTTCTAAGGCATAAAACTGTAGAAAAATACAAATATGAAACATCACCGGCATACACTTCCAGATTATCCTTTTATATCTTCGAAAAAATAAATAATATGAATAAAAATGTTTAAAGAAACAAACAAATCCCAAATACATCCTTTTGGATGATCTTGTATCTTGGTATATTAATAACATCAAACTTAAATATATAGTTTAAAAAACTAAAAAAAAAAACACTTTAAAAACGCACTCAAAAATATAAAATAATAATATTGACATGTATTCGTTGCGATATAATGGTTAATTCAAAGTGTGGAGCGCTTTTTGGTTGTGTGAACTTTTATTTACCCAGTAAAAGAAGCGGTCCACACTTTTTGAATTAACCATTATATCGCAACCAATACATGTCAATATTATTATTTTATATTTTAGAGTGCGTTTTTAAAGTGTTTTTTTTAGTTTTTTAAACTATATATTTTTATTTTTTTACTTTTTAGTCTTTTGTTACCAAGTTCAATCTATCGGACTCATCAAAACGGATCACATGAGCCCAAACTCGAGGGGTTTACTAGTAGCCACTGCAGAGATCCCCTACCCACCTTCTGGCTGCATCATCAGACCCTCGTCACCAAGTTCAATCTATTGGACTCATCAAGACGAATCACATGAGCCCAAACACGAGGGGTTTACTAGTAGCTACTGCAGAGATCCTCTACCCACCTTCCGGTTGCATCATCAGACCCTCGTCACCAAGTTCAATCTATTGGACTCATCAAGACGATTCATATAAGCCCAAACACGAGTGGTTCACTAGTAGCCACTGCAGAGATCCTCTACCCACCTTCTGGTTGCATCATCAGACCCTCGTCACCAAGTCCAATCTATTGTACTCATCAAGACGATTCATATGAGCCCAAACACGAGGGGTTTACTAGTAGCCAGCGCAGAGATGCCCTACCCACCTTCTGGTTGCATCATCAGATCAGGGCGATGATACCAAATTATTGCATTGTCACCGAGATTACATACACATACAAAGTTTCAAGTCGATACGACAATTAGAAGTAGGTGAAAATTGACTTCTAAGATTTGATTACATTGTTAGTTAGTTGGTTAGTTAGTTACAAGTCAAGCTAATAAAAGTGTTTTAAAAAGGGAACACATCACCTCCGTAGTTAAAAAGGCCAACTCATTATTTTATGTATTAAGCAGATCCTTCCAAGCATGACAGTCGGAGTATTCTTAAAGATCTAAAAGACCTAAATAAGACCCCTGCTGGAGTACGGTTTTCAAGTCCTGAGTCCTTACTTCCGCAAAGATATCGACCTTATAGAAAGTATACAGCGAAGGGCTACCAAGATACCACAGGTAAACATGGGTGCTATCAGCAATTTCTGACAACGGCTATGTAACTGATGTTTGGTTTCAATAGCGATACTGATAACCGTTGCCGTTGCCGAACATCGGCATAAAAGTGGGTTTTCAACTAAGGTTTCAGGGAGAGCAAGGTAAAAAAAAAAAAAAAAAAAAAACAAACCAGACACCGCAGACGTGATGACAGCTGCTCTCACTGAGTTCGCTTGCTGAGGCAGGTCATCTTCATTATTTTGAAGACCTGGCGTTAGTTTGTTGCGCCAAAAAAATTGACGGATAAGCCTTTTTCAGACGAGAATTAAATGTTATAATTGACAAAGTTTGCTTGCAATATTTACAAATGGCAAAAAAAAAACTTTTTTTCTCAAAACGAGTCCACAACTCCACACCATACCCTTTCTAAGAGACATTTTTCATAATCACAGAAACGTTTAATAGAACAAAGATTTGCACAACAATAATAAATAACATTTACCTATACCTACTTATGTACTTACCTAAACTAAAACTACTAAAACTTTATTTTATAATTTTTTCACTTTTATAACACTCAACTTACTATTTTTTTAAATTAGTCACAATCAATGTCATTTGGGTGGACCAAATTAATTCTAAACTATAACAATGCGAAAAACAGAAAACTTTATGAAACACACCGCTCAAGAAAACCAAACAAACTTCTAGCGGTCTAATAATTCCACCTGCGCGCGCATGTTTCTTAATAAACCAATTCTATATATCATGAATATCGTAAACTTCGTAACGTAATCACGACCTTATATAAATAGCCACAAAGTTTAACTCTAGTAATCCTATAGAGGTCAAACTATAATGAACGGTTCCCGGCTTCCAGCGCATGCGCTCTAGCAACAAACCACTGTCCATTATAGTTTGATCTATCAATATTCAATTCCTCTCTGTTTTAACATATCACGAATGATAGAGAGGGCATGGTTATTGGCGTTCGGTTGCCGCAACGTAGCGAAACGAGAATAACTGAATGAAACCAACTAGCCAACAACTGTGATATTGTCAGTTAGTTGCCGCGTCACCGTCAGTTGATAAAATGGATATCTGATAGCCGTTGCTAACTATGTCAATATCGGTTGGGTACGTTAGAGGCACGGCAACTGTTTTCAGTTACGTTTCGCTATAGCGGACACATGTCTAACCACAGGCACTAAGACGTAAATCTTATGAGGACAGGATACGCGCATTACGCCTCACTACTCTCGAAGGACGCCTTCGCGGTGACCTTAGTGAAACATTCAAGATTTTTGGGGGCTTCTACAACCTACCAGACAGACATCCACCACTTGTACATATCGAAGGACAGCATGAAATCTTCCATAGGAAACCAGATGTAAATAATACGTGTACCATCTAAATCGAACCATGCGCACCACTTCCTTGCTTCCAGAGTGGTGCACAACTGTACTAGACTACCAGAAGACGGAGAGAGATATGTACTTCCCAATTACCTTATTCAAAGGATCGGCAAGTCAGCAGTAACCAAGGTAGTGTAACTACAAATCTGCCTTACGCGATACGGCCCATCACGTGACAGAAACTTACGCGATATACTATATACCCTTCGCTGCGTCACTTAAATCATGCGTTTTTATCTGTACTAGATGAACTAGATCTCGCTCATTATATTGCGAAGTTCGCGAGCTAAAGTAAAAGGCGCAGTCTTACCAGTTGTAGAACAGATGCGCCGTTCACTGCAGACCGGACGTGATGTATACATAGACAGTCTACGATTCGTTTTTACCAACTTGCCCCCTCCATCAGTTTCTTTCCTGGAGTGGGCCTGTAAGCTGTACATTGAAACCAAAATAGGCGAATTATCGCCGCTTGAAAAAGGCGTCACTATTCCGATGCAACAATCAAGCCGACAGCTGCCGTGGATCAGAGCCCAGCATGAACCCCTCTTCATCATCACGCAAGAAGTTAGCAGCAGATAGCGCAGCCTGGGCTCTCGTACCCCATTGGGTACGTGAGATGCGCCCCCGATAAATACCAGGTGGAAAAAGCGAAGTCGAGCACCATGCCAAGCCCTAACAAAAATACATGCCTAGCCCTAACAAAAATCCATGCCTAGCCCTAACAAAAATCCATGCCAAGTAAGATCTCATTATTATGGGCATCAGAAAAAATATTAAACTCAAGGGTTACTTACTACCTTTCTTTCTTACTAGAAGCACTTGTCGGGGCCGGCGAAATCGTCTGCTAGGACCACTCGCCGCGTAACTTCTTCACAAGGGTTGTGCTGAAGCAGAAGGTTGTAGAGCATAGCGGCGGCACCTGTGTCTAACAAGGTCATATACCTAACCTGATGGTCAACAGAGTCACCCAGAAAAATACTATTAATTACCATTAGTGCCATGATTAATCGCAGAAAAGTATCCTAAATTTTCCGTAGTCCCCCCTTCCGTTGCACATGGTCAACTGGTCACCCTAGTTTTTGTCGCTTGTACTGTACTGCCTTTAAATACTTGCGATCCAAATAACGCATTGAAGACACTCAATCATTACATTTGCAAGTAACAGAGCTATTGTTAATAGAATTAACACTAGACCTAAGCAAACCATGTTCGCAATCAACACCAATGGGTTTAATATAAAACATGGTATAGCAGTCTTTAAATGTAATAAAAAGTTGTTAACAAGCTTATTGTTAAATATTTTGTTTACAATTAGTGATTAACCAAAATAGACAAGAAATGTACACCATACCAGCAGTATTATGTTTATTGCACAGTAATACACTCAACTACGTTCCTAGTCCTACTATATGAATCGGTAGTGGGGTCCAAGGAATATCCATCCACGGGTAATAATCAGAATTTCTTAATGAAATTGAGCTTTCGGTAAAGGAAAAAATTATGATGAAACCATAGCTTGGTGGTAGGGCATTTGGCAAGTGCTCGCTTGGTTTACTGGCTAGCTACTACCCTTAAGAATCCAGGTGTAGTGTGGTACCACCTTCACCACATCGTCACTTAGCATCAGGTGATCTGCAGTCATACGCTAACCAGTAAGATGTAAGAAAATACGCCAGAACAGCTGTTTTAATGTCATTGTCCCGTTTTGTCTTGGTTTACAACACTTAATTATTGCAATTGTTACGAGTATGTCTGTATTTCTTATAATATACACAATTGCGCTTTCTGGTTGACCAAGACAAGTGATAGTGCATTGCCGCCGGCGGCGTCGGCCACCGGTGACGGCGCTCGATATAGTATGTCCGCGTGAGTAACGCCGAGTCGCCGGCGTTTACCGTTGGTGTTGCGGTGGCGGGGCCGACGCCGATGTGTCGACGGGCGCGGCGGTCGTGCGAGTGACTGTTGATCGCGGCGGAACTCTTCGGCCTAGTCTCCAACATAAATCTCGCTTTGCGCAACAATGTATAAAATAAACGATTGGTGTAGCATGGCACCACCTTCAAACATCATCACTTAACATCAGGTGTCTTGTAGTCGTAAGTAAAAAAAAATAATGACGCTGTACGTAATATCCTGGTGTAGCGTGGCGCGCACCATCTTCGACCGCATAGTCACATATCATCAGGTGACATGTGAACAAAAGCTACACTCAGGTAGGTACAAAAAATATTAAAAAAAAAACTAGCATTATCCCTTCGAATTATTTCGCGAACGCGACGGGGTAGAAGGGCTACAGCACGTCAATTATGACTAAGGTTGAGCTTATCAGGTAGAAGATGAACTACCAAGGTGCGGGCTTAGGCAACAAACATTTATTTCCAGCTGTCCTTGGCACATATTAAAATTCTATGTAGGTAGATTCACTATAGCGGGCGGTTATCGCCCAAGGCGGTAACATCACGGGGTCGTCTCAAGAAGTGATGGTGGGTTTGATCCCTTGCCACCACACTGCTGTATCTCCAGTTAGCAGCATCGAGGGTCTTCGTAGGGCGTTGTCGTCTCCTATGCAGGCGCATTCGTTATAGGATTCCACCGCCTCGAACGAGGCGCCGCCGGGCGTGCACGACGCGAAGTTACCAAGGCGGGAAGCGCTTGTGTATGCCGGGACCGGTAACCGTGACACCAAGTAACACACGAAGAGGCTCGAGGTCGAGTAAGCGCACCATAACTGGGGCGCCGTCTTCATAAAAGCCATGTCGTTAGCCGTGATCCGTGAAGCTTGGCGTCGTCTGAGCCGCCGTCGTTGAATCCGTTTTTTCTTTAGTACCGTGGAAGTCAGAATGACGATATGACTGTCGGCGTGTACGTGGCACTGTTAATGTAGGTATAATATCGCGGAATTCACTGTACATAACACTGTTCACCGGCCCTCGCTTACGCAGCCGATATAGTAAATTTCCGACCAGCTAATATCACAAATACCTAAGATTCACATAGCACTCAACAAATGCACGATTAACAATAACAATGCCCGACTGGTAGCGTGAACACTGAACAGTAACAAACCACAAAAGTAATGTCAATCGGCCTAGCTTCGTTTGACCACACGCTTCTCGAAACTCGAAAATCTCGGTAGTAGATAGTTAGAATTGTTAGAAACTCAATGACTTCAATGAGTTGAAAATGCTGAAATCTCCGCTGGATAGTGTTGCCAATGAAAATTCTTACCTGGCCTGACTGAAGTGGCCTGGTCGTGTACAGGAGGTAAAAAAGCCGTGTTTAAATGGAACGAGCCCAACGATAGGCCGCAACACTGCTTATAATAAGGAAAATCTTAAAACAGCGCCATTTGGCTAATGGTTGCAAATATTCTCTATTTGTTTGAATAAGAGAAATAATTTTTAATTTTTGATAGCTTTACTTTTTATTTAAACCTATTACATATTCCTTGTATAAAACTCGAATATTTTCTGTAAAGTCTTATCTTTCTTAGTTTTGAGTCAATAAATATTTTTTCTTGTCCTTAATTTTGTGGTACATTGAGCTTAACACTATCAACCAATTAGTTACTATAGAATTTTCAAAAAGCCGTAGAATCTGCTACGGACACACTCGGCCAGCTATTTTGTGATTTTTTTGGCCTGAAAGCCGTAGAACACGGTAATTTCCGTAGCATTGGCAGCATTGGGCTGGGCCAACAAATCCGACTGGTGAAACACCAGACAACTACTTAAATGTTTATTGAATCGCTATAATTTTAAGAATCCCATCTGTTTTTTAGCAGTCACACTACTATAGGTCTACCAGGATCTGATGGCAAAAAAAAGTTTAATAAATAGCGATTTTCATAAGGCAACGAAAAATTACATTTATAAGTTTTAGAATAAAAAACCAGATTTTCAATTCAACGGGGAAAAAGCAACTTTCAACATGCCTTGAGTATAGTTGATTTTGTTATCTAATAGTGCCCGCTTTATTATTTCATTTTCAATGAATACAGCAACGCCAATTACATTAATTAAATCAGAGTTAGCATTCATTAATTACACATTATAATTTAAGCATTTTATTTTGAATAAATCAATTTAACTAAACGTAGTTTGTATAAAATATCTTATTTTTACAATGGATTTCCGACCGAAAAAAACCACTAACCACCAAATATCAATTTTGCCCACTGAAGCGGTCCAAACGACCAGATGCAGTGGAAAATCCACTGCGTTGGCAACACTCCCAGTCTGCCACTGGTCGTGCGCGGACGACGCGTGAGAAGCGACGGCCGACGACGCTGATTGGACCCGCGACCGAAGCATTGGGCGCGGGAATATTTGAATAGTCAGGCAAGTAAATAAAATTAACGCAGAAACCACTGGATATAATCATATAAATGGCACATAGATGCATGGAGAACATCAACTGCACATAGCCCCGGAAAACACTTTAAAAAATACATCAATCAAAAAGAAAAGTGAGACAAAGACTGAGCTCAAGAAAAAGACTTTTTCACTTTGCCAAAAAAAGCAAAGCAGATAAAGACTATGGGCCAAGGAGAAACTAAGAGATTTACTGAAAATTGCAGCCGAAATCTGTAAAATTGAAATTCGTGAATCCGAAATCTGTGAAATTGAAGCCGCAACAGTTGGACAGCATGACAATGGGTTATACGATTTCCATAGAAATTATAGATCAAGTCAATTTGGAAAGGTAAACCACCTTACTAAACTTAGTTCATTATTTTTCATTTTACACTGAAATATGTAACGAAAGTTTTCATTTCATCAGATATGTAAGAGAAGAAAGTCTACTCGATGTCACAATCATGTAAAGCAGATTTTCTACAAAATCAATTTTTGTACAAAGGAGTAAGGACACGACATAATTATGGCCAACAATATGAACACGTCGCCAGGAACCTGTTCGTGAGTAAATTTCAGACAAGCAGGCCTATTTATTGATGAAGAATATGGATTTTTAGGAGCAAGTCCCGATGGTAAATAAACATATTTTTCATTTCATACTTGCTAGTAGAGTATGTCACGTTATCAAATGTGTCAAAATTTTTTTGTAGGTTACCTTAAGCTCTCTTTTTGTATTATGAAGATTATACTAATGGTTCGAGCAAGACGGGTAGTAGTAGTAAGAGTTATGGTCAGTTTTCTTGAACTTGTTCATGAACAATGCAGTCGTACGCAGAACTTTGAAAAACAAAGTCCACTTATCGCCACTCACTCACTCGCACACTTACTCTTATTTGTATTAAAGCGCGATACAAATTGTTTCAGGAATAATTGATAACGATGGGGTTATAGAAATCATTTTTTTTCCGTCGCTGGTCAGGACATCAAAATTACAATACTCAATACTACTTTTTTCCTTAGCTGCAGTCACTCACTGCTAAGGAAAAAAGTATTTCCCTTTATGTTTTACAAATGGCGGTCTGGTCATGAACAAAAAGCACAATTATTATTATCAGGTAAGCTAAAATTTGAATAAAAAATAATAATGTACAAAATACATGGAAATCTTCGAAACCATAGGTATTTTTTTTGTTTTAGATTCAAGGACAGCTGACGGTGACCAAAATGCAAAAATGTTATTTACAACAGCTAGACAGTTATTGAAGTCTATAGAGAAAATGATGCCACAACTCGTAAATTTTTACAATAATTGCATAGTGCCCGAATAAGTATTGAGCAGAAAAAACGCAACTTGCAATGCAAAATTGCAAACAGTCGAAACAGTACTTACGTAAAAATCAATAAATGAATAATTTTTTTTTTTTGTTATGGCGTCACTCGATTTGTATTTGCCAGTGTCACATCACATATAAAATATTTCAAACTCAGTTTTTTTTTTGTTTTGTTATGGCGTCACACGATTAGTGTATTTGCCAGTGTCGAGTATAAAATATTTCAAACTCAGAGAGTTGAATCAAGTTTAAATGATGATGATGACGATGAGATGATGGGATGAGGATAGTGTTTAAGTAAAGTAGTGGAGCTTTACTTAAACTTTACACGGACTTTTTTGGAGCAACTAGAAAAGTCACTTTCTCAACTTTATTTCAATTTCCCACAGTGTCCCACACTCGTACACATTAACGAACACATAATGGTTAATAATCCACCAATATTACACATAATCACTCGAAGACACACAAGTTTTGGAAATAAAAACAAAATTTTCACGTTGACAATTCGATTGCCGCCAAAAAAGTCATATGAATAATTAAATAATAAATGATTTCTTTTTCTGAACTTATCGTCATAGTAAAAGAGTAGTAGTTCAGCTTCATATAAATCGGCCGTCGCCGCGCCGGTTTGATTGTGTGCGTGAGTAGCGGCACCGTGTACGCACGCACTTTTCACGCACACAATCACATAAACGAAAGGAGGCGGCCGGGGCCGCGGCCATGCACTGCACTCAGTACGGAACGCGCCGCCTATGCGTCACCGCAAGAGTAGGCAATTAACTCGTCGAGCGGCCTTAGCTAACCTACTGTTCTTTATATACTGTGTTATCGTTAACTTTACAAACCAATAGCTGTTTAAGGCCAGTCGTATTGCTGTCAGGTCCAGAGCAGTATGAAAAGTGGCCAATGTTCTTTGTGACACTGACACCAGCAGTAAATACGAGTAATTTATAAGTTTATTACATGGAGATTTGGACAATGCACAATTAGAATAACGCTAAATGTCCGCGTAGTATTTGGTACGAATAAGATTGATACATTCGACGTAAAAAAATAATTTAGGTAAAAAATGACATCAGCACCATCTCTTGACAACATAGCGTGTTGAGCTCTCATGCTGGGGCCATACTAAGGCCAACGTCAAGGGAAATATCAATGCCTGTCTTCGCGATAAATATTGCGTTAATTATTATTATTATACTTAGTATAATAATGTTCGAGTATACCAGACGTTTCTAGCCTGTTCTTTTGCTGTGTAAGGACTAAGGAGGTTGGAACAGGCGTAGCTTGTTTTAAGTTTCATGTTTTCAAGTGAAATATAATAGTAACTTTTAGACTTTTGAGTACCGAAATAAAATTCTTACACTTTGTACTCAGAAGATAGTCCCACTCGTCCTCGATGCTTGGAGTATATTCGATCTTCCAAGTCAATATTAGTGCTTCCAATCAGGACATCGTGCGTCACTGTCTCATGATCATGAATGGACACAGTCAGTAAATAGTCTTCAGGTAAAGAGCAGTGGAATTCGTATGTTCTGAAATAAAATGTACCTGATAAATGCAGCTGATTATTATGCTATTGTTATACCTAAACTTATATGTAACGTGTGTCATTTTTTTAAACACTTTTATTAGCTTATGTTAACTAGTTTAATCCGTTCTTATAGTATTTTTATTTTGTATACGCATACGGAATTCCTAATTTCTCAACGACAGCACAAGAATCACGATTGAGTCAAGTACCTACCCTGTAGGTAGTGTAGGTAGGTATATCTTCATCATTAGATTTTTTCAAATTGGTCTCCCTAATAATATACCTACTTACCATTACCGTATACCGGTGCGCGATGGGCCTAGTGGGTACAGTCAACGACAAAAGTCGCTCAACAATAACACAATTTCCGATAACCGGCATCATCTTAAACACCAACCTTTGACCACATCATCACTTGAAATCAGGTGTGATATGTTGTGGTCAGAGCGCTACCTTGTAAAATGTAAAAAGCCCACGCCATACTGATCTAGAACACATTTAGGAAATCTACTATGATCAGCTACTTTTGTTGCTGACTGTACCTAGTAGGTAGTAGGTACTATGTAGGTACCTAAATATAGTAATTTATTTACACTAATCCCTACAAGTTATTATTATTATTATTTTAAGTACCATTTTCATCATAGATTCAGTAACAAGACTACCAAACTTTAGTGTCGTCTCAACGGCACGACTCAGCCAGCATGCATCTAGAATACCTACATTCTAGACTGACTATAAAGTGTAAACTGCAGACTTGGGGCCTCTGGTAGGTAGTTGGACGAAGTGACTGTTTCTTACCTTCCGAATACAGGGTTTGTTGTATTTTGCAAAAAAATATTACGATCTCCACATTGCTTGGCGCCGCATTTTATTACGACGTAGGGGTCACATTTACCATTAAAATCTTTGGGTGCCAGGTTCAGACCCTTCACGACGTATACTCGCACTAGAAACTTAGTCGGATCGTTACATGGAAAGTCATTGAAGAACCTTTAAAAAAATTAAATACGTTAGTTAAATAAACAAATTTCCAATATTTATAAATATTTAAAAACTAGTTGTTCATTGCTGTTTCACCCACGTGGACTACAGCTTATCACAATAAAAAAAGTACCCTATGTCTCATGTACATATTTCTAAAATTTAGTGTCTCGGATTTGTAATAATTTGTTATGGGGTTCCGTTCCGTAAAATGAAAGGTATTTGGTGGATGTTCCGTTATCTTAAAAGTTTATGAGCCCCTGGTATAAACACCATTAACGCACCCTTGTTGTAAATCCACCCCGCTCCAGTTAACAGCTACAGTGTCCGACGATGGTGGCCACTTGTATATCGCAATACCGGCCTTCAAAAAACCAGAACGTAGTCTCAGGTCCTTTTCAGGAACGCCTGTTTTCTTTCCGTTGTACAGTTTTAGAGTACTGCACCAATCTTTGAACTTGCTGTACTCGGGCTGCTGTTCGAGCTCTGAGTGGTAAATCTGTAAGGTAAATATTAATGAAGGTTAAAGAAACTAAATACGGTGCAAGTATTATTATTGACGGCTGGTACTCTAATAATACGCCAGACAAATACTTAACATACTCCGCAATACAATGTTTTTGTTATAGTTCTTGAAAATAATATCAAAACATTTTAGCATAGGGTAGTTTGAAAAACAGCGCTGCACTCACATAATAATTGTTATGAGAATGAAGCACATGCTGAAGCTGCCCTATTGCCCTATAATTAATTAGATAAGTAACTAAAATCTAGGATAAGTCTGTGTTAGTGGCAATAAATTTTTTTTTTTTTTTTTTTATATATTTTACTTGGTAGGTAGGTAGTGTTTGACTACGAGAGATTTGGTCGAAGGTGGCGCCACGCTACATCTGGGCAGGGTACGGTACGTAGTTGGTAACTAGGTACCTAGGTACCTATTAGAGAACTTAAAAATGTGATGTTAAAATACCGTAAAAACTAATTTATAATTAGGTATAACTTTATAACTTACTTTTATTTTCCCGTTATTACCGATGTTGTCTTCAACACGCTCCTGAAAAATATTAATACTTATCTTTCATTTTGTTGTATACGAAACAAAACCTTGGAAACAAATCTTTCCAGTTTCATAAAATTACATAACAGATTTACAATTTTTTTATTTATTTAGGTACTTACTCTTTCACTCTTTGTGCCATTATATCTAGAGATCAGTCTACTCTCTCTTTTCGCACGAACAGACAAAAAAAATATACCCTCATGAGCACATACTGCAATCGGGCTGCACAGATCGATGAACGTAGATAAAAATCAACATGCAATCACCTTTTGAGAAGCAAAGAATCTTGACCACCAATCCTGGCATTCCATCTCGGTCACCTTTGCCAACTGACATTGCTCCTTTTCTGCTACTTGCATTGGAAGAAGCACATATTCCTCTTCATCTGGTTGCTTTCTGCAGAACAATCTCTTCCAGGTTGACCACTTCTTATTGTCAACCAGACTGCTACTGATAGTCATTTTGCTGCATTCAGTAGTAGAATCGCAGGACGTGTTGCTTTTCTTTACATACAACGTTTTGTTAACTGTAGTGAGTATAAAACAATGCATGAAATAATACAGCTAGCTAGGTGCCTATAATAACAGTAGCATGATACACAGATTAAACTTAAAAACTACAATGATAGATAGGTACAGGTACTACTTAACGGCCGGTTCCAATAACCGATCTATCCACGGTTTGACATAAATTTGACATTACTTCTATGGAGCTTATGTCAAATTTCCATCTCCAGTAGGGCAAATCGTGGATAAATCGGCTATTGAAACCGGCCTTAAATCAAGTGCGAAGTACTAGATAGGCAACTTTGTAAAAAATAGATAACTGCCTTAGGCATCGCAGGAACTTGCGATGCGAGTTGGTGCGATACGACTTCGTGCGGCAAAGCATTGGTTCAGGTGACCAAATATCACAAAACTGCGTCGATGCGATGCGATTCAGATCGGAGTTCGGAGGTTCTTGTGCATTCGTGCGAGCTCGCAGATATTTGCGATGCGATGCGAATTCGCAGTTTTGTGTGGGAGCCCACTACTTGCCTTTAATAAAATTGGAAGATGAGAATGAAACGGTTCTTAAAGACATCTCTCTCTCGTGTTGCGAAAGCCAGTCCACAATGTACTTGGTAGGGTTCTTCACCGCCATCGTGCCCAGGAATATGACCCTTCCAAAAGTACTACTATCATACAATTTTATTATTAGAGGAGGGGAGCCGGCCTTGTCTAAATGACCTTCGAAGGTATGAGAGATTCGACCGTTTGGGAAGTTGCAGTTTGACTTCTTTTCGGCAATGACATCCGATTTTATGATCATGTCATCAATTTCCAAGATTGCACATGGCTTTCTATTGATGTTCACGTCGCGTAATCCCCACCAATAAACGTCAACCCTGAAGAAGAAATCCTTGATATAGCACATCGTGCTACTTGCCTATATCTATACTAATATTATGAAGAGGAAAGATTTGATTGTTTGTTTGTTTGTTTGCATCGACTAGGCTCCGAAACTACTGAACCGATTTGAAAAATTCTTTCACTATTGGAAAACTACACTATCTGTGACGGACATAGGCTATATTATAATTATACCTACCTACGCATAAGAGTTAAGAGTAGCTAGGTAGATACAAACTACTAACATTGAAGAATAACTTTAAAATGTTAAAGCGCCTTCTGTCTCATGTATCCACAAAATGACCAGGGAAGAGAATTGCTATACTACCTAAGTACAGGTACATGATAATTATGTATCTAGGACTTGGATAAGTACTTGTACACTGAAGATTTTGGTTTAAGACTTCGCGGTAGCTGTTCAATCTTGTCACTTTCCGCTTCCAAAACGTCTTGGGTTTTCGTTTCATTAGTTTCATTTATTGAACTGTATATCGTGGATTTTACAAGTGTCTCTGGCACCTGAAAAAATGCACAAAACAGTATGAACTCTATTCATGAAGATATTATTGTAGGTATCATAACAAAAGCTTTTATCATCTATTCATGCGGTTAAAAAATGTTGTTTGGTAACAGATTATTACATAGCTGCTAAACATTATTTAGCATTTAGATGAATTTGAAAAATATTAACAATGTTAGGAACGCAAGGAGTCTACCCAGAACAGGAAAAATCGCCACAAATGTATTTGTTCTCGGTTCAAAAATAAAAATCTTTGTAGAAACACAAACAATCTTGTTGCGGGGCGGATTAACGAATTAATAAATAAGAAAACCTTCAAGCATTTCGAACAAAAAACTAAATATTTTTATTTACAAAAAGAAAATATATTTCTTCTAAGCGACATCTAGCGTTAACCTGTTGAATGACGATGATCTTACTTCAATGCCGACTGCCGAGCCATGTATGCAAACAGCTGGTAAAACAAAATACAAGCAACGTAAGGGCGTAAGAAATACGCAACAAAATTCACAGATGGCGGTAGTGGTACGTCACACGTCGCGGTCGTTTTCGAACAGTACAATATCTATCTATAACATGATAGTAGCTAACCAGGGTGTAAAAAATTACCTAAAATAGGGGAGGCCGGGGTTCAAAGTGCCGGGGGTAGGTTGTTCCGATTGAAATAGCTCCGCAAAGAAAATAAATAGCAATAAGTGTGAAGTGCATCGCGAAACGTCATATCATCGCGCCATTGCGTCAGTTATTTTAGTGACGGTCTGTCCGCGTGTTAGCGTGGTAGTCGATTGGTGACACTCAAACATCACGTAAGTAAATTTTTTCGTCATCATACTTTTTGGTCTATTTCAATCAATTTTCTAGCTATTTGTGTGTTACTTGCTATTATCTGTCGAGCAAACTACAGTGATTAACTTTTTAATATCGTTTTTGGCTTTTTCAAACGTATTCTATCATAATTGGATGTTACTTTAGAAAATGGAATTTGGGGTTCCAAGTTCCTCTGGTGGGGGGCTAGTTGTTCCGAGGAAACTACTGCAAGAAGATAATCATGGAAGTGATAGTGAAGAAGAGACCATGGAATGGTATTGTCTAATATGTTGCGATTTATATTCCAACTCACGACCAGGTGAACAATGGATTGAATGCGTCATGTGTAAGAATTGGGCTCATTCAAAATGCCTGAAATCTGAAGATGTTCATTCTTACGACTCTGAATAATTTTTTTTAAGTTACTGAAATGAATCTGTTTTACAGAGTAGGTTATAAGTTTAGATTATTGATCTCAGTAAAGTCATTGCTATAAGACTGAATTAAGAAACTATAACTCGAAATGTTAAAATTTGTTATTTTTTGTGTTTTCATTAAAAGAAATAATTATGTTTTTTTGACAAGCAAACGTTTGTCAAAGTAGATTGAGTAATATTAAAAATGTTTATTATTCTTAAATCTATTAATTAGGTTGTACTACACCATTAACTGGTAGTTATTGCTTGTTATTATTTTATGTTTGCAGTTATGTTCGTTACATTTTTTAATTTTGTTGAAAAGTTTGTAAAAAACATTAAGATTTTGTACTTTTCTAAATAAAACTCTAATAAATATTCAATTACATATACCTAATTTATTTTATATAATACCTTTCCAACTAATACTACATTATTAGGGACTGGAGTTGATGCGGAACAACTTACCTCAGCTGAGGAACAACCAGCCCCTTTGTGGGGCGAGTTGTTCCTTGTCGACTTTTTACAGAAAAAATATCCTGAGCAATAATATATGCTTATTTCAAAGAACTTAAGTTTACAATTTGAAACAAGGATAAATTATGCACCATTTTATATAGGAATCGTTGATTTTAAACATTTCTATTACATTTATATTGCCTCCGACTCCAAAATCGGAACGTCGAACCCCGGCCTCCCCTACATCGCGTGCGCTGCGAAAACTATTGATGATAAAAAAAATGTACTAGGTGTTTGTAGAACACATCATTAATTACAAAAAATGTCGCGACGGCACATTTATAAGTATTATGGTTATGCCACAATAAGTGACCTTTTATTTACAAAAAATAATTTAAATACCGCCGCTAGAAAAGGCTCCTTGTTTGTATCTTGGTATTAATCCTAAAAAAATAAATTACTTCATGTTCAAGACTTCAATACCATTATATAACTTTTTGAATTATTCAATTCGGACATTAGGTTTGAAAGATGTCACGAGTTTAAAAATGTAAGGCCGGATTTACATTACGAAATTAGAGGGCAGTTTTCGATCATGTTTTCTCTGAAAGTAACCAATCATGTTATTATTCTGACAATTTGATGTCAAAAACATGGTCTTTAATGTACATAATAAATATAAGCTCTGTATGTTTTGTAATTGCTGAGAAAAAAGGAGATGCAGCCAATATTTCCGATTCTTTATCTTAAGGCGCTGGTTCCCATGCTAAACTGAAAAACGGGGTTAAATAAAACTATCTTATTTTGTAATTATAGTCTAGATTTTTATCTAATAAAAATATATGTTAATCTAACTGATATTTAGCATAAAATCAAAAATTTTAAAAAAAATTATATATGTATTGAAAAAAAATGTTACCCATAAAGTCAGTACGGGACGAACCGCCGTGCTGAAAGGACCTGTGCCACTTTTCTCCGCATATTTTTTTTAGCTGAAAGTCGTACTTTTGAGGTACCTGTATTCTATAAGTAGTAGGTGCATAGTGCCGCTCGGCAAGTTAATTGCCTACTTTTGCGGTGATGCATAGGGTTGTCACTTTTATTTTTAGTTAAATACTAGCTGACCCAGCTAACTTCTTTCCGCATAAGAGGCAATAAATGAGCAGATTTAGGAATTTAAAATTAATTTACGTTGATAAAAAATAAACACATCTTCAATTCACAACTTCAATATCAAACATGACAACATTACGTTTAGCTGTCAGTTATGTTTTGGTTTACCATTTATAACAAATTAACGGTTAATTTTATTATTCATGAATATTATATTTATATACTTAATATCTTATTCCGGACAAAGACAAATCCAACAAATCAAATATTATAAAATTCGGTCCAGCCGTTCTCGAGTTATATTGTAACTAGCACGACTTTTTTTGTTTAATATTATTATATATATGACAACACTAGGTTTTTAATAAACCTAGTGTTGGGGGGGCCTTAAATACTCATGCGAAGCCGGAGCGGCCCACTAGTAATTAATAATTATACCTATTTTAATTTGCTATTATCTTACGCATCTTTGGAAAAACTACTTATTTTATCTTTATAGGTTCTAAGGGTTTAGAATAAAGACAAATAGTAAAACCAGAAGAAGCAGCCGAAAAATCAAAAAGAAACAAAATTGGTAATTTTGTATGAGAAATGCCAGGTGCTACAAAGTTCATCGGGTCATCTATTAGATAATAGAAGCAACAGAAATGAACCACCCTGCATCAAACCTATGAAACTTGTGTTGTCCAATTTAGCTATCATTTTAATCTAAAATTTGTATGTTTTTTTACCTGTTGTACTAATGCGGACATCAATATATCTCCAGTATTTTCAAGCCCGTTGCGTAATTCATACCACTTTAGTTTGGGAGCGTAGTTAACGTTTACCTCTGCACCAACGACTGGCTGAATTTCCGAACGACCTATTAATTCCATTTTACCCTGAAAATAGTTGTCTATAATTTATTGAAAAGCATAATGAAATCACACTGGAAGTTAAGAATATTACCTACCAATAAATAATTTCTTATAGTATACTAGTATATAGTATACTAGTATAATAATTTCTTATAGTATAACACTTATCTACGTCTCCGCTAAAATGTAGGTAATTTTGACACCTCTATCTGCTATAACTTGATTATGCTATTACTAGTAACATATGCAAAAATAGACCTATAAACATATATCAAAATTGGTAAGTACTCTAAAATATCAATAAAATCAATATTATATCGCAATCGCACCTAAAAATATCGACTCGAATTTTATTTTAATATAATGTTTTTTTGCCCAAAACAACGGCAAAATTGAATACAATAAACATCTATGTATACATTTAAGAATCAAAGTCCTGACTGACTGATATCGACGCAAGTTAAAATTTTGAGGGTATGTTTGTCTTAATGCATCTTAAATTAAAAAAAAAATTATGATGAGTAATGAGTAACTATAGCCCACGGGGGTGAAACCGCGGGAACAGCTAGTACTCCATAAAAACTTACCAAAGACTCACTATCGTAGACCTCCACCATTATTTTCGGAGGACTGATCACAATTCGATCATGTGACGTCCGAACCATACAGCTCACTGTCAACACTTGATCCCAGACAGGTGTCATTGTATTTTGCTCAACCTGAATTGTTGCATCAAATAACTCGCGTCGCTAAACACAATACATTTTTGTAACCTCATCTAACACCTTATCAGTAATTGGATTTAGGGAAAAGGCTGGGTTCGTATAAAAAGCGTTTTACGTCCCTCCTCACATAAATTTAATCATAATATATGTACTTGTCCTGTATGGTACGCGGACGGTGCTTCAAGTACGTCCTAGAAATGCTCTGTTTACCATTCGGATTTAAAATAAAACATTTGTCTAAGTAAGCATTTGACCACGGCGATGATGAAGTCAATGATGAAGCACGTTTGCCTATGACAATGCCGTTCAATGAAGGCTTACAAATTACACTCATCGCGAAAACAAGATGCTGGTAGTGTCTGGATGTCGTGTAGCCCTACCGTATTTCGTTTGTGATTGTGTGCGTGAAAAGTGCGTGCGTACACGGCGCCGCTACTCTCGCACACATTCAAACCGGCGGCGGCCGATTTGTATGAAGCTGAACTACTACTCTTTACTATGGTATTATTGTCCATTCACGGCCGGTTTCAATAACCGAGCTATCGACGGTTTCTCCTACTAAAGATATAAATTTTACATTACTTCTTCTTCATTTTAGGGATAGAAATTTGACATAAGCTTCATAGCTTAAAATTTGAAATTTGACATAAGCTATGAAGCTTATGTCAAATTTCTATCCCTAAAATGACAAACCGTGGATAGATCGGTTATTGAAACCGGCCCCTAAGTAACATCACTAACCCGTGTTTCTCGGACCGAATTTAAAACGTTGATTCTCACAAGTGGACATGCCGGGGTCACACTTTCTGTATGTGTTAATTTTGCTCGGTATATGAATACACGACATTTCACCATCTGAAAAATGTGTACTCAGTGTAAGCAGGTATGAAAAACTACTTGAAGCCGATTTTCAGCTACACTGTAATCCTCATCACAATCTCTGGTTATCTATATTTCGCAAGTCAGCATCTTACTACTGCTACTACGTGTAAGTAGACGTTCTACGCTCCCTATCTAATACATACATATCTATACAGATTCTTACACATACCATAATTGGGGCCTTCACACACATGTCATATTCTTTACTTCTAAATCGAAACCCTTGAGGTAGACAGGTTTCCAAAAATGGCAAGTCCGAGTAAATGCCCATCCAAACCAGCAGCTCGACTTTTCCAGCGATGCAGTTACAACCACTAGATGCGGCGATATTTAAGTGTTTTGGGCACTTCAAAGGCTGCAATGTGACATGCACTTGTTAAGTTAGACAAAAAAAACTGATATTAAAACTGTAAAGGGAAAAATGTATAGTTTCCGAAGTATGTATATAAATAATTAACAACACAACTAACTAACTTAACTTGGGAGCCTTCAAGTCAAGAGTGAATAGGTATCTTCTAGGCAAGCATGCTCCATCTTCGGCCTCGTCATCACTCACCATCAGGTGAGACTGGGGTCAAATGCTTGCCTATCTCTTATAAAAAAAATAAAAAATTGGCTTTGTTTTATGGTAATTTGCTTTTTTTATTAAACCACCGACTTCTGCAACTTTAATTATTTTTCGCTTTGCAGTTTTTAAAATCGATTGTTTTACTTTGGAGAAAGTTTTTATTTTTCGCTTTTTGGTCTTAATCTTCGACAACAGTAAACAGACCACGTAAATTGAAATCTTACTTTCATGTAGATAGTTTGTATTCGACCACAATCCTTGCCGCTTTGCTCCAGGATTTCAGAAAAGATGATATCAGATGTACAAATTTTATAGTATGCGAATCTTGAACCGTCATTGAGTAACCATATAACAATATTGGGCCATGCTTGTACAGACTGTAAAAAAAACTAGTGTGTAAATAGAAATAAATAACATAGGTGGAGTACCTACTCCACCTTCAGATTTTGGGATATTACCATAACTGGCTATTGTTTACTTCAGATTAGGTTTATATCGAGTTTTATTCAAATACTTTTTACCTTATTCGGATAACAGTTTCGGATAGATATTATAGATAAATAGAAAATATGAGTACTTACCTTGAACACGAGTGTTTTCAACTTTTGAGCATATGTTATTGATTCGAATAATATCATTTTGACATTTTTCTTCGAAATGGAATAACACTCACTGGAAGTCTTGCCCACCAATTTCATAAGATTAACGGTTGAGCTACGTTTGATCTTCTCTCTTATTTGGTGGTATACCTTTTCCTGTTTTGGAATGGTTTTTAATCCCACCAAGAACATAAATGTAAAAGAGGAGAGCCAAGTTCAATACAAAAATTATGCTTGGCTGTGGGCTTCGCCTCAAAAAGAATGGAGATCTAAATGATTGCCAAGTTCTATGCAAAACCCAAATATGTATTTATAGGAAAATGTGAGATGTATTTATAAGAAAATGTGAGAGTGTTTACGTTAAAGAGGTTTTGAGTTATAGAAGGGTCAAAAGTGGCACCAAGTGGTTCGTGTCATGATACACTTGGCGCTGGCTAGCTAGTTCCTTTGCTTGAACTTGGCTTGACACGCTGCCGTGTGTCTAGATTATTTCACTTAGGTTTACTTTATCTATCATGTTTAGTGGTTCATTTCGCCACAACGTTTGCAGTAATGCAGGTTAGTACCTGTGTTACAGGGCCCCATTTTGTGGTCTTTGACAATAAAGTTGATACTAAGTATACATATTTCTCCGAGGTATAAACGCACAAATAAATGTCATGAAAATTCATTTAGCAGTTTATGATGATTAATAACGAAAACGCACACTTAAATTTTATGTTTCTACTGTTACATGGTAGTGTTTAACTACAAGTCATTTGACGATCTCGAATATGGCGCCACGCTACACCTGGATTGGGAACTGGCTTTGAATATTAATTAGTTGGAATTAGGTATATAGTATGCTAAGCGGATAACTTTATATACGGTGGTAATCTTTGGTGTAACTTACGAGTTCTTCCTTTTGTAGTGCCAGTTCTTTTTGGTCCAGCTCAGTATAGTAACGATTCGTATTACCATGACTTTCAACAGATGGATCGAGAATATGAACAACTTCAAAAAATTTACGAATGTTGTCCGCCGCAACATCTACGTAATAGGTAAGTTCTTCAAGTAACTCGCTTGGATACGTGTATTCGAAGTCGTTTAGTCTAACTTCCACTTCCAGTAAAGACGTTTCCTGAAAGTGTACACGCCAACAATATTTACACTTAGTTTGAATTCATCCTGATAGTCGCATAATATTTTCTCTGTGTAACTAGTTTTGCAACTTCGTCTGCATGGAGTACACAAAAATGACTTCCACAAAGTTTTAATTTTATGTAAGAGTTTTTGCTTATAAAGTGAGAAAATGATCGAAAAAAGGAGCGATTTCATTTCGCAATTATTTTTTTTAATTGTTTTCGGTTATAGATGATGAAAGGAATAACTGCTGAACAAAAAAAAATAGTTACCTACGTGCAAACTTAAATAGGTACTTATATGTAACCAAAACAAACCAAATTTTCAGCAATCCTTTGCACGAAATTATTTCTATAAATTCGTAATCTAAAGCCAGGCAAACAGGTGGCTTGTTGCAGGACA
Source organism: Opisthograptis luteolata (assembly GCA_931315375.2). Classification (NCBI taxonomy): domain Eukaryota; kingdom Metazoa; phylum Arthropoda; class Insecta; order Lepidoptera; family Geometridae; genus Opisthograptis; species Opisthograptis luteolata. Next base: position 11,762,609 of record OV928033.1, read on the forward strand.
GGAAAGGCATTAGTAAAATCTAAGTGTCCGTAAGGTTTTGTAGTCTTTGCAACGTCCATAGGTCCTGTGTAATGCAGTTTTCTCCGCTCTATAAAAAAGTAATATGCTTTAACAACATTTAGACTGGTATTCTGAAATGACGCTAGCGACCGAAATTAATAATCGATCCTGATCCGTTATCCGCGGTTTTGGATCGATATGTCATGTCCAAAACCGCGGATAACGGATCAGGATCGATTATTAATTTCGGACTTAAAGCGATAAACTTGAGTCTTGAATTTCATACAAATACTTGTATAATTCAAAAAATTCAAAATTAAAAATAAATTTATTCAATAGGATACATTGTGATCACTTTAAAACGTCAACTTAAAACTAGCTACGCCTGTTCCAACCTCCAAGCCGTCAAAAGAACAGGCAAGAAACGCCCGGCAGGTAATTTTTTTGGCGCGTTCACATTGACAATTTTATTCTTAATACTATTTGATTGAATTGGTGCAAGTTCATTTAATCCCTACTCAAGTATTGATCTACATTTGAGCGTCATTCTAAAACACCGGCCTTAATATCTAATGTAAGTAGGTAAGTATAAATTGTAAATTCGGTATCGAACCCGTTCATGGTATAAAATGTGTCGATAGAGGTTCTCTTGTAAAAAATATAGTCTAAATGATGCGACACGTGCACTTTGACGACAGAGTGCGATGCTCTTAGAAAATAAGCTGTCTGTACGTACTTGGAACGAGAATTACGATGTCTAAAGAATGTTCAGGACCTTCGCAATAGGGTAGGTAATTAAATGGTAGGTGCGTAGGAACGTGTGACGCTACAAATGCTTCAGCATATTATTTGAAACCAAATACATTTAGAAACCTATCATCTATCATTTGCGTATAAATATGCAATAATAGTAAGTAATCGGTGAAAACCTGGTATTACTCAAACGCCACGATGTGATGTGCTGAAGACCCGTTGGGGTGTCTGGCGTGAATTGATTCATACGAAACCATACTACAGATCTAAGAATGTGGCCCGTCTGGTACACAGCTATGGTACGGCCCGGGTCGGCATGAAACATCGTTCAAGCGATATTGACATTTACCACCACAAAAACAAAAAGCAAAACTGCACTTACTGATCTCTGTCTTCATTAACATGAAATCTGAAAAAGTGAAGACTCTAAATCAGTCAAGATTTAGGTTCTGTTGTCATTGGTATCGTTTATTGCTAGTTATACAGTAATTATGTAACATACCTTCACTTTTACTACTGCCAAAAGGAATTTCACCGATAGTAACGGCTACGCCACAATGTCTGCCAGCCAGCCGGCGGTCCAGCATAGATACTTCGAAAATGGGGCAGTATATGCAGAAATCTTCCCAAGCCCATAAATTGTCCTAGAAATAGCTCCTTGTACTTTAAAATTTAAATTCATGTTCTGTGGTTTTTATTGAAAACAATAGATATAAATAACAAAATAAAAACACTTAACTAAACCTTAAAATGTAAAATAAAACTACCTATCAAACTAAACAAACTACTTAATCTAATAAACCACTACCAGTTGGCAACGTTCCCAAAATGCTGGCCGCATTGCCGCGTTGAACGGCAATGCTTATTCTTTGCGCAAAATAACGGCCAGCATTTAATTCATGTTAGCGTTGCATATAGCCACTCACTAACTCAATATATTATTTAGGCAATGTTGTTAAGACATTAAGGAAAGCTAAATGAAACTGACATCCTACTAATATTATAAACTTGAAAGTTTGTGAGTAGGGATATGTGGATATATGGACATATATGGATGTTTGTTACTCTTTCACGCATGAACTACTGAGCGGATTTAAGTGGAGTTTGGAGATAGCATAGCTTATACCCTGGATTAACACATAGGTTACTTTTTATCCCGTAAAAAGGTTCCTCCTAGGTGTCTAATAAGTTTATGAATAATAATCCATATAATACCATTTTGATCGCAGCAACGGGTTCCACATTTGTGATCTTAATGCTCTGCTGCAAGGAAGGAACAATAGTTCTAAAAGCAATTAGCAAAGCTCCTTTGTAATAAGGACCGTCCTCGCTCTGAGTGTCGATAGTTGAAACAGAGTGTCCATACATATACAGCAATGATGGCCCAAATGTAGGAACGAATCCTGAAAGGACAGTATACTTTTTATCGCTATAATCAGTTTACGAACAAGAAAAAAGCGATAGAACTCGGTGGTTGTGACGTCGACCTGCGAGTCTTGCAACCCGTGGGAATCTTGCAATGAGCTTGAATATTCGGTGAAATAAAACCTCGTGATGAAACCATAGCTTGGTGGTAGAGTGCTATCTACTTATCTAGTGCGCCCGGCTAGCTACCACCCATAATATTTCACCAAGCGTTTATCCGTGTGTTCAGCTTCATTTGTAAGTCAGTTCCCAGTCCGGCAGGTGTAGCGTGGTTCCACCTTCGCGGTGTCTTATGGTCTACATAGTAAAAAAAGTAACTGCAAAACCAAGTATAATAATAGTCACTGACCATTCTTGGGACAATTGCACACAAATTGACCTAGCCCCAAATTAAGCTCGAAACTTGTGTTATGGGTACAAGACAACGATATACATACTTTAGACAAATACTTATATGGATAGAAATATCCAAGACTCAGGTACAAACATTCGTGCTCATCACGCATATATTTGCCCTTACCATTATCCCCATCATGTGAAATTTCTCTCAAATTTAAGTCGACGCTTGCTATAAGTTGATTCAAGCATGGCACTGTACAACACACCTCTAGGCGCACTGTCTGGCAAACATTCGGAAACACTTCCGCAATAGATATTTGTTCGCAATAGGCTGGGTTACTGTTTGGGGCTTGCACAGCTGTTTTAGCCTATAAAAAATAAGATAAAAAGGCTTCTAACTGGAATTTAGTCACAAGAACAATGGTTACAAATATCAATGCTTTACCGTCTGGAATGAAACTGAAGAATAACACTGTTAGTATGGAAAAAAGTTATGAAAAAATAAACAAGTTTCCAAAACTGTGTCTAGATTACGCTAAGCGCAACCGTACAAATTTATACCTTTTTTATTCACAAATCTTCTATAATATAAAAATGAATCGCAAAATGTGTTGGTAAGCGCATAACTCAACAACGCCTGGACCAATTTGGCCAAATCTTTTTTTAAAATGTTCGTTGAAGTTCAAGGATGGTTTTTACGGCGAGAAAAATTCGAATAATTGCCGGGAAAACCCCAAAAACAGCCCTTTTCTTTTTCCCATACAAACGTTTTCTAACTAAAATGTAGAGTCAATTTGAACTTTAATACCATACCATAAAGTTCAAGTGTTAGTGGAGAGTTTCCGGAAAGACAAAACAATTGAGTGACGTTAGTATCGTAAAAATTTTGATGTCTATTTTCAATAAAATTAGGGATCCTTACTAAAACTCCAATAATGTGTGTATTATAATTTTTAATGTTTTTTTTGTTAAATACCCGTGCGAAGCCGGGGCGGGCGGCTAGTAGGTAATATATTTCAAAATTAAAAGTGATAATAATATATTAAATGAAAGCTTGCGAAGTACCAATACTACGAAGACGAACGGGCACTGCTAGTGCTTACAGAATTTCATAAGCCTTTACAATCCCCTCGCGAAATTGAAAAGAATATCTATATACAGTCCGACATATAAGGAGCGTTAAAAGCTAATCTACAAGTTTTAATGTTTTATCTGAAAATATATTTTTAATTATATTTTCTTTTATAAAGAATGGCGTATCTTTTAAAACGGAAAAGAAACGTTCGCATTTAATATCAAATGCCAAAGAGAGATCGTGGACACATGCAAGACAGTATCTAAGGCATGTCAAATGTAAAAGGAAAACTGACGACTGCAAGCAGTAGGTAGGTACTCTCTTAGCGCTGTGTGTTTTGTACTTTGTATTTCGCCTAGGTATATATGTCAAGTACCTATTAAATGGGTAAGCTATGATGAGATGAAAATGTGCTGCTGCTGTTTTACCGAAATTCCACAGAATGAAACTTTGACATAAGTGCTCGGCAGTTTCTCCTGGCGACCTTGCTCTTGAGGTCCGAAAGATATTCCGAACGCATTGTAAATCGTAATTAAGTAATTTGCGGTTTGCTGTTCAGACGCTAACGGCTGTACAGGGCTATAATCACAAAAAAGGCAATTATAACCTGGCATATTTTATTAACTAATCGTATTTCTAGTAAACGTCAGGAACCTCGACATTATGGGTCTGGACGTAATAGGATATTGGACTTTTTAGCATACTTACTACTCTTACTAGATATTAAAGGAATTTGGTTATTGTCAGCCGGAATATAAAACGCACAAATAATGAAATCAAGGAAAAGATAAAAAAAAGGTTAAACTTATTGAGACTGTAAGAGTAAGACAGACAGGGCGAAAACATTAACATATAGTTGTTTAACTATTGTAAACGTAGAACTATTACAATCAGTAAATCCTATCCTATCCTATCGGTGTGTTCCGTCAGTCCAACTTGAGAGCCAGTTCCCAATCCAGGTGTAGCGCTGTAGCGTGACGCCACCATCAACCACATCGTCACTTAACATCAGGTGACTTGTGGTCAAAGCTAGCCTTGAAGTAGAAAAACAAAGATGAAGAACTCACTGATGAATCCTCTCCGGATTGACCATAACAGGCATGACCTGAACATCACCTCTGCACATTATCGAAATGTCAACCTTTAAAAATCCCACGGTCCCTGCAGCTGGGTCCCGTGGCAGACTCAGCTGGGCCCATTTATGATACACTTGGTGATCTAAAAATTAAATAAATATTACATAGATAAAATGGACCTTATAATAGCTACATCCCTGTTTGGCTTCGCAGCAGGTTTAAGTGTATATTATAAGAAAATAGATTTTCCAAAGCTATTGTTAAAAAAAAGAAAATTTAACAATGAAAATAAATATTGATAACGAGTGCCGCCCCACGGTTTCACCCGTATCTTTCCGTTCTCCCGCAGGAACCCTATTTCGGGATAAAAAGTAGCCTATGTGTTAATCTAGGGTATAAGCTATCTCCATTCCAAATTTCATTCAGATCCGTTCAGTAGTTTTTGCGTGAAAGAGTAACAAACAAACATCCATCCATCCATCCATCCATCCATCCATCCATCTATAGTCACAAACTTTCACGTTTATAATATTAGTAGGAGGATAACGTCCACACAATAATACGCTTAGCTCTGACCCTTCACCAGGGTCCCCTGTATCTAGGGATTCTAGGGTAACTAGAACTATGCAGGTCGGGGATTCACAACAGATAGACACGAAGCAAATATATCTGCGCTAAAATTAACAAGCCCGCGATCCCGCTCCCGCATTTTTTTTTCTATAAAAACGCTTGTACGTGACTGTGGCGTTGTAGCATTTATTTCTTTTAATGTTTTGAACAAATAGGTATCGTTCACTATATCAAGGCTTTTAAAGATTTTTTTTCTACTTTTGTGAAACAAGTTCTGTAAAAATCTTCAAAAATTGCAAATGAAAATTGTACCTATACCTAACAAAAACATCTCAATAAGAACCTCACACTCGCATGCACGAGATTTTAAAATGCAAACATTTCTACCACAAACTTGGGTAAATGAGTATCTATGTATATTAAACTCCGTCCGCGCACCATTTTGAAAAACTACGAGGACGAGGCCTTAGGCACTGTTTCTCTATTTTCTAAATGCATTTTTTCAACATTGCGTTGCGCGAAACAACAAGCTTTTAGTCCGAATTTTGCTGCCGAATTTTTTTCGCAACGTTGGATTCAAATATTTTTTTCAGACTAAAAAGAAGTCGTGAAATGATTCGGCCCGCAGCGTTGCGAATTTAATCGACGAACACCCGAAAACCAACACCTAACGTGAATCATAACGACATCTATATAGAAAAGCAGCAATGGCCAGCAGTAGATCAATTTAAAATAAATAATTATGAGCATTATTTCAGTATGAATTTTTGAGATTTACGATGAAAAGAAAATATTGCTGTACCGCGTCGTATAGTGACGTAGTCATCAACAATCGTGAAATGTGAGGTGAAATGAATTTTCGTCTTACTAGGCTGTGCCCAAATGACTCCTAGGTCGATGCTTGTTTCGCCAAGGAGACGTGGAGGGGCGCAGCACCGAGGTTCCATCACAGCCATACATATATTCGATTGCTGTACCTCTCTCAGATTCGTATACCATTCGAACAATAAATACTGTGAAACAAAATGAAAATAAACTTGGTCGAAGTAGTTCCAAAATACTAACAAAAAGAATGAGAAGTCCGGCCACTAGGCCACCACATGAAGCGATTAAAGCTTAGTGGTAGTAACATTGACTTGCGACCCGTATGGCTCGGGTTCGAATCCTGTAATGAACTTGAGCTTTCGGTGTGATGAACATATAACCTGGTTACAGCATTTTCTAGTGCACCTAACTACTTAGTCTAATCTCAATTTATAATCTATCACTTATCGGTATGTTCGTATTGTGACGCCACCTTTCACCACATGGTCATTTATCATCAGGTGCTTGTGGTCAAACGTTATAACCTGTAAGATTAATTCATGACAGAGGCTCTAAAAGCTATAATTTTTATTTATCTTGCAACTTCATAGTGCTTTATGATTATGACCTCACCTCTTTATAGCATGGCTTTTCCATATTCTTTTTCACACATGTTCTGTATTTCTCTTTTCCCAATGTTACTACCACATATGAATTCACGGTTTGCGAATTTGCCCATGTCAAATTCTGAGCTTCTATTATGTTGACAGATACCTGTTAACATTATTATCATTAGCCTAAACTATAGTGACAGACATACCTCTGAAAACCAAGAAATTCCCAAACATGATCTACAAATGAAGGAATTCAACTATTTTTTTAACTCGTTAATGTTCATGATTCCATATCCCATGTGCACAACCAACCCAGAAGAGAAGCTTGTTAGTAAAAGAAAAAAAGCTTATAAAGCTTATTATAAAACATCGGCCAATTTACATGACAAGAAAGGTTGGGATTGTAGTGAACTTGCTGCAATTCAATCAATTCGTAGTAAGATTAAAATTGTAAATGTAATCGCGCCCAAAAAATTACCTGCCAGATATTTCTTGCCTGTTCTTTTGCTGGCGTAAGGAGTTTGGAACAGGCGTAGCTTGTCTTAAATTTGACGTTTAAAGTAATCATACTATGTATCCTATTAAATGAAGAATTTTTGTAATTTGTATTTCACAATGATATTGTAGAAATACCTAGAAAATTATCAGCCAATAAACTAAAACTTTACAATTAGCAATTTAATATGTTATTCAATTCGTAGCTGTGTTTTGCATCACGCTCACTAGCATTCCGCGGCGATTCAATCCGCGTTGCTAGACATATCTGTAATTTTATTTCAGAACGTTATGACAATAATTGTGCTCTTGTTGAATTGATTTTAATAATTTTGAAAAAAGTCTCGTGTAGCGGTGTCTGACCGAAGTCATACACTAGCTAGCATAACTAAGTTATGAGGTTACTACTACTTATTCTGATGTAGAAGAGAGAAGCTCGCGGAGGATATAAAGTGATGGAATACATGTGCCCGAGACACAAGCCCCGAGCACAATGTGAAGCATGCTACTAAAACCGATTTTAAACATTTGCTTCCTGTTCCCACATTGATCTTCGCTTCGCAATCTTATATATATGCATAATATTACTTATGTAGACAAGGCTCATGTAACGGTGATCGCATAGGTAGGTACCTACTTGTCAGCACCGTTCATGACGAACTTATTGGTTTTTGAGAAAGAAGTAGATGAAAAACAAAATAAGAAAATATAAAACTGATGCGGCAATTCTGGAAACCATAAGCAGATGCGTCACAAACCTGCCTCCCGTTTCGTTGCCACTTGCCACATATCGGCAGGCATGACAGCCAGGCATTGTGCGGCAAAAACGGCGATCCGACCGCGGCTACCAATAAGGGCGTCCGATAAATAATGTATGATCACATTGAATAAAGTCAAACCTGAAAATACTCCAGCGCGGTTTCCGGGTTGGCGTCGCCGCGCATTCTCCGCCTCAGTTTTTGTCGGCATCTCTTCTCTGGTGACTTGGCGTGCATTATGCAATGATTTATTACGCAGCTTTTGTTTATTTTTTGTTTGTAAGAAAGTTAAATACTTTAGAATGCGAGTGACAACATGCGGCTCAAGTTTCGATTGCGAATTGCGATTCAATGGTGGCAGATCAGCGCTAGTGACAGTTCACAAAGTTGAAAAACAGAATTATGTCGAAACTCCTTGGTCGAACTCGAAACCTTTAATAAGAAGTACCTACTACACTATCAAGAAGTATATGTAGAGTGTAACATTAGATAGCTGTACATATAACCTCTAATGCCGCCAGTGGGCTGTAAACAGAGTTAGTTACTTATAAAAAATAAAGCTTTATTTTTAACCGACGAAAAAAAGGTGGAGGTGAACGTGTATTTTTTTTAAGCATGATTTTTTACAGAGTAGTCTGATTTTGATAATTTCTTTTTTAAAACACTTATTTATTAGCTTGACTTGTAACTAACTAACTAACAATGTAATCAAATCTTAGAAGTCAATTTTTACCTAGATTATAGTCTTGTTGGAAATATGTGGACACAGAACTTTTAAGTTTTACCTAAAAACGAAATATTTGCTATGCTTTATTCATTTGTCCATTTATGATATACCGATTTCCGGTACAAATCGTAAAATTGTTGCACCGTACCATAGAAAAATATAATTTTACTATGACCGTACCGAGTAGAATATGATTCATTGTTGCCGCGGGTATTGCTTATGCTTTCGCGTTATAAGAGCCGTGAGAGCCCTCGTGCTCGAGGCTCTCATGTTGTTTTATATAAGAGCCGCGAGAACAATAAAGATCTGCAGTTCTAATCCTCTTCTTCTCTCTTTTACAAAAATCTATTGCTGTTCGTTAGTCTCGCTAAAACTAGAAAACGGTTTGAGCTATTCGAGTTTTTTTTAATTTTGTTACTTTTATTGGAAAACAAGCAAACAAGGAGACTGATGGTGAGCGGGCACCGTCTGCTATGTCGTTTTTTTTAAATGAAAAACCTACACAAAACTTGGTATGGGTATTGCCGGGTGGTACGAAGTTCACTGGGTCATCTTGTATAGTAGGTATAAATTGATAATAAAAGTACAATAAAAACAAAAATTTAGAATAACGAAAATGAAGTAAGTACCTAGGTAAGCTAATTTAGAAAACAGAAATTTTTCTCGCACATTGTTAAAAGTTTCGACGTTAACTTATAAAATGTACCTTTAATAAAATATAAGCTTTTCTTTGAAGATGTTTGCAGAGGCAACGAGCAAAACTTCTGTAAAAGACGTTTAAATTTTAATTAGCGTAGTCACCCAATGCAATTATTATCCCCTAGTCTATCCATATCTACTGATATTGTAAATGCTACAGTAAATCTGTCTGTCTGTTTGTTTATTAGCTACCTTTTTATGCCTAAACCGCCAATGCAATTTTCATGAAATTTAGTTTGAACCCTGGGGCAGTAAAAATTATAGTTTTATCACGATAAACTAGTCTGTAAGTAGTCCGCGTGAGTGAAACCACGAAGCACATGGCAGCTAGAAAAAAATTAATATCACCTACCTACTCCATCTTATACCATACAGCTCAGGCTCCTATAGGTCTTTCTGTATCTAGAGCATCCATCATCATTGTGAATATAATGGATCCCCACAAAATGAAGACACGGATCAAATACCTACTTTCGCTTTTTTAAAACACTTTTATTAGCTTGACTTGTAACTAACTAACAATGTAATCAAATCTTGGAAGTCAATTTTCACCTAATTCTAATTGTCGTATCAACTTGAAACTTTGTATGTGTATGTAATCTCGGTGAATGCAATAATTTGGTATCATTGACCTGATCTGATGATGCAGCCAGAAGGTGGGTAGGGATCTCTGCAGTGATTAATATAGTAAACCCATCGAGTTTGTGCTCATATGATTCGTTTTGATGAGTCTGATAGATTAGACTTGCAAACATAAGACTTAAAAGTAAAAAAATAAAAATCCACACTTTTTGAATTAACCATTATATCGAAACTAATAAAAGTCAATTTAATTATTTAGTATTTTTCATTGCGTTTTAAAGTTTTTAGTTTTTTTTAAGCTATATATTTTTATTTTAAAGCATAATGTAATTTGTTTCGTAGCGGGAATCGAACCCCCTTGACTTCGCACTTCGCAGTAGTCGGTTCGCCCATTGCGCCACATCGATCATCTAAAGTTTCTAAAGGCTATAAAATATCTTCTTAATTGACAGCTAAATATCACTAATACCTCAAAAAGCTTAAAAATGTACAATATCGGTTTTAAGTTATCGAACCGGCATTCGATTCCTAATAAAGGGCGGTTGAAACCACAAGCGCCTCGTTAAAATAACTCGTATAGATTTACAACAGATCATCACTATTTTAATTAATTCCTATGTGACTTTTCAAACAGTTTCATCTTTGGCGGTTTTCGGAAGTAAGAATGACACATTTTAATCGAATTAGGTCACTGTCAGAAATATCACCTTCATAATAAAAGTCCAGTTGTATTTTTGTTGCGCTATAGGCTAAAGGCAAGTGAACAAGTAAGTACTGTTAGAAGAAAACTACGAGTAAAATGAGTGTATGATCTGTTCGGTAGTTTTCCACACCTCTTCCTCTTGCCCTGGTCTCATTTATTTGTGGTCGACGCACTGTTTTCTTCCACTCTTCCCTGTCATCCATCATCGCTTCATTCATCCCCTTGGCTCGTAGCTTGTCTCTCACCAATCTATATCTTTTTAAAGTAATATATAAAGAGAAAATATTTGATTGTTTGTTTGTTCCGTATAAACATAAAAACTATTAAATGATCTAAATGAAATTTGTAATTCTTTTTTAATGTAATAGATTAGCAAACAAGCCGACGCGACGGCCCGCCTGATGGAAAGCGGTCACCGTCGCCTATGGACATCTGCAACACCAGGGGAGTTGCCGATGCGTTGCCGACCTTTAAGAACTCTTTTCACACCCATCTTGAAGGATTGCAATCTGTAGCACAATCTGTGTCTGTAATCGAAATTGGCGCGTCGGTACACCTGGATTGGTAACTGGCTCTTATGTAGGGCTGCCGGAACACACTGATAGGTGCTTGGTGACACATTCTTAACTTGAGGATGGCAGGCTACTTTAGTAAATATTTTTTACGCAGTCAGGTTTTGTATATTTTAATATTTTTATGTATAGATGGAGAAGAGACTATCACTTCATTAGAAGTTGATAGTAAATAAAACTACATTAGTATATGCTAATATCAATATATTATATTCTCGTGTATAAATATGTAACTAATACATAAATTACTAGGTAGGTAGGTAGTAGGTACCTACTTACTATGCTACCAACTAACTTAATTTTGACACTTTTATATTCGACAAATAATGTTTTTATGAAGAAGGAATCATAATAACTGCTATCGAAGATACAGTTTTCCTTATACGTAAGGCCAGTCAGAGGATATGATTTTGTCGTATAACGCCCGAAATTATTAATCGATCCTGATCCGTTATCCGCGGTTTTGGATCGATATGTCATAATATATCATTTTAGTAGTAATCTGTCAAGCCCTAGTAACCAAAACCGCGGATAACGGATCGGTGACGGTGATTACTATACTGATTACAAACCGGTGTTGACACCGGTTTGTAATCAGTATAGTAATCACACTGTAAACTTGTTAATCGATGCCAATTATTAAACACGACAAAATAAATACGACGCCCAAACTCAGAGAAAGAAAGTAGGTTTTCGAAATTATTCAGAATTAAATATATTATAATACGCACGCAAGTTACAGTTTGTGTATAACAAACATTAAAGTATTTACTTGAATGTTCAATTAACATGAACTTCATTAAATCTATACAAAGTCTATTGAAGCAGTTACCTATGAAGTGTACGTTACCAACGTTAGAATTATATATTTTGTCAACTAAACTATATAAATCTATTACACACAAACAATACATATAAAACACTATGGAATCATTTGGAATTATTGATTAATTAGGCAGTTGTCTCTCATATTACACCTACATAACATATAAGATCAAAAATCACATTTTGTAACAAACAATAGAGGTACCTTTAGCTTGTTATTCTGATACAAGTCGCTGATCACGCCCAATTTTTTATAATAACTAGCTGCGCCCCGCGGTTTCACCCGCGTGGGCTGCAGTTTATCGCAATAAAACGTCTCTTTCCAATTTTTCTTTCATAAAAACCTTCTCGCAATAACAAACACAAAAAAAAGAATTAGTGAAATCGGTCCAGCCGTTCACGTGTGATGCCGTGACCAAGGAAAATGGGATTCATTGTTAAAACACTTTTTAAAACACTTTTATTAGCTTGACTTGTAACTAACTAACTAACTAACTAACTAACTAACTAACTAACTAACTAACAATGTAATCAAATCTTAGAAGTCAATTTTCACCCACTTCTTATTGTCGTATCGACTTGAAACTTTGTATGTGTATGTAATCTCGGTGACAATGCAATAATTTGGTATCATCGACCTGATCTGATGATGCAGCCGGAAGGTGGGTAGGGCATCTCTTCGCTGGCTACTAGTAAACCCCTCGTGTTTGGGTTCATATGAATCGTCTTGATGAGTACAATACATTGGACTTGGTGACGAGGGTCTGATGATGCAACCGGAAGGTGGGTAGGGGATCTCTGCAGTGGTTACTAGTAAACCCCTCGTGTTTGGGCTCATATGAATCGTCTTGATGAGTCCAATAGATTGAACTTGGTGACGAGGGTCTGATGATGCAACCGGAAGGTGGGTAGAGGAACTCTGCAGTGGCTACTAGTAAACCCCTCGTGTTTGGGCTCATATGATTCGTCTTGATGAGTCCAATAGATTGAACTTGGTGACGAGGGTCTGATGATGCAGCCAGAAGGTGGGTAGGGGATCTCTGCAGTGGCTACTAGTAAACCCCTCGAGTTTGGGCTCATATGATTCCTTTTGATGAGTCCGATAGATTGGACTTGATAACAAAAGACTAAAAAGTAAAAAATAAAAATATATAGTTTAAAAAACTAAAAAAAACACTTTAAAAACGCACTCAAAAATATAAAATAATTAAATTGACTTGTATTAGTTACGATATAATGGTTAATTCAAAAAGTGTGGAGCGCTTCTTTTACTGGGTAAATAAAAGTACACACAACCAAAAAGCGCTCCACACTTTTTGAATTAACCATTATATCGTAACTAATACAAGTCAATTTAATTATTTTATATTTTTGAGTGCGTTTTTAAAGTGTTTTTTTTAGTTTTTTAAACTATATATTTTTATTTATATAAAAGATTACATATCTACGAGTAGGTATATATCTTGCATGCCAAACATCGCTAATCTGGTACACATGTAAATTAATTGGGCATGAGCAGCAACCAAGTTACATGATCAAACAGAACAATAAATATAAATATGTTAATCTACATGACACATAACAGCAGATACAAAAAGTTGAAAATAATACGATACATATCCAAAAGTGTCAAATTTTTATTTGTTTTAACCGTTTTCCTCTTACTTCATAAATAATATATTATGGACTTAAACGATCAGTAAATTAAAAAAATATAATATGTACATAAAAGTCCTTCGAGTTATTTTTCCAAATACTATTAAGCTATTTTTTAATTTTTTTTATCGTTAGTTCCAGACTATCATACCAGCCATCTGCGGAGCGAGGTTACTGAGACCGATCTCTTCTCTTTTCTTGGTAAATAATGTATTCTAGCTCACTGAAAATGATTACAATTCGGGATATATAATTATTAAAACTGTGCAAGTAGGTACATAGTTATTCTTGGTGCTATTGTAGTGTATCGAATACTGCCAAAGGTTTTATTATAAGTTCTAAATAATATATTTCAGTACATAAAAACTACGCGTAATTCTAGATACTACTACGAGTATGTTGACTAGTATCACTTATTTACAATGTCTTCTTTATAGTGAAATGTTTGTAAACCTCAATTAATTACACATACATAAAACGAGCTAAGAACGCCGAGATACACAAATAGTATTACAGACGATCACTGCGTTAATTAATAAAGATTTTACCAGGGTCAACGCGAGTGACTTGAGTATAAACATAGTTCCTACATGTAAGCATTAATTTACTACGTAAACATTGAAATGTATCCACTGGTGGAAAGAAAACTGTGGGTAGCCCACTTAGGCCTGAACTAAGGAAAAATTAAGAGGACATTTTCTCTTTACTCCTACAGTAACATACTTTCTACTATGATGTAACCCAGTCCATGAGTAAAAATATTTGCCCATGATCCTGGAATAATGTGTCCGTAATGACATAATATTCTTATGGATGCTGTAATTAATTAGAGAGATACACGCATTGTAATGTAGTTGCAGCAGACATAACACCTACAAAATAAAATAAAAATTGTTTACCCCATAATCAGTACATCTCATTAAAAACCATGGGGTGTGGGTGTGGTGTGAGCACCCTCATGTCGTCCATGGGCGTTATGTCCATCATCATGCCCCCTGGGCCCACGGAGTTGGCAGGCCCTGGCACGATGGCTCCGTTGGTGTGTCCTGGGTTGCCGTTCGTTTCTTGCCGCATGATGTTTCGCCGCCATTTGGCTCGAGCGTTTTGAAACCACACCTTGGGAAAAATAATAAAGGGTCCCTTATTTTGTTTTTAGCTTGTTCCAAAACATCTTTTTGAACAAAATTTATCGCAAGAATGTTTTGGAATACTGAATTGCACGACATGTGCCGCAATTAGCTTTGCTAAAAGAAATGAATAGTATGGGAAATTTGTCTAACACATTTTTTTAAAAAACAAATCAATTTTAATTGTTATGAGTCATGGCGAATACAAATAAAAACGTTAATTTATAGCAACAAAGGATACTCTTTGTCTCAACTACATGTATAGCCCACGTGGATGAAACTGCAAGGAACAGTTTTAGTAGGTAAAAAAATAAGAGAGAACTGAAAGCTAACTACAAAAACTTTACAAACATAAAACCAATTAAAAACTGCAAGAAAATGACGACCGCCCGTTTGAAACAATTGACTCCGACACTCCGAGAGAAACAGCCCGAGCCCTGTGTTCCACGAAGTTGTTGATTCAAACACTTACACAAACTGTTCTTCGTAAAACAAAAATATCTAGATGTAGAGAACTAGATAAAACAAAAGTGATAAATGTTGGTTCAAAACTGAAAGGTTTCCTTATTCTACGAAGTGAAAGTCGGTGTCTTTCAGTCAGCCAATAAAATAAATGTGCTAAAACTACTTCGGCTGTGGCTTTGCCATTGTCAAGCTATTAAAAAGTCAAAACCACATCCACGCGATAAATATTGCAACCAAAGACCTACCTGAAGCACTCTTTTTGAGAGTCCAGTCTTCTGTGCCAACTGCTTTAGATCTTTTGCGTCCGGATTTTGGTTTATGGCGAAGTAGGACTTCATGGTCCTGAGCTGGTGGTGCTTGAAGCTAGTGCGCATTCGCTTGGTGCGCTGAGTGTGACCGGAGACGCTGCCAGGAGACGCCACCGAGGAGTCGTAAGCCAGCGACTCCATCGAGGATGAAAGGTCACCGCGATGAAGTATTTCTGCAACAAATCATGCAGTAAAGAAGATGTTGCCAGGTGTAATAGAAATAATCTTAAATAGTCATTCTCATTGAGCGATGGTGGCCGAACGGTAACGCGTGCGCCTTAGAAGGAAAGAAGGTGCGGTGCCGACACTGAGTACGAATACTCTCAGCCCCGCATAAGTTATGTGTGGATTTACCATCGTTCAAAACGTTAAAGGAAAACATCGTGAGGAAACCGGCATGTCCATTATTGTCCAAGAACCACAACAGGTGAGGGTGAGGTCATCTGTCAGAGAACTAAAATCACCGACATAGCCCACAGAATTAGCAAGCTGAAGGTACCTCTATTGTTAGTTACAAAATGTGATTTTTGATCTTATATGTTATGTAAGTACTTAGGTGTAATAAGGCAGTGGGCTGGTCATGTAAGCCGCAGAACCGACAACCGCTGGCGTAGACGTGTTCTTGAGTGGAGACCGCGACTTGGCAAACGTAGTGTAGGACGCCCTGCGACAAGGTGGAGCGACGACTTGCGCCGAGTGACTGGCAGTAGTTGGATGAGAAGAGCCGAAGACCGGGCTCAGTGGCGTACCTTGGAAGAGGCCTATGTCCAGCAGTGGACGGATACAGACGGATGATGATGATGATGATGAATCACAGCATTTAAGGGCATGCGACATCTGCCAACCCGCACTGGGCCAGCGTGGTAGATAATGGCGTACACTCTCTCTCTGAGAGAAGTCCAGAGTCCCAGCAGTGGGAATGTAAAAGGCTGATGATAGAGTCATTGTTAAAAAAAATGGTTTAAGAAAAAGCTGTCAAAACTGACTAAGAATTTTAATTAACGCACACACACGCAACACTCTATTTAAATCTTCTTGATCGACTTTGATAAACATTCATAAATAAAACAAATGTTCCCTTAATAAACTCCAAAATGCCATCACAAATTGGCTCCTTAAAAATAATTTAAAATAAAAAACTGAAGTGACTCCCACAGATATCGTAGGGCCCTCCCTTAAATCACCCAAACCGTCTAATATTTAATTATGAGTTTAATAATTAGCCCGTTTTGCATCGCTGCTCGCACTTTACTTACCACCCAAGTGTTTGTTGCTAGAGTTTAATAAATTATTTATTTCTTTTTAGAATTCCGCAGTTACAACTTTGCACGATGAAACATTCGGTGCCGTGTGTTGTTTGTGAAAAGTGTTTAGCTGTAAAATTGGCATAAATGCGAGTAACCAGTAGTCTACACTTAAACTGTTAGCTATTGTTTCATTCCATACGTTACCATTGTAGTTAATACTCAAAAGCTTTATTTTCACTTGCTACTTTAAAATAAAGAAATTGCTAAACAGGACGCATGTAACCTGCAGTACCTAACCTATCAATAGCATTAATCCATATAATTTCACAGACGGAATTTAATGTAATATAATGCGGAACCCAAACTTTACACCACAGGTACCTCTTGACCAGCATTTTTGATATCACAGATCGTCCATTACACGTTATCATTAGATCAAAACGTACAATTATCGGGACATCCATCATTTCGTATATTTGTTTTGACATTCATGTAAGTGGGCACCCACTGGGCTTAGTTTCGACAGTTGTTTCGAGTTTGAATTATTTCCGGTGTTATAATGAGTAGAAAAAGATACTTTACTACTACTTTATTAGCGTTACAGTTAAGTTATAGCCTCAACTAATCCAAACATAACTAAAGTTATCTAGAACAACATCTGTCTGTTTATAAAATAAATAATAAAATCATATTACATTTAATTATTTAGAAGTAAGTAGTTTTATGATGATTACCCATTTTTTTCAGAAACTTTAAATTTAGCATTATGATATATATACTTATGTATAATATTTTAGCATTTTGTTCCACCGTGCAGAGTGCTAAGCCACTTACAAATACAAATAACGGTAACATAATTTCGAGAGGTTCACTAGTTCTACCTTTTTCTTCCAAAAAGCCACATCCGATGTTTTACAAAATTTCTAGATGCCTTATTGCTAGCGACGGGAAACTGGGTGATTGCATCAGATTATAAGATCCGGAGTTGCGGTCCACCACGCCACGGGAGAGCGACAAAACTTATTTTTTGCTTATCATTAGAAACTGCTCGATATCGACAATGCTTGATGGTATTATTGGCTTTTTGAGATTTGATAAACAAAATAAATGCGCCTCGTGGCCAATTCCCAATTGTTCCCTTTATTTTCCCATCTACAATTTTATACCATATTTCTTTTCATTAAATTACATTGGATCAGTCAATTGACAAGAAAAGTAAGGAAGTAGAAAAGCCTTCATCACAATAGAACGATCCGGCTGGATAAAAATAACCTTAATATGATATTTGGTTTGTAACATAAATTAAACCAGTTCTGCTTGGAATTGCTCGCACCAAGAATTGACAGTGAATTTTTAGTTGTAATATATGTAACGTCAGTGGTTTTTTAAGCTTTTTAAAATTTAGGTATATTTTTTAAATAGGGTTTTTGATAAAATACTATCTAGCCAGATATTATGTGAGGATGAGGTCAAAAGAGGATGGTAAAATAAAACCTAAAATTGCACTGATCCTCAACAGTGTTTTGCGCAGGTTTTCAACATGAGCAGTTTTGCTTTGCGAATGTGCCGTGTCGCTCTTATAAAAAACACTGCGTCCTAATAAACATGGCAGGTATAAAGCATAAAATTAAAGAAAAACTTAGTTTAGGCTATAATTGAAATACAGCGAACGTATACATTTCCATTAATTAAATAAAACGAATCCACCACAAGTCAGTTTTATTTTTATGGCAGTATTAACGTGTTCGAAAGACGTTTTTTCCTAAAAACTCTGTAATAAAGCATCTGGGCTGTAAAGACTTGGATTATAAAGAAAATAAAGGAGCTGTGGAGCGATACGTGTTTTATTGCAAGTACAGGCGCCGCCTCGTGGGTACCTAACAGTTCATGAAGGTAATTAATATGTGCGCTTTCTTTCGGCAAATTATAAGAATTGAAACAAAGTAAATTAAAAAAAAACCTGTTAGTGATTGTGACAGAATTATGAGTAACTTAGTGTCGATCTCGTAAATTAGAAGAGTAGCCATAGATACCATCAAAATGTACGCTAATAGATTAAAATAACAGGCCCACGGTTTGTTCCTGCAAACAGAAAATTCTGCTTTACATGCCTATTTTCACTAAAATAAACATGCGGACCAAAATAATAATTAACAAATCCAATATATTATTTGCTTAATAAACCCCAACAGATAAAATGAACCCTTAATTAAAACAAGTGATCAATAAGCAATAATAAACGAATCGTTTTGACCGCAATCAAAAAAGAAGTTCGTTAAACATTAAACCGCTGATCACCTGTCGGTTTGTCGGTGGAAAAAAGTTCAAAGATAGGGGCGAGATAGCTAACAAACTTTAAAAATGTTAAAAGAGGATTTTGCGGTTCAAGCAGTCTCGAGGCGAGCCATTGTCGACGCTCGCGCTGTGAGCGTCAGGTACGAAATTACAAAACTTTCCCTTACAAAGTACAACTTTTTTTCGGTTTTTGAAGTTATCTTTCTCATTTTTATCTTCTTATCCACGACCTCTTAGGGCAACGGTAGGTAATAGATATAAGTCACATAGGTACAAACAAGCACGGCCCTTTCTAACAATGACAACTTTTATTGCTATTTTTTTATTGACTGAAGTTGAATGATTAATATAGATTAAATATTGTTTGGGAATAACGCACATCTTATTTTATAAATTCATAAGCCCATTCGAATAGGTATGGAATTCTTTGATGTAGGTAGGTACCTTCATAATTCTGAGTGGGTGAGGTTTTAATCACGGCGAGTTAATTTTAGTTTACTTTGAGTAAAAAACTGTGTACAGTGTAGGTAAATGAAATTTTGCAACCGCAGTGCTTTTAAAAATCGATACTGTCGATAAAATGATAAAGCACGGAAAGCTGCGAGGAGCCACTTAGTTCACATTTATCGGAGTCACGCGCATCACTCAAGTGGCGTTGTTGTACCAACACACGGGGACTGACAAGAAATTGCTAGATTCATCCTACTAATATTATAAACGTGAAAGTTTGTGAGTATGGATGGATGGATGTTTGTTACTCTTTCACGTAAAAAAACCGTTGAACGGATTTGAGTCAAATTGGAATGGAGATAGCTTATACCCTGGATTAACACATAGGCTACTTTTTATCCCGGAAAAAGGTCCCTGCGGGATATTGGGAAGACGCGGGTGAAACCGCAGGGCGCTGCTAGTTTTCAATTTTTTTTAGGAATCTGAAAATGAAGGAGAAACTGGAAACATTTATCGTTATCACGTTATCACTGTCTGGTGAATTTAGAGTTATGCATAATTATTTTGATGATCGAATCTTTCATTTAGTTCCGCAGGTTCACTAATCTGAGAATATAAAATCTCGTACCTACATATTTTTAATCATCTAAAGTGTGATAAAACTAAAAATGAGGCATGTTAAACGAATGTATTGCTTAGTAAAATACTCAATAGCAAGTTTTGTACAAAATATATGGTCAATATATTATAGTCTGTATTTATGGGCCATGGATGGGAAACTACCATAAATCCTTAAATTAAGTCATTCTTTTATATAAAAATAAAAGAAACTGCGTTTAAAGATTTTTTTATTTCGTGTTTATGTGTCCTTGTCCTTCGTATTAGAATAATTGATAAAAAAAAATGTTAGATTTCATGATCTTTATTTATTTCTAAGAGCAAATGTTTATTATAGAGATTTTATTCTGAATAAATAATAATCGTACAAAGAACCTCATATGGTTTGCAATTATTTTCTAATACACATTGTGTATGAAATGCATGCCATTTGGCACAACCTATTTTTTAAAAGTGTTGTCTAGGTATGATGTATCTTTTGATAAAATAAGATAAAGATTGTAAAAGTAACAACAGTAAGTTTAAGAAATTACTGCAAAATTACTTATCCTGTCTATCAAGCGTACTTCCAACTCACCCGTTAGGTCAGTTTACTTCCAGTGCCACGCTCGTTCTTCAGTCCACAGGTGACACTGGTGCCTTTTAACCAAGTCAGATAAAATGCCACCAGTATATTTTGCCACTTTGTATCACAGACCTACAGCTTTATTTAATTAGCAGTCTGCCTCTGAAAATTAACAACTTACCTTACGTACCTAGTCGCTACAGGTTAAATAATGGTAACACAAACAAAAAGTAAAAACGATATACTTTAAAAGCATTGCGGCAGATTCAGACTAGCACCCTGATTTTTCGGGTCAAGAAGTCACAGCCTCAATCCAATTCCACGGCTATAAGTGCTTCGCATTTCGACGCTATAAAGAATAATCCAAACTGCCGACCCCGGCCGTCGACAAAACGTGGAGACCCTCCATCTGCTCGCTCTATCTTACGAAAATAAAATGCGCGGGAACGAGACAAAAGTACTTTTGATAGCGTATCGTCTATTCATTAGTCGTGATTACGGCATGAATTGACATCTGGGACATCGGCATCGGCGTAAGGGTAGGCTCGGCTATCCCTCCTGAGGTTTCTGCTAAATTTGAATCTGCTTTTCAATGAAATATGTATAACGTCGCAAATAGTCTCCGACACGAGACTCTTTAGCAATCGAGTAGCACAATTTTTCACAGACGAACAGCACTTAAATAAAGTACGAGGAAAATACACAAATACCGCCATTACAAAAATATTTTTAATTACAGAGTATTCGCAGCGAGGTCACTGAGTTCGCAGAGCTTTGATAAATAATGACAACATAATTTGAAAAAGAAATCCAAGCTTACCTAAAGCAGTACTAGCCATCCTCATAGTCTGGACCTGCATGTCTTCGGGAGAGCCCTGAACAATCTTCCTCTTTCTGGGACGTCCTTTTGGGCTGGGTCCCGCATAGTACTGGGACGGAGAATCGCCACCTCCATTCATCTCCTGACATCTGCATCAAAAACGAACTGTGTGAAACGAGCTTATGTCGCATAATTCACTGAATATAGAAAAGGGATGGAGGTGGCACTAAACAATTCATCAGATAAAAGGGGAAAAACGCGAGTCATTAAAAATATAAATGAATAAATAGATATTAGGTTGCATAACATCAGGTGAGATAGGTAAAAATAATATTTATCATTATGGGATGGTAACGTGGCGTAAAATCGTACTTTAAAATACCTACAAACACGGGAAAGCGGTAATTCGATCTTCTTACCAAAATTGTTTATTTATGTGTTGGTTCTCATCAGGTTTTTATATACTTTCCTTATACTCGAAATGAAAGGCAAAGTTTTTACTTCGCCCGAAACACCTATTTAGGCACTTGGAATATTAGTGCTACGCTCGTGCGCCAAAACATCTAGTTCCTGAATAGGTCTTCCACCCCTTGTTTAACAATCCTCTATTGTACCCGATTTCATCAACATGCAGCAAGAAACATGATTCTATATTCAATGTGACGAATAACTCAAAATAAATTATTGTAATCGTTTCGCTAAAAAGTCAAAATAAAACTTGAATTACTATTCTATTTATTAAACTATTTAAATTACTATTCGTGAGAACCTGTAATTGGCTTTCTATTGTTATTCTAATTTATATATTTATTATTGTAAAAAACTGTTGTTTTTCCAATAAATGAAATAAATAAATAAAAGAATATATTCAAGTTATCACGGGCCAGCCCTACATAACTTGGTTCATAGTTTGTTGTTGATATTAACTCTATTTGTATGCAATTCAAAGGTGTGACTAACATAATATCAACGTACGGAGTCTAGACTACAACGCCGCGCGCGGTCCCAGAGTTATGAAATTTTCAGAGGGTGTTTATTCTGAACTGTAAAAGAACACTAAAGGAAGAATTTTTTGAAAACCACCCTCTATGGGGTTAAATAGGATATTAACATTTGTATGGAAAAGCGTCAACTTCCACGCTGGCGAAGCAGCGGGGCTGGTCGAAGCGATGATGGCCTAGTGGTAGTGACGTGCTCGCCTGGCTAGTAACCACCCTCAAGTTAAGAATCCGTCATCAAGCACCTATCGGTGTGTTCCGGCAGCCCCACTTGAGAGCCAGTTCCCAGTTCACGTGTAGCGTGGCGCTACCTTCGGCCACATCGTCAATTAACATCAGGTGACTTGTGGTCAAACGCTACACTGTATGAAATAAAAAATATTAAAGGTAGCTAGTCACCTGTAAACATTGTTGACATCTTCTTCGCAATATTCGTCGAGACACGCGCTGTCGTAGTGTGGCCTGCAGTAGACCAGCCCATCCCGCATTCCGAAAACGTCGCCTTTCGAGAGTTGGGTCCCGCACGCCACGCAGTTGAAGCAAGTCAGGTGGTAGACGAGGTCGCGCGCTCGCATCACCAGCTCATTTGCAGTGATGCCATTGCCGCAACGAGCACATCTCTTCACGCAGAATAGTCTGTAACAAAGGAAATACGACATTTGGAAGGTGCACGAGCGCACAAAGCTTAAGTTCTCCCATACAAAACTACGTTGCGATGTGATACGACGCCGCATTGCAGGAACTTGTGATGCGAACTGCTGCGATACGATTTCGGGCGGCAAAGCGTTGGTTCAGGGCTCCCACACAAAACTGCGATGCGATGCGATTCAGATCGGATGTTCTCTTTGATCGAGCTCGAAGATATTTGCGATGCGATGCGAGTTCGCATTTTTGTGTGGGAGCTATAAACCGATATTAAATGCTTAAACAAAGGAAATTCGATATTCGAGAGGTACACCAGCGTTATTTTCTCTAGAGAGAATGAGGATTTTATATTACATTTTCTCAAACATGCTTGGAAATATGAGCATTATTTTGACAACTTTCTTCGAGATAAATTGAACTTGCTGCACTGCCCAAATATATGCGAGCAGCGGCCGGCAAAAGTTGTATTAAAATCTATATCTGTCGTGTTTAGCGACCAAATAAATTACATAGTGAACTCATATTTGTCGTGTTTAGTGGCCAAATAAATTACATAGTAAACTCTTAACTGTAGTATTATTTAAAAATGGAACGATTTTTGCTCCGAAACATGCCAACCAAGGAGGTAACTTATCAAAGGTTTTATTTAAAATCCGAACCGGTTTGCACATAGAAAAATGTTTATTGAAAAAAAAAAACAAATGAACACTTTAACGCGGGTTTTCTTTTGTTGTTCGTCATAGATTTTGAAAAGTACATAATTGTTATTTGACAAAATTTGTTCAAGTGAAGACAATGAGTGAAGTGTGATAAAGTTACTTTAACACCACCTGAAATTACCAGGTACTACTTTGTTTTAATTTCCGCGCATTATTTGAGAAAAGTACTATACAAGCCTTGGCCACAACTAGGCATTGATGGACTCAGGTATGTGTGCCTCGGCTTCGCCTCGGCCCACATTTAAACCTTCGTCCCTCAGTGCCTACTTTTGTGGCCTTTGCAGTAATGTACTATAATACTATAAAGAGATAAAACAGTTTGTTTATACTATGTTGGAACTGCTGATCCGAGACTAAAATGTTTTTCAAATGTCAAAGACCGAGTTTATTGTAATAAAAACATGTCACAATAATATGTACAAATAAATCACTGTAGGTATTTGTGAATAAAAATGCAGAAAAATTTGCTAGTTGGCGGCTTTACAATAGGTAGGTACTTACTTCTTTTTTCTGTGATCACAATGTATTGCATTATTAGTTTTCAAAGTAGTTCTCTCAAAAAAAATCTATTCCCGGCTAGTAGAGTATATTTGCCAAAGTTGTTATGATACAGTTTCTAAAGAAATTGAGCGCGGATGTTGTTGAGCGTTTTCACTATTTGTACCTACTTGTTTCAGATTTGCCCACCCCTACTTGAATAACTTGCCACCCCACTTGAAACGGGTCGCTTGTATAAAAGATAATATTGTATAGGTAGCACTGGCGTTATTGCTGGCACCTATAAAAGGCAAGCAGTAACTCAACCAGGAGGAGAAAACACATAAATTACTACGAGTATAAATAGTAAATACCTATAACGGAGGCCCTATAGCCTAACAATAGAAAATAGAATGGGATTAGTCAATAGCCATCCTGGCATCTGGCCATGGTCACGAGTAAGAAGTCTTTTTTTTATATCATTCGACTCAGTTTATTTTGTTTGAATGAAAAGAAATGAAACATGCAAGAACATGAGTTCCATACAAAACTGTTTTAGAATGGATTTTACCATAGTGCGAGAATAATAAACTTTACGAGAATTATTTGAAATAAAATTATTATCTTATCGTCTTTTACTAGTATAAAAATGTTTTGATAATTTTTTTTTATGCTTTTGTTTCGACGTTCTTTTTTTGTAGATTATGATTCCATTTTTAACCTTCTACAAAGGTATGAAATGATTGGAAAAGGTTCGAGTTGTGAGTGTCAAATGAACGTTTGTGTGTTGTAAGTTTTGTTTTACATAATTTAATTTTAGGTTTTTTAAAGCTAAGCTAAAATCTGTATAAAAATACAACATCCGAACGTTTCATAAAAATTAAGGTACCTACTGGCGTCTATTGTGACAAATTTTATTGACACTTTGTATAACAAGACATCGGGATATCGGGAACACAACGTGTATAGCGCTGCTTGCACCTTGCTCCCTACATTACACTTATTTTGACACCAAAAGGCGTAAAAAAACAAATATCGACAACCCTCTGCGAAATCAATAACGCGTACAGTACAGGAGCACCATCTTGACACTCTGTTTGTATAATATTATAACCGCACGACAATTACACCATATGCACCATATGTTAGCATAGGGTTGACATTCAATAACAATACTAATATATGTCAAAGAGTCAGGTGCACGTTTTTTTTAATCTTCTGTTCGAATCAAAGCCTCACATCATTATGACGAGGAATTGGCTGCAGGGATCTCATTTTTTCTCAGCAATTACAAAACATACAGAGCTAATATTTATGTACATTGAAGATCATGTTTTTGACATGAAATTGTCGGAAGGATAACACGATTGGTTAACTTTCATAGCATAGAAACAATGATCGAAAACTGCCCTCTAAAAAAAGACTTTCACTTTACAGGCATACAAAACCGATTTAAGAGTTGAATTTTTTCTGTATGATATATACACATTCTTCAAAGAACTACAGGTTTAGCTCTAAAAAATTAACGATAATTTTCATTTAAAACAAAAAAAAAACCTATTTTTGACGCATACGACCTTACGGCATTAGTCAGCTCGCTTGCGTTTTTGTATGGAGCTGATTTCAGATTCATAGTTTATCACGGCGTCCTCTTAATTAAGATGTTGCCACATAAAAAACAGTTTTGGCATTGTTAATTTATTAGATCGATGTTAAAATTTTCGTATCCGGTGTATCAAACAAAACATCTCATCATAATATGCTGACTCAGCTAACGACTACTTTGAAGATAGCAATAGTTTGTTTTTTGTAATATTCCAAATAACATTTTCTGGCCAAAAATAAATTATCCAGTCCTTCATGACAGCTCGACATGTGTGAGAAAAGTCAAGTGTGAGCGACTTATGAGTGACTGGCGCAAAACAGTTCCCTTAACGACGGCGGACGCAACGCCCACCTTCGTGCTGACACGTAAGTAACCAAATTAACTGTGGAAACGGTTAGTGTTACAAATCATTTAGGATGGTAAGGATTTCAAGTTTAATAATCGGTGTACATGGAGAAAAAAGATCTTCCAAAATACGATAAAAAGGATTTGTGATTCAGAAGGAAAACTAAGGTAAAACAAAGAAGGAATCGGTTTTGATTTGTAAGACACAGAAGGAAAATGAGTTTTTTTTTCTCAGTGTACTACTGAATTGATGGATAATATCTCTGCTCAAATTACTTAGTTAAATGTGTTTTAAACAGGATAGTAAAATTATAACTTTGCGATCAGTTAGCTCACCCAATTTCATGAAAACTACGTGATTTTTTTATGATATTGAAATAAATATTACACGAAGAAAACTTATGGTCAATTTGGATATCAGTTAAGTGTTAGATTTAATATTCGCAACGGCAACTCTTAATAAAAGCAACGATTCGCAGTTGCAAATACAAACAAACAAACATCGTCGTACAGTGTATGCAGGTATAAGTGTAAAGATATCAAGATCCAATTAGGAAATTCATTTTTTTACAAGTATTTTAATCTTAAAGTATTTACTTAATTAAGACCACTACAAAAACTAGAGTAGGTACACATTTTAAAACACATTACATAGACCTAGCGGCAATGATACAAAATAACGTCACACATTCATGTCACAACGTGAAGTATACCTACCTATAGTAGTCTTCTTTGCAGTAAATATTTCCATCCCTCGAAAAACAAGTAAGCTCGGAGTCCAGGGGAAGACGACACTCGCAGCAGCGGAGGCAGGGTCCGTGCCACTGACGATCTACCGCTAGTAGGTAATACCTGCACAAAAACAACACGTCAATACGTCAAAGCATCTCTTGGCATTGTATCAAGCTAGGTGGTATGGCATATCAAGTACTCGCCTAAGAATCTGTCGCCAAGCACCTATCGGTGTGTTCTGGCAGCCCCATTTGAGAGCCACTTCTTAATCCAGGTGTAGCATGGCGCCACCTTCGACCACATCGTCGCTTAACATCAGGTCTCTTGTAGTCAAACGCATCCCTGTATGAAGTAAAAAAAGGACGCTGTAAAAAAGTTTCATCATCATTATCAGCGTATTACGTTTCCACAGCTGGGAGTCCCAGAGTATGGGCCGTGATCTACCACGCTGGCCCTGTGCAGGTTTGTAAAAGTCGCCGCATACTCTTGAATGTTGTGGTTCTTGGAATACCGGTTTCCTCACGATGTTTTTCTTCACCTTTATGAGCGATGACAAATCCACACGTAACTTATTAAAGTCATACGGCTGAGATGGTGTATGAACTCGGTATCAGCGCTTTGCAAGAAAAAGGATGTGCTATTGATCGGATTTGGATGAAATTTTGAATGGAGGTAGCTTTGGTTTAACACATAGGCTACTTTTTATCCCGGAAACCTTTCTTGCGGGATAACGGGAAAACACGATTGAAACAGCTAGTAATTAGTAAAATTGTAATTGCAAGATTGGGGTTAACTTTTGAAAACTTTTGAAACTGACCTGTCCTGGATTCTGCCTCCGCATCCCGCGCACTCGTCTGGGGTAGCAGGAGACCCCTCTGAACTCTGCCGTTCCTTTAGCATGGCGTCCTGATTCGTCCTGCTATCGGAATCGGACTCTCTATCTCAAATAACAAGGTCCAATTCCCGGGGAGCCTCCGTATCGCCATTGCCGTTCGGGAGAGCCATTTCGTGGCTTTCTTCTGTTTGCTGTTTGGAATCAATTTTGGAAGCCGTTGCGATACCTGTTGGATATATATCTATTATATCAGATGACCCGGTCGCTTCGTAACACCTCGCAATACCCATAAAACCACTTGGATTTTGCAGTTTTTCCTTTAGGTTTATCTTAGTTGCTTTCCCCATAAACCACAGGGTAGATACAGAATACAGATGTGTAGATGTTCAGATGTACTTAATTCAAGCTAAACCGGGCTGACACCGTGCTCGTTTGTAACTACTCCAAACACTTCTAGTTGCTACGAGTGTTTAGGCAACTACCCTCGACGACAATTCCCTATTACGTTTAGAATTTAAATACACGTACGGCCCAGCATCCTTTAGGCCGCACATTTAACTTGGAAAACTAGTTTATGCACTGTTTGCCACACTTTGCTCACTCGAAAATGAAAATGTTTTCTTATAGTATTTTATTCGGCTGTTTCCATATGTAAGTAGTTTAACTAAGAGCCAGCTTTTTAAAATTCACAACTCATCAACGAAGCTCAAGTATTCCCACCACAATATTGATAGATATTACTTACCTACATATTAAACTGAAACAGGGGCCTTTCCTCCGATAGAGGAACGGCCCGTATTCATACCTCCCATGAATACTAGCATAGCAATATAAAATCGAATAAATTTAAATAGCAAACAATATTATAAAGTTTATCCATACAAAAGCAGCTTACTTAGCATATCATTTATTATTCTCAAGACGTTCACAAATCAGCAACTGTATACAATGGCCCGACTATATGATTCTATGGAAGTTGTATGGAGCAGTCTTTTATTTCAAGAGAGACAATGGATTGCTTTCGATTCGAATATCTTGTTTAATTTTATTGTATCTTTTTTCTTAACTTGGACCTATTTTATGTGTTTATGTCTACATCTTTGATTTTTACGTTTGTTAATCATTCACAATCTTCTGAAATGTTATTTTTTAAATGTCCTGTGTAATATTTTATTTAACTAGTCAGTTCATTTTATGTCTAAATTTAGCATTAGATATCAAAGTTTTGGTTTCCAGAACCCTGAGCGCAGAAAAATATGTATCTATTATTACCTATTGGCATGCTTGCGGAACTATGTGCGCTATTAGTGATTTATAATAGCGTCGATCAACGATACTGCTCTGCATGATGCCGCGTGTGAATAGCGGTCAGAGCAAGATGCAATTCACGAGTCGAAAGTGAGCGCTTATGCTATTATAGCTACTTTACCTACATTACCTACATTACCTACATACAAGTACTTGCTTAATATTCTTGAGTAAGCAAAAGACTGCACCGAGTTTCTGATGAGTTCGTAGTCTTAACATGAAACATGTAAGAAGGTAAACAAGCTTTCAGCTTTTGGCTTATATAACTACACCGTACTTATAAAGCAATGTTGAAATTGCCAAATAAGATCAAGCAAGTAAATGGAGACTGCGGCTTAGCAAACATAGTGTAGGAAGCCCTGCGGCAAGATGGAGCGACGACTTGCGCCGAGTGGAGAAGAACCGAAAACCGGGCTCAGTGACGTATCTTGGGAGAGGCCTATGTGCAGCAGTTGCCTGATACAGGTTGATGATGATGATGATGATTAGCAAATCACTACTTATTATAAAACAAAGTCCTCCGCGCCGCGTCTGTCTGTCTGTCTGTCTGTCTGTTCGCGATAAACTCAAAAACTACTGCACCGATTTTCATGCCGTTTTCACCAATAGATAGAGTGGTTCTCGAGGAAGGTTTTAGGATATAATTTGTCATGTTTTTGTATACATTGGCTAAAATTTAACGATATTTGTTGGAGGAGTCGGAAAAAATAAGCCGTCTGGGAGCTTTCAACGAAAACGCTGCCTTTGAGATATAACAAAATGATGTATGGTGGAATTGTGTATCTTATGTAGGTCTACAAAAAAGTCCGCGATGGCATATGTCTATCTCTTAAGGATAACATACTATATCTACTTTTTTACATTTTAAAAGTTGTTAAAAATGCCGACTAAAATCAGACCGTGTTATCCATACTTTTATATTAATCCTTATCCAAATAAATCATTTCGTGTTCAAGATTGTTCCAATACCTGTAGATTACTTTTTGAATTGTTGAAATCGGACATTCCATCCAAAAGATATTACGAAATTAAAATGTCAATCCAATGGAAAATAAAATCACCGTGCCGCCCGCGCCCCGCCCCGCCATCCATGGCCATGCAGCGGGAAACGCGGCGAGCACCGAAGTGCGGGAATAATTTTGGAGTATACAGAATATAACTATACGCTTTCACGTCTAAACTACTGAACTGATTGAAATGAAATTTGGTACATAGATAGTTTGAACCCTGGGGAAGGACATAGGATACTTTTTATCGCGATAAACTGTAGCCCACGCGGGTGAAACCGCGGGGAACAGCTAGTTAATAAATAAAACAAAGCCAATCCAATGCGGTCAATTGTATTCCTTGCTACTAATTCGTTGACCTTTAACGATGTTAACGTTAATTAGCAGTTGCGACGTTGAATATTATCCTAAGACGTCCCAATACCTACTACAGATTATTGAATAGTAGGCGTCAATAGGTGGAAAATGAATAGGTTTCGCAAACAATACCAATACAGGCAGCAATATCAGACCCAGACTGTCGCTTAGTTCAAAATTCACAGTCGACAAGTTCAAAGTTCACGAATAGACAATAAAATAACAGTACAGATACTAAGTTAAACGAGTTCCTTTTACTTCATAGTGCCATAACTATTCAGTTTCAGGTACATGTAGATATTTACCATATTTATGCTGTATTCATTAGTAACTTCTAAGAATTGTGATGAAGCTCAATTCTCCGTATCTTATCAAGAACAAAACAACGATTTTTGTTATCAAATACGTTGGAACCACAAATAATACATCATTTTATGGCGCCCGTTAGGTTTGATAAGGCTTAAAAAGCGATGGTTTTATTATAGGAGAGTAATAAAACTAAACTGGTTGGTTCGTTAGGAAAGCCGCGTTTTACATTTGTCGTAAACCTGGACGATAGACGCGAGTTGCGTGGCAACTCTTACTCTAACTTCATTACTCCTATGGAGCTTATGTCAAATTTCCAGTAGGGTAAACCGTGGATAGATCGGTAATTGGGAACGGCCGTTTTAGTCTTGTGAGTTGCGAAAAATTAAAATTATGAACAGCTCTAGTCCACACTTACACTCAATTAATCCGTAGGTACAATTGATTCAAGACAACACTTTATTTCATTACATTTTTTTACATCGTGTTGAAACCGTGGTCGTTGCATTTTCAAGTGCTCGCCTGGCTAACTACCTCAAGTTAAGAGTCTGTCGCCAAGACCTATCGGTATGTCTATCGGCACTTCTGGCAGCCAGGTGTTGCGTGGCGCTATCTTCTTGTGCAACTTGTGGTCAAATGCTAACATGTAAAAAGCAAAAAATAATAATTCTGAAATTTTAGGGTGTAATACCATTGACCTTTCATGAATTCTAAGAAATCGTTTCTGATTTTTCTTTTTAGGATAGATACGTTCATTCAATTTAGTAAGTATATTGCTTAGTATAATAGGTACTTTATTGCGGGGGATGGTTACAGGTAGATCTCCACTAATTGACCTTTCTGCTTCTACACTATAGGTATTATTTACTGCCAATTTAATATATTATGAGTGATATGACACCATCTGCACCTATTCTAATTAGTTTAGTATTAGTTTTATTACAGAGATATTTAGTTATTGAGGTACCTAATTAACAGCACACGCTAGGTACCTATAAATATCTTATCTATATCTTATATACATATACATATTATTATCTACATCTGAGTGATGAATATCACACAAGGATAGGTAGGTGTATAACTAAACTAAATAACTTTTATTTTGTTATGCCATAATCTTTTAGGTATTAACTAATTATTATGCGAGTTCATCAGTGAGTCATTATACTGTGCCCGATATTTTCAGTTTTTGTTAATTTATACCCAGGAAAGACGTAGCAAACGTCCTAAGTAGACTAACCTAAGCTAAATATAAATAGAAGGTTCATTATCATTATCAGCCTTTCACGTTCCCACTGCTGGGACTCTGGCCTTCTCTCAGAGAGAGAGTATGGGCTGTAATCTACCACGCTGGCCCAGTGCGGGTTGGTAGATGTCGCATGCCCTTGAATGTTGCAGTTTTTGGGCATGCCGGTTTCCTCACGATGTTATCCTTCGCCGTTTTGAGCGATGGCAAATCAGCACATAACTTAGGTGCGGGGCCGAGAGGATTCGAACTCGGTGTCGGCGTTTTGTAAGTCGCACGCCTAACCGTTCGGCCACCATCGCTCTAATAATAGAAGGTTAGCTGTTAATAATACCTATTGCACGTGTTTACAACTATCGGCACCATTGAGTACCAGCAAAAATAAAGAGAAACATGTCGTTATCGATATGGCGACCGTTAATTAGTCATTTCCTATTGTTTTCAAAGCGTCGATAAAAGTTATAAAATAACGATGTAATTAAATCATACTTTATGGACATTGATAAAATTTTATCAACTTTCATTTCCTTATTTTACTTATTTCACCTTATTTATTTGACTTTTTTACAATTCGATTGCCGCCAAAAAAGTCATTTATTTTACATATTTAACAGATACAGAAGTATTTTTTTTTTAGTTAAAAAGGGTTTTTTTAATTGATCACATGTCAATGTAACTAAAGCAGGACCTAAGACATGCCTACATAATATTATATGTTTCGTAGATTGACATAATAATTGTGCTTGTTTGCTATATCATCGCCAACATACAACAAATGTTTTTAAAACTGAGCATAACCCTAATGATAAATCGATCAGAGACAGATTATGAGTAATATCACGAAACGTACCTACTGTCGAGGTTGAGTTATTACGATAAATGTCGATAAGTTTCTAAATTCTATTCTTTACTTGTCGAGTTTTTTTGGCAATGGCAAAAAATTTGACCACCGTATCAAAAAGACCTATAATAGGTAGGTACCTACTACGGTGTATGAAACAGCTAATAAAAGCCTCATTAAATGTCTAATGTCTAAAGATGATCACAGAAACTAAGTTTGTCATGATGTTAGTAAATGTGTATAGGTGTGTTTGCCTTAACAGTTATTAACCCTGTTAAGTAGGTAGCAATAATTTTTAACAAAAAAAAAAACAACTTGAGGTTTCCCTCGATTTTTCTGGAATGCCGTCATCAGATCCTGGTTTTCTTACCATGGTGATTTCTTTCTAACAAAAAAGACTCATCGAAAAAGTTATCCGCGAACACACATTACAATTAAAATATATATGTAATACATATTATGTATACGGTCGAATTAAAACAAAAGTAAATACGCCAGAAAAGAAGATTAGATTCAAATTACAAAATTGTTCTCATTCATTCATTTCAAGTCATTTATTCCATTACAAATAAATTTCATAGTGGAAATTAATTCACTTCAAATTGTAGTTACAGTATCACCGTGTAATTTCCTTGCAATGGAAATGAAAAGCAGTTTTTCACATTATAACCTCGTCGCGTTTAACTCGGGCGAGTCGGATAAAATGATCTGTTAAATGCATTCGTAGTAAAATCCAACAGGTAATATTGATACAACCGTGATTCGAGAATTGAAAGTATCAATATTTTGCTTTGCTTGATATTTTTATTTGAGTTCTATAAAATCAAAGTCTAAAGCTTTGCAGAATATATTATTACATAATTATATAAAGAATATATTAAAACTATTAAATTTTTAAAAGATATAAAAAATGAAGGCATAAAAACGCACAAGATTTTTGGATTATATTGAAACACACTGTATACGCAATTACTATTTGGGTTTTTTAATAGTAATAGGTAACCATCGTGCCCATAGACTGTCGGCGACGTCATAGCCGGCTCTGAAAAAGCTGCGATTTGAACACATTGCAAGCAGGTTGGGAAGATCCTGGGTAAGTGCCGAGAGACGATAGCTAAACAAAATAACAAGAATATTATTTAACGTTTAATAATAAACTAAGAACCGTATAATAACCGTAGTAAGATTCGCTCACAAATTCTCTAAATGATCAAAGAATACAGCAAATTGTAACTGCAGCGGTTTTGCGACTGAGGGTTCGGCGGCCGCCCTTAGTAGTAAGGGGCCACCCTTCCTACCTCCGCTCCGGTGGGGCGGCTTTCCTTGAAACGCGAGACTGCGCCGATTTGGCAAGATGTCCTGGCAACGGGTTTCTGGCTTTATTCCGTCTGGCCTACCCTTAATTATGTTGTTATTATCGAGTTGAACGAGGACCGTGAATAGTTTTTGCAAAGGAATATGAAAATACGAGGGAAATAAAAACGACTTTTTACTAATTAGAAATGTTAAAGTTACAAACGAGAATTATCAAAGATGAATTTCTTTGTTTCATAGATAAAACTACTACGATTTCAAGTTTTCATCTCAACTTTTTACAGTTGGACATTTATCTCTTGAAAAATATGGTAGGCGGAAAGTTTAATTGTGCTTGTTTTCATTCAAGAAAATAAATTTATCCAGCACGACCTAGACCTGCATAAGTTAACAATGACTGAATTATCGGAATCACTACTATTGTAAGGATCGGGGCGAAACATCCTTTTCGATAAAGAGATCCTGGAGAAATTCTTAGGTGCAATTTTAGCGCATATTGTTAATATAATTAAAAAAACAAAAACGTGCACGAGGCTGTCACAATTAACTCTGATACTACATCTGCTACAGACTGTAAAAAGAATAAAAAGCTTAAATGCATTATTATTGTTACGAGATTGGGCATCGCGTGAGAAACTGTCAGAAGTGGTACAAAGACGGCAATCGCCCAAAAAAAGCAATCCTCCAGCCGTACCTTCAACTTCTAAGTATTTGCCAACATAATCACACACGTTTTTTAATCGATCGTTACTCCGCGAATTAGTGATAATGGCGCCACGAGCCAAATGATAAACTGGCCTGATTTGTTACAAAATTCTCAACATTTTGCATAAATTGTAGCTAGTGCTAGCTAGTGCTAATGGCAACGCGATAGGTGGGACACGTAAAAGTTTTGAATAAACGAGATAAAAGCTCGAACACGAGTTCTTCTACAAGACTTTAAGCAAACTTCGAGTAAGTAGCAGCTTTACATAGATGCCGATAGCATTACCTATTTGTTATCCTACTAATATTATTAACATGATATGAATGAAAGGGGAGTGACTGAAGCGATAACGGCTGATAGGGGAGAGTGGAAGAAGAGTACATGCTGCGCCGACCCCAAATAGATGGGACCAGGGCAAGAAGAAGAAGATTATTAACATGAAAGTTTGTGAATATGGATGTATGTATGTTTGTTACTCTTTCACGCATAAACTTATTGAACGGATTTGAGTGAAATTTGGAATGGAGGACTGGAGGTAGCTTATACCCTGGATTAAAACATAGGCTACTTTTATTCTGGAAAAAAAATTGGTTGTCTGTAAAGTCGGTTTACTGACGATAGTTGAACGTGACAACGTCGATTGGCCGATTGTGCTTCTTTGTCGCTCGTTCCGCGCTCTCGCTTGCACTTCAAGCCTTACATGGAACGCCTCAGAGCGAGGTAACGCCGCATGAGTCATGTTTTTTCGTGCGTGCAGCCGGCTCTATCGAATTATAAGACGTTGTCACGTCAAAAGGTCCTGTGGGATAACGGGAACACGCGGGGCTCAGCCAGTTCGACTATAAAGCGAGGAATATCATTATGCCGATTGACATTGCTCACGTTTGAGACGTCTCACAAAGGTAAGAGAATGTGGGTGTCCACAACAAACTGACTTTAACTGACGTAGCGTGTGTCGCGCATTACATGCCAGAACAACAGTCTGATATACTTAATATCAGTTGGATAAAATTGACAAGTGATTTTGTACTTAGATTTGCATTTTTGTGATAATTTGTACCTAGTGTATTTTCTAACAAACCTTTTTGTAGTGTTCTAGGATAAGTAGTTCGTACGACATGCTTAGGTATGGACGGCTTAAGTACCACCACTTTTTAAATTTTAAAAACCAGTTATCGTGATTCGGGAAAAAACGGATAGTGGTGTCGCATCTTTTGGAGGCTTTTCTGAGGATTTTCTGGTCTTTTTAATTGTGGTTCTAAACCACTGCAACGATTTCTACGTAAAAAAGTAGGTAGTGATTGTAACTGAAAGCTATTCTAAAAACCCGTTCCTCTAGCGATCGCAGTGATCCCTTTTATGGGGTTTACTGACTGTCAATTAAGTCAGTTTCCACAATTGATTATTTTGGAAGTACGTAATATAAGGAAATATCATAATGGTAAGTAAAATAAGTAACATGGTACGTTTTTGTTAAAATTGTACTTTAATAAGTGTTATAAAAATGATAATCTTGACATCTCGAGATAACGCACGACCCATCTCTGGTTTATTTCATGTGCGTCCGACATGGACAGTCCGGTGCAAAGGACACTAGCTATCGCCGTCAACGTTGACGGCGGACTGACAATGAACACGAAGTGACGAGACGACGAGTGGAGCGGCCTACGTTGCCCCCCGACAGTGTTGCCTATGCTACGGCAATTACCGAGTTCTCGGCTTTCAGGACAAAAAATCACAAAATACACGGCCTACCGCCGCAACCCTGTGGCCGTAGCAGATTCTATGACTTTCGCAAACTCTACGGTAATTAATTAATTTATCAGTTGGCATGCTCAATGTACTTAAAAATTAGGAAAAAACATTTATTGAATAAAAACGAAGATAAAAAAGTTGGTAGAAAATATTCAAGATTTGTATCGGGAATAAAAAGATTAAATAAAATTTAAAGCTGTTAAAAAAATTTAAATTGTTACTGAATCAAATAGAGAAAATTTGCTCACATTAGCCAAATGGCGCTGTTTACAGGTTTTTTGTGACACGGCTCACCGTGGGACTTTTTCTATATACATAATAAACTACACATCCGCCTAAAATTTTCATTGGCAACACTGTCCTCGATCAAAGATCACGATTATATTTGTTACTTGACAGCGATCAACGGTTATAGATCGATGATGATCGTCAGCGATCGATCTGCCATGCCTCTATGAGGGAATTTGCGCGTAGTTGAGCCCATAACATTGCCAATCATTCATTCAACAGAGATGAGCGAAGCGGTCCACATGTCTCGGATCAGATAAATATGTACGATGGCTGCCGGATTCAGAACAAAATTAACATTTAAAATTTAAAATTGTACCATAATAATGCTGTTGTTAGATAAAGCAAGGTGTACTATAATTATGCATTATAGGTATTATAATCGTATATTATGATGTATTTGAGTAGATATCAAATTTGGGAAGAACCTACTATAAACGCTAAAGTGATTTAGTTTTTAGTTTTTTTTAACGCTTTGTTATTTGCTAATTCTAATCCATGTGTATAGTGGTTCCCTGTAACTAATATTAAAAATAAGTATTAATAATTATTTAACATAACTAGGTACTAAATAGGTAGGTAGCTAAAATGTATTCTATGTATTTATAATATTCGAGTCGATTCGAATCGAGGCAGTCGCGTGGTAGACCAATAATAATATAATTGATCACACAATTATCGTCCTTATCGTATACGATTATGCGAGCCCCTATCAATATTGATTGAGTAGAGCAGCCATAAATAGCTCTAAACAACTACACTGAAAAAAAAATCGACTTTCCTTCCGAGTCTTACCTTCCAAGACCGATTCCTTCCCTTTTTACTTAAGATTTCTTTTTGAAGAACAAATCTCTTTTGACTCAGAAGGAAAACGGTATTTCGCTCTAAAAAACTTAGCTCTGCCGCGCACAGATCGGCGTGCGTGCATGGCCTACATGTGCATTCAAAAGTTATCGAACATAATCAATTTTCCTAAGATGTACCAGATCAGCATATTCGAGGCTAAGTAGAGAAAAAGAAAAAAATCACCTTGTCCAGCGTCCAACCTTTATGCTGACGGTACCAACCACCATCATCCTATATTATGTAAAAATGTAGATCGCTGATGTCAATAAGTGTTATACTACTCAAAACAATTATTTGGTCGCCATTGAATGATGTCTACGATATTTAAAGTGTGCAGTCTCGTGCTTAGCAGTACATATTACCTACCTAACACTCAGTGTTAATTTATTTCACTTTTTTTCTATAAGACACTTTTGTCTGATTAACAACATACGCAATCCATTGTAATTATTTACCTCTTAGAAAACTGTACGTATGGAATATGTACCATTTTTGAAATTCAAAATTAAAATAATACTCTAACTTTCCTTACCGGACTAGTCGAAAATGTCAGATAGAAGTCATATAAAAACATTTAAGTATGTACTGAACAATACAATCACACATAAGGTAAATTAACGCACACTCGAATAAAATTAATGTAAATAAGTATCAAACACTACAAGCATTCGTGCAAACTTCACCAAATAAAGTGTGCGAACCTCCAAATCACCGTACAAAAAGTGCAAACAAATACATCAATAAGCATGTTGTAACCAAAGGAAAACACAACAAGGATAAAATACATAGTAAACTACCGAAACTTTAAAGTTAACGCATCGTTTTACATAGTTGATCCGCGCCGAAAAATATAGCCGTGTTCCAATTCACCGGTGAAAAGCTTTATAGAACGGCGGGCGACTTATATATTATTTTACTCCTGTAGCAACTTATTACGTGCAGTGGACGTGCCGGACTATTCCCAAACATTCCGACTGCGACGGATCTGCCTCGATCTATTGCCATTGCAATGAAAGAGATGGAGGAAT
This sequence comes from Opisthograptis luteolata, assembly GCA_931315375.2. Lineage (NCBI taxonomy): Eukaryota > Metazoa > Arthropoda > Insecta > Lepidoptera > Geometridae > Opisthograptis > Opisthograptis luteolata. The sequence continues at coordinate 11,801,539 of OV928033.1, forward strand.
GAAACTTTTCTAATTATTATTTGTTGTTATGTTCATGCTATTTTTGAACCGTAATCAAAAATGCGTACCATAGGTCAAAAGTAAAAATCTCTAGGCAGCAGTGTGAATTTAAGCTGTTTTATCATATTTATTTTCCTAGGAAGGTTTAAAGTACCTAGGTATTTTACTTGACAAGTAAGTCGGTATTTAGTAGCCTATAATATCATGACACTTCTAGGGCGTCTAATTCTCTGTTTGATGACATGTAGTACCTACCTATTTCTGCCGTAAGGTTAGAGCTTAGAACTCAAGATATACCTAATGTTCACCGGAATTGAGCCCCACTAGCAACTTGAATTACTGAGCGTTCTGTAGATAGTGTTTAGCATTCAACATTAGTTGCACACGTATCTAGATAAATTAAAATCAGTTTCATACTCTATCACTCACTGTTCTACACAACTTCAAAAGATATTTTTATACTTCTCTTAACTTTCACATTGTCCACGCACTTCTCTAGGTATTTTAACATTTTACTTACCATTTAAACTGACCGACAGCTATTTGATAAAATCTCTTCAGCGTCTACATTTATCTAGATGCCAAATATTTAGCTAAAATTTGTTTTGATTATTTTTTAAACACAAACATGCTATTTATTCCAACTCAAACAGCTCTATGTCAACTTAATATTTTTTAATACAGATTTAATACTAAAAAAATAAAAAATACTTCCCACAAATCTACGAACAGCAAACACTTATCATACCATCATAAAATATTTACCTCCTAAATTCCTAGCAAGAACTGGTAGCGTCGCGCGGTCAACTAGTTACTACGCTGTCAACAGTTTACAATACGCATTCAACTGTTGGACATCAGAACGCGGCACTGTTCAAGCTCGGCGGACATCTGAGGGGCAAAGCGTGACTGCGGTGTCGCCACGCCTACACACGAAACTCGCGAATAAGAACACAGCGTCCACCGAACGTGGCATGACGCGGATAGCTTTGCCGCTCGACTATCCCTTTCCATTACCAAAATATCTGGTCACGGAGAGAGCGAGATGGCGGATTGTGGTTACGACATACCGCATACAAAATTGATCGTCAGAGAACAGCAACTGTTCGTTACGACTAACTGTTCTGTTCGCGCCTATCAACTAATTTTATACTTTAAGAGCGATTGAACCATAATATTTATTGACTTCCAAGAAAAGTTTACTTAACTTCAAAAACACTTGAGACACAAGTTAATTTGCTGTGAGAATCGATTATTTTGAACGATGTCCTCAACTTGATAGCGAAAAGTTTCGGTAAACATTCGACATCACTTGTTTTCCTATCTGTACGTGGCGCCTCGTCATTACATCCGCGCCCAATACCCGCTGATTTACATTGAACCAGTATTCGAATCCAGCGTCACTGGATTCCAGTCAACTGCTTGATTGGAATTGGATTGGTTTATTTTTTTAAGCGTAAAAATATAGGGCAATTAGGATGTTCTAGTGTCGTGCTACTTGCTCTACTCGACAGTTAGGTATGTCAGAATATTTTAGGCTTTAATCAATGGTGATTATGAAACATTTTTATTCTATTATTCTGCAATAGTTGGTATAATTAGCTAAAAATATCTAAAATTAAAAAAAGCTTTTTTACGTTCCTGTCAAAGGGAAGAGATTTAAAGGCTTCAGTTACCTCTGCAAATATTATATGTGCTCGTAGTACACCAGTACGAGTTTTCATAGTTTTCGTTTCCTTTCATTGTAGGTACATTTTCTTTAGCGCCCCTTACGGAAACTCGGAGGAACTAAAATCGGCAGTGGGTACGAGTTATTTTAAATCGTAGTAGGTGTATAGGTATTAAATTCGAACACAATTTTCAGGTTACGTTTTGCATCTACGAGATGCCACTTTGACGAGTTAGCTGCAATACATTTTTATTATGACAAGAATACTGACTCCTATTTGAGACACCAATACGTTGCAATTCAACGTGGCAATTGCTGCTCGTATTCTTGTATGGTAGGTATATATGTAGGTACTCTTCCCTCCACTAAAGGTTTAATAATATGTACCTAGATTAGTTATTTTTATTTTTTAATAATCAGCCATACATATTTCATTTTAAACCAAGATTATTTAATAAGCTACACGATAAAAATATCAAACACAATACACTTAGAAATTTGGTAAACCTCCAGAAGACGGTAAGGTGCCCAAAATGCTGGCAGCATTGCCTCGTTGTGGCAATGCTAATTTTTAGACCAAAATATGAGCCAGCATTTTGGTCACCTGTCGCGTCAAATATATAGAAGCTTTGCCAAGTCGTTAAATTGTGTAGTATGGCAGGTAAATTTATTTCATTTTTTAAGGTTTAGTTTTTATTTTTATTTAAGTATTAAGTTTATTATTAAGGATAATTAAATATTGAAGAAGAAATATTCTAGAAAAATGTTTTAAGAAATACCGCTTATCAGTTCACTTATTAAATATCGTATGAGGTAGGTACACGATTCACACCACTGATCTCGTTAATGGAAAGGCGTGTCTGTATTAAAGAAATGTGATAAAACAATTACTTAATTACGGTTTCCAGTCATAAAACTCTCCGCACTTATTAACAGCGGGTTAATGTTGCATACATATATTTATTAACAAAACCGCGAATTAAACTAAGCATGTTGTAAAATCAGGACTTATATTATTAACATCACATCACAGTTGTTCTGTGAATTCTGTTACTGTGGAAAAAAGCTACACATTGTCATCGCCGACAGATGCCGACGACAGATTTATAATAACTAGGAATTACAGACAGACATAAAGACGACCAGATAGAACATGAGAACATCGTGGAGATTAATTAATTAGACTTACCTTTTATGAACATTCACACACATATATATATATACACACACACACACACACAAACTTTCCCATTTATAATAGGTATTAGTAGGATCTAAATCATTATATAAAGGCTTAAAATAATATCGATTGATTAGGTTCATCGTTGCTTCCTTTGGCTTTAAAATCACAAATCTTTTCGTTTATTGACTGTAATGCAATATAATGCAAACCAAGTATACCTACCTCTACCGCTGATTATTATCTATAGATATTTTTAAACATTATCTCTCAGATACATAATATAGGTACATTAATATCTAGGTACCTATAATTTTTAGATACGTACCGAGATAGATACAGTAATAGTTAAAAAAACATAAATTGTGTAAGTAATATTTCTTTGTTACTAAAAGATAATATGTATTGAGTCAGACTGATTAAAAAGAGGGTCACGAGAAAATCGCTTCAAAAAATTAGCCTACCTAATCTTAAACTAAGTACTTAGGTATTTTAAAAATATCACAGGAAGTGATAGCAGTTGTTAATAAATTTTTTAAGAGTGCCATTTATCAAATTTTCCTCATCCTAACATTTTGCTTATCAAACTGCTCTGCCATGTGTAGGTAGGTAGGTGCAGCGTGTTTATAATTAGAAGCTGCTTCTTTCATCTCGTTATACAGCGACAATTACATCTGTGATGATAGATGTTGTCACTTCTAACACAAAGATGTTATTAAAATCCAGCACACAAAAATATTCAAAAGAGTAGGTACATACTTACAAGCTTGAACATATAATTATTTATTTTATCGCATACAAAAGTATCTAATGTCCTCCCCAGGGTTCAATCCATCTCCATACCATAATGAAAGTCGGTGAAAACTCGTTTTTTTAAATTGCGATTTCCGTTCCTATAGGATCAGTAAGTCCTTAATAGTAGCTAAAAATCACCATACACAGAGGTGAGCCTATTTCTGCAAAGCTATATATTCGTATATGGCCAAAATACCTATAATATCCTACACAATACAAATACAACATAATTATAATGGAAAACTTACTAAGGTCTGCAAATAGGAACTTTTTAAGACACCTCAGGTTTGCTGACGACATCGTCCTGCTCTAGGAAAATCCTAAACGATCTACAGCAGGCCTGTACAAAAGTTGTATTAGACATAAAGCTCAACAAAACAAAAGCTATGAGTAATTAGCACACCCATTTTGATAACAACACAGCGTACGTAACATTAATTTCGAGACCGTCTACAAAAAAAAACACGAAATAATAAAAATATTAATTCGATACCAAGATAAAACACGATAAGGTTTTACTTGGAAATAACTCGTATTTTCCAGTAAGCTTAACGCAGCGTGGTAGCTGAGAAAATGGTTCCGACAATTTAGATATAAGATCAGTCTTTGAAGTTACTTCTTAGAATCGTTATTCTCGCAATATCACTCTGGTTTCTCTGTTAATCAAACATTTATATTGAGCTTATTGAAGGGTTTTTTTTTTTTTTTTTTTTTTATTTGATAAAGTTTTCCACTACAAGCTCGAGGCCCGTACTTTTGTCAACACATTTTCTTATAATATAATTAAGTTTTTCCGCGTTTAAATATAATTATATTATACTATAAGCTAATTTAAAAAACTAAGAGGTTGTGCACATTGGGATATGGAAACATGAACATTATACAATTAAAACATGCAAAAAAAAAAACATTTTAACAATTATTAGTTACGGGATAACAACTAAAACAGACCAGACCCCACAAGCAGCACCCGTTCACGAGTTGACGCATGTGCCAGCCATCGCTCTCCTCGACCATATTAGAGGGAAGAGGGCGACCCGACACACGACGCCGCTGCAAGCAAAGTCACTTTCGTGAGCATGACTGCTTTAGTTGTTTACAGAAGATGGTTAGAATAGAGAAGGAAAGGGAGAGCTAAAATATACAACTTATAACGACTTATATACATTTTACAATTATTCATTTTACAATTAAGACATGCAGAAGAGGGAAAGTCAAAGGAAGGTTTAAGGGGGACTGCCAGCCGTGGTTCTCGCGGTCTCCAATCTCGCGAGTGCCTGAACAACTTTTTCGTTTCGGTGTTTAATAGCATTCTCGAGGTTGTAGTCCACGATCCTTTGCGTTGTTGCTGCCGCTGCTCGCTTCACGAACCTGCCTATCGCGTCGTCACTGTCATCTGTATAGTAAATGCAGCTGACAGTGTGTCGCGACACTGCTACTACCGCATGCGGTACGCTGTCGTGAAGCTCCAGCTTTTTCGCTCTGGTCTGGAGGATGATAACCGACTCGTACGTAAGTCCCTGAGCTTCATGAATGGTTAGGATGCGCGATCCTTCACCACTCCCGTATCCCTTGCTGGACAGGGATTCCTTTTCCTCTTGGGTGTTAACCAGGAATAAGGTGTTGGGGAGAGTGTTGGGTATTAGGGCATCCTTGTACCCTTTTAGCGTCAAGGAACGTACGCACGGTCTTGATGAGTATATACCGGAGTATATCTCACCGAGGGCGTATGCTACATCCATCGGGTTCCGGTGCGTGCATAACAACTCCTGGCTGATGGTTGCCACCAGGTTTGGGCGATTGTACCTTAGCTCGAACAGGTTTTCCCGGTCGATATAAGGTAGTTGGTTGAGATCTCCGACAAGGACAACTTCGTTAGCACCTGACAACCGAACCGCCATGACTATGGCCCCAAAGTGGTTCATGAGAGCCTCATCAACCATGAGACGGTTGCATTTGTCTGGCTCCCTGAAACCGTTGACCAAGATTGAGGCCATAGTGCGCACCTTGGTTTTGACCGCGTCTCCTATACGGTGCGCCAGCTTTTCCTTTAGGTCTTTGGCTGCCTCGGTTGTCGTGGTGACTATTACGTCATTGTCCGCATCGAAATTCCCAACAAGCCATGTTGTTTTGCCGCATCCGGGAACTCCGTTCACCCAGTTGATTTTTGGTACCACCCAGCTTTCCGATGCTGCTCCGGGACCAAGAGTCTCTGCGATGGTTTCCGCCATCTTCAAGATCTTGTCATCCAGCATTATCTTCGTGCACCGGGCGGTAACCACTATCGGGTCGTTTGGATGTGTGTCAAATCGTAGTTGGCCTGACCGCTTTGTCTCTTCCTCGTCCAGAACCACAAAGCCACTTGTTGCATTATATGCAGCCATATATTGTCCCGTCATCGTTCCCATTATGACCTGGGAAGTGTCGTTGTTGTATACGGCCGCCTCCGCCTCTTCGAGTCTGACTTTCAGCAGATTGTTATTCTGCTGGAAAGACCGCATGATGTTCTTGCAGGTTATAAGGTTGACCTCCCTGGTCGCTCTTATAACTGCTTGAAACTCAAGGAAGGCATTTATTGCGTGGTCTAAGGGTGTCGACGCTGGTCTGAGATTCGGTCGAATGACCTGCCCCTTATCGGCTCTCGTCCTCTTTTCCTGGGGCTGTTTTGGAGCTGGAGGAGGTTTCTTCAGGAACTTTCCAAGTGCGGCTGCCTGTCTTTCCGCTTCTTGGATCGCGCCCGATTTAATCCCCTGTGTTGCTGTCATGACAGTGTTCAAGAAGCGTCCCAGCCGCGTCGTTGACTCAGCCCTCGCTTCTGGATCACCTCTTTGCTCTTCTTGGGCTTTCTCGGCAGCTGTTTTCTGCTGTAAACGTTCTGAGCCACTTATGGTAGTTATGTCTGTCGAAGTTGCTGAATCGTGTTTCGGCGCTTTGAGGAAGCTCAGGTCTTCCCCTCTGTCCTCATACACTATTACCTCATGATATTCGGAGGCTTTGATGCAGCCGATGCGGTCGGAGACATTGCCTTTCTCGTACTCGACTACCATAGCGTCTACGCTTACTTTACAGGGCGTGTTGCGCACGCCTTGCTCAGCCTCTCCAAGCTTTGTGAGCACTGAACATGCCTGAGCGAAAGGAGTCTTCTCACTCCATTCGAATAGTGCGATCGTTTTGTTTCTTGATCGCACTATTCGACAAAAGTGGTTTGCTACTTCCGTCTCTGGTAACGCGTTAAATGTTTTGCGTTTCATGCTCTTTCTGGTGGTGCTCCCGTTTAGCAGAGCGGCTAAGCCTGGCGATATTGCAACATGTTTTCGGGTTCCCGCGATGCAGAAACTTATACCAAGTTTTTCGGTGTTGTTGTCCATGAAGAGGGCCACGCCTCGAAGTCGTACGCCTGGTTCACCCCTCTCTCCGCACGCCAAGAGTTGCTTTAAGGGCATGCTGCGAGGGATGAGTTTTTCGTTTTGGTGTGTGTCAATGTTGTGTGGGGTTGAGGATGGTGGATTAATCTGGGGTGGGGGTAGGGGAGGGGGAGGGAGATTAGGTTCTGGGGGCTTAAGAGTACTGTTTCTCCTGGCTGCTATGCGAAAGATTTTTTCCACATAGCTCAGGAGAGACGATCTGGTTTTTGGATCAGAGAGTAGGTTGGGGATTTCGTCAAGTAGGAGATTTTGGTTAATTTTTATTTCTAGGTCATGTCGAGCTGCTAGGAAGCGGGGACAGTCAAGGATAATGTGCCACACGGTTTCTCTGACCTCGGGATCGCACTCGCATCCGGGGCTGTCTTTGAGTTTGAACCTGTGCAGGTACTCGGCTATTCCTCCATGTCCTGTCAAAGCTTGCACAACGAAGGGCGAAAACCTTTCTGTCCTCACTATCTGGTATGCTTTGATGACATCCGGGAGGAACTTCTTGGTTATTGCGCCAGTGCTGGAGGTGTCATACCGGTCTTGCCACTTGCGGACCGACTCCTCTCTGATCTTTCTTTTGACGTAAGACAGGGGGATCTTGTCGTAGTCTTGGGCAGAATTACTGAGTGCCGCCGTCTTCGCGAGCTCGTCGGCTCGTTCGTTTCCAGCGGTGCCCACGTGTGCCCTCAACCAGAATAGCCGAACATCTCTCCCTTTTGCCTTTCTGTCTCCAATGTTTTCTTTTATGGCCTTTGCTAGGGGGTGACTCACTTTGGGATTTTTTAGCAGATCGAGCGAAGATCTTGAGTCGCTCAGTATGTTTACCACTGGTTCTCTGCTAGATTTCGCCATTTGAGTCGCCCTATAGAGCGCATAAAGTTCCGATTGGAAGACGGTGCACGAGGGATGAAGACTAAAAGTGGCGTACTCGGACTCTTTTCCCTCCTCCCACCAAGTTGCGGCAGCACCAACTTTGCCCTCTATCTTGCTGCCATCCGTGTAGATTTGGGGGCCGGTTACTTGGTGGGAGTCCAGGGTTTCAAGGTCCGCGTTCTCCAAGAGCTCATATTCCATCGCAACGCTCGCAATCCTAATCGGGAATTAGCACAATTTTATTACAAATACTTTTTTAAACTTATAAAGCTGATCGCGCAGTTGTTATCACCATACGTACCTACCGCACGTGCCGGATTCCAAAAGTGTAGACTTGTACAGTTTTCCGTACTGTACGCCCGCATTATCCCTAATATGTGATATTATAAAATGCGAAAGTAACAGTCTGTCTCGCTTTCACGCCTTAACTAATGCACCAATTTAAATGAAATTTGGTACAGAGATAGTCTAAGTATATTCTGAGAAAGGACAAAGGCTACTTTTTATCGCGATAAACTGTAGCCTACGCGGTTGTAACCACGGGGAACAGCTAGTGTTTTACATGCGGATAGTCAGTGACGCACATCGCGTAAGTGTTGAATGCAGCGCGTATGTTGCCGATAAGTATGCGATCACCAGAATTCAATTAGCCGGACCACCTTACAGTAGCAATTATAGTCTCCAGGTTAGAGTTTCTTTAACAATATCAAGGTGTGTTTGTCCGCTATCCGTTTGAACGAGCACCCTGCACTGAGTAGCACACCCTTCAATTAGCGTCAGTTACTGGTGCATCGCGGCCGAAACGAGTTTCACACATTCCGTGGTATCGCAGTAACCGAAATCATTTAATTGAACAATAACTCCATTGTCTATGCGCAGCTGTGAAGGTAATTTTCAGCTCTTTCAACCGTTCACACAATACTGTTGTTTACTCAAAAAGGATAGATAAAGAATTTATAACATAGCTTCTTTTTAGAAGTGGTATCCAGTTTTTGTTGACGATTGCACGGTCTTTTGAAGATTGGAGTTCTATGTCGTACTTGGCTACAGAGCTTCTAATAACCATTTTATTTATGAAAATAGTTATTAAATCAGTTTAAAAAAAATTTTAGCCCCTTTCCTACCCAATTGTTTGTATAAATCATCATCATCATTATCTGGCTATTACGTTTCCACTTCAGGACTGAAACTCACGACAAATACGAGCCATAATATACCACGCTGGTCCAGTGTAAGTTCAGCAGAGGTCACATGCTTTTGAATATTGTGGCTGGATATGCCGATCAGTCTGCTTTTATTCAATATTTCGAGCTAATCTTCACATGGGTCAGGTGGGGGGTTTGGATTCGAACTTGGTATCGTTACCAACGACTCGTTGGGCGTACCTACATATTCCATGAAAGAATATTGTGTCGTTTGACCTTGTGAAAAATCTAATGCTAATAATCTATAAAAACACATACACATCACCTTCCTTAACATCTGGCACCCCTTCATTACCACGCGGCTAAAACGGGTGAGCGTGGTAACTGGTAACGAGAGACTAGCATCAGCGCTAGCCGTCGCGGCCCCTTTGAAATTGGAGCGCCGCCGTCAGAGCGACGAAGGGCCGTCTGCGACCGTTCACGGCGTCACCCAAACCCTGAAACTGGCACGTGCTGACAGATTCCAACGCCATTCGCTGAAAGTTGATAGTTTCATATATTTCTTATTTTTAGTTACCAGACAAACAGCGAAGCGTCAGCATTCCGTAAATACGCATGATGCGTTTTCCTTCCAGGATAAATCAGCCTTTAAAAGAGTAGACCTTTGCCAGGTTCTGTATTTTCCAATCGCTATAATTTGGATCATCAGTAGTACAAAGTTAATCGCATATTCAAGTCAAACGTGCTTCGCCGCGTCAATCGCTTAAAATCTGCTGGAAGTGGGGTAAACCGCAAGAACATTTTTTGTAAAAGTACATGTGAAAAGTATAATAACCCAGTTTAAGAGAAATCAACACTGCAACAAGTGCAGTCTGCCTATCATTGGATTTTCACCCGTCATTTTCGTTAATTGGACTGTTTCGTTATTTGTTTTTCGCGCGTCACTCTCATTGAATTCACCAGTTTCGTGATACATGAGTTTGGTGTACGTCAGGAAAAAGCATTTTACGCATTTAATGTTTTAAAAAAAAATACGAAAAAATCACACATACCAAACGCTCTCTAAAAACATACACGTTTATGATTGTCGTAAAACATATAATATACCTTTACAATGTTACGGCGCTTCGAGTGTAATCAACCATTTATTAGGATATAGTAACTCCGCCACGATCGAGCATCCATCGTGAGAAAACAGAGTGAAGCGTTCCGAGAAACGTGAAGTTTTAATTTCAGAAATAAAGACGAACGAAATCCCACTTTTATAGGACCTATTGGGGTGTTGTATTTTTACTTTTTTGCTACTTGGAATAATAGACCGGCCGAGTGTCCAATAAAATTGTTTTTTTTTTAATCTCGAGTGTTATGAAGAGGTACCGGCGCGTTTATATCCATCTGAGAAATTCACAGTAGCGGGAGAATAAAAAATCACGACGGATTTACGAGGTGATGTATGGGTTCCGTAGCTTGATTTACAATGGAATAAAATATACGCAGCTAAAAATGTTTTGTCAAGTTCTACGTGATTTGAAATATATATATAAGAAACTGTGCAATACGATTTAAACTTGCCTAAAATCAATTTAGATCAGTAGGCTCGCAAATACCCCACAGTCCTAAATGAACGTCGGACCTTTTGCTTTTGTGGTATTTTAGAGCCGTTCACGTGAGGATTGCAAGAGACAGGTCTCCTCATGCTATCAGGATAGCATGAGGTTCATTCCTTGCAGACGTGGGCCGTTGGTGTGGGACGCAACTACTTTAGCATCGACACGCAAGCGTTCACGTTCAGAATACGCCTGGGATGGGGTAGCGATGATGGCTTAGTGGTAGTGACGACGACTTGCGATCCGTAGAACGTGGGTTCGAATTTTACAATGAGCTTGAGCTTTCGGTAAAGGAGAACATCGTGATGAAACCATAGCTTGGGGTAAGGCATTTTCTAGTGCTCGCCTGACTAGCTACCACGTCAAGTTAAGAATCTGGCGCCAAACACCTAACGGTGTGTTCCGGCAGCCTCACTTGAGAGTTCCCAATCCAGGTGTAGTGACGCCATCTTCGACCACATCATGACCTGTGGTCAAAAGCTGCCCTGTAAGTATTAAAAAATAAACATGCAGCTTTCGACGACACAACATTCAAGGACATGCACCAACCCCCACAGGACCAGCGTGGTAGATTACGGCCCATACTCTATCTCTGAGAGGACTGAGTCCAAGCAGTGGGAACGTTGATGGTGGGTGATGGTCCTTTTAAGGCAATGGTACCTTGGGCCTTGGAGCCACGTCTAGGGGGGAGGGGAGGGGAGGTATCCTCATCATGATCGCTCATCTCATCTCCTTTTAAAGTTTTAATTAATAATATCGTGTCCACAATTGATCACATTGTTACATGAGTTTTGCCGCTAGTTATTTAAATTAAATTTACATACTTTATTTAGGAATACATATTTGTGAAATGAATTTACGCCTGAGTCGAAGTTTTTTTAGTTCGATATCTTAACTTGTTATGTATAGGTATAACTTATTCTTAATTTTATATCCTTAATTCATTACGTCCGGTTGAACGGGACCCTATTTTCAACAAAGAACAAGTGTTATCTTAGGACGAGGAACCGTAAATTGCAACAATAACAAACTTTGGTTTGGGTAATAATTATTCAGACCTATGAGAGATTTTGCGGATTACAATGAATCGACAACAATTAAAATAATAAACAAAATCGTAGATTAAAAATAGGATACCTAGGCATTACTTGCTTTTTATTATTTGTAATATTATGATTGATTTCACAAAAAAATACTTATTTGTGTAGAAAACGAGATGATATTATTTAAATTACGTGTCAGAAGAGCTAATAAACCTTTTATTATAAAAAATGCACAGGCCATTAGCTCGGTGCCGTAAAAAAACTATTGCCATCGAGTATCAATTTTTGTTTCCCTCATTCTACCATACAAATTAGTGACGTCATCACTCGATTTGGTTTCTATAGGTTATAAAAATAACTACATTAAAATAAACCGACTTCAAAAACTAAAAAGTAAAAAATAATAAAGATTTAATATTAATTAAATATTCTTTCTATTCTTTATAAGTGCTATTTTTACTAATAGGTTCGGTGCTAACATACGTTATATTCTAGTATGTACTCGAGGTAATATTATAATAAATACATATATATATATGTATAAAGCAAAAGTACTATTAATAGTACCTACTTGTGAGGATATTGCAATCAATATTCTGAAAAAGCCATAATATAATCAGTCTACGACAGGAACGTCAGAAACATTGTTTACGCCAGCAACAGTATCGTTAGAAGAGCAAATTGCTGTGTTTCGTGCTTCTTCAAAACCTATATTTGTTACAGCATTTTCCTTGTTATGCGCAACCACATACTCCGGATCACGAATTGGCTTATTTCTAATATGTCTGGGATCCACCAACTCAGGAACGAGACAATCGTAATAGAATTTTAACAATTTTGGTTCCATTTTGTCTACCCAAAACTTGTCGTCTTTTTTAATAATCTCTGTTTTCATTTTATTATTACCATACCATATCCCAAACAAACATTGTTTTCGCTTGCAGATATGCAATTGCCCTTGCACATAAAAATACCTACCAATCCGATTTTTGTTAATTATTACATCACCGTTTTTGTCTATTTTATAAAAATGCATTATTTCTACCGAATTGCTTCTTCTAATCCAATTTTAAAGGGGACTACAAGACGTTTTATTTCTACGAGCATATCACCTTTGATTCCATCAGGCGTTACACCCAAAAACGGGTATGTTTCATCTATGAATAATCCACAATTTTCAATTTTCATTTTGACCATCATTGATAGCTGTTGCAAATTTTTCATGTTTTTTCCCATGACTTATTGATGATACATGGTCAATGTTTGGTTTGAACAAAAGATTTTTTACAATATTTTTGCAAGTATTATTTTGTTTTCAATTTTGCCAAAATTAGAGGCAGTCAGCATGTTCCGCCTTAACTCCAACCATTCACCAGATTCATTTTGTAGACGGTCGATATCCTTGAGCTCGATATCAGTTTTATACAAATTTTGCACAAAGGTGTTCTTTGCCCTTTTCAAAGTCTCTTCGTCTAAATCTGGTTTGTCTACTACGAGTATTTCCCCATAATCTAAATTTATCACCCTGGTTACCAAAACAGTTTTTTTACTGATACTGTTTTTGGCCTTCATTCTTTTATCTTTTATTATTTTTTCATATTAGACTGTTTGGGACTATTTCCGTGTATATTTTTCCAATGTACAGTCGAAAACGATTTGGCCGTATTGAAAGAAACTACAGCGCTTGAGCATCTTGCTTGATATGATCGCCTTTGAGAATGATTTATTCTTTTTCCGCCAACAAGTTTTGCTATAACGCCATTAAACCTTTCAACAACATTGCTGTCCACATCTTCAATTAAACTATGTGCTTTATCAGCTAATTGCCCAGCCATTGTTTTATTTTTCTGCCACAGTAGACTGCCAAAATATGGATTGGGGCATCTGGATGTATATTTATTGCATAATTGCCGATTACAGTTTTCATGAAGATTGAAAGCATGGCAAGTAGCATTGATATCTTTATATAAACAATCTTCGTATTTACTTTCTTTGTGAAGTTTTATAATAATTTCATTTATTTTCAGATAATTAAAATCCATATTTACAGTTTAAAATTCATAAAACACAAAAACAAAAACAAAATAATAAAATCAAAACTACAAAGCTACTAGTACCTCCTCTCCAGCATTGATACTGACACATGTCTCTCGCAGCAATGCCGGAGGTAGGCACAGTCCAGCCTGACTGCAATTATTTTTAGGACAGTGTTGGAGCTGGCCCGAACTCTGCGCACCAAGGACGCGGCCCGATCGCATGGTCGCGTGAAAACAGGCACCGTGTACGTCCGCGAACATACCTGAGGCACTGCAGAATATATAGCCTCGCAAATATATTTTAGGAGTTTTAGCAGATAATTTTATCTATCGAAAATGCGGGAGCTCGATTGACAAAAGTGACATAGATCCGACGCTGGTAATAGCCAATGGCGCACTGAAGGGGGGAATTCGGCGATTCCATACAAAAACGCAAGCGAGCTAGCTAATGGCGTGCAGTCCGGTGAAGTTGTCAAGGTTAACTTGACCAACAGCGGTAGTCCCATCAAAAAGAAAAGCTAATGCCGTAAGGTCTATGCATCAAGAAAAGGCTTTTCTCGTTTAAAATGAAAACTATCGTTAATTTTATAGAACTAATCTCGTAGTTCTTAGAAAAATGTGTATATACCTACCAAAAACAAAGAAATCATCTCCTAAATCGGTTGTTTCTCTGCTATGAAAGGTAACCAATCGTGCTATCCTTTGGAGAATAAGATGTCAAAAACATGATCATTAATGTACATAAATATTAGCTCTGTATGTTTTGTAATTGCTGAGAAAAAAGGAGATCCCTGCAGCCAATATTGCCGATTCGTCCTCTTAATATGATATGATTTGTCAGCAGATTTTATAAATAATTTAACAATAATGAACATAGGTAGAATGAGGGTAGTAGATATTGCCGTTGTTTTATGAAGGACTTTGGAATACAACGGAACTCTGGAAAACTACGTGTGGTTCTAAAACATCACTAATGTCCTGCAACTCATCCCCATTCCAACACAAACTTTACTAGAACGAAGCTTTAGGGCTAGCTTGTCAAACAAAACGTCACTTAAACATAAATTTAAAAAGACAAAGAACAGAAAAGAGCCAAAAAGATAAGTTCGATGTGAATTCATTAACGTGGGGCGGTCCATACATCAGGTAAAACACACAGGCTCCGAAGGTTCGATTCCAATAGTTATGCAAATACTCGATTGGAAAATGTAATGAGCGTTCGGCAGTTATTTAAAACTGCGCCGTAAGTCAAACTCTGCTTTGGAATTGGAACCGAAACACCGGCGGCCATGGAGAGGTTTATTATATTTTTTTATAATAAATTGCTTTTACTTTGAGGAATAAACGCTTTCATTACACAATACACACATAATATTAATGGCTTATGAATAATGTGACTGTTTTTTTGTGCGTTTCTTTCTCTTGTCATTGTGTGCAGTTTTTCCAAATTAAGTCTCTCTCTCTCATTTATTTTGTACGATTAATTCTTTTTTATATACTTATTCTCTAACAGAAAGTAATTAAAAAAGAGCTGTAGGTGTAGAACTTTTTTTCAATAAACAGTTCTCTGCTTTATGCCATCATTACTAAGCAGCATTGTAATTGATAGCCCTCATTTCAACTTTTGTAATAAGTAAATCTGTTATTAGATGTTAGCCATAGCAAGTAAATCTGCATTTAAAGATCTGTCGATTAGAAATAAATAAATATCTAACAATAGATAATAAGAGATAATTATGTTTATTAATATAAAATCTCATATATTGTACTATTACCTACTACATATTAGAACTATTATATATGAACAGCTAACATAAAATATTTCACTGATTTATTTATATTTTGCCGCATGGCACTCGCAATTGTTTAATCCAATGTATCTCTAAAATAAAATTGCAAGTAATGGCGACTCCACTCTTTCCCCTGTCACTTCATCTCACACCTCAGTCGGGCACGAAATTAATAACACGTGGTTATATTTTTAATTCTTGTTCTCTTGCACTTATTATTATTTAAACTGAATTTCGAGACATTATTTATGACTATTTATATAACATATGTTGATCATTTTTCAATGCTTCCATGCAATTAACACTTCATTTCACCGTTAATCTCTTTCTGAGTGTAATGTTTTTGTTTTTAATGTATTTATGCAGTTGAGATGTGTGTTGTTGCTCGATAAATTATAAGTGTGCAAGTTAACAATACAGTAATGGGCTTTAGGACCCTTGAAGACAAATATGCCTGCATGGGAGACCCGTGTGTTGTAAAAATAAGTAATGAAACGCATCTATTACTGCGGTATGTTCACGTAAACTCATAAGGACATTATACAATATACATACTAATTATACCTAAAACTTTGTTTTATCTATTTACAAACTATAGTTATTTTATCTAGATTGAGTTCTTATAAAAGGTTTTATATTGAAAAATACTCGCAATGATATGAGTTAACTCTGTTTCTTTCTATTGCCGAGGTAAAAAGTTTCATTTTTGCAACCTTTCAGTTTTCTACCCTATTTCATTCTTTCACTTTTCGTTTTTACTAGACTATAAAATGCTGGTCTAGTTAGTTTAGTAAAAAAACTAGAGTCGGTGAAAAATATAGGTAAGAGACATGATGATAGGTAGAATGACACATAACGTTAAAAATGGTTACTTTAATAGATTTCTATAACTCCAATGAAAACTCATGAAAGATTGAAAAGAGTAATGGTAACCGAAAAAATTATAATAATAAACATAACTAGTCATTTAAACCTATTGGTTTATTTTTGTATAGTTATTGGCAATTCAATGAAGAACTAGCTGGCTTATGGAGTCAAGATAAGCCTATCAAACACTGCATCCAAGTTATACTAACTAACTACATACACAGATATTACTTATTCGTGAACCAGGAGCGTGAAATGAAACAGATTCTTTCTAGTTTTCGATTAATTACTTGGAAGAACGTATATCAGAGCAATTAGAGGTATGGCAAAAATTAGCAATGAAGGAAGTCAAAGGGTCTCCCTTGTTTCTCAAGAAGAACAATCAAGATGGAAAAATGAACACCTAATCATCATCAGCAGCAGCAGGTATCAGTACGCCACTGAGCCCGGTCAAAATGAACACCTGCTGAACAAAATCACCAGTTCTGTCACCAAGCTCATATGAATCCTAACCAAAAACAAGATAACAATTGCTAGTGAATACGAAGGAAACATTTAAACAAGTCAGAACCATCACCAGCCAGCATAAACTAATCATAAAATAACATAATAAAAAGCCGTCCACTAAAACACACGGCCTATTCTGGGGAGCTATACCATCCTACAAAAATCCCAAGTTTTTACGACTGCACAAATTATAAAGGGATTTTATATTGTTCAGTTTACAATCGGTCGAGCAACGCGTCTATCGGAATCCGTGCGTTGTAAACCTTGATTTTATCACTTTAATTGCTTTAGTGCTGGTCGGTATTCGGCTTAGAATTGTTATGACTTATGACGCTCTTGTGTTTAGCTTTGACATGACACTCTCTGTTAATTTATTTTCTTCCTACATTTACTGGGAAACGTTGTTTGGGATTTGTGGTAACTTACGCCCGAAATATTATGACATGTCATATCGATCCAAAACCGCGGATAACGGATCGGATCGATTATTAATTTCGGGCAGTAGAGCTTCGTGTGGCGGGAGGTATCCTCATCTTCCAGAATCTGTCGCCAAGCACCTATCGGTGTATTCCGGCAGCTCCACGTGAGGGCCAGTTCCCAGTCCAGGTGTAGCGTGGCGCGCCACCTTTGACCACATCGTCACTTAGCAACAGGTGACATGCGGTGAAACGCTGTGAGATGTAGAAAAATTACTCACTTCATGTCATTTTGTTGTGTTCTATATCTTTTAGATCGTTTTTAGAATTTGTAGTAGGTATGTATAGATACTTAATATCTATACTTCTATACAAATAAATTAAATTGAAGTGTCTGTAATTTCAAACTAACAGCTTTTCACTAAATGCATATGAAAGTATGCACGGTAGGTACTTACATCAAAAAACCAATTTTTATTTTTTTGTCTGTTTGTCTGTCTGGACCGATTTTGACGGGACTTTCACTCGCAGATAGTTTAGGAGTAACTTAGACTACTTTTATTTTAGAAATTTGATTCCGGGAGACGGTCATAAGTTGCTTTTTGTCGCGATAATTTGCATAGTTTACGCGGGTGAAACCGCGGGGAACAGCTAGTGATAAATAATAAAAAAATATTAATAGCTTTAGTTTTTTATTTATTTGGATGTTGATGTAATAAGTTTACGCTGGAATTGCTACCAAGTAAAATATGATACTCATGATCGAACACTGCATGTCGCCGGGCCCGGGCGCCACGCGCCGCGCCTTTCCCGTCCCGGCAGATGCTCTATCTAGACCGGCCCGGCCCGACCTGTCTAGCTCGGGAAGAGCCGCGCGCACTCAATGACTGGAAGGATTCCAGAAACTGAGATACTAGGAAACTTCCAACGGTAGCGTATTAGAAGCCAATGGGCTATTCAATATTGTTCAATAATTCAATATCGCAGCTAAACGTTGGATATCGTCTTCAAGTGTATTCGGAAACTAAAGATAACGGAGCACAGAATTAAAATTTAGCAATAACTTAAAAATTTAGTAAAGGGCGTGATGTAATGGAATATTATGAAAATCGTTGTAGATATAGCGATAGTTGTAGAGGTAAAACCATCGACAACCATATGTTCCGACAGCAATAAACTAATTGGCTAAATGGTTATACCAGTAACCAGACCTATCCACATTTTCCCGTAGCTGAGAGCGAACAATAGGTACGTGAACTTTTGAGCTATAGTGAGACACACCTGGTATTTTGAAATAAACCTGGTGTTTTGTGGCCAGACCACCTAGCTATTATTCAACAAAAACAGGCACTGCCTGAATCTGTGGCTGCCTCTAGCTAGTCTAGTTGATACGTACCCATTGAATGCACACCTAAGCAAGCGTAAGTATTTTCTTTATAGGTTCGATAACCTATTCAACGACTGTTATTTTAACAGACAAAGCCAGCAGGTTAATAATAACTCTAATTTATCGTTGCGTAAATCTTAAAATTTTATTTTGCTGTGTTTGGAATGAATAAATCTGTGAAGTAGTAAAAGACATAAATTGCGTACATGTGTTCCGACGTAAGTTGATCCGTCAGTCTGTGAGGCATTGCATCGTAAAATCATTGACCATAATGAAACCAGAGTTTCCTTATTTGCATTTCGAAATCGATTCTGATCCGAACGCAGTTTTATCACAGGCGAATAATTAAACAATCAACAATACACGCTTAAGTTGTCTCGTAAATCATAAATGATATCTCGGGATATGAAAATGGACCATCTTTACACCATTCGGTAACAGACGATTAGTCCGCTTATGGAACGTAGGTAGTATGTAGGTACACTACAATAGTTGCTCGGGTCAAGGCAGCGATGTAAATAAAAAGCAAGAATATCGCTTCGTAAAATTTTGAACTGCCTCGATTTCCAGGCAAACACGCTGCTTATGCCAGGAAAAGGCTCGTTGCAGCTCAACGGTTCAAAAATCAGACGTGAATCCTCTTGCAATATAGGTTTTATAAAATGCTTCTTCTTTGCTGTTTCATTTTTGTTTTTCGTCCCATTTACTTCTATATTTCTGTATTATTTACACTCACCTACAAGAAGGTGTATGAGTCAAAGCATTATTTGTATTATTAACTCAAATTCATTAAGTAAGTACCTAGGTAGGTACATAAAAAAAATAGTTTTTCATTATAACACCGCAGCATGTCAGGTAAAATAAACTAAGGTTTACTTGTATCGAAGACTTTTAATGCCAACTGCAATTGCAAATATGTATTTTTAAAACACTTTTATTAGCTTGACTTGTAACTAACTAACTAACTAACTAACAATGTAATCAAATCTTAGAAGTCAATTTTCACCTACTTCTAATTGTCGTATCGACTTGAAACTTTGTATGTGTATGTAATCTCGGTGACAATGCAATAATTTGGTATCATCGACCTGATCTGATGATGCAGCCAGAAGGTGAGTGTGGGATCTCTGCGCTGGCTACTAGTAAACCCCTCGTGTTTGGGCTCATAAGAATCGTCTTGATCAGTACAATAGATTGGACTTGGTGACGAGGGTCTGATGATGCAGCCAGAAGGTGGGTAGGGGATCTCTGCAGTGGCTACTAGTAAACCCCTCGAGTTTGGGCTCATATGATTCCTTTTGATGAGTCCGATAGATTGGACTTGGTAACAAAAGACTAATAAGTAAAAAAATAAAAACATATAGTTTAAAAAACTAAAATAAACACTTTAAAAACGCACTGGTTAATTCAAAAAGTGTGGAGCGCTTCTTTTACTGGGTAAATAAAAGTACACACAACCAAAAAGTGCTCCACACTTTTTTAATTGACTATTATATCGTAACTAATACAAGTCAATTTAATTATTTTATATTTTTGAGTGCGATTTTAAAGTGTTTATTTTAGTTCTTTAAACTATATATTTTTTTAAAACTACATACTACTAACAACTATCTTCGCAAAGACTCTTATATTTTATCGAGTCTTCCATGAATCAGGAAAACAAGTCTCAATTAGCCTCGTTCCGCAAACGACTGAGAGGGAACCTCATGCCAATCTGGAAGTAATGAATACATAAAAAAACCGGCTAAGTGCAAGTTGGATTAGTGCACCGAGGGTTCCGTATAAACGCCTACATCAATGACTTTTTCCGCTCTAAAGTACAAACTTAACTTTGTCGTTCGATCCCTAGACGATTATTGCACCAACCGCAAACAATAAGTTTGCATAAATTTGCCCATTTTTTTGTTATTAAACTAGACAAATGTTTACTTTTTCCTGTACATGTGCTGCAAGTCCTTGCTTCATGCCTAATTTCATGGTTCTAGTCAACGGGGAGTACCCTATAAGTTTTGGTTCCTCTGAAATTAAACGGTCATATCTTTTGAACACGTTGACTTACAAGTTTGTTTTTTCACAGGTGAAAACAACTGTGGAGTCGAGTATTTTAAATGTCATCGAAAAAGGGTCTTGCAAGACAGACAGGCAGACGGACAACAAAGTAACGGTTTTAGAATTTATTATTTTATTTTTATTTAGAGAGAAACACAATCTATTAATTAATAATTAAGTGGCGGCAAGCACAGTGTATATAACTATAGGTATATGTCAAGTACATACTTATAACATTCATATAACATATATATATTATTATGATGACTAAGTAAATAACAAACGTATTAAAAAAAATCTAAAATAGTTGCGAAATTCTTCATTTAAACGCATTTATATTATTAGCAAGCGCATCAGTGCGGAACAACAGAAAGTGATCGGATTAAGGGTTCAGTTTTTCCTTTTATGGTTCGGAACCCTAAAGAAGCACTATTTGCGAAAACCAGCACGAAGACTTTTGAGTAAGTAATTGTATTAACAAGTCATTGCATATCTTTGAGAAACGAGAAAATGAGGTTGAAACGATTACAAATGGGGAGGCACTTTGCACATATTTTTTCGTTCACAATATCAGAGAAAAAAAGAATTGTGCTGAAACTCGGAGTCAAGACTATCATAGGGTAAGTTACTCCATTTGTGAAAAATTCTAAAAACATATCATTGAGATAGCTTAGGCAAAAAGCAGTCGGAAATCGATAGTTTTAGTTCATAAAATAGCAAACAAAATTTTAAAATTGAATTCAAAAGTTCCAGCTTTTTTAATCTGCTTGAAAACACCATTGACACCATTTAAATAGCAGTCGCCATGTTACGTCAAACGGCTATGTAAATATAAACAACTAACATTTACATACAAAACATCACTGCATTTGTTTAAACAGCCGACAGCCTCAAAGTAATGGCGGCGTCCATGGCGAATAGCGTTTTAATCAAATTACAAAATTCAAAAATGCAAAATTATAATGCATTTTTATGGCACAACGATTGAATAAAAAAATGGTTCATTATTTCTATAAAATCTAATTCAAACACTTTAAAATTATTTTTACACAATCGCATCAAGCACTTCCTTTGTAAAATGTAAAACAAAATACAAAATTTGATAACCTAACCTATCTGTTTACATTGGTTCATTCCAGGGAGAAATCTCGCACTTGACATTCGATTGTTTAGTAGGTACGAGTGCTATATAACCGTCAGTGGCAAACTAATTTCGCTTTTATTTGCTTTTAGTCCTATGTTAATTGTAGTATTTCTGTTTATGGCCCATCAAGAAAATAACAGCGGCGAATGTTTACATTATTTAAATATTGAATTTACGAAAGCTTTTACGTTACTGGCGTTTTACGATGAGCCGGATGATTGCTCTCTAGCGCTGAGAGAGCCTTTTTACAGAGGAACCGGTACAATTCCGAGCGTTACAACTCACATCGTACTAACACCGTAACGTTCCTTTCTATCTATCCCTATACTTAATACTATAAATGCGAAAGTAACTCTATTTGTCTGTCTGTCTGTGGCACTTTCGCGCCTAAATTACTGAACCGATTTAAATGAAATTTAGTACAAAGATAGTCTAGAGCGTAAGAAAGGACATTTTTATCGCAATAAACTGTAGCCCACGCGGGTGAAAGCGCTGGGCACCACTAGTATCGTATATGTGAGTTTAGTGACTTTGCTCGGGTTATTTAGAAAACCTTCTTTGGGATAAATCAAAATCCCAGTACTGATCAACAATGTGTTGGCAATTAATTTGGCAAAGCCATAAATAAAGGTTTTTATTACATGCACTCAATTTCGATTTCGATAAGAGGTTTTGCTGAAGCATACAGCCAAAGATATAATAAAACCTCAATCGACTTGATGGCCGAGTGATACTGATGTTTTAAAGTGATCATTATGTATCTTAGTTAATAAAGAATTTTGAAGTTAGAAGATGTCGGCCTAAAATGAGCTACAACTTTCGCTGAAGGAATGAAACCATAGCTTGATGGTAAGGAAGCACCAAGCACCTATAAGTGGCAACCTCAATTGAGAGTATTTAAGAGGCAAGTTCCTCAACCAGGAAGCATGAACCAATCATCACTAAACCTCAGGGGACTAGTGGACAAACGCGGTCAAAAACTATACCCTGTATGAATGTGAAATAAAATAAAACTGCATTAATTTCAAATTATAAATTCGATTGAATAGCTGCAAAAAAACCTACATTACAAAGTACTATATAATGAGACTTGTCGGCAATTAAGCATTGATGGACTTAGCTCAAGGTGGCAATCAATTTATAAATGTACCTACGTGATAAAAACTACAAAAGCGTAGAACATTTTGTAAGAACACCAAGAAGAATCAATCTGTTCTTCACAAAACGACGAAGTTATCCGCGAACAAACATAAAAAAGCACATATGCGGCCGAATTGAGAAACCTTCTCATTTTTTAAAGTCGGTTAAATTTGTTTTGTTATTTATAGGTACGACACGACTACTTTACTACAAAACATTGTAGGTACAAAAAGGATAGTATTTTCTACCAGTCATCCTAAATGGATTATTAATAGTAATAATATAAATAATAATAATATAGATTAGGTACTCATTTCTTATTGATATTATAAATGCGAAAGTAACTCGCTTTTTAACTCGATTTCGCGCCTTAACTACTGATGAAATTTAGTACGGATATAGTTTGAACTCTGAGGAAGGACATAGGATACTTTTTATCACGATAAACTGTAGCCCACGCGGGTGAAACCGCAGTTTACCTATAATTTATTTGTAATTAATTAATTAAATTTATTTGTTTTTATTTATAATTTATTTTGATATAAGACTTCTACATTGTATTTGTGTTTTGTATGATTTTCTGTTTTGTTTGTAAAATTATTAGGTTCGCTTTCTAAGCCTTCTCTTCAATCCTCTTGTTACTTGACTATCATTATTTCAAGTCCCTAAGGATCTTCTTTAATATGTCCTCGTAACTATGAGAAACTTCCAGTGCACTTTAAATTTCTTTAAATGTAGCAATAAATTATTCTGTTTTATCAATCTCTCAGCAAAAACGATATTGTTCCCTTCAATCGTTAACTCATGAATTACCGTATTGAATCAGCTTAGCTGCTAGACAATAAGAATTTACCGCGTAATTGTAATAATTGATGAGTAAACGTGAAACGACAGGAAGCTCGGCAAAACATAAAAACAGTAAACAAAACGTTCTTGGCTAGACCAGTTTCAAGTTTTTTTCGTCGACCGTTCGCCACGGCTCGTTAATTTGATGAAATTCGCGTATTTAGGGAAAATATAGCGTGTTGAACTTCTATTTAGACGAGAGATAGCTTAGCTATCGTTGCTTAGGTTTTATATACGTTATACATAATATTGACTAAGTAACGTATAGATCTGACATTAAACATTACATTATTATTTAGCACATTAGACCGGTATCTTTGCGTCAAGAGTACGGCGGTTATTTTCTCTAATAAGAAAAACTTGTCGTCTTTGGCCTGAGACGACATAAATGGCATGCTTCTAAGATAAGTAAATTAACTATTTAAATTATTTCACTTTTAATTTAATTTATAAGAAGGAACAAGGGAGTGTCGTAACCCTGTCTGAAACTAAATAGTTTTAAAATAGTGTACAAAAAGGCATATCGAGACACGCCTCCGCTTTTAAATCTAGATGGAACTTTAATACAAATGCGAGTATCTGCTTCTGCGAAATGATAGAAATAAATGTAGCGAAAGATATCGAAGTACATCAAATGATCGGAACCGTGGAAATGTTATATCGCACGAGATACGCTTCTATAATAGGATGTACTTCACTTTTGAAACTTTTACAATTTTATGGAAAAATATCTAGTAATGGAATTTATCCAGACAGTGAAATTCAAACTGTCGTTCTTTAAGATCTTTATGTAAACATGCCAAAAATCTCAATAAATTTCGGTACTTATTTTTGAAAGCCACCTTGTTTTGTTCTTCGGAAACGGTCAAGCAACACTGTTCACCAACTAAAAAGAAAACTATTAATAAAATTTATCATTATTTTACCTACTACTTAAGTAATTTACGTAATTAAAATTATAAAAACTGTAGTATACCTGTTGCATTCTATACTTCGCTAAAATACAGAGTTAGAGAATAGAGATATAGTTCAAATGATCCAGTCCACGAGCTGCGACCGGACCGCCTTAATACCCAATAGCACAGGATAGCTGATATACCTAATAAAAGTACTCAATGGTGTAATGGATAAAATGGTGTCCCGTTCAAATAACAATATTGATTCATTAAACCAGAGTGTGTATTCTCTCGTCACTGTCATAATGTATACTAGAAAAAGATAACTATAAAAGAAATCCTTTTGAAAGCTAAATTGTCCGTGCCGTTCAAACATGAACACAGCACACGTAGTCACGTAGATCGCTGTTTTGTAGACATGCATTAAAAAAAGCCTAGCGTCGAAACAATCATGCGAAATCATCATTTATAAAGCCACACATATCGCTTAAAATATTAAGAACTATAAATTAAAAATGAAAATGGTGAGACCCAACTTTGCTTTTTGGGTTCTGTACCAAAGCAATTTTTTTCATTTCTTGAAATTACAATATATTTCTGAATAGAAATATTTTTGGTAATACATATTACTCGTAATTATATTCGTAGGTACTGTTCTGAACACTAAATTTCAATTCCTCTTTTATAATTGTTAATTACTTTTGTCACTTTGTATTACGAATACATTTATGTAATTGGACTCGCCACTTCTGTTATTCATAAAATGAAAATTGAATCTCGTGCAGGAGGCAAAATTGTTTTTTGGGAGGCCTACTATGCAGTCAATGGTGTCGATTCTGATGTGCAGTTTCTAAAACAAAACTAAATTAGACACGTATAATAGTGATGCTGTCCTTCTTTTACTTCAGTTGTCAGAAAAGGACAGCAATACTTTTAGACTAATTTTTATAGCTAATACACACATTTAAAAAATGTGATACAGTTTAGTTTTCAATAGAATTTTACACACCGGTGTGATCTAATCAAAATTCTAAATCACATTTTAACATCTCCAGTTCCACAGCCCTTGTCAATAATATATTAATAATCTGCTTCGTTAACACACGTTTTATATTTTATTTACGGAACCCTTAAACTCATGAGCGATTATTGAGGATGTGTCGTGTTTTTGTCAATATGTGCATGAGTGGAAACAGCGACGGCACGGCGCCGCGTGCGACCCGTGTCGAGTTACAAAGCTAGCGCGCGGCGACATTACTTGTAGATCGCGTAACAAGTGAGATTGGAACGACTTCGAATTAGTAAACTACATCTATACTAATATTATAAAGAGGAAAGATTTGATTGTTTGTTTGTTTGCATCGAATAGGCTCCGAAACTACTGAACCGATTTGAAAAATTAATTCGCTGTTGAAAAGCTACACTATCTGCGGCGGACATAGGCTATATTATATTTTCAAAAAAGTAGTTTAGTTTTAGAGAAAGCTAAACAGAATCGACATCATTGTATCACATAATAATTATATTAGTAATCTATTAAAAACCTATTTAAGTACATGTTATTTAAATGGAAACTCCAGTGATAAAACAAAAGGCTGAACAATATTAAGCGTTTATTATTAGTTATTTTATTACCCACTTATAGCTTTGGTAGGTATAGGTAATAGGTATATTACATTATGTGGCTTATATTATCCTTTTATAATACGAATTTTGTAACTAAGTCAAACAACAAAGATTTGTTGACATATCCTTAAATTTTAAATTGAAATCGAGAATCATTAGTTCATCATAATTCCTCGATGTCGCTTACTCCGTCAAAGAGTGGGTGTAACATTTCATAATTTATGGCATATTCGCTTTAGAAAAAAATAAACCATTAAGGGACTAAACGGTAAACTAAAGATTTAGTTACCTTCCAGAGACGCTTCAAATCCAACTTATGATTGCTTATAGCAGATTAATTGCCATTCAACTTTCAGCCTTAAAAGAAAACAGTAAAGGTTATTTTACTCTCTTCGAGTTGCATTTCTAACTTGGTCAGCCAGTAATTCATTAGACTGTGGAAGACCATTTTTCCATTTTTTATGCACGTTTATGATGGATCGCAATAGGAAGTTGGCAAGTATGAATCTGATTTGAATCTCATTTTGTGTTTCTTTGACGTCTTCAAAGAAACGTTTATGTTTATTCTTCTGGCTTGTTTTAGGACCGCCGTCAATGGAAATAAGCTTACAAACAACGGTGAGTAGGTACATAATTATTTCGCGTTATGAAGTCTGAAAGTTAAACTTCATAAGAAAACCGGCCGGCCTGTTAGCTTGAAAAAATCTATTATTTTTCCTGAATGCTATATTTTTGATATGCTT
The DNA here is from genome assembly GCA_931315375.2 of Opisthograptis luteolata. NCBI lineage: Eukaryota > Metazoa > Arthropoda > Insecta > Lepidoptera > Geometridae > Opisthograptis > Opisthograptis luteolata. Next base: position 11,828,711 of record OV928033.1, read on the forward strand.
TTATGGGCAGTCGTACTGATAGACTGTTGTTATACCTACAGAACAGCTCCATAATGTCCCTATTGTATCAGATATATCGTGATTTGCACAGAAAACTTCTACAGTGTCTCAAAGAATCACGTAAATGAGAAGGGAAAAAAAAAATAAGATATACCAATTTTTTTTATTCTAACTCATGCTGGGGTTGACGGAAAACAAGCAAGTATTCATCAGCCGGAAGAAGTCCACTGCTGAACATAGGCCTCCCTCTTTACACCTTACCATGAACAGCTATTTGCATCCATTGTCTCCCCTGGCCTCTTACAATGTCGTTGATGCACCTAGTAGGGCCTACCTACAGAACGTCTTCCGGTTTGTGGTCGCCAGTCGAAAACCTTTCTGCCTCATCGGTTATCTGTTCGTCGAGCAATGTGGCATGCCCATTGCCAATTCAACTTGCAAATGATTTTGGAAGCAAGTATTGCTGCAACTACTCGTATAATAGTGAGCAGAATGATTTCAGAACACTCGCAAAAAATAAACTCATGCCTTGAATTTTCTATACAAATTTTGTTTATGATAGTGTTCTGCAATCAGTTAGCTAGTATTCTAAGCCAATGCAATGTTTTAATGTGTTGTTTCATCATTTGATTTGGGGTTGATAAATGTTCCGAGCAACATGTTTGTGCGTTATCATCCGCCACTGGATTCCGGACAGTATGAGAACGTGAATCGCCCGAACTGACTGACGCGTTACTCTTCATTGTAGAGAATGTAACGCGAGGAATGACGGCCCGGACTGTAATGAGTTGGCATATCTTTAATTTACTTTGGACGGGACTAAGTTAAAAACTTAAACATTAAGTTGCTTCAGCTTACCGTACAATTTAATGCCACCTTACAAAAGCTGCATAACATAATAACCTTCTCCATGAAGGACCTCCCCCACCAGTCCTCTATCTTATTCATCATCATCATAATCAGTCTGTTTCAGTCCACTGCACATAGGCCTCTTCCAACGTAAGCCACTGAGCTCGATCTTCGGCCATATTGACACCGAGCTTCTATCATAGCATAATGTTCAATTTTCGTTTACTTGTTAATCTTGAAGATTGGCACCCGATGATGGATAAATTTCGTTTATTTCATGCACACGACTCTTTCCCTAAAGCTAAACGGATTTGTACTGAGTATTATGTAATGTTCCTAACAAAATACAAAGTAAATATTTTACTAAATTTTACTGTCTCACACGCAAATGCATTGTTTACCTAGATTTATTTTTATATGATTGAATCTGATGACACAAATTAAAAATTTAAATTTTGTAAATAAATGATGTCACAAATCGCTGTGCTTGTGGTTTGGACCATGTTCACCAGTTGCAACAAAAACCGTCCGTAGCTATCGGGTACGCAATCATCAATAATGATTATCAGTAAATCTGTCCGATTGAATGCCACGGGAAACGCATAGTGTTCACCTTACTCTATTAATTGTACGAGTGCTGCTACCATTCTCGAAAATCTTAAAAACTTAGATGAATGATGTAACTTCCAATAGCTATTAGAGCTAAAGTTTTCAAAACAACAGTAATTTATGAGTAATCTAAATACATATCTATATATATAACTCAAAGGTGACTGACTGACATAGTGATCTCTCAACGCACAGCCCAAACCACCGGCAACGGACGGATCGGCTGAAATTTGGCATGCAGGTAGATGTTATGACGTAAGCATCCGCTAAGAAAGGATTTTGATTAATTCTACCCCCAAAGGGACAAAATAAGGGATGAAAGTTTGTATGAAACTTTGTCAATTTTAAACCGATCGGGCTGAGACTTTACATGCATAAAGCTGTAGCCCACGCGGGTGAAACCGCGGGGAACAGCTAGTTGTGGTTATAAAGATTCATCGAAAGCTACAAATACGGTGATAATTATTATCAGTTTTGCAATGTGTGAATAAGAAATCTAATCTAGTCTCATATTAAATTATTATAAAAGTCTAATATTTGGCTAGCCTAGCTACTACAAAAGTGGTCTATAAATGTAATAATTTATATGAATAGTTCTCTTACTTTTCTTTTCTTTACATGGTAGCGTTGCAAGTCATCTGCTGACGATTGCCGGAACAAACCGATAGGTGCTCTGCAATTTGTTTTTGTTACAATTTTAGGTAGCGTCGAAGCATACAAACCCGGCGAGAGGATTAGAAATTCGGTTCAAACTTCAGTTAAACTGGATTTAATTTTTTATTGTTTGTTTTGGTAACTATAATCCTCATTTCAATTATGTTTGAAGTCCACAACATATCGTCTTACAACTTATGCCTTTGACACAAAAGTTCCAGAGTTCCAGTAATTACAGAGTACCTACAATTTTTCTGTGATCCACAAAAACAAAATACATTCAAACTCAACCGTCAGTGCATTATCTTGGTTCAAATTCCGGAACTATAGATTAAGTTAAGTACACATCAAACTACGAATTGTTGCATCATGCACAATGGCATCTGCGTCAGGTAGTAACAAGTGGTCAGCGGTAACGTTTCAATCGATGGCGCAGTCTTGCTGAATCACGACAGTGGCGCGCTCGGGACTACTTGGATCGTAGAACGTCTGGATATGAAACTTTACTAAGTACATTGCTTTTTATAGGGTGCATTGCATAAACAATTTCAGCAAAACGAACACTTTCTATGAAGTTTTTCTATTTTTAAGATGAGCTGACGTAGGTATATAACTGTAATAGTAGGTATTAAGGAAGTATTTGTACCGTTGGCCTTAGGTCTGTCTTTGAAAATTATAACTGCGGTAATTAAAGACAGACGAACATGCGCTATTTTGACTTCTCTCGCTTTGCCAATGTGCGATGAGTTTGCATTGCTAATTGCTAACATAACAAGAATACCCACTATAGATAAAATAACTTTATTGGCAAAAACCAATGTTACAAGTAACCATTCCTTGGTGGTGGTAGAGTATTTTCTAGCGCGCTAAGCACCTATCGGTGTGTGCACCGGCCATAATTGAGAGCACGTTCCCAATCCAGGTGCACCGTGACGTCACCTTCGACCACATCGTTACTTGGCATCAGATAATTTGCAGTCTAAAGTTAACCTGTAAACAGTAAAAAAACAAATGGAAAGAACAGACGAGGAAAATTACAAAAAAAAAATAATGTTTCTACTTCATACAATGTTTACAGTATGCCCCAAATTAGGCAGGAGCGGCACGAAGCCTGTATCTTGTATCCCGAAATACTGGTACAGGGAATTTCATAGTAAAAATACATGTAACCTTATCCACTAGTATCAACCCGTCCTGTCATATTCCGCCACAGGTTGATGAATGATTCAAAGACTACCTCATTCTATCGACGCAACTCAACACGTCTTCATTATTCTGTGATATTCAACGGATTTCGGCCTCGGGTAGAGGCGTTTAGTCCATCTCTTAAGAATAAGAAGATTGTTTCAAGATTAAAATCCTCTATTTTTCTCTTAATTTTATGTGCTGGGTGGACATTTTCTAGTGCTCCTCCGGGTAGCTTCTATCTATCATTAATCATTATTATATCATCATCATTTGAGCCGCTACCGCCTGCTATGGGCTCGCCCGGCCTTGATAAAGAATACTCTTCCAGACTGATGACCAACTTTAACTAAGTACATCGTCACTTCAGGTGACTACCTACACTACCTACATTGGAACATGTTACCAAACGTATCAACTAGATTCGTTGTGTCTACTCTAGCTAAATCTTTTAACGTTATTTCGTTATGTATTTTTAACGGTTAGACACAATACTCTTATATCCAAAAGCAATTGAAGCTAACTTAACCTAGAAGTTCAAGCCCTCGTACATTTGTTTTTGTAAGTGTAAATAAAATAGTTATCAACTAAAATTTTCACACGCAATCAACCTTTCTTCTGTAACTTGAGCCAACCTTCAATCCAGAACCATTGTAACTTGCTAGAACAAGAAGCAATCACGCCGCATTTTGCCTCAAATTCTTTTGTTCATGTAAGACTAGTAGTGGATCTGTCCGTCTGTCTATTATAGACATTCCTCACGAATAATAACAGCGTGATGCCTTTGATCAGACTCTAGACTGTAGATAGAGATACGTGTGCCTGTTTTGAATAACATCTCGGCAGCATTTGTTTTATCTATGTACCTGTTTACGTACTACGTATAAGTAGACAACTGACAGAGAGTGGAATCTCCTAAATGGGTGGGTATTTGGGTACATTATTCATTTATACAATCCACCATTTATAACGGCAATCAATTATTTACTGTTTTTGACTAGTATTTTTTTTATTATTTATTCATTTAATTTTATAAACGAATAATGGGATATATATAACAAAATAAACCTTAGAATATAAAATAAAACTACCTAACCAAACTAAACAATAAAACTACTTATTCTAATAAACCACTATTACCAGTAATTGCCAACGTTCTCAAAATGCAGGCCGCATTGCCGCGTTGAACGGCAATGCTTATTCGTTGCGTAAAATAACGGCCAGCATTTTGGTCACGGGTAGCATCGACCAGTCGCTTCGATATTACCATGATACATCGATTTCGCTCCCGGTCCCCATGGTCCAAGCGTTTCGACTCCAAAAGGCTCAAATATGTATCCACTGTCGAGATTACCATATTTGCGCCTGCAGATTCAGCCGCCGCACCAGCCCTATTTTGAGTTATAGGAAGATGTGACGGCGCTAGGGTGTCAACACAAGTAATGTCCCACACCAAAGGCCGCCCCATCTTCTACGGGATTAATTTCATACCGTCCGGTCTCTTACCATCACTACGAACGAGGCCAATTGTCTATTTTATATAAATCGTATTTTTGCGAACCCAAAACCCATCCACCCACAACAACCTCCTACCTCAAAAATAACCGTTGGAGATATAGTATTCCTGGAAATGAAAAGAAATAACGCCAATTACGTGAGCACACAGCGCAAAGGCGGAAAAAGTTCACTCAGACTTAGGAGTTCCTACTTTCTACGAATCAAACAAGCTTAACGAGGCGCCAAAGGAAGAGCCACATAAAATACTAGTTCTGAGGATGGGGCGGCTAAGAGAAACTTGGAAGGTAAAGAGCCATGTAAATCCACCTGAAGCAGGGGTTTCAAGTAGATTGAATTGCTGGATGAATACATTTTACTTCAACAACAAATTATTTTTCTCATCTTTTCAAAATGTAATGAACAGGAAAAAAGGTGACTGGTGGCATTTAAACACCACAAACTTTCAACCGACGAGAGCTCTAATATAATGTATGCACATCACAAAAGTTTACCCCGGTTAAGATTCAAATCTGGGACATTAAGCTCAGCAGGCCAACTGCGCCACAGTATTTGCGAATGGAGAGTCTATTGTTGATAATCCTTACGAGAGAATTTACTTAGGCATTGCAAAGGAATGGCACAAATAATGGTTCATTTGACCGTAATCCATTGCTATGTCTCTGAACATTTTAAAGCGATAATGGCTCGGTGGTATTGACGTCGGCTTATGATCTGTAGGTCGTTGTTTCGAATCCTACAATGAGCTTGAGCTTTCGATGAAGGAAAACATCGTAATGAAACCATAGCCTGGTGGTCTGCTGACTAATATTTCTAACACGAGTAGGTACAGTCAGCAACAAAAGTAGCTGATCATACTAGATTTCCTAAATGTGTTTTAGATCAGTATGGCGTGTTTTTTTTTACATTTTAAAAGGTAACACACCACATAGCACACCTGATTTTAAGTGATGATGTGGTCAAAGGTTGGTGTTTAAGATGATGCCGGTAATCGGAAATTGTGTTAATGTTGAGCTACTTTTGTTGTTGGCTGTACTACAACAATTTGAGAAAATTTAAATTCCCACATAAAACTAGATATGCATGTGATGCACGTACGCGCACTATCGCGCCAAGTGGGACGCGCGATCGGGTGATAACTCCGCACACTACGTGGTGCACCCAACGGCAACAGGACGGGCGAAGCTGCCCGATTCCTATCTAGAGATTTGAGCGAACATTTGTTAGATCGTAGATTCGCTGCATTTGAAATTAGCTCGTCTGTATTGTCGGAAATGTAGAGAGCTAAACAAGATTTGAGAAAGTATTGGGGGCAGCTTTGAAAACTATTTTTTTCTGTGTAAATTCATGGTATTAAAAGTTAATTATGCTGTACAAATTTGATATCTTTAATTCTGTGATGATCAATTACCGATTCCATTTTAAATTGTGGTAAACCTTCTAATATATAAAAATCTCGTGTCACAGTGTTTATTATAGAACTCCTCCGAAACGGCTTGACCGATGATGGTAGGACAGGTAGGTCTGAGTATAGGTCGTAGGCTTTTTTTATACCCCTAGGTGATATAAGGCCCTATACATACATCAAGACATTTTTTACTCCTAATCGCGAAAAAGTGTAGCCCACGGGGTTAAAACCGCGGGATGCAGCTAGTTTCATTACTCATACAATATTTTCCAGTACGTACGAATACCGAAATGATCGAGCATCCCGTGCAAGCATTTCTCGCGCGCGATATTTAATACCTAAAGCCCAAGTTTAATAAAACAATTTTCGCGAACATTATTGAAAATGAAAACGAATTTTCTGTATTCGAACATACAAAACCGATGGGTTTACGGTATCCGTTGATGACGTTATTACTAGTGATAAAATTGAAAAGCTCTGTGATTCATACGTTAGTCCATTTTCGATACATTGGAAATGATGAATGTCTTACACGACAACTAAGAATTTGTTATCTGTCGTGCGCGAGACGTGCGCCTAGCTAAAAAACTAAGTAGTAACTTGTTGTTTTTTGAACATATCTCTACTGTTTAAACATACATTCAAAAACTAAGCTTAAGTACACATAAATATTCAATTCATTATAACGCTACAAAGCTTTTTAACAAGCCTTGTTTTTTACAAAATGATTCGTATCTTTCGATCCCCAATCCACCCCGGATAGCTCTCTATTGAACTAGTCATTTCACACTCGTAGAAAACACACATAATTACATTATTCGACAGTCTTGGTTTTTTCCTTAAGTATAAATTATGAGCGTATGAAATTATTTTGAGGAGGATATGATTGTAGGCTGTCGAGTGACGTGGCAGTTTCACGCGCAGAGGGCACTATTCTGGTGGCTTAGAGTTTATGTCGAAAACTTTCTTGGATTCCTTACAATATTAAAAAATACTGCCTTCAATTAAAAAACTGTAAATCAAAGTTCTTTTTATATAGCTAAAATGTAGGTACTACATTTAAAATAAAAATAAAGAAGAGTAGATATGTATGTAATAAATGCGTAACGATTTGCACATAAAAACGACAGAACACCTAAATAAACCGGCTGAAGATTATACGAGTAAATAATATGTGCAGACCAAAAGTGTGTGTTGTGTGTGTGTGTGTGTGATCAAAGGTGACCTGCTTCAGATGTCTCGACAATTTACTATTGTTGATTCTAGAATAGAGGCACCAGTCGGTAGCATAAAAGAACACGGTTCCCGACTGTTCAATTTAATCAAGACAGGTGCCAGGCACTTGAGGAACTTGATGTCATATTATTATTTTTTCACCACGAGTTAGGAGGTACAGAGACAGACCTAACTGTAAAAAGAACATGCAGTAAAAAATTAAACACCCCATTTTGTGAATTGCGATTCAGTAGGATTTAGGAATAGATAACTTTTGGTTAGCTTTCACTCTAGTTAAATGTATAGGTAAAAAATGAAATTTTGTCGTTGTATAAGTCCACTGCTGGACATAGGCCTCTCCCAAGGTACGCCACTGAGCCCGGTCTTCGGCTCATCTCATCCAACTACTGCCAGCCACTCGGCGCAAGTCGTCGCTCCACCTTGTCGTAGGGCGTCCTACACTGCGTTCGCCAAGTCGCGGTCTCCACTCAAGAACACGTCTACCCCAACGGTTATCGGTTCTGCGGCTTATATGACCAGCCCACTGCCACTTCAGCTTGCTAATTCTGTGAGCTATGTCGGTGACCTTACTTCTCTGATAGATCACCTCATGTCTGATTCGCTCCCTCAGAGAACTTCAAGCATAGCCCTCTCGATGCCGTGAGTGTCCATGACTCGGCTCCGTACCTAACTACTCCAATTTTCCTAAAAACCTACTCCAATTTTTCGATCAAATATCCGACCATTCCAACACTTGTCACGGGGTGTTCATATGAGATTTTGATAAAATAGGTAGGTACTATTTGCAAATACAAAAAGAGAAAACAAATAAAAATGAAGACGAGACTTAGTAGCAATTAAGGCCTACGGTAATCCCATCAGGCAGAAGTTCAACAAAGCTTATCGACAACCCTATTTAAAGGGGTTAATCCATGAAATCTGTTACACAAGTGACGCTTGACTGTTAACTAGGGTTGGGACAAAAGAGGCACCCTACCAGTATTGCCCTAGAGATGGCGAGCCCACCTGTGCCCTTTAATCCCAACTTACGATCGCTCCAAAAAAATGTTTTTTAACTTTTTGATATTTAGCAATGGATTTATAATAATACTCATATTATCCGCTACGAAGGATCTCAGCACTCCGATGTCACAGCGTAACTCAGTTGTTAAGCATCCTATCCTACTAATATTAAAATTTAATTTTAATGCAAAAGTTTGTGTGTGTGTGGTGTGTAAATGTTTTTTACCACGTATCACCGTAACTACTAAAACAATTTTGCTGAAATTTGGAATGGGGATAGCTTATACCCGGGGTTAACACATAGGCTACTTTTATCCCGGAAAAAGGTTCCTGCGGGATAACAGGAAGACGCAAGTGAAATCGCGGGGCGCAATAAGTTTAAAATAAAGATACAGACAAAAATTGGTACTAAATATTGTACATTTTGGGTTCAGTGATCTAACAGCCGAATAATTTTACAGAAATAGTTTAGACAAGATTTAGCTAGAATAATATAGATAAATATACCAACCAACACTGATATACTTTAATCGATAGTGTAATATATGACTGAATAGTTTTCAAACTCAAAGGTAGAAAACTTCCCGCTTTTGTTTTAATCAGAAACCAGTTAGATTAAATCAAAGCTCATCCATAAACCAGTAATAGTACAAACACATTCACAATAGCATTATGAAATTAAACCAATAATTAACCACATTGAGTGCACGTTACAATGCACAGCCGCACAATACAACCACAAAGCACCATAAGGCCGCTGCACACAACGCAATTTGTCGCTAATGAAGTGATTGTCGCGCGCATCGCACGGTGGGTAATTGTTCCATTCACTGCCCTCAACCCTATCCTTAATTTTATGGTTTTCGTCGCGCGATATGATAATCATCGAGTCGAAAATACTACTTGTCAATTTGTGTTCAAATAGCGGTTGCCTTTAGTGCTCACTTCCGTGGCGAGTTGTTTGAAATACACACATAATAAGGTGCAATAATGACGACTGCACCCTCACCTCATCTCTATTCCACCGTAATAAGGCCTCAATTTTCAGCCAGCTTACGGTGCCATAATGAGTTTATTTGATAAGATGCAATTGAATTAGTTTTTTGCTTCCTGTCTAGTATCTTGAGACCATCGTAATTCTGTCGTACTGGTCACGTCTTTAAAATGCGTTGTTACAATTATTACAGATTACGCATTTTGTTGAATATATTTCGAAGTTAAAATCTACCTGACTTTATAACGTCCTACAATAACACTATAATGTAATTTTTATGCTGTTTAATAGGTATATCATTATATTGCCAGTTGAGTCACTTTAAAACATTGCAGGCACCAATTGTATTGGACCGACTGGCTGCGGTTGTTTACTCTCAGGCTTAGTCGGTTTTCTTACGTGACAATAAATGTACTAATTTTAATCTGGAGGAGTCTAGATTTGACCACTTGCTGATACGAAAGAGGAAAAAATTGTCTGAGGATGCATCCTCATCATCATTGGCTAGAAGAATTCCACTGCTGAAGTAAGTCGTATTCCCCTTAGAACGCCACCATGAACGGCTAAACGCCATTTCCATCCATCGCATCGGCTCCACGTGACTCTTACAATGTATACCTACTGGTCCTATCTAAAAATATTGTAATCATGATTCATTATTTCCGAAAACCAATGCTCGTTTATCTCTTCTAATAAAGTTTCTCTAATACGTTATAATATTTGAATAAATAAATATTTGTACCTTCAGCCATTGGTAGAAGAAATACAAATGTATGTGAATCAATTTCAGTGCTTATGGAAGAAACAAAAATAAAGGTATGTTCGTAAAGTTCGTAATAGGCTAAAAAGTTCAGCTGAAGAAAATGAATCCATAGCAAATCACGTTGAACCAATTACGCGTGTACTTGTAAGACATTACCTAACCTGTATGTTTACCACATTGACTGCCACCTCTCCCGTGCGAGTAGTCAAAACAAGAATCATAGATAGAGAATAAACAATTGGGTTGGGTGTGTGACTCGCAGGATTGTTGATTGATTGGCGTTGTTTCCTTGTAATTTCACCGATGTAAATACCGTACCATTAAGCGCTTGCCACCTCTTTTGGAAAAAAATAGTACGCTTCTCAAAAATTAGCAAAAACATAGTAGGTATCTATTTTAATACAATTTATAAAATAACGCACTCAATTATAAAATCATCATCATTATTTTTCTTCTCCAATTTGTATTTGTTATACTTACTCACTTACTCAACTCTGCGTTTTGGCCATTAAGATAAATATAGGAATCTGAGCAATTAGGATACTTAGGTTTATTTAGACAGTCAAATTTAATATAAAAAAGAGCGATAGTTCATTAAATTAGCGTTATTTTTCTATAATAATTATATTATGTTACAGTTGAAATACTGAAATATAGTACGGGTAGCAACCATTCGAACCGGAAAACAGAAGTGCTGCTTAGCGCCAGAAATGTACGTTTACTTTTTATACCCTTTCTAAAACTTCACGTCGTTATAAGAAGTGAGGAGCCCACTCAAAAACTCGCAGAATAATAAAGAGGGTGCCATAAATTTGACAGACATGCATTCCGTATGATTGCAGATAATGACGTTCAGAGGGTGGAACATATGCCACTGATGAACCCCAAGGACCTCATGCCAATTACTCCCATATACATCAGGGGACGCACGACCTCCTCTTTAAGAGGGTGCTGAATTTATTGATAAAATTACCGTAATCATAAGTACTTATCTATATGTAGGCATTTTCAAATGATCGCCTGGGTAGCTAGCTACCAGTACCACCCTCAAGTTAAAAACCTAACGGTGTGTTCCGCCTGCCCGACCCTAGAGCCAGTGCCAGTACAGGTTTAGCGTAGCGACACCTTCGACCACATCGTCACTTAACATCAGGTGACATGTGGCCAAAGGCTACCCTGTATGGAGAAAAATAAATAACTGTACTATACATTTAAATGAATGCCAACATCGAATCCAGCGCTGGATTGCTTACTCGAAAGTTGTAAACCGGCATTGGAATGCACTGAATCCAGTTAGTATTCCAGTCCAGTAAATGAAATGACGGTCTACTTTTGAATCCTGTGCGACCAATCCAGTGCCATTCCAGTGCTGACACAGTAAACACTTGATTGTTTTTGCGGATTACTGCGGCAAAGAAAGGATTTAAAAATGGCAAAGAAGTTACATGAAGATCAAATTTTAAAGTTTGTCATATTATACAGAGAAAATCCTTGTTTATGTGACATATCATCAGAACATTATAAAAACAAACCTGCCTTGCAAAACTTGTGAATAGGTATGAAAATTTAAGGTTTCAAGAGTAATTGAGCACGTTTGAAATATTTTCGAAATTAATCTCTTCTTGAAATCATTGTCACTGTATGTTCACACTTCAGCGGCTTCTAAATAACTGGAATAATGTAGACGTTACAGATCCAGTCCAGCACTGGACTGGATTCCCGCTGGATCACTGGACTGGAATAATGTAAACCGGTCATAAAGCACAAAACAGATTGACAAAGATCTTTGAAACAAAACTACCAAACCATCAAACAAAGTTTTTCAGTCTCAACAATCGGACTAACAACCCTTGCATTAATATTTCAACGTCACCAGTGACACTTACCTCCGTACAAATATAACTGGGCGCAAAATATAAACTATTAGCGATTTGTCGTAAACAATAGATTAGCCCAACAAAATTACATTATTATGATTTGAGAATGTATGAATTGATAAATAACTCTAAAATTTACTATTGATTGATTACAAGATTTTCGTATGCTTGGAGATAGCTACATTTAAATCCCAATTTTAGTATAGCTCGGTTAGTAATTCAATGAGTGAAATGTCGCTTAATATTTATAATTAAATAATTATAGCTACTTTATACATAGTATGCCTGATTGGTCGTAACATTTTGATTTTAAAAGTAGCACATAAAACCTATAGAAATCACGAATGGCTAGCGAAATTAATGAAGGCATACATTTTCTAAAACATTGTTATAAATAAAAATCATTTTTCTATTCTCGATGGCTGAGGACAGGACAAGATAAAAAGTGCTTCACCGACAAGAGTTCTGCTCTTCAATGAAAGAAGAAGAAAGAAAACATTAATGCAACGCAGATCGAGAACTTTTATCGTAAAAATTAGTAACTAACATAGGTACATAAATAAAAACAGTTACTATGTAACATACTGTTTTTTACGTTAGAATTAGGTCCCGTTTCAAAACCTTATTATATTAGTAACTATGTATTGTCTAAACCATTCGCATTAAATTTTTTTTTACAATATATATGATGTAACGCAAATCGCTAGTAAGGCATAACTTGAATCCTCAGTAACAATACAAATAATGCGCTGCTTAAAAAAATAAATATGTGGGGTGTAAACAATAAGTGCGTCCAGGGGTTGAGTTGGCAAATATTATAAAATATTATCAATTACACGGTGTCGCTGTTGGTGATTTAACGTCATGTTTTTATTTGTATTATAAAGCTGGAGGGGGTATTGTTGTAAGTTGTTTGTTACTCAGTTGTAAGGCACGTATGTTTATCTACTCTTCTAACGCAATGATCGAGATTGATATATTATGTGTCAATGTGGAGTGGAGTGGGGATATAGAAGTCTTATTATGGCAGAGCGTGTTTTAGAGTCACTGTTTTGTTTTGTACTGTACCCATTTTCTAATTAAGTACTTAATATTAGTTTAGTGTCCCTTTCGTGTAGTTGGCTAAACCACAGTATATATGTAGTAGGTTAGCTAAGGCCGCTCGACTAGTTAATTGCCTACTCTTGCGGTGACGCATAGGCGGCGCGTTCCGTACTGAGTGCATGGCCGCGGCCCCTGCCGCCTCCTTTCGTTTATGTGATTGTGTGCGTGAAAAGTGCGTGCGTACACGGTGCCGCTACTCACGCACACATTCAAACCGGCGACGGCCGATTTATATGAAGCTGAACTACTACCCTTTACTATGGCTAAACACACTGTTATTTTTGGCTTATCTCAATAATACGCAAAAAATCAAAGCCACTATTAGACGTTTACTAATCAAATGGAATATAATGGTTGCAACATCAATGTTAATCGGGCCTTTAACAGACACTTTGATATTATCATCTTCCCTAACCTTTGCATATCCTGCTGGGTTATGCTCCATCTTAACTTTTTTTCATTAGGTATTTTAACAAGTATTGTTTAACAGGTCCTGTAATACAGTGGTGTGTTCTCAAAAATAATTATAATAAACATGAAGGCGTTGTTTCATTAAAAAAAAATTGTTCACTTCCAGTTCTTTCTTTTCTCTACAGGACTTCTAAATTTAATAAATATGATTTTTTCTTTATTTGTATTTCACAGTAATCTTGTGAAGTACGAAAACTGCTACCTACTCAACTCTCATTGTTGTTTACTGTCAGTGGTTTCTTTCTCTTTGCATTACTAGGTTCATGGGTATCCTAAATACTTTGATAGTTGCATTTCCTCATAATAATTTAATTGTGCTCCCCTTCCTTCCGTTGAAGGGGATAGGTACCATTACTGTATCTTCTAGCAAAGAGAATAATGGTATATAATTATAAATAAATAAGAAATATAAAGGGCACACAAATTGACCTATATCACTACGTTTTGTAAGTAGATATCTTTCATACAATTAAATCTTTTATCAAGACGATGATGGCCCATTTTGTCAGTGAGATATTGGTCGCAGAGCCTAAACAGAAGGTTTTAGAAACAAAAATGACTACCCTAACGGTGAGAAATAAAAGTGTTAAAGTTTGTGTAAAATGTAGTAAACTCCGAAAAGTTTTAACTTCTGCGCGGGCAAAGGCGGAGTTCAGGACTTTAGTGCATAGAACAAATTTAACTATCTTGACCTCTGACGGGCAGCTGACCGCTGACGATAGCTAGAGAGATAGGAGTCTAATAAGTCATACATTTCGGAGTCGAAACATTTAGATCGATCGCTGTGAATGAAGCGGAAATAGCTTATCGAGAGCTGGCTGTTATCCAACGTGTCTATCATCTCACGTGTGAATGAATTTCAATGGGACCTGTCGTCGTCGGTTCAAACCCTTTTGGAGATGTCTCTTGCCTGATAACGCGGAGCGCCCCCTAACAAAATGTCCGTTTGTATCTAAGCAAAAAAAAAGAAACGGTTGTGGACACCTTTAAGGTTTGGCCATTAGATTTGAGAATCTTTAAGAAAATAAAGTTAAATATTTTGTATGTTTTGTAGTAAAGTTAGTGGTAGGTACTTACTGATATATCTAAAACGAAAACGTTTTTCAGATATCGATATCAGTAGTTCAGTTGACCAAACTAAACTAACGCAAATTAAAACTTTTTGGTTTGGTAAGTATTTATTCTAAATTTATGTTTGAGGAGATAGTTTTTCCTTAATTTATCTTATAATCTTGCTTTCGTGCTACGAAAGAGAAGATCGGCAATGTTAGTTTTTCCGAGGCTTACCTAACATTAAACACGCAATCTTGTTATGGCTAATTAAATTACACCCGCTTACTTCAAAGCCCACCTTCCTATACAATATGGCCCAAGTGACAATCGATCATCGCCTCTAAAGCTTTGGATTAAGAGTTTTGACACACAACAGAAACCAGAAATAAAAAGAACACTACGCAGGTGACTCTACATTTTGATTCATCGAGTGAAGAAATCGAATCGAGCCTTTCATATTTACTCACTCGGCTACAAAGTGTTAGGTAAGAACAACTCATCGAACCTCGATTTTGTTTGAGCATAGTTAAGGGCGCATTTTCATGATCGTTTTTTCGGATTTATCTATTTTCCAATGAATCACCATCAATTAGTCAGACGTTCTGGTGAAGTACGGAAATACCGCTCGTTTGTATACAAGGAGGCACAGGCAGCGGCCAGCGGCCAATACCGTTAACGAGATTTCTTTTGAAATGCAAGTTGATACAAAAAATGAGAAATAGAAGCAAAAGTAATAAATTTTATTCCACTCTAACGAGCCCGTCTTATAATGTTGTAGAAAATGTACAGAATATTAAAAAAATACCTGCTTTACAAAGCGTATTTTAATTTCTTTCGGATTTTCTTCTCGGACGATGCCAAAATACCTATCCACCTACTTTTGGTATTTTTTGTTCATTACAATATAAGCCAGCAGTAATCATTGGAAGAAACTAGGATTTTTTTGACTTTTTTATAAATTGGCTTATTAAAATAAGACTATAGACTCTTTTCCGATTAATTCTTGACCTGTTCAAATATTAATTCATAATAATTTACGATTATTTATCATTTTTAGACGATACCAAGAGAACCAACACGTTATCTGACTAATGAAATATAATTAATTTACATCAAATTAATACAATTTACCGTTTTCATTTGTGTTCTGTTATAAATGTATTATTATAATTGCATAACTTTTATTGCCAATCGAATCATGGCACCTTTATTTCATTTTGTTTACGTCTAAATAAACCACTCAGATCTAAACTAGGTAAATGGTAATAACACGCAAATGAAGCAATCATATTCTACCGAATTTCGTAAAAGTCACACAATAGCCTGAAGGGATTGTTTTTGGCGGCAATTGAAATGTCAACATGAAATTTTGTTTTTATTTCCAAAAAATTCAAAAATTCAAAATTCAATAATGTTTATTCAATAGGATACATTGTGATCACTTTAAAACGTCAACTTAAAACTAGCTACGCCTGTTCCAACCTCCTTACGCCGGCAAAAGAACAGGCAAGAAACGCCCGGCAGGTAATTTTTTTGGCGCGATCACATTGACAATTTTATTCTTATTACTAATTGATTGAATTGGAGCAAGTTCACTAAAATCCCAAGCTTTTTTTTTTGTCATCTAATAGTCCGATATTTTTTATTTAGCTTTACTAATAAGAAGATTTCTCTTGTTTGGTTGTACACATTGGGATATGGGAACATGAATATTAACGAGTTGCGGGATCACAACCAAAGCAGACCAGACCCCACAAGCAGCACCCGTTCACGAGTTGACGCATGTGCCAGCCATCGCTCTCCTCGACCATATGAGAGGGAAGAGGGCGACCCGACACATGACGCCGCTGCAAGCAAAGTCACTTTCGTGAGCATGACTGTTTTGGCTGTTTACCGAGAATGGTTAGAATAGGGGAAATAGGGAGAATAGATAGATAGAAAGAAAGATAGATAGATTAACTACAATCCCAAGCTTGTTTGTCATCTAGATAGTCCGATATTTTATAATAAGCTTTACTAATGAGATTTCTCTTTATACGAATTTGAAATTTTGTTATAGACAAGTCTTGAATTTCACTTGGGATTTTGTTGAAAAAGCGTACACATTGACCTTTGAACGAGTTGCTAACTTTATGGAGCCTAGTGGTGGGTACAGCAATTTTATCTTTGTTTCTAGTATTAAAATTGTGATAATCACTTCTCTTTTTGAAGCTATTTAAATTTTTCCGTATGTACATTACATTTTCATAAATATATTGACAAATAACTGTCATTATTTTGGTTTCTTTAAACTTAATTCTTAAAGATTCTCTGGGGCCCATGTTATAAATCGCACGAACAGCTCTCTTCTGCAATACAAATATGGTGTTAATATCAGCAGCGTTTCCCCACAGCAATATTCCATAGGACATAATGCTGTGAAAATAGCTGAAATAGACTAGTCTGGCTGTATCAACGTCAGTAAGGCGACGGATCTTCTTTACAGCATATGCTGCAGAGCTAAGTCTGCTCGATAGACTGACAATATGTGGACCCCATTGCAATTTGTGATCTAAAGTTATGCCTAAGAATACTGTAGTCTTGACAAGGTCCAATTCTTCGTCCTTAATTTTTACATTTGTTGGTACTTCTTTAACATTGGGCAGCACAAATCTCAAGCATTTTGTCTTTTTTCCATTTAACATCAAATTGTTCGCATCAAACCAGTCTGTAACTTTGGAGAGAGCATTGTTCACGTCGTCAGAAATGTTATGTTGTCGCTTTAACTTAAATAAAAGCGACGTATCATCAGCAAACAATACTATTTCGTGATTGTCACTAACAAGCAAGATTTGTGTTTCTTCGAGTGAATAGAATGTGATATTGGTGGAATATTACCCATAATGTGTCCGTTAATGAGTTACGGCTACGAGTATAGAAAATTGAAAAATAATTTTTCAAAGTGACTTTTCTAGTTGCTCCAAAAAGTCGGTGTAAAGTGCCACTACTTTACTAAAACATAAGGGGGATCATCCTCTTTGACCCAGCTTGTTGCCGAATCCTATCATCTCATCATCGCTAATATTTGATAGAGTTTGATACATTTTACACTTGACACTGGCAAGCAATAATCTTTTGGAGTAATAAATTTAAAGAAAATTGCTGTAGTGTAGTGAAAAAAAGGCATGCTCTATTGTCCCTTCTCTGTATCCTGGAATGCTTGAAAGTTCCCAGCCGCAGTTCTCACCGAACAGCCGAACTCCTCACGGACCTGGGCTGCATGCGGTGAGATCCTCTCCCTCCGCGCTCGTTACTCGAGCGCGCGCCGGCACGTGTCCCGTGTTCATTATCGAACATTATTATTTCCCGACACGTGCCTATTACCAGCGGTTTTATTATTTTCCTTTTTTATAAAAAACTTTGATTCGTAATCGGATCGCAGATTACTGTGATATGTTATTCGAAAGGCATACACAAACTATTTGGAGAGGTTAATAGCGGTATTAGTTTAAGCCGCAAGTTTATTATCATTATTACGTTTGAAAGTTAATGTTACACATTTAATATACATGTATTTGTTTTTATTTGTCGGGACTTGAGGTTTATCATTTACTATATTATGTGAACATCTATGTCTTTTGACTTTGTTTTGTAGATGTTTTTAGATTTGCCATTCGTTTGTAGTCCATAGTTATTGACTGATATACTAGAATGATTAGTGTCCTAATTTTGTGTTAAAATGTGTAATAACTCACAATTTTTAACTTGAATTTTAATGATTTTCACTAAAACTCGCCATATGTGTGTGACTGTGTCATATCAAAATAAAAAAAAATTACTGACTTCTTAGAGATTTCCAAAGTACCTCTTTGATTTGTTTTGCATAATTATTTAATTTTGCCTTACTTTTGTGAACTGTCTCTATATTATAATTGCAACGGTGCACATTATGCTGGTGATCAATAAATAAATAACTAAATAAATAAATTTACGCAACGAGGCGGACCCTTTATGGGAAATATCGTAGGCAAATTATTTGTAAATGATCGGCTTTTTGTAAATATTTATTTTATTTTAATTATGTCGCAGGAATTAAACCTAGCCCCAGCCTATACACATAGTAAACGTGAGTACGAAGCATCTAACAACACGAACCCCACGCAAGCCCAGTAGGGAGTCCTTCAGATTTCACGGTTTGGAAGAGGCACGCGCTCATTACTGCGCCCGTCGGCTTTTCTCGGGGCAAACGAATTGAGCGAACGACGACGAGGTAGATTCGGTATATTATTCCGCTTAGCACCGAAGGGTTACGCGTGGGTTACGCCATCCACGCCATGCGTTTTCGCGTATTCGTAGGTTACGTCAGGCCGCGTGCCGCCGCGTGGCGTGCGTCCTCTACGATCCTTGAATACGCCCGACTATTTGTTCTTGCGTATGTACTCCTCGTGATATTTGGTATGTTTTGTACGCATGAGGACTTCGATCTAATACCTTGTTAACCGAATTTTTATTTCATTATTGCAAGCAAACAACGGGCTTGGTCTTGAGGCTTGTGTTATTCAGTTGGTGAATTCTCATGTCAAGTTTGGCATTTTTCTGCTCATGTGAAGAAGGACACAACTCCCCAAATGCCAGTTTATTACAAGCTTATTGAATGATTACAACCTATCACAATATCACATCTACTGTCACCCCATCAGACACGATAGCGAAAACATTATTAGCAGTTAGCTTATTCTGCATCTTCAATTAAATCTAAACATTGAAAATATATCAGTCTTCGAAAATAAAGTTGTACGCAGTTTCCATTTTATTTACTTAGACTGACTAACGGCTCAGTAATCTCTTGTTATGTACCAAAAGGACCTTTTAAGCACTGATTAAAATTAATTTCTGATTAACAGAAGTAATCCCTTGTTAGCGCATGGAGGGCCACTCGTAAACTTTCCGTTAAATGGTTTAGCTTCAAAATATCTAACAGAGTATGGCAAATTTGACTTTGAGAGGATGATATCATGGAAAATTTGACATGGACGTTCGCCATCATAGTATTCTGTAAAAAGTTCAATCATTGAGCATACAAAGAGCACATGACATAACCGGTAGGGTACTAAGTACAAACCCTCATTATTAACCCATGCAGTTTGTAAGTTAATCAAACGTATTTGGTAACAATCAACTGTAATGGGTATTTGTAGCTAAACATTTCCCTAATATGTGATAAGTTCTTCTTAACTATGTTATAACGTTATAAGTAGGCATAATCCATCATCTCACCCCCAAGAAATTCATATTAATTGCCATTAAATACAATGAGTGACAACATGCGGACACCTGCATTCGTCGCGATGACTGACTCCAATAAATAATGTGAAAATTGGATTATATCCACTCCCGTCTGCTAGTTGCAGTATAGCGTCGATAGTGGAGTAGCGTAACAGTACATAAACTTCAAAAAGCACATCCTACTCATCTCATTATGCTAGAATAGTGGCTAAACAGATTATAAAGAAATTTGTTGCAGAGATTAGTTTACGGAGCCGCCTGCTTCTGTGAGTGAATGGGAAAACCACGGGATTTACCGCAGGACGCAAATAATTCGTTATTAAAAAAAACTACCATCATGTTTAATTCAGCTCTGCTCTTTAGAATATATAAGTAATTAGACCATATCGATATGAGCATAGCATCAAATAGAATATTAAAAATAATATTCAAATGATAATTCCAAAAAAAATTGAATAATGTTGACGTACTGACAATCAGTTCTACAGCGCAGCAAGCAGTTGCCCGTTACAAAACTTTATAGGTTATTTACGATCAATGCAGGTGGATGGATACGCACGGAGGTAAAGGGCGCGTGATACACAACTGGTAATTTGGGGACGGAAACCCTTTGATGATGTTATGTTAGATTATAAGACAGATTTTACTATGTTTTTTGAGGAAGCAGTTACATATTTAAAATATATACTTATTTAATTTGTAATAATAGGTAGATACAAGTTTTTTTTAAACGTACTTACCGATATGAACTGGATGACAGATATGTTTATCTGAAGGGTTGTTTGTATTTTAGGTAGCAACAAAAGCTGAAGCTTAAAAAATTTAAAAAAAATTCAAAATAAAATTATTGAGAGTTCTCCGTTGTTCACGGTCCGATTTCATTATTAAATTAGCTTTTTGATCTTATAATATTATGGCATCGAAAGCACATGTATTGTATCTAAGCGTTATTAATTTAATGTCAACGGTAAAAACTCAACTTTTTTGAGTAACTTAGCTAACCAAAGAAAGTAAGCTAGGTAGGTAGGTACTACGTTTTCAATAATTTTATTTTAAACAAACCTTGTTTATCGACCCACAACTCACCCGCAATCGAACCACGGGAAAATACGGGACAAAGCCCGTTAACAATAGGAACCTACGAAATATCCACTTCGCTATTTCCCAAGAACCGAGTATTGTTTTGTTCCTATTACAAAAAGGGCGATACGTGAGTTTTGGTTTGTTTTTTGACCCTAACAATGGGGCGTGAGAGGGCACCGTAGCGCGCCACGTGTCCTGCTAAACCCGAACCATTGTTACAGAGAGAGCAATATACGAAAATGAACTTTATTATAGGTGGCGTCAAGTAGTTTAATAAATACTACAATCTCAGTTGTTGAAAATAACGTTGGACGCAGATTTAATGTTCCGCAACCGCAGCTGGTTCAGTGCTTTTTATTAGACTAGTTAACAACGTTTGAATTAATATCAATGATGATTGATTTAACCGGACAATTTGCTTACCTTACGTCGAGTAGCTCGCTGATACCGAAACTGGAATGATGATGATTCTTAAAAATATGGTACTTTGCACTGACGTATCCCAGTTTATCCTAATTACACGGAGAAAAAAGACCTTCTGAAATACAGTTTTCCTTCTGAGTCAAAAGGGAAGGATTTGTTATTCAGAAGGAAATCTAAGGTAAAAAAGGTAAGGAATCGGTCTTGGAAGGTAATACTCAGAAGGAAAGTCCGAATTTTTTTCTCAGTGTTTTTTTCTCGGTGATAAAAGGGTCAAAGTATGGAATAGCAACGTTTTGGAGAGGAGAAACATAATAATATGCTTAGAGCAACATTGTTAGAAGAGAGTCTTATGGTGATGTGTTATATATGTAGTATGAGGTGGTATCTGCATTGGAGTACGTACAGAGGTACAAATTGAGAAAAACGGGTTCCTAACTGCGATACGGTATGTGTGATGCATTTTGCCCTATATTTTGGAGACAAATTTCTTCTAATGCACGATAATGTTGGGTACCACACTGATAGTTTTGTAGTATCTCAAGGAGATTGAAATGGACTTTTGGATCAGGATGCAGGTAGTTTTGACAGCATGAATTTGTAAAATACTAAATACCAAGTATGACACTTACATTCATTAGAATTACACAACATTACATTTTTTTATTGCTGTCTTAACATTTTTCAGTTTGCACCTTAATACCTAGAATAAGTGCCAAGACTATTCTGTTCAACAATATTAGTTTTATTGATCAAACCGTAATAAACGCCTAATAAACGCAAATCTCATTGTGTTTAAGCTAATCTTTTTATATATTGTTGCGTCCTTCGATGAGTGTAAAACATTTAAACTAATTCTGTATAAGCAAAATATCACACCTCGCACATTCATGTTAATGCACCTACGCGTATTAATAAACGTATTCATTATTACATTTCAATTCAATATAATCGCATTCTGATAAGTGCTGAAATTCACAAATACATCCACCATTAATTGGACCGTGATAATTACCCACAAAGATCGCAGCTCATTGTGATTCCATTTCCATGAAATTTAAACTATTGTGGACGTTTATTTGTTTGTACAGTCAGCGACAAAAGTAGCTGATCATACTCGATTTTTCAAATGTGTTTTAGATCAGTAATGTTTCGTGTATTTTTACAACTTACAAAGTAGAGTTTGACCACAACGCACCTGATTTTAAGTGATAATGCGGTCAAAGGTTGATGATGAACGCAATCGGAAAGTCTGTAATTGTTCAGTGACTTTTGTCGTTGACTGTACTTACTAGTATTTATGGTTTCATCGTTGCCCTAGCTGATGAATGAGAGATGAGATTGATATGATAGATAAATATTAAATACCTATTACATCATTGTTTCATGATTGATTCTGTATTGGTGCTTCCATGAAATTAAAGCTGCTGAATTGAACGCTGCGCCCCGTGGTTGCATCCGTATTTTCCCGTTATCCCGCAGGAACCCTTTTCTGAGATTAAAGAAAGGTAGAAGCTATCTCCATTCTAAATTTCATCAAAATCGGTCTTGTAGTTACTGTGATACGTGGTAACACGTAGAATTATAGACAATTCTATGGTGGTAACAAACATTCACAACACAAACTTTCGCATTTATAACTAGCTTAAGCCAGCGACTTCGTCCGCGTAGAAGTCAAAAATGGCTCTAATATGTTTTTAACTAGTTTTTTTTACGTTATTAATTTTGCTATCGCTACATAGTATAAAACATAGTCGCAGTTGCAGTTGATAGCGATAATGGCTCTTTGGTAGTGACGTCGGCTTGCGATCCGCAGGACGCGGGTTCAAATCCTTCAATGATCTTGAGCTTTCGGTGAAGGAAAACATCGTGATGAAACCATAGCTTGGCAGTAGGGTATTTTTCTCTACTCGCCTGGCTAGCTACCTCATGTTAAGAATCTGTCGCCAAGCACCTATCGGTGTCTTCCGGCAGCCTCACTTGAGAGCCAGTTCCCAGTCCAGGTGTAGCGTGGCACCATCTTCGACCACATCGTCACTTAACATCAGGTGACTTGTGGTCAAACGCTACCCTGTAAGAAGTTTAAGTACAACGTTGACAGTCTTCAGGTCATCGTAGGATTGAGTTTTCAAACATGACTGTGTCAAAATAAAAAGTCATTTAAATCAAAAGCACTAAGGAGTATTGATATCAACCTCGAAGCAAATCACCGCCGAAATAACTATCTACCCCTTTTTAACTCCGTTAGGGGATGATCATTGAATGAAATAAAAAACACATCTTCCATCAATTCTGTTAAAAAAGGTTTATGCAAAATTTGAAGATCGGACCAAGGAATCACGTAGTCCCATACAAACTTTGCCCCCGTTTTTCACCCTCTTTGGGGTAGAATTTCGGAAAATCCTTTCTTATCTGATCCCTACGTCATACAAAGAACACACCTTCCAAGTTTCAGGTCTCTACGATCAGTGGTTTGGGCTGTGCGTTGATCCGTCAGTCATTCAGAACAAAGCCTTTTATATGTATAAAAGATAGAAGAAGATAGATATGTTTTGATATCTAAAGTTAATTTAAAATGACGATATTTAAAATTCTGGATGGCACTGAACTGTCAAGGACAAGCTCCACAGTAATTACTATCTAATTAGAAAAGTAATTCCAGTTACTTCGTCTATAGTATTCAAATAAATAAAAATAATAGTTTACCCGTCATGACTCTGAAACCATAACAATATGAACACTCCACCACTTATCGAATTCCAAAAAATCCCAACGAAAGTGACAGAGCTCGTGTTAGGAGATGACAATATCATAACCGCGATTGGGTCAAGCAATCCATTATGTTTGATCAATTGGATCGGAGTGCGCCGGGGTCTTAACCTAAATATTTTGATTTAGATGATTATCAACGTGTTATTGATGAAGTTTTTAGATTTGACATAGGTTTTTAGTTAAAAATTGAGGACACGTTCTTATTTCACTTCTTCTTCTTTTATTTAAGAGCAGAGCTCTGGTCGGTGGGGCACTCTCTATCCCTTTCGGTTCTCAGCAATCCTTTTGACCTCTTGGTACGACATGACGTCAATTTTTTCTTTTCTTTCGCTATGTGATGAATAATCCGGTTACATTTATATGAATTCAAAAGTGTGTTTGGTTTTCTTTCACGCAGCAATGGAGCTACGGATCGACGTGATTTTTTACATAGAGATAAAAATGTATGGGCCGCAACGTGACACAGGCTCTTTTTTATACCGGAAAATGCATAGTTTCTATGAGAATTACCACGCGGGTGAAATGGCAGGGCAGAGCTATTAGCATATTATTACATAGTTAATTAATTTTACATACATCAACATTTTTGACATCAGTGCTTCACTTTTAATATAACTTTAGTTAATAATAATAATGCCCGCACAATCACATACATAGGCTCTTACCCCTAACTAGGTTTCCCTGTATCTAGGGTATCAGAAACTACGAGGAGCGGGGATCCACAACACCCAGACATAGAACAAATACTTGCGCTTTTTTTTTCAATGCACAAATATTTGCCCTGTAGCGGGAATCGAACCCGCGACCTCACGCTTCGAAGTCGGCTATCCGCCCATTGCGCCACATCGGTCGTCAGTTGGCGGAAATACATCTAGCAATTAAAAAGGCCAACCCCAAAGTAATTTGGGACAAAAGGTTTATGAAGGAACAGGCCTAGCTAGTTTTAAGTTTGACGTTTTAAAGTGATCACAATATTCACAATGTATCCTATTAAATAAAAAAAAACGATTGCTTGATTAAAGAAAAAAGAATCGTAAGTATTTTTTGGAAGTCAGTTAAAATGTAAAGTAGACAGCTATATACAAACCGATACATAATACCCCATGACTGTATTCTCATCCGTTTGATATCTTCAACTCGAACCTTTCGAATCTATAGAAGTAAAGTTCAAACAAAACTTCCGAGCTAGAATATTGTTAAAGGCAAAAACTCATAATTAAAATCATGCATATTATCTGTACCTTGCAGCTTTTTATCCATTAAACGTAACATAAAAGTCGGTGCAGTTGCACAAAAACTGCCCCCCATCTTAAAGCTCGCCGCTGTGGCAGTTTTTGCCTCCGTCGCGGGCCATTTGCCCCCGGAAACGGTATTGCCGGTGGAACCTATTGGCCCCACCTATTTCTGATAGTTTTTGCTAGAGGCGCCATGGCTTTGAGTCCGCGCCGCTACCAGCCGTAGGTATCTGACTGTAGTACACTGCGGTATAATAAACTAGCTGCGCCCCGCGGTTTCACCAGCGTCTTCCTGTTATCTCGCAGGAACCTTTTCCGGGATAAAAAGTAGCATGTGTAGTCCAAGGTGTAAGCTATCTCTATTGCAAATTTCATCCAGATCCGTTCTGTAGTTTTTGCGTGAGAGAATAACAAACATCCATAAATCCTTGCAAACTTTCACGTTTATAATATTAGTAGGATAAATAAAAATGAATCTAACCTGACTAACAGACATAATCTAAACAGTGCCTTAAACCAAACATGAAATGTAGCGGGCATGTTTTTTGAAATACATGTGCGTACAAGTACTAGGTACATGTAAGAAAGGATCTTCGGAACCTTACCTAAAGGGACTCCTTTTAATAACATATTGTAGTTTCTAGTTCAGGTTTTTTAGTTCATTGTTATAGTATATATTTTTGTTATGTTTATATCAAATAAATATGTTTCTGACGCGGATAAAAAATAAGGATTTACGAAATTTTATTCTCAAGGGTGTTTAGTTTGGTTTTAAAAACTTCTTGATGTAAATACAGCTAAAATACCGTACTACATGCGGGCGACGCCGCGGAACCGCTGATGGTCAAACATAATGATACATTGTGATCACTTTAAAACGTCAAACTTAAAACTAGCTACGCCTGTTCCAACATCCTTACGCCGGAAAAAGAGCAGGCAAGAAACGCCCGGCAGGTAATTTTTTTGGCGCGATCACATTGTCAATTTTATTTTTATTACTAATTGATTAAATTTTAGCAAGTTCACTAAAATGCCAAGCTTTTTTTGTCCTCTACATATTTCGATATTCTACGAGTATAATTAGCTTTACTATATTAAGATTTCTCTTGGTTGGTTGTGCACATTGAGATATGGAACATAATTAGATTCATTTATACTAAGTGAAAAGTTATATACGGCTTACAATGTGTCCGAAGGACAGCTTTTACTTAGTAGCTAGACGAAAATGGTATGAAAACAAGATCCTGAGCTGCAGGGCAATTAATTAATCAAACTAAACAAAAAACATTAAACTACGAAGTAAGAAAACAAATCTGAAAGAACAGCAGATTTAAAAACAAAAGCAAATACAGGGATTAGGTACACAAAGAGCTTAAGCTTAATTTTACAAGTAAAATATACCAAAGAATAGATTCTTAGAAGATAAATGTATGTACCAAGTACAAACTAATTGAATTTGGTAATTCATCATCATAAGCCTACTCCTGGCCACCTTTCTGTGAGAGCATGGGCCATAATCTACCATCACCCTGACCTAGAGCAGTTCGGTAATGTCGCATGCTTTTGAATATGTACTGTGGTTTTTGGTCATGTTTTTTGCTGGCGTAAGGAGGTTGGAACAGGCGTAGCTAGTTTTAAGTTTGAAATTTTAAAGTGATCACAATGTATCCTTATGAATAAAAAACAATCGACTTTTTACTTTTGACATGCCAGTTTACTCACAATGT
The DNA here is from genome assembly GCA_931315375.2 of Opisthograptis luteolata. Lineage (NCBI taxonomy): Eukaryota > Metazoa > Arthropoda > Insecta > Lepidoptera > Geometridae > Opisthograptis > Opisthograptis luteolata. The sequence goes on from OV928033.1 coordinate 11,855,933, forward strand.
TTTCCTTCAAGGTGCTAAGCCATGAAATCCGCACATTGCTTCTTAGACTTCTTTATTTTAGTACGGAAAATATGACAATAAGATCGGTAATCTTATTGTCATATCTTACTTTGGTATGACATTTAACTTACGGGAGTTTATAAAACCGGCCCTTAAAATCAGAATCATAAGTTTCTCTCAATTTAAGACTCTAAACGTATCAATAATTTTTTTATTAGAGATAAATGTAAACTTCAATTTCCCAAATTTTCTCGCATTTCAATTACGCATGTATTCTTCGCCTTTAAATGTGATGACACTTAGCCATACTTGTGTCATTTTTTTTAAATTGCAACGGCGTACATTATGCTTCTGATCTATGTTATAAATAAATAGATGAAGCCGAGATGAGATTAGAACTCGGTATCTAACCAGCCAGCCCTCAATGCCAAATGCGAGCGAAGAGCAATGGTGACCGAAAGGTTAGGCGTGCGACTTACATGACGCCGATACCGAGTTCGAATCCTCTCGGTCCCGCACCTATGACTAAGTAATGTGCGGATTTGCCATCGCACAAAACGGTGAAGGAAAACATCGTGAGGAAACCGGCATGTCCAAGATCTGCAACATTCAAGGGCATGCGACATCTACCAACCAGGGCCAGCGTGGTAGATTACAGCCCATACTCTCTCTCTGAGAGACGGCCGGAGTCCCAGCAGTGGGAACGTGAAAATCTGATAATGATGAATGCCAAATGCCTTCTTACCGCTTGCATTGAACAGAGCGCTCCTTCTAAAACAGTAGCTACATTTAATGAGTGACACGATGTTGTGGTTAATTCGATCGATATATAATCTGGGTAGGGAACGCGTAAGTCTTGCAACTGTTCGCGCTAAAGATCACTTCACACAACATCTGACACCGAAATCGACACCCAAAAGCATTAAAACTGCACGCTACATTTACCGCGCGCATGATTTATAAGGTTATGGTTTATGGACGGAAACCAAATAAACTATCGTATTTTCGTATCTTTTTACACAGCTTCGTCACACAGAAATATTCTTAAAGTAAAAAATGTATTCTAATATCGAAAAAAAAAGTGCAAAATGCCTTTTTCAATACTAGTTTTAATGTGACAAAAAAATCTAGAAATATGTAAATTATGACAAAACTTATTAATACAATTAATAATACAATCAGCATATTTTAAAGCGATGATGGCTCAGTGGTAGTGACGTCGGCTTGCGACCCTTAGGTCGTGGGATCGAATCCTACAATGAGCTTGAGCTTTCGGTGAAGGAAAACAACGTGATGAAACCATAGCTTGGTGGTAGAGCATTTTCTAGTGCTCGCCTGGCCAGCTACAACCCTCAAGTTAAGAATCTGTCGCCAAGCACCTATCGGTATGTTCAGGCAGCCCCACTTGAGAGCCAGTTCCCAATCCAGGAGTGGTAGGCGCCATCTTCGATCGCATCGTCACTTAAAATCAGTTGACTTGTGGTCAAACGCTGCCCAGTAAGAAGTATAAAATAATAAAAAATAAAATTAGGAAATATAATTTCCATTCCCTAATACAAAATCTACCTAGATTTTGATTAGCATCCTTTCTAACGTTTTCGTTGCTTCTAGATGAAGTATCGGAATCTGTCGCCTGCGGGGGAGCAGGGCCATAATTAAAAGAGTTAGCATAGACATTTTTGAAACCACGTATTAAAAAGATAATTTTCCACCTTTCATGGTAGGTAGATTATACAAATTTGTGTAAAATCCACACGAATTATTCTCTTGATTATAGTATACTTAGAAATTTCATAATTAAAATAGAATGTAGCCATGTGACTCTCGCAACTACTTACATCAAAGATCACTTGACACGACATAAAATAAGACACCGACAGCGACGCCCGGCGCTCAAAAGCATTAAAATTGCACGCAACACCACGCAACACGACAAAAACAAACGTCCGTAGTTAGCTGTTGCTTTTGCTTCTTAAGAGGACGCCGTGATAAACAATGAATCTGAAATCAGCTCCATACAAAAACGCAAGCGAGCTGACTAATGCCGTAAGTTCGTATGCGCCAAAAAAGGTTTTTTGTCGCTTAAAATGAAAACTATCGTTAATTTTATAAATGTTTTGTTATTGCTGAGAAAAAAGGAAATCCCTGCAGCCAATATTGCCAATTCCTCGTCTTAAGAAATTGTTTACTAGTTGATAGGGCTATTAAAGTAATTCTCCGATATCTGAATTTTAACATCCTACTATCCTACTCTACCAATACTATAAATGCGATAGTTTGTGTGTGTGTGTGAATGTTTGTTGGTTTCACCATAACCTCTTAACGGATTTTGATGATATTTAGAATAAAGATAGCTTATACCCTAGATTAACACATACAGGCTACTTTTTATTCCGGAAAAGGGTTCCTGCGGGATAACGGGAAGACGCGAGTGAAATCGCGGGGCGCAAGTAGTATTGTAATACATTGTTGTGAATTGTTGCGGTGGTGTTGTACATCATCATCATCATAATCAGCCCATGTCAGTCCACAGATCAAGCTCAGTGGCGTGCTTTGGGAGAGGACTAAGTCCAGCAGTGGTGTTGTACAGTGAACGACAAAAGTCGCTGAACAATTGCAAACTTTCCGATTGCAACCTTTGACCGCAGGTGTGTTGTGTTGTGTTCAAACGCTGCCTTGTAAGTTGTAAAACATCGAAACAAGGCAAGGCAAAATGTAGCTTCAGCCCCCTGTGTATTTTATTTCTTAACATATTAGTGGTATTAATAAGTCTTTTTGATTTGTAGATCTGGAGAAAAAAGGTTTTAACTTTTTTTAAGGGTGCACATTGCACTTTTTTCAATATACTCGAATGAATCTGCCGTGTAGGTATGTAGAATGTAGGTCAAAATTTTTTTTCCTGTCATTAATACTGAGAAAAAATCTTATTACTAGTCCCAATTATGAGCTTAATATCGGAGTCGTCCTGTAAATGATTTACTTAAATACTGGGTGAACTGATGCAAATTATTTAATTATTATTTATGTGGTATAATACATCATGACCTATCCTGTAGTGCGATTCTAATTCACACGGAAACTCTTCCGACCACGCATTCTGAAAAATGTCCTGCAGATTTTTTTAGACACGATTCATTTATCTGAATTTGGAAACTGATATTTAATTTGACAAACCAGCTGCTCAATCACGGAAAAGTTTCCGCCACCTATTTGCTCTCGGAAAACGTTTCCGTGAAGCGATAGTGACGTCGAATCCGACACGGAAATTTTCCGAGTGAATTATAATCGCACTACTGGTTAGTATGACAGCACAAGGAACCAAAATGATGATAGTGACCTAAATCAACCTTCCGCACCTCATATCTTCTCAAAATGTGAATGTTACAGTAGACTGGTACGTCATGCTATACGGCCATATAGCGATGATGGCTCAGTGGTAGTAACATCGGCTTGCGATCCGTAGGACGTGCGGGTTCGAATCCTACAATGAGCTTGAGCTTTCGGTGAAGGAAAACATCGTGATGAATCCATAGCTTGGTGGTAGGGTATTTTCTAGTACTCGCGTGGCTAGCTACCACCCTCTGGTTAAGAATCTGTCGCCAAGCACCTATCGGTGTGTTCCGGCAGCCTCACTTGAGAGCCAGTTCCCAGTCCAGGTGTAGCGTGGTGCCATCTTCGACCGCTTCGTCACTTAACATCAGGTGACTTGTGGTCAAACGCAACCCTGTAAATAGTAAAAAAAATAATCGTAGGTATTTTTTTAGTGTGTAACATAATGAGTTAATGACACTGCAAAAGACGATAAGGATTTTAATTGAATTATAGTTGAGTATGGTTATTAGAATTAACGCAATCAGCAGTTCAATGCCTCTCTGATAAGACTTTTTATAAAAAAAAAACGTGTTTCATTATCGCTTTATCGTTCTAACTGCGTTGTTCATTATTACAATAATTTGAATAATCGGAATGTTTGCATTTTATATGAAAAGGTAAACATAATATATTAAGTTTAGCTACTTCTGATTACAATATATAAATTATATTTTAAACATAGAAACTAAATATTAATATATAAATGTATATATATACATATGCAGTGCAGTTTTGGGTAATTGTACAAAAATTCAAAGAATTGTTTTCTTTTTTAAGAATAGTAGGTAGTATGATGATTTGGGAAAATTGTAAAGTAAGATTGAGGGCATGAACCATCGGTATCTGCAATATTTTAGGCTCGTTGGGTCGGTCCTTCTAAGGGCCGGTTTCCGTGCAAAACTTTTTTTGCGTGCTAACATTTCAAGATCAAATTTACCGAATTTTGGTATGATGACGTTTATGAAACCGTCCCTTAGAAGGTCGAAACTCTAGCTTAATCCTTCTGCTTCTTCCTAACCTAACCTAACCGGTTGCCACAGGATGTCCTGTAGGTTATGTGTGTAGGCATTAGTGGGCGGGTCTGTGTTTATCCATTAATAGTTGCTTTGCCTAGCTTGCATGGTTCTTGCTGCTTGTTTTGGTAAAACGCATAGGCCTTCCTTACTCGGATGAGTAAATGAAATGAAATGTAACCAATCACACATAAACACAAGAGGACGTACGACTTTGCGCGATGTCAGAAATAGGTCCACGGCTCAGCATACAACTGAGGCTGCAAATCAACCTCAGTTACTGATTTTAAGTCGGAAACTATCTCATGAAATCACGAACAAGGACAAGTTTTATAACAATTATGAAAAAATAAGAATATAAACAAATATCGGAGAACCATTAGACACAAATTGACCTAGCCCCAAATTAAGCTCGAAACTTGTGTTATCCTACTAGACAACGAAATACATACTTATATAGAGAAAAATACTTACTCACTTACTGTGCCAGTATCTTCGGAACCTTGCCTAAAGGGATTCTTTTTAACAATCTTTTTTTTTACTATTTACAGGCTAGCGTTTGACCACAAGTCACCTGATGTTAAGTGACGATGTAGTCGAAGGTGGCGCCACGCTACACCTGGACTGGGAACTGGCTCTCAAGTGAGGCTGCCGGAACACACCGATAGGTGATTGGCGACAGATTCTTAACAAGAGGGTGGTAGCTAGCCAGGCGAGTACTAGAAAACACCCTACCATCAAGCTATGGTTTCATCACGATGTTTTTCTTCACCGAAAGCTCAAGCTCATTGTAGGATTCGAACACACGTCCTACGGATCGCAACCGACGTCACTACCACTGACCATCGCTATAGATATATTGCAGTTATTAGTTTAGGTTTTTTAGTTCATTGTTATAGTATATATTTTTGTTATATTTGTATCAAATAAAGTTTTTAAATTAATTAATATAAACACTTGTATACATAGAAATATCCAAGACTCTGGAACTAATATTCGTGCTCATCACACAAATATTTGCCCTTACCGAGATTCGAACCCGGGGCCGCTAGTTTCGTAGACAGGGTTACTACCAACTCGGCTACCGCATCGTCGATATAAAAGACAGATTACAAATAAAAGACACAAACTGAACGAATAAATAAAACCAAGGAGTAGTATGGAGGCGTCGGTCTTGGGGGAGAGCGCAGGACACGTAGATCACCAAGGCAAGTCTGGTGGTTCCCGTAGTTATTGCATGTTCATTGTCTTTTCTAGAAATAACTGAAACCTCTAGGCGCCGCGTTGAGGTGGAGTCCCTCCGCGCAAGCGGACCGCTTGGCCCTATGGGATTATCATAGTTTACAGTGGATGGGAAAAACAGTGAGGGGAAGGCGTCGGAAAAAGCGAAGGGGTTACTCTTCCCCCTTCATGACCTCCTTCTACCCTCATGAGGACAGATCGGCGAGCCTACATATTGCACACCGTATAAAGGCTTTTATCTCCGGGTTTCGCGATGACAGACTCCTTACTGTGGTTCCAAACTGGATATTTATATGTACCTACCTATATCCTACTAATATTATAAATACGTAAGTTTGTGTGTGTGTATGTGTGTGTGTGAATGTTTGTTACGTGTCACCGTAACTACTAAACCAATTTTCATGTGGAATGAAAATAGCTTATACCCTGGATTAACATATAGGCTACTTTTTACTCCGGAAATAAGTTCCTGCGGGATAACGGGAAGACGCAGGTGAAACCGCAGGGCGCAACTAGTTTAATTATAGTATATAAAATGGTGGGACTTCCGGTGACAATCTTCGACTGTCGTTCGAACCTTCGTGTTGTGTTGTGTTGTATGTTGGTGTTGCTTCCTTGACTCCTTGTCACCGCAGTCTTTGATATGGGCTACGCCGCAACTATGTACCTACATGTAAATTCTAAGTAAATAAAAATATATATGTTTTACATCGTGAGAAGGGGAGGGGAAGCAAAATACAATTTATTCTTTCGAGTCTTCCCTCGCCCTCAAGACGAACACGGGGGTGTCTGTCTTCAGCATAAGGTCAGAGGAGGCGCGCGCAGTTGTTCCTGCGCCCCTTGGTATTAACGGGTGGAATGTACTCCTCCACCCGAGAGAGGGGGTCCTCCTCGGTGGATCATCGCAGTCGGGGCTGTGGATAAATGCGAAAGCTTCCTCGTATATAGCCCCAACACCATGGGGTTGAGTTCGTAGACCGGTCTCATAAGTCGGCAGTCCAACGTAACCACGTCGCCGTCCTCGTAGTGGCGTGGTCACCATATTGATTTACCTACAAAAAAAATAAAAATTATGGAGGCATTGGTGAGGGAAGGTTTTTTTATTACATTGTAGGGAGATCTATATAGTCATGTAGACCAAGTTAGTTTTCCAAAAATATTCTGTAGGTACATGGTCAATATAATAACTTTTCATTTCATCTTTTTTTACGATACATGGTTTCATTCGATTTTAGTTCAATAAACATAATACCTCTCTTCCCTTCTAACTTTTCCTTCTCGGATGGTTTTCATGTGTTCGTCATGACGTACCAAGTGGCCAAACATCTTTCCTCTTCTTATCTCTACTGTTGTTAATATCGTTATAATACAAAGTATCATCAATCCATAACTGTCAAACGTTTCCAATTTCATTTCATTGTACAAACTACACAGCAGAACCTACAACTAGGAGCTTCACCCGCGTTAGTTTTGTAACAAAATGTATTTCTGTGTGACCCCCAACGTAGTCAAACTCTGTGCTAAATTTCATCCGAAACTGTTTTAACTTTTTGGTGTGATATTGTAACAAAATATGCATTTATGAAACTTTCGCAGCACACCAATCATACTAAACGCGAAAGTTTGTGAGTACCTAAGTGAGTGTGCACGTTTGTTACTAACTTGTTCTATTGTTCTTCACGCTGAAACGGGTTTTAGTGAAAATTGGAATAGAGATAGCTTATAACTCTAGCTAACACATAAAAGCTACTTAGTTATTTGCTGTTATATATCTTGTATTTTGGGATACTATTTAGATTATAACAACGGTTTAAATTAATGCCATAGTAACCATTGATCTAGTTGGTAGGTTCTCAAGACCGTAAGACAATTAAAATGTATTTTGTTAATAAGTGTAGAAGCAAGATTTGTAAAGGTTTTAGTCCGGATGGTCGCCCACACCACCTGGCCATGTTGGACATCACCAAGGACCCGAGCTCTTGGTATCCAAGAGGATTTTCCCATCCCACGGAAAAAAAAAATCGGTGTCTTTATTACATAGGTACGTGGATTACATTCACCGCGATAAAAAATCTGGAGTGGGCCACCCTTATCACCCAGAGGTATAAAAATACCCTATGACCTATTCTCAGACTTACCAAATATACACAAAAAATCGTATAAATCGCTTAAGCAGTTTCGGAGGAGTTCGATAACAAACACTGTGACACGAGACATTGATATAATAAAAAGATATTACGAAAAGTAGTGCGTGCCTTTTTAACTTAATAAGTTCTTCTAAAAAAAGATATAGAAAAGCAATCATTGAAGGGTAGGTCATCATTGTAAGTCTTAAGAGTCTAAGTGCCAATTATATTTTCCATTTTTTTTCTTCATTAACTAGTAATTTAATTTTTAAAACATTTTTTATTAACTTGAAACTATACTATATTAATATTGTAAGTACTTACTTACCCTACATAGGACTGTGCTACACACTATGCTTACCGCCATTTAATTATTAACTTAGACATATTTTAACTAAGCCTGGTTTAATAGAGGTTTAAACCAGAGATTTTAGTTAGACCACGTTTTGTAATAAGGCCGTAAGTGTTTCTCTCTAAGTGAATATTATTCTTTTGAGAAATAAAATTGTAAAACCGATTATATAATTTTTTGTAATAATATATATATTTTTTTGTAAGAGTAGCAGGGAGCCGATGGATGCAGATGGATAATAGCCGCTCATGGTGGCGTTCAAGGGGGGAGGCCTATGTTCAGCAGTGGACTTCTTCCGGCTGATGATGATGATGATTAATTTTTTTTTTTGGCATCTGGACCCTTCAGCATTACAACAAAAATATAATTCGTTGGAATCTAACTGGAAGGAAGTACATAATTGTTGACGGGTTGGAAAATAATTACTTATATTATATACTGTAATTCAGGGTAGGTACCTAGAAATAGACGCATCATTTTAATTTAAAATCACATCTGATAAAAAAATTAAGATCTTATGTTATATGGTCCCGGGTTCGAATCCCGGTAAGGGCAAATATATGTGTGATGAGCACGAATATTTGTACCTGAGTCTTGGATATTTCTATCTATATAAGTATTTATTTCTCTATATAAGTATGTATTTCGTTGTCTAGTACCCATAACACAAGTTTCGAGCTTAATTTGGGGCTAGGTCAATTTGTGTGCAATTGTCCCCGATATTTATTTATTTATTTATTTATAATTGTCCCGCTTCTCATATCTTCACTGAAATGTTGAAGTGTACATACATACGCTACGTTACATAGGAACTGACTCACATTATTTTGATGGTGCGGCTCGCATTCTCTTCCAAGAAATATTTACATCAAAAACAAAGGCTTGCTTCCAAAACTGAACCCGAAAAATTATACCGTTATATGCCAACGTTTTGCCTCTTCTTCCTTCGTTTTAAAATCGTTCATATTTCGTCTCTTTCACCCTTCAATGGGTATCCGGATTGCAGATTCTGCAGGAGAGCGGGACCAGTTTTTGCCACAGCGTTGAAGGCCAGGGCTTAAATTCATGACGGAATCCAAACGAGAATATTGTATCTTAGGTTCTTGCCAGTGGCCAAAGCTCAAAGCTTAATTTTCCGTTTCGCAGCTGTTTGAGTAAAAAATTGACGTTTATTTACGGCTTAGCAATCGTTGAGAGTCGAGATGATGTTTCACTGTCATATATGACTCCTATATGACTCATATATGACTCCTATAAAGAGAACGCCTATATAAAGGAGGGAGGGAATGTTAGAAAATGGTATGGTTCGTTACTATTTGTCTTTTTTTAGAAGCATGGTAATCGAAGGCCTACTTCGAGCGCAGGATTCAGAGGCGAAGTAAATTTATTTGTGAGAGGATGCCATAGCGATGGCACCGAAAAGTTCAAACTGGTAGCAAAGTAAATACTTATTGAAAACGTAGCACCGAACGACCGCATATTATTTAATTTTGTGGGTGACCCTTCATGCTGGCACCAACTGTTATATTATTTACTTTCGGTACACAAGACATATTAATTTTATAGTTTGTAGGGTATCTACAATTGAACAGACCGAGTGATCGGTCCACGAAATCTATAACGAAGAACTACTAGTCTACGAAAGTTTTATCATCGTAACTTCAACTTGCGTAATTGATGGCTTGGTACATTTTTACATCGCATCAACATCCTCAACCGGAAGTGGTCGACTGCAAAACATAGCTTTCCCCTGTAAAATATCAAGCCCGCACGTGACTCTTAACTCACGTGGAGAGCTGACCTATTTCCGTTTTCTAGTTCGTGGTCGCTCGCCACTCGGAAACATTTCTGCCCTGACGGACGGTTGTAGGCCCTGAGAGCTAACGTATACGTACTTACGTAGACTATACTACTAGCTGTTCCCCACCGTTTCACCCGCGTGGGCTACAGTTTCTCGCGATAAAAAATGTTCTATCTCCTTCCTCACGGTTCGAACTATCATCGTACCAAATTTAATTTACTGTAAATCAATTCGGTATTTTAGGCGTGAAAGCGAGACACAGACTAACAGACAAAGTAACTATCGCATTTATATTATAAACTAGTTGCGCCCCGCGGTTTCACCCGCGTCTTCCCGTTATCCCGCAGGAACCTTTTTCCGGGATAAAAAGTAGCCTAAGTGTTAATCCAGGGTATAAGCTATCTCCATTCCAAATTCAATTCGGATCCGTTCAGTAGTTTTTGCGTGAAAGAGTAACAAACACCCATCCATCCATACTTACAAACTTTCACGTTTATAATATTATATTAGGATAGGATAATAAAGTAGGAAAGTAGAGATAACCGTAGCCAGCAGCCACCTCAACTCAGTGACGTAGCTATGCCAATTCAACCGGCGAGGGTACTATGTTTGTTTTGATGCATAGTATACACCATACTTACTAAGAAAGAATTTTTTGAAATTCAATCCATAGGGGCGTAAAAATGGGAAACTGTAGCCTGAAACCGCGGGAACAGCTAATATTATATATAATTATCTACTTATTAGAATTTGATTTCTTCCTTACGGCTAAATATAATTTCCTCACTTATTTGATTCTGAGACGCAATTTTAAATACATACGATGCCACCTACTATTATGACAAATCTGACGACACCTCATTTATAGGTACCTAATAAGCGTGATAAAGAAATAAATATAGGTACATACATACCTATATAGATACGAGTACATTCGAAAAACACCCTTCTTCTGGGACAGTAGGTTTAAAACTGTTCAGATGTTCAAAGTACTGATAACACGTGGAATTTTTCGAAAAAGGCATTCGGGGACCACCCAGCGGTCCAGCTGCCGCCGACCTTATTTATTGTTTTAATTAAAACAACATAACTCAGCCTCTTCCCTCGAACGTACGCGCCTATGTGACACATCGTAATTCTTTACTTAGCTTCTGAACTATTCAGGAACGCAATACGTATGTGTATGGAAGAATCTGAATCTATACTCTTTTCTTACTTAGGTACATATTAAGGTGCGTACTGACCGGTGTTACGGGGCGTAATGTAACGTGTTACACAGCGAGCGTTTGTGCAGTCAGTACGGGAAAACAAGGCGCTCCGTCTTGTATACCCGTACTGACTGTGCTCGCTGTTACACTACACCGGTCAGTACGCACCTTTATATGAAATACCAACATGCTTTACTTACTCAAGATAGAATCTTCCTGTACAACATTTGACTGCATTGAAGACACTTATTCCAAGTCCGCTTTAGTGCGTAAAAGTAGGCTTATATTTTGTTTGGAATTGTGTTATGGCTTCACACGATTAGTATGAACTATTTAGCCAGTGTCAAGTATTACATGCTTCAAATATTAATGATGATAAGATTTGTTACGAACAACAACACCAAAAAGCCAGCTTCCTCTACCTATATGCAGTCTATATTGTCTGGTCACGGAAAATGTGAACATGAAAAGTGTTTGATTTCCAAAAGTTATATAGGGCAACACATGAGTACCTATAAGGGACGCAATGTTAAACTTGAAGAAATGATTTGGCACTTTATATAAGATAAATAATAATATATATGCAATTTATTTATTATTGCTCTGAATTTATTGTTTTTTTAATAAACAGTTATATATAATTTTAACTATTATTATCTCTTCATTTATTTCTTTTCTTAAGCAAAAGATTTTTACATTAATTATATAAAATAATATTAAACAAAATTACTATAAAAAACTTAAACCTAGAGTGCCGCCGGTAGCGGGGCAGGACTCAAGCTACCGGTGGTTAGGGCTGCAGAGTGAGGAACCTCCTGACGATACGCGCTGTGTCAAGGAGTACTGCCTTCTGCATTCGACCCCTGATCCAACCGTCCGTTACTATTATTATTATTATTGAGGAAAAAAATGAAATTGCATGTACAGTTGAGATATTTTTATTAACAGATCTTTATATTTTTAGTCACGAGGCATTCCTAGGCTTCATGATTGATGCCGTTTTTATATACGTTTTGAATAGTATTATTGCCTTCATATTTACACAAACATCCACTATAATAATATCCAACAAATTACAAGGATTATAATCATTTACATTGAAGTTTGTGTTCTACTACATTGAATAATTTACGTATGCCACTAGTTCTGCTGTGAATTACTTAATAAATATAATTTATTTCTACACAAAAAAGGAACTAACAGTGTGTGCACTTAGTCGGAATAATAATAATTACTACACTTAGTTAATACTTAAAACTATAAAAATACCATTTAAAAGGTTTAGATTTTGACGTTAAAGAATCCATTGCTATTATTGGCTAATAGCTAAATGTACACCAGCTCTATGATATTCAACTATCAACTAAGTAATGTATTATTACTCTATGGAAATTTTCACATTTACCTACAAATATCTACGCTAAGACTAAACTAATATATTTTGCATTAAATATCATTAATCAATAAATAGTAGTATATATTAAAAAAACATTCTTTATTATTTAGTTTTGTTGATCATAACGTCCTACTAATAAATGTTTCATTTACAAAATAACATTTCACTTTTAAAATGCAATTTATCTCACAATAATGATTGAATGCTAGAAATGTAACATTACACTGAACAAACAATTGATACAACCGTTCTTAAGATAAGAGCGAACAATTTACCCGAAATAGAAGTTTCTAATTTTAATAAACTACGAACTGCAGGAAGGCAAACATTTTGACAGCCTGATATTTTGCCATAACAGTTGAAACCCGGTGATATATAAAGTTAGATAATATATACAGTGTCGGGTTTTTTTTTTACAGAACTACTAAAGACTAATATGTTTTCAATTCATTATCATTTATATCAAACAGTTCACGCCGATAAAGCAGTCAATTAGGCAGTTCATTTTCTCCGACTCGGTTTTTACAAATATGTGTAATTGTTTTGTTCAAAAACTAATTTTATCACAATAAAACTTAGCCTTTAACACTGAGCAATAGTGCAACTTGCTATCAGGGAAAGAATATTCAAAATGGGATAAGTAGTACTAGAGATTACCAACTACAAACAAACATGCAAACAACTTCACTTCTTTAATGTGCCATAAAGCTTCACTGGCTTTTTATAACTTCAACATTGAATTACAACAGGATTTAATAAGAAACAAGATTTTTGTGAAAATACAGACATTGTTATAAAAGTGTACTGTTATGGGACAGATAGATAAAACATTTTATATATATTGATATATATAACTTTGGGTTACTCAGAAAATATTTAAAGCTATCTGTATTTTGAAGGCTTGTATTTAACTGTAGATATATTTATGGTTTTTCTCAAACATGCTTGGATATTCGATTGTTATTTCGATAACCTTCGACATAAATCGAAATTCTAGTACTGGTCATAAATTTAAGGAACAGTGGTCGGTATTGTTCACAGGTACCTAATGTTAGTATGAAAATATTTCCATTGGGATTTTTCAATAATATGCAGAGGTTTTATTACGTTTACTCACCAACCATTTCAATGTGCTGAGAGGTGGTGCTAAAGTAATATATATAGCAAAAACGTTAAAAAACAACCTCATTCCACAAAATTTATATACAATCAACGCTCGAAGCGTGAAAATTATTGAACTGATATAGAGTTTCAATTAATTTACTATTATTAACATGTTTGAGTATCCACGCATTATTTGAAAAGGTAGATACTACTACCTATACAAGCCTTGGTATTGATAGACTGGCGTATCGTATCAGTGCCTTGGCTTACGGCTACGCCTCGGCCCACACTTATACATTCATCTGTCAATGCCTGATATGAAATGCTAGCCGCTGCAATAATATGTTAACGCACCAATGTACTAAAATGATCCCAGATTATTATATATTATATATGGATTATTTCTGCAAACTAAAATACTGTTTATTCCACTAATTTGTCGACCCTAACTAAATAAGAAGTTATGGGTCGTTTACAACATTGGTCTCCGCCAGCAGGCCTTGAGAACCAGTTTTATTTTAGGCGTAGCTGACATCACAGGGTGAGTTAGTTGCCAAACCTTAGTTAAAGGAGACGTTTCGAAATGTATGGAGCTTGGACCACTTCTAAAGAGTAGTTTTCTAAGGAATACTGCTATATAGCGTTAAAATGTAAATAATATCCGCCTATAGATGACGAAGTTCATTTTTAGCATAGAGTAGCGTAAGGTGCCTACACCAAATTGAAAACTTGCTTAAAGTTGATTCATACATTTTTTTTGTGCCACTAAAGTCAGATAAGATCAGATCAAATCAATGTAAATTAAGAATGTTTTTTTTTTTGTGGTCTAATTAGAAGTGGCCCATTTTCAAACATCTCTTTTGTAAACTCTAGTTTGTCTGACTTTTTTATACATCCATCCGAGTCAGGGTGCTTACATTAAGCGTTCTTGAGAAAGGGTCTAGATTAAAATATTTGAGGAAACATGTAGTCTGCATGCATAAAGCATACATAAGTTATACTTTTTTATCGAACAAGGATATTAAAAATGTAACCGTGACAACTTTGCTACTCAGTTTGCAAATAATTAATCGACAATACCTAAAATGAATTGCTTGAAGATAATTATAAGTATTTCTTTTTTAATATTCATTTATATCAACATATATCTTGAGATTCCACAATAACAGAAATGAGTTACATTCAGAATTCAGATTATTATTAAGGGACAATTCATTCACGATTGTAGTTTTAATACAACAATTATTTTCATTATTTAAAAACAACACTTCTACACAACCATCAATGTTACGCAATCACCGTTTCACTCTTTTTAACACCTTCAAAGTAAAATTGAATACGACATTTATTTGTTACGGGCACATGGTCACTCAGTTCATGTATCAAAGTTGGACACGATGCTATTTGATCTCGGAGTATGAGAAATCTCCCATGAGTCCTGTGTGCGGTAACAGCGCTCGTTAGGCGCAAAAGAAGGGCTATGCACAGTCCATGGAGTTGGGACTTGGTGGGCCGCCCATCACGCTGTAGGGCGGACTGTGCGCCGGCAACGACTGGATGGACCCCATGGGCCCGTGGTACATGTCCATCTCTAAAGCGTCCGGCGAGCACTTCTCCGCCATCTTGTTTTCCTGTTTTGTCACCATCCGCCTCCACTTTGCACGCGCGTTCTGGAACCATACCTGCGAACAAAAAACCATTAGGTTGGTGTCGGTCTGAGAAAACAAAGCGCATTGAAACGTCGCCAGCAAAACGAAAAGTTGATTCGCCATAACGAGTATACGGGTCGCGGAGCAAAACAAAACTGAAAAAAAGAAACAAATGCGGCTTCGTACTCTTCGACTGACCGTCGAGAATATGCACCCTTGTATTCAAAGTAGGTAATGCGCTTCCGCCCGCGCGCCGCTCGTTCTGGAAGCTATACGGAAGCTCATTTCTTTTCTTGTGCGCATTTCTGGAAAGTTTTTGCGAGGCACGTAACAGCGTTCCGCAGATTTGCTGCTGTAGGTTTCGTTCCGATGTGCAGATTTTATCTGTAATTAGCGAGATTACCCCGTTGGCCGCGGAGGGCGGGGGCGCCGGACACAGAGCGTGACGCCCGCTGACGCCGCCGCCGCGCCACGGCTGCGTCGCCGGCGCATGCTTAACATTCCTGCCGTTACATACGTGCGTGCGGTTTTGGATCATAATTTGATGAAAAAGCAAACATTTTTTATTTTTAGTTTACGCTGTCTATTTTGGCGTGGAAGGTATTTAGTTTTGGTGATTTCAGATTCGTTTTTCAGACGGATCCCCAGTGGGGTCCACCAAAGCACGCAACATTCAAATATTCAAACGTTGACGATCCAAGATCGCGCAAATCTTGCGGCCAATGGCACGCGGCCGAGTTATTGGCCCCGCCCCCCGCGTCATGGCCGCTGCGGATGTTGCTTTATGCCAAATTTAGACGATCGTTTTTTCTTGGTTGTTAGGTGCACAAGATACGTATGCGTATGCTCATAGAAACTAAGAAAACTATTATTCAACATCCACATCATCCCATGGGGTCAAATATATATAGTTATAAGTATTTTTCAGATGTAGGTGTTCGATGTCTGATATCCTCTGGCTTTGAACAAGAGAACTTTGGACAGGAGAACTAATTACCGCGAACCGCCTGGAGCTGTCAGTCGTCATACTCGTAATAGACGGTATCGTCTACGGGCGCAGAGAAATGGGAGTATAGCTGCGCTTGCGCACGATTGATGACCGCGCGTCAGCACGCCGCGCTGACAGCCTGAGATAAGCCATGGTGGTCTCCAAACTATGTTCTCGTTATGAATGACACACTCACTCCCATTCATTGAGATCGTTTTTTTTTATTTGGTGTATGACAATGTGCAGGGGTGATATTGGTTTGTCTACAAAATATCGGTTGTTCGTTTCTCGTATAGGATTTATATTTTAAAGGTACAATCATTAGATGCACAGATACTAAGTAAAAAAGTGAAAAACAGTAGCTTCTCTTATTTTTCAAAAATAATATTTAATAATACAATTGATGCCATTTAGATTTAGCAAAAAACTAATTAGTGAAAAAGTTACCATAATATAAAAAAAATGCAGTAATATAACTTGTTTTTTTTTTGCTAGGGCGGACGGCGGGTTTCACTTCGCCGTTAAATTGAAACGAATGATAGTTTTTTAGTCAAAGTTTTTTATCGTCCATTGCGACAAAATTAAATGAACATCGTACTTTTATAGAAGTCGGTGAAAATCAAGGAAACAAAATTACCTGATACTTCGTCGAGTATAAAGTTTAAAAGTTATCCCAATTTTATGTCCACGATATTTTGTCGAGTACCTAATCACCTATCCGGTACTAAACCTACCTATGTAAAATACATATTTAAATATTGTTTGGCACAAATTTACAAACACTATCCAATTAATTTCCGCGGTACAGATAATAAATTGATTACAAAATAACGTTGTTCTACGCGTACGGCCGGCATATTATGTGACCTAATCTTTCCTCAATAGTGTTGGACTATCGTAAAGAAAACGCCAAGAATATATCAATATCTTTTTCTGTATTTTCCGTTCCACCGCTCAACAAGTTTCAAATCCGAGTCGTCCCGCCTTTTTTCTTTTCTCACCACAGTCAATGAAATCTATCTCATAGACAACCCCCAACCTATTGACTGCCTTTTAAAAATTACAGACTAACGAAAAAATGAATTACGACCGAACCACTGACACAATAATATAATAATCAATTTACAATCGACTTTTTTGGCGGCAATCGAATTGTCAACGTGAAAATTTTGTTTTTATTTCCAAAACTTGTGTTTCTTCGAGTGATAATGTGTAATATTGGTGGATTATTAACCATTATGTGTTCGTTAATGTGTACGAGTGTGGGAAATTGAAATAAAGTTGTGAAAGTGACTTTTCAAGTTGCTCCAAAAAAGTCCGTGTAAAGTTTAAGTAAAGCACCACTACTTTACTTAAACACTATCCTCATCCCATCATCTCATCATCATCATCATCATCACCATCATCTCATCATCATCATCACCATCATCATTTAAACTTGATTCAACTCTCTGAGTTTGAAATCTTTTATACTTGACACTGGCAAATACACTAATCGTGTGACGCCATAACAAAACAAAAAAAAAAAAAAAATTTACAATCAAATGTCAACATCAAAATCTTTTTCTTTTTTTTTTTTGTTTTGTTATGGCATCACACGATTAGTGTATTTGCCAGTGTCAAGTATAAATATTTCAAACTCAGAGAGTTGAATCAAGTTTAAATGATGATGATGATGAGATGAAGGGATGAGGATAGTGTTTAAGTAAAGTAGTGGGGTAAAGTAGTAGGTAAAGCAGTACTTTACTTAAACTTTACACGGACTTTTTTGGAGCAACTCGAAAAGTCACTTTCACAACTTTATTTTAATTTCCCACACTCGTACACATTAACGAACACATTATGGTTAATAATCCACCAATATTACACATTATCACTCGAAGAAACACAAGTTTTGGAAATAAAAACAAAATTTTCACGTTGACAATTCGATTGCCGCCAAAAAAGTACATCAAAATCTTATTTTATACAATCTACTGTCAATTCTACTGATTTTTATTTTAATTAAAGATCACAATCTAACAATAGGCAGGTACTAGGTACCTACTTACGATTCACTCAATATCACAATCACTTTCTTATATTAGTATAGATACGAGTATGTCGTCTACTAAAACCTATCCTACTAATAATATTATAAACGTGAAAGTTTGTGAGTATAGATGTTTGTTAATTGTTACTCTTTCACGCAAAAACTACTGAACAGATCTGAATGAAATTTGGAATGAAGATAGCTTATACCCACCCTGGCTACTTTTTATTTCGGAAAAAGGTTCCTGCGGAAGACGCGGATGAAATCGCGGGGCGCAACTAGTATATTCTATATGAGTTTATTTACATGAAAGCAGCAACGCTTTTAGCTTATAATTCGGGCCGAACTCCTACTGTTCTCGAGCCAGACTCAAATGAGTTTGCACTGGCATGCCATCGGACAAGAGTCATTTGTTATGCCGTCACACCAAACCAGAATAATGATCTAAAATAACTTTTCACGATCATAATTTACGTCTCAATTTGCTTCAGGCCCATCAGTGACATATAAAAATATATTGTAAACATGCAGACACGTAATTTTTCAGCGACGAATGTGTTCCATAAAAAAACTGTTGTATTTATGAATATGTAGGTACTTTATAACCGCTCTGAATTGCAAGAAAGAAACAGCGTGCGCATTAATTAAAAACTACCGCTACTCGTTGACTTTGTGACGACTTTATTGGTTCTTTGATTTTTCTAAAACATTTTCTTGCGGAATGTTTAAAAAAGTCAAGGTAAATATTTACCTAGACACTTTGAAATCAAAAGAGGGTTATGATTTTAGCAACCAATGTCTGAAAGCTGTTAAGTTTATGAATAAGTATGTTGCGATACATAAAGCTAATAAATAGTACATACATCAACACATTTTGGTAATATAGGCATAATCCCTATCCCTACTTATACTACTACTTAAATGCGAAAGTAACTCTGTCTGTCTGTCTGTTACGCTTTCACGCCTAAACTATTGAACCGATTTAAATGAAATTTGGTATGGAGATAGTTTGAACCCTGGGGAAAGACATAGGATACTTTGTATCGCGATAAACTGTAGCCCACGCGGGTGAAACCGCGGGGAACAGCTAGTATTATTAATGAAACCGAAATCTGAATTTTTCTGCAATGTGACACATCACCCGACGCGCAAACTGTACCTACTGTAATAGGTGTTTACGTCTTTAGTTCTTTTACCAGTCCCGTGAGATCATCGCACCTGATCATTACCATCGACTTTTGATGTCATTTTCATTCCTTATCAACATCTCATTCTACAACATTTTTCATAGCACAGTTTAAATTTTTTTAACTCTAGTGTATCATTCGTCATAAACGATACTAATCTCGCCTCCAGTAGCCGAACGCAGACATTGACTAAATGCTGTGGAGGATTTATTTATGTCGTGACACTAATAGAGTTGTTGGTTTCGTTGTTATTGTTCCTCTAGTGGTTGTTTGTTGCCATTTGTTTACGAATTGAGCTTTATACCATAACGAATTTAGGGTGCTAATTTATACACCTGCACTTCCTGTTATGTCCCTAAGTAACCACAACCCAAACTCCATATTCGCAGGTCGTTCTTACCTGTTTAGGGGGCATCTGCTGACAAACTATGTATCAGCTTTTATAAAATGACGAAGGTCTAGCTGTCGTGGGCTCTTAGGTACGGACAACTTTTCAGAAAGTGTTAGAAATTAATCATTAGGGCTATAATAAGTCGTAACAAATGGAATTTTACACTAATAATAATCATTATGTATATTAATGTTTAAATATACCTAACATAATTTTTAAGTTCTGCGCATACGTTCCATTTTGGACTATGACGTCATAATATGACACAAACGAAAGTTTATTAAAGTTTATTTACATCCTAGAAATTGTGATTCGGAAGAGTTAAAAAATATTAGAACTTTCAAATTTTTATTTATTGTTTGATTAATATAAATCAGCTGGAAATAAATAATATTTTAGAAAAATTAGGCTTGATTGTTAATTTTATCATTTAAAACATGGATTTAAAATACATTTTTATTGAAAGCCAACCTTTTTTAGCTAGTTTATGTATTTCTATGAATCAACATCGCGTGCTTCTAATAACTTAGAGAACCTTCGTCCAGCAGAGCGTCAACCTAAAATTATAACATGTCGATCGAGTTCCTAACTTCATACGCCATTAGGCAAATAACTCACTGATGGCAAATTGGCCGGCGCGTTCGTCTAGAACAAACGGGGAGGATTCACTCATACGTCCCACTGGGTGATTACGGGCCAGCTTTGACCCCTAACGCGGCATCGCATCACTCACAGGTAATTGCGCAGTCATAATCAATAGGTACTCGATGCGATGTCATTTTGTTCAATGATAGCGCTAGTGACAGTGACTGCTACTATATTTAAATTCACGCTGTTATAGAGTTTTGGCGTGGTGCATTATTTAGTTCTAAAGAAAACAAAAGTTGTGCTACTGCTACTTTATGTTAATTTGAAATTTGAAAGACGCATTTTTATATCACACTTGTCATTCTTTATTTATAATACTTACGTAACTATATTCAAATTATTTCAATGTGAATAAAATAATTACTACTAAGCAAATATTACTATCATCTATCTCCTTCAAACAGTTTTTAGTAATATCTGTAACTTAATTTGTTTATATAAAATAACAAGGTCCAAATTTTACTTATAACACCATAGAACAATTATCTACTAACCACAAGAAAAAACTTAATGACGTTGCATGGGTTCATAAATAATTCGTGTCGAAAACCGTAAACACCAAAACAAACATTAGGCTTTTTACTAACTTAGCATTCCTCTTCATAATTTTCAATTGTAACTATGACCGCGTTTTTAGATTACAAAGATTACGGCCCATTTATTAATTACAGGAAATACAAAACTCGTAAATGTAACTGAACCAAAAATTTTCATACAAAAACCGAGCGGTAACTAACTAAGCATGAAGCACCCCATACGAAGAGGCCCTAATAAATTTCGAAACAAACACGATCAAAGGAGCTCAAACATTCCGCTTATGTAAATAAAAACTGTAGAGATGTGATTAATAGTCCCGTATTCCTTAAATAAATAATACCTGAATAAATTAGGAGGGAGACGCGGGACGTCCGCTGTGTACGAGTTCGCGCGACTAAATGACAAATGGTTGCCTTTTGAAAGTACGGCGGAAATTATCTGCCCAACCGAGCGTCCTAAAACGATGCGCCTGTACTAATTACTAGAGCGTTTGATTGTGATCTTCGTGTGGCCAAGTAGGCGATATTCAACTTAGCTGAGCAGATGAGACAGTCCAAAATCACTCCGAACTTCAGTGTTTATTATTGTCACAAAGTGTACTTAGAAAGTAAAATTATATCTGGCCAAATGTCGAGGTGTGACCATCCGATACTAATTGTGGGGGTTGGAGTGGAATTTCAGTTGTCGTCGTTATTTGTGTGCCGTTAAGAGGCATCTTTACAACTTTTGTGATCAAGGCATGAAAATGCTCTTAAAATAGACGCGTCAAAAATATAGTTCTTAAAACAAATAGAACAAAAGTTGACACGATTTATTGCATAAAATTGAATACGTCAATGTCTGAGTAAAACGCTCAATAAGAAAGGATGCCAATAACAATTTAAAAATCCAGTAGCAGTGTAGTAGGATTGATCGTACAATAAACGAGAACAGGGAAAGGCACTTTTTCAGCCGCCTAATTACGACGCCACTTGAACCGGAGTCGTTTTTCAAGATGTTAGTGGAAGAAAAAAAAGGTATCGAGTGACAAATCACGTAATTGCGGACGCAAGGAGAGAAATATGGCGCGGTTTGTTCTAAATGCGCTCGCGCCAGGGCTCGGCTGACGGAGCGTCTATATATTAAATGCGGCGCCCGCGCAGCCGGGGCAATTAGACGCGCGGCACGCACCTGTCGGTCGTGGGGGTTTGTTTTTAAAATATTATAATTTTATCTTAAAACTTCCTGTTATATTTTGTCACTTTGCAAGACAAGATAAATAGATTTTATAAAAGATTATCATCATAAATCGCGAGTATATAAATAATTGCCCTAGACTACACTGAAATACTAAGATCTTTTTTACTTCTTTCTGGGTAGCGTTTGACCACAAGTCACCTGACATTAGGTATAGTCGCGATGTGGTAATGCAAGTGGGGCTACCACATCGACATGTGCTTGGCGACTGATGAGGTGGTAGCTAACCTGGCGAGCTCTAGAAAATGACATATAGCGAAGCTGTGGTTTCATCGCGATGTTTTCCTCAACCGAAAGCTCAAGCTCATTGTAGGGAACTCACGACCTACGGATCACAAGCCTACATTATTACCACTGAGCCATCATAACTACAAAATCAAATTGATTTTGATGATGAAAATTGGCTTTCATAATTAATTCACGGGTTGTGTACTGGGTATTGAAAGAATACATTTAAACTTTGGATTGGAAACAAAACCTCTTTGAATTATTTTTACACATAAGCGTCAGTATATTGCGTTAGTCTTATACATAAAACAGAAGTTAAAAGTAAAACAAAATGCAAGGCTTTTGTTGTGAGAAGCACAAACCATAAAGCAGGCTTTCAAGCCGAGATGCGTGAACTAACATCACACAGTTGCGCACCTTTCATTCACCGAGGCCATCTGAACACTTCAAAACACCAGCGATTCAACACCAAACCTTTGAACTTTGCTTCTTTATAAATATAAAGGCCGTCTCTCTCTCTCTCTCTCTTATGAAAATTCGTTCCCAACAGCCCTTTAAATAACTTGAGAGGCGAGAAACATAAATCTCCTACTAGTTTCGGCCTCGCTATTTACGTGCTTAATCTGAAAAAACTTCACTTCTTTGAAACTTTTGTAATCAGTTTGCAGCCTTCATACTGGCTTTGGTGTTTTATAGTTTTATATTGGAGACTCATAATTTCTTTGATAGCTGCAGTGCAATCGAATATGAGTGCTTAAGCATAACGGTTTATGGGTTACTAAAGCAACACGTGCATTTTTGCCCTGAATGTGGTCAGCTTTGTCAAGCCACGACTTTCAAAAGCATGCAGACCTGTTAGTGAACCAATTTTTTTTTCTTCGTTGTGTTTTGATTGTGATTTGACCTTTCTGTTCTTAAATATCAACGGTTACCTTTGGCGACAATCTGATTTTATCGATAAAAAATAAAAGTATTTTGTAAAGAAGCCTACCTACTATCGAAAGTAAGGATGCGTAAAACGAAAAAAGTAGCTATCGTGGCAAAATGGCGACCTGGGCCGGAGGCTTAGTCATGAAAAAAAACCACGATCAATATTCGGAGGTTGGAGGGAAGAGGGGTTTATGCCGCTTACAATTGGTTGGGGGTTACTCCGATGAATGTTATCTGGTTTTCGGAGAACTTCGGGAGGGATCGGTGCAAGGCGATGCTTAGGTATATATATTATAATCTTTTACTTTTTTACTTCTTAGAACTATCTTTATTGCCATTTTTACAATTAGATAAGCATCTATATTTTGCCCATGTATCCGTAACCTGGTAAAGAGTTCTGTAAAAATTCTGTGTAATGACGTGTTACGCGCATTCGTATTATGTATGACGAAACCGAAATGTCTGAGTAATTATAAGAACAAAGGGCTTTGAAGCTGCCGGAGCCCTATATTAAAGGGCCGCGTTCGTAAACAAATTAGACTCAATACGAAGTTCTAACTCTGAGAGATGCGGCCGCCGATGTGTGCTCTAAATGTTAGTGCTAGACCGCAAAAGGCTTTAGACGAGCCGCTGCCCTGTGTGCTGCCCGCTTTATTTGATGTGTAAATGAACGAATACAGCTGTTTTATTGGTATGCCGTAGAAATCAGAACAAAACTTTTACACAAACTATTTTTAACTACTCTAGTCTTTTCTTGTTTCTCAAATTTACGATACCTACTCTGCCCCCGTTATTATAATTACAGTAAGTCAAAAAAATTTAACATTTTTAAAATGGTATAGTATATGATTATAGCAGATAACTTGGATATTGTAACGGACATCAAAAGTTAAATTTACGTAGATTATAAAGAAAAATTTTCCAAGTAGGACTTGATGTACAGATCACAGTACTGTAAAAAAGTCATAACACCAGTAAAACGACTTACTGTAACTATAACAACGGGGGCAGTACTGCTAACGTAAATGTAAATAATCATAATGTAACTAAATGTACCTCTCGAATTGTTTTTCACTAGTTGAAGGTACGAAAAGTATTATTGATAGTCAGGTGAAAAAAGAAACTTCTGAGAGTGAGAACTGTGACGCTAGATAAATTTCTAGAAAGTTAATCGCGCTGAATCGCAAGTTACATACTCATAGTTGAAAACTTTATAATGAATTGAAGATAAATGTTTGAAGTATTTATCTTTGCCATGTTTTTACAATTCATAGTACAAGTATATTATATTGTAATAAAAAATAGTTTTAAGGTCGAAAACACTATATTTGTAAATCAAGTCGAAAAACAATGGCTGTTTAATCAGCGTGCGCTGAAACTGTTTTGTATAAATGAACACAAAGTCTTGTAAAAATATTTGTCTTTGCTATTCCTATAAAAAGTCTGCGATATTATGGTTTCAAAATCTTTCAGTCAGTTAAATCTCAGCTTATTGGATTAAAACCGGGTCGCGACTGTAAAATAAAACGCTATAAAATTTTCTGTTCGTGAATAAATTTTCTCTAGGTACAATTAGATTTTAGAACCAACCAACGATTCCTATTATTATGATATTTATTATCATTTAACTGGAGGTTTGAGAGATTTGCACTTTGTAGCCATACAGTTTTAGCTTGAGAGAAGACACACAATCCATCTCAAAGGTGTCCAGGATTCATTTGCCGATGTTCCGTGTCCACTTTCGAGCGTCGTACAGTAATAACGACCGTCGTACAATTATCCGCCAAAGGTAGCAATTTTTGTGCCACCAACACGCAAATTCCACGAATCAGCTGTCGTGGGACTGATGACAACCTGATACCATTATTTGTTGAAATTTTCGACGGTTTCATCTACTTGTTTCTGCGAATTAGTGATGATATTCAGTCTAATCTGGTCGTAAATAAATACAGGTATTAGTTGAATATGATTTGAGTAATTCTTTAATAGGTACGGTACCTATAGGTTATATAATACTTAGATGTGATGAGTTGAGTTTGATGACGAAATTATTTGTAGGTAAATATTAAAATAAAACGTTTTATCTAAGTAATACCTATTTACTTACTTAGTTGTGCATTGCTGTTTTCTTGGTCTTGGTCTTGATCTAGTGGACTTTGAGATTATATTAAATAGTAATGTTTACCTATCTCTCAAGAGTCAAGGGTTTACTGATAAAATCGACTTCCAGTAGGTCAAAGAGGTCGATATTAGCTCTTCGATCTCGTTCGAGAAGAAACATTATGACAGAGGGTCTGCCACCTGTAAACACTTCATGCATATCACACATACAAACAACAAGTAGTCCAAACTTCGAAAAAAACGAGCTAAAAATAAATTCGCATTGCATTGATAATGTACAAGGCGGGGCGATACCGAAGACATTAAATTCGCATTAGCTTGTTTGTAACCACCGGTTTGCTTCGACTTATTTTATGCGTTTGACACAGTTTAATTGAGTGTACGATTGACTCGGAATAATGTATTGCGAATGATGATAATAAAGTGCCTACGTATTATGTGATATTAAATCAGCATTAGCGCGTCTCGATAGATGACTTTGGTAGAAGTACTCATATTTATTTACTTATTCCTTAACATAAAACAGCGTACAGTGAGAAGTTAATCCTACGTAACCTTTTCTACAATCCGTTGGTATCTAATTATTTCAAAAGATTACTATAAAAATTGGAAATGAACCAAGCAATACATTCCAAATGAAAGTTATTCGGGCACCTAAATAAAATATGATACCTAACGTGATACAAATATAGATAAGATCTGCAGCACTTTTCACTCAAATCTAACCACCGAGACTGAAATAGATGTATCGTCTCGTGAAGAGAGTGAGGATGGTCACCATAAAGTAGACAGTAGGTGTGTAAAAGTTACCTAGTGCACAGTGAGGTAACAGAAGTTGAGAAAACCGTAAAATTTAAATATTACGCTTTAAATGTGGGAAGGACCGAGCGTCCACAAAGCACCTTTAGGTATACGAGGATCTACGTACCTAGGTTTGCAAACTATTAAAACAATATCCATGTCCTTTGTACAGTTTGGCATGGTGTTACCCTGTTACCCGATGTTATACGAATATATATTTTCCGCCTTTAAAACAGGTCTAAATTAATAAATTTACCTTAAAAATATTTTATATTATTGTATCATTGAGAATTCCTTAATAAGGAAAATATATTTAAGTAAATGTCTTGGTTCGTGTAACTTCAACTAGTAGAATAAACATTCATTCAGTATTATACGTTCAGTAAACTTAAGGCCAAGAAGCCAGTTCTAATATCTAGTCCAGCCTTTGTAATGTAGTCTAAGCCTAATCTTACAAATGCAAATATTTTAATATTATTATCAAGAATATCTACGGTACGTAATAAAATTAAGTCTGTGTGCTATACAACACTTAATAATTTGTTTCTTGTTAAGGTATTCAAGCTTGTAGATATAGAAGTATATCAAACTGACTTTTTAATTCATTTATGTCGTTTTGAGTCTTATCTCAACGTGTCAAACGGTAAAAGAAACCGAAGCAACTTCGAGTACCACCGGAATGTAAAGCAGTCCATCACTTTCACTGGCTTTCAGAACTTATATCACTACAAAAAACTTAACATTTTTAAATAAAACCATTACCTATTGGTACTCAGCGCATTTTGAAATCATTTGTTACATTCTAAGCAGGTACAAATGAGTAAAAAGAAATGAAAAATATTTCATCAGTGCATGGTTCATGTGTAGCTGTTTAGAATTCAATAGTCCGTTTGTGCGATCCTCACAAGCGCTAAGCTGAAACCAAATGACGTTAATCCTATACGCAAATGCACTGCTTCATATTCCCACAAAATTAAATGTGTTAAAAGAATACGAAAAATCATATTACCTGAAGCACTCTTTTCGGTAGTCCAGTCTTCTGACTAAGCTGCTTTAAGTCTTTTGCATCAGGATTGTGGTTGATGGTGAAGTAGGATTTCATTGTCCTTAGCTGGTGGTGTTTGAAGCTGGTGCGCATGCGCTTGGTGCGCGAAGTAGTGCCCAGACCGCCGCCGCCCCGGAACCCCATCTCCAGATATTCAGCATTCAAATCTGGTTAGAGAAGAACAGTCACGCTGCTAAATGCTGAGGATGATTGGTAACTGGTTAATAAAAATGGATACACTGGTGTGTTAGTATAACTCACTTGTAAATTATACCAACGCTCCAGAAAAAGACAAATAAGTATGCAGGAAACAAAAAGAAATCTTTCAGATATTCTTTTTGTTTCCTGATTAGTATGAACGTATTTTACACTCTTACTTGTTTGTTTGACATGGTGTTAATAGAACCTATTTGTCAGTTTGAAAAAAAGTGGTTAAATATATACGAGTTTGTCTGCTTAATAATACTGTATATATGTTGTGGGGAATGTATTATTATTAGCAATTTTCACCTCTAGTCTTGAAATGAACCAGAGCGAGAACTGCGCCTGAGGTATCAAAACCCGAATATAAATTCAATCATATCAATTCGCACACTCGCATTGCCAATTCGCTGTTTCTCAACTAATCACTGGATTTATTCGTTTCTTCCAACAGGCTTAACGCAAAAATAAGCTTGTAATGTATATGGATATCATATACCTACGTTCCAAAAAAATCAGAGTGTCCAATGGTAGGAAAACATGCAAATATCATAATCTTTCATTGACAATTATTACACACAAAGATACCACGGCGTGTGTGAAATTGTACATTTTGTTATCAGTTATATAGGTAAATGGGAACTTGATATACTTTCGAATATAAATTAAATTAATTTACGCGGTATCGGTTTCTTGTGATAATAATGTGTACATATTAACATGTGTATACACAATTATGGAAATTGTTATGTCTCTTTTTACGACTGTAATGCAATAAAGATAATAGGGTACCTACCTATACCTATACGCTTGTACTTAGGTATACTTATTTATACCTATAATAATATTTGTGTTTTATTTCGGTTTCGGTTATCAAAAAGCTTAAGTAGTGAATTAAGAGATAAATAAATGTTAATAACCTGACCTGTAAATGTGTTGTTGTTACGTTACTACTGATTTATATTTATTTAATAAGATACATCATCAAACTAAAAACTATCTCTACGCCTGTTTTAATTTAACTCGCACCGCACCGGCAATACCCGGCGGCAGGTCATTTTTTGGGCGCGATCCATTTTCAATTTTTTTTCTTATTACTAACTGATTGAATGTGAGCAAGTTCCGAGACTGTCTTTGTCATCTTTCTTAGGCCGATATTTTATGTTTTCTTATAAGATTTTTAGCTATGAAATTTTGTCTTGGATCTCAATTGGGATTTTGTTGAAAAAGACTACACATTGACTTTTTTCTTTTCTTTATTCTTTTACTTCTTACAGGGTAGCGTTAGACTACAAATCGCACTTGATTTTACGTGTCGATTGGTCGAAGGTACTACGCTACACCTGGACTGGACGTGGGCACAGTGATCTTATCTTACTTCCTAGTACATATTAAGTTACATAAACACTTTACTTTTTGAATCTGTATTTTTTATTGTTTGAGTTCCAATGCCGGAGTGGGCTCGCAAAAACTACTAAACGGATCTGGATAAAATTTGGAATACACCTTGGATTAAAACATAGTTAACGCAGCTAGTCAATTATACATAGGCACTAAAATGACCACAAAAATAAATTAAAAACCAAAATAAATTATAACAGTCATGTTATGATGTTAGTGTCTATAAAGATGGGTAGGTATTGGTAATCGATGATGTCATTAAATTTTGCCTTGTTCAGTGTTAAATTTATATGTATTTTTTGCAATTCAGGCGTAGAAAGAAGAGTTAAAGAAACCAAAATAATGACAGTTATTAAAGAAACCAAAATAATGACAGTTATTTGTCAATATATTTATGAAAATGTAATGTACATACGGAAAAATTTAAATAGCTTCAAAAAGAGAAGTGATTATCACAATTTTAATACTAGAAACAAAGATAAAATTGCTGTACCCACCACTAGGCTCCATAAAGTTAGCAACTCGTTCAAAGGTCAATGTGTACGCTTTTTCAACAAAATCCCAAGTGAAATTCAAGACTTGTCTATAACAAAATTTCAAATTCGTATAAAGAGAAATCTCATTAGTAAAGCTTATTATAAAATATCGGACTATCTAGATGACAAACAAGCTTGGGATTGTAGTTAATCTATCTATCTTTCTTTCTATCTATCTATTCTCCCTATTTCCCCTATTCTAACCATTCTCGGTAAACAGCCAAAACAGTCATGCTCACGAAAGTGACTTTGCTTGCAGCGGCGTCATGTGTCGGGTCGCCCTCTTCCCTCTCATATGGTCGAGGAGAGCGATGGCTGGCACATGCGTCAACTCGTGAACGGGTGCTGCTTGTGGGGTCTGGTCTGCTTTGGTTGTGATCCCGCAACTCGTTAATATTCATGTTCCCATATCCCAATGTGTACAACCAAACAAGAGAAATCTTCTTATTAGTAAAGCTAAATAAAAAATATCGGACTATTAGATGACAAAAAAAAAAAAGCTTGGGATTTTAGTGAACTTGCTCCAATTCAATCAATTAGTAATAAGAATAAAATTGTCAATGTGATCGCGCCAAAAAAATTACCTGCCGGGCGTTTCTTGCCTGTTCTTTTGCCGGCGTAAGGAGGTTGGAACAGGCGTAGCTAGTTTTAAGTTGACGTTTTAAAGTGATCACAATGTATCCTATTGAATAAACATAATTGAATTTTGAATTTTTTTTGAATTTTAGCGGCGTACCTACCACCTTGAACCACAAAGGTGACTTTTGTAATCAAATGCCCTATACGATGTAAAAAAATTACCTTGTAAGTAAGTACCTACCTATATAATGATGTGGTATGTTTTCGCGACAAATTCACTCGTTCCGAAGGTTGGCCGAGAACAATTAGCCCGTCGGTAATTATGCAGGGACCCGTTGGAGCATTTTACTCGCGAGTTAATGGTCTTGCGCCCGATTCGCGCAAATGCACCGAGATTTCAAACTTACAACTCGCCGCAGCTGTGCCATAAACAATGTTTACTCCTTAAAAATGGCAAATTGATAGCTGCACTCGATACGCTTCACCATTTATTTTTAAACAGAAATATCAAAAAAAAAAGAAAAAATGATACTTATGATACTTATGTATTGTGCGAGAAAATGGTTCCAGCCATTAGTTTATTCAACATCGCTGCTATGCTAGCTTATGGTGGCTTTCTACCCATCGAAATGCGCCGTGATGCCTCGTTGACGGGTATTCTCGGGTTTGATTTACTCTTCCACCAGAGATATTACGCTAACAAATATAATAGAGTCCTTTAAAATACAAGAAAGTACCCCTCCTCGGTTAGGAGGATAAAATAAAACCCGGGGGCAGAGAAGGTCTTAGTACACTGGTGGCACGAGGACGCTTCGGGCGTTCGTGCAAAGCCAATACCATCTCGCTGAAATACTATGTTTGTGCAAAACATGCGTAAACCCACCATTTGCGACAACAATCTATTTATTTTAAAAAAATCGCAAGTAAAACATAGATCTATGCAACACAACCTAACTCGAAAATAAAATTCACCAAACCCAAAAGTTAGAGAAATGTTCTAGACATGTCACCGGTTATCGATAAATAACATCGCTGCACAAAACATCTCTAAAAGAAGACATTATTAATAGATTGAGACACAAAATGTACTGAGATAAAGCAAAGGACCAAGAAAAAATATGCATAAAAACTCGGGTGGGCTATAAAAAGATCATTGTGATCTTATAAATCGTACACACCATTCATGTTTAGAGTCTGCAAAAAATGAGATTTCCTACACGATAACGCTTCGTCCGGTTAAGTTTTTATGCGCTATTATCGTCCGAGTGACGGTGCACAAAGTTACAAACCAAGGGTTTGATCGTTCGATGAAAGACGAGTCGAACATGATAGCCGCGGCTAAATTTGAATAGCAAGAATAAAAAAGATTTTTCGAGTTGTCAGCATACCGGTCGGGTTTAAAAAGGGAAAATTATTAAATTCGTCGACATTAGTGTTGTATCACATGACGCGGCAGCGGGGGGCGCTACCGGCGGCCCTAACTCAAGCGTTCGAGAGAAGCACCGCGCCGCGAACGCTCGGCAATACTCATATTTCAGATGTTATTACTACTAAAAAGGTAGAGTTATACGGCGTCGATAGATATCAAGCGGGCATTGAGATGACCAAATGTATAAAAAGCTAGTACCGTGAACTCGTCAAGTTTTTCTTTAATTAGTTTGTTTTGCTACTACGGTTTAACATACAAGTGTATTTTATTCCATTATGATAGAAATTTGATATTAAACAGAATATATTAGTACATAGAAACATTTTCTCAATTTTAAATTTTCTCTAAGAATCAAGTTTGATTTGAATGTAGGTATAGTAGTGGTGGTGTAGTTAAACTAAACTAACTGAGATGGCGCAACGACCCGAAGTGAGTCTTGGCCTGCGATAACAAAAGACGCCACTTCGGTCTGTCCTGTGCCACCTCCTGCCAGTCCTCCACCTGGAGCTCGCGCAAATACTTCGTAGGTATAGTTAACAAATTAAAATATATTTAATCAATACTTATTTCCAGTTATTTTTATCGACATTTCTTGGTAGATACGTGAATACGTCACTATTTAAAGGTTCCAAACAAAAATTTTACGATCAAATAGCATTTAATGTTTGTAAAAAATACTAAAACAGATAAGTTTTTTTAGAATTCGATGTGTCCTTCCGTCTTATTGAAACATAAATGTTATAAAAAGAGAATTTCATTACCACAGTGTTGAGAAGATTAAAAAAAAACTGACAACCACAAAATCAATTTATGCATGTAAAATATAGATTTTATTGAAATGGATAGAAGTTGTTATTAGCAATAGTTTTTTTAATTCTCTCGTTGGTTTACAGTCATCATGGAATTCGTTACTTTCAATAGTTCAATAGACTAACATTAATTTATTATTGGGCAAAACGATACAATTTTATTTAGAATTTATTAATTCGAGAGAAATTTGATTTCAAGTAATAAATAAAAGCAGCGATATAAAGCCATAGGGTCGGTGTGCCACTGATACAGATGTCTCGCACAAGATAGCGGCGGCAACGAAATGAACCAACATGGATATCACATTAACCGAATGACATGTGTAGTGTAACCATGCAGGGAACACATTTTGAGACTATCAAAATAAATATCAAAGCAGAAACCCACTGACAAAAAAAATACAATTTATCAACTCCATATTAATTATATAATTTTAAAGTGTCTCTACTATTTTTCAGTATTCTTACTAGGTAGTTCATGCAACATAATACATCTGTCATTGTATAATGTATGTATTTATTAAGGGATACCAAGGTAATATTTATGGTGTAATTACCAAGAGGAAAACGCTCCAATACAAAATACAAGTTTCACAACACATAAGGATAAAAAGTTGAACTGATATTCCGACATTAGAATTTACAATATCTTTAGAGGTGGACTTCGATTCCTTCTCTAAATCCTCAAAATAAAATGTTGGTTTCGTTTCATTATAATACTACAGCTATCTCCAAGGTACTAAAAATAATATTGTAATAATAATATTGCATTTCGCAATGACACTTTAGTATTGTAATTTTATTATAATAAAATAGTATTGCATAATATTATATAATAGAAAAATTAAATTGAAACGTTTAGTTCCATAAGGACCGCGCTAATCGAAATAAACTCATGCGATTGTTTTGTCAAAGGTAAATTGAGCATGGATATTACAATAATGTTCCATTTTATTGTGTTTCACTACTAACTGATTATCAACAATAGACCATTCACAATCACGTACGTTATTACCATTACATATTTGCATAGTTAAAGTCAAGTAACAAGGACGTCTCTATGTAGAACTCATACAGAACACGTTTTTAATAAGCACTCCATTCACAAAACGTTCGTGACTATCTTTTATCGGGTATTCCAAAAAAAAAATAAAACGTGAAACAGTTGGTGTCTCCAAGCTTTTTGTTCAATTCAAAGCAAAAAAAGAAAAGCTTTTTTCGAACCAACTACCGTCGGCGAGGGAACGCGGCCATCCTATCTGTATGATCGTCGGACGCTACTCGTAATGTCCGATACCGAAAAAAAAATATCAGGCACATATTTTGGCAGGAAATAAATCACGGCGGTTCGTAGACGCGGCTATATTAAATTTATGGCGGTACCACAGTGAAACCGAATGCTGCTGGTAGAAAACACTAAAAACAAAAGGTGAAAAAGTAAGATACCACGTGACGCTCGCCGCCCGAGGCAGATGTGACAACTTCATTACGGGTATAATTTACTTCGGTCCCGTTATTGAAGTAGGAAGCGTTAGTTTTTTCTGTTCGCCCGTTACTGCGTAATTTATTGTCACACAGTTACAAACTTTAAGGAAGATCGAAAGCTTTATTAGGTTGAAATACATATAGTACGCCCGTAGGTACGTGTATGTAGAGGAAAGTAATAAAATAATGTGGTACAGTTTATACCTACTAACGGTACTTTGTAAGTACATATCATACGAACTTCCGGTATAGGTATGATAAATTGAGTTTACCTACTAAAAATATGTTACAATAATCTTATAAGTTTTAGCTTTTTAGGTTTTTTCTTATAAGGAAAAGATGAATTCAATGTTTAGGTTTATAAAAAAGTTACCTACTTAAAAACAAGGTATGTTTTGTTTTATGCAATGGGCTTAAAATATGTATTTACGGACGTCTTCCGGTTGAATATTCAAATATTTTACGGCTAAAACAAGCGAACTGCTGCTCTCTATACAAACTTTAATATACCATTTGACCTTCTTATGAGATTATTATCCTTTCTTAGTGTGCGTTTATATTTATACCCTTCCATAAGCATAACCTCCAAATTTTAAGTTACTACGTTCAGTAGTTTGTTGCAAGTTGTCTATCAGTCAGTCAGTCACTCTGGACAAAGCTTTTTATACGTATAATTTTATGGGACAGCTGTGAAAGAAAGAAAACGGTTTTCATAAATTTTATAGGGCAGCATTTGATCACAAGTCACCTGTTGTTACGTGATGATTTGATCGTAAGTACACAGAGAAAAAAGACCTTCTGAAATACCGTTTTCCTTCTGAGTCAAAAGGGAAGGACTTGTGATTCAGAAGGAAAACTAAGGTAAAATAAGGAAGGAATCGGTCTTGGAAGGTAAAGACTCAGAAGGAAAGTCAGAATTTTTTTCTCAGTGTAGAGCCTAGTTACACCCGGATTGGAAACTGACTCTCAAGTGAGGCTGTTGGAACACACCGATATCGGCGATACTTATCGACAGATTGTTAACTGGACGGTGGTAGCTGCCAACGCGGAAACCTGCCGTAGAGCATATTCCGTGTTATTTGAATGAGCTTCAATTGCGATGAAGGAACACATCGTGATAGAACCTTAATTTGGTGGTAGAGCACTTACCTAGGTACTAGTGCTCGCCTTACTACCACCGTCAAGTTATTCGAAAACGGCTACTTATCCTTCATAACATATATCACGTGCATTACATTTGATTGATTCGTAGTATTTACTAGTTAAGTAGTTCCACAAATTCAATAGACAGGTTTTTTAAATCGTTACTCGTTCTAAGGATAAGAAATTAAAGTATGCAAAACCACTCATTATGCAAGAGTTAACCACTCGCCCACCGCTCAGATACATGCGGCGTTAAAATAGCTATCATTACAAATTCCCCTATTTTCTTGTAATTATAACTATAGCTACAATATTATATGCTATGAAAATATAGTTGTTAATAGCGAGTGCTCTGTGTCGGACAATAAAATGGTCATTAGCTATAATGTTGTATCAAGTCTTGTAGACTCGCGACACATTTTGTTGCGCTGTTCATATCGGTATTCTTTACGATCATTGCGCGGACGTGGATGACGATATAATGGTTTTATCAACTATCTTTCTCATTTCATTAATAATTTTAAAATGATATCGGAATCCTTCACTGTATCGCACTTACTAATGCTACTTACCTTATCTACTTACCAACTAGGCTTAGTGTTTAGGTGTTTTGTTCAGCATACACAAAAAAAATACCAAGAACCTATCTACGAGAGCTGTCACAAATATCTCTGAAACGATGCACGATGCGGTGGAGACGCGGGGGCCGCGGTCCGATGAACCCAGCCTCGACACCGACTCCAGAATAACCCGAGCAATCTGATGGGTGCTCGAGCTTTCTTGGCCTCTCTGGGAAATTGTCGACTGATTTTTGCATGATAGCAAATAAGAGAATGCGCTTTAGAAAATAGAAACGGGCTTTACGTAACACATTGTTTTAGGAGTTCAGAGTCCTCTGACTATGATGAGTTTATAACTATGATTAATTATTAAAAAATTATTGAAATAATTTACGAAATTACGTAAAAAATTTAAAATAAGTACTTTCAAAGCAATTTACATCACCCACAATGATCTACAGCCTACTTTTAATACCCCGAAATTCTTGTACGTATTTTTGAGCAACGTATACGTGGGCCCCTAGTAGGGCCTGACCAGCTTCTCACGTAGAGGCGAGGGACAAAGCCTCGCCTGTAGCCGCCTTTCACTGCATTACGCAATCGCGTTCCCTTGTAATTGATATGGTCGTAGAACTGGTACCGAGCTCGTACCAAACTGGCCGATAAAAAGCCAACGGCTCGCAAAAATGGTCGCACGCGCAAAAACCGACCCAGCCAAAACTGGGGACAGCGGCGACGCGGTGGTGGACTGCAGGCCGCGGCCGCTCAGCAATGCAGAATATCCAATAGAGTGTCGTATAATTTATTGCTCACTAGTCAACGCCTGCATTGTCACTGCACTAATCGCTTAATCTTACAGTGGACAGGTGCCTCTAGCTCTTATTAGGCAAATGGTGCACTATATTCGTAAAGGGCCGCACAAAAAGAGCATTGTGCGGGCGCATGCATCCTTTTTTGTTTCGATATTCTTGCAAACTTTTCTGGTCGACGTCGGTTGGCCAATCGAATCATCGGTATTTTGCACATGCTCAATGTATTTTTAAATTAATGCAATGAATTATCAGGCCGTATTGTGAAGGACCCATTTATTTCTGATTGGTCGGCCAGGCTACCGAGTAGTTAAAGACATTTTTTCATGAGCCTTGGGTTCGTCTTGAAATGTCGTCTTCTTGTTTAAGATGGAAAGATCTGCGAGACACCACATTCTTGAACTTTTATATAGAATGCAAGACATTTTCATGCGTAAGTTGTTTACCTAACTGAACGGTTGACTCGGATAGCGACAGATTCATAAAAAAAATGTATTCCGCCCCTTTCCGGGGGATGATTTATTAATGTACGTAACCGCGGCTTGTATATCACATTTCAGTTTCATATTATAAGGGGTGAGCGATCCGCCCTATCAATAAAAGTAATGTGCTAGCATCTTATAAGAAAATATCCATCCTTCTTTATGAATATGTTGCGCTTTCTAAGTTAAAATAATTTTCAAATGTAGAGACGTATAATAATAACGTAATTAGATGCATTATCTCTTTACTATAAATCTATTTATATTTTCAATATCGGATCAGTAGTGTTAGAGAAAAACCTCCTTCAAACACACAAACAACTTTACCTCTTCATTGTTAAAATGTGTAGACGTGTGTTCGTAAGATATGTAGTATACAATAGGTGCTCTTATCGTTTGACACGATCATTTCAAGGCAATCTTTGGATGGAAGGGAGATAATGAATTCTACTAAGTTTACATCTACATCTCCAATAAGGCAATAAATTCTATGGTTATCGACTTGAAAGTCACTACTAATAAAAATCAAACGTAAGACAAAAATATCGAAATTGTAAGGTCCATTCATTCTAACATTTCCTTGGAACATTAAAATTAAAAGCATCTCCTATCTTACACAATATAAACGTAGCGTTAGGGAAAATATTTGTAAGAATAAGTAACATTAAATTATTCCCACGTGTTTTTACGATATTTGACGTAAAACAATAGGTCGTTGTCGTAATCG
The DNA here is from genome assembly GCA_931315375.2 of Opisthograptis luteolata. NCBI lineage: Eukaryota > Metazoa > Arthropoda > Insecta > Lepidoptera > Geometridae > Opisthograptis > Opisthograptis luteolata. The sequence continues at coordinate 11,893,501 of OV928033.1, forward strand.
TGTTAGCTTTCATCAAAACACAACAATGGACACTAACTGGGTTACCTTACTACATTATAATATCATACTTGCTCATGCTATCGACTGTTAATCCCGACGACGAGGTTTAGGCATTGTTCTATAACATTACACTTTTGTTGAGTTTTTATATCAATATAGACTATTAAATATTAGCTAAGAAGCGCCAATGTTCCGTGAATTATAACGAGGATAACCTATGTGGTTAAGTTTAGTTATTTAAAAATATCTATAGATTCATAGACTCTACCGCCATTTCACAGGTTCTAATTTATTTCACAAAAAAACTACAGGTGATGAGGGTTACGAATGTTGTTTGGGTAAACGACTGTTAGGCAAATATTACCAAAACTTTAAAAAATGATTTGTAAAAACGAATGAGTAACGTTTGAATATTATTTATATCACGAAAGTCAAAAGGTCATAAATGTTTGTAGATACCCCACCCCTGTGACTTAAATGAATAAAATTGAAAAGCCTTAACTAGTTCAGAAAGTTTCACTGTGAGTTATAGAAAAATGGATTACTATTAATTTAAATTACACTGAGGCACGATGATATGATGAGTTGTTAACATGTATAAATACACGGATGATGCATACATAAGTACGCTATAATTATAATCACGTTATGATTTGATAATTACCATCTTATTTGATTCCTTATCCGAACAAGCGTTATATAAAGTTCCGTTATCCGTCTGTGAGTAAAGTTTTTCTTTTTCAATAATACTTAACTATTTTTTACAATTGACAGATACAAAACCAAGTGAGTACATAACTTTAACGAATAATTAATTAAATAAATTATATAAGTAATTATTGTAGTAACAAACACTATTTGTTTTCATTAGATAGTGCCCGAAATTAGGTCAAGTCGTGTGATAAGTTAATAGTTGCAGTGATAAATGGATTTATGCCAATGATAATCGAGTCGTAATTTGTGTGAGAAAAGCAACTCTAGAAGTCTATCTGTACGACGACGCGGTAGCCGAGTTGGTAGTGACCCTGCCTTCGAAGCCAGCGGTCCCGGGTTCGAATCCCGGTACGACAAATATACGTGTGATGAGCACGAATATTTGTTCCTGAGAACTTGGATATTTCTATCTTTATAAGTATCTATTTCTCTATATGAATATTTATATCGTTGTCTAGTATACCTACCCATAACACAAGTTTCGAGCTTAATTTGGGGTAAACTTGTGAGCAATGGTCCCCCGATATTTTTTTGTTTATTTATACTGAAGGCCCCACTACACGCTTAAGTATCGCTTCGAGCTTGCTTACGCAATAATAAGCTAGAAAATTCCCTCTAATATACCACCTAGCGAACATATGGATGATACCGGGAAGTCGTTTATTTTCTAGACCAGCGATTCCTAAAGTGGGTTCCACGGAACCGAGGGGTTCCGTAGAAAAGTCACCAGGGTTCCAGGGTGAAATAATGCACAGCACACCAGATGATACCCCAGTAATAGACATACAACTGTCAGATATAAAATCTAACTGCGAGTAAAAAAACATTCTTCGCATTAAAAGTTACAGTAAAAATATATTACGGTTATAAATTATTTTTTTTTTGGCTTCATTTTGTTATTATTTTGTTATTTTTTGTTATTATTTGGTGGGTGTTCCGTTATCTTAAAAGTTTAGGAACCCCAGTCCTAGACGGGAACAATTTTATTCATTAATTCTTCTTCATGTTAATTGTAGCTATCGTGACAAATATATGAATAGTTGCTTACAGGGGCTGAATTATAATTTTTTCTGAACAATTAGGTCCGTTGTTGATGGTTAAACAGATTTTTCTTTATATATTGTTTTACATTGTTTATTAAATTTCGCAAAATTACATAATTATCCTTCAGTTTATGTTTTTCCTAACTTTATGTGTTTGAAATTTATACTAATGTGTATTAAAGCAAATAAATAAAACCATGAACCATGACACTATCGGTTAGCAAATCTACGTGACGTATACTGGGAGAAGAAAATAAAAAAAGTTGAAACGCGCGGGTGTGATGAACCTAGCGTGGCGCCCTGGGCCGGAGCCGCGCAAACACGCGAGCGCTTTGGCGAACACAGAACATGGAACGAACTGGTTCCTGCGTTATTTTAGATAAACCAGCGCTGTCAAACAATAGGAAAATTAGAACCAGCCTTTGAACTCTCACCCCGCACGAGGCATTGTATTTACACCACATTTTAAGGTAGGGTATCATATCTTTTGACATATGTACTTGAATGATGACTTTGACATACGATCGACGTCGACTAATGAGATCGTTCAAATGAACCGTTATTAGCTAGACGTTGACGTGCAGTCCAGCGTGTACAGGAGTAGGCAGTTATATGTGTTTCATTTCAATTAGTGCATAATGCTTTATCGAGTAGCTAATAAGTGCAAAAAAATTAACAGTTTTATCTCAGATTTTTCGTCTAGATATAACTCGCGTTCGTGTCCGCCGGCTGCTTTTTTTTTATTGCAATATTGTCAGACGTTCCGAATGGGATTTATTTTCTGTTTTGCGTCGCACCTCGGTGCACACGCAACGTTCTAATTTCAAATATAAGAAGGAATTCTCGTCAGGTCACATCGCACCGCGCCGATGGAACCAGCGCTGCCGGCCAGATAAACGGACTGGTTTCGATATCTCGAGAAAAGTATTTTAAAAAACGTACACGGGAAGTCGCCGCTGATAATCTGGCGAAGGTAAGTGCAGTTTTGACTTTAATGTGTTAATAAAACTGTACAAGCGTTTTGTCGGCGAAAAAGAGGACGGGATCTGTGTAAATATTATTGAACAGAACGCACGAAGCGTTGCATTTTCAAAATTGAATTAATTTTCGATTGACGTGAATAACGTGTGTGTGTGTATGTGTGTGTGAAATGTGGAATTATATGTGTGTAAGAATATGTAAAGTTTTAATTTCGCGGTGGCTCGTGTATTGTATAATTATTGAAATAAAATTCTATGACTTACCAAGATTTGCCGTCATGAGTTCCTGGTCTTTAGGTTTCTTTTTTCTAGGTCTTCCTTTCTGTCGGGGCGGTGGTGCGGCGGCCCCGTTGAAATAGGGTCCTTTAGGAACTTCGGCATCGATCCGAGCGAACTCGGGCGAGGGGTAGGGAGGGTAGTGCGAGCCTGGTGGGGGGCCCGCGTACGGCCCAGGGCACATCTGCGGGGGCCCCTGCACCGGCATGTGGGGACCGTACTCCGGCATAGTTTCATAATGTAGCCTGTCAAAATTGGTAACATTAAGAACGGTCCAACAATCATGAAAATTCAGGCGTCAGAACGAAAATCATTTCAGATGTAAAATTAATAAAACGGCTGCTGATTCTCTAAACCTACAACCAAAAAAAGTAGTAGGTAGGTATCTCTGTCGTAGCTGTCTCCCTTCGTTGGCTGTGACTAGGCTTGCTACCTATTTTTTTTAAGATATATTGTTCTTATTATTTATCAAGAAGTTGTTAAAACATAGTACTCTTGTAAAAATTTAGAACACCAGGTCCCGCGCTCACATCACCAGCTCCGACATCAATATGGCTAAGCTCTTTGCTTGTTCAGCTCACCTGCAGTACACAGCCGACACCCTGATGCCGAAGGTGTCGCCCTTGTTCAGGGGCGTGTTGCAGAACGCGCAACAGAAGCAGTGTACGTGGAACACCAGTCCCGCGCTCACATCACCAGCTACGACGTCAATATGGCTAAGCTCTTTGCTTGTTCAGCTCACCTGCAGTACACAGCCGACACCCTGATGCCGAAGGTGTCGCCCTTGTTCAGGGGCGTGTTGCAGAACGCGCAACAGAAGCAGTGTACGTGGAACACCAGTCCCGCGCTCACATCACCAGCTACGACGTCAATATGGCTAAGCTCTTTGCTTGTTCAGCTCACCTGCAGTACACAGCCGACACCCTGATGCCGAAGGTGTCGCCCTTGTTCAGGGGCGTGTTGCAGAACGCGCAACAGAAGCAGTGTACGTGGAACACCAGTCCCGCGCTCACATCACCAGCTACGACGTCAATATGGCTAAGCTCTTTGCTTGTTCAGCTCACCTGCAGTACACAGCCGACACCCTGATGCCGAAGGTGTCGCCCTTGTTCAGGGGCGTGTTGCAGAACGCGCAACAGAAGCAGTGTACGTGGAACACCAGTCCCGCGCTCACATCACCAGCTACGACGTCAATATGGCTAAGCTCTTTGCTTGTTCAGCTCACCTGCAGTACACAGCCGACACCCTGATGCCGAAGGTGTCGCCCTTGTTCAGGGGCGTGTTGCAGAGCGCGCAACAGAAGCAGTGTACGTGGAACACTAGGTCCCGCGCTCGCATCACCAGCTCCGACGCTGATATGGGCGTACTGCAGCGCGCGCATCGTTTTGATCCGTAGAGTCTGTGAAAGAATAATTTGTTTGTATATATCGTCAGTACCTAAATTACATTTTCACCTCACAACCTCGGAAAGAGTCTGTTTGTCATTCGAAATCTGAGTGCAAAAGCGCATTTTGCGCGCTAGCGTGGAAAGTATTTTTAAACTTCGAAACTTTCTATTCAATAATTTTCCATACCGCCAGTCCACTTAAAATGCAACAATACTTATTTCAAACCAGAGTGCCAACCTCTTTTTGGAATAATCGCACTGGCCAGCATGACTATTGCATGAAAAAACAAACAAACCTATTTTATCTGTTTTTCTTGCATCATGCAATTTCCTGGCTGTAGTGAGGTGAATAGTGGCGTGTTTTGCTCGGCTGCAAAGTTATTCTGCGTCTCGTACCTTTGAAACCCTCGCTATGCTCAGGATTCTATATTTGAACCATGAGCGAAGCGAGTGTTCAATCTTAGAATCCTTCGGTTGCTCAGGTTTTAATACAAAACAAATAACTATTTCCGATGTTTATGAATGAGTTATGTATTATATTTCTTGTGTTCGTCACTCTGATATGTAACAAAGATTTAGACTCTCTAATCTCTCTCCTAGATGTGAAGCACATATCCTATCCTACTAAAATTATAAATGCGATAGTTTCTGTGTGTGTGTTAATGTTTGTTACCACGTGTCACCGTAACTACTAAACTGATTTTGATGAAATTTGGAATGGAGATAGCTTATACCCTGGATTATCACATAGGCTATTTTCATCCCGGAAAAGGTTCCTGCAAGACGCGGGTGAAACCGCGGGGTGCAACTATAAGCATATACATACATATTATAATTATAGTTCTACAGATTTCGTGATGAGTTAGATAGGTAGTAGAAAAGATAGTTTAGCAATACGAGACTAATACTTGGCTTGCGAATATGATATTCCAGTAACAAGGCGCAATTTTATACCGATAGAGATGCAGGCTTCACGCCGTGAACGGAAGACGACAGAAACGGGAATATGGGGTGGATGGTAGTCACGTCTACATCTACACACAGTACACACGATGTTCGCGCGTGTTTACGCTTTGTTACCCGCTCCAATGAGTTCAATTCAAAGGAAGGTGTGACTTTGCGACGGCGCCAGATCTGATAGCAGGCATGTGGTAAAATATCATAAATTAGTACTTCGGTGGTGAATCTGCTACATCAGCATCAACGATTTCATTTTAATATCACCAAGGTGACCTGCAATGCGGGGCGCTTGTAGCAAAAAATATAATGATGCTTAGATTCGGTCAGTCCAAGTGTGTATAAAGATATACGACTGTGAACATTTTGTGAGTTGTATAGACAAAAAGCGAGGGACAACGAAATGGAACAATTTCACAGATATAGCTGTCATATTTATCAAGTGACTCTATTTTATGTTTAGATAAATAATCGGAATACTCGGAGGCAGATGCAAAAATACATTAAATTATATATTTCACTGGAACGAAACACAAAGAGGCACTCTTTTTATTCAACGCTCGGTAAACAATCGGGGTGAATGAAAAAAAAAATATCTCTAAAACAAATGTCATCCTGGGCACAAAATGTCCGGTGTTTTTAGTATAGTAATTAAAAAAGAGGACAAAGTTTCGAGATCCGAGATACGAGAGTGAGCCGTCCCAGTGTGGTCCCGTTTCCACGACGCCTTCTATCGTGATCTTAAACTGAATAAATAAAGACGTTTCGGGAATTTCTTTGGGAACTTAGATTTTTGGATCGAATAGATAGCTAGTTTATTACTCGTAGAGACATGTATGCCGGTAGCTCGAATGAATGGTTGTGAGTCAACACAAGCTCATACGGTATACGAATTCTTTAGATCTTTGCATGCTGCAAAGAGTTTCAAAAAGTTTCCGATTGTAGAGGGCCTCGTTAGTCTAGCCAGAAGTACTACAATTATGATCGTAGAATTGTGTTCCCTCCCGCCAGCGAAATCATAATAGATCGCTACTTTCAGCTAATGAGCCACTAGATATTGTATGTAGTATCGGCTGCACTTACATCTCATTCTGGCCGGTCGAGTACACGTTTTGGTTTTGGAAAAATTGGTTGATTATGAAGGTAAAGATCTACTGCTGTACGTTGATATAATATACATCGCCGTCATTATGAAGTTATTAGATAAATTCTTGGTCTAAATTATTACTATTTGTGTGATCGTTTTGAAATTCTATTTCAATAGAAAAAGGATGTTTCTTACACAATTAAAATTGACTGCACATTTTATAAATTCTCTAACGAACGTTCTCAGTTTCACAGCAATGTGCGACTGGAATGCGGTTCCAGTGCTAGCGTTGCGGAATTCTAGAAAATAAATGTTTATTTCAAAACCGACGGAATTTATTTCAAAATAGTTTATGTGCGTGATCATCATAAAAATGCAGGAATTGGTAAAAAAACTGTACGCTTCGTGGCTCATACTTCATAGAATTTTTTTTATCTATCATTGATTCTTGGTTTTGAAATCGTACACCTATGCAGAGGCCGTAAACATTTCTGAGCTGGCAAGTTTAGTAAATATTGTAAGTGTAAAATATATCAATTTACGCATACTATTTAATACTATTAACTCATCGTGACAGAATTATTGTGCAATGTAATGTCGGGTATATGAAATAGCTTCCTGTGCTCAGCCACCCAGTATGAGTTGAAAATCAGGCTGTACAAAGCAAGCTGGTTCGTGGGCAACCAGTCACGAATGTTTTCACCGCGCCACACAGTTCACCCTTGCGTCACCAAACCACTATGAATTCTTAATTGATTGTTGGCTCAGCTGCGAATGCAGATCCGCTGTCCGCTGTTAGTGTGGCCACAGCCGTAGTTGGAATGAAGCTATCGAAGTTCGTGGGCGCCAGTCACGCGCGATCCTATCGCCCTGGCCGGCCACACAGTCCGCCCCTGTACTTTGTACATCGACTAGGTACGAGACTCCTTAGTAGTGTAGTTACCACAACTAATTAATACATGCCTAATATTTATCTGTGTGCTAAATAAAATGTATCAGTAACTACAATTTATTTCTATATTTTAAAAATCAACACTATAATATGCGCAATTATCGTAGTATATTTCTACCATCTGACATAATATATAGTTTAGTCAACGAACAGTCTCACAAGATACTATGTATCTCTACGTTATTGCGAGCACATTGATGGTAATAAAGTTAGATAAATACCTACATAACAACTAACAAATAATGTTTGTCAGGAAAACATTTCATCTACCTTCTATATATCGCCTAATGTTACCTGACGCTGATGATATTGTTAGTATTTTTTAAACAGTCTTTGGACGAATTTTGATATAGAAAAAAAGCAGTAATATATATCCATCTCATACGATAAAGAGCAATTCTTAAATGTCTAATTGTCTACTAACACCTAACTTTCTGGCTCATAATATGAACGTTGAGCTTTTACTGAGGCCACTCGGTGAACGCTCTCTCACAGTTCGCGTCCGCCCGCCCCGTTGGCGCCGGATGCTATGTAATGTTTAATAATGACCACACAATCAGCCCTGACCTCTAACTAGAATTTACTGTATCAAGAATATTAGAAACTACGTTGATCAGGGTTCCACAATACCCAGCCACGGACAAATACTTGCTCATTCATTTCATTGCAAAAATGTTTGTACCGTAGTAGCCGGAATCGAACCTACGACCACATAAACAGTTTTTATTTGTAATGGTAGTGGTGGTGGTTTTGACAACTTTGTGAGAGACCACTAATTTGACCCAAAAAATCTTTTATTGATGGACGGCCTGGACTTTTGTAGCAGGTAAGCGTAGGTTATCTCATATTATACCACAAAAATAAACACAAATAGGTATGTGAGATGCAAACTATGGATATGAAGTATCTACACGCGAAAAGTTCGCGACAACACAATTATTATAAGAAATACAAAAAGTTAAAAAAATATGTAATCTTTATATAAATACGAATTATACGATCTCATTGAACGAGCTTTTTGCGAGTCCAATTAAACCTTAAGACCCGGGTTCAATAGCCGTCCCGTCAGACGGGTAGGTAGGGGAGACCTCAAGTCGATCCGGGAGTAAAAAATATCGTAAAATCAATAGCTTAACTTGGTTTAGATATATAACACTAGCGAATAGTAGCTTGAGATTCCTCTGAGTATGTACAAGTATTTATAAATACACGCAATAACGATAAAAAGCAACGTAAAATAAATAAATATTTGTATTAAATCATTAACTTACTTGCAGTTTAAATAAAAAGTAAGTGGCTTATTATTTCAACGGTAATTAACACCGTATAACATTAACTTTATTTTTTATTCAAAAAAATCTATTTATTATTTAATGTTTCGTGGACATGCTGTTTTTTTAATATTAATTTGTCTCCAAGACAATGATGTCTATGATGCCTGCATTACCATCATCCCTAACTTGTTTAACAACTAGGCACGCAGTAATGATCTAGTTAAAACGCATCTTCAATTTATAATTCACTTACTGAATAGTTACTGTCATCAGAGCATTTAGAAGCCAATCTTTGCAAACGCTCTCCCGCGCCGCCGCAACTTCTTACGACGATTTTACGACAAAACGCACCCATAAAGGCGATTGCACACTTCACGGTAAGAAACCGATCGCACGATAACCGTTCCGGTGCGAGTTGCAACGCTAGCTTACCCGTACACACAAACACCACAATTAGCATTCATTCATTAATTCATCAAATTATTCTACCATTATTTTGTGGAGATATCTGTTGTAAATAAATTAGTATGTTCTTATATACGTCGGCGGCGTGCGCACTTTCGTGTAATTTGATGTGTGAGATTGATATTTAATTTTCATTACCGTCGGAACGGACTACGGACATCGTTGGCGTAACGTTAAGTGGCAAGCAATTTGTAGCTATTTAAAACGGGAACTATCATCATTATGATAATTTGTAAATAACGAATGTGATTTCACTCAGATTGGTGCCATTTCAACGAATGTGAATTTGTTTTCTTTTATACAACATTGTTGATGAAATCACGCAAACATCGATAACATTTATAAAACCCTAAAAAAATATTAACGTGTAAGTCCGACGTGTTGGAATTTTTTTGTCATTACCTATATATTATATACACACACGAACACATGTAAATAAAATAATTTTAGTAACATAACAATACTTAGTACCTTCACGTGAAACACAATAAAATTATATATTAATTCCACATAGTACGTTCGCTATTATCGGTAATTAATAGTAGAACGTGATTACTAGTGAAAATATTTAAAATATTAGCTTAAAATGTGTTTGAATAACCTGAGTTATTCTTACCTTTAACAAAATGGCGCATCGAAATAAAATTGCTACGTTATTCCTATTCATGTCATAACAGTTTTCATATCGTAAAACAGATTAGAAAATGTTAATGCGATAAATAAATCAAAAAAAATTATGCCGCTCCCATTTCAACACAAATTTAATTTGTAAATAATATAACAAAGCCTTAGAAATAAAATAAAAAACTGCAACAAATTAAAGGCAAACGATACTGGACGATCCGCGCCTCGCGTTAAGCTAACGAGCGTCCCGTATTAAACATTCGGCATCCGAAACCGAATACTTCGGCGTCCAGGTCCTGGGTACGAACGTGCCGGGCGCTCCACGTGAAGTACCAGCCGATTCGTCGTGGTTCCCACAACAATGGCGTGCGCCGAGCGGCAAGCTTTATTTGTTAATAATATGTCACGCCAAACGAATACTGCACGCCAATCCATCCGCAGTAATCGTGATACCGAATATTGCCGGTTGGGTTTCGGTATCCGACCTTTACATTTTGAAGGGCGTGTTAGCGATTCGAACTTTATTAAATAAAATAAAAGCGTGTCAAAACAAAGCAAAAATAAACCCAATAATATTTTACAGTCCCATTCTTATGACTTACTTACTAAAATCTGTTTTTTTTTCTACGTCATTTTAACAACACAATGTGCCAGAAAGAAAACTACCTTTATTATAGTATTTATATTACATTATTTATGTATGTGTATTATTTATTACAGCAGGTAAGTGTTGACATTTGAAGGCACGGTATGATATTATGAACTTTATATCAGAAAAGGCAGGTGTGTTGGGAACAGGCTGTGCAAGTGTGCAAGGAGCCTAAAAGTAAAAAGCGTCGTCGTTGTCAATAATTAACATGTTATGTCATTTACAATTTTACATTAGGTAAATGCACTTCGAGTAATCAATAAACGACAACAAAAGCTTTCTTTTATCAGATGATTATAATTTTTTTCTACTCTTAATATTCACAAATAAATAGATTGTAATACATACCTACCTACTACGTCATATAAAGCAACAACATTTATTTTGTCAACATTTAAGATGCGGCGATTTCTTTGCATGAAAAACTCATAAATGTTTTTTGTTAACTTTTCTACGTTTTCTCTTTCTTTTTTACAAGGATAAAATCTAATTATTTTGTGCTGAATACATTTTGACAAATGTCTACCAACCCCAACTACGGCATCTCGCATTGAACTCGGCCCGAATGCCCGGGCGCGACAAATGGGCGACAAAACCGTCTGGAAGTGATCGATAGAGCGTCACCGATAGATCGCCCTTCTGTCATTAATTAACACCGCCGTTTGAGATTATGCCAGGTCCGGAGCCGACACGCTGCCGGTCGCCAATCGTCCGTAGAGTACGGTGGCGCTTACTACTCCGCGTTTTCGAAACGAATAGGATAAAAATATTTTCAAGGTAGGTACGTACAGGACGCTGTTATATTTTCTACAGACTGTACTAATAAAATCTTACCTAAAAGCGTGAAAGTTTGTGAGTATGGATGGATAGATGTTTGTTACTCTTTTACGCAAAAAACATAAAACGGATCTGAATGAAATTTGGAATGGAGATAGCTTATACCCTGGATTAACACATATGCTACTTTTTATCCCGGAAAAATGTTTCTGCGGGATAACTGGAAGACGCGGGTGAAACCGCGGGGCGCAACTGGTTTACAATATTTATAAGCTTTATTAAACAACAATACGAATATGTTTATGTCGTATGTAGCTATGCGGTTACGCTGTAAGAATATTTTTCCGGGATATGAAGTAAACTATCTCTTATTCCATCCAGTCCAGGACAAAGTAACTACAAAAGGTGAAAATTGAATTTAGGTGAAGAGAAAGAAAGTACCTTCGACACATTATGGTAAATTTACTGAATGATAACTTGAATTCCAATGTTTTAGAAATCTTGTTTTCCTGAGTCGCCAATCAAACCGAGACAAGCTGAAAGTCTTCATTCTGCACTTTTGTGCATTAATCGACCGAGCCAATAATAATGAGGATCAAAAGAAGACAATCAAATGTGACATAAAAGTATAAATTCAATGGGATAGGTACAGTTATCGTTATAATAGTGTAGCATTTGTGACTAACTGGTTCACGCAAGTTCCGGTTGGATACAAATTGGAAACTTTGTAATTTAGATAATGCATGAGCTATTCGAGTCCACTAACGTGCGTTCCGAACTAATAACGTTCGAGAAACCATGGTAGGGAGCTAGCTATGGCTTCTGCCCTGATCGGGACGCGTCAACTGATTTATTCTTGGGATCATAAGTTTAGAGTTTAGACAGCGCATAGCTAATTTAGAATGAATTAATGGTCACACTTTCACCATATTTTTTTACATCTTATATACAGTGTAACGTTTGACCACATGTCACCTGATTGCTAAGTGACAATGTGGTCGAAAGTGGTACCAAGCTACATGCACCTGTATTGAGAACTGGCACTCAAGCGGCGCTGCCGAAACACACGGATAGGTGCTTGGCGACAGATTCTTGAGAGAGGATATATCTTCTATCTAGCCAGGTGAGCACTAGAAAATGCCATACCACCAATCTATGGTTTTATCACGATGTTTTCCTTCACCGAAAGCTCCCTCTCATATAGTAGGACTCGATTCCACGACCAACAGATCGCATGCCGACGTCACTACCGCTGAGCCATCATAATGATAAATTCAAAATTGAACTGAAACCAATTTTATATTGCCTATATGTAATTTTTTGCTGTCGATACTAATATATACCCATAACACAAGTTCGAGCTTAATTTAAGGCTAGGTCAATTTGTGTGCAATTGTCCCCAATATTTATATTTATTTATTTATTTTATTTAAATAAGGTGAAAAGATTTGATTGTTTGTTTGTTTCGGATGAACTTGAAACTATTGAAGCGATCTTGATGAAATTTGTTACAGAGGTAGTTTGAACTCTAATACCGCGGAGAACACCGATAGTATGTGCATAAAACTTGATTTATCATTGTTGTCACACGAGTGTCTTTCTAAATCTTATTATAATATCAAAAGAACGCAACCATTAGAATTTATTTTCCGTTCCATTTGCTCCAGACAAGCGGGAAAAAGCTGACACGTGCGTGCAAAAAAGCAGCGCACATTACAAAGGCTATTAAGTAAACTGACCGAGTGTGTAAATGGTGTGTGGTTAAATTGCAATGTAGTTTACTGTCATGATAGTGGGGCGGTATGTCGTAATTATGTAACAAAACGTTACATGAACATTAATTTTCTGTAAACGGTAACTCCATGACTATGTAAAAGTCCTGCCTCATTCTCTGACATCATCAATGCACAACCTCAACGGCTGGTTCTAGAAACGTACAATTTTCAAAATAGGTAGTTAGTGAAATGGTAAACTAACTCGTTTTTTTTTTGGAAATCTGCCTTTATTTGATACAAAAGATTCTGTGGTAAAAATGTATGTACATCCACACTGGTGAAGCCGCGGGATAAGTCACTAATTAACATTCAAAATTTTACAATTTCAGTGTGCTAAAATATTAATGTTCTTAGATTGATAAACGCATCGTGTATAAGTGAGCGTTCCTTTGAAACCAAAGAGCGATCTCGTAGGAATCCCGGGGGAGTATATTTTGTCTTGCCGTATTATGTATGTAGTACATCCGTCCCCCTAGCAAAGACGAGCTCGGTACGCTTTTCAAAGTGCCGAAACCCCTGAAATATCGTGTTATGTAGGTACATAGACCTATATGTAGCCGATGAATTAGATACACGTTTCCAGTCTACACTGTGAAGTTAAAACCGAATGGCTGACGACACAAACCACATAAATTTTGTGTTGCCCTACAGACTGTCCTATATATGTACTGAGTAATACTTATTAGAGTAACGTATCACTTCTCGTTTTATTTTTGCCCGCTTTAGGTATTACAGGAATAGAAAATCCGCTAATGTTACGATTTTAATTACTTACTAGGTGAAGTAGAGCACTCTCGTACCTCACCTCTATCAGTGGTTTGCTCACCAACGCATGCACGCAATGGAGAATGCTCTTGACCTGATGCAAAACTTCGTGGTATGACCCGATTCCGACTCGTTAATTTAACCATCGTACATCACACCGCTGACAAAAACTCGCCTACACTTTTACAAGATTCTATCTGCCTTACAACCTGCTATACAGGTTCCTTCCCACTCTATGCACTTGTAATGCCGCGGTCACACATTGGCTATATTTGCACCAATATACAGCGTTAGAGCCAATATACCGAAGTTTGGATCTTGCACAGATATTGGACATTGGTGTAACTTGGCGTCCAATGCCCAATGTTGACCCTCGCCGAGTCGGTGTATGTGACATGTTCAAAGACGGAAGGTAAAGGGGGTGCGCGTGGCAACTTGGTTCTAACTTCTACCGTCGTTTTCCGCCCCACGCATTGGTCGAAACCATACCTGCATACACAGAGTTGAAACCAATGTGTGTGGCAGCGACATTAGTAGGAGTGTGAATGCAATGTGTGTTGCTCCAATTCAATCAATTAGAATTGCAGATGTGATCGCGCCCAAAAAATTACCTGCCGGGCGATTCTTGCCTGTTCCGGCGTAAGGAGGTTGGAACAGGCGTATAGCTAGTCTTAAGTTTGACGTTTTAAAGTGATCATATTATACATCCTATTAATAAAAGACATTTGATATTTATGATATAATGCATATAGTCTTCCCAAAGAGATAATAGTCGGTGAAGACCTAATATTATTATGTAAAACTACCTCAATGTAACCGAAATAAAAAAAAGTTTTTTTTAACAAAACATTATTCGTACTGAATTTACTATTGTTAAATTTTTATTATATTGATTAACAACGAGAAATTAGAAGTAGCGTGTACCTAAGTATTTTTACGGTTCAGCTTCGTAACGGCTTTTTCCTCCACCAAAGACAACATTAAAATAACAAAACTAATCTTCCTTGACTGACTTTTTATTATTGTTCTCTTATTCAACGACATTTATATATACATAATATCTAATAACTGAGATTGTACTTTTTAATGTCCCTCACCAAACTTAATCGCAGCGCGCCGGTGGCCATGGACCTTGGACGTTTTACGATCCTTAGAATATTCTAAGTTATGATCCTTTAGAAAAGTATAGTGGGTGATAGATCATAATCTTTAAGTCGTAGCTTTCTACGTGAGAGATAAATAAAACTGAGTTGTGCAAAAGAAAACTACAGAGTACCTAGTGCAGAATCCGCTATGGCCCGTGTATTACGTATAATTTGTATGCATATTGAGTCTGTTGACCGCATTCACGTGTTTGGCAGTAGGTATAACGTTGACCCTTGCCACGGGTGCCTACTTGTTAGTATGAAGATCTTTCACTACGTCTCACTGATCTGTACGTGACGCTCGCGGGACACGCAAAGGTATTTTTTATGAATGAAAAAATGATATTTTTATAATTTTTACTTCATAAAGAGTACCTAACGTTTGAATGTGATCGAAGGCGCTATGCTGCTATGTGGGATTGGGAACTGGCTCTCAAGTAAGGCTGCCGGAACACACCGATATACCTACTTAGCGACAGATTGTTGGATATGTATTTATAGGGGTATAGATAGCCAACCGATCACTAGAAAATGCACCAAGCTTTGGTTTCATCATGATGTTATGCTTCACCGAAAGCTCAAGTTTACTGTAGAGTTCGAACATATGATCTACGGATCGCAAGTCGACGTTGCTATCACAAAGCCATATTATGTTGGTTAAACTGAGAAACTGAGTCATCGCTGCGATACTCTTGGTAATTGGTGAATTTTGTATCACATTTTATACGCGAAAGTAACTGTTTGTTACCTCTTCATACCTAAACTACTGAAAAAAACCTTGGTGGAATTTGGTACGGAGGTAGTCTGAACTCCAGCGAAAGACAGGATAATTTTTATCTCTATAAACTGAAGTCCACGAAATTTACCTATATATTCTATCCATTGAAACGTCCAGGTAAATAGAGTCGCATGCTACAAACGCCACCATTCCCGCCACGCGAACTTTTTTCGAATTTTTTCGCGAGTTTCCGTGCACTTTCCACTTTGTATTGTAATATCTAGCAAACTACGAGAGCTACACCAAAACAAAAAATACAGTGTACTGATTGAACTATACTTCATAGATTTAAGTATATTTAAATGCTAATGAAAACATAATTTATCTAACCTAAATAAAATCAAATTATAGCACGGCAAAAAAATGGATGCGCTAGAATCTGTTTTTGCACAGGTGACTGTAGTCACCCGGGACGTTTGAGGTGATTTAGACTTTTTGACATTCTTAGAAAGTTTCAAAAGGATTCTTTTGATGTATAACACTAGTCTAGTCTAATAAGATAGCACATAACAAATGAACACGAAATTGCAATGACGTATCCTTGACGTCCTTGACAGAAATTGACAGAAAATTCGTCTTTTTCATTTTGTTTTTTTTTCGTTTCTAATGTTTCGTTTGGCTTATGCCCTACTGAATATACAGTAAGAAGCGTAATTTAGTACAGCTCCATCTAGCGTCATCGTTCACACAACTTTCATACAAAGGAAACAGATAAAATACGGTTTTTGTGCGGGAGCGCGGCGGCCGTCATGTTTTGGGGTAGCAAAAGCTACCTCTGACAGTTGGGGCGTTGGACAGGAAAACGTAACAGGAAGCAAAAGCTACCTGGGCTGTCAAGTGGCTATGCAAAAAATGTGTTTAGGTTTGTTATCATCGTATGTATAGCTCATGATAACTATACTTAGACCAGAATAGATAAATACATTTTTAAGACCACAGTTTTGGTTTCCCTTAGCTCACGAGTTTGACTCGCATTTGTCGAATAATTAGAAGTATGTTAACTTAAACCAGTTATTATTTTTTTTAATCTTAGGTACCTATAACAATGTGGATAAGATTAGTAAAAAAATACATTTGAAATAGGTACTTGTGCACAGCACTGATACACACCTTTTATAGCCATTTATTGGTGCTCAAAGTAAACACATTAAGACCGTGTGTCATTTATATTAGTGTTAATTGAAGCTATATCGAAAGCATTCAAGAATTTTTATGTTGCTGTTACCATATTCATTTCGCCGCGACCACAATACAAAGTCGTTGGCCGCGTCTCAAATTTTTAATATGATTCCCAGATAAAGCTAAAAGTTTGGATTCTTTGTACAGTAATTTTAATCGAGTTACATCTAGATACGTAAAAATGTATTATACGACTCTATGCGGTTTTCAGGGTTTGATGCTTTAAATCTCAAATTAATAAATTCAGTAGGTAATTAGGTATACAATATATGTACATTCTCTTCGCGCTAAATGATTTCTTATTATTCTTATAAAATAAAAAAATATAAAACAAAAAATTCAAAATATGAGACTTGATTTGTATTTAAATAGTCTCCGTCTTGCTTAGCACCTAATAAATGTTATTTATATAAGAATATATTTATTAATGTGTTGCGACTTCTGGCACAGAATAATTATGGGCATTCGGTGAGTAAAGACAAAATGAAGATATTAAAACACCCATATTTCAACGAATATCAATGTCATAAACTCGGAGAATTAAACAGCATTGTAAACCAAAGAGATTTGACATTCAGATTTTATAATGTCTATTAACTTTATCTAAATGTATATTTTATTTGTCTCCATTTGCCTACCGTTTTATTTTATAGCATTGTTAATAAAACATTGAAAGCTTTTCGTGGGAATTGTTTTTTTATCAATCCAACGAAATGTCGACCTAAAAATACTTGATTACAATATTTTAAAACCTAACTAATGGCACCAGGTTTTTGTTTATGGGTTCAGGAATAAAGATATATTACGGCAGTAAATCAAAATAAAATATTCAAGTGGCCGAGACGAACAATAAATAAGCGAAACACTACTAAAACGCTATAATACTTATGTTATTTGATAATATGCTATCTACCTCCCTCTACATACCAGCATAATATGTTGTTAATATATGTATGTATGCTACTAAAATTTAATGATTTATGACAGTATTACTTTTTTTTCAACAATATCCAATGTGTAATTCAGGACTTGTAGATAACAAAATTTCAGGTCCACGTCAAACGAAATCTTATTAGTAAAGTATTACAAAATATCCGACTATTTAGATGACAGAAAACCTTGGAATTGTAGTGAACTTTCTGCAGTTCAATATTCAATCCATTAGTAACAAGAATAAAATTGTACCTAAATGCGATAGTTCATTTCTTGGTTGTTCTTTTGTCGGCGTAGATAAGGAGGTCGGAACAGGCATAGCTTGTTTCAAGTCACATGTTGTATCCTACTAAAGAAATACATTTTGATTTTGATGAAACCTCATAAAATCTGTACATTTGTACAAACATGGTAGTTCCTTAAAAAAAATTCTCACATTCATTCTCAACTCCAAATCGTGTGCTAACTCAAAACTAACATTCACAAAGCGACTACGCCCCATCTACACGGAAGGAGGAAAGTATCGTACCACGTAGAATGAGCTCTGGATCATATTACCGGTTGTTAGTTGTTACAAATCGCGATATGCGCGTGAGGGGACGAGGCACAGCGGGCGGCCGAGCGCACTGTTTGCAAATAAACACCCGGCGAGGCGCGCGGTGGTAATCTGCGGTACCCTGGGGTAGTTCCTACCAGGGTAACAAAGCCCACTGGAGGTCGTCGGTTGCACAATAGTTGCCAGCGTGTCGTCGACAGAACGCGCCGTCGACGTTCATTCTCACGCGAAATAGGAAATGCATGTTCTATGGGAAAGAAACGGCGCAATACTCCGTGTGTACCTACTAGGTACATACGCTTAGTAATTCCAGTAAGTACGTATAGCAGTTCTAGTAAGTATGATTAAATTATTCCTATCTATGGATATGCATCGATTTGGTAGCAGAACAGCTCTCATGCTTGCGAAATAGCTGACACTTTTCCAAACAATTATTTCTAAGCGCTGTTACTGAGCTTTATGTGTACATAAATATCTTGCGCAGAGCGACACTAAGAAATTGATACAAACGAACCAACAAATTCGTTACGTTATTTAATAATTATTTAGGTATGTAGCAATAACAAATAGCGACCAACACGCTATACTGACATTACTGCAACATTATTTATTGTGCTGCAGCGGTCGGCACTTCAGGCATTGACGGATTCAATGAGCGCTATGTGGATACATCAATGCCTAGTTGCCGCCAATCATTGACGTACAAAGTGTACATACCCACGTCAATGACGCTAAAGGCTTAAATATTTCATACCTACTTTCCTCGAACAACGGCCGCGGATATTTAAACTACTTAGTTACTAAAATACCTAAATGATAGGCATTATTTTAAATTGACTAGAAAGGGATCAATTAATACTTTACAAAAATAATTTAAGTAGGTAGCTACATGTTACATTTTTGACTCTATATATGCTTCGAGCACAGCTTCTCTGCAAATAGAAATTTATAAACGCAATAAAACCCTTTTGCATAGGAAATAAGAACTCATATAACACGACATAAATTAGGTTAAGATATTCAATAATTGAAATTACCGACTGCTGTCGTGCCGGTGTGGTTTTGACTAAGTATCCACATAAACTAATACAAATAATAATTACATACCTATAATGCACAAGCATTTAATTATACACATAGTAATTACATATTACGTAGTAATTAGAAACCCGTATATGCCTAATTTAACTAGAAGGATCTCGGATGGGAAACTACATGGATCGGGTATCCAAAACATCCACGCAACACCAATTCCTGCTATAAACCCGTGACCCGTGACCTCACGTTTCGCAGTCAGTTCGCCCATTGCACTACATTAGTCATCAAGGAATCAAAGAGAGAAAGAGTCAAAAATGACCCTTTTTTCTTCGGTTCTCGAAATAATGATCGCATACCCAAGCATGTTTGAGAAAAAGATACATATTTCAGTTGAGTAAGTTAGGACAATAGGAAATCATTGTAAAACAAACAAAATCGACAACAAACACCACTCGATCAACAAAACATCACTTGACTGTCGTAACAACAGCACTTCGCTCGCGCACTCAAAATAATCATTTATTTACAACAGGCAAGGGCTTTCTACCCTTTTATAATGCTTAAAAAAATCAAGTGACGACTAAATTGTACGAGATATTTTGAACCTTACAATGACATCACGTGCAACGGTGATGTGACCACAGCGCGCACGCTTCGTCGGGCATTGATCGTAAACTACATGTTGTGTGTTGCGATGCGAAAAATCGCATTATTTTGCTAGTTTCACGTTTTATTCTGCCGAACAGTGTGACGTCTCTTTTGTTCATCGTTTTGTATAAATACGAAATTCTGACACCACCTTTATTCATGTTTGTTCACGATAGCTATATTTTATCGAAAATTGTATCTAAAAGGATCATAAAATTCATAAAATAAAATATTATAAAATTAGATTTCAGAAGGTAGAATAATTATCAATTTCTAATGATTTCTTTCATACGTTTATTTAAAGCAAAATACTTATTGATTTTAAGCAATTATTCGACGTACGAGTATGTAGGTACGAGATAAAAAAAACTGCGCGTGTCCTTGGCAGGCTGGCGAACTAGTTCTTGGCCTCTGCCCTTATCGACTCGGCTATTTGCTACGACAAATAAAATAAATACAAATACTCAACGATTTAATGCAGCGTGCAAATCAATACACGACGGTCGATGATATGCTCCTGTGCTTACGTACTGGATACTTTTGTGTAAGATGCATCGCATGCTATGTAGTTGCATCAACCAGAAACATAAATAAAAATTTTGTTAAGAGAATCGGTCGCCAAACACCTATCGGTGTGTTGACACTTGAGAGCCAGTTCCTAATCCAGCCGTAGCGTGACGCCACCTTCGAGATGACTTGTGGTCTAACGCTACACTAGTACCTAATAGTAAAAACAATCAGGTTTAGCTAAAACCAAACCCAGAACCTTGAGACTGTCGAGACGATACTACCCTAACATTCCGCATCGGTGGTTTATAGATTTAAAAAATAGAGACGTCACGCACAATAGGGCTATAGGGGACCAAACCACAAAATAAAATTGTCAACATTCATTTGTCAACATTTACAAAGAAACACAATAAATAACCCTTGTTGCAACGGCATAAGAGCTTGACTTATGACAAAAAAGCTTCCGCTAGTACATCTGCTTGCGTTTATAGGTCAAATGTTTTTGTAAACAGGCTTTGTACTGAGCCTTATGCATGTTGGCCTTTGAATAACGCCTCCAAAGATGCAATACCCATATTATTACTGTCGATTCGATATATTCACAAATAAATACATTATTATACTGTTTTATACGAACGGTTAGGCTTGCGACTTACAAGACGCCGACACCAAGTTTGAATCCTCTCGGCCCCGCACCTATGACATAAGTTACGAGTATGTGCGGATTTGCCATCGCTCAAAACGGTGAAGGAAAACATCGTGAGGAAACCGGCATGCCCAAGAACTGCAACATTCAAGAGCATGCGACATCTACCAACACGCACTGGGCCAGCGTGGTAGATTACAGCCCATACTCTCTCTCTGAGAGAAGGCCAGAGTCCCAGCAGTGGGAACGTGAAAGGCTGATAATGATGACTGTTTTATACTACCACAATCCTACCCGCAGAAACTTTTAGTATTCTCGTAATGATGGTGCTTGCAACAGTGCTGAAATATCGAGAACTGAAACCAAAAAAATACATGGTAATTATCCCGTTTCAAAACCTAATTCTAAATACATTACTATATAACGTTAGGCCATGGCTTCGCCTGCAAAGCTATTAGAATTCCCCTAGTTATAACGTTTCCTGTCCAACGACGCCGTCTTCCTCCTTCTTTCGAGGCAAATTACACGTTGCTCTAGCGTTGAAAAATGCAACCCGCCATTACTAATGTATCCTTCAAAGTATATATGTGCTTATACAGGGTGTCCCAAAAAAATTGAAAATTGCGATCACAGTACCTAAAAATGCGACCAAGGGTGTCAAATTTTTAACTTTTCCGAAAAATGTCTATCATCGCTTGACTAAGTGACATAGATTTTTTTCTTATTTTTTTCATAACTGGTATACCTTGGCCTCTCGTTATCGTCGTCAGGTTATCGTTGAGTTTTGGGACACCCTGTATATCTAGTCATATTTTTTCACATAAGGGTCCAGCTAGGTATGATTATAATGACATTATCGATTAATGAAACTTTTTCAAAAAATAATTTAGGTGATAATGCTTGTGTTTGATGTCGTACGACATGCTATTTTCAAATGAGGCTTTATTTTCATTTATGATCATCAGTCTAATACGCTCCAACTGTTGGGACTCTGGCTTTCTCCACAGAGAGAGAGAGAGAGAGAGAATATGGCCCGTAATCTACCACGCTGACCCGGTGAGGGTTGGTAGTACATGTCGCAAGCCCTTGAATGTTGCAGTTCTTGGGCATGCCGGTTTCCTCACGATGTTTTTCTTCACCGTTTTGAGCGATGGCAAATCCACACATGTGGGGCCAAGAGAATACGAACTCGGTATCGGCACACGCGTTACTGTTCGGTCGCCATCTAGCTAGATGATTATTATCGTCACAAAGTTGAAGTGCCTGTTTGTAATTCCAAATTAACAGCTTTACACTAAATGCATATGAAAGTATTTATACGGTACCTACATCAAAAAATCAACTTTCACTCGCAGATAGGTAATGTTATAAGGCGTAAATTAGACTACTTTTATTTCAGAAATTTGAACCCTGAGGAAGATCATAGGATACTTTCTATCGCGATAAACTGTAGCCTACGCGGATGAAACCGCCGGGTACAGTTTGTTACAAATAAGTAATATACTCGTACATATATGTGCCGAATCGATAAAGTAGCGCGTCATCGGTGATGCCACGGCCTTACATCACAATAACCAGTAACGGCTGGTTCGCCACTTCGCGTATCACCACTATGATTGGGAACCTACTCATAAACAATCATCTTTCGCGGGTTAAAATATAATAAGATCACGCAACTTGTCGTGAAACTATAGAAGCGCCCGCGGGTTCATCTGCGTAACAATTGTATTATTAAAAAGAATTATAGGATCAACGTATGTTTTTATTCCAGTCAAAGTTAAATACCCCGTCTTATCCATTTGTGATGGAATTTTTAAAATAGTTTCTTGTAAACGAATGAGTTATTAAATACTAGACTAACATACGAATAATATCCTTTCATATTTCTAGGACCGGCGGTTATCACCTTAAGTTTTTGGAACTTTTTTTATACATATAGATAAGCATAAACTAGATGTTGATGTTGTTACTTGCGGCTATCGGTTATTGCACTCAAAAAGTACAAAAAGACAGATAAGTCATGATATTTTCAGTTCAATTGAGAGAAATACCTGCATACAACTAGTATTTCTCACGGGGCGTGCAGCCAGACGGTTTCAAGCACTTTCAAGTTGGTGCTTGAGACAAATATAATAATTTCCCTCTTTTTCTAGTGGTTAATCTGTTACTTGGAATTGATGTTTCGAGCAATGTGTAAATAAAACAGCAAAATTGATAAAACATCTTGATCCTTTTTGAAAAGCTTTTCACTGCTCACTCGTAAGTACTCGTATCTATTGAGAATACAATCTTTTCTGAGAAAAATGTCTGAAAATTTAACTAGAAACTCGACGGGATTGTAATTTGTGTTATAAAAAAATGTTCTTTACAAAAAATCGTTTCAGATTTATCAACTGTAAAAACACCTTACAGAGTAATTAAGAATTGAGCGGTGGTGTATCCTTTCTTCGGAATCAAATATCTAGGAATTTTGCCTTCAATAGTTAAAATAAATAAATAAAAGAGTGTGAAAATTGGATTAGGGTATTAATTAAGTTACAGGAAAAGTGAATGAAATATCAAGCCACAATGAGATTTAACATTTAATATAATATCTCAAAGTGAGCGCCAGTTCGGTGCCGCATAGGATTTTGAACTTTTGTAGGTACAAACTAAGTTCAAAATACGGGATGTTAATTAACTGTAATGGGTCAGCGACATGCTCATCTCGTATTCATTTGTATGAAAAAAAGTTGTCTCATAGCAACGGTGTGTTTAAAGTTGATGTAATGTATGAAAGAAAGAAATGCTGAAAGGCTTCCAGTAGACCTACCTACAACAAAGCTCTAGCATTAGCTCTTTTTTTTAACTAATGCAGGGTAGCGATTGACCACAAGTCACCTGACCATATTTAAGGCCAGTTTTATAGATAGATAGATAGATAGATAACGCTTTATTGTTTCACCACAACAACAGAAAAATAGAACAACATTAAAGGAAATATCTTAGAGCTAGTGTTACAATGATGTGTTAGTATGGAAAATTTGACAAAAAAGCCGGGGCGGGTCGCAACTCTATGCCACGTTTGCTAATATAGCCAATCCCGTGTTGATAGTGACTTTATCAGTTACTAGGGTTCGTAGTAGCGTCTGTTGCGGCCGCCTGACCCGGACGCGCGATAACGCCGTCTGCGCTGCGAGCCGCGTGAAACTCCATTTGTTTACATCACAACTCGCGTGTCAGTGTTGCCAATGTACGGCAATTACCGTGTCCTACGGCTTTCCGGACAAAAAAACACAGCCAAAGGCTGCAACCCTGTGGCCGTAGCAGATTCTGTGGCTTTTCGAAAATTCTACGGTAGGTAATTAATTAATTTATCGGTTTGTATGTATCTAAAATTTATTGAATAAGAACGAAGGAAGAAGAGTTATAGAAAATTTTCGAGATTTGTACCTACCGGGGATAATAAGTCTGAATATAATTTAGATCTATTAAAAATTATGAATTGTTCCTATGTATTTTATTCAAACAAATAGAGAAAATTTGCAAACATTAGCCAAATGGCGCGCAGTATTAGCCTTTTTTAAGCAATGACACGGCCCACCATTGGTATTGTTCCATAAAAACACGGCTTTTAACCAAATGCACACGGCTGGCTCATAATTTTCATTAGCAACACTGCCGCCGGCCGCGTGTTTTCCTGGCGCACCGGCACGAGCTTACGAATAATGTAGGTACTCCTAAACCTGTACCCCTAGTCATTATCATCAGCCGGAAGAAGTCCACTGCTGAACATAGATCTCCCCCTTTTAACACCACCATGAACGGCTATTAGTCCATCGGCTCCCTGGGACCCTTACAACGTCGTCGGTCCACCTATACAGTAGAGGGCCTACATACAGAGCGTCTCCCGGTTCGTTCGCCACTCGAGAACCTTTCTTCCCCATCGGTTATCGGTTCGCCGAGCGATATGGCCTCCCCATTGCCCATGTCATAGAGAGAACCTGACGATAAGCGGTCACAGTCATCTATAGACATTTGCAACACTAAGGGCGTTGCCAAGGCGATGTTTACATTGAATTACTCTTTGTCACCCATTTTAAAGGACTACAACAACTTGTGGAGGGTAACTATAAGTTAAGACGCTGGTTCCCAAACTAAGCTGAAAAACGGGGTTAATTAAAGCTATATCTCTGTGTAATTCTGGTCAAAAAAATCTAATAAAAACATATGTTAATCTACTTGATATATAGCAGAACAGTTTCAGGCCGAAAAGTGAAAAAAAAAATTTATATATTGAAAAAAATGTGCAAAGTGCCCCATTTTATAAAAGTTTAATACTACTTTACTCCTAAACTATATATGCAACAAAGACTTGTGAATACCATCAGCGTATTAAGAAATATAATACCCAAAACACCTTCAGGCCATTTTTTTGAAAATACTGCTTTTATTATTTTTTGGGAATTTTTTATGTATTTCATACTCGCAAATCAGCACGCAGTCGCCCATAAAGTCAGTGCGGGTGCTTTCACCTGATCAAGCAAGGTCAACGGCGTATGGCAGGGCCTTAAGCGCCGGTTTCATAAACATCTTACGGACGTTTATAAAACCGGCCCCTAGAAAGTATTATTTTACTTGTTTAGGCTTCCTTTTAATAACTATCTCATCTGATAATAAGTGATGGAAGATGTAGTCGACGATAATAAACACGCTTTCCTAGAGAATGTATCGAAACGACGCATGAAATAGATAAAATTATGTAGTATATAAAACGACCTTTGTGATAGCTCATGTAACATGATTAATAAGAGCATGCGCGAGTACAAGGTACAAGCAGTATCAATAATGTGCTGATTAGAGCAAGTTCTTTGTCTGATGCCAACCGCCTCGACTTGACCCTTTACACTCTCAATATCACTCATATAAAATTAATGCAAACGGTTGTTTATTTGTTGCTTTATAACAACAAAACGGATGTTCAGATTTGGTTAAAAATGGGTACAGAGATACTTAGATCGTAAATTGGATTAAGATATAGGCTGCTGCGGTGACCTGAGGTAGCGGGGGATCGAGATATCTGGAAAGAAATGGGGGAGACCTTTGCCCAGCAGTGGGACAGTATAGGTTTAAAAAAAATAGGCTGCTACAACATTTTACTACCTAATAAGTACTTACTGTCAGAATATAAGTGAAATTATGTAGATCATAGATCTTTGTTATGATAGTACCTACGGATTTATCTCAATAATTAGTTGCTAATCTCTCATAAAGTTTAAAAATATGCTCAGTTCATGTTAAATAAATTTATAAATTATTTATCTACTAATGTCCGAAATTTATAATCGATCCTGATCCGTTACCCGCGGTTTTGGATCGATATGTCATGTCATTATATGTCATTTTAGTACTAGGGCTTGACATATTACCTCTAAAATGACGTATTATCATAACGGGAGCAGGCGGGTGAAATCGCGGGGCGCAGCTAGTGATTTATAGATGTTAAATGTTAAAAAGAAATATTGTAAACCTATATCGGTAAATTCAGTAATAACATTTACCTCATTTATAATTACCATAAGATCCAATAAGCTGCTTACTTCCTGATTTCTTCGGTGTAAATATCTCAATAACTCATCATAAAGAAATATAAGAACCTCTCAGTCAGAACAGAGATTACAATTCAAATATCATTGATTAAAATACCAAGAATTCGAGTGTAATTGTTTTAAAGCACACTTAAGGACATGCCAGCAGGCAGGCATTCTCGCAGCCAAAAATAAATTAGGGGTCTTAAACCTTCACGCTCCAATTCTGCCTTTGCTAAGTTTAAAATAAACCGAAGAAAATATCGCATCAACTTATGCAAATTGCAAATGAATTGCCGGCGAACCGGAATTTATTATAAGGTGAAGGTGGTCCCATAAAACCTGCGACCTCGGTGCTCCGTCCATCTCAGACGACTGGCGGCGCGGGCCGGGCGCGGAGGACGGGCGGCTCGCTACGTGTCGATGCCTCAGATTAGTTACATGGTTACTCCTCTACACTCAATTTAACTTGGATCAGGTAACCGGGGGTTACTATGAAATATGAACAAGCGCGTGACGTGATCAGTGGAAGGGGGAACATATCGAATCTAGTTTCAGTATGAAACACCACACTCGGCCCATACTCTCTCTCTGAAAGAAGGCTAGAGCTCCAGTAGTGGGAACGTCAAAAGGCTGATGATGATGATGATGAAAGAAAAACTAATTAGGTACTAGGATGGTTGCCCCTCGGTGACGAATATCTTGTCAACATGTGGTTCTCTATGTGGGTTGCATGAACGCTACACAAACATACAAAAACTAAAAACAAATATTTAATACCACACCTAGTTTGCGTGATGTGACATACATAAATGTTAAGTTAATTACTACTCCGGTCAGGAACCGAACGAGGGCACAAAGGACTCTTTAACTCAGTGGGAAGGGGCACTAGCACCTGCACCACGATGCCATCAGCTATACATATAACATGGCAAAAGATACGTTTAATGTTTCTAACGACTATTAAAAAGGGCTTAAACTTAAACTTCGATCAGCATTTTTAATATGTGCAAATAAATAAAAGAATAGAAATACAGATTTGTATTAAAACTAGGTCATAGAAAATACAAGCTAGCTGCTTCCATCTATTAAAAAAGAATAATTGCATCTATTACATGTACGTCGCTGGTTATTATTATTGTTGCAATTACTTTACTAATCACTTAGGGCGCACTTTTTTCTACGTATTCGTGACCATAATAGACCAATATGCCCATTATGTCACAGCACCCAGATTCCAGACAATACGCTTTTAGAATTTATTTGGAAACCTATGCCAGTCAATGTTCAATTAGTACCATTGATATCACGCTTAGATATCGCGTAAATATTGATAAACAATTTTGCAGAAATGGATGAGCATACGTTTTCATAAATCACTTATCTATAATGAGTTGTAAAAGTCACACATGTCAGTTTGATCCCATTTATAAAGGTCAAACATTGTATATTATCGTAGGTTTAAAAGTTTTTCATAAGGAATTTATAAGTAGGTATATACATGAAGTGCTGGCTGATAATTCAGCGTAATTATAAACACGGATTGCCTAAAATGTTTAGGCTCTTCATTAGCATTACAACATCTAAAAAGACAAAAGACGTGTATTCTAGAACTAGCCTGTGCTGTGTGGATTTTCGCTCAAAACTGAAATGTTTATCTGGCATCACGGATAGCATCCAAATGTCATTGACCTGGTGATCATCAGACTCTCAGTGTTTTGGATATGAGAACTGCATGCACCAGGAACCAATGACCTTTTATATCGAGATGCAATTGACCTGATGTACTTAGTATTGGTATTAACCATGGTGGTATAAGCAACATAATTTTTAAAATCCTATAGTGGTCTAATTTTTTATTTTGTAGCCACAAGTAGCTCTTTTATCAAATATATTTTAGGCTAGAGTCCATGGTCATCGCACCCACGCGGTGTGAATTATAAAACAATGCTATCCCACAGCCGATACACATCGTTTATGATTATGAATGAACGAGAAACGATCGCAATACAGATAATGAAGAAATGGATTACTGCTCTTTGGTTACCACATGATAAAATAATAACTGTTCCGAGCAAACTTCAGCATGCAACTCTGATGCATAAAATGCGATTATCTTACATTGTTTGAACCTGTTTTCTGCACCAGATGAATTAAATAAAGTAAATACCAAGTTTATTCCGTACGAGTTCATTAATTCTTTTATGTTTTGTTTATCGTACATATCCAGGGAAGAGGAAGACGAAAGATAAGATGGATGGATTATGTAAGGGTTGATATGAATGAAAGGGGAGTGAATGAAGCGATGACGGCTGATAGGGGAGAGTGGAAGAAGAATACACGCTGCGCCGACCCCAAATAGATGGGACCAGGGCAAGAAGAAGAAGAATCGTACATATCCAAAATGCGGAGATAAAAGTAGCAAGATGTAATCGCAACACAATTGTCATCATACACTGCATGATCCATCACGCCTGGAAATTGAGTGAAATCATATTGTCAACATCATCACATGATGGGCCTTTGTGATTGAGAGAACGTTGCTGTCCACGATTATTCACTTCAGTTCACATCGATAGAGTACTACTATAGGAAAACGCTTAGACTTTGATATAGACTGCGTATATCAAAACACAAGATAAAAAAAGAACAGTAAAATATAACATGAGAGCAAAACATAAATTCTCCTACCAAGTTACTGAACGAATTAACATTATGTTAAATGAAACTTTTAAAAGCTATCTTCAGATAGTTAAGAAAATATGCCCCTAATATTACTACTTTTGGCCTCGGTATACCTACACTAAAAGATAACATAGTCATAAGATTCGCGCGAAAGATTCACCAGCTTCTATTGCTTGTGTTATTTTCTATTTCTATGTATTTATTTTTATCTATTCTTTTTTTTTTCTCTTTTGTAATGTCATGAAATGGGTTCCGACCTTCCGGCTGAAAATCGAACTGAGGCTGATGTGCAGTACTATTTCAAACATCACGCAATGTCGTACTTAATTGTTGACGTTTGTGCTTGTTATTACAGTCCTTGTTCTTTAATTGTGCGATATTGTGTATGTCAGATATAAACATATTTAATTTCATTTACTTTAATATTTATAGGAACCGGTAGAATGTATGAGGATAAAATATTGTCTTCTGATTGACCTGCACAGCCAGACCTATCACTCCGGGTTTGTTTGCATCACTACTGTAACATATCACCATGCGGCAATGACACAATATAACAAAACTACAAAAAAAACATTGGCATTGAGTCAAGTTGAATAGTGATTACAATTAAGTGACATCATACTTAATTGAAAGTTATGTACTTTTGAATGTATTTTATCAACATTTCGTATGTTTTTTTCCCCAAATTTGTTGATTCATTGTTTAATTATTTAGAGTATGTAGCTTTGCAATCTTACTATTTATACTTAGCGGCCAATGATTCAAAACATATTCGTATGGGTAGGTAGGATGTTATGGAGCTCCGTAACCGTAACCGAAACTATCGGATATCCGAAATAAAAATGAATCCGTTACCGTATCCGTTTCACAAGATTCCAAGAGAAGATTACAAGATTTTATAGATTCGTATAGGTAAGGGAGTAGTCTAAATAAAACGACGTGTTTCGATAGGTTTTTGTTTCACCTCTCGCGCGTCACGTGAATCTTGCAGTTAGTTTGTTATTTCTAGTCATAACATAATCTCTTTCATAACTAGTTAGTTTTCTATATATATCCGTAGCCGAAACTATCCGAAATTA
Source organism: Opisthograptis luteolata (assembly GCA_931315375.2). Taxonomy (NCBI): domain Eukaryota; kingdom Metazoa; phylum Arthropoda; class Insecta; order Lepidoptera; family Geometridae; genus Opisthograptis; species Opisthograptis luteolata. Next base: position 11,923,993 of record OV928033.1, read on the forward strand.
ACGGATAATCTGAAATAATTACATATCCATCTACTCGCATTTAATTCCGAATCCGAAATATCATATCCATAACATCCCGAGTAGGTACATATGACTTGCATCATACCTTCAGATAGAATAAATAATAGTAAAAGGTACACATTTCCTAAACGGGCGGAATCGTACACAAATATAGTGAATATACCGTCTACGAAAAATCACATAGCTGAAGCTTGCGATAAATATAATTATTTTCTCAGTAATAGGTCGCATTTTCTGAAAATTCCTTAAGTGTAGTTGATTCTGTAGGTTGAGTTTCTCAGAATTTGAGATATCGTCGTACAACTCGTAAACATCGAATCCAGCGAGACTTTTTTCCTATATCTATACAAAACGTCATTAGGTGTCAAATGAATCCTCATATACATCTTATATATATAAAATTCTAATTCTCGTGTCACAATGTTAGTTACCTTACTCCTCTGAAACGGCTGGACCGATTTGTATGAAATTTTGTATGCATATCGGGTAGGTCAGAGAATCGGCCAACATCTATTTTTATATTATTTTATCGCGATTAAGTTTGGCCCACGCTGGTGAAACCGCGGGGCGCAGCTAGTAACATATGTAGATATATGAGCGCTTTGCAAAGCTTGGCGGTACTTTCGGTTATATGATCACTTAACAGCTGATGAGCTGTGGACTGTAGTCAAGTTCTACCCTGTAAGAGCTGCCATTCCTAGGGAGTTGGATACTATATATGCTTTCTCTAAAAAATTCATAATGTTTTACAAAGCGCAAACGAATGCTTTGATTCTACTGGTCACAAAAAATTCATATACGTAATCGAATTCTAGAGCATGCATTTAATTTTTTATTTTTTTCATGAGAAGACTGAATAATTATAATAAATAGATAGACAGATAAAAAATAAACGAGAAAAACTATATTTAAACGGTACTACCATTACCTTTGAAAGGTGTTGTTACATGACTGCTTGTTGACCCTCTGTCGTCAAAAAAAGTGAAGTTATTATCGGTCGCGTGATCCCAAGAAGTTTAATCGGGCTAATCCGGCAGAGGTGCGCGCGCGCATCATCCGTGACGTCACGCGAGCTTCCGGCGCGGCGGGAAATCATTTTTATACCTTTACTACTCAAGTAAACCTAAAATATACAAGCAATCTTCAACCTTACAGCTAAAGAATACCGCTGCACTAGCCACTGTTGGATCAACATGTTTTATGAAGACACGGTCTGCTGAGGAAATTATGGTAGACTTTAGCGAAGAGTTACGACTGTCAGTTCGTCTACTTGTTACCATTTTTCGCGGTATCAACATGTTTTTTTAACAGCGAAATGTATAATAAATCCACGTTTACGGCTGGTAAGCTATATATGCGAACTGAATTTTAATTAAATTATCGGCGCAACAAGGCTGCAGATTGTGTATAGTATTTCTAAATCATTAAAAAAGATCCCAATTTCTTTTTAACAATTCAATATTCACATTTTTTTTCGTACATGTGAAATAGTTACTATGGTTCAAACTAACTTAGCTTCACTCCAGTTAGTTCATATCCGGATTCATAGCTGTATCCTCATACAAATGAAGGGTTAAAGGTTCAAATACGTTTTCATACCCACGGACTAGTATGCTGGTATATAGATAGACAGGTATATTTACTGATGCCGTGAGAACTTTTTGTAGATTACCTACAAAAAATGTAACAGCTGCTCTGACTTTTCTTTGTATTTTATAAATATGCCTAATACTGCAATAATGACGTCATAGAATTCGTTCTTTTTTTGTTATTCTGATGTTACCTTTTAGTCTAGGTAGACTACCTAATTTGAAGTAGTTTGATTTTCTCGATATTTGTAGTAATAATACCTACAACAATAAAATATTTATTTTTTCGCCCGAGTGTAGATAGGAAAAATGCATTTTCCTGCTTAAAAAGTAGGCCATATCCCATAATAAATCACTGCAGAAACATATCACCTGTTTTCAAAGGTGATGAATATAGTTTTTTAAATTACTAGAACCGAGTATCCGGACTAACGAGGTTCCAGGTATTTGAGATAGTTCTCCCCTGTTCCAGATTGAAAAGTCTCTACTATGAAATTAAAATCCATTTACTCTGTGTATCATACAAAAGTCCACTGTCCGTTGAGTTTAGTATTAGGACCGAAAGATAGGCTAAAAACTTAGAAACTTAAACGGTAGGTACTTTACCATTTGAAGAGAAATGTCGTTGAAATAACCGATTTAACGCCTGTTTGAATTGTAAGAGTTAAAGAATTCATAAGAAGCAGGTCTGCAGTGATGTGCCAACAGTGATCATACTCATGAAATTTCGTCGGCAGTATCCAGGTACTGCGTTACGTTACCTTACGACACTGGTCGTCGCCGACGCTATCTCACGAATGACGGCCGCGGCAGGCACGCGGCGACGGCGGCGACGCGACGTGGGCGCATAATTAATTCAGCTAATTCTGATAAAGCCACCGTCCATTCCCATGGCCATCTCACTCAGTGGGAAACTAATAAAAAGTATATTCTATTATATCTAAATTTCATAAACACAGCACCCGAGAAACTGAGATGACATTGATAACACGCCACGGGAGCCGGCCGAACGTTGTAGAAGACGCGGACTGTAATAATTATTACTTATTTATAGTACGCATCAGATGCGACATGTAGTTGATGGTTTAATTTACCTCTTACTCATATAAAGTTCGTTTAACGTACTGCCTTTTAGTTTCATACCTACCTTGTTACCTTGCCACATACATCAAAAACTACAAAACAGATTGGAATGCGGTTTTTTTTCACATCAAGTCTATTCCGGTAATAATAAAGCTGCTTTTTGTTAAATATATCATTGTGATGACAGCTTTGTGATGAGATACCTTGGGAAAATGGTTGGTCCGAACGAAGAAGTGCGGGGAAATGCACTGGGATCTTATCGCTGGTGTGACGATCTTGTGTGCCACACGGGTGAAACCGCTGGCAACAGCTCAGTAGCCTCATCCGCAGGCGACTGAGAAGGTTAACCACTAGGTGGACTGACGACATTGTAAGAGTCGCTTGGAGCCGATGGACGCAAATGGCTAACAGCCGTTCATGGTGGAGTTCAAAGGGGAAGGCCTATGTTCAGCAGTGGACTTCTTCCGACCGATAATGATGATGATGATGAGCTCAAAGGCTCTCAGACGCTTAAACAAACATTTTTGATTTTTTGACCATTTTGTTGAAGGCTTTTTTCACATAAGATAAAAAAGAAGGAATTCTAAAATATTCTATTTAAGCCACCAGTTTTCAGTTTAATCTTTTAATCTCCGCCTAAGTATTTTATTCTATTAATATTATGTAGACGATGCCATTTGCATACGTATTACAAACACGTTGCTGTAAGCACAACACTTCTTGGCGCCGACGATCAAAGTTCTCTCCACATGGAACTTTAATATACATATGTATAAATTATTATTTATACGCCTTTCATATATTTTTTCGTTTATCATCTATGCGTGTCTGAAAATAACAGCTTTTCCACACTAATATCTTAAAAAGGAAAATTTGAAGTATGTTGCGGCTAGGCGCTGAAACTATGAGTCGATGCAACAAATTATTTCACAAATGTCATCATCATCAAATGTAGGAAGCTAAATTATCTCCGAGTGCCTTAAAACTGTTTCCATGAGATAAAAATCATGCGGGTAAATCTGCGGAGCACAGCTAGTTAAAATAAAGTATCTGTCATTAAAATTGTATAAAACTGTACATGAAGTTAAAATTAAAACCTTTATAGTTGATTTCAATACTTTATGATGAAATTGTTTACATGGTAGGTACCTATATCATTTTTATTGTTATAGTCTAGCTAGTTGATATATTTTATGTATGTTATATATATATATAAGTACCTAAACCCGAAAAAAAATTACTACCTAATTAACATAAGTAATTCTAAGGAGCTTTACTTAACTGTACCTACTATACTCTTCCTAATCATTATAATCTGTAGTAAACCGAAGTGATATCATGTTACATGATATTACACGTGATAGTATGTAAATATAACACAGATTACAATCGCAACTTGTCACAAGTTCAGTGACAAGCCATTAAAAATAACAAATGGATCACAATCATCAATCATTAATCAAGAGTTTATTCGAGTACTGGTTTCTACTGTTTCTTCATGATGCGATGATACAAATTGACCTCTTATTATAATGACTTGATATCATAGCATTATCCAGTTATGTCTATTATCAAACATATACTCAGTTTACTTTATGTGTTTTATTCTATTCCGTCTTCATTATAAGTTGTACTCTTACAACTATTTTAAACTGTTTAACATAGCAGCAATTATTTTATTAGATATATTGCAAATACTTTTGATAAAGTAACTGGCCAGGAAACTGTTTTAGGTCACTGAACCCTTATCTTGTATTATAGTTATAGATTTTTTTTATTCACTATAGGCAAGCATTTGACCACAGTTTCACCTGGTGGTAAGTGAAGACGATGGAGCATGCTTGTCTAGAAGACTTCTCGAAGTCTTTGAACTCACGTAGACTGTAACCAAATGGATGTAGAGTACTAAATGGATGTTGATGTGGAATTCGGCTTTTTTGTCTACATCAAGCCTACATAGAGTAGCGTTTGACCACAAATCACTAGATGTTATGTGACCATACGGACGACGGTGGCACACGGTAGGTACTACACCTGAATAGGGAGACAACTAGCTCTCAAGTGATACAGCCGGAACGCACAGATAGCGGTGCTCGGCGATAGATTCTTTAGTAAGCTAGGCGAGCACTAAAAAAATATCAATCTATGGTTGCAAAACGATATTTGCCTTCACCAAAAGGTCACAAGATTCGAACCCATGACTGAGGAGTCACTGACGCTGACTTATCGACGCTTCAACTAGCTTTGATAGCTTTAACTGAGTTATGTATGCTCCATCGCACTGTGACTTCATTCATTTGCATGAGCTGGTAATGCTTTTATGTTCGTATGAATGATCTATTTATCAATTATAGTGTCGGAGTTTTTAACCCCACCGAAGGGCTCAGACATACCTACATACATACCTTTACAACGAGCTCCATCCGAAGCACGGTAGCGCTCGGTTGAATTTAAAATGACCAGCGTTATTCAGCAAAATATAAATCGCTGCCGTATAATCCCATTGCTTAATTAACATGGCTGAGCTGTAAAAACCGATCGGATACGCTGCGCCACGCCACAAGCTCTCCAATAATTCTGTCTGTCTATATTATTATAACGAGATAAAGTTTGTTAAGGTTGATGATATCTGAAGCTAATAATCCGATTCTGAAAATTTTCAACTAATAGGAAGCCAAATTATTCCAGAGCGTCTTATGGCTATGTTTTACTATGATAAAAATCATGTAGAAACATCCACGTAGGGAACAGTTAGTTAGGAATAAATATAAATAGCGTCAAACGGATCAAACTGTTTTAACAATGGCACTGCCGGCGATCCATTCCCACATACATCCCAAACTATTCTAACATTATACGGTTTATAATAAAACTGTTCAAGTTCTGTAATCCAGTTAAGATGGCTAACAGTACCAGCTTTATTATTAACGGTAAAGTCTTAATACGTAAGCGTAATTAATGTCGAAATAACCGAGGCCAATGTGTACCGTAGTTGCGATTGCAGCACATCAGTTAACCGATTCTGACTGGTGGTTAGCTCGTCAGAATTGATAGATAATATTTGACGAGCAAATAGTGATAGAGTTCGAGGTTCTAAGCTGTTGTGGTCAGCTTTTGCAGATGCTGCGATATTTATTCATGCCATCACTTACGATTGCTCGGAGACCTAAGCCATCAAACAATGAATACCATGTGGTGTCATCCAATAGTTACAAAAATGGTAAAACCACATTCACATTAATATCCACCGAGTAGTTTCAAAAGTATTCCTTCGAGCGCTTTCATGCTCGCGCCTTTCAACGTTTTAAAAGATGCAATTGCAAATGTTTATTTAAGTATATTTTAGATCTATATATATATAGATCTATTGTAGGATGTAGATACTTTGCTGAAAATTGCAGTTTTTGTCGCTAGAATTCTATGACAGCCAGTATATAGTGCCAGTTCCCGGTTCAGGTGAAGCGTGGGCGCCACCTTAAACCACATCGTGACTTAACATCAGGTGACTTGTGGTTGAACGATATCCGGTGAAATGTAAAAAATAACACTTAATACTCTAAGACCGTCTCACAACGCGTAGTTTAAGAAGAGTTTTCTTTCCATCTCCTCTTTGAATCTGATTACCTCCAAGAACGCCGTAGTAACAACTGCCGGTGAACCACAATAAAGTTAATGATAATATATGCGCGTTCATTTCGTCGCCGACTTTTATTAGTAATTTAACAAGTGTCTCGTGGAAACGTTGTTTGATTTACGCGAACATAAGGTGCATTTACGAGGGAAGTTTATTGTCTCTTGCGTTTGGACCGGTCGCCAGCTGATAATGGTATTTGAAAGGTAAATGACGTGAGATAAAGTCGTCCGTCGCCCCTAAATGTACAACATACAAATTAGAATACATAGAAAATATCAACAAAAAAGAGTGTAGCCGTTATGGCTTGAAAGAGAGACAAACTAACATAAATACATGAATTAAAATATTAAACCTTTTTATTGAAATCATCACATCAAGTTCAATCTCATCAGATACGCAATCGTCGCAACAAGGCCATAAGAATTTGTTTACACACTGCAAAACAAAACATTGGGTAACTTTTTTGTTGGTCACTCGAGACAATTTTTCTTAACTTCATACTGGAATGAAAACATGTCGATGGTCGCGTCAAATTCAATACATCGAGACATCGACCGATGTCATCGATAATAATAATCGACTGGGTGCACACGGCTCACGACTAATTCGAAACAATTTTTGTTTGATACTTGTTTGTGAGCGTGCCATAAACGCATCGTTGACCATGCGCCATTTTATAAACCATCACATACAGATGAGTTAATTTGAATTATTTATTAATAGCGCCAATGATTAAACAGAATATAGATTGCCAGAAGAAACTTAGGTACCGTACCTAAGTAATGTTATTCGTAAATACCGTAACAAATAGGCCTAGATAGCACTTACAAAACCAACAGGCTCGGATACTATAAAATAAAGCATAGCATAAATCTTCTAATATTCAATGGTATTCAGTATTCACATACCTACGAGTAAATGACAATAAATGAAGCAATACTTTAGTAGAAACACTGGTAGTAGTTTCTATTCTCTGATATTGTTAACAAAAAAGACGTCTCTAATATTATATTATTTTCATAAGTCTAACATACCTAGTATTCTAGAGTATTTTCAAAACCTGTCACCAGAAGTCAAAAATAATATCACGCGCTTTCCCAAAACTAGCTATCTCATCATTGACGTGACTTATCAAGGAGTCTGACATTTGAATCTTGGTTTATCTCAAGCCGTATTTGCATTATGTCTGTGTGTGTGTGTGCGCGTGATGAGGACAATCCAGGAGGCGATTGTCGAAAATATATGTAACAGGTAATTTATCCAACTTTACACAGTCCCGTGAATAGGGCGGTGCCAGCAGCGGTGCAGCGGTACAGGGTGCAGACCCTGGAGCCTGGATTTCCCTGGAGAGACGCGAAACGTGGTCATTGTGGCAGTGGAATATTAGTCAGCGATACCATCGATTTTGCTTTTACAAGTTTTTGGGTTATATTAAAGTCAAAATTATCAAAATCAGTATTTGAAGTAGCAAATGCAGAGTATTTTTATGCATCCGCTGCTGCCGTCTCCGTTCGTTTTCTTCTGAGTTTTTCAATATTTATTCCCTATAAAACGTTTCCAACTTTTACATTACATATAGAGAGTATCTATATAGGATATCTATATCTCTACAGTACTTAAGAGTGAAGCGGGTATGTATAAGGTTCGTATAAAAAGATCATAAAGTATTATAAAACATGAAATAAACTTATACACAGGTGAAACCGCGGGCGCTACTAGTCGGAAATAGAAAGTGATATGAATGTTTAAAAGTAATACGGACGAATCCAGACTTTAAATTTCTTAATTTTCAGAATTTCTCATAAATGGATTAGGTAATTTACTATGGTCGTAATCATCCCTACCCTTTTAAGGGGTCACTGAACTTCAATCTTTTATCTATACCTATATATATATATGATTATTATAAGATATTACTACGCTCATGCTTATAGCATACTTATAGCTACAAATATGCGCGATTTCATACGCGCTTGAAACAAACAGAAATTTCAATGACATTAAATTAAAGTTCAATGACCGATAATAAGGCGACTACAGACTACAGTAAGTTTTTCACGAAAATGCAATGCATAGTCAAATGAAAATGTGTTGATGGTTCTTTCAGATCATTGACTCCGTCGACCCACCCCTAACACTGGCTACATAACGGTAACCAGAGGGCACTTGCGGCCGGCACGTCGGCGACGGACGCCCAGCCAAGATGTCGTCGAAGATACGTGTCCTCTGCCCGAGATAACTGTGAGATGTGGCCCGGCCGGGACGTTAAACGTACATCAGATACCAGCGATGGGTGACGGCTGGATGACAGCTGAGCCGCGCTACCGTACTCGCGCTTTTCACATCACTAGTGTTTGAGGTTGTGGACCTAACGTCTGCACTTGCAGCTGCCTCATTGTACAGTCAGCGACAAAAGTGTTTGATCAAGTGATCATAATCCATTTTGGCATTGTGTTTTAAATTTAGTAGGTTTTTTCACAAATTCCAAGGTAGCGTTTGTCCACAACACAACACACCTAGTGATGCGGTCAAAGTTTGGGGTTTACAACAAGGAACGTAATCGGAAAGTTTGTTCAGTTCAGCGACTTTTGTCGTTGACTGTACACAGTAATCAAAGCCTCCGCTTTCGATGCTCGGACTAGACTCAGTGCTTAGACATCGAAATTCTTCAATGAAAACATATGCCAGGCGTTATTTAGCACTTATTACTACAATGTAGTTTATGCTTTGTGGCTTGTGCCATTGTAACTCAAAGTAGGAATAATAAAGCCTTTCAACGGGCCAATGCCGCCAGCTGGTCACCAGCATATGCTGGGTATGCTACCATCTGGTATTGGGCTCGATAAAGCTTCAGAAGAAGGTCAAGAAGTTTGACACTTGTCCGTAAAACAAAACAATAATATAAATTGATTTTGCATTAAATATATACAGAAAAATGATTTTTTTTAAATACGCCTGTAAATTTTCGCTTTTTTTTCGTTGCAAAATAGACTAAGAAAAAAAGGAATATTTTCACATGTATTTTGTGGTATACAAACAATCAAGACAAGAACGCGCAGATCTCCTTACTGGAGACATGTTGTAGGTAAGAATTAATTTCATGACATGGTTAATTGGTTATTCACCCCAATTTGTGCAATAGGCGCACATGAACTGTCACCACAAATCGCCCTGATTAAATACGCGTAGCTACGAGATAACACGATAGGATAAAAAGGTAGGCCTAGGCACAATAGCGGCTTAAAACTATGTTCTATCAATAACTATATACCTATCTAGCAACGATAAGTCGTTATTTTTAAATTTTTATTTACTTCTTACAGGGTAGCGTTTGACCACAAGTCACCTGATGGTAAGATTTTTAGATTTGTTTCAAAGAGACAATTCTAAAAATCTCAAAAAATCAAAAAAAGTGATTTGCGTATCGTCAGGGGTGACTGAAGCTGAAGAAGTACATACATGTACCCTTGCCTGTAGTCGTAAACATAGATACAATAAATTATAAAAAAACTGTTTGTCTTGACGCTAGACAGAACAGAACAAAGCCCAAATTCTCAGTTTTCTCCTTCCACTACCCTAACGAGGTGCAATGGGGTATCAAAAACTGTATGAAACATTTGAAATCACGAAAACAGAAAACTACGTGGACAAAGCAAAGCGGCAGACCGGGTCACTAGTAAAACAAAATAACAGATTATTTTAGAACATCACATATTGTCTTTCAACTCTGAAGTCACAACTCATATGTGATATACTTAAACCATAAAACACATTCGAGTTGGGGCTTCCCGCAAGTGTGAATTAGCATGCCATGGCTTTGGCACCCCCATAACTCTCGCATTCGACGCCTCTCGCAGTGTGGTCGCACCTTAACCTGGACCCGAATGCCGAACCATCATTCATTTTAAACACGACATGACATTCATACACAAATATTCGACTGTAGAACTCACATTTTTGCTTCATCGATATAACATAATGACAAGCAAGTTTTAATAGGCAAGATTGTACTCTAAACTGTTTAGTGTGGTGCAATCTTATTGTGTACGCATAATACAGGTATTTATTACATACGAAAATCTTTATGACCTAATAGCATTTTGCGCATCAGGTGTTTTGTGGTAAAATGCTACCCTGTATGTGAGAAATAAAACAAATAAAAAGATTTTTTTTCTTAATGTTTCAAAGTTCTTCCCTAGAGTCCAAACAAATAAAAAATATGTATGGAATTGAATGAAACCAATTACTATAGGCAGACACCTGAACTAAATAATTATACTAACCATAAAAAAATTTGCACTATGAAATTAACTAGGTACGTCATCATAAAAATAAATTAGCCCTGTCATAACATACTCTATATAATAATAATTAATGATCGAAGTACCAGGTAATGAAAAATACAAGACAGCGTTTATTGTTATTCGAATGGCCACAGTACAACCTGGGACTCTAGAACTCACCCTTTGAAATAAAAATCTTTATTACGATCAATAATTTAAAAGTTTAATTTATACATTTAAAACAAGCTATTCACCGCGGATTCATACACCTTGTGATTTCCACGGGATTTTTATCAAAATGTAACTATGGGGATATTGAAGCTTTCTAGTACTTAATCAATATTCAGAATCGGTACCGTAGTTTCTGAAATTAGCCGTAACAAGAAACTTTACCTACTTATTTATAATTATAGTATGTAGTATTTATGTACCCATACATAGATAATAATCAATTAATATAACAAGCTCTGAACTTTTTATATCAAACGTGAGTACCTACCTAAACTTTTAAAGCACAATATTTATCTATATTTATAAAAGAAAGTCGTGTTAGTTACACTACTTATAACACAAGAACGGCTGAACCGATTTGGCTGAAAATTGGTGGGGAGGTAGCTTAGGACCAGGAAACGGAAATGGGATACTTTTTATCCCGGAAAAGGTTCCAACGGGAAGACGCGGGTGAAACCGCGGGGCGCAGCTAGTTTATATTTAAAAGAGAAAGTCGTGTTAGTTACACTATTTATAACTCAAAAACGGCTGAACCAATTTGGCTGAAAATTGGTGGTGAGGTAGCTAAGGACCAGGAAACGGACATTAGGATACTTTTTTATCTCAGAAAAGGTTCCCACGGGATTACGGAAAGACGCGGGTGAAACCGCGGGGCGCAGCTAGTAATATTATAAGTAAAGAACTGACTAAAAACTAGTTAAGAGATCTACAGTTAAATCTTTTAAACCGCAATATAGGTGCAAGAATAATTGAAAAGCGAAAGTAGGCGAATGATTGTGATAGCAGTCTGCATAAATACTACGATCACAATAATTGCGTTGTAAAGTGGCGACTACGCTCCATTGACACGCCGTAAAGTGTTTTAGGTGACCACAATTAATATTTTAATTACGAGTTTCACTTCAAGCCCTATCTTGATAGCTAGGCTGTTAAAAAGAAAAATTAACCTTTCTGTAAAACATGGTGTGGAGGCATTAACAGCTTGATCGCAAACGTTTATTTACCGCATTTCTTGCTTGTTATTTTTACCATGAGATTGAAAAAGTAAGTGCCGCTATCGCGAATATATGGGAGTTATTCTTTTTTTTTGTTTTTATTTTTATGTAATAGATTAGCAAACAAGCAAACGGCCCACCTGATGGAAAGCGGTCACCGTCGCCTATGGACATTTGCAACACCAGGGGAGTTGCCGATGCGCTGCCCACCTTTAAGAACTCTTTTCACACCTATCTTGAAGGATTATTCATACTAATAAATCATAAACGCGATAGTAACTCGCTGTTACCTTTTCACGTCTAACGACCGGTTTCAATAATCCACGATTTGCCCAACCATGGGGTGGCCATTTGCGTTTTTTTTTTACTGGAGATGGAAATTTGACATAAGCTCCATAGAAGTAATGTCAAATTAATGTCAAACCGTGGATAGATCAGTTATTGAAACCGGCCGTAAGTCGCTAAACATGCCGAATGGAGATAAGTTTGAACCATCTAAATATATAATTATGTGACTGACTGACATAGTGATCTTCTATCAACGCACAGCCCAAACCACTGGACGGATCGAGCTGAAACTTGGCATACAGGTGTTATGACGTAGGCGTCCACTAAGAAAGAATTTTGAATAATTCTACCCCCAAGGGAATAAAATATGGGATGAAAATTTATATGAAACTTGGTCAATTTTAAACCGATTTGTTTCGTATGTTATAAAATTGTGCAGATGAATAACGTAGACCACAGATACCAACATTGGGGGAAAATAAAAAAAAACGAGAATGATTCGAGAAGAAGTCTCGTTGTTAGTCGCTGGTAAGTAGAACTGCTATAAGACAGGTTTTTCGAAGGTTAAAACGGCTAGTAAATAAAAGCTTTTTGTATCAAATTCCAATTCCAAAAGCTTAAAATTACGGTAGTTTAAAATTTTGATGTAAATTAAGATTTTTAAGCGGCGGGCGTTGAGTGATCCTGAATGAGGAACCAATGGAAACAAACGTACATATTCCTAAAAAGATGCGTGCGGAAGACTTTATAAACACTTACCTACTTTTTTGGCGGCAATCGAATTGTCAATGTCAATGTCATTGAAAATTTTGTTTTTATTTCCAAAACTTGTGTTTCTTCGAGTGATAATGTGTAATATTGGTGGATTATTAATCATTATATGTTCGTTAATGTGTACGAGTGTGGGAAATTGAAATAAAGTTGTGAAAGTGACTTTTCGAGTTGCTCCAAAAAAGTCCGTGTAAAGTTTAAGTAAAGCGCCACTACTTTACTTAAACACTATCCACATCCCTTCATCTCATCATCATCATTTAAACTTGATTAAACTCTCTGAGTTTGAAATATTTTATACTTGACACTGGCATCGTGTGACGCCATAACAAAAAAAAAAACACTTACCTGAAGTAATCGTTCTTGCAAAGGATGTTACTGTCGCGCGCATAGCACCTCTGTTCCGAGTCGAGCGGCATCTTGCACTCGCAGCACCTCAAGCAGGGCGTGTGCCAGCGCCTCTCCAGCGCCAGCAGGTAGTATCTGTCTGTGATCCGGGCGCCGCACCCGGCGCAGGCGTCCTCGGCTGGAAGCTGCGGGGGCTCATCCGGCGGCTCGCGCTTGCGGCACGAAGTGCAATCTCGCGGGGAGCCCGGTGACGTAGCGGGCGCCACCGGCGACAGCTCACCGTTACCCTCGTAAGCCGATGATATGTACCGCTCGCTTTGTTGCTGAAACAACACCCGAACTTCAATGGAGCTCAGAAACACGTTAATATTCCCCCATTGTAAACATGAACTAGGTCAAAGAGCTTGACGTCAGTTGTTATAACTTTGTGTTAGCTGACAAGACAAGACAAAACAGTGCATTTGTAGCAAGCTGTGGATGCTTATTAAAGTGTAGACGGAGTTTGAGGTGTCCAGTGTTCACCCATTAACCTATTTTGTTCTATTCTGTACAGTGTTTGGAAGCTGGGTGCAAGGCTACCAAACTGCCTGTATAATATGTGTAACTCTTGTTTATGTTTTTTGTTGTCCTACTAATATTGTAAATGCGAAAGATTGTGTGTGTGTGTGTGTATGTGTGAATGTTTGTTACCAAGTATCACCGTAACTACTAAACCGACTATGATGAAATTTAGAATGGAGATAGCTTATACCCTGGATTAATACATAGGCTACTTTTATCCCGGAAAAGGGGTTCTGCTGGATAACGGGACAGACGCGGGTGAAACCGTGGGGCGCAACTACAACTAGTATTTTCTAATTTATGAGTTTTGGGATAAATTATTAGGATGGAATTGAAGAGAAAAGTGAAGTTGAGCTCAGGATCATCACTGTGGAGACAACTTCAACTGAACACCACCATGTATTCATACTACAGAGTATGATAAATATAACTTAATGCAAGGATAGAAATTGGCGATAGTTTTAGTGACAGCCATGAACAAAAAATATTGTTTATTTGTACTTCTGTGCCAGGCTAAAACAGTTTTATTAAAATTTCGCAAAGTTAGATTACAACTGCTACTTTTCCCGAAAGAATATACGAGTAATATTTCTGCGGGAAATTAGCGCGTTGAGTTACCCAATTAATATTTCGATTTATAAGTAAATTCAAGGAAGGTAAAGTAAGCACCTTTACTTAATACATGCAAAACGATTAAAAACAAAAAATAAATAAATCATTCAAAAAAATCATTAAATCATTTCAATAAACTAATAAAAGTGTTTTAAAATAATCACATTCAACTGTACTTCTACAGTACTACTACTTCTTTACAAATAAGATCGAGCTTCAGAAATCTAAAACGGCAAAATACTCGTACATTATTACGTCACTCCGTCGAGGCAGCATCAATTCACCGGCATCTTTCGCTTCCACCCAACATTTCCCCACTAGGAGACTGGCAGATTTAAATAAAGGATTATATTGAAAGCAACATCGCTCATAAAAAGAAAAGGCAAAATCTTAGCCGAGTGTTCTGAGAAATTTCCTGGTAATTGATTGTTATTTCCCCTAACAAGAAATGTTTAGGAGTTATCTAGTCGTTTCTTATACACCTATATAATATCGAATAGATCCGCGAAAACCCTTAAGGCCCTGCCATACGCCGTTGACCTTGGTTGATCAGGTGAAAGCATCCCGCACTGACTTTATGGGCGACTGCGTGCCGATTTGCAAGTATGAAATAAGTAAAAAATTCGCAAAAAATAATTAAAGCAGTATTTTCAAAGAATGGCCTGAAGGTGTCTTGGGTATTATATTTCTTAATACGCTGATGGTATTAACAAGTCTTTGTTGCATATATAGTTTAAGAGTAAAGTAGTATTAAACTTTTGAAAAATGGGGCAGTTTGCACATTTTTTTTCAATATATATAAATATTTTTTTTTCTGCTGTATATCAAGTAGATCAACATATATTTTTATTAGATTTTTTTGACCAGGAGTACACAGAGAGATAGTTTTAATTAACCCCGTTTTTCAGCTTAGCTTGGGAACCAGCGCCTTAACTACCAGCATCCTATAAATAATTGACTTCAAAATCCGAAACCTTAGGGGCCGTATTCTAAAATTACAAAAACGCAAGTTTCAGTTTTGGGTAAGGTAATTGAATACCATTGTTTTAAAAAAATTGTCACGCGCAATAACGAGTACTACTAGACCTAATTACCTACAAACTAATCAGTCCCGCCCTGCACATATACCGCCGATAACGATATTACCGGGAAAGATACCAAAGAGTAGGTAAGTATTATTACCTCCATTATACCTAATATACCTATCCTCTTTACTCTATAGTATAGATAGACTGTTAACTTTTATAGGTAGGTACTTTAAGTCAAAAAATACCCCGCGGTTAATATGTGAATCCTGGGGTCCAATCTCCATTCCAAAGAACAATGGCCAAAACGGACCCGAGGTTGTATGAAAACGAGTTATACATGAGTTTTTTAAAATTTTTTGCCTAATACGATTATACAAACGATATTTTACGGAAACTGTAAAAAAAAATGATATTATTTTTTTAATTTCGTAGCTTTTATTGACATTTTTTTACTTACACGATGCTTGGATGTTTTGAACGGAAGATACATATTCTACCAATTTTGTTGTACTTCTTTTTCATTTGTCTGAAGCTAACGTTAATCTCACACACCAAAAACTGTTATGTCTGTCGCACAACTTCAATAAACTCGCAATTTTTATACAAAATATATTGCGAGCAGGTCTAAGGCAGTATGAAAAGTGGCCGATGTTCTTTCACTCATATGACTCATATCCCATAAGCCGTTTCATCGTGAGGTAATAACAAACATACAAACTCACTAACCTACTATCGCATAATATATAACATGCGACTACAATGATTAACATTAAAACCTCACATTTCTCATTTCCCATGCATTTCTAAAACCATTTTGATGAGTCCTTATCTTGACGCCCTAGATACCGCGAACTCCAGACTCTGAACTGGGCTGAAATCGCTCAGAATAAGGAGGGGTGCTCTCTCGTTTCGAAGGCCATCAAGACACACTGGATCGCTGACCCATCGGATTTAGCTACTAATTAATTTGGAGGACGGTGAGCACGCTTGCTTAAAAGAGACCTATAGTACTCGTAAATTATAACTATATAAGTGTTTTTAATAAATTTAATATGTATAATTTTCTATGCATATTTCTAACTCCGAGGCAACATGACCTACATTATAATCTAGGTGATAAGAACATCCTCAGCCCGCTGACCTACGATCCTTCAACCTTTTCACGATATCTTGATTGTAAATAAGCCTACATATTATAAGCTCGAGAAGAAACCGGCATGACAAAGAACCACAACATTCGAGGGTATGCGACATCTACCAACCCGCACTGGGCTAGAGTGATAGCCCATACGCTCCCTCATTGACAGAAGGTCAGTAATGTCAGTATCCCAGCAGTGGGAAGTAACAGGCTATAATGGTGAACGTGATGGTTAAAATATTAGTACAACTTTAAATAACATAAATTAAATAATAATTTAACAGATTAATGACAATGATAATATTATTAGTTATGCATTATGCGGTGTTAAGGAGATTTATTAATAAAGACATTATTTATGTAAAAGAGGTAGGTAGGTGCCTACTGCCTACGTTATACCTATACAATTCATTTTATTACTTTAATAACTAATAATACATCATTTAGTCAATTATTTATAATTGTAGAGATAAAATAATACGCCTAATATCTATCAGACAAAAATATAATACTAGCAAAAATGTGAACCAAAATTAAAGATCTTACGAACCACCATATTTAAACGAGCTAATTTTTTAAAATTTATTTTACGTCTAATAGTAAGGATGTTTTGTATTTATAGGTAGGTATGTAATTATGATATTTCTAGGTATGTATTATGGGATATTATGGTATGTAGGTATAATTAAAGTATTTATTATGCATTTATGGTGGTTGTTGTAGCATGACGAGTATTTCCTGATCGGTAGTCTCAAGAGTAGATAGATTATTTCTAGGCCTGTATGCTTCACCTATATTATGTTGCAGCTTCTAGTGTCCGCCCGAAAGTTCGGTTTCGGTTTCGGCTCGAACCGAAACTGATTTCGGAAGTTGTCGTGCACTCTCGCCTAAGTTCGTTTCTCGCGGCAACGCTTTAGATTGGTGCTTCTTCTAAGTACAAATACAATCCAAGTGTTATGATTTCAAAATACCAATACTTAGTATTTAATGAAACAGTTACAATTAGTGATTTGATTATTGATAACTGATAAACATTTTGCTATGAGAACTGTGTTTTCATTTCATGTCCTAATTATTGCAGAACAATGGGTAAAATGCACCAAATTTCAGTATTTTAAGAAATTTTATTCTTGACCACGTGAGTTTCGGTTTCGGTTTGGGCCGAAACTAAAGCAACGGCCGAATATTCGGTTTCGGTTTCGGCCGGAAAACCAGTTTCGGTCGGACTCTAGTGACTTCGCCGTAGACTGCTACAGTCACACCTAGCGTGCTTTTAGATTATGCGGTAATTAGTAAACCCAAATGAGTGATGTAAGGTGCTAGTAAGAACACTAAAATTAAACACGTCAAGGCTCTACCGTCCTAAACGAGTTAGGGTATAATTCAGCAAGACCCGCCAATCCGCACACAGGATCAGCGTGTGTTTAATTATTATTAAATTAATTATAGGTTAATTATTTTAATATATGTATTGTTAAGGTATTGAAAGCGTAAAGAGCGCACTTTTTGGAGTTATTTAAAGCCACGTGTAGGTAGGCCTATTTGTAATAAAATAAATTCACAATAATATTAAACTGAACGACGAAAGGGGTAAATGTTGCTCGTTGCTATGTCATTCATTGTTTAAGGAAAATAAACAAAAAAAATAGTAATTAGTAGAGTATAAAAAAAATAAAAAAACATGATAGCCGAGTTTGTAGTGACCCTGCCTTCGAAGCTAGAAGTCCCGGGTTCAAATCCCGGTAAGGGCAAATATTTATACTCGTATGTGTGATGCGCACGAATATTTGTTCCTGAGTCTTGGATATTTCCATCTATATAATTATTTATTTCTCTATATAAGTACGTACCTATATCGTTGTCTAGTACCCATAACAAAAGTTCCGAGCTTAATTTGGGACTAGGTCAATTTGTTTGCAATGGTCCCCGATATTTATTTATTAATTATTATATTTGAAGATACATGCAAATATGTGTATATTTATTAAAATTAGGTGCCTAACTACCTACCACCTACATCACAAAACCAAATACTGGATAACAATAAGTTGGTTTAGGTGAGGCGTCAGAGCCTTGAACATCGTCGTTAAGTTGCCGTGATACAGCTTATCCCTATTGGTCTCGCCTAAGTTACATTTCGGAGAGCGTGCAATGAAACTACATTTATCATATTTCACCATCTCCTTTTCACCAAAGGCAACAAGACGTACGGCAATACGATATCCGTACATGATAGACTTCTCCCGATCCTCACAAAACGCTTCGCTTTCACATTTTTAAAGCGAACTGCGAAAGAGTGGAACACCTTGCCAGCGTCTTTGTTTCCCGATAGGTATAATTTGGGAGTCTTCAAGTCACGAATTAATCTTCTAGGTAAGCCAACTCCACCATCGGCCACATCGCCACTTACCAATAGGTGACACTGTGGTCAAATGCTTAATAAATAGATTCCGAAATTAAAAAAGGGCGAGTAACGACATAACAGTATTAAAGCATTAATTCATTCATGTTAATATTACCGAAATATTGCAATGAAAACTGAAAATGTGATATAATAAAAGTTTTATTACCAATTCAATTAAGTACACGTTTCTGAGAAGCGAGCGGGCTTTTCGTAGAATTTGAGCCTAGCGGGAACGGACGGCAGCGCCGCGTCGCGCCATGTTAAATAAAATCTTTTTTATTTCAGAAGTGTAATTTTGTATCTGTGAAACTTAATCACCCGTTAAACAAACAAAGAGATACCCGTGTAAACTTATGAATGACAGATTAAAGAGTAAGTGGTTTTTATTAATTTAAACGTAAAATAACTAGGTAAGTAAATAGGTATATACTTTCTTTTATAACGTCAACATTATTTTTGTCATTATTTCAATGAGACCATAAACTAGTTTACTTTCATTCAGTGGTAGAATAGATACAAATTGTAAACTACTTATCATATAAAATGTTAAATTATCAGTAGGTATGACATACGTTTATCATTCTTTAGATGAATTGTTTAATTTTTAGAACAGCCATTAATTTGGTCTAATATTGTAGAAATTAAGATTATGATAAAACCATAATTAACACACGTTTAGGTATATTTATAATTAGACTTAAGCAAACTTAAAATCATGTTGTGTGAGGATTTGCCATCACTCGAAACGGTGAAGCAAAACATAGTGAGGAAACCGGCATGGTCCAAGAACTGCAACATTAAAGGGCATGCGACATCTACCAACCCGCACTGGGCCAGCGTGGTAGATTACGGCTCATACTCTCTCTCTAAGAGAAGACCAGAGTCCCAGCAGTGGGTACGTGAAAGGCTGATGATGATAATGATGAAATTTAAAATTTATAAAATAAAATACATAAATTGTTTAGTATCCCAAGTTAGATTATATGATCCCTGATTTTTTTTATATAGATACCTACTCTTATCTATTAATCTATATAATCTAGGAATTTCTCCTACTTCTGTTTCATATTATGCCATACTAGTGACACGGCCTAGCTTCGTAAGGGTAAGCAAAGTTCTCTACAGTCTGAACTTCTAAAGTTTTCTCAAAGGTATAGAATATCGCGGACTTTTTATAAAACATCTAACGAACAATTGTTTTGCTAAATAATAAACTTCGTACCAAAAAGTAATTTATATCAAAATAAAATATAGCCTCTGTCAGCCTCAGTATGGACTTAATAAATGTAGCTTCCATGAACGTAGCCAAAATTTTAAAAAACAGAAACGGATTTACTTTGATTTGTTTATCTGAGAATAACAAACAAACATATATACATATAGTATTTTTTTATAATCGAACTATAGATAAGTACCAAAGTATCTTTACAGTTCAAACTTTTTTTTCACTATTGCTTCTAATGCTTTACATAATACATATATCTATAATGATATTAGACAACTTATTTAGTAAGTAACAATTTACAAAACCTTTTCGTTGCAATATAATATTTTATTAAAATATATTTTAAAAAATACTTTAAACTACCACAACAACGGTATCAATAAATATACCTAAAGCTTTGTAAAATTTCGGGATACATCTAAATCTAGGTCACTGCTAAACACCTAGTACAGTCAGCGTAGAAAATTAAAAGCATAAGAGTACAAATAAAACAAAAGTCCATAAAAATTTAAATTTGTAAAAAGTTACTTTGATAAAAACTACCAAACGTAAACAAACTAAAAAGCATAACTAAAAATTTTATAAACTCACCCAGTGCATCGCTCCCCTCTCTTCGTATACTCCCATTGGGGGGTTAATTTTTTCGTTTTCTATTTTCGAATGTATAGGCCTGTGCCCCACTACACCGTGACACCGACACTAAGACATTGCAAGCGCGCGTTTCTCGCCTCGACCGGCGGACTACTGAGGGTTTGGTACCGGCGACAGCGAGCTGGTGGGCAGAAGGAGTTGCCGGCGCCGCCCCTTGTACGCCCACCGCTCCCACTAGACCCACGAAGCCCACAAGCAAGATCACAACGCTCCATTTTTTAACGAAAATTCGAACTTTCGGCGAGGCGACGGCCGGAGAACGGCCGATGATTTTTTTTCACGCTTTTAAAACGTTCGCGCCCGATAACTTTTTCACGACCACATTTCAACTTGTCATTTTTCTGCTGACCGTACCGTTTATGTTAATACCGCATGGTTAATAGCGGGTGATTTGTTATCGATCGGAAAACAATGTAACATGACTGGATTATTGTAACGTGTATTAGGAACACAATTATTATGAGTATCGTATTTTTACATTAATTTAAATAAGACAAGACACTGAATTTTTTTTAATCGACTTTAATTTTGAAAAAAAAGTACTAGGACATTAATGAATGAAAAAAATGTTATTCACTGCGTTGGAATAGGCAAGCAAGGGCGGTTGCAGAGAGAATACCCTGCAAAAAAAAACAAAAGGGTTTAATTCTATTTTTGCTTACAGGTTTGCTTTTGACCGCAAGTGATGCCAAGTAACGTGGTGACGGAAGATAGCATTCTTAATTTTAATTATTTTCCTTTACTGGTAATTTATTTTTTATTCAAAGAAGAAAACGTTGTCATATACATAGATCACTAAGGTCTACATTCTACAAGTGAAATTAAAGAGTAGGTGTGATAACTTAACTTTCAGAAAATTTGTTTTAGTAATTTGAAAATCAAGTGTAGTTGCTGTAGAAAAAAGTAACAATTGAAAAACGAAAAAGAAAGTCCCTTGGTTTTGTATCAGGCCTACCAGTCCCTGTGTCCGCCCCTGGCACAGGCACGGGATAAAGAGGACATAGGCCCAGACGGGGTCATAAAAGTAGGGTGCGGCAGTAACGACATCGCGCCCTCGCTCGCACTTAGCTACTAAGGCTACAGTGGTTACGCGCCCGATCGAAGTTTTGGGCAGGCTTAAATTGAAGCTGGTTTGGACTCATTTCAAGCCGAAGCAAGCTCTGGTTATATTGACCTAGCTGCGCCCCGCGGTTTCACCCGTGTCTTGCCGCAGGAACCTTTTTCCGGGGTTAAAAGTAGCCTATGATTTAATCCAGGGTGTAAGCTATCTATATTAATATTCCAAATTTCATCCAGATCCGTTTAGTAGTTTTTGCGTGCCCACTCCGGCGTTAGAATCAAACAAAAAAATTACAGATTCAAAAAGTAAAGTGCTTATGTATCAGAAACTTAATACTTGGAACTAAGTTAGGACACTGTGCCCTCGTCCTGTCCAGTACCCCTAGTACAAGTTTTGAAAACGATAAAAGTTTTCGTAAACGTCGACGTTTACCACCGCCGATTTGTCAAAGTGGCAACTCGATCTGCTTAAATTCAAAAAGTAACTCAATAACATTGTTGGAATATGATAATAACGATCTAAAATAACCCGTATTAACGATTTCAGTTCCTCCAAGTCTCGGTAAGATTCGCTGAAACGAATATGTATGGATGGAAACGAAAACTTTTATAGTTTTTGTAAACTATCAAAACCTGTACTAGGGGTACAGGTGTAGCGTAATACCACATTTAATTTTTATGCTCGCGTTTAACTTGTAATATAATTTCTCCAAAAGTACCCAATAGGTATATCGAACCTATTTAATAAGATACAAGGCAGATTACTGGCTAATGCCCGAAATTAATAAATCGATCCGATCCGTTATCCGCGTTTTTGGGTCGATATGTCATGTCATAATATGTCATTTTAGTACTAGGGCTTGACAGATTACCACTATAATGACATATTATGACATGACATATCGGTCCAAAACCGCGGATAACGGATCAGGATCGATTAATAATTTCGGGCGTAAACCTATTTTAACCCTTTTTTATTTAGGTACTTATTATAATTTTAAGTTTTTGCTAACAGTGCCATCTCATATAACTAAGAAGAACCACTTTGTCAGCCACATTTCTTCATCTCCATCTTTATCAGCAATACATAGATGGCGTTTGTCTACAGCAAGAGTTTTTAGCCGACTTCATATAAGGGGAAGGTTTCTCAATTCGACTGTATTTTTTATGTTTGTTAATTCGGAACGTTCGACTGGGTGAACCGATTGTGATGATACTTTTTTTATTTGAAAGCTGGTGCTTCCCGTGTGGTCCCCAATTTGTTCAGTTCTGACAATAAGATCCATGAGAAAACCTTTGTAGTCGGTTTTTTTTATGGCACTTGGACCCTTTATAATAACAACTCATCTTTAAGGTGTTTTAATAGTAATGACCCTCACCATCCCATGCGGTAGTCCGCGGCCGCGTAGTACTATAAGGGTAGTACGCGGACGATGTACCAGACAAGTTTTCCATCGGCGGCAGTAGCCATTTGTTGTACGACTGGCAGCAATTCATGCAGTACTTGGCCCAGTCCTCGTTAGGGAGTCGATCAGTCTTGTAGTGCACCCACCCGTACCATTCAGGGCTTATCTACAAAAAACGATAACCTCTTCTTCTACATTTCTCTTTTTTTTCTTTCACATGTTTGTGGAAAGTGTGACTGCATCAGTGACTCTCGGATCGGCTTACTTAGCCATGAGCGCAGATGTACCTAGGTACAATGTTTGGTGTACCAAAGAACCAAGGTACTATATAGGTATAATTATGATGCATAAAAATCGGAAAGTTGTTTATGTACAGCGATTTTTGTCATTGACTGTTCTTAGGTAGGTTTATACCTATATGTTGTCTGTACAATATAATTTATTGGCATCAAGAAATAAACACAAAAGATGCATTTCTTCGTAAAAACCTTAAAATTAATCACGCTGTAAAAAAGTAGTAAACTAGTGATTAATCAATACAAACATGAGAGGCATCATATTCCCATCTAAATACTGGATTATATTCTACCCAGCGGCTTCTTCCCAGCATGTAGTTATTGTTCTGGAAGTATCTGTTCCCCATTGCATCTTTTCCCATGTATTTGCCTTCCTGCAAATAGTCAATAAACTAATTCAAAAGAGCGCTAAGTACGGCTCGGTGCGCCTGATATTACTAAAGAGACCAAACCGCCATAATCTCTTCTCAGTGATGATTTAATATACCTACCTATGAAATAGTACGAGGTAAAGCTAAACGTAGCAATGCTGAGCTGAGCGGCCCCCGCGCCGATGCTGCCGGACTCCGAAAGTAGTACCTATAATTGTTGAATGAATGGAAACCCTTCAACGATTTAAACGCAACGATTTCTCGAAATATTTGCGATAAACATAGGTACCAAAAGATAGAGTTGGTAAGACCTACCTTCAGAGTGTCCATTTTCCACAACTTAAGCAAACTCGGGATGAGACCACCATGCTGGCGCAAAATCTTAAACATACGAGCCCATTTGTCTAAAGCTAATAGAGACATAATAATTAATTGAAATAACTAATATTACATATAATTAAAATATGGCAACTGTAAACTAAAAGTAGGTAGGTATCTCAAGCGTTGAATCACTGCTGATTTTTCTACCAGATAGTTTCAAAAGGTGCTTGCTTTCTGCTGTTATTATTATTTTTGCAATGGTATGTAGTGCATAGATTTATTGATAAACCCGTAAAATTTCAAGTTTGATTCCCGGTGTTCGCTTTGAATTTGACAACTGACAATAATGGAAATAGAATTCACGGTCTACGTCCAAAGAGTTTTACTCTGACCCAAACAGCCATACCGCCCATACCTACGCTGACCTAGAAGGTTGTAAAAAAACCGTGCCTACTTTACAAATATTGTTCTCGTGATAATAGAGCCCTCGCTTACAATTGGGCTCCAATCCAACCTATGGCTCCAACTGTAACTCAAGAATGAACTAACTATAATTCATATTATATTACCTTACTTTTGATTGATTAAGATCCCTTTGCTTGTCATTCGATTAAGGATCATTAGCCTGTAAAAAAGTGCCCTTTTTATTAAACTATGTAGATTATTATTATAGCGTAGGTTTATCGAATAAAAAATGTTATGTAAAAGCAGCAGATGTTTATTTCGTAGATGAAACAGTAACAGTAGTTTTAAGTACAATAAAACGTACCTACATGTTGATTAAGGTACAATTTAAAAGAAATTCTAGATAATTATATAAGTGACACTACGTAACACTTTTTTATAAATGTTCTATGAAAGCACATAAAAGGTTTAAAAAATAACCTGGCGACTGACAATAACAAAGAAAAGAATAATTATATAATAACGCGTGGACTTTAAAAAAATCCTATTTTTATTTATTTATTTATTGGAAAACCAACAGCTTTTTACAATAACAAAAAATATATATAGTAGAATAGACAATAGAAAGCCAATTACAGGTTCTCACGAATAGATACATATTATATATATACATGTGTAAACACAGACACAACAAGCTTAGAATACTACATTTGTAAGTAATAATATGTAAAATATAAAAACTTATTTAAAATAAAATCAACATTTTACGGTCGCTAACCGTCTGCCAAGAAGAATTCACTGCTTAGCCGCCGCCTCGCCGAGGAAGCGCTGGTGCAAAAGAGGTCTAGGTCGATAATATGTTTGCATGTTTTTTTTTTATAATAAAGTAATAAAGCAAGCATGCCGAGTACAAGACGTGTATGTTACGCTGTTAGTTTTCAGGTTTTCACAGTGTTTTTATATTTTATTAGATAGTTTAACTACTACGGAGTTAATACTGCTCAAGAAAAAAGAAGCAATCTATTTATTTTGCCTTGCAAAATCTGTTGAAACATTCTCTAACACATAAAGTGTAATAATGGATACAACTTAATTCAGCAATCCCTAAAACATCAAATATTCTTAGTTAATATTGACATAAGTTTTTTTTTTACAAAATAGCTTAATTTTTACAAAATTAAAAATACTATCTTGCAATAACAGTTCA
The DNA here is from genome assembly GCA_931315375.2 of Opisthograptis luteolata. NCBI lineage: Eukaryota > Metazoa > Arthropoda > Insecta > Lepidoptera > Geometridae > Opisthograptis > Opisthograptis luteolata. Next base: position 11,949,920 of record OV928033.1, read on the forward strand.
GAACATTTAGAAATTAAATATACCTACTACGATAACGTAGTACATTTTTATGTTATTTTATACATAAATACATAATTCGAAGATACAACACCCGCTTCATAATCTAAATATAATAAATAAATAATTAAATAACGTTCTTTGGCAGCAGCCACCGTTTTCACATAAGCCGACCCGTTGAAACCATTGCAAGCTTATGTGAAACCGCAACCGACTTTAGTGTTTATTTACGCGTAAAGCGCTACAGTGTCAATAAAAAAAGATGCATACATATCGTAATTGTACTTATCTTATATATAAAAATCGATTGCTGTTCGTTAGTCTCGCTAAAACTCGAGAATGGCTGTACGGATTTGGATAATTTTGATCTTGAAATGTTTGTGGGAGTTCAGGGAAGGTTTAAAGGGTGACTTTTATTGGCAATACGAAGTTCGCCGGGTCACCTAGTATGAAATAAAATTATACAGAACTTTAAAAGTACATTATTTTAGATCCAATCACAACACAATCATTATATTATAATCATCAGCACATAATTATTAAGATCCAGTATGGGCTGCATTAAAGTGTACGGCAGGAATCAGTGCTCGCTACCCATCTACTATTTGGATACTTAGTACAATATATATATAGAGTGTTATAAAGTTAAAGTTTGTTTGTATGTTTATAAATACTATTGAAGCGCTAGAACTACCGATCTTATTTTGAAAATTCGTTTACCTTTATAGAATGATACACTATTCCTGTAGAAGATACAAAGTACCCACCTACCGATTTGAAAAATTCTATAACTGTTATTCTTAAAGCTACACTATTTATGAGTGGTATATAAATATGCCGCTAGTTTTAAGTTGACGTTTTAAAGTGATCACAGTGTATCCTATTGAATAAACATTATTGAATTTTGAATTTGAATTTTATATATATAGTATGCAATTATGCATATATATATTGTGCTTACCCGTGAAAAGCCCATACAGATCAATAGGTAGAAATATTTACCGGTTTAAAGTGATCACAGTGTATCCTATTGAATAAACATTATTGAATTTTGAATTTGAATTTTATATATATAGTATGCAATTATGCATATATATATTGTGCTTACCCGTGAAAAGCCCATACAGATCAATAGGTAGAAATATTTACAATAGACTTGATGAAATACATAAATCTCAATCTAATTTATTAACTGATGATGGAATGTTCTTTGCTGACCCACTTAGAAATATTATTTTAATATATAATTAAGTACTCGTTCTAAGTTATATTTAATCTAATGACTATTTTCAACATTACTCACTTATAAGTAACTAAGATTGCAAATTGAAAACATAAGTACATATCGATATTAATTGTTTTAATAGTACATAATTGATTTGTCAAACTTTATAATTTTTATTATTACTAAATGAACTACATTTTCCAGTTATAAAGTACCACATACATAGGTATAGGTAGCGGCACGGAAGTTTAGCGCTGAGTGAAATGTGGAGGGGATATCTGCGCATGTGTACAGTCGCGAACATGATACAATTATAACTTTAATTAATAAAACCGTATAATTTCAAGAACATATTGAAATAAATAGTTAGTCTATCACTGAGCGAAATGTGGAGGATATTAGGTACTGTCGTGCGCGCAAACATGAATTTAATAGTTAATGTTAAAGTTTTGCATAGCTCGTAACAGGTTGTTTTACCATTCAAAATTAACCTCTTTCCTATTTAAATGAGTGCATATAAACGATAACGACTTCTAAACAAATTTGATCATGTGACAGAGTGATTTCGTTTATAGGGCGTTGGAAAAAAACAACAATTTCTGTCAAATGTTATTTAAGACTAAAACACCAATAACAAACGAACTCAAACTTAACACAAAAAAAAACAATAACAATGAACGGCAATATCCATTAGAACGCGACTGTAGAGTCAGAAGTCCGCGGGTCGTCGTATCGGCGCGGGGGACGGAACACGACGGCTAGCCAACCGGCGCTACGCACGCGCACTCTTCGTCCCTCTAGCCCCCTGTGATACCTGTTTTTTGACTTCTGCGCAATGACGTCGAGCGCTAGAGTTTCGTGCCGCTATTTATATGTAAACGTTAGTTTGTGATAGATACTCATAAGCAATAAATATCTCTTTAAATAAACCATGATATTTATGTACTATGTAGGTGTAAGATATATAAACTATTAAAAAAAGTTTAAGTACTTAACAAAAAGAGAAAAAACAGAAGTAAGAAATTAGACAGGGATGATAATAATAAATTAAATTAAAATGAATTAATTGAATATGTATTACCATTGTTATTTGGTTTATATTAATTTTATGAACGGTTCAAGGAACAATACCTAGGTAACATTATTTTCACAACATTACATATTACTTACATTACATATATATAATTTTATACGAATAGTAGTTAACTTACATATTGTTTAGCACATTTTATATCACCTCATGCCTATTATATACCAATCAAAAGGTATCTAGTAATATATAAATAACAGAACGCATAATGTCATCAATAACAACGTCACACCTAAATATCGATTAGACCAAACGAACATGGAATTAGAGCAAGAACAAGATATTCTTGATGTAAACGCAATTATTCTATCCCCATTTACACTAAAAGTATAAAACAAGAACGATAGAACTAGTACAGAATTAGAAATTTCGTTTGTGTGCTAAGACATAATCTTGGCACAGTGAACACTAGTAGAGAAAGCTTCGAGGAGTGAGCGATTTGCTCCCAATCGATGCGAGCGAATATTTTCATAACAGAATGCACGCGAACAAAAAAACGAATGAATGCTTTGTCCTTGTTGCGAATGCGAAGTCACACGCAAAGCTATTTAATTTTGTAGATGTGGTTGTCAAACAATTGTTTGACAGATGTCATGACAAACCAATGTGCAGAAATAATTTAGGTGAAGTCAACAATGGTGTCGATTCGGTTTTGCATTTTCTAAAACTAAACTAAGTTTGACAGGTCTAAAATTAATGCTGTCCTTTTTTTACTTCAGATGTTACAAAAAGACAGCAATACCGTTACACCTGTCAAACTAAGTTTAGTTTTAGAGAATGCAAAACCGAATAGACACCAATGTGCCACTAAGCGTAAAAAAACGTAGTTTTCCTCCCGAGTGGGGATAGAATGAGTGGGCATCCGCTCGTCTGATCTAAACCGACCTAAGACTACATGATCTGTCACTGGATTACATTATGACACTTACTATGTGTCAAGTCTATCACAAAATATCCCATCGATAAAATTTCGATGGAATATCCATTTCATCACAAATTCCAGACCAAAAAGAGAAATTTTCAGTTTTAAAATAACTGAAATAAGAAAAATACAGATACAGCTACAATTTAAATCTTGCTATATTAATAAGGGTCCTTAAATTGAAATAGAATCAAAAAGTTATAATGTACATTATACCGTGATTACATTTTTATTATGTCTCAAAAATCCTGAACATTCAAAATAGTTTTTCATAATACTATGTTTTTATTTGGCACTGTCATCTCAAAGAAAATTCAATAAGGGTGTAATAAATTAGTATGTGTATAAATAATGTCATATTATATAAATAAAATATGTATTCTGTATATTCTATAGTGGTTCTACAAAAGACAATAAATAGTTCTCAACACCAAAAAATAGAATTCTGTCGTTTGAAAGGACAACTCTAGTGCTATCACAACGCTAAATTTTAATTAGGAACGCGTTCAGCCCTTTTTGTTCTTGTTTTTTATGTAGCAAACCAGAAATTGCTTTTAAAATTAGTCCAACCGTTAATTTCATACATGGACATGATATAACTTAGCTTCAGAGGACGCCGGACAGACGAAATGGCACAACATGAATAAATAAAACCGAGCTCTTTTCATACTTATACGAATAATAATGCCTCTATGAATTTTATAGCTTCAAATATAATTGTATAATGCTCTATTATACTTTCAAGAGAATGTGCTGGAATCTTATCATAACTCGTAAATATTTTAACACTTGGCATATCTGCAATGGGAGAAATTGATATATCGTCTATAACATTTGTAATATATTTATCAGATTCCTATAATTACTAAGAACTTTGTACTTTTTAAATACATAGTACTTCGTTCACAATGTACGTTATTATTAACAATAATAAATGTTACAAATAATACTTTTGTAACCCTAATGCTTTACACGCACATTGTACAAGTAGAAACGAAAACTGTACTCGATTCATGTGAATATAATAAGTAAACCATATTTTTAGTTCACAGCTAAATACTACTACGTATTCACAATAAATAATAAATTATTTCAGATCATTGTGCAACATCAGCGGTTAACGCATCATCAAGTTACAGTGCGGTATAAGTACAGTTTTAAGTGTGTAAAGATCCGTACGAACCCGTCGGCGGTCGGTAGTCTTTTGGTAACGCCATCATTTGTTTTTTTGTGAACGCATATTGCTTGACTCCAATGTTTTTGTACGCGTTCTCGCGGCGACACCCTTCACTGCAAGCACAATCAAAGCTGGTTAGTAAATTGAAAACGCAAGCTGTTTTGCTGCTATGGGGCCATTCATTGTTTACGTAAGGGTCCCGAGAGAGTTAGGTAGAAAAAAAACGTTAATCCTTACTAATATTATAAATTCAAAAGTAACTTTGTCTGTTACACTTTCACGCCTAAACTATTGAACCGATTTAAAAATGAAATTTAGTACAGAGATAGTCTAGAGCCTGAGAAAGAATGTAGGCTACTTTTTATCGCGATAAACTGACGTCGGCGCCGGTGAAACCGTGGGGAACAGCTAGTGGTGTATATACTGCATAGGATTTAAAAATATAATGTACTAGCGACCCGCCCCGGCTCCGCACGGGTGCAATGTAGATTTGTAGATACTAATATGGGGCATTTTACAAATTTGAATTATTCGTATTTTCTGTACTGTAATACGTATGTATTATGCATATAAACCTTCCTCTTGAATCATGCTATCTGTTGCTGAAAACTGCATTTAAATACGTTGCGTAGTTTTAAAAATATAAGCATACATAGGGACAGACATAGGGAAGCGACTTTGTTTTATACTATGTAGTGATCTAACCTTCTCATGACATTCAACGCTTTCTTCTGCTCGTGTTCGGCCAAATGGTACTCGGAAGCGAGAATTGAGCACTGCTCAAGCGTCACTGCCATACCTGTCCTGTCTTTGGCACTTTTACATGACGTGAACCTTACGCCTGGAAAATAAAGATACGGCACGTCAGTAAATACATAAAGTCAGTAGTCAGTACTACTCAGTACGAAGGTTTGACTGACGAGGTTGTTGCGTTTGAACACTTTGCAACTTGCATCGCAACATTCTACCGGCATTTTTTCTTAAATTTGCTACAGTTTTTTGGCCTATTTTTAGTGGAACTTTAAATATGGCAATGAACTGTAATCATTTTTGCCTGGATTTTAACACTTATATGATAAAATATGCCGTGAAACCCTCTCGTTTGAATTGACATTTGAAAAGCGTCTAAGTACTAGAGATAATGTTTTGTTATGGACATTTGCAACACCAGGGGATTTCCTTTCCGATGCGTTGCTAACCCTTAAGAACTCACTTCAGACCCATCTTGAAGGACTGAAATTTGTAGCACTCCGGAAATAAAAACGGTCCACAAAAAAAAAAATAAGAGAGAAATTATACATTGCACAAGTTTTTGCCTTCATGGACCCTGAAATGGCTTATAATGACTCTTGGAGTCTTGGAGTGAACCTCTTCCGCCGCTTTAAAAAGATGCTTATTATAGGGACGGTCGCTAAGGTGAAGACAATTAGCTTACCATTCATGAGCCGAGTAGCTAGCGCAGCTAAATGCAGCACCTCTACATTCTTTGGTGTTTTTTTGTGTACAGCAATCCTCAGATTTTCCATCACTTCTTCCAACGGTTTGGTTCTTGAAGAAGCTAAAATTATTATCTCTTATTAGGAATGCGAAAGCATTTCAAACCAAATTACAGAAGCGTCATCTTTAGATTTGCTTACTGACGAGCGTACACCTAATTAACTGACACTGGATTCTAGAATGGCCAAAGTAAAAAGTCTAAGCTAGAAGAGAATCGCTAAATCAACAAAATACACATTGACTGCCTCGTCCATAATATCATTTGGTGAGATTTGGACCTCTATGTAGCTAACTTATATTTACGTTTAAAACAGTAACAGCCACTTCTGTATATTGACAAATTTATTTGAAAATACTAGAAAGGAGATTTTTGTTAGATCATTGTAAGTAAGTTTTCAGAGCTTTTGCCCATAAGTATAATGTGTACATATGTTTGTTTGTTACTGATAACTAGGCGGATTTTATAATGCAGGGGCGCGGGCAAGAACTTTGTGAAATACTGTATATATACCTCGGACAGGTTCGTTGGGGTCTGTAGGAAAGGCCTTGCTATAGCCATGGTAGTATTTATCAAGTCTTTCTTGGTTGTCAGTGTTGGATTGATGCTGCGGCGTAGCATCCCCCGAGACCTCCGCTAACGTGGCTTTGTCATTCACCCCGATGTTGAAGAACACTGCCGTAATTGTGAAAGATAGGTGCTGAAAGAGATACATTTTTGATCTAACCCGTACAGGACGGTTATCTAAAGTTGGCACGTACATCACATTTAGACTCAATTTACACCACCATGTAATGGAAGCGTCAATTTCGCCCCATGACGCGAGAAGGCGCGTGAATTCGCTGGAATTCTCGCACAATTCCAAACGCTTGGCAAGGCATTCCCGCGAATTCCACAGACGGCGCCGACAGTAGCTAGGGGAATGAATGCGCGAGGATTCCCCAGAAGACGTGTGACCTTGTTTTTGACTCGTATTTGGTTTGTGTTATACAATTGACATAAACTTCATTATGCTATGTACAATTTCGTTGCATTTCGCTTCAATTCCAATCCGTGGCGGTATAAATTGAGGCTTACACATTTGTCTGTGAATGAGCGCACGGAATGACGTCACACTGCATACATCTCATGAAAAGTATCTTTGTCTCTCTCGCACAGAGATTGTTCTTGATCTGTTGTTACTATTAATTGAAATCACTTTAGTGCCAGTACTATGCACGTGTCAACTTTAGATACCAACCTATACCTTATATACACAACACATAAGCCCTGTCTCAGTGAACTAGCATCGTGAACAAGTACAAGTGGACCAAGCGCAATGATAAAACGTCCTGTTGACGTTCATATCTCCCATAACTTATCCGGTTGATCGTCTTACAAAAAACGGCAAGAGAGTCAAGAAAACTGTCACTTGCCAACAATTCACACTTTAGAGACATTTATGTTGAAACCGAACCACTTGAACACATAGAACTTACTTCTTTTGATGTGAACTTCGCGTACATAGAATCCGATACGGGAAGTTGCACCGTTATCGCGCCTCGAGTGCCCGTCACTTGCGGTGTTAAGCTGGAAATGTTATAAAGCTCATATTTAGTTACTAGCTGCGCTTAGCGGGTATAACCGCAGTATTCCTGTTTCCAGCAGAGATTTTACATTTTATTTCAGGGTAAAATGTACCTTATGTATTAGTAGAAGCTTTATTTTATCTCTATACCAACTTTCAGCCTTATCTGTTCAGCCAGACATAGCTACGCGATCTGTTGTGATCACTTACGACTCACTACTTAACTAAGTAGAAAGTAAGCAACTTAAGCAACTAAGTTACTAAGTAAAGCGTAAAGAAGTCTACTTCTTAATGAATATGCGGTTGAAAAGACGTCTGTACATATGAAAATTATTAGCTTACCCGTTTGCCACTTTCGCCAGTTTAAACACTACAGTGTGCAAATCTTCAATAGCGACGACCATATCGCCCCACATTGCTATTTCCGTTGAGTATAGACTCAAAAGTCCTTCGAAACCGCACAGTGGACCGACACCGAGAGTTAACAACTTCACGACGATGTCGCTGGGGACCGAGCTCAACCAACACAGCAGGCCACTCGTCACTGTTGTTAGCTGAAACATAATAGGCAGATGTTATCACTGTAACATCATTATCTCTTACACAAAAGCGAAAGATCATTGAAGAGTGGTATCTCAAAAGTAGAGAAACAGTTTTAAAACACATAATTAATGACATCATGACGCAGTTGGTAGCGCTCCTCGTGTTCCAGGTTCAAATCGTTAGTGTTACTCGACCAGGTATGGGTTTTAGTTATTTGTGGTGCATTGATGTGACACGAGACACCAGACACCGCGACTGGCCGTCGCAACACGGGGACTAGACTACACCACGACTAACCGTCGCAACATGGGGACTAGGCTGCATCGCGATTGTGGGGAAGCAGACACCGCTATAGGCCGCCACGATATGTGAAACAAGACACCGCGATTGTTCGCCACCGTAGACAGGCCGTGAAATCACGCATTTACTCTTATATATTATTATGTACTTACAGCATAATATTCAGATATGAATTAATGCCCTTACCGCTTGTGAAAAGCACATATCTCTCCTTATTTGTAAGTTCGCGTACTCGCGGGACCACAGAGGCGACTCGCAGCGCAACCGCGCGGCCGCGTGCGACAGCCGCAGCCACTGCACTACCTCTTCTATGCACATCTTCAGGCGTTTCGTGAGCGCCTGCGCTTTCGCGAAGTTTTCTTCTGTGTAGTCACCTGGTGCACATCATACGGGTTCATAATGCGAATACATCTTTACATAACCTATTAATCATTATCATCATTATGAGCCAGAACACGACCACTGCTGAACATAGGCAGTATAGGCACTATCCCTTTGAATTCCATAGTGAACGGCAATTATTTTAAATCCATCGACTAACCGCAATGGTCCACCTAGTTGGGGGCCTACAAGACGTCCCTGTTTGTGGTCGCCACGCGAGAACCTTTCTCCCGTTAGTAGTCGGTGCATAAAGCGATGTGGCCTGCCCATTGCCATTTCAATATGCAAACTCTACAAGCTATGTTGGTCGGATTTCCTATCTATGATGTTAAAACTTTGACTACATAAGGATAGTGAGTTAAATAATGTACTGTAAACAAGAAAAACAATCAAGTTTTCTTACCTACTTCAACGATCCCATTAATAGCACGCTCCACAGTAGTGAATGCGTTTTCCATACCGGTGACAACGGACTTTAACAAAACCAAGTTGTTGTGTCTGATCTTTTCATCTACATGAGTTCCAAGTGTGGGAGTTGATTCTTTGCCGAGTTGTGTGCTCTGTCAATCACAAAAAATAAAAATAAAAGTTACAATGGAATATTTAATAGTCTTAATTGTAGAATGAAATATGGTATCCCCGAATCAGAATTGTAAAAACCATAATAAAATGTTATTAGAAAAATATGTGTTAATACTATAAATAAATTACTGTATGTTTGTTATAAACTATATTACTGTAATATCGTACCGCTTTCTTATCTTTCTTGGTCACGTTGTCCACTAGACTCTTATACGACACCTGCTCTAAGGACGCCGAACTTTTGAAATCGTATCGCAAACTGCCGTGTCTTTTCGTCTCAAAAGATTGTGACTGCACTTCATTCAACTTTGGCTTTGAGGGCGAGCGCACTGAGCTAAATGGATGATAACTTGTCCGGTCACTGCGCTCCACTCGCTCGCTCTTGAAATAATCATGGTGAAACTGCAGTTCCGCGCCCTCAGTAAATTTATTTTTAATGTCTGGTACGCTAGACGAAAACGTGGGAAGACCCACGGAAGGCGAGATTTCATGACAGCTGGAACTCGTCGAGAGGTCGAAGGTGTCGACACCAAAACTTAGTGTGTCGAACATGCTCAGCTGCTCTGTCATTTGCATCAATGTAGCCATTGTCTGGAATATTCATAGAACATTGGTAATCTTACAATTAGAAGTCACATATCACTCTAATATGAAAGATTGAATGATAGTGTGTATGTTTCATACTTCTTCGCGCTGAAACTACTCAGCGAATTTAAGAGAAATTTGGAATAGAAATAAGTTATGTTTTTTATCCCGGAAAGTTTCCTGCGGGATAACGGGAGAACCTCGGGTGTATAATTGTCTGTTTATTTTTATTTATAAGACAAGGCAGATTTGACTCGGCACTTTCCCAGAAAAATGTACAGTTCTTGTAGGACATGTGTAAGTCTTTTATCAATAAATCACAATGAGTTTTTATTTATACCTGATTGTCCGATCCTTCATTGGAACTTTTCTTTGGCCAGCCAACGTAAGACAGCGACTCTTCCACAACTGACGGGTCCCATAGTGATAGTATGCTTTTAATTTTGTTTTTAATACCTGTAGTGAAATATTTCACCTATAAGCCAATATAATATAATTATGGACATAAACAGAAATTTTTTCTAAGGAGACTATGCAAGATGGAGTTTCCATACTACGCTCATTCACAAATGAGATGAAAAAATTTCATGTTGTTTATGCATTTCAAAGCATAGATTTAGAATATGTTTTGCGTTCGGTTTTCGAAAAGAGTTTGATTTTTGAAATGAAAATGATGAGGATGAAACTCCTGTAATTTGAAGATTGAATTATATCTTTATGGATATAATAGGCTTCTTATTTGCCTACAAAAGAGGGCACGATTTACCTTCGAGGTTAGCGCGAACGTCGTTGAATTGGCGCGCTTGCACCCGCATCAGAGTACTCTCCATATCCTCTGTGATTTCGTCGCGATGACGTTTTACTGCGATGATGTTGTCGTACTCCTCCTGTAGCTTGTTGGTCACAGAGCCCAGCTCCGCCCTGGTACTGTTCACATTCTTCACATGTTGAACTAACCTGGAATGAAGACTCAATTTCAGGCTCAATAAGGATTCAAAATATTTCTATGCAATCGTTACCAACCAAACCAAAGGTATCGAAATGGAGATTGTATTTCAGTAATAAAGCTGCTCATTGCACATCGCTGTTTTTATTCTATTTAGTATTTCCGTACATACTTTTCATTTATTTGCATTTGTAGACAGAGCTCTAAGCATAATTTTGATTAATTTTTAGTGTATTTTAAGTGTAACCGTTGCTTTACAAATGACAAGTAGATGCACTGACGGTGCCGAGTTTGGGAATTTATGGAAGTGTCAACGTCAAACTTGACGTTTCCATGTTGACTTAGAAAATGGCTAACTTCACTCCGATGACGTTAACTTGTAAAGAATAAAGATGATGGTGTTAAATAGGTAAAAATTTAGTTAAAAAAATACAAGTCTACAAATTACTTGGTCGTTTTATTTACTGCCTGTGCCCCGTAGTAATAGTAAATCATTTGTTCTAGTATACAAATTATTGACCTGATGAGTCCGCCGGGGTGAGATTCTTTATGCGTGGCCGCATGTACAGTGAAGGCGCCAACGGTGATTATATCGTGAAAGCCCGTCTTACTCAGCGTGTCGTTATGGACCCACATCCGCTGCAGGTGCAAGTTGACCGGCGCGAACTCTAGGGTCGAATCCTCTGGAATTTTGTTAAAATTTATTTATTTTAGCCCATAAAGTACGATGTGAAGAGGTTATAATAAGATGCAATCCAAACCAAAATTACTACTACATAACATTTAAATTCAAAGACTTGACAATTTGATCACGAAACGAATCTTGAACCCTATCGCAATTTCAACTGAACTATTTGCGTTAAATTCTTCCATCAACTTTAGTAGGCGTTTGACGGGAAGGTACTATTGACTTTTTTCAAACTATCAAACGGGGTCTATTATTAGATTATATCTTGATGACGCTACTCATGTCAAACCTGCGTGTTGGTAGCAATGTTTCCGTGCGAGACTCACCCTTCTTGCAGCTAGGCTTGAAGCAGCTGTCAGCGCCGTCCATGCCTCGCCGCGACAGGACGTAGTGCTTCAACAGCGCTATGTGCGTGCTAACCAAATCCCTCTGACGTTTCTGCCACATGTCTCTGATCTCGCCCACCGAGAGCAACTCCGCGAGGACATCCTTCTCACGTTCGGCGTAAATATCCCTGAAACATTTAATCTACGTTGACCACTAAACACCAACTATGTACGACCAAACTGTGGACTAAATTTACAGCCACATAGACAAATCATCTTCATTCGGAAGTTGTCTTACTCAGGGCTGGATTGACGGAGCCTCCACAAAAGAGATTTCGAAAAAAAAACTTCTCAACGAGTTAACACTCTCTTTGACATATAAAACATTCCGCATAAATCTTGGTTTTGTTTATTTATATATGTTTTATAAAAAGAATTTACTTTGTATCACAATAAATTACACACGCAATACATTAGTAGTACTCACATCAACTGTAATGGAACTTCGTAGCACACCTTAGGTTCTGCCATAATTTCATGCACTTTTATATCTCCACCGAGGCCCGAGTGAAACTTGTATGTCACTTGGTGACTATTCACAAAGTTTTGCCTTATGAAATGACTGTACGAAGGAAATTTTAGTTTCAATCCCAATCTAGGGGGCAATGACTGGGACCGCCTATGGCATAGCACTTTCTGAGGTAAGTCTATAGAGTTTCTTTCGTTATTGTGACTTGGACTGGCACCGATGTAGGAAGGTTCCAGGCTCCATCCGTTTATTGTGATGAATCCAACTGTTCTGTCCCCTCTAGTTTGTAGGGCCAACCTCAACCTTTGTGCTTCCTGTGAAAATTGGCAGGAGTAAAACACGAAATATACACCAGTAACCTACGAAATGTGAACAGTGACCAAGGACAGGAAGATATTGGAAGCATTTGAGATTTGGTGCTAGCAACATATAGGGATATTCAGCTGGAAGAAAAGAAAACCAAAAAAGAAGTTATAAAAAAAGCGGGTGAAAAAAAAATGTTACTGACAACAATAGAGATAAGAAGAGGAAAGATATTGGCCAACAATCTTACAAGGAAAAGTAGAAGGAAAGACCGAGAAGGACATACATAGTCCAAGTCAAAGAAATGACGTCATGTCATACCTAGATGTCAAAAAATAGCTGAGGGCTGAACAAGATGGAAAATTCTTCACCGACAAGAGCTCTGCTCTTAAATGACGAAGATTAAGGAAGATTCCATATCAGTGTTAAAGCACCAACGTGCTGATCTGATAATGGTTTCGGGAGATGAACTGGAACGAACTTCACAATGCATAACAGTAGAATGGTTATAAGTTAAAAAGTGTTAATTTTAAGCCAACAATGCAAACTAGGGTTTGAAACAAACCCTAACATTTTTAATTTGCACACACATGTTTAATTATTTACCGTTATAATAGTGCTGAGCTGATTCTTACCTGTATAGTGCTAAGTTTCAACGATACACTCCCCATGGGTACCGCCGTGCCTGAGACCAGTTCTCTGACGTCGTACGCTGCCAGGCACACTAAAATATCACCCGTCAGCCCATCGCTGCCTCGGAAGAGGATTGTTCTTGAGAAGCAAGGATTGCTGCTTGTCTGAAAAAGAAGAAATGCCATAACCAAAGGAGCTAAGAGTAACCGTAACAGACAAATATGTGAATGCTTTTCTAAACACTAGGATACTACCTAAGTTTTGGAAATATTGAATTCACATACACTTATCTGTTATGGTGGAGGGAAACATCAGGATGGAACTGATGAAAATAGCTTAGTGGTAGGGCATTTTAAAGTCCTCGCCTGGCTAGCTACCGCCCTCAAGTTAAGAATCTCTCACCAAGAACCTATCAGTGTGTTCCTGTAGCCCCTCTTGAGGCCATCGTCACTTAACATCAGGTGACTTGTGGTCAAACGTTACACTATAAAAATATAAAAAAATAAACTAAAACAATGGCAAATATTTACTATACAAAGCTCGAGTTGTCGAGCATAGCATAGGACATAGGGACATAGGATACTTTTTTAGGGCTCGCAAGACTATCATCAGTAGTCTTAGCATATGTAAAAAAAAAGTCAACGCACCTCTACCACCTCGGTGGAGTCATACCGCACGCACTGGTTTTTGGGGTGCATCACGTAAATGACTATTGTGGGCGACGGCGGCCGGCCGTGCATGTCGCACAGCAAGTTGTCGCAAGACAGCGCCAGCTCGCAAAGCGGTACTTCATTCATATCTGCAAAACAACAGTTTATGTGTGGGACTTAGTACTTGACCCTAAAAACTCTGGTATGAGTCATGACTACTAGCAAAAACACTATCTTATTTACAGTTTTACGTTTGAAACTTACCAATTACAATACCCCTTTGCAGCCTGTATGTAGCTATATCTGTGGTTGGTCTGATTTTGTTCAATTTTTCCTTTAGTTCAGCTATCTTTACATTGGCTTGGATGTATGGAGACTGTGATATGGTGTTTACCCAGGCTGTGCGCTCAGACTCGGTGAATGTTGCCATGTGGTAGGATACACCATTATCCCAAACTGCAATAAAAATAAAAAACCTGGTGTGACTCGTAAATAGGCAAACCGTGTGTATTTGCCTACGGAGAAAAACTATTTTATAACCCTAGTAGAAAACATGAGTATCGACACAAATCCTGTAGCAAGATGCTGAACCAAAAGCTTTATTGTTTATTGCCAAAAGTATAAATTACAAACACTAAGCAGTTGGTGATTGTTTAACGCCTGATCGATCCTGATCCGTTATCCGCGGTTTTGGATTGATACATCATGTCATAATATGGCATTTTAGTAGTAATATGTCAAGTCATAATACGGCATTTTAGTATTAATATCAAAACTTGACATTCTAGAATGCCAGCCTAAGTCTCCGGTCTGACAGGCCTATTACTATAGGCCTGTAGTTGGAGGGGTCAGCTCGGTTATCTTTCCTAGAAATAAGGACTGGCTCTCTTTGAACACTGACATCTTTTTACCATTACCTAATTGAAAGGGCCAATGTCCATTTTGATCAGTTACTTCCTCAACAACCTTATGACCACCAAGCACTATCATTCCCATCGGCTCGTACCAAGGCTCAGGTCCTTTTAGGTAGAACAGTAGGTTGCCCCGAAGCCGAAACCATCTGGCTGAACAACCTGCAAAAAGAATTTATGTATTACATTGTATGTATGACGGAAACCGGCATCTTTTTTAGTGTAAAGTGGGGAATACTGAATCACTGACAACTAATTATTATCTAGGGTCTTACACATACACTTGTCATCTCACTAATCTTCTTCTTTCTTCTTATATATATATATATAAATGAATCCCTATTTCCCTTGGTTACGGCATCACGCGTGAACGGCTGGAAGAATTTCACTAATTCTTTTTTTTTGTTGTGTTTGTTATTGCGAGGAGAAGGTTCGGAAAAAAATATTTAAAAAGACATTTTAATGCGATAAACTGCAGTCCACGCGAGTGAAACCGCGGGGTGCAGCTTATAAATATTTAGGGGTAATGACTCATTATTATTTGAAACTAACATAGTAAATATTATGTCATTAAGTGTCAGATATAAACCAAAATATAAAAAGCCTGACTCATGATTCTAATACTAATACCAGGAAAACAAATTGTTTTCTAATTATCCTTCATTTATCGGTATACCTAACTCATCACCATTGAAAGTGGTACAGTATGATACAGTAAATAATTAGTTACCCATACATATGGCATTCATAACAATGTTATCCCATGCTTTATCAAACAAATCTTTATTTGAGTATTCTGTAATATAGCTAATTATATTTCTTTGATAATTTTGTAGTTAACATCTGACCATTTGGCACAAGGAATAAAACCAGCTTGCATTCTAGAAATGAGAAGTCACTTCTGATAGTCGATGTTGCATGCCCACAAGTAGAATGCAAGCTGCTCCGGACCTGTGCCGTACCGACCAGTGAGGGCGGGATGCAAAATGTATAGAGCAGCAACCGACTGGCATGTTGCGCGCATACCAAGTACAACAATGT
Source organism: Opisthograptis luteolata (assembly GCA_931315375.2). Lineage (NCBI taxonomy): Eukaryota > Metazoa > Arthropoda > Insecta > Lepidoptera > Geometridae > Opisthograptis > Opisthograptis luteolata. The sequence goes on from OV928033.1 coordinate 11,965,811, forward strand.
TTGCTCGATACTTACATACCTGTCAGGGAGGATTTTGAATGTAATTAGGGTTTCTTCATAAGTATATTTCAAATAAGGCAAAATTAGTCTATCATTGAACTGAAAGCTAAAAGATCAGTAGGAATGTGGTAAATGGAATAGACAAAGTAAGAACATTGTAAAGCTGATCACATGAAAATGCACTATTATACACAAACAAACGAATTACCTTCAGATCTACGAAAAAAGCCATGATCCTGTCGTTCTTTTAGTATCAACAAACCCTCGCGGTCGAAGTTTGGTGAAGTTTGCAAAGCCAAAGCGTATAGTTCTTGCTTATTATATTTCATTTTTACCATTTCTACGAAGTCACAAGTAGAATGTTGAATTTTTCATACCATTATCTTAGCAAATTAAGGGTGTTTTCAAACCAACATAGCTAACAGGACAACTTATCTTGAATTAATTTACTTTTTTAACACATTTGACATATTTACGTAGCAGTTAAACGCAACTGTATCTGCTTGAAATGGATATTCTCATAGTGGAATATGGTGACTAAAATTAAATGCTGATTTAATTTGAATTTTTTGTAAAAATATTTCAGCCGTCGCCGCACGCAATAAACTTTGTAAAAGTATTCTAATCTCGAGATGAGTATTTATATTTATCGATATTAACGAAGTATCGTTAGTGGTGTCTAAGATATCAAAATCATAGTCTCGATAATTGACATCTCTAAAATAAGTAATGGGAGGAAATGGGGAAAATCTTTGGCCAGCAGTGGGACAGAATAAGTTAAAAAAATATAATTAAGAAATGACCATTTATTTTAAAATGTATGTATGTTTGTTAGTTTTACAAAAAACGAAGTTTTAAAAGACAACTAGCTGTTCCCCGCAATTGAATACCATATTCCAATACCAAATTTCGTTTAAAATTTAAATCGGTTCAGTAGTGGCGTGAATGAGTAACTTTCGTATTTATAACATTTGGTAGGGATTAAATAGGGAAGTAGGGATTAGTGTCCGACCGAAACTGGGTTTTCAGCTAAAACCGAAACCGAACTTTCGGCCATGCTCTCTGTTTCGGCCGAAACCGAAACCGAAACTTTTTCAAATTAATTTTAAATTATGATTGTTTACTAAAATTTACAGAATCTGATGGCAAAAAAAAAGTTTAATAAATAGCGATTTTCATATGGCAACGAAAAAAATGTCATCTGTCAACTGAAATTTCAAGGAATTGTTTTTGGTTTGGCTTCAAATTAGTAGGAATGACACGTCTTGATACTTTGGTTTATTGCATTTTTCGTGTGAACTGAAGAAGCTTTCTTTCGAATAGGGATCGATGAATGGCGAAAATCTTGTGAGCATGTAATAAAAATTAAAAATCAGTTCATAGTTCAAGATTGATTGAGATTCAGGAGGAAAGGTTTATCATAAATACTGCGTCTTCCTCGTCTTCCTCTTCCGCTGAAGACTTTTTATGGATGTGCAGTATTTGGAACCATTTTCAAGTTCTGATAGCCTATAATTAATTAATAAACTCATGGACAGAGTAATTGAAGTTTTCATCTAAATTTCGAACCCCACATTCGCCACAGTAAGATTTTCAAAAATTATCCTTGATCATTGGATAAAATTTTAAATTTGCACGTATCACACACAGAATCAGCCACTGGAAAAAAAGTATCAAAACGTTTTACTCCAATTTCCCCCAGTATTGCTAGCGTCAATTTCTATTTTCCCTTTTTGCTATCAGATCCTGGTAGACCTATACTAATCCGATTTTGATGAAATTTGGAATGGAGATAGCTGATACCCTGGATTAATACGGTATGTGATTCGCATTGAAAGTAGTTAAAATATCTGTATATTGCAATCGGTAATATCGTACTATCGATAATAAGCGAACGATATTAATATCGATCGTCACCTATGCTATTACTCCCCCTCTTTACAGATTATAGATGATAGCTGACAGTTGACACTTGACAGTAGCCTAGTCACAGCAGGCACAGGCAGTGTGACCATTAAAAATAGGATTTTTAGCATAGCCATAATTTAAAACACTGTTTTAATCTATGGCAGTCAAGCCTTTTTTAGTCATTTTTTGCTGCGCTGCGAGTTTAGCTAAGCAAGGACTAAGAAATCTATAATTTAGTCTATGGTTGCCATTCTACCAGCCCAGAGCCAGAGAGCAGCAAATAGCTTTCTTTTCCCTTTTTTACTTCCGTTTCACGCCCGGTGCCGGCGTGTGCTCTCTATTGAAAGATATAATTTATTTAAAAAGTCTAAAATCAGTTCTAACGAGAAATCATGGATACGGCGAAGCTGACTGAACTTTTGCGTGCCACGATAGACCCAAATCAAAGGCAACAAGCCGAAGAACAACTCGCGCAGGTAATTTTCATCAGTCCACATGCTCAGGATTTTACGCGACCATATTGGAATGGCATTACGAGCTGAAGACATCACATTGTGTCTGAGACTCAGTTATTTAATCGTGTTATGACATGCCGCGCTGGTATGGATTCGCACCATGTTTTCGTATGCCCGTCGAATTATTGATAGTTTATTTGCTGAGAAAATGGGAGTTGGTCTGTTCAGCATGTACAAGGCGCCTCAATCGCCCACCAAAAAAATCAATGTAGATTCTATATTCCTGATATTGATTAAAATAAGGCACTGGAAGCACCTATAAATAGATTTTCACACGAAAGTTTGCACTTGTCCCTGTGCTAAATTGAATCACTAAATGACAGTAGGTAATAAGGTTATCTGCTCCTGCATGTGTAGCCAGAATCTTCTACCCAGGACTTGTGCAATTTGAGCAATTTCTGCCAATCACTCTAACCATTACCCTAATGGTCCAATTAAGAAAGTTAATTTTCTTGAGACCCCTGGCTGATTATATCATAAACCTATTTTTTAATAACTGTTTTTAAACAAACCTGTAGTTAATGATAATTATCATTGTATACATACATGAAAATCAGTAAAGGAGTATCAAACTTTCCAGACAATTGCTAATTAAAAGGTTTTGCATTGCTACTGAAATCACATCATCACTACTGAGACAAAGTTGTTGAAATTGAAGTGGTAATCTATGTAGATCAGTTCAAAATCTGATATAAAAATAACTGATATGTACTTTTATTCATAATATCAAATCAAATTTTTGCAGATACACAAAATAATTGGCTTCGCCCCTACTCTGCTTCAAGTGCTAATGCTTAATGATGTACCAATCCCTGTCCGACAAGCTGGTGCCCTATACTTGAAGAATATGATCACATCAGGATGGCAGGAAAAAGAGGTTGAAGAAGGCGAGCTTGTACCATTTCACATACATGAGCAGGACAGAGGAATGATCAGAGAAATGATTGTAGAAGCCATTGTGCAGGCTCCAGACATAATAAGGATTCAGTTGTGTGTTTGTCTGAAAACAATTACAAAGAATGATTTTCCAGTTCGTTGGACTCAAGTCGTTGATAAAATTCACATTTATCTTCAAAACCCGGACCCGGGCAGCTGGATGGGAGCCTTGTTGTGTTTATACAACTTGATCAAAAACTATGAGTATGTTTCGGCTGAAAAGAAAGGGCCATTGATGGAAGCTATGAACCTATTGCTGCCCATGATGTACAACCTTATTGTAAATCTCCAGGCAGATCAATCTGCAGAGTCAGTGCTAATTCAGAAGCAAATACTGAAATGTTACTTTGCTCTGGTCAAGGTAATAAATAAATAAATATTGATAAAAATACTCTTAAACTTATTAGTTCTTAAGTCGTACAAAGCATAATTTAAAATTTACTTAGTTTTAATAAGTCACACTGAGATATCATGATATTAGTATGTATCTACATCAGTTGACAAATTACTTTTATGTCTGTTTATTTGTCACTACTTACTAGATAGCATTTAATACATTTGGAGTTTAGGCTTTAAAACGTATTAGAATGCTGAAATATCATTGATCAATTTGAAATGGCAAAAACTAGTATAAGGTTTACCATGGTAGTTTCCAACTTTGTGTAAGGGTAAATCCGTTGATTATTATACAATAGCAACATTTGATGAAGGATTTAACATATATTATTATAAATCAGCTGAACTATTTCGATAATTTTAACATTGTTCTAGAATAACATAAATCTGGAGCTTCTAACTAAAGAAGTATTTACTAAATGGATGGAGGTTCTTCGCCTGGTTCTCAGCCAGCCAATCCCAGAGCACACACTGCAAGTTGATGAGGATGAGCGCACGGAACTTCCCTGGTGGAAAATCAAGAAGTGGGCTATACACACCTTATATAGGCTGTTTGAACGGTAAGTTGCAAGATGAACATAGCTTTATTATAGTTTAACATGCATCCACTGTCATCCTTGAGAATTATATTAGCCTTGATTTCAAATTCAACATCAACCTTGCATCCATATACATAAGACTAATATTTGATCAGTATGACATATCAAACCTGTGACCCTGTGAAGAAAATAACATTGCATGCCATAAGAATTTATATATAAAAGGCAGAGTGGCACCTTGCAGTTTACAGTGCCATTACACTTTGTGGCATGTCTCAATAAAATGATATGTATGTCTACTTGCTTGAACCCTACCTACTGCAGACAGAAAATAAAAAATCGGTATGATCAATTAAGTGGTGTGTTAATATAGCCACAGCAGGACAGTTGGTAGGCAACACAAAAAGGGCTGTAGAGTACAGTGTTGGACAAAGCTGGTGAAAGTCTCCCGATGCTGTATGTGTGATTCTTCAGTTTGAAAGAACCTGTAGCTTGACACCTGCAATCAATTGAACAAGCATATTAGTATCTGGCGTCCGTGCTGAGATAGGCACCACCAACAACGGATTCCCCTGAATCACTTCTACCACATCATGCTTTTTATTATTAACTTTAAGTTTTATGTAGATTAGTTCATATTTAGATTTAAGATTATGCTGTGTAACAATTCCTTACAGTGTATTCCCTTGTACCAGATATGGAAGTTCTATAAACTCCAGTGCGCGCGATGTTTGCGGACAGTTTCCCGAGTGGTATCTCACCACTTTTACAGGGGGCATTCTCGAGGTTCTGTTCCAAATCCTGGATCAATATAGGAACAAGATTTATGTCTCGCCAAGGGTACTACAGCAGACTCTGTGTTATATTGATTATTGGTAAGTCAAAAAATAAACACTTCCAGTACCAATAATACTTTGAAAAAATAAACTTGAGCTTGATTTAGCAGTAAAATATTTTAGTAGAATATTTTAATATTATTTGAAACAATTTATTTCTTCAAAAATGTCCGGATACTTTATGTTATAAACAAGTTTAGTATGTATAATTATTGATTGTATAGATGAAATTATTGGTTATAGGTTATAGATAAGGTTAAATGTTAACTAACACAAAATTAATGATTTGTCAGTTGAATGGATACCATAAATAACTGTGATATATGCACATATGTGGGCAAAATGGGTATTAGTAGAAATAGAAGTTTCTTATTGATGAATACACTTACAGACACATAATTAAATGTATTCTTTTTCGATTCCATACAATTTTCCCTCTATCCATTGGGTTTTGCTGATGATTTCTTATGTTTTCAGTGTAAGCCACAGTCACTCTTGGAAGCTCCTGAAGCCACACATGTTCGAAATTATCCAGGATGTATTGTTTCCCATGCTGTCTTACACAGAGGCAGATGAGGAGCTTTGGAACACTGACCCTCATGAATACATTAGTATCAAATTCGGTAAGTATTACCGCATGCGCCGGATACTTGTTACTTCTTATGTAGCGTGAATTTAATTTTGGCTACTCCATAACATTTCAGATTTGCACATACATGCCCGGTTGAAAAATTCATCCGTTTTGTTTGAGTGCATGTGTTTCAAAAGTAATTGCCTATTGTATGCATGCAACATAAAAACTAATTGTTCTAGAATCGGGTCAATCATACTAGTTTGTTGTGTTTGTTTTTAGAGATAGTTGAAATTTAAATTTGCATTTCCCTTTAGACATATTCGAAGACTTCGTGTCACCTGTTGTCGCCGCTCAGACACTTCTCTCGTCGGCTTGTAGAAAGAGGAAGGACATGCTTGAACGCACCATGCAGCTGTGCATGCAAGTGCTGACCTGCCAGAACGGTGAATACGGGCCGAGGCAGGGAGATGGAGCTCTCCATATGGTGGGCACGCTCCGTGACATTCTGATGAAGAAAAAGTTCTATCGGGAAGAGATCAGCGGTCTCCTGAGTCAGTATGTTTACCCTGAGTTTCGCAATCCACTGGGACACATGCGCGCTCGTGCCTGTTGGGTACTTCAATGCTTTGCCGGCATTCGTTTCAAGAACGACAACTTACTACTGGAAGCGGTCAAACTTACTGTCAATGCCCTGCTTCACGATTCCGACCTGCCTGTTAAAGTGGAAGCCGCCATCGCCATTCAGATGCTACTATCTTCACAGGAAAAAGCCCATCCGTATCTAGCCCCTCACGTCAAGAAGGTGACGACTGAGCTGCTTGAAATTATTCGCGAAACTGAGATCGACAACATTGCGAACGTTCTGCAAAAGGTTGTTCCTTGTTTCACGGAGCAATTGCTCCCCATGGCATACGAAATCACAGATCACATTGCGCTCACATTCACTAAAGTGATTGAGACCGATTCGGGTTCAGACGAGAAGGCTCTCACTGCTATGGGCCTGCTGAATACTCTCGAAACCGTCCTCAGTGCCATGGAAGATAGTCCTGAGATAATGGCTCAAATCGAGAAAACTGTTCTGCGGGTGGTTGGGCTCATATTACACCATAATATTATTGGTCAGTATTAAGTTACTGTTGCATTGTTTGCTTATATGTCTCTGAACATAATTAATGTTATGTTTTCTTTTTGCAGAATATTATGAAGAAGTGATGTCGCTGCTATGCAACCTGACCGCCAAGAGCATATCGGAAGATATGTGGAAAGTTCTAGAGCTCCTATATCAAGTGTTTGAGAAGGAAGGGTTTGATTACTTTACCGACATGATGCCAGTGCTCCACAACTACATCACTGTCGACACCAACGCATTCCTCTCCAATGAGAACCACATCTTGGCTATGTTCAACATGGCTAAAGCTGTATGTATACCTAATTCATTTCATTAAATTTTGTAGTTCTTGAAGGTTATTTATAGTAGGGAGGCCAATTTGAAAGTCTTCAAATGACGGAGTTCGTTGGACTCAACAGTATTATAGCGACAACCGATATCCTCGTGTTAAGTGAGATATGTAGAGTACCATGCAGGTGGTCGTCGCATCCTCAGCCTGGAGCCTCCATCTATGAGGTCTTAATGATAACGGCTCCTGGTATCAACTTTAGTTGATTACTCAATAACTATTAATCCGATTGATACAAATTAGGTATCACATAACAGGTGATTAAATGCTTAACCAAAAGTGTCTCACATTGGTTGTCGTGGGTCTTATGTATAAAAAGATATTTAAAAATAACTATTTTTTTAATGAAAATTTCATATTTAAATTGAAGACAATGCTATAAATAACGTCATTAAAATAATATTCTTGAATGCAAAAGATAGCTGTACTTGTTAGCTTTATTATACCATTAAAATTTTTAGATTCAGATGAAAAATATTAAGTTATAGCAAGTTTCCTGAGACGCACTTTGTAAAGCAGCATAGCTAAAAATGCAAGTTTCATACTCACTATCAAGCAATCTGTGGTAAACAGCCGTATCTGTTGTAAATATGTTACTATTAAGATAATAACATAATGCAAGAATACTATTTTAATGCCGTTATTTATAGGCCTGGCTTCGCTCGGGTAGCCAAAAGTTTTACAACTAGAAGCTTTTACAAAACCGTTAATAACTTGTTATGTATAAAAGCTAGATATTTGATTTTGGTGACTTTGTTGTAGACCTACTAAAAATCTACATTTCTTCCATATATTGCATCAACTCAAATCAAACCGTATATGTTGTAACTGTTACATAGTAGCGCTTACACTTATTCTTAAAATGTACTAAATATGTTACTATTGAATACTCTATGGTCCTTTTATGTTTTACAGATCCTGACATCTGAGGTCAAGGATGAGTCTGAGGTGTATGCAGCCAAGTTGCTCGAGGTGATGGTGCTGCAGTGCTCCGGCAAGATCGACAACTGCTTGCCTTCCTTCGTTGAGCTGGTACTCAATCGACTTACCCGCAAAGTCAAGACATCAGAACTTAGGACAATGCTCCTTCAGGTAATATAAGATGTGCTGCTTGATATGAGGACAGTTTTTACAGGTTACATTTTTTTTGCTTGTATTTTGGTCAGATTATAAATATCTGCCATGCTATCTGATGTTTACCTAGAGATTTACATAAACCAAACCGATCACAGGAACTGTTACTGCCATGTTCAGAGAAAAACGAATGCAGCAAGCAGCTGAGCTATCGCTCAAAACAGTAAAAGAAATCATGATGAGGAAATTGGCATGTCCGAAATCCACAACATTCAAGGGCAATACGACGTCTACTTACCCGCACTGTGACAGTATAGCCCAGCAATGGGAATGTAATGGGCTACTCATGATTAAGTGTAATACGGAAGTGATTAGAAAACAGTCATTGGGTGTATTGTCAATGGTTCTTGATATTTTCTCGTCGCTTGTGTTGAGTTGATTTTCAAAAGGGTCTCAAAAAACTTTTTTTTATGCAGGTGCTGATTGCGATTTTATACTACAATTCGCACCTCCTTTTTACAATCCTGAACAAGCTTCAGGAGTCTGTCCCCAACGCTTCTATCGTGCAGCACTTCATCAAGCAGTGGATACACGACACAGATTGTTTCATGGGGTAACGCATCTATTTACTAAAGTATAATTAAAACAAGATAACAAGTCTTTAACTAAAACTAATTAGGATGATGCAGTGGCACATTGTTAGCCTTGGCCTCCGATAATAAGTGGCGCCGCTCGACCTGTCAAGCAATAAACCTAGATAAACGTTATTGTTATTCTTTCTGATGCTTCAGTTGGTGCATCAATAAAGTATAGATTGAAGCGTATGAGCCTGAGACCTTGGCAGATTCCATCAAGTCTTCGTAATGTGTATGCTATAAGCATTTGAAAATCATAAATCTTTAAACTCAAACATGAATTACTACTCTGTACGTAGGTGCCCTGACGTCTTGTCATATTTTCGCGAACATTTACAAATATAAAAAGGATAATTTTCGCCATATGACAGGCAAATGTCTCAGTCTTATTATAAAAAGTGTTTTAAAAAGCATTGAAATCGGCAATGTTATAAATAAAACTATGGTTTTAGTATTGGTGATATGCAATGAGATATACAATCGAAACTGCGGCACTTACACCTAGTAACTTTAGGTCTAGCGCGTTATCGCCCCGGTATCCCCGGTAGGGATAGGTAAAAATAAAAGACGTATGTTATATGTTTCCAGTATCCACGACCGCAAGCTGTCCGTGCTCGGTATCTGCACTCTTCTGGAGATGGGCCCGAACCGTCCGAATATGGAAGACGTGCTCCACAAGATCCTGCCTTCATGCCTGGTGCTGTTCGATGGGCTCAAGCGCGCTTATGAGGTGCAGGCCGAGCCTGATGACGACACCTCCTCAGAGGAGGATGATGACGAAGACGATGATGGTGAGTCGCAGCTTTTACACACTGCCCGTTTAACACGCCCGCCAGATTCACGATCTTCCGAGAGTAGAGAGTAATATGAATAATGAAAGTACTTTCCACTTAATAAGCATTTATTGGCCACCCTTTTCACCCGCGTGGACTGCAATTTATCGCATGTATCCTAGGAAAACCCATAGAAAAAAGGACGCTCCGTTTTTCCCAATTTTAATACTTTCCCGGCAACTTTTTCAATTTTTCTCTTCATAAGAACCATCCTCAGACTTCAACGAACATAACATAAAAGTATTATCCAATTTGGGACAGTCATTCTCAAACTATGGCGTGATCAAGTGAAATAGGGTATCATTTTTATATGTATAGAATAGTTATAGCTAAAACAAAGACACTAATATCTGCCTAACCTGAGAGCGAGAGATAGTGCCTGTTTAACCTAAAATTATGAATCCGAAGAATTAAAGTAATTCTACTAAAGTGAAATTTTTAGAAATTTACTCGTTGAGTATTGGAGTAAATTAACTTAGCGATCTATATGTTTGATACAGAGGTGCTGTCGAGTGACGACGATGATTTTGAAGACGAGTACCTTGAAAACCTGGCGCGGATGGCAGTCAAGACCAGCGCTGAGCAAGGCATTACCATGATGGCCAGGATCGAGGATGACGATGACTCAGACAGTGTATGTATTATTTTCTGCCATCCCGACTTGAAAGGCAACCAGTGGTATACATTTTAAAACTGATAGATATCTCAGGCTACATACACACTTTATTCAGCTGTACGTATGTAATGCTAAATTCAAAATTCCATCCCACTTGGTAAATAAAATACTTTTGATCTAAATAAAATTGAAGTGAAAGTAGTCTTTCTCACTTTGTCTTCTTGGTTTACGGCTTCTGTGACTATCACTTTTCTGCTGTAGCAAAAATATTACAAGAACCTTCATTTGCAGATTGATTAGAAAGGTAATAAAACCTGGCTATATCTCAAAAACCCTAACACCACAACCACAGGGGTACTTCTGATATCCGATTTACCTGTGGCATCACCCCTCTTACTTTATATCATCATTGGACATTGAGACACCTAAGGCAGGATTTGAATATTATGCAATTAAATACATAATAATTGTTGAGAATAAAAGTTTTAATACGATGTCTCTGTTGTGTACAGGATGATGTCGGATATGTTCCGGACGACACGCCTATCGAATGCTACACGACGCCACTTGATGAAAAGGACTGCCCTGTTGACGAATACATCAAATTCAAGAACACTCTCTCAGGTATATTAAATTACGCCATAATGCTGTTATATCTATAACAGCATTATGGCGTAATTTAGATAGATAACGCTTTATTGTTTCACCACAACAACAGAAAAATAGAACAACATAAAAGGAAAAAACTGTGTATTACACAAATCAAATCGTCAAACATTTGGACTACATAATTCACTTGAATAGCGATTTATAATAACAGATATGGGAAGTAAAATAAAAGCTTGTAAAAACCGTGGAAACCGGCATGTCCAAGAAGCACAACATTAGAGGCCATGTGACATGCACCAACCCGCACCGGCCCAGTGTGGTTGATTACAGCCCATACTCTCTCCCTTTCTGAGAGAAGGCCAGAGCCCCAGCTGTGGGAACGTAATAGGTTAGTGACATAATTGTTAATATTTGTTACAGCGATATCAACAAGCGAGCCAGCGTTTTACCATGCCCTGATGTTGTCACTGAACGAAAACCAGCAAAAGAAACTGAATGCTGTGTTCCTGCTAGCTGATCAGCGCAAGGCGCAGCAGGACAGCAAGCGCATCGAGCAGAGCGGCGGTGAGTCTCACACGCCTCTTTATAGTTTGCTTCAAGCACTTGTTCTTGTATATTGTAATACTCTTGTTCACAAAGGATTGTGGTATTACATTTTACACGCATCTGAAAACGTCTTATAGTATTCTTCTATCTCTGCATTTACATTCAATTTTGTCTCCTTCTTATATTTTTGACAGATTACAATAATAATAAAATGTAAAGAACAGTATTTACAAAACGTGCAATATAAAATTACTATCAATACATAATTATGTAAGCGTTACATTTCATTTTTTTTTCTTGTAGATTTGTAAGCGACTGTTTGTTTTTCTTTTACAGGTTACTCATTCACCGTGCCCGCGCAAGTTCCAACTAAATTCAAGTTTGGATCGTAAATCAAGAATGATTGTTATGTAAAATTTTTGTTGTTTATAAATAATCGGCAAACTCCGTTTAGCTGAGTCACCTAATAAATAATGCATTTACGGCCAATTTAAAAGCAAATTAGTCGTAAACATCACAATCATGCAAGGCGTTACATCTTCAAACGGCTTAAGGAATTCTGCCTTAGGAACTAAAGGTAGGAGAGAGATGCTGATACACTAGAATGCTAATAGATTATATCATCGAGTGATAATATTTCTATAAAAAAATTGAATTTAATTCAGCTCAGTTTATCAGCATCATAAGACTAGTCTAGTAATATACAGTTAACAACGATAAAATCATATTTGTGCTTGAATCACAAAATAGACTATCATATAACTCATCACCAGCCTTTTACTTACCCACTGCTGGAACTCTGGCCTTCTCTCAGAGAGAGGTATGGACCGTTACCTACCATGCGGGCCCAGTGGGGGTTGGTAGATGTCGCATGCCCTTGCAGTTGCGATTCTTGGACATGCCGGTTTCCTCACGTGGTTTTCCTTCACCGTTTTGAGCGATGGAAAATCCACAAATAACTTAATAAGTCATAGGTGCGGGGGCCGAGCGGATTCGAACTCGGTGTCGGCGCTTGTAAAGAGCACGTGTTACCGCTTGACCACCATCTCTTAGCTATCTTACTAAAATTGTCCGTAGTTTCAACACGTACTGACTTCTTGTCAGTATTTATAACCATATAATAACCATATATATACCATAATAATATGTAATGATACCGTTTGTTAGTGTTTTTCTGCGGTTCTGCCCGCGTCGTATTGAATGTATTTGAATTAGATTAGATTCTTCGCTAACCTACCTACTTTAGCGAAGATTTTGGCAGGCAACACAGTTGCGATATTTAATGTAGTGGGATCGTTATCTTCAATAAACGCTAGGTGGAATACAGCGGTGCCGCTTCACGCCAACTTATGTGTCGCCGTGAAATTTAACTTACGAATGTAAAATTTTGATGTGAATTAAATTTTCTGCAATGTAATGTCCACAAAAAATATAGATCTTGTCAGATCATTAGTGATACATTCAAATCAATAAATGTATTATATAAAGTTGACTTCATAAAATATGATAACCGTGATAGATGATGATAGTCTTTGATAAATAAGTTGTTAGGCTCAAAGACCGAAAACATTTTTTTAGTAGTCGAAAATTTCTGGCATATTAGGGCTAAAAAAAAAGTTTAAGTCTTTGAGCCTAGAAAATATGATATTTATTTAATGTGAATTTTATGTACATTTTCATCTCTTATCATGTACTAGCTTTTTCTCACAACATCGCGTTTATCGTGGAATGGTATTATTTGATAAGGTGGGTCTGTGATTTGCATTAGAAAACTAAACAGTTGAGCTCAGACCCGATATTTTTATCTGTTACACTGGCATGGATGACGATGGCATCATCATAGTTTACCCTACCCTGGAGGCTAAAGTGTAAGGAATATAACTGGGAAACCCCTATCAAATTATATGCAGTAGTTATACGGTAATAAAGTGATAACGGACAGACAGAAATAAAACAAAAACTATACATTACTTTTGGTTGCATATTTCAAATACTCCTTACAGGTTTTTATGAAAATATTTCCAATGTGTATAGACTTTTCGACCTTTACAGTTTTATTATAGTAAAGATATCCTTGTAATGTAAACAACATAAGAAAATGTTTTTTCACTAGTGATGAAAAAAAAAAATTTTTTTCTCGTAACTCATTGATTCTTAGGTGTTTCTTACTGCACCCTTACAGGCTTATTAGTATTTATCAACTGGCACGTATTCCTTATGTGTTGTTTCTCTATCTAGCGACGAATATATTTTATTATTCCTCCTAGCAACTTGTAGTTGATTGTTTTGACGCTAATGAATTATTTCATTACAGATAATGTGAAGTGCTGTGTTAGAAAATTGAACTATCTGAACAGCATATATTTTGCTTTGTAATGTTTACCGTGTTGTCCAAATTCTTGATTATCTATTTTGAGTAGGCCAAACGCTGTTCGGAAAATGTCATTATAGTAATTGAATGTAATAGAGCAATTCTTGTAAATATTAGTATATTATTTGTAAGTTTTTTTTTTGTGTAGGCGTTCTCGCAAACCATACGATTTCAATAAAAATCACGATAATTAGTGTATGATACGAGTCGCTACGGAAAAATTCGTGAATGTAGGTACAACAGAAAATTTGAAATAAATTACAGAAGGCTGGTAGTGCCCTGGGTGCTAGTTCAAAACATACTCGAAATTGAGATTTTAAAACTAACGCTGGTCTTCTGTACCTTGCGTAGCAAAAATTTTAATCTTATTAATATAGATTTTCTTCAAAAACTTATTTGGTCGTCTAAAATTATTTGTTTAGCTCAGATGTGTAGAAAACATTATACCTCTTAGGTGTTTTTTTTATTACGCTATAGAAAGTTATTAATCAATATTTTGGGATAACATCATGTTTGACCTTCGCATTTGGTCCAAAGGTGTCCCAAATCAGACAGTATTAAATCGTACAGAACACTGAAAAAGAACTTTATTATGTATGTTTTTAAATTTTTCCTCAGCATTCGGATTATAATATACTCAAAATAGATAACGCATCCACTGTGTTGATGGCTGTCTCTTCTGTCCTACACAGGTGAAACCTGTAGATATCACTACTATAGTCTGTGCATTACTTGTATTACTATATATCGCAGCTTAGATGTATACATGAATGAGAATAAACTGTATTTTTAAAATAACAATAGGTATTTTATTTCAACATAACATGATTACACTACCACATATCTTGCATCGTTATCTCCATCCTTATAATAATATCATGTTTATATGCTTTCGGCCGCCATCGCAACTATGTTTCACAACCAGTTGTCTATTAGTATTTTTTAGTCCTTCATGGCATTTGGCAGCAGTTGTGATAGAAGAATTCATTCATTTTTTTCATTCTTGTCACGCAAACAGTTGACACGGCACATTAATTAATATAACTTTGGTATGTACCATAGTTTATTAGTAGGCTTGGGTGCAACGAGGGTGGCCCAAGGGGATAGACGATAATGTACGACCTAATAATGCAGTTATCAACACGGACCGATTTTGTACAGCCAATAATTCCCAACCTGATAAAACGCGATCTGATGTTTTGAATCCCATGAATGCCAATGTACATGGATTATTTATCAGGTCGTGCAATACTGCCTGTGCAATGTTGGGAGAGATAGGTTTTCGATATTATAGCAAGCTCTCGTTGCCAGAATTGTCACAGGTAAGGAAAACGAAAAATTAAAACTGAAAAAATGTAGTTCCTAAACTATGGAGAGATGGCGCTAGCTAATCAAGAATAAGAATAAGAATCATTTATTTGCAACGAATTATACAAAATACAAAACAAAATGCAATAAGAATATATTTTTTGGCATTTGTTTTTGCAAAAAAGCAAAAGCATTGGAGCCCATACAGCCGAAACGCGGTTCAGCGGTGGAAGGCCAGAAATAATATTGGTCTAAGATCCCCGTCACCGAGCTGGTTATTGGATGAAAAGTATTTTATAACAAATTAAATATGTATGTCAATAAATATATTGCAAATGAGTTGTCTAAAAATTTCAGTACAGGTAGACAAATTCCATACCAATCGAAAGTATGATGCCTATAGAATATGCAAACGTTAGGTTGACTATTTTTTTCTCTCTGACTGAATCTGGACTGAAGACAACCCATCCTACTAATATTACAAACGTGAAAGTTTGTGAGTATGGATGAATGGATGTTTGTTACTCTTTCACGCAAAAACTACTGAACGAATCTGAATGAAATTTGGAATGGAGATAGCTTATACCCTTTTTTTTTTTTTTTTTTTTTTGACCCGGGGAAATGCACTTACGCACTGACCCCTCCGGTGCAATGCCCCTCCCCCCAGAAGGGGAGGGGCTCGGAGGGAGTGTAGGACTCGCGCTTACTCAAGGCGCCATACCCACTAAAACCCCGGGGTACTCTCTCCGCATCGTCTTATGGGGGAGGGCTGAGTATCTGGCACAGCCTCAACTTCCAGCCCCCCGCCGACGACCGCCCGCAATGACAGCAGGGACTGCCGCCCCTTTCGGGACTCGGGAATAACCGTGAGTACTCAGCATTCCCGCCAGCTACGGAGCGGCGCCACAAGAGGTTCCTCCCGTTGCGCGCTCCGCCGCCTCCTTTTGGGGACATTACGTCTTTTGGGACATAACGTCAACCTCAAACGGAGACAACCGCTACCAGGCTGCGAAGCAGCTTGGTTGGGAAAACAAGCTCAAACCTGAGCAATATATAAGATATATATATCGCCTCATGAGGGTCTCTACCATCGACGAGCGGCGCCAGGCGCCCCCGCCCAGTAAGACCCTCCAAACGGGGACAGTGCGCGAGCCTTTACAGCTCATACTCGTGTCCCTCGTTCGAGGAGAGAACGAGTTTTCCCCAGGCTTTGCATATAAATATACATCGCCACGCGTTGAGGGTTTTACTGACGAGTGTGGCCGCTTGGAGGAGCGCCCTCGCCCTGCGTAAAACCCTCCTAACAGGACAGTGCGCGAGCCTTTACAGCCCACACTCATGTCCTCCGCGATCCTAGGCAGACAGACAGAGCGCGAGCCTTTACAGCCCACACTCGTATCCATCACAGCCCAGGCGGACAGTGCACGAGCCTTTACAGCCCATACTCATGTCCCCCGCGGTCCCAGGCAGACAGACAGAGCGCGAGCCTTTACAGCCCACACTCGTATCCGTCACATCCCAGGCAGACAGTGCACGAGCCTGTACAGCCCATACTACTGTCTCCGTATCCAGTTATCAGCCAACGTTCAACAAGAACCCTAGAAGGAGAAGTTATTGAACGTTGTTACCGGGGTGCACCGGCCTGATAACTGCTGTTCCCCCCCGGCCGAGACCGAGACCCAAGGACCAGCAGTGATCAGACACACGAGGAGGTTACTGGAACTAGCACCCCAGATAGCTTATACCCTGGATTAACACATAGTCTACTTTTTATCCCGGATCCTGTACTATATTATATTTGTCTGTAGCTAGGCATCTAAGCAACATTAGATTTAGTATTTTTTTTAGCAACTAGCTGTACCCCACGGTTTCACTAAATGATCATAGATGGCGCTGGATGAGGAACATAAGTACGCGCTTTGCAAATTGTGTACTAAATGTTTCACCTTTTTTGTGTATCTGGCACCGGCTACGATAATTTCCCTCTGAAAGCGGGCTCTGACTGAAAATAGCTCATTGACTGTTGCAATACAACAAATCCTACCGTACCATCAACCGACTGACCTACTTCGGATCATAGATGGAGTTGTTCTAACTGTGTCACTTGTCTTGTTTCGAGCATAGGCAGTTTAAAGTAATCGACCACGTATCGGTGTTACGGTGGACAAACGGCTTTAGCCGCGCCGACCGGTTTCTTGTCTGGAGCTAGGCAATAAAACAACGTTTTATGGGTACAATAAACTTTAATTAAATACTCGCACGCGTGCAAAACTTGTAAAAATGTCTACGAAAAAATAAATACTAAATTAAATAACTATATTGTGTATACGATTTACTATTAATATACTTATGCGAATATTGCAACTGCAGATAGATCGTAAAAATATACTTTAACAATGTATTTAATATTGCTTTTAGTGTTAAAAATATTATTATATTGCAAGCGTACAGGGCTAATAGCTTACAAACGCGCGTTTTTTTAGAACTTGCAAGACGAGAGGAACAATTACTGGCTACGTTGCCTTGTACGCCCTAGCTTATAAAGATACATTATTTAACATTAGATAAGTTACGTTCTATTGAAATGCGCAGTCAAAGTTAACTTTAATTAAAAAATATATGAAACTAATGTAAAAATCGTTAGTTGCGCCATAGTGTTAGCTGACTAAAGTTAACTTTGACAACGGATCAAAACAACCGGTTCTTAATTTCACATTTTTAGTACAATTGGTACCTTAATAATATAATAGTGGCTAACAAACTGCTTAGTTAATAACGGCCATATAGATATATTTCCAGCTATTGGTAGTTAATCTAACAATTCGAAAGCGTTATCGGTTCTATAACTATAGCAATGTATAATAGTAAATTCTTGTTTGATGCGATGTGACGTCAGTGGTGGTAGTACTTATAGCTCAAAGGATCAGCATTGCAATTCAACTGACAACGCAGCCAGCATGCCGGCTACCTACGCTGCCAACTAGTAGTCTGAGCATTTAACAATCTATAGGTACAATTATAACAGATTATCCAACATTTTTTTTGTACTAAACTACTTAGTTGTATTTAGCGGTAATAGGAATAGGTATATAATATAATCTGCTTAGCTATAAATTATGTCTTATATTTGGTTAGTGAAGGCATTTCTATGTTTCTAATTGCAGTTTACGGTTGGAACTCTTCAGGGTTGGTTCAACAATCATTCTATAAAATCTGGCAGTAGGTGTTGTTTCATTTTGTTTTGAGCACAAATAGATTTTAACCACGAAACGCGCACGTGGAATGTAACGTAGAATTGTGACAACGCTAGATCTAAATTACCTAACAAGCCCATGCCACCTGCGAAATAAGGAATCTTAGTGCGGACCGAATAATAATCGTGTAAACGTGCGTCCTTAGTGCTTACCAAAAAACGTGTTCGAAATTGCAGTTCATATAACGAAAAAACACCAGGATTTGTTGGTCGGGTTGTTTCGGTGCAGAGCGGCATGACTATAGACAAATACATCACGTTGTTACGCAGATTTAAGAGCTGCTTGTCCCTATTGCCAGTACAAAGCTTTATCCATTTTGTTTCAGTAAAAAAAAAGCTATAGGTACCTAAGTGTAACGTGCGTATAACGCAACTCTGAAGAGTAGCCCACCAATATCTTGTATATAAACTTTATTGCAATCTAATAAGGCTGATGGCACCTAATAGCTAACACCAAAACTTTATTGCTTTCCGTAGGCTCTTGTCAAGGAAAGTTTACAACGCACAACCGCAGATTTCACGGAGGTAAATAAAAATTCGGTTCCCAAAATAAGAGAACACGAATTGAACTGTTGTGAATCGCTATACGTTTCAGTGCCCTAAACAGAGCCGCCAAAAGTTAAGATGACTTTAGGTTATACTGAATCCAGTGCACCAAATGACTTAATCCTACATTAGAATTGTGTTTAGAATTCCATGCTAATAATTAGAGCACTAAATTAGACTCGTCGCGTCGTATGAAAATCTTTGCTAGTCTCTCACCAACCGGGAAACAGTGTGAACGTTAGTATCTAGCGCACAATTAGATAAAAAATAGTGTTTCTAGAAGTTTTATAATTAGCGTCTGACTTAGTAAACAATATTATAAAAAAAGCAAAATTTCAAAATGAATCGGTCCGCCATTTTGGCTAAAAATAAGACACACAATCCAACAGACGACGTTTAACTTTACATCGTAGTAAAGATTCGTCAAAAGCTCTGGTACGTATAATCTGTTGCCCGGCACTTTCTACATCTATTTTTATTGATTAGAATCAAGCTCAACAGCATACAGGCAATGTCTGCCACGAGCTTGGTCATCTCAAGTGCACTGAATTAGAGTCACTAACTCGCATAGTGTGTATGTGTTTCGCACATAATTTTCTTCATCACTACATACTAAATTAAGACTGAATTCAGTATAATCTAAAGCCACCTACACCTTGTTTCCACACGGCACGCGACGACGTCGCTGCTTGACTTTTTCTATTGAATTACATTAGATACACGCTTCACCTTCCAGCCGAAATTGTGTCGCTTTCATTAACAGAAGAAAACGAAAAGCTAGTCAAGTTAATAAAGTTTATATTTAAATTGTGCATCTAATAAACGATACTGATAAATAGGTCTTCCGTTTTCTAATGTTATTAGTCTTCAATCATGCGCGGCTAACGAAGGGTTCTAACCATTCAAGAAGCATAAACTGCCGCGCGTCAAATGCAGCGGTCAACTCCCAGCATGAGCAGTCGTGCCGAGGGAAACAAAAGTAACAATGAATATAATATTTTTTTTACATAAATATTTCATGCATCGTATAGTATATGTACTACAAACTATATAACACTTGCTTATGAACTTTGCAACAAATTTACTATATTCATTAGATACTAAGAATTGTGATAATTGGTACGAGACAACCTTTAACCCTGAATTTACTTTTGCAAAAGTGTATCTAAGTATACTTCTATACCTACTAATATTATAAAGTGGAAAGATTTGTATCTTTCTATGTTTGTAACGAAAAAACTCCAAAACTACCAGACCATATGTCCAACTATTGTAATTATGACACTATAACTACTTTTTTTATATTTTAGAAGTTTACAGAATTCCCAACCTAAATCAGACCATTACCTTTGTATTAAACCTTCCAAATTTCAATACGTGTAGATTACTTTTTGAATTATTCAAATCAGATATTCTATTCAAAAGATATCAAATAAAATAAATTAAAATAACAACTCTTTTAAGAAATAACCTTAAATTGACACAGTTATATGTATAGTAAAAGTGTGTACTTGACAGTTTTATTATCCAGTGCAGAAGTAACGTATTGCTTTTACACAGACATATAGTTCGGAAGTTCTGAGTTCGCAAAAAATGTACACATACATTTTCTACATACATAGATAAATATATGAATATAATATGTCTTTAATGTATAAAAATGTTTTTTAATAACCATATAAAATATTTATTTAAACGAGTCTGTTAATATTAATTGAAGAGCATGGCTGAGGTACTAAATTTACGGGAATGCGCATCACTACGTGACAATGGTTCTAATGCTAGCAGAGAAGTAATGCACTTACATTTACTGAAGTGCGAGTACAGAGTATTTAGTAACACACTTCAAGTGATAAAGTAACCACCATCAAGGGGTAATCATCATGAAAGGGTTACAAGAGCAGGCGAGTAATACTTCCACATCGTTAGGAGAAATAGCGAACAACATCATCCTATTTAATTTTTACTTTTATTTAGTCCTTTAATTTTAACTAAAAAGACTCTCAACTCCTTTTCGATCATAAATGGATGAGTTAAGTAATGGAAACAAAACACGTAGTGATTTATCGCGCTAAAATTGTCATTCTGGGGCCACATTAAGGTCAACGTCAAGGGAATGCCAATGCCTATTATCACGATAAATATTGCGTTAATTATTAATGCAATTATGTGAGTGGTTACACTTAACGGTCAACGTGAATGCACAGGAGTTATCGGCTAACGTCAAACGCCACAATGCCGTTGTCAAATGTCGTGGCCACACTTATGTCAAACGTCAATCATGGCGCTACTTAACGGCATTTCCCGTTGGTGTGGCCCCAGCATTAGTGTTGTATATGTTATAGTCGAGACTGATGCTCCGCGTTCCATGGTTGGATTAGGCCTGACCAACCTCAAAACCAACATTGTGTTTCAGCCTGTAACTAACGGATTATGTCTAATCCTAGGACAGACCGACTTGGATAGTCAAACGCCAATATATCTCAATTTGACGAAATAGGGATTTGATCAGTCAGACCTAAATTATTATGGTACTAATTCATAACAAATGAAGGCCGCCCGGCCGCCGAGAAATTAACTAGTAAATTGATGTACAAACCAGTTTAAACATATACAAGTGCGACGTCTTATTTGACGAATTTGCTTCAGTCACTTCTAGGATAGGCAAGTCAAAAACCGAAGCCCAGTGAAGTCATTTCACGGAGCATCGTCTTTTGACTAAAACATATACATCACATTGATTTTAAACTCCCTGAAACAATTAGTAAACGTCATTGTCTCTACCTTATTTTAAGCTGCGTTAACATGTCAAGTTACTTACAGTAATCGATCAAATTCCGACTCGATTAGCGTTGAGAGGTGTATCTGTTCATTTTCAATTTTCCTCAATCGTATCAAAGCGCGCTTTAAGAGATGAGCGCAGTCCTAGTCAACTTTAATCGATTCGAAAAAGTTTGAATGCTAGATGACAAAACTCGAGTAAAATCCAAGTAGTGTCCAAGACCCAAGTGTACATTGACTGTCAACGCGCTTTTACAGAACATGTACTATATTTTTAATATTTAACTAAGTATGTATATGGGGGCAGTCTATAATTCTGATCAAATCACAAGTTAGCTAAAATACTTAATTTTCATTTTTCCTAACAACCGTTAACAGATGTCATAGTAAGCCTTCAATCAAATTCATAAATAAGTAAAAACAACCAACATCAATCAACATTGGACCTTTATCTCTAGGAAGGGGCTGCCATAAAGGCGTGCGAAGAGTAAAATGTCTTACCGTGCGAGTACCATAATCGTCGGAGACGCAAGGGGCGCGTCGTGCGTCGGCGTGGGCTATCCGAGGAACATAACGCCTCGCTTCCGCTCCTTACACCACTTCCTAAACAAAGTATGCAATTCATAATTTTATTATGATCGATGAGCGATGGTGGCTGAACGGTAACGCGTGCGCCTTACAAGGCGCCGACACCGAGTTCGAATCCTCTCGGCTATGACTTAATAAGCTATGTGTGGATTTATCATCGCTCAAAATGGTAAAGGAAAACATCGTGAGGCAACCGCGGCATATCCAAGAACCACGACATTCAAGGGTACGCGATCTACCAATCCGGTACGGTCAACGACAAAAGTGAAAACACAAGAAAATCTTTCTAATTACGGTCATAATCTTAAACATCAGCCTTAATCAGGTTATTTGTGTTGTGTCAAACGCTGCCTTATAAGTTGTAAAAAAAAACAAACATTGTTGATCCAATACGTATTTGGGAAATCGAGTATGATTAGCTACTTTTACTTTTGTCGCTGATTGCGGTACTGGTACGTACCTAGTTGAGCATGGTGTGGCGGTCGTGGATGTTGCAACAAACATTACTGATATGATACGTATTTGTATCGAGTTCACCTCTAAGATCTGTCCTTTTAAGTTGTTCTATTTTTCTGTTGTTGTTGTGAAACAATAAAACGTTAGCTATCTATCTATCAGCTACTTTTGTCGCCGTCTACTGGTACGTACTTAGTTGAGCATGGTGTGGCGGTCGTAGATGTTGCGCCGCTGCTCGCGCACCTGGCGCTTCCACTTGTCTTGCTGGTGAGTGACGCGGTTCATGACGTTGCCGGTCGCGCGCATCGGCTGCGGCGGACCTCCCAGCGAGCCGTCATCCTGCAATACCGAAGACAATCACCACTGAAGCACTCAAGGCATTGCTTGGAGACAATACATGTGATCACTTTAACACGACAAACTTAAGACCAGCTACGCCTGTTCGAACCTCCTTACGCCGTCAAAACACCCGGCAGATACTAATTATTATAATAGTTCTCTAAGCTACATAATATGTAGATATTATTATTTTTCTCACTTTTTAGTCTTTCGTTACCAAGCCCAATCTTTTGGACTCATCAAAACGAATCATATACGAGCCCTGACTCGAGGAGTTTACTAGTAGCCACTGCAGAGATCCACATCTACCTTCTGGCCTGCAGGTCGAAGATGAACGAAGTGAAGCTCATAAAATTGTTTTAAAATGGTTATTCTTATTAGTTTTGCTGGTTGAAATCTTTGCTCTTCTATATTTGGGTACATATTATAAACTAATGAATTAGGGAAATACTTACTTCTTCGTTGGTATGTTCCTGGTAGGAGGCCTTAGCGCGCTTGTTGATTAGCGGATCGAGGCAGATCAGGAAACCCATGTACACCACCAGCAGCATTATCACCCAGATCACGATTATCACCACAACCTGAAAAACCCCAGATGGCTCTAAAAACGTTTGTGCTCGTACCATATTAATGACAACAAAACCTGTAGTGGATTGAGTTTCTGACGACTTCACTTTTCACCTAGACATCATTACGGAGCACAGTTTACCCTCAAAAAGGTTTGCGACCTCGCTCCCACGGTAAGTAGTCTGGTATGGAGCGGCTTGATTTGCTGGAAGATGAAACTTGAAACGAATCAGCTCCGATTGGTTCATTATTAAAGCAGTATGGCCTATCATGTTCCTACGACTTAGGGGCCAGAACCTTACCTTGATGATTGTTGTGTTCCTGTTTTCATACTTGCATTCACAACGTAGACAAAATTCCTGTTCTTTGGTTTTGATCTGGTCACCGATACGAGGCAGGACTACATCTTTGCAGGTACTGTGCAATCAGAAACGTAACAGGGATATTATTCTTAAGCGTAATTTGTATGTACTGCTTTTTAATTTAATAACAACGCACCAATTTAGGTAGGTATAAGAAATTACAAAGCATTACGAGCCAATGGCATTAATATTAAAACTTGAAAAACCCTCGACATCTTGGACAGATTTTCATCAAACATAGCCAAAAATGCCTTACATTATTTAGGAAAAGAGCTGATATTCTGACACTGCTGGACCGATATTAACCAAACATAGCTAAGAACCACCGCAAGGAAACTGGCTTTCAAATGAAAATAAACCGCATCGAAATCGGTCCATCCATTTGAGGGCTACGATGCCACAGACAGACACACAGACAGATAGACAGAGACCGATGTCAAACTAATAACACCCGTCTTTTTGCGTCGGGGGTTAAAACCAATGTATGGTTCGTTGGGAGCTCAGTTGAAACGACAGGTTCAGTTGAATGTATCTTTATTACTGTCTAATGATTAACATGTCACATATATACTTACTACTTGGGCCTACACTACACCAAACTCAAAATATCTTTAGTTTGGTCTTAATGTAACAGAAACTGACATCGCTCAAAACGGTGAAGGAAAACATCGTGAGGACACTGGCATGCCCAAGAACTGCAACATTCAAGGGCATGCGACATCTACCAACCCGCACTGGGCCAGCGTGGTAGATTACAGCCCATACTCTCTCTCTGAGAGAAGGCCAGAGTCCCAGCAGTGGGAACATGAAAGGCTGATAATGATGTAACAGAAACTTACCATTTGCTTGGAGGCACGTTGCCTATGAAAGGTCGACGACCAGTATCCCCAGTGTTGTTTAAAACGGCAGAGGGGCTTGGGCAGACACATTTGCATCTCTTATCTTCATATTGACCCTGAAAAGAAAAAGTTTCTTTAATAAAAATAATAATAATAATGTCCGCACAATCACATACATAGGCTCTGACCCCTAACTAGGTTTTCCTGTACCTAGGGTATCAGAAACTACGAGGATCGGGGATCCACAACACCCAGACACAGAACAAATATGAGGAAAGGCTCCGCGCATTGCGCCTCACCACCCTCGAGGAAAGACGCCTTCGTGGTGACCTCATAGAGACGTACAAGATTTTAGGCGGTTTTTATAACCTACCAGACATCCACTACCTGTACATATGCAAGGAGAGCATGAAATCTTCAAGAGGAAATAATATGCAGATAATACGCGCACCATCTAAATCAAACACTGCGCACTACTTCCTGGCTTCTAGAGTGGTGCACAACTGGAATAGACTACCAGAAGACGTTGTGTCGGCACCTTCAGTAAATTCCTTTACAAACAGACTGGACAAGTGGTTGCGAACGAACAATGCTTCCTTGTTACAGAATTAACTTTTCTCTGCACTTTTGGACATTGCTATAATTCAACACAGCATGATATAGGCACATCAGCCTCAGGCTGCTCGCCTATTACCAAAATAAATAAATAAATACTTGCGCTTTTTTTTTCAATGCACTAATATTATTTTGTCCTGTAGTGGGAATCGAACCCGTGACCTCACGCTTCACAGTCGGGAATCCGCCCATTGCGCCACATCAGTCGTCATAAATTGTTTAAGAGAGTACTGAACGGTAATGTGTGCACCTTGCATGGCACCGGTACTGACTTCTATGACTTTATATGTGCAGATTTGCTCAAAATGGTGAATTAAACCATTGTGAGAAAAACATTTAACGACATACAAAATCTACTAACCCGCACTGGGCCAGCATGGTAAATCACAGCCCATACTCTATCTATCCCTATCTCTATCCGTAATAAAGCCTGTGTCCCAGCGGGAACATAATAGGCCGTTGGTAATGAAATTGTTTAACAATGGAGCAAAACAATTTGTGTAAAAGTCATAAGACTTGCGCTAACATACCACTTCAAGTATGTTTTGCATTTCTCCCTACCAACACCTAGCTATCAATATTATGAATCGCTCCCTACAGCAAGTTAAATTGAGGATGTCCTCACAAAGTACTCTTAACTTGCTGAACACTCAAGATTTATTGATAAATAGGTTTGTCCCAGAATTGCAATCAATTGCGTAACAAGGGGCTAAAGTGTTGCTGGATTGAGTAGCAACAAGTTGAGGTAGGTTACAGAGTTTTATATTAGTAACTAGCTGTTCTCCGCGGTTTCACCCGCGTGGGCTACAGCTTAATGCATGCAAAGTCTCAGCCCAATCGGTTTAAAATTCATGCTCATCACACATTTATTTGCCCCTACCAGGATTCGAGCCCGGGACCACTGGCTTCGAAGGCAGGGTCACTACCAACTTGGATACAGCATCGTCATATGATTGTAAAGTGCAGGCACATTCAAGAGACCATATAAATAAGCTCTGATAATCTGAGATCCATGATAAAATAAGACGGACTAGTAAACTAGAATCCATGAAACAAGCAACAGAGGTGTGTTGGAATAATTAGCATGACTTGTTCAGTGAAGTAGATATGGGCCATCCACAAGTTATGATTTATAGAAGATAAATGTAGTAAGAAAATAACTGATTAGTGCTAATGTCTACTGGTTTGGCAATAACTTACAACAGGAAAAATAAATTCACAGGAATGTTGTGTTTGAAACGCACGCAATTTTAAATAGTCTTACTTACCGACACAAAATATACGCAGGTTCCTAGGTAAATTAGTAAAATATACTTGTAGTACATTTTACTGTGTAAATTATGATTTTTCGTATCTGTCTGAAAAATACGTCTTGACTTCTTATTATATGGCTTGCTTCTGTTGATCTGTTTCTGACTTCTGTACCGTGGCTTATGTTCGCTTCATGAAAGTTGCATAATCTAGGAAGATAATATAGGAAGATTTAGAATATGGTCGGCGTTTCAGATGGAGTTTCGAATAGAATTTTGAATAGAAAATGATTTACCATAATATATAAAACCAAAACACTTTGTAATGTAAAATAAACGTCAAGGTGGCCGAAACTGTTTTTTTTTTATACTCCAAATGTGTACACTATAATCACAACAACCATACTGCCTCATCCGACTCAGGTTTTATATTTTGTGTATTTTTATTTTTTTTATTTGTAGACACTATTAAATTTATTATTAAATCCAATCCAGTTTTCAACAATACCAAAAAAAGTTTAAAAAATTAAAGTTTATCGCACAAAACTGAATGGAATGGAGTGGGATCTTACTTTGTTGTATCCCATAGGGATGACCGATCTGAAACAAACGATTCTAGATAAGAAAATACCGATTTTATATATACTATTATTACAATAATTTAGCCAATTTTCACACATACTTAATTACCTGTGCGTGATGACAACAATAGGAGACTTTTTTTTGGAGGCACTTCAACTGTGTACATAAACATTTTGTTTTTATTTCCAAAATTTGTGTTTCTTCGAGTGATAATATTGGTGGATTATTAACCATTATGTGTTCGTTAATGTAAATGTGTACGAGTGTGGGCAATTGGAACAAAGTTGTGAAAGTGACTTTTCTAGTTGCTCCAAAAAATCCGTGTTTTAAGTGCCACTACTTTACTTTCAACACCTTTGACCCAGCTTGTTGCTGGGTCCCAACATCTCATCATCATCATTATCTTCTTACATACTTGATTCTACTCGCTGAATTTGAAATATTTAATACTGCCAAACACATTAATCGTGTGACACCGATACAAAAAAATAACAACAATAGGAAAAAATAAATAAACAGGTGACATAGAAATTATTACAGTCCAAAGAAGTTTACAACAATAAATGCGAATTGCGTTCCAAAAGATCGATTACAAAAAGCGATGGATGGGGCATCCCTGTAAAACAATGTAATGTCATGGGCTTGACATCACTGTGAGTACTGTCACTGTGACTGCAAGTGTCACGTCAAGTGTAAAGGAACGTAAAAGTGAGGTTCTTTCTATAGCAGATAAAATTAGTTATTAGTATCTAAAATAGATGGCGTTGTTGTCTATAAAAATCTTTTATAGACAGAGTATAATAAAATAAAACATTGTACAGCGTGGCCGGTATGAGTATGAGATACATGATAGAATCCAATATTTAAAATAATCCTAATAATATTTATGACGTGAAAGTTTGTAAGTATGGATGTTTGTTACTCTTTCACGCAAAAACTACTGAATTTGAGTGAATTTTGGAATGAAGATAGCTTAGATACCTTTAGTCATACCCTGGATTAACACATAGGCTACTTTCATCCCGGAAAAGGGATCCTGCGGGATACCGGGAAGATGCGGGTGAAACCGCGGGGCGCAACTAGATTAAGACGAGGAATTGGCAATATTGACTGCAGGGATCTCCTTTTTTCTCAGCAATTACAAAACATACAGAGCTAATATTTATGTACATTAAAGATCATGTTTTTGACATCAATTTGTCGGAAGGATAATACGATTTGTTAACTTTCATAGCAAAGAATCAATGATCGAAAACTGCCCTCTAAAAAAAAATTCATTTTACAGTGTATGCTTGTAACCAATTTTAGAGTTGATTTTTTTTGTATGATATTTACCTACATATTCTTTAAAGAACTACAGGTTTAGTTCTATAAAACTAACGATTCATTTTAAACGAAAGAAACCTTTTTTTGACGCATACGACCTTACAGCATTAGTCAGCTCGCTTGCGTTTTTGTATGGAGCTGATTTCAGATTCATTGTTTATCACGGCGTCCTCTTAATAAAGGTATCGCCGTTACTTGGTCCGTATCTAGGTAATAAAACTTTTCTTTAAACCTGTTTACAGGTCCACTAATTTAGTATTTATGTAATGTAAACAGTATACAAAGCAAGCGGCCACACGGGCGTACATATATAGCCTCTATTCAGGCTGTTCGTTGGAGCTCGGAAATATGACAATGCTTTAGTGTACGCCAGTGTGAGCACGCACACCTTTAGCCCGGCACGCTGAATAGCTAAAATGTTGCAATGATGTTGTCTACTATGGAAAATTTTCGATTGGGTCTGGAAGTATTAGAAAAACGTACTCTAAAAAGTATCGTCATAGCATTGAGTAGGTAGACGTGTGATATTTTTAGCCAGGTAGGTAATGGATTCGATTCGGTTTTGCATTCTCTAAAACTAAACTAAGTTACTTAACTAAACTAAGTTATCGATCCAAAACCACGGATAACGGATCAGGATCGATTATTAATTTCAGGCGTTAGAAAATGCAAAACCGAATCGACACCATTGTCTGCTACATAAAGTTGATATTATTGTGAGAAATCATAAATAAGTACTTAGTCTAATTTATTTAATTTATACAAAACTTAGAATTGAGAAGCGTCATCTTAGCACCACCGCCAACCTTTATTGTTCCCAACGGAGTAGCGCGAATTCAGCTCCAGCAAAGAGTAGGCAGACACACCTACACCTCCAAAGTTTATTGCGCTCAAATTGTATGCATTATTTATTTAATTTAAAAGCGAAGAAACCCGACTGCAATCATACGCCTTCGCTCCGCCTGCACGAGAATGGGATAGAATGCAAAAATGTTCCCAAATAAGGCCGCCTCGGTGTAAGGTAGAGGTATAAAGATTTCGGCTTTTTTAAACATACAGTTACGGACCGACCTTCTTGAAAACTGTGGACATAGCCAGACGAGGCGAGGTTTTCTTACTGAACTAAGTACAATGGAGTGGAATGAGTTGTGAATTTTGCTATAGGAAATGCCCTCGGTGGATTTTGAGATGCTAATTAAGTAGTAAGTATATATCATAATCATAATTATACCTAAGGTAAATAAACTTTGGTAGTTTAGACGTTATTTCTTAACTAGTGGACCGCCCCGGCTTAGCAATGGGTATTTAAAAAAAGTTTCAAAATTAAAAATTGTAATACACACAGATAAATCCTTCCCGTACGGCCTGTACCCCCGTACCCCAGTGACGCCTACATGCATGAGGCTACCACGCAACTTTTTTGCACTAGTTACATTTTTAAACTCGTGATATCTTTCGAATCGAATGTCCGAATTGAATGATTCAAAAAGTTATATAAAGGTATTGAATAAGTTTTGAATAAAAAGTAATTTATTTTGATAAGGATTAATACCAAGATACAAATAAAAGCCTTTTCTAGCGGCAGCATTAAAATTATTAAAAAAAAATGAAAGATCACTTATTGTGGCATAACTATAACAGTTAGACATGCTCTCGCGGACTTTTTTGTAGATCTTAATAGGACCTAAAACCCGTGATACATTATTTTTCTATTGTCAATATTTTTTGCAGCGCACGCAAAAATAGGTTTTCAATTTCACACCTTGGGTTACAAAATAGCAATTTTCTAACGGATCCCTATTTTTTTTATAATAAAGTATAGCCTATAGTCTTTTTCGATAAATGGACTATCCAACACTGATATAATTTTTCAAATCGGACAAGTAGTTTCTGAGATTAGCGCGTATTAACAAACAAACAAACAAACAAACTCTGCAGCTTTATAATATTAATAAAATAATAATTAATAATAATATTATATAGTATAGATGAAACAAGATTCTTTAATGAGTATCTAAATGATAGTGAGGACAATGACCATAGTGAAGATGGATGAGTTCAATTCCTGCAAAGTTCTTGTTCTCTCCAATTTAAGGTTAACCTAGTTGCACCCACGTCTTCCCGTTTTCCCGCAGGAACCCTTTTCCGGGATAAAAAGCCTATGTGTTAATCCAGGGTATAAGCTATCTCCATTCCAAATTTCATCAAAATCGGTTTAGTATTCACGGTGATACGTGGTAACAAACATTCACACACACACAAACTTTCGCATTTATAATATGATGATACATAGTAGGACTTACCTAATACCTACTCATCTTTTAATGCAACATTATATTTTTCAGGACTAAGATAGGCTACTTACCAACTTGTTTGGTATCTAGGTATCTGTGATAATTTTTTCTTGTCTTACATAAGAATTTTCCAAAATCGATTCTTTGTAGGTGAAAGATACAGATTGCATTGTACATCGGTAATTATGTTAATTTCAAAATAAGTAAGTAATTAATATTAGAATATTTACTACTATTATCTTGCCTTTGTAGCTTCGGCCTAACCCAAAGGCAAAGTGAAATAGGCACTTCAGCCACGAATGTGGAAGTAACATTCCGTGAGGGAAATGGGTGGCAAAGTTACCAATTTGTGTCGAAAAGGCACTCTCCGGCTGTTAGTGTGCCTTTTACGAGGTCCGAGGAGATGTCTAATTGTTTTTAGCATTTTTGTGTTAGCCTCTCAGTTTTTCTCTGGAATAAGAATCTACTGAGGTACCTGCTACCTAGATACTTATTTTTGCCTACTTAGTATGGAGTCTTTAGTACAGTTCACATTGTTAAGCGTTGTATATAGGGTTAAAAACTAGGGCTATATCATATCGGCTTATAGATGTGTGAAATTATGTTCGAAAAATAAACTTGACAAGATGATAAGCGTATCACTATTATTGCCTTTTGACAACCACTTACATCCAATAAGCAGATAAAATAAAAACACTTAACTAAACCTTAAAATGTAAAATAAAACTACCTATCAAACTAAACAAACTACTTAATCTAATAAACCACTAAGTTTTATTTTACATTTTAAGGTTTAGTTAAGTGTTTTTATTTTATCTGCTTGCTTACATCCTACTTAATATTATAAACGTGAAAGTTTGTGAGTATGGATGGATGGATGGATGTTTGTTACTCTCTCACACAAAAACTACTGAACGGATCTGAATGAACTTTGGAACGGACATAGCTTATACCCTGGATTAACAAATAGGCTACTTTTTATCCCGGAAAAAGGTTCCTGCGGAATAAAGAGAAGTCGCGGGTGAAACCGTGTGGCGCAACTAGTATTATATAAGATTAATGCATTGTTATTAGAATTTATATGTCCTTTATAGATACACAATTATTTTATATATAAAATAACACAAAATACTTATCGAAAAAGAAAACTGCTGTCTTCATTCTGTAGGTACTTATAGCGCCACATCCAACAATTAAACGTGTGTTTCAGACAAAGTATTTAAATGAATGTCATTTTCAGGTGCATGGGATTGTATTGCCACTTTTGCCACTGTATTTGACAATAATAGTCAATGATTTCCTTATAATTGCAGTGCACAGAATACTGTGACACAGTGACACTCCAGTCGTATCTGTGGTATGAAGGAATACAAAACGCTTCTGAATTTAACTGAATAATATGTAAAAATAGTAAGAAAGTAAATTGGGTGTTAGGTACTCGTAATTTATTATATTTTTACGTTTTTATCGTTACCATTTTGTGACGATGTAGTCGAAAAGGGCGTCACGCTAAAACTGGATATAATAGGAAACTGGCTCTCAAGTGAAATTGCCTAAACACACCTATTGGTGCTTGGGGACAGTTTTTTTACTTGAGGATGTTAGCTAGCCAGGCGAAGATTAGAAAATGCCTTACCACCAAGCTATAGTTTCATCACGATGCTTTCCTTTTCAAGCTCATTATAGCATTCGAACCCACACCACACCAAAATCGACGTTGCTACCACTGAGCAATAATCGCTCGAAAGTAATTCTTATATACATTTAGGTACTTTGCGCGGAATTAGTTTAAACATCAACATTCAACAGACTAGAAAAAATGTCGCACCTAATAAATAGAAATGGAATAAAAAATACTTTTATTCGGCCAAAAATTCCGCACTTAAATTCGGGTGAAGCATTCATAGTGTGGTGTCGATCGTGCCAATCCGGGTACACGCCATTAGAATATTTCATGGTTTCGCATATATCATACAATCTCATCTGAATAGCAGTTCGCGATTTGGAGACGACCGTGGACATATGTTTTAACGTGTTTTATTGTTATTGTTTCATTAAGTAGTAATTTTTATTAACATTAAGTAAATTATAAACAGTCATATTCCTTTTTCCCTCAATAATTTTACTGTGTATTTACATTCAACAGCGGGTATTGTTAGTATTACAAGTGTTTTTCTCCTGATAGCTACTCTACTTTTGATAAGACGCTAGCAAATTGGTCGCTGACAATATATCGATTGCTCTCTGCAGGGTTATGAGAAAAGAAAGAAAATGTTCTAAAACTACTGGTTCATAAGTGTCTAAGTACAAGTTACAAGATACAGGTAATAGACTTAATTATAACCAAAGAAACGAAACACCTGCGCCGGCGAAATTGCTTCGCATCGAACTGACACGCTTCAAATTGCCCACGGAATTCATTTAATAAGTGATCATATTTGTGTGTAATAAGACACTATAATTGTCACGATGTTCGCTTCTATTCAAAATACGAAAGTCTGTTTGTTAGTTTGTCACGCAGCAAAATTTTTTGTAATTTTTGCAGCTAAGTATATTTTACGCACCGGAATTTGACTTTACCATCTTCTATATCAATAAATTATAGTGGTATCTACATAAGGCATGCTCCATTGTCACTGCTTTACCGCGCTGAGGCATAGGTAGTATATAGGTAGGTACGCATGGAGGTATTTTTATAACATTTTAGACAGAATGTTGGAGATTCAATGGATTACTTTGAGGTGACTTTATTTTTTTCAAACATAAAACACATCCACTAGTAGCGTATAACACACATCTTGACATTCTCGACGGCGGCGTTACGCACCCAGACCACGTCCGCTGAAGGCAGATGACAAAATGTCCCGTAAAATACATCCCAAACGCGCCACGCCTGCATTTTACATGTGCAAGCGAAATATGTGTTTAGTGTTGGGAATATTTCGAGATTGACTACGTGAGACGTACGTACGTAGGTAAACCGAGGTGGGAACCACTCCCCCAAACCACACATATTAGCAAACCATTAGACCTGGACGTATTATAATAATTACACGGGCAGGAAACCAAGAAATGAGTCATCTACAGAAATCGATAGAGCTTAATACAAATAATGACACGCTCCAGGCTTCCAAGAAATTATCAATTTTCAACGGCTTTGCATTATTTCTTAAATAAGCCGTAGATATAGAGCAAGGTAAAATAAAGCTTTTAGTTTCAGGTGAAGCAGAATATCAGTTCATCATTTCGGTATCAATTCTTCTAATTCTTCATTTGACGTACCTATATATTAATTTAGTAAGTTTGATTATGCCCACGTCAAAGAATATATCCCACGTATCCATAGTTAGGTACACATATTATGCAAAAAAAGAAAAACGGTACAAATATCAATTATCCCTCCGCCAGTTCGCCTAGTTTCCTTTGCCAGGCACGCTCTTGTATTCTTCTATGGTTCGACTATGTATCATACAGTAAACAGTCAATTCAATGCAACATTGTAGGATGAAGCAAAGCAGTATGGCTTATTATGTCTGTCAAAATCACGAAGGCACAACTAGCCCTCGACAGCAACTAATCAGCTTTAACACGGCATGTAGGTATATACATAGTACTAACATGTGTAACATCAACCGCAATTGACAATCGTAACACACGTCCACCGTCTGTCTCCCTGGCGATTTGCGAAATCTCTATACAAACATACCTACACACTCGCTATTTATTATAAATTCATTGCCTCGCTGACCGGCACAACGAAATTACACGAAGCAAACCCACAAAATTAACAATGAAAATAATGTTACATCTATTAATTCCCCCGACACCCTATTAACAAGGGGTAGCACGCGTATTAAAATGATAAATGATTCTAATCATCATTTTCCTGAACCGTCGTACTGCGGTCTCCATCCCTCTCGGTTTTATCTCGAGGCGCACGTTTCCAAGAGGTCAGAGTGAACTGGTCGATTTTACCCCAACTTCTGCCTACGAGTGTGTTAACTTTAACAAATTACTGAGTCAATGCGAGAAGAGTTCAGCAACTGAGCTTAAGAGGTGGAAAATAAGATGAATTGTTGTTTTGACCCCTTGCTGTAAAAAATATTATGCTCATTTACAGTTTACGAGTTCGCAAGAAGTAGATTAATGGAGGGCCGAGTGAAGGCGCTTCAAAACTTATCATATAATTGAATGCCGTTTTACGTTGATGCCTTCCTGTAGTGACAGGTTGTTGTCGTAGATTAGTTATGAATGACAAACAATGATAAAGGTGTTTGACTAACAAGTAAACTAAACTACGTGAGGCCAATTCTCCTTATTTTACTCATATCCAGTAAAATTTATTTTTGATCCTAGTCTCATATTATACTAACTATATTTGTTATGTATATAGCAGAATACCATGAGTGTGACATGTATGCGTATATATACGAGATCGAGTGAAACCACGTGACATTGTGGTTGAGGATAGTGAACCTACCTAGCTTGGAATGGGACTAATTCTCAAATAGAACTATAATTTTTGAACTATAGGTATAGGATTTGTAGGTGGTAGCTTGACAGTGGAGCACAGCAAGGTAGCTTAACATTATGATTTATAAGAATTCATTACGATGGTGGCCTTCACAGAACACTAAAGTTAATTTTTGGATCTGAACCCAAGTCTCGTCTACGACTGGTAATTCCGCTTTTCGGTATCTGGAGATTAGTAGTACTTACTTACCTGACACAATCATGCAGTTCTGCATCTGGCGAGCATTTTCTTCATACAAATCTTATTTTGTCTCAGTGTTTATTTATACTATGTGCTAAAAAAAATCCTGATAAGTGGATAAGTTTGAGGAAAAAATCTAGTGTAAACTACAGTAGGTCTTATCCAGGTATATGAGAAAACGTTTCTAGACTATTTACTAACCCTTTCTTGGTTTATATTTTCCTATTATCCGTCCGCCAGTTTGAGGTAGCTAATCACCACCTGAACGATGGAAACACGGGAGCCGTACTCAGTAGCTGTTATTAAAATTAGATTACTCTTTTTCGGCTAATCCTTGCTGTTGGTGGGTAATTACTTGGGGTGGAGTACCGCGTAGTGAGTTCATTAATATCTGAACGCTGTTAGAACCCTATTGTTTTATAAAATCATTTGATTATGAATGTGATATTGTATTGTGTGGTTTTGGACCTTTTCTGTTCATCTGTCTTACCCTTTTGCATGCTCTAAGGTCATCAGAAGAAAAGCGTAGCATCAAAATATTTAGAAAAGTGGTTATTGCTTCGTTAAATTGACCACAAATGTTGAGATAAAAGTAAAATAGAATGCCATCGTCAGTGGCTTCGCCCGCGTATTCTTTGTCAAACGAAGGATGAGATTCTCCCCTCTAAGCATTTGTGTCGCTTTCTTTATGAGTTTATTCACATTTATAATATTAGTAGGATATACTTATAGCACTTCCAATAAGACTGGAATTTAATAGAACGTAGCGTTATAGCAGTGATCATCTTACAACTAATTAGAAAGACCAAGACACAAACAACGACCCAACCAAATTGAATATCAATAGCAAAATTATCTTCTTTAGCTCAAAGGCACCAACTGACAGACCACATTTAAACTGCACAATGCAGATTCATCGACATACGACAAGGTTGTTCACTATTCACTTATTTATGAAGTCTACGTCAGGGGGCGTGATTAACGCAGTGATGTCTAATTCGATAGCTGTTATAATATTAATAAGCGATCTCGACGAAACAGTTTTTGGTACGTTTTTGATTGCCGCTCAGTCCGGATGATAATTACTTTTGGGAAAGGGTAGCGAGATGGATTGGTACAGGATGCTGCTGAATCCACCCGCGCTTGTTTGGAATTTAAATTCTTAGGATTTAAAGTAGGCATGCATGCAGTATCGATATATCAATGTGCTTATGTCAACATTCATCTTGGTAACTTTAATAAGCTGCTGCGGTCGAATAGGGCTATTTATTTATTTACCGCCATTTAGTACTTAGGTATTAGAGTTAATCCACAGTCTTAAAAATAAATTAATTCGCCTGAGATCTTAACCGTAAGTATAATTACATAAATGTTTATAGGTTCTTACGTAAATTGCCTCCAAGTCAGAATTATTGATAAAATATCACTATCATCGCCAATGTGTTACATTAAAAATGGTCTTACACCCCTCTTGCATAAAAAAGCTATTAAGGCTAAACAGTATTTCATCTACGACTATTTCATTAGGTTAGAAGAGAAGAAAAGAAAAATTGATTGATTAATTGATACATACCTACTATTATATTATCAGCGCACCAAGTCAACCGCTAGTCCTAGATACATGAAATTCAGGTTCCTTTGGTAGCGGAGACGTGTACTAAGATAGATTAGTTGATAGTCACTCCTCATATATCATGCTGTGTTGAACTGTACCACTGTCCAAAATTTTACTACTATAACATGTCCGGCTTATAGTTAGGACTGCTGTCCTCATATCTATGGACTTAACCCACGTTACAGTGTTGCCAATGTAAATTATCAGTCGGCCGTGTACCTACATGAGGTAAAAAAGTCGTGTATGTGTTGGAAGAGACCAACGAAGGGCTGTGTCACTGTTTATAGAAAAGGAAAAACCCTAAAACTGCGTCATTTGGCTAATGTTTTCAACATTTCCATAGTTGTTTGAAAAAATAATTAACAATTATAATTTTTATTCCGGTACAAATCTAGAATGTTTTCTATTAACTCTTCGTTCTCATTCAATACATTTTAGGTACATTTAGCATCCAAACCGAGAAATTAATTAATTACCGGCGAATTTGCGAAAAACCGTAGAATCTGCTACGGCCACAGGGTTGCAGCCGTAGTATAGTGGTCGTGTATTTTGTGATTTTTTGGCCCGAAAGCCGTAGAACACGGTAATTGCATAGGCAACACAGCTTCGTTACCATAAATGATATTGAGGCTAACAGATTAAGAGAGTGATAGGTATCTGTTTTAGTAAGCTCCGCATCAGCGCACCCTGTACATTGTCTCTGGCTGTTATTGTTATAGTGATTAAGGCCCGACTTAACCGCGCGCCGTGTGACAGTTTCGCCCCGCCATACATAAGTAATGTACTTGCTTATAACTTGGCGTGTTTTGCCCAACTTCGTAACGCGGTTATATAGCGTTGAAGCTTTCTTAGCAGCAGGTGGAGTCTTGCGGCTAATACCTACTCGAATTGAGCTGTGAAGATACCATGTTGATTGACAAACAGTTAGAACTTTAAGAGGCAAGGTATAGAGATTGATTATCTGATAACACAGGGTGACGAGCGTAGCAGTCTATTGTTGCACAGGCTTTTTAATTTGAAGCGATGTTGGCAAGTGTAAGTGAGTGCGACGGCTTGCAATCCGTAGTCCGTTTGATGTTCATAACCAGCTGAATTTACTAACGTTTCTATCCACAGTTGGTCCTATTAGAAAAATTTGATACAAGCTTCATAGAAGTGTAATGTCAAATTTCTATCTCTAGTACTTAGAACAAATCGTGGATAGATAGGTTATTTATTTCTAAAGTGTAGTTGACCAAGTTTAAGATCCGGCAAAAACAATCTACCACCCTCAGTCCTAACGTTAAGAATCTGTCGCCAAGCACCTATCGGTGTGTTCCGGCAGCCTCACTTGAGAGCCAGTTCCCAGTCCAGGTGTAGCGTGGCGCCATCTTCGTCAGTTAACATCAGGTGACTTGTGATCAAAGGCTACGCAGTAAGTAGTAAAAAAAATCTTTACGTATTACAATACGAAAACAATTTGTATCTTACAAGTAACATTACAGTGACTTGTAAATTAAATTAGGGTACCGCGGAATGGCCGGCGGGCGAGGGCGGCCGCGTCCCCTCACTTGAAATATCTAATCGGCATCCTATGGTCTCTATAAAATCACATTAGGGCTACTGTGTACGCCTCGGGCTCTCAACAAAACAATGACGCAACGTTGCTAGATACGACATTCAATAGCAACATGCTACATGTAAGAAAGACTTTTTTTTGAGTAGGTAATTCAGAATTAGAAAATGAATAATTAAATATAAAAATGTAGAAAACTTCGAAAACGGAAATTTTAAAATTTCTAATTTATTATTTGTCTATCAATTTATTCCACTGTGTATGGGTAATGAGTAGGAATTAGTAAGCTACGAGTACGTGAAAAAGTCATTTTCACGATTGATTTTATTGAGACATAGATATTGAATTATAAATACATACTCGTATATTTAAATAGACACATGTTATTCACAAAATAGAAGGCCGTTTTGACATTTGTCTTTTCGACGTAACTAGTGACTGCACCATACGACTCAGTACTCGATACTCGCGATAAATCGATTCCAGTTTGCCTGAGTATTTGATCGATTTGAATATATGTATTGTAAAGTGCATTGGATTAAAGTTCTGATTAGAAAATTTAACATAAAGTTTAATATTTATTTTGAAATGATACAATGTTACGAAAGTTCTATTTTCTTTAATTTAATATTTTTGTTACAATAATATTCACTCAATCACAAAACAAATCGAGAAACGTGAATCTTAAGTCAATCATCTTCAGTCAATAATTTACAGCTATGAGCTCCAAGCTCATAATTTTCAGAAAAACACTACACAGCTGGTGAAATTCAGTAATCAATTGTTCTTGACACTAGTATTTAAATAAATAAAACCGGACAGCAAGTCGATCTTAAAATTATCTTATCTTGATAATTTTTTTTTTAACCGATTATTAATAGTCTGTGGACAATACGAAAAAATCGTTATGGACAGCACTAGCCGAGTGGGGTAATGAATGCCAATGAAAAACGTAATTACCTTTAGAACATTTCAATCGGTAAAAAATAGAAAACTTTATGGGCGTGAACTGTCAAAACGGGCCTTTTTGTGATTAGCATGTAGTTATTATTATAGTGATAATGTTCTCTTCCATCAAGTCTACATTCGCATCCTCCACCTTCTGCTCACGTTTTCGTAGATTAAAAATGTAATTAATTTTTTATTGCGTACTCTATTGGCCTGTGCAAATGCTGTTGTTTTCGTGCTGCAAACACCCCGCGGTAGGCCTTGGATTAAAAAGTTTGCTGAGGGCTAAGTCTCGGATTCACTTGCCGGTGCCTATTGACCTGGCATCGATTTCTGCTGTTAGTTAGTTGGCTTAATTGATTAACGGCCAGTTTCAGTAACCTATCTAACCACGGTTTATCCTACTAGAGATAGAATATTGACATAAGCTCCATAGAAGTAATGTCAAATTTAGATAGATTATTGAAACTTTGGTCACGTTCTCTGAGTGTCATTGGCCGTTTTGGTGTTCTAATGAGAAAACGATAAAAACGTATAGTATTTATTGATTTAAATGACACAAATACTCTTAAGACTACAGGTGTTAATTCTCAAATTACAATCTATTATTTATAAAAGAAAGTCGTGTTAGTGACACTACTTATAACTCAAGAACGGCTGAACCGATTTGGCTGAAAATTGGTGGAGAGGTAGCTTAGGACCAGGAAACGGACATAGGATACTTTTTATCCCGGAAAAGATTCTTACGGGATAACGGGAAGACGCGGGTGAAACCGCGGGGCGCAGTTAGTTGAGAATAAAAATCACCATAGAAGCGATGAGAGATGTTAGCTCACTGAAAAACAACCACAAGGCGTTGCGACGTCGAACAGCCGACTGCGAATCGTCGCGAGTTTAATTACCGCTACGAGACATATTGCGCCTTGAAAATAAGCCCAAAAATGTGTTCCATATCTTGGTATTGTGGATCCCTGATTCAGCACGTATTTGCTGATAACCTAGATCCAAGGAATCTTAGCTATATATCAGAGCTAGTCTTCACCAATAAAAACCTCACGCGCTCACCACGTGTCATATTATGTTGATTTCATTCTTCAAAAAAGGAGAAGATTCAACTGTATTTTTTTGTTTCTTACTTCATCATATCTTTTGGACTAGGAGAATCGATTATGATGATTCTTTTTATTATTTGAAAGCTGGTGCTACCCGCGTGGTCCCATTTCAATTTGGTCCAGTTCTGTCAATGGCATCCATGAGAAAACCTTTGAAGTTGGTTTTTTTTTGCTTGCAAAGGTGTTTTTTCTCTGATTTAATCTTGCGGACAAGTCTTTTTTTATCAACTTGTAAGCGTTTGAAATTTTATTTCAACACATATTTCCCCATGATTTTCAATTTTCTTACGTCTGTGCTGATGTTATACATTAAGTTACATGTTTAGATTACCATAATTACGTCGTGATACACGCATTTCATAAGGGTGTGAGCATTTTAAGCCCTTCCCTTGCAAGGGACCAAGCAGTCACATACCTATACGAGTATCTAACGGCATAAAATGCGTACATCGAATCGGGCACGGCCCCCTGAAATTACGCGTCAAATATGCAAATTTTGTGTTAATTAATCCGGCCTACCTTTTCCGGTTGTTAGTTGCTAGCGTAATATTTAAGCTGTTTTGCAAATGTACTCGTGTTTGATGCAAAATACCCATCTAATTAACGAAGCTCTAATATCAGTTGTGTGTACATTCATCTGAGTTGATTAATTCAGGTATGAATAATATGTAGAGTTGTATTATTGTACATTCGTAATGGTTCAAAAAGCTGTTCATCAAATAGAATGGTGATGATGTTGACGATAGAATTAAGCCGTAATAAATAAAAAAATACCTAAGACTTCCTATGTATCACCTATATGTAGTCCAAGATCTAGAGACAGCAGTTGATAAATATGTAGTTAGAAGATAACGATGAAAATTAGTTCATATTATTTTAAAGTCATTTTAAGGTAACAGTTCATCCAATATGCAAATTGGATGAACTGTTCTTTTTTTTGTTGAACATGGATGGATCATTATCATCATAATTATAGTTCATATCATATTCTATCTGCTGGAATTGGCTATTTCTAAAAGATCTGGTATGGGTCAAACTTTTTTTACCAATTACAGGGTAAGCGTTTGACCACAAGTCACCTGATGTTAAGTGACGATGTGGTCGAAGATGGCGCCACTCTACACCTGGACTGGGAACTGGCTCTCAAGTGAGGCTGCCAGAACACGCCGATAGGTGCTTGGCGACAGACTCTTAACAAGAGGGTGGTAGCTAGCCAGGCGAGTACTAGAAAATACCACCAAGCTATGGTTTCATCACGATGTTTTCCTTCACCGAAAGCTCAAGCTCATTGTAGGATTCGAACCCAAGTCCACTTACACTTTACTACACTGGCACATTGCAGCTTGGTGAATAACATTTTATATGATTTGTGCGATCTTTTAAAAAGCCAATCTTGTGTCACAAAAGTCACATACTCGTATAATCCAATTTCTTGAGTTATTCTTCCTATTTGAAAGGCAAATTTGAAATTTAGTTCTATCACAGTTAAAAAATAAAGCTGAAACATAACGTCACCGCATCCTAAGGGTGTAACCCTGTAACCGTCCAAACGTCATAGGATTGCACCAAGAATAATCAGATCAGGGTACAAGTGGAAATTGAATTAGGGAAAAGTTTGACCCTCTGTGCACTCTACTTTATACTCAAGTTATTCTAAGTTAAACATTAAGTTCTCTAGAATAGAGGTTAAAATTCTTTGGACAGTGAAGCTTTCGTTTATCAGGCAACAACAGATTTTCAAGCGTATCATTTAAGGCTCACTTTTGGTTTTTGATCGCATTTATAGTGTGTTCAACAAGGGGCGACCAGTAACATCAATGCTTATTTGTGCCTAATAGCAAAAAACCAACAGATGCAAGCATTTCACGGGTATAATAATGTACTTAGTTGGATTTTTATTTGTTTGCTTTGATCTTGTCCGACGGCTTTTCCCGAGTTATTCTGGGGTTCCGTAAATTTCAAGTATTTAAAAATTGTGTTATGTTACAACGAACATATTGCATTTATCTATGACTCGCTCTTGCCGGTGGCTTTGCCTTCAAATGGGAAGGCAATATTTTCTCCACAAAAATTACTCCATGTTTGATATTCGGCTGCCTTTTAAAAAGTATTCTTACTTTTTTTTTACTATTTACAGGGTAGCGTTTGACTACAAGTCACCTGATGTTAAGTGACGATGTGGTCGAAGGTGGCGCCACGCTACACCTGGACTGGGAACTGGCTCTCAAGTGAGACTGCTGACTTATTTCTTCGAATATAAAATATTATAAAATAACACGAGTTCGGCGTCCGAATGTGATAGCTAGATATGTAGAGTGTGGGTTATATTACCAAAACGAATTTAAAATCTATCTACAGATAAATTAATCCTTTTTGCACAATCATCTATGAAATATTAAAGTAAGTAAATATATTCCATCGTGTACTAGTTTCGCCCTTAGTACATATCCTTGTTATTTTATACGGAACCCTGGAAAAGTATAGTATCGTCTGTCTATCGGCATAATGTATTCATTGTCAGGTATTTTTATTACATTTAATAGCAAATTGGCTTACGTATCTATCCATCCTTCCATAAAGGAGTTTTTAAGAAGATATAGTGCGGCGAAAAGTTAGGGCAGATTGATAAAATCTGTAGTAACTTTGTTGGCTATTTTCAATTGGATTCGAATAGAGTGTTAGTGAATGGATTGGACTCATGAAAGGTGACAAAATAAAGGGGACGTCCGCGCCCCGTAGTAGGTGATTGGAAATATCATAATCTGGATCTGAAACGTGAAAAGACCAGGAAGAGCGACGTAAGTTGATAAAATACTCAAACCCCAGGGTCCATCAGATCATCAAACTGATTA
The DNA here is from genome assembly GCA_931315375.2 of Opisthograptis luteolata. Lineage (NCBI taxonomy): Eukaryota > Metazoa > Arthropoda > Insecta > Lepidoptera > Geometridae > Opisthograptis > Opisthograptis luteolata. The sequence goes on from OV928033.1 coordinate 12,009,558, forward strand.
ATAGATCTAAACAAGCAATAGCATATTACCCTATTCATGTCTATAGAGACATAGGTTGACAATTACATAGCAATACCCTATTCATGTAGGATCTATGTTAAAACCATAAAATGCAATAATTACATAATAACTAAAAAGAAAACACTAAATAAAAATACGTCTGTCAAGTGCGGGCTCTGAAATACAAGACACATTGTTCACGATTTTATGTCTATTTTGGTCATGAGTTGTCAATCGTGATGCAAAATATACTTGTTACTTCAAAAAATCCTAAAACCAATTAACAGGTTGACGTAGATCCCGAAAAATAGACACCTAAGTTGCAAATTTACAAAGCAAAGGTCCTTTTTAACCGGCGAAAAAAGGAGGAGGTTCTCAAGTCAACGTGTATATTTTTTTTTTACTTTTTGATTTGCAACCTAAATAAAAATAATTTCCGAAATTCCGCACTTCAGGGTGTAATCGAGGCAAATCTCATTGAGCACAAGTCTCGCAACAAAACAACTAGCATAATGATTTAACAAGGGATCAAACGCAAACAGTCGGCTTCCTCATCTCTTGATCCCTGTAACAAGATACAATATAACATAATCGATTATACGGCCCGAACTTATTTCTGTACGTGTTACAACTCTATCCAGTCCCGTAACAACTGTCATGTAACCCTTATCTCCATTACACAGAGCCCGTTTAAGCTTGTATCCTTGTTCTAAAAACGAAAAACAACTATTTTCGTACATTCCTATTACTTGTTGGGCCATTTGTTGGGCGCTTCGAGTGTTAGAAAACAGAGTAGTCATTGCGCGATGTAGTTAACAATAAGTGGATTTCTAAACGGATGTATAACAATACAAGGTGTTTGTTACTTTTTTGCCAAGGATTACGAATTAATAACATGATTGACTGATTTTAGCTCGAAAACAGTCAGTGAGTTAAATACATCAACATTTACAATTTACTTAGGTAGGTAAAACGAAAATAAAAGTTTTTGTCTTATGTGAGGCTCCCGGAACATACCAATAGTTACCCCTAAGATGATGGATACACACCTCAACCACCTCGTCAATCTATATGAAAAGATAATAATACTAAACTTAAAAAATAATCATATGGGGGCGGGTACATACTACTACTACTACTTTTTGACTCCATTGAAACCTGGTCTGTTCTGGAGTCCTTGCAACGGTGCCAAGTCGATTGGCGATATATCCAAGTGCTGAGATGTCTGTACGATGCCGCAACGATGACCGTCCAAGTACAGAACCAGCAGTCTGAACATATCCACCTGCGTCGTGGAGTGAGACAAGGGGACGTAATATCCCCGAAACTGTTCTCAAACGCTTTGGAGGATATGTTCAAGACTCTGGACTGGCATGGACGTGGCATCAATATTAACGGCGAGTACATCTCACACTTGAGATTTGCAGACGACATCGTCATTATGGCTGAAACCTTGCAGGACTTACAGGAAATGCTGGACGGCTTGGCTGATTCTTCTCAACGCATTGGGCTCCGGATGAACTTGGACAAAACCAAGGTTATGTTCAACGAACACGTCATTCCGGAGCCCGTTGCTGTTGACGGAGTTGCGCTCGAAGTTGTTCCGGAATACACTTACCTAGGACAAATGCTCCGACTTGGTAAGAACAACTTCGAGAAAGAAGCCAACAGAAGAATACAGCTGGGCTGGGCAGCATTTCGAAAACTTCGTCGAGTCTTTTCGTCGCGAATACCACAATATCTGAAGACAAAGGTCTTCAACCAGTGCGTCTTACCTGTAATGACATACGGAGCCGAGTCATGGACACTCACGGCACGACTAGTCCACCGATTCAAAGTTGCTCAGCGCGCTATGGAAAGAGCTATGCTTGGGGTTTCTCTGAGGGATCGAATCAGGAATGAGGTGATCCGTCAGAGAACTAAGGTCACCGACATAGCTCACAGAATTAGCAAGCTGAAGTGGCAGTGGGCTGGTCATATAAGCCGCAGAACCGACAACCGATGGGGTAGACGTGTTCTTGAGTGGAGACCGCGACTTGGCAGACGTAGTGTAGGACGCCCTGCGACAAGGTGGAGCGACGACTTGCGCCGAGTGGCTGGCAGTAGTTGGATGAGAAGAGCCGAAGACCGGACTCAGTGGCGTACCTTGGGAGAGGCCTATGTCCAGCAGTGGACTGATACAGGCTGATGATGATGATGATGATGATGACATACTAAGAGTTTTAAGAGGAACACCACTACTTTACTTAAACCTCTTTGACCCGGCTTGTTGCTGAGTTCATCCATCATCTCATCATCATCACTATCATCATCATTAATACTTGATTCTGCTCTCTGAGTTTGAAATATTCAATATTTGACACTGGCAAATACACTAATCGTGTGACGCCAATACAAAAAAAAGTAGTAACATATAAACAAAAATGTTAGAAGCGTCATTAAATCGTCTAAAATATTTCTTATCCACCAGTGCGCAGATCTAATCCCCCTGCTCTAAACTCATGGGCGGAATGTTGTCGGTGCCGCTGTCTAATTTTATCGTTATTTCAATTCCATTATTCCGTGCCTAAGGCCCCGCTACCCTAACGGACCCCATCGGCCGCAGACCCCATTGTGCCCCATTTTGCCTCAATTTAGGGGTGCATCTCGCAAATCATTATTCTCGCAGTTGACATTTATCGCTTGTTGATTAACGGATTGCTGCTTGCATTGTAGTTTTATAACGTAGACACCTGCAGCTTAAATTGTATTAAAGTGGTTGCAACTAAACAAGGATCATTTTTATTTTGTTGTGACGTTTTGGTTACTTTAGAAAATTTTTACATTTCTGCTATAAAACGTGAATACTAATATTTGTGAACATTTTTTTTTAAGTTTATCTAAAATTAAAAATCCTGTAGGGGTTCAATTTTCCTCTTTGAAGTACGGAGCCCTAAAAAGTATACTACGAACCAAGAATCGTTTCAGTAAATAAAAGCAGAGGTAAATAAAATAAATTAGTTTCCATAACAAGTGAATCTACATGCAGACACTAATAAAATGAAGGAATAAGACTTGGTATGACCGTAAAGCAAACATTTGTAAAGGTAAAAATGTTTACTGCAAACGTTGGAATACCTGACGGAGATTAAAGTTTTCTTTGATTTGCTGCAGCTCGTGATCCCGCCCTAATCCGCTTACTTCTTACCTCTCACAGAGCAAGATATTGCTATTGCGAAGCCGAGGCTTTTACTAGAAACGTGGGGTTGAGGAGGCGGAAAAATGACATTAGGTACAAAATGTAGTGATTTTATTATCTTCTGTTGGCTCGCGCTACAATATAAATACTCTTTTGCGCTACAGTAATATTTTTAAAACGCGGTGTTTTGATACGAATGTACTTTTATGCAATAGATTCTTCAAGTCCAACTAATAACATATTATAAACATTAAAGTTTGTAAGCATGGATGTCTGGATGTTTGTTACCCTTTCACGCAAAAACTACAAAACGGATCTGGATGAAATTTGGAGTATAGATAGCTTACACCCTGGATTAAAACAAAGGCTACTTTTTATCCCGGAAAAAGGTTCCTACGGGATAAGGAGAAGACGCTGGTGAAACCACGGGGCGCAGCTAGTTATAATGAGAAAGTAACTCTGTCTCTGTCTTACACTTTCACGTCTGTACAGTCAGCGACAAAATTAGCTGATCGTTTTCGATTTTCCAAATGTGTTTCAAATCAGTAATTAATATTGTTTTTTTTTACATTTTACATGGTATCATTTTGACCTCAACGTAACTCACCAGATTTTCGGTGATATTGAGGTAAAAAATTGGTGTCTAAGATGATGAGGATAATAGAAAAAAGATTGTTCAACGACTTTTGTCGTTGACTGTACCTACTAATGAGATACCGTTTCCAAATTCTTAAACTTAAGAATGCAGTTTGAAGGCAATTAAGTAGAGTACCTACCTAAAGGTTGTACCATACAGTACCTATAATAGCAGTACTGCCAAAGAACGCGGCTTTTCATTTAATAATCACTTGACGTTGATTCTGCCCCATCTCTGATTCTGTTAATTTTTTATGTCTCCGTATTTCAATGAACACCTAATAACCTAACGGTTATTTTAATTTCAGTCAAAAACTCGAAAAATTTTCAGCATAATATAGAATTTTAAATGCACAGCGGAGGATGACATGTTGAGCGACCATCTCACAAACATCCAAGTTAATATCTCATAAACGGCGCAGTCCGCACATCTTTACAATTTATTGTCTAAACTTTCATCTCGGCCCTTAATTTGAGAAAAAAGCCATGTAATCGCGCGACCGCGGACGTACCGGGGCTGTCAGAAATTTTATTTAGTCTGGCGAGTCCCCGCGCGGAATGGTGCCATAAAGTGACGTAATGCAGGAAACAGGCCCTAACGATGCGCTCCAGGCGAGCGAGGCTTAATCCTGTAAATAAAATATCAAGAAGAAATCAGCGGGAACGGGCGGGTGCTGCCGAGTTTATTGCGCGAAGATTGGACATATTTACGTCTGCCAACCGGATGAGCACTCCTTAAGATGTGAACGTAGTTGCTTTTATTTTATGTCCGGGAGTTTTAATGTTCCGAACAAAGTAGCTCTCAGTTACTTTAGCACCGAGAGAGCCCCGGGTGTTTTGCGTCGCGTCGCGGGAGCAAAATTGGGTCCGCTTCATTTTTAAAAGCGCTTCCAAAATTTTTTTATAAACAATATTAAGTTCTTCAAAATTTTGAATGAAACCCCTGAGCATTTGTTTTGGGACTTGCTACGTTCAGTGAAGGTTAGAATGTTTTTTCACGATGAAAAGTCTTATGGCCGCGTTATAAATGTTTTGTACGGTTTCCACGATTCCGTACATGAATTATTCCTGAGATTTGCCAAACGACAAAGACGTACTTAATTAAGCCCAAAGGATGGTGAATGGTGATCCTGTCTTTATTATATAGGATTCCCTTTTGGCCTCATTTGCGTAGAATTTTAATTCGAGTGAGTCCTTGGCCAGATAACTTATTCGTAGTAGGTACATTTATTCGCGCTGGCACATTTAGTGCTGCTGCCTTAACATTGTACTTTTTCCTTATTACGGGGTAGATTTTGAGCGCAAGAAACACAAACCGTCTGAGGTTAAAAAAGTATTCTTTAATCATAAAACAATTTAAATCATGTAACAAGTAGGTAATAAAATAAGCAATGCACCGTGATTCACTTACCATCTAAATGATTACAGTGAATTATGCTTCAGTACCTACCTTATAATTTTGATGAAAATGCATTCTATTTTATCAAAGATTGCTTTCATGTGTCATTGTTCAATTCGATATCACGAATCAACTATCACTTTGATTCATTTTCCATACATAGCCCGAGGCATCAAAGTCTGCAAAGGGAATGCAATGTGTTTATGATGAATCATTTTTCAATTGAAATCATGAGTGATTAAAGGTTGAGGCTACTAGCACTGGTTTAATAAAAGGCCAGAGCTTTGAGGATGAATTATTACGGGGTAGGGTTGCCCACCGCATACTATTTATCTTCTATATTTAGAAGAATCAAAGTCTTGAACTCACAGCTCTGAAAATTTGTATTTGGATAATTCATCTAAAATAATAAATGACGTGTTAATTATTTTTTGATAGGGGTGACTTAAGGGGGGGAAATGGGGGGATGAAACTTTGTATGGGAAGTTATAGTGATTAAAATTGACATGATGAAAGCATTTACAACATATATACAATAATATACATACCACAGTGTTTTTTTAGCCAGGTTTGATTTAAAAGGATGAAAATGAGAAGGGAGGTTTGTCACTCTAGCATAAATCGCTGGTCACGAGGACTTCCAATTTGGAGGGTGTGTTTATTTTGATGCGTATAACTATAAAGTAAATAATGAAGTACGTAATTTTTATTTTCTCAAAATTATCTCCGCCATCGTCGAGGGCGCAGCCGCGGGCATCAACTGGTAATGATAAAAACCCACACACACACACACACACACACACTGTGACTGACACATTGACTGATGATTGACTTGATTTGTGACTGTTACATTGTACTGTTTAAATAATCACACAGAAATCCTTTTAACTGTTTCAACATTGAGACTAAGAAGGAATAAAAATCCCTTTTTTTCACTCATTCTCAAGTGGCCTCTTTTATTATGGTAGGCCAAGGCCCAAGACTCACTTTGGGTCTATTCTATGCGCCATCTTATTATTATTATTTTCACCCTTCTACTGACGCGATAATTATTCGTGAATCGTAACGACGAAACTCTGTCTTGTTGAGTTTTGAACTGTAAAATCATGTCATGTTAAAACGAGTGGAAAAAAGTATTTAGGTACAAGTTTTATATTTGTTCATTTTTACTCTTTAACAAACCATAATAAAACTTTTACTAGCTTATTTTGACGAAAAGCAAACTATAATAAATCAGCCAAAAATGTTTAGGCATCCCTACATCAAAAGCCTCTTTTTCGAATCAGTTATATAATATAGGTAATAGGTATCCTATTATAAAGAGCGATATCGCGTGGCATCAACCACGTCCATGAGAAGTTAACTTGTGAAATTATAAGCCTATGAACTCTTTATGTCTATATATATACCATATGGTATTATACCTATTCCAAAGTAAATTACTCAATGGCTTGCACTCACGATTGTAAGCCGAGAAACAAATGAATACGACTATAAAGGTGAAAGTTTGTTTTGTTACTTCTTCAAGCTGTGAGTGAAATTTAGAATAAATACAGCTTATATTTCCTGGATTAAAACATAGGCTTCTTTTTTCTCGAAAAAAGGTTCCTGCGGCATACAGATAAAGTGTGGGTATAAGTGGGGCGCAGCTAGTTCTTTATGATATTAGTGTATATAACTTATTCAACAATAAAATCCTTTAATGCAATATTGAGTTTAGGTAAAAAATAAAACTACACTTTATTTTCATAAAAAACATTAATCGACGACTATTTGTCTGATGAAATAGAACGATAGCAATACAGTAGCAAACCCGTAGCGGCGTTTGCATAAACATTTTAAAAGGACCCCGAAAATTAAACAATAAAGAAATACAAGATAAGTGCTCGTACCTTAAATATCTACCAGTATATATATACCTACGGTTAAGGAGTTTGTGCGGCTAGTAGCGGTCCTAGTTGTTTTGGTCGTAGGGACTAGGGTAAAGACAGTAGATTTCGGCGCGTGTCCCACACGTGCCTGCCACCGCGCCGCTGAATTCTACATCACAATAATGTCAAGATTGTCAAGTCACTAATTGGTGAAAGCGGTTTGACAGTATCGATCTACCTCCTTTGTCGATAAATGCACTGTAACAAATTATAATATCAAACGCAATTACAAGAAGAAAACGTACTAGCTGCTGTTAAAATACACACAAGTTTGCACACAACTGCATACTTCGACGTGTATTTCTAACTTTTTCTTTACTGAACCATCGGATCGATTTTCTAAAATATTGTACAGTCAACGACAAAAGTTGCTGAACAATCACACTTTTTTCTATTATCCTCATCATCTTAGAGACCAATTTTTGACCTCATCATCGCCTAAAATCAGGTGTGTAATGTTGTGGTCAAAATGATACCATGTAAAATGTAAAAAAACCAATGCTAATTACTGATTTGAAACATATTTGGAAAATTGAGAACGATCAGCTACTTTTGTCGCTGACTGTACCTACTGTTCTTGGATGATTTTTTTTACAGCCAGTGCAGTAGCGTTTGACCAAAAGTCACCAACACTTCTAGTGCTTTGTGCGATATAGTGTAGGTATGTCAGAAATAAATGCCTCATCAAAGTTTCTTCATCCATTGACAATTCTGTAAAATGAGTTTAAACAAATAACAGACCGATGCTGCCCGCTCAGGATGCATTTAATCCAATACTGGATGGGAGACGTGTGTCACGTCACGCGCGCCCCCAGAGACCGCTGACATTTGCACGTTTTATACGACGCTGCTGGTTATTACAGTGCCGTTGACCCTACGTTGGAAAAAATAAAAACATTGAATAAAATAAGTATGTGTCCAAGTCCATTCTATACTAAAAATAGGTATTAGGTACTTACAAACAATACTTACCACAATCAGCTACTCTATGATATTGTTTTCTAATCTTGATAGACTAAAAGACCCAATAAAAACTTGTAAATAGTAAAAATTACTGAAAAAATACATATTTTTCTAAAGAATAAAAGTAATAAACTATGTATTTATTTACTCCTCTTCAGTCTTCAGTAGGTAGTATTTTTTTTAATTATTATATATAGGTAACGACAAAACAACAAAATATATTTTTTTTAGGTGTGCATATACCTATGTAAATTTGACATAATAATGTGATAATTATTGAATAGAATTTGTTATTATTATTATTAATTTATCCGTCTGTGTGACATTGTGACAAGAAATGAAGATTTTATTTTATATTTTTATTAATTACTGTTCTGTCTGTCGTTATTATTTTGATTGAATTTTTATTGTTTATATATTTTTGTTTGACTTATTGTGTTTTGGTATAAGCTGTTAGCAATAATGCATTTTATGAATAAAATTGAAAATTGAATATATATTGAGTTGGATAGAAAATGAAACATTTTTATTTTTTATTTTTGCTATTTACAGAGTAACGTTTGACTACAAGTTTCCTGATTATTTTCTTGAAATATTTTTTATTTAACACAATCCGCAGCTCTTATAAATAACATTTGAAACTTATCTACGCTTAAAGCCAATAGCGGATTTAAATTATATATACATACAATATAATTAAAGGTAAGTATTTCCTATGAAATCTTCAATCTGTCCTACGGTTCTTTAAAAACAGCTTACCGCCAAATCAGTTATTCTATCTCCGCGTATTCCTTAGTTTGTTAAATATGCGAAAAAAAAGGTAGGTACATGTTTGCATATTTTAAAATTATTTTTAATTGTAACAAGTAGCTTCTAATTTTAAAACCGCACGTTAATGTGCTAACGTGGGCTACGTTCCAGCCAGCATTAATTATTTAACGATTCTATGCCAACCTTCAATATTGTTGTTGGTTCTGAATTTTTCTTTTCCACCACAGTAAGATTCCGAGAATTGTTTCTAAAAATATTTCGGAAAACTAAGAAATACCGTTACTTTTCAATGCTAGTAATAACTTTTGTGATTGAAGTTAATTCGACTGCCTGGACTTTTTGCCGTAACATAAATAACTTCCTTGGTTTTATTTTATTTTATTTATTTAGGTACTCCAACAGCGCTACAATTATATAATGGACTAGCTGTTCCCCGCGGTTTCACCCGCGTGGGCTATAGCTTTATGCATGCAAAGTCTCAGAACGATCGGTTTAAAAATTGACAAAGTGTCATAGAAACTTTAATTCCCTATTTTTACCCCTTGGGGGTAGAATTAATCAAAATCCTTTCTTAGCGGATGCCTACGTCATAACATCTACCTGCATTCCAAATTTCAGCCCGATCCGTCCAGTGGTTTGGGCTGTGCGTTGATAGACATCACTATGTCACCTTGGAGTTATATATATTTAGACATACATTTGTTGTACAATAAGGCCAAAACAGGCATATAGGTATATTTTTTTTCAAAACGATTTACTCCACTGACTTTGTTTTTTGTAACACGGGATTCTTCTTCTCTCATTATAATTATGAGCTAGTGATGACCAACTCTATCGTCAGAGTTTTCAGTCGGATACCTTCGCTGACGTAGTTAATGTGGCTACACGACTGATAGTTTATTAAGTCTTTACCTAGGTATTTAGTTTTAGTTGTGTTTTCAATCACAGTCACAACGAAAAATGGTTGTTACTAACCCCGATTTCCAGCTTGATCATGTCATCTCCGCCTTAAATAAATACTCGCAACAAACATCAAAGCAATCTCACGCCATGCGCCACCACAAAGCCACAAAATTAGCGCATGCCCGGACTTGAATTTAAGCTAGCAACAACTGAAGCGATGGTAGTTCAGACCCACATCATTATCAGCCTTCCACGTTCCCACTGCTGGGACGCTGGCCTTCTCTCAGAGAGAGAGTATGGGCTATAATCTACCACGCTGGCCCAGTGCGGGTTGGTAGATGTCGCATGCCCTTGAAAATGTTGTCCAAGAGGGCATGCCGGTTTCCTCACGATGTTTTCCTTCACCGTTTTGATCGATGGCAAATCCGCACATAACTTATTAAGTCTCGGCCCCGCACTATATGACTATAGTGCGGGGCCGAGACTTAATAAGTTATTTTAGTTAGGATTCAAACTCGGTGTCGGCGTCTTGTAAATCGCACGCCAAATCGTTCGGCCACCATCGTTCAGACCCACGCAAGACACTAAAGTTTAGAGTCTTTTACCATATGGAATGCCAGCCCCACACACCCTAACCTATAATTCTACTACATATATAGGTATTACAATTTATTTAAACATTTGATAGAATAAAGCAGCATCACACGCAGGTGACGCTAAAATGTCCTTATATGCTCCAGTATCTTATCTATTAATCTTATATATGTCTATTAATGCATTTCTTTGGCTAGCACATTTGACACACAACAAGCAGATAATGAAGATCTTCTAAAATTCCACAGGGTTGGTTGCAATTCGGAGAGTCAGATTTTTTCAACTTATAAGATTTTTTTTGCATGAGCAATCTCCAGATTATGAGCTAATACAGTCAGCGACAAAAGCTGAACAATAACAGATTTTCCGATTGTCTTTATATTATTAATTATAACCCACCTTCCACCGAAACATCACTTAACATCATGTTATGTAATGGTCATAAGCAAAGAAACAAACGATTCCCATTCCATACACATTTGGACACAAACATTACACATTTCTTTCACTCAAAAACGGTGAAGGAAAACATTGTGAAGAAACCGTCAAATTCAAGAACTGAAATATTAAATAGCATGCGACATCTACCAACCGCACTGGGCCAGCGTGGTTGATTACAGTCCATAGTCTCTCTCTGAGAGAAGGCCAGAGTCCCAGCAGTGGGAACGTGAAAAAGGCTGATGATGACACATTTGGAATATCGAGTATATTCGAGCTACTTTTGTCACTAACTGCACAGTATCGTTTCTGGTGACTAAAGCTGCTTCAGTGACTGTTTTCCCATTCCTGCACTATCAAACACCATTTCAATTCGCATGAATTACATCGTAATTGAATAAGTTGTATCCCAATTGGGCAGTAAAGTGGCGCCCTCGCAGCGCCCGCCGGCGTCGGTCGCGGCACGTGGCCGGCAATCATACAAATTGAGACAAGTTCTATTGGCATGGGGCAGAGGAGTATACAGTGGTGCCTTCCGTGACAATGACTTTGCTTTACACTAGTACCTGGTTAAATTATTACTATAAGGCCCAATTCCATCACGCTCTGTTAGTTCGTAGTTTAACACTTTGTCAAAGAGTTAAAATAAAGAGTTTAAAGTTATTTAACGTTTCACCATGCGATAATGGTGTCGATTCGGTTTTGCATTCTCTAAAACTAAACTAAGTTTGACAGGTCTAACAGTATTGCTGTCTTTTTTTTACCACTGAAGTAAAAAAAAGGACAGCATTACTTTTAGACCTGTCAAATTTAGTTTAGTTTTAGAGAATGCAAAGCCGAATCGACACCATTGTCTGTTAAATTTACTAAATCCTATGTTAACTTTAATTACTGGTCTAGAGGTCCGCGAAGTCACTAACAAACGATTTTTTCACGGCTTTACGTAAAAGCACCAGCTGTCAAGAGCAAGATGGACGTCGCTTGTAACTTTACAAAGAAATGTCATTTTTTTTGGTCGTTCTAATGTGTGAATGATCGTGATTTGAATCATTCACTTAATATTTAAGATTGTTTGATTTAGTGATTGTTTATTACTTTTCCGCCATGGAACGTAATACATTTTAACATCGCTGTTAGTTTTAGTGGCTTGTTAGCTAATGACTGTGAAATTGGGTCTAAGGAATCAACTAGTGCTGTATGTAAACTTTCATTAACTTATTTATGCCTTCACACAGTTTATGTATTTAGCCTGTGCATGCCACTTAGATACCAGTTGCATTGTAGGTTTTGTAAACAGTTTCGACATTTATCGAACCTATATATAAGGTAAACATTAGACCATTAGTATTTACTATCAATTGGTATTAAAGCCATTCATTGTTTACGTAAGGGGAGAATGTGCATTAGATATCTTACTGTTTGTGCAAGATGGACTTTACAAAGGCTTAATTAATAATTTAGATATAGTATGACTTAGAATGAATTTTTAGTGTATCTGATCCTTTTTTAACAATATTTAACTATTTAGGAAAACTAAGTAAATTCTTACGTTACATTATAACGGTTAGAAGGTTGGGTCAAAAATGCCTAAAATCGTCCTTATGTAATTAATGCCTTTTAATTTTGGAATATACACCATATCTTTGTACTCCCAGGTTAAACCAATAAAAAAGAAAATCTAAACCACAAAGATTACTTTCGGATATATACTTATTGAGATTTAAAAGTACAATGTCATAAATTGATTAAAACTTGAATTAAATTGCACCTGGCTGAAAATAGAGAAAATTGAATCACCCCACCCCATTTCATTTATATCTTCGTATTTTCACACAAAATACCGATAAAACGGGCGGAAATGCCCACTCCAGTATTAATTTGTCAAAAGCGATTTTCAACAACCTGCGGTAGGGCGCACGACGCACACGCGCCGGAACCGCGTCGCATCCGCATCGCATCCGTTCCGCTGTCGTGCGCCGACCGTTGACATTACAAAGTGTTTTGCCTATTATTTAGGCCACATTAAAATAATAAATGGGCTACGACTTTAATTAGTCTCTGGTCTTAATTAAGTAAAAAACGCGAGCGAATCTTGTACAACACTCTTAGTAAGTGACATGATTTGTTATTAATGTTTATAGGCATATTTATATTATATGTATTTTAATTGAAGTCTACGTAAATCTAAATCTTATTAGAAAAGCTTTTTATAAAATAACAGACTATTAGTAAAAAAGCTTAGTGCTAGCTAGTATACAGCCGGGCGTTTCTCGCCCATTTTCCTGCTGGCGCACAATGCGACGGATTGCCGATCTAGCAGGGCAAAAATATCTAAATCAATAAAATATTTATTGGATAGAAGTAATTGACTATTTCATACACATAAACGTAATTGCGGTGGTGTAAGGTTGGAACAGGTATAGCGAGATTGACGTTTGAAAGTGATCAAATATCGTATCCTAATAAAGAAATATATTATTTTGATTTAATTCAATATTCAAAGCAGCTCATATACTGCTCGTATACTCACACACATACTCGTACTCGTACATGGGTAAATTGTTGCCAGATCACCGCATTTTGAAGTTGATTTTGTATGAAACCGATCATCTACGAATATTTAATGTGTAAGCTATGAAAATAGTGCTCAATATCATTATGAACTGATTAGCACTAATATAATAGTAATAAAATAATTCGAATTCGTTGGGAATTAACTAAAATACTGAATTGTATCGTTGAAAATTATTGTATACCTACTAGTTAATACTTTTCCTAGAACTTGCTCTATTGGCATTCAGGTGTTTTTAATTATGTTTAGATAATATTTTTTACTTATTACGTGTTACACAGCTTTAATAACGATTCATATGGCAATGCATGAAAGCATATGACTGTACAAAACCAAACGAAACAGTCATAAATTGGAATTAGCTCTCGCATTTAATACGCAGTTAATTAGGATTTTAATTGAGGGACGAACAACAAACATCGTGCGCTTATGTGTAACGCTTTGTGCCGGTGCCTAACGCTGTGTAGGGTTTGCAAAACAATAATACATAGAACTCTATCTCAATTTTGGCTCCTAAATCCAGACATTGTCTTAAATCTGGATTGTTATAATATCTAGACATTATCTGGTCAGGTCATCATCATCATCAGACGGAAGACGTGCACTGCTAAACATATAACCTCCCCTGTCACAATGATCGGCTATTACCATCCATCGGCTCCCCGCGACTTTAACGATGTTGTCGATGGTGCTCAGAGAAAATTAATAACACTCTAATACTTATTTGTGCCTATATTACGAGTATGTATAAACACAGTGATTAAACTTAGCTCCGTCATGGATAATATGGATACGTGACATTATGTATCCCAATCCAAAATTGTCCAATTGATTCGAAAACGTTTTTAACTGAGTCTGGTCACGCACTTTGTAGATTCACAAGGTCGGTTTAGTCCAAACACTATAATTATTCTGTTATTATACTTCCATTGCACGCAGCACCAACACTGTTGGCGAAACAGTTAGGCACTGATGGAGTACTCTTAAAAGCATAAAGCCTATTTTTGTGATTATTATTATTATTCTACATACTTTTAAGGCCGACGAACAGTCGTGAGAATTTTGGAAAAGCATTTCCAGACAATGTAATAAAAGGTCTGTCTGTTCGCGATAAACTCACAAACTACTGCACCTATTTCCATGCTATTTTCACCAATAGTTAGAGAGGTTCTCGAAGAAGGTTTTAGTATATAATTTGTACAGTTTTTGTACACATTGGCCAAAATATAATGATATTAGTTAGATGAGTCGGAAAAAAATAAGCCGTCTGGGAGTTTTCAACGAAAACGATGCCTAAACCCTTTGAGATATGTATAACAAAATTATGTATGGTGGAATTGTGTATCTTATATAGGTCTACAGAACAGTCCGCGATGGCATATGTCTATCTCTCATGGGTAACAAACTATAATATAGTAGAAAAATAAACCAACCGTGCCGCCGCGCCGTCATGGCCAGTGGCCGCAGCGCAGCGGGAAACGCGGTGAGGGGGCACCGAGGTGCGGGAATAATTTTGAAAGACATATACGGAATATATACCCTTTCACGCTGAAACTACTGAACCGATTTAAATAAAATTTGGTACAGAGATAGTTTGAACCCTGGGAAGGACATAGGATACTTTTTATCTCGATAAACTGTAGCCCACGCCGGTGAAACCGCGGGGAACAGCTAGTAGGCTATATAACTGAGCGTGATCTTCGGTTAAGCCCAATAGATGTATGCTTATAGCCGTAAATCTATAGTCAATTTTGACTTTTATTTACGGTTTCACCTATCGCTACCTAACTTTATGTCGGAAGGGCTCGAGCGCTTCCGGCGAATCCAGGGGCTGGCGGGGGTGACGCCACATCCGCCGGAAGCTGCAGTCCACCCGCCGCCCTACCTACTGCCTCGCGATACCTACCCTGTGAAACTTCATAAAAACAACAAAGAATTTTGGTTTAAATTCCTTTAATTTTGTTTTCATAAAATAAAATGGACGTTTGTGAGGTAGAAAAATTTATAGGTAAGTATGTTTGTATATTTTTATGTACAACAAGATAAATGTACAATATGTACAGTCAACGACGAAAATAGGTTTTAATCGACGTAAAAATGTGGGAACATATTTCATAATGTTTTTTTACCCACGACGGAGACGGTGGAGACGGTAGATCTTGAAGTCTAATTTACGAAAAGGGTTAAGCTTAGCGCATTTTAGTATGAAGCTTGTTCTCCGGCCACTACTTTGTTTTTTTTTTAAGTTAATAAGTCGGCAAAGGAAAGACGTCAGGCACAAACTTCTAAATCGTCGAGGAACTGAGATGCTTAATTGATGTTGAAGCTTAGAACTTCCTCTTCCAGTATCTTAGTTTCGACACGTTTTAGAAGTGGTTGACTCAGTTTTTTTTGGTTCGTTTGTATATTTCCCATCGATCTATTGAACAGTCTGCATATTTCATACTAATAATATAAATGCGATAGTTTGTTTGAGTGTGTGTGTGAATGTTTGTTACCACGTGTCACCATAACTACTGAACCGATTTTGATGAAATTTGGAATATAGATAGGTAATATATAGGTAATATACCCTGGATTAATACATAGGCTTTTTATCCAGAAAAAAGGTTCCTGGGAGATAACGGGAAGAAGCGGGTGAAACCGCAGGGCGCAATTAGTGTGCCATAAATCAAAATGGCAGCTTGATACGCCATTTTATCAAATACTAGCTGTTCCCCGCGGTTTCACCCGCGTGGGCTACAGCTTTATGTATACAAAGTCTCAGCCCGATCGGTTTAAAATTGACAAAGTTTCATACAAACTTTCATCCCCTATTTTATCCCCTTGGGGGCAGAATTAATCAAAATCCTTTCTTGGCGAATGCTTACGTCATAACAACTACCTGCATGTCAAATTTCAGCCGAATCCGTCCAGTGGTTTGGGCTGTGCGATGATAGATCATGATGTCAGTCAGTCACCTGTGAGTTATATATACATATGTATTTAGATTGAATATTATGAAATGTTGAATTCATTGTCATCATCATCAGCCGGAAGAAGTCCACTGCTGAACAAAGGCCTCCCTTGAATGGCTATTAGCCATTTGCATCTATCGGCTCCCTGCGACTCTTACAATGTCGTCGGTCCATTCATTGTAATTGCCAATAATTATAACAAAGGTTATTTGTTGAATTTATCTATCTAATTTTTATAATCTAAAACACATTTCTAGAGTGTAAACACTACAAAAATAAAAATTCATCGATAGCCATTAGACCCCCGTTATTGCGCGACACAAGCGCTAATGCAATGGAGCGAGCATTGTGCGCGCCCGTCAGTGGTTCCGTGCCGATTTGTAGGACCCTAAAAAGGGTGTACGTTGCGAGCACGCTGCAAGTCACAAGAACTAAGCGTTAGAAATGTTTTTATAATTAATGGTTAAACGAACTTACCTTAAGTGATGTTCGACCATAATTATACTAAACGTTGCATTTATTCACTTGGTAGTCCTACTACCAAGTGAATAAATATCGAGAATGCAACGTCGAAGTGTAATCTATATTAGTTGCGCCCCGCGACCTTAAGTTGCCTATGTGTTAATCCAGGATATAAGTTATCTCCATTCTAAATTTCATCAAAATTGGTTTATTAGTTGCGGTGATGATTATCGGCGGATCATTAAACAAAACACATAACATGCTATTTAAATAAAAAAAGATCCAATTTTAGTTCTTGTGATGCATTAGCGCGAGCTTCCAAATAGTTGCTATGCGATGCAAATTCGCAGTTTTGTGTGGGGGCCCTTATATGACGCCCAAATAAAAAACTAAAATTGTTTTAAATTGACGTATCGCGCAAATTTTTGAAACTAGTCGGCTGTTTGATCTATAGACAAAATGTACTAATGACAACGTGTATGAAAAAGTTAAGCTTTAGTCATTTATTTCATACATTTTTAATTACAATACAATCGAGCGAATTAAATAAATTTAAGCTTTATTTGCGTAGCGCCGTCTGGTGAAAGCTAGGCCTTAGACATGGTTGAAAATACTATAGCTAATTAACACATTCGTTTAAACTTAAAATCTAGAAGGTAAAGATCGTACCGCCCACTTCTTTTCCCCTACTCCACACGTTTCGTACTCCCGAAGGAACCACAGCGAGCGATAAAAGCGTCATGCATAATGTAGACGCGTCCGAAATCGAAAAATTAAAAAGTGCCGCCATCTGCCGGGCGGCCGACGTAATTACCCGGCTGTTTTGACGGCCCGTCCTGCCGGATCACGAGCTCGCTAATTACGCGAACGGATCGTGTAACGCGAGCCTTATCCGAGTAATCGACTATGAATGATAATATGCGCTGCGGTTTTGTTAGGCGGTTGGGTGAAATGGACTCTGGAAATCACTGGAATATGAGACTTAATACTGACGTGTGATGACGTAGCGTCTGCCGCACAAATGTGAATAAATAGTGCTAGGTATATGCATGCGTTGAATCTTTTGTAGGAAAACACGTTTCTGACAATTGATTAAAAAGTTCAAGTTGTGAAATAGCCGTCCAGCAACGCTATTTGTGTGTTCTGACAAATTGAGAGCCAATGTCCAATCTAGGTGCAGCGTCGCACTATCTTGACAAGTGGCATGCATGAATGATGAAAATAAGTTAAAATAGCTAACGTAGTGATTATGATAATATTGAGGTCTCATCTCTGCCCGGCATCGTTGTAATGCCTTTTGATTATGATAAAGAATTTTGTTATATTTTTTAACATAAATGTATGTGAAACGTGATAACCGCTGGGCGTCCTACACTACGTTTGCCAAGTCGCGATTTTTACAACACGTCTAGGTTGTAGACATCGCGACTTGGCAAACGTAGTGTAGGAGGCTTGCAGTAGTTGGATGAAAAGAGCTGAAGACTGGGCTTAGTTGCGTATCTTGAATGAGGCTTATGTCCAGCAGTGGACTGACACAGCCTGGTGATGTTGATAATATGATAAGGGGCTGTCCATTAATCACGTGAGGTTCGAAAGGGGGGAGGGGTTCGGTAAAAATCACGAAATATCACAAGAGGGAGGGAGGGTATAGTAAGATATCATGTGTATTTAATTTTTCCCTCCTTTCTGTCTAGATATTTTTGTCATGGTCTTTAATTTTCTAGAATAAAATTTGATGATAGGTACTTTATACCTGTATTTAAAAATAATACCTAAAAAAAAGATTATTTGTAGGTACTAAAAATACTCGTGTTTTTTGGTGGGGGGTTTAAAAATGAAAAAAAAATCACGTGATTAATTAAACGAATTAAAAAAATCATAGTTGTTTCTTGTAACCAAAATAAACCAAACTATATAAAAAAAACTAGCGTAAAGTGCTATTTCCAATTATTTTATTCTATGCGTGATGAAGTGCTGAAATTGCCTTGAATGTAGACATAACAAACTTGAAGCCTAACTGACAAAACTTTAAAGTTAGATTCCTATGTTTCCTGACCAGGACATCATTAGGCTTGCCAATCGCGCTTAAGGCAATCCGTCAAGGTTTTCCTAGATGGTAGCGCGAAAAGGTAACCACCAGGAGTACTGAATGGACCAATTAAATAATTCAGTAATTCGCGGAGCCGCCGGCAGCGACGTAAACATGCGTGAGACGCGCGGCGAGGGCGGGCGGGCAGCGTGGTGGAGGGGCGAGGGCGTGGCTTGTGACGTCACAGTGTACCAGCTTCAGTCGGTCAACACCCGGCGCTTGCAGCGGTCGCGGCGACGCGTCGCCTTTTTTCTTCCCCGAAAGTACGATACAAATCGCCAAGATTTTCGACCGCCAGTACCACTCACCCTCCAAGGTGTTAAAGTTGGAGGACGACCCTTGGGGGTCATGTGCCATGTACTCCCCGGACAAGATGAAGTCCGGCGGAGGGCTGATGGCACCGCCCGGCTGCTTCCCGGGCCGGTACAGCCCCACGTACCGGAGCTCTGACCCGCGCCGGTGCGTGCCGAACCCTTCTGTGAGTACCCTGTCCGTTTACCACCTTGCTAAAGGAGCCTCGCTCGAATGCCCATACAGAAAAGACTCTAAACGTCAGAACAATTAACATTTGTCAATAAAACGTAGCATACATATCGGCAGAGAGTGAGGCTCTTTGCATGTGCCATTGTTTTGTTGTGAAATTACAGTTACACGGTCGTTATACTTTCTGTTAGGAATACTGACGTTTGCACTGTTTACGTGCAGGAATATATAAAAGGTTTCGGTACTAAGCTAGGTTAGGCAGGTTCACATGTTATTTCAAACACATCGGGAAACAAATGACTAGGTTTATTGGTCGCGTTCAATTTCTAGGTAATTTGTAGTTACTGCCTAGCGATTTGTTGTGCTTGCTATGCCGCAGCGATTGTATGATGGAGCTCCATGGGGTTGTTTGTTTATATTAGCGAAATTAATCATGAAGTCAACGTTGCATAGTTTTCAGTAATATACGTTACCTAAACGTAAACGAGTAAAGAACTTTGCCTATTAATCAAAATGTTGTAACTATTACAAAAAACAATTTTACAAATTAACAACAGAGATATACAAAACTAAGCAAAATAGACAAATTCGTTTTTGTTTTGTGTGTTATTGTTACGGTACATATTTAACTTATATAAATAAAAACACTAAACCAAACACTAAAAAAAAAAACAATCTAACTATGTATTACCAAATTTTATTTTTAAGTGTTTTTAAATACACATATTTGTCAGGAAAATATTGGTTAAATCAACAGTAATTAATTATTTTTCATCAAGTTCATTATATATTTTTTTTACTATTCGTTTGAATTATGTACTTCTTTAGGATAAACATTCTAATATCACGTCTCGGGTGTCATTTATTAAAAATAAAATGACTTTGTATTCTGGCGTTTCCCAGATAACACGAAATAAAAACACTCGATGTGTATAATATCAAGCAATAAATCAAAATAAATTTATAAAATGTATTAATAAAATAAAAAGAGTGATTATAAAGAAAAATATCTGCATAAATCTAAAATAATAAAAAAAACCTTACATTATATCTATGAATAATTATGTTTAATTATCATACCTTTCATTTTATACACACGCGGCTTTATGAAATATAATTGACGGTGCTTAATAGAAATTATAGGTGTATAAAGTTAAAACACCGCCCGGCGGTGTTAGCGTATCTTTTTCCACGGTCGCTGTGAATGCGAACAATGTAACGATGGGAAATCAGCAACATCAATGTTCGTTAAAAAGTTTTTATTGAGCTCGGTGAGTTTATTCCGTACCGCTGTGATTATGGAATTAATTACTGATGTTATAGATTATTGAAATAATACGACGCGCCACTCAATACAATCATATTAAGATAAAATGTTTATGTTAACACTTAAATTTAAAATAATAATGGGAAAGTTTATTATACCGGGCTTAAAATTAATGTGTTAGTTTAAAATTGAAAGCCTGACAGTCAATTATTTCACGGTGTGCAGAAATTATTACGGCCTCAAAGAGCCGTCGGAAAATTGGTATCGGCCGGCGGGGCTTATCTCTTCACAGCTGTCGAATGCCTTTCATATATTGAAAATTTGAAATTGCTTTACGGTTTATTAGTTTTGTTTTTAATTACTTACGTGCAGGACAGTTTTTTTCTGTTTTTTTTTTTAAACGTACTGTCGATTTTTATTGATTACAAAAAATAACTTGACTGGTAGGAGCGGAAGACTAAAAGTACACACCTGAATAATCTTATATTTTTTCTAAGGTTGGTTGTGCCCGAGCCCGCAGCCGGCGGCATTCAACATTTTAGTTTTTATTTATTTTAGTGATTTTAAATGATTGTTACACTAGTAATATAATAAACAAACAAGAAAATTAAAATAAAATTAGTAACAAACAAGATAAGTAGCAGGAAAAGTGTTCAAAAATTATTTATAAACTCTTAAACCTTTTTATACAAGTTAATAGGAAAAATGTGGTAAAAACCTAATATAGGCGGACTTAGTTCGGAACGAAATTACATTCTTAAACCCCATTTAGATATCGTTTGTATCGAGGGCGCCGGCTGCGGGCTACGACCGCGTAGCGCTACACAAAGCTACGGCGATTATTGCCGACGGCTCGCGGCCGTCGGGGCGGCGTAGCTCGTAGCAAGGACGTAGCATTGTCTACGGCCGTCAAATATATAGTACAATAAATTAATATAGTAGATAGCATATGTACATACATATCGTAATTAAAAATAGAGAATAATAGTGCGTGTTGGTCACAGTAATATAGTGTTTTGTTTAATACTCTTACAGTTGTGACATTCAAAATGTATAACTTTTAATAGCGCTACGTTTTAGATGATACCTACAGCACGTATTAATTCAGTTCTATGAATAAACGACCAACTTCCAACTTATGTGGACTACTTTCATTTATTGGTTTTATAACTACCACTTTTGTACAGTATGGTTTGCATTAAACAAATTTGATTCTGAATCTAAACAAATTCAAGTCATAATTATGTAATCAAATGAATCAGTTAAAACTTCACTGCAGTATATAATAAAAAACAATTAAGTGATATTTTTAATTATTTCAAAAAGTAAATATGTACAATCTAGACGCTTTAGCTTATTAAATTTTCTTTTCACAAAGGGCTCATTGTTTTAATGTTTTGTATTTTGACATTACTTTCTAATCGTAATTTTTGTTTAATATTTTTAACACGCGTGTGTTCAAAATATTAAACAAAAATATTCATGTGAGTCCGGGAATAATTTGGGCGCGTTGTATTTTGCTAAAAACTATGCAGTTGACAGATGAACTTAATTGGCAAATTACTAAATTTCCATTTTCAGTTTCAGGAGGCACCTGATCACCCGCCTATATTATTCACAAAATTATTTTAATTATTTCATGTTAAATAAAACTATCAATCTGCCCAGCGGCTTCGTCTGCGTGGAAGTTACATTTTCCGATGTTAAATATTTTTGCGTTATATCTTCAACACCCTATTTCACCCCCGTTTAGGTTGTGATTCCGAAAAACTCTTTACAAAATAAGGTAGTCTCTAAATTTCAAGTTTCTAGAATAGGTTCTGCATGAATTCAGTCAGTCAGTCAACAAATCAGGTCAAGCTCTAGAATTAGGTTTTGGAACGGGATAGCCATGGTTAACCATGGGTGGTGATGGTTTGGGTGGTTGGTTGGTTGATTGACCATGGTAGTTTAACAGTAGGTATATTAATTAGGTCAAGCTCTTTTTAATATACCTGGGCTATAGTTGCGGTGTCTAGAATCTCATTTTGGGATAAAAAAAAACAGTTTATGCGTTAATCCTGGGTATAACCAATATCCACTTACGTATATACTTCACTCGAATTTGTTGAGACATTTTAACGTGAAGAAGTGATAAACTTACACTCCCATACTCACTTACAAACTTTTGCATTAAATTTTTTAATATTTTCATGATGGTGTGAAAGATAGATGGAACAGGTTGGTTGTGAGCTGCTTGAATTCAAATTTTCCGTGCAAAAATTTGACAATAAGATTAAATGTACCGAAATTTGGTAAGACATTTAACTAAAGGACGTTTATAAAACCGACCCTGAATGTATTGTATTTTTCCGTGTTACGTTTGTTTATCAAAACTACAAAATGACACAAAACAATATACTAAATGCGATATGGAACGGAACACATTGATGTAGTTTTTCCAACCTATAGAGTTCAGTGTGTGGTCGATGTTTACACTCGGTCTGGAAACTAGCTATCAAACCGGAACAGCAATAGGTGCTTGACGGCCGATTCATAACTCGAGGATAATAGCTAGCCAGGCGAGTGCTAGAAAATGCTCTGTCATCAAGGAAACTATATGGACAGACCGATTACTTCAACTAGTTAGCAGGTAACTTATTGTTTCTTACGTGTCACGTACGTAGTGAATAAACGACCACGAGGGGGAACCTTTTAAATTTTTAAATAATCGGGTAACAGTAAACATTAATTTTATAATATCGAAATACACACAACAAAGCTTAATGACGTCAAACCCTTTCCTTTGGGTGCAACCCTTAAATTTATTATGATTACAAAAATTTCCAGCATATGGCCCCCGGCTCTCTTTCATACGTCATATATTTTCGGTATGATACAATTAAATAATAGAACAATTTTCACATCTTACATGGTAGCATTTGAACACAATTCATAGTGGTACCACTCTACACCAGGTTTGGGAAGTCAAATACACTACAACTGAGTTACGATCAGTTCAAAGAAATAGGTAACAAGGTTTATTACTCCATGTTTACTGTAAGTTCACATAATATGGCGAAACAATTGACCAATTTACGTTAAATAGATACCTACAATGACGTATAAACTGTCTAGACATTTTGAACTGAATTTATACTTGAAATAATGTGATGTGTTGTTTGGTAGTTATCATTACAATCGTGTGCTGTCTTTACTCGTATATTCTCATATGTTGTAAATGAAGATGATGTTATGAATGTCTTAGTCAAGAGCACACATGAGTACTGAGTAGGTTGATGAGCAAGTGTTGTGAATCCCTGATTCACATTTTTTCTGATACCCTTGATACGATACGGCGTTACGTGCTTTAAAAAAACTTTGTATCGCAAAAGTTAGCAACTGAGGTAATCAGTGTATAAAAAAGTTAGGTACTAATTACATATCATCCATTTTAGTTTTTACAAGTTGTCCGAACTCT
Organism: Opisthograptis luteolata; assembly: GCA_931315375.2. Taxonomy (NCBI): domain Eukaryota; kingdom Metazoa; phylum Arthropoda; class Insecta; order Lepidoptera; family Geometridae; genus Opisthograptis; species Opisthograptis luteolata. The sequence goes on from OV928033.1 coordinate 12,033,661, forward strand.
TATTAGAAGAAATGAGTGATGAAAGAGCTAGTCAACGAATTAGGGTTTCTACACAACACTGCGAATTCGCATCGCATCGCAAATATCTGCGAGCTCGCACGAATGCACCACAAGAACTTCCGATCTGATTCGCATCTCATCGCAGTTTTGTGTGGAAGCCTTTAATTAGGCTATTCAACGAGGTTACAACGACAGCATTTTGGACACTCAACCTGGAGAAGGCGACCTAAATGCTGTTTAATTTGTAATTTGTTCGACGCCAGCGACAGCTCCGCGTCAAGTCGCTGCGACAAGACGCCAGATGCAAACGGCAATGCTGGGTCTTGTTGCAGTGTTACCAATGCTACGGCAATTGACGTGTTCTACGGTTTTCAGGCCAAACAATCACAAAAAACACGGCCTACGGCTGCAACCCTGTGGCCGTAGCAGATTCTACGGCTTTTCGCAAATTCTGCGGTAATTAATTAATTTATCGGTAGGCTCAATGGAACTGAAAATTAAAGACAAGAAAAACTATTTACTGAATAAGAACGTAGAAAGAAGAGTTTATAAAAACATTCGAGATTTGTACTGGGAATAATACGTTGAAATACAATTTAAAGCTGTGACAAATTAATTATAAAAAGTTACTTTTTTCTTCAAAAAAATAGAGAAAATTTGCATACATTAGCCAAATGGCGCTATTTTAAGGTTCTTCCATTTTTTAAGCAGTGACACGCCACCATGTCCGCCGTTAGTCTTTTTCCATATAAATACTGCTTTTTTATCTATCGTACACGGTCACCTAAAATTTTCAATGGCAACACTGCGTCGATTAGACGCTGCCACAAGTCGCCTAGTTTCCAATGGCCCTTAAAGATATTGTTCATAGTAGGTTGGTGGTAAAACTCAATTTAATTTTAACATTGAACCCAAATTGAATGCAATTTCTCCTGCCTCGATCGCGCCTTACCACGACGATTGACTGAATTAATTTGGTTCGATGCCGTATTTATTCGTCCCGAAATATTCAGCCAAACAACGATTTCTATTTCACAGTGCATTGTAAACTTTTGTTTCTATTTTGTTACAAAACGATTCTACAGGTGATTCTATTTGCGTCACATGCATCTAGGTCATGATTTATATAATATTATTTTTCTGAGGGAAGAGATTTCCAACCGTATAATGCTGATGATGACGATTGACCGCCTCTCTATGTAGCGGCATAATGCGGACAGCATTTTTGAAACGTTGCTGGAGATCAAAAATCGTTTGAATTATCTTTCTTTCTTTTGCTTTCTGGTTTTTCTTTCCTATGGTAAATTTCTGTCAATGGACAAATATAATATAGTATAAGGACATAGAGACATATAAGGGCATTTTGCACACCACCTACTCCAATCACAGTGGTTTAAGCGATCTGAAATTACAGATCACAGAATAGTCAATCATACACATTTATTTATCAGTATAAGTGAAAAAATGTAGCAGCTTTTGCCGGTACGAGTTTATGCGGGTTCAAGACTACATTGAGCTGAGTACCATGCTTGCTATGGCTTAAGCAAGGTTATTTAGATGGGAAAATATACTAGAATTAAAAAAGTGTGTTGGTTTTAGGGTTCCGTACAAATGATGATGGATGTTAAACGGAACTCTTATTTGATCCCTCTCGTTGCTGTCCGTCGGTCTGTTACAGCGTATTTTCTGGATGAAAGAATCCAAATTCGGTACATTTATATTAAATTCAGTTTTCAAAGGCAGATCAGTTGTTCCAGTGACTAGAAGTTTTAGAGATTACCCCTCACAAACATACATAGCATCTTTATCTTTCTTATTATTAGTGTTAACGGATATCGCGCCACCATAACCTTATTACAAAAGGTTTAATGTTTACCTTATAACTGGATACTCATCAATGCATTACTAATCTTTAAAACATAGTGGTGTAATCGTATTTACAGTCATTAGCATGATTTTTCTTCTTTAGAGGTTTAAGAAATACCTAAATCTTCTATTTGAAAATTTGAGCCATTTCTTTTCAACAAAATCTCACTAAATATTCTGACAATTTGAACAAAAAAAAAACACATTAAACAATAATCTGGTTGCACATAAATTAAATATATCTAACAAATAAGAATAAGACGTGCACCGCTCACGGAGGCTTAACAAATAAAACGGTATACCGAGGCTTCTAATATATAGAAACAAATCTTCCGTGTCGGTTCCCGGTTTTATTGCATTTTGGCAGTGTATCGTTGTCCCGCTTCAGCTTTTGTTTTCGGAGGTGGGAGAGAGAAGGACATGTAATAGCGCCAGTTGCTATTTTATTTTATTCATGCGCAGCTGGGAACGCGAGATGGACAGATGCCGAATTTCGTGGGTGCGACAAGAAGGCAGCACGCTTCCCAAGGCCGTCTGCAACTGAAACGCATGGGGTTAGCTAAAGGCCGACGATTGTTATCCAACTTATATTATAGTGAAATCTACGATCATAAAGGAGAATGATAATATGAAAAGGAGAGTACCGATATGTTTGTTAATTTATTGTAATGTTTATGACAGAGCGCGGAAAAAAGGAAGAAAATAATAAGAAAATTTAGTTTAAAAATATTCGACACTTTTATAGATGTGTTTACCTATTAAAAGTCCGTGACTATAAACGTTATAGCAGGTACTCTGCGGTAAGTATTTGTAAGTGATGTAACTAATTTTTTTAAAACGAGAATCGGAATTTTTTCGTTTTTGATCTTCGCGATGTTACCTCGCACGTTATACTAGCACTGATCTTTCACTGTCTGCACTGTCTTTCAGATAGAAAAAAGTACCTTATGGGTTACTACATCTACACCTCATTAAATTTCTATGGCGTGATCCAAGCAAGCAAATAAAATAAACAACAAACCACCGAAACGTTTACAACCTTAACTTTATATATATTATGTATGTAAAAACTAAGAATTTACTTTCACCTGTTTCTTTTCGATTTCACGAGCAAGAATAGCAAGTCTTTGACTTGTATTCCTGACCTTTACAAAAGCTAAGAATACCTTTCCACTCTTCACTTCTTGCCTGTAGTAGAATACAATTGTGATAGTTTAGGAGTAAAATAATTTATCGAATCGCTCCACTGTTTAAAATTTACCTTCTTCTTCCGGAATATTATATTATAAACATACAAAAAACAAACTACAGCTCCTGGTAGTGAAAGTGTTAGTGCTCCTAGAACATAAATAAGGTCAATAATCTTTTAAAAACATATCCAGTCTAGTAAGTCTACGATCTATTTATAAAGGTAAGAAGTAAAGGTATTTTTATAAACATTTAATGATTCATAACGTTTATTTGCATGCTTCTTAAAAGGGAATTGTGTTTGGAAAGTTTGCGTTAACAATAAATAAATGATTTCATACCTTCTTTATTCTCCAAAGACAATGTCACGGCAAATGTAATAACAAAATAGCACTAATGTACGTTGGTCAAGTTCTTAATCAGTATTTTTAAAGTTGGGGGGGTCATTTTGACGGCAATAAATTTGCAGTTGCACGCACAATCTCGGTACAGGCACAAGGAAAAATTGTATATCCAAAATAATGTAAAAGAGCTTACATCAATTGAATAACTAATTTCAAACCAAAATACTCCATATATTAAACAATTTAAAAAAGAAGACTGTCTGTATACTAAACACTTAAGTTAAAGAGTGATGTATGTCACGTTACTTAGTAGCGCTCCAGCAATGCAACAGTTTTTACTCACACCCATTCATTTAGTGCAAGTACAGTTAGTTACGGTTAAAAAGCTGTTCTTGTTGACAAATAAAAAGCTATTCTTAAATCACGGTGTACACTGACTAACCCGCTGGCCAGCGCTCAATTAGGAGCACGAGCACCGAGCTAACTGATGTAGCGCGCCATCCGTCATCGTTAACTTATGCTATACATAACTAACATAACACATACATAACGTCATAATGAACATTGCATATTGTGTCATGTAGGTTTAGGTTAAAAAACATATTTTTTTCTCAAAAAAGACAATCTTGCCACTTACATGAGATCATATTTATTCTTAAAATTATTAGTATGTTGGAATGCTGCTTAATGAGCAAACAGAAAATGTTCAATATTGTCCCAAAAAATATTCAGACACGGCGCAACAAAAAACATCTCTATTTTCACATAATAATTATTACTGTGTTTTAATTTGACATTCTTACAATTGTTGAAATCAGTGGCTATATAGTTTTTTTTTGTACAGATATAATCTAGAGCCTGAGAAAGGACATATGCCTCTTTTTATCGCGATAATGTGTAGCCCACGCGAGAGAAACCGCGGAGAACCGTTAGTTACCAATAATTGAAAAAGTTAACCGACAATACAAGAATAGTCGATAAATACTAAATCTGCTTTCTTCTATGGGGTTTTAATATGAACTCAAGATCCGTTGCAGCACTTCAACTATAATTTATACTAGCTGTTTCCTGTGGTTTCAACCGCGTGGCTCTTAGAATATAACCAAATTTCATATAAATCGGTTCAGTAGTTTAGGCGTGAAAGCGTGACAGTCGAATAGACAGACAGAGTTACTTTCGCATTTTTAATATTAGGGATTTGCCTATACGTGCAAAGCCGGGGCGGGTCACTAGTATTAAGTAAAATAAAGCTGAGGGCATCCATTTACGTAATAGCCTGCCCATCATAGTAGTTCAATGCGATTAGTTAATACCAGGTTATCAAACGGAGAGTCGCATATAGCTCGCACCGGATCCGGATCTACCGAATATTAATTATGAATGGATCCACATTTGGCCATCATGTCGGTGTATGTAATGGACTAATCGCCTGACAATGAGCAGATACCTTTAAGGTTATATTTTGCCTACTCAGTTAATATTAATTTTTTCATCCATCTATTATAAGGGTCTGTACATACAATACATTTTTAAAGTTATAGTTTTTTTTATTTTTTTACTATTTACAGTGTGGCGTTTGACCACAAGTCACCTGATGTTAAGTGACCATGTGGTCGAAGATGGCACCACGCTACACCTGGATTGGGAACTGGCTCTCAAGTAAGGCTGCCGGAACACACCGATAGGTGCTTGGCGTCAGATTCTTAACAAGAGGGTGATAGCTAGCCAGGCGAGTACTAGAAAATATCATACCACCAAGCTATGGTTTCATCACGATGTTTGCCTTCACTGAAAGCTCAAGCTCATTGTAGGATTAGAACCAGGGGCGTAGCTACCGCCGTATCTGCCGTATCAATTATACGGGGCCCCCAAGCCACGGGGGCCCCCGACGTGTGTAAGCAAAAATTAACAAAAACTTCCCAAATTTTTGTTAATTTCAGAAATGACAAAAGTCAAAAAAGCAAGTTCTTTTTTTCCCGCGTAAAGCGTGCGTTTAAGAGTTGGCAACACTCTACATCGGTTATAGCGGGCTGTGGGATTTCGCCGTTTGTAATTTACTTCAACGGGGGAGAATCCCAAAATAATCGATGTACATACCATGATAAACCATAGAGAGCAGTGTTTATTGACGCGTTTTATTTAATAGGGATGTTAAGCATTTTTCGGAATTGCTTTTATTTTAAAGATTGACTCTTGTTTACGATAAAACAAATATTTTATTTAAAATTATTAGTGTTTTCGATGAGAAAATATACAAAATTAGAGTAATTATGAATTTTTCCGCCAAAACACTAACAACTGTCACGTGACTGACATGACGTCACTGACCGAAAAACACGATGGTCGCGATTCGTAACCATACCACCGCGCCGACCCCCGACGCCGACCCCCGACACCGACGCGCGGGCAACCATCGAAGCACAAATAGCCTGAGTGGTTAGTGACGTAAAAAGCTCTTTTTGGTGTTTGCAGTCACGTGACAAAAGATTATAAATATAGCATTTAAAATCATTTTTATTTAAATTATTAAGTTATATTTAAATACAAAAATATGTTTTTCGATATCCTAATAATACAAACTAACATAAAAGTAAGATTAAATATTATTTTGTAATTAGTGTTAACATCCCTATTGTACATTACATTGTAATACAATCTGGTTTAGTAGTAGGTATTAGGCTCCAAACAAATTTTTATACGGGGCCCCATCAAGGCACGCTACGCCCCTGATTAGAACCCACGTCCTACGAATCGCAAGCCGACGTCACTACCACTGAGCCATCATCGCTATAAATGATAATGATGAGGCAAGACTAAAAGCAATAATAGTTCAGTGGTGTAAACGTCGGCAATAGTTGACCAATAGCTCATACGAAAGATGGTGAAAATGTCAGCTTGCGACCCCAAAGTCATGGGTTCTCATCCTGCAAAGACATGGAGCTTAGTAAAAAACAAAATAGCGATGAAACCATAGCTTGGTGGTGGAGCATTTTGAAGTGCTCGCCTGGCTAATAACTACTCATACCACATTCAAGTTGACAACTTGATGCCAAGCATTTAGCGGTGTGTTACAGCCGCACGCACATAAGAGCTAATTTCCAATTCAGGCGTAGCATGGCGTCATCTTTGTACCCTGTAAGTAATATTAAAAAGGTAAACATTGTAATCGATATAGAGGTTTCAAACCTGTGTTATGTAAAGACAAAATTAATCGAACGTATCGGACAAACTCGAAATCAATGCAGGCTCGGAGTCGTTAATATAAGTACCCGAAGAGTTTGTTATACCTGTAATCCACGCGGGTCGAGCTGTGGCCAGCGACTAAAACTGGTATTCCCAATAAAATTGATGATGACCAGTAAAGATGCGATACCACGTGGGTACCATTATAGTATAAGGTCAATTATGATAATTTGTGACAGTCACAAAATGAAGTATGTAATATACAATGTTCATTTTTGGTAAGTAAAAACCAAAGTTCTTCGAAGATCAGTTGTCGTTAACGCCACTTTTAATCGATATTAAGTCAACGCGTATATATTTTTTCTATAGCAAATATGACGTCAATGCCAAAAAAGTAACATCCGTTTGTCGAATTTCCGAGTTGGAAAGCAAGAGAATCAAAAGTAGTCTTTATAATTCCTATAATTGTCCACTTTGTCTCTCTATGTTACTGGCATTATGACATATCCCATTGACTCGTTGTGTTCGATTAAAGGCCTTATCAACCTCTAGTCTAGAAGTCAAAATTGCACATTCGGCCACTCACTTTAATGCAATAATGACTAGAGCGGAGCCACATGGACGGACGAGGATACCGAGCTATTGTACGTTGGTATGTACTTAGCAGATATACATACGTCTGGTGACCTGTCATGATTTGGGGATCACTGCTTATTCAACCCGGGACTAGTTCCACTGACAGAGAAAGCGGTGGAAAGAAAATTTTAAACAGAAAGGGACAGTAGTCGTGGCCAATAAGTCCATGTTAATGTTTAAATTAGCGATGGTGGCTGAACGGTTAGGCGTGCGACTTACAAGACGCCGACACCGAGTTCGAATCCTCTCGGCCCCGCATCTATGACTTAAGGCGCAGGTTTCCAAAAATGGGGTTATTTAAAGCTATCTTTCTGTGTAATTCTGGTCTAAAAAAAATCTAATAAAAATATATGTTAATCTACTTGATATATAGCAGGACACCTTCAGGCCGAAAAATGCAAAAAATGTATTTATATATTGAAAACAAATGTGCAAAGTCCCCATTTCCTAAAAGTTTAATACTACTTTACTCCTAAACTATATATGTAACAAAGACTTGTTATAACCATCAGCTTATAAAAAAATATAATACCCAGGACACCTTCAGGCCATTTTTTGAAAATACTGCTTTAATTATTTTTTGCGAATTTTTTACGTATTTCATACTCGCAAATCGGCACGTACACCCCTCATTCGCCCATAAAGTTAGTGCGGGACGAGCCGCCGTGCTGAACGGACCTGTGCCACTTTTCTCCGCATATTTTTGTTTCTGAAAGTCGTACGATGAACTACCTATAGGCTATGAGTGCATAGTGCCGCGGCGAGTTAATTGCCTACTCTTGCGGTGATGCATAGGGTTGTCACTTTTATTTTTAGTTAAATACTAGCTGACCCGGCGAACTTCTTTCCGCATAAGAGGCAATAAATGAGCAGATTTAGGATTTTAAAATTAATTAACGTTAGTAATAAATAAACTCGCATAAAACAAAAACATCTTCAATTCACAACTTCAATAACAACCATAGACAACATTACGTTTAGCTGTCAGTTGTGTTTTGTTACACCATGTCAGTTGCATTTTGGTATACCATTTACAACAAATGAATGATTAATTTTATTATTTATGAGTATCATATTTTATCTTATTCCGGACGAAGACAAATGCAAAAAATCAAAGATTATAAAAATCGGTCCAGCCGTTATCGACTTATACCTAAGTGTTGTAACTAACATGCCTTTTTTATAGATTATATTATCTGTGTATTATGACAGCGCAAGGTGTTTAATCATGTAATTTATTAAAATGTTTTACCAATTTATAAATGGGTTGCGTATTAAAGACATTTTAATAATTATAAATTAATAAATACGATTTATTATAAACTATACAAATGAAATAGTCAGTGAGAGCAGCAAATCCGAGCGAGCGAGCAGTGTAGTACATAAATGCGCGCGATCAAACGCGTGGCACAGCCCTACTGAGTCCCAGGCCGGTCCCTGCGTACACGGCGCTCGCTACTCACTCACGCGCACATTCAAATGGCGCGGCAGTGACTACTAGCCGTGCCCCGCGGCTTCGCCCGCGTGGGAATTGATGTGTTGTACAAACTTTAGAACGCCATTGCACAACCTCTAGGGGTTTTCTTAAATATAAAAAATACGTATTTAATTATTTACTTTATAGTTTATTTGTACCTACTTTTAAGAAAATCCACATAAGGAATAAAAAATAGCCATACAAACTTTAAAACTCTATGGCACACCCCGTAGAAGTAATACATATCAAAAAATAAAAAATGCGTTTTCAATGATTTACTTTAAGGTTTATTTGTACCTATTTTTGAGTCAATCGAACCAAGGAATGACATTTTTCATACAAACTTATCTACCTTATTTAACCCCTTTCAGAGTTGACTTTTCAAAATTAGATTAGCTTAATATGTGTTAGTCCAATACCTAAACTGTCTACATTCTAAATTTCATCAGTCAAATTCGGTTCAGTAGTTACGTGGTAACAAACATTCACACACACACAAACTTTCGCATTTATAATATTATAGTAGGATGTTGCTACTGTGTATATATGTAGATACGGCGGGCTCGATTAGTAGAGGTACCGCGCCGCGCCGCATGGCGAGAGCGTCGCTTCGGGCGCGTTGGCCGCAGATCGCGTAATTTTGGTGAGGGGATGCGCGGAGTGCGCGGAGCAGTTTCACTTGATCAAGCAAGGTCAACGACGTTATGGAGGCTCTTAATAAGTTATGTGCGGATTTGCCATCGCTCAAAACGGTGAAGGAAAACATAGTGAGGAAACCGGCATGTCCAAGAACTGCAACATTCAAGGGCATGCGACATCTACCAACCCGCACTGGGCCAGCGTGGCAGATTACAGCCCATACTCTCTCTCTAAGAGAAGGTCAGAGTCCCAGCAGTGGGAACGTGAAAGGCTGATAATGATGAGGATGAATGTTAAATTGAGTGTCGAGCCCACAGTTTCACCCGCGAGGGCTACTACTGCGTTTGTTGAAATAAAGCAATCCTATGTCCCAGGTTTCATATAAAAATCTCATAAAAACACTGAGTTTTTCTTCAACTTGAAATTTTGTAGGCAACATATCCTAAAAAACTTATTTGGACTGCTAGGAACATGTGTATGTTCCGGCAGCCTCACTTGAGAGCCAGTTCCCATTCCAGGTGCAGCTACACCACATCGTTACTTTAACATCGGGCGACTTGTGGTCAAACGCTACCTTGTAAGAAGGAAAAACCCAAAAAGAAAATGGATGGATGGATGGATGGATGAACGGATGGATGTTTGTTACTCTTTCACACAAAAACTACTGAACGGATCTGAATGAAATTAGGAATGGAGATAGCGTATACCCTGGATTAACACGGCTATTTTTTATCCCGTATAAAAGTTCTTGCGGGATAACGGGAAGGCGTCGTCGGTGAAACCGTGGGGTGCAACTAGTTATTAATACTATAAGTATTCCATTTCCGCTGTAACTGTGGCCACCCACGCATTAGTGATTCCCAGTGAGATGTCCTCTCTGGCTGCTGCTGGGCCGTCCGGCGGGCTTAGCCTTTTGAACTGGCCTTGCGACAACTGATTATGCTGGCAGCCAGTGCTTATTTCGGGGCCACAATAAACGACCCATAATAATAATCTGTGGAATAAAATATGTATTAAATTAAATATGTATTAGGTTTCCGAAAAACTTATTTTATTCAAACGAACCCTTGTTGCTGCAGCAATGCCTTTCATCTTATAGAAACCTACAGATACATGTTTCAGGTATGAAACTTCGGCATGCGAGTTCGCCTCGCACTTGGGTCTTTTTTATTATAATTTAGATACATTATTTTTTGGCATTAACAATTATTGTGTAGAGTTTTTAGACGGCAATAGATGCAGTTTTTACATAAAGTCCATACATGAACATCCTAGGATACACCAGATTTGCTTGGCGTGGAGTAAGTAAGTTTTGCGGAGCGGGAACAAAGCAGCGAGGGCAGTAGCGCACCGCAGCGCACGGGCGGGCGCGGCGCGGCGCACGCCCCGTCAACTTTTGTGCTAAAGCGCACTTACCAAAACCTGTTAACTTCCAAGATGTTGGGATTTTAATAAATGAACGCTCGTCGTCGCCACTTGCAAAACTTGAAATTAACTTGGTGCCCACGGGACCTGTACCGAGCTGCTATGAATACCGCGCCATTGCTGCACACCTATTGTTCAGCCATCGAGGTGCCCTAAGCACCAATTCGAGAGTTACCTAGCTAGCGTTTGTTACAACTAAGATGTCTTACTGACTAAATTAACGACGGTGAAACACGTTTTGAATATTTAATTATTATCTAATGTGTTAATGAATGGTGTGTCGACGGGAAACTGACTAGCTTTTAATGTATTTATTTTGTAGACAGGTATGTTATCGTCAAGTCAAATAAAAATCACTTTATTTTTTATTCATCAACAAAAGCTACATATAATTATAGAGTCGTGGAGCTGCAAGCAGCCTACGTGTATTATTTTTGCTGAGGTAGATTAAATAACTTATTAAGTTAGATAAAGGTAAAGAGTTTCACCATCAGTTGGATATCTATATCTTTATATTTATAAAAGAAAGTCGTGTTAGTTACACTACTTATAACTCAAGAACGGCTGAACCGATTTGGCTGAAAAATTGGTGGGGAGGTAGCTTAGGACCAGGAAACGGACATAGGATACTTTTTATCCCGGAAAAGGTTCCTATGGGATAACGGGAAGACGCGGGTGAAACCGCATGGCGCAGCTAGTACCTATATACAAAAGAAAGTCGTGTTAGTTACACTATTTATAACTTAAGAACGGCTGAACCGATTTGGCTGAAAATTAGTGGGGAGGTAGCTTAGGACTAGAAGACAGACATAAAACTTTTTATCCCAGAAAAGGTTCCTGCGGGATAACGGGAAGACGCGGGTGAAACCGCGGGACGCAGCTAGTTATAAAATCCAAGCATAAGAGGGTAGCAGCGCTGCGTTCACATAATTATTACGTGAACCCGGCATATGCTGAAATTACCCCTATAGCCTTATAATTAAAATATGTAATAGATACTGTGCGTATTGCAATGCATTTTCTGTACTGTAACTAACAATTAAATAAATCGTTGTTGCGGGGCGAGGTGGCATTCAAATTCAGCATCGGGAATTTGTAACGTTACATTACCGTCCAACCACCACCGATCTAAATACGCATGCAGCCGGCAATTATTTGAAGAACCTGTACCTGAGTCAGAATACCTACAGCTGCCTCAAAAGGGACTTTCCTGAACATCTCTATTCTATATCTATATAATTATAGGAGTAAGAATCAAAGTCCTGACTGGCTGATATCAACAACCAGCGGTTTATGGTTGTAGAGACTTGAAATTTGGAGGGTATGTTTGTGTTTATGCATAGGGGTGTAAAAAGAAAGGACTATTTGAAATTCAACCCCTAAGGGGTTAAAAATGGGAAACTGTAGACCACGCGGGTGAAACCGCAGGGAATAGCTAGTGGTATGTATATATAATATTTTGCATACAGCATCATTATGTTTGTTGCCCCTTCTATATGACATGGTTCAGACTACTATAGCGACCGCTGCCCACATATCGATGTGTCCAAACAGTACCACTTCAGAGCCAGTTCCCAATACAAGTGTAGCGTGGCAGCAACATTGACAACAACCCCACACACACACACACACACCCACACACACACACACACACACACCCACACATACACACATCCACACACACACAACTGTACTCTCCGCATATAAAAACTTTTGTTTTTTTTTTTGTTTTCTAATATTATATACTACTTTATTTATCTTTTCTCATTCTCATATGTACATCTCTAAATTTAACTTTCATTTATATTTTTTTTTTGTTTTTATTATTAGTATTCGTTTTGTAAAATTTGATATATATTATTTAAAATTTGATTGATTTGATATATATATTATGTTTATGTACATGTAATTATTAGGTTTGACATAATTATTTAGTCATATGATGGAAGAAGCCTTGGCTCCTGAAATACAGTTTTTAACTAGTTCAGGAGTCCATGGACTCATTTATAATTGTATCCCACTTTTATGTCAATAAATGAATATTTGATTTGATTTGATTTGAACATCGTCACTTAACATCAGGTGACTTGTAGTCAAACGCTACATTGCAGGAAGAAAAAGAAAAGTTATTTTCTCACGAAAACTCAGATGTAACCTAAATTAATGCTCAAAAAAAACATAAATATAGATCTTTTCAATTCGCAGTTCCGGTTGACGATGCTTAAATTAACACGAAATCATTACGAAGGAAAAGTTTACGAAGAAAAATACTTGCTACCTCAATAACTCACTGAATCAGTGCAGATCGGCGCATATCATATCATCGTATAACACGTTACGGAATGTTTATATGAGTTATCATTTTTATGAGTTTCTCTGCGGGACCTCGTAACGTTGACGGCTTGTTCATGGACTCACTCAATCGGAAGAGATGATAATGTGTATCGGGAATTCAGTTTCAATATCACTGATCATATTCGATAATGTAATACATAAATATCTTGATGTCACTTTGTATTTATCAGTTTTTATTGCGCTGCCGCTGTGGCTATTTGGCAACTGCTATACTTTTTTGAATATAGGAATATTTGAAAACATTTGTTGTAATTATAATGCAATTTTAAATGGGTGGTTATGTAGAAAAGTATTTCAATGAAAAATATATACTAAAGAGACATACTTAAACAAAAATTAAATTTGTCATAAAAACATATCTCATGGAGTGCGACCAGGCAGCTTTATGTGAATGTACGTAATTAAAATAAAAACAGTATTCGTCTCGACTAAAGAATCTCTTTTTCTCACCAGTTAAAAATAACAATTGTACGAGATATTCATTGATCGAAACCCACATCAACATCGTAAGCGTTTACCTTTCCTAACAAAAAAAAAACACTTTTTTTATCCTGCACCACTATCTTTTTATCCGCATCTATCACTACAAAACTGAGACGATGATTGGTTAGTAACAATTCAGAGTAAAATAAAACGGACCATTTCATCACTTAAAATTCAAAATTAAATCGTACACTGTTGACTACAGTGGGATGAACATGCTTTGTAGTCTAAACACAACACACCGACTGTCTTGTAACCATGCATAGAGAATGAATACTGGAGCTGAGCGTACGGTGAGTACAGTGCTGACAAGCGTGCGATCACTGCTCGTCCAGATTTGCGCTTAAAGCCCTAGGTCTCAGTAGCATCATCCCAGAGGCGAGAGAAAGGGTACCTTATGCCGTTCAAACAGTAACAAAAACGTTAAAAAATTGGTAAACATATAATCAAGACAGTGTTTAAATAAAATTACTTAAACACCCATTTGGTGTTGTATTTATTAAAATGCCTGATAATAACAATGTGCACATATCATTATATTTTATGAATTTTTCTTCTGCTTTGTATAATGTAGATTAATTGTTTTTTAATGATTCATTGTTACGGAGACAAATAGTTACAATTACCTAAATTTATCAGCTTTTATCTTTGAGTCGTCCTCTTAGTGCGCTTTAGTATGAAGCGTACTTACAACCTACTGCAGCTTTTAAAATCACTGTGAGCAAAAATAGGAACACGCCCCGAAAACACGTTGCTACACCGTCGTCGTAAGCCTTTTTTTTATCAAAGTTTTGGATGCTAGTCGACAGTTTTATTTGTTACAAACAATGTGTGTAAAGTGAAACCAGGGGCTTCATTAATCGAGTTTATTTGTATTGTGATCACAAACTACTTAGTGTCCCCGTCAGGGGATTTAAACGGGCAAGCTCTTCGTCTTACGTGCATGAGAGCTCTGAACTATATCAAGTTCTCACTTTCTAACTTGTATTTGACCTAACGGTCACCACTTTGACTTCAAGAGTGCATAATAGTGGTTTTGGAGGAATCCATAGGAAATATGCACAGCACACCTTTGATATTTATATAGATGACATGCTTAGATACTTTTGCAAGATACATGTATGTCAAAAAGTGTTTTATCGGGTTATGTACTCTTATTAGAGTAGTATAACTTAATAATGAAAATCTGTCTGACGTCGAGGGCGTCAAGGGGGATACGTTACAAAGGGCAATTTTTCTCATAGTTCGAAGTTTCTAGTATATATAATATAATAATAATAATATATTTATTTATTTCTCCTCATAATTAGAAAATTACACAAGTAGGTACAAGCAAGATTGACAAGATGATATCTAACCGTATGAGGAGCTGGTGCCTGAAATAGGTTTTGAAAAACCTGTCCTACAGGTCACCAGGTCAGCCCCCGCAGGTAGAAATCAAAATGTTTACAAAAGATGAAAATTACATTAATTGAATGTACGGCACAGAATACTGATAAATATATATATAGAAAAAAGAAACAAATAAAACAACATAACGAAATATGATACGTTCAAGTCAGAGGGTTGTGTGAGTGTAGTGTAGTTGTGTGAGTAAATTGTTACGCGGGCGCGGAGTGTATGTAGAGAGAGTGTGCATGTGTTTGTGCAAATAAGTTACAAAGTGAGAGTCAGTAGTGCAAGTTACAACATTTCCATTTTGTAGTATAGTGATAGTTTAGAAAAACTATAGCAATTCTGTTTATCTGTATCGTCCTACTATCACTACTAATATTATAAATGCGAAAGTAAGTATATCAGTTTGTCTGTATGTCTGTCTGTCTGTCCGTCTGCCTGTCTGTTTGTCTATCAGTCTTTTACGCCTAAACCACTGAAACGGTCTAAATGAGATTTGGCACGGAGATAGTTTGACCCCTGAGGAAAAACATGGGATAGTTTTATGTTTCGCGGTGGTGTTTATTGAATTGGAAGTTTGAACGTTGTCGTAGTATGTGTGTTGTAAAGGTGTGTGAAGTTGGTGTTTTGTGTAGATAGAGTGTGTGTTAAAAGTGTGAGTCTGCATTTGCCATACAAATAGAGAGAAAGCAAAAAATAAAGTAATACAGTATATACAACACGAAGCAAAGAATAAGGTTCATAAGACAATAATAAAAAATAAAGGTTTACAAGAGCACTCGAAAAAAACGTTAGAATTTGACAGTAACAGGAGACCAGAACTAGTCACCATAACAGTTTGTTTATGTCTGATTCATCTTCAATACGGATCGAAGAGTCACTGTCTTCCTTCTTCACATAGACCCTACCAAAAGACGTCCAGGCTGCGGCCAGTTTTTTATTCTTGACATTTTCGCGTGCCACATAGAAAATTCTTCTAGCTTTAGCAGTCAAGTACTCAGAGATAAATATAGCACGCTGAGCACCCGGGATTTTAAAATGCCCAGAGTTCAGCAGAGGCTCCTTGCTCTCACGTTTAGACTTATTGAAAGATTTCAGTTTAGAAATTAGTGATTCTTTCCGCAGGGTAGTGGTGAAGTCAACCACTATGGCCTCGGACTTGGAGCGATAGATGTCCCTTATCTCCGATTCCTGGATTTTGTCATCGAGGCCCAACGTAGGACCTAGGCTTAGAACAATATTGGTTAAGTCCTTTTTACTCTCATGGGACTGCTTAGGTAGATTTCGAATCTCAATGGAAGAAGAGCGGAAGCTTTTTTCAAGGACATCAATTTTTGTTTCTAGAAAAATTACTCGTTTTTTGTGTTCACTATTTTCTTGTTCAAGTCTATTAATTTGTAGAAGAAGTTCTTTATTCTGCGATGCCAGTCCTGTAACTGATTGATGGATTCCTTGATTCTGTTCCATAATGGTAATTAGAGTATTTGTGAACGAGTCAAACTTCTTATCCTGTTGCTCCTTTAGGTCGTCTATCATCGCTTTAATTTCCGAGATAGATGCGGCTGGATGTTGTTCCAAGTCTCCAAATGTACGCTTATGGCGCTTAGTGACATTAAAATATTCACTAGACAGATCTGAGTTACTGTTTTTATTTATAGCAGAGTCCGAATTGTAATGTACTGAGGTGTGTGGCGGTATTAACTGCGGCTGTGAGACGTCACCGGGCGGCGAGCGCTGCACCGACATAGTATAAATAGCTCGCAGCATCCTCGTAGCTAGTATCTACCTATAGCGACTAGGAAACAGTGCTACAAATTATAATCGTAGTAACATTGCAGATCGGTTTTCATATTCAGTTTTATATAGCTAACAAAGAAATTTTGTTGGTAGTTAAACTACTTTGATATCTACTTTAGTACCTTGTTGGTGATTGCCCGCCAAAATGCTTGTTTCTAAAAAGAACTTGATGGGTTAGGAATAGAAAAGGTTACAAATACAATTATCTCGTATACAGGCAATCTACATCTCTACTGAACTAAGGTTTATATAGATGCAAAGATAAGAGCTTTCGGCTTTCACTAAACACACGGTATTGATTACGCGGTCTGGTCCGGCGGTGGCATAGGCATCGTACAACCATTAGGGATGCAAATATCGAAAGCAAAAACATCGAGGTATCGAAACATCGATGTTACTTTATTTTTTTTAATGAATTATCAATAAGTAAAATTTTGTATACTATCTATTATTTATACGTCTTTAGAATAAGGAAATTGGAGAGTAGAGGAAATAAAATTACATTAAACAGCAGATCTGCTAAAAGTACGAAACATTTCAACTAGATGACAGGCAAAACATCGAGGTAAAAACATCGTATATAATATAACTCTATACATCGTTATATAAAATATATGTGAAAACTGTTCAAGGCCAACTGTACTCACTTTAGTATTCTAACTTTGTTAATTAAGGCTGTTTGTTTTCCCTAAGAGTAAAATAAATAAATAAATAACTCTATACATCGTTATGCAATAGTGAACATCAGTGGCAAACATCGATATTTTTTTACTGAAAAATCGATGGTTCAGAAATATCGATGTATCGTTTGCATCCCTCACAATCATTAAAGTCATAGCGGCGAGCCTGTCATGTGGTCGCTCTCACGGCTAGTCACGCACTTCGGTCACAGGCGGACACTTGAACGATGACGAAACGGGCTATCACAGCTCAATAATGAAAATACCCGATCACCGTCTTCCATTGATTTTTAACAATAAAAATTCTCCCTCTCTCTCTCTCTTATCTAACAAGACTAGCTGTTCCCCGCGGTTTCACCCGCGTGGGCTACAGCTTTATGCATGCAAAGTCTCAGCCCGATCGGTTTAAAATTGACAAA
The DNA here is from genome assembly GCA_931315375.2 of Opisthograptis luteolata. Taxonomy (NCBI): domain Eukaryota; kingdom Metazoa; phylum Arthropoda; class Insecta; order Lepidoptera; family Geometridae; genus Opisthograptis; species Opisthograptis luteolata. The sequence continues at coordinate 12,051,548 of OV928033.1, forward strand.
GTTTCATACATACTTTCATACCTATCTTATCCCCTTGGGGGTAGAATTAATCAAAATCTTTTTTCCTTTACATCAATTTTTGTTTATTTTTTAACTCTTCCGCACTAGGTTATATGGATTAATGCCGATCATAAAATGTGTATCATTTTATATTTTTTCCGATACCATTTTACCTAGTTACCACGGAAAGTTAGAGTTTTCTCAACAATTACTTCTTCACTATAGTTTCAAGTTCATTGACTCTAACCTCAGTAGGTACTAGGTACTAACGTTTATAAGCTTTATTAGTGGCTCTAATAAAAGTCATTGGACATAATAGTGTATAATTAAATTGTACCGCAAAAATATGGAGCTGTGTGAATCGCATGAATTTTTTACTAGATATACACCACCATACGATTTTCAACTCTATCATGTTTCTGTAAAGACTAACGTTGATTGAATGGTCACTATGTGTCTAATAATAATACACAAATAAATGACCATGATAGAGTTAAGTTAAAGTTAGTAGTAATTTAAATATCTGGACGTTATTTTGTGACTTTTTGAAAGGGAATTTCGGAGTCCTCTTTTTAAGCTATTTTGAATTCTAAAGCTAATTATAATGCAGATAAGTACATATATACCTTTCCGAATTGTATCCAATACAGTCAGTTAATAAGAAAACAATTATATATGTAAACGTTCGTAAGTAAAACTTTTTGTCAAAATTTCCGCACTAAATCAAACTTACCGAAATTTGGTATGATATTTAACTTACGGGCATTTATACAACCGTCCCTTAGTATAGCTAGTTTAAAGTTTGACGTTTTTGAATGATCACATGTATAAACATAATCTTGATTTGATTTCATAAATCGCTAGTCTTCAAAACTGTACGTTTTCTTCCTGGTAATAATATAAATACAATGTTTTAGATGTATTTGTTTTGGGCATCATTCTGAACAGAGCATTGGAAGCGACTGGTTCTATTAATGAAACCTTCAACAGATCGTCCGATCCGGATTTCAATCTGGGCCGGTGCTTGGGCCGTAATTAGTAGCACGTGCTGTGACCGCGCGGCTGGTATATGGACAGCACGCTTCCGGTCTACCGCACGCAATCAGGCTCTTCACTCAGGGGTAACAACTGTTTGATACCACTTTAATAATATTAAAAACTCTGTCTTCTTTTGCATAATAAACAAAGTCAACGGTTCTGTCTAACTTAACCAAAATACGAAGAGAGCTCTGCTGATTCCACAACACGCAAACTAGGTTATCGGAAGGAAATTGTTAGAAGCCTTGTACCCTTCAAATTTATAGTTTTTTTAAGTTCTTTGTACAGTATGGTTGCAATAAAATATGAATATGAATATGAAAGCCTGGTGTGAGAAATAACGAACTGTGAAAAAAAAATCCTCAAACATTTTGCTAGCGTTCGTCTTTAATTTAGAGAAATAAAAACGTCCTTCGCCAAGCCCCGTAAAATAATTACACTGAGGGAAGCCAATAAAAGCAGAAATCTCTGAATTCGTATCACAAGTTTCTCCACAAACTTTATCCGACAGCGTGTCAATAAAGCCAATAAACTCGTCGTACTTTCTTAAGTAGCTAGAAAACACAATTTATCGATTTAAGACGGCCTTTGCCACCCCATACATCAGTTTACAACCCGATATTGATAGTCGGTGACAGAATTCTTCTCTGACGTCCCCTCTGCTGGCAACTAACCCGGTAAACAACAACACGACTACCGCGGAATGACTCTTATTCAAACAGTATAAGGGTAACAATGGCTCAATAGACGGCAAAGGGTAGGTTTGCTAACGCAAGAGCAACTTACGCGACATCTAAGAAAATATTTTCTTTGAAAATGTACCGGGGTTTTCCCCGGTCGCTGGCTTAGGTGGATTTACTTTTTTCTCTCCGGCAAATGCGGCCTTTTCATAACTGTCGGGGATCGATCCGGTCAAGAGATTTGGTTTCTAAATCCGCTTTCATCCGGTTTTCTGTGGGTTGCACTGAGAATTACTGTATCAACGCTATACGTATGGCTCTATGATGTGACGTTTAAGTGTTTAATATATGAACTAGTTTTTAAGCATATAAACCTAACGCGATGGATTATAATTTTATGCATAATCTTATATCGATTTCGCATTTGTTTTAGCAAGCAATTAGGTAAATTGTTTCTTTTTATTTGACACCATTACTATGGTTCATTATCTCGCCACTACTTAAAGAAATTGTAACAAACAGACTTTTAAATATTATTTCCAATAATAATACATGTACAACTTCAAAATATAGACGATTGAGTACCCCTGAAACCGCCCACTGACCGGAAGTGTGTAGTTAAACAAGATGGCTGCCGTGGCCACGTGACCGCCGGATTCACCCCGGCTTCCGGCACTCGACGCCTGTGTCAAGTGTATTGCAGGTAGTTAGATAATTATCTACGCTATTACCGCACGACATGCACCCCCTAATATTTTTATGAGTAACGAAAGCACATCTGTTATGATTTTGCAGTATATTTGTTATTGTAAGTGCACTCCAATTTATATTATGACAGTACTGACGGTGATTGCCTGTTGTTTGTAAATCGTGTTGCAAACATTGCGGCATTAGTATTTGTTTTTAGGCCTCCGTATCATAATTTCTTAGAACAAAAACCTCTTAATAAAATATACAGTATGTTGTTGGTCCTCTTGAAGTTAAATTTTAGATTTTATCATATTGTTGTTTTTTTACTAGACCTTTCTAAACCTCTATCTCGTAGTCTCACTTCTTTGATGTCGATGTATTCAACGTTTACACATTTACGATTCTACGTACTACGAGTGGTAAGCTAAGACCCAAGAGCAAACGTTCATGCTTATGCCACAAATGTTTGCCTCGGTCAGAACTTGAACCCGGGACACTAAGCTCTAACTTTAATCTTCTTACTACGCCACAGTATCGTATCCAAGAGATATTTTCAAAATATTGCTCGAAGTAAAGTTTTAGAGAATGAAAATGCTTTTTCAATGACAATACGATGAAATAGAGCTACAAAATCACTTATGGTTAAATACTTCTAATAGCTTTCATCATCAGTCTTTCATGTTCTCACTGCGGGAATTCTGGCCTCTGAGCTCTGGCTTTCTGAACTCTGGCTTTCTGGTCTCAGAGAGTGTAGGTACTAATAGTTTGTTAGATCTCACCTTAAAATTGAATGTGTCACATACTAGCGTTAGGTAATAAAAAACTTTAAAAAAAATACCTTGGCGTGGTAGGTCATTTTCAGTATTCATATTAAAAATGGCCTACCAAGCTATGGTTTTATCACGATATTTATATTCATCAAAATGCCAAGGCTCATTGCAAGATTCGAACCCACTCTAAGGGATTGTAAGTTGACGTTACGACGTCTGAGCCGTTATTGATTCAAAATTATTTTTGTAAATAAGGAGGTTTGGAAGTAGTCTGGTCAGGTCAATGACCGGGTTATTATCTTCTTTCCAATATTAATTAAATCGGTCTCGCGTTGCGGCCTCATTTTATTTTGAGATTTCGCAAAAAGAAGATAAATCAATATGTACCTACCTAGTTCTTTTTTAGTTTAGTGTTCAGAAAAAAAGGTCTGTTGAACTATACGATACCAACAATTTATACTCATAATCATTATCAACATCATCTTAACAGCCTATTTCTTTCCCACTGCTGAAATACAGGGCTTTTCTCGGCCATAATCTGCCACGCTGGCCCAGTGTGCATCCACATATAACTTATTGAGAGCCAAGAAACGATATCTTACCTTATTTTAGACTTGCAGAATACAAAGGAAACGCAATTTTCAAGGTGTCAGAATATGAAGACAAAAATTGCTCTAATAAATTATTTAACGTTCCTTTAAATGTTATTAAGTTGCTTCAAATATATTTTGAATTTTTTAAAACACAAAATCTCTTGGTTGACTATGATATGTGTGGAATGTCTTTATTTACACTAATTAAGCAGCACGACGTTGTTTAAATATATACAAACAAATGCACGCCACCAATTTACGAGTATTTATCTAAAAAAAGTGATATAAACGACAAAATTAAAGAACATAAATTAATATCAGACCAGTAGCAATGAAATGCCTGTTAATTACAATACAAACACCGCCTTCCAATACCGTGAAATCAAAACAAACACTTAAAACTACAGCTGCGATCAGCGATTGCATAAAGTGAAATCACCAGCGAGCCTAAGGCCGCTTCCACACAGTAAAAATCCGCCAAAACGCGCGCGTCCGGTTGTCAGTCCTTCTATGTCAATCAATTTAAGGAGTAAGCAGCGCAGATACGGTACGCAGAGTGTAGCCCCGCCTCATATCGATCGCCGCCACACTCCTCCACTCTCCGCCCAGCTGCGCAGGAATGCTCGCACTGCACGCATGCCGGCCGCCACGGCTCGCGGCTCGCGGCCCATGGCTTAGCAACCAGACACAGAGCACAATCTAAAATCACGTCATCCTGCATTATTTTTTTGCAGCGCACTCGTTATGCACGCCCGGGACGAGCCACTTTTTCAACCCTTTTTGAATAAAAGGCATATATTTGGAGTTGTGAGTTTTACTCTGTGAACGGCTCTGTGTTTTCGCGGAAAGTAAAATGAAACTGTACCTAGTTTTTATTTATGGAATGTTTGTTTTATTATTAATTCATTTGCTCCACTAGAATAAAGCCGGATTGCTCGAACTGGGGAAATGTTCAGAATTCAGAACTTTGTTGCTTCATGCAGCGATTTAGTAAAATAAATCAAGCAATTCATTAGAGAGAATAAAACGTCAAAGGTCTTTGAGTTATTGCCGTTGAACGAGGATATATTATAACTAAGTAGTAGGTACTAGATCTAGTACGTAGCACAAGCATAATAGCCACGGAAGGAAAGACAGTAGGCGCTTGTGCTGGTTGACAAAACTAATTTCCTTATTTCATGTCTTGAATTGTGAGTAAATGTTAGTGTAGACTTTATAACAATTATCATCTTTTAGCGTCCATATCTTAAGTCTGTTATGTCGTAGACTTTGGTGGCTGTACAGGCAATCTAAGTTTGTATATGTATCGTCAATGTAGGTGAAGTGTCCTCTCCACAAACCATCGTTACCTGAGACACAGGTTTGTCCACTGCATATCTCTTGATGTCGGCTGGTTGCCACATCGGTTGCAAGTCCTGGCTGATCCTAGAAGTAAACAGAAGAAGTGAGGAGTAAATACCTAACGCTGAAAATTAATAACCAATCTATCCACAGTTTGCCCTACAAGAGATTGATTTTTGTTTGACATTACTTCTTTAGAAATTGTGTCAAATTTTTATCTTCACTTGGATAAACCGTGGATAGATTTATAACGGCCCTGCATCACATCAACATGGGTATGTCTTGATGAGAGGCATTTTTCTCAGCCCGTAACCTCATACGGTTGTTAATTTTTCAATTTAAATACTGAAGCTGTATTTCACTTCTGTATCACTCTCAGAGTACGTCGAAAATAAAAAATGATAAACGGAAACCCGCCATTGCATCGGTACGGTACCCTCTCTATATTCACGGTACTCCGGTGCCGTTATAGTTTTTTTTTGTCAGCTTTACGAGTAGGTGGAAGTCTGGATAGACTCCTGCAGCGATACGCATTAGGTTCACTTTGTGCATAAAGTGTCTTTTATGCACATAGCTGTTTTTACCTACCCTATCAATATAAAAGGGATTAACAGTGTGTATGTAAAATACTTTTGCAGGAACACAACGATCGCAGCTGAATCTGGCTTTTGCAGCCGGCTTAACCCAAAAATAAAATATTTATTAAATGTGTTTTCATAACATTTGAATCAAATAATTTTATTTCGAAGCCTCGACTTATGAATTTGTAGCAAAAATTGAGTATTGCAATTTGGAGGTACAAAACTTTAAGTGTCAAACTAAAAATGACAAAAAAAAACATTCCTTACGTGACGCATTTATAACAGTATACCTTATTTAATTTAAAAAAAGTTATCTACAGCATAAATGTTATCTGAAGGTATAGGTATTACACTATGTAATGTGAAAATATATTAGCGATTCCCACCCCTGCGCCGTAAAATTTTACTCCAACCAGCCCGGACGTATAACAATTAACAGTTAAGTGTTACTGTTACAGTTACTGCTCACCGCTAATGCAACGCGTTATTTCGTAACGACGCCTAACGTTATTTTAGGGCGCGCATACAAGAGCCGACCGGCGAGGCGGGCGGCGCGCTGCGATACCCAAAACGACGCGTTAGATTCATTTGTTAGACCTTACAGCAGTGTTGCCAATGAAAATTTTGAGCCGGCCGTGTACATTAGGTAAAAAAGCCGTGTTTGTATAGGAAGAGACCAATGAAAGGCCGTGACACTGCTTTAAAAAAAAAATACCCTAAACTGCACCATTGTTTGTTGTTGCGGCTAATGTTTGTAAATTTTCTCTATATGTTTGAAAAAAAAAAAGTTCAATTTATGATTTTTAATAGCCTTAAACTTTATTAGTATTATCCCCGATACAAATCTCTAATATTTTCTATAAACTCGTATTTCTTCGTTCTTATTCAATAAGTAGATTGAGCATACAAACCGATAAATTAATTAATTAGGTATGTACTGTAGAATTTGCGAAAAGCCGTAGAACCTGCTACGGCCACAGGGTTGCGGCCGTAGACCGTGTATTTTGTGATTGTTTGTGCCTGAAAGCCGTAGAACACGGTAATTACCGTAGTATTGGCAACACTGCCTTATATAATAATATAGTTCCACTACATGGGTAGTTCCACTTTGCCCCACATGGTGGAGCAAATTGGACTGCTTGAAATTTTGGAGTCCACTTTGCCTTACTTTTCGATTTCGGTGGGGGTAAATTACATCGCAATGATATATTTTTATTTTATACACCTTTCAGACGTTTTTGATTTTCGGTATTACATATTATCACATTATAAGTTAGTTCTGCTTTTATCAACTTTTCGATCTGATTATTCAGTATCTGCCACTGCCTGCCGCTCTACAGTCATCCAATCATTTCCAATACCAATAAAAAGACCAAATGAATATTAAGTACTTACCTATTACATGTTGGATTTAGAAAAATAAACTCTCTCAAAATGCTGTCCCCGTTTCGTAGAATGCACCCGACCAACTGACCTGAAATCGAAACGTGTAAAATAACTTTACTTATATCATCATCATCATCATCATCAGCCCGTATCAGTCCACTGCTGGACATAGGCCTCTCCCAAGGTACGCCACTGAGCCCGGTCTTCGGCTCTTCTCATCCAACTACTGCCAGCCACTCGGCGCAAGTCGTCGCTCCACCTTGTCGCAGGGCGTCCTACGCTACGTTTGCCAAGTCGCGGTCTCCACTCAAGTACACGTCTACCCCATCGGTTATACTAACATTTTTTTAACGAAATAAATTTATCAAATACTCCAAAGTGTTACAAAAGCGCAATAGTTTATTATGCTTATAATTATATTGCTGCTATCGTCTAGAATTAATTGTAAGTTTTATATAAGACTAGCTGCGCCCCGCGGTGTCACCCGCGTGGACTGCAGTTTATCGCAATATTTTTTTCTTTCACAAGAACCTTCTCCCAGCAATAACAAACACAACTAAAAAAGAATAAGCAAAATCGGTCTATCCGTTCACGAGTGATGCCGTGACCAAGGGAAATAGAGATTCATTTTTAAAACACTTTTTATTAGCTTGACTTGTAACTAACTAACTAACTAACAATGTAATTATATAGAAGAAGAGAAAAGATGGTAATTTTCATCTGATTGACGAGACGAGCCTCTTTTGTACTTTTAATAAATTATAGCAGGGACTATTTTTAATTCAAAGTAATGATAACAGCATTATTAATATCGATGACTAGTAAGTCTCAACATCTTATAGTAACTCACTCGCTTGAAACCTATTTAAGTAATAATGTTCAAGCAAAACTTCCCTGAACTGAAAAGTTTGCAGGATACTGTGGTCCGTGTGGCATTTATTACGAAGAGGAGGACTATGTTCAGCTGCCAGTACAACAAGTAACATAATGAGAAACCTATTGCGCTCCCACTTGCTGGGTCAAAGGTCTTATCTCAGAGAGAAATAGGCCATACTCCACCTGCCCAGTGTGGGTTAGTAAATGTCCACGAATGAAGGAATGACTTACAGATTAGCAATGTTTTACATCAGTTACAAAAAAAATTATGAAAATTGCATACTGTGAGAATAGTTTTCTGTATAGTGTTGTTTCACTATAGAGTTTATATGTATCTATCAATATTAACGCGTAGGCGTACGAAACTGTGTTTAAAATGCACCCCAATTATCAATTCTCGAATCCGGCGCGAATTCAACCCTCGAAGCCTGCTCTTAAAACCCCACTTCGTAACATTAAATACAATATCTTCAAATTGGTCATAAGTACCTCCACCCTCATTGAGTATTTTTTATCATTACCATAATCTTAGCGCTGTCTCCCTCGCACCATACTTAATGCTCCCCTTTTATCATACAACTGTCTCTGTCTTGTGGTCTTTAATTCTTTGGTAAATTTAAGACTCATTCTGAAATGATTTAAGTGAGTTCTGAACTCTTAGAATGCGATTAAGTTTCCGGTAATTGCCTATGAACAGAGTGCTTTTGAGAATTCTGCCGAGAACTTATGACCTCATTGTTCCGTCAAGTCTGATGGACAGACAACAGACAGTGATGGACGGGGTGGGAAGGGGGTGGGGGGAAGTTGGTTCTATAAAATGTTATATAAATAAAAGATAAATTTATTTTACATTCCAATGGAGAGAAACTTATTTCATCTGGAGATTACCTTTCAGATATTGTTGTGATGAAGTAAAACAAGAAGACAATACAGACATTAGATATAAATTTTGAATACCATTAAATTTATCTCAGCTACATTCATTCAAACATTCATTATACGGAAATTCAGAACTGTTTTTAAACTCAACACATATTTTCATAATATACTACCAATCAAAAGTATTTACCTAGTTCGTAGCGAACTGTTAAATCTCGATATTAAAATAACGTTTGCCGACATACGACCGTTATTAATAGCCGATCTATCGACGGTTTGCTCTACTAGTGATATAAATTTGACACAAGCTCCATAGAAGTCATGTTAAAAATCTCAAATGCAAACCGTGGATAGATCTTTTTTTTTTTTTTACTATTTACAGGGTAGCTTTTGACCACACGTCACCTGATGTTAGGTGACGATGCGGTCGAAGATGGCGCCACGCTACACCTGGACTGGGAACTGGCTCTCAAGTGAGGCTGCCGGAACACACCGATAGGTGTTTGGCGACAGATTCTTAACAAGAGGGTGGTAGCTAGCCAGGCGTGTACTAGAAAATACACTACCACCAAGCTATGGTTTCATCACGATGTTTTCCTTCACCGAAAGCTCAAGCTCATTGTAGGATTCAAACCCACGTCCTATAGATCGCAAGCCGACGTCACTACCACTGAGCCATCATCGCTATAAAAGATCGGTTATTAATTTCCAGCATTAGAGGATATTATGTGATTTGTAGCGAAACGTTGAGTTGAACGTCGTCGAAGCGACGACAACAGCTATTCTGTTATAACGAGTACACTCTAATAACAATAATTGGTTAGGCGTAACAATTATGTCATTATGTAATTTGAAAACTTGGTATCATTCATTGCATTCTTATTAATAGCAGGGATAATTGTATCGAAGGCTAATAGTATTGTATTCTTCAGATTGAGTAACATGAAATGACAAACTTATAAGTAGGATCATGAAAGGTATAATTAACCAATTTTTCTGGTAATTTATATTGGTTCTTTACAAAAAAATAATGTATGTACTAGCTGCGCCCCGAGGTTTCACCCGCGTCTTTTTGTTATCACGCAGGTACCTTTTTACGGTATAAAAAGTAGCCTATGTTTTAATCCAGGGTGTAACCTAAATTTCATCCAGGTCCGTTTTGCGTAAAAGAGTAACAAACAAACATATATACTTCCATGCTTACAATCTTTCACGTTTATAATATTAGTAGAATATACATATATATTTATATATATCGGTTTACATATAAAAATATTACATGAATGAAAGTAAAATGTAGATACCTATAAAATCATGTCTGTGAACAAAATACACCATTTACTGGCTAAAAGTACTCAAGCCGTATTAGACTACGACGAAATTGGCGATATAAATAGAAATAGATACATATTAAAAAATGCAGTAAGTGGCCGTATTTAACTTTTACTTTTATACACTTTTATTATTGGACTAAAAATCACTTGATAAACGTCACATAAACAGCAGGATCGTTTATAAAATAATAGCTTACCTACTCTTTCAATCTTATGGTAGACTAGTTGCGTCCCGCGGTTTCACCCGCGTCTTCCCGTTATCCCGCAGGAACCTTTTTCCGGGATAAAAGTAGCCTATGTGTTAATCCAAGGTATAAGCTGTCTCCATTCCAAATTTCAGATCCGTTCAGTAGTTTTTGCGTGATAGAGTAACAAACACCCATCCATCCATCCATCCATGCTCACAAACTTTCACGTTCATAATATTAGTAGGATTGAAATAAAACGGTTATGGGTAAGATTTCCATCCATCCATTTCGCGCTACTCAAAATTATACGAAACAAACATTCTATATTAAAAGTTTTCGGTGCGGGTGCGGAGGGCTGAAAGAAGGAGCGGGGGGTGGGTCACCCACCCTTATTTAGTCACGCCATTTAACGGGCGCGCAAAGGGCTGCTAGTTAATTATTTAAGGGACTTGTAGCAAGCAGGATGTCACTGAGAGCTTTGTGCCTTGGTTTTCAGGAACTCGCGAACTCGTTTTGAGCTTATAATTTTTTAAACAATTTCTGGGACGTAATTAAAATTGTTTTGTTAGTGTGATATGACGTATATTAACTTGACGGAATTTTATTGTTAAGGAGCCGTCAAACGTGAGAAGAAGATTGAGCATTCATCTAAACCGACACATCACGCCTTTCGTTTTAGTCTTTAGAACAAGGTTTCTCACAATTCTGATGGCGGCGTAATCCCTATGAATCCTAACGAGAATAATTAAGTCGTTTTAAGGTTTGATTAAATAACAAACGTACCTTAAGAGCGCTAAGGCGATAATTACGCTGCATCATGTCAAACCGAAGGTTGCGTCGACAAACCGAAGAAGGCAAAAAAATTTGACGCCTTACTATCTTTTCTCTGATAATGATCACGATTTACGCAGAACGTAAAATTCTAAATCTGTAATAAAATACAACACCGTTTCAGAACGAACTTTTACAACTACAACTATAGGATAGGGCGCGCTTATTATGATACAAGTGTGCTTTGTTGGCCATTATCATTTAGTAAGTAAACTCGGGGTGGTATTATTCGCGATAACACACTCAGCTCGTGTCTTACGACGCTTTCAACACCCTTGCGCGGAAAGACAACTTTTTATTGATGAAACAATTAAAAATTTACAATTTTATTCACAAAATGATACCACACACGACGAAAATAACGGAAATTGGAACGCTGTTGCCGCGCGCACTGCCCCAGCGATGCGCGCGCAGCTGTAAATACAGACACTTGGCAAAATGTTTAAACAACCAGCTAAAAATTATAATGATCACAAAATAATGTTTTGAATACTTTTCGCATCGAAGTTTTGATACGACCCGTATCGTTTTTCGTCCTCTCGTCTTGTCGCCATAAAGAAAATTTACAAAATTATTTCAAAAATTGTAACAAACACAATTGGTTTTAAACAAACAGGTTTTTTTTTCTTTGCAGAGCCGGATACTGGAGGACGCATCGTTGATGTGCAACTCCTGGTCACCTAGGCACAATGTAAGTCACTTCCACCTCCTCCCAATGACCCACATAAATGCTTTTCTTCGTGTTTCGTACCTTACGTTCCCGAGGCTTAAAGTTTAACCATAGAAATATTGTTTAAACAATTAACGGCCGCGACAAAATTAGGAGCTGAAAAAGCAATTATTTATTATTTCGTCCATTAAATAATATTAATGGTTTAATCGAAAGGATCACGGTTAATATTATACTTCAATATGCGACGATTCCATTATCAGATATATGATATGGAATGTAGAGAAATGTTTCATATTACAAGTTTCTGAATAGTTTAAAGAGAAATAGATATAAATAAAGAAAGAAATGTTATCAAAGAAGCTGGAAAAGATTCTAACATATACATAAAATGTCTCGTCATTATGTTACCCTTTGTATCTACTACACTAGCGCGTAATATATAGGTACCAAGTCATTGTACAAACGCTGGCTTTCTACATCTAATGCGGCCAAAACATTGTCATCATGCGAATGCACCTAGCGACAGTCTTTGGCCAAAGATTTCTGTTATGTTTTGTTGCCGTTGCGATATTTTTAGCGTAGAGTAGGCGGTCAATTGGATTTGTCAATTCAAAATGCTCTTCCGTCTATACGGTCATGAAGATACGAGTATGTTATTTAATAAAACAACAAAGGTAAGTGTAGTTTTTAGTCGCATGCATGTTGGATCTCCTTACAATGAATATGCTAGATGTTTCTTAATAGGTGTTTAGTTTTCTAGAGATGACGTAGCTTCTTACCATGTATGAAACAAATAATAACTTATTATACAATTATGTTTTCTACGTAGTCCTATGTTATAACTCAAATTGGTGTCGATTCTGATGCGCATTCCCTAATATAAAATTAATTTTGACAGGTTGATTGACAGATGGATTGCTCTGTTTCTGACCATCGCTTTCATGTTCATCTTGCGTCTTCAACTTTCAATTCGTGTTGCGTCAAGCGTATGCATCGTGTTGCGTCAAGCGTATCCCGCAGGAACCTTTTGGACCCTTTTCCGAGATAAAAAGTAGCAAAACATGTGTTAATGCAGGGTGTAATATTTCCTGTCTAAATTTTATCAATAAAATAGACAATAGACAATATTTTTATTTGTAGCAAAAAACAATACATACACTTACATTAGATAATTAAATATTAAATATAAAAGTAAACAAACAAATAAAATAACTAACTAAATAACTAAACAGTTACTGTTTTTTGCCACACACCGGCACCAGCTCAGCATGATGGAGGTTCTTATAAACCAGCGCTGGTCTTCCGTTGGTGCCGGTAGGTGACGTCACGCACGGGTACTATCACAGCACAGTAGATCAAGATCGGTTAAGTAGTTACGGTGATACGTGGTAACAAACATTCACACACACGCACACACACAAACTTTGTCTCCTCTAAAATATAGTCAGCCAAGGCAAAGCTTTCTAATACTCTTTTTTATATAAAAAGTAAAATAATACAGACATAAATTAACCTCTCCAGGTGGCTTCTATCTCATCAAAAAGTCAATGATTTCACAGACAATCAGCTTCGATCAAAAGTAGGGGATGGAGTTAATACTCCGACATTGGCGTGATATGCCAGCAACTAAATTGGTTGAAGCACAAAATAATCGCTCTGACATACATTTGTGCAAAGTTTAATAATGGATGGAAGCAATGAAGTAGAGACAGTACAAAACATTCAGGCGTATTTCAAATATCACATATTTGTTGTAGTATAATTTTGGGTTGTTAATTTGCTACCTTATTACATGGACATAGGGACGCGACTTTCGTAGAAACGTGTACAAAATCGCAACGGAAATGATAATAACGAATCGTTTCAAACTTCTACATTGGGGGATCGTAATAATCAGGTTAGAAAAGAATGATGATTGTATTAATTTTTATGACATTGAATTTTTTTTTTTATTGAATCTATATTTATAAAAGAAAGTCGTGTTATTTACACTATTTATAACTCAAGAACGGCTGAACCGATTTGGCTGAAAATTGGTGGGGAGTTATCTTAGGACAAGGAAACGGACATAGGATAATTTTTATCCTGGAAAAGGTTCCTACGGGATAACGGGAAGACGCGGATGAAACCGTGGGGCGCAGCTAGTTTTAAATATTTTTCAGTTTTTTTCGTTTTTGTTGCTCATCTCATGTCGCAGTAACTGAATGCTGACTTAGGTAAATAGGTATGTGCGTATTTTTTTTGTATGGAACTGTGCCGAGTACTAAACTGATGAAATGAGGAAGTCACACGTGTTATAGTAAGCGTAACGCTTCCCTATTACAGTTCAGAGTTCAGAGAATTCTGAACTTCAACGTCACCGTGATATATTACTATCTACTACGTTTTCTTTAGTCCCTGTAATATTATTGAAAACATTGGCCTTCAATCCAGAACACAGTAATGTGACACATAACATAGCTATCTACGGAGGCATGTTGCCTAAATTTTGTTTGGCCCAGATAAATAAAAAACTTTACTGGAAAAACGCGGCTGTAAAATAAAATCTATAAATAGTTTTGTATTTGCATTCAGATTCGAAGTTACGTCAAGCTATTTTTAGGCAAACTGACCTCACTTTCACCGTTCTATGTAAATAAATCACATGAATAGTGCAAGTGATTCAGCGGGAGCTAGCTCGCTAAAACGCGTTGTGTCCATTTCATTTGCAGAAATTGTAGAGGGTTGCTAGATCAAAAGTAGTGAATCACAATGTTACACCTCCCCTACCTCACTGCATCGCCCCGCCCTCCATAATCGTAACTGCTAAGTGCGCTACGCATAATCCCAGAAAAGCTGGAGTAGTACACGCAGGAACAAAAGTGATTTCCTAATCATCTTTAAGTAGTTAGGAGAAAATGCTACAACGGTTTATAACAGACATATTGTTGGAAATTATGATAAAGCGTGCGATCTAAGATTTGCCACAAAACGTTCCTAAATAATGTTTTATAAAACTTAAACATTTCGCTATTTCTTGAGAAGTTACAACGGTTAGAATATTATTTTGTTCACTATCATAACAATTACTGCTCCACAAAAATAGCTGCATCTCGTATTTCTATTAAACAAGTAACTAGGGTGGCAAACTGACTCAAAATTAGTCTTGGCCGCTGATATTCAGAGCTGTCACTTCCATTCCAATTACAATTTCATTTCCACTGAGCCGCCATTTGTATCAAAGATTAATAATCTTTAGAACATTTTGTAGTGCTTTCTAACTTAGCTGATTAGCAAACAGTCAATTTAATGAAGAATGAACTTAGTATTACAATTGATATAAAATTAGTATCTATATGGGTATGTACATTGAAAAACATTAAAACAAGCGCCATATTTACAACTTTTATGGTTTCTTTATAATTTAAATAACCTATTCATACATACACACATGTTCTTGCAAACTCAAACTCAAATAACCTCACAATATTAGAATAGATCTACAGAAAAGGCTCAGCTAGTTTTGTAATAGCTGGTATAAATAAAATCTGCTATTTTTGTACAGCATCGTAACACTTTCGCTCTCGCCGCTACTACGACTAATCGAGCGGGCCCAGCTTTCAGATCTTTGTGACATTTGATACCGACATTAGGTGAGCGTCGAGGGATTACGGGATGTCGCCATTTAACCCTAAAATGCTGATGAGGAATAGAAGTAATAGATTAATGCAGCAGAGGGTGCTTTGTACCTCATTATCTAAGAGTACAAAACACAAAGTAAGGCTTTACCTGTGACTGTAAACATTTTAAATGACAGCCTTTTAGTACATAGAATAAATGGCTAATTATAATATGATAGTAGTAATTGGCCATTATGTACACTACTGCAGCTGCCGGCATTTCAGGATGAACTTAAAAGATACGCGAGTGACTATTTAAATTTCTAAGTGCGATTGATAGAATACACCACCTCTTCGTACAGTAAAATTCTTGGCTATTTAGATCTATAAATAATTTTTATCACATTAAGTATGTTGAAATAACACACAGATATGAATTTTCACGCATTGCCTACCGTTGGCTGTTGTTTTTTGACCAGCAGTTGAACTTCGTTAATCGAAGAACACGCATGTTTGAGAAAGCACTAATCATTATCCATTACCCACATTTTTGCTCCACCAAATCGATATCTTTAGTGGGTGTTTGTTAGAAATATTCTCTGGAACCACTGATTGCGGTTTTGTAGATTCTATTGATTAGGTACCAAATTAGAAACTGAAGTATGTCACATCGCACTGTGATATTGTAGTAAAATATATTATTATGTGTTGAAGTCACAAGTGCTAAAATTCTGTACTGGCGAAGCCTCTTGTGAAAACTAGTGAAGGTATAGATTTAGTAACTTTTCTTACCACTATGGTAAGACTCAATAAGGTTAAACCTTCAATGTGATCAGTTTACACGCTTTCAACGAAATAAAACGAACAAAAATGTAATTTTGTCCGGTGGTGAAGTTTGTCGAGCATTCCTCCTTTTTATAACGAAATAAGATTTTTATATATATGGGCAAAATTGTTTAAGTATTTTGTTTTAAATGTGACATATAGGTATATTAATTCCGTGATATACAAGTTCATTTTTTATTTGCATTTTGTAAATGGAGCTAAGATAGCTTTATGCTTTACCATAAATTAAAAATAAAATAGGTATACCTATTTATATTGTTTTTCTAATGTTAGAAAAACAATATGTCAAGTATTTATCGTACTCAAACAAATAAACAGTTTATTTTTTACTTTTTGTGCCCCGCGGTTTCACTCGCGTCATGCCGTTATCCAGCAGAAACTTTTTTCCAAGATAAAAAGTAAATTTCATCCAAATCAGTTAAGTAGTTACGGTGATACGTGGTAACAAACATTCACACACACACAGACTTTCGTATTTATAATATTAGTAGGTATTTCTTAATCAAGCATAAAACATGTTGTCCCACCGGAGGTCTCCGATTCAGTAAAATTGACAATTGTCATCCAATTTGTAGATGAACTTGCTCTTTTTGTAAGGGAGTCAATGAAACTATAATTGAATCAAAAGTTCGGAGGGTATGACACTTCCCCTAATAAATATATCTGATACGAGTACCTTCATCATGATTTTATGATTATTTAATGTAGTCATTTTATGTGATTATAATTATGTAAAAAGAAAACAGTGTTGGTACAGTATAAATTATGTCTCAATGTTTTTTAACTGTCCGACCAATCTTGATATTTTATCTATTTTATTATCAATAAGTGATTTAACTTACAATTAATTATTCTCCGTTGAATAACAAAAAAAAACTATTCAAAAAGCGTTAATTGTATGATTCACACCATACCCTTCGACATTTTGTTTTTGCTATAAAAAGGGGTCTGTTAAAATTTATGGTGGCGATGGTGTACAAATGTATAATCACAGTCAAAAGCTCTTAAACTCACTGATTTGATTCTAAAGCACGAATTCTAAACACACAATCTTAGAAGACAATTTTTATCTTCTCTTCTTTTTCTAATATAAAAATAGTCTAAGTTATCTTCTTCTTATAACATCAGTTATGTACCAGTGAAAGAATTGGTCTAGCCGTTTGGGAAATTTATTTTGACGTTTTAACACCAGAAAGACGGGAGAATCTGCCTACCTAGAAAGACGGCGACCGGTCAAATGACTCTATACAAGTTTAGTAGTTCATTTTATTACTAAGAGGAGGGAAAGTTTAAAAAAAGAGATGAAATAAGATGACATACTAAAATGTCGTCTTAATTTTCATATTTACACACAATTTTTACATTTTAGGATGATTGTTTGTGTTATAAAAGCCGCGAATTGCCCTTTTACAAGTATGGCGAAGGTACTGCCTTAGTTCGATTTTTTACACTAAATATGATGTCTAAAGACATCTTGCCTATTTCCAACTTCCTGGGTTTGAACAGAAGATAGAGAAGTGGAAGGTATGTGATCATATTATGTATCCTATTAAATATATAAATAATTTTGAGTTAAGTTGGTTTAGCCGGAACAAAGAGACGACTGAAATATATTTTAAAATTGTTATTTCGTTATAATTACAGTAGGAAAAAGCTGTTATTTAAGCATTAAAAATAAATACTTAAATTTTATCTATTTGTGTAGATATAGATAGATTATAACCTAAAAAAGTTAAAATATATTAAATGCCTAACAGATTTTGTCAATATTTTATAAAGTGGGATATTAAATACGCCAGAGCATTCATTTTGCGATTGCCAGTACTCGTTTAGCAATTACAATGGTCCCGCCCGTGTCGCATTACGAGAGCTTGCAAACGTGGGGCCGGTGGATTTTCATTCCCACGCTCGATTTGGCTCATTTTTGAGAGCCTCACAAACACCGACTGACAGTAATTCACACTTAGCAGTGTAATGTTTCAAGCGCTTTTATCATTCGCTCATTTCGTTTCTTTTTACAAGGGTAATTTAAAAATTGAACAATCATTGTAGAACTAGCGACTCGCCCCGTCCTTGTCTGGGTAGATCGTTTAGGCATGTCATCAATAGCTTATGGGGCGCTGGTGTAATATTTTTTAAAAAGATTTGTATGTTGTATAATCATAGATTGCATACGAACAACCCATTGCAACCCCAAAATGGGTTCAAAGGTTAAATTAGTAAAAATTATATGAAATCTTATTCGTAATTGTTTCTAATTGTCTATGCCATTGACTCTATAGGGTATAATTGTCCCTATAAGCTTATAAAAGGTAGTTTAAAAAGTAATAGACATAAACGTTTGATAGCACTAATTGAAATGCTAAATAATATACCTTGAATCTAGACACTACCCAAAAATGTAGCTTATCCTTGAAGATTCGTGGTGGTAAAAATAAACACAGGTGTTTATAAATTACGCAATTTTTACTTGTTTAATTTACCAGTCACTACGATGTTAACTTTTTTTTGCTGTTTAGTACTTATACACATAAACAAAGTGCCACTCTTCACTGATTCATGCAGACTTCAGACATACTTTGTTATATAAGTGGTGTCGTTCATAAAATATTACCTATCGGCCCTATTAGCCATCAAGTCAGTTGCTACAAAGTAAACGGCTTTTCAATACTGACACAAATAGAACAGTCATGTAGCTTGTAATTTAGTGCAATTTTCTAGCAATCCTCTCCATAATTTGGTCTATCAACCAGAAACAGAACAGAACGCTCTATAATCACATTGCGTGCTCTTTTTCAAGGAACAGGGCATAACATATTTCAAGGAATAATAATGATATATTAACGTACAGTTTCTACATATTTGACGGCGCGTACATAATAATTATCGCCCACGTCATTCGAATATGGATCCCCGATCCTCGTAGTTTCTGACACCCTAGACACAGGGAAACCTAGTTAGGGGTCAGAGCCTATGTATGTGATTGTGCGGGCATATAAAAAAAAAGTATTATTATTAAATATGTTTATATCTTGCCATTGCTGAAATGGTGCAAGATCAGGAAGTAAAAGATAATCCAACCATTTTTACAGACACAACAACATCTTCTTTTTCAAATAAAACAGATGTAAAGCCTATATTGTGAATTCAGCTTGCACCCAGCCGTGGGCCGTAAACTAACAAGGAGCGACCGCGGGAATCGAGAGAAACTATTACTTTAAAAGTGGTCTTCGGACGTAAAACGTAGTGTTTGGAAGTCACACCGCGCGCCGAACATGTGTCGGGACTCAGAAATGACGGGCCAGGTATAGGACGAGCCGAATATATACGACGTATTCGAGTATAAGTATCGAATACTTTGTACTTTCAGCATGTAAAACATAGATACCTAGTTTTTCAATGTCATCTTACGAGAATACGTTTTGTTTTTTATTAAAATCAAGTGAAAATAATACAAAGCTACTAAAAGTGTCTCTACGAATATTAGGTAGCAAATAGGCAGTTAAGGCGCCAATATTCCTCGGTTTGTAATAGATATTACCGAAGAGTTATTAAACGACGGCAATTATCATTTTCGCTGTCAATTTATCATTTATTTGACAGGACTAAAGTCCTTTGGCAGTTCGTAGAACCGGAACATTAAGTAGTCATACATTTTGTGATCTAACAACTTCGGTTCGCTTAACTGTTGAATAAAAAATACTGAGCCAGCGTTATGGCCTTATTATTACGTATTCATTATTGATTTTTGGAAATATGAAACGTCATTTTGTAGAGAAACTTTGTAAATTTTAGACGAACAATTAACTATTACCAGTACCTATTACCAGTGGATCATAGAGTTTGAATAAAGTAGCAAGTTTAAGTATTATTCTGACGCTGAACTGCAGTTGGTGTACAAGGTTCGTCATTCTGTACCGTTTTCCAGTTTGAAGGGCAATAGGAAGTTAATATTTTTATAAACAACGTTTGACCACACCTAGGCTTGTGCGGATTTTGCATTTCAAAGACCGGAGCAAAACCTATCTCTTTGAATGTATTAAAAAAAAAAAACTAGTTCCATATTCCTAATACCAGTCCAACACTAGGCAGCGCGCCTTACAACTGCGGGTCAGAGTCACTCATAAATAATTTAGAGAGATCCCGGGAAAAACCTGTCGTTGGCCCCTCAGTTGAGTCCCCATGACTATTTGATGCGATACATATTGCGTTTTCCGAATTAGCGAGTTTATACACACTGGGACTTTCACGTGTGAACTACTTGATTTATATTTGTGAGATGAATTCGTTGAATGCATCTTATTTCGAAACGAAAAGATTTACAGTTGGATTACTTCAGGAGTTTGGTGTAGAATTTGAAATTTAAAGTGGCTTAATTGGTTAAAAATCATAGAATAACATTAATTTTTTTTTTTTTTTTTTTTTTTACTTTGTTATTATATAAATGTATTTAACTTCAAACTAAAAATAATATACCATAACAAAGAAAAATAAAATTAATAAAATTGTTACAACAAATTGTGTAAACATTAAGACAGTCTTAAGATATACACATAAAAAAGTAACGATACCTACTTACTTTTAATATATACATTAATATATACTTGTTTTGATTTGACATTATACATCGAAGGATAGATCTTTAAGATACGCCAAAGTGACGTACATTAAACCCGATAAAAGCATAGCATATTAAAATTACCCCAAGAGAACTTACATAATAACACATTTTACGAATAATATTCTGAACTATGAAACTTTAAGCAAATTTCACCCATCTGGTTTTGTTTAACGCAAACTTTGATGCATAATACAAACCTAATAGTGCTTGGTAACCCTGTAACTTTGTACGCTACCTTGTTTCTAGAAAACAAGTTTAGTTCCTTCCTGCTCGAGTAAAACCACAAACTCCGTTGTAAACGTAACGCTATTTAGCAAAAATGCTGTAAGCATCAAAAGAAAAGAGTTAAACGCGCGCTTTATTTCTGAATAATTAATTATTTTTATTCTATTCAGCTTTCAACGTCACTGGTAAGCTAGTTATTTTTCACATTGTCGCAATAGTACCTACATAATTAGGTACTTACGAACACAAGTACATGTTTTTAATTTTAAATTGAATGATGGTCGAAGTTTTTCGCATATTGAAATATTTCATAAAACTATTTCTTTTTAATTGCATGTTATTAATTATTGTAGTTTTCTCGCGGAAATGTTGTATTTTCCTGGAAAAAATAATGCATTAGTCAGTCTCTGTGGTCTACATTAGTTTAATGCAAAACATCAAAATAGTTGTTCAGTCGTTTTTGGCGTGAAAAGAAGACAAGCAAACGAACAAACAGAGAACGCACAACGTCTCTCTGTAGCTAGTAAAGGAAAAGAAGTAGTAGGGAGTAACTAGTACATTTTGTTGGCATTCAATATAATGAAATAAATGACATAGTATTAATGATTTGATCATATTGTATGGACAGATATCTTTCTTTAACTTTTACGCGCACCCTCTCAGACTTCGTACGCGTAGGCAAATATAAGGCAGGATTTGAGTTCGGTGTTCCCCAATTTTCTAATATCTAAAATTCTTGTGCTAACAATTAAAAACACAACAAAAAGTCAGAATAGTAGTGACCTAACCATGGACAAAGAATGGTCACAGGTTAACAACCTAACGTTGAAATAATTTATTCCCTTTTTATTTTCTTGTTTTCTATTCGCGTTAACGGTTGTAGAATGCATATTGGCTAGACCACATAGGCTTCTAAGATACAGACATGCCTTAGTTTAGGGCCCGTAGCAAAACTAAAGTAGTCATTACGTTAATATAATAATTACCTACATTTATATATGTTGCTGATCAGCACTCTCTTGCAACCCTCATATTCCGCGGCTACACCCGTATTCATACAAGCTTATTCAATAATTTTAACTTTTCTATTTGACCACCGTGTGACACATGGTCATCCCCAAAAGTCCTTCTTAAAAAGGAAGCTACTCTAAAAATTTCACGTCTTTATCATCTTTTTTTCTGTTTTAGGCTGTCATTAGTTGTTTGTCACAAAGTCAGTCGGTGAAATGAATATTATATTGAAAGAATGGCATGAATTTGTTTTTATATGCATTTGTATTTTGTATACTAAGTATAGCAACTAAAACATTATCAAAGCGACTGGTCGATGCTACCCGTGACCAAAATGCTGGACGTTATTTTGCGCAAAGGGTAAGCATTGCCATCCAAAGGCGCAATGCGGCCAGCATTTTGGGAACGTCGCCAACTAGTAGTGGTTTATTAGATTAAGTTGTTGTACGTATAGTTTAGTTTGATAGGTAGTTTTATTGTATATTTTAAGTTTTAGTTTAGTGTTTTCATTTGTTATTTAAGTTTTTTTGTACGTTGTCATAAAAAGTAGAATCTTCAATAAGTAATGAATGATTAATTATTATTTTCTTCTTCAAGTAACAGCTACATTTAATTAGAAATGCACTTAGGCGTGCATTAAACAAAAAAAACCTAGTTCTTTATATTTTTACATGAGTATACTTTTGTCTTAATCTCTGCACCACCAGAACAATTGCTTGTAATTTAGATAAGTAACAATCCTTATATTTGTGCAGGGTGACATTTTCGGCGGGTTGAACGATGGTCTGCTCAGTCGGGCGGAGGCGCTGGCGGCGGTGGACATCAGCAAACACCAGTCGGGGCCGCAGCCCGGGCCGCCACTGCCGCAGCTGAAGCATGATATGGTGTACCATCACGGCGTCGGTGGTCCCCCACCACACAACGCTAGACCACATCAGGTAGATTTGTGCTCATGGCAGTTCTGACAAATTTTCAGGCCTCTCATCACGTTATATAAATACTAGCTGTACCCCGTGGTTTCACCTGCGTGGGCTACAGTTTATCGCGATAAAAAGGTATCCTATGTCCTTCCCCAGGATTTAAAATATCTCCGTACCAAATTTTATTTAAATCGGTTCAGTAGTTTAGGCGTGAAAGCATAACAGACAGACAGACAGAAAGAGTTACTTTTGCACTTATAATATTAGCAGGGATAGTAGGGATTAACCTTCGAAACAAAAACTAAATTCATTGCTTATAATATGACCAATAAACGACCAGTAAACTTAAAAATAAGATAAACATTTGTTTGTTTTAGGTAATCACTTAAACTACAGATCTGTTTCCAAAAACTTTATCAGTAATAGAAAGCTACAATATCCCTGAGTGTAGTAAGCTATGTTTTATTATGATGAAGTAGAGTTTTTAGTAAGAAACCTCGATATTTGTAAAAGAAACCGGAGAAAAATGTGCCAACTAGCTGCTTTATCAGTTAACGCTGGCTAAACGGTTTGATTAAAGTTGATGTGAATGTATATAATTATATAGTCCTCTAGTTGTAGGACTGTAGGTGTACAAAAAATGACACGTCAATAGCTTTTATTAGCTTTTTTATTTAACGGTGTTGAGAAAGCTTTCGTTTGTTAAAATCATTGCTTACCCACGCAATTCCAGGACGAGTCGCTATATGAGTATAGTTCTTAGATAAATATGTCTTGTATTCAATTAGTTTTAAAAGCTTGTTATGTTTGTATTTATACTGTTAGTTTGAGTAAACGACCGTACTAAGCACAGTTCTAACATAAGCGATGACATTATTCTACAATAAAGAAAGAAAAAGTTAATTTGGCACTCAGAAACCTAAAGCTACGCTCGCATCGGATATCACAGTACATCCACGAATAAGATTTCCATGTGCCATCATCCATCCCTTCCGCCAATAAAAATGTGCGCCGCCCTTTGCATCAAACGGAATCCATACCAATCATACCAATCGAGTTTCACATCCATAAAACTAAAGCGCACTCGTAAACTTGTAGCCAAATTGTACCGCTCCACGCCTCCACCGGCATAAATAATAATAGTAAATGCATTTCGCGTATGTTTGTGTACCGTATGGAGGAAATCTTTAAGTCTGGGCATGGAATAATATTATGCCAGTAACGGAGTTCATGCATTTTTGAATGGTGTGCGAAGTGGATCGAAGCGCTAAACTCTTGTATGTAGTTATATACACTGCAGTTACCTGATGCTGACTACTACATTTGATTTTCAGTCAGCACTCGTATTTCATCCCTCACCTGTCAAGCAATCATCTGCTAGCAGCTGTAGATTACCTAATATAATGTTGATTAGAGATTAATGAGACAACTACGCGACATCTACCAACCCGCACTGGGCCAGCGTGGTAGATTACAGCCCACACTGAGTAAAAATGTGACATTCCTCCTTAGTCTTTACCTTCCAAGACCGTTTCCTTCCTTATTTTGTATTAGTTTTCCTTCTGAATCACAATTCCTTCCCTTTTGACTCAGAAGGAAAACGGTATTTCGGAAGGACTTTTTTGTCCGTGCATACTCTCTCTCTGAGAGAAGGCCAGAGTCCCAGCAGTGGGAACGTGAAATTCTGATAATGATGATAATGATGAGACAACTACGAATCTTTGGAATTCTCTAGGTTGCAGTCTATGTGTTTTTATTGAAGTACGATTTTTGAAACACAGTAGGTACGTGATATGTGATTCTCAGATTTATCACTGATGTGATTATTAAAATGAAAGTGGTAACCTTGTATAAAGGAGCATCACTGCTTGACAGTGTGGGCCTGGTGTATCGATGGCGGAGGGTCGGCACCGGCGCTCCTCTGGGACCCGCGAGGGTTCACTATATAAGATACACGTTCTTTGTGCTATAAAAATGAGGTAATTTTATGCACTATTCGATGTAATAGCGATTGTTAGGCCTCGGTATTGTTTGCTTGAGGGGATGCTTGGTTGTTTATTACTATCGTAAACTCGACGGTGACTTACCGGCTGATTGAATGTAACTTTTATGCTGTCTAATTATTCATATTATATCAGTATAAATAATGGGTACCTATCTTAAATGCTATGAGATACGGTATTGTATTGTGAAGTGTTATAGAAGCCGTAATGGCTGTTTTGATTGGAACTACTAAGTACATTAATAAGTTCTTTTATTACTTGTTTTATTGCAATTAGAACAAGTGTGGGTCGGATCGCATTGCATCGATAGAAAGTAATAAGCGAAGATATTAGAACATTATTGTTGTGAAGCACTAGGTAAATAGTCTGAATGCTAAATCTTTGGCTAAATCATCAGTTTAAATAGTAACATTTATGCACGTTCGTGCTTTTTTTACTTTTTTTACCCATGGTTTGCACGGGTAGGCAAGTAACAATAGAGCAAAGCCTATGTCACTCGGGTATAGTGTAGCTTTTTTTTATAATAAGTGGAAATAAATATGTAGATATAAAATAATTTGGAATTAGATCTGTGGTTCCAGACATTACCTTTCCCCACAAACTAACAACTTACTTGTAACTTGACCTCTTCATTAATTATGCAGTACTATAACTGAATTTAGGTGCTTAAAACTTTATTTTAAAGACAACATTCTCGTACAAATGCTACAAAAATATCTAGTTGATAAATCAATAGAAAGCCCAACTGACAAAACAACTACAAAAATAAAAGACATTCGTACGTGTACCAACAAGGTACTAAAGGAAAAATTGGACGCGGTTCCCAACCTCATAAATTATTTACTGCGTCATTCTTTAGTAAAAGAAAAATAGTTTTGGGATCTTAACGTGACAGGCGGAGCTCATAACGAGATTTCCAGAAAATCAGTAGCTAGCAGCTGCGTCTTTCTACGGTCAGAAGAAACATACCTATTTATATTGAGTTAACAAAAAAGCTCGATAATATCTAAAACGTTCATGATTAAGATTGTTAGATTCTTGTCTCCTGTTTGAGTCATGAGTTTGGAGAATAAGAAGGTAGGTATAAAGTTTATCTACTGACTAACAACCACCTATAAGCTCTGTGTTCTTTCATCATGCATTAGTGCCTTATAAGCTTTCATCGTGCATTAGTTATGCCACTTAACATTAGCAGCATTTTTGAAGGTGGAAAATATCATAACCAAATATTTTAGTAGAGATGCAGAAGGCTATCTTAAAATCATATCTATGTTTTGTATTCGTAAAACTGACACGTGCAGGACATTACCTGTACGTGTGAAAAAGTACAGAGAAGAATGTCTTTTACATTATATTCAGTCCCCTTTGGATGGGGAGGGCGGGTTAGCTTCAAAACCCGTAATGCGTGCTTTATTGCCCACGGAACCCTAACGCAGCAGTTTGGGTCTCTAATCTGTAACAGTTGTAGGGTTCTTATCAGTGTTTAAGAGAGATGTTTTGGAACAAGATTTAGATTAAGAATTGCGTTAGTAGAACTTAAAATAGTCTTGTGGTGGATCTTTGTGCCCACATCTTTGAGTTTGCGCTGGTAGTGGATGGCAATCGCTGCGACAGCGGCACGGATAGTCGCATAAGGCGCAGCTGCGCACGCAACATGTTGTTGGCGAAGCTGTGAGCTCGGTCATAGTGCTGTGTCAAGCTGTGGCTACTGAAACTGCACGATCGATAAAAATGCTGTTCCAAATTACATGTAAATGTGCCGTGGCGAACCTGCAACCTACAACCAAGGCCACAAAACAAACCCGTTGATTAGTGGCGAATGGAATAAATAATATAATAAATCAAACACCAATCAATTTAATTGACTAAAGTGTGAGCCATAGCAGCACTTAGCAAGCAGTACTAAGTCGCACCCTCTTCGGACTCAACGCATTTCTGGACTCTTAATCCAGGCTGTGACTTGTATGCGGGTGGATGGTCACATATAAATTATTGTGAAAGTGTTTGCGAGTGAGTGTGATTTATACCTAAATGTGTGATTGTTATGAATTGAATTGTCTTGTAAACACTCTGTTCAATTAATGTAATCGTTTTACAGTTTTATTTGAAGCAAAACAAGTAAAATGAAAGTACTGACGATAACTAGGTATTTTTGAAAAGACGATGCGTCGTTTTTTTGAGAAATCAAACTTATAATCTCGCTCTTTAGGTACAACTACTTTTTAAATAGCAACAACAATAAACATCACAAAATGAACCCCCAGGAAAAAACAAACGTCGGAACTTAAACAAACTATAAAGTAGGAAAGAGGCAAACAAAAATATGGCCACACGCATGGGAATAGACGACGAACGAGTGTTACACTTGGCAATTGTCACTGGAGTCACTTGGGACTGGGTAGATATATACTACAAAAAGTAATACGCACAACCTAAGTCTGTATGTAATAAACTTGAATCACTTTCTAGTAGTAGAAAAGAAGACAACAGCCACTGATGGACAACAAGAATAAGTACATTGACTTTTTTAATCGTGATAAAAATGTAGTAAGTACATAACCGATAAATTTAAATATAAAACTAAATCATAACAGCTATATCAACTCTTTACTTCTATTTCATGACGATGAGATAAAATAAGTCGGCCATTTTTCTCTTCATGTACGATTCCTTTTAAGGCAGAAGTCCATCTTTGCCAAGCGCATTTCCTACTCAAACTGTCAAACGAAATTTAAATATTTAACAGTATTCACACAGTCATATATGAAACATCAACGATTAGAATAGGCTGATGTGGGCTGAAGCTATAAAATATGCTGAGATCACGTATGTCTTATAATCGAATTTGAAGGTGCATCAACTCCCGAACCTTGTTTGTTTTTGTCAGTTTGAAACTTTTATAACACTAACGTAATGGGGAACAGTAACATCGAAACTCTAAATATATATATATACGAGTATATAATATATTTACTTCGCCAACTTGCAGTACCTACGTTTCATTAATTATTCACTGAAAATAATTGAATATTCCTATTCAACGATTTTAACTGTTCTAAGTTTATGCCAACCACATCTTCCATACCTCATTATAAGTATTTTAGTTAAAATAGGAATAGCCAGGAATAGCCTGTTTTTATTATTTACATAGATTGAATGTTGGAGTATCCAGCTATCCCGTTTGTAAATAAGGAAAATGATAATGGCACAGGCGGGTACTAATGGTATGTTGCATACGTACAATTTCTGCGATATAATTTTCCGGACCGGCTGCGATATGTAATTTGCTACCGGTATAGTATTCATCAAGAAATCGACGTTTTGTACTTACTTTGTCTATTAAAAATTCAAACGTTCCTTGCAGTTGGCAAACCACTAAAAGGTAAATCGTTGTAGGAAATAGGGAATATACGCGGAGATAATGATAAAACAACCACTTTGCGTTCACTTTGAAATGTAGCGTCAACAAATAAACGAAAGATTTTTCATGTTTCACCTCATTTAAAATGAGCCACACTATCAAATAATTAGGTACACATTTACCTTCTTTAATTTAAAGATAATAAAGTTGCAGTGTAAGGTATAATATTTAAACTTTTTCAATAATAGTACTTACTCTTTTCACGAAAAATGTTGCATCACAATTTAGTATTTATATCAAACGTCCTCTTTTTTATTTTGCTTGTATAAAACTAGAATTAAAAGTACAAGAAGCTATGTCATGGTTACTAAATACGGTCCTCAAACAATTTATACCAGACAAGTGTACAACAATAATAATTATAAAAAACAAAAAAAAAATACTATTTCGTGGCGGTCTTATTCATAATGTAACATCAATCAAATAATGCCGTGTGCAATGCTTTTATAAGTTCATCTTATCTTATTGTGTAAGCTATAGTTTGTTAGCTGTGCTATTGTACCTATCATAAAGAAATAAAAAATAAAATAAATATATTAACTTTTTACGGAAAACTAGCTGAGCTACAGAATTGATTGTTCCAATTACCTAAGCAATTACACCCAGAAACCATAAAATGGAAAGGAGTGTGGTGCCAAAAAAAGCTCCCGCTTTCCTTTATCAATCCCTCGTTTTGTGACCCGATGCTAGCACCCCGCGTAATTTAAGCCACTTGTCGAAATCATAACCCTGTGATACAAATCGCCTTTAAAGGAACTATAATTTATTTAATATGCACTTGCAATCATATCAAAAGCAGGGGTAGGGATGGGTAAAACCTAATGCGACAACGGACCACTGCAGTGGAGCTGTGGAAATGGTGGTGGAGTTTATAATATGTATTACTTAAATATGTGTACCTTTACCAAACTTACTACTTACTATTACAAAACATAACTAATACATGACACACACAGCATAATTATGACTGCAATAAATAATAATAATTGAGAATTGAGACTGTTTCCAATCCTGTTATAGCGCAACGCCAACATAGCATCACATAGCATTACATAACTGAATTTATCGTAATACTAGCGGCCCGCCCCGGCTTCGCACGGGTATTTAGCAAAAACGCAAAAATTATAATACACACATTATTGGAGTTTTAGTAAGGATCCCTAATTTTATTGAAAACAGACATCAATATTTATACAATACTAACGTCACTCAATTGTTTTGCCTTCCCGGAACCTCTCTACTAACACTTAAACTTTATGGTATGGTATTAAAGTTCAAATTGACTTAAGTATTATTACGAATCGTTTGTATGGGGAAAAGAAAAGGGCTAATTTTAGTGTTTTCCCGGCAATTATTCGATTTTTCTCACCGTAAAAACCATTATTGGACTTCAACGAACATTTAAAAAAAAGAATTGGTAAAATTGGTCCAGGCGTTGTTGAGTTATGCGCTTACCAACATATTTTGCGATTCATTTTTATATTATAGATAAATACTAAAAAGTACAGAATAAACTAATACTGCTACCCAGATGTTATTGAAAATGTACATATAAAAAGACACAGAAACCAAGGTAAACTTCCCGGTAAATAGAAAATGTTATGGCAAAACGTGAAACCAAGTTGGTTTCTGTAGACTACTTTATTTATATGCACAATTTCAGGCATTGTTCAAACCAATGCGGTGTGGCTGGTGGTGAGCGAGTAAGTGAGAATAATGAGATCTATCTAGTATCTGTTCGGATCGCAACCGCCACACGCATGATGCCACTGCAGTGGCTTGCAGTAAAAAATCTATTATTAAAAGTAGAAGTTTAAAGTATGATCGTCCACTTTTATTGTGGTACACGAAGTGTATTATGATAAAATAAAATACTAAAAATAAGTATGTACTTTTAATTTATAAAATTTCTCCGTATCGATGTCGATAAAAAGGTGTAAAAAAACGTTCCGTCCCTACTACTTGAAAACTACATGGACGAGGGGTGTGCACTATTATTACAGATACATCCATACAATAATCCTATCCGTTAGGGGTGAACTATTTGAACAAATTGTTACTAGACTTCACACTAATGCAAACCATATTTCGATTAACACGTTCACGTGCACAGTTTCATATCAAATCTCGATTAGGTATCATTTTAGTTTTTTAAAACAGCTATTTTTAGTTTTACACGTCAAAACCTTGATATCACTTACGTATAAGCAATTTATTATATTTATGGTCTATAAGTGAACGCGTGTCTCGCTGAACTATAGCAACAAGAAAGAACAAAGTAAAAATAGCAAGCCGCCAATTGTTAGCCATTGTATAGCTTTGTATTTTTTGTGTTCAATAAAAAAATATTATAATAGTAACTAAATAAAGTTTTTTCCCGCTCACACGGTGGAGAGAAGGGTAAAAAACAAAAAAAAAACACTTCCTAGCTCAAGCGTGCAAACTGCAACAGCTTGAATGAAGAGTGAATGTTCTTAATTAATGGCGACGCGTTGTGAAACAAACAACACGGGTCATTGGATTTAGGCAAACATTCTTTAAAATAGTTATATTTTAGTAGGTGATATTTATATGTAGACTTCATTTACTCAAGCTTTTAAAGCTATATCCAAAAGATAACATACACAAGAATTTTAAAACAACAAGTCTAGAAGCGAAGCGACCGGGCGCTTTTTTGGGTAAGTGTATTTTGCTACGTGCAACACGCCACGGTCCTTGTAATTGTGAAATACAGTCCTCGTGGGAGCTGCAACTACCTCCTACATCTAATAACGCGGCCCCTGGACACGGAAATGTTGAGACTTATAGACTTCGGGCCCGTAGGTGATGGATGGTGGGGCGCTCGATTGACAATAGTTGTGGCTATACCTGTATATACGAGTACATTTTGAGAATTCTACTTAAATTTTTCGTAACTACTGTTTTAGCGATATACCTACCTACTTATCTTTTTTTAAATTAAGAGCAGGAATGATAAATATTATAAAAAAACTGTTAGGAATATGTTTTATGTTACATACATTTTGAACGATCAAAATACATCAAAATGAGTTTAAAAAATTCCAAAAAATAATCATAATATTTTCATTGGACGCATATGGATAGAAGCGGCGGCGTAGTCTATACTCCCCGCGCTCACTTCAAACATTCATTTTCGCAACAAAGCCGGTCAACAACTTAAGCATATTGGCAGAACACTCGCTACCAATCAACGTCACAACGGCGCTCACCCCTCTATGAAAAACAAGTGTTTGCTTTCATAAAGAATGACTGCAAATCTGCACAAAGATGATTGTTTATGTTTCCATATCGTCCCCAAGCACAGCTATTGTTGCACCCCCGTTTGTTTACAATAAAACGTCCGATTTAACATGAATGTTCGAGTTAATTCAGCGGACGACAATAACGATCTCGCTCCCCGCTGAGTGCCACCTCTCAATCGCACAGGATTTGACAGTACGATAAAAACGAATTACAAAAGGGTTTCTTCCCGCAGATGGGCCACCACGGCATGGAAGGGCTCGACATGCTGGACCCGCTGACCTCCTCGTCGATGACGACGCTCGCGCCCATGGGCGAGGCCGCGCCGCCGCACCACCAGCTGCACGGGTACGGCATGAACCACGTGATGAACCACCACCACCACGGCGGCGGGCTGGGGCACGCGCCACCCGCGCACCTCGGCCACCCTGCCGCTGCGTTGCACCCCGACACAGACACCGACCCTCGGGAGCTGGAAGCGTTTGCCGAGCGGTTCAAACAACGCCGCATCAAGCTGGGCGTAACGCAAGCCGACGTAGGTAAAGCACTCGCCAACCTGAAGCTGCCTGGCGTAGGCGCACTGTCACAGAGCACAATTTGCCGCTTCGAGAGCCTCACGCTCAGCCACAATAACATGATAGCGCTGAAGCCAATCCTTCAGGCGTGGCTCGAGGAGGCGGAGGCGCAAGCTAAGAACAAGCGGCGAGACCCAGATGCACCGAGCGTTCTGCCCGCTGGAGAGAAAAAGCGCAAGAGAACATCCATAGCAGCGCCTGAGAAGAGAAGCCTCGAGGCATATTTCGCGGTGCAACCGCGGCCTTCCGGTGAGAAGATCACTGCCATCGCGGAAAAGCTCGATCTAAAAAAGAACGTGGTCCGCGTGTGGTTCTGTAACCAGCGACAAAAACAGAAGCGTATGAAATTCGCGGCGCAGCACTGACCGGCGGGCGGCGGTTCGGCTCTGCTATACCCGGGCGCCGGGTACGGCTACTGAGTCGCCGCCGCCGCCGCGCGCTGCGCCACCGCTACGTCGGCCCGCGCTGCGCCCGCGCCGCTATACGCTCAAACTATTTTCGTGAGCAACGATAAAAGATCTCATTTTGATCTCATTCTTCAAACTCCTCTCGAGTCAAATCGCAACTTAGTAGTAAATGTAGATTAGATATTATACGACATGGCCCTATTTTATTTCTCACTTATTCATATAAAACGATGACTTCTGATATATTTTTCGAGACACAGGGTATATAATAATTGATTATATACATATCATTACAGTGAATAGAAGTCGTTTTTTCATTTAGTCATCCATATTTCTCACTACCGAATTTTTTGGATTATGTTTAAAATAACGATTTTTTGACGTAATTGTTATACTTACATGAAAAATTGAAATTCAGGATTTTTAAGAGAATGTGCCTTGCAAATAATCAATATTCTGTGTTTAATGTTAGTACTTCATCCCTGCGCGCCGCAGGTATCGGCGTCACGCGACGCCGCGCCGCGCCGCGCCGCACACCGTGTCGCGGAGTGTCGCGTCGCGTTTTATCACATCGTCAATTACACGTGTTAAGGATGTGATATGTGTACGCAGATTAGGCTCGTAACATGCAAAATGTAACAGTATCTTTTAAACATTTTGACATAATGTGATATGATATATATAATATAGTATAATATATTATGTCATTTATCCAAACTACATCGTTACGTATCCTGCATGTTCGACTAATCTGTACACAGTATTGTATTAAATTTTATATTAATTATTAAATTGTTTAAGTTTTGTTTTGATATTACTAAAATTGTACAAAATAATTGTAAGGTTCCAGTTTTGTTCAATAAGTTTTATATAATATATACCAAGTAAGTTTGTGTATTTATCGGTTAATATAATTTATATTGTATGTAACTTAATTTTATATTTCATGAAATGGCACAATTTTAGAATAAGAGTTTATAGTGACATTAGCCAAAATAGTCTTAAATTTCATTTGTAAATAGATCACATTTCAAGTAATATAGGCATTAGTTTACTTACTTATAGTTAGTTACTAAAACAACGACGTGAATTAGTACAAGGCGTTCGGATTCATGCACTTATATTTTTAAAGTATCGCTTAACAATTAACACTAAGATGCTATATCCGTAATAATGTAAGTTCTTCAAACCATTTCTTGCTAATAATATTCGTGATTTAATGTAACCATCGGCTTATTTTGTACAATAATGAAAGGCAGTTGCCGAAATGTTAGACTTTTGGAAAAAAAATCATAATTTTGATGCCAAATAGTTACACTTGAACTTTTTAAGTTAAAATGACAAATAAAAGTATCAGCGCCGCTGAATATTGCATGAATCCAAATTGTGGTACAGCGCACCACGGAGCGACAAATTAAAAATAATTTGTGAAAACATATTTTGTAAATAGGTATAGATTAAAATTACTTATGTTAATGAAACGTGCAATCTAGACCTCGGTAATTTATTAATAATAACATTAACTGCTAGTAATTTGACCTACAACGATCAAAATTTAACGCTTTATATTGTCGATTCTAGTCACTGCTTTAATATTTTATTTATTTCTAACTTAACGTTTAAGGTTTTGTATGTCTATGTCAGTCCTTTAGTTACTTTAAATGGCTTTAGGTTACGAAATAATCTATAGAAAAAGAAATTAATAACTCTCAGTCCAATTTATTTTGTACATGTATTTAGACGAACTTTTTTCTTCTGCTCATATGGATAAACCTATTAGTTTTATAATACTAGCTGTAACACATGTTTTATTACATATAAACTGCTTACGTCACAATCGAATTTAGTAGGTACCTATATGTAATATTTCACCTTTTACGTATTAATACCATTCCAACACAGTATATTAAGTACTTTTGAAAGACTCTTCACTAATTTAGTAGTAGATCTTCACAAGTTATATCTAGTTTCATTCCATGATACTTTACTTTGTATTTCATTTATTTTTTAAACATTAGAAAAATGACACTTCCTGGTTATTAAGTTTATTTAATATGGTTTGATGAGGTGTTATGTTCCTATCTAATGTGATGCAAACTGCTTCTAAGTATACCTACTTACACACATTTCCTTTCAGTCATTAAACTATACTCGTATAGCATTTAAATTAATAATAAACCAAATGTAATTCTCGTTATTAGTTCTCACAAATAAGTCCGTCATAAGTTAAAGTAGGCATTAGAAACGATTCTCAAGCAATTTTTGATTCTTAATTAATATGTAATAAAAGGAAACAAACTTATTTGGAAAACCAATAAACAATAAATTGAAAATAGAAATACTAGTACAAATGTGTTGTTTTTTTCTGATTCCCCAATTTATGTGCAGACAGTATAGTAGCTAATTAGGTATACATATCATGAATTTGAGTCTACAACTGTCGTTCTAGTTGTGATAGGTTAATTTTGACGAAGCAATGGTGCAGTTGTTACTGCCTCTACGAGAAAGGTAAGCTCTTACTAACTGTGTGCTGGAACGTCGATATCAACATCAATTTTATTAGACAACTTGGTGATACTGCTGTTTCTGATACCCTAGATAGTCACACTTCCTACTTATATTATAAACGCGAAAGTTTGTATGTATGGATGGATGTTTGTTACTCTTTCACGCAAAAACTACTGAACAAATCTGATTGAAATTTGGAATGGAGATAGCTTATACCCTAGATTAACATATAGGCTACTTTTTATACAGAAAAGGTTCCTGCGGAATAACAGGAAGACGCGGGTGAAACCGCGGGGCGCAACTAGTAATATTATAAAGCCAAAATTCGTGAGTGATTGAGTATGTATGTTTGTCACTTCTTCACCCTGAAACGACTCAATCGATTTGATTGAAATTTAGAATGGAGATAGCTTATGTTTTGGATTAACATAAAATCTACTTTTTATCCCTTAAAATGTAGTATAACGGGAAAAACACGGGTATATCCGGGGGCGAAACTAGTAAACAGGGAATCCTTAGAAGTCAGAACTATTTGCGACGTGATTGTGTGGGCGTTATGATAATTATTCTTAGCTCTTGATGCAAATAAAGGGGTGGTTAAACGCGTGTCATCTGTAGCATCGTAGTTCTCAATCGGATGAACCGATTTTGATGCAGTAATTTTTGTTTGATGGAATGTCGTTAGCTGAGATTGCATAGAGTTTTTTTTTATTTTTACAAAAGGTAGAAATTTGTCACCAGGCTCACCTGATGGTAAGTGATGACGAGGTCGATGGTGGACCATGCTTGCCTAAAAGATACCTATTCACTCTTGATTCGAAAGCTCCCAAATTATACCTACTCAACGGGAAACAAAGACGCTGGCAAGGTTTTTCACTCCTTCGCCTTCTTTCTTCTTCTCAGTAGTATATTTATAATTGTGACCGCATCTAGCTGCGTAGTTTATAGGCATAGAAAAGTCACTTCATGTGTCATGGCTAGGGTTACCAGGTGAGTCGCGAAATAATAGTGAGACGGGTATACAGGTGTACAGTGGTGAAGCGAGAGCCCGCAGATGCAGATACAGACAGCGAGCGAAGAGCGCGTGCGAGTTTTGCGTTTGAGGGATTTCATATGCCTACTTTTGTTAGGCGCTTGTGACACCGACTTCAAAATACCGCGCATTGTTCTGTCCGGAATGACGCAAATTTTTTATTTACAAATTACGCCTTTCATCTACGCAGCAGTCAGTGCTGCAATGGGCTTTTTCATTTCGGCCCGATTGATGGAACGTGGTCACCGTCACCTATGGATATTTGCAACACCAGGAGAGTTGCCGATGCGTTGCCGAACACGAAGAACGTGTGACGCCACAACAAAATCAAAAACGTATCAAAAGCCAAAATCGTGTCAACACTTCAATAGCATGTGTTTCAAGACGATTCTGAAAACAAATAGGCCATTAACGCTGTAGGCAGTCTTCGCTACAACTTGCTAATTCGCGGGCCTTGTCGTAAAGACGTAATTGCTTCGTGGCATTAGCGGAGGCGAGCGCTCACCATTCACCGCTAAGCGTTATCAGGAGCGCACCTGTTCTGTGGCGAAGGGATGCTATAACTTTTATCTTCGACTAAGCAAGAAAGTATACGATTTTCTTTATCATCATAGACACCAACCTTTGACCGAAACATCACTTAACATCAGGTTTTTTTTTTTTTTTTTTACTATTTACAGGGTAGCGTTTGACCACAAGTCACCTGATGTAAAGTGACGATGTGGTCGAAGATGGCGCCACGCTACACCAGGACTGGGAACTGGCTCTCAAGTGAGGCTGCCGGAACACACCGATAGGTTTGTTAAGTTATGGTCAAACACTACCTTGCAAAATGTCAGAAAAAAATAAACATTACTGATCTGAAACGCATTTGAAAAAGCTTCTTTGGTCGCTGACTACTAAATTACCAAAATAAATTGAACAAATTAATATATAGCGATTAATTTAATTTATATGCTTAAGTATTAATAGCTATTAACTTCAATTACATATATATCTACGTACTTATAATCATATTATGTAATATAACTGCCATACCAAGTTTACCCTGACATCATTTTGTCCTAAATGCCCTTAATACCCTACTTTTGCTTGGGTAGTCGCTTAAAAAATGATATCCGTATAAACTTTAACTTGCCGTAAAGTCCGCTTTATATCAATTTGAGGTATAAAAATCTCTTTAAAACATACGAACCTCGAGTATTTCATGTTTTTTATAAATAAAATACAAGTTTTAGGATAAAATGTGCAAAAAGGTTTAATAATTTTGTTTTGAAATATTGCGTTTTTTATTACCTAGTGATCTTTTGAGACCTCATCTACTAAATACTTTAGAAACGAATGAAATTCACTACAACGTTGATAGTCGTCCCACAATAAAACATAGCCGCTACTTTGCACCCTGATAGAAACGACGTAGAATGTAACTTGGCAAACACATCGCGCGCCGCTCTGTGGGAAAAAGGGACGTATTACTTTATTTTAGCCTCTAGCACCCAAGAAAGGTCAATAAAATAAATTTCAGTGGGTATATCGAGAGGATTCGAAATCGGTGTCGGCGCCTTGTGGGGCGCCCGACCACCGTCACACGTTAGTGGCAAGGAATCTTGATGGTCATTTTTTTTACTACTAACTGCCTAGCATTTGACCACGAGTCACCTGATGTTAAGTGACGATGAGGTGGCGCCATGCTGCACCCGGATTGGGAACTGGCTCTCAAGTGAGGTTGCCGGAACACACCGATAGGTACTTGGCGACAGATTCTTAACTTCACGGTTGTATCTAGCCAGGTGAGCACTAGATCATAGTAAAGGAGGCGCCAAAAAAATTACCTGCCGGGCGTTTCTTGCCTGTTCTTTTGCCGGCGTAAGGAGGTTGGAACAGGCGTAGCTAGTTTTAAGTTGACGTTTTAAAGTGATCACAATGTATCCTATTGAATAAACATATTTTTGATTTTGATTTTTGATTTTGAGTAGTAGTTCAGCTTCATATAAATCGGCCGTCACCGGTTTGAATGTGTGCGTGAGTAGCGGCACCGTGTACGCACGCACTTTTCACGCACACAATCACATAAACGAAAGGAGGCGGCCGGGGCCGCGGCCATGCACTCAGTACGGAACGCGCCGCCTATGCGTCACCGCAAGAGTAGGCAATTAACTCGTCGAGCGGCCTTACCTAACCTACTGTTCTTTATATACTGTGACTAGATACCTATGATATCATAACACGATGTTTTCCATCACCGTCATAGCGAATAAAAGCGCTGGTCTAGATATGTTTGGTGAAACTACCTATTTTACATCATGTGGCAGTGTCGGGGCCAGCAAGTAACTCCAGCGGCGCGTGACGTACGACTCGGTTCGGTACTAACTCACGTCCGATGCGCCTCGGCCTCCTCGCCTGACCGCAAGATGAAACTGAAAATTGGGGTTAATTATATACACAACTAGAGGGTATTCTTCTCTGCAAGCTTTAAGCGAAAACAAAAGCAGACATTAAGCTGAAAATCAGGGTTAAAATCGAGTGTCCCATTTTTTGTGCTTACTTCCATTTTTCACCCATTCTATAAATAGCAAGGAGTAGGTACACTCAGATGGCCTTCGTGCAATTTGTTGCAAAAATTGCCATTATTATTATTATTAGTGATCTTTTACGTTTTTTTTTCTACTTCAGGGTTGCGATGACCACATGTCACTTGATGTTAACTGACGATGTGATGGTTAAAGGTGGCGTCACGCTACACCTGGATTGAGAACTGGCTCCCAAGTGGGGCTGCCGGAACAGACAGAGAGGTGCTACAGATTCTTAACATGAGGCTGGTAGCTTGACAGGCGAGCACTAGAAAATTCCCAACCACCAACGTATGGTTTATCACAATGTTTTCCTTAACTGAAAGCTCAAGTTCATTATAGGATTTGAATCAACGACCTACGCATCGCAAGCCGACGTCACTACCACTGAGCCCTCATCGCTTCATAGTTTCCGTTAGGAATTCCCAGAACGACATGAGGTTACTGAGTTACTCACCTTTTACGTCTGCGAGACGAGACTACTGGGACCCCAGACCTTAAGAGCCAGTGGGCCGCTGCACCGCACCGGTGCACTTCTGTAGACATTACGAGGTCGGCTGTGAAAACTAGAGAGTTATACGTCGACGGAAAGATACCGCTGTTAAAGGAATTTCAATACATTTATAATTCATTAAAAGAGCTATTTAAATTTTGTACATCAAGGGCATGCGACATCTAACGACCCGCACTGGGCCAGCGTGGTAAAGTTCAGGGCAGACGTACAGTAGAATTATATAATATAAAGATTTCGTTCCCGCTACTACTCGTAATCTTGTTAGTCGCCGACGAGCGCTAGTTCTGTAAGGTAACTAATTGATGTAGCTGTTAATTCGGCGCACAACCCCGAATGCTCTTCTTTACTCTCTAAATTTGTACACGAAACCAACGAACCGTGGAAATTAATCAGTTGTTCTGCTTACGCTCACATTTTTCAACGTTAAGGTGCAGCACTACTCTATTAAATAAACCCTGATGTAATTTATTAACAGTTTTACTAAGTAATAAATTACTTTTAATTTATCATGTGAAACTCGACTGTTTTGCTGTATTTAACCTTAGACAATAATAGTTAAATCGATGACTGACAGCGATATATCTACAAAAATATTCGTTACACAAGCTATCGCTAAGCTATCTATTATTTATCGCAATCATTGCCTGCTTCGAGATTTCGCTGCTAAATATTTTGTTTTTATTGATTTTTTTTTTTTTTTTTACTCTTTACAGGGTAGCGTTTGACCACAAGTCACCTGATGTGAAGTGACGATGTGGTCGAAGATGGCGCCACGCTACACCTGGACTGGGAACTGGCTCTCAAGTGAGGCTGCCGGAACACACCGATAGATGCTTGGCGACAGATTCTTAACAAGAGGGTGGTAGCTAGCCAGGCGAGTACTAGAAAATACCCTACCACCAAGCTATGGTTTCATCACGATGTTTTCCTTCACCGAAAGCTCAAGCTCATTGTAGGATTCGAACCCACGTCCTACGGATCGCAAACCGACGTCACTACCACTGAGCCATCATCGCTATCATGATGTTTAAAATCTAAATCAAGTCAAGTAAAACTAAGTCAAAAATCTGACGCCAAGCAACTAATCCATGTGTAGCGTGACGCAGCCTTTGACTACATCATCACTTAACATCAGGTAACTTGTAGTCAAACGATACCCTGTAAGAAATAAAAAAGAAACGTTAAGTTAACAATCAATTGAGTTTAAAATTGAGGATGGTGTAAAATTATCGCAAAAACTACACATCTTTGACTGTAAAAGATGCGAGACAAAACACAATTGAGCAAGCTTTGAGAACAGACGGAGAAATATGGATATATGAAAGCTTTTAAAAAGACGAGTTTATAATAGTAATTAAAATTTTACATATGCCAGTGTCACATCATATCTGTGAGAAATCATCAGCATCAGCGGTTATTACGTTTCCACTGCTGGAACACTGGCCTTCAGAGAGAGTATGAGCCATAATCTCCCACGCTGGCCCAGTGCGGGTTGGTAGATGTCGCATGCCGGTTTCCTCGCGATGTTGTCCTTCACCATTTTGAGCGATGTTAATAGCTATCAGGAACAGATTGAGCAATTCGAGGAACGGCTTGCCCTTAAACGTAAACATGTTATAGTAAATGCGCTTCAGGCGTTTACTACGCCGCCACTCTGTTTACGCTTTCTTAATTCGCCGGAAACCGATCGAATGCATGTACGCAAATGTTTAAATTGCACGAATTAAATAGGGGAGAATATGCTAGACGTATTTTTGGTAATGAAATTATTCACTGCCCCGTTTGTTATATGTGCGTGCAATGCAAACGTGTACTTACACTATTTCAGCTACTTGAGTGAACGGAGAGTGAATTTCCATGTTATGGAATTAACACTGACACTGTGATCTTGTATAGTCTCACTACGCGCTGATTTTTAATGAGTGACAGAAGTCATCATCCTAATCTGGCAGTAGGTTCTGTATTTCAAAAGAAATGCTACAAATAATGAAAGTAATAATTTCGCAAAATAGCTCCGATAAACACTTTTTGGTAATATTTTAGCTTTTTTATTACAAGTACAGAGGAGATCTCGCACAGTGAACTCCAATTTTTGACTTTATCTTGGGATCGCTTTATTTGAGTATGCATACCTATATATTAGGTACATAGCCGTAGCTAAGACACTAACGTACATAACAAAGAAAATCCTACTCAATTAGAAGATGATTGCTTGACACTTTCATTCCTAGAAAAGCAGAACTTAACCAGAAATAGATATTATAGATATGTAAGAAACCAAAATAATGACAGTTATTTGTCAATATATTTATGAAAATGTAATGTACATACGGAAAAATTTAAATAGCTTCAAAAAGAGAAGTGATTATCACAATTTTAATCCTAGAAACAAAGATAAAATTGCTGTACCCACCACTAGGCTCCATAAAGTTAGCAACTCGTTCAAAGGTCAATGTGTACGCTTTTTCAACAAAATCCCAAGTGAAATTCAAGACTTGTCTATAACAAAATTTCAAATTCGTATAAAGAGAAATCTCATTAGTAAAGCTTATTATAAAATATCGGACTATCTAGATGACAAACAAGCTTGGGATTGTAGTTAATCTATCTTTCTTTCTTTCTATCTATCTATTCTCCCTATTTCCCCTATTCTAACCATTTTCGGTAAACAGCCAAAACAGTCATGCTCACGAAAGTGACTTTGCTTGCAGCGGCGTCATGTGTCGGGTCGCCCTCTTCCCTCTCATATGGTCGAGGAGAGCGATGGCTGGCACATGCGTCAACTCGTGAACGGGTGCTGCTTGTGGGGTCTGGTCTGCTTTGGTTGTGATCCCGCAACTCGTTAATATTCATGTTCCCATATCCCAATGTGTACAACCAAACAAGAGAAATCTTCTTATTAGTAAAGCTAAATAAAAAAAAAAAATCGGACTATTAGATGACAAAAAAAAGCTTGGGATTTTAGTGAACTTGCTCCAATTCAATCAATTAGTAATAAGAATAAAATTGTCAATGTGATCGCGCCAAAAAAATTACCTGCCGGGCGTTTCTTGCCTGTTCTTTTGCCGGCGTAAGGAGGTTGGAACAGGCGTAGCTAGTTTTAAGTTGACGTTTTAAAGTGATCACAATGTATCCTATTGAATAAACATATTTTTGATTTGATTTGATTTGATTTAAGTACGTTTGTCAAAAATGTGAAATGCAGTTATAAAAATACTTAGTTTATTATCACGTACGTACCTATCTTGAAGTATAATAATCAAAGATTTGTATGAGAAATTAATCACAACAGTACAATATCGGGCTCGGCCACAATACCTCCACTCGCTTGTTTATTCATCTCGCTCCAAACCCTCGCACCCTTATATCGAATGTATGGAAATCTGTATTGTATTACAAACAATATTTGACTAATCTAGCTGTTTGAATTGCCGTCTAATTGGAAGCTGCTGTTTGAGCTCCG
Source organism: Opisthograptis luteolata (assembly GCA_931315375.2). Classification (NCBI taxonomy): domain Eukaryota; kingdom Metazoa; phylum Arthropoda; class Insecta; order Lepidoptera; family Geometridae; genus Opisthograptis; species Opisthograptis luteolata. The sequence continues at coordinate 12,094,385 of OV928033.1, forward strand.
CTGTTTGCCAGATTTGAGACGATTGTACGGGATTCAATGCCATGTTTGGATATTGGCTAAGTATTGACAAGTTTAGGAACAATAGTGAGATTCGATGGCTTTGTCCTTGCTCATCCTGGTAGATACCATAGCCTATAGCCGGTGGTATTGATATGCTGTTCTCATTCTTTATATATTGAGCTATCAAGGCAGCGCATGTCTTTCTACAATCGCTAATAGAAAACCATCGGATTTACAAGCGGCATGTTATTTAGTGGCCAATGGAATACGCAAAAAGACAAAAACTAAAAATAATATATAAATTTATAAAACGGTACCGTTTCTATAATGCCGTTTGCTACATCTCATACAAAACAGTAGCCAAGTTGCATGCATTAACAAATGCAAAGGAAACTGGAATATTAGAGTTTGTGAACATTCACTAAGCGAAACTTAATATAAGGCATTTACGATTTGAGAAAGAGAAAAAAAACGCCTTCATTCGGGCTAGGCCTTCTACCAGAATAAAACTAAACGCTCTACCTACTTCCAGAAAGGCTGGTGACAAAAATTACAAACTTGCGTGGTTACGAACGCATTACTATTGTAAGACAAACTTATTCTAATTTTTAAAACACTTTTATTAGCTTCACTTGTAACTTACTAACTAACAAACTAACTAACAAACCGACAAACCGACAAACCGACAAACAGACAAACCGACAAACCGACAAACCACCAAACCAACAAAACAACTAACTAACTAACTTACAGTGTAAACTTAACTGGGTAAATTTATGTACAACCAAAACGCTCTCCACACTTTTTGAATGAACCATTGTATCGTAACTAATACAAGTCAATTTAATTGTTTCATAGTTTTTGGTGCGTTATAAAAGTGTGATTTCTAGTTTTTTAAGCTATTTATTTTTAATGTTTTTTGGCTCAGTTCATAGAGTTTATCTGTCTATCTACACGACACGATACCTTTATCCAATTAACTAAGATAACACGCCATAAGTAACAAAGTTACCATACAAATGGCAATCGAAAGGTTTAGATGGCGTAAATATATCATAGAGCGTAAAATAACATTAATTTGGAGTGCATGCCTCGCCGTTGGCGGTAGCGCAGCCAACATCGCACCATGAATAGTTGAGGGGTAGCCAGCTCGGTAGATTTTGATTTACAATGCATTCATGTGATATAGTGAAGGATTCCGGCCCGAGGTAGAAATCAGCGCTTGGGAAAATAGGTTATTGTTGTCAGGAACCGCACCACTTATAAACACAAAGGCCCTTTTTAAATAAATAGGTGGACTAGCTTACACCAAAATAATGTTCATGGCTGTACCCACGGTATGTATTCTTTTGTTTTAGATGCTATTTTTTAGGTACATAGTTACTTATACTTTACCTACTTACTTACTAACGATTCTCTATAAACCTACATTGTACAAAACTTATTGTAAAGCGCTTCAATCTACAATCTATCTTCAATCTAGTTTGATAGGTAGTTTTATTTTACATTTTAAGGTTTAGTGTTTTTATTTTGATTTAATTGTTAAATTCTATTAATAATAAATAAATTTTATCTACAAACTTGCATCTGTAAGAATAATATTCATTTCAGATAAATAAATTGAAATAAAAGTGGCTCTTTACACATTTAAAGTTCTTTCGCAATTCTATAGTACTTATGCTTAGATAAACACAAAGAGAAAGATGAGTTACCGTATAAAATCGCTTATATAATCAACAAAATGTCCCTTTTACAATTATACACAAACACACTCACAGCTGTACTTCAAATCTCGTGTAAATTTATCAAGACAAAGATAGAGAGACGTAATACGAATAGAGAAGCGCAACCGAAATAGCAATATTTGTCGTATGAAACACGTACGGCAGTCAGATTGTGACTCAGGCCATGCACCTAATTGTATCTGATTAAGGCGGTCCACGCGTCAGAAGCTAGTACCTCATCTCTTTTGGTTACAACAGTGATGGTAAGTATCTAATATCTATTTTATTTTCTTATTGCCATTCAGCACTGTTTGAAATGTCTTTGTGTGTACTTCTAGGTAACTATTTACATTTGGGTCCTTAGAACCAAATCTGAGCCACCTTGATAGTTAATACTGTCGAGTGTGTATGTTGAGCTGAACAAAACAATCAATCAATATTCTTGGTTGTCAGGAGTTTGGAAACGCATCCAGGTAGCGATCTAAAGGAACATACTATCCATAATCTGACTTAAAACATTGGAGTACTAGTATATCGAGTACAATTGGAAAGGATTTAGAAAATCTCATAATTTCTGGTAAAGTGGAAGGGAAACAGTCCGATGTCCGCAGTCCGTCAAAGCGTCAGACTACTCAATCCAATATGTCAGTCTGGATAGACCCGCACGCAGCACTCGATATCTATATAACTACGATTGCAATTCGCTTTTCGGATTGGATGAAGTATCATCATGATAGAAAAGATAAAGGAAGAACGTCACGATATTACTCTCAGCAATTAGGTTATAACAAAATAATGATAATAATAAAAGATAATCTTTAATATAATTATACCTATTGACATTGCCTAAAATAATTAAAAAGTGGATGAGGTTGATTCCTTTAAATTTGTTGGACTTCATTTACATCAACACCTTAACTAACTGGAAAACATACGTCTGCCAAAGGCTTGGTCGTTTTGTTTTCGCGTTAAAAAAGAGTGAGAAAGACGGTTTCTACAGAAGCTGCCCTAGCTGTATATTTACAAATCCCGGTGAGGGCAAATACATGTGTGATAAGCGTGAATATTTGTTCCTGAGTCTTGGATATTTCTCTCTATATAAGCATTGTCTAGTGCCCATAACACAAGTTTCGAGCTTAATTTAGGGCTGGGTCAATATGTGTGCAATGGTCCCCTGATATTTATTTATTTATTTTTTATTTATTAATGATGTTTGTAGACATTAAACTGGACGCTTTTGTTTTTATTTCATCTCAATGATAAATCATAGTCGTATGAATCGCTTCAGAAACATAGCTTGTATCTTTGATTTAATCATCTGATTTACGTATTATAATGGTGCTCTGTGACCGCATCGGACTTTATATTTACCAATAACGATGATTTAATGGCACTCAGACTAAATTTAGGGTTCCCCAGGCGTGGTGGACACCCCTCCCGCGAATTGATTTATTTATAGCAGCGGCCACCAGTTCCGTACCTGGTATGCCACTTACAACGGCGTAGTGACTTGATTTCTATACGTTAAACACAAATTTAAAGGGAACATTAAATCACAATGTCTTTACCTGGTACGGGAAAACCTGGGATTGTTGTGAAAGCTACATTCTATAAGATAGAGTTTAAACTACTGATAGCGTTCGTCAAACGATGATCAATTATATGTATGTGTCTAACTAATTCAATAGACTAAGGATAAATTTGATTCTCTAACGGCCGAAATTAATAAATGATCCTGATCCGTTATCCGTGGTTTAGGATCGATATGTCAAGTCATAATATGTCATTTTAGTAGTAAAGTGTCAAGCCCTAGTACCTACTAAAATGAAATATTATGACATTACAAATCGATCCAAAACTGCGGATAACGGATCGGATCGATTATTAATTTCAGGTATAAAACTATAATATACCTATACCATAGTATGCATATGTACTATTAGTTAATATTATAAACGTGAAACTTTGAGAGTATGGATGGATGGATGGATGTTTGTTACTCTTTCACGCAAAAACTACTGAACGGATCTGAATGAAATTTGGAATGGAGAGAGCTTATACCCTGAATTAACACATATGCTACTTTTTATCTCGGTAAAAGGTTCCTGCGGGATAACGGGAAGACGCGGCTGAAACCGCAGAACGCAACTAGTTTATTATATATTCATTCATCACCAATAAAGCGTAGCTGCGACTTATTCAGCGTAGCAGGTATTATAGTACCTACACATAGATAGCACTAATTTTCTGGTGAATCAACAGAAAACCAGTAGCGTAGTTGAGCACAAAGGAAGCTAATACTGGAGTATAAACAATCTTCAATACTGGCTGAAGACAACGAGTTAAGCGCTTGAGCTAAGGAACAATAGCGCGCGCGACGCGGGTTAGGTAGCATCTGCAAAATATAGCATCGTGACGAACTGACATTTTTGCAAAAATCAAAATGAGTTCTGAAACATTTGTTGTAAGTAGTTATTGTATTTTTAAGGCTCGGCACCTCAAAAGGAAAAAGGAATCATTATAGGAGTGTTTTGTTTTCAGTCTGCCCGTCTGTCTGTCTCTGCGCTTTTGTTGTTTTTGTTCCTTTTTTGTATGGGAAGAACGGCGTACACATATTAAATTAATAGTCCACACACGCACATTGTCAGCAATAACTAATATATATATAATTATTTCGTCACATGCAATAAATAAACAGTTGTCAAAATTACACAACATTTAAAAACAAATTTTTCCAGTTTAACAATTACGGCCTTTTGCTTGAGAACAGTATTGAAACTTGCACAGAGATGCAGTCTGCCTTAAAACTCTGTAGACTGGGGCTAAGGCTAGTGGTGTCTCTCCTGCGATTTTATCGATATTTGTTTTAAAAAGAAACAAGTGATTTAACACAAGCGTTTGTAGCGAATATTTGGGGATGTATTTGTCGCATGCAAGTCATCGACAGAGATACCGTTGGTATACCTACTCACGAAAAAAAGACCGTCTTCGTTTCAGTAAGTAAAGCACAGCCTATCGGCATGTCATGATCAGGGTGTGTGCACGTGAATCTATTTTTAGAACGCTTGCTGCATTTACGCAGAGTTCTTATTTTTTCATGATAGACACAAATGTACTATAGAAAGAAAGTTATCTCTAACCACCAATGCGGCGCGGCGCAATGGGCGAATAACCGACAGTGAAGCGTGAAGTTGTAGGTTCGATTTCCGGTAGGTCCAGGACAAATATTGGAGCGTTAAAAAAAGCGAAATTATTTGTTCTATGCCTAGGTGTTGTGGATCTCCGATTCACATTGTTTCTAATACAGGGAATCCTAGTTAGGGGTCAGAGCTACTCGTGTGTATGTCGCCACTTAATCAAGAGGGCGTTTTACTATCGATAGCGCTTTTCCTCCTCCCTATGCATGTAAAAGTTATATGAGCGCCCCTCATTACCAGTTTTTTCGAGTGAATACTTCAACAGGCAGGCCAGTGATTTTCCTGAAGTTTCACCCACTGTTCTCAATACAATTTACTTTTCCCACGGTATTTCTCAGTCAGCACTAAAAGTACCTGCTGTGCCCATTGAAGCTTCGGAGTATAGATAAAGTGAATTTGTGGGTAAAAATGTCGTCTTTTTTGGGGTTTGTTGCCAAACTAGGAAACTAGGAATGTATTTATGTCCGTCTGTCTGTCTGAACTTCCACATTACTCACAGACTAATAATGCTATGCTATGCTATACGAAATGTAAATCACGAACCAAATTTACAATATCTATAGAAATAAAATGGAAATTATTCGCTGCTGTGAAAGTGGCTTGAGTGAGTTTTATTAGAACGTGTAATTTTTCTCCCTTTGCAAGTTTCATTAGGGCGTGTCGACTGTTAATTAATTTTTTTAAGTCCAAATTAAGTCCCGCCCAAACTGCGCTCATTCGTGCGAAGATTGCCGAATTTATGCTTCATTTTTATTACCTTCACCTTTTTAATCACTTTTCTTTTTGATTGGCCCCCTTCGTAAAGTTGTTTGGAAAAATTAAAGTGATTTTTGTCAATTAGTTTTTCTTGGCGATGAATATTGAAGCCAGTTGATTTAAAATCTTTACCTTATCCGGATTTAATGAGTTGGTGGTGCATATTTTATTACTTTGGAGCAAAAAGGGACTGACTGAAAATAATTACATAGTAGAGATATGATATGGTTTTGATCAACAATAATTTACATATGAGTGTTTAGCTTATTTTGGAATTGACTTGGAAGCAAAACTCACAGCAGCTCTTAAAAAGTCAAAAGTCAAAATTTGTTTTAATCAATATACATTGTGATCACTTTAAAACGTCAACTTAAAACTAGCTACGCCTGATCAAAGCTCCTTAAGCCAGCAAAAGAACAGGCAAGAAATGACCGGCAGGTAATATTTTTGGCGCGATCACATTCACAGTTTTATTCTTATTACTAATTGATTGAGTTGGAGCAAGTTCACTAAAATCCCAAGATGTTTTTTGCAGACCAGACCCCACAAGCAGCACCCGTTCACGAGTTGACGCATGTCAGTACATCCATTATCATCCACTATCTCCAGACATTTGCTTGCCTACTCCAAATCTGTGCTTGCCACCTTAAAAAAATAGATTAAATAAATAATAATTCGTTAATACAGCGCCAAACAGTGTGGTTCAAAAATACAAAAAATAGCTCTAGAGACAAACACTTGGTATGCTGGACTGGTATTATATTCATCGTAAAATATATCACTCTTTTTACATACTAATGTGAACTCGTTGTTGTTAGTTTTTGACGGCAAAAAATCCTCGCTTCGCTCGACGAGCACGGACGCGAGAGCCCAGGGGGTCACATGTATAATCTGATTCCGGATTTCACCCAATTTCATCTCACACTTAATTCGTTCAGGGAGTTAGTTTCCTCCCGTAATTAAGAAAACTTTTCGGATTAACCGCCTTGTTTTTCCACTTGTAAACACCATTGAGAACAGACCTGCAACCCCCCTGTATGCTTCGGGCATATGATAGGTGCTTCGTCCGAATGTGTGGCTCTATGTAAAATGGTTCGTTAGGCAACATTTTTCGCCCACTTATTTAGTTTTAGTTTAGTACGGTATTTCGGAAACTCCGCGCCCCGACAGTGAGATATTTGCTAATTTCGTTGTTGTAAATTTGTTTGCGGTTAGTTTCGTCGCTTTCTGGAGCAATTTTCCCGCGACAACGGCTTTATTACGTTTGTACGGAAAATATATAGGTAGTTGTTTATTACCCACGTAAGTGCTCCCTAATTGACAGTCTACTTTGTTTACCTAATAGGTCAACATTATCTATATTTCAGCTAGAAAATTACCTGGAATTTTGACCTTTTCTTTAGGGCTAACAATTTGCATACAGTTTATAACATTTGTCAGGGTAACTTTAAACTAATTAAGTAAATACTTTTCCACTCTAATATTTTTATTAAGTAACGAAAATAGAGAGACAGCGTCACACATACACACACAGAGAGTGTGTGTTTAATTTGAAACTATTAATTGGCTAGACCCACCCATCATTAGCCACGGGTAATGATACCTCAATGTCAAGAGTATACACTTAGCTAGGTATATTTTTAGGGTATCTATATTTATTAGAATTTGTCATTTTTATATAAGAATAACTTATCATCCTAATCGTAGATTGTAGTTAATGCTACGGTGGAAATGAATGTCATGAAATGCTTTTTTTCTTGCTTTGTTATTTAAATTTGTGTACAGTAATGTACAGTACTTAGAAGAGTAATTAAATATGCTTGCTGATAAATGTCGAGAATTTTGCACTGTAATTTCATTAAATACCTGCAGGCAAATGCAAAATAGGCTCAGTTGTGCTGAATATATCAATAAACAAGCCTCGTTTTAAATGCAAATGATAAATATCAGCAGTACTCAGGGATGCCGCCCCTAGAGGTTCCGTAGGTATATAGGTACATACAAACTATGTACTTAGATGTAAATACTACGGCAGTCCAAGGAGAACAGAGAGCGCGTTACTTTCGAAAAACAAAAGAAAATTCAGTGGAATGTTCGCCATAAATTGTACTACACTCGGGAGTAGCGTTTGCATACCGACCGAGTAGGTTGGCCACAAAACCTTCTCTTGTGTTTAATACAAATATCTGGATGACCGAGCATTGCTCAGTTTTTTTGTTTGGTAAACACAACTTTGGTAGCACAACGCTGAGCTGAGGCCGGTTAGCAACAAATACATTTTTTATTCTTTCTACATAATGTATTTGTCAAGTACCTACCTATTTTGTATAATTTGTTGCAAATAAATGATTCTTTTTCTTAATCATAGATCCTGTTTTTCGAATATTGGTTTAGTGTTGCTGAGCAACGATAACAGTCAAGTAGCAAAAAAATAGTATTACTTTTTCATTACTATTTACAGAGTAGCGTTTGACCACAAGTCGCCTGATGTAGTCGAAGGTGGCGTCACGGCCGTCACGCTACTCCTTGACTACTCGCCAATAAATGTCAGGAAGAGTCATAATTTTTCTGTTTATGTTTAAGTTGATTATCGATATGCGACTATCTAAAATAAAACCTAACTAGATCGATTTATCGCCCTGAAACCCCTGCATACTAAATTTCATGAAAATCGTTGGAGCCATTTCCGAGATTTAAATTTATACGAGCGATTCTTGTTCATATACCTACATACCTATATAGAAAGTTATTAGGTGTTTTGATTTTCACTTTCTAGTTGCAGTTTTGCTTAAACTAAATTATCCATTTCCACTGTAGTTGAAGACTCAACGTGGGGAACGGCTAGTATTTTATTTTTTACTACTTGCAGGGTAGCGTTTGACCACAAGTCACCTGATGTTAAGTGACGATGTGGTCGAAGGTGGCACCAAGCTACACCTGGACTGGAAACTAGCTCTCAAGTGAGGCTGCCGAAATACACCGATAAGTGCTTGGCGACAGATTTTTAACATGATGGTGGCTAGCCAGGCGAGTACTAGAAAATTTCCTACCACCAAGCTATGGTTCATCACGATGTTTTCCTTCACCGAAAGCTCAAGCTCATTATAGGATTCGAACCCACGTCCCACGGATTGTTACAGAATGTCAAGGAGCATGGTTACCGCACCGTACACATGCTCACGGCTCGCTCACACACGCGCGCGTCTGCGTCGTTTAGGGCGCGACAGGCTAGCAGTCCCTACCTACGCTGCCGAGATGATTTCCCGCGTGGTGCAGCCCTGACTGAGCCGACCACTTAAAGTTTATCGTCTGGGCCCTTAACTGCGCACTGTCCGCCCGCGTTTTTATGTAGATTATAAACTCTTACGCTTTCCTAGGCGATGTTATTACAGAATAAGCTTTCTTTTTGGGAAAGTGTAATCGCTTTGACCTGAAGTAATGTCACGTTACGGTCGAATATGGTGCCATGCCTTTAAAAGACATAGGATGTAGGGTGTCTCAAGTGGCCTCGTTTTGTTTTTTCTTCTATTTTGTTGTTTGTTAACGCAGCTTAAAAGCCCTGCATCTAGATTTTTTCTTATGACTACGTCATATGTTTGTACAGGTTATGTCATACAATTTTATTATGGCCCACTTGTTCGACAGATTTAAATCTCGATTTAGCGAAATTCAAATGTCATATCGTTTAGAACATTTAGTTGAATTCAATTTAAAACCATACTTAATTTGATAAGCAAGTGGGCCTAAGAACTGTCGGTTAGTAAATAAAAGGAGGAGGAATATTTAAAAATAACAATCTCAAATTAATTAGTTTGTGTATTTTATTGCAAATAAATAAGCTAAAATGCAAATTACATTTACTCACAAAATTTCATTTTCACTATACCACAAAAATGATGTAAGAAAATCTTCTTTGGCGAACTTCATGAAAAAAAAAACACATTCAAAACATTTTTTATCAAAGTGGTCGGTACAAAAAGCACTTACATAGAAGTTATTTTTAAATTGTACTTAATCGATATATTTATTTATTGTAATATTTACAAAATGTACCAAAAAAAATATGGCACACATACTATTTTACTAAAACTGAAAAGCCTCTACTAACTCTACTTTATTAGTAAAAACAAGTACGTAAAATGCACAAAGTAAATGCAGTCTGTAAGTACAAAATTGGATTAATCAGTACAGTCACAATAAGACGACTATGGATAAGAAAATACGTATAATACGGGAAATAGCATTCAGATAAACATCTCTTTTTGTAAGCTTAAGCTACATACTACATTGATCTAAAGGACAGTAAATTTGTCTCATGTTTTTAATTTAATATTAACTTATTGCTTTGTTTATGGCAGATAATGATTAGGTATTCGAGCGCTGTACGGCTGTTATATGATAGAAAACTCCACTTTCACTATTATTGTCTAAAATTAAAATGTTCTTCCTAACTCATATAAAATTATGACATGTTTCATCGGAAAGTGTGTATGTAGATACAGACAGATGCACCATTACCTGACTATATTCGTGTTTAGTGTCACTACAACACAACACGAGTTCTGTTTTGTATGAACTCGTTGTAGTCGATTTTTAATTCGTAACAAACACATTAGCGAATATTAAAAAAAATGTGGTAAATTGAAAACATTTATAGTAAACACGCGTCATTTAGACGATCATTATTTAAATATTAAATGACAATTTCTCTTTCACTGTAACCTTATTGATGAAAAGTAAATAAATAAATTTGTTACACTACATTTGTTAAAATTGTAATGCTTTGTCATAAAAATAGGGCTGTTTTCCACAATGATGGGTCAGATAACGATCCGGGCTGTACCTACAATATATTTTCTACAGTGTAACAAGTTTAAGTTTGCCTCCCACAGCCGCTCGGCAATGCTAGTCTACCTAAAGCTGCCAGACCGCGCGGGGCCCTCGGTGGGCTCGAGCACGATACGCTTAAAGCACCCTTCGGGTAGCTGCTCGAGGATCGCCTTGACGTTGTCCACCTCGCCACGGAGTTGCTCGTGCTCGTCTTGGTACTGCTTCATCCATCTGCAGCAAAACAGAGCTAGTTATAAGAGCCCATGGACATTGCTGGCGGTGGGAAACGGGACCACGCGTCTCATGTACTTACCTAGTTCCAGTTGTTTAAACTATATTCAAAATTGTATGAAACTGCCTGGAAACTAAGTATGTTGTGCATATAACGACGCATTATAAAAAGTTCGACGATGCACAAGGCTTCGTGGAAGAATTCAAAGCGCTGCCATAGCGTACTATTTACCTATTATCTGATTTTATAAATTACGGAATGTCCCGTCCTTTAGGACTTAACAATAGCAAAGTAGAAACTGGACTGACTGAAGGTTAACGTCTTTTCACGCTGGATACGACGAAATTTTTGCGATGCGTTTTTGGATAGCATTACGTTTGACGTCATTTTCGTGAATCGTTGTCGCACCGCAGTGACCGCCGCCGATTGCAGTGTCATCCAAAACTTTGACTTACAAAGTAATCGATAGCATGGACAACATTGCTCTTCAAATCTGGTATGATCGTAACTGGATAGTTACATAGCGCTCAAACAGCTAAACTAATAAGTTCACAATTGCCTGATACCCGAAGGTTTATAAAACTCTCCCGTTCAAAAAACACACTTATGGTACGATGTGGTGGAATGCAGATTTCAGTTAAGCTTACCTTTGATGTGTATTCTTGGCTTCTGTTAGATTCTTGATTTTCCCTTCAAGGTCCACCTCACGCAACGCCTTCTCAGCCTGCTCTAAGCTTTCCTCTGCAAACCAAACGCAATATTAAAAATTTCCCCGTGATATATTGAAATACCTGTAACCCTGGTATAAGCATGCAGGCTACACTGAGTAAAAATTCCTGAATTTCCTTCTGAGTCTTACATTCCAAGACCGATTCTTAGCAAAATGTAACCTTTTCCTTCCTTGTTTTACGTTAATTTTTAATTCTTTCCGTATTTCAGAAGGTCCTTTTTCTCCGTATAATGACGACGAACAGAACAGAAAGAAAGTAACAGAAAGTAACTCACGGAGCCTATCTAAAGCATCATCATCGAGGGTTGGAAGGTTCTGCAGCTCATCCATGATTATCTTCAAGTCTCCAAGACCCTTGTTCACTTGTTTCTCAGCTTCTCTCGCATCGGTATTAGCTTGACCAACCTGTAGTAACAAAAACGTTTAATATTGAGTACCGAAACCCATACAAGCTTTTTTTTATTCGCAAGTCAGTTAATCGAGAGATTAATATAGATAAAACTAGATTTTTTGCTCCTAGCTCCAACTCGCTATAGCACTGCCGATGCTCTAGATAATAAGTGCTGTTTATTTGATATCTACAAGCTTCGAAAGTTGTTGTATTGCCTATTTTAAGTTGTTAAAAACAAAATTACAAATCGCGCATACCTACCTACACGGCACAAGACAACTGTCTACTATGCTATGAAAATTTAAGTGCAAAACACCTTGAAGGCGAATACGTGACTTTTAGTATACTGGTCGATATCATACATAAGTGTTACGAGGTACCTTCACTTAAGTCGCCCTAGATTCTAACCTCAAGAAACTTTTTTACTTACAATAGTGATGCTTATGTACGATACAAGGTGGCCTCGCTTCAAGGTCTAGGTAACTAGTTGGATGTGCTTTTAAGACTTCCTTTTGGAGCATGCTGTGTTTCACCTGACAGAGTTGACTTTGATTTCCACACAAAATTGCGCCAAAATATTTAAACGCACCCTTAATTTGTTTATAATAGAAACTTTCTGATACTGTTGTGTTTTAAATTTCCTTAACTCTTTTAAACACGAGTCCCGTAAGATTATTCCGTGCCCATAACATTACTTTTTTAAAGTCGTTCGGGATAACTGAGCTCGGCGGGTAAGTGATCGCACCTCCTTTGTCCCCGGGGGGATAGGCAGAATGTTTGACGCGATTGGAGGCGCCCGCAAAGCGTACTAGTAACGACTCGTTAATGCATTACGCGGCATTAAATTCAAATTATTAAAAACCATCAAGATGTGTCAATCGCAAGTGTTCTGTCTCTTCCTCAAAGAAAAACTACATAGGAGGCAGAGTAACCATCCGTCCGTCAAACTGCATTTGGAACAAAAACGGCGACCGGACGAAGAAAATAAAATGCGTAGAAACTTTTAAGTCCTCCTTTGACAATAGACGCGCCTGACGAAGAAAGTGAAAAAAGAGTGAATAGATTCTCTCCTTATGGGAAAAAACAATCCCTCTACCTCGAAAACTAAAGAAAAATGATACTATTATTCAGTTTTTTTATTTAACATCAAGCTATATGTCTACGCTACATTTGGACTGGGCGGTGGCTTTCAAGTGAGGCTGCTGGGACACACTAATAGGTGTTTAGCGAAAGATATGAACTTATATCCTCTTTGCAAAGAATAATATGCGAATCTTAAAATTAAGATTTTATTTTCCAACGCCTGAAATTAATAATCGATCCTGATAGATTATTAATTTCAGGCATAAGTGCGCACACTTGACGCGCACGACTATGGCATTTATGTACGTTATTATACATATATCTACTTTAAGTCTATCTGCCAAAATATTGTTATTATCGGTATATACTAAGGCTAATGATCGCCTATAGGCTCCGCTCAATCTGACTGTAGGTATGTTATTTAAGTTTAAGTATGTACCTATAATTTTTTTGTATGTAACTACTATGTCGTATAAGTAATCTAAGCAGAAAAAGTAAAGGACTGCAGAATATTCCCCACAAATCAATAAATACAAAAACCGATGCACGTCTCCGCCACGCATTGGTATTCTGCGTGTTAGGCGCTGTAAAGATAGATAACAAAAGATAACTATATTTTTACGGCCAGTTTCAATAACCTATCTATCCACGGTTTGCTTGACTGGAGACAGAAATTTTACATTACTTCTATGGAGCTTGTGTCAAAGAACAATGGCCAAAACGGACCCGAGGTCGTATGAAAACGATTTATATCCGATAAAATATCGAATTTTTTGCTTTTTAAGATTATACAAACGATATTTTAAAGAAAGTGTAGAAAAAAAAGATATCGATTTTTTTACTTCGGAGTTTCTTAGGACATTTTTTAACTTACACATGTTTTGTTTGATGTTTTGAACGCACTCCGCATTTTCTTTTTCATTCCGTTTCACGCTTTGGAAGTCGGCCCGGGTACTTAAATTAAGTCATTAAAATCAACATCATTTAGCAAATATGAACAAAAACTAAGTGACGTTGACAGAAACGAAAATTTTCATACAAAATATATTGCGTTTAGGTCCAGGGCAGTATGAAAAGTGGCCAATGTTCTTTCTAGGGCAAACCGTGGATACATAGATTATTGAAACCAGCCGTTAGACAACTTGCCTTCATTTTAGCATCGCGGGTTAGCTGCATATTCTCGGCCGCTTCTTTCTCCAAGTCTTCAATTTGTTTCGCCGTGCCTTGGACGCGAGCTAACAAATTGCAAATTTTTCAGTTAGTAACTTCGACAAGTTATTTAAAAGGTTCAATCTACGTGTAGCAGTAAATAGAAAATTTGTGTTTAATCTGTGGCATGATATCAATCCAGGTGTAGCATGGCGCCACCTTCGACCATCTCCTCACTAACATCAGGTGATTTGTGTTCAAACGCTACACTGTAAAAAAATAAAAGTAAAAAAAAAACTACAAAACGACCGATGTCCGATGTGTTGCAATTGTCGAACGAGCTACTGCGTCACGGATTCGAGTCCCGCTAGGGAAGAAACATTTGTACCTACATTAAAAAAGTGCGAGTGTTTGGTCTGCGTCTGGATGATGTGAATCCCAGATCCATGAAGTTTCTCTATTATTTCCCTAGATACAGGGAATCTTAGTTAGGGGTCAGAGCTTTATAAGTATGATTGTCTAAGGGTTAAAATAAGTTTTAATAAAAAACCAATACGTTAAGCTAACAGGTAACGTTCTTAAAATATTGTAGAAGAAAGCAATAAAAATACTTACTTGAAAGCTTGTCAGCCTCATCTCGTAATTTGACTGCTTCTGCTCTAGAAGTAGATGCCTTCTTCCTGATTTCATGTGCAGCCTACAATGCACAATAAAATTGATATCGTAAAAATTAAAGTCTAAGCATCCCGTGTGGACGACCAATGTGTTTGTTTTACTAAAATATAGGATACGAAAACTTTAATAGTTTTCCTTAACTATCTATCAAAACTTGTACAAGGGGTGGGTACTGATGATTTCAGTATTCAATTTTTGATAGTTTACGAAAACTTTATATCGTTTTCGTTTCCTTCCATACATTTACCACCAACGAAAATCCCCTTACGGAAACTTTGAGGAACTAAAATCGGTAGGACGAGTTATTTCAAATTGATGTATTTGAACTCGAACAAAATTATCGAGTTACATTTTGCATTTAGGCAGTAGGTATATGTTGACAAATCAGCGGTCGAAAATTTTGACGTTTACGCAAACTTTTATGGTACTTATTCTAAATCATTTCTTACTCGATAGATAAATCTTGGTGAGAGCTTGTAAAGTTATACTACTGAGATGATTTCTAGTTTGGAAGTGATCACAATGTATCCTATTAAATAACAAAACATTTGAATTTTGAATTTTAACCCGCTTTGCCGATTTTAGACCCTCCAATTTCGAAAAGGCACGCTAAAAAAAATTTTCGAGGATAAAGAAAACATTTTACTATCAAAACCTGTAGGTACTAGGGCTACAGAGGACTTTACCTCCGAAGCTTTGTCAGCGTATTCCTTCTGCGCCGTCTGCGCCATGTCTCGCGCCTCTTTCGCCTTGTCGCTGGCGACGGCAAGCTCCTCGACGATGCTGTTGATGCTGTCCTCAGCAGCGGCCACCTTCTGCTGTACGCCGGGCACGTCCAGTGCCGCTTGTTCCGCCAACAGCCGGGACTCGGTCACTTGATCGCTAAACTCTATAGCAAGAAGCAGGAATGCGCAAAGTTAATTTTTTGAGTTCTCCATTTCTTTGAACCAATCCGATCTATGGGCTCCCGCGCAAAACTGAGCTGTAATGCGATACGACATCAATCAGATCGGAAGTTCTTGTGGTGTATTCATGCGAGCTCGCAGATATATTTGCGATGCGATGCGTAGTATGTAAGTAAAATCAAGTAGCTAATGAACGATGAATGATTTTTGTGATAAGGCATATAGGCAAGTTTTGTAGTGGAAAAAGATGCGCTTTCAAGAGAATCTGGTTTAGGCATTAATGGATGTTGATGCCAATCTGATGAACAGTAGAAATAAAAATGTTCGGTTACCCTCTCGTAATCCTCGGGTCCGGTGTGATAAATACGGGTGCTCCCTTAACTTTTGCTCGTGAGTCATTATGGCATTGAAATAATTCGTGCTGGATTGAGTTTTGATTCATGATAGTCGGCCTGACAGGGGTTTAATGTGCGTTCCAGTAATATGACAGTTGTGCGTGCGACGCGAAGACGGTATCGTATCGGATGGTGAAGGGTTGATACCAAAGTGGTAATGTTTGAACATTCCGTGAAAATCTATGTAGGTACCTACTTATACTATAAGATAACAGCCATTTGACCTGATGCGTTATATCGCATTATGTATTATAACTAGTCTTAGTATTTGCAGTAGCCTCTGCGGCGTAGACCTCCACTAAACCTATCCACTCTTCTCTTTCTCTCGCCGTGCTCATCCAATCCAAACCCTCGAAATATATAATAGTAATAGAACCACGTGATAAAGGCCCTGTGTAACTCACCTTTTAAAGTCTTGTAAATCTCATTGGCGTCTTTAAGCGTGGTGTTCGTGAGGTGGACGTCATTTTTGGCCTGCGCTTGGAGCTCGTCCAACCGAACGAGGAGGTCATTCAGCTCGTCTTGGCGATCGCGGCCCTGGTCGAGGAGTTCACGGCCACGCTTGAAAGCGTCCTCGAGGCTTCGAAGTGTGCCCTCATTCTCAGCAATTAGGCGCTCCAGCTCCCCAGCTTTCTCGTCGATCTGGATATATTTACAAGAAAATGTTATAGCATACGTTGGTGGCAATTGAACTGTCAACATGGAAATTTTGTTTTGATTCCCAAAACGTATGTTTCTTCGGATGATAGTGTGTGATATTGGTGGATTATGCGTACGAGTATAAGATATAGAAGCAAAGTTTTTTAAAGTAACATTTTTGCTCCATAAAGTTCGTATAAACACAAAGGGGACTATCCTTTTTGTCCCAGCATGTAGCTGGGTCACATCATCTCATCATCACCATTAATACTTGATACTCTCTGAGTTTGGCTCATTCAATAAGGTTGACACTGGCTAAATACACTAATCTTGCGAAGCCGTAATAAAAATCCTACTATCTAATAAAGAAATGCCAATGACGTTTCACTAACCGTCTTGTTCATTTGGACAGCGTCTTCGAGTAGCTTGTCAAGTCGAATATCTGGTAGCAGAGTGGTGTTGACCTCCGCGTACAGTCCCAGTGCATCTTCGTACACGCTCCGAGCGCGCTTCAGAGCTTGCTCCGCCAGCTCCGACATGCTACTCAGCTTCCCCGACGCTGCGTTCAGCTCGTTGGAAAGGATCTGGACCTCGTTACTGGAAACATTCGAGTTTTTAGAAGCATTTCCCTATTTTTGGGCTGCATCCTGTAATCATGCAGAAAGAGCTGTCCGTCATACGTGGCCAGTTCCGTTTTCTCCGTAAGCAATATCTACAGGAAAGCACGAAACACTTGCGCGAACTCCTGGTGGAGAACTGGCAGACTAAAGAGTATTTTATTATCAGAGGCCAAGACTCACTTTGGGTCGTTGCGCCATCTCACTTTAGAGTTAGTTAATGGTGTCTATTAGTTAATGGTGTTTTGAAATTTTAAAACAACAATGGACTCTATAATAAAGCCAAAGCTTCTAACAAATTTGATAAATAGGTCGTTTCACATTACTTGATGATCCGTGAAGTGCTATACGAAATGATGCGGCGGCGTACCTACACGCACAGTATTGCAAGAACACTATACAGGGTAGTGAAACTGGAAGGTCCAAATTACCTAATATTAGCCTGCTTGTTGAGGCCGTCTTTAGCGATCTGGTTGGCCGCGAGCGACGTGTTGAATGCCTTGTCGGCGATGTCTCGGATGTTCCTGGCTTCGTTCTCAAGCTTCTCTGCCAGTAGTCGGGATTCCTTGGCCAACGCCGACATGTCCACCGATTGCTTGCCGAACTGGTCGGAGCGGTTGCGCGCCTTGGCGAGCGCAGCGGCGCCTTCGCCGTCTAAGTACTCGAGTGCGCTCTGTTGACAACAAAACACGTGTTTGAGAGTTCCATACTACAAAAAAAAACTCACGTAAGCACCTTTTTTATTTAACCCATTAAAAAGACGAGAAAGTCGCTTGCTTGCTGATAACCGTCACGCTTGACCTTACAGTTCACCAACCCATTTTGAACTGCAACAACCCTGATTGGATGATAAGTCTCTGGGAACATTGACCTTCAATACCGGACACAGTAATGCTTGTCCATCTGTAACTTACGCTTATTTCCTTCTGTGCCGCCTCGATGATGTCTTCAGCCTTGGATACGTTGCCCTTGCTCCTTTCCACAGCTTCGTTGCCGTCGAAGCTTTCGTCCTCAATTTTAAACAGCATGTTCCTAAAAATACAAATAGTAAACGCGTCAGGTAACTAGTTAAGTTTTATGTACAACAGCCCAAGGATACCTGCTGGCAGGGTGAGATTACAAAGAAAAGTCGTTGAAAGAAAACAGCACAGAAGTAATTCGCACATAATAGCTCAACTAAACCATGGCACGTCGGGGCACTCAATGTGACGCAGCGTAGTTACGTGACTCCATCAAGTCCGATCTAACCTTAAAGTCGACTCAACTCACCTCACATCACCAAGTCTATCAGCTAAATCGCCCAGGTTGTTCGTCAGACTCGACCCCGAACCAGATCCTGGACTGTTGCCCAGTTCGGCTTGAGCTTCTTGGACCAGCCGTTCTATGTCATCTCTCACTTTTTGGAGCTCTTTGTCGAAATCTGCGTTTTCAACTACTGTGGGTGCTTTCGCTATCTTCGCTAGGATCTGGAATAATATGCCAATAAAGGTTCACAATAACCGTATGATGGTTTTTTATATTCATCATGATATTATGAATAAATGAATGTCTCCGTATGCGTAATGAATATAAATATAATTTATACCACCGCATTATTATCTCATTTTTGGAACTCGCGCCTTTCTTTCAGAAGTGGGATTTCATTCGGAAAGAAATCGATTTCCATTAATAGTCCGCAACGAATTCAAAATCTACGTTGATTAGAAAAATAAACTGCATTAAACTCGGACTCACATCGTCCAACTCTCGGAGTTCTTTCCTATGCTGAGTGACGGCGTCCAGCACCAGATTGTAGCACGGTGGGCAGTCTTCACAACCTTGACCGTCTGGGCGACGTTTTTTATTCTCCATACACCTGGGTTAAGGAAGGCACTTGTTTGAACATCTTCTTATATGTAAAGTCTGTTTATACATATGAGAAATAAAAATTTCAAGGTTGTACAATAAAGGTTTCCGTACAAGGTTGTTTTTGTTTTGATAATAGACTACACATTTATGGTTTTCAGACTTTTTTATTTATATGTACTATTTACACGACTCTAGGTCAACAAAAAGTACCTTAAAGATTTTGATTCCCTTGTTAACTCGTACCTTTTGATCGCTTTCACTTACAAGGTCGATTCTTTTCATATATGGAAGAGACCGTAAACCCGAGTATTTGATATAAATTTCAACTAGATATCTCAAAGTTCTTGAGTAAAAGGGTCTTGACAGAAAGACGGACATCAAAGTAATCCTGTAAGGGTTTCAATTTTCCTTTTGAGGCACAAACCCTAAAAACAATCAATGGCCTATAGATCTAACAAAGTTAAGCGAGAGAAGATGACAAATCATTTAACATCATAAGCTCTTCCATTGTCAAGATATTTCAATGACCTCGTTTGCCAACAAGAAGAGATAAAGAACTCTTTACCTGTCACACCGTCTCCCTTCCACATTCTCCTGGCATGAGCACTGGCCAGATAAGCCGCACTGGTAGTTGGTGGAGCCCCACTCGTCGCAGTCACAGTCGAGGCACCCATCCAATGAGAAGCCGAAGTGGTAGGCACGGCAGCGGTCGCAGTGGTCGCTAGGGAAGTAAAATTACAATGCAGACTTTCAATAGGTGCCAAGTCACATGTAGTTGTGACTGCAACCAGCCCCCTATGTAAAACATTCTGGCTGTAAAGACTTTTGCGTTACGCGAGTATCTGATGAGCATAATTTGCTGTAAACTGTGAAGTGATGATTCCTACCTACGACGAGAACATGGCTGGTTCAAAAATATAATGAGGAACAATCTCTGTAGGTACAGTAATTACTTTGGGTGGAGAGGATGGTAACTAAGTGTTTACTGAGCTGAGCTTGGTGAGACCTGCTGAGACTGATTACAGGTCTATTTTGTATGACGTGAGAAACAACTGCTGCGTTGCAACATAGGTACTTACCCATCTATTCCTGGCTTGCAGTAACACTGGCCGGTAAGGGCGTCGCAAGTACTGTTGTAAGAGCCCTCGAGGTTGCAGTCGCAGGGCTTACATCCGTCGCCAGAGTTGATGTTGTAGTAGCCGTCCTAAAAATATCATTCATTACAATTGATATTTGAGAAATGTCTAACTGGTGACATTAAGAAAGTCAATTCAGACATCCTTCTGAGATGGTATCTCACCTCGCATTTGTCGCAGTTTCGTCCGATGACGTGGGGCTGGCAGGAGCAGAAGCCAGTGAGGCCGTCGCACTTCGGTGGACCCTCCGAGCTCTCGATGGTGCCAGCCACGTGGCACTCGCACTGCCTGCAGTCGCCTTTTTTCTTCTGATCGAGCGCATCTCCGAAGTAGCCTGTATGCGTATATTTTTTTGGATATTCACGATAGAAAGAGAAACACGTATATGTGTTTCTCTTTCTACGACTCCTTCTGGCACATCAATAGATGTGACGCAGATCACTGATTGGTGGCATCGGTGGGTCAACACACATTGTTTCCAGGACTCCCTGGCGAGGTAGGTGGTATTACACCGCTAACGACAGCCTTATATTAGTAAACCAGCCTCACTTGACACCCAGTTTCCAATCCAGGCTTAGCCTCGCTTTGTGGTCAAACACTACTATCTAAGTTGTAAAAAGAAAGAAAATATTTAGAATGTCAAAGTTAGTCTACATACCGCTTAAGCACTTGTCGCAGTGGTCGCCAGCAGTATTGTAGATGCACTTGAGACACTCTCCAGTGGTGCGGTTGCAATTGCCGACGGCATTAGGATCCACGTTACCGTTGCACTGGCACTCTCCGCACTCAAGCGGGGTTCCGATCTGGCCCAGTGGGTCACCAAAGTGTCCGTCGGAACAAACTTCGCACTTGGGCCCTGTAATAAAAATAAGGGCACACGTTTGGATGATATAAACTTGATAAACAAAAATGTAGAATAGAATGTCGTTTCATTGCATTTGGTTAGTTTTCATAATCGGTAGCTTTAAAACATAACCCAGGACAAAAGGAAGCATCTAAAAGGAAGTAGAAAGGTGGTTTATCTACAGACTCCAATAACAACTTTCTGCTATCAATTAAGATAATAATCCATTAGTACCTGCATATCCCACGGGGCAGTCGGTGCAGACGATGCTCTTGTCCATGAGCTGGATACAGCCGCTGTCCTTAGGGCAGGGGCAGGGCGTGCAGTCGTCGGGGGTGCCGGCGATGGCATTGCCATAGTACCCCTTCGCGCAAAGCTCGCAGTTACTGCCCGTCGTATTATGTTTGCAGATACAGAATCCTGGATACCAATATATTTGTTATCATCAGTGCCACGATTTCAGACTACGTCCTAAAGGTATAGAGATTAGTATTCGATTCCTTTATATGGTTTTCCTTTGTTTTATTACATACGTCACGGTCGCTTTTTTTATGTCTGTAGACAGATAAGGTACTGTGGAGTATTTGTACTATACCTATACGTTATTACCAGTTCCAGGTTGCCAATGTAGATAGAACCATGGTCTTATCATATCGTAATACTATAGTTAGCTTTCCCTCCGGTCTCTTTTTCAATGTTAAGTAGTAACAGATAATGTTTTAGGTAGGTTATATTTAAGCGTAAGTAGTTACCAGTAGCAGTGTCACAGATGTGAGCGTGTCCGTTGCAGTCGCAAGGTATGCAGGCGGAGTAGGGCCCACCGTTCGCTGGCTCGTGCTTGAACCCTGGCGCGCACTCCTCACAGTAGTCTCCCACGTACGACTTCGGGCACGAACATTTCTCCACCCAGTTGGCCGGAGCTGACCCCTTCTCCCTCCCAATTTTAGCAGTCTCCAATTTGAAATTCATCAAGTATCCCACTCCTGCCTTATTGTAAGTTCCCCTGATCTTTATAGCAGTCAAGTTCTGCAGGATGGAAATGAATTCGAAGTTGGCGAGAGTGGGAGTCCAGCCATAGCGAGGGTCTTCGTGCAGACGGAAGGTGTACTCTTGAGCCTGGAACAGTTCATAGCTTGTACAAGACGAATTAAAGACAGCCGGGAATTCACAGGAATTTTCAGTAAGGGATTAATTAGCCAACAACAGGAAATTTCGCAAAAACAAAAATAAATAATCGCAAAGTGCAAGCATCGCTTCGCATATCAAACAAAGAATACAAACCTGGTCTGAGGGCTCTGGGTTGTTCTGCCCATAGATGTTCATGGATATAGAAGTGCGTGCGCCTTCTAGGATGATGTCTTGAGATGAGGGGTAACCTCGGTTCTCTCCGAGGCGGAGAGTGAACTTCAGATCATGGTTGTAAGACGGCCTCTGATCGCCAAGGAATTGATTCGAAGCCAGAAAGTAGATGATTTCACCACCCCGTGACGATACGGCTGTAAATAGAAATTGTTGCTATCAAAGTGAATTCATTCACATAGTTACTTACTTTAAATGATTGTTTTGAGCATCAAACTGCAGACAACAGACTGTTTATACCAGGTTCAGTTTGCCGTGCAATATATAAAGCTAGCAACTTATTTCACAGGTTGTCGACAGCAAAATAGTCAGTTATATGCTGCTTATGTTACCTAAGCTAGACTCATTACGATAACACTAAACTCTGTTTCACCGTCCCTTACCAATGTTTTGTGTGTTGGCATTGAACTGTAGGGTTGCCGGCAGCTGGCGGTCGTCCTCCGCGGCCCACTTCTCCGCGTCTCTAATGAAATGCGCGCTGAGCTCGTGCGCTTGATACTTTGGAGCAGAGCTGCACTGCGAGGAGTGGCCGTAACAGAAGCACGGCGTACAACCAAACTCATTCCCCAAATCCATGTTGAAGTAACCAGGCTTGCATCTAAAGAATTAAGATATTAGATTGTCTTCTTTTTACTTCCTTTACCTACTTCTTACAGGATAGCGTTTGACTACATACTTATGTGATGTTAAGTGACGAAGTGGTCGAAAGTGGTACACGCTACACCTAGAATGGGAACTGGCTCTCGAGTGGTGATGGTTTTTGACATAACTAAGTGATGAGATGAGCTGGTCATCCGCGCTATGATGAGGGCTACGCATGCGTTTCACTATTGCTGTATATCATTCGCTAGCTGTTCCCTGCGGTTTCACCCGCGTGGGCTACAGTTTATCGCGATAAAAAGTATTCTATGTCCTTCCCCGGGGCTCAAATTATCTCTATACCAAATTTCATTTAAATCGGTTCAATAGTTTAGGCGCGAAAGCGTATATATTCCGTAGACTCCAAAATTATTACCGCACTTCGGTGAGGGGGTCACCGCTGCTGTAGGTACCCATTATCCTATTTCAATTCTAAGTTAATTTTTCTTGGACCGCACGTTTGAACCGCGCAGATAAAGGTCTTCCTGGTCCGCGACCGCACTTTACCTATTTCATAAATTCTCCCGGTGCCCCTCACCTCACCGCGTTTCCCGCTGCGCTGCGGTTCGGCGGTTTTATTTTTCTACTACTACTTACATTTTTAAACTCGTGATATCTTTCGAATGGAATGTCCGAATTGAATGATTCAAATTTATATAAAGGCATTGAAGCAGTTTTTAATAAGAAGTAATTTATTTTGATAAGGATTAATATCAAGATACAAATAAAGAGCCTTTTCTAGCACCGGCATTAAAAATTAAATTTTTAAAATAAAAGATCACTTATTGTGGCATAACTATAATAGTTAGACATATGCTTTTTTGTAGATCTAAATGAGACCTACAAACCCGTTATACATTATTTTGTTCTAGTGTCAATAGTTTTTGCAGCGCACGCAAAAATAGGTTTTCGATTTCACACCTTGGGTTGCAAAATAGCAATTTTCTTACGGATCCCTAATTTTTTTGGAAATAAAATATAGCCTATATAAAATATAGCCTTTCTCGATAAATGGACTATCCAACACTGAAAGAATTTTTCAAATCGGACCAGTAGTTCCTGAGATTAGCGCGTTCAAACAAACAAACAAACTCTGCAGCTTTATAATATTATATTAGTATAGATAAATTTTATTGCAAAGTCTTGTGCTGCACTGCCCTACGCTCATCAGCAAGGTTTGTTGTTACATGAGTCGCCAACCAAGCAAAGCTGTTTGTTTTTAATTGGAACTGATTTTGATGAACTGATAAAACTTACTCTCTACACTGTTTTCCTTCTACGTTCTGCTTGCAGAAGCAGATGCCGGAGATGGGGTCGCAGTGTGGCTTATTGCCGTAGGAGCCGGACTCGTTGCAGCCGCAGGGCTTGCACCCGTGCGAGGTGAACTCGTAGTGGTTAGCCGCGCATGAGTCGCAGCGATCACCCGTCACGCCGGACTTGCACTGGCACTTGCCTTCCGAGTTGCATTGGAGGCTGCGAGATCCTGGTGTGGAGAAAATAATTCAGAATGCTGTCTTTACAGGGCTTTTCCATATTAGCTACTGACTTATTATATAGTGGATCCTGTTAAGGAGACAACTTTGTACATTGTTCTTTTTTGTTTAGAGTATACGCCTTCATCAAAATACACCTTCGCGATACCAACCAGCTGCCACTCTCGTCGCTACAACATGTTTATGGAAAATGTGACCGCATCTGTGGCTCCAAGATCGGCTTATTTAGCCATGAGCGCAGATACTTATCGGACGCTACTTACATCATCTCTTGTTGATGGAGTCAGACCTAAGATGATAATGATCTTCCATCCTTTCTACTGGGTATGTAGTTTTATAATAAATTTTCAATGTCAGCCTACAACGAGATGTCCGCAGCTCTTGTCGTCTTCTATTTAGATAGTTATCGTATACTTAGTGAGTTATTCTGTTCCATAAAGATGTCGTTTCTTACCAATATTTCAAGAGTGATCGATTTCCAAGCGAAACCGTGGAGCTTTTCAGGTTTTTGCGGTTTTGAAGTGAGTAAGATTGTTAAGTACTGACCAGTTGGGTTACAATTGCAAGGAATGCAGATTTTCTCAGCGCCTTGGTAGAAATTTTCCTTGCAGCGTTCGCAGTTGGCGCCATCTCTGTTCTCAGCGCAGTCGATGCAGTGACCACCGTGGCCGGTGTGCTCGTACAGGTCCTTGTCGAAGTAGCACTTGTTGGAGAATCCGTTGCAGTTGCAAGCTGTGGTTTTACAAAAAACATAAATGTGCAAACATCAAATAGACCTTGTAGGTACATAACGATGTGCATTGAAACCTTTTAACATCGGGAAGGGTGTTAAAGTAATTTTTGACAGTCTTTCTTATCTTTCCGACAGTTCACCCACTTCAACGTTATTATTTCTCTTTACATATTATTCTGCTTAAAAAAATAGTTTTATACACACTACATATGATTTATGTATTTAGATCAATGAGATAATTATAATTAAGAGTTTTGGTTGAGAGCATTGGCTTTTTGGTTTGTGAGTGTCGCAGGGAGTCGATGGATACAAATGGCTAGTAGCCGTTAATGGTAGCGTTCAAAGGGGGAAGCCTCAGTAGACTTCTTCCGGCTGATGATGAGGATGATTGGCTTGAAATTTAATTCTTAAATCACCAGCTAGAAATTGACAATTTCCAGGTCCGATTTACGAGACAGGATATATTTCAAAACTTGATTTTGCAACTTATTAGGGCCTGTGAACAAGTTACAGTCGCATTGGCTTCCGTGGTAGGTAAGTAATTTCTTTTCAGCCTGAACTCAGGTCTGTGGACCCCAAAAGGTTAATCCATTACAAAACTTCAGCATCTATTGATAGCCTTCTAATTTTCGCCATGGCAGAAGAGGTTCAGGCAAAGTATCTTTCTAAGAAACGTTTAGATTTCAGGCAATTTTTTACAGTTGGGGTCGTTTATCACCACATCGGTGCTTTATAATGAAGGAGAATAGTAACAATCGCTCCGCAGCAGAAATAGGCCTGGCACAAACCTTTGCACTCGTGTACATTTGTTGGCGAGGCTCGTCCCCAGGGCGCGTCGTTGTAGAAGTCTAGGCAGCGCTCGCAATCACGGCCCGCCGTGTTGTGCTCGCATCTGGGTGTCATATCAGCACAGTTAACGAGGGTTATTATTATTTACTTCATCCTTTTGTGGTTTAATTTTTGTTTAGTCCATAGGTATGGTTATTACACTGCGAAAAAAATTCTGACTTTCCTACTAAGTCTTACCTTCCAAAACCGATTCCTTCTGAAATGTGACCTTTTCCTAAAAGGTAGGAAATTCTTTCTGTATTTCGGAAGGTCTTTTTTCTCCGTGTAGAGGCAGTAATGTCATATAGAAATTATGTGTTCCTTCTACAACTGAGAATGTGCTCATACCTAGAGATCATCGAAAGTTTCTTTACCTGCAAGTCCTGGTCCTGCTGCCGTCTTGCAGCTCTTCGATGTCGCAGACCCTGGCGTGACCGTTGCACTTGCAACGCGCACCCACGGCCACGTCGGCAATGGCGTACCAATAGGACTGCAGCACTTGAACGTCGCCGAAGATCTCGTCTCCGAATGTGTTCAGGCGGTCGAGCGTAATGCGCAAGTCGGTGGCTGTTACCCATTCCTGGTGGAAACCAATTTACTTTCTGTTTCACACTGCTATTTCTAACGTTATATGATACCTGGTGCTAAGTGATTTGATGTTCATTCTAAAGAATTATTTGGCTGGTACCATCATCTCATTTTGTGCTCACGCATTGAAATTATGAAATAACTGCAGACAGCACAATTCAAATGCAATATAGTTATTTGGTTTTAAGGGGTCCCTAAACATATATTACGGGACAAACATTTTTGCACTGTAAAGAAAAGTAACATAGTACAAATATGTGCTCAGTGTCTGGCTGTTGTGGATTCGTGATCCGCATACTTTAGATACCCTTGGGTACATGCAATGCTAATTAGGGGTCAGAGCTATGTATGTCATTATGTGGGCGTTATTGTTGGGTGTTAACGTGTACCTGTAACTCGGGGCTGCTATCGAAGGTGTAGGCTGAGGGTCGACCTTCCAATGTAGAGAAAAGCACGTTGCCACCTGACAGCGGCGAAATATCGGAGTACTCGCTTGTGCAGAGCGCTCTTGTCTCTGCGCCGAGCTCGGCTGTTCTCCGCTCCTGGACCTCATATGTATCTCGGCAGGAAGCACTGGAAATAGAGAGGGCTCTCAATAATGAAACTAAGTACAGATTCCGGCAAGAAGTTCCACTCCTAAACGGTACGCATGATGGAAGTAGACGCAAAATGCTTCTTGCGAACCGCTAAGTATATGCTATGCATTGCTGTGCCTACCTGAAATATTGAAACGGCTCCCAGTCCTTGTTTTCGCCAGTCTTCTTGTATATAGCAAAACTCTGCGGCCTTGGAGAGTAGAACACGATCCTCACGTATGTGATGTCGTAAGCCTTACCTGTACAGAGTAGACATTTTTTACGCCCAAGAAGTAATACTCTTACGGAGATAGGTAAATATATGAAGGTGTCAGATGTCATTAGATCTCTGTACGTTGGACTACATTCTACATTATATTCTTCCTTTTTTTGGTTAAAGGGCAACGATGCGTAATTTGATTCCATTTTTACCGGTATTTTTATTGGGATTTTTCATCGTGTCGATTTACTAAACAATCTTACCTAAATGTAAAGTCAGGTTGACCTGGCTGGGGTACTGGACTCCCTCCTTCATGGTCTCCGACTGCCACCACGTCTGGTTGTCTGAGTCATGATGCAGGTCCGTCAGAAAGTATGGAGAGAACTGATTCGGCTGGCAGAAGTCACATGACCTAGGAAATAGATTTATGTTATTGGTTGGTACTTAATTCAAAATCGATGTCGGTCGAGGTAGTCAATCATAAAAAAATGATAAAATATTAAATACGTGGCCATTGAGGTGAAGCTAATAGAAGTGTTTTAATAAAAGGATAAGAGAATAAAAAGACAGACATAAAATGCGTTGTTTTAGTGAATCGACTTTACAACTTAAAGAATTCTCTTTAAAAATTTAGAAGAATTTACTTTATGTATATAAAAATTCGGGAAATCCCTCGACTTTGTATTTTTCTACATGTTAGAGACGAGTGCGCAAAACGCGTTGTACGACACTTTGACGTATCGACGATATAATAATTTGGGTTAGCTCGTTATGTCGAGAGTAAAATCGAGTAATCAAGAGTCTGGTATTTATCAAACTGACTTCAAATCATAGCGCATAGCTTTATCAGTGAGGGTAGGACTGTCTATTTCTGACAGCTCTCCCTTGTAGTATAAGTAGTTGCAGCTGGTACATCAGTGCCCCACTCATGAGTGGTTTTTAATCTGATAGGCACGAGTGAAATCGCTGTCTCGAAATTGAACTATGTTTCCCGAGTTAACCGATGTACAAAGATTCAATGTTGGTGTAAGGTGTTGGTGAGCTGGCTGTATTGTACGGTCAACGACAAAATTCGCTGAACAATAACAAATTGCGAATGCGGCCGAACGGTTAGGCGTGCGACTTACAAGACGCCGACACCGAATTCGAATCCTCTCGGCCCCGCACCTATGACTTAATTAGTTATGTGTGGATTTCCATCGCTCAAAACGGTGAAGGAAAACCACGTGAGGAAACCGGCATGCCCAAGAACTGCAAAATTCAAGGGCATGCGACCAACCCGTACTGGGCCAGCGTGGTAGATTACAGCCCATACTCTCTCTCTCTCTCTCTCTGAGAGAAGGCCAGAGTCCCAGCAGTGGAAACGTGAAAGGCTGATAATGATGAATAACGAATTTTGCGTTTTTCTATAACATCTTAAACGCAAACTTTAGACCAAATCATCACTTAACATCAGGTGTGATGTGGTGTGATAAAACGCAACCTTGTAAGTTGACAAAATATTAAACATTACTGATCTAAAACACATTTGAAAAATCGAGTATGATCAGCTACTTTCGTCGTTATCTTGTACGTAACTATGTGTGACGAACAGCATTTGCTTCTGTACCTGGTGGACGTCCCAGCTGAAGTCTGGATGCAGTACAGTCTGGCACCGTTGTCGCCGCAGGTGTTGGTGGCTTCCATCTGCACCATGAACGCTGCGTTCTCGAACTCTGGTATACATCTCTGTAAAGTATAAGCTCATAATATTGTATCCAGTCGGAATATCATATAGGTTGTGGTGTGTTGTGATGCGTTCTGAGCAATTCGATATGGGTGGGCCACGTTACACGCACTCTGGTTATTTGAACCAAAACATACGTTGGTGCGATATGATACACCACACTACTTTAATGTGCTTTTGGAAGGTAAGTATCTGTTCGTGTGGTCTAGCATGCTGTTCGTTATATTGTGAATAGGCCTGCGTTTGACCGCCATCCCGCCCTGTTGTAGGCAATGGTACGGTGATGGTGTAGCGCGCATGCCTAGAAGGTATCTGTTCAATCCTGTCTTGAAGTTATACAAAATAGAGACAGTTTTTAGGGTTTCGTATCCAAAGGGTAAAACGGGCTTCCAAAGACTCCGCTGTCACCAGGCTATCTCATGAACTGTGATAGTTAGACAGTTGAAATTTTCACAAACGATGTATTTCTTGTTGCCGCTATAACAACAAATACTAAAAAACAGTATAATATATTTAAGGGGGCTCCCATAAAACAAACGTGGATTTTTTTGTCGTTTTTACAGATAACTAGCAAACCCGGCGAACTCCGTTTCGCCACCAGATGGCTTCGTTTTATGTAACATTTCGTTTTGGTGATTAAAAGAAGAATTTTTTTTTTGTTTTATATTTGAAAAGGAAAAATTTTATTTCATTTCACAACAGTAATGAATTCATTTCTACTTAAACTACTTATTGGTTTGTAGTACATGCTATGTATCAGAGATGGCGCTGTATGTGAAAAAAGATTTTCCCGCTTTTCTGTTGAAATTTTTCCTGTATTTTCTTTGCTATAAACCTCACGGAGCCCGAGAGCTTTCCAACGAATGCAAAACCTTGGAAATCGGTTCGCGCGTTCTGGAGTTATAGCGTCAGGAAGGAAAACCCGACTTATTTTTAAATAGTAGAAGATGTTACGAAAGAATTCGTGCTCGAGTTCAACTCGCATTTGGCAGGTTTTTTGCGTTGTGAATATAGGCCTAGGCCTGTGTTTAACCGCCATCCCGCCCTTTGCCAGGCAATGATGCGATGACGATGTAGCATGCATGCCTGTTATTGCCTATGGTAACTGTTCACTCTTGCCTTGAAGATATACACAGTTTTTGATATAGACAGTTTTTTTTTATATAATGTATCTGAACATTTTGATTTAAGTACTCGTATCATTTAAATGGGTTGCGAATGTTTTTGTTCCAATCACTCACGAGATCACCGAACGAATCAATTTATTTGTTACAACCGCGACCGTTGTCAAGTATAGACACAAAACAATAACACAACACTAGGAAACTTATTCTATGCTGCTGGCCCAGATGGCGGATTTACCGCCAAAATAGTATATCTATATATAGTCGGTGCGTCGCTTACAGGACGTTCACATCGTACAAAATGTCGCTTCGTGTCGAAGTAACGTTTTGATTCAGAAATGTAGGAAGAGTGGAGCAGGGATGGGTCGTTTGATGGCCTGGCGATGGATTAGAATGTCAATGATCCTTGTGTGGTATATTTTATCATGTTATTAGGTAGGTAATTGCTGGTCTTTTAAAAAGGTACGCAACAATTCTGGGAAATGTCAGCTAAGCTTTCTAAAACTTGGGTTATGAAATAATTCTTGAGGGATACTCTTTAATTTCCACTTTTTAAAATAGAAAAGTTGAATACAAGCGGTGTCGTGTAAGTAAGGTAGAGTACGATTTGCGGGCTACATCCCGTTTGGTAAGTATCCCATTTGGTAAATCTAACTTACTCAAAAGTTGCGATTGGTAAATATTTTCATTTTCATACCACAAGTTTTGCTTCGTCTAAAGTGAGGTAGGGTACAAACCGCGTCATAAAAAGTAAGGTAAAGTACAAGAAACGTCATAGAATGTAGGGTAGAGTACATACTGCGTCATAGAAAGTAAGGTACGAGAGGCGTCGTGTAAAGTGAGGTAGAGTACAAACCGCGTCATAGAAAGGAAATTTAAGCACGAGAGGCAGCGTGTAAATTGAGGTAGAGTACAAACCGCGTCATAAAAAGTAAGGTAAAGTACAAGAGACGTCATAGAATGTGGGGTTAGAGTACATACTGCGTCATAGAAAGTAAGGCACGAGAGGCGTCGTGTAAAGAGAGGTAGAGTACATACCCCAACATGTAAAGTAAAGTAGAGCACGAAAAGCATCGTGTAAAGTGAATTAGAGTGCAGAACGCGTCAAAGAAAGTAAATAAAAGCAAGAGAGTCATCGTGTAAAGTGAGGTAGAGTACAAACCGCGTCATAGAAAGTAAAGCACGAGAGGCAGCGTGTAAAGTAAGGTAGAGTACAAGTGGCAAGTAAAATGATGTAGAGAACGAATAGCATCACAGAAAATGAAAAACCTGAACATTGTCGTGTTAGGTAAGTTGAAACGGAACGAAAAGTGTTTTGAGAAGTGAAGTAGAGTAAAATAGGTGTTGTTGGCGCGACGTAATTCAAACTCTTTTCGAACGTACAGTACGTAGGTAGGTAACACATATTAAATTTTTTCATACGATAAATATATATATGTCTAGATAATTGTACTCGTAACAGATTGTAAAGCATTGTACATACATTTTTCTGTTACAAACTATGTTCGCACATTAATTGTCGTAAACGAGCAGACAAATGACGTAATTCATTATTCAACTCTACGTTGACAATTTAAGTACAATTTACAAAAAAGCATATGTATAATTGTATATACATCATATGCTTTTTCTAGTAATTGATAGAAGTAGTCTTTAAAGAAATATAAGGCGCTTTTGTGTTCCCAGGTAAATAATCCTATCCTACTAATATTATAAATGCGAAAGTTTGTGTGTGTGTGTGTGTTTCAATGTTTGTTACCACGTATCACTAAAACTAGTTAACCGATTTTGATGAAATTTGGAATGGAGATAGCTAATACCCTGGATTAACACATATGCTACTTTTTATCCCGGAAAAAGGTTCCTGCGGGATAACGGGAAGACACGGGTGAAACCGCGGGGCGCAATTAGTTATTTTATAAATTATATATAATATAATAATAATATATTATCTATTATATAAAAATAAGTCGGGTTTTCCTTCCACGGTTTTGCATTCGTTGGAAAGGTCTCGGGCTCCGTGAGGTTTGTAGCAAAGAAAATTCAGGAAAAAATTCAACAGAAAAGAGGGAAAATCTTTTTTCACATACAGCGCCATCTCTGATATATAGCATGTACTACAAACCAATATTTTAAGTAGAAATGAATTCATTACTGTTGTGAAATGAAATAAAAACAAAAAAAAAATTCTTCTTTTAATCACCAAAACGAAATGTTAGATAAAACGAAGCCATCTGGTGGCGAAACGGAGTTCGCCGGGTTTGCTAGTATTTTATAAATGATATACGCTGCATAAAATTATTTATCATAGTTTCCATTTAATAAAGCCAAGACACGGTCAACATCAAGAGTAGTAAGGAGGTAGGTAATGAAACAAATATCTACAATATCGATATTTATCGGCACGATATTATCTTCTGTGAGAAGTACGTTATACTGTGGCCTAAATTATCGCTTTTAGTGTAAAACATTCTGAACACATTCTGTGCCTTTAGTCATGGTTATATAGTTCTTACATCATTTTCTTTATTTTGTTCTGTTGCATACTATTTTCGGTTGTTTCCTTTTTTTCACTATACCCATTACCAAGTTATTTTTTCAAGATTTCAAATAATATTTTGTTCAATTCCCATTGCTCTTCTGAGGGTAAAATAAAATCATGTTCCTAGCTTTTACCTTTCCAAAATATTGAGTTATATTCGGATGTTAGGGTTACAGCTTTCAACTTTTAAAGTTAAGCTAAAAGTTTATTACCCTATTTTTATCACCCTATTGCATTTAGATGTATTGGGTCTGCATAGTATATAATTCAATGACGATAACGAAAGAAAATGTATTGCTATACCAATATTTCTACGTGACTATGATTCGATACGCAACACGTGAGCGATCTAATAAGAGCTTAGTTTTATCCTTACCATACCTCTTTTTAAGAACCTTATAATGATTGACAAGTGTACTTATAATAATATACTGTCACAAATCAAAGAAATTAATGGATAATAATGATGTCAATTCAATAATATATGTAGGTAGAGTAGTAATGAGGCCCATCTCCCGGGTAACGGATGCAAGCTGATAACGCGTTCCGCTGGCTACTGATAACGAAACATTGGGCACCGGTCTGTGAGAGTAAACGAACCCGTTATTATTCATATTGTTCTCAATGGATCCACCGACACCGATAACCCCGTGATTATCTGCCAAAACTACGTAGCTGTTGGCAAGTAGCTACTTATTAGGGCAAGATAACTAGGCACGAGTTTGATTTCCGCGGTATTTTTATTTCAAATTAACCGATATGAACATTCTAGTTGACTCTACATTTACATGACAATAGTTTTAATGATACCAACATGGTAACCTTCGTATCTAGTCAAATAACAAGCAAATGGCAATAGCAAATTGTTGACAAGGGAACTTTATTTTTTTTTGCTGACAGTGGGTACCTATTTCCAAGAATACGCAAGTAAATAAAGCCGGGCTATAAAGGTAAATGTTGCCATAGACAATTTTATCCACGGCCCATTAGATAGTTATGACAGACCTTTAATTCACGAACGTGAAAACTTAGAGTTAGAACACCAATCACCAAACAAAAACAAACGGCATTCTGTACACATGGAAAAAATTACCACGATCGAGAAGTTGTAAAAGCTCGAATAAAGATTGACTCACTTGCGGTAATCCTTCGCTGCTATAACAGGAGGCGAGTTTGTGTGATGACCTGGGCGTGTGATTGTAATTCTGTGCAGTAGCGAACGGTATAAGTAACAAGAGTCTTAGAAAGTTTGTGTGGATGACAGGGCGCGCCATTTTGTAGAGCGCGAAGGACCGCCGTCGACACGGCCGATCGTCGGCCGAGTACTGACGCGAGCGGGCCGCGTTTCACAACATTGCGTCAAAGAGTAGTTAACAATGGAGACTGGTGCTGAGGGGAATATGCCTCTGTGAGGAATACTTAGCAACCTTACACGAATAAAGTTAGCGACCGATTAAGGTTTTACATCCAGTATTGATAATATTGTATCTGGAAGTCAAAAGCAAACACTCAGTATATACAGATGTATCGTTTCAACTGTTCTAACAACGTTATATTATGTACTACAAAATGTGAACGTAATAATATTTAGAACGAATTACCTATACCTATCTGCTGCTTGCCAGTGTAATTGAAATTAAGACAGACAACAGATTCAAGTACTTACCTAGCTCGGTGGATGCATTTCACCATTCATTACTTTGAAGAAGTTGTAATTTTATTAATATTGCGGTTCTTATTCGCCAAAAAGACTTGTGGATCGGACTAAATTATTAAATTTCTAAAATTAAAATTGCTACTTTTATGTACATCTACCCATCTGATATCACCATAATCTTTGCCATAAAGCAGCCGTGGAGAACGTGGCCCCAAACCACTGTTTTTGTGAGCCAACCTGAAAAGGCCGAGCTTTTGTTTTCTGTTAGAACTGCCGCC
The DNA here is from genome assembly GCA_931315375.2 of Opisthograptis luteolata. Lineage (NCBI taxonomy): Eukaryota > Metazoa > Arthropoda > Insecta > Lepidoptera > Geometridae > Opisthograptis > Opisthograptis luteolata. The sequence goes on from OV928033.1 coordinate 12,129,298, forward strand.
ATGTGCGGCCATTCGTGGAAAAAATCGGCGAATTATGAAAAGGGTTCTTTAGCTATACAATTTTATGAATGTCACTAGTTCATCTCTAATGATTTATCCGTTTGTTTTGAAAAAATAACGCGCGAGTGGTACTCGCTGCTAGTAAGAACTTACTTTACTATCTGTTTAGTTTTATTAAAATAAACATCGGTACTTAAGTGTAAAATTGCTATTAGCTGCCAACTTCAACTGTTTCATTATAATTTCCTATATTTATAACTTTATTTACGTTAGCTTTGCACCTTTTAGCGAGAAACTTTGGTGGAGACGGTGGAGTGCCTCGTTGAGACGCTGACGCATAGAGTGCATTAGGTCATCCTATTGCTAGATCCTTCTCTCGTATAGCGCTGTCTTATTCGTTCTAGGGCTGCGATGACCGGTCTCTCCGCGACCCCAAGTTTCCTGGAGTACTCTGCATGCGAGATAAATGTTTCGTTAAGTACTTACTTAGTAACAATAAAATCTAAGTAACAAATATTTGAAAAAAAATGTTAGGTACAGTCACTAACGCCCGAAATTAATAATCGATCCTGATCTGTTGTCCGCGGTTATGGATCGATATGTCATATCATAATATGTCTTTTTAAGACGTGACATATCGATCTAAAACCGCGGATAGCGGATCATCAGGATCGATTGTTAATTTCGGGCGTAAACCGTTGAATCGATCTTGAATTTGATGGATATGGTGAAAGCCTGAACCCTGGGGAAGGACGTGGGATATTTTTTATCGCAATAACGCCGAGGAACACCTAGATAACTAGGTGCTACTATAAAGTATGCTCTAATATTTAGTTATACAGGTGTCTAGGCTAGACGGCACACATGGTGACCATCTGGGCTACATTACATCACTGCCATGAAATACAGAGTTGTAGATGACGTAATTATTACTATAAACTATAAATAGCGATGATGGCTCAGTGGTAGTGACGTCGGCTTGCGATCCGTAGGACGTGGGTTCGATTCCTATAATGAGCTTGAGCTTTCGGTGAAGGAAAACATCGTGATGAAATCATAGCTTGGTGGTAGGGCACTTTCTAGTGCTCGCCTGGCTAGCTACCACCCTCATTTTTTTTTTTTTCTTTACTTTTTACAGGGTAGCGTAAAATGCATGTTAAGAATCTGTCGCCAAACACCTATCGGTGTGTTCCGGCAGCCTCACTTGAGAGCCAGTTCCCACTCCAGGTGTAGCGTGGCGCCATCTTCGACCACATCGTCACTTAACATATTATAATATTATGAAACCGTTAGCTGAAATGTAGTAAATACTAGTGGCATTGTTAGTCCAATCAGTCTTAATCTTAAAAGATCAACACTCAGCATCACTTCACACTTGGATGACCATTTGGTACGCTACCGTGCTTCAGAGGAATCTCTGTTCCGACTACGTCAGTCGTAAAGCCATAGCGGAGGCCTACGGGAAGCTTGGAAACGCCGACAATAAATAAATAAATATCGGAACCATTGCACACAAGAGAGCGAATGGTGGCCGAACGGTTAGGCGTGCGACTTACAAGACGCCGACACCGAGTTCGAATCCTCTCGGCGCCGCACCTATGACTCAATAAGTTATGTGCGGATTTGCCATCGCTCAATACGGTGAAGGAAAACATCGTGAGGAAACCGGCATGCCCAATAACTGCAACATTCAAGGGCATATGACATCTACCAACCCGCACTGGACCAGCGTGGTAGATTACAGCCCATACTCTCTGAGAGAAGGCCAGAGTCCCAGCAGTGGGAACGTGAAAGGCTGATAATGATGATGATGATTGCACACAAATTGACCTAGCCCCAAATTAAGCTCAAAACTTGTGTTACGGGTACTAGACAATGATATACATACTTATATACCTAGAGAAATAAATACTTATATAGATAGAAATATCCAAGACTTAGGAACTTAGGACAATGAGTTGGCAACTAGCTAATATGAAAGAAGATATGAAGATCATCATCATCATCAGCCGGAAGAAGTCCACTGCTGAACATAGGCCTCCCCCCTTGAACGCCACCATGAACGGCTATTAGCCATTTGCATCCATCGGCTCCCTGCGACTCTTACAATGTCGTCGGTCCACCTAGTGGGGGGCCTACCTACAGAACTGCTTTAGCTGCAGATGCTTTGGCTGAAATATGGTGCTTTATAAAAAGTCAGTGGGTCAGTGGTGGTTTATAATATTTTAAACATATAGATAAGTATGTAATGTATGATATTCCGACCTTTGTAGCTCTATTTTTAAACTATACATAATACTGTTGTAAATGGGGACGTAAAATTCAGAGATTAGAAGGTATAATAGCAAAGGTCAACTAAAACATTTGATTCTGATAAACGATGTTTTAGTAAGAATGATTACGTATAACATTAGATGATTACAATTTTTGTAAAAAATATTTGTTGGTATTATTACCGAGTACCAATTAAAAAAATAGATTTTTAAGAAAAAAACGGTAATTAGTGTAGGTAGTTATATACAGTGTTCAAAAGTATTCGAAATAAGTATTATCAGTTAGGTACAATTAATAGATTGATTAACTCTTTATTGGTACACCACAATACAGATAAACTTAATGTCACAAAGAGCGGTCTTATCGCTTAAAGATGACGATTGTGATGTTGCTTCACCGAATAAAATTGGGAAAAATCGTTAAAGCTAGAGGTTGCTTCGTTCAACATGTCAGTTCATAATGTAAGACTTAATAAAAGTGTTGTTAACACTGATAACGTTTAAACCTATTTTTAGATAAAAAGAAGCTAACTCCGGCTCATAAGCTCTTGATAGCGAGGGTCAAAGAACTTTCCTGACATCATTTCGTGACGAAAAATCTACTCTCATATCTCACTTGAGTCAAAACGTTCGAGTGAATTTAAAAAAAGATTGAGCGTGTCACTTGTTTAATTGGGATGACGAATAATGACGATACAAGATAATTTGCAGCTCAAAATTCAAAATTCAAATGTTGTTTATTTAATATGATACATTGTGATCACTTTAAAACGTCAAACTTAAAACTAGCTACGCCTGTTCCAACCTCCTTACGCTGGCAAAAGAACAGGCAAGAAACGCCCGGCAGGTAATTTTTTTGGCGCGTTCACATTGACAATTTTTTTCTTATTGCTAATTGATTGAATTGGAGCAAGTTCACTAAATCCCAAGCTTTTTTTGTCATCATCAAAAAATACTGGTCCCGGTCCAGGGCTGCATTTTGTGACATTGGAACAGAAACGAGAATTATCATGTAGCTAAACTTATCCAAGCTTTAAAACGTAGGTAAGTCTAGATATTGATTGTCATAAATATGTGTCTTGAGTTGTGTTCAAAACAATATTATTAGCGAACCGTTTAACATTCCAGTATTAACACGTTTTCATCAGAGTAATGAGAAATCAGAAATAAGTATCCACCATGGATAGCGTCATATGTATTACATTACCACCACCTTCGACCACTTCGTCACTTAACATCAGATCACTTGCGGTCAAAAAATACCATAAAACTAAATCTTAAACAAAATTTAAAACATTGATCTATACTTTCTAATTTCCATTTCTAAAACGTGTGTAGACAATAAATGGCACTAATTATGTAGTTATCCATGGTTATTATATAATATACATACATTCGTATAGGTATTATATAATATCATAAAAAAATATTTTAACATTGTAGGTAAATTACAGAATCGCGACATCTTCAGCATTTGTGCTACACTTGTTGCACGTTACCTCACGATAAAAAGGCTTCACACTGCATTACCACCCTTATTAGGGGATGTTTCAGGGCGGTTTTGCACCGTTTTCTGACCTTTTTAGAGAGATGTCGCTTTTATAAGTTAGAATGTATTACACAGAACTGGTAAAACATTCTTAAAATTTTTGTATATTTTTAAATATGTTTAAGTATGTACCCCGTTCGGTTAAACGATTTTATTACCAACCGTTCCCCGCGGTTTCATCCGCGTCTTCCCGTTATCCCGAATGGGCCCTTTTCCGAACTAACATAATTATTATTGTGATTCCGGGAAAGCAGTATTAACGGGAAATAAAATGTAATATCTATTTGTAATTGGTCTTGCCACGCCAGCTTAACCATTAGCAATTAATAAATGTATAATTGGTTATCAATTATGAACCACCTAACAATGAATTGATTTTGAAATCGATAGCATGCAGGGTACCAATCAATAATTGTTTTATTTATAAATATTTAGTTGGTTTTTTAGTAAGTTAGGTGTTTAGTTAGTTTAAATTATTTTTTAGAATTTTCTAATTTAATAGTAAATAATATGATTTAAGTTGGCTTTGAACTTAACTAAAGCCACAAACTACATCAGCTTAAATTACGTATCTAAGGCGTAATGAATAAACTTGTACCTATACTCCGAGAAAAAAAAATCAGTTGCCAAACTTCAGTTCCGTAGGTTCTTGAAGTTTTTGAAATTAATCTGTTAATGATATAATTAATTATTATATTTATAGCTCTAGGGCATTATCAATTTCGTATGACAAGCGGTCAAATCTGACTTTTATGTAACAATTTTTTTTCTGCATTGTCGTTAAAAAAATTCACTAATTACTTTTATATACAATCACAACGTAATGGTTTATTATTTTAGTGGATGGTAATTAACAAACGAGGTGCGTTGTCTCACCCTTTTTAACAACCCTCGCGCAGTTCGCGCTAATTACCGTCAACCCGTTGGAAAACAGTGTAAGTCTAAAATAGTTGAATTTAAAGTTTTCCAAACTTTAAAAAATATAATTTTATCATAACATTTTTTTATTTAGACAACGTAAGAACATGGGAAGACCTGCTAAAGTTGATGCCTAATTTCTATCTTTAGTATGTCATTTCCTATAAGGCATTTCCTGCGTATAAGTATTTCTCCAATCTCAGTCAATAGCCGTTCCATTTATTAAGAAATATTTCTTTTCGATGCCCATAAAGGCTATTTCCAGCGAAGTACTTATATGAACAGAAAGTTCTTAGTTAGCAATACAGTAACACATCAAACACATACTATTAATTAATCATAGTAGTAACAGGTGCCTGCGATAGCATCGTAAAGACTGTCATGTGATGGAACACTCACAATTTGAATAATCGCACTTACACACTTTTCCCAGTGGGGTGCTGATGACACGCGAAGGCACAACCAGTTGCTGTCTTATGTTGGTGGTGACCACATGCCGCTGATCACTTGGTGTGACACACATCATGGACTCTAAGGTAGGCTGCCACTTTTATTTATTCCCTTTTCGTACCACGACACGATTTACTTCAAAGTTTATCTTTCTAGCTGTATTTCTCACAATCACATGTCATTGACAGTAGAAGTTCTTCTTTGTTTATTGCCAAGGAGGTTACGGTCCTTTTGCATTCTGCCAAGTTAATAATATGATACGGCTCCCCTTAGCTGTGTATTTATACGTATTTCATACAACTTATGCTACCTGGTGGTAACGTTTTGGGAACGTTGCCAACTGGTAGTGGTTTATTAGATTAAGTAGTTTGTTTAGTTTGATAGGTAGTTTTATTTTACATTTTAAGGTTTAGATAAGTGTTTTTACTTGTGTTATTTCTTTTTAAATTGATTAAAAATTAAGTTATTTCCTGCTACCTTAGTACCTATATTGACTTAAGTTGTGAAACTGTACTTGTGATTTTGTTAAACCATCTATAAATTCCACTGACAATATTTTAACAAAACTTGATTGCCCCAAAAATCCAATCAAATCCCGACAGATAAGTTTTAAAAATGGTTGAATCGAATGAAAAATTGCCATTCTCCAAATCTCAATTTTTAGTAGATGACAGAGGCAGTGGCTCCTGATCTAAGACTATACTATATGTCTCTTCGTTCTTCCTCATTGACAATAATTTTTCGTCTTTATTTCATTGACGTCCAAAGAAGCAATCACAAGAAGCAGTTATTTTGGTAGAAGAACATCGTTTATCGCCATTTCATCGTCAGCTCTAAGGAAATTTATTACCATTGCCTACTGCATGATCAAATATTCATACAAATGAAACCCTATTTGATTCCTTGACCTGTTCATTTTCAAGGACAAAAAATATATTTTTGTTAAATTTAAAATAGAATTTACTGAACTCTACGGTGGAAAAATAATTTCGTGGGTGGAAGATCGATCTATTTTTCGTGCTTAAATTGCACGTTTCCGCGTTTCCATACATTATATTATCCATGGTTATTTAACTTTTCTTCGATGGCAAAATTTGTATTCCAAGTGAACAGTTAATGTGAAATGTTGTTTGTTTTGCATTTACACAAAAACGGCCCTATCGATTTTATTGAAAATCAGATGGACAATATAGTGAGCAGAGATCAACATAATAACGTATTTGCCTTATTTTCTCGAAAAATATAAACTACACGGAACGGACAAACTTTAGACACTCAAAATATTTGGGCATCCTTGTGAAATCTTACTACCCAGCTACTGAAAAGAAACATGAAAGAAAAGAAAAAATAAATTCTGATATAATATTTAAAAAATATTATCTTTTTTTATCTTAGAGATTTCCGTGACAAAATATTCTTATTTTTTTCTAAATTACGTATTTTATGTCAAACAAAAACTCCACATAATGTTACTTGTTTACTCTTACTTGGTTATAAAAAGAGTTTTAAAAATAAAATCCGTTTTTATCAACAGGGCAAGGAACGTGGTATTCTCAAGTTGGAACCTCGACCTCGGGTGACCATCGACACCTATAAATATGAGTTAACCCCTCAGGTAAGATTGACTAAAAATTGCTAAAAGGACGCTGTTGTTTTTTAAATTGTAATATAAGGTAAGATTAATGTTTCAAGCCCTGAAAATCCTGTTGAAATACTTTTACGAAACTGTCGTGACATATATATAGCTGCTGATTTTCCTTTTATATTTACAAAATACAAATACAGAAGATTACCTCAAAAACCTTACTACTCGAAAGTCAGTATAATATAAACACAAACTTCGCGTTAAACCTTTAGCTCGCGTCATTTTTTCAAGGAAAGTTGTTCTCGCCTCAAATAATATATGAAAATATAGTACCTACATGCAGAAGAAAAACTACAGTGGAGTATTTGTAATTGCCCAAATTCGCGCTGATTTTTGCGGCAAAGCAAGCTATTTACCCTGGCCATTAGACAAAGAGCTAGCACAGCAGCAGCAAACAGTGTGTTTATGTAATTACAAAATGAATCGGGGCACGGCCGCGCTAAAAAGCGTCGAACCAACGCCAATTAACGAAATGTAACACCTATTTTACTTACCTACTATCACGGAATGGAAGCCTTTGATAACTATGGTTAACGATTACTTACTTGTACGTTTTATCATAAAATGAGATATTTTCTATAAGTAACTTTAGTGTCAAACTAAACCTTAGATTGAAAAAATGCACAACTTAATCTACACCTTTATGGTGGACTGTGGTCAAACGCATAACCGTTGCAATAAAAAGAAACTTGGGTCTTAATATCTTCACCCCGCAGGCAACTATAAAGTACATAAAATACGTAACCTTATTCGGATCTGTAAATAGCGAAAACCTAAAAATAGCTAGCAATAATATTTTCCACGTGGCATTATCAGAAGAAAAAAATCGAAAAACCTAATATTGTTTTTTTTTGTATTTTATTGATTGTATTGTAAGTGAGGACCTCGTTTATTTTAATAATAGGGGAATAACCGGAAAACGGTTAAAACCACTAAAAAGATAAATGGTATACACTTACTTTTATTTTAATTCACATTTATTATCTTATTAATTACCTTTTTCAATTACAGTTACTGTAAAAATGCTTATAATAACATCCCAACCTACCGTCACATTGTAATACTACAATTTGTATGTACTGTATAAGTTTTAAGAGCGATGGTGGCCGAACGGTAAGGCGTGCGACTTACAAGACGCTGACACCGAGTTCGAATCCTCTCGGCCCCGCATCTATGACTTAATAAGCTATGTGCGGATTTGCCATCGCTCAAAACGGTGAAGGAAAACATCGTGAGGAAACCGGCATGCCCAAGAAATGCAACATTCAAGGGCATGCGACATCTACCAACCCGCACTGGGCCCGCGTGGTAGATTACAGCCCATACTCTCTCACTGAGAGAAGGCCAGAGTCCCAGCCGAGGGAACGTGAAAGGCTGATAATGATGATGGCAAAAACATAACAAAATATAATGTAAACATAATATAATGTCATACATTTATGAATTAAGCTATAAACTCCATGGTGTATCATACAAAGCAATTCAATCAATTTAATTAACATGGATTCTGTCTTAGAAGTTCTCTAAGCTCATCAGAACAAAGATGCTTTTTCCTTGGACGGTAGGTAACAGTACTGTACCACCACAGTTCGTAGCTTCAACAAAACCAAATGTCGGTATCGATTTGACCTTTGTTTCGTGAAAGATCACTTCTTAATTATTATGCGAATGATATAAACGCGCCCGGGGTGGGGTGGCAGTTAATGGAATGAACTACTAGGGCTGATACTTAGGATGCAAACATTATTTAATAAATAATTTTGTATTTACGTTTTTACTGTGCAGTCGTCTTCGTCTTCTGCAACACTTAGAACTAACTACACAGAACTAACATACATATTTGCTTCAAAGGAAATATGATTTCGTACCTAACAATATCCAAGATCAAGTGTGAAAACGGTGCTGCGAGTATATATTCTTACCCAAAACTTAAAAAAAAGGTACATCTTAATGCTGCTTGACGTGCTGGCTTGTTGATTTTAGAACATGATTCCAATTTTCATTTAAATATGCCTTGAAAGAAAAACCCTACCTTAATTCTTAGTATAAAAATTAGACTGGACGTGAGCTAGAGGCAGCCCTGGCAGATAATCAGAGTCACCGATTGGTACTCATTAACGCCAGCCGAAGAGTGACTGTGATCAGTCACGTGACGGCCACCGACCGCCTTATAAACAGAATGGCTTGCTATCATTTACATTTTATAGATACCATAATAAGAACTCTAGGAATATTCTATGCATATTACATTAAGTGTGCTTTATTGGTGGATAATTCGGGCACGGCGGCTCTAATTCTGTTTTCAGGGTGTTTCGAATTCTGCCAGACTCTTTAAACTTTATTAAATTTAAGTATTCTAACTCTGTTGAATAGGGCTCTTTGTTTTCCTAAAGAGTAAAATAAAATAACATACGAACTTTTTTTATATACATAAGTAAAGTTTTGAAAGCTGTAAAAGTTTTCATATGCGTCAAAGTTTACTACCATCTACCTGTCAAAGTGGCAACTTGTACTGCCTAAATGCAAAAAGTATCTCGAAATCTTTGTTAGAATGCGAATTACCGATTATAGTTCCTCCAAGTTTCGATTAGTTAGTAGCGTGACGCCACCTTTGATCACATTTTCACTATCAATCACCTGTTTGTAGTCGAACTCTACCCAGTAAACAACAAAAAAGGTCCTTAATATAAGAAATTTCTTCAAGAAATGGCCCCGAGTAGAAGAGAAAAACGAGTTCTGTATAAATAAATGATAATACTACTAACATTTAGTACTTAAAGCAATCGCTTTCAGAAGAAAAGCAGTGGGACAAAAATGAATGCTTCGCGTGATGAAAGTAACTATATCACTATGTGTACACTTAAAACCAAAAGTGGTACGATTATTTTTTATTGTTTTACTGGATTTTTGTGAACCAATCAACTGAATAATAAATAAATATCGTGAACCATTGCACACAAATTGACTTAGCCTCAAATTAAGCTCGAAACTTGTGTTAAGGGTACTAGACAACGATATACTTACTTATATAGAGAAATAAATACTTATATAGATAGAAATATCCAAGACTCATCACACATATATTTGCCCTTACCGGGTTCGAACCTAGGACTGCTAACATTGAAGGCAGGGTCACTACCAACTCGGCTACCGCGTCGAATGATGGAACCGCAGCTTGGTGATAGGGTATTTTGTAGTAGATACTCGCCTGGCTAGTCGCTTAACATCAGACATGACTCAAATTATAGATCTTTCAAGAAAACAATATTTTTGGGGATCACGTATACATAGAAGATGTCTATTATATTAACGAATTAATAAAGAGAAAAGTTTATTGTTATTGTTTTTCAGTTATGTACCCGACAGTTCTTATAAGCAGAAGTTATTTTCCACCGCACCTCCCAATAACTAGCCGTAGTCAATATTAATTTGCTATTTGTAAAGAACGACGCACACCTACAACCTTTTTTTCACTCCTTGCGTGGTAGCGTTTAACAGGTCACTTGATGTTATGTGACGATTTGGGCCACACCTGGATTGGGAACTGGCTCTTAAGTGAGACTCCCTCAATATACCGAAAGGTGCTTGGCAACAGATTCATGACTTGAGGGTGGAACCAGGCGAGCATTGTAAAATGCTCCTGTGTCCAAAGTTATAAACAATTTTGCAGATGAGGAAGCCTAATTATGCTTTAGACCTTGAATTAGATCCACAATTGATTGTTATAATGGGATAAAAAGTATATGTGATTCAAGGAAAGGCTTAAAAATATAGTACCTGTTCCCTGCGGTTTTACCCACGTGGTCTACAGTTTATCGCGATAAAAATAGCCTATATCCTTTCTCAGGGTATAGACTATCTCTGTACCAAATTTCATTTAAATTGATTCGGTAGACAGACAGACAGACACAGTTACTTTCACATTTGCAATATTAGTAGGGATAGCTAGAAAAAACAAAACTACCAATAAAAAGCCTGCTGGGGCCACACTAACGGGAAATGCCCTTCAATAGCGCGATGATTGACGTTTGACATAAGTGTGGCCACGACCTTAGACAACGGCATTCACATTGGCGTTTGACGTTAGCCGATAATTCAAGTGCATTCACGTCGACCGTTCAAATGTAGCCACTCACATAATAGCGTTAATTATTAACGCATTATTTATCGCGAAGATAGGCATTGACGTTTTCCTTGACGTTGACCTTAGTGTGACCCGGTCATCAGAAATTGAACATTTGACACTCATTTTACGTACCTATTCCTTCTTACTTTAATAAACAAAAAATACACCTTAGATCCATTATTAGATACCCTTAGATTTTTGACGGTTTATACATCAAGCTTATTGTTTAGTGTGCGCCTACCCTTACCTATTTCTCTTCATTCGATTTCCTATTTGCTTCAACGCAGTCTAACTTTTGTCCTACTGGCCACTACACTTGACCGACAGAAAAAGAGAACGTTCTTAAAATAATTTTACAAATTAGCGGTGAGAGAATTAATTAAAAATAGAATAAATAGGCTTAGTGGTTGGTTGACACTATTTCATCAGTACGAAAGTGGATTGTTTTTCAGCAGTTTAACAAAACACGTGAAAGTAATAAAACCCACCTTTATAATTAAAATCTAACGTGAAAAAGTTAAGTGAAAATAATTACAGTTTGCAAAATGTTTTGCTAAGTAATGAAAGCAAAATTAAGCTCCATTTATGCTTTTATCCTTCAGAGATAATTAAGTAATATGAAAATTGAATTGTAATGCGTTTATGTAATTGTATTTTCCATCTAATTACATTAATTAATATATTAATAATAAGTTTTCTTCCAATTTTCTTTCAAGTAATTAGTCAAAAAAAGTTACTAGGTACATTCGTTATACAAAGTACCTACATACCAAGTTTCTTTTCTTTTTTCAACAAGAATAGGAAGTGAAGCTAATAAAAGTGTTAAAAAAAAAGAAATACCTAGTGGATGGTTATTTTTACGTCTTACAAAAAGTGTTTGACTAAAAGTCGGTTAAAGGCATCTGCCTGGCTTAAAGAATAATAATAAGAATATTAAACACTTAATTTCTAATGTTGAATTCTTTACATAGCATAGCTAGTAGGTACAGTGCATTATTACTTCATTTAGGTAAATAATTCTGTTTCATTTCCTAATTAATGAAAATAATCAATAATTTCAATTAATTCCACCGGTTCAATGATTTCGTGAGAGTAACCATTCTTTTTAAATTTATATCATAAACAAATAAGATTTTGTAATTAATTGTTGATATGGTCAAGTGAAGTTGGGAACAACTCTCAAAATGAAAGCTTTTAAGGTTGTCAAGTTCTGCCGTCCTCTCAGAGGATCAGTTAGACAGTTGGTGTGAATGATGCAGGGTTCGTGCGAGCACGGGCCGTCGTCCCCGCAGCCGTCCGTGGACCGGCTGTCGGTGACGTGGGCCGACCCCGGCAGCATGACGTCCTCCGGAGTGAACCTGTTCCACCTTCCCTCCGAGACCCCAGTCAGCAACGAGGTCAAGTTCTCGCCTTCCGCAGGAGGTATGCCCGACTACTGTGTGTACGCTTTATCACCAGAATCCCAAGTGAAGTCCACAACTTGTCATTATCTACATTTCCGATCGGCTTTTTGGCGGCAACTGAAATAATTAACAATAACTAATCTTGTGTTTTTTCGGGTGGTATTATGTGAATTTGGTAGTTACCATTATTATGTTCGTTATGTGTGCGAGCGTAGGAAATTTAAATAGAATTGTAAGAAGTGACTTTTCTAGTTGCTCAATAAAGTCGGTGAAAAGTTTAAGTAATGTGTCTTTTGGGATTACTTAAACATAAAAGACATCCTCTTTAGCCCGGCTTGTAGCTGTGTCATATAATATCATCTCATCGTCATCATCATCATTAATATCTGATACATCTCCGATTTTATTCCGGGATAAAAAGCCTATATGTTAATCCAGGGTACAAGCTATCTCCATTCAAAATTTCATCAAAATCGGTTTAGTAGTTACGGTGATATATGGTAACAAACATTCACACACACACACACACACATACATACTTTCGCATTTAATAATGTTAGTAGGATACATTATCCATAAGTGTCGTCGGCTATAATTATGTTTATTGTGCGATAAAAATCCTGTGGAAATCCCTATTCGGGTGATTCCTCACGCAACTTTATGCTAATTTTACAAATTATAGTATTAAATATGTATAAGTATATTATTTAAATAAGGGTCCCGGATAGTTTTTTCTTTATAATAAGCTTTTTTAAACCACATCTCGTTCGTTTCCGTGGAGCGTGACTGATGGATCGCCTCAGTTATTCGCCGCTATGAAATTAAAATCCTCATTCGGAACAACGTCGTACCGATTTCAAGGAACCGGATTCAGGATAATGGCTACTGCGAAACCAGTTTGGGAGATAGGTATTACCCGACATGCCGTTGTTTTAGTCTGGGACGACACGGTCGCTCGAATCAAACCGTTTTTGGTCTGGCTCCAAACATTGAAGCTTGCTTGGTGGGCTTGCTTCGAACCGGCACTGGCACCGGGTCAATTAAAGTGGGCCAAAACTGGCTGACTTTGACCCACCGTGTAGTCCTGACAAGTTCTGTTTTCTGTTACACTCATTGAACTTTAAATATGAATTATTCAGGCTTTCAGACTGGTAGGTATTTAATGCATATTATGTATGAGAAATGTCACTGGGTAAAAGGAATAGCTTTCTGCGCCATAAGAATTTATTAGCTACAGAAACAAGTTATGCTAGAGATAAACTTTTGTTCGCAAATAAATGATCCATATTCCTTTCAGAACATAGAAAAAGATATACCCTGCATGTCTATCAAAACCTCAAAACCTTATATTTCAAATCCATATAAATAGACATCATTAATTACTTAGGTACTTTACTTCCTGAAGGGTCTCAAAAAAACATTTGAAGGAATGAAAATTGACTTCTAAGATTTGATTATATTGTCAGTTAGTTAGTTACAAGTCAAGCTACTAAAAGTGTTTTAAAAACCCACTAAAAGCTATAGTGATATCATAAAATGGGTTCCGTCCGACTGAAAGTTGGTAACTGAGGCTGTCGTGCAGGCTCTGTTGTGTGTCAAGCCGGGATCTAATATATTTCTGACGTTACGCAATGTCGTATATGTCGTATAGTTAATGTGTATAATTTATTACTTCAAACTAAAAATAACAAAGAAATATATAATGTCGTATATATATAATGTCGTATAGAGCGTTTGTTTGTTCGTATTGTCCTTGCTCTCTAGTTGTGCAATATTGTTGTGTATGTCAGAAATGTATATATTTTATTTCCATTTTTTTATGAATTGTAGTAATCATTGAACACCTTTGATCAGATGGTTCCGAAGACGAGGATTACTCGGCCAGCTTAAGCGCGGTTTTGCGACAGCGCCGCGCCAGCGTGCGGCGTTCGCGCAAGGAGCGCTGCAGACGGCCTTCTTCACCGTTTCTGCCCGACGAGCCCCACCCTCGGAGGCGCTCCTCTGTCTTCACTACTAGTTCTGGAGAGTACGTTGTTTATAGGGCCGGATAAACCAAAAGGCAGATTTTGTATTCTACCAAAAATACGCATTATTTCCTTTCAAATGTAACTGCAAAGTATATTAAGGATGGGGCCTTAGTGGCTCTGTCAGGGTGATACGGCCCTGGTTGTTTAGGGTTGTACTTAAAAATACCGGCCGCTGCAATGCATGTATCATGCTGTCAGTGCGGTAAAAACAATAACTAATTATGTAATATTTTTCGTGAGCAGTACAGCGATTTCGATAGAAGAAGCGCCTGCCATAGTGACTCAGGAACAAATCTTCGAGAACATCCACCTACACAAAGAGGTGTTGGGCTCTGTCAAGCAGCAGCCGCTGGGGATGAGGAGGAAGCTGAAGATTGTTCATCAGGTAAGGGAAAAAAATTTCAAGAGAGAAACGTCAGTGCCTTGACATTAGAAATATACATATGTACTTGGTACCTGTTTATACTTCTTTCCGTTGAAGAAATGATGAGAAGAATAATTATGTAAGCTAATCAAGTCTCAATTCAAGTGTCTGAACACCTTCTACTGATGTTATATGGGCTACCCTACCCGATACATATATATCTATAGTCAGTCAGCAATTTTTGCATTTACACATATAAAACCACCCACCACTTCATCTGTTTGTTTCAGGCGAAAGGTTACATCAAGCGTCACGAAGGTCAACTGCAAGAAAGACTCGCACAGTCTAAAAGTACCAGAGACATATATGCAAGATTCAATATTTTGATAGCGGCTGTAAGTGAAATTAAGATAACAAAACGTATATTTATAGTTCCCTAGAATCAGATACCTCGGACACACGCAGATTTGAATTTCGATGTACACGCATATGGTGACAATAAATTATTATTTGTTTAAAGACGTGCTTGGGTTGCACCGATGGAGAAAAAAGGTCCAAAAGTGGCGACCATGAACCTTTCGACATTCTGGAGGTAGGCCATCACTACCCATTAGGTGGACCGACGGCAGAGTCACAAGAAGCCGGTGAATATACGGTACTACTGAAAGCCGTTCATTGTAGCATTCAAAGGAATTCATTTGTTTGCATTCTATGTTCAGCAGTAGACGTCTACTGGCTGATAAAAAAGACACAAGATTAGCTGTGTGTAGCATATGTTTTTATTTAATGGAGTGTTAAGCAAGCAGGTGGTCCTTCGTCTGATGATGATCGGTTGTTTAACCACTCAGGCGCTGCCGTCGCACGCCTTACCGTCTCTAAAGCGCTGCGCGGTCGAACATATTCACCAACCGCAAAATACCGCGGTATTGTTTTTTGATATTGTCGTTTTTACTTAATTTCTAGCAAACTTATTTAATTTCTGAAACTAGTTTCAGAAAGTAGACAGATTGGGCATTATACTAGTATGATTTGTTATAATGAATATGATATTTTTAAATACACATTACCACGTTAACTTTGTCGTCATGAAATTATTACGTTCATCTGTTGTAAAATGTTTATAAATTTCCGAATAGCAAAGTAAATAACAATTCTATCGAAATAAGAATTAGATAGGTTACACGTTGCTAAAAATAAATATCAAAAACTAGTTATACTGTAAAACACTTCACAATTCTAAATACGAAATTCTCCACAAGTTTGTAAAGTTGTACCTAAAAAAGCAAATTGAAGCCAGTGTCTATTTTTTTTCTACATCCATAGATGTTTTTCTTTTATCCGATAGTGCTGTTCAACTAGTAATGATTTTAGTCGATTATAATCGTGTGTCACGGACAAAAGTCGATTATAGAGGCTTATTTACAACACTTGTCGTTGAATCAGCTGTGGGCTTCGATCGTTACCCGCAGCCCTTTAGCGCGCGACGCGCGGGCAACCATCGAAGCCCGCATCGCCTGAGTGGTTATGGACATTTGCATCACTAGTGGCGTTGCTGACCCTGAAAAACTCTATGTACACCTATCTTGATGCACTGCATTTCGTAATACTGCGGAATGACTTTTGCAGGCAGATCGATCCATATTTTGCAAGTAAAAGGGAGGAAAAAGCTATATATTATTACTGCTATTTAGGATTACAGCACATTTAAAGTATCGAAAGTTAAACTAGGTTTCAGTCCTCCTTACTGATAGAGGCTCTATATGTACTTTGTCACATATGAGTTCTCGGTAAACTTTTGAATGGTTTTATCTGTCTAGAAATGGCAGCAAATGAAACGCGAGGCTGCCAACACGTCCAACCTGCTGATCCCATGGGAACTGCGCATCAAGGAGATCGAGTCACACTTCGGTTCCGTCGTGGCTTCCTACTTCACCTTTCTGCGCTGGCTGTTTTGGGTCAACTTGGTGATTGGGTTCATTCTCCTTGTCTTCGTCATCGTGCCAGAGGTTTTACTATTTAATAACATCTAGCATAATATTTTATTTACAAAGATACTTATTATATGTATCTTTAACATAAAAATGGATGTGACTGATAAACTCTGACCCTACCCGACCCCATTTGACCAATCACCATTAAATTTGACGCATAGATATATAAGATACCTTAAAGGTTCGATATCCGTAAATAAACTCAACTGCGTTTCTGTAATTAAAGAAACAACATTCAAAGCTTTTAATTTCACGAATATCGTCTACTTTATATTTAATTTAGCCTTCACGTATTTTAATTATTTTATCTTCCGTTTTCTTCTTAGAACCTTCAAAATCAAACAATGACGTGCGCAGAACTGTCAGTGTCTTTCTGCTAATCATTCATGTTCGAATGAGCGCGCGTAAATTCAAATTAAGGAAATTATAGTTATGTAAGTAGGTAATCATTTCCTTACATCCCCCCCTTTCGGTGAGAGAATTGTACTACAGCATCAAGTGTCTTCTAAGCCGTCGTTCTCAAATGCAGGAGCTGGGACTAGTTTGCTGATGTGGAAGAGGTTTGATTCTGATTTTCTATGTCCTGTATTTATTCTGTATATTGAGTTTGACAGTTTCTCTATTATTTCATATGGTCCAATCTTTAACTCATCAAGTTTTCTTCTGTTTAATTTATTGCCATTTTCTGCAAATACCATGTCTCCTACTTTAAACTCATAACATTTTCTGTTTTTGTCATATAGTTTTTTATTGTAGTTGTGTGATTTTATACTGTTTTTCAGTGCCAAATCTCTGTCTCTCAATAATTCGTTTTCTGTTCTTTCTTCCTTTAATTCATTTGGTGTAAATGTAATATGTTTTCCTTGTAACAAGTACACCGGTGCAAAGCCTGTAACAGTGTGTTCAGTTTCGTTGTACTTTTCTACGCATTTTTGTGCTATCGTCGTCCATGCAGTTCTTTTATTTTCTTCATTTATTTTGCACCTTATTTTATTGACCAAGGTTTGGTTTAGTCTTTCATTAATTCCATTTGAGAAAGGTGCATTTACTGCTGTGAAAACAATCGGAATATTTTTTTCCTCTAGGAATACTTTAAATTCTTTCGAATTTATTCCTGGGTACTGATCTGTTATGATCATACCAATATTATTATCTTCAGTGACATTTTTGACAAGTTTTATAAAGTCATTTGAATTCTGTGTTTTCGAATTGACAATGTATGCATATCTAGTGAAATGGTCCACTAAGAGGTGCATGTATTTCTTTGTCGATCTTGAGCCCCCGAATCCACCAATTGTGTCAATGGACATTATTTCAAAAGGATGTGTGGCTGGTCCTAGATGAGACATTAGACCAAATTTATCTTGACCTCTTGTCTTGTTCATAATGCAAATTTCACATTGTTTACATATTTTTTTTATATTCTGATTTAAATTTTTAGCTGTGTAGTGTGGTGTAATTGTTTTTTTCATTTGTGTTATTCCAATGTGACAGTATTCTTTATGTATTTTTTTGATGAAACGTAGACTAAATTCTTCTGATAAAACAATTTTTTCTTTATTCTTGATTTTCTTGTAATATATGGAGTGTTTTGATATTAATTTATTTTTTTCTCTTTGTAAATCTTCGTTATGTTTTTGATCACTAATGATATCCTCCAGTTTTATCCAATTTACTACTTTCAACTGTTCTTCTTCATTTTCATGTGCTTCTAATACAGGATTTCTGCTTAGACAGTCTGCTTCAAGATTATTTTTTCCTGGTGAATATTTTACCTCAAAGTCATATTGGGAAAGGTAATAAGTCAAGTCTCCGAGTTCTTCATCTGTTCTTGATTTAATGTTCATTTTTTCTAATGGTTTATGATCAGAAAATACTGTAAATCGTTTACCTATAAGCCAATGCTGCCAATATTTAACAGCTTCTTTTATAGCTAGGCATTCTAAATAGATGGCTTTTTTCCTTTTCTGTACTTCATTTAGTTTCTTGGAAAAATATGCAACTGGTTTTTCTTTTGCATTCTGTTGTCTCTGTTTCAATACTGCTCCTACGCCTTGTATGCTTGCATCTGTGTAAATTAGTATCGGTAAGTCTGGGTCAAATATCTCTAATATAGGTTGAGAACATAGTAGTTGTTTCATTTTTTCAAAGGATTTTTGACATTCTTCTGTCCAAATGAATTTTTGATTCTTCCTGAGTAAGTTATGTAGTGGGTCCAATGTCATCGCAATGTTTGGTACATTGAAATATTGCTGGGGATGTTTTTAGTCCAAATGGTAAACAGGTCCATTGAAAATGGCTGTCCTGTGTTACAAAAGCTGTTTTTCTTCTGTCTTCGATTCGTAAGGGTATCGACCAGAATGCAGAATTTAAATCCAGTATCGAAAAATATCTGCAATTTCTTGTTTTTACCATCAGATCTTCAATTAGTGGGAAAGGTTGTGACTGTGGAATAACAAGTTTGTTCAAATCCCGAAAGTCTATACAGAGTCTTGATTTTCTATTGTCTTCTTTTTTGTATGCTAACGTTACCGGAGCAGCAAATGGACTGTATGATTCCTCAATGAGATTTTTCTCCAATAACTTTGATACTTGACTCTCTATTTCTTTCTTATCCTCAATGTTGCATCTATATGGTCTTTTACTGCAATATTTATCAACCATTAAATCAATTCTGGCTTCATAATCCCTGACAGTTCCAATATCGTACTTGTCTTTAGCGAAGATTGATTTGTATTCTTCAATTAATTTATTTATTTCTGCTTCTTGTTTATATTCGAGCTGGTTTATTGAAATTTCAAATTTGGTTTCATCAACATGTTCGTTAAAGTTCACTGAATACTGGTCACATATTTTTGTTTCTTTTTTTTCTGTTTCCATTTCAGCCTTTCTACTTATTTCTTGTGTTTTTTTGTGTTATTTCTAGCTTTTCATTTTGGATCAATTTAAATTGTTTTATCATATCCAATCCAATTAAAAAGTCATAGTTGAAATTGTTCTTGTTAATCACAAACACATTTACTTCTTCTTCTATTTCATAGATTCTTATTTTCAATTTTACTATTCCATTTGTTTTTTTCACACCATTAATCGTAGTTAACTCCACTGTCTGTGCATTATTTATTTCTTCCTCTTTTAACTTCAGCAATTTTGAATTAATTAATGAGATATTTGAACCGGAATCATATATTCCAAATGCATCCAATGTGTTATTTAATGTTAATTTGACTTTGATTAATGGTGGCACTACTAGTTTTTTTGATCCATATTATTTAATTCGGTTTCTACTTCAGAGTTGTTAACAAAATTGATAACATTTTCTTTAATGCGTTCATTTGTTTTAAACCAGCATGAGTCTTCAGGGTGATATCTATTTCCTTTATTTAGTCTTTTGCAAATCATACATGGTTCTTTACTGTCTTTTGTTTTTACTACTGAATTGGTAACTTTCTTTTTATCAAAACCTTTTCTGTTAACTAAATGTTCCAAGCATTTAACTTCATTAAAAAGGTCTTTAGTCTCATTTATTTTTTTCCTATCAATCCTGTCTGTGATAAAACTAGGTAGACCTACTGCAATCAGATCAATCAGAGTACTTTTGTTTATTGTGTTGTCCATTTCTAACAATATTTTCTCTTTTCTTATTGCATAGTCTAGTAGCGATCCGGTTTTGTATTTGAAATCTATTGCATATCTTATTGGTGTCCAACCTTTATTCTCATAAGTATCACAAAAATCTTTCTTCCATTGTTTCCATTCCGAGGTGAGTGTAAGTCTTATTAACATTGAGCTGTACCAATTCAAACACGATTTTTCCAAAAACAGTCTAAAAATCTCGATTTTTTTTTCATCCTCAACTATTTCAAATCGGTCACATTCTTTTTCAAAAGTAGCCATCCATTGAGTTACATTTGAGTTTTCTCCAGGGAATTTCTCAATTACAAATTTGTCTGAGATTTTTTTTAAATTAGTCTGCTTTGGTAATTGCGAGTTCATATTTGTAATTTTTTCTAGGATTCTTGACAGTGATTCTTCTGATATACCCTCATTTATTGATTGTGTATCTCTAGTTGTACTTATCACTTCTTCGAGGAAATAATTCTTGAATTGTATATTGTCATTGTCATCCATATAAGCCTTTTTTAATTCATCCGATAGAGTTATCCATAAACACCTTTTTTCATGTCTCCTTTGCAATGTCTTTTTTACTGTTTTAAAAGTCTCAGTTTCCATCAATGTTCCATGGTGTTTTATTGACTGCAGTTCTTGTGGTACAAGGTAAATCTTACCCTCTTTTGTGGTTATTGAGGTTACTGCCAGTACATTTGTTTTTTGGTCATCGAAACTTTTAATTGTAAACTCAAATTTTAGTTTATCCATTTCTGTAAGATGTCCTTTGCAAGGAATGTTGTTTTATAAGATACCTTAAAGGTTCGATATCCGTAAATAAACTCAACTGCGTTTCTGTAATTAAAGAAACAACATTCAAAGCTTTTAATTTCACGAATATCGTCTACTTTATATTTAATTTAGCCTTCACGTATTTTAATTATTTTATCTTCCGTTTTCTTCTTAGAACCTTCAAAATCAAACAATGACGTGCGCAGAACTGTCAGTGTCTTTCTGCTAATCATTCATGTTCGAATGAGCGCGCGTAAATTCAAATTAAGGAAATTATAGTTATGTAAGTAGGTAATCATTTCCTTACAGATATATTTTTATGGAGGAAAGATGAGAATTTCCTTCTTCACCCATTTTACTACTTGGCAACTTCATTGGCTTTACTAATTAGTCTACCGGAAATAGAGCTCTTATGTTGCTTATCCGATCAACTAGGTAAGCCACAACGTGTTTCGCGGTCACTACTTAGATGGGTGACCACTACTGGTATTTACAACTGAGCGCTTCAGTGCGTCAGATAGCACGTTAAGCTGTTGGTCTCGGGTTGTTTTCTTCTGATAGTAGTTTTTAGTCTATGTAGTAGTCCTCCGGAAGGTCTGAAAACTCCGTTATTAACGCCCGTTTTCAATAACTCATCTATCCACGTTTTGGCCTACTGCAGACAGAAATATGACACAAACTCCATAGAAGTAATGTCAAATTTCTATCTCAAGTAAGGCAAAGGATAGATAGGTTATTGAAACCGGCCGTAAGGCTGGCGACTAGCCTATCCGCTCCGAGGCCAAATGGCGGATTATGGCCCATATATTCATTTATTTTCTTGCAGATTCTAACGGCAAACCCTGATCAAGATGGTGGACGCAAGAAAATAATGGAAGATGAACTGCCTAACGCTACAAACCTTCTGACGCTGTGGGAGTTCGAAGGGGTTCTGAAATTTTCCCCTATATTCTATGGATACTACAGCAATATCGAGCGCGTACAGTACAGGATGCCCCTCGCTTACTTCTTGACCGGCTTGGTGGTGTATATTTACAGCTTCGTTGCAATCTTAAGAAAGTAAGTGAGATTTATCATTTTTTTGCGTTTCGTCGTGTCGTGTATGTGAGCGCGGCCACGGCGAGGGTTTCTTATAACATTGGAGAGTGAGTCACACAACACAGTACACCACGACTACCTTCCCTACACTCTACAATCTGTCCACAGGCGCCGCATCATCTGCGTACAGTATTTTCATTTTATGGAATTTGAAGCATACAATAGTATCTGTATTCTACTGTTTTTGTGTTCTACCATACTAGCCGAATCAAATTGAGTTCAAAGACAGTTTACCATTTATTTATCTTTTATTAATTACCTTTTGTTCACTAGTCAACTGTTGTTAAGTGATGATGTGGTGCCACGCTACACCTCCAAATAGATGACACTAAAAACAAAGCTCGTCAACATCCGGACAACTTAATTTTAACGTGCAATTTGTTAATGCTAAAACTTACTTCAGAATGGCGGAGAATTCCCGCATGTCGAAATTGTCAGAGAAGGAAGACGAATGCATATTTTCGTGGAAGCTGTTTACCGGCTGGGACTTTATGATCGGCAACGCGGAAACCGCCCACAATCGGATCGCGTCCGTCATACTGGGCTTCAAAGAGGCGCTGCTTGAAGAGGCCGAGAAGAAAAAAGACTTGAGGAAGTGAGATACACTCAAAATGTTTTGTAGCCAATTCAGATGTCTTCGAATGTTTGAAAACTATACCGAAAAGATTTTGATTTCGCTTTCAGTGATTAACAAGGAAATGATAACGCATAAATTTTGATTTTTATTATCGTAGAACTCTATCTAAAATATATAAATTTTTGAAAGAAGTTCAGATTATGCTAGTGATTAATATTTCAGCTGGCGAATTATATCATTGCGCGCAATCGTCAATATCTGCGTCATCGTGCTTCTTGCCGTGTCAGCATACGCCGTGGTCCATGTCGTGTCTCGCACCGATAATCTTAAACATAGAAGCTGGTGGCGCGAGAACGAGACGACCGTAGTTGTCACTGTCATTTCAATAACGTTTCCAGTCTTCTTTGAACTGCTGGGCTTTTTGGAACATTACCATCCCAGAAAACAGTTGAGATTGCAACTTGCAAGGTAAGCAACATAGCTTTAAGTATAAGAATCATTTTTTGGCAACAATTCACACAAAAAAATTAAACAGATTTTAACACAACATAACCAACACACATACATACACATTATTTTAGACATATATAAGTCTCTACAAAAATGATTGTAGAGAGTATGAACTTACCTTATGAAATATTGTTTCAGGATAATGCTTCTGAATTTGCTTAACCTTTACTCCTTAATTTTTGCTTTATTCAGCAAAATTGATGGAATGAGCAAAGACTTGGATCTACTGAAACCACCTTTAAATATGAATGCGACAAATGCTTCCAGTACAACGTTGAACATGAGTGAATTGATGATGCAACAAACACCATCTTTTTGCTTCGAACAAGAAGTACTTTGCGAACCGTGTTCTATACACCTAACACTTACAGCCAAAGATGGTATAACTACTGTAGGTCGCATCCAAACTTCACCGACAAATATTATAAAAACAGACAACTTGAAAATTATTCCTAATGTATTCTTTACAGTTAGTAACATTTCCCAAAATACGGATGATAATTTATCAGTTGCAAACCTGGAGAAAAAGGAAATGGAAGTTGAATCAACAACAGTGGATAGTGCCGCTGCGGCCAAAAAAGAATTAGAAAAACTAAGAAATCTAACAGGGCTAACTTTTTTTATAAACTCTAGAGTTAACAATAGTTTTACTCCAGAATCTTCAGATACTGATGATAACGACTACAATTTTTATGATTTTAACAGTTCCTTAACTGATAGTGATGTAGATGCAAGTAGTTCTAGTAAAACTTATGATTACTTTACAGAAACTAAGAGTAGTACAGATCACTTCACAGATGGAACTGAAGCAACATCATTCAACACTCAAATAAGCCAAATAAATAATTATACTAATGAAATGACTACAGAAGTAACAGATTTTAGTACCATTCATATAGATACAAGTGCACTCATGACTGATATAAGCATAGAAACGGACAGTACATCTGAAGAAGTTACAAGTACAGATGCATCGATTGCTTCACTTGACGATTTTCAAAATAGTATCTTTAATTTAACAACATCTGAATTCAGTACTATTGAAACAAATATGCCTTATTACAATACAGATTCAACAATTTCTATATCATACCCGACAAGCGCTGCCACAGCAAGTTCAGATATTGGCATAAAAGATTCTACTTTAGTTATTGCAAAGATGTGCCCAACTCTGTCTTTTAATTGCTCAGTCATTTGTGAAGGTAGAAACATTACCCAAGTATTCATCATTTCTAATTGCACTACGATAAAAAGGACATGTTACGAAAAAAAATGTGAAGTGGAAATTGATGCGAAAAAAAATCAAACAAATGAAACTATAATAGATACAGTATATACTGATGACAATAATATTAAACAGTATAATTTAACTGTGCCAACACGAAAAAAATTATTAAAACTATGCTGGGAAACTATGTTCGGCCAAGAGTTAGTAAAACTGACAATGATGGACTTGGTAAATAATGTTAATACTTAGTACTCGTACACATTTTAGAATATACATAATTGTTAATGAATTCCGTAATGTGTATTGCAGGTATTCGTTCTACTGGGAACATTGTTCATGGACTTTTTTCGTGCATTGTTTGTGAGATATATGAACCGATGCTGGTGCTGGGACCTAGAGAAAAAGTTTCCTGAATATGGAGATTTTAAAATAGCTGAAAACATTTTACATCTAATAAACAATCAAGGGATGGTTTGGATGGGCATGTTCTTTTCACCTGGACTTGTTGTATTAAATGTCGTCAAGCTAATGATAATGATGTATCTAAGGTCTTGGGCTGTCATGACTTGTAATGTTCCTCACGAAGTCGTTTTCAGGGTTTCAAAGAGCAACAATTTCTATTTGGCCCTTCTTCTTACGATGCTATTTTTATGTGTCTTGCCTGTAGGTTACACAATTGTGTGGGTCAAACCGTCATGGCACTGTGGACCATTTTCTGAGTATGAAAAGATCTACCAAATATTAACAAATAATATTTACAAAATATTACCACAGACCCTTAACTTTGCTCTACAATACATTGCGTCACCTGCAATAGTGATTCCTTTACTAGTTTTGCTTATACTTATAATATATTATCTGACTTCACTTACAAACTCATTAAGGGAAGCAAATAATGATTTGAAGGTATGTTTATCTGCTATTGTAGTTACATGCAGCGATGCTCATTCATATTTTATTACATCGTTTTATTTTCTGGCAGATTCAGTTACGCCGAGAAAGGACCGAAGAGCGCAGAAAGATGTTCCAGTTAGCTGATACGAGAAGACGAGCTGGATCGTTAGCAATGGACAATACACCTTTTGCACGATGGAAAAAAGCATTACCATCTCTACCACCAAGCAAGTCGATTGACTCCGATGATCGTAAGACAATTATAGGTGAAGAAACTACAGAGCCTTTAAAGTCATTAAAAAATAAAGGTAACATATACACACAATAATAATGTGAAGTCGTTGAAGTTTTTTCTAGCTTATTATTAACCAATAATCATTATTTTAGGAGGAATATTCGCAAAGATCGTCAACATGGCCCTCGACAAAAAATCAGATGTGTCAGGAGCATCTGATCTACCATCTCCTTATTCTTATAACATGGACGATGAAACAGACACAGATTTTCATGAAACTTTGCCGAAAGAGATTCTTAAAGTCAAAGACATTACAATATTAAAGAATTTAGACCGCAAAAAGAAAAACAGCGTGGAGTTTAAATCAGACAATGACGAGAAGCCCAAATCTAAAAATAATAAAAGACTTAAAGTAAAATTAGAAGATATTGATGATCGTACTGAGAAGAAAGCTGTGGTAGAAAAACAAAATAAAGACCTATTTGACGTAGATATTAATAAATCAAAATCTTTTAAGGTTGAGGTTAACAATAAAATAAGCAACTACAGTAGAAAAATAAACGAAAAGCAAACATCAGAATCAAGCACACAATCCAGACAATCGGACTCAATTGGATCAGTGATACCAGTTATAATGATAAGCACTACTGAAAGTGACGAAGAGGTATTGCAGACTGACAAAGGAAAACAAGATACAAAAACAAAAGAAAAAAAACACAAGGAATACGTGAGAGGAAGTAGAGCGCATATGGAAGAATCTGAAAAAAAAATTAAGAAAAGTAATTCAGATACCAAATCTCTTCAAAGACAATGTAGCGTTGATAGTCTTAAGGGACAGAAAGCATCGAAAGAAATTAAGCCAGAAGAGGGACACAAGTATCAATACTCTTTGTAATAAAATAATTAAAATACTTAGATTTTTACATATTTGTTTGTAATGTTCAATATGTTTACAGTAAATATAAAATAATTATTTGTACGATTATTGAAAGTAATTAGGGCAAAATGATGTTTAGTTTAGCTGCGCACTGTTTTGTAGTATTAGTAGGCACAAAATAACCACCGAACCTTGACCTTGTGTCATATTACTTTTATTACAGTATTTACCTTGGCAGATACAAACATGATATCTAACAAATAACGACACAGCTCGACTAAAAGGTGTCAGAGTAGCTATAGGGCTGAAAACACAACCATGGTCTACATTTTTTAACACCAATTCCAGTTTCCTTAATCTTTTAGAAGCATAACTTTTTCCTCTAGAAGGTGGCAGTGTTCTACAACCTCTTTCATAATAAGCTTCTCCTATATCTAAATATCTCTTAAAACACCCATTTCTATAATTTGTGAGTGGGTTACATTTAGTCTTGAATTGGGTTTTTTTCAGAGCTGACACAGTATCTGCAAAAACGTCGTGACATAAACTGTTACTAAAACCAGGAAGGTTGAGGCCACAAGTATAGCACTTATTTAATTTTTGAATAGCTTTAGTAGTATTTGCTGGAAGAGCTTTAGCAGTAATTGCTGGAGGAGTTTTAGTAGTATTTTCACGTAAAAAGTCCTTTGACTGTGAATACCAGTAGTATCCACAATTATTATTATCTGTCTTAGTTTTTATAGTTATAGGGGTTGTAGTGGTTATAATATCCTGAGAAAATTTAATTGACTGCAAATAATCTAACTCTTTCGGAATAAATATTAGTATTGTAATTTTTGGTCTTTCTGTATTTATTTGCTTGGATTCCAACGAAGTGGACATATTCTTAATGAATTCGAGCAAGTAATGCCGAGTTGGCTTAATGTTTTTGTCATAATAAGTATCTGAAGTTGCAAATTCATTGTTGGGTATTATGTTTTTTGTATTTATCCTGTTCTCAGAATTGTCATATTGAGATAAGTTTGTTCTAAGCTCTCCTACACTTTTATTACTGTTTTTCATTTTTTCTTTAATAGATATCCACAGATCATCCATATAAGTCAAACTAGCACTGTTATTCGTCTTATCAATCCCATCGAATAATTTTTCATATTTTGCTTGATTAATCTGCCTATTTTCTGAATAATTTCTGAAGGTATCTCTTAAAAGTCCTTTTGTAGGTCTAGAAATGTAATCTAGGTATTTCCTATTTTTTGAAATGTTTTTTAAGATATTTTTTAGGCTATCTTTTGTAGGTCTCCAAATGTTTTTATTAAAGTCTCTATTATTTTCTGAAATGTTTACTAGGACTTCTTTTGTAGGTCTCCAAATGTCTTCTATGCTTGTATTGTTTTCGGAATTATTTCTTAGGATAACTCTTTGGACCTCTTCAGTAGGTCTCCATATGCTTTCTATGTCTCTATTGCTTTTTGAAATATTTCGTAGGTCTCTACTACCATTTGAAATGTTTCCCAAAATCAATTTTCTAAGTCTCCAAATGTTTTCTATGTCTCCATTGTTTTTTGAATTGTTTCTTGAAATATCTCCAAGGATGTCTTTTGTGGGTCTCCAAATGTTTTCTGAATCGTTTTTTATATTTTCTTTTGTTGGTCTCCAAATTTGACCTTGCTTATCAAAATGCTTCAGGTTTGTAAAAATATTCTTAGCTTGCGTAAGTTCAGTATAATTTCTCAGTATGTCAAGTGGTATTCCTAAATTGGTTGACGTGTTATTGCTAGTTTCTGAGAAAGGTTCCATTCCGTATGTAAAATTTGTCGTAATAACTTTCTTATTTGGCCAAATACGTCCATCATCAGCTATTTGAGATATATTTTTTGTCAACATAATATTATCATAGTCGTAATAATCTTGAGGAAATACAATCACATCAGTGGTAGGCTCGTAGACATACGGGTTTTTACGACGCGAATGTAAAGTTAATTCCACAGGTTTTAGTAGGATTATTAAAGAAAATGCCAACAAAATGACAAGGAATAACGCAGAAATAATCATGAATACTTACCGTATTAATAAGTTTTCTAAAATAAACTATGAGTATTATAGATAGTAACAAAAGTTACGCACTTAGCAAATATCAACATTCAATTATGACAATGACATTACCAGTACCTACATGCAACGTCCTTCTTTGCTACAATCAAAGTCAATAACTTAAAAAATATAATCTTGAGTTCTCGAGGAATGCTCTAGCTATACGATAGCACGAGTGGGAATAGCTAGCGCAAAGACAATATTTTTATGATATTATACTCTTTGATAATCGTTTAAGCCCATCCACATTTAGCATCATGGGCTTCCCTATTATTATAAAGACACATCACAAACAAAATGTTCTCACGAGAAGCTTTATGCATTTATCAAAATGATAACGGCAACAGCCTGCAATCTCATATATGTATCTAGGTACTATCAGTTATGGTTATGGCTTGATACGTGATTTATCCACCATTACGTTTTAGATGGTATCCACTGTCTACCAAATGGCCCCAGGAAATCAGAGATCCTGTGCTACAGTATTTTCAGAGACAATGCAAATTCATGCTTTGATCATGAATGAATGAAAAATGTAAGACCTACCCCAATGGTTGTCCCTCACTGATAAGCAGTTTCCCATTTTCCCGCAGAAAAATCGTATTTCCCGTGATAAAGTGCTGCCTAAATTAGACTCCGAGGTTTTCGTTTTTATTCGTTACATGAAAGCGTTTGACCACAAGTCAAGTGACGATGTGGTCGAATGTGTCGCCATGCTACACCTGGATCTGCACCTAGGATCTGGCTCTCCAGCGAGGCTACCGGAACACGCCAATAGGTGTCAATATGTGCTAATAGGTCTATTTGTGCAGATCCTTAACTTGAGAGTAGTAGCTAGTCAGACGAGCACTAGAAAAGGCCCTACCTACGATGTTTTCCTTTATCAACAGCTCAAGCCAAGATCTATGGGTCGCAAGCCGAAGTTGCTACCACTGCTGCACTAGCTTATCATTGCTTTCGGTGACACAAAACCTTTCTGTGTTGTTTTTTTTTTGGATTCTATGAATTGAGATCTCTACAGCAAAGAAAATGTCTAGGAAACCTTGAAAGCACTAAGTTAGTATATTTTAGCCTATTACCTAGGGTATGTAATAGATGATAGGAGGGAGACATTGCATAAATCCAAGTGTCGGAATATAGGTACGGCGTTAACAAGAGAAGGCCTCCCAAGTAATATGTCTACTTATTTACTCATACTTAAAGGTACAAGTTGTGTGATCGAATGAGCAATACTCATTATTTATTTTACCTTGCCATGAAAACTGAAAAGTACCTTTAAGTGTCCTTATTTATAATTATATAGATACAGGTACATATAGTGAGTATAGGTACTTACATTTAATAGTTTGCCATTTACCAGTCATAGAAAATTTATAATCAGCCAATAGTTTCCAGAGAATATCACAAACAAGCTCACAAAAATTACTCTTAATAATATAGGCACCTGCTTCAAGATAAAGGAGGAGAGTTTAGGAGACTCAATTATCACTAGTTGCGCCCCAAGGTTCCACCCGCCCTTTCCCGTTATCACGACCTTTTTTCGGGATAAAAAGTAACACCTATGTGTTAATACGGTAATAATAATAATAGTCATCTCCATTCCAAATTTCATCAAAATCAGTTCAGTATTTACGGTGATACGTGGTAACAAACATTCACACACAAACTTTCGCATTTATAACATTAGTAGGATAATGTGCCTGGTCAAAAACAAGCAACTGTCATCAGATTCCGCATCCTTCGATCCTCGCAGCGGCCCGTAGAGAAATCAGCGGACGCAAGTCGAACGAGTGACAGATCGGGCGAGGCGCGTGTCTCTCGATATCACCCACCTACCACCCCTGTCCTATCAGGCCGACAGCCGAGCCCCGAGCGAGCGTCATTATGCGACCGGGCGCCGCACAGCGAGGATGGCGCGCGTCACGGCGCTTCCCGCCATTTTCCTTCTCTTCACAACTATATCAGCAGAGATCCTCGCTCCGCCGTACTTCAACTTAGCTACCGGGAAGAAGATCACGGCTACGGCTACCTGCGGCGACGAGGGTGCCGAGCTCTACTGCAAGCTGGTCGGCGCCAATGCAGACCACGATGAACACGTGATACAAGGACAGGTATGTTTTTGTTGTGCTAGCGATTGTTTTATTGCTAACTTCGGAAGGTTTTTGATGTTAGAAAACGTACTAGCTACCGTATTTATTTTAGAAGTTGGTTTTGATGCAATGTCGAGGTATCACTGTGTGTTCGTAACGGTTTTACTTTATTTGACTCATGAATGTGTGTATTCGTGAATTGTTGAATACAACATTCAAAAGTATGTTTTCGTATAATCATATTATTATGTACTTCGTAGCACAGCACTATCGTAAACAAAACTCTACTTACATGGAGAACAAAATATGCTGATTCTGTAGAGCAATATCGAAAGTTTCAATATAATATTATCAATGATATAACTAGATATATGTGCTTATTTACAACCACACCTAACTCTTGGACCGGTAAAATAGTAATAATGTCAGATGTCATCGATAAAAATGTAATAATTTACTGAAAGTTTGTTGAATATAGAGTAATAAGAATCACTGTTAATATCTGATTGAGCTTAAAGTTTACATTGATCTGATACAAATAATAAAACTTGTTTTTGTAACTAGTTGATGAAGAAACATCGAAATATCACATGTAGAAGCGATGTTTCCTTTTTAATGATGACACATGTCGTAGCATAGTTAATTGTTTCTAAAATAAAGATATGACACAATATTGTGAGTTGGGTACGAGCTCCCGCGCGATAGTCGGGAGCATTGATAAGGTTTATCTCGCGTCCTGTTGGCACGCATTCCGGTGATAGCGGGTTTGATACTCGCAGAGTACCTTACTGTAATATATTATACTAAAGTAGGAATATATTATATAAAAAAGAGTATTTGGAAGTTTAATTTTGGCCACCTACAATGAATAAATTCATATATGAAATATGAACGTCTATTTGTGCCAGTTTGAGACCATTATATCGATTATATATCATACTAGTTTTTCCCCGCGGTTCCACCCACGTGAACTACAGTTTATCGCAATATAAAGTAGTCTATTTCCTTTTTCAAACTCTAGACTACCTCTGTGCCAAATTTCATTTGAATCGGTTTAGTAGTTTAGGCGTGAAAGGCGGACAGACAAACATAGTTACTTTCGCATTTATAAAATTAGTAGGGATATTTATAAATATAAATGGAGTATTTGGAATTTTAAGCTTGTCCGCCTACTTTGAATAAATTCATATATGAACGTCTATTTGTATCAGTTTGAGACTATTATTTCGATTATATATCATAAAGAAGTATGTAGTTTCGTATGTAACGGTTTCACTCATACTTACCAGAAGCTAACGATAACATTTGACCGCAGTATCAACGCCGCTTTGATGAATGAAAGAAGTACTCAATTTAAAAAAACGTAAATGTATTCAACTCGAGAGGGTTCCGTACCGTTATAATATATATATCTTGATGCTAATGAAAACTATCACAGAATATTTTACTCTTTATACTGGTGTGGTGAGCCGCCAGCTTGGCATCCAAAAAGGTAGTATTGCTGCTGCAGAGAAAAAGGGGCCAATAGGCGAACTATAATATATGTACAACCAACTGAATTTAGGTTTCCCCTTTATGTTTTCGTACGGAATTCAGTTACGATAAAATCCTAATCTAATGAAACAAATAAGTACTTATTTTTACTATTTAAACAATATATAATTACGTAGGTACAAAGGTTTGTCCTAATTAAAAACAATAAGGGTAAGTAGATACACTGAACCACTGGTATGGATGGTCAGGTGATGACACGACCAATATATGGTAGATTGGTTTCATTTTGATGTATTGAGTATCATTTTTGTTTTTGTATAAAAGTTTTTTTTGTCTAACGTAAATATAGAACAAGTCCTTGATATTGATCAAAGACTTAGGTGCTTCACTTGATAAACATTTATTGGTACAAGCTTGAATGGTGTAGAATAAGAATGTGATCGTTAATTTATAGTATCATGCTCCCACTCATATTTAAATGTATTGCTACGACAGCGCAGCGGTCATTGTCATGCTGTCCTTCTTTCAACCACTTGAAATTGAAACAAGTGTCATGTACGAATAAGTGATCGTAATAACAAACGCAGATAGCTTACAAGGAACTATCTCTTTGTTTATTACAGTTCGTGGAACCCGATGCACAAGCCGTAAACAAAAAAACATTAGCGGGATAAGCACCGGTTGCCATAAACTCATGATTATGACAGGCCTAGCCTGTTGCTTCATCTCTTAGGGTCATTTACGTGCTCTTTGAATTAGTTAATCTTCGCTTTTATTATCAAAATTCAACCGGTTTAATACTAAAAAAGCCACGAAATAATTTCGTACTCAACATAGATAAGAGAAAAACGGTAAATAACAAAGTTATTTCTATTATTTCTTCAACAAAAACAGAGTCAATTGTCATCAAGATTTTATCTACCTAGTACAATTTCTATGCGTTACAAACATAATATTATGTACCTATAAGCACTTAAGTAATCGGATAATAATGATATAGGGGCATGCTAACGTGTTAAGTACAGTACAGTTCATTTCATACCTCAGTTACTGATAATCCTATTTTTTATTTTATAGTACCTCTATAAAACCTTTAAAACTGATTTACTCGGGCTCTTTCGGCTGGCTTCGACCGCTTTCGACGTTTTTGCGGACATGTGGCGACCAAATGCGTGGACGCATCCCGAATTCCCGACTTCACCTCCTTTTGTTTCGTTCGCTTCTCGAACAAAGGCTCCCAAAACTGAATGACTTTTTTTTACTGTCAGAACAAGGTACACGACGTGCCGGGAATGAATAAAATAAAATTGTTGTGAATGGACGAACTTGTTGGGATCTTGTGACAGCTGTTGCCCCTTTACTTATACCGGTTTATTTAACAAAGAAGGGAATTGCAATAATTTATATTCAAGTAACAAAACAATTGAAGCCTCAACTTATCATTAACTCACCGCAATCACAACCACTATCCTGAGCATCAACAAAATGATTCACAGTTTTTTTTGCTTGACATTGCAGGTGTGCGACATTTGCGATGTGACGAATGATGCTAAAAAACACCCTCCGGAGTACGCGGTGGACGGCATGGAGACCTGGTGGCAGAGCCCCCCGCTGTCGCGTGGCATGAAGTACAACGAGGTCAACCTTACCATCGATCTTGGACAGGTACGCACTATATAGGTATTTTACCAACTCCTCATATAGTACGAGTATAACAAATGCGTTAAACCGTAGCTGCACCCCGCGGATTCACCCGCGTGGTCTACGCTTTATCGCAATAAAAAGTATCCTATCCCGCTTCTTCAGGGTTCTTCGAACTATCACCAAGCCAAATTTTATCAAGATCGGTTCAGCGGTTTAGTCTTGAAAAGGTCTAACATGGAGAGTTAATTTCGCATGTATAACATTAGTATGGATGACACCTAATATTTTGTACAAAAAATGAAACACTCCAGGGTTTTCGCTCGTTCGTGTTTGAAGAACACAAATAAAGTTGATGGTACTTAATGTGTTAACTTTATTAAATGTCAACAGTTGTTGCTCTACATTCCGTTCATTACTTATTTAGGTACTAGTTTTATTAACTGCGTACAGACCTACTTTAGAATTTGAGACGCGATGGTAGCACATTGTCTGAGAAGATTGCACACATTGTGTGTCTGGGCATCAGTAAATCTTTGGCCTTAGTTTCGGTACATTAGATACATAGGCTACTACAGGCTGCATGACATCACTGTCATGTTTTTAATTATTCACGTCTCCGCTTCACATGGGTACCTAATATATTCACAGTTGGCGATGATAATGATATACATATCTATGACAAAATTTAGAGGACATAAATCGAAAACCATAGCCAAAAAAATGTGTTTCATATTAGGTAGGGAATATTAAAGACGACAAAGAGAGTGTTACGAGAGAGAGAATTGCTTCAAGTACTAATCCTAATGAGTTCAAATAATTACGTGCTGATAGAATGCAAACATTACTAGTAGAAAAAATGGACTTGGTTTTGCAAATAGACAGGAGGTTGATCTTACAAAAGGTACACTAAACAAGAGAAGATAAAAACACACAGTCGTAAACAAACTGCATGGTGCAACTCGGCTGTGGCCAATCTCGTCTATTCGGGACATATTCCTTCCAGAAATAGTCCTTACAACAGCAGCTAGTGCATCGACCCCGGTTACCTCACCACTACTGCTATGCTAGGGACATAAAATTAATAATAGACCAGGATTCTCGTCCAGATGGTCGCTTTTGCGAGGAATTGGGGAGCATTACATTTTGGGCTCATAATTGAAAACATTGTTTCAGGAAAATTACGTTTCTTGTACCTACGGCTGTCTAAACATAAATATATCTAGATACTAATATTTACCTACTCTAAAAGTATTTGCAAGGTTCCTAGACTATATCATTAGTACCGAATACATAATTATCTGATCTATAACAAGTACTATTTCATTGATCGCGATAAAAAGTAATCATTCCCCAGGGTCCATACCAATTTTGATCATGTATCTTAACTTCTATGCGCGTTCCATTATTTTTTTTTTGTAGTAAAAGCTATTATTTTGCCATTACAAACTGACACTTTAGTTTATTTATTTGTATAGATATCAAAATGTACACAGCGAAATTAAAATAACTTTAAGCTCGCTTGACCTTAAGAATGATCAGTAGGTTCCTGTGCGAAGTCCGTCTGTCTCTTGTATAAGCATGGGAGCCAAGTGGAAGGAGGCCTCTTGTCACCGCTTACCAGTCAAACAGTTTTGACCTGTACTCGTACCTACAACTTATAAGAGAAGTACACTGCAATTTAGACATTTGCCGCTTTATTTACCAACGCCTACATCTTCCATTGCTATAGCGATCAAACGCCATAACGTTAAAAAATGTGTATTTTAAGCGCCATGATCTCTAGATATTTACTTCTGGTTTCATTACTTTTGGCATCTTACGAAGGTGGCGCCACTTTTCATCTGTACTAAGATCTGGCTTCAGTGAGGCTACCAGAATACACTGAAAGATAACAGGCAGACCGGTGGTGACAGATTCTTAACTTGAGGCTAGCGAGCACTAAAACATGCACAATGCTTTAACGTACAAAATGTGTGTTATATATTATATTTTTATTTAGTACATTGTGATACATACTGCTGCGACTATCATTTCTTATTGTTATAACTTTACGTGTGATACGTTTTAAAGATATGCCAAGCGAATGTGAAATGCATGCATGTCTTTATGGGCAGTTTCCATAGTTTACGGTCTTACCAACTGCCCTAGAATTCAGCTGAGATCAATCTTTCTTATTCAGGCTCTGTCTATAAAATTTATTTCTCAGTTTCATCTTTCCGTTTAGCTGCGCATCGTCTCCCAGTCAGTTCAATGTGAGAGTTTTATTCAGAAGAAGTTACCGAAACATGTGGGAACCTAAGCATGTTCTGGTAACCTCAATATCGAACACCACGCATGCATCGCTCAACGACAGTCATTTTCAGTCTTCATTAGACCACCAGTTCAGCTAACTTTTTATAACCCCTTTTATATAAATTCTGTAGATTGTAGGTAACTTTCTGAAATGAACTGTAATGGGCATCCTAACGTTTACCTGATTCACCTGATGGTGAACGACTTCTTACTTGTCTCGCCACACAGTTGCATAAAAACACATTTTTATTATTCAGGCCTTTTTCTTCACTATAGCCACACATGCATTAAAATTTTCTAAGAATAAATACATTACTTAGTACTTACTACCTCTATTCTAGGAAACTGTATTCTGAGAATGCTGAGCAAACTTTTTTCAATTAGCAACCGCGAAATTGTTATTCTGGTCCAAAATGTGAAGTGTGGTAATCCCCGTATTTCTATGCTACTCTTGTATTAATTTATGCTTGTTTACAATCTAACATAGCCTTTTGTAAGTTTGTCGATGCGTCTTTTATTTTGATGAAATCTAAAATGGTGTTTTCGTTCCTTATACAATTATTTTAGGAGACTTCTGAAGAGCTATCTATTCGTAGATATTTAAATGTCACCACTTGTCATTTTAATGGTAAAACTACTAGAGTAACACATGAGCCGGTAGGTACACATAGGTATTGTACTTTCACAAAATTGCGTCTATAAGTGAAGCCAAGTCACTAGATGTTTTATACATACAACAACAACTAAAATCATAGAGATCACGTATTGGGTATATTGGATTTGCACATATTCTATTAGGAAAAAATAACCTCTGTTAAAATTTATCCTCGATACGTCTGTATACACTGTACTGTCTATAAGATATTCGAAGCGACTCTCTCTGACTATATCTCTCTCTTTCTCGTCATATCGATCGGTATCAACTTGTAAGGAGTTAGAAGTGTTTCCAAAAAAGGGTCCTTTGATCTCATTCAGATGGACACCGTGGAGTCAAAAGTCTTTAGATACTGACATATAAGTAAGAGACCAACAGTACCAGTCTATGAACAATTAGAAATTAATAAGACATAAGTTGGCTATCATTGGTTGGTAAGAAATAAAAAAACAAGCACTACTAGCGCCCGAAACTAATAATCGATGCTGATCTCTTATCCGCGGTTTTGGATCGATATGTCATGTCATAAAATATCATTTTAGTAGTAATCTGTCAAGCCCTAGTCCTAAAATGACATATTATGACATGACATATCGACCTAAAACCGCGGATAACGGATCGAATCGATTATTAATTTCGGGCATAGATCAGTTGAGGCTATTGACGGTAAATAAGATATTGATTGCTATTCCACTGTTGCAGGAGTTCCACGTCGCATACGTCTTCGTGAGGATGGGCAACTCTCCGCGGCCAGGACTGTGGGCCCTGGAGAAGTCAACTGACTATGGAAAGACATTCAAACCTTGGATGTACTTTTCGGACTCACCGCAGTAAGTATGAAGCTGATTACCGATGTTTAATTAGACTTTATAAATAATGCTCTCTATATTCGATCCCCACAGTTACACAGTACCAGTCCATTTATCATATGTTTGTATACTATACTTTTTACTACTGTCAAACATTTTGACCGCCGAAAGTCTGAAATGTTTCAAGATAAAAAGAGACATATATATAATATCTATGTTAAACACTTTTGCAATGTATAAATTTTAATAATATCTTCTTAGCCTTTTTTGCATGAAAGTAAAATATAGAAGCAAATATACAATGTTCCACGAATGGACAATGATACATAGCGTCGTAGTTTCCTTCAGTAATATTTTTTTTCTAGGGACTGTGAAAGATATTTCGGGAAAGAGAGTCTGCAACCCATCACAAAAGACGACTCAGTCATTTGCAGCACAGAGTACTCCCAGATCGTACCACTGGAAGGTGGAGAGGTCTGTACCAATCAACTTCAATGTAATACACATTACAAAGCACCATAAACATTTCATTTAGTATAGGAATGACAGAGCCTAAAGCTTATTCTGTTTTAGATCCCAATATCGCTTCTGAACTACCGTCCATCGGCAAACAAATACTTCAACTCCTCGGTTCTTCAAGAGTGGACAAGGGCCACAAACGTGAGGCTACGACTGCTGCGTACGAAAAACTTGCTGGGACATCTCATGTCAGTGGCTCGACAGGATCCTACGGTGACCAGACGGGTACGTTTATGCTTTTGATTCATCATCATCATTATCAGCCTTTCACGTTCCCACTGCTGGGACTCTGGCCTTCTCTCAGAGAGAAAGTATGGGCTGTAATCCACCACGCGGGCCCAGTGCGGGTTGGTAGATGTCGCATGCCCTTGAATGTTGCAGTTCTTGGGCATCCCGGTTTCCTCACGATGTTTTCCTTCATCGTTATGAGCGATGGCAAATCCGCACTTAACTTTTTAAGTCATAGGTGAGGGGCCGAGAGGATTCGAACTCGGTGTCGGCGTCTTGTAAGTCGCACGCCTAACTATTCAGCCACCGTAACTCTTTAACTCTTTAATTTATTGAGTAAGGACACACACCTGCTTTTGATTAACTTATTAGATTTGCTGGTTGACTAAGTTAAATGTTCTAAAACATTGTAAGTATGTAGTTGCATAAATCCGCAATGTCCGTAAGCTGACACAAATAATGTCTATCTTTTCCTAAGAAAAGTAATATTGAAATCATTTCTATCTACAAATGTCAGCAGCAGCTATTTTTAGTAGAACCATCAAGCCCTTAGCTCATAAATCATCATCACCATAATCAGCCCGTTTCAGTCCACTACTGGACCTATGTCCAGATAGTCCTGTAACCTCTCTCAAAGTACGTTACTGAGACCGATTTATTATCGGCTCCTCTAATTCAAACGCTGCCAGCCACTGTGCGTATGTCGTCATTCCACCTACCTAGAGGACGTTCTACACTACGTTTGCGAAGTCGCAGGCTCCTCTCAAGAACATGTTTGCGCAAACGGTTATCGGTTCTCCGGCAAATATGTCGAATACATCAGTACCTACTACCATGCTCATACATCTTTGTTTTACAGTACTTCTACAGTATCAAGGATATCAGTATTGGTGGGCGTTGCATGTGCAACGGTCACGCGGACACGTGCGACCCAGCTGACCCAAACACGGACTCCAACATCCTGGTATGTCGCTGTCAGCACAACACCTGCGGCCCGCAGTGCGCCGAGTGCTGCCCAGGATTTAGGCAGAAAAAGTGGAGGATCTCGCAGACCTGGGCCAGGTTCGCTTGTGAACGTGAGTTACTTTTCATTAAATTTCTTGTACTTTTGACTTGCTTTAGGGATTTACACCACCCACGCTCTCCCCCAGCGATTATCCAAAACAAGCAGCGTGAAGCATTCAAGCTAGATAAAGAAAACACAAACCCCCCCGCCGCACATGGGTCCCTACCCTAGCCATAGTGAAGACCTTGGGCCTGACACTGATATTAATTCGGAACCCGTTACTCACATTCATTTCACTCTCAAGGATTTCCTTATATCTAGGGTACCAACACCCAGAAACAAATACTCATACATGCGCTGTGTGTCTTTCAACATTAAAATATTAAAATATCGAACTCACGTTTAGAAGTTGCGCCAAATCAGACGTTATATAACTTCAAACCTCAAGTATCCTAGTTTAGTAGGTAGCTAAACTACATTCATTTTCCCGAACATATCTGAGGAAAAACTTTCAAAGCAGCTATGTAAAAATAAATTACGTAGTGAATAAGAAGGCGAATCGAGGAAATGGTTTCGTTTCTTCCATTACCGAAATTTTCCGGTAAGGAAAACTAACCAGCCGTACCTGTACTTAGGATACCAGCTCACTTCCTAGAC
This sequence comes from Opisthograptis luteolata, assembly GCA_931315375.2. NCBI lineage: Eukaryota > Metazoa > Arthropoda > Insecta > Lepidoptera > Geometridae > Opisthograptis > Opisthograptis luteolata. The sequence continues at coordinate 12,169,349 of OV928033.1, forward strand.
AACTTTAAACCCTTTTTGTGGCTGTCACCTGATACAAACAATACTTCTGTGACAGCTTGCAACTGCCACAACCACACGACGGAGTGCGACTACGAGCCAGCGGTAGACGAGCAGAGGCGCTCGCTGGACATCCACGGTCGCTACGAGGGCGGCGGCGTTTGCAAGAATTGCCAGCATAACACAGAGGGCATTAACTGCAACAAGTGCAAGCCTACCTTTTACCGGCCCACCGGCAAGCTCTGGAACGAGATTGATGTTTGCAAACGTAAGTCGGGAGTTTCTGTAATGATTTTTGTTCCAAAACGATCTTGTTCTCGTATAAACAGCAGGTTGCGTCCATATTGTATCCATCAGCCCTGGATTTGGGAAAGGGGGACACGAAAAATGCTAACCTTGCGAGCTAGGTCCCAATCCAGGTGTATCGTGATGCCACCTTTGACCACATCGTCACTTAACATCAGGTGACTTGTGGTCAAACACTCACCTGTAAAAAATAAAAATAAAACATTATCCGATCGAGTGGCCGTCGCCCTTTCGGCCGTCCCAGATATCTGCAAAGACAAAGTCACGAAGAATTTGCGCGAGCTCCAGGTGGAGGACTGGCAGGAGGTGGCGCAGGACAGACCGAAGTGGCGTCTTTTGTTATCGGAGGCCAGGACTCACTTTGGGTCGTTGCGCCATCTCAGTTAGCTAGTTTATTATATAACCGTTCATAGTGGCGTTTAAGGGGTAGGCCTATGTTCAGCATTGGATTTCTCCGGAATGTGATAATGATATATTTGTGAGTTTTTTGAAGTAATTAATCTCAAACACTGGAGAGAAGAGCGCCACTATCAAGATTCTACCCCGGTTCGAAAAAATCTTAGATCCGGGGATGGCAACTCTAATATAGATCTGTTTCCAGCTTGCGCGTGTGATCTGCACTTCTCAACTGGTAACTGCGAGGAAGAGAGTGGTCGCTGCGAGTGTCGCGTTGAGTTCAACCCACCATACTGCAATTCTTGCGCTTACGGGTACTTCGATTACCCCAACTGCAAGCCTTGCACTTGCAATCTGAACGGAACCGACGGACAGCAGTGTACTCCTACTGAGGGCGTGGTAAGGAGATTATTCGTGTTTTAGATTTTATGGTATTCGAAGAAGATAAAGTAGGAATGGAAAACATGGATGCAAAAAGTTAACCCTACCACAACACCTAGATGGAAATAGCCAGTAGCAAGGATGAAAGAGAGTGACAGAGGTGACTTCGATAAATGCTGAGAAATTAGGTTATTGTGATTCTTGATTAAAACCGGACTAGTTTAAGCCTTTGATCACTATCTGATTGTTATTAGACTGGGTAGTTCTATAAAAGATAATTTCTGGACCATCATGATAGACAACGTTGAAAAGATTGGCATAATACCATTGTCATGCCAGTAATTAGCAAAATCCTGACGTGAAAAACAAAAAGGAGCATCATGGAAACAGAACTACGTCTTGGATGTTTTCCTTTAAAAAACGTTGTTATGTACCTAAATAATTCCTATCCTGTGAAATCCCTTTTTTATTAATGAGACCCTAAGTAACCTAAACAATGTTTTAACAGTGTCCGTGCAAATTCAACTACGCTGGTAAATCATGTGAAATATGCGAAGATGGATACTACTCACCGGAATGCAAAGGCAAGTCAAACGAGCTAACTAAGTATTTAGTAAATAGATTATAATATACTGGTAAACAGTTAACTTGTTTTTTTCTGCAACTTATAGTCACGAGACGAGCAAGTCGCTCACCTGGTGGTAAACATCGTACTTGCTCATTGTAGTTCACTGCTATCCAGAATGTTGAAGTGCAAAATTCTGCATAGTAACGCACTACGTTCTTGATCCTGAGATATTTATGCCCTGTAGTGTCACACTGCCTGTGCCTGTGGAAACACTGCCTTCAATGCAGTAAAGTTTGCACATTACAGCTTGGCGGTTGAATAACTGGCCAAGGTGTGGAACTTACAGCAAAAAAAAAGTTTGTAACGGTAGTCCTAAAAGGCCTTTAGCACATTATTTTTTTTAAGGTTCAAATTTCTTTGAACAGGTTGTGAGTGCAACTCAGTCGGATCCGTGTCTCATATATGTGACAAGATCTCTGGGAACTGCACGTGCAAGAGCAAGTATAGCGGCCGCACCTGCAACCAGTGCGAAGCTGGCTACTTCAGCTATCCTACTTGCAAACGTGAGTATGCCTATAGAAATATGTGGCCAAACCAGTTACCAGGCGCTGCCGCTGCGCTGCGACGTCGCAACGCAATGACTTCAACGCAATGAGTGCCATACGAGGGCTGCGTCGACGTAACGCAACGCAGCTTTCTCCGACGTCGCAGCGTCGATATTCTAAACAATACTGCGGTGTCCTGCGTCGTTGCAGCGTCCCTTCCCGCCCCTTCCCGCCTCGTCTTTCTCCTTCACTCCTTGTGCGCTGCGCGTGCATTGTTTTGACGCACGTTGTTTCAGCGCACCGTGTGGCATGCCAGCCAGATTTGTATGTAGAACTACGAAGCGTCAACGCTGTGACGTCGCAGCGATGACGCAGCGCAGCGGCAGCGCCCGTGTGGCAGCTCTCTTAATAGGGTACATCTGTAACTAACAAATAAATTTTATAAATCTTAGTGAACATTTTGAGTGAAACAATCATATAAAGTTCCCACAAAAAAAGCATTTTCCCTATTTTACAATAGCCGTATATATCGTGCGTAATTATTACAGATTGCAATTGTGACGTCAGCGGAACAGATCCAAGTATCTGTGATGACGTCACTGGACAGTGTATATGCAAAACTGGATTCGGAGGCCAACGTTGTGACCAATGTCTATCAGGGTAAGAAACAGAATTACTTGACTGAATTAAACATATTATTCCATACTACTATGGAACGCCATGTGCGGTTAGAAACTTTTGTACAGCAGAAACAAAGAGGTTGTAATAGATTAGATACACGCATTTAACCACAGTCTAATCTGATGGTAAGCGATGACGAGATCGATGGTAGGGGTCTATTCTTAGTTGTCACCACCATCTCTGCCTAAATGGGCAATCAAGAAATAAAAGCCCAGTCGTTACTAGTGATGGCAATCGCAACCTTTTCTAGTACTCGGTGGCCACGCATTTAGGCCCCCCGCGCACTATAGGCAGAATATTTGCGCAGCCAATTATAGCAGCCAAGCGACGACTATTCAAGAGCAACAACACAAAACAACAACCAGTGCACGGAGACTGATGGCAGCCACATACATTCACCTACACACGCTCTGGCTGCGTGCAGCCAGCGGGATGCTGTGCAAACAGGCGCGTTGTATTGGCTGCCGCAGCCGGGAATTCGTGGCTGCCATACAACGTCATACATTTTACTGGCTGCCTAGTGCGCGGGGGCCTTACACGTTCGTCCATCAATGCCTCTTTTGCTGGTTGTTGCAGTAATGTAGGTACTATATCTGTCTTAATGTGTACTTAGCTTCTACATGGAGGTGCGAGGGCGCGAGCGCGCGTGCTCGCCGTGCTCCTGCGATCCGACCGGCTCCACCTCTACCAGCTGCTCCGCCGACGGCAAATGCAACTGCCTCACCAACTTTGGCGGCAAGCAGTGCAACCAGTGCTCGCCCGGATTTTACAAGTACCCCGACTGTTTGCGTGAGTACTCCTTCTATTACCTCCTCAAAACGATAACGCTTGCGCTTTACAAATCGTCGACACCGGATACGAATCCTCTCGACCTCGTATGATTTACCATCGCTCAAAATGGCAAAGAAAATATCGTGAGCAAATCGGCATGTCTTACAGCCACAACATTCAAGGGCATGCGACATCTACCAACCTGCATTAGGCCAGCGTGGTAGATTTCGGCCCATACTCTCTGCCTCTGAGAGAAGGCTAGAGTCTCCCGGCAGTGTAACAGGCTGATGATGATGAACCTCCTCTGTAGTGAGGACATTGCGCTCTTGCTTTTATTTGCGTGAAAGAGCAACTAACATTCATCCATTCATTAGTAGGATTAGTGTGATCTTTTGCCGTGTATTAACGGTTATAATAGAGTCTATAATATCTTCCAGCTTGCAACTGCGACCCCTCCGGGTCGATCGGGTCTACGTGCGACGACACCGGCCTGTGTCACTGCAAGCCAAACTTCGACAGCGTGAAGTGCGATCGCTGTCGCGAGTCCTTCTACAACTACCCTGCTTGTGAAGAGTGCAACTGTGACCCTCGCGGAGTCGTCGCCAGCTTCGCCGGTAACTATCTACCTCAGTAGCCTGACAACTTCATGCCTTTAAAAATTGAGGAAAGCAGAAATCGATCATGACTCAATACATTAATTATTACAATTAGATGGCTTTGGAAGAAAATATAGGCTGTAGCATCATCAGTGGAGCCTGGTAGTAGACAGTGGGTTCATTGGGAATAAAAAATATCTTCTGATAGATGCGCCGGTGGATTTAAGGGGCAAAGAAATTACCTATGGATCAGTGGATTAGCTAGTTATTGCCACCAGTGGGTGTAATAACTCCAAGTGTAACCTAGTAGCCGGAGAGAATATTTATAGTGAAGTCTTCCCGTGACCAAAATGCTGGACGTTATTTTGCGCAACGAATAAGCATTGCCATACAACGCGGCAATGCGGCCAGTATTTTGGGAACGTTGCCAACTGTTAGTGGTTTATTAGATTAAGTACATAGTTGTATTGTTGTTTTGTAGACAATAGAATGATCTTCACACGTCATAAGGATTTGACTGTCTCCGTCATGCTTTACGATTACACAACACATATAGAAGTAAAATCCAAGCCAAAAAGAGATCAGTTACGAAAACGAATCCAGTCCAATCGATGAATTATTTTCAAGTCTGTTTAGATGATGACAAACTTGGGACCCTATAGTGCACTTGCTCCAATTCAATCTGTAAAACGTATTTTCAGGGTGCGGATCGGTGCCGGCTGGTGAGCTGTGCCAGTGTAAGAATCGTGTGCAAGGACGCATATGCAATGACTGCAAGTCCCTGTTCTGGAACCTTCAGGAGTACAACCCTTATGGATGTGAAGGTATGCCCAATGAAGCTTAGGAAAGTGTGGAAAATGGTGTCGATTCTGTTGTACATTTTGTAAAAGTAAACTAAATTTGACAGGTATTAAAGTAATGTTATCCTTTTTTTATTTGAGTGGTCTGACAACGACAGCAATATCTACTGTTAGACCAATTTCTGTAAACAGTTTTTGTTTTATGATTTATCTATGACCTCAAACATAACGTTTCGTTTTTCTAACACTGTACGACACTTCTAGCTCTGTGTTTCGGTCTAAACGAAATAGAAACTGCGCTTTTCGTACCGTAACAGCAGGCACATGTAGTATGTAGTAAGTCGCAACTTCAACACCACGCATACCGTACCATAAAAACAAAGTCTTAGAACAAAATGAACAGAAGTTATCCATAGCAGCATTATTTGACGTTTTTCCAATAGTTTTGTGTAATAAATAGTGTTAAACTGAGTGTTGTGTGTTCAGAGTGTAACTGCCACCTCCCGGGCACGCTGGGTGGGCTGGGCGCCTGCAACACTCGCAGTGGGCAGTGCACGTGCAAGTCGCACGTGTCGTCTCGCACCTGCGACCAGTGCGCCGACGGATTCTACCGCCTGCAAGTCGACAATGTGTTTGGGTGCACTCGTGAGTAAAGACATACTATAGTTTCAACATTCGTAATAGCACGGAGCTTCAGGCCGCGTTGTCAGGATTAGCAGTACAAACCTGAAGAATATCAAGCATAAACTTGATGTTCTTCAGTAAAACCTTGTTGTTTTATTTATAAATTTACTTCAGGTGTTGGGGTCGGGGTTTCGCCAGTGAAATAAAACTCCTTACTCCTTTCCGTAACATGTGGACTGTATTTTTAAGGTTCAGACAACACTTTTAGCAGTATACAATTGTACAAGATATCTAAATGATAGACAACCTTTTACATAATTTTACTTAGCTTAAGTACATTTCTTGTGTCGGCAACTAGCGCCAGGCACCGGTGGGTATGACACGCCTCTCATCCAATTAGGGCGCAGTATTGCGCGAGCGATCTATAACGCTGTCCCACTCTTGTGGGAGGTGCGTCCCTTTCTAATCATAGGTCAGCACATAGTAACAAATTCTAATTTAGTATTTACTGATGATTCTATACTTTTAACAAGTATGCAAGCTATACTGATGGGTTATTTGTAATAATTAAATAGGTTCAACTCATCCATCCGCCACAACAAGTGTTCTTTACATAAAGCACTCTTTTCCACGAAATCTTATTTGAATCATATTAGAAAATTAGTACATCCCAGTAGCCATGTGCAAAAGTGAAAATAGCCGCACTAGAACCTAAGAAAAAATTCAACAGTTGAAGTAGTGCGCGACAAAACAGAAACCTGTGCTATTTATTGTACAATCCGAGCTCAACATCTCAGTCATTCACCCCAAAAGTTAGGTTTAGTTTGACCCCTAAATCTAGGAATGGAACTATTTTCTTGTCTGCTGGCAAGATTCTTATAACCAAGACGTTGCAGCAGCTTTACGCTTACATGAACACTTGCAGCTTGCGACTGTGACATCGGCGGCTCCATCGACAACAGCTGCGACAAGGTGTCGGGGCAGTGCCGCTGCCACTCGCGCGTCGAGGGCCGCCGCTGCGACCGCCCCATCCGCGCGCACTACTTCCCCACTCTCCACCAGTTCAAGTACGAGATAGAAGATGGAGTCACGCTCTCCGGACCCGTCCGGTACAGGAACTCGGAGCAAGTCTTCCCTGGGTACTCCTGGAAGGGATATGTCGTCTTCTCTATGCTACAGGTAATAATATAATACAACATCTGGATGACCGAACTTTGCTCGGTTTTTGCTTTGGTAAATTGTGTGTTTAGAAAATTGGTTAGGTGTTTCTGAACAACGCCATGTATTGTCAAGTGGCAAAAAATTTATTATTACTACTCGCCAATAGATGGCAGGATGAATCAAAATTTTTCAGTTTATGTTTAAGTTGATTATCGATAAACGACGTTTTCTAAAATTTAAACCTAGCTAGATGGATTTATCGCTGATTACGGTCACCGCGATGACCCTGTTATCATATACCTACATCAAGTCAATCACGTCAATCAGTCAATCACATATTGTGACATGTAAATAACAATTAGGGCGCAGCTATTTTTAGTTTTAATAATGGCTGCAACTAGTACTATAAAAATCAAAACTGAAACAGAAACTATATATTATAGTGAAGAAAAATCAGAACGTGAAGGTCTCCAAAGCCTTGTGAAAGATCTACAAGGTCAAATAGAAAACCTTCAACAACAGCTGAAGAACATCCAAGAGCACAGAATTGCTCCAGACAGTCAAAATCCCGAAAACCATGTGAACGTCGAGGCTATCCAGCTCCTCGACAACACTGACACAGTGAGAAGACTGAAAAGGACAAAACCTTTTGAGTTCTTTTATTTGAGTGCAATCAATATGGAGTTCAGTGAGAACACAAAAACAAAGTCCTCTTAATAGAGATAATAAGAAAAGTGCTAATGGACACATTCTTAGTTATACTCTACCTAGCAACTTATGTTATATTTAAATTACTTGTTAGCCATTATAGGCTAGATTGTAATACCATAGAAGTATCTAAATAAGTAGAAACTTCATAAAAATAAAATGTGTGAGGTAAAATTTGTTCCTAATTTTTTACAGAATGAGGTGATAAACGTAGTGCAAGTTCCGAAGTCTTCACTGTACCGGATGGTGTTGAACTACGTCAATCCCCTTCAAGACCCCGTTGTGGCTAGCATCGTGATCACACCCGAAAGCGTTGTCGACATCCAACAAAAGTAAATACTCTAAAATACTCTATGTGCTCTAATGCCACATTCGTTTTACAACATCTTCGTCGTTTTATATAACTGGTTACAGGAATCAATAGTTAGGTACAGGGCACCTGATGGCTATCTTCTATCTCCTTTCTTTCACTTCAGATATAGCTTCAATCTGCATCCTCTTCATTCAATTTCTCCTTCTATTTCCAATTGTTGCGGGATTTACTAACGTTAATATACATTGCAGGTTCAACGTGTACTTCAAGCCAAGCGCCAAGCCGCAGCTAGTGACAGTCACCAAGGACAACGCACCGTCTCCGTTCGTCATGAATCCTGGTAACTGGACCATCACCATCAAAACTACCAAAGAAATCATGATTGTGAGTTGATTTCCTGTATGTTTTTCTTGTGTTAATATGGAAGCATCATATTCTGGGACCATGAACAAGAAATCTAATGCTTACAAGTAGCCAAAAGCAACTGCGATAATGGCGGTTTAATATCTTCAATTTCCACCTTTCTCTAAAACTAAAACTAAACTATGTTTGACAGGTCTAAAAGTAATGCTGTCCTTTTTTATTTCAGTGGTTTGAAAAAGACAGCAATACTATTAATACTGTCAAACTTAGTTTAGTTTTAGAGAATGCAAAACCGAATCGACACCAATGTCTAACTCAAAAAGCCGCCACCTATTAAAGTTGCGAAGACAGTGGCAGCAAGACACTATGATCATGTGTAGTAAGCCTTGCCTTTTTTGTTAATAGGTTTTTCAAACGGATATACGATTTGAGTTCCATTGTAAAACGTTAAAATACTGGTTCTAGGACTACTTCGTGCTAATCCCTGAGGCGTACTATGAAGCCACCGTGCTGACCAAGCTGGTGGACAAGCCGTGCACAGTAGGTGACGGGTCTTTATGCCGTCACTTCGCTTACCCCAACGTGGCTGGCTTTGCGACCGCAGACGTCAACGGGCTCATCACTTTCGTTACATCTTACATCGATGACCCTCAGGTAGAATGGAATTAGCATTTGTTTAATATCTAGCTTTAAATAAGCAGGTCTAGTATTAGCTGCCACTTACTTACTTCTTACTGTGTAGCGTTTGATCACAAGTTACCTGATGTTAAGTGACGATGTGGTCGAAGGTGGCGTCACGCTACCTACACCTGGATTGGAGACTGGCTCTCAATTGGCGTTATCACGACAATAACACAACATAGTGCTTTTACCCAAACTTGGATACAATGCGATGATGCGACCGTGCTGGGGTGACTATCGTCACTACAATAGTTTCACTAATAGTCTGATAGACCCAGAGACCGAAGTTGAACAATTATTTTTTCCAGCAACTGAGCGAGATCAACGCCGCCACAAACTCGATTCCATTGCTGAGCAACGAACAGAACGAGCTGCAGTACAACATGAAGATCGACCCTCCGGGGCCATACGTGCTCCTTGTTGAGTACGTAACTCCTGCCACCAACGCCACCGTGCTCTACGACAACACCACCAGTGACGACTACGTGTCACATGGATCGGTGGTCGTACAGTTCCAGTCGGGAGACGGTCCAGACACCAACGCCATTATCAATCTTAACGACTGCCCCTACACGGCGCCGTGTAGGCAGGTGGTGGTTGACACGATGGCCAATGTTGCAGTGTTTAATGTAAAGGATCCCAACAATGTTGTACACTTGACGGTGAGTTTATAGTTTTCATCTAGCATTTTTATGTCAGACCCTTTGCCAGTTTTAGGGATTTTTCCCATCAAAATGATTTCTACATCACACTAATGTTATAAATCCAAAAGTTTGTGAGTGAGTGAGTGAGTGTGTTGTGTATGTTTGTTACTTCATCATGGTGAAACGTCTCAACGGATTTGAGTGAAATTTGGAATGGAGTAGCTTACACCATGGATTTACACACAGGCTACTTATTATTCCAGTTCTTGCGGGATAACAGAAGCACGGCTGTCACCTCGGGACACAGCTAATATCCATAAATTCACACAAAAAATCTGTAATCGCAAAATTTTTAATGAATAGTTGAAAAATTCGTTTAATTTCGAAGCAAGGCTGTCGAAAAAAAATACTTTATCTGTATAACAGGCTGAACAGAACACGTTAGCTGGAATCAAGTCGATCGTGGCCATTCCCGAGGCGCAATGGCACCTCGACTACATCACCCCGCGCTCCTACTGCCTCCGACGAGACGGACGATGTGAGCCGGCCGTCTTCACTACTGCCGTTGACTCTAAGAAGGTACTTGTTCTCGACTTACATTGGGTCTCTACTGTGCTAGCATTTGCAGTAACAGCACTCCATCTCCCTTGTTTACCTAAAAATAAATGAGATGGGAAAAGTAGTAGCATTCAGCACACGAACAAGAATCCCTGGCTGCACTAGTGTTTTTGCACCTTCATTGTAAATACGCAGTGAGCGTTGCCCTTTTTTGTAACATAATTTAGTCTTACTTGTATGTAAATGGATAAAAGTACAGTGGTTATAAACCCTGTGGTTCTGCAGGTGGAGATAGAATCAGGCACGGGTGGGAACCGGGAGATGCAGCCGCCAATCCTCGACAATTCCACCGTCGTAGTGTACCTCACACCCCTCGCGGCGCCAATTGTGGTTGAGGGCAAGGTGCCTGCTTCTGGGAATAACTTGCTGGTGCTACATTACTATCAACCAGACCTTCCTGGTAAGTATCGTCCTATTGGCTAATAAAATAAGTCGAATAAACCTTAATAATAGATGTGCCAATGTGATTATGCACATGTTGCTTCCTCTTCAAGTGCAATCCACCACAGAAATCATAAACTTTCAGAAAGCAGCATCAACGCGGTGATTTCTGGCAACGGCAACCAGTACGAAATCACAATTCCAGTCCAACACTGTCCTTCAAACTCGGGATGCAGAGTCCTTCTGAGAATGGCTGATGGAAACACCAGGTTCCCATTGGACCAGAATTTCACGATCACGTTCAATGTACGTGACAAATTTTTTTATTTTTACTTTTTGCATTTTTGCGGCCCATAAACTACTGATTCGCAATTATGTAAGTGTGAAAAGTTATTCTAAAAACCGGACCAAGACAAAACAAATGAGCACTATGTAACTTATTCCATTGTAAGTTGTTCCCTCTGGAAGTTGTGTAGCATAGCATCTGATTAACTGGGAACAATATAAAATAAAATCGAATTCATGTCTTCATGATTTGCTATGAAAGTATGATTGATATCAATCAATGCTTACGGATTGACAGCGTATCACGGATGATTAGTACCTACCTAGGTACACCAATTTTTCCAACACGTCATTTCCCTTAATCCATTGTTGATATCATGATGAGTTTGTAAATCTATCTCTTGCGAGGAATCTTGATGTCCATAGCGAATAAGGGCCCTGGTAAGACTAGGTTGAGTAAAAACTTGTGATTGTGTAATCAGGCGAACAGCAGCAAGGGTGTGTGGCTTGACTACGTCCTGGCGTTGGCGGAACCGGACTACACCGACTCCTTGCTGTCCGAAGCCAACATGCTCGACTACACGCGGGAGTTCATCAAGAAGTGTGCCGTCAACGACTACTACATACCACACAACGAGACTGGTAAACAACATTGCACTAAATAAAATCATCAAAGTATTCTTACCTACTTCTCTTGGCCAACTATATTGTCTCTCTACTTTGTTTAAAGGTCTGTCTACTTACCAACTTTATTGTTTAATATCGCTTTTGTTTATATTATTAGGTGACATTGGATATATTTTTTGTAATAGCGACTTACGGCAAGATTCAATAACCTATATATCCACGGTTCCTACTAGAGATAGAATATTAACGTAAGCTCCATAGAAGTAATGTTAAATTTCTGTCTTTATTAGGGCAAACCGTAGACCGTAGGTTGTTGAAACTGACCGTTAGAGAATTCAAAGTTTGCTCATGACAGACATTTCATTAACAGAGTACTTTTGATTGGCAGGGTTCTGTCGTGACGCCATGTTTTCTATAACCTCGGAGTACAACAGCGGCGCGCTAAGCTGCTTTTGCGACTACATGGGCTCGACCGAACTGGAGTGCGACACGTTCGGCGGTCAGTGCCCGTGCCGGCCCAACGTCATCGGCCGCTTGTGTACCACCTGCCGCACGGGCTACTACGGTTTCCCGAACTGTCGCCCCTGCCACTGCCCCTCCACGGCTATCTGTGACGATAACGGTAAGTGGTTCCTCTATTCGTACAAAGGTTGCTCATAATAGATGACTTGCAGCTGTAGTTATTTGGTCAAAAATAGACAAAATTCACTCTTCATCACCAGCTGGAAGACGCGCCCGCTTCTGAACATAAGCATTCCAGGAACGCTACAGTGATTCATTTCATTTCCAATTTATTCTCTCTGCAAAAAACAAAACTGCCTGATTATAACTAGTAGGTAACAACAATGCCGAACAGACCGGTACCAATGAACTTGACTGTTTTGCAGGAGCATTTTGAGCAATTAATCTAAACTATGTAGAAGGTGTTGTTGCAGAGACGTCGTATGTGTATAGAGATAGCAAACGCATTGTTGCAGGGTTGTGCATCTGTCCCAAGAACGTAGAGGGTGAGAACTGCGACCGCTGCAAGCCGCTCACTTTCAACTTCGACGTGCAGCGCGGCTGCGACGACTGCAGCTGCAACGCGCTCGGCGTCCTCGACAACCAGCTTCAGTGCGAGCCAGACAGCGGGAACTGCGCGTAAGTTGCTTATAATAACATAGTGAACTCCAGTTGTGAAGTCCGTATAGACATCGCATCTTGAATAGGTTTTCACCTACTAGGTAAACAGTTCTAGATAGATACATCATGCAGAGCGATGGTGGTCTAACGGTAACACCTATATAAAAGCAATCTCTGGAAGTTAACCATGTAGTCCATTGAAATGTTGCATTTTTAGGCCTTAGCGTGCTCAGAAGACGCAATTTATTTTTTTGATGTGTAAGGGGTTTAGTAATTTAGTATAAGCTTAAGTTCAAGTTTGTGGGGTCGTCACTCTTGTCCATCGGCTGCCATCTTGAAAAAAGGGGTGCAAAGGGTTTTTGCACTGAATGTCGTAAATTAACAACCTTACAGATAATTTTATAATGCATTATTTGTGGCAAATAAAATTGTCTACAACATTATGTCTATCCCTTTTACTGTAAACTGGAATATAAAAAAAAATAATGTTATCGACCCGTTTCCCCACCACAAAACTTAGAATATCATTGGGTTTTTCAATAATTTCCGAAAGAGCCATTCCAAAGTTCTGATGATGATGGTGATGATATTTGGTTGCCAGGTGTCGTGAGAACGTGATTGGCCGCGTGTGCGACCACTGCGTGCCGGGACACTACGCGTTCCCGGACTGTGTGCCGTGCACATGCAACCTGGCGGGCACCACGGACGACGTCTGTGACCAGAACACCGCGCAGTGCTACTGCAAGAAGCATGTCAGGGGACAGGTCCGGCTCACCATCTGAATATAACTGAGCTAAATTCCTATATCTGGCTGAGCTAACTTATGACGAGCACCCATAACTTGTTTCGAAACCATCAGCTATGAACAAACACGCTACAATTCATTTGAGTTATTATACCTACTTATTTTTGTTCCAGGAATGTAACACATGCAGGGATGAATACTTCAATCTGCAAATGCACAATCCAGATGGATGCACCAAGTGCTTCTGCTTCGGGAAGACCACCCGCTGTTCCAGCTCATACCTTTCCTGGGCAGTGGTAAGAAATGGCTGTGTGCTATCACGATTGATCATCAGAATTGAGACATTTATTAATTAGTAACTCACAAATTTTCGATAATCGAATAACGTTACTGATTTATACTCCTAATTCTGGATTAGTTCTACTCCTGCTCCTCTTCATGAACGAGTACGTCGCATCATGCGCCTCCAAGCGTGACGCGTAAAGTTAAATTACTACATGTCTCTCTCCACGGCGCGAATAACGAAGCGATCATCATAATATGTAATTACATACGAAATAAGTCAGTATGAATTCTTATTAAACGCTGTTATTATGTTCGTGCACAGATCGTGGGCATGGAGAGCTGGTACCTAGTAAATGTGGATGCAAACAAAACTCTAAACATATTCCCTCGCACCGTGCCGCCATCTTTCGTCAACGATTCAGTTATCGTCGCTGATCTTGTGGGAGAAGAAAGCGACCAGAAAGTGGTCTACTTTGGAGCACCCGAATACTACCTAGGTAATATTGCTCATATTATATACCTAGTTTGAATTGTCTGTCACAGACTTCTAAGGCCATGTATGTATGTATAATTATAGTTTAGATGAATTTGAGGGCCAAAAGGAACAAAAAAAAAGAAGAAGATACAATAACTCCGCGAACCTTATGCTACGGCCACATTGTCGGGCAAAAATAATGGGTGTCGCGACAGCGGCGCAAAGGGTATTTGTGTTCGTGATGATGATTCGCGATAGGACGAATTGCTTGGCCAGATTTGTCACGACAGCGAAGATCTTCGCATTATCGCGATAATGTGGCCATAGTACGACCACCTTCAACCTTTTCAACGATATGTCGCTAGAACAAGATGTTTATGTTTCGACACCATATTTCCAGGTAAAAAAATAAGATCTTACGGAGGATACCTCACGTATACCATATTGTACAACACTGACACCGACGGCCGTGCAATTTCCGCTGCTGACGTCATCATTGGAGGGCCCAATGGGTATGACGCTTTAATCAATAATATAGAAAACACTTGATTGCACTATACTCTAGTAGTCTAGTAGATAAGTTCGACGTAAGAACAGTATTTATAGATGTAATAAAGCGTAACAATTCAATATCTTCTTATATTTACTGACTCACTTTCATATTAGCGAAGAAAGAGCTTGTCTTACGGGGTAGCGTTTGTAACAATTTAGTCACTTGATTTTAAATGACGATGTGGTCAATGGTGGTAGCGCCGTGGTGCCATTCTATATCTGGATTGGAGACTATCAGGACATAGTTCAATGCTGCTTGAATTTTAGTATCGAAAAACATGGCGAGAATGGTCAATAGTCAATAGTACTTTATGCAATAGGATACATTGTGATCACTTTAAAACGTCAAACTTAAAACTAGCTACGCCTGTTCCAACCTCCTCACGCCGGCAAAAGAACAGGCAAAAATCGCCCGGCAGGCAATTTTTTAGGCGCGATCACATTGACAATTTTATTCTTATTACTAATTAGTTGAATTGGAGCAAGTTCACCACAATCCCAAGCTTTTTTGTCATACTTAAATTGTCCGATATTTTATAATTAGCTATACTACTAAGATTTCTCTTGGTTGGAGCACTGTTGCTTTGGTTTCTAAGAGTATGCAATTAGAAGCAGATCATTATCTCAAATCTTTTGAAAGCCTTGAATTTTAGTACCAGTTTTGCTTTTCAGGTACATAGTCCACAACAGTATTGAACAGCCCCCGGCTGCAGTGGAGTGGGTCCATGCGCTGCGACTGTCGGAAGAAGAGTTCAACACCCTGGACGGGGCGCCGGTCTCACGGGAACTGTTCATGAACACCCTGGTCAATATTACCAGTATCTACATTCGAGCTACTTACTGGCACCAGACGGTCGAGACTAAGTAAGCACTGAAGCTTTTGGTAACGAAATATGGTGATGGCCTTCGGACTCTTAGTCACTGTCAAAGCTATAGGTCTAAGCGATATACGAGTACTGTGTTTGATCATGATTTCTAAGAAAGATATTTACGAAATTTTCATCACTTTCCATCAATATGCTGATGGATTCTCGGTTTATCTTTCTTCTTCTTAACACATTAGCAGGTACTTTCTTTTGTGAGATGTTCTTCAAGCGGAACTCTCCACAGCAAAATTATATTAAGCTTGAGCTAAGAATAGAGACTACTAATAAAGTAGAAAGCTTACTATTATGTTTACTCTACCACAGAATAGATCATGTACGTGGCACTGCATTACGTCACTCACCTTTTATGTGATTTCGCCAGCACCCAACCCAAAATGAGAACACAGTTTAGTACCTTACATTCTCTTTGGTTTAGTACTTAGTGGAAAATACAATTTAGTTATGATACGTTTGACATGACAGTTCCTTTTTTCATAATACGAAGGAGTATTATCAACACACGACATTCACTTACATGCTCTTTGACGACATTCACCCCCCGTTAAAGTAGATATTCCTGCAAGCTATCTGGGGGTCTTTTCTCCCTTGAAGAGCGTCGAGGTTCGAGTGTCTCAGTTTGTAAGTTATTCTTAACTGACATATCTCCAGTCTGAAGAGTTGGTATTTCCGTATGGGGTAGCAATTCTCGGACGAGGAGCTTGCTACTTTTATGGATGCCAAAATGCTATGCTAATACATATAATAAAGGTTCATAGATACCTCCCAATCCAGCTACCTATTTGAGCATTTTGCGCTGTCGACTAGGTTGATCCGCGTGAGCCTGGACATCGCCGTGGACAGCTACGTGGACGACGAGATGCGGCGTGCGTCTTCAGTGGAAGAATGTCAATGTCCGAAGGCGTACCGTGGTCTGTCTTGCGAGCAGTGCGCCGAGGGGCACTACCGCCTGCCGTCCGGACACTGCGTGCCTTGCCAGTGCAACGGACACGCCCCGCACTGTGACGTCAACACTGGACTCTGTCTCGTGAGTCTCTTCTCTTACCGATTCTTCGTTTGTAGTTTCATTCAACGTTAACCAAAGCCTGATACTATTCATATAGGTACGAAGTATCTGTGCGCAAAAAGTGACCCATAGTCAATGTCTTTAGAATTCCAATAAAATAATTTGTTTTGTTTTTATATTCTGTTTTGTAACATTTTGTAACAGAACTGCACTGACAACACTCGAGGCGACCATTGCGAGCAGTGCGTATTGGGTTACCACGGGGACGCAACGGTTGGCACGCGGCAGGACTGCCTCATCTGCGCGTGCCCCATGCCCTACGCGTCCAACAAGTGAGTTAAACCATACTTAAAAGCTAATAAACGGCCTGATTTCACTTTATTCACCTAATCGCTATGGAAATCCGTCAGTCAAGGTTGCCAGACGCGCTACGACTGCTGTGTATCTCATAAAAAAATTAGTAAAACACTGATTTTAATTAAAACGTTAAAACGTGTATCACTTCTTTAGTGTCGCTACCGGCGCTAAAGCTTGCGCGAGAAACATCCACAATCGTAAAAAATTACAAATTTTTATAACGCGTTCGCTAAATCTTGGCAGATTGGGTTGCCAACATAAACCATTACGTATATATAGCAAACTTAATAAAAAAACCTTCATCTATGGCGCCGCGCCGCCGTCAAACGGCTACAACCCATGTTCGTTTCTTCCAGCTTCGCGATCGGATGCGAGCTGAGCGGGAACGGAGAATTGATCTCTTGCGAGTGCGAGCTTGGCTATGCCGGAGCGCGCTGTGAATTCTGCGCCGCCGGCTTCTATGGCGTACCGGAGCAACTCGGTTCGTATGCTGCCATCATTTATATCTTAGACTTAAAACTAGGACACAGGGACTTGCTCTTCAGTTTACTTTCATATTCCAGGTGACTACTGCAAACCTTGCAATTGTTCCGGCAACATCAACACCAACGATCCCGGCTCGTGCGACAGCATCGACGGCGACTGCTTGAAGTGCGTCAACAACACAGCAGGCGCCGCCTGTAACCTCTGCGCGCCCGGCTTCTTCGGAGACGCTATCTTTTCCAAGAACTGTACCGGTGAGCTAGCAATTCTTTGTTTTGAGAGTAATCCTTTCTAGCGTCATACAACAGTCTCTGGCAGGCTACCAGCTGAAGCACCCAGTTAATATGGGGACGTCATATTTTCCAGAACCTGCACAGAGCTTATTGTCTTGGTATCATCAAAAAATCCAGCAGTTGTCCGATGCGGGAGCAAGCCAAATCCAAATTAAAGTCCGTTTATCATCAGCCTATTACGTTTCCACTGGTTCGCCTTCTCTCAGAGAGAGAGCATGGGCCGTCATCTACCACGCTGCACTAACCCAGTCCAGGATGGTAGTTGTACCTTCGAATGTTGGGGTTCTTGGACATGCCGGTTTATAATTAATAATCGTCTTAAGATGCTCTTAATTTAAGAGCATCTTAAGAGCATTCTCTTCCTGTAAGCATCCTGTAGTGTACAAAGAGTAGTGTCCCATTTCAACAGATGAGCTTCTAATATTTAGTGGCTGTTCCATCTGTTGTTAGGTATTGTGCGGGTAACACTATGTCCGTTGGGTAAATGATGTGTGATTGCAGCGTGTGTGTGCGACGAATACGGCATGGAGCGCTGCGACCCGAGCACCGGCACGTGCGTGTGCCGGCCGGGCGTGATCGGCGACAGCTGCGACACCTGCGCGCCGAACCACTGGGGCATCAGCTCGGGCCGGGGCTGCGAGCCGTGCGACTGCGGCCTCGCCTCCGATTCCGCACAGTGCGACCTCCATACTGGACAGTGCAGGTGACGATCAGAATACGAACACGCGCGTTGCTAAGGTGGATACTGGATAGGCTTGCGTTTGACGTCTACCTCAGCTTGTGACAGCCTTTCTAATCTATACATAAAATCTCTTAAGGTGTCAAGTGTTCAAGACATAGCTCATTTAAATATAATTCTGATGCTACAACCTAAGCATACCTATACATGTAATGGGATTATATAAATAAACACATATCTTAGGATAGTTTCCAAATGTGTAAAGTTAAGAAAGAAAATTGGAAATTACACAAAATATTCAAATCAAATTTGAGTAGGTAGTAGGTACCCTATATTTGATCCAGCTGTCTGATTACAGATGCGCAAAAGGCGTCACCGGCAAGCACTGTGACCAGTGCGCGGCTGGCTATTGGAACTACACTAAGGAAGGATGCGACCGTAAGTCTCACGTATAAATAAACTCCTGTGACCAAACACATACGAACACATTGACATAACCATGTGATATTTCAACAATACCAATCTATATTTCGTTAATGATATAAAAAGTCTCATTTCCATTAACTTTGCAAACTTAACAGGGGCCTTTGTCAAAACAACCCTCTAGAAAACACGTACCATTTATTATCTACCAGCTCGTGGGCGGATTGGGTTTGGCAGTTTAATGAAGATTCTATATCGATTTGATTTATATTATCTGTTATATAACTATAATAACATCTGTGATCTCATTTATTATCTCTTAAGTATAAGGCACATCTGTGTTCTCTTATGAGACAGAACTATTGGTAGTTTTATGAAGATTCTTCTATCGATTACATTTATATTATCTGTTAAGTATAAGAGACATCTATGTTCTCATACGATACAGAACTATTAGTAGTATTATGATGATTCTTCTGGCCATCACATTTATTATCTGTTATAAGACTTAAAAGGCACATCTGTGAAACGTTATAATTCTTCTGTTTAGACTGTAACTGCAACACTGGCTACTCGGTTGGATTTATGTGCAACGCCACAGGGCAGTGCGAGTGCTTGCCCGGTGTCGTCGGCGAGAAGTGCGACCGCTGCCCCGAGAGGTAATAACCAATACGAGCATCATTCACTCGTACATATGACTTTTAGCAGTGGACTATGAAAACATACTTACAAAGGGTTTTGGAATTGAGAATTCTTTTATGTTGAATTCTTATCGGGATGTTATGTTATGTTTCAAGCTGCGACTGCATAGTGAACTACAGACTTCTTGTTTGTACATACACAAACCGCTCGAGCAGTTGCAATAGCTCACAATGCAGTCATAACTTGAGGGTTAAATGTTAAGTGACGATGTGAAAATTTACCAAAATTAAAAGACTTTTTACATTGCACGGGAAAGTTATTACCCATTTCTAGTGTGGAAGATACTTGCTTTCCTATATAATATAACATCCAATACATTCAACAGATGGGTCCTCATTCCCAACGAGGGGTGTCTAGCGTGCGACTCTTGCACTGATGCCCTCATCATGTCGGTGGAAGACCTCTCGTTTATGCTGGCGGACGAAACTATGGAGTTCAAGGTAAGTGGTCCATCGCTGGAGCTGCGGGTTGGTAGATGTCGCATACCCTTGATTGTTGTGGTTCTTGGACATGCCGGTTTCGTCACGATGTTTTCCTTCGCCGTTTTGAGCGATGGTAAATCCGCACATAACTTAGTCATAGGTGCGGGGCCGAGAGGATACTAACTCGGTATCGGTGCGTTGTAAAGCGCACGCGTTTACCGTTCGGTCACCATCGCTAGTTAGTTTCGTTAATGGATATCCCATATATGGTATGTAGAATGCACTTAATATGCGACTTATCCTCTCCAGGACAAGGCGGACTCATTCTTCACGACGCAGAGGCTCAACTACATATGGAATCAAACCCGCGAGCTGCGGCCGCGAGTCGCAGAGTTGCGGACAGTGGACATTGCTGACACTTCCACCGCTGTCAAAGGACTCGAGAACAGCGCCAAGACCCTGCTTAGATCGGTGAGACTCATCACTAATTCGAAGACTAGGTATAGATTGGAAATGAACTAGTATCCTACTAAATGTAAAAATGTGTGAAGATGCGATGGATGAATGTTTGTTTGTTACTCTTTCACTCAAAAATTACTAAACGGATTTAGATGAAATTTGGAGTGGAGGTAATTCAAGCTCCGGAGAAGGACATGTGATCATTTCTACCATGATAAACTGTAACCCACGCAGTTGAAGCTGTGGGGCGCAGTTAGTACTTTAAATCAGGAACCATGCAGTTAAAACACAATAAAATAAGTATTTTTTTTTTCCTGACTAAAAGCCATCACTTTCCTGACCCCTGCCTTATGTTCAAAATTCCGATCTTGATGTCATCATCGTCAATTTGTCGTAGGCGGAATTCGCAGCGACTGACAGCGACAAGCAGATTGGTCGCGCTGCGCTGCTAGCTGCCGTCGCTGAAGCCACGCTGGCCTCCGTGCGCGACAGCACTCAGAAGGCCAAAGACGCTGTGGGCCACGTAGCCGACCTGGCCACAGGGTTGGAACTAAGCCAGCAGCCCAAGGTTGACAGTGCGCTCACAGAAGCAAGACAGATTAAAAGCGACATCGCTGGTAAGGAATTATTTCCATTAGTTTTAGAAAAAGTGCGTGATAGTAGTCAAATAACAAAGGATGCCCAAGCCCACGTCAATTACGTAAAGATTTTCATGCAGAACTATTTACGTCAGCTCCTACAACCAATTTTCATTACTATATCACAGGCCATAAGAACAGCTATAGGTAATAGTTACCTAAAAACGTGATCCCTACATCATTACACCACGATATATCAGTTTAAGTCTTCACTTTTAAAATAAGAAATGCTTAAAAGCCACATTTTCACTATAACCTGTTCATCTAAGGAACTTGGCCATCTGTATGTTATGTTGAGCTTTTCCGGTTCAAGCGATTTTAAGCTTCATTTGGAGAGTGTTTTGCACTACAGTTCGATTGCCTAATATTTTAGCAAAGGTCATGAAGCATGTTAATTAATCACCATTTTAAAACATAGGTACGTACATAAAAATCTCGTCTGTACAGTAGTAAGGTAACTTTGTACTCATTTAATTTTCAGAAAAGGATCTCGCTCCTAAAAAGGCTCAAGCCGAACTCGGCTTCGTGAACGCTACCAAGCAAACTGAGAGAATGAACTTCTTCGTCCAACCGGTGAATGAACAAGCCAAGGTACGGATCTACTGGGAACACTTTCCGGTCTGCCGTCTGCTATCATTGGCCCACACGAGCTAGAGTCGAGGCGGCTTGATGCGCGGGCGCATAAGCAGCGCGCCGCATCTATGTTTTTCTTTAGAAATAATTAGCAGTGCGCTCATATACTAGAGTCGCGGCACGGGCGAGGTGGAGGCGGCGTAGGGTCAAAGTGGGGGTGCTGTGTCCGACCGCCTTTTTGTTCCATACTTAAACGAGTTTATAGTAAAAAAATCTTCCCCTATTTAAATTAATAACTTGTATGAGTGCAAGTAGGTACATCTACACCTTCTGGCGACATTTTTAATTAATTGCGGATGTGTGAAGGAAGCTTAGCTGCCTCAACTCTACATATAGACCGCGCCACGACCGCCGTGCCGTGACGCCACCGCGACCTCGCTTCTACTAACCAGTTTAGTTTTTTGAGATAATAACTTGCAAACTTTTGTACAGAAATTCGACAAATTGGTGAATGCTACTCGCGACCTGAAAGGCAAGCTCGACGACATGCTGGAGTATACCGACCAGGCGCAGCACACCGCGGACGCAGCCGAAAAACTCAACACGAAAAATAGGTAGGCTCACGGCAATGCATTCTTTTCTCTCTCGCTTGACGTCAATGCACCTGTCTTGTCTTTCTCTCCCTCTGTCTGCAGCCACACAAATTTGACATTTCTAACCAATAAAAATCCTGTAATTGCACTTACTACGAATTAATAATCTTTCGCAGGTTATCCAAATTCGGAAACAAAGTTCTCTCTGTAACTAAACT
Source organism: Opisthograptis luteolata (assembly GCA_931315375.2). Taxonomy (NCBI): domain Eukaryota; kingdom Metazoa; phylum Arthropoda; class Insecta; order Lepidoptera; family Geometridae; genus Opisthograptis; species Opisthograptis luteolata. The sequence continues at coordinate 12,191,704 of OV928033.1, forward strand.
GAACACGGCCGCAATGAAGGACCTGATAGACTCTGCGTACGACATCTCCAACGCCACTTACAACAACCTCGTCGCCGGCACCATCGTCGCTAACTCCTCGAAGGTGGCTGGAGATGCAGAACAAGCTATCGTACAGATGACGGCAAGGATCGCGGATCTGACTATTGAGCTACCGGAACTCACCAACTTGACGAATGTCGCTGTACTTCATGCCGAGATGCTCAGGAACAGGGTTCGTGGTATTCTCTCTTTTTCAGTTTTAGACCTTAGAACAGTGAACTATCGAAAGAATCGTTTACCATTTGAGGTAGTTTGAAAAGCAGCTGGAGGATCTTAAAATTGCATTACATTCGACGGCTTTCAGAGTCGGCCGGTTCCTTCCAATACCTACCTAACTATATATAGTCATAACGGCATGCAGGCTTTGACCAAAGAAGAAAGTTCTTTTTATTTGTTATATTAAGAGTAACTTCCGCCATGGGCAAATTTATTACTCATCTCGAGAACAATCCCTACTAATATAATAAATGCGAAAGTAACTCTGTCTCTCTGTCTGTCATGCCTAAATTAGTAAACCAATTTAAATGGAATTTGGTACAGAGATAGTCTAAAGCCTGATAAAGGACATAGGCTGCTTTTTATCGCGATAAACTGTAGCCCACTCGGGTGAAGCCTCGGGGAACAGCTAGGCTCTTATAAAAGCTTGAAGAATAACAGTATGTTACATCCACAGGCGGAAAATCTCCGCGCGCTAGCCGAGCGTGAGAACAACAACACTCGCACGCAGCACGCGTACTCCGCCGCCTCCGCCTACTCGTCCATCGTGCAGGAGACCGGCGACGCGAAGAAAGCCGCCGACGACGCCGAGGCAGCCGTACGCAACATTACAACTGCGGTGAGTCAGCGCTTCAATCAAATAGGAACATTTCATCTATCTTTCTCATTGACTTTCACACGGAGAAAAAAGATCTGAAGAAATACAGAAGTCCATTCCTTTTGAATCAGACGGAAAACTAAGGTAAAATAAGGAAGGAAACGGTTGCATTTTGGAAGAAATCGGTCTTGGAAGATAAGACTCAGAAGGAAAATCAGGTTTTTTCTCAGTGTCACCAAAACTACAATATTGAGCTTTAAATCGTTGTTCAGGGTAACAAACTGAACCAACGAGTCAACCCAGCGCGCAACCGCTCCGAGGAGTTGTTGGAACGCGCTGCAAAGGCGCAAGGCACTGTAGAGGACCACCTGCGGCCGAACCTCACCCGCGCTGAGCGAGCGCTCTCCAACGCCACCACTACGCTAGCCTCCGCCGACGACGACGACAACGCGATTCAACTGTAAGTTCAAAAACTATGATAAACTATGAAAACCAAACTCGTTTTACAGGGTTACGAGAAGCACTGAAAGCATACAATGCATATATAAGTAAACTCGCTACTGCTGTTGAAGTTGGAGTTGAAGAAATAAAATGAAAACAGAAAGCGTAAATAAATAATGTCATATTTTCAGATCTTTGCCAACTCCTGGACCGTTCTCCCTGGCGGAAGAGAGCAAGAAGGCTGACAACGTTAACGCTACTATCAAGAGGACACTAGACACTATGTCGCAGATGGGAAACGATCTGGTCAAGAGCAAGGAGTGGGCGCAGACGCTGCCCAAGTTGGCTGATGAGGGACAGAAGATGACTTCCAATGTAGATAACTTGAGTAAGTTTTCTTTTATAAAAGGCGTATCCCACTATTATCCTTTTTGACTTTCTATTTAGGTAACAATGGTTTTTTTGTTTTTGTCATTAGTAAAAGAAATAAACGAAATGCAGCCAAATATCAACTCGACGTATAGCAAAGTGAAGACACGCCAGGACGGGCTGGAGCATCGCCGCAGAGAAGCCGACGAGAAGTTGGCGAAACTGAAGGAACTTATTGAACAGGTGAGAAACAATGAAGTCGTGGAAGCTATAATGCAAAAATTGTATGAAAACTGGCAATGGGCTGAACGTATCTAAGCAGAACCGATAAAATTGTTGGTGTAAACCTGATCTGGATTAGAGATTACGTATGATGTGTAGTTCCACTTTGTCCCATAAGCCGAAAAGTCAAGTTGATTGCTTGTAATTTTGCAGTCTACTCTGCCCCACTTACTGGTCGCGATGGTAGGTCCGGTGTGAAAGGTCCGGTGTCCGTCAGGTGTTGCAACGACTTTTGAAGTGCCTGTTCCATGACTGTGAGAAAAGCTTATTAGACTTGGCCTTCATTTAGCAGTGGACAAATACACACTGGTGATAATACGTGACATCTTCTTTTTGCGGTTGTAAACCTCATCAGCTATTGTTAGCTGAGACCTTTCTGACCGGATTCCCTTTTTGTTTTTTCTTCTCTTCCTTTCTTTCTATAATATGGAATTCCACATGGTAACGATCAGCCTTTTGTACCTTTAACCTTTACTTAGCTTTATTTCCTACATCAATGTTGTTCAATGGTATCTTTTTGCATAACAACTTTCCAGTCTTTGTTGTTTTGGGTGCCAAAAGATCATCAACTTGGAACGGATAGATGTAGTGTCTGATACCCAATGTACACTCTACAGTGTAGAGTCTTCACATGTCCTTACCATCGCATCCTAATTTCTACGTGTTATCCATGTGCTTGTATCGTTCAGGCCCGCACCGTCGCCAACCGCATCCAAGTGGGAGTGACGTTTGACCGCTGGTCGACGCTGCAGCCGCGTCTACCCGACTCTGTGGACGAGATGTCTACATCCACACACGTCTCCGCCTACTTCCGGACCCGGAGCAAGGATGGCTTCTTGCTATACCTCGGGAACCCTAAGGACACCATGCTTAGGAGGACCAAGTCGGTAAGTTACGATATTCTTCTCGACTTCCTATATAAGTCGCCACTTTGGTATCGGTAAGAAATGGAATTGAAACTGCGAAGGTGTGTATCAGTGGTATCATGTACAGTAACTTGTGTATTACAGGACGACTTCATGGTAGTGGGTGTGCAGAACGGCTACCCCTACCTAGTAATGGATATCGGAGATAGCGCGGAGTCAGGCCGTGAGCCAGCACGGGTAGGAAGCGACAAATTCGTGGCTGACAACCGCTGGTACCAGGTTATTGTGGACAGGTCAGTGGTTTATAAATTACTAACGTTTCTTGAGGATATCCCAGCATTCTGATATCACAGCACTGTAAGCTCTCAGTTTTCTAGCTATCAAACCCCTAATGGTCCTCTACTCTGACTGACAGTATTAAAACTGTTTAATTTTTTTTTTCTCATATACTTCGATCACCTCCAGGGTCGGCCGTAACGTGAAACTGGCCATTCGCGAGAGCCTCGACAACGGCACCGATCACACGCACTCGAAGGAGGCCGTGCTGCCTGGACAGCACACCATCTTTAACCTCGACCGAGACAAGTCCAGGCTCTACGTAGGGGGCGTGCCCTCCGACGCTAAGCTGCAGAGCATCGGCTTCCCGGCCTTTGAGGGACAGATCGAGGAGCTCATGATTGGAGACACGCCTGTTGGATTATGGAACTTCGTAAACGCTACTAACTTGAAGGGAGCTAGACAAAGGTAAGAACCACACGTTGATAGTTTAGCTCATAAGGACTGTGACTGTGCAGATGTAGCAACTTTGCACCATATTTGGAAACTGACGATTTACAACGACGATTATACAATTTACGATACATCTGCGGGCAGTGGAAAGTGGGTAACATATCAGCTTATCAAGCCATAGTCTCTGGCGGGGAACTATCTCCCCAAATATACTATACGTCTGCAGCGCAGTGGTGTTTCTAAGCCGATTTATTTTAAAGTAGCTGTTCCGCATGGTTTCATCTGCGCGAGCTGCAGTTTATTGCGATAAAAAGTATTCTATGTCCTTCCTCAGGGTTCAAACTATCTTCGTACCAAAAATCATTTAAAATGGTTCAGTAGTTTAAGCGTGAAAGCAAGAAAGACAGACAGACAGAGTTACTTTCGCATTTATAATATTAAAGTAGGGATTGCTTGTATCTCATGCGTCTCCAATGTACCTATCTATCATTTCAGGGACAAGCTGATATCATCCCAGTCCGGGCCGCTGGAGTACCGCTTCAACGGTCGGTCCCATGTGACTGTGCCTGGGCGCGAGTATCTTACACAGCAGAAGAACCACGTCCTACTCTTCTTCAGGACTTACGCTCCCGATGGGTTGATCTATCTGGTGGGCGAGAACGGCTACTTCTTCTCCATTCAGATGCAAGACGGACGGGTTTACTTACAAGTCAGTTGTTTTGTTTTTCATATCATTTCCATTTCCTGCTAAGAAATCCTAAGGGGGCTAATGGCTATATCCAATTAGTGAAACCGGCCTTAAAAGGTCCCCGGCAATTTGAGGAGTAACAAGTGCGGAATGCTTTTAGTCTGCCAAGTTCCATGCTTTTCTCGCTGCTTCTTTTCATGTCCTATGTCACCTATGTGGCTTCATGATTCGCGTCTGATACCTTACTTCGATCTCAATTCGCCTGTATTTTCGATTATCAGCAGACGAAAGCAAGGCAAATGTAAATCCTACAGATCCACAGACATAACCAAATTTTTTATGTATATAATATTGTATTTTTGAGTAACTAACTAGATTTTGGAGTAATTGTCTAAGGTTGACGAGGTGAACGTCATTGACTTTGATCGTCAAGCCTGCCCATAACAATAGCACGCCCACCTGAACCTCTAATAACCAGACTCTTCTATATCATCACATTCATAACACAAAACGTATATCGACAGGTATCCCTTGGCAATACTGAAGAGCTGCTCATCATCGGCACCACGAAATCTTACAACGACGGCAAGTGGCACAAGCTGGATGCCGGCCGCCACCTCACCAAGTGCTCCCTCCGGGTCGACGACGAGATCGTCAAGATGGTGTCTTCCTCCTCAGCTACAGAAATAGCCGCCTTGGACACTATGAACTTCGGAGGGAATAACAAGGGAATAAAGGAAGTCACGGCCACAGGTTTCGACGGGTGCATCAGGCAGATCAGCATCGACGGTGTCAATATAGACTTCACAGATAACGTTGAGTCGATTGGAGTCGCTTACGGCTGTCAGGTGAGGAGATGAGACTAGTTTTTTTTATTGGTATCTAAGTTTAGGCATGACGTGGCTTCAACAACCTACACAATATCCTGTTGTTGTGGTTGACAAATAGATATAATGGGTTCGATTCGGTTTTGCATTCTCTAAAACTAAACCAAGTTTGACAGGTCTAAGAGTAATGCTGTCCTTTTTTTACTTCAGTGGTTAGAAAAAGACAGCAATATTATTAGACCTGTCAAATCGACACCAATATCAATTAAATTTAATTCAATTTATTTATTTTAGATTAAGTGAATATTCATACAGTTCAATTAAATTAAATATATGTAGTAGGTAAACATAAAACATCAATTAACAATTCTAACTAACTCTAAGACAACAGGCACAAAATAACAAAACAATGGAAAAATACTATTTCAATCTATACTTCGGTTTGGATCCGGAATGCTCAATATGTAACCTCATTTTCAGTTCGCATCGCTGATCTCGTTGTCTGGTGAGGACAGCTACCTGCGCTTCGTGAACGTGACATCAGAAAACCTGCAGTTAACACTCAAGTTCAAGACACCCGCTCCGGACGGTCTGCTTTTCGTGTACGTCAGTCGCACGCAGACCGCTGCCACGCCAGACAGCATCTCGCTGTCACTTATCAAAGGTAAGTGGCATCATCATCATCAGACAGAAAAAGTCCACTGCTGAACATAGGCCTCCCCTTTGAACGCCACCAAGAACATTTGCATCCATCAGCTCCTCGTGACTCTTTAAATGTCGTCGGTCCACCTAGTGGGGCCTACGTTCAGAGCGTCTTCCAGTTCGTGGTCGCCACTCGAGAACCTTTCTTCCCCATCGGTTATCGGTGAGGTGAGTGTAATGCTGCCAATCATGACTTGCCGACCAAGTTGCATTGATTATGGTCATCCATCCCGTTTATGTCGCGAGAGTCGTAAAGTTCATCGTAGCTTCATATCTTAGCACTTTCTAAAGTAGGTATTGGCAAACTATATGGCCTGTTTGAACAAAGCTCGCGGGCTGTTACCACCCTTACTCTCTGTACACGCCGCAACGTCTAAGGTGATACCACCAGATTCAGAACAGTAATAAAGATACGTGGCATCTTAGGTTTAGAGTAAACTTTAGCTGTCGAAGAAAATAGATCAATGGTAAACTGGTTCATAACCGGAATCTAAACTAATTTCAGTGTTTGTACCTAAATGCTTGGTTTAATACTGACAGAAAGCAAATCGGCCAATCAAATCACAAAAAGTTAGTGCAGGAGTTGGTGGCATAATGAAGAAATCAGCGTCTGATTTCTTTTAAATGTTTACTACCTACTTCCTGGATAGCGTTTGACCACCAGTCGCGTGACAAGCGATAGTAGCTAGCCAGGCGAGTAGAAAATATCTACCATCAAACTATGGTTTTATCACGATGTTTTCATGATGATTATTTTTACGATTATTTTTTTTTGATGATATTTGAGCAAAGCTTCCAGTTGCTGATACCCGAACAAAGGATGTGGTGGATACTGCTGGCTTACACATAACGTGATTCCAGGCAAGCTGGTGCTGATGAGTCAGCGCGAGCAGCTCGACACTGGCCTCGGCACGTACAACGATTCGCAGTGGCACGTGGTCACCGTCACACACGATGAAAACGCGCTGAGGCTCGTCGTCGACGACTACGATTACTTCAGGTAGGCGCAATTCATAATCATCAATAGCTGCGCCCCGCGGTTTTACTCACGTCTTCCCGCAGGAACCTTTTTCCGAGGTAAAAAGTAGCCTAAGTTTTAATCCAGGGTATACCTAAGCTACCTTTATTCCAAATTTTACTCAAAGTTCAGTCTATTTTGCGTAAAGAGTAATAAACATCCATACATCCATACTCACAAACTTTCACGTTTGTAATATTAGAAGGATAGGATTGAATGCTAAATTCTCGCTAGAATACAGGAAAACTCAGGATGGAGTCTCAAGGCGCCTCACACTCATCAACCTTAAATATTATTACGGCTCTTTCTGTCTTGAAGAGAAGGCCAAAATCGCAGTAGTGGGAACGTGATGGTGATGTTTCCCTGTGATCATTTATTACGTATTTTCCGGTAAAAATATCCTAAAAAACTATGTTAAAAGTTAATGTCAGTGGACTACATTATCTCTATAACATTGAAATCCATGAAAGACACTGTCGATCACTGGCTCATCAATGTTGTTGGCTGGTTTTAGACAGTCAACTCATGTGCGTACTTAATAACTATTTCAATAGAATATTGTGGGCCAAAAAAGGTTAGAAACGAATAAAACCTCAATCTTATCGGGTTAGTTGATTCCACAAACTTCCATGTAATTTCTTCCCTAGCACGGACACTGCGCCGGCGCCACTGCACATTCTGGACGGCGTAGTGTTCGTAGGCGGCGTGCAGCCGGGGTACGTGGTGGGCGGCAAGCTGGGCTCGAAGGCAGCCTTCAAGGGATGCATCGCCGACGCCACCATCAACGGGCGGGTGCTCAACCTGCTCGGGCCCTACGCCAACAGCAGCGTCACCTTCGGCCGCTGCGGCAATACAACCTCTTCAGACGTCAACCCTGGTAACGAGGCAACCTTATCCATACAGACAAATACTGTTAGAAGTAGCTACCGGTCGGTATGACACCATCACTGATACTGGTGGTATCAACTCTCGGTGAAGAAACAACGCTGAGGCACTGTAAGCAGTGGTCAACGGAAACATCCCTGGTATGTTGCCAACTGCTCAACCTGTTTGTTTATGGCTAATATGAGGACCACGTCCGGTGATTTCAACTGCAGTATGTGTCTTTACCGACAGCTTTTTGACTGGAGCTTTTACTTTAGCCGGCCAAATTTGGGCAGTTCGGGTCACTGTTAAATTATGACGTCATTTTAACCATAGTTGGTGTAACAAATTTAGCCTAGCTGGAGACCTATTTCCAGATTGGACGATAGTTAAAGCTAACTATGGATGGTGCAGCCCAGCCCGAGTGACATAAATTTAGTTAGTCATTCACAGAACTGGCATCGACCGTATTAATTTACACTGTTTTATCTTGAAACTTACTGTAATAGTGAGCGTAAAGAACCAATAGGTAGACCGTAGACCTGCAAAGGTTTTTTGTTGTAATGTTGTAGAAGACAAGACGCAGTGGCCGGCGCCTAAGCACCCCTCTGTCCTGCCTACTCTGCTGCAGAACCCAGACACTCCTGCGCCGGAAGTCACCACTAGCGCAGGTAACTATCATGACACGACATAGTTCCAATCTTTTCATCACAGAACTTTTCACGTGACTGATACACCACTAACCGCATTTTATTTCACACTAATTGTGCCCCGCGGTTTTACCCGCGTCTTCCCGTTATCCCACTGGAACCTTTTTCCAGGTTAAAAAGTAGCCTATGTGTTAATCCAGGGTACCTATAAGCTATCTACATTCCAAATTTTACAAAAATTGGTTAGAGAAGTTATGGTGATACGTGGTAACAAATATTCACACACACAAACTTTCGCATTTATAATATTAGTAGGACTACTTCTGTCCATCCAAAGGTTGTCTGGTAGAAATCGCTCTGAGCGATAATACCGCCCATTGTAACACTAGCCCTAAGATATTTTCATATTTGTTGTTCTATTTTTCTGTTGTTGTGGTAAAACAATAAATCGTTATGTATCTATCTAACATTCAAGGGCATGCGACATCTACCAACCCGCACTGGGCCAGCGTGGTATATTACTCCCATACTCTCTCTGAACGAAGGCCAGAGTCCCAGCAGTGGGAACGTAATAGGTTGATGATGATAATGATGAAGTGAATAGGCAGGTTGATGCTACTGCGCATCATGTTGTATCTGTGAACGTGTCTCCTCAGTAAAACTGCGCAACGAGTTGTTCCCGCCGGCCGAGGCTGGCACGACGGCAGCGCCGGCGCTGCCGCCGACGCAGCGGCCGCGACCATCCACCACGCGCCGTCCGCCGCCCGCGCCGCAGCCCGGCTGCGCACTCGCCTACGACCCGAGCTACACCAACGGCGACCCTGACGACGGTTACCGTTTCGGTCAGTACAACCACATAAAACTGCAATTGTCCCCATTGACGCACGACAGAAGCACCTTTTGAAACGATGATGACTCAGTGGTCGCCTTTTACCCAACTTACACCGACTATGACCCTGAAGACGGTGACCGTTTCGGTCACTGCAATCACATAAAAGTGGTGCAGGCACGGATACAGGGGTCCCTGTATCCGCACCTGCGATGAAGTCCCCCTTGACGCACCACAGAATCACCTTTTGAAGCGATGGAAGACCAAGTGCTCGCCTACGACTTGACTTGCACCAACGGTGACCCTGAAGACGCTTTCCGTTTCTGTCAGTGCAATCGCTTAAAACTGGTGCAAGTCTATACGGTCCCGCGCCAGCTCCTGCAATTGCCCCCTTTGACGCGTGCTTTCGATGAAGGAAAACATCGTTATGAAACCATAGCTTGGTGGCAGGGCCATTTTCTAGTGCCCATCAGGCTATCTACCACCCTCAAGTGAAGAATCTGTCCAAGCACTTATCGGTGTGTTCCCGTAGCCACAATTGAGAGCCAGTGCCCTGTCCAGGTATAGCGTGGTGCCATCTTCAACTGCATCGTCTCTTAACATCAGGTGACTTGTGGTCAAACGCTACCCTGTAAGAAGTAAAAAAAAAATAACCTTTTTTGATAAATGATATTGCAGGCACTCGCAATGACAGCCGCATAGAGTACAGCAAACTGCCGGGGCGGCAGCTGGAGGGCTTCGACCTGACGATCACGTTCCGCACGTTCGACCGGCACGGCGGACTTGTGTTCTACGCGCACTCGGACAAGGAGCCGAGCCAGTTCCTCGCCTTCTACATGCAAGACGCCAAGGTCGGTGACATGCTGCCAGGTGACGTGTAGCCGGGACTCATTCATAGCCTGGTGGTAGGGTATTTTCTAGTTCTCACCAGGCTAGCTACCATTCTTAAGTTAAGAACCTGTCGCCAAGCACCTATCGATGATTTTGTGCAGCCCCAGAGCCAGTTCCCAATCAATGTGTAGCTTGGCACCACCTTTGACCGCATCGTCATTTAACGATAGGGTGACTTGTGGTTTAAAACAACCCTGTAAGTAGTAAAGAAACGGAAGAAGTTTTTTTTATTTATTTTATTAGTAATAGGCAAGCATTTGACCCCAGTCTCACTTGATGGTAAGTGTTGACGAAGTCGATGTTGGAGCATGCTTGCCTACAAGATACCTATTCACTCTTGATTTGAAGGCTCCCAAGTTGTACCTGTCGGGGAACAAAAACGCTGGCAAAGTGTTCCACTCCTTCGCCGTTCGCATTATAAAAGTGGAAGCGAAACGTTTTGTGCCGATTGAGGGAATTTCAACCATGTACAATGACGTGTTTGCGTGCGTCTAGTAGTCCGATGGTGAAATGGGGATGGCGGAATGAGGTTTTGTAGTTCCATCGCACACTCTCCAAAATGTAGTCTATAAAAGACAGATAAGCTGGCAACTTTACGGTGGTGTTCAAGGCTCTGAAGCCTTGCCTTAACCAGCTTATCGTCCCCAATGAATCTTTTGACCCTACTATTTATGGAGTCCTAGGCTTCGAGCTGGAGTTTAGCTGAACCGTTTCAGAGATGGCCGCAGTATTCCATACAAGATCGCACCTGTGCTTGATATACGTTTAAAAGCTCTCCTGGTGTGAAATAGCGCCTAACCTTCCCTAGGACTTCCAACTTTTTTGCAGTTTATTTAGCCTTGGACTCAATGTAGGAGCCAAAATGTAGGGTGGATGTTAATGTAACACCCAGTAACTCAAGGTGGTCTGTTACGGGCACTACGATATTCCGGAAGGTAGGAGCCAACTGAAATCGACTCCGTTTTGCGGTGAATAGACACGCTTGGGTCTTAGCGGCATTGAACTTGATCAGATTGGCATCACCCCAATCGGCAAGTCCAAGCGATGCAGCATGGCCTCTCTGGGAGACTGGATTTGTGCTCTGCCAGCTCGTGCATCAGACACGTATCTCTCTACAACTGTTCTGTCGTCTGCGTACCCAAAGACACCGGGTTTCAGAAGATCTTTAATATGCAGCAAGAAGAGCGTTGCATAGAGAACTGACCCATGAGGTACCACGGCATTAATCGCCAATTGATCAGACGAGTAGCTATCAAGAACCACTCGTATTGATATTTCCCTCAGAAAGTCAGATGGATATCTGCCGGATATCTACACATAGGCCGTACAATAAGGCCATCGTGACAAACCCTGTCAAAGGCTTAGGCTTAGGCTAGTTTTTTAGCAAGATGGCGGGGCAGACTTTCGTGTGTGGCTGGCACACTACTTGGGCCCCATACTATCTGCGGTCGGCCAGCGGAGAACCGTGGCTCGGATCCCGCTGCTTTCCAGACGTTCTGTTGGTAGGCCCCTCACTGGGTGCACCGACGACATTGTAAGAGCCGCAAAGAGCCGATGGATGCAAATGGCTACTAGTCGTTCATGGTGGAGTTCAAAGGGGGAGGCCTGTTCGGCAGTGGACTTCTGATGATGATGATGATGATGATGAAATACGTTATTTCGCGTTCCAGCTCCACTTCGCGTTCAACTGTGGCGGTGAAACGGCTACCGTGTTGACGACGGCGACGTTCAACGACACCGAGTGGCACACCGTGACGCTGGCGCGCAGGGCCGGCCACGGCAAGCTGGCCATTGACTCGGAGCGCGTGGGCGAGGCCAGCGTCAGCTGCAGCTCGCCGGCTCTGCTCACCGCGCCCTTCTACTACGGAGGGCTCAAGGAGCTCAACTACGACATATCGCTCAACCTGCAGGTAAATACGAAACATGTTCTAGAATAGTTTTGAAGCGATGATGGCTCAGTGGTAGGTTCGAAGCCTACAGCTTTCAGTGAAGGAAAACATCACGATGAAACCATAGCTTGGTGGTAGGGCATTTTCTAGTGCTCATGCACCTACCACCCTCGAGTTAAGAATCTGTCGCTAAGCACCTATCGGTGTGTTCCAGCAGCCCCACTTGAGAGCCAGTTCTCAATCCAGGTGTAGCGTGACGGCAGCTTCAGTCACATCTTCACTTGACATCAGGTGACTTGTGGTCAAAAATATGAAAGAAAAAAGTTCTTTAACGTTCCATAAAGAGTAAAACAAACGATATTCTTCCATAGTAGGAAGATCTCTTATCATCAACCCATTAGGCTTCCATTACTGGAACTCCTCTCAGAGACATATTAGAAACTATGAGCTACATAATGGCTCAGAGTCCAAAATGTATCTGAATACTTCATCCATGGATACATAGTGTAAGTAAGATAAAATTGATGTCAGCGACCTTTCCTCAATATTGACACACCACTGCTGTAACCACTAAGATGATTTCCTCCTTCGATAGTGGACTGTAATATTTTGTGTTGAGGTAGGCGTGGAGGACACTTGTAGTGAAACAAGAACACACTTTACATTAGAGATTAAGGTGAAAAGCAAGGAGACACAAACGTTCCGTGCACAGCCAAATTGCGGAAGTGACATTTTGGGCACAAAAGTTGCTACAAAAATTATATTGATTGAACTACACTTTATGTTGCCAACAATAACCTTGCAGAACTTTAAAGAGTGTGATCGGTTGCAGGGCTTCTACCAGCCGTTCAAGGGCTGCCTGAAGGGTCTGATGATGAACGACCAGCCCGTGACTGACATTGGGTTGCGTGTCAACTCCCTGCGCTGCACCGACGCCGTCGAGGATGGTGTCTATTTCGGAGCTTCGGACAACGCACATAACAGCAACTACTTGAAGGTAACCTCAGACCACTGACGACGATTTGCTTCGTGAATTTGGCACAAGACAGGAACGAAATACATAAGTTTGAAACTGTTTGCTATGTAATGGGCAGAGTTAAGCTATGAATTTAGTCTTCCCATTATCCCGCAGGAACCTTTTTTGGGATAAAAAGTAGCATTTATGATAATTAAGGGTATAAGCTATCTCCATACCAAATTTTCATCTAAATCCGTTCAGTACATTTTGCGTGAAAGAGTAACAAACATCCATACATCCATAGATACTCGCAAACTTTCACATTTATAATATAAGTAGAAAGTAGGATAATAGGATCTTCTTATAAATGCCTGTTCCTATCTTGAATGTTCGTGTAGTGTGTCCATGGTGAGGGATATGAGTGTGCAAACCTCATAACATAATATTTCACAGGCACCAGCGCGCTGGATCGGTTTGCCGTATTCGGTATCATAATTCACCGGTTTGTTCCCAGTTAATGGAGAACTTCAAAGTCGGCGATGAGGTATCGATTTCGATGGAGGTGCGCGCGCGCAACTCCACAGGGTTGCTACTGAGCGTGCACGGCAAAAAGGACTTCCTGGTGCTGGAGCTACTGGACAACGAGGTGGCAGCCACCGTCGAGAACGGGAACGGGCCCTTCCGCGCCACCTACAAACTGGCCAACAACAGCACGCTCTGCGACGGGAACTGGCACAAGATACACGGTAGGACACATTCCGTGAACACACAAACGAGTACAGTCAACGAAAAAGTCGCTGAACATAAACAAATTTTCCGATTCTCTTTATCATCTTAAACACCGACTTTCGGCCGATTCATCACCTAACATCATGTGTGTTGTGGTATGGTCAAACGCAAACTTGTAAGTTGTAAGAAAGAAAACAAACTTTACCGACCTAATACGCATTTGGAAAATCGAGTATGATCCGCTACTTTTGTCGCTGACTGTACCGGTAACACGGACAGCCTTAAGCCACACTTGTAACATTTCACCGGACATTATTTCGTGACCGTGTCAGAAGCGCGTGTCAGTACCGATAATGTGGACGACTTTTGTTAAGCGAACAATTGTCACAAGCTGCAGTTTTACGGTTCTATCCATTCCGAACACGCGAAGAAACTGCTTGACACGGAAGGAACGGCCGGACACTGTATAGGGTTACGATCTACTAGCCGAGTCCAGTGTGGACGCTGGTTTGTGTACTGTCACGCGACCATGCATGCGTCTACACTTGTAACATTTCATCGTTACGTGGTATGTGACCGTGTCAGCACAAACTAGAACCGTCCACATTTAACGTAACAATCCTGTAGCGATGCCACGCAGTCCGGTTCGTCGTCATGACACAAGTGTGGACCCGGCTTTAAGCAGTCAGGATCGACTGCTTCAAGCTGCAACAGGATAGTGAACTACTGCAACTGTTCGAGCACGCATTCGAACGTACACACACGAACCGCTCGAGCAGTTGCAGTAGTTCACTGTAGTCTGTAGTTTACTATGCAGTCACAGCTCGAAGCAGTCTATCCTGACTGCTTCAGGCTGTCCGTGTATGGCCAGCCTTGGGTTTCAACAAAATTTCAAGTGAAAATTAAGACTTTCAATTCCATATAAAGAGAAATCCTACTAGTAAAGCTCATTATAAAATATCAGACTATTCAGATAACAAGCAAGCTTCGGATTGTAGTGAACTTGCTCCAATTCAATCAACTCGTAAAAAGAATAAAATTGTCACTGTGATTGCGCCCAAAAACATACCTGCCGTGCGTTTCTTGCCTGTTCTTTTGCCGGTGTAAGGAGATTGGAACATGCATATGCAAATCTCATGTTTAGGTATAAAGCCTTTATTGGTATCTTGTGTTTAAGGTAACTCGATCAAGAGGGGTTTTAAGTATGGCGTTTTTATCACATCACATGTATGTCGTATAATTACTACAAATTTGAATTGTTTCTTTTCTTTGTAACGTTTCGTTTGATCTAGTCATAATGCGTCTTGGCCACAGATTTGGAGTGTCTTGGCTACCATTTTTGTCCTACCAAATCAACATATGTTGACTTTTGATTGAGCGAAGGACTTCGATGAACCAATGCGTTTCGTGTTTCAGTGGTGAAGTCCCTGTACGTCGTGTCGGTGGGTCTCGACGGTCACTTCTCCCGGCCCGGCATCGGCGCGCGGCTCGCGTCCACGGACACGCGGTCCGCGCTCTACGTGGGCGGGCACGAGCGGTCGCTGCACAAGTTGCGCGGCGTGCGCTCGCGCCGTGGCTTCACCGGCTGCATGCGCAACCTGGTCATCGGAGAGACGCCGGTCCCGGTACCACTCACCGCCGCCGGACGAGACACGCACATCGGAGTCTGCCCCAGGGACTAAACAACAACTCTGTAATGGATGACTTGCGGCCAGTTTCAGTGACCAGTGACCTATCTATCCACGGTTTCCCCACTAGAAATAAAAATTTGACATTAGGTACTTCTGCCGAGCTGGTGTCCAATTTCTATCTCTTGTAGGGCAAACCGTAGATAGGTTATTGAAACCAGCCGTTGGGGGCCGTCCGTTAATTACGTGAGGCGTTCAGGGGGAGGGGGTCGAGCCGAACCTCACATAATGTCATACTTGGGGAGAGAAGGGGTCTCGGCAAATATATTTCCTCTAAAGAAACAGTGTAAAACTGCAAGGAGAACTTGTATTAAATTATGTCAACCTAAAAATAATTGGGCACATTAATTTTATGGACGGCCCCCTTTAAATCCACGCAAGGCTTTGTGTAACGATGAATTGGGACGCTCAGCGGAAAAGTGGACCAATCCACAAAAATGTGAAAGGCATGTTTTTGGGTGAGCCCAAGTCGAATCAAGTTCAATCAAGTTCTCGAATCATATATTGCTCATTATCTCAAAACTGCTTCCTGGGCCTGAGTCACTCTTCCGCTGAGCACCTCAAAATATACGAAAGCATTATGTATTGAATATGACGTATGATGGCGCTTATAGATTAAAACGTCAACGGAAAAGTTGATGTGCACCAATATTGAAATTAGAAAAATACATTGAAGGGACGATTGCCCAGCGACTTAACTCAGTAAGAGAGCTTGAAAACTGCCAGTGCCTGTATTAATTCTAAGATTTTCAATTATATGTCCGAGTAAGATATAACAGTGTTACAACACATCTGCTTGTTCTTATGAAAAAACTTTAGGCGTCGTGCAACACGATGCGTAGTGCCGCTGCAGCAACCAAATCATTGATGACGAAAATTTAAGTGAGATCGTGAACCTATTGCTAAATAAGTTAATACGCACTTGCATAGCTTGGTTTTGTATCAAAATATTGGTGGTTTAGGCCACAGTGACACACGTAGACAGCATAGTTTCTTTGTACTATGTAGACAGGTCCTCGCTACGCAAATAGTGCGTAGCGTGTTCATGGCTAGCATATGGTTTAAAATCGCAGAGTATCGTAGCTATAATTTTTGTATTATTTTATATGTATCTTAATGTATGTATTTTGAAAATCATTTTTTCACTAAGTACATATACTATCCAAAATGTTATAAATGTTACTATACTGAGTTTTCTGATTTGTTGTTGTAAATTTTCCACTTAGTAATAAGTGAAAAAAGAGTTGTCATAAAACTTGCGCCATGTGAAATAATATGATTATCTGCATACATGACTTTATACGTAGAGATAACTGTCACGATTCGAACACTTAGTTTAGGATATAAAATGTACTCCGCCAGGCTAAAACTCGTTATTTACATTATATGTTTTAAAAATAACATTGTTTCAGAACTTTTACGTGCCGTTTATATCCATTGCTATTTTTTGCAACTATTATATTTTTTCACAGATAAATGGTGTCAATTGAGGGAAGTCTATTAACCGTGTTTACTTAAAATATAATATAGACAATATTAGTACTTACTTCGTTTTATTTGTTGCCTTTGGTAGATGTTGCGAGTTCTTGAATGTTGAGCAATGGCAATTCCTTTATTGATTTGAGCAATATGGCTGCGGTAACTTGGTGTGAACTTGCCTAGTCTTAGGTCTACACCTCGGTCCTACGACCGAGGTGGATCCCAAATTTGACCGGTAAAATTGGTGAATTGCAGGTTAAACATAAACATTAGCAGTAGGTATATTATGTAGGTAAAAGATGCCGGGTGTAGCGTGATGCCATCTTCGACCACATCGTCACTTAACATCAGATGGTAGGTCAAACATAGTGGGTCAAACGCTAGCCTGTAAGTAATAAAAAAAAATGTCTAATATGGCAATCCGGATACAAATTGGTGGCAGTTATAGTTCCACAACTAAGAGCTCTTGTTAACAGCGCGTCGCTTCTACATTAATAATGCAAACAGCGAAGGAGTGGAGCGACCTGCCAGCGTCATTGTTTCCCGATAAATACAATTTAGGAGTTTTCAAGTCAAGAGTGAATAGGTATCTTCTAGGCAAGCATGCTCAATCATCGGCCACGTCTTCACTTACCATCGGGTAAAACTGTGGAGAAATGTTTGCCTATCACGAATAAAAATATGTATTTATATAATAACAAAATGCGTTTCATCTGCATCTCTTAACAAAGTGCCGTAACAATTTATTGTTTCAATGAGCTCAAATGTAATGAAATATAGCGCTTGTTTCATATCAAAAACCCTAGAAAGAACTAGCTCACGATATCCTCTTTCAGACAAAATGTTAACAGGGTAGATGTTAAAATATCAACGGGGTAGGGCAAAAATAAAAGATTATGTTCGAACAAAATATTTATTTAACTTAGTATGTATATATACCAATAAAAACGTCTTCTAATATCTATTTACTATACTGCTAATAACATAAATATAGTATGCTAATCTTTTAATCCTCAGATAAAAGTAACCCATTAACCAATAAAAAAACACAGTGACAATAAATAGTGTAACTGTATATAAGGTAGGTAATTCAATTATTTTTATATACAATAAAGTGTATAATAAGTGTATAATTTTTTGATCAGACAACTTTTATCCGGATATTAAAAGATCTCACCATAAAATACACCGCCAAATGAACACGAAAATGAAGTTCGATATTTTATAAGACATTTATAAATATAGGTAAGTTTTGTAGCCAAGCAAAAGCACGTTCGGAACGTGTTCGTGTATTTATGCCAAACATAAAATTGCTATTATTTATATTTTTTCTTTTTTGCTTTAGTTTTTCGTCACTGCTTCTGGTTAGCAGCAGATTTCAACACAATGTGACCACGAATACACGTCTTAGTGCCTCCGCGCATTTAGGCGGCCAAGTCGCCGCGGCCAACTAATCCTTCCAGGATATTTATGGAAGTGCGCGCATTAAGCGGCCAGCCTTTGCGCGCACTGGCCGCGGGGACCTGGTCGCGCGGCCAGCGGCTAATGCGCGAGGGCACTTACTGTTCTATCAATTACCTGTCTAGTGTCTACAGCATTAAAAAACATCGTGTCAGGGAAGTAGTCGGACTGAAGCTTGTACACCGGCGCAGATACGACCGCGTGCAAACGAGATCATGCAAATGTATTGAAATACTAATTCAATGGTACCAATACATTCTTGCACTCCAGACGGAACACGACCCTGCCTCGAACCGTCCAGAACTCCAGACGCGTCTTTTAATGTCATTCAGTGGCGATTTCAACAACAATCGTTCGTACAGTAAGTCTGCGTTTCATTATTACATAGAAAATTGTAATAACTTATCAATTAATACAATATTTAAATATCCTACATTCAAGAAATAAATAAATACGACACATTAATTTAAATTTCCAATAATTTTAATTTTCATGTATATGACAATCGTTATCAAAAGTTATGATAGAGGTTGAAAGGTTTTGATTAGTAATATAAAGAGCAAACCGATTATTTACAGATATAAATTAAACAATACATTTTTAACATAAAGAAGTCTACTTTTAAAACATATACTATAATATACAACATTTGGCGACACAATCCTTGAGTCACGTGCGATATGCAAATTATTGGCGATAACCGATAACAAAAGCGTCATCTTGCTAACCTTAGTAAGGAAGACTTATTGAAAACTTTTTCACATGATTAGCATTTAGAGTACAGGGCGCGCGTGCTGCGGGCTCCGTATATTGTACACACTGCGCCAAGTTCACTCACCCTGTACCACTTGGCTGTACTAAAGAAAAATAATATGCAACTACGAATAGAACTACCCTGCATGTTATTAACATTTCTCGGGTTCTGAGCAAACGCAACAGTTTCATGACAGTGTTTCTAAAGCAGTAAGATAAGCAAGATATAAGTAAGCTGCTCTTTTCAATTGCAACTTGTTTCCTCATAAGTCTCTTTAATACTGTTCGTTTTTGTATAACATTTTGTTTGACTCAATTTACAGTTTAGCGGAACCAATAATAATTCAACTTCAACTTGAAGTTGAATTATTATTGGTACAATGCGTGCCGAAAAATATTAAAAACTACAAAACGTAACGTTCAATGTGCTCAGGAAGTAGGAAACCTTTTAATTATATTATTACTAAAACTAACTAAAACGTGACATTTAAAATTTACACTTTTTTGGTAACGGGAAAATAAAACTAGAGGTTGCAGATAACATTGGTAACTATAAACATAAGTAACTCACATTACAATAATTAATCAAAATCGTCATCATCATTAGCCTATTAATCTTCTCTCGGAGAGAGATAGTAATAATAAATTATAATATTCCTTATCATTCAATAACTCGCTGCAAACTACTTCTTCCCTCGATTCCATATACTTATAACATTTTAGATAAAACGTTATACCTAGTTAAAAGGGGGAGTGTATATATTCAACCGGCTTATCATAATAATTTTCCAGCATAGTCTACCAAATCGAATAAATAAGTTATTGTTTTTATTGCAACTTGTTTATTTTTTAGAACTAAAGCAATTTTTATTTTTAAATGATAATATAACAAAACATTTAAAGGACGGTAGATATAACATGATGAGTGCTAAACCACTAATTATTTAATCAAATAATAAACGATTACTACTAATAATAATTTTTACGACTAAAACGTAAATTAGTCCTTTCCAAAGAAAATTTGGTCCAGAGTATTATTATTACTACAACAATAATACTATTGCGAAATTTTAATCGGAATAACCCCTATTTAAATCTGATTTTGATGTGCATGCGGGCAGGATAACATGATTCAATTATTAATATTCAACAAAGGGCATAATCATTACTACTACTACTAAATATTTTACTTTCGGTGTTTTTAAACATGTCATATACAAATTATGTTGATAGTAACATAATTACATAGTACTCGTATTATTAAAAACTACGCTTAAGTATATAAAAAATATTAATTTTCCAAAATTTGTCTAAATTTCATTTAAAAACACTTCGTCACGTGACTGTAACGTCACAATCTCATTAAATTGTCTAGCATAGAGTGAAAGAATTATCAATTAGTTTGCTGAATCTAACAGGCACACCATAATATGTTATGAAGTGACATCGCGCATTGATCGATTGAAAACCGAATTTGTAATATTTTGCAATTAACTCTATGCTTAAGTATATAATTAACAGCTGCGCCCCACGGTTTCACCCGCGTCTTCCAGTTATCCCGTAGGAACCTTTTTCCGGGATAAAAAGTAGCCTATGTTTTAATCCAGGGTGTAAGCTATCTCTATATTCCAAATTTCATCCAGCGGGAAAGAGTAACAAACATACATCCATAATTACAAACTTTCACGTTTATAATATTATAGTAGGATTTTCCACCAAGTTACATTACCGGTAATGTACAAGGAAAAGTTATTAATGTACAGAAGCGGGCAACGTGCGACGAATTAAGTTATTACGAGTAATGTACAAGGAAAAGTTATTAATGTACAGAAGCGGGCAATGTGCGACGAATTAAGTTATTACGAGTAATGTACAAGGAAAAGTTATTTATGTACAGAAGCGAGCAGTGTGCGACGAATTAAGTTACATTACCAGTAATGTACAAGGATAACTTATTCGTTCAAGTAACTATTTTGTATTCGTACATTACCAGCAATGTTAGCGCGCTTGGATGTGAAATATCTGTCATCGTTCACAGCTGTGTAGTTTATCTGTGACCTCTATACATGACTATTGACATATTCAGTGCCACAGACACACCTGTGAGAAGGCGGACTGTCAAAACAGTGATATTACCGCCATTTCATACGTAATCAATCACTCGATACGAGAACGTATATTTAATTAACGGCACGCTTGCTGCACTGTAAGCTTGCTTTAATAATAATTTAGCAGTGCTCTATTAGCATTGTCTTTTTTAGTGTGAAGCCCTGATCCACTAATAATAGTATTTGGTACAATCCGGTTGGTATAATATCATTACGGCCCTAAGTATGTATCTTACATGCATAACTCATTCATAATGCACTCGCTGAGAAGTTGTCACAATATGATATTCATTTTAAACTTAGTTATTCAGACTTATGACTTATGTACACGGCAGTGGGTTTTAGTTGGTACTAGTTCGGACAACCGAGCTTTTACTCGTTCTACAAAAGCCGTAGAATCGCTTACATGTCAGCAAGTGCTAGAAACAGGCTGATCACAATGAAAAACATAAACACAAGTTACTTTATGTACTTTCATTTTAGTACGTGGAATCATCTCAGGTATATCAACTTACTGTACTTAAGAACACCGATATCTCAATACTCTAGCGCACTAGTTCAGTATACAAAACTGTTTTTTTCTCTCTCAGGATGTTTACCTTGTTCCCGACGTGGGAGGAGGATAGAGCTAGCTAGCAGTTCAACGCTGTACGTGTATCGAAAGTAAGCTAAAGACTGATCTGTACAAAAATTCAACTTGCTACAAAATCGTACCTTACAGTTACTGTACGTGGTCAGTGGTTGCATAAAAAACAACAGAATATCTGTCTGGCTCTCGGTGCCCGCAGAACAACATTTCAAATTCACAGCTTGTGACCCTGGAAAAGAAATCAGTAGTTATTAGTACCAGTACAAGCTGTATTGTTCGCCGGGGAAAATAATAATATTGGTATTTTCTATCTGGTATACGCTACTAACAAAGTAAATGCGAGAAACATTGGTGAACAGTGACACAAATGACGTGATCATCTATTTGCAAATTAATTACGATTGGCTTGCACAACACGTTAAACCATGTGTAAATCTGGATTTAATAACATTTTCCATACGATTTGAGTTTGACGACTGAAATTCGTTAAATTGAGATTTAAATCGGTGGTGCAAGTGGGCCTTAGCGATTAAAATAAGCGAAAATGGACCCGAATAGGGTATAGCAATGTAGGAACAGACCGATCTATTCTAGTCATTTTGTTAAGTCGTCATTGAGTATTTAATTTATGCTGTAACAGCATTTGGATTAAAAACGTTATCGAGTGATCTTTTTCCTCTGATTTCAATTTGTCATTAATTTATGCTTATACCTAGTTACGTAACGTCGTCGTAACTTTATGTCTATTGTATAACATAAAAACTAAACAAGAGCCAAAATAAAAGATCGCTCGTCTTCTGGAGAATTCCCCTAGTTACTGTCGGCGCTGTCTGTGGAATTCGACAGAAGTGACGCGAACGGGGAGTCTGTCGGCTCCGTCTCAGCAGTGCGTTGCCAAGCCTTTAGACTGTGTGAGAACTCCAGCGAATTCAGGCGCCTTCTCGCGCCATGAGGCGAAATTGACGATTCCATTCCACACAATTCCGTGGCGAGGTAAATTGAGCCTTACTGGGCTGCAGGACACTGCAACACTCACCCCGGCGTCACTGCTGCTGGCTCTCCACTATGAGCATGATGGCCTGGTGCTGCTGCGCGTCGGCGTGCAGCGACGGCGGCACAGAACGCAGGCACTCGATCTGGTGCGAGCCCCAGTCTTTCTTCTGGCAGTAGATGGAGCAGTACGGCGTGCGGCGGCACAGAGAGCACTCGGCGGACGCCTCGCGGTTGCAGTTCGCGCACTGTGGTCCAACCAACACGGTCTCACTTCGGACTAATGCTTTCGGACTAATGACACAAAACTGCGATGCGATGCGAATCAGATCGGAAGTTCTTGTGGTGCATGGGAGCAACCAATGGGAGCACACAGCATAGGTTGTTTTGTCTTTTTACTTGTTACATTTGACTACAAGTCACCTGATATGATCGTAGATGACGCCACGCTACACCAGGAAGGGGAATTGGCTTTCAAGTGAGACGGCCGGAACCATAGGTTCTTAACTTGAGGGTGGCTAGCCAGGGGAGCACTAGAAAATGCTGTACCACCTAGCAATGGCTTCATCACGATGCTTTCCTTCGCCGAAAGCTCATGGCTTAAGGACTGCTGTAGCTCTTCCAAAAATGATTCATGACGTTCAACATCCGTATATGGTTGATATTCCCCCGATCTGCACAAAGCGCGAACTTCGAAGGAGTCAGCGTCATTGTTTCCCGATAAGTATGGTTTTAGTTTAGTTGAGAGTCTTAAAGTTACGAGTCAATAGGTATCTCCTAGGCAAGCATGCTCCATCACGTCGTTACTTCCCATCAGACGAGACTGTAAAATAACACTTGCCTTTTGTGAGTAAAAAAGTGCTCTAATACATCGTGGTGGTAACGGCACTACCACGCTACAATACCATCTTTAAAAATGTACCACAAAACGTGAAGAATCCAGGCCATTGTGGTTTCAGTTCGGCAGATTGAGTAAAACTGGACTCGAGACAGTGTGGTTTCAATTTTTTTTATGAAATAGAGTGGCAAACAAGCAGACAGCCCGCCTGATGGAAAGCGGTCACTGTCGCCGATGGACATTTGCAACACCAGAAGAGTTACGATGCGTTGCCGACCCTTAAGAACTCATTTCACACCTATTTTGAAGGACTGCAATTTGTAGCACTCCGGAAAGACTTGTGGAGGGAGCTCGTTCTACATTTTGCAAGTGTGTGAAGAAAGAAGCGCATTAAACGTGAGGTTTCCAGGACTTGATAATGTGTGGATGAGTTCGGCAGAGCAAGCCGCTGTCTCACCTTCTTGGCCTCGCCCGTTTCTTCGACCGAGTGCGTTGGTTCTGCGTCTACCTGCGCGTCAACGCTGGCCGCCAGAAGCACGGAGGTTCGCTCCTGCTCGATCCGGTCTAGCTGCCGAGCGCTCGCGATGGTCACATCCTCCACGCACTGCTTCAGCTCTGATGACAACCGGCACAGCGACTGGCTGATATCGTCCAAACGCTTTAGCACGCCACCCATGTCCGGAAGACCTGGAACCGTTGAAGAACACTGCCTGAGCACACGCATCTCGTAGCTATTTAAAGCGTGACGTTTATACTACTAACTAACAAGACAAGTAGATCGTTCTGTAAGCGACACGTTTGCCCATAACAAACGACAGCCTCACATGAGAGCCAGTTCCCAGTCCAGGCGTATCATAGAGCCACCTTTGCCAACATCGTCTCTTGGCATCAGGTAATCTGTAGTCGTTTGCTACCCTGTATGAAGCACATAAACAATTTGCAGTGATACTCAGAACTTTAGGCTGCAAAGGCGCAAGTGGTCTTGGATCCCAGTTCTGTTGAGATGAATCAAGTCAGCTTGGTAAGCTTTACGTCAAACTAGGCTTAGGTGGTACACGGCGCGTTGTATAAAATCCAATAGCACATTTTAGGAAGACTTTTTCAACAAAGTTCTTTTTATATTGTGTTCAGTGTTCATAGTTTTTAGACATTTTAGGGTAGCTAATAAAAAAACAAGTACACTTTTACAAAAATTTACCACATTTATCTATCAGACGTCCTTAGTAGTTCGTTACCCTCTTTAATAAGGATTGTGACCTTTTCTATTACTAAATCGGTCTAAGATAATTGCAATTTAGATCTATTAGACACCCATTTGTACGGCCCGTGCACGTGTTTCAAGTGTGAAGCAGAACTATCGTGATACGTATGTTTTACCCATTTTGATATGTAATGATTTGTATAATTATTGAATGTGGTCGCAATGACTTTATACTTAACACCTTTTATAAGATATGCATACAAATTTGAAGGTTACAATTTAAAACTCGCAGGTAGGTACATTTTCGGCCGGTTTCAATAACATATCTATGCAATTTTTACTAGAGATAAAAATTTGACATTACTTCTATGGACTTGTGGCAAATGTCTATCTCCAGTAGGGCAAACCGTGGATAGATAGATTATTGAAAACGGCTGTATTCGGAAAGTCACCGTGTATATACGAAGGTGCTAGATTCGCGGGCGTAAAATTTTTGAGCTATTTCTGTCGCAGGTTAAGGAAGAGAAGGATCATTAGATCCCTTATACACAATGTATAGACGTCGCAGGCTCAGAAACGTGAAAGTTTTTAGTTATTTTTTAACACGTTTTCTATAGCTAGGTTTGCAAAGGAAAGGATCGTAGATCCCCTATACACAATGTATACTCGTATCACGATCAGAAAGGCGCAGGCTCAGTGATCATGAAGGCATTGAGCTATTTCTGTCACTGTAGGTTAGGAAAAGAAACACGTTTTCTGTCGCTATAGGTTAACAAAGGGAAGGATCATAGATTCCTATACACAATGTAAATCACAGTTAAAACGGCACGAGCTCACCAAGCGTGAAAGCATTGAGCTATTCTGTCACTGTAGGTTAGGAAAAGAAACACGTTTTCTGTCGTTGTAGATTAACAAAGAGAAGGATCATAAATAACACAATGTATATTGTATATCACAGTTAAAACGACGCGACGCGAGCTCCGCGAGCATGAAAGCATTGAGCTATTCTGTCATTGTAGGTTAGGAAAAGAAACACGTTTTCTGTCGCTGTAGGTTAACAAAGGGAAGGATCATATATAACACAATGTATAATGTATATCACAGTTAAGACAACGCGACGCGAGCTCCGCGAGCATGAGAGCATTGAGCTATTTCTGTCACTGTAAGTTAGGAAAAGAAACATGAATTCTGTCGCTATAGGTTAGCAAAGAGAAAGATCATAAATAACACAATGTATATTGTATATCACAGTTAATAAGACGCGACGCGAGTTCCGCGAGCATGAAAGCATTGAGCTATTTTGTCACTGTAGGTTAGGAAAAGAAACACGTTTTCTGTCGCTGTAGGTTAACAAAGGGATGGATCATAAATAACACAATGTATATTGTATATCACAGTTAAGACGACGCGACGCGAGCTCCGCGAGCATGAAAGCATTGAGATATTCTGTCACTGTAGGTTAGGAAAAGAAACACGTTTTCTGTCGCTGTAGGTTAACAAAGGGATGGATCATAAATAACACAACGTATATTGTATACCACAGTAAAAACGACGCGGGCTCGGCGAGCATGAAAGTATTGAGCTATTCCTGTCACTGTAAGTTAGCAATGGAAACATGAATTCTGTCGCTGTAGGTTAACAAAGGGAAGGATCATAAATAACACAATATATATTGTATATCACAGTTAAAACGACGCGGGCTCGGCGATCATGAAAGCGTTGAACTATTTCTGTCACTGTAGGTTAGGAAAAGAAACACGTTTCCTGTCGCTGTAGGTTAACAACGGGAAGGATCATAGATTCCTATACATAATGTATACCACAGTTAAGACAGCGCGGGCTCGGCAAGAAAAAAAAGATGTCACAAATCGCAAGGTTCATTAAATTAATATTTTTGTATTATTTATGTCCCTGAGTATGCATGTCCTAGCTGGACGTGACCTACGAGGTCGTGCGTAGGCGATGGTTTCCGCACAACATCAGGTGCAACATCAGCTTGTTCCATCACATTGTGTTTTATTTTACTAATGATAGACACGGATAGGGGGGACGCTAGCGCAAGCTGAGTATTACGCGAAACCGCAATCCAGTCAGTTTAGTAGTTTTTGTGTAATATGGTTTTAAATAGACAGACAGACAGACGTATACAACCATACACTCATTCCTCTAGGACTTTCAATCGCGGTTGGCAGAAACACAATTACATACAAGAGCAAAGAAGTAACTTTTGTATGTTTCTGTGATTAATACACAAATGTATACTCCAGCCAGGATTCGAACCTGGGTGACGACAACTCAGCAAGCAAGGGCACTGCAACTCCAAACGATGTTTCCCCATTTCCCTTCTAATGGGATAGACAAGTAAAACAAATATAACATAAAAAAGTAATTTGCAAAGCAATCATAAGTAATAATCATAACAGTAACTAAAAATAAACGTAAGTAAATGATTACAAAATTAGGTATTATTATAAATCACGTATAAATTGGCTTAGCATTTCAGAAGCCGTACTTTAAATTTTTATTTATCTTAGCTATTGATGAGTGTCCACCAACTGAGTATCTTACTAATATTATACTCGTAAATGCGAATGTGTGTGTGTTTGTGTATGAATGTTTTTTACAACTCATCTTTATGAAGATCGTGGGTGCGAATCTTGCACATTCGGTGAAGGTTAACATCGTGATGAAAGCATATCTTGGTGGTAGAGCATTGTCTAGAGCTCGCCTGGGTTGCTCAAGTTGGGAATCTGTCCTCAAGCACGTATGGTGTATTCCGCCAGCCCCACTTGAGAGCCAATTCCTAAACCAGGTATAGCGTGGCGCTATATTCGACCAAATCGTCACTTATCTTCAGATGACTGGTGGTCAAACGCTAACCTGTATATTCTGGCCGTTATTACGAAGTGATGATGGCTCAGTGGTAGTAACGCCGTCTTGCGATCCGTAGGACGTGGGTTCGAATCCTACAATGATTTTAAGGTTTCGGTGAAGGAAAACATAGTGATTAAACCATAGCTTGGTGGTAGTGTATTTTCTAGTACTCGCCAGCTACCACTACCTTAGAGTTAAGATTTGTCGCATAGCGGTGTGCTCCGGCGGCCATACTTTAGAGCCAGTCCAGGTGTATGTGGTGGTATGACACCACCATTGTCAACATCGTCACTTAACATCAGGTGACTTGTGGTCAAACGTTACCCTGTAAGTAGTAAAAAAGCCTCTCTTGAGAGCCAGTTCTTAATCCAGTCGCTTTTAATATTTTTAGCTTAGCTTTAACTCTAGTAGCGCCAATTCTGCGGCTTCGCGCGGGTAGTTAGGATTGCCAGCGTAACGTTTAACCGTTGTCCCGCAGAAAGCTTGTATATTCCGGGAAAACGTAGCATATGTTGGTCTCTATAGACGCCATTAGCTATTCAAAAAATTTCAACAAAATCTGTCCATCCGTTTGGTGTGAAAGTATGAAAAATACAATGTTTCACTGTTACATATTAGTAGGTATAAGTAATAGAGATAACAATCTAGACTAAGTACCTAATCCTCTACATTTAGGTTTAGCAGATACGTCCAGATTTTCGTATTATCTTTGACACAGCCTTATTAGATGTATGTAAGAAAAATGATTTGGCTCGGTCTTAGGATAGCCTCAGATCAGGACGCACAGCCATGGACGACGACGGACACCCCGGTCTAACGGCCGGTCGTCTGGTCTGGAGTGGCTTGATTTGTTGGGAAATGAACCTTAGGAACTATCAAACGAGCACGCACAACGTTAGACGGCCACAGGCAAAGTGTATTCACATGCGCCGACCGGTCTGATCTGTTGAAAAGCCAGCCGTTGGAACGCAGCTTTAGCTGTCGCTAGTCGCTACTGGCACGTGTGAAACTTTAAGCCTGTTCGCAATTAATTGCTAATGAATTGTATGTTAACATAATCAATTAAAGTTTAGTTTTAGAGAATGCAAAACCGAATCGACACCATTGTGTTACTAAGAAATGCTGGCTCTGAGGTAGTGACGTCGACTAATAATACTAATGAAATTAAAATAGGGCCTCACTTGGAGTTATACTGAACCTAAAGCAAAAATGAATAATATTTAAATCCGTTCATAAATAAAGACGCTATGCCGAACATACATAAAATCAAAATTGAATTAAAAATATAATTATTGTACAATTGAATTCAGAACATTGTCATTTCTTGATTTTTGCCATCTTTTCGCAATCTTTGAGTCTGTTTCTTTTATTTAGGTATGAGTTGCTAGGCAAGTCTGGTATGATTTATGAAGATGATATCAATATCAATTTGGGTAATTTTCAGTTAGAACCAGTTTTAATATTTTGTACCCAAAATGTTTCTACTAAAATTATATGTTGAAATATATTGTACAGTTAAAAATGAAATATAAGGGTTCCGTTATCCTTTTAGAAGAACCTTTAAAATCTTATTAATTATAACTTGTCTAAAGTTGACATGTATTAATGATTTTTATACAATCAATAAATTGTAATGAATGTGTATAAGGTATTAATTATAGTAAAATAGAATATAGCTTTACCTTACCTGTAGGATCGGTGCTAGCGTCAGTGGTGTCAAGTAGCTGATACTCAGTTGCACCATCAAGTCCATCAGCTAAAGTCTGCCATGCTTCCTTTGAGTGGCTGTTGCTACTGGTTTGATGGATATTATCAATATCGCTATCAGCCAGACTGGGGTCCCTTTTCACTTTGGGCTTTTTGTCTTCACACTCATTAAAATTTCGCCGCCTCCTCTTGTATGGTGTGAACAGTCTGACAGGACCCATGGCTGCGAAAAGAAATTCGATTGTTTCAGATAAAACCATCACTGTCAAAATGCATTGGCAGAGGAAGGGAAGAGTTATGTTCAGGGGGTTCACAATACTATTATTGTGTCAAGAAAAAGCACAGAATAACACCTAATTCTATTGTTTTCTTTCCATATATATATATATATAGTTTCATTAATATTAAAGCGTTTTATATTCTCTATTTTCTGTATATTAATTTTACAAGTCGACAATCGTAAAGTCTCGCGATTGAAACCCGATAAGATATATATCTCTATCACTACTTATTATAAAACAAAGTCATCCGCGCCGCGTCTGTCTGTCTGTCTGTTCGCGATAAACTCAAAAACTACTGAACCAATTTAAATGAAATTTGGTATAGATATAGTTTGAGCCCTGAGGAAGGACATAGGATACTTTTTATCGCGATAAACTAGTCCACGCGGGTGAAACCGCGGGGATCAGCTAGTATTATAATAATATAAATATTTGAGCATCGAAAAACAAACCAAAGTTTAACAATATATATGTTTTATTGTGGAACAACATATTTTCTGATATAATGGACACATGGAATTCTACTTCGGGGTCAGAACTATGTAAATGTGGATGTAGATGTTAATTGTGTTGTTGATGTTGCTATAACATATATAATATGCTTTATAGTGAATAAAAAAGTAAATAAATAATAAATTTATCACAAATGCTTTTAGATTATGGCGGACCAAGTTATTACAATAAGGCTAGTATTGTATAAAATAGTTTTCCGATGTATTTGACTATTTACTCGAAGAAGATCTCAAAAAAAACATATATTTCTTATAAACTAAATTAGTTTTCAACAACTCTACTTTTAGGCCTTTTAGTACATAATATTATCGTTTTTGGAAAATGGGATCACTAAATTAATGATGTTATGACGAAACTTTTTCATGTGACTAAACATTATTTTCATCACAAAATACAATATTTTAACAATTTTGCAGTCCCCCAATACACACAGCAGCTCTTTGCGGCAGTGAATGCACATCTTGTTTGAATATTCTAAGGAAATTTCATGGCTTTGATCACATTATTGATGGCAGCTAACCATCGTCTGAAGAAAGCCACTTCTCGGTATAAGAAATCAAAATAAATTTAGTGGCGGGTAGTTTTTTTTTTTTTACTATAGCTGGCTCTACTTCGCTTGTGTGCCTGTGTTCTACAGTACATATTTTGCTGCAATATTAGACTCCACATTACTTCACTGTAGTCGTCATTTGGCAGGTTACCTTAACCTAGTGGATGTTGATCCATTCACCCTTAATAAATGCATTATTAGAACTTGCTCTTTACTATAAAAGAATTACAGTACTTAGTCAAAAAAATCACGTAACCACCTGGCATCGTCACTGAGACTGGTGATAGTTTTTTTTTTACCAAAGATAAACCCGTGCAATTTCAACCTTGATAAGTACTAGCACGGGTGTGGGGGGTGCAAGGAAAAGTTACATAGACGCACAGGTTGTTACGATGCGGCCATTTTGTAATATTCACGATGTTAAAGTTGCTTACGTCTGAGAGATGGGCGGTAGGTGGTTAAGTAATTATTAATATTTTTGTTTACTTACGTAACATAGAAGCACTGTATGCAAGTATTGAGCACACAACTTTAAACTTCTCCAATACGTCAGAGGACTTTTACCTACAGTAATATCCAGCTATATTTACAGTTTGACAGCTGGAAAAACCAGATGCTACACAGTTCACAGTTCCATCAGTTTACAGTTCTATTATTTAGTGACACTAACCCCATTTTGCAAGGTTAATTATAGTGTTAGCTAAATTCTGTATGTATTCTGTATTTATTTTTCAATGAAAAAAGTAAATCTAGATGTGTTATTGTTGTCACATATTGTAACAACCTAAATTATAAAAAGTGGTTAGATACACACAAAATTTCCTATTTAATATTCTTACCTGATTGATCATCACAGCAGGCTCCACAGGTGCAGCTTGTAGCATGAGGGGTTAGAATGCCTTCATCAATCAAAGCCTGAATGCTCCTTCCTCCAAATCTTATTGACCTCTTCCAGTCCTTGCTAGAGGCTCTACCACACAATGCCTCAAACTCACTGGGCGTGTACCACTCCAGACCATATTTTATACACTTTCCGCGACCTCCTGATCCGAACCGCTGCTTGTGGAGCTCCGCCGAGGTGTTTTTGCAGCGGACCGGCAGTACCGGCATTTGTATCGTTTCAGCCCACGTACGCGAGTTGTCAGTGCGCGAGCATGTCGACGACGCTTTCTCATCAGCCACAGCGTGCGCGACTACCTCATCTGGCGAAGATGGGTTCTGAATCACTATGTGCGTGGCCTTTAACTCCTCACCCACACCTCCACCCGATATGAACCCGTTGTCCACGCACAGCATGGGCTTGAAGTGCGGCAGCTGGTCTGACGTGATCACGTTGAACGTCGTGCCAGTGATCAACGTGCCGACGGGCAGTGACACCGGTACAGTGACCACTCCGTTCGTATCTTCAGACAACCGAGCGCTCTTGATCCCATTCGGCAATATGGCCCCATTTACAGCTCGCTTGCCCCCGTGATCGGCGACAGACGAAAGCTCATCGGCTTCGGATACTTCGGTTATGTCCGGCGTAACGACATTGTCCGAACTTCTTCTATTTGCCATCGCTCGGATCCGAGTCTTCCGACGTGCTTCCCACTTTCCGACGACGCGAGACGCGCGCTCTGACTCTGAACGACCGCTGTTTGTGAACCTATTTAATTATATCAACGTAGACTGAATGAAATTAGAGATAACGTAATGAAAATAAACCACAGTCAACCACCGTCCGCCATAATTAAATTGTAAACCAAAAAAAAAAACATAATTATAATTCGCTTGCTGAATGCTGACTAGAGAATGAAAGCGCTGCAGCGCTTTTGGATTGAGTAGGCTACCCTCCTTACAGGCTGCTCTACGCTGGCGCTGCCGCCTCTATTATTCCTTATTATGAGCGCCAAATTCAAAATATTTCTTCTTGATAGTTATGTCACAGAGAAGACTACCTGTTCTTTTGCCGGCGTAAGGAGGTAGGAACAGGCGCGGCGTGATCACATGTATCCTGCTATATAAAATGATGTGATTTTTTGTATTTTTACAGTACATCTCATCTATACCGCATATAAACTATCCCGATAAAAATAATTCAACATCCTTTCTACGCAGAGTATTTTTTTATAATGGAGGTAAAAGACCAAGGCCAGGGTCAAAATATCTCCGTAAGGAAATCTAGATCTGTTCAGATACATTGTGATCACTTTAAAACGTCAAACTTAAAACTAGCTACGCCTGTTCCAACCTCCTTACGCCGGCAAAAGAACAGGCAAGAAACGCCCGGCAAAAATTCCTAGTATTATACTACTGCTATAGGGACTCTATCAAACATTGGCGGCCCCTTTCAATAACCTATCTATCCACGGTTTTCCCTAATAAAGATAGTTCATTCTTATTATAGAACTTATGTCAAATTTCTATCTCCAGCAGGGTATATAAACCGTGGGTAGATAGGTTTTTGGGAACGGCCGTGAGTGACTCTATGCCAGATCCAGTGTTGCGATGTACAGCGTATTTTCCTAAAAAATCCGATAGACAGCGTTAGCTAATCATGGTCCATGGAGCATGCCACTGAAAAGTTCCACTATCTACTTCCTGGCGTCTAGTAAACCCCTCGAGTTTGGGTAGGTATATATGATTTGATTGGACGAATCCATTATGTTATGAAGTTCACAGAAGTGGCACAGGGTTGCATCGAAACTACTTTATTGTAGGATGGAAAATCAAATATTGTACTTTTATTGTTATTTGGAATAGTGGATTTGTTTGTATAATATAATATATATATGTTTGTGTCTTATAACATCGCTTTGGCGTTAGCTGTAATGGTGTTGTATTTTCTAATAAATTAAAAAAAAAACTTGTGCTTAGTAACAAAAGACTAAAATATGCTAAAATGTAAAAAATGGTGTCGATTCTGATGTGAATTTTCTAATTTGAGTGATGTTTAATGTTTATGATTGTAATACTGCCTTTTTCTTACCTCCGTAGTCAGAAAAGACATCAATACTTTTAGACCTGTTATAACCCGAATATAAATATATTTTTGTTATAGGTATGTACTTAGTTAAAAAAAACTAACACACACACCTTTTTAGCACTGAAAAATCCTATCCTATCCTACTCCTATTATTACTACATTATTATTATTATTATTGTATTATAAATGCGAAAGTTTGTGTGAATGTTTGGTACCACCTACGTATCACCGTAACTACTAGACCGATTTTGATGAATTTTTGAATGGAGATAGCTTATACCCTGGATTGACGACACATAAGCTACTTTTTATCTCGGAAAAGGTTCCTGCAGGATAACGGGAAGACGCGGGTGAAAGCGCGGGGTACAACTTGTGTAAAATAATTAAATTGACTGGTATTGGTATAGATATTATTTTTGGTTCATTCAGAAAGTATGGAGCGCTTCTTTAGACTAATTAAACGTACCTACTACCCACATAAACATAAAAGTGCTCCACGCTTTTGGAATTAGTCATTTTATCATAAATTCATGACTAAAGTCAATTTAACATTTTTTTTCTGTGCGTAATAAGTGTGGTTTTTATTTAATATTATTAATTTATTATTAACATGATCGTTCGATATCAAGAGCGCGTGAATTCCTCAAATGCGATTATAAGGCATTATGACATTTATGACCTAGGATCTAGACCTAGAGCAAACAAGTATTTATGGCCGTTCCCAAAAACCGATCTATCCACGGTTGATAGAAATTTGACACAGGCTCGATTTATGTCAAATTCTATCTATAATATGGCAAACCTGAAACTGGCCGTAAATTGATGTCTGATGATAAATAAAATATAATTAGTCATTATTATAGCTCATTACCAAGAGAATGTAAGGTTTAAGAGACGGGACTTCCATACTAGCCGATAGAATCAATTTACGGCGCATTCCAATACCAACATTACCAACAGATACCACAAAGACGTCTAACCACAGAGTACCAACCTAACGAACCAAATAGTGCATAACCAATAGCCTTTTATCGATATCGATAAAATATGCAATGCAGAAACCTAGGTTGCTAAATATTAATATTTTTATATTGATTTTAGATAGGTATCGAATCTGTATTAATGAGTCCAATGTTGATGAGGAATATTTGATACTAAATTCTAATACAAGATTGGACTTAAATGCGGACCCGAAAGAAAATAAAAAACTGTTTCTGCTAATTAATTTTTTATTACAGAAATTAAATTATTCAGCGAAACGAAAATGAAACATTCCATTGTAAACAGTTGATGACTCACATCGTTCTGGGTCTTTTATTTTTAAGGTTTGCTCACAATTCTTACATTGCCGCAGTTTTTTTAGCACCATTGAGGCTATAAATATCCTGCAACATATACAGTACGCTGCTTTTCGATCGAATCGAACAAATTGTTTTCCATGTGAACATATTCCGCATCATCGTCTGGAAATTCGAAAACATCAGGCAGGACAGCATCATCAACTTCGGGTAGGTGTAGAACAGGAATTTTAGAATCTAAAAAACATTAATATTAATATAAAACTTATAGATGCACCTTCGCTCCACCCAAATGTCCGGATCAAAAAAAAATTGTGCTTAGCATCGCCACATTGTTGGTATCAGGAGTATTAGGCATAAACACATAATGGCCAGGCTTTGCGTTTTTTTGTGTACTCGGCACACGTAATCCATTGTGTGGCATATCAATTTTATAAAGATTGTTTCTAATTCCTGCAAAATTGCACAACCTATTCCGATCCTTGTTCATTTATGTAGGCACGCCATTGAAATATGTAAAACATTGTGCGCCTACTCTTTCACCCAATAATAAATTCCTTATTTTTTTCAATGATAAATCAATAATGTTGCTATCGATATATCGATATTACAGTTGCAGTACATCACTAGCACACAATTTATATGAGAAAAATAGGTTAATTTTATTTGTTTTTAGCCTGCTACTTACATATGGCTGGAAAGTATCATATTTATGTGCTTACCGGGCTTCATCTAAAGGAAGTCTCGCCTTAAACATCCTTTTTTTACGATTCGTATGACTTGCTCGAGTTTAACAAATTTCACAAGAAATAAGCCATCTTTTCGGTGGCATTTTGACTCAAAGTACACCTCTGATCACCCGTCACTAATTTTTAGGAGAAACTACCCTTCAAACAATTAAAATCCACAATCAAACAAGCATTTACATTCCTAACACACGGTACGAAATGTAGTTTTGTTGATAAACAACATGGCTGACACTTGAGAGAAGTATTGCATGAAAGAGAAACCGCACTGAGGGAGTGTGATAGCAATATCCGCCATTATTTGCGCTGTAACCTCCATACAAAAAATTTTTGTTCCGAGTTGCGCCTGCCTGGCTCATTAGTCTAGCCATCCAAAGGGGAAACGCTGCCAGTATCTTCGGAACCTACCGGAACGTAGTATATAGTCTACTTAATCTATGACCTTGCATAAAGGGACTCCTTTTAATAATATAATTATTATTATTAGGTAAGGTTTTTTTTATTAGTTCATTGTTATAATTATGTAGTATATATTTTTGTTATATTTAATATTTATAGAAAAATTAAGAGTTTGTCAATGACTCGGATAAAACTGAAAACGATTTTTTTTCTATGGCTCAATTATTTCTGGTGGCTATTTTTTTTTTACGTGGCAATACTGCCATATTCATTGGGAGCTTTCCAACAAAGAAGCACCATGCGTGTCACACCACACAGCACTGTGTCACAACTCATATTTTGTTACCGTACCGTACCTACTATGTTAAAAAACTGCAAAAAATGTGTTGATTTCAGAATTAGTAATGAAATGTTCACTAAATTAAATAAATCGATTCACGAAAAAGACATTGGCGTGCTAGGGAAGTCAGATTCAGATTATTACCATATTTTTAATGTTGCATGCTTCACATGTTTTTTGTAAATTTTATTGTTTTACAAGCAAATACATGCAAGCAAATACAAAAGACATTCGGTTCCTGTTGTTTTTATCTTTTGAAAAATTACACGGTAATTTAAACGGTTCAGTTTTAGCTGTTCCACCATAATTTTGCCTAATAACAAGGTGTTTTTGTAACCCTTGCAATACGGTGAATTTCGATTTATGGAGACACTAGGGGTGTCCACATAAACAATATATCGAATCGATGTAAAATATCGGATCCCAGCATCAAGGATTCGATACATCGCTAGAAAACATCGATATTTTTTCAGTATTTAATACTCTCCTCAAAAGTTTAACTAAACTAGTAGTGTAATAATAATGATTGTTCTACGAGTGTTACTTTAATAGAATTGTACTACTAAAAAATGGTAAGATGACTGAGATGAGGTTATACCTACATTTGTAAGCAAATATTCGATGTTTCTATAAATAAATACATCGATGTATCGATTACAATAAATATTTGTTAAAACAGCGAATCAATCCGATATATCGCGTAGAAAACATCGAAAAAATTCAATATGTCGGTGTTAAGT
Organism: Opisthograptis luteolata; assembly: GCA_931315375.2. Lineage (NCBI taxonomy): Eukaryota > Metazoa > Arthropoda > Insecta > Lepidoptera > Geometridae > Opisthograptis > Opisthograptis luteolata. The sequence continues at coordinate 12,228,833 of OV928033.1, forward strand.
GAATATCCCTAAGCTAGGAGACACTGCACCACACTGTGTGTGTCAGCAGTCCAGGGTTGCCAGATTGGATGATTTATCGCAATTTGGGTTACTTGAAGTACCATTTTGCGACCTAATTTAGGGGTTTTGTGATAGTCGCAATTTGGTCGATTTGAAGATTTTGAAACGCGATATTTGGGTTATCTGGAGCGCGACAATTGAATTGAATTGAAAAAGTTCTATCATTACTAGATTTTACATAGAAATCAAAACCTGTTGGGTACTTTCCGTAGCCCTAGACTCATGAAATTTGACATGAATCAAGGTTTTTAAGCACTTGTAAAGGAAAAAGTCTGAGAACTGTAAATATGTAGTTAATTAACAACAAAATAAATTAAGTTTGTACAAATCCCTCGGTGCGTGAGTCCAACTCGCACTTGGCTGGTTTTTTTTTCTAATGTGCTCAAGTACGAAGTCTTATCACGACATATTGACACGAATTATCGCTTTAAAATGTGTCTGTAGCATAAAACAATTTGAGCAACCATGCGAAACATATATTAAAACGTGATGTGATAATACAAAAAAAGTTTCATTTGAGTGAAAAGTTATTTTGTGTCCTATTTCTTAAATACTTTTCTAATTCCGAATTGCTGGCGCATCAGTTTGTACGATTTTGGGCGACTTCCTCCGTCAGCTCGTGATTGCGATATTGCGCGACTTGAGCGCCGTTAATGCGCGACTAACTCAATGAATAATCTGGCAACCCTTCTGCTGTCATCTGTGCCCCTTGTTGGAAAGCTTCCGTTTATTGATTTTGATTGCACAAAGAGGAGCTATTGCATTTTGCAAGTCATTACTCAAACTTAGGGATGGACATTATTTTAAAATATACATCGATGTTTTTCCGATGTCATACATCGATCGGTTACATCGATGTTAATACATCGATTGTTTTCGCAATGACATGTTTAGGCCTTAAAGAAAACTAGGTAAGTACAAGAACAAAAAAATATGTATTAAAATTCACAATCACACAGCCAAAACAGTTTTATTTTCTTTAGATATTCCAATGTTTTTTTTCAATGCTATGTAAAAACAGTGATGGTGGCCGAATGGTTAAGCGTGCGACTTACAAGACGCTGACACCGAGTTCGAATGCTCTCGGCTCCGCACCTATGACTTAAATAACCTATATGGGTGTGGGGTTTCACGAAATTACGAAATGTCGTGAAGTCACTGCAGTCGTCAGTAAGTGTTGGTCATACTCTTATTACACACATCCCATAAGCGTATTCGATGCATCGAATGAAAAACATCATTAAATTATATTCGATGCTGAAGTATTAACAATACATCGAACCATTGTTACTTAAATATCGAGTGTTTAAAATACATCGATGTATATCTATCGTCCATCCCTACTCAAACTCATTCTTTGCATTGCTGGCTGAGGAGAGTGGTGCAAAAGTGAAGGCGAGTGAAGAAAAAATAATTAATTTGTGTTAATTCTGTAGTATGCAGTGTGAATGTGGATATAAAATTTGAAAGTAGATTATAGACTATTTGGCTGCGGGAGTGTTTTCTTAAAATAGGCGTTTTTTCTGTGTAATTGATCGATTTTATCTCTGTCCATAGAAAGTGCCGGTCATCCATTTGCTGCGTTACAATGGAGGATTTTCGATACAACCAAAGAATGCAGACCATGCATAGCGCTGCGCAACAAATAGCCCTGGATTGCTTATGCACGCAGGTAAGAGCAAAAGAGTCATGAGTTTTAAAGAGCCATTAGACGGTAAATTTCAGTCCGCCATTTTGTAAGAGCTCCAATATTTTTTAGTTTTGCTAAAATAACTACCTTTGTAACTTAAACATGCTAATTATTTGGACTGTTAGTAATTGTATATTTCTCAAGTTTGATTAGACGCTATATTTTGTACTTGTCCAGTTTGTTTCGGACAGAAAATTCTGGAAATAAGTAGGTACATAATTCATTTCATTGATCATCTTCAGATCCTCAGTACAGAGTCTAGACGAGTTTGATATTGTAGTTTTCTAGATTGAAGTGTAATTCCATGATTGCAAAGTAATGCTTCTATTAAAATCTAGATTCTAGATGATTTAATTACTGTTTTAAAAGTGAACCAAAAATTTTAATGTAAAGATGAATTTACTGATTTCTGGTTTACCAATCACAAAAAGCAATTCAATTAACTGATTAATAAAAATTTCTTTTTCATTAAATCCAGATTTTTTTTGTTATTATGGCGCATCCACACATGCCGAGCGGCACGGCCGCCGGCACGCGCATCTTTTACTTGGGGCACGCCCGGCTTTTGTTTGCTGGCTGCACTTTGCTTGCGGCTTCGATACGGAGTGGTAGTGTTGTGTCTAAAGACAATATTTCGTATTCATATTTAACACTAGTTGCGCATCGCGGTTTCACCCGCGTCTTTCCGTTATCCCGCGGGAACCTTTTTCCTAGAGAAAAAGTAGCCTGTGTTAATCCAGGCTATCGTGAAAGAGTAACAAACATCCATCCATCCATCCATCCATACTCACAAACTTTCACGTTTATGATATTAGTAGAATAGGATAGGATGACTTCGTATAAATAACAAAATGACAGAATTTAACTGGGATAATGGTGCAGTACTTTTGTTAATAGAACGTAGACCCAATATCTTCGTTTCATTTTGCGGTTCTTTTTATAAATAACTAGCTGCGTTTTCACCCGCATCTCCCCGTTATCCCGTAGGAACCTTTTACGGAATAAAAAAATTCCTATGTCCGTTTCCTGGTCTTAAGCTTCCTCCCCACCAATTTTCAGCCAAATCGGATCAGCCGTTCTTGAGTTATGAATAGTGTAACTAACATGACTTTCCTTTATATATATATAGGTAGATATAGATGACTTACATCACTACAGTTGCGATACACACAACTACATTATAGTCCAACATCTTCAATCCTACGTACACGACTAACTTCGACGATGGTCACAACACCACTGCGAAAATTGTAACCGCATCTGCAGTCCGCCGGTAAAGCCAGCTGCACATTCAGCGGCAAGGCAGCCTGAAAGCCGAAGGCATGTGTGGATGCGCCATTAAACAATTATTACACTTAGGTATATTATAAACATAATGCATTCAACACTAAAAAATAGGGTATAAGGAACTACTAAAACATTATGATAAATAAGTCAACCTTCTTTAGTCAATAACAATAATAGGTACTTTGTAAAGCTTAGCATTAGGAGAAGCATGCCCCACTAGTTAGTGTTCCAGTTATGATGACCATGATATGCTATTGAAATTTTTGGTCCAGTCCAGTCCAGATACAAAGGTAAGGTAATCTAAGAATGTCTGCAGTGGAAATGTGAAAATGTCGTTAAAAAAAATGTTGGTTGTTACATCATCTGTAATTTAGCTCCTTGAATATTCCAATAATAACACTTGTGATGGTTCAGGGGATTATTGACAGGATCCAGGAAACCAAAACCAGCATTAAAAGTATTGGGGATGTACAAACATGTAAAACATTTCAGTTGAAATCTAATGAGTTTCTGGTGTAAACTTAACTTTCAGATTTACTTTACGGTTGCGAAGAAAAAAAAACTCAACTGAGATCAGCAGCCTGGATGAATAAAGTAAAAAAATAATTTTGCTTACTTGTGTGTACAAACATGGTTTTTGTGTGATTTGCTTTCCTGGTTGATGCTTTTGAAGCTGTCACATTTGTTTTTTTTTACTTGCAAAGAGATATTTTTGTAATTAACTGTTTGTATGGGTCTAAACCACAGCTTGTAATTTTCCATAAAATGCATCAAACCACTAAAATATAATCATATACATATTACTAGAACCCATTTTTTATACATAAAGCTTGACTCTGTTTGATCTGGGCACATGTATCCAATATAAATTAGTACTCACCATCTGTACCTAATTGTGTAGCCTCGTGATAAAAATTAGAAGCTACAGCAGACGTCACTAAGTGTAAGCACTATTAAACTCAAAAAGACATGATTATTACCATAACAACCAAGGAGCTGGCCCAGCTTCTGATTGAAGCGTATATATGTAATGTGTGTATATATATGTATATATATAATATTTCACATGTACCAACTTTCTCTATAACTGCATCCTGGTCAGAAACATTATGCAAACCTATGATTAAGCTGAACACAGAACTCTTCTGAAGTAAATTTGGTTTTCATTGTCATTGCAGAATAGGGGATCCAATTTTTTCGGGAAAGAATTTTAGCTTATGGCATTCCTTGAATTCAATGGTTTTAAAGGAAAGATTTTAGAAATCCATCTCAAAAATTCGCCTTCTGTCTACAATGAAGGACATTCAACTTACAGCTTATAATCATTTGTGGGTGTGGGTGGGGTGACTGATCTCATGACGTTAACTTTAGCATCAGAGATATGATAAAATGATGTCTGCTGTTCACATTTCAATTTGTTGTCATGATGTTCCAAAATTCTGCTTCCTACTTACAACATATGTAGCATTTTTTATTGAATGCCTCTGATTTTTTCACTTAAAAGCTAAACTCAAGGGCGGCCATGGCCACACACAACATACAGCTAGATATATAAAACACTAGCTTTGCACTATAATATTTTCCGTGTTTCCTAAGTTCACAGCCACCTCGGATTGATATCGTGCTCCTTAACCAGAGCAGTATGTGGAGCTGGATTTGCTACAAGTATGGCACCTTGCAATATTTTGAAAACACTGGCACGATTGTTCACAGTCCGATTTGTCCACCCATGTCTGTTCACTTGGATCGCACAGTCGCCGCCGCCGCCTCAACCGCCGCTCGGTTCCCCATACCACGTGTACCCCTATCCCCCCCCGGTGCGTCAACAGCATGCCTTCCAGCATCCGCCGCCGAGCCACAGCCCTAATATGTTCTATCCGAAGGGCCTGAGACCGCCGCAATATGTAAGTAATTTGTACAGAAAAAATGATTAAATTTCTTGTTAAAATTAAAATTTCATTGTGCAACTGATATCAAACTCCTATTTACAAAAAACTTTTTGCTATAAAAATATTAAAAACAATCTTATATGTAAATGAAATTTTAACTAGATAGTATCTCACAACACAGGCGTGGTATTACAGGATCCGCGCATGTATGGCAGCCCCCAACCAAGCCCGATCCTAGGGCGCGCTCTGTGCCTGACAGCCAGGGACAGTCCTATCCCGGGGTGCATGTCGCACCTCAGCGATCGCTTCAACGACTCGCTCTCGCTGCAGTCGGACACTGACTTCATGGCCAACAAGATCGGCACCATGTTCCCTACTGTCAGCGATACGCACATCAGGATTCTGTTGAAGAAGTAAGTTTTCATGGCAGGTTTAAACTTAGATGGAATGGGAGTGACTTGCTTTCGTGGCGTGGCTTCTTCAAGAGTTCAAATCAATTGCTTCTTCTTTCCGCAGGTACTTCAACCGCGAGGCCGTCGTGATCAGCGCGCTGCAGGTGGAGAAGCACCCCCTCGTGATGCCTGGCCCGCTCTCCATGTCTCCATCGGCTGCCAGGCTCGCTAATAACGCTGCTGGAGTGTACTCTGCCATGGCGATGGCTAAGGGAATGTCAGCGGCAGCTACACAAGAATATTATTTGCCTTTTACTACGACTCCTTACAGTAAGTTTTCTTTATCATTATAGGTACCAAATTTGTATTTGTACTACAAATACTAATTACATAAACACAATTCAATTTGTTTGTTAGAAAACTAGGAAGCTCTGTGTTATTACCTGCATATCTGTTCCATTAGGTTGGGTAGGAGTTTCACTATGATTAATTGGATAAGTCAGACAAACAAGTAAAAACATATATGTAAATAGCCTGCATCTAACATAGGATTTCAAAGTACCCCTACAATCCCTACATCTATTGAAATTGTTGCAGCAGATGTAATCCAACAAACATATAATATTAGTAAGTTCAATTTTGTTATATTGCTATCGTATATCTTTCACCTTGATCGGTGTAGGTCTGTATAGGATTTCAAATCACAATACATGATAAGATAAAAAAAGAGAAGCAAACACCATACTATAGTATTATTATCATATTACATTTATTACAATCCCAGTGTCAATACTACAAATATGTATATTATCAATATTTCAAATTACTTTGTGTCTACAAAAAGAGCATTGTCTAAGCAAAGACGAATGATGTGGAGAATGTTGAAGTTTATATCAGTAGACAAGTTCTCTGTAAAAGGTGAATTTATTTATGTAAACCTATTCTTTACAATAGCTACAGTTTTATGGGAAGGACAATACGAGCTCAAACTGCTTTCATGTAATTATGACCTGTGACTGCGCACATTGAAGCTTGGAACATATTCAATATAAAACGGTGCTGAACACAGATTCAGATTAAGCTCATCTTCAAATACTCACCCTGCATGAATAACAACAACTAATAACGGATGGGCTAGACATGTTTTAGAGTGGAGACCACATAGTGTACGACGCCATGCGACTAGGTGGAGCGACAACTTGCACCGAGTGGTTGGCAGCAGTTAGATGAGAAGAGCTGAAGACCGGACTCAGTGTCGTACATTGGGAGAGGCCTATGTCCAGCAGTGGACTGACAGGGGTTGATGATGTATAACAACAAACCTTTAGTTGTAATATAGCCAGTAATCTCAAAGCCCTTCAAACATTTTTATTTTGTTTTAGGCGCGCCGAACTTGTTCCACCTGCCATCGGGGGCGTCCAGCTACAATGGGACTACTCTGAAGACCAGTGACGGTCAAATCACCAGGCAGCACTCGCCCAAGATGAAGCTGAAGTGCGTTGAAACTAGATTTAAGTTATCTCACCAGATGACCGATGTGGCGCAATGGGTGAACAACTGACTGCAATGGTGGGACAAAATATTTGTCCAAGAAATAACAAGTTGTGTCGAGGCATGGTGTGTCTTCGATGTGCATAGTTTCAGGTGTTCGTTCTTATTTATGTTTTATTGTTTTCCTTTCAGATATCTCAAGAGCATTTTCCCAAGTGTGGATGAGCTGCTGATCCTAGAGATCTTAAACAACAACGACAACAATGTGCAGAAGGTGAATGAGACGCTGCTCAAGCTCGGCCATGTGAAGAGAGAAATCATTCACTTGCCTAAGAAGAACATGCCGCCACCGCCGCCGCCGATGCCTAAGAAAAGCGAGCATCCCAAGAAGACCCTGCAGGAAATTATGGCGAGTAAGTATATCAATATATGACTTGTAATTAACATTCGCACATTATAAAAAATTGATGGAATCTCCATAAGAACACTTTATTATCCACCTGCACAAGTAGGAGTTTATTTTATTGCCGCATTATTATTTACCAGCAGGAAGAATGTTATTTCTTTTATCAGAGGCCAATGATTATTTGATATTTATTAATCAAACCTATTTCAACATTTGATATTCAGCTACCCTCACTAAAATTCCTTGTGCCATGGGAAGGAAATAATCACAAACCACAAACACCCAAACCCTGAGAAGATCATGCTCATCCTACAAGAATTTTCCGGTAGAAGAAAGAAGACACTCAGCTCAACAAGCGGTGTAGACAATTTTTAATTATGGCCGTTGTACCTAATCTCAACTTATTTTGTTATAAGTTAAACAGATGTAAACATATTCCAGTGTCATTGAAGTTCCAAAAGAAGTACCCAATGATTGCAGAGCAGATCATCTCCATCGCAATGGAGAGCGTGGAATACAGCGATGATTTGACGGAGCAGATCCTGCAATCTGTTGTGGTGGAAGATGATCCGCCGAGACCCAGGACCTACGAGGCCAAGGAGATCAAGCGCGTTACAGTTGTAGAACCGCAAAAAGGGTAAGTAGGCATGCTTGCTTCATAAGCAAAAACACTAGCAATTACTTCTGATGAGATAAAGAAAACATTTGTTTCACAAATACAAAACAAACAAAATACTTACAGATGACAAAAATAAGTCGGAATAGTAGAGGAAAAATGAAAATCGATTAATATAACATTATTTGGAGGCTGATAAAACTAAACAAAAATAACAAACAGAATAAGTCCTTTTCTCCAACATACTCAGAAATTTTTGCGTTTAATTCTATAAAACGACTTCAGATAAATACAATTATTTATTCAATTGAATCTGGCAACGTCTTATGGAAATCCTTAGGTGGTTACTGTAGAATCTTTTAATTGATAATGTACCTTTCGTTCTACAATTGCTGATCAAATAGTAACAATAGATTGTTTTTGGTTCTATACCTTGATAAATTATAATTAACTCAATGACATGTTTCATCATCAGGTGATTTAAAATAATATGTTTTAAATTATTTAAAAAAATCATAATACCTCGAATGCAGTGGCAATAGTTGGTACTGCTCGCTCAGCACTAGAACATGCATAACAATATTTACAAAAGCTTTTATCTGCACACTTTTGAGTATCAGCAGTTGACAACACATTGTGTCACCTATACACTGTCTACGCGATTACCAGCAACACAGGGGTTGTACAAAAATACTGCATTGCACTTTTATTGGTGTGGTCTGACACCCTCAGTTGAGATCCCATTTCTAATCCAAGTGTAGTGTAGCGTGGCCTTTGCAACTTAAAATCAGATGACTTGTGGTTACCATGTCAAAGTTAAAAAAGTACTGAAATTTAGTTGGCTATAAACTGTAAAAGTTAAAAAAGTGACGCGAGAAAAAGACACAAAATTGTGTAAGTTTCATAGTTAAAAAAAGCACCCACAAGTACTCGACTAAACAAAAAAAAAACACTCAAAGTAAGTAAATTAAAAATAGTTTTGTAATCGCTATTCAGTTGTATGCATTATTTAACTTTCTACTTACACTACTACAGGTATCGTCGTGTTAGGTAACCACCATGTTCACTTTAAAGCCCAACAAAAACTGTAAATAAAATTTGCAGGTATTTGTCCCACTGTACCAGTAAAACCTGACGACTCATTTAAAATGAATCTTTCATCATATTATATATTACATTACATTAAGACAAAGTAGAAGAGTAATGGTTATTCATTATCATTGATTGATATATATGATTGATATTGGAAAAAAGTATATGTTATAATATATTTAAATATTATAAATCTAACCAGGTCCTTTCTTGTCTTTTATAACATCAGAGTCCAAACGCTTTTTAAGCTTTTCACATAACTTAGTGTTGTCTAAATATCATATACTTGCTTGATTGTTAACTTTATAAATTGCCTTACTCCTCTTGTAACTATTTATCTCAAATAATTGTACCTATGTACCTACTAACACATGTTATACCTACACATGTTGTTCTGATTCAAAACAAGCCAATATTTGTACAACACTAATACAAACCGTATCATACAATTATTTAAAGTTGCGGGGTTGATGAGATATTTTTTTCTATATTTGTTTTTATATATTAATTCATAATATTTGTATCTTTACAAAGCATTTCAACATGCTTTGATTATTATGTACTGTTAAAAACAAATCACTCGATTCATTAAACTTGGTTTGTAATTCAACGCTTCAAGCTTTGTTACTAAAACTATATTTTAAATCTAGTAATGTAATGTCTTCATCAATTTGTCTGTCAGCAATTTGAATATTTCCAACGGACAAAAGTATCCGATGGCTTTTCCAAAGCTTTTAAATCAATTTGCTTCCAAGAGCTACAAATAGGATGTATGAGGGGTAGTATTCAGTAGCGTCGGTCTCATCGGCCCCGCACGGTCGCACGATGCGTTGCGTGACACACACATATGGTGCCTAGTTCTGGCTTGGACTCACCGCAGCGCCAGCAGAGCCCGCCGCCGGTGGCACGCCGCCCCAAACCATGGACGCAGCCGCTCAAGTATGTTGCTAAATGCGCCGCCGTGGGACGGTGCTGGCTCCTTGTTTACCTTCCGAACTATTTTTACATGTTCAGTAATACCACAGATAACCGATACCGCACCAGCGATGCACATCTCTTTCGCATTGTAGCAAAGAAGCAGTCAATGCGCGTCTGCGCAAGCATTGAGGTTGCACTACGGAATCGATGCAGTCGATCCAGCTTCCTCAACGCGTTGTCTATTAAACAGGACCAACGCACTTGTAATCAAATTTCTTTACAAGTCAGAAGCGATTCTATTGTAAATAAAACAAGCATTATTTCATTATATATATGAAGCATGTTTAAAAATATTAACGAAGCAACCATTGTTTAATTTTCGTGAATCTACATGTTTATATAAAAATAATAAAAGTACTTATCCCATATAAATATTGTAAAGAGTTTTTTTGTAATATATTGAAACGTTCGGAAAGTAAACAGCACAAAGAAGACCCAGCACCAGACCCCTAAACAATGATATTTAAATAATCACTTATGTGACAATGTTTTCAGATATCATGTGATTTTTATAAACTAGTTTGTTCTATGAATTAAACAAGTTATTTGTATTTGTAAAGCATGGTGTTCTTGGAGTGTGTGAGTAATATTATCGACAGCTTGTGTGGAAACGGTAACGCCTTATGTATGAGTTTATTTTCAATGGATTTGACGAAAATGAATTTGTTGTTTGTTGTTTTTGGAACTGTGTTTGTATAGCTTGTACCTGCGCCTTGGAGTATCACGAAATCCGTGCATTTTCTGGAATAAAAAGTTGCCATATCACACTTTGCTACGTGAAAAAAGTACAGAGCAATAAACCAACAAACACTTTTGCATTTTTTAAGTGTGTGTATGTAAGGATGGTACTTGTATGGCTTACGCTTTTAATCAAAGAAGAGCTTTTTGGTAAATTGAATTATTCCAACGTGTTGTGTTGTGTTGTGTTGTCTTAACGCAGGTTTTTATTTGTTTAAGATACCTAGATAGTATTTATGTTTTCTGTGGAGTGACGCTCTAAATTGTAGTTCATAATTTATATAATTATGTTTGGTTATCCAACAAATTGTTGGTGTCCCTATATTGTTGTATTGAAAATAGCGTGCACGTCGGTTATTAAACCTTTATTATTGCAAGATTAGGGGTTTTTTAATAGTTAAGAGCTATATTAAATTCCTACTAGTTATACCAATTTCAACTAGTTTTCTAGACATTGTCCTGATATCTAGTTATCTACCTTAAATTATCATGAAAATATTAATACACTAAAAACATACAATGTTATAACGCACCTGTAAAAAGGTGTACATATTAGAAAATGCGAAACACGTCTCTTTATTTACAAGGGAGAGTATACACACTAAGTTACAAAGCAATCAAGAAGTTGCATTCAAGCTTGAACACCCCCTTAAGGGGTGATTTTCATTAAATCCTTTTCAGTGCACCTCTACACCACACAATATATATACATTTCAACTTTCATGTTTCTAGGACTCAACGTTTAGGCTGTACGTTGTGTGTCAGTCAGTCTGTCAATCACGGTACTGTTTTATAGGTATAGATTAAAATATCAGTTAGTTATGTAGATATAGATTACATTATAGAATAGGAATGTTCCATGACTAATATGCTTAGTTCCCATATTCACTACCATTTTATTTTTATTTAGCTGTCTCCGTACATTCACTAAACAAAAATAAATATACCTAGCGCACAGAATAAAAATATCGTCTCACCAAGTTTCCTAATGGTATTAAATTTATATGAATAGCGCATAGAATTATATTTATTCTACTTATAAATGTCTCTATAAGAATGCATGCTTGAGGTAAGTACTTTCGTTAAGAAAATTACTAACTTGTCAACGTTTGTCCAGTGTAACATAGCACAGATGTAGTTTTCACTGTTGCCTGTGTATCTAATAGTAGTTTAGAATTAGAGGCACATTTGAGCAGTCCCAGTAATAAGTGTCTTTGTTTGTTGTAATGTCTATTGGCAGTGTACGGAGGATAACGTGTTTGCTGCATTATTAACCTTTTAAGTCTTGTAACAGTAAGCGGTTGAAGGAGTCCTTTTTATAATTGATCCATTATAATCTATTTCACTTTTAAGCCCTGTTGTAACACATCATGAGAGTAGTACAAACAGGGCATTGGTATCTTTTCTGATGTTTTCTGTAAAACTAAACTAATTTTAACAGTTCCAAAAGTGTTGTTGTCCTTTTCACAGAAATAAGAAAAGAGAATGCACATTTGAATCGACATTAGATGCTTTCTATGGATTAAATTATACTTCGTTTAAACGTACTCTTGTAACATCTTGACGTACCTATATCTAGATTTCCATGATGGGCCGTTTATTCCATCCTGAATGTGTTGAGTTACAGCAGCAGGCTCGTTTTCCTCAATCGTTGTACTAGATTCCTCACACGCTAATTATGTTAAATCATGTTTTATTTGTGAGGAATCTACTATGGGGAACTAGCTAATAATTCCTTTAGGCCTGACGTACGTTACAGGCCGATCCTGAAGACCAACAACAACACCAACACCATCACCAACAACAACACCAACAACAACACCAACAACAACAACAACACCAACAACAACACCAACACCGGCGCCGTGCCCAAGTACCGCTCCAACTACAACGCTCCGCGCTACGGGCCCAACCCGTACATGCGCCGTGGACCGCAGGAAGCTCTGCTGCTGTAAGTGCATTTAACATTATTTGCATGCGTTTGCTTATTCAAATTGAGATAGATAGATATCGTAAAATAATATGCGTCCAAAGAAGTCGTCATATGGAGGCTGTAGGAGTTCCAAGCAAAATAGAGGAGAGGTTCCATCATCAACCACATTCGTTGCTAGCTGTTCCCCGCGGTATCACCCGCGTGGGCTACAGTTTATGGCGATAAAAAGGAGCCTATGTCCTTTCTCAAGCTGTAGACTCTGTACCAAATTTCATTTAAATCTGTTCAGTAATTGAGGCGTGAAAGCGAGACAGACAGAGTTACTTTCGTATTTATAATATTAAAATAAGTAGGTACCACCCGGTGGGATACTCAAGCACGAGGAAGAAAGAAAACATATTAGATAACTAGAGAACATACCCATACTACGTGACCGTATTTTTTACAAGTGACCACCCCTTATCCAGGACTATTGTTTACACACATAGAGGTTGACTAATCGGGAAACGAGTTCAGCATCAGCGTGATAGGTGTTATAAACGTATCGTTTGTTTTAGGGCTGATTATCTGCCATGGACTGGACCGGACCCGGAGCTGCGTGGGGGCACGTTCCAGCGCCACGAGGGGCCGGCGCCTCGCAACCGCAACCAGTCTCACGGCGCTCGCGGCCCCTCCGGGCAAGCTAGGGGACCGCAGCAGGGGCTCGCTAGGGGATCCACTTATCACAAGAACAAGAAGTCTAAGAAGTAAATAGACTCAAGTTAGTACCAGTTCATATAACTTCTTACATTGTTACTTAATACTTACAGCGGCTTATACTAATAACATTTATGTTGTTCTCTTTCAGTGCCAACAAAACGCGCTTGGCGATAAACCTTCAGCACTCCGTTTAATCGTTTAGTTTTATTTTATTTCTTACGATCTCAGAATGAAATTTTTCAAAAGAGTTTTTTTTTTTGAAGGGTTTTGCTCAAAATTAAGTAAAGTTTTAAGTGCAATGTTAATTTTAAGTAAACCATTGTGTATATTACTTTAGGTCTCAGGGGAACTAAGCATGCACGGCCCCTTAAAAATGCATATATTTTAGAAATTATTTTAAAACTTCTCCGACACTTAAATATATAAAGCCAAGAGCTAAACGTAACGTAAATTTTGTACAATTTAGCTCCGATCGAGATAAAATGAGCTTAATGTGGGTGTATAAAGACCCTTTTTGGATGAAATTATATTGAGTAATTTTTTTATGCATTGTCCAAGTAAATTTTGGATAATGCTATTCAGCTATGTACTAAGCATTTTATATGTGATTATACTCATTAATTTGAATATGGCGCTTTTATGTGCATGAATATTAAAATATTCATAGTAGGAAGCGGAACCCGGCATTCGGCATGGAGGTTTGGGCAAAGCCTATACATAATTTTAGACTTCGTATCGTAATATTTCGTGAAATTACAGTTATATCTGCGTGTTTATCTGTAGGTTAAGTAATATTCGTTTGTTTGTGTATTCCTAATGCAGCCACACCTGCGGCGCTAACTGACCATTTTGACACAAAATTCCATTTCGTCCAATAAAGTCCTTGTATTTACTGTCAACAATTTGATCTACAGATTGACATTTCACTATGGCAGCAATTCAAATCCTTCTGAAAAATAACATTGGTCGGTTCAGACACTTTAAGCCACAGGTGTGAGCACGGCCATAAAGAAAAATCATTTGCCAAAACAAGACATTGCTATATTTTATGAACCCTTTCGTTTAATTCGGTTAGTAAAATTATAGAATTGGCCCGATAAACTTGTGTCTTTCGATATTTTGATTCTCTACTTTTGCATTAATCATAACGCTAACTACTGATTTCATGAATTATTATCATTTATCAATCTATGTAAACTAGTATGTAAGTGATCTGAAGCGATCCCGCCGAGTCTCTTGTAATAGAAGACGAAGACGACATAATGTCGCAACTATATACTTATCTCGTAGTTTTTAAGATTTTTGATTATATGTGCGATTAGTACCGTATAATATTTAAAGGTTAAACTTTCGGACTTTAATGATATAAAAACTTCATTGCCATTCCGTATAAGGGTAAATAGTATAAGTTGATGGAGGAATAGCCCCGCGTTTCACAACCTCTGATTTAACTATTCTTACCTAAGTGGCAATTAAACATCCGCTTCAAAAATATAACTTGCCACTTTGGTTCAGATAACTGTATGTGAAACTCGCACTGTGAATCTATAATATAGGGTTAGCCCTATACTTACCGTATATTCCATAATATTAACGATACATTTAGATTGGTGTGTCCATTTTACTAGCAATTTAATATGATATAATCCAATACAGTTACAGGCTTGAAAATTTACAATTTAACGTCTATATAATCATTCGGTAGCTTTAAATTACAGTAAAATCGATGTCCATTTTATTAGCGATATATAAAATTCAGTAGCTTTCAAATAAATGTTTCAACAAAATCGGTGTTGTCTTATATAAATATACGTAGGTTTTGATGTACTCGTACTTAGCAACTTATTTAATCGACTAACATATTTCAAAATGAGCGTGGTATTGCGAAACTGGGCTCAGTGCAGAAATGCAATCGTAATTATGTACACAAACCACGTGTTTTTGTTCAAGGATCACTATGAAACTAGTCCTACCTACTATCCGATAATTTGTACATCGCCGATAATGCGAATGAGAATGTCTCGAACAATCACTTCGGACCTTCTTGCGCTTGCTGCCAATGTATGCTTAACTCATATTTTCAAGCCAATTTCTGTAAGTTTTATTTATTGCTGACACATTTTATATCTCATACGGTTTTGTAAACTATTTCAAAATTCGTAAGAATGTCGACTGAAGACACGGACTCTGTTTTTTTTTTTTTATAAAAATAACTGCAGTGTCTAAAACTGTTAAAATCTCGCCACATTTAATTTGGACTAAGATTAAAATAGTTTTTATTGTTTGCATTTAATATTTTAGGAAACCAAATTGTCCAAAAGGCACTAGCCTTGAGTTTGGTGTGATAATAATGTAAGTGTAACCCTGGCCGCAACATATAGTAAACTACCTAACTTTATTCCACCAAACCTTAAGATGATCCATCGAAAAGTTTTTTTGTAATGGTCGCATCTGGAGCCTCTTTTAGGATCCAGTCGTTCTTTTAAAAAGACGACTTGTTACTTCCGTATTTGCGGTCAGGCTTTACCTCAAAAAATGTATTTTTGACGTAGTGATTTAGGGCACGGCGACATATCCTTAGAGGCCCAGTCTCTTTAGTCCAGTCTTATATCTAGTCAATTAGGCTATTTATTTCTATGAAAGGTAGGTGTAGTGATCCAACATCCGAATATTTTTGTGATAATGTATGAATCTTGTCGAAATAAATCTGATTTTGGTTTAATTCGGAATGTTACGTGTTTTATTTTCAAATCCTCCCCTTTAAGATACTGATCAAGAGCAAAACCTAAAAAAGAACCATTTTTGGATGTATGTAGCTCATTTTGGAAAATGTTACATAGTAGTTTTTATTTCTCTTGTAGGATAGGAACAAATTTGTAGAGTTCGCTACACACTGAAGTTGGTATACCTACCTACTACATACCTACTTGATACCTATTTCTCCACCATTATGCACATGATTTCTACCTAGATACTAAAAAGACGCACGTGTCAGTGCGCATGCGAGCGTATGCGACGCTAAAAAGCGCGCGAGCACAAAGTCCTTCGACAGGTTCATTGGCGTCGACTTGCTTTAGGGACTAGGGTTGTTTTGGACTGATTTACGAAGACTTGATACGAACGACAAGTCAAATTAAATAGGACATGAAAAAATATACTTAGTACTTTTATTACAATACTAGCTGAGACCCGCGGCTTCACCCGCGTGGACAAACTCGAGGGATGTTGGTGGTACTAGCCACTAAAAAGTTCCAGTATCCACTTCCTGGCTCCATCTTAAATAATCACATCAGTACGATGATACCAAATTATTGCATCAGACATATACATACAAAGTTTCCTACTAAAAGTAGGTTAAAATTGAGTTCTACAATTGTATTACATTGTAAGTTACAAGTGAAGCTAATAATAAAAGTGTTATAAAAACCCGAATGCGCTTGCTTTCGTGCAACTTATGGTGCGTGTGGTGCGGATGCGGACAGAGCCTAATTTCTTAAGTTGTAACAAATAAGTAATTCGTTGATGAAAAAATTAATACAGAGATAGTCTAGAGCCTGAGAAGGGAAGGGAGGCTACTTTTATCGCGATAATCTGTAGCCACCGCGGGAAACAGCTAGCTAGTTAGCGATATAAATAAAAGCATGTCGTCATTACGGGTCTAGGTACTTGAATGAAAGTCGAGTAAAAGTTACGCCAAACAAATATGTTTATTATGAAAACATTAAACAAATTCAATATATTATCTTACGTGGAGTAAACATAAGTGTGAATAAATCGTAGGTACGAATATTTTATCGAATCTGTAGTTGTGTATTAATTAATTATTTTTATGTTTTATGAAAGTCAACAAAATGTTAAATATCGATAGACAATGTTGATGTGTATTAAACAAAATAATAAGGTACATAACTATATACAATTTCTTATTCACTCAAAAATGTAAATGTAAGGGTTGCTTTCGACCAAGGCGATATCTTTCTCGAGCTGCCGTAACTCCTGCTCCATTTTAGTCTTCTTCAGAATCTTGGGTATGGTATCGGTGAGCATAGGCAGTTGCAAAAACGCTTTCTGCATCAGTTGCCAGTTGAATTTCAGGTCCTATGGAGGAGACAAACAATTAACATAACGCTATCGATTTTCAACGTTGGTGTCTGGTCCTATAAAGCTTCTCATTTTATTGTTGGAATTTGACTTGGAGAAAGGAATCGGTTATATAAAGGTGGCACGTTCGTTAGTACTGTACCTAAACGTAAAACTATATCTAACGATCTCTGTCACGCTCATAAACTTAATCGCGTGCAAGGAAGAGCTATGGTGCGTATTTAGCATCTTTAGACAACAGACCTGTAGGTATACTCGACCAACTCGCTTGATACTCTTTATGACATTAGTATAGATATAGATGTGTTACAAAACTTACATCTAGCAACTTCTGTCTGCTTTCTTCACTGATTAGCTTGCAGAGGCTCTCCTTGTGCTCCTCAGCATATTTCATCTTATCCAATGCCTTCTGTATCTTTCGGTTTCTTCTCACCAAGTAGGCAGGCATCTGGCCGAAATCTGGTCGGAGGCAGTACTCCGGAACTTCGCCCGAACCCTTGATCTTCTTTATGTGACCATCCCTGGTGTCTACCAATCTGGAAATGGGTTACTTACCTTATTGATTGTTCAGTGAACGGACAAATCTATTCACATTTTATTTACTGTCTTGATGACTGACGTCTGCACCTTTGTACTTTACCTTGGTTCTACAGGTTTGCCTTTAACCTTAACTGCTTTCTTGATATTTTCAACGCGAAAGTTTATCTTTGGCTTTTCGGGTTTCTTCCCTGGTGGTGGACGCCTTGGAACTGGAGGAAGGTTTTGAGAAACGAAACACTTGTGTTCAGGCTTTTTGATTG
The DNA here is from genome assembly GCA_931315375.2 of Opisthograptis luteolata. Lineage (NCBI taxonomy): Eukaryota > Metazoa > Arthropoda > Insecta > Lepidoptera > Geometridae > Opisthograptis > Opisthograptis luteolata. The sequence goes on from OV928033.1 coordinate 12,247,005, forward strand.
GCTGGCCGATACCTTGGCCTTTTTTGAGGAAATCTTCAGGAGCCGTTTGAGGTGTTTCGGCGTATCCAAAAGTGCGGCGAAGTTGAGGTCTTTTATATTCCTTTAACTCTTTTTCTAGTTTTGATTGGTACCTATGACAAATAATGATGTTAGGTTTTGGTCACAGATTAGTAGACCCATTTCTCCTAATCCGAGGTATATGGCAATGTCTGGTGATTATGTAAGTAACTACATACCACAATTAATATGCTGTGGTATTCATAAACTTCCAACCTACATAATTTTAAACCTAAATACCTACGACGAAAACGGTAAAGAACAACCAAATATGTATCAATGGTGGTACAAGACAAGACCTTGGTGTCTTCGGGGGTTCTGGTGGTGGCTTATCCAATATGGTATAAATAACTTCGTCATGTTCTACGATTTCTACTAGAGACATTGTATGAATCACTAAGCGTCAAATAACAAGAAAAAAATAGTAATTATCGCAAATTATTTCACAACAATCAGAAAATTAATGAAGGAAGGAATGCTGAAAACTTACAAATAGTAACCGTTGTCAAGGCAACTTATGCCATACATGACACATCAACCTCAAACCTTAAATTCTCTTTGCATCACGCCAGGTGCCTTCACTACACTTTAGGCTTCAGTTTATCGCGATAAAAAGCATCCTACGGTCTTTTCCCAAGCTCCAAATTATCTCCATGCGATTACACCCATTATTAAAAAGTGTCTCAATTATATTTTATAGTACTAGTGAACCACTAAAAAATTCACAAAAAATTTACTCATTCGTTATCCCTATCCCTACTATCCTAGGGTTAGTATATACATGCGAAAGTAACTCTGTCTGTCTGTTACGCTTTCACGCCTAAACTACTGAACCGATTTATATGAAACTTGGTACAGGGATAGTTCAAGCCCTGGAAAAGGACATAGAATACTTTTTACCGCAATAAAGTGTAGTCCACGCGGGTGAAACCGCGGGGCGCAGCTAGTGTGCCATAAAAATGCATTTAAATTTTGCATTTTCGAATAGAAACAAATTTTTCATGTTGACAGTTTAATTGCCGCCAAAAACGGACTTCAAGCTAGTGTGGAATTTTAGTGAACGGCGGTGGCAACCTCGCAGTTGGCAGCACTGATGTCATGTCATATGTCACTTATGTCAAGTTATGTCACTGACTGAAAGACGAATGAAGATTAAGGATGTTCGATCTTTTGGCTCGTAATCAACGATCGTCATGCAATGAATCGATTCACATTCAACTAAATTATTATCTAAATATATACTTAAATATTTATATTATATTAAGGATCACTGACATTGTCGGTTACAAACTGAAGGTAATATCATAATTCATGCTTATTTTTTAAATAAGAATACAATACCCCAATGGTCTATAGTAGGAGTGTTTACAATAAATCATTATTAAATATTTTATACAGTTCCACGTTTTCTCAATTTTAATGCTTAAAACTTAGATTTACGTTTTTGTTATTCCCAGATCGGCATGAGTGGTAACACTTTATAGACTACTACTGATCAAAATAAATATAGGTATATATAATTACAAACTAAAAAATATAATATATATATATTTCTCAATTTCATGTAAGTGTTCTTATGTGTTTGTGTACTTACGTAATACGAATTTATTCATTTTGTTTTTTTTCCAGGATTTTACATGTTTCATTTCGTAAAATCGTAACATTGCAATTAACAATCGGTTTTGGTTTTGGCTGGAGTAATCTGGATGGAGGTACATTCACAATACCAATAATATAGAAGTGAATCGAATGGTTTACGATCGGTATTTTAAATGATCGATTCAAATCGGGCATCCCTAGGGAATATTGATTAATCTTGCCATTTCTTGTCTTGTGCGACGTGCATCCGCGGTCAAAATACGAAATAAATTTAAAGAAAGACAATTATCCCAGACATTGAAATGTATTTTTAGACTATTTTAACGAATTTATCGAATTTATGTTACGATTTGCTGTTTTTATGTGTTCGGTTATATAATTAATCGTAATGTTCTGTAAGCGGTTCCGCGGTGGTCTGCATCTACAGAGATTTATCTCGTTAAAATGTGTATCGGTCAGTTGTCGCGGTCTTTCTAGTAGATTAAATGAGAAGAATCATGAGGACAGGTTGGAGAAATGCCTGCAAGAGTTGCCAACAGATGCTAGGGTAGTGATTTGTGGCGGCGGTGTGATGGGCGCCGCTGTGGCGTATCACCTTGCAAGGCGTGGTTGGGGCAGCAAAACCATCCTCGTCGAGAAAGAGAGGTGAGTTTAACTTATCTATTGTAGCAGTTTGCAGTCATGGTCCTAGGCACAGATGGAGCCTGTGTTTCGACATGCGCGCCTTGAACTGTATAAATCTACGCCCGCCCGAATCTAACGAAAATTAACTGTGGTACTTTGGAGTGGTCAATCTATTGAATAACCTTTTTAGGTAAATCATTCTCGTTAAAAAATACTTGTTGTAGCTAATGAAGATTAAAAATTTGTGGAATCAATAGGTTGTTACATATCTACTAGGTTTCAAAGGCTAATAATAAACATAATATTATATTTCTGTGATCTTATAGTGAGTTGGAGGTATGTACTTGGATTATTAAGTCATCTTATTGTAGCCTATTTTATTGGTTATACAAGACTCTTGTTATGATTTTGAGCGCTGATATGCGGTTTCACTCAAAAGTAAATACTTCAGAAAACATCCCCTTTTCAGCATGCTGTTGTCTAAGGCTTATCATATATTGCTTATATTGCTTGAAGTTTAGATCTACCTAGTCCCAATGTTGAATAAAGTATGTTGCCTAGAATGAATGCAGTAAAAAAAACTATTGTGCTGTGTTTGACATTACATCAGTGTTTATGTAAGTATACTCATTCAACATTATTTTTAATACATTGTGTTGTTTCAAATTAAACAGTAACATTTTTCCCATCTAATTCTCGAGGGTAACATACCAACAAACAATGACTTAAAAGATTTAAACTTTTCAGGAAATTCTAGTGACTGTTGATGTTGGAGAAAGCTTTGTACCATAACCAGAATGGACACCAATGCCGGAGCTGCCTACTTTAAAGACAGTGTTTCGTTCTGACTTAATTTCTATGAAATTTGGTGATTTGTGAATTTTTGTAAGGAGTGAATGTGGATATGTTTTATGTTTAATTTTTGTAGTGGATGGTTAATTAATCTCTAAGAAAAAGTGTAATTTATGTGGTTTTTGTAACAATTTAATTAATAAATGACTTGGATAATGTTGTTCTCAAAAAATAAAACTAAATTCCGTTTATTCAATTAAAAATATAAATATTTCATCAGTTTTGTTACATACATAGTTTCATTATTTTTACCATACCCTATAATATAGATTGTATGTACATATTTTAATGTCATGGTCTGAGGCACTGCATGTCAGTTGTAAACTTTTTACACCGGCATAAAAATATAATATTTGTATATTTATTAGGGCTGTACCATATAGCCAGCTATAAATTTAGCAAGCTGATTGGCTTAGCTAATTTAACCGCTCAGCTGAATTAGCTCAGTTAATTAGCTATGTTTTTAAGCTATGAAAGATTTAAATACAAGACTAATATTAAAACAAATTTATAACATTCAAACATACAATACTAGCTGTTGCCCGTGGTTTCTCCAAGGTGGGCTACAGTTTATCGCGATAAAAAGTAGCCTATGTCCTTTCTCAGGCTCTGGACTATCTCTGTACTAAATTTAATTTAAATCGATCAGTAGTTTTGGCGTGAAAGACGGACAGACAGAGTTACTTTCGCATTTAAAATATTAACAGGAAAGTAGGGATAGTTCGCGCTTGCGCCATTTTATTCAGCGCGCCAGGCATAGGGATTTCAATGCGGCCGGTTCCAGCCGGAATTTTCTCGATCAGACCGGATCCGGTCAGATCCAGGTAGATTAGTCATGTCACAGTTTTGGTGAATATTCATTATGAAATCGAATTATAAAAGATGTTTTAAAGTCAGTGTATATTACAAAGATCATAGCTATGTCTTATGAAGTCAAACTGTTGTAAATAACCAACTAAAATCACGAATTAACAATAACGTTCTAGTACACTGTATCAAACTGTAATAGCAAGCTGTTAAAATCAGTATTACTAGATTTCAGAGCAAATGTCATCCATCATTCATCTGTGATGTCTTGTTATCTTCATGCCTTAATCAGCGTTGCACACTCGTATTTATCGCACGTCATGTATTGGTTTTTTAACTAAACGCATCTGTTGACCGGTTCCGGTGAAATCGTGCCGGATCCGGTAACGTTAAATGATACCGTATTGCAATCCTTTTGTGATGTGCATACGTGTTATTCCGTGCATTTCCTAAAGGTTTCGCAGTTTAAAGGCCCGCGTCTTAACAGCCTCACTTCGCAAGCGATAGAGGGGTTACCTCGTAATGAAAACGTTTAATAAAACGATAAAAGTGATATTCAACACATTATTTTCAAGAAATTGTGTTCTAGGTATTGATGTTATTATGGTAAATTACAGTAGTTTTAAAGGGTACTGCATTAAAACACGCAAGCTTTGACGCAAGAAACACAAGGTATATACGTAAAAAAAAAAGTTTTTTTTATTGGCCAGCTACTGCCATAAACAGGCTAACTGACTACAACCATTATTTTTCGTGTTACCGTCATTTTTATTGTTGTAAAATCCTACTAATATTAAAAAACGGAAAGTTTGTAAGTATAGATGGATGTTTGTTACTCTTTCGCGCATAAACTACTGAACGGATCTGGAATTTGGAATGGAGATAGCTAATACCCTGGATTAACACATAGGCTACTTTTCCGGAAAGGTTCCTGCGGGACAATGGGAAGACGCGGGTGAAACCTCGGGGCGCAACTAGTATCGTATCGGATCATCACTTTTTATACTAGCTATATTTGCTTATGTGCTTTGAAAATCGGTTTCAGATCAAATGGAAAGTGTACAAAGAACTTGTTATACTGGTTTAATATACATATAATGGTTATTTTGCCATTAAAATGTAATGGATTAATGTGAAACCTCTAAATTGATCAAATAAAGGTACCAAGCTAGTCTACTTCACTTAGTTTGTCAATTTTACTGTAGGTACTGACTAAATGCAGCATGACTAGCTTAAATATTTAGTTTCAGATAACTTTGCGCATTACCGAGAATTGCGATCAAAATAAAATCGAAATGTACTAAGTCCGGGACGATGTCTCCTCTGCTACGTGGGAGCTGTGAAAGGTAACTAATTATATTTATCAATTTTAATAGAGTTGGATCTGGCAGCCGCTGGCATTCTTCTGGGCTCGTAGGAGCGTTCAAGCCAACGCTGGCCCAAGTTCGCCTGGCGCAGTCTTCGATCCGCCTTCTCCAGGAGTTAGAAGCTTGCGGTCGACCCACGGGATGGAAGCAGTGTGGCTCTCTGCTCCTGGCACGGACAAGGGATCGAATGACAGTGTACAGGAGAATGAAAAGTCAGTCAATGTATGCACTCTCGTTATTATTACCACCTAACGCCCGAAATTATTAATCGATCCTGATCCGTTATCCGCGGTTTTGGATCGATATGTCATGTCCTAATACGTCATTTTAGTACTAGGGCTTGGAATATTACTACTAAAATGTCATATTATGACATAACATATCGATCTAAAACCGCGGGTAACGGATCAGGATCGATTATTCATTTCGGGCATAAATGGCTAACATGATGTTGAGGTAGTTAACATAAGCTTGCTAGATTTAAAAATCTCACATATTTAACATTTTCACTAACAGTCTGCTTTATTTAGTAGTCATAACTTATCACAGATAAAAAAAACTTCAATTTATCAGGATTCAAAACCAATGGCTTGGTTCTGGAGAAATCCTCTGTTATTTTAATTTTAATATTTGAAAGCGGTCCTTCCGGAAAACTAGGTGTTTTTGCGTTACCTCAGCCCCCGCGCGTTGAGCGCGACGTCTTCATTTACGATACGTAACAAAGTACGCGCGCGGTATGACCTTCCATAACCCCGTCCGTCCTGTGTTACTGCGTAAGGTATACTTTTTAATACAGTTAGCATTTCGCCTGTGCAACGACTAGTCTCCTAGGCTTTCTAACTTTATGAAATATCACGATTTCTTTAGATTTGAATTTCGTTCTTTTTCTTAAAATGATTTTTTTTTTAGTACGTTTCCTTCAATTATTCGGTTCAACGATTCGATTCCGTGGACGTCATTTCTGTTATTTTTCGCTAATGAGATAATAATACCAGAAAACTAAAAAAATCTAGTTTAAAGTTGGATGTGTAATGTAATGTAACACTTATTCTGAGTGTGGGTGGCACTATTAGCATTAAATGAGATTACATGTATCGCCACGGGTGTCAGATTTTTACGCGAACACAATGACTCAAAGCAAGTGTTGCAACAAACACCTGGGTGGCCTCTGCAAGATTGCTTACTCCGTCTAGGATTTCTTTTCTGGTTGGTGTGTTCCGGCAGTCACACTTGAGAGGCAACTCCCAATCCAGGGTAGCGTGACGCTAACTTCACCACATTGTCACTTAACAATAGGTGACATGTCGTCAAACGCTACCCACGCAAGAAAAAAGAAACACATAAAATATTTCACGTGCACTTTTCGGGGACCGCAGAGCGGTATTTTCTTATAACTCGCATAAATCTTCTTGCGGCTCTCCGGACTATAACCTTTAGGATCCGCGTTGAGTTCGGGTGCCGTCCACATTGTTCGAGTTAAATATATGTCTCTGGATTGGTATTGGATTCTCGATCACGGTCTCATCCCTAAAGCCTACGACTAAAAACACGCCTCATCGTTTTCCATCCATAACCTTATATAATCGTTAGCTAAAGATGACTCCGAACCGAACCCAACTATGGGGCTGGAGCTAGGGCGTGAATACCGGTATTACGATGAGGATAATTCATTAATAACACTTTTTTATCCTATTAAATATTATATTTAACTATTTAGGCATGTCCCGCGCAGTAGAATTCGTTTCTTGCGGCGGCGTAACCTTATATGTATCTAGCTGTTCCCTGCGGTTTCACCCGCGTGGGCTACAGTTTATCGCGATAAAAAGTATCCTATGTCCTTCCCCGGGGCTCAAATTATCTCTATACCAAATTTCATTTAAATCGGTTCAGTAGTTTAGGCGCGAAAGCGTATGTATTCCGTATACTCCAAAATTATTCCCGCACTTCGGTGCCCCCTCACCGCGTTACCTGCTGTAGGTACCCATTATCCTATTTTAATTCTAAGTTAATTTTTCTTGGACCTGACCTTGACCTTGAAACGCGCAGGTAAAGGTCTTCCTGATCCGATCCCCCCACCTCACCGCGTTTCCCGCTGCGCTGCGGTGCGGCGGTTTTATATTTCTACTACTACTTACATTTTTAAACTCGTAATATCTTTCGAATGGAATGTCCGAATTGAATGATTTAAAAAGTTATATAAAGGCATTGAAGCAGTTTTGAATAAAAAGTAATTTTTTTGATAAGGATTAATACCAAGATACAAATAAAGAGCCTTTTCTAGCGGTGGCATTAAAAATTAAAATTTTAAAACAAAGGATCACTTATTGTGGCATAACTATAATAGTTAGACATATGCTCTCGCGGACTTTTTTGTAGATCTTAATGAGACCTACAAACCCGTAGTACATTGTTTTGGTCTAGTGTCAATAGTTTTTACAGCGCACGCAAAAATAGATTTTCGATTTCACACCTTGGGTTGCAAAATAGCAATTTTCTTACGGATCCCTAATTTTTTTGGAAATAAAATATAGCCTATATATAGCCTTCCTCGATAAATGGGCTATCCAACACCGAAAGAATTTTTCAAATCGGATAAGTAGTTCCTGAGATTAGCGCGTTCAAACAAACAAACTCTGCAGCTTTATAATATTAGTATAGATTAGTATAGATTATGGAGTACAATAGTTAGAATGCCAGAACTAAGAAACAGAGAAGCTTAAACTTACTGAAATGGACTTTTTATTTGCTTTTAAGTGGGTAAGAGTGAATAAAAAAAAAATTAAATAATATAAGCTCTTCACGAGACGAAATCAAGCTTCAATTGATTAGTGCCGTAAAGAATAAGTCAAAAATGTTGGTCGCGAGCTCTCGTACTATTTGGCGGGCAGCTGGGCGAAATTGGCGATCGATGCGGGTCACAGAGCAGAGCGGTCACAGTACAAAATTATACGAGAAAATGAAATAAAAGTTTATTTATGAAAGTTTGCGTCCAATGTCCTCTTAATGCTTCCTTGCTACAGAATTGACTTCTCTCTGCACTTTTGGACATTGCTATAATTCAACACAGCATGATATAGGCACATCAGCCTGCGGGCTGCTCGCCTATTACCAAATAAATAAATAAATAATTTACCGAATTTGATGAAAAATGGCCATATACCTCCGGCGGCACCAGACTCCACAAAATCCATTTGAAACTGAGTATCTAAGGTCAGTCAGTAGTTTTTGAGTGATAAATCAATCACAGAGACAATCGGTTAAAATTAAAAAAAAAACATATTCCGAAAACTAGTAGGAAAGGTTTTTTCTATAATTATCATCTTCCATCTAAAGACATCACCCTCGTTGCAAGTTTAATACGTACATAATTACTACGTATACATAAAATAAATAAATAAATCAATTAACATTTTTTGTGTCCCGTTTGGTAGCCCACAGCAAACCTAAAAAGGAAGCAGTAGTTCAACAAAGCGGTTGTGCTTGCAAGTAATAATTATATAGTTGCGTTTTATTCAGATTTCAATAAATTGTTTGTTGGGCCCGGTCGGTTAATTTCTCGTTTTTCTCATGGTTTCTGTGTAAAATTGACCATCATTCGTGTTTATACACCTTTATTGAATTAATTATTATATGACATGTTACAATACGTTAATGATATGTACGTAATTTAGTCACAAAACACAAAATCTGAAATAATCTAAAAATCAGCCATCGCTATCCCCGCAGAACTGCCTAGTCTGTCTACCTTGCGCTCCTCGCCATGTAAACAGTCAACTTGAGATTCGGCCGTTTCTACCGTGTTGAGCTACTGCTCCCTTATGTCTACTGTGGTGTCATTGCCCGCTCCGCCGCCCCTTCAGACTCTTGGCACGGCGGTGGCTCGTACTTTACCGAAGAAACATGGCGTTACAAGAGTTCACATTCAGATAGTACATAGTAGCTTTATTTATATGATGCACCAAGGGCCATATTTAGAGGTCTGGAGGCCCCCTGCGCCCCTGACTCCTAATTATTTTCCAAATAAAAAACGCATTTTTTTTAGTCGAGTTCTTCTAATAAATATCATATTGTGAAACCAAGTAAATTATTTTAACAAACATATATAAATATAATTAAAAACAAGAATTATGCGAATTTTATTTAGTTTTTCTTTTTCGATTTCTACTGTGGTGGCCCCGGGGCTCTAGCACTTGTTGCCCGCCCCTAAATCCGGCCCTGGTTGTATCAATATAATCCGCCGCCCCGCCCGCACCATAAGCCACATGACAAGGGCATTGAATTTTCACCTTTAGAAAGTAATAAATAATAGGGACCGTAAGGAAACTTTTGCTTTCTATAGATTTTAAATGTAAACGTTACAAGTACTTGGCTAGTAGACGTTCCTAGTCGAGGTTACTCCAGTTCTTTCCGGCAAGCTTTAATTTTTTCGTCGAATGTACGGATCCCTAAAAACTTAAAAAGCTCTAACATGGCATCCAAACAGAAATAGACCCCAAAGAACACACGGGAAATTAATGATATATTCAATTCTAAATTGAAGCTTAAGCATACCAATGATAGAAGATAAAATGACATGACCGGACGGGCTCTAATTCTTTGGCGAAATTTAGCAGACTCCCGCACCATGTCCAGCTTTACCTACCTATATCAAATGCATTCCTATATGCAACTGTGGAGATCAATAAGTAATTAGGCGGGGCCGTATAACGCATGCGCAAAATCTTACACCAGGTAGGGAATTTTACAACTGCACAAAAAATGCTGCAGTCAACTGCAGTGGCTCGTCTCCCGGGCACAAAGTAAGACCTATGCTCTCGCGCGCGTAACGTTCATTTAAATTAATGCAACCATCACTTGCTGCCTGCTTTGGTGTCTTACAAGCTGAACTGAGATGACTTTTTATGTGAGTATTAATTTAAATGTGAATCCAATTATAGATGCTGGAGAACACGTCGACATACAAGGGCGACGCCCGCTAATGGGCCAGGGGGGGGAGCGTGATGGAAAATATGATTAATACCTAAAATAAATAGAAAAGCCAAGGATTAATCGTTTATTGCAAGATTTTTTAATTATAGGGATTATTAATATCAATTTTACGATTTTTCATCGTGTTCAATATTTGACTTGCATATTTATAGGTGTGCGTTACTGATCGCATCATGCGGGACTCATTAATCGGGCAATAAAAAATACGTCCTTTCATAAAAATTTTAGAGCTTCGGGTTTCTCAGGGGAAAAGGGGAACTGTCCCCCCCTCCCTCACTCCGCTCTCCTGGTGACGCCCTCGTGATATTTTAACATGTCGCTCTAAAGCTAACTGTGGAAATCCGGTGCGTGACCTAGGATTTTAACCAGCTTCTTCCTCTGAGAGAGTTCAGCATGCACCACGTGAGACCACGTCGCGATTTCATTCTATCGCTCGCGGTCGCTGGTGCACGATCTGAGCTGTGATTAAATTTGATAAGTAAGTACCTGCTTTGGTGTGCGTGTTAAACGTTCGTTATAAAACAAAAATAACTAAAAGATTTCCTCTCTATCAAAAGCTACCCTGTAAAAAGTAAAAAGAAACTATGCTCGTGTCGCCCTCCATTTTGAATTTCGTGGGTGCCATCGATGGGTCGATCGATGCTATCCCGCCGCGCCCGTGTGGGCGCGGCCTCCTCCCGGCTGCATATCCGGATTGGAGCATGCGCTCTTGTAATCTCTTTGTACCAGGTTCCCAAACTCTTTGTCAGTTCCGCAGTCGGTGCCGCGCCGCTATCCGAAATGCATCCCTGCAATCGCGCTCCCTTGAGCAACTTTATGTGTTGCATGTTGCAAGACACCAGTCTAAAGCAAATTAGTGTATAGGTAGTATACGAATAGATTATCGAAAATGAGGTGAAACATTTTGCAGGTAAGTCAGAAAGTGTCAATTTAAAAGATTCTAAAAGATTTTTTCTAAAGATTTTTAAGCGTAGTTCGCAAATTTTAAAAAAGTTTTGCCGAATTCTTAAACTCGTTCTTTGAAAACAGCGGAGTGCGTGTGCGCTACTAAAACTAAAACAACTAAAATTGAATCTTCTCGGATATTCGATTTGTGATAAAGCTTGGTTTTTCACCGTTCGGTAAAAACTATCTTTATAAATGACCAAAAAAAAAAAGTTGTCATGCGGCGCGTATATAATATTTATTATTTCTTAACAAAACCGTCATGGAAGCTATAAATAATGCCGTAGATATCAATTTAACGAAATTGAAAATTCATTTATTTTTGCAATAAATGGGGGCTGACGTGAGATCTATTAGTACTTGTTTTATCATCTGCCATTTTAGGGCACGTTGCGGCAGCAAATTGGGCGGTGAGTCTGGGAGCCGGGGGAAGAGGAGGGGGGGGGGGGCGAGGGGGGAAGCTTCTAGACTCTTAGTGAGAATAAATCGATAGTATGCCAGGGTGTGGCAGCTATTGACCTCTGCACAGCCCCTAGGAGAGAGCGAGAGAGATCATCCTGATGCATTGCGCAGACTTCCGGTCTTATTCGCTAGTGAAGCTACAGCGTTCGCACGCCATATTGCACTACTTCGGCAACCAATTTCCTGTTTCACAGGATCAATTTACACGGTCCTTCTAGAACATTAGGAATCGTAGCGCCGTACTTGTTCCTGTTCTCTAGCAAGTGTTAACAATGATATCGCGCGCCTCCATTGTAAGATTTGTGGCGAACTAAATTTTATATTTTAAACTTTCGATATTCCATGTGTTCATAAAATTTATATTTTAATGTGAAGTGAAATAAAACTTAAGAACTAGTCCATTGCAACTACATGTTACTGTAATTCTTCTTGGTGGTTTTAACAGATCTTGGGACATACCATGCGAGCTGGTGACGCCGAAAAAATGTCAAGAACTGTGGCCCATGTTGAATATAGAAGATATATATGGCGGACTCTGGATCCCGGGTGACGGAGTGGGCGATCCACACCTGTTCTGCATGTCGCTGATGAGGGAAGCCGTGAACAATGGTAAGTTCTTTTTCAGTTGTGCTATTTTGAAGCGAAGCGAAGAGCTACCTGAGATCGCGGCTGGCGGTGGCGAGTTGTAACCAATAGGTTCTACAATTTTCCCTAATTGTCGTCATATAGGTATCTCGTGACCATTGATGTAACCAGGGGGAGATGAGGTGTCTCGCTCCGACTGGGGTTGGCATCCCTCCGGCCGCAATGATGGCGTACGACGAATATTGCCGTCTCGGTCGCACTTCATCCTTTGTTTCGTCTCTCTATCGATTACATTGCTTCAGATTGAAGTGAAGCTGCGAGCAGTTGTAACATGGCTAATGTACTATGTGAGAAGGTACCTTGTCTTTTCCTTTGTGTTTATAAAGTTTTATCTTTGCTTATGAACTTTGCTTTAGTAATTAGGAAAAAAATTAACAGAGGACCAAGTTTACAACTGTTCGCCGAAGTTTGAACTTTTTTTTCTGCTAGGCGTGGGGGTGATGGAAGACTGTTCCGTCACGGCGGTGCTGTCCAAAGACGATCGGGTGTGTGGCGTAGAGACAACGCGTGGAGCCATAAAATGCGACTATTTTGTCAACTGCGCCGGCTTTTGGGCGAGGCAAGTAAGTACTTCTATCGTTCATCCGTCGCCTCTTTCCGTTATTTTTTATTGCTTGTTTTTTATACATTAATTTTATTTCTCTTATAAAATGTATGTTTTACTTCTCTCAATCTTAGGTGGGTCAACTGGCTCGTCCTCAAGTTAAGGTCCCGTTGTTGCCCTGTGAGCATTACTACCTACACACTAAACCCATAGAAGGACTGAACCCTATGACACCAGGTATGTATCGCATTTAAAACCTAAGCTTAATTTCCCCTGTAGGTGATTTATAAACGTTTCAGTCCGGATGAGATATCCAAAGGGGCTAATTTCAGAAACATAATGACAACAATGTATTCTCTTGTTTTAGAAAACAAAAGTTAGTAAAAATAAGTTTAAATTAAAAAAAAAATTGTTTGAGGGTTATTTCCAACATATTTGTATTATAGTATAGAATGAAAAGGCTTCAACATAATAACATGACCTTCAAACGAATTGCGAGGGTGGCACCCTTACGTCTGGCTGTTATTACAGTGCTGCGAGACCCCGATGGATACATTTACTTGCGAGAGCGAGATGGCTGTTTATTGGCAGGAGGGTTCGAGCCGGTCGCTAAGCCCGTTTATGAGGAGGAAAGTGAGTTACTATTGAATAAATCTTTTCATCGTTACAACCCTTTAGCTCTGCAAATTATTTCGGTGTGATTATTCAGAGGGTGCGTGCTCCGGGTAGCGTTGTGTGAGCGCTCGCAGCCGAAGTTTTAGAGCTCAGTTCGGGTCCACGCGCGACTGGCATACGACGTGACACTATGCTATACTATAAGTATCATCATATTGTAACAGTCGCACGGCGCCAATGCGAACCACATCAAGTGTCCTCGCCGTTTTTTACGTTTAGGCATTGCAGTTTCCAAAGCTTACTATAAAATTTCTCGAGATTCGCACCGGATGTAAACTCGTACCGTTTGTCGCGCAGTCGAGACCGGGGCGCAACGATGCGTGGCTGAGGACTGGGATCACTTCCACGTTTTACTACAGCAGCTGCTGAAACGCGTACCCAGCCTGAACCAAGCGGTGCTGCATAAACTCTGCAACGGGCTCGAGGCATTCTCGCCTGACTGCAAATGGATCGTGGGCGAAGCACCCGAGGTAACACTGAGCTACCGTCAGCTGCATCAGCCATTATTGCCAGCGAGATCTTTAGTTATTAAATGTGCCCTCGTATTCTAACGTGCTCTAATTTTTTTTAGTACACGGACAAAGGATCACTCTGAGATATTGAACTCGGTAGTAAGACGTCATCTTTTTTTGATGTTTTTCATACGGGAATTAATTATTTTTTTATTCGTTACCGCGTGGAATGTAAACTAACTTTGAGAAAATTATCAACGCGTTTAAAGTCTATTGGACCCTGCATCGTTGGCGTGATTTTTCTCTCCAATTATTTCAACTAAAGTTCGCGTGTTGATTAGTTTTTATAATGGTTTCACTTTCAACCAAATTTCACGTCATTTCGACTTCAACGTTTTGTTAATTTATGCGCGCATACGTCACCACAGTAAGAATGTATACTTACCGGATGATTGAAACAAGGGGCAGACGTATTGAAATAAAGAAGATTGAAGAAATGAAGAGCGTAAAAGACATTGAAAAAGGAACATGCAACAACAGTCACGGTGCGTACAAATGTGCTGAATTTAGCGATTTCCTTAGGCTAAATTCGGTCCTTTGTACGGTCGTGGCGGTTCAATTCAACGTAAAGACACCGGCGAGTGCGGCGACTGATAGAAGAAAATAATTACTTCAGTATTAAATGCTACAACTTTGTTTAGTAATTTTATTTTTAATATTTCTGTACTGTGGTGTTTTAATAAAGATTTAACTTATTTATCTACCCCTTTTTTCGGTTAGGAAGAATATAAGACCGTTATGCAAGTCACTATTTATTCACTTCCCTCTATCCTACACGTCAACTGCTATGCACTCAGTCACGTTTCCCCCGCGCGTATTGGCAGACCCCAACAGCAAATAGGCAGCAGCTCATAATTAATGTTTTATTAATAAAATCTAATTACCAATAAGACTCTTATAGGTAGATTTACAAAATATTAATAAACAAGTCTGGTACTAAAATAGTCGTATGAAACATTTATTTTTGAATAAAGAACTTAAGTATGTATTGTTTCTTTTTATTATTGAAATACTCGAGATGCCACTTAGATTTTTTAACATTTTCGATATTTTTTCACTAATATAAAAAAAAAAGAAAAAAGTACCTACCTTCTTTAGCCTAGCGAAATCGACTTATATATAGCATCGAAGATTTGTCGTTTGGTCATTCTGTATTTAAATGTAAGAAGATTAGTTACACAAACGCGCACTGCAGATGTTCAACTACCACGTGGCAGCGGGCATGAAGACGGTCGGCATATCAGCGGCAGGAGGCGTCGCCGAGGCCACGGCTGACGAGATCGTGGACGGGTACTCCAAGTACGATATGTACGAGCTCGGCATTAACCGCTTCCTGGGGCTTCACAACAACAAGAGATTCCTCAGGGACCGCGTCAAGGAAGTACCAGGTAGGTCCTCGTACACGGGTAAAAATGAGAACGTTCTTGTCAAAGCGATCTTTTATACAATGCTGGCCTTCGGGTAGAGCGAGAGGTAGCTCTAGGCGACAAAATCCGAAAGAAAGTAACGTAAGAAATGTTTATTTTGCGACGTTAATGTTGCGCGTGTTTTACCATCTAGATTCTAGAGTCCAGCAGGAAGGATACGGTTCGGACACAGGTACAATTTCCATATTTATATAAATGAATTAGCAGCACGAGTTTGTAAATTTTTTTATGATTCTTTTACTACTATTACTTCAAGGTACATCATAAATTTATAATTTAACCATAGTGTAATTTTATGTAGTAGGTTAGGGTGCGACGGCCCAAGGGCCACTCCTAAGCCGCTAACATGGCACATCAGATTTTCGTCTCATATGGCTAATAAAATTAGCATATCATGTTGTCCTTCAAACGGAATTTATGACTGAATTACTTTTATCAAGGTGTCCACTACGGCCTCCCGTATCCATTTCCCGAATTTGAGACTGGTCGGAATCTGCGCCTCTCGCCCATCTACCCCACGCTACGAGACAACGGCGCCGTGTTCGGCCAGGTTATGGGCTACGAGAGGCCCACCTGGTTCGAGACTGTAGGTAAGAGTTGCCACGAGGCATTTTGTAACCTTACACCCCACTTTTTTAAACAAAACCTTCTGCTCATGCTGTCGGTCTTAGGTCATTAATGTTGAACTGAACTGCAATTCCTTCTGCCTATACTGTAACCCCGTAGAAGCGTGGTGAACGACGTTAAGACTCACAATCGTTTCTAGATGAAAGTCAAATGCCACTGGAAAAGCCGCGCCAATTTAAGATAGCCTCGACCAAAAGCTTCGGTAAACCGCACTGGTTCGACATAGTCCAAAGGGAATATTGGACATGCCGAGAACAGGTCGGACTCGCAGACTACTCATCGTTCACCAAGATTGATATGCAGGTACAATACTATATGGATTGTAATTTAGGGTGTTTTTTCGTAGCTTGTCGAGACTTTGACATAATTAAGTTGAAAAGCGACTGAATTTGCTTGCTATTTTTTTCCAAATGGTGTGGAAACAAATTAATAGTTGATATCTCCAGTCCCAAGATAGAGAGGTGGTGGACCTGCTACAATACCTGTGCTCGAACGACGTGGATGTTCCTGTGGGTAGCATCATCCACACCGGCATGCAGAATGAACGGGGAGGGTACGAAAATGATTGCAGCCTGGCCAGGATCTCGGAGAACCAGTAGGTGCAACAAATAACGTTCTGGGTGACGGCAATAGTTATTATAAGTAGGAATTTTCTAGAACCAGTCTCACTGTCTCTATGCTTCAGGGTATATCAGACCAGGAGTTATACAATATACTAACTGTAGCACATGACTACTTGATACCACTAGGTCTCTGGAATTAAGTAGTATGTTCACCATGGATGATTTATTTATTTAACCACGGACTTATCGAAAACCAGCTTATGAAACGCTAATTTTCTTAGAACTTGTATGTTTAAACAGCCTTTTCTAATCACGTACTATAGAATAGGCTCGCTAATACTCGCAGTGGACCATAGGAACACCTGTATTGCCATTCTTCTTTTGAGCCTCAAGAGCCTGTAACTTCTGCCGTTGTTCCAGCTACATGATGATAGCGCCAACGATCCAGCAGACTCGGTGCAAGGCGTGGCTGAAACGTCATCTCCCACGTAACGGCTCTGTCACCCTATCTGACGTCACTTCCATGTACACGGCCATTTGCATCATGGGACCGTTTACCAGGTATATTCTGTTTAACTGTACGCTTGCCAGCGATCGCTTTTTCCTTTAAAATTTGGTGAAATGAAAATGCACGTAATGTATAACCAAAAACAAATTATTACCAGGAGCCTTCTCTCCGAGCTAACGGATACAGACCTGGCGCCTAGCAACTTCCCATTCTTTACGTTCAAGGAAATAGACGTGGGTCTAGCCAACGGCGTTCGTGCTATGAATCTCACGCATACTGGAGAGTTAGGATACGTGCTTTATATCCCTAACGAGGTAAGCTGACATCACACTCACAGACAATGTGGTCAAAGTTTGCGACCGCCAAGCTATGCCTGTATTTAGAACTGGTTCTCGACTAGGTATTTCATCTGTATGTCTGTCCTAGTTCGCTCTCCATGTGTACAATCGACTGATGACGGAGGGGAAAAAGTACGGCATCGCTCATGTGGGGTACTACGCGTCGCGGGCGCTGCGAGTGGAGAAGTTCTTCGCGTTCTGGGGCCAAGACATCGACACTGTCACAACGCCACTTGAGTGCGGCCGCACGTGGCGCGTCAAGTTTCAAGTAAGCATTGTATATCGGTATCCGTGAACTCACCAGATTCTCGCAGAACTCGCTACTACTTTCTCTTTCTCTTCGACAGAAGGACATCCCGTTCATCGGTCGTGAGGCGCTGATGCGGCAGCGTGAGGAAGGCATCCGCCGCCAGTACGTGCAGCTTCTTCTCACGGACCACGACCACGAGCTGGATCTCTGGTCGTGGGGTGGCGAGCCCATTTACCGCAACGGTAACTATTGCGGGCAGACCACCACCACGAGCTACGGGTTCACCTTCAAAAAACAGGTGAGAGAGCTAGACTCTTGGGTACCTTAGCGCTGCGAGCTGAATCACTGCTGCTCCGATCAGACCGCAACTACAAGCTACTGCTTCACTTTGCCTGTAAAGAAATAAGCAACCCACCCCTCTTTTCATTATGTGATTCATACAGACATCATAATTAATAAGTTTGTCACTTTCTGCGCTATTTTTGTTGAGGGAAACTGACAAACGTCTCTTGTTTAGGTGTGCCTCGGCTTCGTGGAGAACTTGGATGAGAATGGAGTCCTTCAGAAGATCACCAACGAGTATGTTCTGAGTGGGCACTACGAGATTGACATAGCTGGCATTAGGTATGGAAATAGTATTTTCTGCATGACCTACTGTAACCTTTTATAGCGATGATGGCTCAGTGGTAGTGACGTCGGCTTGCGATCCGTAGGACGTGGGTTCGAATCCTACAATGAGCTTGAGCTTTCGGTGAAGGAAAACATCGTGATGAAACCATAGCTTGGTGGTAGGGTATTTCCTAGTACTCGCCTGGCTAGCTACCACCCTCTTGTTAAGAATCTGTCGCCAAGCACCTATCGGTGTGTTCCGGCAGCCTCACTTGAGAGCCAGTTCCCAGTCCAGGTGTAGCGTGGCGCCACCTTCGACCACATCGTCACTTAACATCAGGTGACTTGTGGTCAAACGCTACCCTGTAAATAGTAAAAAAAAAAAAAAAAAAAAAAAAAAAAAAACCTAATCAGTCCATTATGAAACAAAGCACCAAAAATCACTGACTTTTAAAGTAAATGTCCACCTGTGTTGCGAACTTCATACAGGGATTTCTGAAACGGTATAAAGTTATTTTCTTTTACAGGTACGCGGCTAAAGTGAATCTTCACTCTCCAAACCTGCCTACCAAGTATCCAGACAAGGAACGTGACGTCTATCAGGCGACAAGGAAGCTTCATGACCCACAGCAATACCTAGGCCGTCATTATCAACCTTAAATTATAGTGGTAGGATGTATTACAATTTACCCTTAACTTGAGATTTTCCTTCATATGAATATTAATGTTTTAATAATATCATGTAGTTCATGAATAAAAGTACCTATTATAAGAAGTCTTTTTCGCTTAATCTTGGCTAACGCCAATTAAATTTTGTGGTGTAAATTTGTTAAATTTCTTCGTCCTTTTGAATGTATAGTCTGAATGAAAGACTGAAACTCATGCTTTTCTCGCTAACCCTTTTGGTACCAATACTAATAAGCAATATGAATGTGAGTTTACTGTAGGACTTAAGTGCATTATACAAGTATTAGGAACTATTAGAAACCTTGCCATTGTTAATTGTATTTACTACGCACAATGTACAAAGCTTGTCTACTATTTCAATAAATTTATTTAACACTTATGTTATTAGTTTTTCTTTCTCTGCCCTCAAATATTCCAATTAGTATTAAATGCCCTTCCAACCAAAGAGAAAACAATCTCACTGATTAGATGGCAAAGCTTAAATGCTCCAAACAGTTAAGTCGTGGGGATAGCTCATAGCAACTAAACTGTTCAATCTGGTACAGTTGAGCCGTGAGGACAACTAAGCTGCATGCTCAACTTTGAATAGTTGAGAAGTAGGTAATGATTTGCCCATTTGAATTGTTTTTTTTCCTTGCGGTTCAACTAAATTGCTCAACTTGGAATAGTTGAGTAGTGGGTAATGATTTGCTTTGCTCCCCACAGCTCAACTAAACTTCTCAACTCTGAACAGTTGAGCCGTGGGAATTCTCTAAACTGCATGCTCAACTTTGAATAGTAAAGAAGTGGGTAATGATTTGCTTTTTCTCACGGTTCAACTAAATTGCTCAACTTGGAACAGTTGAGCCATAGAGACAACTAAACTGCATGGTCAACTTTTAACTAGTTGAGTAATGGGTTATGATTTGCTTATAGTCATGGTTCAATTAAATCGCTCAACTCAAGCCGTAGGGACTACGGTTCAACAAAAATGCATAACTGGAGCACTAGCCACCATCATCTGTTGACCAACTGTCAGTCAGAGAGATCTGTCAGTTTATTAACATAGTTCGGGTTCCATCTTGATGACAGGAGAGAACAAGCTGCATCTTCTGAATTTCTTCTGAATGCTAACCAAGATACTAAGTTAATTATACACTACTATTTCAAGTGTACGCAGTCAAGGAAATAGACAGGGGCAGATATAGCTTGGAACTACAAAATTTCGCCATCTCGTACTGTTTGTGTTCAATACCTACCAAGCCAATAGAATGATCAGAGGTCATTTCTAGTACAGTCATGAAAGGGTCTGCCCCCTTTAAGTAACAAAATATAATTGATCAATATTGGTGGATAAGCATATTATTATGGAATGCCTTCCCAAGGCTATTCTGGAGAAAGAAGGGTAAAACCCGGCCTATTCTGGTCATTGCATTGTCATGGATGATGGGTATAAAATAACTTTTGAGATTACATAATTTTTTTATTAACATTTTTTAATTCCATCACCGAGTTGTACACTACATACAACACATTAAACAACATACAATATTATTCTTTATAGGAGCCGTTTAACAAAAGCTGGCACAAACAACACATTCAGATATCAGTCTTTAAATGAGCGTATGTGCATGCACTGCATATTATTATGAAGTCTCTTTCTCTTGTACTCGGTCATAGATATGAGCATGACAGAGATAGTTATTGTATTTGTTTTCTTTCTTACTACTGGAAATAAAAAATAATGTAATTGTGTGAGTGAGTACTCTGAATGTGCCAGTTTTAGTTAACTGGCCTATAACACATGAATATTCAAAACCATTGCTTTAGTCCGAAATATTCCTTGGTCCCTAATTGAACACGAATTTGTTTAAAGGCTTACGGCTGGTTTCAATAACTGATCTATCCACGGTTTGACATTACTTCTATGGAGGTTATGTCAAATTTCCATCTCCAGTAGGGAAAACTGTGGATAGATCGGTTATTGACACATGTGTTATTGACAAATGTGACATTAATCAAGTCAATATCTACTTTATTTAGGGTCAAAATTAAGCTATACTTGTGATCTATACTTTGTACACTGCTTCCAGTAGACATTATTAAATAACTACAAATTAAAATGGAATATCTCTTAGGCAAAGATTTTCACACTTTACTGAAAAAGTACTGAATTGACAAATTCTTGCTTCTGTGACTGATTGTCACAATTCTTCTTCCTGCTAATTTCACAAACCATTAGGTTTTGACAGAAATTTGAGAGTATTAATGGCGTTAGCTGCAGCTACACTTGAAAACTAGCTATACTATTCTAGCATTGTGTGCTGACAATTATGTACTACAGCATCCTATAAGATTAGAGTTCAGACCCATATGGATGGTGTCAATTTTGTTTCTCATTTGCATTCTTTAACACTTACTAAATATAATGCTGCCCTTTTTAATGTTACATTATAATGGTCAGAATCATCATATTAGTAAACTTGTGTTGAGTGTTAATATGTCAGTTCATTTGAAAACTTTTTTTATTTAAATGATTAATGAACTTTTGCCTATGTTGATCACAGTTCTTTTAATACCTTACAATAATACCTACACCAACTAAATTAATGCGCAGTATCCCCTTATCTCTCAGTTAAAGGGTAAAAAATTGTTTTAAGCTAGGCTTAATGCTTTTCGAAATGAGTTACAAATTTACGAGACAATCCTAAATTAAATTGCAATACCTCTAAAGTAATCATAGCGATTCCTCCTCTTATCCTGCAACTGTCCAATTTTAGAAGCGGTGTCACTATCACGACATTCACCACAAAACATGCTTGATATTATATGAAATGGGCTGCGATAAAATGTGTTTGGATTTTTTAAAGTTTTGTTTTTCTTGTGACAGTGTATATGTAAAACTACTTCTAAGAACATGAGTATAGAACATAATAATGATGGGCAGAACATAAGAGTGGGCAGCAAAAGCATGCGGTGACTGATAGGATTGGATCCTGCAATTATATTGGCTTTTAGAGATTGGAACTTCTTCGTTTTACTGAAGTATCCAAGTCGCGGAAACCTGTGAGCGGACTGTGAACGTGTTTCAGAATGGACCAACGGTTCTGAAGAGGTCCTTTCAAAGAGTTCAGGAGGTGAACTATTTTCTATCGACGGCTCGCCAGTTTCATCATTAACTTCGTATGTAACCACTTCCCCAGTCTCGTCATCGCAGCTAAATCGTAGTATACGCGCCATGACTGTAAAGGCTGGAATAATAATTACATAAACTATTAATTTACTAGACATAAAAAAAGCTTAGAGTATCTTGATTATTGATTAGTAACTTCATGATGCAACTTACGGATGTGTTGTTTTTATGTTTATTGTCAAGTGGTCAATTGAGTCATTCCCGCGATGTTTACGACGTCTAAGTTACGATTCAATGTACAATCTATCGTAACACGCCTACACTTATTTTGTTCTTAGTTTTAGTACGTACACTAACATTCATACAGTATTATCTTACATTAACAAATCTACAAAATATATTTGCACTTTTTGTACAAAATTATGAAAGACTCAAGCAAGAAACGAGAATGAGTTTTTTTTTAATTTTTATTATTACGGCGTTACACAAATACTGACACTTTATGTGTAAATTAGTTGCGCCCCGCGGTTTCACCCGCATCTTCTCGTTATCTCGCAGGAATCTTTTTCCAGGATAAAAAGTATCCTAATTCCTATGTGTTAATACAGGGTATTAGCTACCTCCATACCAAAAATCATCAAAAAAAAAAATATTTAAACAATACATCTAAACTTTATTCTATTCTCTGATTTTTTTTTGTTTGTTATGGCGTCACACGGTTAGTGTATTTGCCAGTGTCACGTATAAAATATTTCAAAGAGTTGAATCAAGTTTAAATGATGATGATGATGATGATGATGGGATGATGGGATGAGGATAGTGTTTAAGTAAAGTAGTGGAGCTTTACTTAAACTTTACATGGACTTTTTTGGAGCAACTAGAAAAGTCACTTTCACAACTTTATTTCAATTTCCCACACTCTTACACATTAAGAACACATAATGGTTAATAATCCACGAATATTACACATTATCACTCGAAGAAACACAAGTTTTGGAAATATAA
Source organism: Opisthograptis luteolata (assembly GCA_931315375.2). NCBI lineage: Eukaryota > Metazoa > Arthropoda > Insecta > Lepidoptera > Geometridae > Opisthograptis > Opisthograptis luteolata. Next base: position 12,270,209 of record OV928033.1, read on the forward strand.
ATGAAATCTTTATGTTGACAGTTCAATTGCCGCCAAAAAGTCCAAACTCTCTGAGTTTGAAATACTTTATACGTATCACTGGCAAATACACTAATAGTGTGACGCATAAACAAAAAAAAAACAAAATTATCAAACTCAAGGAGTATCATGAGTATAAAATATAATAATAATGATGATGAGATGATGGGATGGGACCCAGCTACATTCCACTGCCAGGCCATTAACAACTTTTTTTCGATTTTCAACCTAACCTAATTCGACTCATAATGAATAATAATCTGCCAATACCACCACTCACTCACTCATTAACATCAAAAGAAACACAAATTTAAGAAATAAAAATAATAATAAAATTTTCATGTTGACAGTTTTATAAAAACATAAATTTTAGAAATTTTTTTTTTTTTTTTTTTTTGTTTTGTTATGGCGTCACACGATTAGTGTATTTGCCAGTGTCAAGTATAAAAGATTTCAAACTCACAGAGTTGAATCAAGTTTAAATGATGATGGTGATGATGATGATGAGATGATGGGATGAGGATAGTGTTTAAGTAAAGTAGTGGTGCTTTACTTAAACTTTACACGAACTTTTTTGGAGCAACTTGAAAAGTCACTTTCACAACTTTATTTCAATTTTCCACACTCGTACACATTAACGAACACATAATGGTTAATAATCCACCAATATTACACATTATCACTCGAAGAAACACAAGTTTTGGAAATAAAAATAAAATTTTCACGTTGACAATTCGATTGCCGCCAAAAAAGTCCTGTGTGATGTTAGTTTTTTTTTTTTTGTTTTGTTATGGCGTCACACGATTAGTGTATTTGCCAGTGTCAAGTATAAAATTCTCAGAGAGAGAGATTTCAAACTCAGAGAGTTGAATCAAGTTTAAATGATGATGGTGATGATGACGATGAGTTGATGGGATGAGGATAGTGTTTAAGTAAAGTAGTGGAGCTTTACTTAAACTTTACACGGACTTTTTTGGAGCAACTAGAAAAGTCACTTGCACATGTTGACAGTTCTATTGCCGCGAAGAGATGTAGATTATAAAGTCATAGAATTAGAAATAGTCCATATACCACTAGCCACTACCTATGAGTAGATTATCAACACACAAAGAGCTAAACTTAGAGGAATATATACTAAACACAGCCAATAACTAAACTTGTATATTTGGATAGCAGTCCGAGATCGACTAAATAAAGATCGATTTAGATCGATTTTTTGTGTCAAGAAAATCGTTCTTCTCTAATCGATCTGAAACTAATGTCATTAGTTGCGCAATGTATCGAATATCGATGACGTGCAGTAAATCGATCTCATAATTTCACAAGGATTTTATTCTTTACGATAATATTAAAAAATATATAAAAATATATTATTATGTGAAAAGTGAACGTTTTTTTGTTTTGCTATGGCTTCGCACGTTTAGTGTATTTGCAAAGAATTACAAGACATGTGTCTATGTTTTCAGTAGGTACGAGAAGAGCGAGTTTCAAATATATACAACAGACATAAAATTACACACTGACATATCATTATTGTCAGAATCCAGATAAAAAATACATAGGCTGACTGTCATAACGGGTCATAAATTCCGAAATACACAGTTACACAGCATACATATTAATACGACTACGGTCTACCTTATTATCATAATAGTACAATTATTTTTGACCGCTTTGACGATCAGGCAGGCAGGATTTATTATTAGAAAAAAATATCTGAAAATCGGATACACTGTCATGCACTTTGTGCTACGGATCGATAGAGCTGCAAGCGTTAGATGCGCGCGTCTACTCTTGCGGGTGATTGATTTATCTCACACACATCATACTTCACTTGGGTGGCGGACGCAGAGCAGAGCCTTTTGCAGCTCAAAAATTTCTGGTAAGTGTTTCTCCAGTTTTTAATTTTGGGTGCTTTTAGTTGATTCATTTACATTTATGACAGCTTTGTTACCGATGTAATGTTTTGTTTTTCTTATATTTTCAAATTTAATACATAACATCGTAAGGACACCTGTTTCATCCATTTCATTTCATGACGTTTCCTGTTTTTGTAATATTGTGGTGGAATATATAATTATGTTCTTATTTTTTTAATTATATCAACCGTAAGAACCTAGACTTTTGAGCCTTACCGCGGAGCACCTAAATCGAATAATTAAACTAATAAGGTAGATGAATCTTAAATCTGATTATGCTACAAACTGAACCCAAAAAGCTATATACTCGTATATGTCAGCAATTATTTTCATGGTTTTTGTAAACGTTTCGGGAATTGCTGTTGTGTTTGCAGAGTACCCCTGAAATACAAAAAAAAAAGGGTAGGAAATCTGTCGGCAAGATGGCGTCTCCACTCCTTTTTCGCCGAGCGTGATTGGAAGCGAATTATTATCGATCGACTGAGGAATTTTTAATGCGCATGTACACAATTAAAGTTGGGAGTGTCTTGCCTCGCCAGTTGCCAATGTTGCCATACCACTGAAAGTTTAAATTTTATTCAATCGAAATAACCATCATGAGGTACACAATGCAGTGTTTATTTCAATCATGTATTTCGATTCGTTTTGGTAACGTCCGTAAATGTACGAATTTGAATTTAATTCGGATGTAGTGCATAATTTGCTTTATAGATATACCTATATAATTATTTGACTTTAGTTATTTTGACCTTGCGTTAGCCATCATTAGAATAGGCCTTAGCGGTTCTGATTTCGAGCCTAAACAAAAATAAGTCTTACATATTTTTCTATTGCTGCAGGTAATACAAACCTGAATAGGTTCATTTATAATATGCTGAGCCACAAAATGGTACCAAAATATATGAAGGACTTGGAACTAAAGAGCGACACTGGGAGCTACCGTCGCGACGAGAATAAATGCATAGCAAGCGGACAGAAGGCACTGATGAACTATCACCGGGTCCTGGAAAATACTGCGCAACCTCCTCGTAATAAAAGTGGATATTCATCCGTTTTGGTGAATTTGATGAAAAGGAACCAACATGTTCCGGAGGCGAAGGAGATACGCGAAGTAGCTGAACAACTGCCGGATAAAGCCACGGTGGCCGCTAGGGCTAAGACTAGGAAGATGGAAACATCTCTCTAGATCTACAAATTTATGCCCAAGATGTACGCTCGGTAAGTAAACTACGTTTTGTTGCATAAAAATATAAATGGTGTGACTTTCTTTAACCGCACTGCTTGTGGAAGCGTATCGCTTACCATAAAATCAAGCGTTTTGCTCGTCTCATCAAACGGTCACATAAAATAAATAAAAAATGCACCCTTTTAATTAATTCACTTTTTAAATTATTTAGATGAATGTTACCGATGCTAATGAATGTTTTTTTTTTATATTAAGAGTTTAATAAAAAGGTACTTTTATGCGATGCCATAACCAACATATATTAACCAAAAAGTACCTAATTTTGACAGTATTTGTTTTGGATAGGTACTTAAATTTATTCTATCTACTTAAAACTTAAAATTATCAGAGAGATTGATTATTTAGTCACAACAGATTGTTGTATCGGTTAAACATATTGTTTTTTTTTTCAGGTGGCCGCTCACATATAAATTTGATCGAAAACATCTGAAACCTATCAAATAAAACCAACATCTGAAGAGATTACGCCACGAGCTGTAATTGGTAGATTTTTTAAAGTATTATTTGGCCTTAGCGAGGCGTAGTATAATTGAGCAGGGTTAGGTGTGTTGGGTTCAATTACTACGCTTCGGAGAAGGCTAACTTTTATTTGCTGAACATAGTGGGACAAATATGTATTTACAAAAAAAAGTAGGTATTTGTTCTGTGTACGGTTTTCTGACTCCATAGATGCAGGGAATCCTAATTGTTTGGGGTCAGAATATTTTAAGTACGTATCTAATCATTGCGCGTTATTACCTACCTAGGTAGCTAGTGTAACTACGTCTACACGTATTAAAGGTGTGTATTCATCTTTTTTAATAACGCTCGATGATTGCGTACGTATAAATATTTTTAGTTTGTATTTTATTTGTTTAACCCAAGCTCGTCAATACGGCAGATTAGTAGTAAGAAATCAGTATTGTGTCAGTTGGTATAAATGTACTGATTGCATGCGCTGATTACTTTACTATATTTTATTTTGTAATTTGATCACATTATAATGATGGTGGTAGTGTCCTTGTGCTTGTTTGACTAGCTAGGTACCTTCCACCCTTAAGTGGATGATCTGTTGTCAAACATTTAGCAATAGGTGTCTTTGGCAGGTTCACTTAAGAATTATTCTGTGGGTTAGTTACTATCATCGTCGACACACAAATCGTCACTTATTCATCACTTATTTGGGATAGTGGTCAAGCAACCCTATACGCTCGTTTGACGATTGTCTCATATAAAGTGATATATTTTTTATGCTTCTCTAGGCATAAAAAATATTATAATATGTATAATATAATATTATATTATTGTTTTGTGTTTTTAATTAATTAATGTAATTGGTCTTTACAGTTTTAATTAAATAAATAAATAAATAATAATATAATATATGGTATAATATTATGCATTCAAATCAACATAGTACTAGTAGTAATTAATGTATATTTATATCTTTTGGTAACCTAAAAATAATTTATTTGTGTTATGATAAGTATAGCCACAATAGATATAATAATGATAATATGTATATAATTATTTAATTGTGCTTATGATATGTATTACTTCGTTAATAAAGGAAACAAAACACTGGTTATGGTTTGATTACTTAGGGTTACAACACTGTTTATATTAACACGATTTAGATAGTTGGTGTTAAAACTGTAATGGTGTAGTCTAATGTTTCTTAAGTATAACTAATTAATGATAGATAATATAAGGATATAATTATACGGCTTTAGCATATGCTAAAGACACACAAAATACATAATAATATTTATAGCAAAGAAAAAAATGAAAAATACCTTCTGCAAAAGACCTTATTTTTCCTATTCAAACCATTGTATAAGTTTTTTTGTCGTAAAAAGTTGGCAGCCCTAGTCATAGTTGACGTTAGAGTGCGTCAGATTTCCAGTTTCCAGTCTTTTTGAACGCGTTTGGATACATTTTAGAACGTTTCTGAACACAGCTTGGTGGCCAAGGACGTTGTTGGTGTCGCTGGTGTCGCAATTTGCGACTCGCAAATAGTTTGCTTCTCAGACCATGGAGAATGGATGTTCTAGTGATGGGCCAACTCGGAATAAAGTCAACTGGAGTCAACACGAATTAAAATCCACGTAACTCTAGTTAAATCAGTTCGAATTGGCCGGCAGGATAAATGTTATTTTGATACCACTATTAGGCCATAGTTAACTATTGAACCGATTAGGATGAAACCTGATTTATATGTAAGTAGCTGAAGACCTGAACTAATACAAGCTACTTTTGACACAGAAATTCCCGCGGAGTTCCCGAATTACGCGGGTGAAACATTGAGAGACAGCCAGGTTACCTACTTTAGTTATTTACATAAATAATATGATATCTCAAATTCATCGACTAACCGGCCGACCGCCCACTACCCATCATCCCTAGAACGCGAGTTCGTGAGGTTCATAATCGAGTCAATTTGAGTTGAGCGCAATTCTAGTTCAAATTGCGAACTTGAGTTGAACCATCTCTAAAGGACTTTTTTGGCGGCAATCGAATTGTCAACGTGAAAATTTTGTTTTTATTTCCAAAACTTGTGTTTTTTCGAGTGATAATGTGTAATATTGGTGGATTATTAACCATTATGTGTTCGTTAAGAGTGCGGGAAATTGAAATAAAATTGTGAAAGTGACTTTTCTAGTTGCTCCAAAAAAGTCCGTGTAAAGTTTAAGTAAAGCGCCACTACTTTACTTAAATACTATCCTCATCCCATCATCTTATCATCATCATCACCATCATCATCACCACCATCATCATTTAAACTTGATTCAACTCGCTGAGTTTGAAATATTTTATACTTGACACTGGCAAATACACTAATCGTGTGACACCATAACAAACCAAAAAAAAAAAATCTATATGATGTCCTTGGTCTATGGTTACAAACAAAGATAATGAAGATTTATGTAAGTCTATGGTTTTCAAAGCTAATGCTATTTGGCGTTACGCTAATAGTAAAACCAAGGACGTAGAAATGCTATTCGTTCTGTGTGATGTTTTTTTCTTTTTTTTTTTGTTATGGCGTCACACGATTAGTGTATTTGCCAGTGTCAAGTATAAAATATTTCAATCTCAGAGAGTTGAATCAAGTTTAAATGATAATGATGATGACGATGATGATGAGATGATGGGATGAGGATAGTGTTTAAGTAAAGTAGTGGCGCTTTACTTAAACTTTACATGGACTTTTTTGGAGCAACTAGAAAAGTCACTTTCACAACTTTATTTCAATTTCCCACACTCGCACATATTAACGAACACATAATGGTTAATAATCCACCAATATTACACATTATCACTCGAAGAAACACAAGTTTTGGAAATAAAAACAAAATTTTCACGTTGACAATTCGATTGCCGCCAAAAAAGTCCTGTGTGATGTTAGTTTTTTTTTTTTTGTTTTGTTATGGCGTCACACGATTAGTGTATTTGCCAGTGTCAAGTATAAAATTCTCAGAGAGAGAGATTTCAAACTCAGAGAGTTGAATCAAGTTTAAATGATGATGGTGATGATGACGATGAGTTGATGGGATGAGGATAGTGTTTAAGTAAAGTAGTGGAGCTTTACTTAAACTTTACACGGACTTTTTTGGAGCAACTAGAAAAGTCACTTGCACAACTTTATTTCAATTTCCCACACTCGTACACATTAACGAACACATAATGGTTAATAATCCACCAATATTACACATTATCACTCGAAGAAACACAAGTTTTGGAAATAAAAACAAAATTTTCACGTTGACAATTCGATTGCCGCCAAAAAAGTCGTGATGTTAGTTAGGCTAACAACACTTTTGACATAACGTGTTTTAGGTGTTTTGTTGATATTTTCGTCTATAGATCATTATCCTCACGAATCTGACAATATACTATTTGCTTAAATATTCATGTTTTTTTTTTTTATTATTTTCTATTTCATGGAATAAAGTCGATTTTTTGCAACCGTTTGTAGCAAAGGCACATTTTAAACCGTAGCAATAGACAAAAAGTATTCTATTGAAGTATTGATTATTGATTTGTCGATTTTGCATTTTGCAGTAGTCTGTGGTTCTGATCTGCGGTGGAAGTAGCTTAGCTTCTCTGCTTTGCTGTTTTGTGCTATGATTGTTGAACAAATGGGTTAGTAATGTAGTTACGTTTGTTCTTCTAAATATTGTTTAGTGTTTGTACGCCTGTATTCAGAATTTCATCAATGTATGGACCCAAATTGTACTGAGTATAGCTCTCTGCGTTTTTGTAATAACATAGAATATGTGAAAATTGAGGTACCAATGTTGTTTCTGAAGTGTGAAATTTAGTAATTCAATATAACCTTGTCCATTCGAAGTCACTATTTTGAGTAATATGTTTTCCGACTAAATTTTACTCTAGTCGGTTAGTTGTACAGCACAAATCACATTGTTGCAACAATGCATAGTCGTTATTACTAAGCTAAAATCAATCATCATCACAAAAAAAATTATTATATTTAACAATACCTATTGCAAAAATTGATTTAAACTAATCAACTAAATCTCCAAGAGTTTTGATCTTGACTAGGTATTGAGCGACCTCACTATGGGCTGGTTTATTGATCCATAGTCAAAGTTAGTTACAGTTAAAAATCAATGAAATAGATGACCAGTGATTAAACTTTCATACATTCTAAACAATACTTACCTTAAAAAACTGGGCTAAGTGATAAAAGAGCCGATCCATTATAATTATATCCCTTATGTAAATTTGTTAATTATAAGAGTTTTGTTTTATTTGTAGTTAAAGTTGAATAATTAAAATAACATTGATCAATTTCATTTACAGATTAACCTGTGAATAACTTCTTCCACTGGCAGACAACCCAAAATCAAATATGGGCAAACCGTAAGTAATTTTTATGATTTGTTTTTAATTATTACTAATTACTATTACTGATTTCATGGTAGCGTTTGACTACAAGCTGGTGTTGAAAGACGGTGCGTTCAAAGGTGGTGTCAAGAGAGTGCCTGAACAAACCAGTATATGTTTGCCAAAAAAGGAGTGTATCTTAGGGATTAATGGCTATTGTCTAATGGCTTGGTGGGGTTTATGACAGAAGACTGTTGCACATCATATCGCCGGCCACCAGTACTCTGTATCACTAAGCTCTGTTATTGCAAACCTCTTTTGTTCCAAATATTCATCCTTTGAACAAGTGACAATTGGCCATTTTTAACTTTTTGTAGAAATTAAAAAATCAACATTATTATTCACTTGTCAAGTTGTTGCATTCTGCTATCCAGCAATATTTTAGAGAAGCCTATCCCCTTTTACAATAAAATTACAAATTGGTACCTACCCATTAATATGCCTTCCAATAATGTAGCAAAAGTTTGGTGATTTCCTTTGTAACAATGAAAAAATTATATTTAAACAATGATTTTACGATAACTATTTCAATTGATTTACTAACAACAAGGTAACTCTCAAACCAACTGTTTGAAGATGAATCATACGATCATGGAGAAATTCAACATTTTGGTGTAACATTGCAGAGCTGTTACATATGTTGTCAAAGAAAAGGACGGAAAACAAGAAACGCCAAATGACACACGTCTTGTAAGTACTGTTACAGTCATGTTATTTGTTTAATTACAGGGAAGAAAATTCGTCAACCACCGACAGCTACGAAGCAGAAAAAAAACGAAAAAAGGCCAAGAAAGCGAAGAAACGTAAGCAGGCGGAGGAAGCAACAGTAAAACAAAACAAGAAAAAGAAACTAAAGAAGAAGTCCAAGAACCCGGTATCAGAGAGTGAAACCTCTCTTTCAGATGTCGAAGAGTTGATAAGAAAAGCAAAGCAATGCAAGAAGCGCGTCGAACCCCGCGAACCCTCACCCGCCAAAAGCGCAAAAACCCAAACCAAAGCTAAGAATGGCAACGGCAACGTCGCAGCGGTAAATGTTCCCGCCAAGAACAGTCGCAACGAGGTGAAAGACGATGCGTTGGAAATTATATCGTCGACTACAGAAACTGAAAACTACCAGGATGACTGCGGCAGTCCTGAGCTCAACCTGATTGAAGACGATCTCAATCTTGAAGAGTTGATGAAACAAAAAGAGATGATACAGGCTCGACTCGTAGCTTATAACTCCGAGAGGAGTGACAATGACACCGATCGCGAGGAGGGAAGGTCCAGCAGCGTCATTTATATAGACGAAGACACGAGGTCGGCCTACGACCGGTCCAGGAGGCGTAAAGAAGAAATGCGGCATGTCAAGCGTACCAACAGCTTGGATCACTTGTCAGAGAGAGAAAGGCTCAAACCGCGGCGGCAGGAAGAAGATTTGCGGGAAATCATCAGAAGGGAGAATAGGAAAGATATGGAGAGGGAACGCGAGCGTGAGCGCGAGAAGGTGCGACTACGCGACCGTGAGCGAGAGAAGGTGCGACTGCGCGACCGTGAGCGTGAACGTGAGCGCCGATCCGTGGAGATGAGGGAACGCGACCGTAGGTCTATAGAGCTGAGAGACCGCGAGCGACAGTTTGTAGAGATGCGCGAGCGTGAGCACAGGCCCGTGGAGATGAGGCGGCGGGAGCGCAACGTCCGCCAATTCCGGCGATCGCCGGATTGGTCCGCGATGAGGCGCGAGCGCCGCTTCCCTGAACGCGACAGGAGGTCACGTGAGCGCTTCAGAAACCGATCGCTGGACGAGCCCGGGCGCTCTTATAGTCGGGATCGAAGGGTACATATCTATGTGTCAATTTACTTGCATTAACATTAATGCCTGAGTTTGTTATTTGAAAAAGAACTATGAATATTAGTACATTGTTCACCTTTTATGGTCTACCTAAAGAAAAAAATAACTGACTATGTGATATACTTGCAGGAATCACCATCACGTGTGACACATGTTGTGCCGAGCTCGACCGATGAGGAATACAACATGTCCATCAACTCCGACGAAGAAGAGACTGAGGAGCAGATCATTGAGCGCCGGCGTAAGCAGCGCGAGCAACTCGTTAGGGTAAGATCGTCGAATTTTCCATTAGAGGGTACTAGCTGGGTTTTGAGAGAGTGAGTGACCTGCAAGTGGGAGCTGAAGATAGTCCGTGATACTATTAACTGTGACATTGCTCCAGCATTGTCTTGGTGTTGGGAACACTGGTAGCGGGAAACATAAGCCTCCTGCAACATAGGGAATTCCTCTAGAATTGTAAAATCCTAGGCATATTGCTTTTCTTTTGTTTAGTCGCGTGGTCTCCAAGAGGTTAATAACATGCGTGTTGCATTTGTTTCAGCGTCTTGGCGGCAACGGAAACAACTCGACGGAATCAACTAATCAACACAATGCCACAACCGCAACGTCGCCTCCTAATAACGCGGGAACAAATGACGCAGTGCAACGCAACACTGTCACTGAACTGGTTCCGTCAGACCCGCGAGTGAGGCCTGCTCCGGAGCCGCATGCTAGCACATCCAGTCACAGGGACCCTAGGCTCTCAAACAGATCACACGGCTCCAAGCCATCAGACCCAAAGAACAAAGAACGCAGGATGTCCAGGACGGATAGCAAAGATGATGAACCCAGGCATAGAAATAGAGAGTGGGACATGTTTGCTGATCAAGATAACGTCGAAACTGTTGGTGTAAGTGCTTAGTTTAAGTTGTTGCTCGAAAGAAGGTTTAAGACCTAATAAAATCGAGTACTCCATTATTTTCTCAGTGGCTTTGTATGTATTTATGAAAAATTAAAACAATATGAATGTTGTTACAGGCCCCGCGCGGGGGAAGGACTAATAGACGGAATGCTTTGGAAAATCCGTCTCTGACAGATAACTGGGATGATGCCGAAGGATACTACAGGTATTTTATTTTTAAATAGCTTTTAGGTCCGCTCACATGGAGATGAAATTCTTGAAAGTGATGATTGAAACATCTATATATTATGGAGACTTTAAAGAAAATCTTCCAAAATCCAACCGGTAAACTTAAACTAGTGTCTAAAAGTTTTGTATCCTTGTCGCTATGGAGAAACCGTCATCCCTCAACCGCACGGCGTAGCATAGAGTTCAGCTTTTGTTGGTGTTGCCAGCACGTATTATTGAATGTTGTTTGTCCACCAGAGTGCGCATCGGAGAGGTGCTCGACACGCGGTACCACGTGTACGGGTACACCGGGCAGGGCGTGTTCTCGAACGTAGTGCGAGCGCGGGACAAGGCGCGCAGCAGCCATGACGTCGCCGTCAAGATCATCAGGAACAACGAGATCATGTAAGTACAACCTCCTCTTTCCTTAACACTAATTAGCAACCAGCCCCGCCTTCGCACAGGTTGGCAAAGATTTTCACATCGGGAAGTTTTGTCAAAACTGTATATAGGTTAGATATTTAATGTCACAGACCTTTTTGTAGATCTATTGGAAATCTTTATTTGTTGTTGCTAAAATCTTCAATAAAACACGTTTATTTATCTGCCAGGCACAAAACCGGCCTTCGCGAGCTCGAGGTTCTGAAGCGGCTCAATGACGCCGACACCGAGGACAAGTACCACTGCCTTCGCCTGTTCCGCCACTTCTTCCACAAGCGGCACCTGTGCATGGTGCTTGAACCGCTGTCGATGAATCTGCGCGAGGTGCTGAAGAAGTACGGCAAAAACAGCGGCATACACATTAAGGCCGTCAGAAGTTACACACAGCAGATACTTCTCGCTCTGAAACTGCTGAAGAAAACTGGGATATTACATGCGGGTGAGCACTCACTTTTAAAAGCGATGATGGCTCCGTGGTAGTGACATCGTGATGACTATTATGTGTGCTCCGGCAGCCCCACTTGAGAGCTAGTTCCCAATACAGGTGTAGCATGTCATCAACTTCGACCACATCATCTCTTCACATCAGGTGACTTGTGGTTGAAAGAGGGAGAGGACAGACATGCATGTAGCAATTGCCTTATTTGCTTATGAATTCAGTTACATGCCTGTCACATTTATTAAGGAACAAGGCTCGTCCAGCAGCATTACCCGCTTAGATTTTTGAGATAAAGTTAGCCTATTATTTTAATCCAAGGTGATTAAATTGAACTGTTTTGGCGTGATTGATAGTAACAGACATTCTCAATAACCAACTTCCGAGCTCCGAACTAACACACCTTGAATAAGAATAAAAAGTATGTATCCAATAAACGCTTTTTCTAATTTCAGACATAAAACCCGACAACATCCTCGTAAACGAAAGCAAGCTGATGCTCAAACTCTGCGACTTTGGTTCCGCCTCGCATGTAGCGGACAATGAGATCACACCTTACCTGGTGTCCCGGTTCTATCGAGCGCCTGAAATCATCCTCGGCGTTCCATACGAACACGGCATAGACATGTGGTCGACGGCTTGCACCATATTCGAACTGTCCACAGGGAAGATCATGTTCAGCGGGAAATCTAACAATGAAATGTTGAAATATTTCATGGATTTGAAGGGGAAAGTCCCAAATAAGATGATCAAGAAAGGACAGTTCAAAGAGCAGCATTTCGATGCCAATTGCAATTTCCTGTACCACGAATTGGACAGGGTTACTGAACGGGTGAGTGTTGATAAAAGTAATATTACGTCATCATTAGCAGCCTATTTTGCCACTACTGTGATAAAATAGATAAATAATTAGAATTATTTGAAATGGAGCCTGTCCTGACTAGACCTCTACTACCTTTCATCGTGGAAATACCACCGATACGCACGAGCAGGTTTGCGTCAACTTTTTTGGTGAGAACTACAAAAGTGTGGAATGCCCTGCCCTGGTCGTTATTTCCTGAAAGATACAACCCGGGGGTGTTCAAGAGTGAATAGGTATTTACTGGGCAAGCGTGCTACACCTTCGACCACATCGTCGCTTTCCATCGGGTGAGATCGTGGTCAAACGCTAGCCTAGTTTGTTGTAAAAAAAAAGCCTACTATATGAGCCCACTGACTTAAAAAGCTGGATCTGCCCTTGTAAAAGGGCCTATTAGCTTTACGAATTCAATCTCATGCCTGTTACGCTAGATTAATGTCTGACCCATCTCTTTTTATCTCTTGTTGTCTCTCTCTACAATTTGTAACCTCTCTCGTTACTATCTATATCCTAGCTTTCCCTCCTTCCTCTCCTCCCTCTCTCCTCTTCCTCTTGCATATCTGTCTTTCTTTCTCCTCTCTCTCTTTCTCCCTATCTCCCCTATTTCTTCTCTCTATTTTTATTTCTTTTTTCCTGTCTTCTCTCTCTTATCTTTCTGCTCTTCTCTCTCTCGGCTCTCTTCTCTCTCTCCTATCTTTCTATCTCCTCTCTCTATTTCTCTTTATCTCCCCTATTTCTCCTCTCTATTTTTATTTATTGTTTCTGTCTTCTCTCCTATATATGCTCTCTCTTATCTCTCTGATCTCTCTCCTATCTTTCTTTCTATCTGCTCTCTCTCTTTCTTTCCATCTCCTCTTTCTCTCTTATCTCGCCTATTTCTCCTCTCTATTTTTATTTATTTTCTCTGACTTCTCTCTTACATCTGCCCTTTTCTCTCTCTCTATCCTTTCTCAGGGGGAAGGCTAGGCTTGTGACGTAATAAATGAGTTGATGATGATTATGCAACCAAATCTAGTTAATTAACATATTCTTGGATACACTAAATTAAAACTTTCCATTTAATTGTAGGAAAAAGTTGTGGTGATATCCAGCGTAAGGCCGACCCGAGACCTGCAGACTGAGCTGGCGCCGCCTCACCATCGGCTACCCGTTCCCGAGGCTAAGAAGATCACCCAACTGAAGGACCTGCTAGAACGGATGCTGATGCTTGACCCGTCCAAGCGCGCTTCGGTCAACCATTGCCTGACGCACCCGTTCATTCAAGACAAGATCTAGCGGTACGCCAAGCGCAAGTGCCTCTGCAAAAGCAGGGGATGTAGCATTAAAAGGGCACATCAATAAAGTGTGTGTTTCGTGGGTTTAGTGAGGTTACCGATCGACTTAGTTGAGATGAGCGAATAAACATAGCTGTCGCGTAGATAAATTGATGTTGTGCATAGAGTTGTGGCTCATTAAAATCGATTATATTATCTCTTTGTCTCTTGAAATAGAATAAAGAAAGTTATTTGTCATTAAATTAATAATAACCATAGTCTAAAGTTTTACTCTTTTCTTTGTAACTGGGGGATGCGTTAATTGCTACAATATTCAGTTTGATAGTGAAGGCAAATAAGGAAATGTAAAGATGCGTACGGATAGCGTGTTCCTGGATTACGCGTGGTCGGGATACGTTGTCCACGCGTACAGTACCTGGCAAACAAGTTGAGCCCAAAGTGACGTGGAAGGGGAAAGAAAGTTCGCGCATGTGCGTGAACACAGCGCGGGAAGGTGATTAACCAATTAGGCGCACGCGTTTTGGCCCCGTGCACCCATCGATACATCTAAGAGATCTAAAAATCGTTTCTGCGCAATCAAGGTCATTAGCTCAACTTGTTTGCTGGGTACTACACATTGGTGTTCGTTCCCGTTCTCCGAGAGTGTACGCGTAGCTGCAGGTATGGATATGGCGTTGCACGACACGCGTAACCCGACTATGCGTACTAGTGTACGCGCAGTCTGTACGAACCTTTATTTGCGTGTTTTGAGTGCGATGTCTTAACTGCGTTTGCGATCTGTGTGGCGTCAAGCGAATCTTCTTGACTTAACGGGTGATGGAATGATTGTTGTAGATAATTATTGTACTTAAAGATAAAGTGTTTACTTAAGTGTTTTGACGCTTATCTCCTTTCTATTTCTGGGTTTTGTATGTTGCCCAAGAGTCTGTCTTCATGCCTATAGTTATTTTCAAGGCAGTAAATGCTTTCATATCCATTATTTTATCTATGAAACTACCTTATCTGTATCCCATTCCATATGGCTTCTTAGTCACTAATTTGAACTTAATTTTGCCCTTGCTAAGTGCAGCAAGTCCCTCACAAGAAGTCCTTCACCTTTTAAGAAAAGTCTTGTTTTTCTCTGATATTATCTGTAATAACTGGAGATTTTTTCTGTGAATATTAAACTATTTCTGATATTAACACTCGCAGTTATCCTTTGGAAGTAGGCGGTGTAGTCGCACACATTTCTTGATACTGTACATTTCTTTATAGCAACCCCCTGCTCTGTCTAAATTATGTACGATACATTAATTATAAACATAAAGCAGCTAAATGTACTTATAGCTAAACTTTTATTAGTATTTATATGCTTATGCTCAACTAAAGTCGATCGTTACCAATTCTATACAGTGATGGCTACATATTGCGCTATGAAATTCAAAAAGACAAACTGAACAATAAAAAAAAACTTACAAAATAAATATAAAGATAGGCGTGTTTTAGATCTCTCTCGAGAGTTAGGCCTTTTCAACTCTTATACGACTTACGTTCTATTATATCGCGAAGCAGCGAACGTTTATAATTTTCTGTTAAAAAAAACTGTGAAGTCTTTTGGCTCTATTGTAAATAACCTTAGCTTAGCCCTCATAAAGTCAGTTTATCGTAATGTACATGTAATTCCAATTAAATACCTTATGATTTATTTGACCATTGACAATGCACAGATTGAATTCATTGTTGACACATTCAGTTTGAACTTTTTATTAATCAATACGTTTTTAATTATTATGAACAGAAACATTTTCTGTTTTTAAATGTCTTGCGGCCGTTGCCAATAACCGATCTATCCACGGTTTGCCATGCTAGAGATATAAAATTGACATAACTTCTATGGATCTTATGTCAAATTTCTATCTTTATCCGATTACCCTCGTCATCTTAAACACCAATCTTTGATCGCATCATCACTGGTGTGTTGTGTTGTGATCAAAACGCTACCTTATAATATGTAAAAAAACAATAATTACTGACCTAAAACACATTTGGGAAATCATTTATGTTAAGCTACTTTCGTCACTGACTGTACTTGCACCTACCTATATCAGAGCTTCACAAAGAAAAGTGGTTCTCAAAATGTGAATAGGGCAAACCGTGAATAGATCGGATATTGGGAACGGTCGTTAGTTGTGCTATCCATATTTATTATTATTTATGTTTCATGTAAGTGAACAAATAGTGTGTGTGCAACTTTTGTTATTATGTTGTTAAACTTGGGCGAAGGTTGAGCGTTTGAATATTCCATAAGTGTATCGTTGTAAAGCAGAATTACACTGTTAAATGGCATTAATATCATATTTCATAAATGAACTTATTATTTAAAATATTAGGTTTATCCATTCAAATTAATTGACATAATTATGTCATCTGACATGTAAAAATTTAATCGTTTCCTATTTAACTTGTAATTCTGCTTTAACAACCATAAATGTTTCCGTGTAATAAATGATCGATGTGAAAAAAAAACCAAAATAAAAAAAACATACCTGCTTATCTAGACAGAATCCTCTGACTGTAATGTAAATAGTTTTAACTCTGTCTTAACCCTGCCCTTGTAAGATAATAATATCGATAGTTAACAATAATATTAATCAGTGTCACTAGACAAGTGGATAATGAAATCAATTTTTATCCATGCATTCGAATTATTTGTCTACTATAAATAATCACTCAACACATCAAGTGAATGAATGTATGTTAGAGTTTTTAAAACCTATATACAGTATAATCGTGGTGTGATATAGATACAAGCGAGAGTTAGGCACCTATATTTAAGAAGTAACGATGAATGTGGGTGTTCGAAGGCAATGTAGAAAAGAAAATCTTTTACAACCATCTAATATATCCTATCGAGATTAAAAGTCTTTGTAACACCCACCCTAGCTCTCGCATCGTAATTGTATTCGTAATTCTAATTTTATTATTGATGTTCTACTGCATAAAAATTAGTGGAAACGGTGTATTATGTAATCCGTATTGTGTCTATTATAAACTGTTTAATGTTACAATCGATGCTACTTTTAATGACTAGTACATACTTGTGAGCGTGCGACAGTACACGAATAAGTTACAAAAGTAGCTGAACACGCCAATTTTTCTAAACATTTTTGATGCCAAAGTGTGCTGATCTAGTACCTATACGTTTGAAAATCTGGATGTGTTCAGCTTCTACTGATTGTGCCATGTACTTCTTATTCTTCCTTCGAATGAGCTTGTGACCTCTATTGTCGGAGTTTCCAGTCCGTCCGAAGGCCTCGGACGTGGCTTTACGACTGATACAGCCGGGACCGAATGTTTAGCGTGCCCTTAAAAGCACGCTAGCGCTCAGTTGATAATTGGCACCCGTCCATATGATAGCTTGATAGCCACGATGCCTGGTTGATCTGTTACGACCAACCTACACTATGTACTTAAACTAGATGTACTTAACTGTCCATTTTAGATTGCAATTGCGGAAATCCTGAAATCGGGCAACGTTGACGCGCTTCTTTCGTTCATTCTAGTAGTTGACTATCATCTTATCGATAAATCTGTCATCCCAGGTGCACTATCTAACATGCTTAATAGTGACTTGACTCCTTGATTTATAGCTTCTGTAGCTTTCTGTCACAATTCGACCAATACTTAGTTATTTATTCTTTAACACTTAACAATTGTGCTTAATGTTAGATAGCATATTCTACCTACTTTTTTTTCAATCGGTAGGGCGCGTATGTTTTACTCAAGTTCGTTATCCAGCGCCATCTATGATAATTTTGTGGAAGTCCGCTCTGAAAATCTTTCGGTACATGATACAATTTTACTTCTTTGCACATTATGTAGCTTATGTACATATCTTTTGTACCTGGCAAAATTTCACTGTAAATTATGACTACATATTAGAAAAGATGACAATTTTGCGTCAGCGCTGGCATTGAAATTTAATTTTAACAGTAGCATCGATACAACATACAATTTTTAATCGTATTAATCTCAGATAGATTTAACTTACATGTTTCTGTGGAATCTATTGATTGCTTTCGGTAAAGTCAGGAATGTGTTAAGAGCTCCAACAATTCTACATTTCTTAAAGACCACGCCATCGTTGCGTCTGGTACGTCAATCGTAGAGGTCACCTAAACCGCACCGCTCTGGCAAACAGATTTTCAAAATAGCCAACGCGCTTCTTGTCTTGCTATTGTGAAGTTTAACTTACGGAACGCGACTTAATGCCCACATTTGGATGATGAACGGTTTGCTGTGCCGAAGCAGTGCGGGTTATGTGAGTGACAACCTTTATGGAGCCTTAACAAGTGTACACGTGTACTATGCCAGTCAAACGTGGTGGAGGCACTGTGATTAGAGGCTTCACATAGTACAGTCAACGACAAAAGTCGCTCAACAATAACACAATTTCCGATTACCGGCATCTTAAACACCAACCTTTGACCACATCATCACTTAAAATCAGCTGTGTTATGTTGTGGTCTGAGCGCTACTTTGTAAAATGTAAAAAAAAAACCACGCCATACTGATCTAAAACACATTTAGGAAATCTAGTGTGATTAGCTACTTTTGTTGCTGACTGTACCGATACACAGGAATGCGTTTATCAACCGGGCAGAGTTCGGATGCTTCGAAATCCGAATAGACAAGAAAGAATATAGGTCCCACAGAACTTTAAAATATTAAATAATTAAGATAGTGTATACGCATTTGATGTCCATGATATTAATATTACAAATACACCGTAGAACATTTTCGATTAATCTGTTTTAACAAGTAATTCGTCATTATTATATAATCTAAACGTGTTGTAGTTAACTGTCCAAATTGTCTAGTTTCTAATACAGGTAAGCAAGATCAGAAATATTTTTGTCTCGGTTGTATGTTTCGTAACTTTCTTTACTATTACAATGAATTTGCGGCATTTTATTTACAAAGTATTGGATTTCATGTGACTGGTTCACGTTAAAAAAAAGAAGCATTTGTTTCGTCACTTTCGGTACTTATGAAATCTGTCTTATTTAAGAAAATAGAATCCGTTTTTACAAAAACGCACGCTATCTAAGATGCACTTTTATTGTAAAACTTGCAGTTTATAAAACAGTAAAAAGAATAATATGTAAGGTATCGATGTACACATACCCTTTATTGATGTGATGTCGAAGCTCTGTAAGATTTTTAACTTAAGTGTACCTTCTGCATCGAAATAGTACAATAGATGATAATGAATAGTGTGATATTGGAAGACACCGAGCGCTAACTGGAATGGCCTAAAGGCTTTGTATTTTATCTGCGCTCCGAACTGTCAAGAATTCTAATAAGACAGTTTTTGGACCGAAATTGATATGATTGATTTATGAAACTTTCGTCCGATTTGGAATTTTGGCTTTCGGATATCGGTGATACAGACAAATGTCTCTATGTATCTATCGTACTAGCTTCGATGTAAGTAGTTTTACAATCGATATGGTATGGATTATATGGATAGATGTATTCAAAACCTCTAAAACGTGATGTCTCGTAGTCGTAACTTCAATACATATACGCTATTTCGAATATCAAACCGGAGGGGGTACCCTCTAAAATGTTTAAGCATTATTATCGTACAACCATCAAAGCTTAATTTTCGAATAGCTTTCATAGACTTTGCCTACGAGTATAACTCAGCCTCCAAGTTTTCATCAAAACGCGTCTATAAATGCATCTATCCCATCTCATACCATATCGATAGTATTCACCGCTGTGTTAGTACTGCATTTGTGTGATCTATGCCATGTTCAGTTAATTTTATGAAATTTCTTGATGAGCTCGAATCTAAAGATCGTGTATATCGAAAGAAAGTAACCCCGAGGGTAAATTTTAGTCATTGACTATCCGTGGACGTATTTTTTTTACAAGTCTTTTACCGCATGGTATTTTTTTATGTTATTATTTTGTACCCGGGTTGTGTTGAGTCAGTCTGTGGCTCCTATTTTCACTGTGTCTTCTTTTGGTTTGACATTTGGCTACACGTTCATTTGCGTATATTGCACAACTGCGATGGTAACACAGCAACCTCACCTGTCATGGAGGTTCTCCTGTAACACTTGTTGTTAGACTAGTGTCAATATTAAAGTAAATTATTTAGGTATCTGTAAAATGTGTTTTATTGTTAAAACTTTGGAATTAGAAATTTCATTGATCTGCCTTACTTTTTATAATAGTAAAATACAGTACCTTCACACAAAAGTATTCATGGTCCCGAAGACTCCCTTTGACGGTTCTCTTAGTATTGGAAGAAATTTGATTGAAAGGTGCGAAAATGTATGGAAGCGCTTACATTTTTCGATTATTGAGAGGCGATACATAATTGTATCGTGTATTTCAACTAGTAGCACTTCTAATAGGCAACAATCGCCGCATTGAATAGAAAGTACCTATTTTATTTTTGTTTTTTTGTTTTCCCTGCTTTTATTTTGTTTTAAAGTCTGAAAAAGTTTTAGCGTGCGATCTTGTTTAATTGGCATAGCTGCCGCCGCGTCTGAGCGCTGCTGCTGTGCGCAAACAGTGACCCCCGTTATAAACGGCAGCTATAATATCCATTATTGCTAGACAAAGCTCCGCACAATATATTTTCCAGTAAGAACCGGCAGGAGACCACAGACGGCAGCGTTAATATTTAGTTATAAATTACACTGACGGTCTCAGTTTTTTTTATTGTTTGGTTTAGGAACAGCAAATGCGAGGTGTGTCTTCAAAGTGAAGATAATTAGCAATATTTGGCGGTGCGAAACTTGACCTTCCGTCGTTCGCCTATCGCTGACCGCGATCATCTTCGAGCGGCAATGTTTCAGAAAGTAAGTATTCTGCACAAACGACCTTTCCATAATTGGAACAACATATCTGAGAGGATAACCACAAACCTTGATTTGTTGATTGGACGGTGGACCAGCCTTTACAAACCTCGCTAGAACATGCAGTTAGCTTGAGTACCGGCGACTAGTCTTCGGCCTCCGTCTCCATGAAAGTCCTACGGCTAGGTGTCTAATTACATAATTATAATGATATCTTAGATTTTGTTATGCTAATGTACGACACATTTACGAACAGATGTAGGTGCAGTAAGAAAATATATAGTTTAAACGCTACGTCCTATTCGTAGCTCCAACGTAGCTGTCCGTCTACTACGGTACGTCATAGTCGTAGCTCCAACGTAGCTGAACGTCTACTGCGCTACGTCCTATTCGTAGCTCCAACGTAGCTGTACGTTTACTACGCTACGTCATAGACGTAGCTCCAACGTAGCTGAACGTCTACTGCGCTACGTGCTATTCGTAGCTCCAACGTAGCTGTCCGTCTGCTACGCTACGTCATAGTCGTAGCTCCAACGTAGCTGTACGTCTACTGCGCTACGTCCTATTCGTAGCTCCAACGTAGCTGTACGTCTGCTACGCTACGTCATAGTCGTAGCTCCAACGTAGCTGTACGTCTACTGCGCTACGTCCTATTCGTAGCTCCAACGTAGCTGTACGTCTACTACGCTACGTCATAGTCGTAGCTCCAACGTAGCTGTCATGTATTCATTGAGGTCTTAGAAACATCAAACAATCAATACCCTATCTATCCACTGTTTGTCCTACGGGAGATAATATCATATTGACATAAGCTCCATAGAAGTAATGTCAAATTTCTATCTCTAGTAGGACAAGCCGTGGATAGATAGGTTATCGAAACTGGTTGTAATACGGCACCCGTGAGATTTTAGATCTCAGAAACATGCCCAAATTTGATGTTACGGTTACGACCGACGGGCATATTTGGAATCACATGTTCGAGTTTTCTAAACTAAATATACTTACTTATCTGGTCAGTTAATTTATAGTTACTATAAATAGTCCATTACTGCCGTGACGAGCAAAAGAGGACTTGATGGACAAACGTGGTAATGTGCGTGTGTCCCATAGTAATACGTAAGTCCATCAATGCCTAGTTGAGGCCAAGGCTTGAATATTACTTTTCTCAAATAATGCGCAGAAATCACCATAATATGCAATGTAGGCGTCACCGGGGCATGGGTTGGCAGGAATTTTTAAATTAAAGAAATGCGAAGCAGGTGCTGTTCACTAGTAAATATTACAATATGTAAGACATTTTCGATACTGCATGTATCATCCGATATGGTCTAGTGGTCATGATACCTGGCTCTCACCCAGGAGGCTCGGGTTCGATTCCCGGTATCGGAAGACCTTTTTGCGTTTTGATTTTTGGAATTTTTTCAGTGGAGAAGTGGAAATTCACTTTTTCGATGAAGTGAAAGACCTCAAGAAGGGCTTTAGGTGCCCTCAGAAGCTGCTGGTGTCCAAAATGGGGTACTTCGCAGATGTGACAGCGGGCCAACGGTTGAAGGACATGAATATTTCGGTGCATTGCGATATACATGTGTTGATTTAATTCTATATCCTACTAATGTACTATGGATGGATGGATTTATGTTTGTTACTCTTTCACGCAGTTGTTTTTTTTTGTTATAGCGTCACATGATTAGTGTATTTGCCAGTGATATAGGTAGCGGCACGTAAGTGAGTGATATGAGCGAGAGTATGCGACATGCGTGTCACTCTACAGGAGTGATTTGTAAAACACTTTTACTAGCTTCACTTGTAACTAACTAACTAACAATGTAATCAAATCTTACAAGTCAATTTTAACATACTTCTAGGTAATTGTCGTATCGACTTGAAACTTTGCATGTATATGTAATCTTGATGACAATGCAATAATTTGATATCATCGACCTGATCTGATGATGGAGCCAGGAGATGGGTGGTGGAACTCTTCAATGGCTATTAGTAAACCCATCGAGTTTGGGCTCATTTGATTCGTTTTGACGAGTCCAATACATTGGGCTTGGTTACGAGGGTCTGATGATAAAGCCAGGAGATGGATACAGGAACTCTTCAGTGGCTACTAGGAAACCCCCTCAAGTTTGGGTTCATTTGATTCGTTTTAACGAGTCCAATAGAATGGGCTTGCTTACATAGACTAAAAAGTAAAAAAGCGCTTCTATAACAGGGTAAATAAAAGTACACATGTACAACGTTCCACACTTTTTGAATTAATCATTATATCGTAAATAATATAAGTCAATTTAATTTTTATATTTTCTGGTGCGTTATAAAGGTGTTATTTTTAGTTTTTTTTTAGCTATATTTTTTTTTAGTTGTGTTAGTCCAAATGAGCGGTGCGATGTCGCAGCTTTAGTTGTATCAATTTTTATTGCAGCTCGTTTGCACGTGCCGACTGCTGACCGACTGCACTTGTAAGAGACTCTGGTTTCTCTTACAAGTGACACTCAGCGGCACATGCAAATAAGCTGCCACGTACATGGACGTTGCACTAAGTAGACCTTGTTTCGGCTTACAAGTCTACTCAGCGCAACGTACATGTACGCTACAATTCAAACTGATTCTCTTCAAAAAAGCCCGCTCAATTCCTGCGAATAATGTCACCGCGATTCAGGAATTTCGTCCAATTTACTAACGCCATCTAGTTCCATTGGACGAACAACATATTTTAACTTTTATTACTTTACCATCTTTGTGTGCACTATTTTGTGGAATTTATATATATGTCATGTTTTTTTAGTACATTTTTATTTATAGTCAGCTCTAGCTTGTGAAGCGCCCATGTACCCCAACGCCCTCTAGTAGGCACGCGGTCAAATCGGAAAGTTATTGAGTAAAGAAGCCGCCTTGCTTCGAACCCGCACCTGGCATGCTTCTGCCATAACACGGGCGATTGAGAACCCCGGCAGCCGCACCGCTGCGCTCGTGGCCACACACGATGTACTTACTATAGGTAAAACCGGCTCTGACACAACTTCCCAATATTCCTTTTTTCATTTCGGATCAGGATCGATTATTAATTTCGGGCATTAGCGTAGTAGAAGGACAGCTACGTTGGAGCTACGTCTATGACGTAGCGTAGTAGACGTACAGCTACGTTGGAGCTACGTCTACGACGTAGCCTAGTAGACAGACAGCTACGTTGGAGCTACGAATCGGACGTAGCGCAGTAGACGTACAGCTACGTTGGAGCTACGTCTATGACGTAGCATAATAGACGTACAGCTACGTTGGAGCTACGTTTACGAGGTAGCCTAGTAGACAGACAGCTACGTTGGAGCAACGAATCGGACGTAGCGCAGTAGACGTACAGCTACGTTGGAGCTACGTCTATGACGTAGCGTAGTAGACGTACAGCTACGTTGGAGCTACGTCTATGACGTAGCGCAGTAGACGTACAGCTACGTTGGAGCTACGTCTATGACGTAGTGTAGTAGACAGACAGCTACGTTGGAGCTACGTCTATGATGTAGTGTAGTAGACGTACAGCTACGTTGGAGCTACGTCGTAGACAACAAAAGCTGCGACATCACGCCACTCTTTTGGACTAACACAACTAAAAAAAAATATATATATAGCTTAAAAAAACTAAAAATACCTCTATAACGCATCAGAAAATATTAAAATTAAATTGACTTATATTATTAACGATATAAAGATTAATTCAAAAAGTGTGGAACGTTGTACATGTGTACTTTTATTTACCCTGTTATAGAAGCGCTTTTTTACTTGTTAGTCTATGTAAGCAAGCCCATTCTATTGGACTCGTCAAAACGAATCAAATGAACCTAAACTTGAGGGGTTTCCTAGTAGCCACTAAAGAGTTCCTCTATCCATCTCCTGGCTAAAGCCATGATGATAAATCATCAGACCCTCGTAACCAAGCCCAATTTGAGAGGCACCGCTTTGAGAATGTCGACATCATCGTCTGATGACGAAGATTTCTTGATGTGGCGATTAATGAGAAAAAAAAGACGTTATTGGGTTCATCCGTTTAATCAAGATTGCACAATGTACGGGAATTTCAAAATTTCGCAAGAATTACAATCCGATGAAGAAAAGTTCCACTTATATTATCGAATGTCTGAAAACACATACAAGCTATGGTTTAAGCTAAGGTTTTTTTCAACCTCTGCAATAAATTCAACGTAAAATTCAATGTTGTCTTTCATTTTTGCAAACCAACGCGACACAAAAAACGAACGTGTTCGATCTTGAATTCGTGTAGCGCGGACAACGTCTCGCTACAAAGTGCGCCCGCCACAAATGTTTCCTCGGTGTGCGTGCTCACGTACAAATGTAAGGGGGCGTTAAATGTGTCGCGTTTCAAATGTGGCGCTACAATTATCGAGTTACAAATGTATGCTTGGTGTGCGGCCCGGCTTAGTCGCAAATGTGAATTTCTACTTCTCCACTGAAAAATTTCCAAAAATCAAAACGCAAAAAGGTTTTCCGATACCGGGAATCGAACCCGAGCCTCCTGGGTGAGAGCCAGGTATCATGACCACTAGACCATATCGGATGATACATGCAATATCGAAAATGTCTTACATATATAATACTTCGCACAGGTAATAACCAAAAATTTTCAAATTAATACACTCAATAAACCCTTCCTCCCGTACGG
Source organism: Opisthograptis luteolata (assembly GCA_931315375.2). Classification (NCBI taxonomy): domain Eukaryota; kingdom Metazoa; phylum Arthropoda; class Insecta; order Lepidoptera; family Geometridae; genus Opisthograptis; species Opisthograptis luteolata. The sequence continues at coordinate 12,295,763 of OV928033.1, forward strand.
CCCGTGCCCCTGTGACGCCTACATAGCATATTATGGTGCTGCCTAGCTAGCCGAGCAGAGTGAGCGGCTACCTATATTATTTGGAATCTCATGTTTGAGTTTTCTAAACAAAACGGCTCTTGCCGCCTCTTGAATTTCAGGTGGCCGTAAAGTAAGTTCATGACACTTCACTCATTGTCTTCACTTGAGCTCATATTGTCAAATACAATTACTTTTCAAAACCAATGACGAACAACGAACAACAACAATAAAAACCCGCGTTATAGTGGTCATTTGTTTGTTTTTTCAACAAAGTTTAGATAACCTATCTAATCTATCTATGGTTTGTCCAACTAGAGATAGAAATTTGACATTACTTTTATGGAGCTTATGTCAATATAATATTATCCCTAGTAGGACAAACAGTGGATAGATAGGGTATTGATTGTTTGATGTTTCTATGACATCAATGAATACATGACATTTAAAACAAACAATTTAATTTTACATTCCAATCTTAACTTTAGTTCTGTTCTGACATATTAATATTCTGACATTGTACCTAATTCCCAATAAAATTGATTATTTTAAATTGTAAATTTAAGTTTACACACCATTGTCATGGTAGAATGTATGACCTAATTTTTTTATATTAAAAACACATGTTTATAATATAAACAACATTCTTGGAATAAATGTATTATATTGTGAATTGAAGCTGGCCGTCATCGGTCACCGCGCAAATGACCTGTGGCGCTGTAACTAGGCGCAACGTTGTTGCTAGTCTGTGGGCTTAGGCCGCGCGCCAGCGACGGTGGTTTTGGCCGTTTCGGAGAGAAATTTCATGGTGGGCCCACTGTACCGTCAACGTCATCTTGAAAAAAGAAATGATGACGTGACTGTCGTCGTGTATGTGGTACTACCTTTATTATTACTATCGTATTACTATAGTGGGTTTCATTGTCAACAATTCAATCACTGGTTCCACGTTGGGCGCCAGTTTAAGATGCGCACTGGCTGAGTCGAAAGACAAGCACAGTAATTCAGTTGATATACACATATTTATTTCTTCAATTTCCTAAATAATACCTAGTCACTTACCTAACTGATTAACGGCCATTTTCAATAACCTATCTATCCACAGTTTGCCCTACTAGAGATAGCAATTTGACTTTACCTCTATGGAGCTTGTGTCAAATTTAAAGTAAAACAATATTCTAGTGAGCCAGTGTGCTTGTTCATAGAGGTTTCTCAGTTTGCCTTTGAAGTCTATTATTATTTATTCTATAAGTAAAATAATTTCTTTTTTCATCGTATAAAATATATTTACTCTCGAAACTTTTAAATCATAATCATCTTTTAAGAGGAGTTTATTTTGGCGTATTCTGTGGCGTATAGCTATTAAAACACTTTTTTTTAATTAAACACGTACTACTTCACAACATTGTGATCTTCCGATAAATACGAGTATTATGAACCACTGAAATAATAAAATTGTAGTCAATTATGGGAGTCTATCTCTGTAAAGATTAAAGTTGGTAATAGTTCTGTACGCCCGGTCGATTATTTTCATAACACTATCTTACGACTAACTTAACCTAGTAAGCATAATTTATTCAGGTTATGCTGACGGTGTCATCTCCCTGCAACATAGAAGGGCAAGAGAGATGCACAACTAGGTACTTAAGTAGGTCCTATAATGATTAATTGTTTACTTAAGTAATTATGTGTTAACAAACTAAGAGTAAATAAATAAAAAATAAAAATAGCCTTTTATTTCTTGCTATGAAACATTAACTTAGGTTCATCAAAATAAACTTGTACAATTGTACTCTGTGGCGATAATTGACAATATTGTTTTTTACAAATGAAAAGCTCTATCTATCTATTGTCGCTATCTGAATTTCAGGTACAAGTAAAACGTAATTTTATTAGTATCTAAAGCCTTGTATAAAATAACAGACTATTTAGACCAAAAGCTTGGGATTGTTTTGGACTTGCTCCATTAAATCGATTAGTACCCACTTTCAAAAAAATTAGTTACCTTATTGTGATCGCGTCCAAAACGTTACCTGCCTATTCTATCAGACCAAATAAATATTTACCTACTTATTGTTTGAGTTAAGTTTTAGTAGGTAGTTAGTATACTTAACCAATAAAATGAGTTCTGTTCATCATTACCATCAGCCGGGAGAAGTCCATTGTTGAACTTAGTCCTCCCTCTTTTAACTCCACAAGGAACGGCTATTAGCAATATGCATCCATCATCATCATCATCATCATCAGCCTGTATCAGTCCACTGCTGGACATAGGCCTCTCCCAAGGTACGCCACTGAGCCCGGTCTTCGGCTCTTCTCATCCAACTACTGCCAGCCACTCGGCGCAAGTCGTCGCTCCACCTTGTCGCAGGACGTCCTACACTACGTTTACCAAGTCGCGGTCTCCACTCAAGAACACGTCTACCCCAACGGTTATCGGTTCGGCGGCTTATGTGACCAGCCCACTGCCACTTCAGCTTGCTAATTCTGTGAGCTATGTCGGCGACCTTAGTTCTCTGACGGATTACCTCATTCCTGATTCGATCTCTCAGAGAAACCCCAAGCATAGCTCTTTCCATAGCCCGCTGAGCATCCAGCCATCTGCTCCTATCATAACGTCAGTCTAACTATAAAATAGTAGGAGACTACATTGTTTTTGCCTACATTTATTTAGGGGAAGCAGGGCTGTATCAATAATTTTGTTATGTCGTTTTTATTCAGACATATTGCACACAATAGAATTACAGAATCGAGAAACAAAATTACATCGATTGCCGTTTTGATTACTATTGATTATACATACATACACGGCTACAAAGGGAGAAGGCCTACATCGTCGGTTATAAGAGTACCTAAAAAAGGGTAATAATATGGTTCATAAAAACTAAGATACGTATTTAAACAAAGCCAAGTTAAGTAAATGAGTATAGAGTGAATACAAACACTTAATAATACACTTAAAAACGAGTAAAGGGTAAAATATGTTAGGTATGTAAGTAAAATATCAAAAAATATACCTACCTACACCAAAAGAGCTTGTTTTTAAGTATAGGCGGTTAAAGTGCAGTTTCTTAATCCTAAACTTGGGACCCCGAAACCGAAAAAATATAATAGTTACACAAACAAATAAGTTACATACAGGGAAAGAGAAAAAACATATTTACATAATAACTAGACTCAGTAGGACAACATCGATAGAAAAACAATAAGGAGTGCATAAATGGCCTCCATTTAAAGTTGTTTAGCCGTTGCGGCCTTTGTTCCAACGGCACGCCAGGAAAGCGGTCCCGTTAGCATTCCAGGGTGTAATTGAAGCTAACACGGTGCAGTTGATGGTGAGCGCGTAGAACCGAATGTGCACCCTGTAGATGACCAACATGATGCTGGCCGAACCGTTGGCTGGCTGCTTAGCGCGGGATAGAACGCACGTACAGCAGATAGTCTCCGAGGATCCCGAGCAGGAAATAAAATTGCGGCGTGAAAACGACCGCCAGCCGGATATCTTCTGGGCGGATGCCTAGCACCTTACTGCGGTAAATTATCAGTGACAATACTGCAATAAGACGTTTGAACGTGTGCACCTCTTCTTGCGATAGCATTATTGGCGGCTTGATCGCCAAAGTAAATGGACCACTGAAAAGAAAACATAAATTTTTGTTAGTATGACATGCCGAGCAAGTGAGAAATCCTATGTCTACAGCGTTTATTCTATCTATCTGCATTCTGCATCTGAAAATTCGGGCGCGCAATTAACTAGAAAAAAATTTAACATTCAAGTATCACCAAGTGCAGGGGCTCGACACCGTCTGAGATCGCAAAACTTAACTTGTTGAATGCTCGCAGAATAACTTACGCAATCTACCGGGAAGCTGCTGAAAAAATGGCGGCGGTACTGCCGCAGCCTCCTCTTTGTGCGATGAAAACACATTAATATTTGGACAAATACTACAGAAAACTAAAAATTGTATTCTTACCTGAGTCCTGAATAATCTGTGTCACTAAATATTTGATTAAACTGAGATTAATGGCTGTTTTATTTAAATTTAGATGCGATGGGTCGTTCCACTCAAAAGTTGAACACTGAATGCACGAGATTCGGAAACTCTCGTCGTGTATTGATTATTAATTGCAGGGGAGGCTTTGGAACCTATAGGCTAGAGCGTGACAGAGCCGTGCAGATGGATTGAATTTGGTCCGTGTTGAAGGAAGATGAATGATGATGCACCGCTCCGATATCAACAATCGTTGAGCGCGTGCCCGCGGCCCGGGAGCCGCTGCTGTATTGATTTACGCAGACGAATTCTAGGAAATGCAAGGCCCGCCCGTCATATACCTACCTGTCTGTCTAGTATCTAAAAAGCTCCTGGTAGCGGCGCGGCGCGGCGGCGGGCGGCTGCAATTATTTGCACCCGGGCCGACCGAGCCTTAGTCTCGAAACGAGCTCCAGACGGCTGGGTCGCGTGGCGTCTCGTCTAAAGCGCATCAAGCGGGAAATATCCAGTGCTCCCTTTGTCATAGTTGATAGGTAAGTCTTAGAAATTTAAGTGCTAGATTTTCCTTTTAAAAAAGATCTCGGGTTTTAGCCCTCGGACGGTTTACGTAGGCGCGGAAGTGCAAAATTAAAAGCTCAGCACTGCGTAGCTCCCCTCTCTATAAGGCGCATCGCCTCGGCGCGGACCGGGTGTGACCTAGGACGGATTCGTTATATTTTTGCTTTGCAGTGATGCGTTTTCTTCCTGAGGCTGTTAGAAAGCTGCATATTTAAATATAAATAAATATATTCTGTACTTATCCGTTAATTTAGTCTGAAGTTAGGCATACAAACTGATGGAGGTACTTTGAATCATTTTTTGTTTCGAGTGGTTACTTTCTTAGAGGAAGGCGAAGGCGAAAAAGCAACAACTTGTAGGCGCAGACACCTGTTGCAAAGTTCTTGTCTTTCGATTGTTATATTCGTGGGTAGGTACTTAATTTGATCTTTGCTCGACATAGGGACGACTACTGTGCACGAGATGGACCGCGAGCAAGATAAACGGGCGGGCGGCTCGGCGCGTCGGGCTGACTTCGACAAAAAGAAGATAACAAACACAGCCAGGTACACTAATAAGAAATCTATCGCAAGTAGTGTCTTAGCGCCATACTTGACTTTTTTAATCATTCATTCTTAGCACAACTTAAAAATAACTAGTTAGTACCTAACATTTTTGTATGTTGGCATACTCCATAGTTGTATTCTATAATTTCCGAAAGACGGCGTTAGCGGTACGTTCTGCAGAAAAAAAAATTATTTATGCAATCTGTCATGCTCTATTATAGGTACTCTTTCTTTGGTCATGCTTGTTTTTGCTACAAAGAAATGATATGCCTGATAGTAGGGGAGCCCATGATATAAATGTGGATTTACTCGAGTGTCGCGGAAACCTATTAGATTTGGTAAATTAGATGATAGGAAGAATAAATTGTCCGGTTATGTGTTTAAGTTAAGTATCTACAGATTCTCAGAGACAGACGCCTCTGTATTTTCTATATTTAGTTTACCGAAATCGATTTTACGCTGCGCTGTTTGCGCAGTCGCGGAAACGGTCGGAACGGAATACTTAGAATTTCTGAAGTTGAAATAGTACATTATGCTATAGGTGTGTAATGATCAAAGCACACGCGTTTCAGACAACGTTTTTCAACACACTTGTGAGGAAAGAAAAAGACTCATTCACTTTTTTACTTTTTAATCAGAGTGAAACGTCAAAATATTTAAAAACAAAGAGGCCACGGAAAATTGCACGCTGGTTTTGTTTACTTTACAATTTTAGATTTTATTTACATTGTCATGAAAGTCCTCATCCACCAACAATATCATGATAGAGTCAGCAAAAAAGTACCTACTTATTATTATAGAGGTAGCGGCACGGAAGTTTAGCGCTGAGTGAAATGTGGAGGGGATAGCCGCGCATGGGTACAGTCGCGAACAGGATACAATTATTACTTTAATTAATAAAACCAAATAATTTTAAGAACATATATAAATAGTAAGTCTATCACTGAGTGAAATGTGGAGGATATTAGGTACCTATTGTCGCGCGCGCAAACATGAATTTAATAGTTAATGTTAAAGTTTTGCATAGCTCGTAACAGGTTGTTTTACTATTCAAAATTAACCTCTTTTCTATTTGAATGAGTGCATGAAAAAAACGACTTCAAGACAAAGTTGATCATGTGACAGAGTGATTTAGTTTATAGGGGGTAGAAAAAGAAACGAATTTGTCTATTTTTATTTAAGACAAAAACACCAATAACAAATGAACTCAAAATTACAAAAACAAACTATACCAATGAACGGTAATATCAATTCACTTTAGAACGCGACTGTAGAGTCGGAAGTCCGCGGGTCGTCGTATCGGGGCGGGGGACGGAATACGACGGCTAGCCAACCGGCGGCGCTACGAACCAAAGAGAATGTAAGGTTTAGGTTTGCTACGAACGCGCACCCTTCGTCCCTGTAGCCCCCTGTAATACCTGATTTTTGACATCTGCGCAATGACGCCGAACGCTAGTTTCGTGCCGCTACTTATACCAGTACTGATTAAAACCCATATATATTATTCTAATATCGACACCTATTTTTTGTTTCGATTCGATACCATTCTAAATAGATTTTGTATGTGGCATGTGGCAGTAGTCTTAGATTTTTTGTCTGTGGATTTTAAATGACTTCAGTCCAAGCCACAGACGACTATGGAGATTTCTTGTGAGTTGCCAAAAATCAAATGTGTCAAATCAAAACCAAAGACTGGACTGGCGGTCCAATGTGGCGGATTGCTGCACTGAGCCATAGATTCGTATAGAAGATGTGTCTCTGAGACAGATGTGGACGATCTTTGTCTATGGTGGTTCCAGCTGCCAGTGCTGCCAGCTCAGAGCATAGATGTTTCATAATATAAGATAAATTTCCTTAATTCCCTAAATTTAGGAAAGAATAAGAGATAGGAATTAAGGTCACGTGATCTGAGACGAAACCCAACTTATAACATACCTAAAATGGCGTCAACTCTGCCATAGCAAATAGTGTTGTACTAATTAGCCGAGAGTATATCGACCAAGGCGACAGTGACCGCTTACTATTAGGCGGGCCGCCTGCTTGTTTGCCACTCTATTATGTAAGTTAACCCTTAAATGCATAAAGTAGTAAAACTGCAATATACCATTCAAACGACCATAAAATTATTAGTATGAGTTCAATGCATGCTGTTGCAGGATTATCACTATCATGGTGATATATTTAATCGAGTGGCAACAAATTTTTTTTTTTTTTTTTTTCATGGCTCCAAAATATATTTTTTCTCGGTCTAAAAATAAAATCACGCATAAAATCATGCATTTAAGGGTTAAGACCATTATCGATATCGACTTATTAAGAACAAAGCATATAACATAATATAATGTAAAAATATTATGCTGCAGAACTAAGTTTTCCCGATAAACGAATAGTATGTGGGCTGTATTGCCGTTATTTCTAGATGAGCGTTTCCAGTATTGGTCGCTTTCCTTGCCAATGCCGCTCTCGCTTTGCTGAAGATAAAGTAAACTGCAAGAAGAACAGAGAAGCTATTTATACAAACCTCTAGCTAGGAGACTTGCAAGCGATACAACTCTATAAGTGTTTAATATAAATACCTCTTCCTCTATGATTAAAATTTCAGTCCTTTTAGCCAAACTAATAACAACTTGTTTAGGTAAGAAATTATTACAATAGTATTGTTTTCAATATTCAGGTATACCTGAATATTGCAAATTGGCAGACTATCGATAGTCTAAAATAATCGATACTATCGATAGTTTTTAAATTACGAGCAACAATACCATTGTTGGTATCGATAGTATTGTCTCGTATTAAGCTATCGATAGTATGGCTTATTCAGTGTAGTAGTTCGGCAGCACTAAAGTCAAGTTTGAAATCGTTCATTATTGGTAGTTTGTCAAAGAGTTTGCTTCAATTGACATTATATTTTCGTACACGGAACTTTTTTTTTTTTTTTTTTTTTCGTTGTGGCGTCACACGACTAGTGTATTTGCCAGTGTCAAGTATAAAATATTTCAAACTCAGAGAGTTGAATCAAGTTAAAATGATAATGATGATGAGATGAAGGGATGAGGATAGTATTTAAGTAAAGTAGTGGCGCTTTACTTAAACTTTACACGGACTTTTTTGGAGCAACTCGAAAAGTCACTTTCACAACTTTATTTCAATTTCCCACACTCGTACACATTAACGAACACATAATGGTTAATAATCCACCAATATTACACATTATCACTCGAAGAAACACAAGTTTTGGAAATAAAAACAAAATTTTCACGTTGACAATTCGATTGCCGCCAAAAAAGTCAACACGGAACTTAAAATCACTCATCTCATCATCTGTTATTCTACATCTTTATCTACTTCTATGAAATCTATGGTTCAGTGTGGCAGTCAGTCAGTCCGTCAGTCCAACCAGCAAACTTGAGCAAACTTTTAATCCGTCACTGTCAGTCTTTGGTTTTAATTTGACACGTTTGATTTTTGGCAACTCTTGTATGTTTATGTCAAAAGAAATCTAGAAAGCTGACCATATAAACCAACGAAAAACGAACGAAATATTTCACAGATTCGCTCGCACAGGCCGCACAGCGCACACTCGCACACAGTTTGATTTATGATTTTGATAGGAGTGATCATTATTATTAAAATGTTTTTTTAAATTTTGTGTATATCTAAGAACTCTAAGCAAAGACACATATATATAAAACAGACTAGCAAAAATTCAGGTGAGATATTAGTTTTTAAAAGATAACTCTAGAAAAACTAATAAATACTAGTAGGTACAGGTTATGTTAAAATGTTGAAATTGTTTCGTAACAGCTTTAGTTTTTCATTCAAAGAGAAGTTACGATCAAAATGACGATGCATTGTTAAAGCGTATTTTAGTCATTTATGTTACACACAATAATTTCGAAACTTGTTGTAACGCAAAGCTCGAATGTGTGAGTATTTTGTGTTGTATAGGCGCCGGGAGTATGCGTAAACCTCCATTAAAATTTTTTTCAATTGATTGTGATGAATGTTGTTCAATTTAACTTTTCACTAAGGAGCAATATATCATTAATTTCTTAATGCTTTCTCTGTAAACATGGCAAAGATCATCAGATATATGCTAAACATTTTTATTAGGTCTTCAGTAAAAGAAAAAAAGGTAACAGGGATTTCTGTTATTTTCAGAAAAAAAGGTAACAGGAACTTCTCTTTATTTTCCAGGATGTTTGGTCCTGAACATGTGGCCCGTGTGAGGCAAATATACAAGCTCATTCAGCGAGTGAACCGTGGACTCCCCCAAGAACTTCGCCTCCTGGGGACTAATTATACTCATGATGAGTTCAAGCGTCACAAGAAATGCAATCCTGAGGAGGCTCGCATATTCCTCCTTGAATGGACTGTATGTATATATTTAGCCATTATGTGTGATGTGTCTTATATAATGCATGATTATCGTGTTATTTAGTAATCTTGAAACACAATAAAACAAATAAATTAATTTTTACAATATGTCACATAATCATTTTGGTATATTTGTTGTTTCAAGCATTTTTAAAGTCGAACTGACATACATAATTTCTTTATTAACTGAAGCTTTGAAACTAAATACTACCTGCATCTCCATGTCTATCTGAGGTTTTCATTATATCCATTTTAAGCATAATAAGTATCTATATTATACTCATATTGCAATAAAATAATATTACGTTGCAGGAATACACTCTGAATCTGGTAAAGCAGATGAAGGCGTTCAACCAGGCAAGGATAAAAATGGGCATTCCGCTCGAACCAAAGAAGCTAGACGACATGTCTGACAATCAGATTACGCAGTTGTACGAGCTGTACAAAGCTGCTAACCCGGGCAAGTACAGGTTCAAGCCGTCTACTAAGCTGGATACCCAATTAAATGACAAAAAAAAGAAATAAATTTAAGTTCTTATAGTCATAGTCACTAGGAGTGGTGCTCAGGCACAACCACCTACTCTATATAATTTTAGATACAACTATATAACATAACCAAATCATATCACATAATCGTTAGCATAATTATATTCCCATCAATCTGTTTTTAGGTAAAAGTTAACATGCATATATATAATTATAAACAATGCATATTACTTTAGGTGTATATACATCAAGTAATATAGATAAGAGTATAGATAAGTTAGGATAAAACTGTAGTATAAAAAAATAGGAACTTGACATTTGCTACCTCAATCATTAGAAAGCACACAGCTGTTGAGGCGATTTTGACCGTATTCATTCTGAGGGATAAATAGGGTTAAAAAATTTGCCGCGCTCAAAGAAGTAAGACGCTGATTGTGTATAAATGTTCTATCAATGTGAGCGTTTTTATTCTTGGCTTGGTTTTAGTTTGTGAATAATTATGGTAGTTCGCCGCTTAATGCTTGAGGGCTTACTGCTTCATTAGAATAGGTAGCTAGATATGTGGCCGGGAGTTGTGGCGTAAACTGAATACTTAGGTAATGCTTAGATTAGGTTGAGTGAAAAAGTGAGTATTATTGTTATTTATCTGTATCTTATTCTTTTGTTTTATCTTTTCTGTTTCTTTCTTTTTTTATAATATTTTTGATTTAAGTTCTTAAGTTGGGTTGGTAATTTTTTGCAACTTTGCTTTCTTGTAACTCTTCGATCTTGCACCTGGAAGTCTTTTCTCTAAACAAAATACACCTTTAGCTGTTTATCTTATTGACATAATGTTGTTTATAGGTTAACTCGGTACATACTTGGCCACTTTTCTCGTCGCATTTGCGTTAAACCCGACATCCATCCCTTTGTATGTTAATGATGTGAGACAAAGAAAACTATAGCCCGCAATCAACTTATGGGACAAAATTGCTCCATAGCCCACTATCAAACTTTACAGGCAATTGATAATATCTTTATTATTAGTTATCGCTATTCTACCAATGTAATGCAAAATGGACAAAAGAAAGACGTGCAATTATTAGGCACGGTGCACAGTACAATACAGACAGTGAAACAACGTTCAGCGGTGTCGGGCCAGAAATCCTATCCTACTAATGTTATAAATGCGAAAGTTTGAGTGTGTGTGTGTGAATTTTTGTTACCACATATCACCGTAACTACTAAACCGATTTTGATAAAATTTGGAATGGAGATAGCTTATACCCTGGATTAACACATGTTTTATCCAAGATGAAGGTTCCCGCGGGTTTATTGATATTGGTTTGTATATAATCTTAACGGTTGCTATCATACGCTTTGTGAAACATGCAATTTCCAGTCCTTCGCGATATTTTTTGAACTGTGACGTTTTCTATGTTTTTTTATTTTGCTAATTATATTACTCTTAAGGTGCCACCTGAACATAAATTAATCTGTTGCACCATAACTGAGCAACCATGTAAATTTAATAGAAAATAAATCAGAAATTGGGACAAAACCTCGCAAATACAGTATGATTATTACGAAATACATATAGGTATTATAGTAGTTAAGAAAGTAGTTTACGTTCTTTTTTGCGTGGAGAGAGCGCAAGCGAGGGAAGCTGACAAATCAAACGTACAAACATACGGGATAATCTTACGTTATGTAGGAGAAAGTTCGCTCTCTTTCGTTTAGTTTTAGGGTTAGTTTTTAATTTAACATGTAAAAACATGTTCCAAAATTCCAAAATTCAAAATTCATCTTCAACAGTCTGGCACCTTTTAAGCGGGTGGGGTCATAATGCCGCACTTATGCACAATTTGCCCTGCTCGTTGTACAAAATTTTATTATAGCGGCGAAATCTTCAGCGTTTGATTGTTAATTTTGCTCGATTTTTCGATGTTTTTTGATCGTCTTCGAGGACGCGACGGCCTATCCGACGGATTAGTTATAAAGAAGAGCCAACCAAGGCCTAGTTATTAAGAAGAGCCAATCAAGGCCTAGTTGTAAGGGAGAGCCAATCGAGGCCTAGTTATAAGAAAGAGCCAACCAAGGCCTAGTTGTTAGGGAGAGCCAATCAAGGCCTAGTTATAAGATAGAGCCAACCAAGGCCTAGTTATAAGATAGAGCCAACCACGGCCTAGATATTAAGTACATAACTTTTATCTTGAAGTAAACCATATACGTAAAAATTATATTCTATGATGAGAGTGCACCACGTTACATCTTGTGTTAAGCTCTATTTATTGTAATTATAATATTTGTATAATCACCAACATTTTGACCATGTAAATATTAGTGCCAAAAAGATACATTGGACCAAACGGTCAATTCTTGAAATGTACTACATTAAAATTGCCGTTAGATAAAAATAAAAATATTTATTTTAGATCTCGGGAAAATGTCCTATTTTTTATTTATTTCTTTATGTAAGTATCTATGTTGCTTTATTTTTTTATTCATGCAACGAAATTCTACACAATTACTAGCTATACTGTCGAGTTCCTATGCGTACCAAATTATTAATTAATTAATTTATACGAGCGTATTATTATTATATTATTAGTTTTAATTTAAATTATTTTTTTTCTAAGGTTTTTTCTATAATTTATTATCAATGAAAAGAGATTTATTTTTATGAGTATGTTTGCTAAATGGTCAATCTTAAAAGATATTTTTACTCCTAATAATAATTTATATATACTAAAAATCTATTTCTTATGCACTAACTATATATATATATCGTTCGATAAACTTTGAAAAAGCACTTTATTGTGTATGTAACTTATAAATGTTTACATTTATCAAGATCGTAGATGTATGTATATTATAATAATTAATGAAAAACATCGTGACGTCCATTTAAGTTAAAGGCACATGTATGTAATAAAAATGTTTATTTCTTAAATTACATCCCTTATAAGTACACTTTGAAGATGGGATTACACGTTTGATGTAATAAGTGCGTACTATTATATTTTTCTTCTAATATCACCAACAAAACGTATTTATTGCTTTTTAAAACGAGACTTTGCATGTTGGGAAAAAATCAGATCAGATATGTAGTTAGCTCTGGGTGACCTAAAAGTTGATGACATAACAAATTCAACGTAGTGTACAGTCAGCGACAAAAGTAGCTGATCGTTCTCGATTTTCCAAATGTGTTTCAAATCGGTAATTATTATTGGTTTTTTTTTTACATTTTACGTGGTATAATTTTGCCCACAACAAAGCACACCTTATTTTAGGTGATGATAGTCAAAAATTGGTGTCTAAGATGATGAGGATAATAGAAAAAAGTGTAATTGTTCAGCGACTTTTGTCGTTGACTGTACATAGTGGAGCTAAAAGTTTCGCTGCGATCTTTTAAATGACCACCAAAACGTTAGCTGAGCTTTCGTGTTCGTGACTGACTGGACTAACAGCAATTGTCATCGATAACTAAAAGTAAAGAATCTTTGTCGCATTCAGTGTTACTTTTTCGCCACTTTTCGACGGGAAAATAAATAAGAATCGAATAAGATCGTTCTGTAACTCGATGTTTCGACTGAGTTACCTCAGACGTGACTGCGACAAGGTACTTTATTATTGATTGCGTGCGACAAAGGATCTGTCATCTTTGATTTATTTGATCGCGTGACATTTTGTATACTAAATAAAGATCTCATAGTAAAAAAATCTACAAAATTACCAACTCGGTGGATTAACAACATTTACGGTTAATTTATTTACAAAACAATTTAAAAAAACACACTATACAGACTAACTATCTAATGAGCATATACTTATATTCATTTAAAGCGAGATCTTCAATCATTAATTTTAAACAAATGCTTATAATAGTAATTTAAACATGAAACGAATAGTAATATGTTAGAGTAGAAATGTATGACTTTAAATGCACGTAAACTTATTTATAACACGTATGTGATGTTTGTATGACATCATTTCTTAGTATTAAACAAATATGCATCAGTAAGCATGTTATTTAATGTGCTTGAGGAGAATAAACATAATTGTAAGAAAACGATAAGGAATAATGGACCTAGTTATGAGTATTATCCGCTTACTTGGCTATAATACTACTTAGAATTTTACTAGGATTAAGATTGTGTGTCACTCGGAAAATATGTAGAATAAAACACCGTTTTGCTTTACATTGAATCAGTTTTCTAGTTGCCGTTATAATAGTGAAGTGCATGGGAAACCGGGAAGTGGTATCTATCTCGGGGAAAAGCGTTTGTTTTAGTTTTACTTCTAGCTATAACATATGTAATACAATTATTTGATAGCTAATACATTCATACTTGACCTGTATATTAGATGGGATACCTTTAAATTCATCTATAGTAATATAGCAGTTATTACATTGTTGCCTTTATGTTGTATTTAAATAAAAACAAGAACCATCCTCATGTTAAGAATCTGTCGCCAAACACCTATCGGTCTGTTCCGGCAGCCTCATTCGAGAGCCAGTTCCCAGTCCAGGTGTAGCGTGGCGCCATCTTCGACCACATCGTCACTTAACACCAGGTGACTTGTGGTCAAACGCTACTCTGCTAGTAGTAAAAAAAAAAACACAACGGCTTTATTTTTGTTCACCTTTGACAGTTTTGTGACGTCAAGAAGAAGTTATAAAAGTATTCTTTCCCTAGTCTTTTAGTACACAAATATTACTGTTGATGGTACGGTTCATTCTACGTATTTTACATGTTCTTAAACACAAAGTAGTAATTAGTAGGGTACTCCTTGATAGATTATTATGTATCATAAATTACAGTGAAATTTAGGAAGAGGTTTAATATCTAATTATTATCTTAGTGTGACGAGCACAGTGACATGTCGCGCTTGACGCTGAGCTGCAACCATAACCACCAGGCGGTCGTTCTGTGATGCACATCTCCGGTGCACATCTATCAAGGAGTACGTTTATATCATAATAATAGTTTTTAAGGTTGTACATAGAGTGATCACTGTATATTCACTAACATAGTAAATAAGTACAACATAGTTCACATTAATAATAATAAATTAAACTAGTTAAGGTAGTGTAAGCGCCCAGCGAGACAATAGAAATGTCCGGGGTTTAAATCCGGAGCTTCCGAAACTGTAACATATTGTTGAAAAGCCAACAAGTAGAGTTCGTAGGATTAGTGCTTCTTTCTTTTTGTTTACATCTCTTCTTGTTAACACATGAACGCGCTGTGTAGCCACTGGAAATAAAAAAAATAATATTTAACATCTCTAGGTACTCATATTTTTCTAGAATGACGCTCAAGCCATAATCAGTACATGAGCACAGATTTTACTCTATAATACAAATATGTCTGAATCGCTACTCAAGCATTGATCAAAACTTGGGCGTTATTCTAGAACTGGTATACTAAACTTGATTAACTCATTTTGTAACCAGCATTTAGACACGAAAGCTTCAAAGGCTTCTGGCCAAAGTTATTGGTGTCGATTCGGTTTTGCATTCCTTAAAACTAAACTAAGTTTGACAGGTCTAATAGTATTGCTGTCTTTTTCTAACCACAAATAAATAAAAGTGTTTTAAAAAAGGACAGCATTACTTTTAGACCTGTCAAACTTAGTTGAGTTTTAGAGACTACAAAACCGAATCGACACCAGTATTTATTTAAGGTTTAATTTAATATGTATGTATTTTTCATTTTGTGTTATTTGTATTTATCTGCAAGTCGTCTGAGAAGAGTTTGTTTTCGTTACGTTATTTAACTGAAGAAATTAATAAATAAAAGAATTAAATTGGTAATAAGTACTATCGAAGAATTACGCACGCGTTTATGGGTTCTGTAACTATCTTCGCATATTAAATATAAGTAGAATGATTATTTATTACACTAGCAAGTACTTATTTGAATTCTTTTTTATTATTATTTGCTGTTTTACCTAATGTATCTTTGTAAATACGTAGTAAAGTAGCCTAGCCAGTTGGCCCAGCCAGTTGGTGAGTGGCTATCGCCAGTAGAATAGTTCTATAAATATAATTCTAACTCGTAATATTAATTATAATTATGTAACGTTACGGCCACTATAGCACCTTCATTATTAGACACAATAAAATTAATTGGACTGTAGGAGTTTAATACTCAGTTTTATTGTATTACTACGTACGCATGAAAATGTATTAAGTATTAATTAAGCCATAATTTGTAGGAAAACATAATATTATGTTCAGTAGTCTTGTATATCGATGAGTATTATTATATGTAAAGTCGATATTGAAAGCTGTATTCAGTGGTAAAGTAGATACTTTGTCTTCATGAGTTAACCAGTCGAATACATAACAAAACAAGATCATTATCTCCGGTCTTTACTGTACTTAGCAATTAATTATGTACTTAATTTTATTAATAAATGGACGTCCGAACATCGATTTGTTTTATTTATACCCACGAAGGAACGGAGAAGGTTTAGGGTGAGTCTATTTGTTTGTTTGTGCACAAGTAAAGCTAAGCTATAAAAATAACCGACTTCTGTTTCCCCTCGATTTCTCTGGGATACCATCATCAGATCCTGGTTCCTTATCATGGTACCACCCTTGGGATATCTCCTTTGCAACAAAAAAAGAATCATCAAAATCGGTTCATAAACGACGAAGTTATCCGCGAACAAACATAAAAAAGCATATAATATACGGTCGTATTGAGAAACCTCCTTTACTGAATTCGGTAAATAGAATATTCCCATGCATCGAAAAGTTGTGAACCAAGGTTCCACGGTTCGGTTCACCAGGTGTTATGCTGATAATTCGCTAGAGGGCGCTAAATTAAACACCTAACTTGGCTCATTTTGGAAATTTGGGCGTAATTAGGTAAAATTCGTTGCAGTATGTATACAACATTCCAAAATATCTCAGTTTATTTTATAAACTTAGAATTTTGTGACAGTATCAATGCACTTCATCGTCCCTCAACGTCAGGTAGTACCTACTAGTTACATAATTATACCTACCTATCTCTTCCTCAGGTAAACTACCCGATAATAACGCAAAAGGTCTTAGCTAAAGTAACGTAACAAAAAGTAACAAGAAATCTTACCTCTGTTAAATTCACTTGTATCGTATTGGAATGCAGGCTCTCGTTAGAGTAGAACACCTCTGTAAATAAAACAACAAGAATCAGAATTGTAAAAAGGAGTAGGTGCATACGTCTATCTAATACTTAACAAAAATATTCACGCACAATATAGGAATAGGAACCAAGGTATTGTTCGCACGAGCACTTTTTATGAACTCCCGACGTAAAAAGAGTTTGACATGGCTGTTTGATGAAAGATGTCGGGGGTTTTTTATGTTTTAAATTTTAATTTTCTTATTGGGCGTTCGCTGTGCGGCCTCCATTGCGTATAATGAAGACTATACGTAGGTAATTTTTCTATTCTCTTTAATATGCCTAAATGGGTTACCTATGTGGTAAGTATTTAAAGTTTAAGAAAGACTTGCCAGAAATTCCAATAAGATAGAAAAAAAAGCCCTATGAGTGGGAACATAATATTTGTATAAATATTTGCGAAAGAGGGGAGAGGGAGGGGGGGGGGGGGGTTAAATGCTCTCTGGGTATTTATTGTAGGTATCCTGCTAAAATTATAAACGTGAAAGTTTGTGAGTATGTATGTACCTACTCGTACGAGTATGTATGTATGTGTTTATTGCTCTTTCACGCAAAAACTACTGTACGGATTTGAGTGAGATTTGGAATGGAGATAGCTTATACTAAGGGCCTCTTTCATCATCCTAATAACAAGTCCTTAATAAGCCCACCCGCATTGGCTACAATATTCTATTGAGAACAAAAAGTAGGTTAACTATACTTTTATAGCACCTACTTATACTAGCGACCCGCTCCGTCTTCGCACGGGTGCAATGTAGATAATATGGGGCAGTGTTTTAGCTACTCGACGCTTAAAGTTGCCCGTAACTAAATTTACGAGTTTCATGATGTCCGAATACCTCTAACCGGCACATAAACCATACGTGCTAAGGAATTTAAAACAGTTGTCACTCAGTTACAAAATTAATTTACGCGGGTGTGTCATAGATTTAGAATAGTAGATGACACCTTTTAAGTTCCGTGTAAGTGTAAGTACAAAAATGTCAATTGAAGCGAACTCTTCAGATCACGTGACTTTACTTCCTTTCTTTTCCTACTTCTATGAGTGTGAATTTTATCTCTTCTTCTTTTATAATAAAAATATATAGTTTAAAAAACTAAAAAAAACACTTTAAAAACGCACTAAAAAATATAAAATAATTAAATTGACTTGTATTAGTTACGATATAATGGTTAATTCAAAAAGTGTGGAGCGCTTTTTGGTTGTGTGTACTTTTATTTACCCAGTAAAAGAAGCGCTCCACACTTTTTGAATTAACCATTATATAGTAACTAATACAAGTCAATTTAATTATTTTATATTTTTGAGTGCGTTTTTAAAGTGTTTTTTTTAGTTTTTTAAACTATATATTTTTATTTTTTTACTTTTTGGTCTTTTGTTACCAAGTCCAATCTATCGGACTCATCAAAAGGAATCATATGAGCCCAAACTCGAGGGGTTTACTAGTAGCCACTGCAGAGATCCCCTACCCACCTTCTGGCTGCATCATCAGACCCTCATCACCAAGTTCAATCTATTGGACTCATCAAGACGAATCATATGAGCCCAAACACGAGGGGTTTACTATTAACCACTGCAGAGATCCCCTACCCACCTTCCGGTTGCATCATCAGACCCTCGTCACCAAGTCCAATGTATTGTACTCATCAAGACGATTCATATGAGCCCAAACACGAGGGGGTTACTAGTAGCCAGCGAAGAGATGCCCTACCCACCTTCCGGCTGCATCATCAGATCAGGTCGATGATACCAAATTATTGCATTGTCACCGAGATTTCATACACATACAAAGTTTCAAGTCGATACGACAATTAGAAGTGGGTGAAAATTGACTTCTAAGATTTGATTACATTGTTAGTTAGTTAGTTAGTTAGTTAGTTAGTTAGTTAGTTAGTTAGTTAGTTACAAGTCAAGCTAATAAAAGTGTTTTAAAAATCAAATGCTGTTCGTTAGTCTCGCTAAAACTCGACAATGGCTGGACCGATTTGGCTAATTTTGATCTTGAAATGTTTGTTCAGGGAAGGTTTAAAAGGTGACTTTTATTGGCGATACGAAGTTCGCTGGGTCAGCTAGTTTATTATATAGAGTGCCAGTAACGTAGAACCTTTATTCGCCCTATAGATTATAGTAAATCAAAACTTGTAAGATGATGAATGAGGCCCTTAGGCTGTAGGCTGTAACTATTGCCAAAAATGTATGAATGAACTAACTAATGGTTAACTTTTTCGTAAATTTGTGACAATTATATTATTATACAACAACAATTAACTTTGACGACGTATGAAATAAAAGTTTCAGTTTTGTCGCTTTCCTATTACGGCCGGTTCCAATAAAAGATCTATCAACGGTTTGCCCTACTATACTAGAGATAGTCAATAGTAGGTATATAGGTAATTTATTCAATAGGATTACATTGCGATTACTTTAAAACGTCAAACTTAAAACTTGCTACGCCTGTTCCAACCTCCTTACACCGCCAAAAGAACAGACAAGAAACGCTCGGCAGGTAAGTTTTTGGCGCGATCACATTGGTAATTCTGTTCTTATTTACTAATTGATTGAATTGGAGCAAGTTCGCTACAATCCCAAGCTTTTTTGTCATATAGATAGTCCGATATTTTACTAAGATTTCTCTTGGTTGGTTGTGCAAATTGGGATATGGAAACATGAATATTAACGAGTTACGGGATTACAACCAAAGCAGAGCAGAGCCCACAAGCAGCACCCGTTCACGAGTTCATAAGAAATTATAGAAATTGGACACAGGCTCCATAGAAGAAATGTCAAATTTCTGTCAAACCATGGACAGATCGGTTATTGAAACCGGCCGTTGATTATCAATTATTCGTTATGCATCGATGACATACATTCGACGATCATTCATTTATTATTTTCGAGGGAAATACGAGTATTGTTCCGAGAACGCACGATCCCTCGCATCCGGGCCTCGGGCTGGGTCAGCTAGGGGTTGTCCATGTGTGGCTTAAACGAAGTTTTAGTATCATAACGTTTCCCTTTTTCTTCATAGAGGGTAGCGTTTGGCCACAAGTCACCTGAGGTGACGATGTAATTCAAGGCGGCCGGTGTCACGCTATCTACACCGCCAATGCGATTCTAATTCACACGGAAACTCTTCCGAACACGGATTCGGAAAAAAATCCTTCAGATTTTTTTAGACACGATTCATTCATCTGAATTTGGAAACTGATATTTAATTTGACAAACCAGCTGCTCAATCACGGAAAAGTTTCCGCCAGCTATTTTCTCTCGGAAAACGTTTATGTGAATCAAAAATCGTCACTTTTGATCCGACACGGAAACTTTCCGAGTGAATTAGAATCGCACTATACTGGATTGCTAACTGGCTTTCAAGTGAGGCTGCCCGAACACACCGATAGATGTTTGTTGACTGATTCTTAACTTGAGGGTGGTAGTTTGGAACTTGGAATGTACATTCATTGTGAGGCGCTAAAAGATTTTTTTGGAAATCCCTTTCTAATGGTTAAAGTTTAAATGAAAAAGTTTTAAATTCAGGAATATCAATAACTTTCACGCAAACGATGCAGACAAATTGCGAGTCTGATTCCTACACTAAGAGTTCCGTAGGAACTAGGAACTGATATATTACAATGTTTTTCAGATATATTCCTATACTTGTGCAGTCAGATCTTTCTTCTGCGAATGCGATTGAATGCACAAAAAATATACAATTTGAACATGCTTTTATTATCTAACTATGTAAGCAAATCTTCAAAGTCGATTTTAAACCCATTCTTATTGTCGAAACGATTCTAACATTGCAAATACCTACTTGTACCTATGATGTCATGAATCATTGGACTTGTGGTCAAGCACTAACCTGTAGGTAAACATTTTTTTTTATTGAGACTGGAATTACTTAGATATTGGAACTATTCAATGGCTAAAGTAAACCCCTCGAGTTTGTGCTCATTTGGTTTGTTTTGACAAGTTCCAGACACACACTTAGTAACGATCGAGGGTATGAAGATGAGGGCGGCAGGTGGATAGTGGAACTCTTCAATGGTTACTAGTAAATCTCTCGAGTTTAGGCAAATTTGATTGGTTTTAATGAGTCCCATAATTTGAGAATAAAATAACCTGCGGAAGCTAGGAGCGCTGTCTTAATTATGCAGAAGTAATTACCTACATGTTTCTCAAGGAACTGAAATGCGCCTCATGATTTTTCGCTTATTTAAAGAAAATTATGCTAATCATTAGTTTTTCTTTCAGGTCGTATTTTCACGGTTGCTGATTAAATAGAGTTCGGATGAGTGCACAGGTTAGCAGTCTTATCAACGATACAAACGCGTCCTTCCAGTTAGTCCGCGTGAGCGCACAGCCTGCCGCTCATGACTTGTACTACACATACATACTGATAAACGAAAAATTACCAGGTGAGAGGTAACTTCGTCAGTCGACGCTGAACTCTTGCCAGTGCAAATCGGATTTGCTGGAAGAGTTGTTACCGGGAGACATACCGAACCCTGATTTTGGAGCAACAAATTCAGTGAACTATTTCATATGGTTACTATATAATCTCGGTGAAATTAGTGATTAGGGGAATTAGACAGTTTTGTTCACACAGTAGGTTAAATGCCTACTAATTAATTAGTTAAAAGTAGTGTTAAATTTTTCATAGAATCATCTTAGATCTCGTCGAGTAAGTGTGCAAATGCTAGTGTATAGTACCTGCCTAAGCGCTAGACAGACTGGAAGAAAATTTGAAGCGAATGAAGTATAAGAAGGCAATAGGTAAAGAAAAAGGAAGACTGCTGAGGAAGAGGCCAACCTACAAAGGGTTGTATAGTGCTACATGATAAATGTAAGTAGCTTAGACTGTAGATTGTAGATACAATGGGTATATTCATATGGCACACGACATCGACATTATCTTTATGGATAGTCAAAACTTTGTTGATTCTCGGATAAATCTTTAGATAATACCTAAAATTAATTCCTTGAGAAAACGAGTTAGTTAGTTCCTTATGCTGGGGCCACACTAAGGTCAACGTAAAGGGAAATGTCAATGCCTATCATCGCGATAAATTATTATTAAACTAAAAAATAAGAGGCCCGTTTTGACAGTTCACGCCCATAAAGTTTGCTATTTTTTACCGATTAAATGTTCTGAAGGTACAATTACATTTTCATTGTTATTCATTACCCCAGTCGGTTAGTGCTGTCCATAACGATTTTAATTTCGATTAATAATCGCTTAAAGAAAAATCAATCAATCAAGATAATTTTTTTAAAGGCCGACTTGCACTTGACCGGTTTTATTTATTTAAGTATGTACTAGTGTTAAGAACAATTAACTACTGAATTTCACCAGCTGTGTAGTGATCTTTACTGAAAATTATGAGCTTGGGAGCTCCAAGCTCATAACGGCTGGACCGATTTAGCTAATTTTGGTCTTGAAATGTTCGTGGAGGTCTAGGGAAGGTTTAAAAGGTGAGAAAAAATAGAATAATTGCCGGGAAAACCCTAAAAAAGCGCTTTCCTTTTTCCCATATAAACGTTTTCTAAATAAAATGTAGAGTCAATTTGAACTTTATTGCTATTCAATAAAGATGATTGATGATTGAAGATGATTTTTGATTTTTCGATTGAGGCAGTACAAGGTCTGCCGGGTCAGCTAGTATAAAATAGATATAAAAAAAAAAATGAAATTTGATTTTCTTAAGTTACGAATTTTACGGCAAATTGTTGCAAGTACGTACTTCGCTGAAAGTCGGACCAAACCGTGACGTCACATCTGACCTGATTGCAACGGGGCTGCTGGAACACATCGACAGGTACTTGGCGATCTTAACTTGAGGGTGGTAGCTAGCCAGGCGAGCACTATAAAACGCCCTGCCACCAAGCTAAGGTTTCATCACGTTTTCCTTCCCCGAAAGCTCAAACTCATTGTAGGAATCGAACCCAAGACCTACGGATCTCAAGCCGAAAAGTGAGTTCCTGTAAGAATTACCTTCATAAGAATTAAATACATTTCGTGTAAGAACTCACCAAAAGCCCTATGTAGATGCAGAACTGCCGAGACATAGTCGCCGAACCTCAGCATGCCATCCTTCCTCATATATCGCAGCACCAGTAGGGTCATCACTCTTTCCGGGACTACGAACCCTACATCTCTGAGAGCGTCCCTGAGTCTTTCAGCGCGAAGGACCCCCATTTTCTCCCGAGCATGCCGTTTGAAAAGAAGCTGCCAATGCTTCAGGCTGCACATCAGGTCCTTGAAGTCTGACAGAGATATGCGACCCGTGCCTTTCTTCTGAAGTGGGTTATTAAGGAAATTTCCATAGTGGCAAATCCCACCAAAACTTATATGTGCGTGGGCTACAGCTTTATGCAAAGTCTCAGCCCGATCGGTTTAAAATTGACAAATTTCATATAAACTTTCATCCCCTATTTTATCCCCTCAGGGGTAGAATTAATCACAATCCTTTCTTAGCGGATGCCTACGTCATAACATCTACCTGCATGCTAAGTTTCAGCCCGATCCGTCTAGTGGTTTGGGCTGTGCGTTGATAGATCACTATGTCAGTCAGTCAGCTTTGAGTTATATATATTTAGAAATGTCAGCTAAGTTCAATAATTATTATGATGGTATTTATGGTTGTCGACTTCACCGACAAAACAATAAAGATGAAACGCTCCGCTTGCATCCATTATCATCATCAGCTTGTATCAGTAAAAATGCCTCACCCAAGGTACGCCACTGAGCCGTACCTTCTAACCACTAAAGTAAAAAAAGGACAGCATTACTTTTAGACCTGTCAAACTTAGTTTAGTTTTAGAGAATGTAAAACCGAATCGACACCAACGATGTCATAACCAAACCAAACCAGACTATGTACTTTGAAAAGGATACGTCTAAAGACAGCACGATTTGCCTGCAAGTATCGATCGACGCACAGCTTTTAATGTAATCATTTGGCAAGCAAGCGTCAAGCAGTTCTTGGAGCTCGAAGATATTGATGGTCCTGTGTTCGTCCGCCAGCTGCAAGAACAAGGCTTCGTACTGAGCGAAGCTGTTGGTCTCGGCGCCGGGTGGAGCCTTCAGTAGGGCAGCTTTGGTCATCTGCGGAGGGTCATCCAGCACCTTCATCTTATTAGACTTGTTCGAGAATATACGAAGTGTAAAGTTAGCCTCCTCCCGTGGCTCGAAGGTCGTTGGCATTATTAGGTACGCGCCTGCTTCCAATTCGCAACTGAAAAGATTGAAACGTACTGGGCTAGTTCAGGATTCGCCGGATAAAACACAGGTGTTATCAAGTCGCAATGATTACTACTATAACAGATAGGTAATATATAGATTCGCATTTATTTCGCACCAGCATATACGAAATTGATTAGGTTTTACATAAACAAATAATAGCAGTCATCAGGTAAGCATTGTACAGACGAAAGTTCTTACTCGTATGTATTAGAACACGTGTGCTCTCTTTTTTGGCATCTCACGTTTTGTGTATTTAGCCAGTGTCAAGCATTAAATGATATACATTCTAATTAAGAGCCGTGATATTATCCAAGTACAAGCCAGGCCAAACAAGAAAGTCCCCTTTGTTTTTTTACTTTCGGTGTTTCAATTGTACACGGACTTACCTATTCTTTTTGCTGGCATATTAATTATTACCGTACCTACCTATTACAAATATTCATGTGTTATAGAATATCAAATGAGCAACACAGTCTTCGTTTCTTGGTTAGTAGATAGCATTTGTGTAGTTGCCGTATTATTATCAAAATACCGCCTATTAATTTAAAATCGCAGTAAAACGACAAATGCAGAAAAAAATTCGCCAATAGAAAAATGTTTGGCACAGTTTCAATTTTCCATACCTCTGACTGACTTGCCGACTGTTCGTATACTGTGAATTGATGGTGCTTTTAGTGCTTCTGAAGAACATTGGTGACGCCGTCTCTGACAGTGTCTTGGAGGTTTTGTAGATGCTGAACCCGATCACCTTGGGCTCCATGATGCTGTGCTGGTTCAGTGATACGACCACTGTGTCGGGCTCGTTCAAGACTATTTGCACTTGTGGGTTCATGTGGAAGAAGTCTGAAAGGGACATTAGAATAAGAATAAGCAACATTTATTAACAACACATTACACAAACAAATGCATTATATCAACTGTGTAACTGATGTATTGTATTGTTGCGATTTGCAAACCGACCTCAACTCAGCGATGTGCTGGTCATTTGATCAGCGTTGGTCTTCCGTTGAAGTCGTTTTAATGACATCACTGGCATGATGAATGTAATTTCAAATAACTAAATATATTATATTATATTATATTATATTATATAGGCTTTTTAAGGAAATAGCAAAAAGGTTAGTCGACATCACAGGAGACCGAAGAGCTGGCAGCTACCTCGAACAAAGAATTAGTCTAGCTATTCAAAGGGGGAACGCTGCCAGTATCGTAGCTTGAAGCAATCGATCCTGACTGCCTCAAGCTGTCCGTGTATGGCCAGCCTAATATACCTAGTTGGTTTAATACTTACTAACGTGGTTCCTACAACCACCCGCCGAGACACCGCGCTTCCAGCCACTCTGGTGCATGCGCATCTGCCACTTGGTGCGCTGTGCCAGCGACGTCTCCGCCTTGCTGGTCTCCGCGTCCAAGTGCACGATCTCCACCCGTGGGAAAAGCCGCTGAAGGTCGCTGAACAGTACCCAGAAACCTTTCACGGAGGACGTGAGGCGGTCCCGCTCTCGAGGAGGTATTTTCAGCCACCTAGAAATCAACGATGAACGCTCTCTTACGAATTGGCAATCCATACTCTTAAAGTTTTTAAAACTATGTAAGTTTTCGTAAACGTTAAAGATTAGTGTGAATTTGTTAAAGTGGCAAATGGTATTAAATTCAAAAAGTAACTCGTTAACTTTGTTGAAATTCGAATTAAATTATTGAAACATTTTATTTGAAACAACGCAACGATTCGCTTTGAACTAAAATCGGTAATACGGGTTGTATTTCCGATTTTTGTTCCTCCAAAGCTCAGGAAGGCGCTTTGTAAAAAAAAAATATGGGAGGAAACGCAAACTTTGCTAGTTTTTGTAAACTATCAATATCTGTACTAGGGGTACTGGTTGTAAAGCGTAAAGCTTCGGTCGTCTACGAAACTTGTGCTACGAAATCAGTAGGTATATGGTATATTTACAGTGTTTTTAAAAGATTATTTTTGTAAAAGTCAGCAGTTTTTAACTGGCTTTTTAGAAAAGCATACCTAACTCTGATGTGTATGGCTACCAGAGTATATGCCATCAACCAAGTCAAAATCCAGAACGTAAGGTTTAATAACGCGAGCGTTACTCACGAGAAAACACGGATGCCGTACAAAGGAGCGATAGCGGAAACGGAAACGCGTGCATGCACTGATACCGAGTTTGAATCCCATCTCGGTCCTGCACCTATACTGTGCTCAAAACGGCGAAGGAAAAAATCGTGGGGAAACCGACTCATCTAAGAACCACAATATACCTACATCTATCAACCCGCAATGGGACAGCGTGGCAGATAATGGCACATACTTTCTAATGCTGGGGCCACACTAATGGTAAATGCCATTAAATAGCGCGATGATTGAAGTTTGACATAAGTGTGGCCACTGATGCTGAGGCCACATTAAGGTCAACGTCAAGGGAAATGTCAATGCCTATCATCGCGATAAATATTGCGTTAATTATTAACGCAAGTATAACTAGCGGCACGAAACTCTAGCGCTCGACGTCATTGCGCAGAAGTAAAAAAACAGGTATCAGAGGGGGCTACAGGGACGAAGAGTGCGCGTGCGTAGCGCCGGTTGGCTAGCCGACGTGTTCCGTCCCCCGCGCCGATACGTCGACCCGCGGACATCTGACTCTACAGGCGCGTTCTAAAGTGAAATTGATATTGCCGTTATTGTTTTTTTTGTGTTAAGTTTGGGTCGTTTTTTTATTGGTGTTTTTGTCTTAAATAAAAATTGACAATTTCGTTTTTTTTTCTAAGCCCTATAAACTAAATCACTCTGTCACATGATCAAATTTGTTTAGAAGTCGTTTTTTTCATGCACTCATTTAAATAGGAAAGAGGTTAACTTTGAATAGTAAAACAACATGTTACGAGCTATGCAAAACTTTAACATTAACTATTAAATTCATGTTTGCGCACGCGACAGTAGCTACTTATTCCCCCACATTTCGCTCAGTGATAGACTAACTATTTATTTAAGTATGTTCATAAAATTATTTGGTTTTATTAATTAAAGTTATAATTGTATCATGTTCGCGACTGTACCCATGCGCAGATATCCCCTCCACGTTTCCCTCAGCGCTAAACTTCCGTGCCGCTACCTATACATGAGTGGCTACACTTGAACGGTCAACTTGAATACACTTGAGTTATCGGCTAACGTCAAACGCCAATGTGAATGCCGTTGTCAAATGTCGTGGCCACACTTATGTCAAACGTCAATCATCGCGCTATTTAACGGCATTTCCCGTTAGTGTGGCCTCCGCATCACATAATTAATTGCGTTAATAATTAAATAAATAAATATCGGGGACACAAATTGAACTAGCCCCAAATTAAGCTCGAAACTTGTGTTATGGGTACTAGACAACGATATACATACTTATATAGAGAAATAAATACTTATATAGATAGAAATATCCAAGATTCAGGTACAGATATTCGTGCTCATCACACATATATTGTTGCATTTGCCCTTACCGGGATTCGAACCCGGGACCGCTAGCTTCGCAAGCAGGGATAATACCAACTCGGATACTGCGTCGTCAATTAACGCAATATTTATCGCGATGATAGGCATTGAAGCTGAAGATGGCTGATAAGTGATAACCCTATAAAGTTTCGAACTTAACGGCATTACGATAAGGTTTTTTAGGATTCAAAGGACTTCTAGCCATTAGTAACTCACGCGGCGTTGTCCAGGACGACGTGTGTGATTCCAATATCTCCTTTGCTTAAGGGCCTCCGCATCCTCACCAAAGAGACTGGTCCGTCTTGCGTTTCTACCTAGAGTTCACACAATGATGGAGTCATGACCGGTTTACATTATTCCAGTCCAGTGATCCAGCGAGATCCAGTCCAGTGTTGTACTGGGTTTGTTACTTCTACAAAGACATTTTCGGTTCTACATCCATATATGAGCGATGGTGGCCGATCAGTAACCGCGTGCGCTTTACAACGCGCCGACACCGAGTTCGAATCCTTTCAGCCCTGCACCTGTGACTAAGTTAAGTCGGAATTACTCAAAAAAACTGTGAAGGAAAACATCGTAAGGAAACCGGCGTGTCCAAGAATTACAACATTCAAGGGCATGCGACATCTACCAAGCCGCAGTGGGCCAGCGTCGTAGATACCGGCCTATACTCTTTCTTTGAGAGAAGGCCAGAGTCCCAGCAGTGGGAACTTGAACTTGAACTTGATGATGATCTATATAAGTACATATAATAAAATCGTAATAGGCCGATGTAACTAATATAGGGGTCTTTATTAGAGCAACAGAAGCTAAAACAACAGTTTTTAAAATTGTTGTCAATCTCATCATCTGTCTGTCTGTATCCTACTGAAGTTATAAACGCGAAAATTTGTATGTATGGATGGATGGATGGATGGACGTTTGTTACTCTTTCACGCAAAAACTACAGAACGGATCTGAATGAAATTTGGAATGGAGATAGCTTATACCTTGGATTACCACATAAGCTATTTTTATCCAGGAAAAAGGTTCCTGCGGGATAACGGGATGGCGCGGGTGAGTATTGTTTGTATACCTATATGCAAAAGGCAAAAACTAATGCATAGAATTGAACACAGTTTTATGCCACTAGGGACCTACCTGTTTGACCTCGCATATCCTGTAGTTCATTTCCCATTCCAAAACGGTCTTGTCTTCGTTTCCCTGAAAATTAGGAACCATTTTGATTTCAAGTTTCTAATGTTCATACGGAAAAATGTTAAGAGCTTCAAAAAGAGAAGTAATTATCACAATTTTAATACTAGAAACACAGATAAAATTACTGTACCCACTAGGCTCCATAAAGTGAGCAACTCGTTCAAAGGTCAATGAGTACGTTTTTTCAACAGAATCCCAAGTGAAATTTAAGACTTGTTGATAGCAAAATTTCCAGTCCGTATAAAGAGAAATCTTATTAGTAAAGCTTATTATAAAATATCGGACTATATACTTAGATGACAAAAAAGCTTGGGATTGTGGTGAACTTGCTCCAATTCAATCAATGCTACTAATACTATTATAAATGTGAAAGTATGTGAGTGTGTGTAAATGTTTGTTACGTTAACACTTATTATCGTAATTACTAAACCGATTTTGATGAAATTTGGAGTGGAGATAGCATATACCCTGGCTTAACACTTTGAAACAACACATTTTTATCCCGGAAATTGGTTCCTACGGGATAACGGGGAAACGGCGGGGCGCAACTAGTGAGTAATAAGAATAAAATTGTCAATGTGATCGCGTCGAAAAAACTACCTGACGGGCATTTCTTGCCTGTTCTTTTGCCGGCGTAAGGAGGTTGGAACAGGCGTAGCTAGTTTTAAGTTTGACGTTTCAAAGTCATCACATGTATGCAACTAAATAAACATATTTTTTACTTTTGACTTTGAATTAGACTTAGGTAAACACACAAAACAAGTAAGTAGGTAGTAGATAAAATCAAAAGATTATTTCATCAAAAATCTTCTATTTGATGATCAACAACCTTATATACCTAAACTTGTGCAGAATA
Source organism: Opisthograptis luteolata (assembly GCA_931315375.2). NCBI lineage: Eukaryota > Metazoa > Arthropoda > Insecta > Lepidoptera > Geometridae > Opisthograptis > Opisthograptis luteolata. The sequence continues at coordinate 12,325,686 of OV928033.1, forward strand.
CGTCAATAAACATCGAAGTCTATTGAGTCTTTTCACACTCCCCATCGACAAAGGACATTTTGCTTTGAAAAGCAGTGCCTTTTTGTTGGCGACTTTTTGGTTTTTTCGTTTGAACGTTTTAGCACCGAAGGGATTTCGCTTTTAGAGCTCAAATTCTACCTTTATAAAGCCTTTACAAACGATATGTTTAAAGGGGTTAAACCTCATAGACTTATGTCAGTAGGTAGGTAGGTGATCCCCTGTTCTAATCGGTTTCCTAGATAAATATGAATAGGTTTTTATTCTTTTTTACCTCCTGTTCAAAAGCGATGATGGCTCAGTGGTAATGACGTCGGTTTGCGATCCGTAGATCGTGTGTTCGAATCGGTTCGGTAAAGGAAAACATCGTGATGAAACCATAGGTTGGTGGTGGGGCATTTCTAGTGCTCCCCTGGCTAGCTACCACTTTCAAGTTTAGAATCTGTCACCAAGCACTCATTGGTGTATTCCGGCAGCCCCACTTGAGAGCCAGCCTATCCAGGTGTAGCGTGGTGCCAGTGCCAGCGTGGTGCGTGGTGCCTTCGACCACATCGTCATTTAACATCTGGTTACTTGTGGTAAACGTTGTTTTTACGTTGTATTAACAGCTGCCCTGTTAGTATAATAGTAAAAACAACAGCAAGTATACAAGAACTTAAAAATGCCTGCCTGTAGTAATACTTCCAATCGCAAAACGAAATCCACGCAAATAAAAGAAAGCAAATGTAATCTCCGCCTGCCTCCATAGCTCAGAAAATAACATTCTTGAACAAATCATGTTACAACAATAAACTAAATCAAATCGATTCACCCGTTTACGAGTTACTATGCTTCAGACGTATCCTACTAATATTATAAATACGAAAGTTTGTGTGTGTTTGTGTGAATGTTTGTTACCACGTATCACCGTAACTACTAAACTGATATTAATAAAATTTGGAATGGAGATAGCTTATACTCTGGATTAACACATAGGCTACTTTTTGTCCCTGTAAAAGGTCCCCCTCTGTCTGAGCCGCGGGTTAAAAACAACCGATATCATATCTATACAGGCTGTTAGGTAGCCAATTAGAAGCCAACCCCTCGGCATTCGGCGTATATCCGTCTGAGCTTTGGAGTGGCAAGCTGAAAAAGAGCGCTGCGCTCACCTAATCATTTATATACTCGTTATTAAAACGTTAAAAAGAACCGAATTCAAAAACTAAAAAATAATAAAGATTTAATATCAATTAAATACTACATTCCTTTTAGTTATATATATGTGCTATTTTTACTAATAGATTTGAAGTCGGTGCCAAGCCAATAATACTTACGTAGTAAACCTCATACCATTGTCTACGAATTTGGCGATAACTTAACTATTTCAATCCCATACATTTGTGTACTATTCTACATTCCTTAACGCTATAGGAGAATTTTACATTGTCTACGCCCAGCTGGTCGGTCGTAACAGATTTACCGGGTTAGCACAGCCGTTAGTTGCATTTACCGGGTTAGCACAGCCGTTAGTTGCATTTACCGGGTTAGCACAGCCGTTAGTTGCATTTTTAACTGAGCGCTACCATGCTTCGGGGGCACGTAAAGCAGTTGGTCCCTGCTAAATCAGTCGCAAAGCCATGTCGGAGGCTTTCGGATGGCCTGATAACTCCAACACTAAAGTTGGTCTCTAATACTAGCTCATATGAAAGAAGAAAAAATGGGAATGTAATACTGTTTTCTTACAATTAGACACAGTTAAAGATTTTGAAAATAAAAATGTCTAAATATTTGGTATCCGGTAACATCTAATAATTTTTAAGCGTCACTATTAAATTTGTACGTCCTTGCTATTATGACTGCCATCTATTGACTTTCTAGTGTTCATACGTGATGTCCCCCTCCCCCCCAATTTACATACTCACACACAACCACAAAACTACTCCCCAAACTTGCAACCATTGTAATTATTATATTTTAATCTATTTTTTTTCTTTTTGTGCTATATTTCGAGGTAAAAATTTTATTGTGAAATTCGTTGTAAAATATTTACGCTGTTGAGTTTCTAAATAAATACTTACAGCGGGTAAAAAATGCGCAGTGACTATGCTTGTGGTGTCCAAGAGACTCTTCAGTGTGTGCGCGTCGAGAAGTTCCGGCATGGAAATCATGTCCGTGATGCCGCCGGTCAGGTCCGCTAGCCCATCCACCAGACTACCATACTTCAGGGCTTCGTAGGAACCGTGTAATCTAATAAAAAGATATAAAAAAAAACGCACGGTTAACGACAGAAATTGCTAAAGCTGAACCATAACAAATTTTTCGATTTTCCCTATCATCTTAAACACCAATCTTTGAACGAATCATTATTTAACATCAGGTGTGCGTTGCGTTTTGGTCAAACGATACGTTGTGAAAAGAAAACAAATATTACTGATCTAATACGCATTTGGAAAATTAGTATGGACAGCTACTTTAGTCGCTGACAGTTAGTCATACGCTATAATGAAGGAATAAAGGTATAAATCACAGTGCAATGCCGAGGAGAACTTTGCAACTCAATGACGCTTACCATCACGGAAATATCTCGACTTAAAGTCTAAGAGAGTAATCTTCTTCTCTCATTTAAGAGCAGAGCTCTTGTCGGTGAAGCACCTTCCATCTGGTTCTGTTCTCAGCCATCTTTTTAACCTCTTGGTACGACATGACGTCAATCCTTTCTTTGACTTGAAAGAAAGTATAGAATAGAAAGCACAAATTACTTTGCGTAAGCCTTCTCCAAGAGCGCTGGCCAGAGCTGTTCCGAGCAGCTGGTCTGCAGGAAGGCAAGCTTGCCGTTGACTGTCGGAAGCCGGTCGTCCACCAGAACCTCCATCCACTGACCACACCACCACAGGCGAAACCTGGTTGGAAATCAAAACTACAATTAATGACTAACTATTACTCAAATAGCCTTAGGCCTAGGAGGTGTATGGGTGTATCCCACTATTGTTATTATGAACTAGCTGTTTCACCCGCGTGGGCTACAGCTTTATGCATGCAAAGTGTCAGCACGATCGGTTTAAAATGGACAAAGTTTCATACAAACTTTCATCCCAATTTTATCCCCCTTGGGGGTAGAATTAATCAAAATCCTTTCTTAGCGGATGCTTACGTCATAACATCTGCCTGCATGCCAAATTTCAGCCCGATCCGTCCAATGGTTTGGGCTGTGCATTGATAGATCACTATGTCAGTCAGTCTCCTTTGAGTTATATATATTTAGATTTCTATTGATAGGATAGGATCGATGCCTTCCAAAATTTAACCTTTTCCTTCATTATTACCTTAGTTTACCTTCTGAATCAAAATACCTTCCCTTTTGACTCAGAAGGAAAATGCATTTCGGAAGGTGTTTTTTCTCCGTGTAAATTTAATCCAGTGTATTTAGGATGCGTCCACCCACCTGAAGACCCCTGCATATGCTATGTCCATCCGTTGATCTGCAGGCACCACCCTGTAGAACAGGCCCTTGCAGAGGTACAGGATTCCCAGACATGAGACGAGCCATTTATCTCCTGAAACGCGCTAATTAAATTAATAATGAAGTAGTATAAATAAGTCTGACCTAAATTTAATTTTGATATCCCAAAACCACGCGCGCGACCTGTCTACCATTTTAAGTTTTAACCTTCTGCCTACCAACCAAATCTTACTAATAGACCAATAGATAATAAAAATAAATATGTAAGTACTTCAATAAATAAAAAATAATTATTGTAACATTTATACCAAGAATAACGAATTTTAATAACGACAAAACAACAAACAGCTGGTTAAAAAATTAAACTAAATATAATACTAAACTACCTATATAAGACTAAACATCTACAAATAAAAAACCTGATTTAGATCGCTGCTTGCAGGTAGAGTGCTCTTTGGATGGCCAGGCTGATTCGTTGACCGAGGTAAGCGCCAGCCCTTTGGTCACCCGTGGTGACAACAAGACGCTTAGCGAGTTTTTAAAAAAGCATAAGAGTGGAAGGACCCCACGGACCAAGAGTTTCAACCCCAAACGGAGCAAATATATAGCCATCGTCAAGGGATGCATACTAAGAATATTTTCTCTAAGTTTTCCTTATTTTTTTTCGAGTATAGGTACAGATTTCGTGCTAAAATCCTAAAACAATCTAAACCTACCTACTCAATGAGTCTACAAACAAAAAATGTCTATTTATTCTGTTCAATACTAGAAATAAACTGATTGGAGAATACCTTTGTCCCGGAAATGAAAACGAAGTCGAGCAAAGCAAAGCGGAATGGTGTACAAAGGAATCGGTTTTATTGGCTTTACTTGCTAGCTATCAGTTTATAATATAGTGTAGGTTTCTACTTTTTTTTTTCTTTACTGAAAAAAAAAATGTTATTTAAGGTAAGCTCTTCAAAATTCAAAATTCAAAAGCCCATAAGTTTTTTCCACTCTATATATTTCCCTTTTAGCTTAGGCCGTTCGTCCACGGAAACTCATAACGACAACCCAGAAATTCCGATCACCGACATCATAATAATTTATGTGAATAAATTAATATCTGTGTATTTGTCACAATAGTATTGAATGTTCTGGGCAATTAGTTAGAAAACAAACAATATTGTATTAGTCGAAGTTCACAAGAAACACAGAAATTAATAAAAATTGTGAAAAGAAAAGCTCAGAATGATGCTTGTAATAAGCGTAGAATACTCAATTTTGCTAATGGGTTTTAGATCAGTAATGGTCGGGATTTTTTTACAAGTTACAAGGTAGCGTTGAACACAACACACCTATTTTTAAATGATGATGCGGTCAAAGGTTGGTGTCAAATCGGAAAATACAATTAAATTTTACTAAAAAATATATACCATAACAATAACTAAAAAAATAAAATAAAAAAGAAACCTAAACTAATAACTACAATACATCCCCCTTTTAGTCCCTTTAGGCAAGGTTCCGAAGATACTGACAGCGTTCCCCCTTTGGATGGCTAGACTAATTCTTTGCTTTGGATGGCTATACTAATTCTTTGACTAATTTTTTAATCGGAAAATTGGTATAGTCAGCGACTTTTACCGCTGACCGTACCAACAGTAGCAGATAAACAAGAATACAATATAAGAATAATAAGTAAAAATATCAGTTGTCGTTTATGGGTCGCAGTGGACAAACGGCCTTATATTGATCTGACGTAGTTCTCGCGTGAGTGTGCAGGTGGCGTTTTGACGTTTGCTGTGAAACGTAGCTCTACGTTACCAACAGAGGGCGCTAGTAGTTATTCTACAGGTCTTTGTAACTCCCGCTAAAATGATGTAGGCGGAATAGTAAGGCCAAGAGGGGGGTGTAGGCGGCGGGAAAACCTGCGCTTCCTAAATTGCATCTGATGGAGCAAACGGGGGACCGAAATCTAATTGAGAGTCCTTGTTTTACTTTTTCTGTACTATATTGGCCAAAAAGCAGACGGCCCGCTTGATGGTAAGCGGTTACCGTCACCTATGGAGATTTGTAACACCAGTGGAGTTGCCGATGAGTTGGCGACCTTTAAGAACTCTTTTCACACCCATCCTGAATTCCTGATAGACTGCCATTTGTAGCACTGCGGGAAGACTTGTGAAAGGAGCTCGATTTACATTTTGCAAGTATGCGGGCGATGACGGCTCAGTGGTAGTGATGTCGGCTTGCAATCCGTAGGATGTGGGTTCGAATCCTACAATTAGGTTGCGCTTTCGGTGAAGGAAAATATCGTGATGAAACCATAGCTTGGTATGGTAGGGTATCTTATATTACTCGCCCGGCTAGCCACCAACCACCCTCGTGTTACGAATCTGTCGCCAAGCACCTATCGGTGTGTTCCGGCAGCCTCACTTGAGAGCCAGTTCCCAGTCCAGATGTAGCGTGGCGCCTTCGACCACATGGTCACTTAACATAAGGTGACTTGTGGTCAAACGCTACCCTGTAAGTAGTAAAAAAAGAAAAAAGAAAGGAGCATATAAAACGTGTCGTGGTGGATTTCAAGTGCTCAATTGTGTTGAGCTTTATTCCAAAGACGAGATGATCGGCGAAGGAACCGCGATGGAAGGATAGGATTCAATAGCTTTTCCGTGCATTCCTCGTTTTTAGGGTTCCGTAGCCAAATGGCAAAAACGGAACCCTTATGGACTCGTCATGTCTGTCTGTCTGTCCGTCTGTTCGTCCGTATGTCACAGCCACTTTTTTCCTAAACTAAAAGCTAAAATTTTTTTCATCAAAATCATTCGTGTGTGTTTCTATGGATAGGTCTACTAAAATGATATTGAGGTTCCTAATAATTTTTTTTCGTAACTGAATAGTTTGCGCGAGAGACACTTCCGGTTTGAACGAGATCTAGTACCTAAGTGTTTTTTTGAATACGTCATAAATCGTAAACTGCAATTTACCATTCATTCAATCAACTCAACTATAAAAATAAAAAAAGGGCGAGTCCCACTCGCACTTGGCAGCTTTTTTTTATGTTGGTTCAGTCAACGATCATAGTCGGTAAACAATAGTTCATTCTCCGATCACCTTCATATCATCTTAAATACCAACCTTAACATCAGGTGTTTTGTGTTGTGGACAAAAGCTACCTTGTAATTCGTAAAAAAAAAACAAATATTACTGATCTGGAACACATTTGGAAAGTCGAGTATAATCAGCTACTTTTGGTCATGACTGTACGGGGTTCTACGCATTGGTTCCGTAGCGGGAATCGAATAGGTGGGTACGATACCAGCAGCTGTAGAGGAGAGCCTCGACTTAACTTGTTTTAGAGATAGCTTGGAAATAATGCTGAAGATCCGGTGTATTTCCATCATTGATATCTAATTAGATACTTGTTACTACTTGTTGTTGTTGTTGTTACTTGTTGTTGTTTGTACTTGTTGTACTAGCTACTAGTTTAGCTAGATAAACTATATTTAAGGGCCGGTTTTATAAACGTCCGTAAGTTAAATGTCAGACCAAATTTCGGGAAATTTGATTTTATTTTCAAATTTTAGTATGGAAAAATCGACAACAATGTCAAATTTACCGAAATTTGGTACCACGTTTAACTTATTACGGACGTTTATAAAACCGGCCCTTAGTAAATCTAGCTAAACTAGTTGTTAGTACGGTAGTTAGGTAGGTATATCTTACCCAGTTTTCCTGGTACGACATCAAAAGTTTCGCTCTTGTCCAAAACAAATGTGGGGTTTTGAAATATATCCTGAAATAGAAAAAAATGTGTTGATGTTATTTTTTCAAATGTCAGTCAGTATACTCTACCTTTTATATATATAAAACAAAGTCGGATTATGAAGTTACACCATTTATATTAAACTCAAGAAAGCTTATGGCCCGATTTTTGTGATCATTCGAATTTGCCCCGAATAGCATAATAAGCATAGAATTACATGTCTTGTAATTCTATGATAATAAGTATCAAAAGTAACTCGGTCTGTCTTTGTTACCTTGTCACACCTAAACGGCCGAACTAATTTTGATGAAATTTGATATGGTTATTTAACTATGGGGAAGGACATAGATACCTTTATGTAGTCAACGCAGTTGAAACCGTGAGGAACTTCTAGTTAGTAATGAGGATACAACATGCGATCACTTTAATACGCCAAACTTACAACTAAGCTGCTACTGGTCCAACTTCCTTTCGCCGGCAAAAGAACAGCCGAGAAACGCAGAAGAACATTTTTGGGGCGCGACCACAATTAATATCAATATTGTTTAGTTTTGTATTTTGTATAATTCGTTGCAAATAAATGATTCTTATTCTTATTCTGAATTACAAATCCCAATTTTACTATTAACTAGCTTTTCCCCGTAGTTTCACTCGCGTGGGCTACAGTTTATAGCGATAATAAGTCCTTTCTTAGAGTTAAAACTATCTCCGTAACAAATTTGATATAAATCGGTTTAGTAGTTTAGGCGTGAAAGCGAACAATCAGACAGACAGTCAGACAGAGTTACTTTCTTTAGTAGGGTAGGGATTGATTAAGTTGGAGCAAGTTCTTTACAATCCCAAGCTTTTACGGCATCTAAATACCTCTAGTCTGATATTGTATACTGAGCTAGCCGTCATATTGCTGGATGAGTCAAAACTAATTATCTGGCCCTCGCAATATAGGGTGCATGGATGCATGGATCCCCGATCAACGTAGCATTTGATTTGAAAGGGTTAGGGGTCTGAACTATCTTTGTGATTGTGTGGGTATGATGACATGTATGATTTGTTTATATACTTTTGATAAATTATTTTCGTCTCAATAGTTACATAGCATACTAAGCAATTTATTGCTTTTTCAACTTCTAGATGTTAAGTGACGATGTGATCGAATGTGGCGCCACGGTAGCCGGAGGTCTGGACTGAAAACTGGTCCTTAAGTGAAGCTGCCAGGTACTTGGCGAGAGATTCTTAACTTGAGGGTGGTAGCTAGACAATCGATTATTTATCATCACAATGTTGACAATGTTTTCCTTCATCAAAAGTTAAACTTGAAGCGAATTACTAGATCGTCCTGTCACCATCAGGCGAGTTACTGTTGGTTCTAATCTCGCAATGAGCTCGAGTCATCAGCGAAGAATATATATTTATACTCGTATATTATAAAGCAAGTTGCGCCCCGCGGTTTCACCCGTGTCTTCCCGTTACCTCGCAGGAACCCTTTTCCAGGATAAAAAGCCTTTGATAAGTAGCCTTTGTGTTATTCCAGGGTATAAGCTATCTCCATTCCAAATTTCATTCAGATCCGTATAGTAGTTTTTGCGTGAAAGAGTAACATACATAACATCCATCCATCCATCCATCCATCCATACTCACAAACTTTCACGTTTATAATATTAGTTTGGATTGCTTGCTGGTAAAGCTTTTTTCATATATTGCGTTTTATTTATTACAGCATTAAAATGTAAATGTTAAAGAGCACTGTGTGGTGTGGGCTGTAGATAAAAGTGACCTTGCAAGCTTGTTATCGACACCTGTCTATTATCCCGTGCCCCAGGCTCTGTAATATCGGATTTACTATGAAAGGATTACAGTAACCGAACACCGAACTAGGCGGGATATGTTGACATGGTCAGGTTAAATTTCAAACGATAAGCTTGCGACAAGTGGGCGTACGTCTTAATAGGTACATAATATAATTTAGGTTAAACAAATTGTGGGAGGGAACCAAGCCAATCTTGCTTAGTGGAGGCCTCTCCATCCACAGCTATATTATCACAACTTTACATAATGGAATAATAGCAAATGAATACGAAAGAATCGCTAATTTTCTTCTGCCGATGGAGGCGAATATGTCAAAATAAAGCGCAAGCCGAATCATGTCCAAGAAACGTAATAAGCCCGCTGTCAATTAATCGTGGTCGCGGTAAATTTCACTCGACTTATCCAATAGCTCACAAAACATAATGCTAATTACTGTAAATGTAGTTTAGGTATTTATTTACTTAATAAATATCTATTCCTCGCAGTTTCACCCGCGTAGACTACATCATCATCTTCATCATTATCAGCCCGTATCAGTCCACTGCTGGACATAGGCCTCTCCCAAGGTACGCCACTGAGCCCGGTCTTCGGCTCTTCTCATCCAACTACTGCCAGCCACTCGGCGCAAGTCGTCGCTCCACCTTGTCACAGGGAGTCCTCTACGTTTGCCAAGTCGCGTTCTCCACTCAAGAACACGTCTACCCCAGCGGTCGTCGGCATACTACAGTTTCGCAATGAAACATATTTTATGTCATTCTTTAGGGTTCAAACTACATTCATATCAAATTACATCAATAGCGGTTCAATAGTGTTTAAGTTTATCCGAAAACCATTTCTCTTTTTAAATTAAACTAGCAGCGAAACCCAGCGTAGCTCGGGTTAAAATACATCGCATCTTTAATGGTGTAATTAATATATGAGGATTCTAGAAATTTCTAGAACTTTCTCGATATTTCTAGAACTTTCTAGAACATTCCAGATCAAGTAAAACCGCTTTACACATTTTGCAACTTTCTAAACCATTCCAGAAATATTGAGATCTTTTCAGAAGTCCTTGTGCGTTAGAAAAGAACAGAAATATATACATTTTCGCCACCCACAACCACCCACTTTCATCCACCGCGATGAAACTTCCTTACCACCTGGAGACCTATTTACCACCCCAACGGTAAGTTGATTGGGGTTGGTGGTGATTGAGAAAACTGTGTATTTACCTACGTACTAACAATGCATTTTATATACATATTGGATTAAATTAGATATTGGATAAGATTAGATTAGTATGCATATAAGTAAATAAAATTGAAAAAATGACTATTTAACTTATCAGTTGTTAATTCTGTTGCTCAAGTAAATCGATCATCTAAAGCGAAATGCAAGACTTTATAGCGTTGATAGCTCCTGGGCCCCTAGCCAAGAAAAATGTATTGGTTTGACATATTTCAACGCTAAGTCACGTGGTCAGAAATATGTCAAACCAATACTTTTTCTTGTTTTCTATTAGCGTCAACGATTGCAGAATGCATCTTGGCTAGAGGCGCAGGAATAGTGACGTCAGCTTGCGATCCGTCGGACGGTGGGTTCGAATCCTACAATGAGCTTGAGTTTTCGGCGAAGGAAAACATCATCAAACTAAGGTATTTTCTAATAGTACTAGCCTGGCTAGCTACCACCCTCTAGTTAAGAATCATTTTTGACTTAGAAATTTGTACTGAAAGATTAGATCCCAAAAGGTTAAAAATCGACTTTATTCACAATCACAATACAAAAGTTTAAACATAAAAACATGCAGGAATTCAAAAGAATAAATAGCACGAGTCCGTAGGTAGGTACACAGATTCCGAAACGCTTTCGATGAAACTTGTTGTAGTTTTGTAAATACGTGAAAATGAATTTCACATTTTGTCACAAATATTTGCACCGGACGCAGTTGAGCGAGTGAGCAGAGGTATTTATTAGAGATGAAACGGATTGCGGTTTGGCCGGATACCGGATATTCGGCCAACTATGTGGCCGAATAGCCGAATATCCGGCCGCCGGATGCTTTGATGAGGTAGCAAATGAAAACAATACTGGCCAGGTTCAACGTGAAGAAAGAAACGCGATAACCTGTGAGCTAGATTTTTATTTCAAGTCAGTGCAAATTGATCGCAATCGTGACCCTTATTCTTGGCAAGTAGCTGATGCCAAAAACACTCAAATTTTAAAAGTGTGCCAAAATCTATCTTTCAGCAACTTGCAGAAGTCTTTCGCTGTACACACTACAGCGAAAGACTTTTTTCTGAAGCTTGCCTTATTTATGAAGATAAGCGAAACCGCTTGCTTGCTACCTCTCAATGCAGAGAAATTAATATTTATTCACCATAATTTTTTAAAGTGTGAATACTTATTAATTCATTTTCTTTATATTACATCCATTTATTGATGTGTGATTAAAAATTTACAACTAAAAATAATTATGTTTCTTAAGTCATACTAAAACTAACTAAATAAAGAAAATAATTACTTATTTTATTCGGCGGGATGCCTATCCGACCGAATAGTAGTTAGTTATCCGGTATTCGGCCGGATACCGGATAGTTACCGGATATCCCTTTCATCTCTAGTATTTATGCATCAAATTTAATACACGGAATTTAGTTATTTCCCTTTGACAACATGAGCTCATGAGTGTTGACAATTGTGAAATATTGTTTGTTTTGCTCTCATCGATGTTGAAACGAGCTTTATGATTAAAATTAAATTATGAATTTATCATTACGGAATAGTTAGATGGGATGGCTGATTAACGTATTTTATTTATAAGAAAACTAACAAGGAACTCTGATTTAAGCATGTTTAGAGGTGTAGGGGTTGGGGAACACCAAACAAGTCAAAATCATGGACAAAACAGGGAATATCGGGGTGTTGCGAGTGAAAAAACTGTGGAAGCGCGTATAAACTTTTCGGCGGGATCTCTAACTCCTTGACTTTTTTGATATCTTTACTTTTGACACTTTGACAGATCCTGTGACGCGCGGGCGCCACAGGCCACAGACTGTTTTACAAAATCTCGATATCCCTCTAATTTATTAAATGAATATACAGTGGAATATACTAAATACAATTGCGTCGCTAACAAGAGGTCTGATATGGACACGACGAAGTCATAAAGAACAAATTTATGCTATGCTTTGAGAGTCAAGTGGCTTGAGCTAGCACAGAATGGAGAATAGCAACTACTCAACTAGCAAGAAGTGAAGTCAGTTTTGTTGAGAGGTACAGTCAGCGACAAAAGTTACTGATTATACTCGATTTTCCAAATGTGTTTTAGATCAATAATGTTTGGTTTCTTTACAACTGAAAAGGTAACTTTTGACCACAAAACAACACCTGATGTTAAATGATGATGCGGTCAAGGTAATCGGAACATTTGTTATTGTTCAGCAACTTTTGTAGTTGACTGTATTATAACGATAGTGAAATTGGGCTGCATCAATGATGTAGGTACAGGCACGTTCTAACCAGTTGCCTTTCACTTAACAACTACGCGCGTTTTGTACTTAAACAAGCTGAACTTACACCAATCGTGCGCCCTATGCAGTTATATACGATTTCTCACGTACGCTGCCTCATTTGGATGCAAACAGCGCGCGTCACTGGATCGGCTATCTGCTGGCTCGTTGTTAGTTTATTCAATATTAAAGGACAATCAAAAACGGTACCTAAACTAGGGTTGTAACGGAACCTTGCCTCCGCCTCCGAAAGTGCGGAACTTTCACAAGAAATCGTACCTCCGCTTCCGCATCTGACTCCGTATTATTTTTTAGAGTTGTAACGGAGATTTACTTATTTACGTTGATTTACAATGCGAGAGGAGAACAAGTCTCCCCAGTTTTTTAGGGTAGCGCTGACCTTTGAACTATAGAATCGCAGAACTCACGGTTCGCATCGAATCAATAAGGAATGATTAGTATAAAATGTTTTTTTTACTTATTACAGGATAGCGTTTGACCACCAGTCACCTGATGTTAAGTGACGATGTGGTCGAAGGTGGTGCCACGCTACATCTGGTCTGGGAACTGGCTCTCCAGTTAGGCTGCCGGAACATACTGATAGGTGCTTGGCGACAGATTCTTAACTTAAGGGTGGCTAGTCAGGCGGGCACTTGAAAATTCCTTACCACCATGCAATGGTTTCATCACGTTGTTTTTGTTTTCTTTCACCGAAAGCTCAAGTTTATTGCAGAATTCGAACCCACGACCTACAGATCGTGGCTTGACTACCATAGAGCATGAGAAGGTCTCGCAAATAAGATAGTCGATTTGTTGGCTGGTCACTAACTTGAAACGCGATGCCGGAAACCGGACGCCGCGCCGTGTGGGTTAAATGATATCATCACATTATCACACTCACCGTGATTTCTAATTTCTTTGATGGTAGTAAAAATGTTTAATTTATATTGCTGATCAAAAATAGAATATTCTGTATATTATTACTAGCTGACCCAGCAAACGTTTTTCTGCCATATAAATTACTAGTATAAATAAACTATTACTTATCGCCATAAATGTAACCTATGTCCTTTCCCAGACTATCTTTGTACCTTTGTATTTCATTTAAACCGGTTCAGTAGTTTACTTTAGCGTGAAAAACAGACAGACAGAGTTATTTCCGCATTTATAATGTTAGTAGGCATAGGGGTTGTTTAATTTTTAAGGACACCCTAATCACCTACCGGTTTGAAATATACTTTACGGCCTACCTGTTGCTATACCTACCAACACATACATAAAGACATGTAAATAATTAGTAGGTCGAGCCGTATATGAAAGGTCTGCGAAAACTGTGACAAGAGATTTTTATATCTTACATTACTTTTTGTTTACCAACAACAAATCTTGATAATAATGGTATCGATTCGGTTTTGCATTTTCTAAAACTAAACTAAATTTGACAGGTCTAATAGTAATGCCATCCTTTTTTTACTTCAGTGGTTTGAAAAAGACAGCAATACTATTAGACCTGTCAAATTTAGTTTAGTTTAGGAGAATGTAAAACCGAATCGACACCATTATCTAGGTATAGTAAACTATAAAAATAATATGAAATATAGCAAATTATAGGTCTTCCTCGATGTTATGCACTACAGGTAGCCAATACAAACTCAAACTCATATTTTTTTTATCATTTGTTATCACTTTAAAACGTCAAACATAAGACTAGCAACGCCTGTTCCAACCTCCTTATGCCGGCAAAAGAACAGGCAAGAAACGGTATTTTTTTGGGTGCGATCACATTTACAAATTTATTCTCATTACTAGTTGACAGTTCTTTTTTATAGTTACTCAATAGTTTATACTACAGTTTCGAGGCCGGTACTGTTGTCAACACATTATTCTTTCTAGATTATTCCATATTATACTATGTACTAATTTAAAACTAAGAGGTTGTGCACGTTGGGAAATATTTGTCAATTTGTGCCCCAGTGCGGACGAGCCCTTAGTATCGGAAAACCGTGCGTGACCGTGACCTTTAAGCTACGCGCGACAATGGTGTCGATTCGGTTTTACATTCTCCTAAACTAAACTAAATTTGACAGGTCTAATAGTATTGCTGTCTTTTTCAAACCACTGAAGTAAAAAAAGGATGGCATTACTATTAGACCTGTCAAATTTAGTTTAGTTTTAGAAAATGCAAAACCGAATCGACACCATTGCCGTGTTTACGTTACACGTGTAGGTATGATTATGATTTTTATAAAATGTGTAGTCTCCCCGTTAATTTGAGTGGTTACACTTACACCCCACCCCCGGTTTAACTGGGCGTGCAATGAGAACTCTTTCGAAGCCGAAACAATAAATGTCTGAAATGAAATGAAATAAATTATTTTGCACGAACCACGGTTAAAAATCAATCAGGTGTTCATAAAAAATGTATCGTCAGCGAGCTTCACCATTTTGATCATACAAAATTGAATGCATGAAATATTTAATTGAGTTGTAAAAGTACCAGGAAGTTGTGCCCACAGAAATATAGTTACCTACCCACATGCAATTCCAATTCCGTACTGAAAATAATGGATGGGATTCTGGTTTATCAAAGCTAGATTTATTGTCAGAAAAATGTATTTGTGATTAGAGGAATGGCTTGATTGCTGTTTGCTATTGCATAAATGGAAGAATTTAAATTGGCGTGGTGATTGGGTTTGAATTTATTTGCTACAAAACAATTCATCAAAATTTACGGAATGCGTTAGGGGCAAGTACTCCGATTTATTCCAAAGTCGCACGTGACGGGTCGTCTATTAATTAAGTCCGGCATTTAGGGGGGAGGGAAGAGGGTGTCTCGACCAATATCACTTAATTTTGTTTCCCTAAAAGAAACAGTGTAAAAATGCGAGAAGAGGAAAGGGGTCGAAAAATCGCCAATATCACCTAACGTAATTATCGGACACCCTACCCCCTAAGAACAGCGACCGTAGATGGGGTCAGCTCCAGACGGTAGCCGTCACCGAAGAAGTTGTTAAAAAAAGTGGGTACCTACACTTAATATTCGTGTCCCACTTTATTACTGCAGAAACTAAGATTTCGACAGATTACTAATAAAGCTTTGCATAGACCGAAAAAAATTGTGGTTATCTGCAATCTGCACCGTACAGTAATTTAATTATAATTTTATACTCGTATTATGTAAGCCAAAGTGATTTTTACACGCGCGGGGATCCGGTGACACGTCAAGGTTTTTTTAACTTATTTCAATAGTCAATAGTGTCGATTCGGTTTTGCATTCTCTAAAACTAAACTAAGTTTGGCAGGTCTAATAATATTGCTGTCTTTTTCTAACCACTGAAGTAAAAAAAGGACAGCATTACTCTTAGACCTGTCAAAATTAGTTTAGTTATAGAGAATGCAAAACCGAATCGACACCAATGTTTCTATTTGTACAGGCACTAGGTACGCAATCAGACCATTTAATATAGCGGTATACTAATATTTATCAAGCACCAGCGCCCCACACGAAGTTAGATTTCAAATAGTTATTCTACCGATTCGTATTTGCCATTTGTGAGGGGTAACAAACGAAATTGAAATTGCAATGTAAAAGGGAATAAAAATCGAAGGAGATGAAAATAGAATCCGTGCGTTCGGCACTTGAATAGTTACCGACGCGGAAAAACGAAACGG
This sequence comes from Opisthograptis luteolata, assembly GCA_931315375.2. NCBI lineage: Eukaryota > Metazoa > Arthropoda > Insecta > Lepidoptera > Geometridae > Opisthograptis > Opisthograptis luteolata. Next base: position 12,341,858 of record OV928033.1, read on the forward strand.
ACTGAATATTTCCGACAGCTAATTAATTGGCTCTGTTGCAATGCAAAGTGATCCCGATTGATTTTTGGCTCGTTTATTAATTGAAACGTGGTTTTATTGTTACAACCCCGATTCGAAATCACAGTCAATTGAATCTCAATTGGGGCTGACCGAACGATTTATAGCGATGATGGCTCAGTGGTAGTGACGTCGGCCTGCGATCCATAGTACGAGGGTTCGAATCCTACAATGAGATTGAGCTTTTGGTGAAGGAAAACATCGTGATGAAACCCTAGCTTGGGGCACTTTCTAGTAATCGCCTGGCTAAGAGCTAAGAATCTGTTGCCAAGCACCTTTCGGTGTGTTCCGTTCCGGCAGCCAGTCCCCAATCCAGGTGTAGCGTGATGCCCCCTTCGAGCACATCGTCCCTTAACATCAGGTGACTTGTGGTCAAACGCTACCCTGTAAGAAGTAAAAAAAAAACCAGGCTATATAGATAACAAAAAAACTTTGGGATTTTAGTAATAGGAAAAGTATTGTGAATTTGATCGCGCCAAAGGATGTTGGTATCTTACCAAATAATTATAACGTACTAGCTGTTCCCTGCGGTTTCACCCGCGTGGGCTACAGTTTATCGCGATAAAAAGTATCCTATGTCCTTCCCCGGAGTTCAAATTATCTCTATACCAAATTTCATTTAAATCGGTTCAGTAGTTTTGGCGCGATAGCGTATATATTCCGTATACTCCAAAACTATTCCCGCACTTCGGTGCCCCCTCAACGCGTTACCTGCTGTAGGTACCCATTATCCTATTTTAATTCTAAGTTAATTTTTCATGGACCGCGCACGTTTGAACCGCGCAGTTAAAGGTCTTTCTGGTCCGCGACCGCACTTTACCTATTTCATAGATTCTTCCGGTACGGGGTACCGGGAGAATCTATGAAATCCTCACCTCACCGCGTTTCCCGCTGCGCTGCGGTGCGGCGGTTTTATTTTTCTACTACTACTTACATTTTTAAACTCGTGATATCTTTCGAATGAAATGTCCGAATTGAATAATTCAAAAAGTTATATAAAGGCATTGAAGCAGTTTAGAATAAGAAGTAATTTATTTTGATAAGGATTAATACCAAGATACAAATAAAGAGCCTTTTCTAGCGGCGGCATTAAAAATTATTTTTTTAAAATAAAAGATCACTTATTGTGGCATAACTATAATAGTTAGACATATGCTCTCGCGGACTTTTTTGTAGATCTAAATGAGACCTACAAACCCGTAATACATTATTTTGTTCTAGTGTCAATAGTTTTTGCAGCGCACGCAAAAATAGGTTTTCGATTTCACACCTTGGGTTGCAAAATAGCAATTTTCTTACGGATACCTAATTTTTTTGGAAATAAAATATAGTCTATAGCCTTTCTCGATAAATAGACTATCTAACACTGAAAGAATTTTTCAAATCGGACCAGTAGTTCCTGAGATTAGCGCGTTCAAACAAACAAACAAACAAACAAACTCTGCAGCTTTATAATATTAGTGTAGACTAGCTGTTCCTCGCGGTTTCACCCGCGTGGGCTACAGTTTATCGCGTTAAAAAGTATCCTATGTCCCTTCCCCGGGGCTCAAATTATCTCTATACCAAATTTCATTTAAATCGGTTCAGTAGTTTAGGCGCGATAGCGTATATATTCCGTATACTCCAAAATTATTCCCGCACTTCGGTGCCCCCTCAACGCGCTGTAGGTTTATTAGTTTATTATTTATTATTTTATTATTAAAATTTATTAACAAACAAACAAACAAACAAACTCTGCAGCCTTATAATATTAGTATAGATATGATTTCATACAAAAACGAAGAAATCTGTCAAGTTTCCTTTAAAAATTCATTCCGATGCTCTAACTTGTTAAACGCCACAAGGTCAGGAGTCACAAAATATTTCATCTATTCTATTCTATTTTTTCTAATTCGTGACGGTGCCACCAGAATATGGTCATTTGGTCGAAGGTGAAAGTAAATGAGTGCAAACGAAAGAAAGATGTTACAATAATATATTCTAGCGCGCCGCGCGGTTGCTGTTGAGCGAAGGTACGACACATGACCTAGATTCTTTATTCTAGCCACGGTTGCGCGTTCAAAACTACAATTTGAGATTGTTAAGTAAAATCTTCATTTGTTTTATCCAAAATCGTTACGTAAAACGCGTATTAAACTTAGAGCCTCGTACCATTGTATACATTGTAACCTGACCTTTGAACTATAGAATCGCAAAATCACGGTTCGCATCGAATCAATAAGGAATGATTAGTATAAAGTGATTTTATTTACTTATTACAGGATAGCGTTTGACCTCAAGCCACCTGATGTTAAATGACAATGGGGTCGAAGGTGGCGCCACTCTACACCTGGATTAGAAACTGGCTCTCAAGTAGGGCTGCCGGAATACACAGATGGCTGCTTGGCAACAGATTCTTAACTTGAGTGGTAGCTTAACCAGGTGAGAACTTGAATGTACCACCAAGCTATGGTTTCATGACGATGTTTTCCTTCACCGAAAGCTCAAGCTCATTATATGAATTGAACCCACGATTTACGGATCATAATCCGACGTAAGGTTCTCGAGTGGCGACCACGAACCGGAAGACGTTCTGTAGGTAAGCGCTGCACTAGGTGGACCGACGACATTGTAAGAGTCGCAGGGAGCCGATGTATGCTAATGTCTAATAGTTCATGGTGGCGTTCAAGAGAAGAGGTCCATGTTCAGCAGTGGACTTCTTCCAGCTGATGGTGACGATGATGAATCTGCACTACCACTGAGCCATCATCGCTTCAAACCTAGTCCTTTACTAGCCACAGTGCAGTGACCCTTAATAAGTCTTAGCCTACGATAGTAAATACCGCAGCAGCAACAGTTAAAATCACAAAGTAAGTAATAAAAATGCATCAAACAAACCAATCAAACAAATCCAACTAGGAAAATACGCAACGAAAATTAAAATGTTCGGCAAATTTTGGTGTCGAAACCAATTTTATAGAGTAACCTTTCACTATGATGTGCACAGACAGCGCTGAAAATTCGTTTTTTATTTATTTTATTGCATTGAGGGCGGCGTATATTGCAAAATATGTAGTGTGAAAAATTTCCCTATGGTGTTACGTACACGTAACAGCGTGTATTTGTTTTACAACTTTCATTTGGCGATGTTTGTGTTCAATCTTTTCGATAAATTTAGTGCGAATATTATTTTAGTCGTTGCGCCCCGCGGCTTCACCCGCGTCTTCCCGTTGTCCCGCAGTAACCTTTTTCCTGGATAAAATGTAGCCATGTGTTAATCCAGGGTATAAGCTATCTCCATTCCAAATTTCATTCAGACCCGTTCAGTAGTTTTTGCGTAAAGAGTAACAAACATCCACCCATTCATCCATACTCACAAACTTTAACGTTTATAATATTTGTAGGATTCTTTAGTGCTAAAATCTAAGTGTCTGACCGCAATGTGACGTCAAAGTCTATGTAAGCACTTGAGATTGAGACACAATAAAGAAAATGAGAGCCAATTCACAATACAGGCTTAGCGTGCGTCACTTTCGACTACATCATCACTGAATTTAGGGTCAAACGTTAAAAGAGAGCTACTTCGTGTGGCTGCTGGTCTAACGTCAATTTTTTTTTTGCTTTCTGGGTGGCATTGTAGCATACTTAACACCTTATTTAAATTATTGTTATGTTTCTTAGAGAACTTTCAGAGAAGCTGTTTGTCTGGCGATTTTGAGATTGGTCGCGAGTCTGGAGATCACTGGAAATGTCGGGAGAATCTAGATGAATCCCGTCCATCTGGCAACCCTACCCGTCACGCTAATCACAGACTCACAGTAAACATTTATGGGGCAGTAGCTCAATAAAGCGTATCCTCGGAATATATAGACTGCACTCGGTCCGAGGTCCGTCGGTCCCACAATTATAGGGATGAAATCACGAAATTGTATATGAAATTGAGATGTACCTTAAAAATATATGTGTCAAGAACTAATTTTAACCTAAAATAGAGGAAAAAAGTATTAGAAGGAAAAGATTTGCTGCATAAAACTGGTCTAGGGTCACCGAAATAGCTCACATAATTAGCATGCTGAAGTGACAGTGGGCTGGTCACATAAGCCGCAGAACCGACGACCGTTGCAGTAGATGCGTTCTTGAGTGGAGACCGCGACTTGGTAAATGTAGTGTAGGAAGCACTGAGACAAGGTGGACCGACGACTTGCGCCAAGTGGCTGGCAGTGGTTGAATGAGAAAAGCCGAAGACGCTCAGTGGCGTATCACGGAAGAGGTCTATTTCCAGCAGTGGACAGGCTCATGATGATGATAAAACTGGGGCTAAATATATATACATTAGTTAACTAAAAATACACAATTTTTATTCACAGGATTGACAAACATTGACATTTATCTGCTGGGGATCACTAGGTCACAAGATAAATCATTACGTTTTTACTTTTTACATACCTACCTACTTCTATAATATGGAAATGCGCTATTAATTAACGTATAAGGATTTGTGATTATATATACTCGTCGGAAAATACGATGCTTGGTGCTGTTTTACATGTATAGGAAAATGTATATGTAGTTCAAAATGTAAAAAAAGAAGTACGTACCGCACTAGGCCGGTTTTTTTATATGTCTTACCTTAGCTCTCCTCCAAACAAAGTGGAACGGTGGTGTCTGGTAGTAGAACACGGAGGTCTGCGTGGCCGGGAAGTCAGGGTCCTCCCACAGCTCCGACCGCTCCAAGCATGACGCCTTAATTCGCTCGTAGTCTGTCATCCTGCAACAGAGGCAAGGAAATAGTGATGATAAAGTTAATGAGTGAAATCTCCTAAAGCCGCTAATGAATTTTCAGGAGTATGTTCTATCCTACAAAATGTACCTATATAGTCGTCAAAACGTCAAAATTAAAATATATATTATAAATTTGAGGACTTGGATTTTTCGATAGTCGATGAAGTTGTAGTGAATTGCGACCTTACGGGGCGAAAAGTGATGTAACGTCACCCCCGATGCTTTGATTTACCGTGCATACCTACAGCTAAAAAGCAGTCTGCGTGGTGGTGTCACTACCAGAAGGACCAATGTCTGAGACATTGCCATACGATATTGAGGCATACCACACTGCGACAGAGTTGTTTTTCGTTTTGCCTAAGTTCACCAATACATAGGTAAAAACAACCCTCAACCCTCAACGTCCGAAAACTGAAATAAGTCAAAGGCATTTCGATAGTCGGAACACAAGCATAAAAAAATAATTGCTTTTTGCCTCACCGCTTTAATAATGAAGATATTAAAAACAGGGCGGAGTAATATTTACAAATCATCAGTTTTCACTTATGATGCAGATATGATTATTTGACATATTATTATAATTAGTGTAAGTGGTTTATCCGTACTGATTATTAAATAAATAAATAATAAATAAATAAATAATAAATGATGTTACAATATAGAGTTTGTAATAAGGATATGATAACTCAGTGGTTTATCTTTTTGCAACCCATGTCTTATGGGTTCGAATCCACGTTAGCAATAACCTGCAAGATGTATTTAGGCAAAATTATATATCAATTTTAAATATCGATGCAGGTTTTTCAAAAGGCCAGTGACGATTAATTAGAATCTGTCGCCAAGCACTTATCGGCGTGTTCCGGCAGACACGCACTTGAGAGCCAGTCCAGGTGTGGCGTGACGCCACCTTTGACTACATCGTCACTCAATTTCAGGTGACTTGTGGTCAAACGCTACCATGTAAGTAGTAAAAAAATGTACCTAATAAAAAAATAATCTAAAGATAACATATAATATCATAAAAAAGAACTAGGATATAAATAACAAAATAAAAACACTTAACTAAACCTTAAAATGTAAAATTAAAGAAAACAAATAATATATCTGAAGATACTGTCAAAAGGATAAAATAACCTTGACCTATGAATATTGATTGAACTAGATGGGGTTGGAATATTGGCATTGAAACCTGGAACAAATTTAACCTTCGCGGTCAGGACGCTCGCGTCGAGGTTAGTTCTCTAGCTTAGTCCTGTAAACTATATAGGTCACCGGGGCAGGGTTATGTTACGATCAGCTATTGATAGGGGCTTTTATGGGCAAACTTTGAAGACTTGTTCTCAAATTGCATCAAGAGCGCAACGCAGAGCCAGTATGTCTATACAAAATAAACAAAGGCAGGTATTGCTTAAAAAAAGGAATAAAAAAAGCTACTTAGTTCATTTGTTTTTCCTCTTATTCGTTTTCGGCATTGTAGAACTTGAACCGTTGGGGAAGAAAGGTTCTCGAGTGGCGACCACGAACCGGAGGACGTTCTGTAAGTAGGCTCCCCACTAGGTGGACCAACGCCATTGTAAGAGTCGCAGGGAGCCGTTGGAGGCAATTGGCTAACAGCCTACGTTCAGCAATGAACTTCTACCGGCTGATGACGATGATGATGGAAGAACTTGACACTAGAGCTTATCTCACAGCGGAAGTCTACCTTATATAGAACAAATTTGCTTTAGTAAAATTAAATCAGGACTAAGTAGTTTTCAAACTTTATTAGAACTATCGGTATATTTGATTGATGTTACCCTTGGTTATCAGAATCAAGATGGCTTTCAATACTGCCCTTTCATTTTCAAGAATTTTGTCTGGTGGTAGCGCATTTTCTAGTGCTCATCTGGCCAGCTCTATCAAGTTAAAAATCAGTCGCTAAGCACACCTATCGGATTAATATTGCAGGTCAAATATCAATGCAATCAATACAATTACGCTTAAACGATTTGCTGATATAAAATTGGCTTACAGAAATTCCGCGAAATATTGGCACGTTTGAAAATGCTAAAATGAAATTTGAAATGATACATTTTAATTGGAGTGTTCCGACAGCCTCACTTGAGAAACATTATCCATTCCAGGTACCGAATGTAATTAACTATTTCGCAATCACAGCTAAACTGGACGCCAAATCAAACTTTTTTGAGTAGCTGAGATGAGCAAGACTCTCACCTGATGGTAAACTCCAAGCTTGTTTATTATAGTTCAGTGCTGCAAAATTTTGAACTTCAACAGTTCAATATCCCACGCAGTAAAGCACTGCGCTCGTCGCCCTTTCTAAAATGTTAATAAACCTCTTCATGCTTTGTAATTAAACTGCGAACGTTTCCCTTTGATCCGCGACAAGCGTTTGTACACTACTGTTTTACTGTGAATGTGCGGATGAATAGTCATGTCAAATATATTGTCAGGCTGATTGCTTTACCTCGCACCCTCGTTGCACTCAACGCCCTCCTGGACACCAATCTAAACTGAACTGTTTGCGGTTGCTGCGGATACTGTGAAGGGAGATAAAGTGAGAGTGAAATGAATGTGTTTTATGAATTGTAATATCCTATTGGGAATATTATGTTCAGTGACTGTCTGTATGCCCTCTTATATCCTACTAATATTATAAACGAGAAAGTTGGTGAGTATGGATGGATAGATGTTTGTTACTCTTTTACGCAAAAACTACAGAACGGATTTGAGTGAAATTAAATAGCTTATACGACGCGGGTGAAACTGCGGGGCGCAGCTAGTAACAAATAAATTACTAGAGGTCTGCGTCTCAGATCGCGCTGTCATCTTTGATGCATCAACGATGACAGCTAATTATAGATGCTAAATGTGGATTTACTCGAGCGTCGCGGAAACCTATTAGATATGGTAGATTAGATGTTAAGAAGAAATAAATGTCCTATAATGTTTCCACTTTCAGCGGTGGGGGAAGCTTCCACAGACTTTTAAGGTTATAAAAAAAAAACAATGACATGACATGGACAAGTGTGTCAGATATTGATATTTTTCTTGCTCCAGCATGTCTCTGATATGAAATATAATATAATAAACAACCTGTTTGTGTGGTGTGGGTGGCTAACCACAAGGAGGTAAATAAAAAAAATTACTCTGCCGCGACAAATTTTCAGAGTGGGAGATGTTCAGTGAACTCCACAGATGCTCTCATTTCTTAGACTGACGATTTGAAAGTGACACCAGCTCTCAGCGAATCTAAAAGGTTCCCCTGAACGTACCTACCAATGTTAAGAGCTCATAATTTCTGGAGGTGCTTATCAATATGTAAGGTATCCTCTCTTATATTAATCTGACGCCCTCGAGTAAATCCCAAAATCCCCTCTTCGGCTCCCCTACTATTAATTAGTCAACATCACCTTACTATACATATAGGTCTTGATCGACGAGCGAGTAGATTGTTGGTAAAACTCACCGGTGTATCATTGCAATACCGCTGTTTTATGAGTTGACGCGCCTGGCTCACGGCTCGTCATATTTGCTTCATTTTTATTCGGCTCGTCGTTCGAAACCGCGTTATAGCAATGATACACGGTCGAGCTTTACCGATGAGCTATAAAACAATTCTCGTATTAAATGTGTGTGCTAACGCTTGCCTTTTCTCAATCCAACTTTGTATGTGTGCCTACTGTATTGGGCAGTATTGATTTGGAACGCACGCGTCTCTGGAAATTGCATTTCAATACTGGCCAATACAGTAGGCACAAGGAGCACATATGTATGTACCTAAACTTTCGAGGGTTTTCGCTTTTTTTCTTACTTTCGTGGTATGCTATAATACCAAGAAAGCTTCCGACTCTGAACAAGACATGTTAACCTCAATTCAAAATCAAATCAAATATTAGACATCAAGGATCGCTTGAACTATCTATAGACCTTCTATAGTTAGTTCAAACGATCCAATATATGTGCATATATGTATAAAGGTACTTTTATAAATAATTGTAGGCTTATTTTATTTTAAAGTTTAGTTTAGTTAAATCAAATATTTATTTATTGACATAAAAGTGGGATACAATTATAAATGAGTCCATGGACTCCTGAACTAGTGAATACTGTATTTCAGGAGCCAAGGCTTCTTCCATCATATGACAAATAATTATGTCAAACCTAATTACGTTACATGTACAAGGTAGTTTTAAACATATACCTATATAAAATTATACAAAAACGACTATTCATAAAAAAACAAATGAAAGTTAAATCTAAAGATGTACATATGAGAATGAGAAAAAAAAGTAGTGTATGATACAAAACAAATATAAATTAATTAACCACATGCATCGCAACAACTTGTAACAGAAACATCAGCATAATAATCAAAAATTGATAATAATAAAGTTGCAGGGAGCCGTCAATCGGCGCGCGGAGCGCTCGACCCCTGCCCTTGACCTTGCTGTAACTAGCCGCCACGGGGGAGTTGAAAGTTGAGTTTTAAAGTTCACGTGCGCAAGTATTAAATGCATAAAGCCGAGATTAGCGAAATGAAATTGCATTCTTCTCTACATGTTGATAATAATGGCAGCCCTTATTGGGGGCCAGTCTTGTGAATGGCGAGTGACCACCTGTCTAGATATTTTTGAATGCAACTGCATTGACAGTTGCTGAAGTCTCATTCTATGTTTTTGGCTACGAATAACCAACCAGCGAACCGGTGCCAACGGAAGACCAGCGCTGGTTTATAAAAACAGCATCATGCTGAGTTGGTGCCGGTTTGTGGCAAAAAACAGTTAGGTACTGTATAGGTGCAACAGTTTATTTATTTATATTTTTAATGTTCTGTTTGCGTAAGTGTATGTATTATTTTTACCTATACCTCACCCATTCCTTGCGTACGGAAGTGTTTTTGTTACATAAATTATTTTTTCTCAAACATGCCTGGAAATATGAGCATTATTTTGACAACCTTCTTCGAGATAAAGCGAACTTGCTGCGCTGTCCAAATATATGCGAGCAGCGGCCGGCAAAAGTTGTATGAAAATCCATATCTGTCGTGTTTAGCGGCCAAGTAAATTACATAGAAAACTCAAATCTGTCGTTTTTAGCGGCCAAATAAATTACATAGTAAACTCATTACTGTCGTGTTATTTAAAAATGGAACGATTTTTGCTCCGAAACATGGCAACCAAGAAGGTAACTTATCAAAGGTTTTATTTAAATTCTGAACCGGCTTGGACATGGAAACCTGTTTGTTGAAAAAAATAACAAATAATCACTTTAACGCGGGGAAAATTTTTGTTGTTCGTTGTTCGTCATTGGTTTTGAAAAGTAATTGCATTTGACAAAATGAGTTCAAGTGAAGACAATGAGTGAAGTGTGATGCTTTGCTTTGATGCTTACTTTAACGACACCTGAAATTCAAGAGGCGGCAAGAGCCAAATAGAAAACTTGTTACTCGAAAGAAAAAAGTTCTGCTTATGTACTACTTAGTTTTTAATTTCCGCGCATTATTTGAGAAAAGTACTATACAAGCCTTGGCCGCAACTAGACTTTGATGGACTCACGTATGTGGGCCTCGCTTTCGCCTCGTCCCACATTTACACGCTCGTCCATCTAAAGTCCCTTTTGCTGGCCGTGGCAGTAATGTACTATTTTTAAATTACTTCCTTGCTTTGGATACGGCTCCGCTCATGCCTACCAAAAGTCCAAAAGGTTTATTGCCGGGCAGTTTTTTTTCACTACTTCCAGGGTAACGTTTGACCACAAGTCACCTGATGTTAAGTGACGATGTGGTCGAAGGTGGCGCCACGCTGGATTGGGATTGGATTTTCTGTTATATCAAAGTATCAAAGTTCTAGGTGGTACTATAATGGGCAAGCGTGATGCTTACCATTACGCGAGCTGGTCATTAGGTTACATAAAAGAGGTAAATACCAGAAATATAAAACATATAATAAAAGACATAATAATCTGCAATCTTTAGGATTATGGTTTCTATATTAGAATTTTTTTTTGGGAAAATTTTGAAGTTCTACTTTCTATGAGAATTTTGTACGAACTCAAGAAACGCTTTACCTTCTACCGGGACGAAGCCGGGGTAGATCTCTAGTAATAATTCATTGTGATCCTTCATATTGTTTCACGCGAAAGATGCCCGACGAAAATTATCATCTAAAATACGCGGCGAGTGGGATGAAAATCAATGATGCAACCCGGTGGGCGAGCGGGGGTGGCTATCGATCCACCTGCCCACGTAAAGCTATTATGTATTTTACAAGCGCTTTTTCATCACACGACTACCTACGCCGCGGCGACCAGATTTCGCCGCTTTACATATGACCGTTTCGTACGTTTTTAAGCCGGTGAAGATTCCTCTAGCGACAAACTTCTTAACAATGGTCCGGTCAACAGGACAGGACTATCACAAGACAAGAAGCGGATATAGCATGATTTAAAAAAAAATCAAATCATCAGTCGCTCATCCAAGCGTAGGTTTCGACCTATTGGGGTGGCTATTAGTCATAACACCAGCATGTTTTCGTTTTATTCTATTAGTTCTATAACCAGTTAGTTATACAAGTCTTAGTGACTCATGCGTGGTATCCCCTTGTAAAAGGGGTAAACTAGACGATAAGTGGTTTTTGAATAAATAAATCCTCCCGCTTCTATGAAAACGGTACATTTTTTTGAAGCCTTCGGTGAAGGAAATCATCGTGACAAAACCATAGCTGGTATTTTTTTCATTTTCTAGTACTCGCCTTGCCACCCTGTTGCCAAGCACCACAATCAATCGTTCTGACAGAGTATGGTTCATACATTTTCTGTCTGAGTGTGAAAAAGATCTAGCAATTCTTTCGCTTAGCGCGAGTCTGCTGTAAATATTACGTACAGAAGTCTGTTAAAAACATTATTTTCCAACCCGCCGTAATTAAGTGCATGTCAGTATAAAGACTTATTTTGATTTTGGATAAGCCCGCAGGCGCGGGGCAGCGAGTGCACCCCTTTGAGTTTTCTGCCACCGACAGCCGCCCCGGGGCTAGCCTCTAGCTAATGCGGGTCGCTCGGAACCAATATGATCTGCTGCATATAAATAAAATTTTAAATAGAAAATAAATAAAATTTTATAATAAAACCGCATACCTTCCAAAAATGTTACTGACAATAAAGAATAATTTAAAATCTAATCAAACAGACACAAAATTTAACAAAGCTTGTACTGACGTTGTGTTTGAGATAAAAGACCATAACACAAAATCAAAACGCCCGGCAGGTGATTTTTTGAGCGCGGTTATAATTTAAGCGAACTTTGTATCGTCAATAGAAGTTGTCTTTAAGATAATTCTTTGTATTTTCTCACCTTTTAAACCTTTTCTGAACTTCCACAAATATTTCAAGATCATACATAATTAGTCCAGCCGTTCTCGAGTTTTAGCGAGACTAACGAACAGCAATTGATTTTTATATACAAGAGAAGAAGAAGAAGATTACTAGTTGACTAGTTGACAATCCCAAGCTTTTTTATCATCTATATAGTCCGATATTTTATCATAAGCTTTATAAGAATTTTCTTTATGTGGACTTTAAATTCATTTATCGACATGCCTATAATTTCGCTTGAAATTTTGTTAAAAAGCGTAGGTACACATTGACCTTTGAAAGAGTTACTGTCTTTTTTATGGAGCCTAGTAGAGTGTATAGATAAGTAATTTGATTTTTTGGTACTCTGGACATGTTTGGAAAGTAGTCATTATATGAGACACCGGATCTTATAGGTCATTTGACGTTATGGTACACTGGAGATTGTGAGACTGGACGTAATCGGACGCTGGACTTTTTAGCAGACATAGTAGGACACCGGACATTGACATCCGTAACCCGTTAATATTCATGTTCCATATCCCAATGTGCACAACCAACCAACATAAATTTTATTCATCATCATCATCATTATCAGCCTTTCACGTTCCCACTGCTGGGACTCTGACCTTCTCTCATAGAGAGAGTATGGGCTGTAAGCTACCACGCTGGCCCAGAAAAAAATATTTAAAAAAATCTTATTAGTAAAACTTATGAAACTTCGGACTATTTAGATGACAAAAAAAAAGCTTGGGATTTTAGTGAACTTGCTCCAATTTAATCAATTAGTATAAGAATAAAATTGTCAAAGTGATCGCGCTAAATAAATTACCTGCCGGGCGTTTCTTGCCTGTTCTTTTGCCGGCGTAAGGAGGTTGGAACAGGAGTAGCTAGTTTTAAGTTTGACGTTTTAAAGTGATCACAATGTATCCTATTGAATAAATAACTACTGACTATTGACTATTGTCAGCTTGAACGGTTTCGTCGTTAGTTGCGCTTCTGGTCCGTTGCCGTACTGTGGCATGTAGTTCTGATGATTGGATAGTGAAATTGACGAAATATTTGCAGCAGTACATTTAATCGGATTTCGGGGAAATATGCAATCCAATACTGGGTGTTTGTCCAGGATTTTGATTGGTTTGTCCATGAGTGGTTTGTACATGTTGTCCATGATACAGATATTATTTTTTTATGTGTAGCTATACCTACTGAGGATCTTATTAAACATTTTGGTCTACGATGACCTCGATACCGGTACCTACTTTCGTTGTAAGAAAAAGCATAGGTGTGCAAAAAAAAACATTTTCTGTATCACTCCTATTGTACATGCAAGGAGCTTGGTTTTATCACAGTTTCTCTTCGCGGAATTCACTCCTTGTCCAGTATTATAAACATGCATACATGGTTACATTTATGCATGATGATAGTATCTTCATTTTATGAGGTGACCTTGCTTTGTGCGCGGTAGGGCTGTTAATCCCTTCGAAACGGACAAAAAATGAGTAACGCCGGGAGCGGAAGCAAAATGAACTTTATCTCTAAGTTGAGAAGTTTTACTTCTAACTCGTAGCTTTCCACGCACCCTCTTTTTAAACGTACCACTTAATTAGTCACTGAGTCGCGTGCATTTAGTCGCCTCTTGAATGTATCAACAAAGATTGTTCACGAGAAAAATCGTTGTTTTTGTATTTGTACAATATGTATAATTATCTATCTATATATATACATATAATAAATCTGTAACTCATCGCTGTCTGTACATTGAAGATAATAGAGAAAAACTTTTATTGGGGGCATTTATCAACGCAATAGAACCCAAAACAATGATTTTTAGAATTTTTGTCCGTTTGTCTGTATGTCTGTTTGTCTGTTTGTCTGTTTGTCTGTTTGTCTGTTTGTCTGTTTGTCTGTTTGTCTGTTTGTCTGTTTGTCTGTTTGTCTGTTTGTCTGTTTGTCTGTTTGTCTGTTTGTCTGTTTGTCTGTTTGTCTGTTTGTCTGTTTGTCTGTTTGTCTGTTTGTCTGTTTGTCTGTTTGTCTGTTTGTCTGTTTGTCTGTTTGTCTGTTTGTCTGTTTGTCTGTTTGTCTGTTTGTCTGTTTGTCTGTTTGTCTGTTTGTCTGTTTGTCTGTTTGTCTGTTTGTCTGTTTGTCTGTTTGTCTGTTTGTCTGTTTGTCTGTTTGTCTGTTTGTCTGTCTGTTTGTCTGTTTGTCTGTTTGTCTGTTTGTTTGTGCGCGCTAATCTCAGAAACGGCTTAACCGATTTTGATTGCGGTTTTCATTATTATATTGTGGTTTTCTCCACTTAACATTTAGTGTTTGTTTTATTTCAATCGGTTCATAAATAAAAAAGTTATATCAATTTAAAGCATCACGTCGGAAATTTGGTCGAGTCGATTAGATTTTATTGTAGCCCGGATAGCATATAGGTTCCTTTTTAACCCGGAAAAAGATTCTTGTGGGATAGTAAGGAATACCATGGATGTAAACGCGAACCGCAGCTATGCCTATCGCCATCCCCATCCCCACATTTATGTAAATGCGAAAGTGTATTTTTCTGTTGGTTTGTTCGGCTTTCACGGCGTAACAAAACAACGGATCAGGGCATAAGGATAGTATATGCGCCGGAAAGTAACATAGGCTACTTTTATCCCGGAATAATGCATGGGTTTTATGGGAAAACTATAAGAAAACGAAATTATTCGAAATCTTATACACGGTTGCTAGGCAACATTCTGTTGAATTGTTTACATGTCAGGAAGAATATTATTGGCATGATGATGACGATTTATTGGTGTGGATACACACGTAACAATTTATCGTAACGATGTATCTGTTCTAATTGCTAACAGATCTCCGGTTATATCGAAAGTGTGTATGAAAAATCGTTGCAGTATTTCTGGTTTGCGCAGATGAGCGAGCAGTAACATTTGCTGTTCGATAAATCATTGTTGATCGATTTGATCGTATTTGCATAATTTTGATGGTAGCGTGTGTTTTGCTGCAATAAAACCGATGTCGGACACGGGCAAAAAAAAGGACCTCTTTGTAAGTGGACGCGTCCGCGCAAAAGTTACAAAAAGAAAAATATTAAGTAGAAGATTTTATACAAAGCTACAAAAAAGAAAATCAAAAGATGATTGTGATTTGTGATGTTCGCAATCAAAAATGTCAGTCAAGTCTTTATATTATATTATTATCTCTTCATTTATTTTTTTTCTTAGGCAAAAGTTTTTTACATTAATTTTATAAAATAATATTAAACAAAATTACTATAAAAAACTTAAACCTAGAGTGCCGCCGGTAGCGGGGCAGGACTCAAGCTACCGGTGGTTAGGGCTGCAGAGTGAGGAACCTCCTGACGATACGCGCCGTGTCAAGGAGTACTGCCTTCTGCATGCGACCCTTGATCCAACCGTCCAGCGAGAGCGTCTTAAGATGTTGGTCGAGACTCTTCGCTATCAGGCCGTTCGCTGAAACGACTATCGGGACGATGATCGTTGAGTCAACATCCCACATAGCGGTCACCTCGTGAGCCAAGTCAAGATATTTACTTAACTTGTCTTTTTCTGCTTTCACGAGGTTCTCATCATGTGGGATGGTGATGTCAACGAGCACTGCCCGGCGCTGAGACCGGTCTATCACCACGATATCAGGCTTATTGGCAACAATAGTCCTATCCGTGATGATAGAACGGTCCCAGTAGAGCGTCGCACAACCATTTTCGAGAACTGGTGCAGGTGCGTACTTATAGTACGGCACCTCAGACTCAACAAGGCTGTACTGAAGGGCAAGTTGCTGGTGGATGATTCTGGCTACAAGGTTGTGTCTGTGCAAATACTCGCTGTTAGCAAGATGAGAACAAAAATAATATGGCGGAGAGATTCTCCAGGACGGCGGCATGCCCGACAAATGTCGACCGTGCCGTCCTTCATTATATATTTCCGATAGTTATTCGTCTTGATAACTTCATCTGCAATTGCACAGACAAAACCCTCGGTTTCCCCAAAGAGGTCACCAAAACGTAGCCAGTTCACCGATGCGAGCAGATCCACATCGGGCCCTGTTAAGGCCCGATGGAAGCGTCCATGTAACTCCTTACCCTTCCATACAGCCATGCGATCATCGGTGCTTAATGTTATTGGCTTGCGCCAGTTCTCGTTTGCCAAGGAGAGCGGCGTAAGGCCTTTATCAACTGCTGCAACATCGCGATGCATCCCACACTCGTTTCTAAGGAAATATTCCCTAAGACTGCACACTTCGCGGTTGTGGAGGTTTTTAACGTTTAAAAAGCCACGACCTCCCCATTTCCGCGGAATGTACAGTCTCATAACAGACGAGCGTGGGTGTAGCATGCGATGTGACGTGAGCAGTTGACGGACCTTTCTATCCAGGGCATCCAGCTCAGTCTGAGTCCATTTTAGTATGCCAAAGGAGTATGTGAGTAGAGGCATTACCCAGCCGTTGAAGGCACGCGACTTGTTGCCACCTGACAAAAGACTATTTAATACTTTTGTCAAGCGACAGAAGAAACGCTCCTTCAAGGACTGCTTTATGTCTTCTACCGCGATACCCAATGACTCTGACATACCAAGGTACTTGTAGGTTTCGGCTTCGGTGAGAGATCTGAGAATCATAGTCTCAGAAAGTTGCAAATTCATAGAATTGACAACTTTCCCCTGCTGCACATGGATAACCGCACATTTATCTACACCGAATTCCATCCCGATGCCACTGCTGAAAACTTCAGTGATTTTCAGCAGCTCCATCAAGTCTGGACGTGTCGGTGCAAATAACTTGAGATCATCCATGTACAGCAGATGAGAAATGACTTCACCCCCTCTACGAAGCCGACAGCCGAGCCCTGAATCCTTCAGCAAAGTACTGAGAGGATTCAGCGCTAGGCAAAACCACAAAGGACTGAGACTGTCACCCTGAAAGATGCCTCGCTCTATCCTTATGGAGTCAAGCGGACCAGAAAGGCTCTGTCCACCACCTGGTTGACGAAGAACTGTGGTCCACTGTCTCATACACGTGCCCAAAAAGGATCTCAGAGTTGCATCAATCTTATACAACTCCAAAATCCTCTCCAGCCATGAATGAGGCACCGAATCATAGGCCTTCTTATAATCAATCCAGGCAGCCGAGAGAGCCCCTCTGTTCCGCCTGACCCGTTGGCATATGGTCATGTCAATAAGGAGGAGCTCCTTAGTACCACGGGACCCAACCCTACATCCATTCTGAGCGGGGGCCAAAATATTATTTGCAACAATGTGTGCATAAATTTTTGCTCTAAGAATGGATGTAAGGAGCTTGTACATTGTGGGCAAGCATGTAATGGGTCTATAGTTTTTTGGTTCCGTGGTACTACCTGATTTATGGAGCAGGGAGGTGACACCGGTTGTCATAAAACTCGGGAGGGAACCAAGCTCGAGGGCTTTTTGGAATTGTATCGCCAAACACGCGTGCGAGCACCGAATCCATTTGATCCAAAAGTTATGCAATCCATCCGGTCCAGGACTTTTCCAGTTCTGGGCCGTATGAATTGCACAACTAACATCCACGGGGTCTATAGTTACAGACCCCATGGCTTCGATTGGCTCACACGTACGTTCGACGATATTCATCCATTCGCCCTCCGTGTGCTCGACGGGCAACGACCAAATACTACGCCAAAAGTCAGTCATAGCACTTGCATCCGGTAGCTGCCCATCACTCACACGTTGGTTAATTCCCTCCCACATTCGGTACACCTTCCTTTGGTCGCTTTGGAAGAGGCGATTCTGATGATACCTATTCACACGCTCCTTATAGCGGCGAATACGATTTGCCCACGCATAGACTTTCTGCTTCAGGAAGTCAATACGTTCCGTGACACAGGCCATATAATTCTGAGGCGTGACATTGGTCCCTGCAAAGGCCCGGTTCACGAAACGCATGACCCGGGGGCGATTGTTGCCCCTGCTGAAACAGATCAGTTTCGCAATGAGAGTCCTAAACTCGGCGATACGTCGCTCGATCCGTATTTGCCATGCACTGACACCTCCGGCCGGTCGCGGTGCTCGGTCAGCGTCTGGAAACTTGACAGAAGCAACGCGACACACCGCGATTGCTGCGCAATATAGGATCGAGTGCGTATCAACAAGGTCTTTACTAGTCTGCAAATATGGCACTAGTAAAGCATTTAGGGCTCCCATTAACGCTAGGTTACGTCTATGAGTGGGCAAATGAGGTAGTCGTGGCCTAGAGTTATATATGAAGCGGTATCGCAAAATCGCGTCCTCCAAAGCCCTCCTTAATTGCTCATTCACCTGGGTACTTACACTCATGTTCGCACAATCCTCCTCACCGACCACGGGATCCACGCGTGTTGCCAGCGATTCCGGAACAAAGATTGGTCCCGGGAACGATAGCTCAACGGATTGATCCCGTGCCGATGTGGTGATCGCGCAAGCAGGCAGTGTCTCCAGGCGCAGCCGATCAAGCACAGACGGGTCCAACAGCTTGCACCGGTGGATAGCCCGTACCTGATCCGACAGTCGTTAGGCGGATACGGTGACAGTTGGCTCCAGGGTCTGAAACAGAGACAGCATCCGATCACGGTACGCAGTCAGGTTGGTTCCTCCCTCTGTTGCCTCAAAGTAGGCGCGCATGCAGCTCTCATTCATTAGAGAAGTCCATCGCATGCGGCGCACTACACCACCGGTAGCGGGAGCCGTGCGCGGAGCAGGTTGCCCCACAGGCTCCAAGCGTGCCGGCAGCGGTGGCCGTCCTCGTCGTACAGGTGGTAGCGGCGGCGGTGGCGGCGGTGGCCCGTCCTCGTCGCTCGACGCGCTGGTGTCGGGAGGAGTGCCGTACTCACTCTCCGACGAAGAACTCGGAGACGACGAGGCGGGCGGTGGTCGTATTCGTGCGCTGGGTTCCGCTTTCGCCCTCGATCTTGTGATCATTGTTTTTAAAATGTGTTTTTCATTATTGACATATTGCTGTCAGATGGGTTTTTGCTTATAATGTAACTCTTGTGTATCCAAAATAGTTTCTTCTGCATATTGAATTATAAAGTAACGATAAAAATGGTGATACTGGTTCAAATAGGTACATATTCTGTATATTTATTAATAAAATAAAAGATCACTTTAAAAAAGAGGGCTAGTGTCAGAGCGGTATTTTTTTTTATTTTTTTTTTTTATTATTATTATATTATTATTATTATTGTCGTTATTTTTATAATGATTTACATGTCAGTGCTATGCGACAGAGATGTCATACACCAAAATTCAAGTGTGGACAGAAACGAGTCACTCGCGCGATGACCCGGTACATGTGGTCAAATAGCGACAAAACTAATGGACTTTCCCACTTTTTTATTTAAAAACAAACTTTTTTCTGAACCATATTTCATGTATATTTAATGCGGCTAGATTAGTCATTACTAGCTATGTCAGATTACTATTTCGCCTTATCTGATTAAAATGGAGGAAGTTCTCTACCTTCCCAAAGTTTTTTATTGAGGATCAGTATCAGATTATGACATTAATAAGCTATTGTTACTTACAGTTTGTAATAGCGTTGCTTTTATGTCTGCATGCTTCTTTAAAATACGTGTTATGTGTGAACGTGTGATATAAATACTATCCTACGCATTGATTCATACGCACTAACTTAATTTAAAAAAAATGTCATGTTGCCGCAAAATGAAAAAAAAAACATCGTATGCTCATCTTTGCTTAGCTTAGATATTATAAAAAATCAGCGCTGCCCCGCACTGCATCGATTGCGTCTCAGTATACGCTTAGCCTAAAGATTTGCAAAGAAAGCAAAGAGTTTGCATAGATCGGTTTCTTGGTGAAATAGTTTTAATGCTAGAAAAAACGGCACTATTATATAACGGTGTGGATTGCCCTCCTCGGGGGTCAGTGGCGGATTTACACATTTGCCGTCAGTAGGCTAAGTATTCAAATTTTGCCGCCCCTACCAATCTCTATAACCTCTATGGCCTCTGCCTTTCCTTTTTAAATGTGTCATTTTTTTATGCATCAGACAAAAATTGAAGAAAAATCAAGTGGTGAACAATGTTTAATTGTTTGTGTGCACATAATAATATTTAAATACATATATACGACTTTTTTAATATCATTAAAACATTTTTTTTAAATTGACACTAAATTTGCCGCCTCTAAAATCTGCCGCCTTAGGCTCCAGTCTACTCAGTACTCAGCCTGCTGCTAAATCCACCACTGTCGGGGGTTTTTCTGTTTATTACCCTTTCACGCCTAAAATTAGAGATGAAGTAAACCGATCATGATGAAATTTGGTATGAAGATAGTTTAAGGTGAAGCAGAGGTAGAGGTAAGTACCTAAACAATGAATCTGAAATCGGCAAGAAAACGAGCGCCGTTCGAAGTTCGTTAGGATTCGAACCCACGACCAAAGCGTTGCAAACCGACGTCACTACCAATCCATACTACAACACAATCCAGTTCATATACTTATAATTCATCAATACATCATAGGAGGAATGAAGATAGATCAAACCCTGCATGGAGATGGACATACTGGGATACTTTTTATCGCGTTAAGGTTTACAGTAGGTATCTCTGAGAGTGTAGTTCACGCGAGTGAAACCGCGGGTCGCAGCTAGTACTGCATATAATTTAAATCCGTCATTGGCTTTAAGCATAGATATAAGTTTGAAATGTTATAATTTAAGAGCTGTGAATTTTGTAAAATAAAAATAAACGGACACAGGTTTGAATTTTTTACTGCCTCGCACCCCCGAACACACCCGAACGTTTCATAAAGTACCTACTTCAAGGACAATCCCGGAAATTGTAGCACAAATCAAATATGAAACTATTTTATAAGCCCGGTAGGTTCTTTCCATGGCAAGTGGATAAATTTTAAATTTTCTGTTGTTGTTTATGTGAAACAATGAAGTTATAGTACGAGTATAATAATACGAGTGTAACTGTCTTCATCGCGCCACGCATTTTTCTATTTACTTATCCTTTAAGCAGTATTTAACCTATATTTTTTTTCACTTAAATTGTTAAAAAAATCAGAAGAATGAATGCTTACATACCCAAAGTACTACTATTATATATATAAATATAATAATAAACATTTATTTGTTTAATTCTTCTTAGATTAGTTTATATTTTGTATTTTTTTTTCACTTATTTGTGCAGAAAATACTATGTAGTATTAAAACCTCCTTTTACAATGTTATGAGCTAAAGTATAAATAAATGTTTACAAGAGCTACATGATCAAAACAAGTGTCGTGTCGCGTGTTACGTGCCAATAAAACAAATCAAAACAAGTGTACATTCACGTTGTGGCGGTCATGTCATATATTGGTTTAATCGTCTCTGCAAAAAACACGTCATACTCTTTCCAAATGCGTATTAGATCAGTAATGTTTGTTTTTCTTTACAAATTACAAGGTAGCGGGTTACTTTTGTATACACTTTTGACAGTAGTCAACTTTGACTATGGATTAAAACCGGCCCAAAAACATACAACAACCGGATATGGTTAAAATGAGACGAAATTTCAAAAAACTTTTAGCGTAATGTTAAACTGCCTCACTCAAATGCGTCCACCATTCGTCGATTACGCCATTTCTAAAATACTGTCTTCGTGTAAGTCACTAGAACGTGAAAGTACAGAGAAAACAGAAACCACTTCGAAATCAGCTGCGATTACTTATTTAAAATGCGTTTTCAATTGTAAAGTAGAACAATCGGCCAATTTCCATCGTAAGAGAAAATCGTGATTATGCCTGTGACTTGTGGGTTGTACGGCGCCATACCATTGTTTTTGTGAGGTTGAGCAACGCTGGAATGATAAATGCGCGATACGAAACTCGTGACGCGCGGAGTACTTACGATGTCGGTTAGTTAGGATTAGTTTCTTAAGACAAGAAAAGTTGATGTATACCAATAATAATCTAAGGTAAAAAGAGGAAAGAATCGGTCTTGGAAGGTAAGACTCAGAAGGAAAGTCCAAATTTTTTTCTCAGTGAAGGTCATTTACTAGTGCTAGCCTAGCTAGCTACTGCCCTAAAGTTAAGAATCTGTCGACAAGCATCTGTGTAGCGGTGGTGGCCGAACGGTTAAGCGTGCGACTTACAAGACGCCGACACCGAGTTCGAATCCTCTCGGCCCCGCACCTATGACTTAATAAGTTATGTACGGATTTGCCATCGCTCAAAACGGTGAAGGAAAACATCGTGAGGAAACCGGCATGTCCATTCTAGGGCATCTACCAACCCGCACTGGGCCAGCGTGGTAGATTACAGCCCATACTCTCTCTCTGAGAGAAGGCCGGAGTCCCAGCAGTGGGAACGTGAAAGGCTGATAATATTGATGAAGCATCTGTAGGTAAGTGCCAGGAGCCACGCTTGAGAGCCATTTCCCCGTCCAGGTCCAGCCTGGTGCCACCTTCGACCACATCGTCACTTAACATCAAGTGACTTGTAGTCAAAAGCTACCATGATAGTAGTAAAAAATTTTTTTTTTCCATATTATCTGTTGACCTAGATACAGGGATTCATTCAATTTAGGGGTCAGCAGAGCCTATACAAATACATTATATGCTGGTGAGTGGGCGTTTGGGCGTTTTTCCCTCTCTGTAAATAAGATGATTGTAAGATAAAGAACACTAGTTGCGCCCCGCAGTTTCACCCGCGTCTTTTTTCCCGCTATCCCGCAAGAACATTTTTCCGGGATAAAAAGTAACTTATGTGCTAATCCAGGGTATAAGCTATATCCATTCCAAATTTCATTGAGATCCGTTCAGTAGTTTTTGCGTGAAAGAGTAACAAACATCCATCCATACATCCATACTTACAATCTTTCACGTTTCTAATCTAATCAAAAGGTCTTTTTTCTCCGTGTAAAGTAGAACATATATGTCATTTGTCGCCGTACAGTTACTGAATGTCCTTCCCCAGGTAAGTCCTTGACCGGGACCTAGGTCGCTCGATCCACCTTATGCGTGGCTGCTTTGAGTGCGAGTGAGACAGATATACTGATAGAGCGGCAACGCAAGTGGAAGCGCTGAGTCGATAGAAGCGGCAAAATTTGAATAACCTTGGCGGCAAACGCGTTATCCCGCCACTGCGCAGTGCGCACTGATCACTGGGAAGCTCTCCAAGCGAGCCAATATGCATTGTACGTATGCAACGTCCTTGCATTGTACAATAGAAAACTGAAAAAATGTATGGGAAAGACATGTTTCAACGTTTTGTCACGTGATCAAACGTCTATACAGACGATCACTCCAAGCTTTTTTGTCATCTAAATAGTCCTAGATTTTGTAAGAAACTTTACTAATAAGATTCACCACCCCGGCTTCGCAAGGGTATTTTGCAATAATTTCTAAATTAATTTTTTTAATACACACACATAAACCCTTTCTCCCGTACGGCCCGTAGTGACACTAGTGACGCCTAAATTGCATAAAGTAAATAGAATAATTCAAAAAGTTATTTAGATGTATTAAAGCACTCTTGATTATAAAGTAATTTATTTTGATAAGGATTAAAACCGAGATACAAATAAAGAGCATTTTCAAGCGGCGCCATTACAAGTATTTTTTTAAAATAAAAGATTACTTATTATGGCATAACTATAGTAGTTAGACATATGCTGTCGCCACATTTTTTCCAAATAATGATGTGTTCTGCAAAGTCGTAGTACATTATTTTATTCTATTATCAATAGTTTTCGCAGCGAATGCGATGTCAAAAATATTTTAGGTAATTTTTTACACCATGGGTTACATTATTGTAGTTTTAGTAAGAATCCTTAATTTTTTTGAACATATGATATACTTGGCTTATATCCGCCGGGGATAGTTTAGCTTTCCAAGAGTGAAAGAATTTTTCAAATCGGCTCAGTAGTTTCAGAGCCTATTTAATGCAAACAAACAAACAATCAAATCATTCCTCTTTATAATAATTAGTATAGATTAAGTATCGACAAGCCTTGCATTTCACTTACACATTGACCTTTGAAGGAATTGCTGACTTTGTCGAGCCTAGTAGTTTAAGCAATTTTATCTTTGTTTCTAGTATTAAAATTGTGAAATCACTAATATTTTTGAAGTTTGTTCCTTGGCTAGGCCCCCAACTGTATGTTATACCAATTTATTTATTTATTTGGTAATAGGCGAGCAGCCCGCAGGCTGATGTGCCTATATCATGCTGTGTTGAATTATAGCAATGTCTAAAAGTGCAGAGAGAAGTCAATTGTGTAGCAAGGAAGCATTGTTCGTTCGCAACCACTTGTCCAGTCTGTTTTTAAAGGAATTCACTGAAGGAGCTGACACAACGTCTTCTGGCAGTCTATTCCAGTTGTGCACCACTCTAGAAGCCAAGAAGTGGTGCGCAGTGTTTGATTTAGATGGTGCGCGTACTATCTGCATATTATTTCCTCTTGAAGATTTCATGCTCTCCTTGCATATGTACAGGTTTAATTATGATCTTTACCCACTTATTGGACCTTGAAACATTTCGTAGCTTGAAAGCTCCAAGTATTTTTTGTTCTGTGTCTGATAGGTAAAGTGCATCCCTGGTCCGCGTAGTTTATGATACCCTAGTAACAGACCAGTAGCGGTCAGAGCTATAGGTATGTATGTGAATGTGTGGGTGTTATCATTACTATTAGTAGGTACGAGTATATCTCCGTTCCCCGCCTGCCGGTCAATTTTCTCCCGATTTTATGTCTTTTGCAGGCGTTGCTAGTTTTGAAGTTGACGTTTTAAAATAATCACATTTATTCTACTAAGAAAACATTTTGGACTTCGACTTGATATATTTTTTTAGAGCGGCAGCTCAAAGGTATATAGGTCGAACGGTTACGCTTACGGTTTACAAGGCACCAACACCTAGTTTGAATCCTCTCGGCCCCGCACGTGAAGGATGTAACGACAAACGTTACAAAATTAAAATTTTAAATAATATAAAAACACAAACTTTAAAAAATACATTAATTACAATCAATAAAATAATTTACAATTTCAATTAGTTCAGTACCGATATAAAGCAAAAGAAATACATAATAAATAAATAAAAACAATATAAATAAGCTATGGTCGATTGTGCCCATCGACGCCCTGTCCTTAGTCCGCTGTCCTTTTCCCCACACAATCTGCGGACGGCCCTGTGCTGCGTATGCGCCTGCATAAATAGCATCGTCGCGTCTCCCGGCGGGCCAGAATGCAATTGCTACCAAGGTGAACGCACGCTCGTCTGCTCAATTTTCAAGCGACATTTTTACGCGTGGCTCAGTAACTAGCCTCGTTCATACTTTAATTTAAATCATATATATAATATATACCACTACAATTATATTGCAAAACCCCCGGTCCAAGAATCCGGGTAGCCCCATTTCTCCCTTCTCCGTTTACGGCGAGTTCGGCCAACTAAAGTCCCGTGCTCTTCTCTACTCCAGATGTCGAGGCAGTGTTAAGGAAGTTCTTGGGTCGACTGCCTTTTGCAAGCGATACGTCAATGTTGACCCGGCAATATTGCGAACCACTTTAATAAAAAAATATTGTAACGATTCGCTGTTCTTATTTGATTGGCCCATCTAGGTAGTAAACGTTTCAAGGAAAACATCGTAACGAAACATATACTTATGTCAAAGAACTACAACATTCAAGAGCATGTGACATATACCAACCCGCACTGGGCCAGCATAGTAGACGGCCGTACTCTCGCTGAGAGAAGGTATGAGTCGCAGCAGGTGGAAGCGTAATGGGCTAATGATGATAATGATGATGATATCTTATTACAGAAGATAATTGATTTGCTTTCGTAAGACTCGAAAGGAAAATAAAAAGTAAATTTCTCATGAAATTTACCATAAACCCAGTTTTAACTCCGAAAATAGGTAAGTATACCTAATTATATAATGAAAAAGACTTAAACGCGCTCGACAACGTCTTTGTGTGAAATTACTGCTTAGATTTATTATATATTATTTTTTTTATTATTGATTTATTTATTATTTCCGTATGTAGAATAGTGTAGGTACTAATTTATCTCTGTAACCTTTACTAAGTCAGAGTGAAACTAGGGCCAACTATTACAAATATAATATTAAAATCTTATATTAATGTCTGTTAAACTAAATAATTAGGAATTGCTTAAAAAAGCTAAAATTAAGATTAATACGCGTTTATTCTCCTTGATAAATCTTATGATGTCTTAAGATGTTTTATGTAATTAATATGTAACTAAGAGATGTGCGGTTAATTAGTCATTTTCTAATGTTGTCTTTTGAATCCTTATCAAGTAACCCTGAACGCAAGCACAACGTGTACAGTCAATGACAAAAGTAGTTGATCTCGTCTAAAATGCCATTGCAAATGTGTACCTACCTATAAGATGTTAGGTAGACACTAGAGTATTGAAAACTGAATGGGACAGTAAAAGTCACTATAGCTCGAAGTTTCTAAACAATTTATTTTTAGTACGGAAGTCACTTAACATCAGGTGACTTGTGGTCAAACGCTGCTGTAAATAGTAAAAAAAAGTAAATAGGTTTTGGGCCTTTAGTATATCCCTAGTACCACTGGATATTACTTAATGGTACTAATGACAGAACTTTGCATTACTAGTATTATCAAGTAACACATTAGTGTCAGATTCCTGTGTTTACTTAATAATACCATATAATATGTATAGTACATACCTACATTTGGTTACCATATGCAAGGGTTAGGGTTGTCCGAAGTGACAATTTCGCGGCATGCGCTTTAAACATTACGCATCGTTGGTATCCCAGAATTCAGCTGAGCGAAGGGGAAGGGTGTCTATCAAAGTCCAGGGGAGCGGAGCCGTTGGAACAACTAATTATTTCGTAAAATACAAAAAAACAAAAATTGTTTAAAAACATTTTTTTTAGAGAATAATTGACCTTTACTAATGTTAAATGTAATTTTCTCAAACATGCTTGGAAATATGAGCATTATTTTGACAACCTTCTTCGAGATAAATCGAACTTGCTGCACTGCCCAACCCTTAGTTTTAATTTCCGCGCATTATTTGAGAATGTATACTATACAAGCCTTGGCCACAACTAGGCATTGATGGACCTTCTTCCCTCAATGCCTTCTTTGGTGGCCGCTGCAGTAATGTACTATTATACGTCCCCACCGCCTAGGCTTTTCTTATTCAGGTGGAGCCACCTTCGAATACATTCCCTAGTGGGTCCGACGCTATAATGTAAAAAGTAAAAAAGAAAGTAAACTGTCTGTTTTTTGGTTACATTAATCGTCTTTATTCACAAATTTTATTGAACTAAAAAGTATCTAGTAGATTTATTTTTCGACTCTATCGAAATATCTAAAATAAAATCGGGTTAGTTACACTGTTTATAAATCAAGAACGTGTGGACTGGTTTTTAGATCTTGTATGTTGGATTTGTCTCCGCCCCGAATCCCTACTAATATTATAAATGCAAAAGTAACTCTGCCTGACTGTCTGTCTTTTACTCTTTCACACCTAAACTACCAAACCGATTTAAATGAAATTTCGTACAGAGATGGTCTAGAGCCTGAGAAAGGATCTAGGCTACTTTTTGTTGCGATAAACTGTAGCCCACGCGGGTGAAACCGCGAGGCGCAGCTAGTAGCAGTATATGTACTAAAACATCAGAAAAATTCATGAAGCAAAATTGATTTCCTTGTACTTTTTGTATGGAATGCCTTTCTATTATGTCCTTTCATTGTCTACAATTGAGCCATCTGTGCAGATGTTCGCCAAAATTTATCAGCATTTTTTTCACGAATTTTCGTTTAGTAGAATTTCAGCCAAGCATAATTTTTATATTGAACTTGGCTGTCCTTTTTTACATTTATGTTTTTGGTGGGATGGTGTTTTCGCGGAACGGCTAAAACGCGTCCTGGAATCAGGCACCGCAGAGCGACGAACAGTAGGTATGTATGTTATATGTATGTTGTACGCAAAATTCAATGGAACTGCAGCGCGACTTTATATCGCGGCGCTTTATTGGCTTACGACGAAAAGCCCGTAGTGCCCGCTGGCATTGAAAGTGACAAAGAGCATTGGCCACTTTCCATACTGCCCTGGACCTGAACGCAATATATTTTGTATAAAATATTCATTTCTGTCAATGTCACTTGACAGTGACAATTAATTTGCTAGTACATAGATTAAAAAGATTTGTTTTTGTTCATATAATATGGTAAATAATGTTATTAGTAGTGATTAGTCATTAAATGACTTAATTTAAGTAGGGCCGACTTCCAAAACGTGAAACGGAATGAAAAAGAAAATGCCCAGTGCGTTAAGTTATAAAATGTCCTAAAAAAAACTCCGAAGTTAAAAAATCAATATCTTTTTTTTCTACACTTTATTTAAAATATCGTTTGTATAATCCTAATAGGCAAAAAATTAAAAATTTTATCGTATATAAATCGTTTTCATACGACCTCGGGTCCGTTTTAGCCATTGTTCTTTGAATTTTGCCCTACAAGCTACAAAGTTCTAGGTGGCATGGTAAAACAGTAACGGGTACCCGTAACGCTCACCATCATCAGCCCAATGACTCGTATCCTATATTACTGGCCGATTCTATAAATTTTGCAAGGACAGTATTTCGGAAAAGAAAACGCGATCGAATCTTTATACCATTACCACAGTATTTAAAGAACAGTAGGTTAGCTAAGGCCGCTCGACGAGTTAATTGCCTACTCTTGCGGTGACGCGGCGCGCGTTCCGTACTGAGTGCATGGCCGCGGCCCCGGCCGCCTCCTTTCGTTTATGTGATTGTGTGTGTGAAAAGTACGTGCGTACACGGTGCCGCTACTCACGCACACATTCAAACCGGCGACGGCCGATTTATATGAAGCTGAACTACTACTTCTTTACTATACCATTACATACAAACTCTTTTAATAGCACCTACTAGTTGTGCTTCGTGGTTTCACCCGCGTCTTCCCGTTACCCTGCAGGAACATTTTTCCGGGATAAAAAGCAGCCTATGTGTTAATCCTATAAGCTAATATATGCTAACTCCATTCCAAATATCACCAAAATCGGTTTAGTTATTACGATTATACGTGGTAACAAATATTCACACACACGCACAAACTTTCGTACTTATAATATTAGAAGGATTATGTGAAATCATAACTTGGCGGGCATTTTCTACTGTTCGCTTGGCTAGGTGCCACATCTCGGTTCAACGGGTGCCTCCCAAGTTATTAAAATCTGTTGCCAAGCACCTGTTGGTATGTTCCGGCCACCTCGCTCGAGAGTCACTCCTCATTCAATCCAGGCGTAGAGTGGAGCTACTTATGACGAAAGCTCAACCTTATTGTAAGATTCGAACTTATGAGCTACGGGTCGCAAGTTGACGTCGCTACCACTTTTGGCATCATTGCTTCTAATTCCTTTTTTAATACATACTACCTTCACATAAATAAATATCAGAGACAATTGCATACAAATTGACCTAGCCCCAAATTAAGCTCGAAACACAGATTTGGGCCGTGGCTCGAAACTTGTGTTATGGGTACTACTAGACAACAATATACATACTTATAATAGAGATAAATGAAGTGAAGATTCATAGAGATGTTTTGTAAAGATGACATGAATCAGCAATACCCAGTAGTGTTTTGAAAAGTAGGTCACAAAATTAAAGCTAGCGATAAAATATTTACCTAATAACGGGCCGCGAGTATTGTGCAATGTTACCAGACGCCGGCCATTTTGTTCGTTATTGGCATTATCGGCGTCGCGGTGACCAATGAACGGTCAGTTACGTACGTTCTAAATGATGTAAGAAATGTAAGACAACGCAGCTTGCTGTTGCTGATCTCGTAATGGATAGTGGCTATAATACAGTCATAACAATATCCAGACTACGTTTGTTGTACACAATGTTCCTCTCGAATAGAGTTTTGCTCTTACTGGCGTATATAAAAACAAGCGGCTCGCTCCGGCTTCGCACGGGACTTTTTATATATTTTTTTATTTTTATTAGCTGTTCCCCGCGGTTTCACCCGCGTGGGCTACAGTTTATCGCGATAAAAAGTATTTTGTGTCCTTTCCCAGGATTCAAACTATCTCCGTAATCGGTTTTGTAGTTTAGCCGTGAAAGCGTATATATTCCGGATAATCCAAAATTATTCCCGCACTTCGGTGCGCTGCGGCACGGCGAATATATTTTTCCATTAGATTGTCATTCTTTATTTCGTGATATCTTTTGAATAGATTGACATTACTTCTATGGAGCTTATGTCAAATTTCTATCACCAGTAGGGCAAACTGTGGATAGATCGGTTATTGAAACCGGCCGTATGTCAGTTGTCTGTGAAATTGTTCGTTCTAAGTTACCACTCCGCGCTATATTGCCACTTTAACCTATTACACCGGCCGCGCACCGTGATTACTAAAACGTGCGAAAAGAAAAAAAAAACTTTGGATACTCTATGTTGATTTTATTATTCCGAGACGCGCCGGTCTCGCAGCGGAAAAGCGATTTAAAAAGTAAAACTTATCTGGGTAAAGTGCATAATTTACGCATATATTTATCTCAATTACCCGCGCATTAGAGAGTAGTACGTGTGGCTGCTTTTATTTTAATAGTACGGAGTTTCTCTAGAGGCGACGTATGAACGCGTACGGGTACTGGCTCGGCTAGAATGGTGTCGGGTGACCCAGTTGCTCAATTATCCATTATGCTTATGCCGTAGAGTACTGAGATTACCGCGTGGTCTTACCGAGAAAGATATAGCGGTAACACAGACTTGACTGACTTGAGGAGTATCCAATTCAATACAAACTAGCGTTGACTATCGATATTTAATCGATAGTCTTTCGATAGCCAACCAATCGCAACACTATTGATAGGTCTATCGATATTATCGATAGCTAAAAATGGGACAATACTATCGATAGTATTGCACTTATTCAATAGTATTTCCTCTTTTTAAGCTATCGATAGCGTCGATAGACCTATCAATACTATCGATAGGTAGTATTACTACCGAACTATCGATAGTTCGGCAATAATCAACTAGTATATATATATGTATAATAGAAAGAAAATAATTCCCAACGCGATCGTGTCAAAAAAATCACGTGCCGTGCTGTTCTTTTGCCGGTTAAGGAGGTTGGAACATGCGTAGCTAGTTTTAGATTTGACGTTTTAAATTTATCACAAGCCAAATACCCACCAACAATCTATGGTTTCATCAAGAGGTTTTCCTTCACCGAAAACTCAAGCTCATTGAAGAACTCGAACTCACGACCTACGGACTACAAACCGACGTCACCATAATCGCTTTAAAAGTCTCAATTCCAATATTCATTCGGATTTCCTGTTTCGAAACCGACGAACTATTATTAAAGCGCTGGTTCCCAAACTAAGCTGAAAAACGGGGTTAATTAAATCTATCTCTCTGTGTAATTGTGGTCTATAAAAAATCTAATAAAAATATATGTTAATCTACTTGATATATAGCAGAACACCTTCAGGCCGAAAAAAGCAAAAAAATATATTAATACATTGAAAAAATTTGCAAAGTGCCCCATTTTCTAAAAGTTTAATACTACTATACTCCTAAACTATATATGCAACAAAGACTTGTTAATACCATCAGCGTATTAAGAAATATAATACCCAAAACACCTTCAGGCCATTTTTTTTTAAATACTGCTTTATTTATTTTTTGCGAATTTTTTACGTATTTCATGCTTGCAAATCGCCACGTCACGCCAGTCTCGCACAAAGTCAGTGCGGGATGCTTTCACCTAATCAAGCAAGGTCAACGGCGTATGACAGGGCCCTAACTAGACTAGACTAAAGATATCAAGAAACGATTTCGCTCCCTCTCGGTCGCTCCGAAGCGCCAGAGTACATGTAGCGCACTGTGCGAAACTACCGGATGTGTTCACCTACCTATTCGGTATGTGAGCACGTGTTCTGTTGGCGTATCGCAACTCGTGCCTGTGAACTGGCACACTGATTGTGTGCTATGGGAATGGGAGGCACGGTCAAGAGTACACAACACACAACTTGAAGATGGCCAGTCTTAATCATTTGTAGTGCTGCTCTTCACACGTGGAGGAAAAGATTTTGGATAACCGGATGTTTTAAAACCGTTCAATATAAATCAGCTAAGGCCGGTTTTATAAACGTTCGTAAGTTAAAAGTCAGAACAAATTTCGCTAAATTTGATTTTATTGTCAAATTTTCCAAAAGAACATTGGCCACTTTTCATGCTGCTCTGGACCTGAACGCAATTTATTTAAAAAAAATTAAAAATTAAAAATTTTCGTTTTTGTCAATGTCACTTGACAGTGACAATCAATTTGCTAGTACATAGATTAAAAAGATTAGTTTTTGTTCATATATGGTAAATAATGTTGATTTTAATGACTTAATTTAAGTAGGGCCAACTTCCAAAACGTGAAACGGAATGAAAAAGGAAATGCGGAGTGCGTTAAGTTATAAAATGTCCTAAAAAAACTCCGAAGTTAAAAAAATCAATATTTTTTTACACTTTCTTTAGAATATCGTTTGTATAATCTTAATAGGCATAATAGACATTAGACAGCGTAGCCGATAAAGCAGATCAGTTGTCTCATTTCTCTATGACTTGTTTTACAAAATTTGTAATATATTTAATATAGTGTACAATAAATACTTTATTAGAATAAAATTTAATCTATAGCTATAAGTACTTAGCATGGGTCTAATTCTTATCGATCCAACAAAAAAGCAATAAAGATCACCCCAACCACGGCATCACATTAATTAATTAGTCGGCAGTTAAGCATTATTAATAAAAGCTTTGCCATATTTAATTGTCGATAAACTTTTGTTACCAAAGGAAACCACGAGACATTGCCCTAGTTCTTTACCCCATCGATAAAACGTAAAAAGTTCTCATTTTTTTATATTTTGTTAGTATTTATTCACGTAGTAAAACAAAAAAAAAACGTAGCTTTCTTTCCTTCCGTTTGAACTAATTAATTAGAGAAAGCTTATCATAGAGAGATATAATATAATAAGACGACGTGATTTTTGGCATAGCGATAGTTTATGAGCTAAAGAGTAATGGTTTACTACTTTTTATATGACCAAGAAACGGAGAAGGTTCTCAAGTCAATTTTTATGTAGCTATATGACCACGCATAGTTTCTTACAGATTAGTCATTACTGTTCTTGGTTTATTGATTGTTTGCCTCCGACTCAAAATGACAAAAATTTACATTCTTATAAGAATATCCACGAACCCGTGGAGTAAAGCTGGTATTATAATATGTTAGCAATATTATTTTTATCATTACAAATTGCAATAAAATCGTTTATTTGTTTACCCGCAGAATATTAAAAAATAATTTTGTAGCAGAAAAACGATTAATAGCTCTTCGTACTTCTAAAACGACCTTCACTTTACATTAATGCATTATATTTCCTAACAATAATAATGTTGATCGCAACACAAGTAAGCAAAATGCACTTCAGCCTGCGAAACACGTAGCTTTACTACACTTAAAAAACAGAAGCAATCAAACATGGTCGACTTGTAAAAGTAGTTTATTGGCTAACCGGTCGGTCTTGCAACTATAGGTATACCATAACTGATAAAACCTACCGCGATCAGCACACCTGGTGCTGTGCAATTACATAATTGTTACCACTTACCTTGTTTCAAAGGAAAAGCATGATCCGTAATACACTGAACACAAAATAAGGCTGTATTTTAGAAGCACTCACGCGCACTGTCTGCTATCGCGACTGAGACTAACTAACCCCCCTCAGCGCCACCTTCCGAGACTGCCCCTCTCTGAGCAAACCTGTTCTGTGCTTGAGCAAGCGATGAGCGGCTCGACAAGCGTGTCTGTCTACTATACAGTGTAGTGTTGCCGATCGATAGTCGACTATCGATAGTCTATCGATAGCAAACCAATCGCAACACTATCGATATGCCTATCGATACTATCGATTATTTTAGACAATCGACAGTCTGCCAATTTGCAATATTAAACAATACGAGTGTGAATGGGTAAACTTTTCTTTTCTTTTTTGGGTGTGCGTGCTACACCGTCGACCGCATCATCGCTTGGCAACAGGCGGGATGGCGGTCAAACGCACACCTATTAGCAATAAAAAAAAAACTATCGATAGTCTAACATAATCGATACTATCGATAGTTTTTCATTTACAAGCAACAATATCTACTATCCATAGTTTATACTTCGCGAGCAGCAATACTATCGATAGTATTGATTTCAGCAATAGTATCGATAGTATTGCCTAGTTTTAAGCTATCGATAGTATCGATACTATTGATAGGCCTATCGATAGTATGGCCTTTTCAAATGAAAATTATCCATAGTTTTACTATAGATAGTTCGGCAACACTAGTACAGTGTACATCGCCTGCTTCGTCCAGACAATGGGTGCATATCGAATTCGTTACAAGTCGCGCTCCGCAGTTTCACCCGCGTGGCGTTTATCACGACAAAAAGCTCTACATAATTTATGTCATTCATCGATTTAAACTATCATCAATACCAAATTTTTCATCAATATCGGTTAACTTCCGTGATTTAACTTTTTTATTTACGAACCGATTGAAATAAAACATACAGTGAAGCTTACCACAATACACAAGTGAAACCCCCACCTGTTTCTGAAATTAGCGGGCACAAACGCACAGACAAACATAGAAAAATTCTAACAATCATTGATTTGGGTTCTTTTGCGTTAATAAATAATCCCCAATAACAGTTTTTCATTTATCTTTCATGTACACGCAGCGATTAGTTACACTTTATTGTATTATATATAAATAATTATTACACAATATTTATATATCATATACAGATATATTCTTAGTATGTAGGTTAGAATTCGTTGTAGTTTATATAATTTAGAATTTATTAAATTGTATTATATCATTGTTTGTACTAATATTTGCTTTTATTTCAGGTAGCACGACGTCAGGAAAGGTGTTTGGAGGCCAGGTTTCATCGCTATGCAGCAAGAATTTTGGTACTGACCACCACAAGCTAGCGTCCAGCAAATGTTGCGGCTGGACTCCTCTGGTACCCAGATCTGCTGGATTGACATCTGTAGGTACGTATCTCCATGCATTTTGTGAAGTTAGGTCATTGTATTTCTAGGTCGTCTATCTTCTACAATATATAAATGAATCGCAAAATGTGTTGGTAAGCGCATAACTCAACAACGACTGGATCAATTTTGCCAATTTTTTTTTTAAATGTTCGTTGTCAAAAGTCCAAGAATGGTTTTTACGGCGAGAAAAATTCGAATAACTGCTGGGAAAACACTAAAAACAGCCCCTTTCTTTTTCCCATACAAATGTTTTCTCACTAAAATGTAGAGTCAATTTGAACTTTAATACCATACCATAAAGTTCAAGTGTTAGTGGAGAGGATCCGGGAAGGCAAAACAATTGAGTGACGTTAGTATTGATGTTTTCAATAAAATTAGGGATCCTTACTAAAACTCCAATAATGTGTGTATTATAATTTTTAATGATTTTTTTGTTAAATACCCGTGCGAAGCCGCGGTGGGCCCACCGCGGCTTCGCACGGGTATAGAATAATAATACATGGAATCAACAACAGAGCTGGTACGGCGTGTGAAGCGGCTGAAAAGACTAAAGCATGCAAATACTGGGGTCTAGACTCTTGATCCGTGGGGTCCTAGCACTATAAGGCTTTTTAAGGAAATAGCAAAAAGGTTAGTCGACATCACAGGAGACCGAAGAGCTGGCAGCTACCTCTGACAGAGAATTAGTCTAGCAATTCAAAGGGGGATAGCTGCCAGTGTCTTCGGAACCTTGTCTAAAGGTACTCTTTCTTAAGACTCGTCTGAGGCCATTTTCCTTTTTCTACGAGTATATTAGTAATTAAAAAATACATTTATATTGAGGGAGAGGGTCGAAAAATTGCCAAAATCACTAGACGCAACCCAAAAGTGTTACTGAAATGACAAGCATGACGCATACCTACCACCAGAGAAGCGATTCTCATCTCGTCACAAAAAACAGCAGTATCGCGTACTCACTTTTTATTGAACGCCCTTCATAATACCTAGGTTAGAGTAAACTGTCAAACAGCAATGATTACGTTAAAATGATTCAGTTTATAACTGCATTCTTAACAAATAAATTGCTATCAGAAATTTGTTCCACAAGAGTTGAAACTTCTCTTTTCAATCAAACAATACAACTATGTACTTATTCTATTAAACCACTACCAGCAACATTTCCAAAATAGTGGCCGCATTGCTGCGTTGAATGGCAATACTTACTCGTTGCGCAAAATAACGTCCAGCATTTTGGTCACGGGTAGCATCGACCGGTCGCTTCGATGGTAGGTAATTATGTTAGTTTGTATTGTACAGTCAGCGACAAAAATAGCTGATCGTTCTCGATTTTCCAAATGTGTTTCATATCAGTAATTGTTATTGTTTTTTTTTACATTATGCATGGTATCATTTTGACCACAACATAACACACTTGATTTTAGATGATGATTACTTTGTTGTTGACTGTACCTACCTACCTATTTTCCGTTATATTACTTAGTAGCATGATTCAGTTGTGGCACTAATGGACTAGTGTAATCTTGCTAAAAGGTAAGGTCTATTTTACAAATGGGTACCAGAAACCACCACCAACCACTTTTGTTGTTAGAGATGCTTCGGAAAATTGGTAAGTGGAAGTATGATCAGCTACTTTTGTCGCTGACA
The DNA here is from genome assembly GCA_931315375.2 of Opisthograptis luteolata. Lineage (NCBI taxonomy): Eukaryota > Metazoa > Arthropoda > Insecta > Lepidoptera > Geometridae > Opisthograptis > Opisthograptis luteolata. The sequence continues at coordinate 12,378,798 of OV928033.1, forward strand.
GTACGAGGTAAAAATAAAACAAACAAATGGTTTTTTCGAACTTATTTAATAAATAAATTTATACATTAAAATATCGTACACTTTTATTTTTAAATATTCGTAAACATAGATTCACCTTTGATTTACATTATATGTATTTACTACTTATAACTAAGATTACCTAAGTAACATTGTTAAACATTTTTAATTCTACTCAACATCAAAAATATAACCTTTTCAAGACTAGAGAAATTGACAGAGACCATTAAATTTGTGTGTCTATTCTAAGATTTTATATGAATATATGTATTTAATATTCAAAGAACTTTTTTTTTAAATTGACAGAGACCATTAAATTTGTGTCTATTCTAAGATTTTATAAGAATATATTTATTATTCAAAGAACATTTTTTTTAAATTGACAGAGACCATTAATTTTGTGTCTATTCTAAGATTTTATAAGAATATTTTTATTATTCTAAGAACATTTTTTTTTTGTTATGCTTGTTTTTTTTTAAGGCGCCTTAAATTAAAGTTCTCCTGACCTATTCATCTCAAAACAACAATTTACAAAAACGAAATGTTTACTTCATTTTTGCTTGGTGTAATAACAAACCAAGTTGATAGGTACTCGTAATTTCGGCCGGGCCTCTCCGTCGGGGCGGGTGGGTGACTTTCACAGTGACCCCCTCCCGCCCCCCAAAAAGGCGGCCTGGACAAAAAAAAACAAGGATAATACATGCCGTGTGTTGTTTACTTAGTTGTTTAGACCATGTAGGAGTCATATACAACTTGTTTCGCCGGTTCCTCCTCAATTGGGGAGTACACTAACGTAGAAAGATTCCACGTCCTACAATTCCTCGGCTGCTGTGAAACGAAAAGAGAACTTAACTTACAATCTATGAATCATTTACAGGACGGGTTGTAACGCTGTTTGGATATCAGGATAGCGTTTGACCACAGATCACCGATGTTAATAGCGCTGGATCTACACTCGGAGCCAAGAGCAGCAAATTTTCAGGGGCGCCAAAATTCGAAACGAGCGTTAAAACAATTGTTCGCGTTATTTAAACAGCTTATTTAAATATCTTTAAATTACGAGATACGTATGTTCAAAATTTAAAATATTGCAGTAATGTTATCCATTTCATGCAAAATGTCGTTATGATGGCGGCATTTTTTACATTGTCCAGGGGCGACGCTTAGGTGGAATCCGGCTCTGCATTTTTAAGTTTACTAAATAAATCTCTTGAAAGGGCTAGAAGACTAATGAAGAGATCATGTTCGTAAAGATAGTGATGATGGAATAAAGAAATAACTTATAGAAACAATGAAGTGTTACTTGGTGGTGAAAAACTGTCACCCCTCACATTATCGCTAAACAAACTAAACATCAAGTGACTTGCGGTCAAACACTACGAAATAAGAAGAAATAAGTGTTACAAAATATATAATATAGTAAGTTACCAGCTAAAAATACCACTACATCTTATCGAATATGGCCTTGTTAATAATGGAATAGATAGATGGATAATAGGGCGAAAAATTAGCTTGATTGCCGTTGGTGGCAGAGCTGAAACTATTAGAGCAGGGTGTCTCAAAATGGGGTAGGAACGTGAACCCCTACGGGTTCACCATTGGAAGGTAGGGGGTTCGCGACAAGATTTACGTGAAGGTGGCTTTTATACTCGTTGTCCTTGCTACAACATACTTATGTGAGAGTCGATTTTCTCACCTGATCCTGATATTATTATACATATAGAACGAAATACAGAATCGACTTGATACCGAGTTAGAATGTAATTACTTAGTTAAGGGGTTCGCTGTCATCTGGAACTATAACAGGGGTCGTGGAGCCAAAGTTTAAGAAGTACTGTACTGTGTATTAACATCTCACACTCTTATTAATGCAAACATTGGTTTTGATGGTTTGTCCTCATTTGACAGCAACGGAGCAACTTTCCTAAAAGGCAGTGGCTGACTCAAATCTGAGGTTTTCAGATTATATTATTTATTTGATAGCACTTGGACACAGAAGTTACTGAATAAATATGGATTTCAAGAAGGTACTTACATGATCGTTGATGGTGTGTGGCGACAATGGCATGAGGGGGATAGGCATGTCCTGCGGATGGATTTGGGATTCCGGCTCCCTATGAAACAAGCCTGTAAAAAGGAGAAATCTAAACTTTCCGTAAGGTCGATTCCTCATACATTTTTTTGTTTTTTTTTATTATGGCATTAAGTGATCAGAGTATTTGCCAGTGTCAATTAGCGTTGCCGATCGATAATCGACTATCGATAGTTAATCGATGGTCTATTAATAATAATAATAATGTTTTATTATAGACCATCAAAGGGATTAGTATACCTTAAAACTATGTTATTTTACAAAATGCAAATTATATTATTAATTATTACAATATGTCAGCTTATAATTACAAGAAATTTAATATTATTACAATGATCAATTATATCAAATGGATACAATATTTGATTTGTGCCCAATTCATGATTCTAGGTCAACAGAAAGTATCATATAGGTTTCGATTCCCTTCTGACAAACGCAAAATACTTGTTCCCTTAGGTAAAAAATATGCGACATAAACGGATCACGGACTGTCTATGTCAGTTCATCGTAATAAGTAGAGTAACCATGAGATTCGGTAAATTTATAATTATTTATCATAAATATTACATACATGTACAGATTTTAGCATAGTGATACGTACCAGTGCTTTAAGTAACGGTAAAGAGCTAGAAAAACATATTTGGGTTCATGACGTAGGAGTCACCCTGTATAAGTGTACTTAATCACTTACCATCGTCTGCTATGCCCTGGGCTTCAACATTCTCAGCGTTGGCACTGCACGCACCCAATTTTTTCTTGACAATATTAGCACAATGCCACATGCCGAGGACTCCGCCGGCAATCAGCATTGTAAGCAGGAACAATTCGACCAGGTTATGGGAAGATGGGCCTGTCTTGGTAGCTGTTAAAAAAGAAATATTATTTATATAACATTATGACAAATTATTTATTTTTAAGGAAACGTATAATGTAACTTCTCAGCAGATAAATCTGTCAGAAGTCCACAGAGTTAGTTTGTTTCTGATTCGTCATACTCCTAATTGGTCATAACCACCTTCTAACTCGTCACATTCCTGATTCGTCGAGAAAAAATCGAATAATTGCTGGGAAAAGTCTAAAAACTACACTTTTCTATGCTCCCATACAAACGATACTTAAAAGTCAATTTGAACTTTAATACCATACCGTAAAGTTCAAGTATTAGTGGAGAGATTCCGGGAAGGTAAAACAATTGAGTGACGTTAGTATCGTATAAATTTGATGTCTGTGTTCAATAAAATTAGGGATCCTTACTAAATCTCCAATAACGCGTGTATTATGATATTTAATGATTTTTTTGTTTAAATACCCGCGCCAAGCCGGGGCGGGCGGTTAGTTTATAGTAAAATTAGAAGGATTAGTAGGATTTACTTACTGCCAATTATTTACTCATTGTATAAAGAAGGGCAAAACGCTTACCTACCATTTATGAAATTATAAAAGTTAAAAAGTACTTACCATCGTTCACGACAGTTGCGATAGACTTACTACGTGTCAATTTTACTACCACATCTTTACTTTTGCCTCGTATACTGGTAGCGTAGATAACGACATTTAAATCTGAATCCGGGATTTGAGGCAACGGGAAGAAGGCCGGATCGGAAGCCGAATGTATCATTAGCACATTTTCTTTGCTATCACGAAGTTCGAAATTTGTCGTTCCAGGGCGGCCTCCATCCCACACTAAAAACATGTTATATAATTCATATAATGCGATGGTGGCCGAACGGTTAGACGTATGACTTGCAAGACGCCGACACCGAGTTCGAATCCTCTTGGCCTCGCACCTAAGTTATGTGCGGATAGGCCATCATCGCTCAAAACGGTGAAGGAAAACATCGTGAGGAAACCGGCATGTCCAAGAACTGCAACATTCAAGGGCATGCGACATCTACCAACCCGCACTGGGCCAGCGTGGTAGATTACGGCCCATACTCTCTCTCTGAGAGAAGGCCAGAGTCCCAGCAGTTGGAACGTGAAGGCTGATAATGATGAATTCATGAAATTGTTAATATGTGACCTGAGTCTCACCTGATGACCACCAACACTTTCCGTGTTGTTGCATACACTCCAACGAGCTTGATCCACATTAACTTACTCTCCACAGTCACAAGCGAACCTTGTTGACTTACCTTTTAGGCAGTTAATTCCATAATTCCTGTCATCTTGTACCTCTGAGCACCTTGGCACAGATGGCGCGCCCCCATCTATCACCTTGTAATTGCAGGGGTCACGCTGTACTCCAAGCTTGTTAATGGCGTGACATAGTAGCGGCCCTCTTTCAGATTCTTTAGGCACCCACACCATCTCCGTGAAGTAGCGGTTCTTGTACTTGAGATCTTGCTACAAAACGGACATGGAAAAAACATGGAAAACAGAACGTAGCGTGGTATATTCGTTTTTACACGCTCCAACCTTGTTTATGTGAATAATAAAGTTGTTGAGTTAAACTAATATAATAGTTAATTCAAAATGTATATAAATAATTTTAATTAATTCCGTTTGAATAAATTTTATTTTTTTAATGTGTGATAAAGGCATTTTTTTAGTTTTTTAAATGATTATTTTTCTTTTTATATGCTCCATCACCACCAGGACCCCGTTGCCAAGCCCAATCTATTGGACTCATCAAAATTAATCATATAAACCAAACTCGAGGGATTTACTAGTAGCCACTAAAGAGTTCCACTATCCACGCATATAAGATGACTAGCTGTTCCCCGCGGTTTCACCCGCGTGGGCTACAGCTTTATGCATACGAAGTCTCAGCCCGATCGGTTTAAAACAGACAAAGTTTCATAAAAACTTTCATCCCCTAATTTATCCCCTTGGGGGTAGAAACTTTTATCCCCTTGGGGGTAGAATTAATCAAAAACCTTTCTTAGCGGATGCCTACGTCATAACATCTACCTGCATGCCAAATTTCAGCCCAATCCGTCCAGTGGTTTAGGCTGTGCGTTGATAGATCACTATGTCAGTCAGTCAGTCACCTTTGAGTGATATATATTTAGATACTTACGCGGGTCTTACTAAATCTAGTTTTTCCATCGGCAAATACCCAGACGAAGTAGTATGGCGCTGGATGCGACTCCACGGTACAAGTTACAGTTTCAGTATCGCCGGGCACGAATCCTATCAACCCCACGCCAGAATCCAGGCAAACAGGGTAAACTGAAAATACACCCAAAACTTTAAACCTGGATCTCTATTTTAGTTACCGTGTTGTCTTTATTTAGAAAAGTGTTATTTATTTCCATACGGATGTCTTTTTTGTCTATCATGTTAAAAGAATCAAACTGCACAGGATTACCCGCTGTGCTAATCTGAAGACTGCCTGAAAATTTCATGTTAATATACCACATTCTGCAATAACTGATTATTCTATTCCTTTATGAAATAATAAAACAAAATACTACATCCTTTTTTACAGTATCAAGAGACATGTCACTAATTAATCAGTAATGAGATAATTAGTTCTCTAATTTTTACGTATATAGAAGATACAATATAAATGATGTTATTGTGATACTTACGGCCCACGTTAAGGACGACATGGTCATCGAAGATTTCTGTAGGCATTTTGATATTTAGTGCCCTGCAGGTGAGAGTCCGTTGGTCATCTTTGAGAAACGGTACTATCGTGAGAGTCGAAACCGTGAAGTTGCCGTCATTGCGTTCCTAACATTGAAACAAGCTCTCATTACACACAGGTACCTACGCTTACAATGTTAATCAGTAACTAATCATCTTTGAGTATTGAAGAGATCAACATAAGAAAGTAAATAAACCATTATTTCGAAAAAATGAACAATATTAGTAAAATAAATCTTAAAAATTAGCACAAGAATTGTAACCAATTGTGTGTTGTAATTGTTTGAATTGTTGTGTGTTGTTTGTTGTTTGTTATTGTTGTGTTGTATTGTTGTATTATTAATACGAAGAGAAACGCCAAAAGAGTGACATACAACTTTATGGCAGTCAATGCTTGAAATGGACCGGAACGCAACGGAACGCTGCGCTGTTCTGTTTCGTCAATTTACCAATACGGATTGTAAAAGCTTTATCCCAACCCGTTTCTGTTCACAAAGATTGTAGTGAAAAACCTTCATTTTACTAATCTTCTTCTTATACATAAAAATGAATCCCTATTTCCCTTGGTCACGGCCCACGGCATTTCGCGTGAACGGCTGGACCGATCGATGAATGTTCTTTAGGAATCTATCGCCAAGCACCTATGGGTGTTTCCCAGCATGCCCACTTGAGAGCCAGTTCCCAATCGAGGTGTAGCGTGGCACCACCACACACCTAACATCAGGTGACTTGTCAACAGCATCATGGTTGGTCAGTCCTCACTCACCTGGTGATGATTAGGATTAATTGTTTCATTTCCAAGGTACCAAGTGATCACCGGCGGCGGCACGCACCCTTCAACCACGCAGTCGACTGCGCGTGGCTGAGCAACTTCAAGGTTCGCGCTCTTGTTCATTCGTATCTCGACTGACACGGGTGGCACTGTAGATTTTGGCCATAATAGACTCTCAAGGAAGAAATAAAACAGTACATACAACTCTCGTTGACTCGCACACGTCTATGTGAAGCGACGCAACAACATTATAACACTTATCGAGACCACCAATGTGCATTGTACAATGATAACTTTGTTATTTTGTAATGAAATGCGTTTAGGTACTGAACCGAGTACGAGTAAAAGGTTACGTTCTGAAACTTACCTTGCCTACTACTGGCACTGGTTCAGAGAAATTAGGGCACTAGCATACAATGTAAATTGTTATTGATACCGATAAGTGTATGACGACTTTGATGATCGGCTCTAAATGAGCGTGTTTAAAGTAAAGATAACGTTATATATCGTTACTATATTTAAACTGACACACTGAGCTCGTGTGGGAGTCGGAGATTTTACTATCAAACTAATTGTAATCGGTATTAAGAAAACAATAATGCATAATACTGTATAAAACTACCATGGTCAATAACATTACACGGAGAAAAAAGACCTTCCGAAATACCGTTTTCCTTCTGAGTCAAAAGGGAAGGAATTGTGATTCAGAAGGAAAACTAATACAAAATAAGGAAGGAATCGGTCTTGGAAGGTAAAGACTCAGAAGGCAAGTCAGATTTTTTTCTCAGTGTAGAATTCGGTTTTATAACGGGGTAATTACCATGTATTTGTTTTTGTTTGAGTTCTCGATATTTCGGCACTGTTATAAGCGCCATGATCACGAGAATACTAAAAGTTTCTGCGGGTAGTATTGTTATTGGGCAGACGTATCGAGAACTCAAACAAAAACAAATACATGGTAATTATCCCGTTACAAAAACTAATTCTAATAATGCATAAACTGCTAGATGAAGTATAAAACAAACATTTAAAAAATGCAAATGAGTGTGCTGAAGGATGATACAGCTTAAACGTGCTATGAGATAGAATGAAAAATTGTGTCGAAAGAACCACTTATTTACTTTAAAATATCAACATTTTGTTTATTAATGATTCACTACTATTTTTACTCACATAAAACAAAAATGGAATACTTAATAACATTGGAGGTACCGCCGACCTCTCTCACTCCGTTAGTTCTCCCCTTCGAAAGATAGACTGGAAGATATCGCTTTTAGTGATAAGTGCACCAAATGTGTTTTTTCATACTGCTGGGCCCTGTTTCATGAAGATACTACAGGTTACAAGGGGCCATTCGAGTATTACGCAAGCAGATTTTTTACAATTATTCCCCCCCCCCCCATGCTTACTTAATTATTGGTACATATATGCATTTTTCTTTTAATGTATTCTGATTCGTGAGCAGCAGTTAGCAAATAGGCTAAAGATAAAGTTATTTATCGATTTGTGGATTGCCATTTGTGTAAAAAAGTAAATAATAACTGCTAACGTAATCACGATATCGACCCCCCACCCACCATGTCATAAAAAATAAGCAAAGCAAAAACCCCCCTCAAGCGCTTACGTAATACTTGAATGGCCCCCAAGTTACTGGTGCTCATCATTAGTTGGCTACAAGCGCTTGTATAGTTGCAAAGTTACAATTATGTATTTTTCAACACACTTGCTCGTAAAGTTGACCCTTATGACCATGCTTATGTGTTTATGACCATGCATGTGTGTTTTGGGGTCATGCTATAATGTACATTTATTTTTTTCAATATCTGCAAAAAGTTTTATGCCTAAAAAGAAAGAATATTTTTTGAATAAAATTAAACAAATAAAGAATTTTAGGTACATATCATGATACATAAAAAATTATGATTATTTCATCAAATCAAATATTTTCCAATACATATTACTTATTAACCTTAAATTGGTTTATTCAAAGCATTATTTAGTGTGCCAGAATGCCTTTTTTCGTTTTCTAGCAGCACAACTTGCTATTGCCAGTAGTTTTGCAAAAACCATTGTCACGTCTTACCGAAGCTAAAGCCGAGACAAGAGTGATTTTAAAGCGTTCGTATGAACAATCACATCGAAAACGTTTTACAAGCGCCAACGCCGAGTTTTAACGCAACGCTTTTTTAGCTCTCGTGCGAATGAGGGCTAAAGGTTTATTCACAAAGAAGCGTGCAATAAATATGATTGAATTTGTATAAAATAGTAAATTTAATAAAGTCACGTGACTGCAAACACCAAAAAGAGCTTCTTACGTCACTAACCACTCAGGCAATTTGTGCTTCGATGGTTGCCCGCGCGTCGGTAGCCGCGGGTCGGCGTCGGGTGTCGGCGCGGTGGTATGGTTACGAATCGCGACCATCGTGTTTTTCGGTCAGTGACGTCATGTCAGTCACGTGACAGTTGTTAGTGTTTTGGCGGAAAAATTCATAATTACTCTAATTTTGTATATTTTCTCATCGAATAAACTAATAATTTTAAATAATTTTTTTATGGTAAGCAAGAGTCAATCTTTAAAATAAAAGCAATTCCGAAAAATGGTTAACATCCCTATTGGGCCCATGTTGATAAAACATTATTTAATCGTACTGTCGTCAAAAATACGTGGTTTAAATCATTCGGGTTACTAACGCCCACGGTGTATTTATATGCTGGCTGTTTTAAAATAAAACCAGCGCAACATTTTCCATAGCCTAGTTTTTGAATAGACTGCTACTATTAGGTACTGTTTTCATCCCTCTGATAACTTCAAGCGTACTTTCCAAGTACCTATGAAAAATTAAAAAGTCAATAGGTCTGTTTTATTCCTCGCAAGTGTGTTTTGAAACGTGGTATGAAACGCGTGAGCATTGATCATTGCACACTAGGCTTACATATCGCGCTCGCCAACGAATCAACTTGCACACTAGTATCATAATCTACTATTATGAAAACGCAATGTCTGTTAGCTATACTTATGTACTTATACGAATGCAACTCGACAGGTTTAGTAATAACCATCCTGGCTCCATCATCAGATCAGATTGATGATATCAAATTATTGCATTGTCACCACGATTACATTTACACTCAAAATTTCAAGTCGGTAGGTTAAAATTGACTTCTAAGATTTGATTAAATTGTTAGTTAGTTACTTACAAGTGAAACTAATATTTTTTTTAATAATGCCTTACATTTTTCTCTTAAAACTCCGCAAAGAGTTTTTTAACGCCTAAAAAGAATATTTTTTTTGTGAATAAAGAACATTAAACAATTTTAGGTAACATGATAGAACAATCGTCTAAATAACATAATTTCTTCAAATTACCTATTATTAAATGTAACATTTTTTTTTTGTTATTCACAGGGTAGCGTTTGACTACAAGTCACCTGATGTTAAGTGGCGATGTGGTCGAGGATGGCGCCACGCTACACCTGGACTGGGAACTGGCTCACAAGTGAGGCTGCCGGAACACACCGATAGGTGCTTGGCGACAGATTCTTAACAAGAGGGTGGTAGCTAGCCAGGCGAGTACTAGAAAATACCCTACCACCAAGCAAACATGTTATATGTAACGTATTTTTCGTTCTCAATATTTTACGTTTATTAGCTGTCTTTTTGGGTGTCAGCCAGTGCCTTTATTGACAGCTATGTGAGCGCATCGCTAGTGAAGCGTGCGGAAAAAACAAAACCTCCTAGTTTTTAATAATGCCTGTAATTTTGTCAGCTACTACTACTAGATCTAGTTTGATCCCTCTATTAGGGTAACTTTAAGCATCATCAACAGCCTTTCACGTTCCCACTGCTGGGACTCTGGCCTTCTCTTAGAGAGAGAGTATGGGCCATAATCTACCACGCGGGCCCAGTGCGGGTTGGTAGATGTCGCATGCCCTTAAATGTTGCAGTTCTTGGACATGCCGGTTTCCTCACGATGTTTTCCTTCACCGTTTTGAGCGATGGCAAATCCGCACATAACTAATTGAGTCATGGGTGCGGGGCCGAGAGGATTCGAACTCGGTGTCAGCGTCTTGTAAGTCGCACGTCTAACCGTTCGGCCACCATCGCTCACTTCAAGCGTACTCTCCGAGTATTAGAAATTAAAAAACTGTTTAATAAGTCTGTTTTTTTGGCAAGTGGGTTAAAAAACGTCGCATAAAACGTGTGTGCATTGATTATTACACACTTTGCCATCTTATTTGCTACCATAATAATAGTGCCTCAAGTTTAATGACGAACATAGCACACTCGTATAATAATGTACAATTTTTATGATCATTACTCTTGTCCATAAAACCAAACAGGGCGGCGCCGTAAACGCAATTTTCAAACTAATTATAAATTATGTCAAACTGTCACCCACAGTGTTATTATAATAGTATATAATAGTTATTATAATTATATGTCATTCTGATTTCTTCTGTAAAACTTTAGATTATGATGTATTGATTTATATGTATTATCATCTTTGTTTTATATCGTATAGGTACATAAGCATTGACCAATTACGCTGGCGTTATAATACAAAAAGTGGTTTGAAAATCAAAGATTACCTACGTATATAATGCAGGTTAGAAATCGCTGGCATTTCTCACTACTTTGCTGCACGTTTAGGTAAAATTTTCACAAGTTTATAACTAAAGCCATGTATGTATTCGCTGAGAAACATTTGTTTATAAACTCTGTTTCAGAAACATATAATAATGTTTCTGTAAACACTACGTGTTTATTGGTATGTTTCACACTGAAACAAATCTGATGCGCAACCTTTGCATGCGAGTGTGGACGCGTCTGAACATTGTTTACAAACATGGATGTAGTATGGGACGATGAAACTGTTTGAAAGTTAATAGAGCTGTTTGAAAACAAAACTAATATTATAGGGTTGCTCGACAAAGAATTACAAAAATATTTTTTAATTTATATATAATTATTATTCCTGAACTACCTACCATCCTTTTCTTTTCTTTTTACTAGCCGTGGACTTATGTTAAAAAAATGTAGGCACCACACAACAACACTACTTCCTCCGTTTCTCGCAGGGATGTGACTTGGAGGAAAAAAAAACGATTAATAAATAATCGATATTTATCTCTTTAAAATAAATCGATATGTAAATGATTGATTAATTTTTATTTTTTATTAAAATAATCGATTTATGATTTATGTCTAAATAAATTCACATAGACATAATATTATGTAATATTGTTTGACTGAAATTTGTAGATTTATACACTAATCTGAACCGATATGTGTAACGTATCAATCAACAGGATTGTAAAGCATACCCATATTAAATAACGTCATGATATCTTCGGGTCCGTTGATTCTGATCAATGTTTAGGACTGACGACGTTTTCGTACTACCATTGATTCCGCATAAAAGAACAATCTGCCCCCAGAGTCTCAACCCTAACTTTGACACCCTGCCCCCAGCACGTGGGGCCTGGAGTGCGGGTCCCCACACCAGCACGAATTCCCGACGTGGTGCGACATGTCCGTAGCGCGGCCGCAGCTGCAGATGCACGGCTGCTACACCAGCAAGACAATTTTTAATATTTCGATGATCCATTATTGAAAATCGATTCAAAGAAAAAAATAAGCGATTAACATAAAAACTGTTTATATTTTCACATCCCTAGTTTCACGGGCGACATGATTAAAGCAACTGACAGTATGGACGGCAATGTTTCCGAAACATTGTTCCTGGAAACATCTACGTAACGTTACAGAAACTTTTTATTCAAAACATTGTTTCTCAGTGAATACATGGCTTAAGAATCGCTTGTATTGTATGATTTCAGGTTTAAAAGAATAAATGGAGAGCGATGGTTGGCACATGCGTCAACTCGTGAACGGGTGCTGCTTGTGGGGTCTGGTCTGCTTTGGTTGTGATCCCGCAACTCATTAATATTCATGTTCCCATATCCCAATGTGTACAACCAAACAAGAGAAATCTTATTAGTAAAGCTAATTAAAAAATATCGGACCATTAGATGACAAAAAAAAGCTTGGGATTTTAGTGAACTTGCTCCAATTCAATCAATTAGTAATAAGAATAAAATTGTCAATGTGATCGCGCCAAAAAAATTACCTGCCGGGCGTTTCTTGCCTGTTCTTTTGCCGGCGTAAGGAGGTTGGAACAGGCGTAGCTAGTTTTAAGTTTGACGTTTTAAAGTGATCACAATGTATCCTATTGAATAAATAAATAAATTGAAATTGAATTAATGGCACAGCAATTTTGTCTATCAATGAACTTCAGTTTTGTACTTTTAAATGGTAAAAACATGCGGGTTGACTTGACAAACTCCTTCCTTTCGTCGAGTAACCTGTAACCTGTAGCTCTAAGAACTAGTAAATCATTTATTAAAATGGCAACATTATCTTAAATGACGCAAGTGTTGCATGCTTGTCATAAACAAAATTGTAACTTTATGAAATAGGGCAAGGTGTACAATAAAATAATTTGATTTGAACACATTGTCGATCGTTTGCAGCTGCATTACAGTTTTACATAACCATGCCGCCAGCATGCTGTATACGCTGGGACGATCTACGGTTTCGCGTAGTAGAACAGTAATTGGATTTTCAACACATTTGCTCGTAAAGTTGACCTTTGTAGCCGTATTTATTAATTAGGTTCGTAATTCAGCGTATTACGCACAATTTTTTAATACAATTATCACACTAGTGCTATATCTATACCAATATTATAAAGAGGAAAGATTTGATTGTTTGTTTGTTTGTTTGAATCGAATAGGCTCCGAAACTACTGAACCGATTTGAAAAATTCATTCACTGTTGGAAAGCTACACTGTGACGGACATAGGCTATATTATATTTCCAAAACATTAGGGATCCGTAAGAAAATTGCTATTTTGTAACCCCAGGTGTGAAATCGATAACCTATTTTTGCGTGCGCTTTTGCGCGTTTTTGCAAAACTATTCACAATAGAACAAAATAATATATTACGGGTTGTAGGTTCCATTAAGATCTATAAAAAAGTCCCCGAAAACATATGTCTAACTATTATAGTTATGCCACAATAAATGATCTTTTATTTTAAAAATTTAATTTTATGTCACCGCTAGAAAAGGCTCTTTATTTGTATCTTGGTATTAATCCTTATCAAAATAAATTACTTTTTATTCAAAACTGCTTCAATATCTATAAATAACTTTTTGAGTTATTCAATTCGGACATTCCATTCGAAAGATATCACGAGTTTAACAATGTAAGCATTAGCAAAAAATAGCGTGGTAGTCAGCCGCTCAGCCTTCTCGGCTAGCTGGGCGTCACTGGGGTACGGGCTGTACGGCAGGGAAGTAAATGTCAAGAAATGAAGTGCCGTAGTGGTATTATAATATGTGTATAATAATTTTAGATTTTCAAATTTTTGTTAAATACCCGTGCGGAGCCGGGGTGGTCCACTAGTTCTTAAATATTTTGACGTATTACGCTTAAGTTACCTTCAAGCTTACTTTCCGTTGAGAAATTAAAAAAATAATGAGTCTGTTTTTTTTCTCGCAAGTGTGTTGAAAAAAAAGTCGTATATAACGCGTGTACTTTGATCATTAAACGCTCGGCTCCCTTTTACCACCTGGAGTTCAATGACCATCTTAAGCACACTTATTTCATAATGTACTATATTATAAATCAGATTAAACATTAACTCGATTTAAGCCTCACAACATAATACGCTCATTTTGATGGGTGACAAAATCGATGGAATGTAACTTAATAGTTTTACTGAAATTGACGAAACCGAAAACAAGCAATGTGGTCAGTAAGTCGCTATCGCTATCGTCGCTACTATTAGCGACAACGTAAACACAATGAAACGTGGACGGTGTGGTGCTATGACAAATGTAGATAGATATAGAAAGATGTCATGTCCCTGTTGTACCAGCCCATTTTGAAGTCCACTTTGCCCCACTTATTCATTTTGTTGGAGCAAGTACAGTTACACCGGTTTTAAATCTTGGTTGACTCAATAGGTTTGTAAATAAACGCTACGCTACATAGTGGACTACTTACCTAGGAAGTATACGTAGTGGCTTGTGTAGCTTGGAAGTATACGCAGTGGCGTTCGTAGCTTGTAAATATACCTGTGTAGCTTGGAAGTATACGCAGTGGTCTTCGTAGCTTGTAAATATACCTGCGTAGCTTGGAAGTAGGCGCAGTGGCCTTCGTAGCTTGTAAATATTCCTGCGTAGCTTGGAAGTAGGCGCAGTGGCCTTCGTAGCTTGTAAATATACCTGCGTAGCTCGGAAGTAGGCGCAGTGGCCTTCGTAGCTTGTAAATATACCTGCGTAGGTTGGAAGTAGGCGCAGTGGCCTTCGTAGCTTGTAAATATACCTGCGTAGCTTGGAAGTAGGCGCAGTGGCCTTCGTAGCTTGTAAATATACCTGCGTAGCTTGGAAGTAAGCGCAGTGGCCTTCGTAGCTTGTAAATATACCTGCGTAGCTTGGAAGTAGGCGCAGTGGCCTTCGTAGCTTGTAAATATACCTGCGTTACTTGGAAGTATACGTAGTGGCCTGCGTAGCGTGCGTAACAAACGTAGCAGTGGGGTTTGGGCATTACACATCAAAACAAAACATAAATTTATTATGCTAGTGAATCACAACCTTTTTACGTGACGACCGCAGTAGTATTTTTCATGATACGCCAATACGCCGTAGCGGATATTGCTGTGAACTTTTGAGGGTATTCACAGCAATATTCAAAGATTCAGATGACATAAGATGAACTATGGCTAATTTCATGAGCTAACTAAAAATTTATTTTCGGCCAAATAATATTATGATTCTGTTTTTTTTATGATGGAAGATTGATAACAGCTTATACATAGAATGAAGTGCTTGAATGTAAAGTGGGAAAGGTCTGCTACTAATTTATTATGTACCTACATGGACATATCTCGCAAAATTACCCTTTGTTATAGCACATTTCATTATTTAACGACATCGTTGTAAAATAAAGCATGAAGAGTAGTTTAATCCAATACCAATTATGCAACATTATTGACCGTTTGGGTTAGAGACCGTAAGTGTTTTTAATATGTATTTACGCGATGGAAATCACAAATGAAACAAACTTCTTCTTTTGTCAATCTTTTGCAGCTGTGACTCTTAAAAAGTGGTGACGCACAACAAAACAAATATACTTTATATCTTGCTTTGTTTCTAAAGTTGCAATGCGTATAAATGTATATGTAGCACGCATCGCTGCGTTAAGGGTGCGCTAGCCAGCATTTTCTCTATACAAACATTGCGCGGTGATAACTCCACTGTTTGACATCGTGCGTTGAAATAAAACATGATATCGATTTGTCTCGTCGCTATCTTTGGCTGTACGCAAACCAAATAATTTACTAAAATTTAATTTGAAAGTAATGAGCCTCGAAAATTTCGCATGTTCAACCCTAATTTTAACGCAACTCTGGGCGCAAAAATGTGCCCAAAGTGTGTGTACATGTGTATTTAATCTCCGAATTACAATTTTAACTGGCATAGTTGAATTATTCACAAGTTTAAATAGCTTTTTAATGAATGATATTAACTGGTATTTTTTTCATGAAAACATTTAGTTCTAATTTTATGTTTTTGGCGCAAGTGTGCGGTACTTAGCGTTGGTTTATTTGCGCACAATATAGCTTCTGACTGCTCATCACTGTATCTATCCCTTTCTCACACGGTTTTAGGTGAGGTAGCATGGATTATAGCCGCGCCCATGGTACATTCTCGATGTCTATCACAAGTTTGTGCCCACTGGTGGCCAGTGGCGCAATTTTTTTAAATAGTTCTTGAGGTCCCACGCTTGGGGGGAGGGGGGGAGAGTATAGTAGCTCAAACTGCACGCGTTCGAGCTGCTGACTAACGCACACTTAATGCATCTACACTTAGCACTATAAAAGGCAAGAAAGGTACTCACAATTCATGTTGAACGTTACACTTGCTGTTAGGGGTGGCGTTATATCGGAATTTTGCACGGAGCATACGTATCTCGCGTTATGTTCCTTTCTTGACGCGTTGACAATATGCAAGGTGGAATGCATTGCACCGTGTTCATTAACTCCGGTCATTGGTGTTTCCATAGCCCCGTTGCGTTCCCACCAGATTTCGGTGTTCGGTTCATCTGTTTACAAGTTGAATGATTAGCTCCATCAGTACGGTCAGTCATCAGGGTAGAATATGGAGAACTTTGTTATGATTTTTCAACATTATGAACGCTGTATTTTTTGAGTTTTATTTTTTCCCTTTCTTTAGTTTATCGTCTTTCTTTCATTTTCATTATTTTCTTCTTCTTCTAAAACCTAAATTTTCTTTTCCAGTATTCGTCCTTTACCATCATCAATTTTTTGTGCAATAATTAGTACTTATTGGGTTAGTATTTGTCTTGTGAATTAAACCGGTAATTTTATTATTATTATCTTAATTTAGTATTATTACACCAACAGTAAGTAAAAAAAATAACTATACATGTTGACTAGAGAACTTCCTGTTATTTTTCAGTTAAAAATATACTCATGCATAGCCTAAAAAAACAACGACAGACTTGCAACCAAATGAAAGATCTAGTATGATGGGTCCGTCGCGACAGCAACGGGTATCATAATTATATTCATATGCACCACACGTAGCTGAATATTTAAGTTGTATTTGCAAAGCGTCGTCGATAGGCAAATTACACCTTTCTTAAAAATGTGTTTTCCACACTTGAGTTGGAGGAATATATATATTTTATAAAAACTAAAATTCACACTTTTATAACCCACTCAAAAATATCAAATAATTTTTACTTGTATTAGTTACGATATAATGGTTAATTCAAAAAGTGTGGAGCGCTTTTTGGTTGTACATTTTATTTACTCAGTTAAAGAAGCGCTCCACATTTTTTTAATCAACCATTATATCGTAACTAATACAAGTAAATTTACAAGTACAAGTTATTATTTTATATTTTTGAGTGGGTTATAAAAGTGTGAATTTTAGTTTTTATAAACTATAATTATGTCAATTTTCAACACTATAACTGCAAAAACAAAGAACTTCCCATACAATTTTATTTCCCATTTCACCTCCTTAAGTCACTGCTATCAAAAAATATGAAACCATAATTTTTTATTTGGATGAAGTATTCAAATACAAAATTTCAGAGCTGTAACTTCTAAATTAAAAGACCTTCATACAAAGGTTTTCACCCATTTTTACTCCCTTAGGGGTTGAATTTCAACAAAACCTTAGTTAGTGCCCCCCCTTACTCATCAAGGCAAACATACCCTCTAAATTTCAAGTTTTTGCGACCAGCGGTTTAGGCTATCACTTAGGATTTTGATTCTTTAATATATAGATTAATTTTTTTGCTGTCATAATTACAGAGAAAAATGGTTGTAATTAGCTACAATTATCAGCTTAGTCTCGGAGACGTTCTCTTAACCTATATCACTCTATGGGTTTCAGAATGAGCTAGAGACGGCCCTATCTCTTTACCTTTTTAATTAATTTCATGAAAGATGGTTTCCGCCACGGCGACAGCTCCTGCAACTCTGTCACGGGGGAGCTTCGACCATGTGTCTTACATAACTTATTTATAGCTAATTTTGACACTCTTGCGCAGTCCACGCACGTAAAGGTGCGTTTAAACGACACGGGATAGCACGATAATACGCGAGCCGAGCCGTCAGTGGAGATTCGGCTCACATGGGTCTTCCTTCGTCACGCGCTCTGTACCATCTGTTTAGATGGCGCCTATTACCACAAGCCGAGTCGAAAATGGCGCGCGCGCCTTTGATCCGTCGAAAAAACCGACAAGTGATGGATCGTGCGAACTTTGCCGAGCCGTGCCGAGCGCAGTTGTTTAAACAACGCGTGGCGCGCTGAATCACGAGCGGAGTCAGGCTCGGCTAGCGTCTTTGTGCGCCGTTTAAACGCACCTTTAGGGTGGCATTTAAATAATAGTATTGAAAATTAAGTCAGTTTACAGTAATTATTGCATGTGATGGATTCGTTCGAGCCCAGTCTCAGGTTCATCGTTCTATGTGTAACATTTTCGCCAGCCGAATTAGAAATTGAGGGTTTTCCGGGTGACTCTGTGAGAAGAAAAAAGTGTGGTTAGCACATTGGTCATTAGAAATTAGAAAAAATAGTCTACTCGCGATGCGTCGTTTATATTATTACAAAGAAAAAAGGAATCCAACAAAGGATATTGCTTAGGGGTGGCATCGTAGGCGTTCCGCAGTTTGTATAGAGGGGCGGTGATACTCCAGATACTCTTGAGTAACTTTTGTCTGAAATCAGTTTCTTTAGTATCTCCTCATAGTAGAAAGAGTTAAACTAATGTGTGTATGAAGTGATCATTGCATAAGGGTTAACCTCAATTTAGATGCAGCTATTTCATATTTTTAAAGTTTGAATGAACTCTATTACCGATAAGACCGCTCTTACTCTAAGATTATTCAATAAAAAAAGAATTACGTTGTATTTTTTATTTTTTATTTAATAGATTGGCAAACAAGCAGACGGCCCGCCTGATGTAAAGCGGTCACCGTCGCCAATTAACATTTGCAACACCAGGGGAGTTGTTGTGGTGTAACAATAAAAAAACTATCTTGAGAATGAAAATAAAAAATAAATGAAGTTCTCCTACTAAAATGATTTGACAGTTGTTATGTTTCTGTTTTAAATTAAGTTTTTTGAAGAAAATGCTGTGTACGTAAAAAAAATTAAACTGCTTGTGATGTAAATAGGTATAATAGTAGGGGAGCCCATGATGCTAAATGTGGATTTACTCGAGCATCACGAAAACCTATTAGATTTGGTAGATTAGATATAAAAAAGAATAAATGTCCTATAATGTTTCCACTTTCAGCGGTGGAGGAAGCTTCCACAGACTTTTAAGGTTATAAAAAAAACAATGGCATGACTTGGACTCAAGTGTGTCAGATATTGATATTTTTCATGCTCCAGCATGTCTCTGATATGAAATATAATATAATAAACAACCGGTTTGCGTGGTGTGGGTGGTGGCTAACCACAAGGGGATAAATAAAAAAATGTACTCTGCCGCGACCAATTTTCAGAGTGGGGGATGTTCAGTGAACTCCACAGATGCTCCCATTTCTTAAGACTGACGATTTGAAAGTGACACCAGCTCTCAGCGAATCTAAAAGATTCCCCTGAGCGTACCCACTATTGTTAAGAGCTCATAATTTCTGGAGGTGCTTATCAATGTAAGGTATCCTCCTTATAAATATCTGACGCGCTCGAGTAAATCCCAAAATCCCCTCTTGGGCTCCCCTACTATAATGACAAATGAATGATGATGGATTGAATTCTTTTTAAAAAAAACTTTTTATTTGCAACCATAAACACAAACATAAACATAAAAACTGAACTTACTTATTGGAAGCAACGCTGAGCTTTACCTATAAAGATCATAATTTACCTAATCCACAACATTACAACTTACCAACAACTTTCAATAGAAAATTATGATCTACGCTTGGAGATGCCTGGTAGTGCACACGGCACACATATTCGCCGCCGTCGTCCGTCTCAATGTCCTTGAGCACCAGCGAGGTCGGGAACTCAAATAAGTTAACAAGTAATGACGACGCAGATCTACGAATAGAGACTCATTAACGCTTGAAATTAATAATCGATCCTGATCCGTTATCCGCGGTTTTGGATCGATATGTCCCGTCATAATATGTCATTTTAGTAGTAACACGTCAAGCCCTAGTACCAGAGGTGGGCATTTAAACAAAAAGCGGTTTAAAAAAGCTTCTAAAAATAAGCAGAATCCGTTTAAACGTTGACGGCATTTTCCCAAAGTCCAAACAAATGCAAACCTTATTTCAATACAGATACAAATCAAAATCGTCGCTCTTAAAAATAAGCGTTCAAGATGCTTGAACGCTTATTTTTGCAATTTTAAGCCGTTTATCACATCTTTACCTAGTATTAAAATGACATTTATGACATGACATATCGATCCAAAATCGCGGGTAACGGATCAGGATCGATTATTAATTACGGGCGTTAATTGCATGTAACTACAAAAGCCGATACCACTCTATGCAATTTGATTGGCAATCGAATTGTTTGTAAATTGTGTGCGTCGCAAATTGGTTATCCTTACGGCCGGTTTTATAAACGTCCGTAAGTTAAATGTCATTTAGGGCTGGTTTTATAAACGAATGTACCTTTTTTCGGTAACTCATTAGTAACATTACGACTCGTAAATGAGACGTTAGTATCTTTTACTGATTATGGCATTACGAGTATAAACGCATTTTAACTGTCCGTAAGTGAAACGAAAATTTTGCTAATTATCAAGTAGCCATCTACTTGTCATTTTATTGTCAACTGTGAATATTTTTATCCATATTTTAATGGATTTTTTTTGGCGGCAATGGATATGTCAAAACGCCAAATAAAACTATCCGTAAACTCAAACCGCTACCATCTCCATTGGTAAAGAGCGTCAGTAATATGTTACTGAAATTAAACGAACGTATTTGTATAGCACGGAAAATTTGACAATTAGATCAAATTAACCGAAATAAGGTATTACATTTAACTTACGGACGTTTATTAAACCTGCCTTTAGCTTACTAATTTTATTTAAGATGTCAAAATTTAATTGCCAATTGACCTAAAATTGTGTGACTATATTTTTTTATCGTAATTTTATAATGTATGTCTGAATAATTATTATGATATCAATAGAATTTAGTATTATTTTTCAATTATTTGTGCAATTATTTTTAATATTTATTTAAAAGTACTTTTGTATAAAATTATTTCTGACATGTAAAATATTTTACCTATAAATTGATTATTCTGATTATTATTCTGAATCAGAGCAGCCGATTACACGGCGCCTATCTCATTTATTTGAGTTATAAAAAAGTTGAGAGCAGACGCAAACATGTCTCTTGTACTACCAGGAAACTACTTGTACCAAACGGTATCCTGGGTCACGTTTGAGTTATTTATTTCCATCTTTGTAATACTAGTAAGAGCTCCTTGCTTCGTATTATTATTATTGCGGTAGAATCGGCTTGAGGCATCCCATTAATTCTAAAAGTCTTTTTATAGATCTAATATGTCGCTAAGGACTAATCTCTCTAATTTTTTACAACTGCAGTAACACACATAAACACAAGAAACCAACAACCTACTCCGGTAACGTTCACGATGCAACTGTTGACATAAAATTGGCATCAGATATCCGTATCGTACAATCTTATTGGCCCAATTTGTAAATTGCCAGGCAACCATTGACCTTCAATTTTAGATTTATCGCCAATTGCTCTCAACACGAGATGATTTGAGTAAATTGCCAATCAAATCGTATCGTAGCTTATTGAGGATGAGTCACACAGGTGAAATTAAATCGTTAGCTAGTTTGAATCTATATTTCGTTACACTAACTTATTTGGTTCATTTCATTAGCCAGCAAAATTAATTATACATTGCATATCTGCTGCGCATGGCAGCGCGTTCAATAGTGGGATATATAACAATCAACGCATCGTATTTACTAAAAGCTCAATATGAGCTATTGACCCATCCTGATGTAGGGTTTTTCAGGCAAGGCACCCTCCGAAGCGCGAAAACACTCAATTTAAAATGATCTAATAAATATAATGGGTAGCAAACCATGTGATCGAAGCGAGCCCCCTTATCTATCTCGATGGCTATTGAAACACAATCAATATCACCGAGAAAACTTCTCCAAGGACCGCTACTATCGTGTTCTTTTTGCCTCACTTAAAAGTAGTGGTGGGCGTTGAAACGAAAAGAGGTTTAAAAAATAAGCGCATAAGCGGGCTTATGAAAATAAGCAGACTCTGTTTACACGTTGAAGGCTTTTTTCCAAAGTCCAAACAAATGCAAACCTTATTCTAATACAGATACAACTCAAAATCGTCGCTCTTCAAAATAAGCGTTCAAGCCGTAAAAAATAAGCAAAAGCGTTTAAACGTGCTGTCAATTTTAAGCCGTTTATCACATCTTTTCTTAAAAGCCAGTTCCCAGTCCAGGCGTAAAGTGGGGCTACCTTGACCAAATCATTACTTAACATCAGTGACTTGCGGTCATAAAAATAAACTAAAACTGTGACAGTGAACATACATACAAAACTCTGAAAACTAAAAATCTTACTCGTTGATAGGTGGGTAACGGTGAATAACGTGCATGTTTTCCTTCATCCAAATAACGTAAGACTCGGGTCCATCTAGGAATACACGACCTTCCCCGCAGGGCAGGACGGCATCCTTACGCCGCATAGCTCTCACAACCTTAGGCTCTGTGAAAACAAGTTATGTTTAAATCTTAATTCGACTAACTTAACTCTAAGTGATATGGCGCAACGACCTTAGTGAGTCCTGGCCGCCAATAATAAAAGACGCAGTCTATCTTGCGCCACCCCCTGCCAGTCCTCCACCTGGAGCTCGCGCAAATCCTTCGTGACCTCGTCTTTCCAGCGCTACCTAGGACGGCCGACAGGACGACGGCCTCTCGGTCGAATTCGAATAGTTTTTAATTTTAGTCGTATGTACTAGTAGGGACACAGATTCCAGATTCCCCTAACCACCTTCTGGCTGCATCATCAGACCCTCGTCACCAAGTTCAATCTATTGGACTCATCAAGACGAATCATATGAGCCCAAACACGAGGGGTTTACTAGTAGCCACTGCAGAGATCCCCTACCCACCTTCCGGTTGCATCATCAGACCCTCGTCACCAAGTTCAATCTGTTGGACTCATCAAGACGAATCATATGAGCCCAAACTCGAGGAGTTTACTAGTAGCCACTGCAGATATCCCCTAACCACCTTCTGGCTGCATCATTAGACCCTCGTCACCAGGTCCAATCTATTGGACTCATCAAGACGAATCATATGAACCCAAACACGAGGGGTTTACTAGTAGCCACTGCAGAGATCCCCTACCCACCTTCCGGTTGCATCATCAGACCCTCGTCACCAAGTTCAATCTATTGGACTCATCAAGACGAATCATATGAGCCCAAACTCGAGGAGTTTACTAGTAGCCACGGCAGATATCCCCTAACCACCTTCTGGCTGCATCATTAGACCCTCGTCACCAGGTCCAATCTATCGGACTTATCAAGACGAATCATATGAGCCCAAACTCGAGGTTTACTAGTAGCCACTGCAGAGATCCCCTACCCACCTTCCGGCTGCATCATGAGATCAGGTCGATGATATCAAATTATTGCATTGTAACCGAGATTACATGCACATACAAAGTTTCAAGTCGATACGACAATTAGAAGTGGGTGAAAATTGACTTTTAGCATTTGATTACATTGTTAGTTACAAGTCAAGCTAATAAAATAGTTTTAAAAAAAGTGTTTTAAAATGTACCGATTTTTACTCCGAAACATGGTAACCAAGGAGGTAACTTATCAAATATTTACATAGATATTGAACTGGCTTGCAAATAGAAAGCTGTTAAATGAAAAAAAAAACAAATGAACAACGCGGGAAAAATGTTGTTCGTTGTTCGTCATTGATTTTGAAATGTAATTGTATTTGACAGAATAAGTTCAAGTGAAGACAATGAGTGAAGTGTTGTACCTAACGCCATCCCCGTCGTAGAAAAATATATATTATTAATGCGTCGTATTATGGCAACATACAAGTAAAACAAAATCAAGGTTGAGCCAACGGACAGAAAGAATAAAAAGTTATTCAAACATGAATTCTAAAACAAAGAGCTTAGCGTACATCCCTAGCTTAGGAGATTAGTACCGATAATTTTGAATATCTAATACATAAAGCATGCTTCGGACACGGAAATGGACGAAAGGGGTCGAAAACGCGCGACGCGGGCGGCGTCTCTGGAGAAAGAAAAAAACACAAGATGGAGGCGGTTGATAGTTCGAATTAAAATCTGGAATTTTAGAAAAAGGGATTAGAATACATTTTGCGGGGAGTTATTAGAGTCCTAGTCAAATCTAGCTTGTGATATTTTAGAATCTAGATATTTTTAACAACCTATCGTGCCGTTTAAAGTTTGAAAGTTTTATTGTGAAAGTGGTGAAAGAAAAATGGTTTAAAAGTGTTGGTGAAAAGAATCTGAAGAGCGCGAGGAGAATCTGGCTGAAAGTCCGTGAGAATTTATAGATTTAATATCTTATTTACACTAATGATCATACCTAATACATGGCGTAGGAATGGAATACACAACTAGAAGCCTTCGATGGTTTCCTTTCATGTTTACTTTCACACAAGTGATCAAACATAATTAGAGCATAGCTAGAGTCACCTAGAGTATTCGGAGGTCCTTAAAATAACAAAACATCATTAGTTTCATTTTGCATTAAACTTACCTACTTGCATATTTTGTTACACACAAACATTACTAAATTGATGAGGATTGTCCAAATTTCATCCAGTTGTCTCCTCAAAATAGGTTTTATGAACGCTCTACTATCTTTTGAATGTGGTTTTATGATTGAGTAGTTAATTAAAGTGACATAATGGTACAAAGTTTGTAATATTTGATTTTTAAATGTACTGCGGAGAAATATTTTTATAATAACAGGAAACTTCAATTTCTTTATTTTGCCTATTAGGAATGGATTGATACTAAAAGAAACATGTATAGAATTAAAGGATAAGCTATAGCTCAATGTCCATTAACAAAATTAGTATGATTTAACATTTTAGTTATTTTTCATCGTTCTCTCCGTAAAAAGTGAAATCGCGAGCTTCCATATTTTGTTTAATGTGAATGGACTGATAGTTGATGTGCACTCATATAAGATTGAGGCACAATCTATAATTCAATTTCCCTGCAAATAAAGTATAAATTAACATCATTGTTGCAATGTTTAATCAGAAACTTAAATATATTTTATCAGTCGACTGAGAGCGAGCTGTGACTTGTTGTACACTTGTAAAAGGTTAGGAAATGACTAGTGGGTTCGAATCCCGTTTTGTTAACTTTACTAAATGCTATGGAGGGATCCATCTTTTCCTGTAATCTGATATTTCAATGTTAAGTTTGCATATAAAGTTTCTAACGACCTCTCAAATTAAGTAGATATTCCAATTATGTAAATAGAGAAGAGAAACACCAAACCGACTTACATTACAAACCTATTGATTAGTTTGCTCGTACTATTCCTTTGTGAACTTATTTTACAATATTAAACTTTGTATTTTGTTTCTTATAATTTAAAATTAGATTATTTATTAATGGCCACTAATGTTAGATTCAGGTAGTGTAAATGAGCCAGTATCTACTTTCTTGCGTATATAGTTGTTAATTCCTGGCGGTTCGACTCCGACAGTAAATTAGGATTGTATTATATTACTCATCGGAAACATTTATTCTAGAACTTTCCTCAATATTTTATCTAGGTAAAATGTATGAACTACCTACTGATGTGTTTACCAGCTTACTTAGTTGCTTGTGGGTTCGAATCCTACAAATTAGGGTAAGGTAAATTAGGATTTTGATATTTGGTTAAAATCTCTCCGGGATTCTTTTTCATTCAGTATCAACTGACATGCGTACATAGTTGTTATTTCCTGGCGGTTCGACTCCGACAGTAAATTAAGATTGTACCATATTACTCATCGGAAACATTTACTCTAGAACTTTTCTTAATATTTTATCTAGGTAAAATGTATGAACTACCTACTGATGTGTTTACCAGCTTACTTAGTTGCTTGTGGGTTCGAATCCTACAAATTAGGATAAGGTAAATTAGGATTTTGATATTTGGTTAAAATCTCTCCGGGATTCTTTTTCATTCAGTATCAACTGACATGCGTACATAGTTGCTATTTCCTGGCGGTTCGACTCCGACAGTAAATTAAGATTGTACCATATTACTCATCGGAAACATTTATTCTAGAACTTTTCTTAATATTTTATCTAGTTAAGATGTATGAACTACCTACTGAAGTGCTTATCAGCTGACTTTGTTGGCCGTGGGTTCGTATCCTACAAATTAGGATTAGGTAAATTATGATTTTGATATTTGGTTAAAATCTCTCCGGGATTCCTTTTCATATTTTATTTAGGTGGTCTAACCAAATGGTATTTACTGAATACAATTGTTGGTGTCTGTAGGTTCGATTCCTACATTAATTTAGGATTTAATATTTTTAGCAAGAGAAACAAACCATATTTCTGGATTCTTTTAATAAGTTATTAAGGTAGTATAAATAAGTGAATAGGTTCTACTGAATAGTGAATACGGTTTCGTAGTAACCTGCTGGTTCGAATCCGGCAGTAAATTAAATTAGGTAGTTTAGTTTCATTAGACTCTTTTATGGGCATAATTATATTTAGGACATGACCTTATCTCCTGCAAACGCTTTTACATTTATTGCGGTTTGCTTCCCCTTGTTTCTTTGACTGACATCATCAACTAGAATCAAACAAATACCACACCGTCCTTTTCAGGACGCCTTTATTGTTTCATTTGACATACGTCGACAGGTTATAAAGATGTTTGTTTATAGGTAGTTGATTTATTTCTTATCCCGGTAATCCTGGTTTTGAAAGGTAAAGGTAATGGTGGTTTTCTGGTAAGTTATGAGTAGGCAAAGTGGATCCTACCAAAGCACAACCCAACTATCTTGCATAGATTAGGGGCTGAGGTGGACTACTCTTGCTTATTTATGACAACTCTTCTGTGTTTTACTTTAGTTGTTAAGTTAAGTTATAGGTGTAGCAAAGATTATTCTACCTGAAGCACATCCCGGGCATCTTACATAGATAAGGGAGCTAAGGTAGCGTAACTCGTGCTCGCTTATGGCAATCTTCTGGTGTTTTACTTTAGTTAAGGTCTCTCTTTTTGTTATCGTTGAAGTGTTTTTATAAACGCAATAGTCTAGTCCGACAGTAATTGATACACTTTTGTTTTTCTGTGGGTTTTCATGGGTGTCAGGAACATTTGTGATTGGAAAAGACTCACGACCTTTTTCAATGAAGCAAGGTCCTGACATTAAACCTGTGAATTTTCCACTGCAAGCATATTTACTATACACGCAGCTGACAAAT
Source organism: Opisthograptis luteolata (assembly GCA_931315375.2). NCBI lineage: Eukaryota > Metazoa > Arthropoda > Insecta > Lepidoptera > Geometridae > Opisthograptis > Opisthograptis luteolata. Next base: position 12,406,369 of record OV928033.1, read on the forward strand.
TTACGCACACTCTACAAAGAGTTTGAAAGGGAGTGTTTCACTTGGCCGGTGATTCATTACCTTGATAACTCAACCCACGACACTAAATATTCAATTATCGTTAGACTAGTTTCGCGGTAGCGTCACCGAGGGTAGGGCCATCCTTTCTCTGTCATTTCTCTTTCCCAATTCTCATCCCTTCCGCGGTAATAAAATAGTTAACATCGGGAAACTGGTTCAGTCCCTGCATCGTTGGTTAACATTGTGGATTAATATCCACTTAAAGTCTACATACATAAATAATTGTTGAGTAATTATTGTAGTAATAGTTTATTAATTATTTCGAACTTCCTGATTTCTAAAAGTGAAAATATGGGAGGACCTGACCTCTCCTGTGTTTGGTATCCAGCGCTGGTGGAATATCATGTATGGATAGGCATAAAAATGTCGTTCATGCATTGGGACCCCTCCGCGTACCTTCTGGCTCTACCAGCACTTGAGACTGATCAGGATCCTAACCTAACATCGCTATACGGAATCACTAAGTGAGAAATATCTGTAACAATAAATACACTGGTAGCAACCAGGTTGAGCAAAGCTCTAATCTTCATTGAAGGGACACTGGTCCAATGACAGATGTACTGGTAGCAACCAGTTTGAGCATTATTTAATCTTTAATCTAGAGGACATAGTCCCTATTATAATGTACTGGCATACTCCAGCTTATAATGTACTGGCATACTCCAGCTTATAATGTACTGGCATACTCCAGCTTATAATGTACTGGCATACTCCAGTTTACAATGTACTGGCATACTCCAGATTATTACGGCAAAGTCCGAATTTATCAATTGAAATAATTTAACTTCATTTTATGAGTTAACCAACTATGTTGGATTGAATGGTCGCGTGAACTAGCTGCAGACCTTGTCATCAATCCCATCCTACCCCCTCCGATGTCGCGAGTGCGGCATGCTGGGCATGGGGTGGCTGTAGGGGAGGTTGGAGGCCACTGGGGCAAGCCCCTAAAAATTTTATGCATTCGGGGTTTGCTCCGAAACTATCCTTTCCTTTATCCTGAACATAATCCTACTAATCTCTTGGTGTGTGATTTTCTATTGAAAGCACACGTCAAAATATCTTGTTTCTTTCAGATCTACGGTCACGAGCAGTTTCATTATTCTATTTTATTAATCTGTCTATTTTTTATGTCTTTAGATTGTATTTGTTTCTTCCTTAAGAAATAGCTTTTATTATTGTAAAATATTTAATTTATTTAAACATAAATTTCCACTAAATAGTTCATAACTCTAAAAGTTCCGGGTTACTTATTTACACAACGTATGGGTTCTGACGATCATCTGGCCAATTTAGTTTAAGTTTCGTTATTCTGCATTCTGGTTTACGGTGGGTCACGCGTTAGGTAGGCTTTCGCGGCGCGGGGGGGTCTCGTTCGCCTGGGTGGGTTAGTTACAATTTGGTGCCGTGACCAGGATGCAGTTTAATGATTTAGTTTTAGTAACGTAGGCCTTATGGCCTACAATTTGGTGTTCGTGAAAATGGAAAGAGTTGAAACTGTTTTTGGAAATTTATATTTTTTTTTATAACGTTTCGCGTAATTTGAATTTAAATCGTAATAGGTAAAATACACAACCAACAAAATAAGTCGTTATGAAAAAAAACATAGTACATGTAAGGTAACAAAGTTGACGTTCATGGGAAAATTAGGTGATTTGATGCAAATATGTTCATGTTTAGGAATGTGATAAAGTTTAGCACAATAGACAATGGGTGTTAGAGTTGTAGACTTAGGGGGGTGTTAGAGTTGTAGACTTTGGGGGGTGTTAGAGTTGTAGATTATGGGGGGTGTTAGAGTTGTAGACTTAGGGGGGTGTTAGAGTTGTAGACTTTTGGGGGGGGTTAGAGTTGTAGACTTTGGGGGGTGTTAGAGTTGTAGATTATGGGGGGTGTAAGAGTTGTAGACTTAGGGGGGTGTTAGAGTTGTAGACTTTGGGGGGCGTTAAAGCTGTAGGATGAATCTGGGAATGGGCGTTTAATAAGTAGATGATTTAGTTACATATTTTTCTACTCTCCTTTAGTTTCGAAAATTTTAATCGGATAAACCTTTTAAAAATTTTGGGGGGTGAATGTACCTAACGCCATCCCCGTCGTAGAAAAATATATATTATTAATGCGTCGTATTATGGCAACATACAAGTAAAACAAAATCAAGGTTGAGCCAACGGACAGAAAGAATAAAAAGTTATTCAAACATGAATTCTAAAACAAAGAGCTTAGCGTACATCCCTAGCTTAGGAGATTAGTACCGATAATTTTGAATATCTAATACATAAAGCATGCTTCGGACACGGAAATGGACGAAAGGGGTCGAAAACGCGCGACGCGGGCGGCGTCTCTGGAGAAAGAAAAAAACACAAGATGGAGGCGGTTGATAGTTCGAATTAAAATCTGGAATTTTAGAAAAAGGGATTAGAATACATTTTGCGGGGAGTTATTAGAGTCCTAGTCAAATCTAGCTTGTGATATTTTAGAATCTAGATATTTTTAACAACCTATCGTGCCGTTTAAAGTTTGAAAGTTTTATTGTGAAAGTGGTGAAAGAAAAATGGTTTAAAAGTGTTGGTGAAAAGAATCTGAAGAGCGCGAGGAGAATCTGGCTGAAAGTCCGTGAGAATTTATAGATTTAATATCTTATTTACACTAATGATCATACCTAATACATGGCGTAGGAATGGAATACACAACTAGAAGCCTTCGATGGTTTCCTTTCATGTTTACTTTCACACAAGTGATCAAACATAATTAGAGCATAGCTAGAGTCACCTAGAGTATTCGGAGGTCCTTAAAATAACAAAACATCATTAGTTTCATTTTGCATTAAACTTACCTACTTGCATATTTTGTTACACACAAACATTACTAAATTGATGAGGATTGTCCAAATTTCATCCAGTTGTCTCCTCAAAATAGGTTTTATGAACGCTCTACTATCTTTTGAATGTGGTTTTATGATTGAGTAGTTAATTAAAGTGACATAATGGTACAAAGTTTGTAATATTTGATTTTTAAATGTACTGCGGAGAAATATTTTTATAATAACAGGAAACTTCAATTTCTTTATTTTGCCTATTAGGAATGGATTGATACTAAAAGAAACATGTATAGAATTAAAGGATAAGCTATAGCTCAATGTCCATTAACAAAATTAGTATGATTTAACATTTTAGTTATTTTTCATCGTTCTCTCCGTAAAAAGTGAAATCGCGAGCTTCCATATTTTGTTTAATGTGAATGGACTGATAGTTGATGTGCACTCATATAAGATTGAGGCACAATCTATAATTCAATTTCCCTGCAAATAAAGTATAAATTAACATCATTGTTGCAATGTTTAATCAGAAACTTAAATATATTTTATCAGTCGACTGAGAGCGAGCTGTGACTTGTTGTACACTTGTAAAAGGTTAGGAAATGACTAGTGGGTTCGAATCCCGTTTTGTTAACTTTACTAAATGCTATGGAGGGATCCATCTTTTCCTGTAATCTGATATTTCAATGTTAAGTTTGCATATAAAGTTTCTAACGACCTCTCAAATTAAGTAGATATTCCAATTATGTAAATAGAGAAGAGAAACACCAAACCGACTTACATTACAAACCTATTGATTAGTTTGCTCGTACTATTCCTTTGTGAACTTATTTTACAATATTAAACTTTGTATTTTGTTTCTTATAATTTAAAATTAGATTATTTATTAATGGCCACTAATGTTAGATTCAGGTAGTGTAAATGAGCCAGTATCTACTTTCTTGCGTATATAGTTGTTAATTCCTGGCGGTTCGACTCCGACAGTAAATTAGGATTGTATTATATTACTCATCGGAAACATTTATTCTAGAACTTTCCTCAATATTTTATCTAGGTAAAATGTATGAACTACCTACTGATGTGTTTACCAGCTTACTTAGTTGCTTGTGGGTTCGAATCCTACAAATTAGGGTAAGGTAAATTAGGATTTTGATATTTGGTTAAAATCTCTCCGGGATTCTTTTTCATTCAGTATCAACTGACATGCGTACATAGTTGTTATTTCCTGGCGGTTCGACTCCGACAGTAAATTAAGATTGTACCATATTACTCATCGGAAACATTTACTCTAGAACTTTTCTTAATATTTTATCTAGGTAAAATGTATGAACTACCTACTGATGTGTTTACCAGCTTACTTAGTTGCTTGTGGGTTCGAATCCTACAAATTAGGATAAGGTAAATTAGGATTTTGATATTTGGTTAAAATCTCTCCGGGATTCTTTTTCATTCAGTATCAACTGACATGCGTACATAGTTGCTATTTCCTGGCGGTTCGACTCCGACAGTAAATTAAGATTGTACCATATTACTCATCGGAAACATTTATTCTAGAACTTTTCTTAATATTTTATCTAGTTAAGATGTATGAACTACCTACTGAAGTGCTTATCAGCTGACTTTGTTGGCCGTGGGTTCGTATCCTACAAATTAGGATTAGGTAAATTATGATTTTGATATTTGGTTAAAATCTCTCCGGGATTCCTTTTCATATTTTATTTAGGTGGTCTAACCAAATGGTATTTACTGAATACAATTGTTGGTGTCTGTAGGTTCGATTCCTACATTAATTTAGGATTTAATATTTTTAGCAAGAGAAACAAACCATATTTCTGGATTCTTTTAATAAGTTATTAAGGTAGTATAAATAAGTGAATAGGTTCTACTGAATAGTGAATACGGTTTCGTAGTAACCTGCTGGTTCGAATCCGGCAGTAAATTAAATTAGGTAGTTTAGTTTCATTAGACTCTTTTATGGGCATAATTATATTTAGGACATGACCTTATCTCCTGCAAACGCTTTTACATTTATTGCGGTTTGCTTCCCCTTGTTTCTTTGACTGACATCATCAACTAGAATCAAACAAATACCACACCGTCCTTTTCAGGACGCCTTTATTGTTTCATTTGACATACGTCGACAGGTTATAAAGATGTTTGTTTATAGGTAGTTGATTTATTTCTTATCCCGGTAATCCTGGTTTTGAAAGGTAAAGGTAATGGTGGTTTTCTGGTAAGTTATGAGTAGGCAAAGTGGATCCTACCAAAGCACAACCCAACTATCTTGCATAGATTAGGGGCTGAGGTGGACTACTCTTGCTTATTTATGACAACTCTTCTGTGTTTTACTTTAGTTGTTAAGTTAAGTTATAGGTGTAGCAAAGATTATTCTACCTGAAGCACATCCCGGGCATCTTACATAGATAAGGGAGCTAAGGTAGCGTAACTCGTGCTCGCTTATGGCAATCTTCTGGTGTTTTACTTTAGTTAAGGTCTCTCTTTTTGTTATCGTTGAAGTGTTTTTATAAACGCAATAGTCTAGTCCGACAGTAATTGATACACTTTTGTTTTTCTGTGGGTTTTCATGGGTGTCAGGAACATTTGTGATTGGAAAAGACTCACGACCTTTTTCAATGAAGCAAGGTCCTGACATTAAACCTGTGAATTTTCCACTGCAAGCATATTTACTATACACGCAGCTGACAAATTTACGCACACTCTACAAAGAGTTTGAAAGGGAGTGTTTCACTTGGCCGGTGATTCATTACCTTGATAACTCAACCCACGACACTAAATATTCAATTATCGTTAGACTAGTTTCGCGGTAGCGTCACCGAGGGTAGGGCCATCCTTTCTCTGTCATTTCTCTTTCCCAATTCTCATCCCTTCCGCGGTAATAAAATAGTTAACATCGGGAAACTGGTTCAGTCCCTGCATCGTTGGTTAACATTGTGGATTAATATCCACTTAAAGTCTACATACATAAATAATTGTTGAGTAATTATTGTAGTAATAGTTTATTAATTATTTCGAACTTCCTGATTTCTAAAAGTGAAAATATGGGAGGACCTGACCTCTCCTGTGTTTGGTATCCAGCGCTGGTGGAATATCATGTATGGATAGGCATAAAAATGTCGTTCATGCATTGGGACCCCTCCGCGTACCTTCTGGCTCTACCAGCACTTGAGACTGATCAGGATCCTAACCTAACATCGCTATACGGAATCACTAAGTGAGAAATATCTGTAACAATAAATACACTGGTAGCAACCAGGTTGAGCAAAGCTCTAATCTTCATTGAAGGGACACTGGTCCAATGACAGATGTACTGGTAGCAACCAGTTTGAGCATTATTTAATCTTTAATCTAGAGGACATAGTCCCTATTATAATGTACTGGCATACTCCAGCTTATAATGTACTGGCATACTCCAGCTTATAATGTACTGGCATACTCCAGCTTATAATGTACTGGCATACTCCAGTTTACAATGTACTGGCATACTCCAGATTATTACGGCAAAGTCCGAATTTATCAATTGAAATAATTTAACTTCATTTTATGAGTTAACCAACTATGTTGGATTGAATGGTCGCGTGAACTAGCTGCAGACCTTGTCATCAATCCCATCCTACCCCCTCCGATGTCGCGAGTGCGGCATGCTGGGCATGGGGTGGCTGTAGGGGAGGTTGGAGGCCACTGGGGCAAGCCCCTAAAAATTTTATGCATTCGGGGTTTGCTCCGAAACTATCCTTTCCTTTATCCTGAACATAATCCTACTAATCTCTTGGTGTGTGATTTTCTATTGAAAGCACACGTCAAAATATCTTGTTTCTTTCAGATCTACGGTCACGAGCAGTTTCATTATTCTATTTTATTAATCTGTCTATTTTTTATGTCTTTAGATTGTATTTGTTTCTTCCTTAAGAAATAGCTTTTATTATTGTAAAATATTTAATTTATTTAAACATAAATTTCCACTAAATAGTTCATAACTCTAAAAGTTCCGGGTTACTTATTTACACAACGTATGGGTTCTGACGATCATCTGGCCAATTTAGTTTAAGTTTCGTTATTCTGCATTCTGGTTTACGGTGGGTCACGCGTTAGGTAGGCTTTCGCGGCGCGGGGGGGTCTCGTTCGCCTGGGTGGGTTAGTTACAGTGTGATGAACTTACTTTCCTGAAATTCAAGAGGCGGCAAGAGCCGTAATAGAAAACTTGGCAAAGTCGAAAGAAAAAAATTCTGTCCAGGTAGGTACTACTTAGTTTTAATTTCCGCGCATTATTTGAGAAAATTACCAATACAAGCTTTGGCCGCAACTAGGCATTGATGGACTTACGTATGTGGGCCTCGCCTTCGCCTCGGCCCACATTTAAACGTTCGTCCATCAAGTCCCTTTTGCTGGCCACGGCGGTCCTTCATACGTATAAACGTGAAAGTTTGTGAGTATGGATGGATGGATGGATGGATAGATGGATGGATGGATGTTACTCTTTCACGCAAAAACTACAGAACGGATCTGAATGAAATTTGGAATGGAGATAGCTTATACCCTAGATTAACCTGTAAGCTACTTTTTATCCCGGAAAAAGGTTCCTGCGGAATAACGGGAAGATGCGGGAGAAACCGAGGGGTGCAACTAGTTTAAAATAACTTCTAAATTCTACAAACTTACCCTTTGATTCTGCGTACTCCGGTATGATGGTGCATAGCAACAGAAGTGCAAAAATCTTTAAACAATTCATGCTTGCCCTGCAAAAAAAGGAAAAACGTGTTAAGAAACTCGTACCAAGTCAGATACAAACAAACAAAACAAACGAAACAAATGGATCGTTTTTTTTAAATAATATAGTCATTATTGTTATTATAATCAGCCCGTGTCAGTCCACTACTGGACAAAGGCGTCCTACAAGGGAAGCCGAAAAAAAGAAAATTTCTTACATAATAATAATAATATAATAATAGGTGCCGGAGTCTCATCATCCCATAGATTTGATTTAGAAAGAGCAATAGAGAGATCAATCATTTCACAATAATAACCCAGATATTTTTTTAGCATTGTTGCAATAATACCCTTCACTCTTCCTTCCATTCACTATAGTCTAGTTTGTCATATTTAATTTAAAATGGCCTCTTAGCGTTGGCTACGGCTCCGCGAATGCCTTACAAAGGTCCTGGCAAAGACCCGAGAATAAAGCCACATAATATGATTGTAAACATATTTGAACCTTAAACATCAAAAGCGACATATTTCAAAAGCATATTTAGCATTCCCAGCCGTGTTTCTGATGTCACATACCCTTTCTTTTTCCGTGAACTGGAAATCCAGGCATTGATTTCAACTTAATTAGTGTGGAACCGGCTAGGGGCGAGCGGGCCGGGTGGGGCTTGTTAATAAAAAGTGCATTAGACACGCTATCCGAGCACCCTTTTGGGGTGACTCACGTGTCCTAAAAAGTTTGATAACTTTATGAAAAGGCTAAGATTTGTTAACGCTTTTTAGTTTTTATTAATTAGAAATTTATTAAAAACTAGTGACGCGCCCTTGTCTCGCACACGATTAGGCAACCATACGGCGGGTTCATTTGTCCCCAAGTTTTTGTCTTTGGTGGTAAATACATATTTCCAAAATTGTGTCTTAAACCTTGATCTGAAAATTATTAACACACGAAATGTCAACCAATTTACCCAACTCTATCGTAGCAATATGTCTTATTTTTAATAGAATGTGAATGTTACATCAAAAATACCGAAAATACGTTTCGGCCCGTAATATCTTATGTATGGGTACACAAAAAAGCAAGTTTTTTTTTGCAATGTACAAAAAATCCGCGACAGCATATGTCTTACTATTATAGTTATGCCATAATAAGTGATCTTTTATTAAAAAAAAATATTTTAATGGCGCCGCTAGAAAAGGCTAGAAACTATGAAATGGGTAAAGTGCGGTCACGGTTCAGGAAGACCTTTAGCTGCGCGGTTCAAACGCGCGGTCCTAAAAAAAATATTTAGAACTAATATAGGATACTGGATACGGCAGGTAACGCGGTGAGGGGGCACCGAAGTGCGGGAATAATTTTGGAGTACATATACGGAATATATACGGTTTCGCGCCTAAGCTACTGAACCGATTACTAAATGAAATTTGGTATAGAGATAGTTTGAGCCCTGAGGAAGGACATGGGATACTTTTTATCGCGATAAACTGTAGCCCACGCTGCTGAAACTGCGGGGAACAGCTAGTATTTATTATGTAGGCCACTTCTTTCCGCCGCCCCATGTACATACTTTTCTGAAATAATAATTTTCTATTCGCAATTGACTACATTTAGAATGCCTTAAAGTTAAATAAACGGATGAATTAGTCATTAAGAAAAAGTGTAAAAAAGAAACAAGATTTACAATTTTACGGGACTTTTTAATAGCAAAATCATCTATAATATCATCATAGTTTATGTTCTTCTATAATATAGTTTCTTCTATAGGGATTTATTAAAACCATGATAAAACCAGTGAACGTGTTTGACTTTTATCGTCTGAAATCGACTGACCGTCCCCTGAATCTGCCGACCTTAGGACGCTGCTGCCCCTATGCCGCGGCCTATTTATAAATCCAGGACTGGACCCGACCGACATTGACCTACTGATCTAGATACCGACTGCGTAGTGGTCTGATTTGTGAACCTAAACTATCCAGGGTGCCATCCAAACGTATACAAAAAATTCATTCAAATCGGTCCAGCAGTTTAGGAGGAATTCAGTGACATACACACGTACAGTAGAATTATATATAAAGATGACGGAATCGCTAAATGTTCTAGTGTAAATCTATGATACTAACCTACTATTAGCTATTTCAAGATCAGGCTAAGTCCGCAAAGTCACGTCTGAACTAATAGCTACTTTATTCCATAATACCACATAAACTACACAATACTTACTAAAACAAGTATCAAATAGGGAGAAATATTTTTCATGACAAAAATAACGAACGCAAAACGCTGGAACTATTTGAGTGGCGCCCAATAGCGCAACAGGTTGGCGCTTACCGCCCCTATAGGTAATAATAGAAACAACACCAAAGTTTAAGCAAAATCATTGCTCTACCGAACGAAAGGTATTTTTTTTATGGTTGTTCGTTTATTTACCGATAAAATCATCAGTATGTAGTAGTAGATACTCAATTAAACGCGAACTACGTTAAATTTATTTTGCATTTCCTTTTTGGTGTGAAAAAAGAATCTTTTCGTTTATAAAATTACTAAAAGATACATACCACTGAGATTTACTTTGAATTTAAACTATGACACACAAATATAAATATTTTTCTTATCAAACCCATAGCAAAAACTGAAAATAATGTTTAGAAATCCTTGTAAAACCTAACATTCACTTTAGAATATAAGCATGTTAAAAAACGCACCTTGTATGTATGCAGCACTACAAAATATTTGTTGTAAAAATATAATATCTCACAACACGACCACTCCGGACACTATCTTTTTTCGACTAACGCATGTAGCAGTCATGAAAATAAAATGTAGTAACGCGCGACGGAGATGCGCTCCACCCTGCGTTTCCCACCCCGGCGCGCAGGTTCAAGGCCACATCGTCAAGGTAACGGTATCCTTCACCCGGGCTATTTTTGCTGAAAATCAATACAACATCGAACACTATGCACTTTTCTGAAAGGTTTGGCCAGAAGCTTTATCAACATCACATAGAGCTTGAAAAGCTTGTAAGCCGGTTTTTATATCCTTATATTAAATATCATACCAATATTCGGCAAATTTGATCTTTTTGTCAAATTTTCCGTGCTGAAAATTGACAATTAAAAATCTATTTTGCCTATATTTGGTATGACATTTAACATGGACGTTTATAAAACCGGCCCTAAATCGCTTAAAGTGCCGCTTTCTTTAAAAGCTTCACTCCCGTGAATTGCAAGATGTGATGTATTGGACTTTTTTAGAGAAATGATGCACTTTCTTACTCAGGTTACTTCAGATTGCGTTTGACCACTATTTCAACTGATACTAATAAAGTAAAAAAAGAAGATAGCACTGCAATATTAAAAGAAACTAACAGCGCAAAGTTTTGCTTATAACTCTATGCGACTTAGCCTAGATGCAAGTAATAAATCTGTTATGGAAACTGTTGGCGGCCAGCACCGCATTTCGTTTACAACCTTTTTATACTTTTATGTTTTGAATTTATATTTTGTTTTTCTACATTCGAATTATTGTTTTGTTACGTAGTCTAGAGTTGCAATAAACGTCCTCAACAGAAACGGTTACAATATTATAGAGTAAATCAATTAATAATAATATCACTCACATATTAAACACAACTGTTTTTCACAAGGATTATTAATAAAAATTTAGGATATCCGATTTGCGGATCCGAGATCCTGCAGGTACAAGTCCTCCTGCGTGCGAGAACTGAGCCAGGTTTCAGAAACGGCTGTCGGCGGCGGAATGAGATGGTTAATGAATTCTATGCGTGTGTGCGTTACCCGCCCGCCCTGTCTACCCGCCCGCTACTGCTGAATACGCATGCGGCAATTACTCCCACACATTCTGCGATACGGCCTCGATTTACAGTCTATATAACAGAACATAGCGATGATGGCTCAGTGGTAGATTTTTTTCTATTTTAGTTATATGTATTTTATACTTATTTGTAGATACTTCTATGGTATTACAATCTAGCCTATAATGGCTACTTAGTAATTTAAATAATAACATAAGTTGCTAGGTAGAGTATAACTAAGAATGTGTCCATTAGCACTTTTCTTATTGTCTCTGTTAAGGGAAAGGCACTTTGTTTTTGTGTTCTTTATAGGTAGCACTCACTGAACTACGTATTGTTTGCACTCAAATAAACTAACTCAAAAGGTTTTGTCATTTTCAGTCTTAGAGATACGGCCTTGATTTAAATTCTAACAGAACATAGCGATGATGGCTCAGTGGTAGTGACGTCGGCTTGCGATCCGTAGGATGTGGGTTCGAATCCTACAATGAACTTGACCTTTCGGTGAAGAAAAACATCAAATCTTATTAGTAAAGCTAATTAAAAAATATCGGACTATTAGATGACAAAAAAAAGCTTGGGATTCTAGTGAACTTGCTCCAATTCAATCAATTAGTAATAAGAATAAAATTGTCAATGTGATCGCGCCAAAAAAATTACCTGCCGGGCGTTTCTTGCCTGTTCTTTTGCCAGCGTAAGGAGGTTGGAACAGGCGTAGCTAGTTTTAAGTTGACGTTTTAATTAAAGTGATCACAATGTATCCTATTAAATAAAAATGTTTTGAATTTTGATGAAACCATAGCTTGGTGGCAGTGTATTTCCTAGTACTCGCCCGGCTACCTACCACCCGCATGTTAATAATCTGTCGCCAAGCACCTATCAGTGTGTTCCGGCAGCCTCACACGCTACCCTGTAAATGGTAAAAAAAAGGTAACTTATTGCAGTCCATGTAGAAAGCATTTATGTACTTACCGAAAAGTCATTCCGAAGAGCGCGCGGCTTCTTTCAGCAGTGCAGCAGTTGTCAGCAGTGCAGCGGTTTTCAGCAGTGCAGCTATAAATCCTTTGTGTCTAAGTGTACCGAACCGAGATGCGAATGCGAATGATGTCGACTAAACGAAGTCGCTGCCTGACTGAGCTATCTGCACGCCCCAACTACTCACCCGCCTTAGTTGTCACCGTGTACGTATGCGGCAATTACACCCACACTATCCCGCATACGGCCTTGACTTATATTCCAACAGAACATAGTGCCAACTTATTGCAGTCTACGTCAGAAATCCTTTATGTACCTACCTACTGAAAGGTCACTCCGAAGAGCGCGCGGAGGTCAGCGATAAATCTTTTGTGCGTAAGATTAACGAACCGAGAAATGGATTCGATTGCCATCGACACCCTGAGCAGATAAATAATGTCAATCTGTAACCGTTTTTACATACGTATAAGAACAAAGAAGAATTAATAGAGAATTAATAGCAAAATGGTTATTTCCGAGCACTGATATTGATTTGAAATCAAAGGCTTAGTATTATACCATGTCACCAGACAGTACCTACCTGTTTAATTATAATAATAATGAAGGCATCTTGTAACTAACCCCCCCCCCCTAGACTAAACCCTTCAAACAGAAAAGACCTAACCCAAAGATACCGTTTAATCGACTTAAAACTAACTTGGCCAAATGATCGTCGGAACCCTTCGTTGTGTAAATAAGTAACCCAAATTCTTTTAGAGTTGGAAACTATTTAATGGAAATTTTAATTACAAGAAAACTTAAATATTTCAAACAATAATAAACATTTTAACAGGAGAAGACACATAATAAATTTATCGCAGATTTCAACGTAATTGCTTTGTTTCTTCTTCGTTCATGTGAGTTTATAAAATCGATTGCTACGCAATAAGATGGAGAACTTGGTTCATGTGTAATAAAGCTGAAAGAGAAATAGTAAATGAAAATTATGTTCAAATTGCAGTGTTTGGAGAATCTCATACACGAATACATTAGAATTATATTTAGGAAGGAAGGAAAGGATAAAATGGGGGAAACCCCCGATGGCCTCCAACCTCCCCTAAAGCCACCCCATGCCTCGCAAGTCGCACTCGCGACACCGGAGGGGGTAGGATGGGAATGGTGTCTAGGTTTATATAACAATAAATGTTATCAGACGACCATTCAATCTCACATAAAGTGGTTAACTTATAAAATGAAGTTAAAATATTTCAATTGATAATATCGGTCTTTGCCGTAATAATCTGGAGTATGCCAGTACATTATGTATTCTGGAGTATGCCAGTACATAGTATAAGCTGGAGTATGCCAGTACATAGTTTTAATCTGGAGAATGCCAGTTCATTATATTTGGAACGATGTCTCTTTTGATAAGGATTAGAGCTTTGCTCTATCTGGTTGCTACCAGTACATATATTGTTGCACATATTTCTGACTTGTGTCAGTGTATGGTGATAGCTGGAGAATGCCAGTAACTCATATTTGGAACATTGTCCTTTTTACTAAAGATTAGAGCTTTGCTCTAACTGGTTGCTACCAGTATATAATGTTAAAGACATTTCTGACTTTATGATCTCGTATAGCGATGTTAGGTTAGGATCCTGATCAGTCTCAAGTGCCGGCAGAGCCAGAAGGTACGCGGAGGGGTCCCAATGCATGAACGACATTTTTATGCCTATCCATACAAGATATTCCACCAGCGCTGGTTACCAAACACAGGAGAGGTCAGGTCCTCCCATATGTTCACCTTTAGAAACCAGAAAGCTCGAAATAGATGAACTAAAAATTACTATTCAACAATCATTTATATTACTAATTATTAAGTGGGTGCAAAACCACACTGTTAACCAATTATGCTAAAACTGAACCAGTTTCCCGATATAACTTTTCTAAAGGGAAAGGATGAGAGTTGGGTAGGAGAATGACGGAATAAGGAATTTCCCTAAGTGAGTCTACGTTACTCGCGATACTAGTCTAACTATAATGAATATTTAGTGTCGTAGGTTGAGTTTATAAAGTAATGAATCACCGGCCTAGTGAAACACGCCTTTACAACTCTATGTAGAGTGTGCGTAAAGATATCAGCTGCGTGTATAGTAAATATGCTTGCAGTGGAGGAGTCACAGGTCTAAAGCCAGGACCTTGCTTCATTGAAAAAGTTGTGAGTTTTTCCAATCACAAATATTCCTGACACCCATGAAAACCCACAGAAATTCAATAGTGTGTCAATACAGTCGGACTAGTAATAAATCAATAAAACTTCATCGATCAAACAAAACCTTAAACTAAAGTAAAACACAGACGAATGTCATAAATAAGCACGAGTAGTCTACATCAGCTCCTATATCTATATGTAAAAGTACTCAGGGTTGTGCTTCTGTAAATGTACCTTGCTTACTCATAACTTACCAGAAAACCACCGTTACCTTTACCTTTCAAAACCAGGATTACCGGGATAAGAAATAAATCAACAAGTCATTCTTTAATCAAATCATTTCCATATAAAAGTAATCTAACAAATTAAGATATACCCTACCTATAACGATGCATCGTTATTGACTCTATATTGGGTTTACCTTATACCGCAGGCAAATCCGATACACAATCCTAGTCAAAAAGTTTGTATGCTTTATCTTAAGTACCTGGGTCATATATACCTCGTCGCTATCAAGAGCCCTCGTCAGCATTAAGTACCTTCTACCAAAGTGGACCCAAATCCCAAAATATAAATAATCGCTGTGGGAACGGAATTGCGGATGTAAACATAATAACGTTATGCGACACGAGTGCTTAAATCTAATATGAATTGCCGCTATCAAAGAACCATTGCTAGCAATGAGTACCTTCTTTCATAAGGTGTAACTGATTCCCAAAATATAAACAGACTCTAGTGAGAATAACAACCTACATCTAAGAGTTGCGCACTAGGGTACTTTATGTTATAAACAGCACACCTCGAATAACGAGCCTTTGTGTGCATATAGTAGGTACTAGCGTTCCCACCTCATCCCTATGGTATGAACCATCAATAAAGTAAATAATCTACATCTAAGAATTGCGCAGGAGATGAATTAAGTGTTAGATAAATCTCCTTGAACAACGAAATATTGTGCTCTTATAGCATCTACCTACATCAGCGTACCTGATCCCTGTAGTATAAACAAGGTACAACTTCAAACTCTACCGATATAACGCAAAATCAAAATTACTTATTAATAACTAGGTATTGCCGTATAATTAAACGAACGCAAGAGTACAATGAACTTATTTCTAAAATATGCTTTGGAAAATACCAAGCATAAACCGTAATCGTAAATTTAACGCAATAAGAATTATGTATTACAAGTATTAATAGAATGTTTCCGTAATAATGCCGTGGAAAATACCAAGCATAAACCGTAATCGCAAATTTAACGAAATAAGTAATATTAAAAGTATTATTATAAGGATATTTGGAAAATACCAAATATAAGCCGTAAGAGAAAACTTATTCTAATTAACCTTAAGCCAACTGTACAAGAAGTGATTATGTTATTTAAAATCAAAACTGTACCAATAAATCACTCATTATAACAGTGGTATTTCCATTTTGGTTCTTTAACCATTTCTGTAGATAGTAAAGCAATCTAATAAGCTATAAATAATAAGAGTTGAATCACTTTAATCAATTGAGATAACAAAATAATATTGGAACATTAAAAGTCTAACTCTAAAATATTAGGAACCAAAATGGGTAAATAATAAGAACTTCCACAAACCTCGATGGCTTCTTTGTACCTAGGATCGTTATGCTTTAACAGCTGAAATATAATAAAAAGAAAGGAAATACAAATTTCCAAAACTCTTGTATTCCTTTACGTAGCATCGAATCTACGGAAACTGTAATGTAGTTGTTATCCCGACTATATTTAGTTCAGTAGTTTTATCTGTGATTTTATATAATATTATGAAGTAATGATGTTCATTCCAAATATCCAGTATTAACTTCAGCAGTATCGAAACCGCAATGAATATAGGTAGGTAGGTATTATTCCACTTCCTTTAATAAGTTCGGTAAATAAATATCTGAAACCAATCGAAGGTTTCAATCCTTTAAATCGCAGAATAATCTGTATATGTAGGTATGTTAATTCCTAATGTCTTACGATAATTTAAATGGTGTCGAAACCACATTAAGTAGATAATTATCTCTCTACCTTACTAAGTTCAGTAGCTTAGAAGCTGTTCAAAACATCTTACATATATCTGAAACCAGTCGAAGGTTTCATTTCTTAACTTGGAGTATAGATAGTTTAGGTTTTGGTTGCTGAAAAATAAGATCTAAATAGTTTGGAGAGCATAACGATCCCAGATTCTGCAACACGCTGATGCAGGAACAAATACTTAACTCTAACTGAAATACAATTCCTATAACCGTGATATCTACGATGAGTCTTTAGGATCTAGATTATTAGACAGGTCTTATTGATTTTTAATATCAAGCTTTCCGCGAATTTCCTTTCGAATAATAAAACATTACTTGTTAAATGAAAGAGTTCTCTAGGTTCTCCCCAGTCTTTACACAAATCTAAACATCCATCACCAGTCTGTATTGTGTTTTATTTTTACTAGTGATGTAACACAAAAGAGAGAAAAATAACTCACATAAAAGTAAACAATCAAAATGCAAGAAAACACATAAGTAAAATAATAAAGCTTATTGATAAAACGTTCATTAAAAGAATAACTTTAACGTAATAAAAATACAACAATGTTTTAATGAACATTATAACAATCAATTTAAAAAAGCTGAATCTAATAAATAGATAGACAAATTAATATATTATTCTAATAACTCACGACCTCTGCCGAAGTACACTATATTTCGTAACGTAATTAATAGATTTAACCCCGGTTCGCGATTATTTTATAAAACCTAAGAAATTCACAATTTTCGTAAAATTTATATTTAATTACAAAATCAACTTTAACCACAAAGCTCTATTTGATTATCACACTCTAGGTATATTTTAAAAGATCACTGATTATTTACTAGAAAGCAATATTTTACTCCATAATTTATTAATAATTTAATAATTTAATAATTTAGGGCATTTTCTAATGCTCGCCTGCCTAGCTACCACTCTCAAGTTAAGAATCTGTCGCCAAGAACCAATCGGTTTTTTCCGGCAGCCCCATTGGAGAGCTAGTTCCCAATCGTGGTGTAGCGTAGCGCCATCTGCGATCACATCGTTGCTTAACATCAAGTGACTTGTACACTGGTACACTGTAAGTACTTAGTAAAAAAAAAAATTTTTTTTGGGTGTCTATTTCGAGGTTTCTCGGGGTCCTGTGATTACAAAAATGACATTTATTTTCAAAACTAAGATGACTGACATTTAATAAATTAAATTATTAATATGGTTGTCAATTTCGAGGTATCCTTGGAGGCTGATTACGAAATCCACCGATAGGTACTTGGCAACATATCAGTGAGGCTAGGTGTGAATGTCGTGGTTTATCGGTTTCGGTATTGGCCGCGCATGAAACGCTCGTTTCGTCGACCGACCAATCAGTAGATACAATGGTGTCGATTCGGTTTTGCATTTTCTAAAACGAAACTAAGTTTGACAGGTCTAATAGTATTGCTGTCTTTTTCTAACCACTGAAGTAAAAAATGGACAGCATTACTTTTAGACCTGTCAAACTTAGTTTAGTTTTTGAGAAAGCAAAACAGAATCGACACCAATATAGACTTTATAGTTGTGCTCTCTATGTCAACAATATTAAACTATGTACATAATAAGGCATAGCTAAATGTGTTGCTAAGATCAAAACTCGAGAACGAGTGGACCAATTCAGCAAATACTTATATTGTTTTTTAACCTACCTAGGTTCTTATGAAGAGGAAAAAATGTCACCTTGAGAGCCTCCTCCATTCTTTTCATCGGGTAATATTTGGAAAATTGCCAGGAAATAAAGTGTTTGTTTCTACGGGATTTTTGTAGGGGTATGTTTTATACTGTGCTCCGGGTCAACGGATATTTATAACTAGCTATTCCCCACGGTTTCACCCGCATGGGCATGGTATATCGCGATAAAAACACATAGTAAAAAAAAACGTATATAATCAGAACAGGTGTTGAAATATGTGTCTCTATTTGAGTTCCAATTATGTTAACGTAAACAATAGATAGCATAAATATGATATTTTAATCTGATTTATCCTATCGTTTAATAGTCCAAACTTTTCTGTGCCACCCACCCGCGCTTCCTCAGCACGCGGCACGCACGGTCTAGTTATCCCCGAAAAGCGGGATATAAAAATTGAATTTAAAAATCGGAACGTCTGGCAACGCTGATTGGGACCTAGTACACGCTACGTGGAATGCGTGGTGGCATTCAGTTCGAGAGAGGTAGATATACAGCGGCAATTAAACAAGTCTCGTCACATATTTGCTTCAAAATCAAAAGAAAAGCCGTCTCGGTAAGATAGTGGACTGGTAGGGGCGGATAAATTTGAATAGTTTAGGGGCGGCAAATGATTAAATCCGCAATTGGCTGTGGTAACTGGCCGATAGCTGTTTCAGAGACTACCTACCTAGTCAAAGGGTTATACTTTTGTCAGTATAAAGTTTGTCTCCAGGCATGTCTAGCCTGAACGTAGCGTAATATTTTTTATATAAAATTCTCAACAACCGCATCGATTGCCCGCAATTACCTACTGCTACAAAGATTTAATTTTAGGGTTCCTCGTCGAATTCCACGCCAGCCAATTTCATTGCTCGTTCCACCTACTCGTACAACTGTTTATGGTAGCAACTCTCCAATTCCTAGATTGTGCAAATCTTTTAACGATTGGTTCAGTAATGGACCTATCAATATTTTGTCAAGTAACCAACATAAATTTCGTGAGTACTTGATCACGAACATCCCAAACTAAAACACATTATTGGTTGTATTAAATATATGATGGATTAAGATGTTACCTTTACTGTTTCATAATTGCATGCAGTGTTTATCTATAATAGGTCGTGCATTTAGCATTGTGTAGTATGTATTTATCTTTTTAAATAAGTAAGAAATATTGTAACAATCGTTGATAAACCAAATAAATAAGAACTAAAGGAGCACGAGATCTGAAAAAATAAGTTTAGATATATCAGTTTGATTCAGCCGGTCGATGCTTTTTCTCGGCACGCAATGACATGCTAAATATATGGGTCATTTTATCCTTTCCCCTGCGTCGCGTTCCACAGTCCACAATTAAGTTGAAACTGCACCTATGACGTGTTACCAAGGAGGGTGATGATAATGAAAGGGTCGGGGTGGCGGAGTGAGTCACCTGTGTGAATCATGCCTGTGCGTCGTCACCTCGGGTGCATTAACCATATGCTAGGGTGGCAGCACAATCTCTACTTTCCCATTCATGACTAATCCACTTTGATCGCATATTTTATATTAACTACTATTAGGTAGGAACTAACAGTTATCGGGGTTATTAAAAAAAAGTGTAATGTACCACAAAACATGTTTATTTCATAAAAGTTATAATAAAACAAAATAAATTTAAGCAACAAAAAAAGGATAAAATGCAATCCTAGTGGCTTCAGCCCAGAAGTCCAAATTAAACTAGCCTAGTCGCTAGGGTCCATTTTCTACTAGTTAACAAATTGATATGGACCCGTACAAAAATCACACATTTAGTTTTTTTTTTATTAATATTTAAATTGTTACAAAATACATCCCGACGATTAAGCAAGGGTTACATGATTTATTTTGAAAAATTCAAATTACTTGTACTGACTTCTTAGTAAAAAAATCACATCACAAAGTATATTTGTTCAAGCGAGCAGACAGAACAGACATTAGTTGCGAGTATAGCGAATCCCTCTGAATAACAGGACACTGTTACGTCATAGATGGAATACTTAAATGATGCTGCACTAATGTTGACATTAAGGGTGAAACCAAACGAGCGTAATTTTGTGAGTCGTAAGTCGCAGAATTTCGTTAGCATAAATTTTGCTGCATTCGGTTTCATACAAAAAGGCAGTTGGTGCCCACACGGCGACGCAAAATGAGTTGTCTGCTTCAGTTGAACGTAAAATGAGCGACCAAAAATACGCGACTCACGACTCACAAAATTACGCTCGTTTGGTTTCACCCTTACATTATTAAAAATAAGGAGACCTTTCATGAGCTTCATTAGCGAATCAAAGGCTTGATAACGCATAAGACACCTAAACTTTTAACAGAGTATTTTTAATTTAATATGCATGCACTACGCGGGCACTATTTCATTTATTTATATAGTAAAAGTATACTAAATCGTCGCGTTTAATTTTGACATAATAGTCGTTCTCGAATAATAAATAAATTTTAAGCAAGATCAGGGATTGCTGCTGACTAGAAGAAAATAGGAGAAAGGAAACAAATGTAACAACATAACAATATTCATCACATTGTTCAGTCAGGCAGTTCGTTCCGACGGTCGCGCGTGGTCTAGTCTGTCCGCTGCCTAACAAACCATCGCTACCCTTAAAAACATTGTCGAGTTAACTCGTGTTTTTAAAACTGCAGTTAACTAACGCCCCCTGCTTAAAATGCACCAGACAGCGGAGCAAACGAACTTTTAGAAACTAATTACTTACACATTTAATTTAACAAATCGTCAACACTGCACAATTATATCATTACAGTTTTATAAGTGTTAATAAACATCTCGGTAAAATAATGGCATAGAATCTATTTCAGTAAAAGAATTACCGAATATGTCAAATATATCTCAATGATTCTCGTTACTATCATCGGACGCAATGCAAATAATGCTGGTATTCTGAAGACGGCTTCTAAATCTGATTCGGCAAACCATCAATCTAGCAGCTTAGTAAATACCGCACAGCTTCCTAGAAGCTTTCGTCAGTGCTATGCACAAGTGGTTATAAACTTATCATTTGCTGCGCTATCTGAGAGCATCCTAACACTCAGTTATTATAGTAAATATTTCTTACAATTTATATCTACCGCTCGCCAACTAATTATTACCATACGAAAGGAAATAAATCTCTATGCATTCTTAAACAAATGCTTACATCATAGATTCATTGGGGACGCGGTGTTGTCTCCAATAATATATTATTATATAAAAATAAAACTGAAAGACGCAACTCCACGCCGGTGTATAAAATTATAATTTACCTAATATATTCTTTCTGAAACTACCGTTGCAATGTGCGATTGTATATTTCATTTAGAAATAATTGCACACGTAAATACGCCCCGAAACTCAAAGGGTACTACAATCACAATGGTAACGGCCTAAAATTAATAACGAACATGAAATAAATAATAATAAATTTTAAATTTATAGGTCTTAACTTGATCGAGTCGGTACAGTTTCTACGAAATATTTATATATGCAATCATAAATATTTTTCTACATTGCACGTGATAATAACAAAATAATATGTCAAAGAGCTATATGGTGCAGTGTCCGTTTAACTAAACCAATCAATAGTTTAGGATTAGTTTTAAATATGGTGTGTTAGCTATCGACCATGAACGATTGCAGCAAAATTTCGCAACAAACATGTTAACTAGTTCCAAATGCATACTTTTAATATTATTTATTCTATGAAAATGCACCATCTAAATCAAACACTGCGCATCACTTCCTGGCTTCTAGAGTGGTGCACAACTGGAATAGACTACCAGAAGACGTTGTGTCCGCTCCTTCAGTGAATTCCTTATAAGAACAGACTGGACAAGTGGTTGCGAACGAACAATGCTTCCTTGCTACAGAATTGACTTTTCTCTGCACTTTTGGACATTGCTATAATTCAACACAGTATGATATAGGCACATCAGCCTCTGGGCTGCTCGCTTATTACCAAATAAATGAAAATAACAAATTGATTACTATCTATATTTCGTTACAGTTGCCATATTATTAAATGATTTTTTTTTAAAACTATTTATCGTTACGTTTTGTGTATTTTTATAGCTTGTTCTTGAAACTAGGTAATTGTTAAGTTATAAATATTATTTAATGTATAAGTACATTTATTCCTGAGTTAATGGCATTTTTACACATAGTTTAAACACATGTTTGGTATCGAACAGGCAAACCTTTGTCACACAAGCTTTTATTAATTTAGTTAAACGGACATTTCACCTGATTTTTTACAAAGTCATAGTAGCGAGTCTTTAAACAGACTCTTTATTATAATGACTTTTCCTAGGAAAAATAAATCACACCAAAATAAAATTGGTTTTCACTATACAAAAAATTAAGCCACTTTACATAGTTATTTTCATTTTAAAGACTACAGAGCGAGCTGTTTGTTTCAACATATCGCTGGCTGCGGTTTAACATAATATATTTCGACTAAATATGATTTGTATTGGTCAAGAACCATTATACGCGTTACAGTGGCTTATAGATATATGTTAAATATTGGGATTCAATGAGATCTCGCCTAAAATACATTTTACTATCATTAAATAATTTTCATTAAATTTGTTTTAGTTGCAACGCTGCCACACAAAGATTATATTTAAAATAAAACTACATCATAACCCATTTACTGTGTTATTAACTTGAAATCGAGTAACTAAATATATTTACAAGAAAAGATAAGGCGTCGAGTTGAATCTCCCAGCTACGTCTATTACCCCTTATATTCTTTATATTCATTCAGCCTAATACATAAATAGATATCACCAGCCTTAGATATCGCTCCCGACAAACAGGTAAACACTACATCTTAGCATTAGTAGGTATAGTAATTATTATTTAACTGAACAGCGAGTACTGAAACACGAATACAAAAATGTACGTACAAAGTTTTAGAAACAGTCGGTCGGGAAACCTTGTTCAGAGCAACAAACATATTTTGCACTAACCATGGGTAACTCCGGACACAACTATATCTTCGGATATATATCCGAACGCGGATGTGTCCTTCATTCCCATTCCAAAAAATTAACATATATAATTATATCCCATATCCGAGACCGAGATCCCTATCCAACTCCGGAATGGAACGCTCAAAGAGGTCACCTGTAATGAGTGAATGAGACACAGTGCATTAACCATTATATCGGAATCATACAAGGCAATTTAATTATTTTATACATTTTAGGGCCTAATAAAAGTGTGTTTGAGTTTTTTTAAACCAATTAATATCTTTCCATATCACATAATCGTTCCGCGGATAAATGTTCACAAATACTCCGTAGATATGTTTGGAAGTTATGTTAAGCGGATCTGGATATGCTAAGCGGACACATTTCTTTGCTCGGAGTGGGATATGACATATCCAATCCAGGGCCGGAGTTAGTTAGCCCATGGCTATTTTGCACCTTTTTAGTTATATCTAACTACCACCGGACACCTCGCACCTGATTATGAGACTGAGCTAAATGTCTAATCGGCCACTTAATCACATACATAATATTACAACCTACTCGTAAGCAGGATTCCCTGTATCAGACACTACGTGGATCGGGAATCATTTATTCTTTAATCGAACCATTAACCCCGTGTACGAATTTTTTAACCTTTCAGCCTTCATATTGAGTAGCAATAACAGTTTGGATAATGAATATTCATTATAATGGCATACAATAATATTAGCAATTAGAACGTTAATAAACCTAGACATCTAGGCATTAAGCAATGTCAAAATATCAATAAATTATAATTACATTAGAGAGTCAGATCGCCATATAGGGCAGATTGGGTAGACATTGAAAAAACAAAGTTTAAACTACACATATCATATTCTATACAGAAACATGTGAGTCACTCTGAAGACGGTAAACCCATTCGTTTCCCGATACATTTGTAGGCCGATTGGCGCAATGCACCGCCAGTCCTCATTGATCAAGGGGATTTATTATTGTATCCAACATGATATACATTAATGAGACAAAACATGATTGTTTCTACAAAACCTTAATACTATTTAGAATTTTATGCAGGTGCAGTACACTTCACAGCCATACAATAATAATTATTTTTAATATATATAAATATTTTAGTCAAATAACGAGAGAATATAATATAATATGTTTAAGGCATTCTAGTCACTTTATTTAGTAAGTTGAGGTATTGACCCTTTCTTAGGGTTCTAATTTTCATATAACACGCTATATGATATCACACTTTGACCAATGAGAACATTCCTTACGACCAGTCTTCGTCCAATGAGGAAATATGTACACGTATCTTATGTATATATTTTAATTAAATTTTGTTTTATTTATATGGATTATTATAAACTATTTATACTCTTTTTGTTTAAATTGTTGTGAAAAATTACTTCACCATGATTAGGCCAAAATCTACTACTACAACTACGGCAGTCAATCGAGGTCACTATAAATCTGCAATTTTGGAATTGAAAACACACTTTACAAGATTATTACAGCTGACCGGTACAACCAAGAGGGGTAGTTAACTTCTATCAAACTCTTAGTCATAAAAAGTCTAGTCTCATACGAAAAATGGAATATTTAAGGCAAGACGCACTGGATCGGCCTATTGGTGTATTTTTTACCTTGTCGCAACTACTGTTTAAAGCGGAGGTTTCGATTTTTCATGTTTAATCGGTTTGCGGCGTGTACGCCCAAGAATAACAAAGAAAATTGACTACAGCATTGGTCAACAACCCCATTGCAGTCAAGTAAGTCTATTGTATTGACATAATGAATGCTTATTTGGTGTATCTAGCGACTAAACTACTACGATGACGATGGTTTATCTGTGTCATAAAATGTTTAGAATATATCATGTCAAAAACACACGTTACTGTAAGATATAATTATAATGACTATGGTTGACGAAGAAATACATACATACATACAGCCCTCGGTACACACGCCGCCAAGTAATGTTCTCGGCCTACGAGTATATAACATGCTAGTTACATATTATACCTACATTACATATTACATTTCGTAAATTAAGTTCGATTTCTGAGACAGCTCCGCAGCTAAAATCACGCCTCAATTTCAAACACTATCAAATTTGTTTATGATATGTTCATTTGTCGTTATTGCTTTTAATATTTCTGTTAGTTATTGCTACTAGTTCGTTAAGTTTGTTGCGTAAATGTTACATAAAACTATGAATAACAAAGAAGGTTGTTTCAAATAGTGCACATTTGTGGTTCTCTTGAGAGATTATTTTATTTAAAGTTATAAATATAAATAACAATCAATGATACCACTAACCCTTTTTTTATTTATACTTATTACAGCTTAGCGTTTGACTACAAGACACCTGATGTTAAGTGACGATGTGGTCGAAGATGGCGCCACGCTACTCCTGGACTGGGAACAACAATAAATAAATGTGATTCAATGATAAATTGATAACAATGATCGATTATTAACATCGTCCAAGCATTAAGCTCGCTACTCTCTTATCTGTCACAGGAATCAATCTATATTCTACGAACTATTGTTGCAATCGGTAGTGAGCATTCTTGTTTATGTGTACAAGTACTCGTCAATACCTAGTCCTTCTCGAGGTGCGTCACGCTTCGTAACACAAATAAACTATTTACTAATTAATAAAACTTGCGATAGTAATTTACCAATGGTGTTTGATTGCAACAGAGGTGACATCTCTTGAATAGCGTTATGTACATCGTTTTGAGCGTTGTTGTAAAAAACGCATTTGTCATCATTGCTAAATAGAAGACTGTGGGAATTGACGGGTACTTCCAAAACTGTTGACTGGATTTTCTGATTGTAACATATCATTAGAGGCAGCAAGTTTTGTCGAAATAAAATAATCTATTCTGAGCACGGTTCACGGTGATCGGTTCCGTTCCAAACTACCACTTTTGTGTAATTTCAAATACATTGGTGCTTGCAAAGACACGAGACAGCAAGAATTCAGTTAATCTATTATTGTACACTATAATCACTTCACCAAAAAATAAGAATCTGAGCATGTTAACATAGGATCTGGCAATAGAACAAAACGAAGAGCAAACCAAAAAATATATGCAACACAACGTTAGTACAATGCTGCCTCACATGAGATGATTTAAACACACATTTCAAAGTACAGATCTTCGAAATGATATCATTTCATTATATGATATAAAAAAATGTAAAGTAAAAACGTCTCCCTCGCACACTGGTACTTTAACAATGGCTTGTACGATATATACATAAATCACTACTAATGCAGTAAATAATGGCTCTGTTGTGATATTTTCAGTCCGTTAAATAATTGGCCGGTTGAAATATATACACATTCAAATATAATATATACTATGTATATATAAGATGTAAATAACTTTATTTATAACTTGTGTAAAATTTTTGCAGATAGGTGTTGTTTACTTATTATTTATAAGTAATATCTACTTCCCAACTCCTACAGTTGTCTTATATATTTTTATAAATATCATTGTGTGTGTCGCTGATAGAATGACATATAATAAAAGTACACTTCATTGTTTGCATATAATCTAATAATAAATAGTAAATGTACCGGTGGACACTAAGCTACGCCCCTTACCTCGAGTACTTGCCTCACTCACACCGTGAAGAACATTCACTGCGTCACATACAAGGGATTCCATTCCCTAATGCGTTCTCTAAGGAAGAAGGAACCACAGATGTGAGACAAATACTTGCCCTATCAAAGTTATTGTAGTTTTAAAGAATGCACGCAAGGATCGAGCCCAAGGACTCAGAGAAGTTAACAAAAAACAGAATGGTACGACACGAGCCTGTGACTGCGACATTAATGTTGGCCCTGTTCGGAAACTTTACATAAAGAAACATTTATCGATTAGTCTTGTTTACAGCATACGTACAGCTCTCCAACATATAAATGTACGCCTCGTATTTCAGTTGGCAGTTGTTCACTTACCTATATGTATCATAAACATCTCCGACAGACTGGGTTCAACCCATCATAATCTACACTATAAATAGTTGTCGTCACATACTAACATTTTTGGACATCTATAGCATTTATCATTGCACAACGTTCCAATTTATAGGTTCCTAACTATGAATTGACTTTAAAACTAGCGTTAAAATGTTATCAAAAACTGTTTAGGACATAGTTTCGCGTGTAAGACACTGCTGAGAAATATTGAACGGGTATAGCATTCTGATCAATTAATAACTGTGTACACTAATTTTTAGACAAAATGTCTGTATGTTTGTGGTCATGAAATGTGGCAAACGCTAAATGCTACAGATGCGAGTGGCGTTGCCACCACGCGTGACGACTACGTATATGAATAAATATACAACATAGTGTTAAATATGCTATTAGCAGCGATTAGTCCGTGTTTTTGAATTCGGTATCGATGCGACGCTCCAGCGCCTGAAGTTCTTCCTCGAGCTCCTGCTGTACGGACAAAATTGAATGTTTAACTTCTTGTATACATACCACGGATGCGATTTACTTAATAGTGTACACTTCTCAAACGATTAATATAGCAAAGCTTAGTACCAGTGAGCAAATATTGTATTTGTATTTCTAATTCTATCATGGTCTCATTACGAGTTCCTTTACAGGACGAATGTTTCGAGGTTCAATCCTTCAATGAGTTCGACATTGAAAGATAGTAAGTAACCTTAAACCTTCATCCTCAAGTACGTTCGAATTATCACAAAGCCAACACGATTAAAAACAACGTGTTTCTTCGAGTGGTGGGCTACTACTATTGTCAGTTCGTTGCACGAGTCTGTGTTCCAAGATATAAATACCAAAAACTAAACGAGAGGAAATGTGTCTGGCTTTTTTTATACATACATCATCCGCCATGTTGTTGAGATCCGCGGCAGCGAGTCTTTCAGCCACGGTGGGTCCACGGTCCGCGCCTACAGCGCGCCTGTCCGCCGCCACGTTGTACATCTGCGAATAGAAACCCCACATTGCTTTTCGTGCAACTACAGCAGTAGATCACCTTGCGAAAGATCTTTGAGCCACTAAAAAGGTTTGTCAAATTCCACTCTTGCTTTAGCTAGCAATTTTCGTCTCACTATTGTTGCTTCGTGCTTGCAAGTCGGTAGGCGACAGGCTTTGATTGCGTTCAGATTTGCAGGGTTGAAACCGATGTAACGGGAACCACATGAGGAGACGTAGGTACGTCAGGGCTATAGAAGCGATCCGGTGCCAATTAGAGTCAGGAGTAATCCGTTGTTATCGGGGGTTGTTGCCATTTTGTATATGAGGAGCCATCAGTTTGTTCTATCACATCATTGTACAAAAACAATTTTGTGCCAGTACTAGCTATTACGACGGATAGGTAAGCGAGATCGTCATTTGCACTGGCTTCACTGCTCCTAAGGTTAGCATACCGTGGGATTACCGCAATCGCAGTTGATCGTCAGAGATATTTTACAAAGCGCATCGTGAATGGACGCGAGACTTTAACTGTTGACAAGCGCATGAATGTCCTACCTACGTTGTAATAAATAAAGATCTTTCTCAATTCATTAAAGTTTAAAAATAGTGGTGTCGATTCGGTTTTACATTCTCCTAAACTAAACTAAATTTGACAGGTCTAATGGTATTGCTGTCTTTTTCTAACCACTGAAGTAAAAAAAGGATGGCATTACTATTAGACCTGTCAAATTTAGTTTAGTTTTAGAAAATGCAAAACCGAATCGACGCCATTGTCTTACAGTTAGAGTTGATCAGTGATCACGGATCACACATGATTCTTCTTACCAGAACTAAGCTAGTGTAGTAATTTGCATGACTAAAAGACAAGAATGCGGCTAGTGTGTGATGAGCACTGACAAGGCCAATCGCGCGTAGAATACGAGTTGAACTTAATGTTAGGTAGCCCTTATTTTTGTTTATTTAAAAGGCACCTTAAAACAAACTAGATGAAAGGCTGAAATGGTGTGCCTTCGTTCAAACAATAAGTTAGATATTATATATGTATGTATACATGATACTCACATCTTCGTTTGGATTCTGGCGCGGCAAAGCGTTCACCATTCCATCGAACTTAAACATCTGCCACAGAAATATGATTAATACTTGTAACACATATACGAGTACTAGTCGCTTATGAGTCGTTAACATTAATGGGATCTCTATCAAAAATTTATATAGGCATCAGATCAGCTCAAAAACTTAAAGCCGTTAAAAAAAATTATGATCCGAGAAAGATGGTCTACGTAAGGACGCGACGCCTACCTCTAATGCGTGATTTGGTAACACGGCTTATAATAGCATCGCCTGCACTGACTATATAACATGGCAAAACAGGGAAGGGACAATGGTATCGATCCTCTAATGCATTTTCTAAAATTACACTAAATTGACAGATCTAAAATTAATACTGTCCTTTTCTTACTTCCCTAGTCGCAAAAGGACAGCAATACTTTTAGACCTGAATACCTTAGTTTCGTTTTAGGAAATGCACAACATAATCGACACCACTGTGTTGAAACAGCTGATATATAGAGTCTGATGAGGAGGAAAATACTCTTATTTATTAACAAAATAATAGACATTCAGATAGAATAATCAAAGACGTTTTTGAGCATAGACAAGGTCTTTATTGAACTACTACAATGAATTCCAAATTAAATTCTAGCTCATGCATCATTTTGTACAAACAAGATAAGTACTACAAGTTTCGTGGTGTTTGCTACTTTGATTCGTCACTAGTGGCATTTGTTTGCTCTACTTACTACACACGAAAATGAGTCTCAAGTTACGTGCCAGATCACGCGTCAGGTTTCAATGATGGGCACGTCACTTAAATGACGTCAGGTTCCACTACACAACGCACGAATAGTCACTGCTACATCTTATATTTGTATTTCTTTTTTCAGATGAATGGCAAGATACGTTCCAGTCGGATCACGCATCACGACTATGGTGGGCACCGCGACTCACAATCTTCCAAACTTACATTGTTGTTAATAGGCCAGATAGAATCCGGGTGTCGTTCCAAAGCCTGCGATTGGGGCTGCGGCGGGAACGCGTTCATCCTGTACATTGGGATCATCTCTTGGCGAGGTTCGCTCGAATCTGAGGGCGCAAGCGAACATTTGATCAAAATACAGAACGCTAAAACTTTCTATTGAATTAATTGATGAAAAGTGGATGGATCAAAAATGTATGGAGATAGATTTGTAGAATTGTTTTAATACCATGCCTAAGCAGTAACAATGTAGAATTTATTTTCTGTTATTCATTAGTTTCAAAGTTCATTTTAAATAAAAGAGGATGCTCTGTGGTTGGTGGATTATCGCCCATACTATCTCTCTGAATAGGCTGTTAATGATAATGGGCAGTGTGTGGGTTGCAAGCAGCCCGTGGGTGATTATTCTATTATTATCTGTTCATCTGACAGTGTTACAGAATCAATAAGTCAGGCAGTGACGAACGTAAATAATTATACAAGATTTAAGAAAAGAAGTTAATCTAAATTAAATCTTAATACCATTGCAATTAAGTACAAAGGTACACATAAAAAAGGTAAAGGTACATGGGTATGTAGAGTACAAAGGGTTAGGTATACAATATACTTACGGTCCTCGAAGACGTATGAAGGTAATTCAGTGTCTTTACTAGCGAAGTTAACAACGATGCCCGGTGGCAGTGACGGTTGTAAAGCGTCAACCGCTTGATTGAACCTGCAATTGTACAACCTTAGTTTAGTCACAGAATAAATATAGTATAACTAGCGGCACGAAACTCTAGCGCTCGATGTCATTTCGCAGAAGTCAAAAATCAGGTATCACAGGGGGCTAGAGGGACGAAGAGTGCGCGTGCGTAGCGCCGGTTGGCTAGCCGTCGTGTTCCGTCCCCCGCGCCGATACGACGACCCGCGGACTTCTGACTCTACAGTCGCGTTCTAATGTGAATGGATATTGCCGTTCATTGTTATTGTTTTTTTGTGTTAATTTTGAGTTCGTTTGTTATTGGTGTCTTAAATAAAAATTGACAAATTCGTTTTTTTTTCTACCCCCCCATAAACTAAATCACTCTTACATATGATCAACTTTGTATAGAAGTCGTTTTTTCATGCACTCATTTAAATAAAAATGAGGTTAATTTTGAATAGTAAAACAACCTGTTACGAGCTATGCAAAACTTTACATTAACTAAGTTATAATAGTATCATGTTCGCGACTGTACCCATGCGCAGCTATCCCCTTCACATTTCACTCAGCGCTAAACTTCCGTGCTGCTATCTATACTATATATTGATCGTCAAGGGTGTAGTGGTGTGTCTAGGGATAAATAAAATGAACCATAGTCACCAGTGTGGCAAATTGGTGTGACTACGGATCGGTTGCTCCCAAGTTCCGCAGTCCCTGTGTTGGTAATACATACGCGCTAGTGGTCGGCGCGTCGAACTGCGGTGGGAAGCGCTGGTAGTACCGCTCCGGAGGCCCCGCACCGCCCGCGCCGCCTCCGCCCCCGTTCTGGTTGATCTGCAGAACGGGCAGCGACTGGCTGTGCATGAGCGGCGCTGTGAAGTTTCTGGAATTTCATTAGGACCTTACTAGCAACAAGCAGTTTACTTGAAAACCATTTAACAAGATTTTGGATTCCAAACACCCAGTTATGGTTTCCATGGTTTCATCATGCTGTTTTTCTTTACCGTAAGCTCATCAAGCTCATTGTAGGATTCGACCTACGGGTTGCAAGCCAACAACCGACGCTGGGCCATCATCGCTGTAAAAGGAAATTTTAAAAGTTGTCAAATAGAACTCACTGGGGTTTGCTGGTGTCGGCGCCGCGGGCGTTTTCCTGGGTTTGAATCAACTCCGGGACGGGCATTGTTGCAACTGCCGGCATCGGTGGCAATGCTGGAACAATGCATAAATATTATTGATACCAACAGCAAAACGCATAGGAAACAAGTCGTATTTGGTTCCTTTTTCCGATTGTTAATGTTGGGTCTTAAAATAAATCTTAATTTTGAAACCTAACCCACCTGAACCTGATTTGATTTGATTTAACTTCCCTATAGACGTATTTTCTAATCTACTGATAGATCACTGTGTCTGAATTACAACTGGTGATATTTTTGGCCATAAAAAATGAATAAAAATGATGAAATATTTGTATTTTGAATTCGATAGAACCCTAGTATTTATTCATAGGTGTCTGTCACTGCATTATAGCCAATTCAGCGATAGATCGAGCGCCCAAAACACCAAGCCTATTTCAATCTATACTATAAAGTAAAAATATGTATTTGAATGTTTGTTTGTTTCTGATAAACGTAAAGACTACTGAACCGATCTTGATGAAATTTGGACATAGTTTAAACCCTTGGGAAGGAACTTTTTATCGCGATAAAACTGTAGTCTACGCGAGTAAAACCCGCGGGGTGCAGCTAGTTTAAAACATATTGATTTACTCACGTGGCAAGTTAAAGTTGTCCGGATGCGGATGGTGCGCAGGGATCGGGAATCGAGTAAATATATTCGGCTGTGGCAGTGGCAGTGCCGGCGTCATCGGGGGCTGCATCGGAGGTATACCGGACAGGATATAGTTAAAGTTTCCGTTCACCACCAACGCGCCCGCGTTCGGCATGGAACGAAATCTGTAATCAAATGCAAGAGTTCCCTCCTTTTATTCAGTAGACTTTCCAAGCATTACAATAGAATGCGGATATCGTGAAAATAGGACATGAAACAAGATGCTCCCTTGTTACACTACATTGTTCGTTGATAGGTATCTGTATGGCAAAGGTCAGGTATCTAGTGTGTGACACGTGTGTGATCAGACTATTAGATAGTATACGTTTGTTGATGGAACCGATGGCGCTAAGGAGAGGAAGGTCATGTTGTTTTCTGACGAAGTTCTATGCTTGCTTATTACTGTATCTGCTGATGCACATATGGAAATAGTGACTTTAAAGACTTATGATTTTTGTCTGTCTGTCTGTTACTGACGTCTACAGAACCGATTTAAATGAAATTTGGTACAGAGATAGTCTAGAGCCTGAGAAAGGACATAGGCTATTTTTATCGCGATAAACTGTAGCCCGCGCGGGTGAAACTACGGGGAACGGCTAGTTTTCTATATTTAATTAGTAATTGGTAAGTAATAGGTATCCTATTTGCCATCAAAACTCACTAATCTACTCGCTAAGCAGATAAGGGTTGAAATAGTCAGAATATGATATAGCCTATTGGTTTTATTAAATATAAAACAATTTAGTACATAAAATTGAAATTATTATATTAAAGAACAATGGCCAAAACGGACCTGAGCTTGTATGAAATCAAGTTATACATGAAAAAAAAATGTTTTAATTCTAATAAGATTATACAAACGATCATTCAAGGCGAGTCCAAAAAAATAAAATTGATTATTTTGACTATTGATCTTTTGGAAGATCGATTCAGATCAGGCAACCCAAACCCTAACCTTTGTTTACGTTTGCTACGATACTATTCTACTATTTTTGTTTGTACTCCTTTATCTTTTTCTGAATCTGACTAAATCTCACACACGAAAAACTGTTATAGGCCGGTTGTTACTGTTGTAACTTTGATAGACTATTCGTAATTTTTATAGAAAATATATTGCGGTCAGGTCCAAGGCAGTATGAAAAGTGGCCGAAAAAGTTTGTGAGTGAGTGAGTGACTAGTTTGTAGGCTGATGACGGCTGATGATGATGAGTGAGGAACTGAATGAGTAAGTTAACATATGTCTGTTACATCTTCACACTGAACCGGCTCAAAAGATTTGAATGAAATTCGCGGTGGACATAGTTCATCTTCATACCCTGGATTAACACATGGGCTACTTTTTATCCCGGAAAAGGGTTCCGGCGAGATAACGGGAAAATGCGGACGTAACAGAGGGCGCAGCTAGTGCGTATAAAGTATGTATATCGCACTGTCGCTGGAAATAAGCGCAGGCGCAATGCTAAATCACCATTGTTAGATGGCATCATTGTTAGAGTGTTACAAGTAAATCTATTGAGATTCAAAAGGGCAGGCCTTTGTGTTCAGTTTCTATTATTCGCAATACGCCTGCAGTAAGCAGATGGCAGGATTATGGGGCTAATGTTATATATGGTGTGAAAGTGTGTGTGAGTAATTGAAAGTGTGTCCGCGTGTGTATTACCAGCTCTATAAGGGTTATCATACAAAATAAGAACAAGGCTAAAATAACAAAAACATAATATAATTAACATAAAAACAACGATAATTTTACGGCCGGTTTCAATAACCTATCTTTTCACGGTTTGCCCTACTTTTGTAGGGCAAACCTTTTTCGGTTTGTAAATCGCAGGGAGCAGTTACTTTATAAGAATACTTAAATTTTTATCTAACACAAGCTCCAATCAATACCCATATCGCGAGGAAACCAGCCCAGCAATAGCATGGCGTTTACTCTACAGATATCCATATCACAGTAGAAATGTGTCTACGAAATTACTCGATCAATAAATAGATCAAGGTTATTACGACTACAAAGCGGGACCTAAATTAGCGATCGCGGAAAACCGTTCCGTCGCGATAACCAACTGCCCTGTCCATATTTCTAGCCATTGAACTCGCGTTTTACGCAGACATGTTACGCCTTATTGGATTTGATTAACGCGCTGTGCCCACCTTAACGCGACGCGTAATTTGACAGGTGATCTGGCGCATAGCTTGCCACTCGTTCAAACATTAAAAGTATGGGGTAATTAATTAAAGGTTTCTTCGCGAGGCGTGGCAAGAGTGGCACATGAAACATATGACGCGCGCATCTTACATAAACAAAGTTTTAAGCAACAGTTAAAGACATCGCTTGTTGATTTTTTTAAATTAGTTCTGTCAATTTGATATTTTTACTACTAAAGACTAGCTTATTTTGTTGTTTAATAAACTACGCATATTTACGCAAGCCAATTGTTTATATATTTTGCTCAGTAAGGCTGCCTTTCACCACAGCTGTGCGAGGTTGCTAAGCGGTGCGCGACATAAAGCCATCAATAGTATTTAATTTTCTTAGCCTCGTTTGGTTTTATTTTTTAAGCAACGTGGTAACTTAATGAAGAAATCGCTTGCTTGATTTAATGGTAAGCGTCGCGCCGAATTTGAATTGCAACTTTGCAACATGCAAAATTCTGCGCATAAAAGCACAGCTCGTCACTTTCAAATATGACCGTTAAGTAAAGCAAAATTAATGTGTATTTATTCAGTAGGATACATGTGATCACTACAAAACGTCAATCATAAACTCTAATCTCTTCACGCATTGTTTTCACTGGAAACATTGTCCTTCAATCTGGATCACAGTAATATTTACATACTACTGCTTGGCGTTGTAATAACAGGCAAAGTCGTAGTACTTCCCCAGAAGGACTCTGCGAAATACTCTTACACTTCCTGTCGCATCCTATTGTTAGTTTTTGCCGCACGCACCGCTTAACTACCTCGCACAGCTGGTGGAAAGACGCCCTAATGCTAGCTAGCCTTATTTTAAAATGTACTAACTTGGTTGTTAGATTAGTTAGATTTCAGCGAACACAGCTCTATAGTTTATGATTTTTTATCTGTTTGTTTATTATTTACTAACTGCGCCCCGCGGAGGACTACATATTATCATGATAAAAGTATCCTATGTTCTTCTCCAGGTTCAAACTATCGCCATACTTAATTTCATGAAGTAGGAATCGACGGTGTAGTCGTAAAAAGGTAACAAACAAACAAAACAAAAAAAAATCGCATTTTGAATATTAGTATGTATAGGTCGAAAGACACTGAACGGATTTTGATGAGGTTTTCAGGGCATAGCCCACGTGTCAAGTTAAAATATCGCACTGTGATAAAAGATATCTGATTCAATGCGCTGTAAATGCTATCGCTAGGGCATCCTAATTGGATATATCTAACAGGGGTTCCAATATTTACTTTAGATAAAACAAATAAAATTATTTTTAACATCGCAACATAAAAAATCAAATACAAACATTAAAAAATAAAAACAAATCGACAAAATGTATCAAAAAATTGCAAACGCACTGTAAAAAGCCCAACAATTAAACCGCGGCCACACTATATATGCGATGGGCGATGCAACGTCAATCTCATAACTTCTTTTATTTGTCAATAAAAAACCCCTTTTCTCATCAAAGGGACCAAAAAGAGTTTATTTCAGAGAAATCAGTCATATCGCCAATGGCCTAACCAGTGGGGCCGCGGCCTAAATCCGATCGCCACGTCCTATGATCGCAGGAAATCCGCATTTATCATAATTATGTGTATTTGACCTGCAACATTTCGAGTATATGTACTTGATCGCATACATGGTTTTTGGCGGGAATCAGTTGCTGTCGCGCAATCGTGTATCAGTAACGCTGTAAACCTACGGTTTATGAGGTAGAACGCCGACCTACTTCATTAATTCATTCATGCACGAATTACCGTTTTTACACAAAATGAATGAACTTGAAGGCGGCACTTGCGCCATTATCGTTTCATTATAAGGCTGGTTTTACCATCATCATCGTTGTCAGCCGGAAGAAGTCCACTGCTGAACATAGGCCTCCCCTTTTGATCGCCACCATGAACGGCTATTAGCCGGACAAGGTCACCGACATAGCTCTCAGAGTTTGCAAGTTGAAGTGGGCGGTCACATCGTTCGACGAACCGATAACCGATGGGGAAGAAAGGTTCCCGAGTTGCGACCACGAACTGGAAGACGCTCTGTAGGTAAGCTAGGTGGACAGACGACATTGTAAGAATCGCAAGGAGCCGATGGATGCAAATGACTGGATTTACCGAGCTAAGGCAAATCCAAAGACTATGATTTTAGTAGTTTATGTTAGTCATCGAGGTGATGCAATGCGCCAACGGCTGACTGCAGCCGTGAAGTCGCTACCTTAACTTTTAATAGTTAAAATATACTGTGCATTAGTCCCTGATATTTACATTTGCTAGTGTATTGAAATAAGCGAATGTCTATTTTCCTAGCCTAGGTGTTGTGGATCGAACCACGTGTTATCAGATGGTTTGGATACAGGGAATTCTATTTACGTGTAAGATAGATCTCGATCTTTAGTGTCATAAGGTCGGATGTGCACATAGAGTCACTTGTTTACATCTAGGGGCATAGAGTATTTCGTTCTCATTCTGCCAAGTTGACGACGGTATATCTGGATAATTAAAAAAAAATAATCAGCGCATTGTAGATAAGTACAGTAACAGCAACTAAAACAATATCTCTGATAGTAATTATGTAATTACAATCAGATTTCTCCAGCATTCTTCTTTTCACTCTCCTGAAAAGTAGTAATAACGCGCAACCGACCCTATGACGCTAGTAGTCGAGAGATATCGACGAGCGAAAGGATTTTACATTAGTCTTATTAAAAGTTATGGATTTAAGACAAAAATTCGGTAAAAATAAACTATGTCTTTTTATAAATTAAAAATAAAACTGGATTTTGACTCTTATAAATGACCTAGCCTGCTGTCTGTATGCAAAAATCCCTACTAATATTATAAATACGAAAGTAACTCTGTCTGTCTGTCTGTCTCGCTTTCACGCCTAAACCACTGAACCGATTTAAATTTGGTACGGAGACAGTTTAATCCCTGAGGAAAGAGATAGGATACTTTTTATCGCGATAAACAGTAGTTCCCGCGAGTGAAACCGCGGGGAACAGCTAGTTAAAATAAAACTGAAAAATATTACATTGTTTATTTTTAACTAATTTTTTTCTTAAATTCAAACTTTATGACTATGTATCGTAAAATTGAAAAAAATGCGCTAGATACAAAAAAGCCTTTCACCCGTCGTATGTATCTGATTGTGTGTGAGTGTTATTTAAATATTTACGTTACCGTTCGAGCTCTTCCTCCGTATGCGCAAAGGTGCAAGCGTTGCCTCGAGGACAGAAGGAGCGCTGCGCGGCGTCGCGGCACATCGACACCTTGTACCGACCGTGCGTGGGCGTCGAACCGCCGGTGCCAGGCGTCGTCGGATCTGCAAAACATACATCGCACCTTGTTTCACTCACATTACCCGCGCGTGACGTCACCAACGGAAGACCAGGAGGTAAAGTTATGTATGTGTGTTTTTAGGAGGTTACCTCTGGAACTAGGTGCTGATCCGATTTTGAAAATTCATTTTTACTGAGAGTGTATCTCTAAAACACTTACTGTTATCGATCGAGAGCTGCAGATGCTTTGCGTTGTGGTTGGCATCGCGCGCCGTCGCCTGCTGCTGTAGGTAGTGAATGAGCCGCGAGACCACCTCGTTCAGCGACGACATTATCTCCGCCAGCTGCTGCCACGTCGGGCATTTGGCATCTGTAAAAACAACACTTTAATGTTATATTAAAATGAAAAGTGCGGAAAGTGCACAAAAGATCACAGCCACCTGAAGTTTGCTACGAGTCAAACCTAAAAAGTTCGTAGCATCGCTTTGGCTCAACTATTATGCTATTAAAAAGTTTGAAGTTACGACAGCTCAGTGGGTTCAGACTCTGCCTTGAGCTTAAGGTTTCAGTGAAGAAACGTCGTGATAGAGCATTTTCTAGTGTTCGCCTGGCTCGTAACACTCATTATGGATCACAATTTTTGTGCAAGAGGGGAATGTCCTGATAAATACTTTAACATCGGCCAAAATAAAATGCTTGGGCCGTAAGTAGGACAAGAAGGGAGATACACCCGCTGCGCCCACTGCATCCGCGCCTGCGCTAAACAAAACGTTTAGGAATAACCATACTACTGTTCCCTTATTAAATATTTGTAAACTATATAAAAGTATTCATAAATGTCAAAGTTTACTACCGCTAACTTCTAAGTTGTCAACACGTACTGCCTAAATACAAAACGTAACTCGAAAACTTTGTTCGAATTCGATGACAACGATTTCAAATAACGCGTACTACCCATTTTAAATCTTCCAAGTTTCCACAACAGCGCCCCGCTGTAAGAAATAAATGTTTGGAAGGTAACGCACACTTCTATAGTTTTCGTAAACTATAGAAATGTGTACTAGGGGGACTGACCGGGTGCGGGTTCGATGTTCGCCAGCCGGTCTAGATGCATGCTCAGCACGATCAGCTGCGCCGGATCCCCGGTGCGCTGCAGCGCAATGAACAGCTCCTGCACTGACTGTGCGAACGACGCCGGCGTCTGCAGCTTGTCTGGAAACGTTCACGGGGACTTTTAAGACCCAGATTCTTAATATCGGTGCCGCGCACGAGGCCTAAACAAAGTCAAAGAACGCACTGTTCTCTGAATAGTAAAAATATCGAGGTATCCTGTAACCATGACTAGGAAGGCAATAATCAGCCAAACAGACCACGATAGAAATTAGACTTTTATCTTTTTTATAAATAGACTTACAAGAAAGCTATTTTCAGATAACTGTGTCGCTGTCGTATTTACATTTATGCTTTCGAAGAAAGTAGTCACTTGTCAAAGAGTCTGGTGTGCGTTCTTAGAACACCCTTAAAGTGAGATGTCCATTATCTGTAGGCCGCTGCGCTGGTCAGTGCCACATCCATACAATCACCGCGTTTTAAATACCTCCTTCCACAAACAAGTGACGTTTGTACTCTCGAGAATGTGTGGCTGACTCTCTGAGGGTTGTCAATCGAATTAGTAGACACACTTTGTCGCTTAATCCCTACTAATATTATAAATTCAAAAGTAACTCTGTCTGTCTTTCTCGCCTAAACTACAGAACCAAAAATAAATTAAATTTGGGACAGGGATAGTCTAAAGCGTGAGAAAGGACATAGACTACTTTTTATCGCGATAAACTGTAACTTACACGGGTAAAACCGGAGGGTACAGCTAGTTATGATATAAGTAAACATTATAATTACTATCAGATGTAGTGCCAGTTTAGCTCTTTCGAAGTTGCGAACAAAATAACAAGTTCATATTAAAATAAGTGGCGTTCATTTCTAAACGCACGCGCATTACGGTCAGTTCTTAATAATGAACCTTCGTATTGAATTGGACCACCACCTTGCGGGGTATCGCGGAGCGGTGGGAGGCGGAGAGTGGCCATTCCACTCTCGACCTCAATTCAAAGTGTCCCGTGGCGGGTTCGGGAAATCTTATGTATCCGTACGTGGGGGTATTGGGGGGGTTAAGATCGCCAAAACCTGCGACGCACTCACCGATAATGCTCTGCATGTGTGACTTGTGCACCGTGTCACCGTACAGCAGTGAGCTCCACTGGTCGGGCGCTATCCGCAGCCCCGCCTCTGTCGCAATCTGCACTATCTGCGCGTCGTGTTCCCGCCGCAGTGACTCATACGAGCGGAACTCCTCCTTCAGCTGCATCAGCGAC
Source organism: Opisthograptis luteolata (assembly GCA_931315375.2). Classification (NCBI taxonomy): domain Eukaryota; kingdom Metazoa; phylum Arthropoda; class Insecta; order Lepidoptera; family Geometridae; genus Opisthograptis; species Opisthograptis luteolata. The sequence goes on from OV928033.1 coordinate 12,447,053, forward strand.
GAGTCGCTCTCACGTTTGGATACCTGTTCACGGAACTGTATTGAACGAATTGACGAGTGCGCGCACACTCGACAGATTTCGTTGCAACCTTTGGGGAGTCAAAAGTCAATTGTTTTCATTCAATAGGATACATTGCGATCACTTTAACTGTACGTCAACTTAATAATAGCTACGCCTGTTCCAAACTCCTTACGTCGGCAAAAGAACGGGCAAGAAACCGCCCGGCAGGTAATGTTTTGGGCGCGATCACATTGACAACTTTATTCTTATTACTAATTGATTCATTTGGAGCAAGTTCACTACAATCCCAAGCTTTTTTGTCATATACTGGCAATTACATGCCTATTGTAGGATTCGAACCCACGACAGTATACATAACAACCCCTAAGGATGCATGGCTTAATTGTCCTTTCGGTGAACAATCGACACAATCGATTGAAATAAGGTTAAGATCAAAAGGGCACATAATCAATAGACAGTAAAACATTTGTGTCAGTCTTACCTTGAAACATGAAGCTCTGTACAGTAATTGAACGACATGGCCTATACTAGTTTTGGAAGCCTGCGGGAAATGAGGCTCCAATCTTTGGACAACGAACATAACTAAAACCTGAAAGGACAAACGTCATCATTAGAAAGAGATTAAATGCGGCCAAAACAGCAAAAATATCGCGTTTGTTGCATAGGAGCCCCCTTAAATATTTATTATATTCTGTTTTTTAGTATTTGTTGTTATAGCGGCAACAGAAATACATTATCTGTGACAATTTCAACTATCTAACTATCACGGTTCATGAAATAAGTACATCCAGATGACGGACGGACAGCAGGGTCTTAGTAATAGGGTCCCGTTTTACCCTTTGCGTACGGAACCCAAAAAACAAAATCCAATGGCTTACCTTCCTAGACAGCGCAGAGCCATCCTCCAACGCAAGAAGGACTAGCTTGAGGACCTCCTCTTGCATCGCCGGCCCGAGGAACTGGCAACCGCGCGCGCGCACCGCCGCCCATAGGTTTGCGCTTAACTGCTGAGGATTCTAACAACAAGGTCAATTTTCTGAGCATAAACCAATGAGGTTTACACACCTCATTAAAAAGGAGCAAGTAAATTTAATCTATACTAATGTAATACTAAGAGAAAAGATTTGATTGTTTAAATCGGATAAAGCTTGAAAGCTATTGCACCGATCTTGATGTATTAGTAGTTTGAGCCCTGTTTCAACCCTAATAACCTTTAACCTTAAGTTGTGAGCATTATAAGGTGTAACGTAGCTCGCTTACCTGGTGCTGCAGTATGAGCTCGGTGACTGTTCTCTCACCGAGGGAGCGCGCCGCCCGCGCCGCCCTGCCCCTGCCCTCCTCGTCCGTCATCGCGCACTGGATCACAGTTATCAGCTTACGCTGCATTGGCCGCGACAACCGGTTGATAGCTACACTGTTCGTAGCTGAAATGTAAACAATGACATTGTTTTACTCGTTCTACCCAGGGCCGGATTAACCCTGTCAGGGCCCCTAGGCAGTGTAATTCTCGGGCCTCTTTCCTCTAACTCTATGTTACTTTATTTTTTTGGTGCGTGCACGGGGGCTGCGTATTTAAAAATTTGCGCCACGGGACCAGAGCGAATTCAGCGCCCCGAGCAAAGGCGGATTCCTCTTTAATTGTTGGAAGAGGGGGCTGGGGGGATCATAATAATAAATGTAATGAATCTGATATAGTACAAAACAACTTTTCTCCTTTACCGACCTCTATTCTACAATGGCAATAGTTGTCACTGAAACGCGAGCGGAGCGAGCGCGAAAATTTTGAAAGTATTTCTTCTTTGTTAGTTAGTAAAATGAAGGACAAGAGTACATCATTTCACTATTAACATAAAAGTAACGAAAGCGTGAGCGGAGCGAGCGCGGAAATTTACAAGTATTTTTACTCTTTAAGTTAGCAAAATGAAGGAAAAGAGACCTCCATTACACAACAATATAAAAGTTACAAAAGTGCGAGCGGAGCGAGCGCGAAAATTTTAAAGTATTTCTACTCTGTAAATTAACAAAATGAAGGACAAGACACCATTTCACAGTAAATATAAAAGCCACAAAATTTACAAAAGCACGAGCGAAGCGAGCGTGAAAATGTAGAAGTACTTACTTATTTCTACTCCAGATGTTTGCAAAACGAAGGAAAATTTCACAATATTAGTTACAAGTCAAGCTAATAAAAGTGTTTTAATAAAAAGTATGTTAAATTTGTTTAATTTTTAAGTATGTTTCAATGGTTTTGCTAATTAAATGATCCTCCTAAAAAGCGATAAATATTGCAATAACTGTCAAAATATGTATTGAATTTTGACAGTTGGGGCCCTGGCCTTCTCTTAGAGAGTCGTTATCTACCACGCCGGCCCAGTGCGGGTTGGTAGATGTCGCATGCCCTTGAATGTTGCGGTTCTTGGACATGCCGGTTTCCTCACGATGTTTTCCTTTGCCGTTTTATGAGCGATGGTAAACCCGCTCCTAACTAAACGTAAACGTTTACTACCGTTGAATTGTCAAAGTGACTACACATACTGGCTAAATGCAACAACAAAATTATTCCAAGTCTCCTTAAGGCACGCTGAAAGAAAAAAATTATAAAAGGAAAACTAAACTTTTACAATTATCGTAAACTATATCAAAGCTTGTACCTATTTACTAAGGATACTGAAATCGTTTCGGGCCAAGCTTTAGACATGAGAACAGATTTCTTTGCATCTTACAGGTTAGCATTTTACCACATGTCACCTGATGTGTTAAGTTACGATTATCATATGGTTGAAGGTGGCAGGACCATGCTGCGCAGGGACTAGGAACTGGCTCTAAAGTGCGAGTTGTAGCGTGGCGCCACCTTCGACCCTATCGTCATTTAACATCAGGTGACTTGTGTTCAAACGTAACACTGTAAGAGAACAAAAACAAGACCCTATGTAAACCAGTCAAAACATGAGTTTTGCTACTGATATCTACAATTAGTTAGCAGGGAACTCACCATTCCCACAGAACTTGAGATAGACCGCGAGGTTCTCTAGGCAGCGTACGATGATGTCATAGGCGTGCCGATCGTGCTCTGGCAGCACTCGGATGCACGGCGGGTGGTAGGGCTGCGCGGGCGGCGTGTACCCGGCCAACTGCAGAACCGCCGTGTTTGTCACTAAATCTTCCAGCTCCAGGTGTATTACAGTCTGTATGCGAGAAATATTATCGTTTTATTAAGGTTCCATGCTTTAAAAGGAAAAACGGAACCCTTATAGCATCACTTTGTTGTCGTCTGTCTGTCTGTCAAGACCCTTTTTCTCAGGTGGATCCAGCTGCCGGCGGGGTAGCAATTCTAATATTTTAAATGCGAAAGTTTGTGTGTGTGTGAATGTTTGTTACCATGTATCACCAAAACATATAAACCGATTTTGATGAAATTTGGAATGGAGATAGCTTTTAATGGGAAGATGAGGGTGAAACCGCGGGGTGCAACTAGTAGAATATATGTTTCTTTCCACAATAACACTAATAGTACAAAATAATATAATAAGAAAAAACCTAGTTTGCATATTCTATAGGCTTCATACCTTCAATTGGTATGGAAAATAAAAAAATTGTCATATTCTGGATTTTGCAACATATTTATTGACATATTTAATTCGATATAAAATATTTTTCATCCATTAACCAGCTCGGTGAAGGTCGCACTTTAAGGGATCCTGTACTACAACATTTGAGAGGAATGGTAGAACTCGAGTTTGGTAAACGAACAAAAGTATATAGGTGTAATAGCTGTGCATTATCAATTTACCAGCTACATGGTAATTTTTTTCTTTAATGGCTTCTAGAGTGGTGCACAACTGGAATAGACAACCAGAAGACATTGTGTCAGCACCTTCAGTGAATTCCTTAAAAACAGACTGGACAAGTGGTTGCGAACGAACAATGCTTGCTTGCTACAGAATTGACTTTTCTCTGCACTTTTGGACATTCCTATAATTCAACACAGCATGATATAGGCACATCAGCGTCAGGCTGCTCGCCTATAAACAACTAAAATAAATAAATAACGAGTTGGCTCTAAACGTACCGAATCAAAAGGGCATTGTTTCCTATGCAGGTTTTTGAGACAGTGCCTACAGAGTGTATGCCCACAGCCGAGGCTGACGGGGCTCCGGGGCGGCGGCCCGAACTCGCGGCAGCACACAGGACAGTTCAAGTAGTCCGTCCATTGAGGCGCCTGGATTGGCATCCTGTTAACAAACAAAGTTACAATATTAGAGACTAGTTGCGTCCCGCGGTTTCAACCTCGTCTTCCCATTTCCCGCAGGAACATTTTTCCGTGATAAAAAGTTCATCCAGGGTAAGCTATCACCATTCCAAATTTAACTCAAAGCCGTTCAGTAGTTTTTGCGTGAAAGAGTAAAAAACATCCATCCATCTATCCATCCATCCATACTTAAAAACTTGCACGTTTATAATATTAGTAGGAATTGCGCATATGTGTGTACCATGTCAATCAACAGGCCCTTTCTGACATCTGAAGTGTCGTTTAAACAAGACATAAATAACAAAACCACCATTGAATGAGAATAAGCGATGTGATTATGACTAAAAATATTGCAATTTTATAGAATCCGTACATAGTAAATTTATAATTCCCGGAATTATAAGGCATATCTATGTTAATGTAATGTCATGATATCTTCGGGAATCGATTCTGATTTATCATTGTCATTTAGTTTGGATTTTTTTCATTTATATTATTTACGATGTAACAATAAACAATTTTACAATATACCTACAGTATCAGTTCGGATAAGTTACAGGAAAATCTGCTACAATGACCAAACATGAGCATGTGTACTTGGCTAAACAACTTTAGTAAGAGATAAATCAACACCAAAATTTCCCTTCACCTAGCCCAGATGTGAAATACAGAAATACTGTTTACGTACTGGGAAGAAGGTAAGACACTTATCATTGCACATGAAGGAAAGCTAAAACTTCCTTGATATTGCTTTCATAGCTGTGGCACGAGATTCTAGATGAATCTAGAAACTCGTACAACTCTAGAACCTAGTCTTAGTGCGTTGACACTACATTTTTCTAAATAAAGTAGAAAATGTATAGTTAAATATTTTCAGAAAACACAGTAGTAATTCGTGCATTGTGACATCAGAAAATTGCCACCTCGGCAATGATTCGACAGACACATTACGCCGTTGTGCAATATTTTTTGGTACGTAGTTTGAAAAGAATGTGGTAAAAGTATCGTAAATATGTTTTTTTTTACATTTACCTTGGAATTTTCACGCACAATCATCACAAAAATACACACATTTGGTTTGTAACCACTTCAAAACATTATCCGTCAGCAAGTCAGCACTGTCAGCAGCCAGAAAACTGAAAAACATTCATTGGAAAACATAGATTACATTTTTTGTTTATGGTATCTAATTATATTATATACTCTATGGATTAAGGTGTGAAATTTGAAAGGAATCCATAGAATCGATTGTTGGTAGGGTAGGACTTGCATTATGTATTCGAACAGTGAAATGGATTCGAATATTCGAATACTAAACTCAGATTATTCAACCATAATACACAACATTCAATTTAAAACTCTGATGTACACAAAATACGTTTTACATGTTGCGCACGATATAAGGTTATGTCGTTGAGTCGGATTGACAATTGAGCTTGCATTCGACTATTTTGTATTTTCTATTATGTACAACTTTGTAAAATCAATCAAAATAAGTCGATTTGTGTGCAATGGTCCCCCGATATTTATTATTATTACATAAAGTTCAATCGCCAATGTAAAACACAGTAAAAAAAAAGTCGGTGTAAAAAAATAGCCTATGTATTACTTTACGTTGTCAGTTGCCTGCATACCAAGTTTCATCATAATCAGTTTATGGCGTAAAGCGGTTTAAAAAAACATTTATTTTGTATTTCATGCCTGCCAACTCGAGTTGATGTAACTCGAGTTAAGTGGATTTTAACTCGAGTTGAATTTATCCCGAGTTGGCCCATCACTAGACCATAATATGTCATAAACCTATATTTTGGCGGCAATCGAATTGTCAACGTGAAAATTTTGTTTTTATTTCCAAAACTTGTGTTTCTTCGAGTGATAATGTGTAATATTGGTGGATTATTAACCATTATGTGTTCGTTAATGTGTACGAGTGTGGGAAATTGAAATAAAGTTGTGAAAATGACTTTTCAAGTTGTTCCAAAAAAGTCCGTGTAAAGTTTAAGTAAAGCACCACTACTTTACTTAAACACTATCCTCATCCCATCATCTCATCATCATCATCACCATCATCTCATCATCATCATCACCATCATCATTTAAACTTGATTCAACTCTCTGAGTTTTTTTTTTTTTTGTTTTGTTATGGCGTCACACGATTAGTGTATTTGCCAGTGTCAAGTATAAAAGATTTCAAACTCAAAGAGTTGAATCAAGTTTAAATGATGATGGTGATGATGATGATGGGATGAGGATAGTGTTTAAGTAAAGTAGTGGTGCTTTACTTAAACTTTACACGGACTTTTTTGGAGCAACTTGAAAAGTCACTTTCACAACTTTATTTCATTTTCCCATACTCGTACACATTAACGAACACATAATGGTTAATAATCCACCAATATTACACATTATAACTCGAAGAAACACAAGTTTTGGAAATAAAAACAAAATTTTCACGTTGACAACTCAATTGCCGCCAAAAAAGTCAACTCTCTGAGTTTGAAATCTTTTATACTTGACACTAGCAAATACACTAATCGAGTGACGCCATAATAAAACAAAAAAAAAAAGTATATTCGCCAGTGTCACTGTCAACTGTCAAGTATCAAATGTATCAATCAAACTTAGACTGACTGACTTTTTGGCGGCAATTGAACAGTCAAAATGATAGTTTTGTTTTTATTTCTAATTTAATCTAATCTAAAACTTGTGTTGTGATTCTTTGAGTGATAATACTCATATTGGTGGATTATTAACAATTGTGTTCGTTAATTTGTACGAGTGTGGGAAATTGAAATAAAGTTGTGAAAGTGACTTTTATATATACTTAAAAAAAGTCCGTGTAAAAAGTAAAGTTCCACTTCATATGATAGGTACACTATTCTCTTGGACCCGGCTTGTTGCTGGATTCCACCATTTCATCATCATCATCATTAATACTTGATTGAAATATTTCATACTTGACACTGGCAAATACACTAATCGCGTGACCCAATACAACTAAAAAAAAACATGAAAATTTTGTAATTACAAAAATAGAATAATAAAAATAAAGCTAAGAGGAGACGTCATCTAGTTTTTTTACTACTTACAGGGTAGCGTTTGACCACAAGTCACCTGATGTTAAGTGACAATGTGGTCGGAGACCCTTCGAAAACACCGTACCCCTGGCATTACCTCTGGTGGTACAGTCCGTATTTAAAAGTTAAATGATACCACCGTACGAAGTGACTAGTGTTCTGAAGGAATTTCACAGTTGCATTTAATTATGTAAAAAGTATTTTGTTGCGTAATGACTCAGAACTATGTCAGAGGATAACTGTATAAAAACAAAAAACCAAACCAAAGTTTTCTTTACTTACTATAATAATATAATGTATGTTATTATAGATGTTTGACATCACTATTAGTCAGTGGTATTGTTTAATTTTAAAATACCGTACCACCGGCGGTAATTTTAGGAGTATTGTGGGTCTGAACCTGTTGAAGATGGGGCCACTCTCCACCTGGACTTTTACATTCGGATTGAAATAAAACATATAAAGTTGATATTAAATGTATATTTATCAAATTTAATGCGTTGTCACCGGCAAGGTCATACATATTATGTTATGATAGCATTTAGTATCCGTTACTGCTCAAAGATGATAAATTAGATTTTTTACTTAATATTATAATGCTGTGAGATTGTTACCCTCTCAATAATATGAATTTATACTATCAACATCGATTTTGATATCACAAAAAAATGCAAAATTAAATTATGTTGTTCGAGCTAATAGAGTTAGTATTCAGTAAAAAGTCTATAAACAGATATATAATGGGAATGTTCAACGTTGGCCACAACGATTATTTCTTATTCAATGAACACAATATCTCTGCAAATGCTATTTTAAGAGCATGACATGGAAAATAATTTATAATTATTGAAATTAAGAAAATCAATAGGCTCAAGTCGTGGTGGCACCTTCATTGACATTCATATTGCGCAAGCTCATTTTCTTTTTATAGAAATGCAAATTATGACATTGTGTTCACATATAAATCATAATACAATATAGGTACATATCTAAGTACAAATACTCTATAAGACTAAAGAAGTAAATTAAACAGAAATGAACAGTATGTCTTAGAAAATACGCATAGAAATAGCTGTGGTCTAAAATTCGGATTATACAAAATAGTTTATCTATAATTCGTATACTAATGCGTTTAAAGAGGTGGGTTGTGTCATCATTCAGATTCTCATCAGCACAAGTCGAGGCCTGCTTCAGCCATATTAATGTCGGCCTCAACAATGCGAGTACGACAACTGAGCAATAGCTTTTATTTTCGAAATTAACATTATGTTACGGTCCACAAACAAACCAGGCCCGGTGGCTAAGATTAGAACTAACAACCTAGGTAAGTACTAAAATATTGAAAAGTCTAAGCGCAAAACTATAAGCCAGATATGGTTTGTGGCCCTCGAGGCGTTTTACAGAGCTACGCGGTCATCCGCGCTCATCCACTCGTGGACAGTTCTCGTTGCACTGCAAGCCACCTTAGTCTACTGCTGTCTTTGTCTGACACTAAACATATGACAAAGACGGCAATAAATTTATTAATCTGTTGTTAGAGTTAACAAACGTTGCCAATAGCTGCCGTATTGCTATAATTCAACACAGCATGATATAGGCACATCAGCCTGAGGCTGCTCGCCTATTACCAAATAAATAAATAAATAAATATGGCAGTCAGATGTAGGTCTAGACTTTATGAAATTGTAAGCGACATTTATTCAGTCGAATAATATAACTCACATACGGTACATAGTCTAATGACAGTTCTGTTTGTTATAGGACAACATCCAAGTATAAAAAAAAGGAAAAATGCTATCATAGTGATGTCTTGCGAACAGGCTAGTTGACTTATCTAATGAATTTCATTATTGCTTGTTGAATCTTCTTAACAGTTGAAACCTTTCACTTAATGTAAAAGTTGTGTTTAGTAGACCACAAGATGGCAGCAGTAAGTGCATAAGAATGACATGTACATTTCTCTGTTGTCAACTAGCCTATGGTTAATTTGCAATTATAATATATTTCAACATGTGTATAAATAGTAAAGATAAGTTTAAAGAAAGGTTAAGTGTAAATGTGATTTATCCTAATAACTTGACGTAAGATTACAGGTACGGTACATCCAACAAAACAGTGTGTTAAATTAGAACACAGTTACATACTAAGTTTATGAGAACAATAAAAAATAAAAATATCATGGTTAAGGCCTCCAGCGATGCAGCTGAACTTGAATTTCGTAAGCCGCAAACCCACTGCTGTTCACGGCCACGCTACTCATGGATGCATAGCATGATGACGTCACCAACACTGTGGCCTGCTCGGTTGCATCGCCCGCTACTCATGGGACACGAAAATGCAGCTTGCGTGCACGTCTTACGCAGTAGATTCGCGGCTTTACGCAGACAGAGAAGCGAGGGCACGGTGAGACGTCATTACACCTTCGTTTATAGCAACAAGAAGCATTCAGATTCACTTTTTTTTAGATCTTACTTATAAGCGTTTGACCACAAGTTACGTAATATGGTGCCACATAAAGGTTGGATTGAAAACTGGCTCACAACTCAGGCTAACGGAACACACCGAAAGGTGCTTGACGACAGGTTCTTTACTTGAGAGTGGTGAGCACTAAATATGTAAAGTCCGCAACACCATGCCGTTCCTTCTGTGTCTGTGAATAAATACAATCGCGAGTTTCGGACTAAATGCATCAGTTTTTCTCACTCTGGATATTTTCCTAGTTGGTCTCGGAGTTAGAATTTTTGTTCTGCCACAGAGCCGAGAGAGCTTTGAGAGTGACGGAAAACATATTATGCATGCAGGCTGATCCCTGTGGGAGACTCTTAAAGCACAATTGCTACGAATCTTAGTAATTTTCCAGTTTACCACTCATGAAAGCTTTACGAAAGTGATTTCTGAAAGAAAACTTTCGTGTAGTGCTACATACAATGAATTATAATTACTTGCGAATGATCAAAGATAAAGATCATATCAATAACACCACTTAATCACAAAAAAAAAAACAGGTAAGATATAAAAATCATAATAATTATCATGATCCATTGATCTATCGGTCACTTTAGAAGGTGAGTAGGTAACATTATTCTAAACACATCAAAAATACAATTATAAAACATGCGTAAAGTCAAGCACATGGAAATTAAATTTACGTCACCAGGACCTTATATAAGGTTGTTTGCTATTTAATGACATACAGCAGCTGCAAATGTACAGTTAAGTCGCGATGACACGATATATAGGTACACTCGGTCTACCATCCATTCAATAGTCAGTGCTAATTAAGCTACCAATTTCAAGAGTAGTGGCCAGCAGGCTTCGGGTGTAGTGGTTAAGACTAGTGAAGTTGATATCAATAATAACGCTTACGCAATCACATACATAGCTCTGGCCTCTCATTAGGTCTCCTTGTATCTAGGGTATCAGAAACTATGTGGATTCACAAAACCCAGAAACGGAGACAATACCCGCTTTTTTTTCTAACATTAACTAACCAACTATTTTGTAAAAAAAATAAGTGTAGTATAATATAGAGATGTTTTCATAGTTTACAGGTAACCTTAATAGGATTGAGAGGTTTTATTAAGTCTTTAATCGCAGTATTTTGTTAATCGTTTCCGAGATAGCTCGGCAAGTAAAGCGCAACCCGAGTTCGTTCGATCGCCTGTTGTCTTAAAACGAGTTACATCTGATTACGCTCGGGCCGAGTGTTCACGCATCGTGTCAACGCGGCATTATACAATACACATTATATCGACATCAGTAGGGCGTTTGACGTCTGGATGATTTGATGCCTGATCACTTATTAAAAGCCGGGAACATACATGCCATCATATTAGTGAAGTACTTTTTAGTGGCAAACAAGCAGACGGCCCGGCCTGGACATTCGCAACACCAGCTGCCAATGCGTTGCCAACCTTTAAGAGCTCTTTTCAAACCCATCTTGAAGGACTGCAATTTGTAGCACTGCGGAAAGACTTGCGGAGGGAGCTCATTCCACATTTTGCAAGTATACGGTATGCATGCCAATTAATGGCACTCTAAGCAGCATTTGCCAGTAAAATTGCATGCAATTTGTTTTGCACCATCCAGAACAGTTTAGCTCCTCGACGCCCGTGTCGTACATGACATGACATGCTGTAGTGTAAAACCTCGCTTGCCATTTAACTTGTACACAAGCATGTAGCTGGCATGTGCAAGTAGCTTTATGCCATTATGCAATGCAATTTACAGGCATGTGTATTCCCAGCTGAAAAAATAGAGTGCAGCGGCGAGACTCAGTGAAATGTTACGATGCCGAGCCAGTTGCCAGGACGGGAAAGCCACTCCCAGTGGTTTCTACCCAAAGAGCATACTGTCTAGGGCAGTCTAGCGGACCCGACACTGCACTCGTGCCATCACTATCATCAGGTTATTGTTTTGCCAGTAGACTTTATCTGCTGTTTGGAATGTTCTATGAAAATATGTACCTACTTGGACACAATATTCTCAAGAACCTCTCCAGTCTCAGAACTAGTGGCTCGGTGACTCTCGAACAGATAACATTATCAGATTGGACTACATTTTCTCAGTCTAATAAATGACAAAAAAATACTTAAGTACCTTTTTAAGATAGCACAGAGGTCTATTATATATCAATTAATATTATAGTTTTTGAAGTTTTCACTCTTTTGTATATAAATCTAGGTAATTTTCAACAATCATCTTACGACTCCAATGTAATACTGTTTTTACTATGTGGGTGTCGTTTCAATTACATTAATCTACATTTAAATCATAATATAAATAGTTAGGTACATAACCCTGAGATCCTTGCTAAGGCCCATCACAATGTATCCTAAAGCGGGCCGGGGGACCGGTTTCGTATCTATTTATTATTCTACGTTCCAGTGTAAAAACTTGTGCTTCATTTTATTACATGGACACAAGCTTTAAATTCGTGCATTTGAGACATTTTGCGAGTGAAAAAACTTTTTATATTTATTTCACGCGATAACAAAAAACCTATAGCGACGAGTTGGGCGTGTAAAAGGGGCCTATTATACCTAACATCGGGTGGATGGGGGGAATAAAGTGTGAATATGAAAATACAAAATGGCTATTGTCAAACACCCTACTTGATAGAACCGCGATGTTGACAACCAACGGCGGTGCGGATAGGTTCATGCTTAGGGCTCGAACACCGGCTTGGTGGCCAGAATCTTCTTGACTTCGTCCGAGGAGTCATCGGAGAGGATCAGCGTGTGCGAGTACCCCATCGTCACCTGCGTGATGCTCATGCCCTCCATCCGGGTGACCTCTCTGGGGCGCGCCGTGGACTTGGTTATCTCGCCAGTGCCCTGAATTTAAAACAAAAAAACTTAAATAAAAGCAGGTTTAGGGTCTATTTTTTTTTTCGCCTGTCGTAGGAGTGGTACGAGCCAGCGTCTTTGTTCCTGATAAAATTTGGGAGCCTTCAAGTGACGGGTGAATAGGTATCTTCTAGGTAACATAGAGATAAGAAGAGGAAAGATGTTTGGCCACTTGGTACATACGTCATGACGAATATAATTATAAAAACCATCTTAGAAGGAAAAGTAGAAGGGATGAGAGGGAGAGGTAGACCGAGAAGAACATACATAGATCAAGTGAAAGAAAGGATTGACGTCATGTCGTACGAAGTTGTCAAAAGGATGGGCGAGAACAGAAAGTAAAGTAATGGAAAGTACTCTCTTAAATAAAAAAAGAAGGTAAACATGTTCCATCATCGTCCACGTCGTTACTTACCATCAGACGAGACCGTGGTCAAAAGCTACTGACAATAAAATAAAAAAAAGTATCTGAACAGTTCAATAAAATCCTGCGCGGCAACGCGTTTGAAACCGTGAGAAATAAGATGACAATTCTCCTTACAGCTTGAAATTTCACTGGTAACTTTTTCCTTCGTCCGGAACAGTCATTTTTTTTACCCGCACAATCACATACATAGGCTAACTAGGTTTCCCTGTATCTAGGGTATCCGAAACTACGCGGATCGGGGATCCACAACACCCAGACACAGAACAAATACTTGCGCTTTTTTTTTTCAATGCATTTGTGCATTTGTCCTGAAGCGGGAATCGAACCCGCGACCTCACGCTTCACAGTCGGCTATCCGCCCATTGCGCCACATCGGTCGTCGTCATTATTGCACACTACTGCTTAGCGCGGTTAAATAACAGACAAAACTATGTTCGCGTGAACTCACCAGTTCTCCATAAGTGGGGGAGACGCCCCAAGCGATGAGAGTATCGTCGGCTGACATCACGATCGACGTGTTGCTGGTACCGACGCTGCGGACGTTCCAACCTAAAACATAACGAAACAGCTATATAATATACTAGCTGTGTCCCGCGTCTTGCCGTAATCCTGTAGTGACCTTTTTCCGGGATAAAAAGTAGCCTATGTTTTAATCCAGGGTGTAAGCTCTTCATGTTCCAAATTTCATCCAGAGCGGTAACATAGTTTTAGCGTGAAAGAGTAAAAACAACCATGCTTACAAACTCACATTGATAATATTAGTAGGATAATAATACAAACCATATTATAGTATGTACACAAAAGTTTTTATTTAACACTTTAATTCTATGGTGAGTGTTAATGACAAAAACTTATAAATGTCAAAGTCAGAGTTATAGTGCCTTTACATTGAAATACATTATTAAAGTTAACGATTGCAGAATGCATCTCTTGGCTAGTCCCCCAGGTCTGCTATTTAAAGCTGGCAAGTACAAAACATTTATACATTGCCCCTGAGTTGTAAGACTAGTGAGTGTAGATGAACGAGCACACGGCATGACGTCACACTGCACACACACATCATGAAGTCTCTGTCTTACTGTTTTATTTATCCACGTTTTTACTACTGTATAAAGAAATCGCTTTGGTGTGAGTACTGTGGACGCGCCAGTTTTAGATAACTAACCTGCAACATCTCCGATATTTAAACTAAAAATAGGCGACAGCATTTATTGTGATCTAAGAACAGGCAAGAAACGCCTGAATCTACGATACGGATCAGCTATCTTGCAACCAGTACATACCTGTGAGATCATGCACCGGCTTGGGGTACATGTTTGCTTCGCCTGTGCGCTTTGTCTGCCCGAACATGAACAGTGTGCCTGCAACATAAGTATTGTGAGCCGTGCAACTTCGCAACATTCAACTTTGATTCGCGAACTTATGATGAGTAGATGTTCGATGTTCGTTCGAAGTGAGGGTATTTGAACTGAACAAAACTAAATTAAAAAAAAAATCTTACTTGAATTGCTCTGCAAAGTTTCTTCCAGAAATGTATCAGACACACCCCTAAAACTGATGACTATTTTGACCTTAATTTTCTGAACTCTGATATTTCATAGAACGCTGACCTATTAATGTATAATTAATGTTGAGGCATGTCAGTGTGTCAAAATCTGTGTTTTTTAAAGATCTAATTGAAATGTAACCGCGCACGATTAACCGTGGTGCGGCCTTGCACTTAGGAAAATAATAGTAATTTTACTTTTGTATGGGAATTTTAAAAAAGATGTCAACCTTTGCACACATAAAAGTGTTTACATGTTTGGTCGGAATAAATACACCCCGGCCTTATATTACGTTACACCGTGTATATGTATGAAGTTATCGACTGGCGCAGCTGGTAGGATTATACTAATGTAGTGACCGAGATCGTTGATGGCCAGGCTGTAGGTGGAGCCACAGAAGACAGCGCGAATGCCTCGCGTCTGCGTCTCGAAGAACTTGATGAGCCGCGGCACGCTCTCGTCACGCGGCTCCGCATGCCCGAGCCGCCCGAACCCGCCGAAACCCCAGCTGAACGCGCGCTTTTTTGAATCTATCGCCACCTGGAAAGAAGGGAAAAGTAAGTTTCCATCGTTTTAATAATAACTAGGGAAACGCTTCGGCTGCGCACGTGAAGGTAAATATTTCTATTTCAAAAGGAAATAAGCAAGGCGCCATTGATTAATTACGTAAGAATGATTTTGTCGATGTTTGACCCTTCCCTCTGCCCACAGTGTGAAAATCTTATCGTAAGATTATATGAATCATAAAACTTTAAAATTTTATAACATTATTAAACGTAAGAATGGGAATTCTCCCTGAGGAGTAAGATGATAAATTAATGTTCTTATGCTCTGTAATTTAACTGGACATTGCCCGTCGTTCCGGAACACAGTTATCTGCAAACATCACTGCTTGGCGGTTGCATAACTGGCAAAAACGTGGTACTTCCCCAGGCGCGTTCAAGAACCCCTCCCACTACACCCACTTACAAACATACAACACACTTTACCTCTTCATCGTATTAGAGTATATAGAGAAGAATTGTAGTTACCGTGTGGTTAAGTCCGCACGAGAAATCCACGATGTCGACGTCCTTCACCGGCGTCACGTGACCTTCCTTCGACTTCTCGAAGAACAGCGCGATATGCTTCGGCGCCGTTTCGTAGTAGAACGAGAGTTTACTCGACGTCACGAAGTATTTGCCGTCGGTGTTGTGCCCTGGAACGTGACATGCGTTATATTGCCTGACGTAGCACACGCAATCGAAAATAATTATGTTTATGTAAATAGATACGATGAGCGATGGTGGCCGAACGGTTTAGGCGTACGACTTACGAGACGCCGACACCGAGTTCGAATCCTCTCGGCCCTGCACCTATGACTTAATAAGTTATGTGCGGATTTGCCATCGCTCAAACCGGTGAAGGAAAACATCGTGAGGAAACCGGCATGTCCAAGAACTGCAACATTCAAGGGCATACGACATCTACCAACCCGCACTGGGCCAGCGTGGTAGATTACGGCGCATACTCTCACTCTGTGGGAAGGCCAGAGTCCCAGCAGTGTGAACGTAAAAGGCTGATGATGATAGTTATTAAAGGGGGATATAGGATTATATTTGTCGTACCCAGTTGTCCATACTCAGGCAGCCCGAAGGAGTGCAGGGCTCCGTTGCAGTCCAGGATCATAGAGAAGTCACCGCCGCAGCCGACCTTCACGATTGGAGCACCGCTGACAACGGAAACTAAACATTGTAGCTAGTATTTTACGTAGAGATGGATAGATTAACTCATTATTGGTACACTACAACAACAGTAAAACTCAAAGCCAGACCGAAAATCAGTAATTGAAGCTGATGAGCCGGGACCTATTTCTGACAGCGTGCAATGTCGTACTAATGTGGGTTTTTTCTTATGGTCCTTGATCTCTATCTAATAGGCATACACAATGTATGTCAGAAATAAATATTTCATTTCATTTTTCAACAGTCTGCCAAAAATTATGTGAAGCGTTTAGGGGGACAAGAGGGGTTCAACCCGAATCTCACCTAATGTCACGTGGGGGAAAGGGGGGTCTCGGCAAAGATCGCGTAATTTTAGCCGCCCCAAAAGAAACTGTAAAAATGGGAGGAAACCGGGTAAATTAAACAAAAAACAATAAATCACCATAATCACCTCAGACTCGTAATTAATGGACTAAAAACGAAGGGAGAATGACGGTGTGCCATACTCACGTGTGCCGGACGCGCGTCGGCTTCAGCACCTGCGGCGCCGTGGAGGACAAACCGATACCGCACTGTCCGCTTTTGTTATCGCCGCAAGCATACACCGTGCCCGTGTCTGGGGACAATGGGAGCGAAGATGAGTTGCAGGAATTGGTGATGTCTAAAGGTGGAAACTGACATGAGCATTCACTCGATGTGAATATTCTCATGGAGGAATTGTTCGTCGTGAGCAAATGCTCACTACACCTGAATCTTCGCGACGAATATATGCTCGACTGTGCTCCATCCCCAGCAGTTGTAGTTCAAATGGCGGAGGCAGAGGTAGTGTGTGCTGCGTTCCTTTTAATCCTTTATTGCTATTTAAAGAAGAAGGAAACGTTATATAATATAATTATACTTATAATTAACAGTGTAGTTGACAGCGTCGGAAGCTGTTAGTTGTAACATAAGTGCTAGTTACCAGTAACGAAGAGCGTGTGGTGTCTGCCGACGGCCGCGTGTATGATGTTTTTCCCGTTCAGCACTGGCACGAGGGTGGGAATGTCTCGTGTCACCGTGTCGCCGAAGCCGAGTTGCCCAAACGGGTTGCGACCTGTTATAATGAAAATAACATCTGGGATGTTATGGAGCTCCGTAACCGTAACCGAAACTATAGAATATCCGAAATAAAAATATATCCGTATCCGTTTTACACGTTTCGGATAGTTTCGGGAGCAATGATCGATATTTGGTGTTCAAGATGCTTAAGAAAATTGGAGAATTGAGCTCGTTCATCATTTTTCGATGACCTTACCTGTGGTAATGGATCTGTGCGGGAGGGAAGCTGCGGCAGTGGATCGGATCGTTAAGACAATCATACCGAAAATTGGATCGGTATAGTTGTCCCTTGGTACTCCTAGCGCACGGAGGGAAAATACCGGTGTTACTACTGGTAGTAACACGGGTATTACTACTGGTAACGCGGGTATTACTACTGGTAACGAACGAAGGGATTTGTCGCGAGACCATCAGTCAGGCGCGCGCTGTGACCCCTCCCTCCTACACCGCTCCACCACCAGGAACCTACTCAATTCCGCTCTAAGTACTATTAATAGATACTTACCAAAAGTATAAGCTTCCCCATTTTCAGAGATGAGTACCGAATGACCGGCCGAGCAGCTGCTCGCCACGAAGCGATACTGAAATATCAGCCTTTATGTTAGCAATCAATGTTTAATTTTACACATTACATAGATATGTGCCGGTGTGTGTGTCTCTCCGGTGTACCCACTAATTGCATATGAGACAGAGTTGACGCAACGTGCGTGCGGTGCGAGTCACACTCCAAGAAAGAATCAGTCAAGCAGCAAAGGGAGCATTCTAATGCCATCCAACTAGAGTTATCTCGTTCTCTTTCTGCCAAGCTGACAATGGTTTTCTATCTCTATTTGTTGTAAAGATACGGTACACGGTAGCATTAATATCGGATATGAAGAGATTTTAAGTGATGACATAATGTGGTCGATAGTGGCGTCACACCAGATTGGGAACTAGCACTCAAGTGAGGCTGAAAAGGAGCGACGATGGCCCAGGGGTAGTGACGTCGGCTTACGATCCGTAGATAATTCTAATCCTACAATGAGCTTGACCTTTCGGTGAAGGAACACATCGTGATGAAACCATAGCTTGGTGGTAAGGCATTTTGTAGTGCTCGTCTGGCTATGTACCGCCCTCAAGAATCCGTCGCCAAGAACCGGTGGTGTGTTCCGGCAGTCCCACTTGAGAGCCAGTACCCAGTCTAGGTGTAGCGTGGCGTCACCTTCAACCTTATCATCACTTAACATCAGTACCCTTAGTACAGATTTTGATAGTTTACAAAACAAGAAAAAGTTTTCGTTTCCTGCCATACATTTTTTTATCTGCGCGCCTTACCGAGAGGAACTAAAATCGGTAATACGGATTATTCCAAATCGTTGTATGCGAATTCCAACAAAGTTTTCGAGTTACTTTTTGAATGTAGGCAGCGGACTGGACCTGGACTGCAAATCGAATCTTGCCACATTGACAAATAGTAGTAGGCGGTAGTAAACTTTAGACGTTTACGAAAACTTTAATGGTTTTCATAACTTGTACTAGGGGTACAGAGGACTTGATGTCAAACGCTACCTTGTACGTAGTAAAAAAGGAAAATAAATAAACAATAGGCACAGATAGTGCAAGTTGAATTGCTCACCCGTCTGTCAGTAAACTTGTGGAAGGTATAGAGATTTGGGTGCGAGCGGTTCTTTACGTTGTTGTCCCTTTTGGCCACCAGGTCCCAGGACACCATGCCAGCAATTAGGAGCACCCCTGGTGGCTTGTAGAAGGATTTCAGCAGCTTCTGTAATGGGACGCAAATTTAACTTTTTATTAACTTTTGGCTGTTAATTTTGATATACGAGTAAAAATACTGTGGGGATCGAGACCGGAATGAAAATGCGAACAGCATTAATTTAAAAACTGAATAATGTATTTTTTTTTAATCACACTAAATGTGACGATACCTCTGGGAGTTTGGTGGTAGGCTCATCAGCGATGGGAGACAGCTCTCTTTGCTTCTGCAATGTTTGCTGGGCATCAGAAAGGGAAGAGTCACTCTCTTCATTGTCTGAGACATGCTTGCGCTGCTTTTTATTAGGCCGCTTTGGCCCCTTTCCACTTGGAGCCTTACGCTTGCGACCACCATTGTTTGGCATGATTCTGTGAATAAAATTATTCTGATTAGTTAAAAAATACATAATGCTTGAGTGACGTATTTGGAAGTGACTTTTATCCAACCAACCCCTCATGATTCAGTAATTCTCACTAGTTCCATGGTGAATTTTTTTTTCTCTCTACTTAACTCGTGCCACTTTTTTTCTCAGTAGCGCACAACTAGAGTTTGGAATATAGCATGAACAATATAAAAATTATACATTCTGAGATAAACCGCATAAGGATTAGATTTGTGATAAGTGATAAGAATTATGTGTAGAGCTCTTAAGGGTCGGCAACACTCCTGGGCTGCGTTCAGAAATGTTGCAGGTAGGGTAAAACATTCAGAAATATTGGAAACTGGAACTTTAGCGCACTCTAGCGTCACCTAAACTCAGTCAGAAACTTGGGAAGATTTACAGCCAGTTTCAATAACTTATCTATTCGAGCTTCTTCTATGAATTGGACACAAGCACCATAGGCACCATACCTTCTCTCTCTCTGAGAGAAGGCCAGAGTCCCAGCAGTGGGAATGTGAAAGGCTGATGATGAGATGAGCATAGCAGTAATGTCAAATTTCTATCTGTAGTAGGGCAAGCCATGGATAGATAGGTTATAGAAATCGGCCGTTACTCAGAGTGTCCCAATCTCTAAGTTTACGTTTATAATATTACTAAGATTATGTTGAAGGTGATTCTAAAAACAATTATTATTGAAGTTGATTTAAACTAAAACTAATTCAAATTACAACAATTACATTTTATTTTACAGTTCTTTTTATATAGTTTGATGCATTGAAAAACTATTATTTCCTAAAATAAAACATCTGCTTTTATTACATTTTACAAAACAAGAACAAACTATTTGAGGCCAGTATCTCACAGATGGGAGGTAGGTGACAAAAATATGAGGTAAGTGGTCAAGGGTTAAATGTTCAATAGGTTTTGGGTTCTTTTTAATCAAAGTATTACTAAGTACCTCATTTGAAAACCATATCTGCTGTACTAGAGTATTGAATGTTTAGGTATATGGCGCGTGAGCACCACATATCTGAACGCCACAAATGTATTTCAATAATTTACTCAATTTTTACTTAGTAACAACTAAAGTAAATTAGGTGGTATCTATGTAACGAAGTAAGTGAAATCACTTCACATATTCTTACGCAGTGCTTATTATGTACAAATCTAGGTAGGTTCTTCACTTAGCAAACCGTAACGTACTTACATACTGTTCTAATGTTTGTGTGTAACTATTTA
Source organism: Opisthograptis luteolata (assembly GCA_931315375.2). Taxonomy (NCBI): domain Eukaryota; kingdom Metazoa; phylum Arthropoda; class Insecta; order Lepidoptera; family Geometridae; genus Opisthograptis; species Opisthograptis luteolata. The sequence goes on from OV928033.1 coordinate 12,467,897, forward strand.
ACAAAGTAGGTCATCAATTTGATGGCATTTACTGTTAGGTACTAGGTGATACTTTTAAATTTACTATTTTACTTACATTGTAGTATTTGAAAATGGCTTGCCGACAAAGACACGTGCATAATCGCCTAATAAAACGATTTAATATCAGCACTATGTAATGAAAAGACAATAAACTCAATAACAAAGTTAATAAACACACTTACCCGGACAAAAACAATAAACGAAAGGTAAAAATAATCTCAAAACAAGAGATGCAAAACGAATGATAAAATTGACTGACAGAAAAACTAGACGCGAACTTGAATAGGGATGCCGCGAAAAAAATTACATTTTGATTTTTTTGGCTGTGCATATTAAAATTCTATATAAATGTTGGCAATGTTGCCAGAGATCGTAAGTATCATCAAAAAGAATATCGTTTGGTAGAATTTTTTTATTCTTCGTCCTTCTCTTCTTACCTCTATCAAAAAGAGATAGAGATAGATACTTAGGCGGGGCGTCACATTGGTATAGCGCCTGTGTTGCTATTGTTATGTGTGTAAGTGACTATTATTTAGCTGGCAATTCTACTCTTATTAAAATAAAAACAAAAGTTAGTGGGTATGTATGTATGTTTGTTGCTCCTTCACGCAAAAACTACTGAACGGATTTGAGTTAAATTTGGAATGGAGATAGCTTATACTCTCGATTAACACATATACTACTTTTTATCCCGGAAAAAGGTTCCTGCGTGATAACGGGAAGACGCGGTTGAAAGCGCGAGGCGCAGCTAGTTCTACTAATATCATAATATATATCCGAAAGTTTGTGTGTGTGTGTAAATGTTTATTACCACGTATCACGGTAACTACTGAACCGATTTTGATGAAATTTGGAATGGAGATATACCCTGGATTAACACATAGGATCACACACTCAGTGATAGGTATATTTATTATTTTGTACATTCAGTCATTCACATGAACCATGAACGGACCGGGGTCCGGGCCATAGATGAGTTGAGACTTGATTAGCTATAATACTGGGACCTATATTGGTCCGCGTAGAAATTTTCCAACAGGCAATTATCTATAAATAGTTCATGAAGATGCGGTAGATGGCGTTGACGACTTTGCAAGAGCATAAGAAGAGACTACTAACGAGTATAACGAGTAACATTTCTTCACTTTCTACGAGTAAAATGTTTCTTTCATCATCATGTTATGAAATCACTTTTCCTAATTATATGGAAATCATAGGAAAAGTTCTACATAGGGTCGATTTTATAAACGTCCGTAAGTTAAATATAATTTGAATAATTTAAATATAATAATATAATTTGAATATTTATTTGCTCTTGTTATTCTACTCTTTTTGTTATTTTTTGTTTTTCATAAATAAACATTTTTATTATTATATATATATTATTATTATATAAATGTCATACCAAATTTCTGCAAAATTTACCAAAACCGGCCCTTAGTTAGCATTGTATTGTTTACGATGAAGCGTATTGTTGTAGTTGTAGAGAAGGCTGTAATCTACCATACTAGTACATCTGGCAGGACCTGATATGACGATGTTGTTGTTGGTGGTGTCACGATACATCTGGATTGGGAACTAACTGTGTCTACTGATAAATAAAATGAACCTTAATCACACCAGTCTGGCAAATTGGTGCGACTACAGATCGGTTGCTCAAAAGAGGCTCCCGGTACACACCAAAAGGTGCTTGGCGACGGGTCCTTAAGTTGAGGGTAGCTAACAAGGCGAGTCATAAAAAATCAAAAGAAACCACCGAGCTACGGTTACAACACGAAAAATTAGAAAAATTAATACAAACTCCTCAATTTAAAACATTTTATTACGTAAAATATATAAAAGCCACACGCCAGAGGACTACTCCGAGATTAAGCTGATGAAATTGAACTAATTTCAAACATTCTCTAAAAAAATATATTTTATCTAGGTAGGTATATAATTATATACAACTCAAAGGTGACTGACTGACATAGTGATCTATCAACGCACAGCCCAAACCACTGATCGGACTGAAATGTGACATGCAGGTAGATGTTATAACGTAGGCATCCGCTAAGAAAGGATTTTGATTAATTCTACCCCCAAGGGGATAAAAAAGGGGATGAAAGTTTGTATGAAACTTTGTCAATTTTAACCCGATCGGGCTGAGACTTTGCATGCATAAAGCTGTACCCCACGCGGGCGAAACCGCGCGGAACAGCTAGTTAATCTGTATGATACACAGCGAAATAGTACCAATGTGTACCCGAAACCAGGAAAAGAAGGCCTAATTATGTTGGTCTTTGTGACTATAATATCTACTAGGTACACGAGACACTTAAATTTAACTAAAACGGCTCCTAAGAACAAACAATCAATCCAGCAAAGCGATGCCGCCGCTAGGCGTGTCGATAAACAACAAGACAGCAGCACTGTTACATTTTAATACCTAATTATGCTATCACAACATTGTTGTAGGTACCCCTCCACTATTTTTCGATTATGTTAGCAAGATGGCTAAGTAATTATGTAGGTAGGTACGTCCACCTTAATTATTTTCTACTGCTCGCATAATGTCAACCACTAATATAATAAAATTGTAAACCCAGCTACAGGCACTTGATGTAGCTTAAAATACAAAATATTCAAATTATTTATTACTTAGTACATTTTTCCGTTAGTTTTCGTAGGTAGGTTAGGTACTTTATTGGTGAATTCGATAACTTCGTAGGTGCATGTGCAATTTCACTTTGACAGACGGTCAAAACAACAAACACCAGCTAAGCCTGTAGAGGCAGAGCCTTTGCCTCCAATTGACAATTTGAAACCTTTCAGGACATCTTCGGGTTCGGGCGGTGGTGGTTCCAGCGGCAAAGGCTCGTCAGGACAATCACATTTAACTTCTTTCTTACGTTTTTTACCTTTTTCATCGCATGTGCACTCGTCATTAATCCGTTGCTGCTCTTCTGCATACATCCTCTCATAATACTCGACAGCTTCTTCGAAGCTCATCTCCTCTTCAACAGGCGGTTTCTTTTTGAATTTAAAATTAAAACCAGAGGTAGTTTGGGTCATATCGGATCTGAGATGCGCAGCTGTTTTTTCGTCTATTTCTATAAATATTTCTTCAGGTGGTTCTTCTTCCTGAGGGCATTCGCATATAACTTTTTTTCTTCCACGCTTTGTAGTACAGGCGCATTTATTTTTTATTTTCTTTTCGTCACATATGGTGCACTGGCCGCTAAAATCTTTAGTTAGGATATGTGATATTGGCACGTTGTCGTGTCCTTGCGCGTTGCTTGATGCTGCCGAGTAGCCGGATGCAGACACGTGGCCGGGAGCATGCGGGTGGGTAGGTGCGTAGTCAGTTGGAAGGGTATAGCCGGGTGCAGGCACCTGACGGGTTGCTGGTAGATATGCACGTGCAGGCCTCGAACCGGGCGCGGGTATATTATATCCGTCTTCGTGTCTAAATCGGGACGCTGGCACGTGCTCAGGCTCGGACCCATAACTAGTAGCAGGTAATATGGGCGTTTGAAATGCCTCGCAAGGGCAGTCGAGCTTTTCTTTTTTTCTTCCTTTTCCAAAACACTTACACGTTAATTTTTCTTTACCTTTACATTTACAGGGTCTCTTTGTCAAGCAATCATCGATATCAGGCATGCAAGCACCGCATGACTGTTCGGGCCCATGGTTAACTCCAACTGCAAAAAATAACAAACGTCATTAAAACTAGTTATACCTACGAGTACATAGGTCTACACGTTGTTATCGGAATGCTAAAGGACATAATCCAGCCAATCCAGAAAATATTATTTTCTGGATTGGCGTCTCTGTTTTCACCCGAGTGTTTTCGTGGACGATAACATAAATCTTCTAATTCAAAATTATTTCTACAATTTTATATTTACCTTTACCTCCACAGCCAACAGTATTCATAACGTTGTTTTTATTTCCCAACGGCGTATTTTTAACTATTTGTATGTCTGCTGAATGACATTGTTTCTGATAAGAAGTAACTGGCACCACGTTGCATCGAGAAATCCGCGTCGCAAGCTTAGACGAAGTGTAAGCCGATGAATGGCCTGTTTTATTACCATTTGACACGCCCATATAAGCCTCTTGATTGAGACCTGAGACAAGAAATAATTAGCTGTTTTAAATTGAAACATCTTTTTTGACTTTTTTTTTTACAAGTCACCTGATGTTTAGTGACGATGTGTTCGAAGGTGGCGCCACGCTATATCTACCTAGATTGGGAAGTGACTCACAAGAGTGAATGTCGGAATACACTGATAGGTGCTTGGTGACAGATTCTTAACTTGAAGGTGGTAAATAGCCCTCGAGAACATTCCCTACCACCAAGCTACGAAGTGCAAAAGCAGTGACCGCAGGTTACCCGCGTCTAGCCGTTATCCCGCAGGAACCTTTTTCCGCGATGACAAGTAGCCTATGTGACTATGTGTTAATCCAGGGTATAAGCTATCTCCATTCCAAATTTCACCAAAATCGGTGTATTAGATACACACTCAAACTTTCGCCTCTATAATATTAGTAGGTAAGGATTTTAAAAGATTTTACACAAACTAAGCCTGACACAATGCGTTACGCCTAAATATGACGAATTTAGGAAGGAAGCATAATGATTTTAGATGACAATTGACGTGTTAGCCTACTATTGTGTATCTACTTGTAATGCTAGGCTCAAAGTACGAAAACGCCCATTACCCTAGTTGCTTCAACAAGGTTCAGAAACTCAGAACTCGTCATCGGCTTTTATCATTGCCACTACTTTGTCGAACATTAAAAAAGTCACACCAATTTCTATATGTGGTCATGCGGATTGCGGACTCATGCCGCCAAAATGCGTGATGATAAATCTCATAGATAGTATGAATTTCGCGTATCGGATGTTATTTATGGTTGTTTACAATGCGTTGTGAGCTGTTCTTTCGCTAAATAAGAATTTTTGTTCTTTGTGCCTAACATTTTAACATCACAAAACAATTTGCACAACTCGGAAAGTCGAGCCACGCACGTCATCTCCGCTCAACTTTAAATTGCTACCTTCTTTAGATTATGTTAATCTGCGATTTGCTGAATGACTGCCTACATTACTGAATGTAGTTTTACCTAGTGCTGCACCTTGTCTGGCAATCATGGGTGTTATTATTTCAGACGCGATATTAGCTCTGTCTGTGATGTGATTGTTGTAGTTATTATAAGACGAGCAGTATTCGAGAGATCCAGATCCTCCTGTTGGACAGCAACAAGGCCTATCTTGGGTCGTGTCCATGCTGAACATCTGATGGGTTGTAACATCCGCAAGTTCTGCTTGACAGTGTTTATTTTCACTCTTTCTTTCTAATATTGTATCTGAAAAATGTGCTCTTGACTGAAATTTCTTATGTTTTCGTGTCCGGTTATACAATTGTTTTTGACGTTTTAACTGACTCGCCTCATTTTGGTTTTTATCATACATTTTCGGCTCATTATCCTCTATTTGTCCTCTTTCATGAAGTGGTTCAATAAATTGTCGTTTCATCTGCCAATAATCATTTTGTTGTGTCCTTTTATAAATTGGTTCGTCGATCTGTCGTTTTATCTGGTGATTGTTTAAATCTTCTGCTCTTTCATTTATTGATTCGGCAAATTGTTCGCTTAGCTGATAATTGTTACATTCTCTTGCACTATCTAATTTTGTGTCATTGAACTCTTGTCTTGGTTGGTCTTTCATATGTTTCCGTTTATATTGCTTGACTTTGCCTTTGGAAGTTAACTTAAGCCCTTGAGGAAACCACGGCTTCTGTGATAAAACTATAACGAAATAACATTAAAATAGGGTTTGTTAGTTTTATTATTATTTGATAATATAATAGTCTTTAGTCAGCGTAATGTTTTCGAAGAGCCAAATAGGGATCAACCAGCGGTACTTATTGCGATTTAGTTTCAACCATATAATGTACCTACTGTTACATAAATTATGAAGCTTATACCGACAGACATAGATACAGACCATTCTTTACAAAATATTGTTCTGTAGTTTAAATGTTATAATAGCTATGTTTGTTACATTTCTTATTACAGATATGCCTATATTATTATGTGATGTGTCTATAATACTTACAGTCCTCACCTTTGAAACTGTCTCTGGCATAGTTTTCAGATAATCGGATACAAATCGTAGAACTGACTGATTCAGATAAGCTGCTGTCATATTCGTCCGAAGTAGTCACAATTACAAATATTGCAGATTTATTATTGAATTCATCATTTGCCATAACTTCGTCAATCATTTTGGAAATACTGTGATCACTGTTCACATCATTTATAACAATAAAGGGTTTGTGGTCATTGTTCTGATATTTCTTGGTACTTAATTTGTGTTCCTCATCGATGGCAACACTTGTTTGAGTTATTCTATATACCATAATGTCTTGGTGGTGAACACGTGATTCTGTCAAATCTATAAAATGTTCGTCCAATGCTTGATCTTTTTCTGCCATAAATTCGAAATTTTTGCTGCAAAAAATGTATTCAACTTATGTAAAGTTGAGATTGTTACTTTCTAATCTAATTTTGTTCTAGATATCAACATATTCACAAGGCGCATCTCCACCTGCGTGCACTAACCGTGTTGTATAAGCGTGTTATTAAGAATATTGTTGGCATGTTCACTGGTGATTTGGGAGCAATTCGCTAGTTTACTAATATTATGAAAGTCACTTCGCGTACACGTTCGTAAAATATAAACTGGTAAGAACTTGGAAATTTCTACCATTTGCTCCTAAAAGTTGTGAACGCGAAAACATCACAATAAGTCACTTTACGCGAAATGCTTGGGAACCATTGGCGAACTGCTCGTGAACTGCACTTCGCACCACGGGTCTATGATAAAAATCTAATGATTTAGAGCGATATTTCGGTATTTTAAGTCGCAAAGTTCCTTGTCTTTTTTTACTCAACTTATACTTATTATCGAAATAATGATCTGTTTCTCAATAATTACATTGATAAGTACTTCATTAATACAGAACTGAAACCTTACTAAACTCACAATCAGTACCTAACTAACACGAGAAGACAAAAGAAGAGAAAATGTTTAATACCTTGCTGAGCTATCAGAGCTTTTATCAATTTCATTTCTGAAGTATTCCAAGTCTTCTACATTTATATAGCTTGATTCAGATTTTGGGTAAATTATGTAGTGACTAGAAGTTGACACGATACTGCTTGGACAGACTGATATTACACTTATTGTTCCGATACTTTCACCGTGCTCTGATGAGAAACTGAGTGAAGATTCTGTTTTGACAACCACAAAGTTTGACTTGGAACTTGTATCACTAATAATAACAGATATGAGAGAACTTGAATGTGATAGGCTGCAACTTTCTGAGCACGTTACTAAGTATCTTGTAGCATTGTTCGCATTAATACTTAAGTTAGACTTTTTTTTTAAATGATTCTTCATGTAAGCGTAAATTTTATCATCGCTTTGATCATCACTTTGAGATTTGTTTAAGCTGAGGCTTAGTTCCGAGTTTGAATTCAAGGTATTACCCTTGTAAATTAAATTTATATTTTTTCTAAAATGCACATCTGGTGTTGAATTCTTGCCTTCTGAGGATTCCTTAGAAGAACAGCTGTCGGTTACGTAAGGGATATTGTGATCCTTGGTTTTATTTTTTTTATCAATACAGAATGATGCGACTCCTATAGCACTTCCTACAGTTACTTTTATCCCTTCATTGTCAGTAAATACTCCTCCTTTTACACCAGGCAAACATTCGTTCGGACAGGGACACAAAGAAGAAATGTCGGGAGATGTAACTCTGATTTTTACGTAACTGTGTTTAAATCTAATTTTTTTTTTATCACATCCACATCCTCGTTCACATGTGGTAGTTTTCACGATATCTTCATATTCCTCCGCGATTCCTGCCTTAGTTTTAGCCACACCCACCCCCATTTCTTTAGCAGCTACCTTTTTTGAGACTTCACCCACACCTACCTTTTTCGATCTAGTCCTTACTTTACTTGACGGTGTTATTTCTGGTTCTCCAAATTGGGTAGCAATTTTTTGAATCATAGCTTTTTCTGATTGTGTTTTTCCCTCTGGTAAAGGGAGGCCAGCTTTTGTTAGCCCTTTTAGTATTTTTTCTTTTTGCTTATGTGTTTTCCCTTGAAGCGGAGATAATAGGCCTTTAGCTTTTGCTTTACGTAATTTTTCCGATGAAATAGACTTTACTGAAAGCGCGCCTGCCTCTGCTTTAACTTTTGCTATTAAAGCTTTTTCTGATGGCGTTCGTCCGTCTGGAAGTGGAATACCCATACTAGCTTGAGCTTTCAATGTTTTTTCCTTTTCTACCACTGTTTTGCCCTCCAGTGGCATGATAACTCCAGAAGCTAGAGCTTTATCATATTTTACTTTTTCTGCAGCAGTTTTAGGCTCTGGAGGTAAGCCTATTTCAGTGCGTACCTTTTCAATAAGCTTTTTCTCTGATGATGTTTTACCTTCGGGAATTGGTAGCCCTTGTGCGGCTAAACCTTTAATATTTTTTTCTTTTTGAGCTGGTGTTTTCCCTTGAAGCGGAGATAATAGGCCTTTAGCTTTTGCTTTACGTAATTTTTCCGATGAAATAGACTTTACTGAAAGCGCGCCTGCCTCTGCTTTAACTTTTGCTATTAAAGCTTTTTCTGATGGCGTTCGTCCGTCCGGAAGTGGAATACCCATACTAGCTTGAGCTTTCAATGTTTTTTCCTTTTCTACCACTGTTTTGCCCTCCAGTGGCATGATAACTCCAGAAGCTAGAGCTTTATCATATTTTACTTTTTCTGCAGCAGTTTTAGGCTCTGGAGGTAAGCCTATTTCAGTGCGTACCTTATCAATAAGCTTTTTCTCTGATGATGTTTTACCTTCGGGAATTGGTAGCCCTTGTGCGGCTAAACCTTTAATAATTTTTTCTTTTTGAGCTGGTGTTTTTTTTTCAAGTGGTGTTAGTAAACCGGCTTCTTTTGCTTTTTTTAATTTTTCAGATGGTATTTTGTATGGCGTTTTGGGTGTTTTTGTACCAGAGGTAATTTTTTCCGACTCTGGTGTTAAAATTCCGCAAATACACTCATCACTTGGACCTTTGCTTTCTTTTATAGCTTTTGATGTTTTCGCATCCAATTTTTTCGCTTTCTCTGAGAGTGGTGAAGGTGGCCCTCGCTTTGTTGGTTTTGATCCAACTTCTGCTCGAATTTTACCAATACTTGCTGCTGATTTTGGTGCTGGCGGAAGTCCAAGATCAGTGCGTACTTTCTCGATAATTTTTTTTTCTGATGGTGACTTTCCTTCCGGGAGAGGTATACCTTTCATACCTAATCCTTTAAGGATCTTTTCTCTCTGTTCGGAAGATTTTCCATCTAATGGTGTTAAAAGACCTTCTTCTTTTGCCTGTCGCATCTTTTCAGATGGAACTTTTACGGACAGTGGCTTTTTTAAAATAATAGTTTTAACTTTTTCAACACTTGCTTTTTCAGAAGCTGTTCTACCTTCTGGAAGAGCAACTTGAGATTTTGCTAAGCCTTTTAGTATTTTTTCTTTTTGCACTGGAGTTGTAGATCTCTTTGGTGGCAATTCCATTTCTGTTTTCATTTTAGCAATAAATTTTTTTTCTGAAGCAGTTTTACCTTCGGGTAAGGGTAGTCCTTGTTGCGCTAAACCTTTTATTATTTTTTCCTTTTGTTCTTGATTTTTACCTTTTATAGGGGTGAGAAGACCAGCAGCTTTGGCTAGTCTAAGTTTCTCAGAAGTAACTTTGGATGGAGGTCTAAAGGAAGCTCTTTCAGATTCTGGTGTAAAAAGACCACAAATACATTCATCACTAGGACCTTTACCTTCTTTCATAACTTTTGCTGTTTTCTTATCAAGTTTTTTAGCTTGTTCTGGAGGAAGGGCTGATCGACCCGGACCCTTACTAACTGCAAGAGCTTTAGGTTTTCTCTTTTCCGGATATTCTGCTTTTGTTTTCTGAACAAGAGCTTTTTCCGAAGCCGTCCGTCCTTCTGGGATTGGTAAACCAGCATCTCGTTGAGGTTTGAGAGTTTTTCCTTCTAAAGGTGTCAACAAGCCGGCTGACTTGGCTTTTTCCAGTTTTTTTGATGTCACTGCAGCGGCAGATGTTGCTTTAGATGGAAGAGGTACTTTGCTAGTGGCCTTAACTTTGTCTATTAAAGCTTCTTCAGATTCAGTTCTACCTTTCTGAAGTGGTATACCTAAGTCATATAGTCCTCGCATAATTTTTTCTTTTTCAGCAGGTGATTTTCGTTCTAAGGGCACCACAAGTCCTGCTGCTTGTGCTTTTTGATACTTTTTTTTCTCAGATGGAGATTTAGGCGTTGGTGGGAGTCCAACTTCAAGCCGAACTTTATCGATAAGTTTTTTATCTGAAGCTGTTTTCCCTTCAGGTAAAGGTATTCCGTGTGCAGCAAGACCTTTTAGTATTTTTACTTTTTCTTCGGGTGATTTGCTTTCAATAGGAGTTAAGAGTCCAGCAGCTTTAGCTTTACGTATTTTTTCAGATGGTATTCCTGCTAAAGTAACTTTGGATGGAGCTTTAGCTGAAGCTTTCACTTTTGCTATTAAAGCTTTTTCAGAGGCAGTTGTGCCTTCCGGGAGCGGAATTCCTAACTCAGCTAGACCTTTTAACTTTTTTTCTTTTTCAACGAGAGATTTTCCTAATAAAGGTGTTATTAAACCTAAATCTTGCGCTTTTTGGTGCTTTTCCTTCTCAGCTACCGTTTTTGGTGCTGGCGGAAGCCCTAGCTCAGTGCGAACTTTATCTATGAGCTTTTTCTCCGATGATGTTTTACCTTCGGGAATTGGGAGACCTTGTGCGGCTAAACCTTTAATAATTTTTTCTTTTTGAGCTGGTGTTTTCTTTTCAAGTGGGGTTAGTAAACCAGCTTCTTTTGCTTTTTTTAACTTTTCAGATGGTATTTTATAAGGCATTTTGGGTGTTTTTGTACCAGAGGTCATTTTTTCAGACTCTGGTGTTAAAATTCCGCAAATACACTCATCACTTGGACCTTTGCTTTCTTTTATAGCTTTTGCTGTTTTTGCGTCCAGTTTTTTCGCTTTTTCTGAAAGTGGTGTAGGTGGCCCTCGCTTTGTTGTTTTTGTTCCAACTTCTGCTCCAATTTTACCAATGCTTGCTGCCGTTTTTGGTGCTGGCGGAAGTCCAAGCTCAGTGCGAACTTTATCGATAATTTTTTTTTCTGACGATGACTTTCCTTCCGGAAGAGGTATCCCTTTCATAGCTAATCCTTTAAGGATCTTTTCTCTCTGTACGGAAGATTTTCCATCTAATGGTGTTAAAATACCTTCTTCCTTTGCCTGCCGCATCTTTTCAGATGGAACTTTTGCTGATGGTGGCTTTTTCAAAATTACAGTTTTAACTTGTCCTGGAAGTGCTTTTTTAGATGCTGTTCTTCCTTCAGGAGGAGTCAATCCAATTTCAGCTTGTTTGTGTTGAATTATTTCCTTCTGCGAAGCAGTTTTGCTTGCTAAAGGTGTAACAGTTCCTGCTACTTCGCCTTTTTTAAATTTCTTTTTTTTTGATGGCTTTTGTGCTTCTGGTTGTCCCATCTTAGTTCTTACTTTTTTCATAAGTTCCTTTTCTGAGGATGATTTAGGTTCAGGAAATGGTACACCAGCAGCAGCTAATTCTTTTAATATTTTTTCCTTTTCAGCAGTAGATTTTCGTTCTAAGGGGACGACAAGTCCTGCTGCTTGTGCTTTTTGATACTTTTTTTTCTCAGATTGAGTTTTTGGCGTTGGTGGCAGTCCAACATCAAGTCGAACTTTATCGATAAGTTTTTTATCTGATGCTGTTTTCCCTTCAGGTAATGGTATTCCTTGTGCAGCAAGACCTTTGAGTATTTTTTCCTTTTCTTCGCGTGATTTATTTTCAATAGGAGTTAAGAGTCCAGCAGCTTTGGCTTTACGTATTTTTTCAGATGGTATTCCTGCCAAAGTAACTTTAGATGGAGCTTTAACTGAAGCTTTCACTTTTGCTATTAAAGATTTTTCAGACGTAGTTCTGCCTTCCGGGAGTGGAATTCCTAACTCAACAAGACTTTTTAACTTTTTTTCCTTTTCAGTATGAGATTTTCCTAATAAGGGAGTTAATAAACCCAAATCTTGCGCTCTTTGGTATTTTTCCCTCTCAGCTACCGTTTTTGGTGCTGGCGGAAGTCCAAGCTCAGTGCGAACTTTATCGATAATTTTTTTTTCTGATGTTGACTTTCCTTCCGGGAGAGGTATGCCTTTCATAGCTAATCCCTTAAGGATCTTTTCTCTCTGTTCAGAGGATTTTCCATCTAATGGTGTTAAAATACCTTCTTTCTTTGCCTGACGTATCTTTTCAGATGAAACTTTTGCTGATGGTGGCTTTTTCAAAATCACAGTTTTAGCTTTTTCTTTAAGTACTTTTTTAGATGCTGTTCTTCCTTCAGGAGGAGTCAATCCCATTTTAGCTTTTTTGTGTCGTGTTATTTCCTTTTGTGAAGCAGTTTTACTTGCAAGAGGTCTAAGGATTTCAGCAGCTTCGTTTTTTTTTAATTTCTCTTTTTTTGATGACGTTTTTGCCTCTGATACCATTTTAGTTCTTACCGTTTTCATAAGTTCTTTTTCAGAGGCTGATTTAGGTTCAGGAAATGAGACACCAGTAGCTACTAATTCTTTTAATATTTTTTCTTTTTCGGCTGGTGTTTTTCCTATTAGTTCTTTCGCTGCCTGTTCCATTTCTTCTTTTCTCACTTTCTTTAAGCTCTTTGTTTCAACACCAATGTCTGATTTTCGCAATTCGCCTAGTTTGCGTTCTTCCCTAGGTAAATGACCACACAAAATACAATTACAATGATCACAATTTTTCTTTTTATAACAGTCGTAGAGGCTCTTCATTACCTCAAACATAGCGTCGGAATTACAAGAGCAGCAGCAGCTTTCCTCTGCAGTGCTCAATTGACATCTGTAAACTCGCCATCTGGCTTGAACGAGAGGGTTATTAAATGGGTTAAGGCATTCTGGAACTCGATATTCAGATACAACATTCACAATATATTTAGAGTTATATGGATGTTTAACTGTATTCACTATCATATCGGAACTTCTTACTTTTAATTTTTTTATTTTTGGTTTGAGTTCAGGCATACTGTAGTGCTGCGATAGGTGACTTCCATCTTTTTTTAATGTAAAATGCAAAGATGGTGCTCCCATTAGCGTTTCCTCTAAAAAATTGGTTTTCTTTCGTTTTTTATGTCGGTGTAACTTTTTCTTGTAAATAATTATGCTGACGTTTTCAATACCATTGTCTTGGTTTAAATACGACATCTCAGTAGATAGATGCATCGTCGTGGTAGTTTCTTTAATTTTTCCGTTTTATTATTATTATAACACCTGAATTTGACACGAGTTCACTGGACTGATATATAATTATATATTTTTGTAAATATATTTATATATATATATAGGGGTTTGAATATCCCCTAATTATTCTGTCGTCGTTGAATATTCTTTACGAAAATTTAATAGCATCACTGAATGTTTTCCTGGTAGCGGTTACAGAAATTTATCCTGAAATTAATTATAATCCAACTTATCATATAGCCTGACAGCCTGTAATGTTAGGAAGAAGTGTTGTGACTGTGATAGGTAGGTAATTATTTAGGTATAGGTACCAACTGTAAAATTTCATGTAAAAAGTGAATATAACTGAATTATGTCACTCGGATAGTCACCATCCACACCGAGCAGAGTTAGCAAAATGATTCGACTGCTCTCCTAAATACCCCTATGTAAATAATATTCTAGTAGGACTTAGGTGAAAGCTCTATTATAGATCAAAATAAAAACACTTAACTAAACCTTAAAATGTAAAATAAAACTACCTATCAAACTAAACAAACTACTTAATCTAATAAACCACTACCAGTTGGCAACGTTCCCATGTAAATAGAATAATATATTAGTTATTTAATCTCAACTAATATTAAAATAAAACAAAACAATTTGATCTAATACCTATACAGGTAGGTACAACTTGTACAGACATCGACCTGTTACAATTTTAGTACCGAGTACCTACCTATAATAAAGAAGAAGATATGGGTTGTCTTTTACTTATACTTGCATACTAAATTATTAATAATACAACTTACCTTGCATGATCACAACAGTACAGAAATATTTTTATTTACATATTTTTCTATATTCCTTTTCTTACAATGTCGATTTCCTTGATTTTTTGACTTTCTGTTAATGTCAAATAACATTATTTTTTAGAGGTTGTTTAAGTTTATGCCCAGTTTATACAGACGATTGCGTTTGAACCTCATTTAAGCTACGGCCACATTGTCAGGCAACGGGACAAGTCGAGGTATGTGCGGCTAATTTTTATAAATTTCAGAAAAAAAGAACCAAGAGAAAGAAAAAAAAATTGATCGCGCATGCGTTAAGGGCATGCCTCACGTGCGCTGTTGAATGCGCTATGACGCATGCCCTTGATGAACAAAAAAGGCATAGTGTGATAGTGTGGACAATGGACATAGCTGATAGCTATTTATATATTCTTTCTCAAGGTTCTTTTTTTCTGGAATTACATACGAGCAGGTAAGTCGCACCTATTCCACCAAGTAAAATGGTCTCGTCGCACATGTTTCTAAAAGCTGACAGAACCTACGACTGTGCTAAATGACTATCAATATTGGCGGTGCGTTCGTTAACGCATTCAATTATTGAAAGCGCCAAACGAAAGTTGAATAGAAAGATGAAGACAAAAATTTAACAACAGCAACGGCACAGTGTGCGGACATAACTATTGATGTAGTGCGCTGTGCGTGCGACATTTTACCGACAACAGCGCAAACGGCATTCGTGTTCGCTATGATGATGCGTGATAAGACAAACTGCTTGGCCAGTCTTGCTGCGTCAGCGCAAATCTTCGCGTTATCGCGATAAGGTAGCCCAGGCATTATTGTCTTTTTAGCCGCCATCGCAACATACCCGCCCCGTATTGTTATATTTGTAGCCATAGAATTATAAGACATATTATTATTATTAGCCATAGATTATTATTGTCTTATAATTCTATGTTTGTAGCCTTATAGCTCAAGTTAAGTTGCAATACAAGTGCGTGCCTTTACCATAGATATACTTCTATGGCCTTTTTTAATCGGAATTTAGAATTTTGAGCTAAAAAAGGAAATGAAAATTACCTTTGCAAAACATAACTAGAAAAATATGCACAAAAGAAAAGGCGACACGAAATATAAATGAATTATTATATACAGGATATACTATATTAAAATTACAGTTTAATGTTATTTACAGTAACAGGAGACGAAATAATATCAATGGATGAAGGGTTGATACTACATAAAATATTATCTATATGCACAGGAAATAGAAATTTCACTATGAATTAATGAGAATAATGAGCTATGATCGAAGTTGGGGCAGGAAAAAAATATAAGGTTTAAATCGGCTTCATCTAAACCACATTCACAGATAGATGAATTGACAGAGTTCTTTCTACACACGAAACGTAGCGTAGGCACGTAATTTGTAAACATTCTACCATTTGACCACAGCTAAATATTGCAAATTCATTATTCATCTTCATCTCTATGATTTATTCTCAGTTTTATTCTGTTCATGATCTGTCAAAATGACACACTTTCATCATTCGGAATTACACACACCGCACACGGTATCCAACACGCAATGATTTTATCCCTCTGTAGCACTACATATTCCCATATTTAATCAAAGGGCAGAGAATACACACTGAATACGCACGCCGTATATTCACAAAGAAAAAAGTGCAGTGTAAATAGAGAAATGAATATACATAATGTACAATAGATAGAAAGAAAACATGCCGTGCAACTGTTCAGGTATGTACATAGAATTAATTATAAGACATATAATTCTATGGGTATGTACATATTATGATAGAATTTATTTGGTCAGTAAAATATATCACTCTACCCGATTGAGGCTTAGATATTTATGTCATGGAATAAATGTCTGTGACAATTGGACACAAATTGACCTAGCCCCAAATTAAGCTCGAAACTTGTGTTATAGGTACTAGACAACGATTTACAATAATACATGGATAGTTAGATCGTATGTTCAGCAGTGGTCGAATACCAATGACGAATACTTCCTACTAATAATAATATTATAAACGTGAAAGTTTGTGAGTATGGATGGATGGATGGATGGATGTTTGTTACTCTTTCACGCAAAAACTACCGAACGGATCCGAATGAAATTTGGAATGGAGATAGCTTATACCCTGTTAACACATAGGCTACTTTTTATCTCGGAAAAAGATACCTGCGGGATAACGGGAAGACACGGGTGAAACCGCGGGGCGCAACTAGTAAATATATAATACCTAGTCGGTCTTTTGCTGTGTCCCAGCAGAGGGGACGTAATATATAGGTAATCAGTGCATGGGGACCACGAAATTACTGCCGCCAAATCGCCTCTTGTAGCTTTCAACAAGGTGGTAGGTAACATTTGTGTAAAGAACATGATTCTTTACTTAATAAGCCCAATGCTGAAGAAAGTGGCGCTGCGCGCCATATTTTAATCATCAACACCTCCCCCTTTGAACACCACTATGAACAGCTATGAGCCATTTGCATACATCGGCTCCCTGCGACTCTTACAATGTTGTCGGTCCACCTAGTGGGGGGCCTACCTATATACAGATCGTCTTCCGGTTCGTGGTCCATATTTTAATATAACGCGGAAAAGCGCGTTATATAGCTAGAGGATATTGACTACAAAACCTTTACCCCCCCCCCCTTCCCCCTCCCTGTGACCAAGTATAGGTACGTTCCTTAACATTAGAGAATGCCTCCAGGATACCGCATGAAAACATGCAGCTGTAAAGTTTTCGGGTACCCCTTAAAACGGAACGCGACTCAGAATATGGTGCTGGTCACACAGGATGACACGTGCTGCAGGCGTAGCAAGGCTGAAAGACTCAACTTTATCCTGAGGACGCTCGAGGGCATCTATGATAAATGCGCTGGTTACAATTTAAGGTATTCAAACGATTTAATTTGAATCTGGTTTGCCATCGCTCAAAACGGTGAAGGAAACCGGTATATCCAGGAACCACAACACTCAATTAGCAATCGACATTTACCAACCCGCTCTGGGCCAGCGTGGTAGATCACGGTCCGTACTCTCTCTGAAGAGAAGGCATGTGTCCCAACAGTGGGAACGTAATAAGCTGATGATGATGATGGGTTCTATTTCCGCTATTCCGCGGAATAATATTTGTGCAAGTAAAGGTTCCGCGTCTGGTTGTTGTGGATCCCTGATCAATGTAGGTAGTTAATGTTGCCATAGTTAAGTTTCATAGCTAATTAAGCTCTAATCTAGCTATTTTAGTGATTGTGTGGGTGTTATTATTGTTACTTATATACTTACCAAATTTCTTATCAGCGATGGTTTTGGTGTTCAATGTGTAAGGAAAGATAGGAATTTGCTTTGTTTAGCATGTTTCGTTCTTACCGTACAAGAATACGTTTTATAGTCGTATAAGATTAATCGTATAGATTGCTCTGAGTAAGGGAGCTATTATTTATATAGTGACAACCTGACTTTCAATGAAATTTAAGCCCTTTCATCTGAGAGAATCGATAATTATGTGTATGTTGCCTATCAAATGGCTGGACCGATTATGATGACATTTTCAGGCAACCTTCAGATTAGCCCAGCGGGTTATCTTATGAAGTGTATCATCTACCTGATATTATAATAATGATATTATAATTAATGGTTAAACGAACTTACCTTAAGTGATGTTCGACCATAATTATACTAGACGTTGCATTCGAAGATATTTATTCACTTTGTAGTATTCCTATTTATTGCACAAGACGTCGCACATAATTTTTAGAGCTGTAAAAATAAAAATCAAATCACAAAAATATAAAGTTCACTGTTTCTGAACGATACCTTCCATGTCATAGGCAGTGCTGTCATCTCCGTCATACGTCATTCTTTCAGAGACACTTATCTCGTTTGTTAGTTGTATGGGCTTTAGTAGCTGGGTTCGGGTGGGACTATAAATATCTTCGAATGCAACGTCTAGTATAATTATGGTCGAACATCACTTAAGGTAAGTTCGTTTAACCATTAATTACACTTCGACGTTGCATTCTCGATATTTATTCACTTTGTAGATGTTTAGCGCTTTCACACAAACGAGATAGGCAGGCAGGATTCTAGATAGAAAAATAAAAAGATACATTAACACATGTAAACGAAAAAAGTGGAGTGATTATCCACATTATTATGAACCTTACGTTCAACCTAAAACCAATAAGTCAATTGATAATGTAAGCCCAATTACCGTTATTAGCATTCTTGCTTGAAGATATTATGAATTACCTTTGTGAATGGACAGAACTCCTTATAACTAGCCGAGGTAGAAGTGTAACGGCTACTATGTGCCGCAAATACCAGTATTTGCACCAAACTATAAATGTAAGTATGTCTAATGTATATGTGACTTGTGGTAGGAGCAATGGATTATCTCTTAGATGTATGAATTAATTTCTTTGATGGAGGTAGCTCTTAGGTGCCATGGCATCTATCTAAAATGATAATACTCTCTCTGGATATATGTTTTCTCTGTGAGGTAAAAAAGTATAACTAGATTAGGCACCAAAGTATTTGTAGGCGAAATCAGTAATTAGTCTATTTCTAGTAAGTGCTTCTAGCCAAATATTGATTTCCATTCGTGCGACTTACTTTAATTTCGCACTCGTTGTATAGTTGACAACGCGAGGAAAGGCACAAACTTTTTGGATATGGAATCAAAAGCTTAACTCTCGTTTGGATAAAATTACTACAAGTGATTGCGTACTAGGATCTCATGTAGATACGTATTCTGAATAGCAAAGTTTAATTCCGTAAACTTCTTTTGTGAATCTTATAATTTGGTCATCTAAATAACACATTTACCTGATATTAAAACAGAAGCCGAACGGCGAGTCTGTACCTGAATGATATTCAGAGACGAGAATTTGAATCCTATTTGAGAAAATAGGAAAAAATATGGTAATACTTTGAATTATTATTATTATCCCATGTGGCTTTATTCTCGGGTCTTTGCCCGGACCTTTATTAGGCATTGGCGGAACCTTAGCCAAAGCTAAGAGGCCACGCTAAGGGTGAAGTGTACTATTACAACAATGCTAAAAAGTTATCTGAGTTCTTATTGAAATTATTGATATCCAATTATTATTATTTCTGAAATTATTATTATTATTATTTTTTAGTCTAAGTTTAAATTATAATTAATTTTGATACCCCTTGGAAATATAACTATGTTTGGTTGATAATACCTTCGAAACCAGGATATAATGCTACCAGAGAGGGTGAAATGGATCAATCTTCTTTGGAAAAATAAAAATAATAAGTGTAACTAAAGGCCTTCTTAGGCCTATTAGCTGACCATGACTCCCGTGCAGTGGCTTGATCAAAATAATATTTCTTAAAAATACAGATAAACTAGAATAGAAGGAAGACGTAAAATAAATGAGTTTCCCAATCCAATGAATGCATTGACCATAGGGTCCATAAGGTCAGGCTATGCCAAAGGATCACTTATCCGTAATAATATGTATATACCATCTAAAACATAAATGTGAAAAAAGTGAGACACGTTCAATATTGTGATGGTATGTTTGGTTGTCAACTTCACATACAAAACAATTGTGGTCTAAATGGGTGCCCAGTTCTGTGAATGAATCTGAAATTTAATGAATTATAAGAAAGTGTATAACATGCATAAGTAAATATAATCATCTGCTTAGTTTTTTAATGATGTAAGTTTTTTTTTTTTTTTTTATATTATATGCTTCGCACAAATGTTCTTGTACATAAACATCAATTTAGGGACTCCAAAAAACAGTTCGTGATTATGATCATGATAGATCACAGGCACCTGGAGCCAGGTCCCATTCAATGTTTTGGTCCTTTATTAATTAATATATATTATTTTGTACGTATATTAAGCTATCTTTGCTTAAGCTAGTGCAAGATATCTCTGAGAGTATATTAGACATCTTCATTAATGCAGACAACAGCGGTACTCTGCCCATGTTTATTCTGTTAATCCTTAGCAAAGCATTGAAGGCCAATGTAAGCTGATTTCAATTCTAATAATAAAGTATGCTAGTTGTGATTGTGTGGTCCCAAAACAAAAAAACTCACGTTACAAAAAAAACACCCCGCCCAATAAGGGAGGCACCTATGAAGATTTCTAGAAGGTACTTACCACTGAGTTAAAACATTATTTTTCCCAAGACGACTCTGACTTCGAGTTTGATACATTTCTCATATAAATCATTCGTAATGTTATGCAGTTTGTAATTTTTCTTTCTATACAAAGAAAACTGCAGGGTAGGCTGAGAAAAGTAACCTAAGGTACAAAGGTTAAAAAGGTAAAAAGGCCCTGATTGTCAATCTGCTTAATCTGGAAAAATATTTTGTTTCGTCAGGTATTTTTAAGTTTCTTTTTTGTAAACTTTAAACACATATAATGACTTTTCTGTAAATATGTAGTATTTCAATGCCGAAATGTGTGTGTTTTTTGTTCCAAATCAAAATACATTTTTGCTTGTTTTAACACAAATCTTAACCTTTTGAGAAAGTTTAATGAACCCTCTAAGCAAATTTTAAATTATGGTCATTAATGTGTAGTAAGACATCAAAATAACACACAAGTAACAACAGATCTCGGTTTCTAAGATAATTACCAACTGGTACAGAAGCCAATGACAAACCAAAGGAAGTCATTGAAAATCGTAGGTTATCTTGAAGTTTTAAATTATGGATAGGAACTTAAAATTACGGTTCCTTGATGTGGACATAATGTATATAAAAAACCTTACTTGGTAAATATTAGCTGTGTGAATATCTTCCATTTTAAAGTCTTCAGTTGCTATTGTCCTTCATATTCAAAATGAACCTGATGTCTAGAGATGTAGGTAGAACGCCAGCCTTGCTAAACTTTGAATGAAGGCCAGAGCTTTCTCAAATTTTTTCTTTGTAAGAAGTTTAGTTTTTAGCATTTATTTCAATTTTCTATCCAACTGTATATATTTCGTTGTTTTGTTGTTATATAATAAAAGACAAGTGTTTTGTGTTCTTGTTTTTTGTTTATGATTTATGTCCCACAGATATAAGTCTAGAAAATGACTGGCTTGTTTTAGCCTTTATAAGGAGTTTATCCCGACTCTTTAAGTTCGTCTATAAGACAGCAGAAAATTCTAAGTTGAACCTTGGTGCCCTCCGTAAGCTAGGTCTTCAGGTATTAGGGTTTCCTTTATCGTGGTTTCTTCTGCCTTTACCATTTACACTAGGATTCTACCCCAACGTTTAGATACCTTATCATAAATCGCCCACCAAATAATTCATCTTTCCGTACTGGATCTATGAATGCATTTTGGCTATAAAAACTCTGGTGCGGCAGACATTGGCTTTTCGCTTGAGCTGGGACATGCTAGCTGCATCTGCAGTATCTGTACCTAGACCTGTCGGAATGAATGTACGGGATCTAACCCGGTTATCATCATCAGAAGACCATTGTCGCGGGTCTGGTGTCGGTGACCTTGGATGATTATGGTCGAGCTTTGTCTGGTCAAGAAGATCCAGCGCTATATCAGGTTTTGTACGTATTCACGCTTCACCTATAGACTATTTGATTCAACCAGCTGCATGTGCAGTATTGAAGGTTTTAAAGTCATTGTCCGTACTCACGTTACGCCTCTTGGCTGTATGATTCAACAAGCTGCGTGTGCAGTATTGAAGGTTTTTAAAGTTATTGTACGCACTCGCGTTACTCCTTTAGACTGTATGATTCAATCAACTGCGTGTGCAGTATTGAAGGTTTTTAAAGTCATTGTACGCACTCGCGTTACTCCTCTAGACTGTATGATTCAATAAACTGCGTGTGCAGTATTGAAGGTTTTTAAAGTCATTGTACGCACTCGCGTTACTCCTCTAGACTGTATGATTCCATAAACTGCATGTGCAGTATTGAAGGTTTTTAAAGTCATGGTACGCACTCACGTTACGCCTCCAGACTGTATGATTTAAAGTCATGGTACGCACTCACGTTGCGTCTCTAGACTGTATGATTTAAAGTCATTGTACGCACTCACGTTACGCCTCTAGACTGTATGTCATGGTATGCACTCATGGTACGTACTCACGTTACGTCCTATGACTGTATGATTTAAAGTCATGATACGCACTCATGGTACGCACTCACGTTACATCCTATGACTGTATGATTTAAAGTCATGGTACGCACTCATGGTACGACTCTAGACTATATGATTCAGCAAGCAGCGTGTGCAGTGTTGAAGGTTACAATACGCCACCGGAGTAACTCATTATCAGCCGAGCATCATGCAAGAAAAAAGAATGGAAAAAATCATGAATTATGTGGGTAGTTAGAAAAGAAAAACTACGTAAAAATCATGAGGATAAAATATCAGTTATTTTCCAAAGTATGCGCCTTTTCCCTAAAAAGGAAGGGACAAAGGCAAATTTACAGATAAAACTAACACACAGTTAATGACCACGAACTAACCTTGATCGTCCGAACTAGTTGGCGAGTTTCGTATCTTGCGTTCCCAACATGTTATTTTTCGTCATTATTTGGACTTATGACGATCTTTTCTCCATAACACTGCTTTCAACTAACTTTTTCACAAAATTTCCAATAAAATAACGAATTTAATCGATAAGTCGAAGCTGCGACGCCCGCACATAAAAAAGGAATGACGTATGACGGAGATGACAGCACTGCCTATGACATGGAAGGTATCGTTCAGAAACAGTGAACTTTATATTTTTGTGATTTGATTTTTATTTTTACAGCTCTAAAAATTATGTGCGACGTCTTGTGCAATAAATAGGAATACTACAAAGTGAATAAATATCGAGAATGCAACGTCGAAGTGTAATTCTCCTTGGCTAGTCTAGTAATTGACAATATGGGTGTTATGCTTAAACAACTGTTGTTGTCGCAAACTATACCCAAACCAAGTGATTAATTTACTTTTTGATTTACCTGCAGCTTAAAAGTACTTTCCTTCCTCATGGGGTTTATTTTACCGGTAAAGAAATAAAAATCAGGTTTACATTTTAATTGCAGTTTAATGAATACATAAATTTCTAAGACTATTAATAGTCTTGTTTATGAATACCTACTTATATAAATACTTTTTACATCAAGTTACATCTATATTATCAGACGCTAATCTTCTTATGTTGTGTGGAACGCCACGGCACGGCGCAGTCGCGTGGAGTGGAGGGTAGAAGAAAATCTGAAACAAAAAAGGCATTTTATTTTTATCCTGATGTGATAGTGTTGCCAAACTATCTATAGTGAAACTATTTCGTTTTATCTGAAAAAGCCATATTGGCGATAGTATCGATACTATCAATAGCTTAAAATGAGGCAATACTATCGATGCTGTCGACATCATCGATAGTATTGCCTCGTTTTAAGCTATCGGTAGTGTTGCAGTTGGTTGTCTATCGATAGACTATCGATTAACTATCGACAGTCGACAATCACAATGTATCCTATTGAATAAATATTTTTTGACTTTGACTTTGGCCCAGAGCTGTGTCCCCCTCTTTGTCGATTCCTGCACCATCTTAATGCACTCCTGGACGTCAACCCTGACATTGATTTGTATGTCGACTTTTGGAAAACTGTTAAGCTCTTGTTTGTCTGTTTGTCTTGCTTACTGTGAGCGTCTGTAATTTTCCTAATGTTGTACTTTTTATGTAATGTAAATTATTTGAAGTCTGTCTGTCTATCTCGCTTTCACGCCTTAACTACTGAACAGATTCCCCTGGGGAAGGGCATAGGGTACTTTATAGCACAATAAACTGTAGCCCACGCGGGTGAAACTGCGGGAAACAGCTAGTTGTGTAATATGTTCCTACAAATTATTTTGTTCCCAGATACTGCCGCCTGCGAAGTGGGCTTAGGCGCGACAAGCATCTGACCAGCGCCGCTAAGGACCTGATGATTCTTCTGTGCTTCCTTGTTGCCAATTCCGTGGTTTTCCTAAACATTGCCACCAGAATGGCGATACACGTCTATATGGCCCTGACGGAAACTGCGCTTTGGATTAAACGGTACGGCTATACTCGTATGTGAAGTTGTACCCTTTTTTATCATCATCAGCCTATATTACGTTCCCACTGCTGGGACACTAGGCTTCTTCCAGATAGATAGTGTGTGCCGGAATCTACCACGCTGGCGCAGTGCGGGTTGGTAGATGTCGCATTTCCTTGAATACCTTATTACTTTATTTATTTAGGTTTAATAATAATAATAGGTAATTTTATCATACTTAAGGCCAAAACAGGACTTGGTACGCAAACTACAAAAAATGCTGTTTTAAGAGTACGTAAGTAGAACACTTTTATGCACTATACAAATTTACAAAAACAAGTGTGTGTGTTTAACGTGTTTCTTGTCTGTTCACACATATGTTTCAGTGTTCCAGTTCCATGCGTACAATTTTTATGAGCTTGTTCATACTTACCCGTAAAGATAGGCCTTCAGTGTGCCATCCAACCACGGCCGCACGAACGCTCCGTTAAGGCCCTGCTCTCAGCGGCCTCGTTAAGGCCCTGCCGGCCTGCCAGCAGCCTCACCCGCAGGTGACAGGAGTGTAAAAAAGACCTATAAAATAATCATACAGCATTTAAAAAAAACAGCCAGTTGCGAGTCGGACTCGCGCACGAAGGGTTCCGTAACAATATCTATAAAAAAGTCCAAAAAAAAAAATACAAATCATCTGTTTTTCAGGTCTCTGTTGAAAGCTGGGTCTGAGGAAACGATCTGCTTTCAGTCACGGGTACAACCCGCCGATTGCACCTCTAACTGAAACATATCTACTTGTTTGTTACTATACTCTTTTATACAAATGTTTAGTATGAAATACAACAAACTTTATGAGAAAGTAATGTTTTATTACCTGTCTTAACACGTCCCCTAATTCAATCAATTTGGTTTGTCTTTTTGTTGTGAAACCGTTGTTGTTTACGCGATCAGACTAGAATTGACTCAATTAATCCCAATTTATATATTTATATAGATGAAATAAAAGTGAAACGTTGTCTGTTTGTTTGTCTTTCTTTCACGCCAAATCGACTTAATGGATTTTTATATCGAGTTATACAACAATATCGGTACTGAGCTTTACAGAGTATAACTGTGTATAATTATAATTAATTGATAAATACATAAATAAAATAGATATTATAATAAATAAATAATTTATCAATCTACGATGGTATTAGTTGCACGGTGTCTACAATGCTATTAATTGCACGGTATCTAAAATGGTATAAGTTGCACAGTGTCTACGATAGTATTAGTTGCATGGTGTCTACTATGACATTAGTTGCACGGTGTCTACGATGGCATTAGTTGCATGGTGTCTACGATGGCATTAGTTGTAGGTGTCTACGATGGTATTAGTTGCATGGTGTCTATGATGGCATTAGTTTCACGGTGTCTACGATGGTATTAGTTGCACGGTGTCTACAATGCTATCAATTGCACGGTATTAACGATGGTATTGGTTGCACAGTGTCTACGATGGTATTAGTTGTATGGTGTCTACGATGGTATTAGTTGCACGGCGTCTACGATGGTAATAGTTGCACGGTATCTACGATGGCATTAGTTTCACGGTGTCTACAATGGTATTAATTTCACGGTTTCTACAATGCTATTAGTTGCACGGCGTCTACAATGGTATTAGTTCAGTGTCTACGATGGTATTAGTTGCACGGCGTCCTAAGATGGTATTAGTTGCATGGTGTCTACAATGGCATTAGTTGCACGGTGTCTACGATGGTATTAGTTGTATGGTGTCTACGATGGTATTAGTTGCACGGCGTCCTACGATGGCATTAGTTGCATGGTGTCTACAATGGCATTAGTTGCACGGTGTCTACGATGGAATTAGTTGTATGGTGTCTACGATGGTATTAGTTGCACGGCGTCTACGATGGTAATAGTTGCACGTTATCTACGATGGCATTAGTTTCACGGTGTCTACAATGGTATTAGTTTCACGGTTTCTACAATGCTATTAGTTGCACGGCGTCTACAATGGTATTAGTTCAGTGTCTACGATGGTATTAGTTGCACGGCGTCCTACGATGGTATTAGTTGCATGGTGTCTACGATGGCATTAGTTGCATGGTGTCTACAATGGCATTAGTTGCACGGTGTCTACAATGGCATTAGTTGCACGGTGTCTACGATGGTATTAGTTGCATGGTGTCTACGATGGCATTAGTTGCATGGTGTCTAGGATGGCATAAGTTTCACGGCGTCTACAATGGTATAAGATGCAAGGTGTCTACGATGGTATTAGTTGCACGGTGTCTATAATGCTATCAATTTCACGGTATCTACGATGGTATTAGTTGCACAGTGTCTACGATGGTATTAGTTGTATGGTGTCTACGATGGTATTAGTTGCACGGCGTCTACGATGGCATAAGTTTCACGGTGTCTACAATGGTATTAGTTTCACGGTGTCTACAATGCTATTAGTTGCACGGCGTCTACAATGGTATTAGTTCAGTGTTTACGATGGTATTAGTTGCACGGTGTCTGCGATGATATAAGACAGCGAGAAGTTCTAGTCTCGGATGCTACAGGGTACCGCTGTTTGTCACGGGTACCCTGTAGGAGACTAGCATCCCCCACTGACTTAATTTTGTCTTCTGTAGATTTGCACCTCGAATCTTCTACCTTGGTCATCAGCTAAAACGATGTACATAGATAGCAGTTTGTCTAAATACCCACTCCAGTTCTTTTTGTGAGAATTGGAGTGTGGAAGGTAGAAAAATGCAGTAACGCAGGTTTTTAGAAAGAGTTCCGTTCTTGATGCTGTTCTGTTGATTGATAGACATACATAGGAAAATAGATTAGAATGATAATGTTCTTTTGAGTAAAAGAAGTGATTTAGACCTCTTCATAATAGTGAATGGTAATCAGAAAAACGTACACATGCAGGGTAATTAAATGACAAAAACTTTGCCTGACATCTGATTGATATCTGTGTTCTTTGATAACGTCTTATTATGTGAAACAAAAATATCAAAGGTTTGGTAGGAGAGTGGGACAGGAAAGTTTGGGAGGTCCAGAGTTGCGTCTAGAGTTTTGGCTACGTCTGTTCCTTAGGGGACCAGACCAATAACAGGCGGCAACCACGTGTAGGAAACTTATTAGACTTGTTATGGATGTCTACACGACCTGCGCTCCTTTCCATAACCGTTCGCCGAACCTGCTCACCGGACAGGTGGCCAGGTTAGGGTTAGCCCGGCTCACATATCATAGCACTGTAAACCGATGCATAACCCCCCCAAACTAAAAATAAGAAATTAAAGTTACGAATTAAATTATAAAATTAATATGAAAAGAAAATGTAAGTTTAAATGATAATAATATGAAAGAAACTCAAGGAAAACATATTAAAATAACAATAATTACAAAAATAACAATAAATAATATAATACTGAATAAATAAAATTTCTTACGTGACGAAAAGTAATCATTTAGATTGAGCGTTAATTTTGTTCGATAAAGGGATTTCGCTCAGCGGATTGTAGTGTTACTTGAGGATTTTTTTGCATTTATAGTGAAGAGTGGTAATCTTATTTTAATCTATACTTTTCCAATTTATTTTTTTTACTTTTTTCTGTTTATCGTTATACCACAAGTCACCTGATGTTAAGTGACGATGTGGTCGAAGATGGCTTCACGCTACACCTGGACTGTGAACTGGCTCTCAAGTGAGGCTGCCGGAACACCCTGAGTCTTGAATATTTCTATCTATATAATTATTAATTTCTCTATATATATAAGTATGTTTATCGTTGTCTAGTACCCATAACTCAAGTTTAGAGCTTAATTTGGGGCTAGGTCAATTTGTGTCCAATGGTCCCCTGATATCTATTTATTATTACTTTACCATTTAGGATTTAAAAACCCCAGTAAATTAAAATAAATGAACAAAAATAATAAAAAGTTACCAAAATAAATAACTAAAAGGTGAAGTTGTATTGTGTGTTCGTGATTATGAAGTTATTTTTTATTTTTTAATTATTCTAGCAAATAAACCGTTTAATTTCGTTTGATTTAATGCCTCCGTACTGATCGCATTTTGAAAATTACTCTATTTTTAGAAAGCTTCACTATCTTTGAGTATAAAATAGGTACACTATCTCTGAGTATATCATACAATAACAATAACATTTTTATTTATATTTACATTTATATTTTCTACTATTGGCGCCCCGCGGTTTCAGCCTAGTCTTCCTATTAACGCGCAGGAACCCTTTTCCGGGATAAAAAATAGCTTTCTCCATTCCAAATTTCATTAATATCGGTTTAGAAGTTACGGTGATACGTGCTTTCACACACAGACAAACTTTCGCATTTATAATATTAGTAGGATATTTATATTTTATTCTATTTCTACTAAATTTTTTTCAATATTTACTTTTTGATATAATTTGGGTTTTTTTAGCATGATTTTTTTTTATAATCTATGAATATAATTTACACTATCTCTGAGTAAGGCAAGAAATATTTTTTTTAGATGTGTATACCCTATTCGTTAGTGTAAGCGTGTAGTGTAAGTGTGTGTGTGTGTGTGTGTGTGTGTGTGTGTGAGTGTGAAGTAAATGTCAGGTATTCAGAAATGATGTCATTTGTAGTGTTTACACAATTATAATGCAAGATCGAAAATCCGTAATTAAGTTAACTGTAGTCAAAAACGTGCAAAAAATCCAACTGCTAGTAAGTTCTTTCATACATTTTTGATGTTTACTTTGACTACGGATCAAGAAACTTGCACTGCAGAATTTGCATTTGCAGAGGATAATAAAAGCAAATGCATAGTAAATATTGTCAACACACTGAATTAACAATGCGTAAAATATTGAAAACGTCGAATATTTCAAAGTAGTATTAACTAACGAACACAGAACAACATGCAAAACAGTCATTACGCAGAATTTTCAATACTTACGCTAAATAATCAAAACGTAAATTGATATTTTTTTCTGTTTGTTTGCAAACAGAATGTTTAAAACGCAGAACTTTCCTTAAGTAAGAAATGACCGTTGTTTAATTGTGTAAAACTATCCCAAATCTCAAGTTGGACAAATTCCGCACAAAATGCAACATTTTGTTAAAACCGTTATAAGTATAAAGTTCCGCATAGACCATCGACGTGACAAGAAAACTTTAACATAATATCAATAATATCAATAATATCAATAGCAATTTTACACATAGAGCACATCTTATATGAGGTAAAACAGTAAACATATTATGTAGATACATGGCCGATACATTTTTACATAAGCAATTTCAGTATAGACATTAAATAACATTAAAATAGGATTACATTCAACTTATCAACATTTCTAAGCACAAACAACCAGGAGCTCTTTAGAAGTATTTTTTTATGCCACAAACTTGATGGATTGGGATTGAGGAGTATGGAAAAAAACATCACTAAACTTTATATACGTCTATATAAAATTTTAGAAATTATACAAATTTATATAAAATTTAATAAACTATGCAGTAATAACTTAAATAGAGTTAAGTTATTACCTTCTGGATTTCGTTAGCAGAATGTAACCTTTAAGCTCAAATAAAACAATTTTTTGTATTCTTAACCTTTATTTAAATGTATGGTAAACATTCAATTTATATAAATAATTCAATATAAATTATTTAAAATGCTGTTGATGATGGTATTACATTATTACGAGTAATAACTGGAAAACAAACAAACGAAAAAAAACACACGTCACCTGTGGGGATGTTTTATCTTTTAGCTTCCTAAACTACCTAGTGTTATGTGACGATGTCGAAGGCAGCGTCACACTATACTTGGATTGGGAACTGGCTTTCAAGTGAAACTTACCCATAGGTGCTGATATGATATTATGATACCAGATACAGTATTAATGGTGGATATACTCCTAGGCCTCGTTGGTGTTTTCTATTACCGCTAAAACCTCAGATTAGAGAAGAATTAGCCCTATTTAAATGAAGGTAGGCAGCCGCAATGTTATTTTATAAAGGCAACCGGACAACTTTTTAGAAAGTTTTCGAAATTAATCATTAAGGCTTTATTATGCTGTATAACATGAAATTTTACACTACTGGTCATTATATTTTTTTTATATGTATACAAATTATATACTCGTTTAAGATGTTCAAATTGCCGCGCAAACGTTCCATTTTGGATTCTATTACTTATGACGTCATACGCCGTCATCGTTTGCGTTTTGCAATGTTCAATACATTTTGGTTTACTTACTAAAGACGTCATGTCCTGAATTTGTGTTTCGTAACAAATAAAAAATATTAGAATTTACAAATTTTTAATTATTGATTTTAAATTATCAATCAGTATTATTTTCCAAAAAATACGCTTTATTGATAATTTGTATCATTAAAAACATTAATCTAAACTATAGTTTAGTTTTTTTCTGTGATAACTGTCCGGTTGCCTTTTGTCCATTCAATAAACCATTGTTCTATTGAGATGGTATGTTATAAGTTATATAATACAAGGTATGTTACATAGAAAAACTATTCTAATTTATACATCAACAAAATACTTTACTTAATTATAAATCTCCGGTATCGCCATTTTTCAAATTCTCGTGTTGTTTTTTTACCACTGGAACATAATTTGGACCACAATTTTATATCTTTGAGTCGATGTTTTTTCAAATTTCAATGCTTTAAAATTAATCGAAAACATCGACCGTGTTTCATTGAGCATCACAACAATCTACAAGTTAAAACCCATGGGCCGAAAATTTGCGTGGAAACAAAACTTTTCTTTTTTTTATAGGGCATTGACTACAAGGTGGGATTGGAAAGGACTCTCGAGTGACACGTTATTCGCATACTCCTCAATTCTCATAATTTTTGTTTTTTTTTATTGGTGCCAATTGTTCCTAGTTTGTGGCATTTTTTCAATAAATGCCAATTCAATTCAATTTTTCAATTTTGGTTAAATCTTCGCCAGCAATTAATCTTAGATCTTGCCCACCCTCCTTAGTATCTATCTACTCCTGGCCCCAGAAAGCTCTAACTCGTGAACGGAGATAGTTCACTCGCTTAAAACTAGTACTTATCGGCGTGTCTTGTCTTCTTCTTCTTTCTTCTTTTTTCAAGTTTCAGCATCTTGAGTTCTGGGAAGATGAAATAAGAAAAATTATTTTGAATCTTTATGTAAAATCTAATACATTGTGTAGCAATGGCACTCGATGGACAAATGAATATGCCGAAAATGCCTCACTGCGACATCTCGGGATCGTATTTCATTCAACTCGCTACCTCGATGTCACTTCCACGTTAAAACTAATGTATGCAAGCATTAATATACAAAATTATGGACGTCGGGTCTAACGTAAACGTGACGAAAAAAGTGGCTGAGGATGTACTGAGTTAACCTATAAACGAGGCTGTGTAACATTATAAACTATATACAACATTATAATCTATGTCTCATATTTCAACAGTAAACAGCATAATTATGCCCGCAACAATTTATCAGCTCGAGCTCGAGCTTCGACTGACCTTGTCACATACAAGCGGAAGCTGGCTGGTGTGATTAGCCCTCATTTCGCGTTTTAGACCTCTTTTGGTGTGGACGCTCTTGTGCGAAGGACCCAACATCCATTTTTTGTAGATACGTTAATGCATAGAATTAATTATAAGACAATTCTATGCGTTAATGTATGCAAGTCATGGAAATAATTATGAATATTTTTATGCATGCACTCGCGGAACGATACCTCACTGAGATACATCGCATTCGCATAGGCAACTTGGAGGTTTCTTGAAAACAGAACATTTTGTTTTGTACATCACGTTCTCTTACCGACGAAAATCAATTATTATCGGTATTATAATTAAATTGTTGTGAAATAGAAAGTGATTGACTGAATGTATGGTTTTTTTTTGCTCTATTTTACAACTGTTTTGTTTGTACACAAAAACTTAGATTTTCAAATTACTATAGATTACATATTAATTTACAACATTTTAAAATTAATTTAAATAATTATCGATACTACTTAAGTTTGTAATTATTTTTGTAATATTAAGTAAAGATTGGTAGGGAAATATCCCTATCATTATAAGATAATAATCTAATAATGATTGTAATACATATTATATTGATGAATATTTTTAAATGACTATTTTCCTTTTCCGAAACATTTCCCAAAGATCGTTTTTTTTCGTGTAGTTTATTTAAATAATACAAATGTACATGTACCCACCCGCGCGAAGCTGATGCGAATGAGTATTTTTGAGGTTACTATAGTCTTCAACGCGTTTTTGATGGAAGTAATAATAATAATAATAATAATGCCCGCACAATCACATACATAGCCTCTGACCCCCAACTAGGTTTCCCTGTATCTAGGGTATCAGAAACTACGAGGATCGGGGATCCACAACACCCAGACACAGAACAAATACTTGCGCTATTTTTTTTCAATGCACAAATATTTGTTCTGTAGCGGGAATCGAACCCGCGACCTCGCGCTTCACAGTCGGCTATCCGCCCATTGCGCCACATCGGTCGGTCAAACCTATTTAGTAAAACCTATTTTCACTCGATGTAAAATTTGAATCAAACATTGCATTGAATTTGGAACTGGTGTTCATTGTGGCATTTGTTTTTTGTTCCGTCAGTTCATATTTCGGTTCAAGCAGGAGCCTATTGAATACTTTTATTATATTTAAGTCTATTTCAAGTATATTAATCGAAAATGCGTGAATGCATATCCATACACGCCGGACAAGCTGGGGTTCAGATCGGCAACGCATGCTGGGAGCTTTACTGCCTTGAACATGGCATCCAACCCGATGGGCAGATGCCGTCCGACAAGACGGTCGGCGGCGGCGACGATTCGTTCAATACTTTTTTCAGCGAGACAGGTGCCGGCAAGCACGTCCCTAGGGCCGTGTTTATAGACTTGGAGCCGACGGTGGTGGACGAGGTGCGCACCGGCACGTACCGCCAGCTGTTCCACCCGGAGCAACTGATCACGGGCAAGGAGGATGCCGCCAACAACTACGCGAGGGGACATTACACAATCGGCAAGGAGATCGTAGACCTGGTGCTGGACCGGGTTCGCAAATTAGCCGACCAATGCACTGGTCTGCAGGGTTTCCTCATCTTCCACTCGTTTGGTGGAGGCACTGGCTCGGGATTCGCTTCTCTGTTAATGGAGCGGCTCTCTGTTGACTACGGCAAGAAGTCCAAGCTGGAGTTCGCCATTTATCCTGCGCCGCAAATATCGACGGCAGTCGTAGAGCCCTATAATTCTATCCTCACCACGCACACGACCCTCGAGCACTCAGACGCCGCCTTCATGGTCGACAATGAAGCTATCTACGATATCTGCCGACGCAATTTGGACATAGAGAGGCCGACCTACACTAATTTGAACCGACTGATCGGACAGATCGTGTCATCGATCACAGCCTCTCTGAGATTTGATGGTGCCTTGAATGTGGACCTGACGGAGTTCCAGACCAACCTGGTTCCGTACCCTCGCATCCACTTTCCACTGGTGACGTACGCGCCTGTTATTTCCGCAGAGAAGGCATACCACGAGCAGCTGTCGGTAGCGGAAATCACTAACGCTTGCTTTGAGCCCGCGAACCAGATGGTAAAATGTGATCCACGTCACGGGAAGTACATGGCGTGCTGCATGCTGTACCGCGGGGATGTGGTGCCCAAGGATGTGAACGCGGCGATCGGCACGATCAAGACGAAGCGCACCATCCAGTTCGTGGACTGGTGCCCGACCGGGTTCAAAGTGGGGATAAACTACCAGCCTCCGACGGTGGTGCCGGGTGGTGACCTCGCGAAAGTGCAGCGCGCGGTGTGCATGCTATCGAACACGACGGCCATCGCAGAGGCGTGGTCGCGCCTCAACCACAAGTTTGACTTGATGTACGCCAAGCGCGCTTTCGTGCACTGGTACGTGGGCGAGGGGATGGAAGAGGGTGAGTTCTCGGAGGCGCGCGAGGACCTGGCCGCGCTTGAGAAGGACTACGAAGAGGTCGGCATGGACTCCGGCGAGGGCGAAGGCGAAGGCGGAGAAGAATATTAACTTATTTTTTAAATGTTTATTTTTAGGTAGATTTTTGATTTTTAGGTCTAAAATGAGGTAGACATAATATATGTTATTTAGTTTTGGTTCGAGTAAATAAAATATACAAGTGGATTTTCTTAATTTTGTTTTAAAGTATTGGTTATTAAATTAGGTTAGCACAGGAAATTAAAAATAAGTGTCCCCGCGCATTTAGGCCGCGCGGCCAGATCGCCGCGGCCAGAGCGCGCAGCCCATTTAAGGGTGAAACTAAACGAGCGTAATTTTGTGAGTAGCGAGTCGCGTATTTTCGGTCGCTCATTTTAAAACGAGGCAATACTATCGATAGTATTGCTGCTCGCTAAATAATAATTACATATACCAAAACTTAAATAATATATAGTTTTCTCTTTTTAAAATAGATCTTTTGACTCTCGTAAAATCATAGCAACAAAATAAGCCGACGGACGAGAATACTACTACTAAATATTTTAACTCTGGGGACCATTGATTGATAATAATTATAGTTAAATCCTAATTGCTAGTTCACAACGAAGAATATTTGTAAATATAATCTAGATAAATAATTTAAGTTAAAACATAAAACAAATCAGTATTTTTATTTTTACATCATAGTCTTTATTTTGTCAAAAAGCGCTTGGTAATGGTAACCCATAAACTGTTTACTAGAGCGCGAGCAGTTAGAATTTAGCCTTCTTGGGCATTTCGCACAATTCCTAATTTGTACAATCCATAAAAAAACCTGATTGAAATAAAACAACTGTACTGAAATTGCATCGCATTTGGCGACGAGCAGCGAAGGAGGAGGTTGCACTAGCGAATTATAATAGTTGAGCGTTTACATACAAAACTTTTACCTACAACGAGTAATTTTTTGTAGCTTGCATTTGACACATAAAAGTAGCGCGTACAAAGAGTAGTAAAAAAAAATATGTTAATTTGATTTAATTTTTTTTTAATATTTTATTTTTAACGGATATACTTACTATAATTAAGGCAGGATGGTGCACCATCGAAACCTATTTATTATAGTTGTTTCGCTAAGGTGCAAATTCCCCATGCAATGAAAATTAAAAACTAAAAAAAATTATATATTTTGAAGTTGCTCACGGAAAAATAAATTATTAAATCTCAAAGTTTATTTTTTAATTTGTTTTCTATTTATTTGATTTTTTAAAACACGATACAATATTTAAACGCAAGTATAAATATCTGACGGACAAATAAATTCTGTCATGTATGAACTTATATTTGGCAGCGAGGAAACATTACGACGAAACGCAATAATTTTTTTTTCCTAATCAAATGTCACTTCACTATATTTCTCATTAAATTCGATTGATAAAAGAAAACGGCTATGTTTTACCTTCTAACGGAGAAGCACTGAGGTATCGGAATAACACTTGGCTAAATATAGAGCGCGGCGCGGAGTGGTCTAGACTGAGCTAGGCCAAGCTGAGAACGTAAAAGGGCGCGTCGCCTCGCTCGTGTGTATACCGTCCGACTCCCACGCGTTCGGGTGTGGGGTCACCCGCCGACCGGCACCGCGCCGGCTGTCTCCGATCACGGCCGAATCCCCCCGTCTACCACCCCGTCCCCCGTCCCTCACCCCATTCCCCGTCCCCCTCACCCCCACTTCCCCTGTCTACTATCGACCGCGACCTCCATCACCCGCCGCGCGGACGCCTGCCTCCATCCGTCACCCCGCCCGCCCGACGCGTCCGCTCGACGGCCATGGCCATCTCTGCGCCCCTTGCCATTAACTCCGCGCTCATAAACAGAATCGATAGTAATCACCATATATACGAACTATGCAGATTTCATGTCATGGCGAAATATCGGAGGTACGGTCAACGACAAAAGTCGCTGAACATTTACAAATTGTCCGATGTTATTAATCATCTTAAACACCAACCTTCGACCGAATAATCATTTAACATCAGGTGTGTTGTGTTGTGGTTGAACACTACCTTATAAGTTGGTAAGAAAAAACAATGGTCAGGTACTTTTGTCGCTGACTGTACCTAGCGGTTTTTAACAATGTTACAATGGCTCTAAGAAGCGTCTACCTCTGTCCTCGAGAGCACATGCGTGCGTAAAACGAACGTTCTAAGTACATAATTATTTAATTAAACATAGGTATGTCAAAAAGATTTAAATGAAAGAAAAAGATTGAGGTTGTTAAATGATTTTTTTTGTCATTTTTTTAATATTATTTTGTTTGGTTTGTGCGGTCGCGGAACAATGGGTCCATACGTCAAACATTGATAGTTTAGAGTGGGACATCTGATCCGAGGTTTCGGATTAAGTCACGCCTAATTAATCCTAACTCGTAACAATACTCATGACACACCTCAGTTGATACACAAAAGCACTTCGAAACTCGACGTGTAGACTTCACCTTGCTGTAGCATATCATGCGCGTAGCAATTACGCAAAGCCATGATTTTTTTATTTAGGTACCTACCGTTGATTGCCGGCCGCAGAGAAGAACGCGGTGACCGAAGCCTCAGCTAACGTGCTATAATTTTTATAAGATCTTGTCTTTAAATAGGTACTTACCACTTGCCACGGGTGTAGACGAGGACCGAAGCACAGCAGCCGCCTGTTTTGAGTTAAAAACGTTTTTTAATTGAATTTACATCAAATGAATAAATTTATTTTTTTTCGATTTTACAATCACTTGTATATTTAATGAGGTTCAACTGCGAATCGACGTGACCCTCACCTTTATAGTCCTGTCAAAGACACTGATTTTAGAAATTATAGATTAGTAAAAAATATTTGTATGTTTATTAAACTTTACTTAAGGCTGATTAATAGAAACGATATCAAATTAAACGATGTGTAAATAATTTATTGAGTCGAAGTCGATACCGGAGGTCAGCTCGCGCGGTCGTCGCGGACATAAATAACGTAGCGAGCAGGAGGCTGCAAGGGCGGGCGGGGGTCGCGGCGGCGCGGCGGCGCGGCGCCGCGCCCTGCTTGCAGCGGCATGCGGCCCGCGGTGGGCGGGTGCAGTTCGCACCGGCGACCAACCTCTGCTCATGAATTTACTGCGCAGTCGCTCATGCGCTTTCGACAAACACGAAAAACGACGTTCCACAAAAATGTCAT
The DNA here is from genome assembly GCA_931315375.2 of Opisthograptis luteolata. Taxonomy (NCBI): domain Eukaryota; kingdom Metazoa; phylum Arthropoda; class Insecta; order Lepidoptera; family Geometridae; genus Opisthograptis; species Opisthograptis luteolata. Next base: position 12,505,329 of record OV928033.1, read on the forward strand.
TGATCGAATGACATTTACCCGCACGCCGGGAGCGGGTCGTCCCTAACTAGCTGCGCATGTCCTGACACATCGATCGTGCGCACGGACAGACTTCTTGGAACCGGTCAGAAATGGCTCGTGGCTCCACCCCTAACTCCCCTTGAGCAGTGCCGATTTGTTGCAAGACGGCTAAAAATAGGGTGAGGTTAAACCGGCTCGGATTATACTCGCGATAGCGCTTGGCAGGGTGGATTTGATCCGCGCACGCCGTGGCTCGTGACGTAGAGGAGTCGCGGTTTTCGGTACGTGTCCGCCTCGAGCTCAAATTGATCGTCGACTGAGCCGCGTCGCGGTGCGCTCACCTCGAGTACGTGTACGCGAGCGTCCGGCGTGGCTGCTGGCTTTGCACTGAGCAGAGTCCTCACCTTGCACCCCCACCCCGACGCACAGCCTCCCGGCCCTGTCGCAGGGCTGTGTGCAATGTGGCATTTCCGTACAGACATAGATGCGGTGCGTGTATGAGTGTGGTGTGAATGGGTGTGTCGATACAGTCTGAACTCTTCATCTGCCAATAATTAGTTACATACCTACATACAGCAGGTAAGTGAGATATGCGTTTGGGGGGAGGGGGGCTACTACGATAAAATTGATCGGATTGATACTTTAATTTTTTATTTTAAAAGATTTTTTTCATATTGTTACTGTGGTATTTTTTTGCGAATGATTAATAAAATGATATCGTAGCGAGTTTGTATTTAATTATATAAATATAGAAAAAAACTTTTTAAATTAATCTTCTGCAAAGTGAAAAGAATAAATCATATATATTTTTTTACTATATTTATATAATAATACATGTCTATTGCAAAGTCTGGTCTGAACCTGCAATATTTTTTTATAATTTATACGCTGCATCGCTTTATTTGACGAGTAGTGAAGTCTCTTGAATGCTGAAAGGTGCCTCGTCATGAAAGATTCCTGCAGCGCCGAACGGAGGCACTACCAAGTGTCACTTGTCTACGTTTAATAAATAGGCTTCGCTAATTAGAACACATCACAATGCATTGCTATTTGCTACGATTATGCAATTTTCCGTGATAATTTGTAAAAAAATAACTATATAATCAGATTATTTTTTAACTTTTTATATTTTCTTTTGTTTTAATATATTATTTTCTTGTGGTATAATAACAAAACAAAATAATAAATCGATTCATTGAAATTAACATTTGGGAACTGAGGGCTAGTTTTTTTGATCCGTAGTCAATTTTAACTATAGGTACTTAAAAACACGCGAAAAACTTTACCATCCGTATTTTTTTTCATACATTATCTGCTAATGAAAACCGGCCCTAAGTACATACTTATAAACTTCAGAATTTCAGACAAGTCAAACGTCACCGATTTTTATTTTATTTTCAGTGTAGCGTTTGACCACAAGTCACCTGATGTTAAGTGACGATGTGGTCGTAGTTGGTCCTACGCTTCACTGGGTATGGTAGACAAATCCGCATGAAATGTTTCGCTTGTTCATGTATACCGCTAAGAAGTGTCAGAGTCTGTTTTTCCCGTTCACTAATCACTATAATATTATTATGAGAATCTCCAAAGAAAGAGTGAACAAGCACCTTCACCTAAATGCAATCGCAATACGCCTTCGACCGCATCATCGCTTGACATCATACGAGACTGTGGTCAAACGAAAGGCGGTAAAAAAACTCAAAAGAGGTTAAGTATAAGTATACAAAAAAAACTACAACACTTCTTCATAGTAGTCGGGTAGCAAATCTGGCGTAATTATATAGTACGTTGTATAAAGACACGACTCTGCTCAAATAACATTTTATGAGAAAAAAAACAATTGGTCTAGCTATATTATTTAATTTTTTTATTACTTACTGTGTAGCGTTTGACCACAAGTCACCTGATGTTAAGTGACGATGTGGTCGGTGTGGTTGTGGTCGATGTGGTGTGGATGTGGTATTTACCGTTATCTAAGTGATTTTAGGGTTTATGCGTTTTTATGCGTTTATTTTTAATTCTAATATATTGTTGCCCATAAATTTGCGAAATTTTGTGAGTTAATGACGGAGTGTGTAAGTTTTTTACTTCGTCACGCTTAAATAGTTCATCGAATTTTAGAGGAATTTGTAATGGAGATAGCTTAAACCGTGGATTAACACATAGGAAAACAGTTCTTGTGGGATGCTGGGATAACCACGGATAACCATAATTAATAGAAAACGAATAACAACTCAACAAGTTTGTATGTGTTTTGTCCAATTTAAAAAAATGCCCTTTAAAAATATAAATAAGGGGAAAATAAAGCAATCGTCTACAAATACGATTTTTATGTTATTTTAAGACCTTTTTACTAGCTTTACACTTGTAGAAATACTTACTTATGCCCGTAATTAATAATCAATCCTGATCCGTTATCTGCGGTTTCGGATCGATATGTCATATCATAATATGTCATTTTAGCAGTAAAGCTTGGCATACTAGTTCTAAAATGACATATTGTAACATGACATATCAATCTAAAACCGCAGATAACGGATCAGGATCGATTACTAATTTCGGGCATTAAAAGACAAACATAAATCAAATCCAGATAGGTAACATTTTACGATTTTCTTTAGCATCTTATACACCAAATATGTTATACTTATAAATTTATACTGATCTAGTAAACATTTGGAAAATGGAGTATAAACAGCAACTTTTGTCGCTGACTGCATAATCAAACACATTAACCATATTCTAAAACATTATATAAAAAATAATTGTTCGAGATCCTATTATTGAGTATGCTTTGTAAAATTGTACTTGTATATTTTTTTGTAAATATGATTGCGCCGTAACACATACCTGCCGAAGGTTTCTTGCCTGTTCTTTTGCCGGCGTAAGGAGGTTAGAACAGGCGTAGCTAGCTTTAAGCTTGACTTTTTAAAGTGATCACGTGTTTTATCCCACTAGCGACCAGTTTCAATAACCTCATATCCACGGGATAGATAGGTTATTGAAACTGGTCGCTAGGTCGCTATTAGAGATAGAATATTGACGTACCTAAGCTCCATAGAAGTGATAATGTCAAATGACTATCTCTAGTAGAACAACCCGTGGATAGTTCGGTTATTGAAACTCGCTGTAAATGAATATTCTTTGATTTCATTATTATTTGTTTCAATTTGATTATCTGCGAGTTTTTTTTTTCAATATGCAATACAAGCGAATATATGTATGTATAAAAAGAATCTCACGAGCGACGAACATAAACTACGCCTTGAAATGAGATGAAACAGTAGCGAAAATTTTTTTTACACTAATTGATTTATTTATCTATATATTTTTTTTATCAAATACCGTGAGTTGTTTAAGCAAAAACTCGAAAATTTGGTGTGAACGGCTAAACCGTTTTTTTTTCTTTTGTGCACTGTAACGTAATGCGGTAAAATTAGAAAGAATCCAAACATTTTAACAGAAAAATCGATAAAAAATCGGAATGTGATTTTTGTGAAAATGTACGAAGTTCACCTACGCCCGAAATTAGTAATCGATCCTGATCCCCTACCCGCGGTATTGGATCGATACGTCATGTCAGAATATGACATTTTAGTACAAGGGCTTGACACATTACTACTAAAAAATGACATATCGATCAAAAACCGTGGATAAGGCGTCTATTAATTACGTGAGGCATTTTTGAGAATTTTTCCATATGAGCATAACAATTTTATCCTACTAATATTATAAGCGAAAAATTTTGTGAGTTTGGATGGATGGATGGATGGATGTTTGTTACTCTTTCACGCAAAAATTACTGAACGGATTATAGGCTACTTTTTATTCCAGAAAAAGGTTCCTGCGGGATAACGGAAAGTCGCGAACCGCGGGGCGCATCTAGTCCTCTAATATATAAAACAAAGTCGGATTTATTACACCGTTGTTCGACCGATAATTATAATCTTTGATTTGTTGGATTTGTCTTCACCTCGATTAGTAATACTGGGGCCACACTAAGGTCAACGTCAAGGGAAATGTCAATGCCTATCATCGCGATAAATATTGCGTTAGTTATTAAGGCTATTTTTGGAAAGTATTGCTTTGTTTATCTTTAAAGATTTTTTTGACGTTTTCGTAACTTTTATGCTGGGGCTACACTAACGGGAAATGTCGTTAAATAGCGCGATGTAAGTGTGGCCACGACATTTGACAACGGCATTCACATTAGCGTTTGACGTTAGCCGATTAACTCAAGTGCATTCACGTTGCCCGTTCAAGTGTAGCCACTCACACCCTTACGTTTCCGGATATTGAGGACACCATGTTCATTAAAAAAGGCGGATAACTTACGGCTTCCGAATTCTCATTTCATTGATAAAATCATATTATAAGCTTTTTAATGATTTTTGTTTTGTTTTTCTATTTTTGTTTTCAATTAGGTACATACTTAAGTATAATGTAGGTAGCTACCTACGTCAATTAATTAAGTATAATGTAATTTATACCTACAATGACTTAAATCAATATAGAAAGTTGTAAGTATGATCATGACTTTTGGTAACTTAGGGGTTTAAGACCTTCTGGCAGACCTATGGGTGGCAAGCCGACGTCACTAGTCACTATACCACTGAACCATCATCGCTCCAGACTATACTAGTATTTGCTTACCCATGCAAAGCTACAGAAAACACTAAAACAGAAAAAACAATAAGCTAAATATTATTAACTCGCTAGTTAATAATAATCAGCGACCGTTACCCCTTTTGTTAAAAATACTGGGGGCTCTTATGAGGGGCCCATTTAGTGAGTGGCGAGTCACCATCTGCTCAGACATTTTTAAATGAGACTGAATTGGCAGGTGCTGGTTACAAGAGCTGTTTTAAGTTCACAATATTAACCCGAACAATTTATTTCCATTGTTGCAATAGTTTATTTTCCGTACGCCACTGTTTTTGTTACTCTGATTTCATTTCATTGGTGTAACAAAAGAAGCAATGATTGAATGGAAATTAAATTTCAAACATAAAAATATATTTATTTAGTTGAATTGGAGCAAATTCACAACAATCCCAAGCTTTTGTCATCTAATTAGTCTGATACTTTATAATAACCCTTACTAATAATAAAAACTGACTTGAAATTTAGTTATCAACATTTTTTTGGATTTAATTTCGTATTTTATTGAAAAATGTACACGTTGACCATTGAAGGAGTGGTAGCATAGTGGTAGTTATGCGAACTTGCGACCAGGGCCCGTAGCCAAGATGCATTCTGCAATCGTTGACGCTAATAGAAAACTAGAAAAATGTATTGGTTTGACATATTTCTGACCACGTGACTTAGCGTTGAAATATGTCAAACCAATACTTTTTTCTTGTTTTCTATTAGCGTCAACGAAGGCAGAATGCATCTTGGCTAGGGGCCCTGAGGTCGTGAATTCAAATCCCTAGAATGAGCTTGAGCTTGTATCACACTTTTATGTCAATAAATAAATATTTGATTTGGTTTTGTAAACATCGTGATAAAAACATAGCTTGAAAGTAGGGTTTTATATAATTTGCAAACAAAAGATTCGTATTCATATATGTATACCTACAAATTTTTAGTGATTAAAAAGAAATTAAAACATTCTCCAGGAAAGGAAGGCGAAGTTTTTAAACGTTACCATATTCAAGGATCCACAATTCAGCCAGGAACTAAACGCAAATTGCTAGCCATCAGCGGTAAAATCAATACGGTCGGGAGACCATGCAGGGGAGAAGACGAGCCGGGGAGTCGAAACAGGGGGAACGACGAGAGGTCAATGCACTTGCACCCTCGCAGACTGCCACCCTTGTTGGCTCGCTGCCAAAAGCAACGTGTACTGTGCAGACAGTATGCAAGCTTCGAAATAAACTCCTGCTTTAAAATATTATTTGAGCTTTCGGTAAGGAAAACATCGTGATGAAACCATAGCTTGTTGGTGGGGCATTTTCTAGTGCTCGTCTGGCTAGCTACCACCGTCCATTTAAGAATATATCGCCAAGCACACCGGTGTGTTCCGACAGCCTCAATTGAGAGCCAGTTCCGAATCTAGGTGTAGATGACGCCACTTTCGACCACATCATCACTTACAAGGCACCTGTGACTTGTAGTGAAAGGCGAAAAAACAATTGTACATAGTTATCGTCTAAAAAACTGTGAGATATGTGTCAAACATTTTAAAATATCAAAGAAAGATCATCGATTTCAAAAACCATAGATAACGGCTGGTTTCAATAATCAAAAACTCGTTAAAATTGGTCACTCAGTGTGCATAACACAGACAGTTTGTTTGTTTGTTTGTCTTAAAGTTGTCTGACTATATCGATCGACAGATAGCAACCCTTGGGATAAACCCACTTACCCTGCCTGAATCTACATCATCCCTACTTCCCTACTACATACATATTATAAAAAGAAAGTCCTCCGCCGCGTCTGTCTGTCTGTCGGTCGGCGAAAAACTCAAAAACGACTGCACCGATTTTCATGCTGTTTAAACCAATAGATAGAGTGGTTCTCGAGGAAGGTTTTAGTATATAATTTGTCAAGTTTTTGTCTACATTGGCTAAAATATAATGATATTTGTTGGAGGTGTCGGAAAAAAATAAGCCGTCTGAGAGCTTTCAACGAAAACGCTGCCTAAAAAACCCTTTCAGATATAACAAGATGATGTATGGTGGAATTGTGTATCATAAATAGGTCTACAAAAAATATCTATCTCTTAAGGATAACGTACCATAACTACTTTTTTACATTTAAAAGATGATAGAAATGCCCACCAAAATCAGACCACGTTCAATACTATCAATACTTTTATAGCAGCGCCGGGGGAAACGCGGTGAGGTGAGGGGCAGGAGAATCTATGAAATAGGTAGCTATAAAGTGCGGACAAGGCAGACCTTTAGCCGCGTGGTTCAAACGCGCAGTCGGAGAAAAATAAAAATATTAACTGAGAATTAAAATAGGTTTATGGATACAGCGGGTAACGTGATGAGGGCATAATTTTGGAGTATACGGAATATACGTTTTCACGTCTAAATTACTGAACTGATTTAAATGAAATTTGGTACAGAGATAGTTTGAACCCTGATAGACGACATAAGATACTTTTTATCGCGATAAACTGTAGCTAACGTGGGTGAAACCGCGGGGAACAGCTAGTGTGGATAAATAGCAATAGGAATCAATAAATTAAAACACTATTAATATGGTTTAAGAATTTTCTCATAAGAATTTAACAAAAAATCACTTATAGAGAGAATTCAGCATAATTATTAAGGTTAGTATTATGCCATTAGGCGTAGCTTGACATGTTAGTATGATACATAATGGTGTCGATTCGGTTTTGCATTCTCTAAAACTAAACTAATTTTGACAGGTCTAATAGTAATGCTGTCCTTTTTTTACTTCAGTGGTTAGAAAAAGACAGCAATACTATTAGACCTGTCAAACTTAGTTTAGTTTTAGAGAATGCAAAACCGAATCGACACCATTATATCCAGTTCAAAATAGTATTACATTCTATAACATAAGATGTAGGTAGTTGCCTCAGAGGAGTCAGTTGCACGAAAGTAAGAAAGAAGATAAACATGCAATGTAACAATCTCCTAGTTTATGTGATGACAATACAATAATTTGGTATCATCGACCTGATCTGATGATTGAGCCAGGAGACGGATAGCAGAACTCTTCAGTAGTTACTAGTACACCCGTCGAGTTTGGGCTCATATGAATCGTTTTGACGAGTACGATAGATTGGGCTTGGTACTAACGGTCTGCTGATGAAGCCAGGAGGTGGATAGTGGAACTATTCAATGGCTACTAGTAAGATTAAAAATAACAAAATAAAAGTCTTTTATTAAGTAGTTCAAAAATGTTTATGGGAGTGTACTCTAATAGAAAGTCCTTGTGTCCATATGTAGGTGGTATATATTGGCAAATGCGCAAAAACAGATAAACAAAGGAAAGAAAATCAAAGAAAGTAAGGTTATTACAAATACCACGCGTGCGCTCTCGCTCGACTGTCCGGCGCAGCGCGCACTGCTGGAGCGGGATGCGCGGGCGGCAGTGGCGAAGCTCGGATGATCGCGCCTAGCAACATTATGAACTATTATAAATGCTAGTTACTACACACTTTTATTACACACTAAAACATATGAAATAATTAAATTGACTTGTATTAGTTACTTAGTTCAAAAAGAGAGTGCTTTTTGGTTGTAGGTATGTACTTACAAGTTAAAAAAGCACTCCACACTTTTTGAATTAACCATTGTATCGTAACTAATACAAGTCAAATTCATTATTTATTTTAAATTAAAAGTGTCTTTTTTAGTTTTTTAAACTACATACGAGTATAAAATGGACAAAAAAAGTGGTAACCTTACAATATCCCAATAAGCTGGATTTTGGTACAGGTGTTAAACACTTCATTACCAATGATATATCAAAAGTGCTCGAGCATCCCGCTGGCGCGTCACTTTTTATTCAAGGTTACCATTTATAGTTTTTCGCTTATAGCAATGCAACTGTAGAAGTTATCGAAAAATGGTCCAGGTAAATTTAGTAGATCGTAACATTTGAAACAAATAATTTAAACATTAAGAATCACGAGAGTTAAGAATTCCGGGACACCTCGATATTTCAGAACGACTTATCCATACTAATGTTAATGTTTGAGGTCGTTGGCCCTAAATTGCACCGTGCGAAGCCAGGTGGGTCACTAGTATTCAATAAATGAATACATCACAATATTTTTAAGGTTAATTAGTACGAACCTATCATATAATGAAATTCAAAGTTGACGCCATTGTTTAAAATGGAGGGGAAAGCCAATTTGTAGCAAGCAATATTTTTTTAAGTTTACAGTAGTCCAATTTAAAATTTAAGACAGTTTGTTTAAAATAAATTGTTCACACTCTTACAAAATGACCTACCCTGCTGTACCTGTTTATAAAAATATTACATAGTTTATAAATATCCGAAAATATAAACTTTAAACTTGTTAAAAATCGCTGCATACAAATAGCCTTTCACCCCTCAAAATATGAAGAAAACATCACGAGAAAATATAATTTTCGTGGATACAATTCACATTGGTATTGTGCCATCAGAACCATTGGAAACGAGAGATAGCCAGACAGTAATATTGATTTTCAACCGCATCTGCAGGGCAATGAACTGGCTTCGAGAAAGAGACACGCAATCATTCACCTCTCGTTCACCATACCGCCAAAGTCACCTTCAAGTTCATAAACTCCCTATCACCCTCGCCACCTTCACCCCCTTCGTCTGATTGGTAAACGTATTTCATCCCCACGTAGACAAAAACCAGATTAATGTCGCCCTTATTGCAACCTGTACCTACTGCGCATGCCTATATTAACATCCCCCCATCTCTAGGGAAGGGATGAGAGCATGGCGTAGTGTCTAGACTTACGAGGTGGACTACTACTGCAATTCGCTACAAATTCAAAATATTTCAGAGACACATTAAAGAATAGTGCACTTTTCTTTACGGGTTTTCTCGCTTTGACTACATTTCGTAATGACATGTATCTTATGTCCTTCCCCAGGGTTCAAACTATCTCCACGCCAAATGCCGTCAATGCCAAATGCCGTCAGTTCAGCGGTTTAGGCATAATAAGGTAACAAAGACGCCGACGGCGCGGTAGCCGAGTTGGTAGTGCCCCTGCCTGCGAAGCTAACGGTCCCGGGTTCGAATCCCGGTAAGGGCGAATATGTGTGTGATGAGCACGAGTATTTGTACCTGAGTCTTGGATATTTCTATCTATATTATTATTTCTCTATATAAGTTTGTATGTCGTTGTCTAGTACCCATAACACCAGTTTCGAACTTAATTTGGGGCTAGGTCAATTTGTGTGCAATTTTCCCCGATATATTTTAAAGAAATAGACAGACTGCAACGATCTATTATGTACCTACTTCGTACTAGATATCGCCATTTAAACACTGTTCCACTTAATTGCACAGCAGTCAGTGAAACATTTTTAGTGTGGCTTTGAGCTTTGCAAGGTGCAGTCAGTGCGGACCGTCACGTACGGGAAAAAAACAATTGAAATAGCTACCAGAGCTTGAATTCAAACTTCAATAAAACTATTAATTGATTTACTGATAAATTAGATAACAAAGAACTAGTCTAGCCATCCAAAGGGGGTAGACGACGCTGCCAGTATCTTCGGTACCTTGCCTAAAGGGACTTCTTTTAATAATGTATTTTAGTTATTAGTTTAGGTTTATTTGTTTTTATTTTATTGTTATAATAGTATATAATTATCATTATCTTGGCAATTAAATTAAAAAACAATGTTATCTCAATAAATTAGATAACAACATCATTTTACCTACTCACAGTGCATAATTTATAAACAAAGCAATAATTAGGAATAATAATATATCAAATCTGTATATAAATATTATGTATTTATATAATGTAATATGTATTTGCTTCAACTTTTAATGAATACGTCTTGAGTAATAATATCTTGAGTTGCACTTCAATCTTCTGTCTAAAGCTGTTATATCTGTTCCACGATGACATGATGTTATCAGAGCAGTGGGAATGAAACCACAAATTTGATAAGGACATAAACACGCCTATCAAAAATATGACAACAACCCCACTGACTGTTAGGAATGGTTTTTTAATCTTCTTTCTTGAGTCGACGGAATGTAGAAAGATGGTACCTTAATTTTTTACATATCATACACAATACCTCTTCATCTCTCGCCCTCGGAGGTGGAGTTTTGAACAAACGTTTTTCGTCCTGGTTTCAGTCGCTCGGTGTTACATTGAGAACTAAAATGATGTTTTCAGACCAACGAGAGTGACTATACAAATTCAGTACGCAAATTGATATGCGTAAGGAAAATGTAATAGTTCACTCTCATTGATTTGATCTGCTCCTATTTCTTAACTAACCCCTTCTGTCTTGGAGTTCAGAATGTAGCGAACTGCGAAACACATAACCACAGTAACGCAGGTTTTAAAAAAAATCTGTTCTAGATGGTGTAGTTTTGTTTGTTGATTCCTAGATATAGAACAAGTGATTCGTTTTTTGTCCCGGTGGCAGTCGTTCGGTGCTGTAATACAAGTTCCATGTTGAGATCCGTACTGATCCAATGATGTTATCAGACCAGCGAGAGTGACTATACAAATTCATTACGTAAATTGATACGCGTAAGGAAAATGTAATAGTTCACTCTCACTGATTGCGATCTTCTCTTATTTCTTGACTAGCACTTGGATCTTCTGTCATGGAGCGCAGCTGGTAAGTACTCATATATAAGCATATAAACTTAGCAACGCGAGTTTTTTCAGATAAGGTCAGTTCTGGATGGTGTAGTTTTTTAGTTGATTTATAGATATAGAACAAATGATTCAGAAAATCGTTTTTTGTCCCGGTGGCAGTCGTTCGATGTTACATTGAGAACTAATGATGTCTTCAGACCAACGAGAGTGACTATACAAATTCATTACGTAAATTGATACGCGTAAGGAAAATGTAATAGTTCACTCTCACTGATTGCGATCTTCTCTTATTTCTTGACTAGCACTTGGATCTTCTGTCTTGAAGTGCAGCTGGTAAGTATATAAGCATATATATTTAGTAACGCGAGGTTTTTCAAAAAAAGCTCAGTTTTGGATGGTGTAATTTTTTTAGTTGATTTCTAGATGTAGAACAAATGATTCGGAAAATCGTTTTTTGTCCCGGTGGCAGTCGTTCGATGTTACATTGAGAACTAATGATGTTTTCAGACCAATGAGAGTGACTATACAAATTCATTACGTAAATTGATACGCGTAAGGAAAATGTAATAGTTCACTCTCACTGATTGCGATCTTCTCTTATTTCTTGACTAGCACTTGGATCTTCTGTCTTGGAGTGCAGCTGGTAAGTATATAACCATACATATTTGGTAACGCGAGTTTTTTCAAAAAAGGCTCAGTTCTGGATGGTGTAGTTTTTTTAGTTGATTTCTAGATATAGAACAAATGATTCGGAAAATCGTTTTTTGTCCCGGTGGCAGTCGTTCGATATTACATTGGGAGCTAATGATGTTTTCAGACCAACGAGAGTGACTATACAAATTCATTACGTAAATTGATACACGTAAGGAAAATGTAATAGTTCACTCTCACTGATTGCGATCTTCTCTTATTTCTTGACTAGCACTTGGATCTTCTGTCATGGAGCGCAGCTGGTAAGTACTCATATATAAGCATATAAACTTAGCAACGCGAGTTTTTTCAGATAAGGTCAGTTCTGGATGGTGTAGTTTTTTAGTTGATTTATAGATATAGAACAAATGATTCAGAAAATCGTTTTTTGTCCCGGTGGCAGTCGTTCGATGTTACATTGAGAACTAATGATGTCTTCAGACCAACGAGAGTGACTATACAAATTCATTACGTAAATTGATACGCGTAAGGAAAATGTAATAGTTCACTCTCACTGATTGCGATCTTCTCTTATTTCTTGACTAGCACTTGGATCTTCTGTCTTGAAGTGCAGCTGGTAAGTATATAAGCATATATATTTAGTAACGCGAGGTTTTTCAAAAAAAGCTCAGTTTTGGATGGTGTAATTTTTTTAGTTGATTTCTAGATGTAGAACAAATGATTCGGAAAATCGTTTTTTGTCCCGGTGGCAGTCGTTCGATGTTACATTGAGAACTAATGATGTTTTCAGACCAATGAGAGTGACTATACAAATTCATTACGTAAATTGATACGCGTAAGGAAAATGTAATAGTTCACTCTCACTGATTGCGATCTTCTCTTATTTCTTGACTAGCACTTGGATCTTCTGTCTTGGAGTGCAGCTGGTAAGTATATAACCATACATATTTGGTAACGCGAGTTTTTTCAAAAAAGGCTCAGTTCTGGATGGTGTAGTTTTTTTAGTTGATTTCTAGATATAGAACAAATGATTCGGAAAATCGTTTTTTGTCCCGGTGGCAGTCGTTCGATATTACATTGGGAGCTAATGATGTTTTCAGACCAACGAGAGTGACTATACAAATTCATTACGTAAATTGATACACGTAAGGAAAATGTAATAGTTCACTCTCACTGATTGCGATCTTCTCTTATTTCTTGACTAGCACTTGGATCTTCTGTCATGGAGCGCAGCTGGTAAGTACTCATATATAAGCATATAAACTTAGCAACGCGAGTTTTTTCAGATAAGGTCAGTTCTGGATGGTGTAGTTTTTTAGTTGATTTATAGATATAGAACAAATGATTCAGAAAATCGTTTTTTGTCCCGGTGGCAGTCGTTCGATGTTACATTGAGAACTAATGATGTCTTCAGACCAACGAGAGTGACTATACAAATTCATTACGTAAATTGATACGCGTAAGGAAAATGTAATAGTTCACTCTCACTGATTGCGATCTTCTCTTATTTCTTGACTAGCACTTGGATCTTCTGTCTTGGAGTGCAGCTGGTAAGTATATAAGCATATATATTTAGTAACGCGAGGTTTTTCAAAAAAAGCTCAGTTTTGGATGGTGTAATTTTTTTAGTTGATTTCTAGATATAGAACAAATGATTCAGAAAATCGTTTTTTGTCCCGGTGGCAGTCGTTCGATGTTACATTGAGAACTAATGATGTCTTCAGACCAACGAGAGTGACTATACAAATTCATTACGTAAATTGATACGCGTAAGGAAAATGTAATAGTTTACTCTCACTGATTGCGATCTTCTCTTATTTCTTGACTAGCACTTGGATCTTCTGTCTTGGAGTGCAGCTGGTAAGTATATAAGCATATATATTTAGTAACGCGAGGTTTTTCAAAAAAAGCTCAGTTTTGGATGGTGTAATTTTTTTAGTTGATTTCTAGATATAGAACAAATGATTCAGAAAATCGTTTTTTGTCCCGGTGGCAGTCGTTCGATGTTACATTGAGAACTAATGATGTCTTCAGACCAACGAGAGTGACTATACAAATTCATTACGTAAATTGATACGCGTAAGGAAAATGTAATAGTTCACTCTCACTGATTGCGATCTTCTCTTATTTCTTGACTAGCACTTGGATCTTCTGTCTTGGAGTGCAGCTGGTAAGTATATATACATATATATTTAGTAATGCGAGTTTTTTCAAAAAAAGCTCAGTTTTGGATGGTGTAGTTTTTTTAGTTGAGTTCTAGATATAGAACAAATGATTCTGAAAATTGATACGCGTAGGGAAATTGTACTATCACCCTCACTGATTGCAATCTTCTCTTATTTCTTGATTAGCACTTGGATCTTCTGTCTTGGAATAAAGAAGGTGGCGAAGCACATACACAGAGTTACGCGACTTTTCAAAGAAAGGTTTAATTTTAGATGGTGTAGTTTTTTTTTTGTTGATTTGTTTTCTCTTGAATATAACAAATGATTCGTTTTTGTCCCGATGGCAGTATCGAATTCTGACGTCTAAAAGATAATATTTACCAACACCTCTTTGTGTGTGGTTCGGCAGCCTCACTTGAGAGCCAGCCTAATCCACCGTGGTGCCACCTTCGACCACATCGTAACTTAAAGGTAAAAAAGCAACGTTAAGTCTAATTTCTTTAAATCTAATGTTCTGGCTACTCATATCTAAGTTCGTTATCACAATACATGCATAGCAATGATGGCTCAGTGGTAGTGACGTCGGATTACGATCCGTAGGACGTGGGTCTGAATCCGAAGGAAAACATCGTGATGAAACCATAGCTTGGTGGTAGGGTATTTTCTAAATTAAGAATCTGTCGCCAAGCACCTTTCGATGTGTTCTGGCAGCCTCATGTGAGAGCCAGTTCCCAGTCCAGGTGTAGCGTTGCACCACCTTCGACCACATCGTCACTTAACATCAGCACCCTTAGTACAAGTTTTGAAAACTACAAAAGTTTTCGTAAAAATCAAAGTTTACTACTGCCAACTCGTCAAAATGGTAAATCGTACTGTTATATCTGTCTTGAGTCGATGGAATGGAGAAGTTTCCATAATATTTTGCTGTTAATAAAATACTATGTTTTTTGTATAAATTAGACAAATTCGTAATAGATTTCCCAGACATTTTTGAAATCCAATCCCCGCACAGGGCCGGGCCGCTCGATCGAGCTGTGACGTCTCACACTCCGAGAACGCGTCGCGCGTGTTGCACAGATTTTTCGAGTGTTGGCGGCATCAAGTATTGCAGATTCACATAGAAAATGCTTGAATAAGCTACATAAATGTATTGTAATAATGTATTAAGTATGCCTTTATGGAACAATACCACCGTACCAGACCAAGTTTATTTTCTGGTGCCAAAAAACAAAAAGATATGAGCGAGCGATAATTGGTAGGTATAGGTAGTAGGTTACTAATCCCTACTAAGATTATAAATGCGAAAGTTACTCCGTCCGTCTGTCTATCTTTCACGTCTAAACTAAGTACTGAACCGATTTAAATGAATTTTGGTACAGAGATAGTTTGAACCATGGGCAAGGAAACTTTTTATTGCGATAAACTGTAGACCACGCGAGTGAAACCACGTGAAGCAGCTAGTAGGTACGTGATAATTTATAAAAGACTAGTTGCGCCCCACGGTTTCACCCGCGTCTTCCCGTTATCCCTCAGGAACTTTTTTCCGGGATAAAAAGGTTATATGTTAATCCTGGGTATAAGCTATCTCCATTCTAAATTTCATTCAGATCCGTTCAGTAGTTTTTGCGTGAAAGAGTAACAAACATCCATCCATACTCACAAACTTTCACGTTTATATATAGTAGGATACAAGCCTTTGAACTTACTTGGGACTCGCTGGTCGGCTATCGCCTCTCCACTCTGCAGTCAACGTTGTTTGTGGGTACGTAACTCTCACTCTCATATATGGACTGCCAAAGGTAAAAAAAAACACCGTCACACAATGGTTTTCACAAAAACAATCGTTCTTGAGCCGAAGACCGGGCTCAGTGGCGTACCTTGGGAGAGGCCTATGTCCAGCAGTGGACTGATACGGGCTGATGATGATGATGATTCGTTCTTGATTGCATCGTATCAGTGTTGATTCCTGGAAATAGCAATAATTACAGAAATCAATACAATTCTAACGCCAATAAAATAATCTTAACAAGAAATTAGTGTAATAAACAGCTTACGGAGCACGGTCAGAATGGGGAACTTTGAAACTATGAGAGTGAGAAATATTACATAGGAACCATTTAATAGCAAGTCTTAATGCATCCTATAGAAACCTCATTAATCAACTAAGAAAAAACAACTAAGTCTGGCTTGCACAACACGTTAAACCTTGCTTAAATCTGGATTTAACTAAATTTCCATACGATTTGACATTCGAATATCGTTAAATCGAGATTTAAATCGGACTTGCAAGTGGGCCTAAATAAATCTAATTGCACGCTGTTCATTTTTCATCGGACTGTATAGTTTAATATGATAAGATTCTCGTTTATTTTGAGTATTACGGAAACAATAAGCAGCTAAGGAACGAATAAGTTCCAAATCTGCCAAAACTAAGTGAAATCAAACAACCGCAAGAGAATAACATACTCGTGGAAGCTCGTAGGTTATGTTAAGTTAAGAATCTGTCACCAAGCACCTATCGGTGTGTTCCAGAAGCCTTACTTGAAAGTCAGTTCCCAATTCAGGTGTATCGTGACGCCACCTTCGACTACATCGTCACTTAACACCAAGAGTTTCGGTCAAACGCTACCCCGTACCTAAGTAGTATAAAAATAATTACCCACTTACATTATCAGGTAAAAAAAACCGAAACGATAAAAATAATTATTTGAAAAATGATAATAGTATCTTTCAATTACATTTTCATATCATTAAATGATAATATTATGTTATTAATTATTGTTATCCCACAAGGAACTAAAAAATCGTGTGCGAGATTATTTAGTGAAAGTGAATTTAACGAGTGTGAAAGAAAAGTCAAAATATTAATGAGCATAAAAACGATATTATATACCTACCTATTAAATCAAAGCGATTTTAAGCGATATATCGAGTTTACGACTAGAACGCGTGTGATGAGACAGGTCAGCTACCCTTGCCACCAGGAGAATCCGAGTTCGAAATTACCAAAAATGGTAACCGCTCACCCGCCATTTGAGGAAGTAGGTATTTTCTTTGGGGAGATACCCAAATGCAAAAAAATGCAAATCCTTTAGAGCAAATACAGTGAGATTTAGTAATAAGGTCCAAAGCCTACTCACCATAGTTCAGCTCAAGACCTCGTGGTGAAAGCGCCGTTTTAATTCCACTCAAATTAGATAGGTACAGTACAGATTAACGACTGTCCCGACCACCATACACGCCCTTGAGTGTTGGAGCTGAGACCTTCGAGATCAGAGGATGATATTTAAATTTTTTTCCAAGTCAATTGCTTCACAAGCAGACGTCAGGTTAATAATGGCGGATGAAGTGGATGAACCGGTGAGCGGACATATAAAACTAGAAGCTACCTTCACTGGATTGAGAATTGTATCAAAAGTTAACTACCCACGTAAACTATCAAGTATACTTTTTTTCGTCTTGACGTTATACGATTAGTGAATTTGCCAGTGTCAAGTTTAAATGTTTCAAACTCAGAGAGTAGAATCAAGTAAATTAATGATGATGAGATGATGAGACCCAGCAACAAGCCGGGTCAAAGAGGATAGTGTATGGTGGATCCACTTTATGGTGGACTTTACTTAAACTTTACACGGACTTTTTTCGAGCAACTAGGAAAATCACTTTCACAACTTTATTTAAATTTCTCACACTCGTACATATTAACGAACACATAATGGTTAATAATCCACATATATCACACATTATCACTCAAAGAAACACAAGTTTTGGAAATAAAAACAAAATTTTCATGATGACAGTTCAATTGCCGCTAAAAAAGTCCAAGTATTTATGTGCGTTCAAAAACCAAACTAAATAATGCTACCAATTTTAAAACACTTTTATTAGCTTGACTTGTAACTAACTAACTAACAATGTAATCAAATCTTAGAAGTCAATTTTCACTTACTTCTAATTGTCGTATCGACTTGAAACTTTGTATGTGTATGTAATCTCGGTGACAATGCAATAATTTGGTATCATCGACCTGATCTGATGATGCAACCGGAAGGTGGGTAGGGCATCTCTGCACTGGCTACTAGTAAACCCCTCGTGTTTGGGCTCATATGATTCGTCTTGATGAGTTCAATAGGTTGAACTTGGTGACGAGGGTCTGATGATGCAACCGGAAGGTGGGTAGGGGATCTCTGCAGAGGCTACTAGTAAACCCCTCGTGTTTGGGCTCATATGATTCGTCTTGACGAGTCTAATAGATTGAACTTGGTAACAAAAGACTAAAAAGTAAACTAATAAAAATATATAGTTTAAAAAAACTAAAAAAAAACACTTTAAAAACGCACTGAAAAATATAAAATAATAAAATGGACTTGTATTAGTTACGATAGAATGGTTAATTCAAAAAGTGTGGAGCGCTTCTTTTACTGGGTATAATTATAAAAATACACACAACCAAAAAGCGCTCCACACTTTTTGAATTAACCATTATATCGTAACTAATACAAGTCCATTTTATTATTTTATATTTTTCAGTGCGTTTTTAAAGTGTTTTTTTTTAGTTTTTTTAAATTAAAGAAGATTTCACATTAATAAAACGTACTTTCGATTTTGTGCCAATAAATATAACTAAAGTTTTAGTTGTAAGAAGAGATAATTTGGCGTTTCTTCCTGTTTATTTGCCGGTGTAAGAAGGTTGGAAGGCATAATAACTAGAAGTTGAATCTTTGTATAAATTATAAGTATGAGTTTGTCATTATTGAAATCTGTTTTGGGTTAATTTTTTAGCCATTTGCTTTTTTTTGAAGAGCCGAGATGTGCCTACCTACATGCACCCAATAGAGTAACGCGGCTAACACTAAGCAGCTTTGAAAAAAAAACTAGCTATTTTTTTTACTACGCGGATGGTAGATTTACATCACCTGACATGGAACACACTTTTTTTGTGTTTAATTAGGTTGGTACCATAGTTATGTACATATTTTTATTTGACATTAAATTTTATGTGTTTCGTTTTATTGTTTTATTTTTAAATTAATTGGGTAATTTCCTCCGTCTGATAGATAATAAACAACAAAAGTAATACTTTTGCTTTTTTTGTATGTACAAATATTTGTCCTGTAGCGGGAATCGAACCCGCGACCTCATGCTTCACAGTTGGCTGTTCGGCCATTGCGCCACATCGGTCGTCGACGTCACATTAGTACAAAGTTTAACGTAGCGCCACCTCATGGTTTCTCGCAGACTAATATATTAAACTATCAAGTAACTTTGAACCATAAGTTACGAGTTGCAAGCGCTATCAACTAGATGGCAGCACAAACTGTATTTTTAAAGTACAGGTTAGCTTCATTTCCCTACATAACATTTTGATAGGTTGATAGTTTTCACCACAACCTTATTATTTTGAACCGATGATGGCTCAGTGCTAGTGACGTCGGTTTGCGATCCGTAGGTCGTGGGTTCGAATTGTGGTTCTTGGGCACGCCGGGACAGACTTGGACTTGGAAAGACAGACGGACAACAGAGTGATCCTGTCAGGGTAGGTACCTTTTTCTTTTTTAGGTACGGAAACCACGAACGGGCTTTTTGTAATTTTCTTTATGGTAACAAAAACACACACTCACTATAATAAGTCACATACTTTCGCATTTATAATAGAGAGAGAGAGAAAGACTTTATTTGGAAAAACTGCACACAATAACAAAAGAAAGAAGCACACACAAAAAAACAGTTAAATAATACATAAACCGTGCGGATATTTATATGAAAAAAAAACATTAAAAATACGTATACAAAAAAAACAGTGCATACAGTGGACGGCCGAGTGGCCGTCGCCCTGTCGGCCGTCCTAGATATCGCTGGAAAGACGAAGTCACGAAGGATTTGCGCGAGCTCCAGGTGGAGGACTGGCAGGAGGTGGCGCAGGACAGACCGAAGTGGCGTCTTTTGTTATCGGAGGCCAAGACTTACTTTGGGTCGTTGCGCCATCTCAGTTAGTTAGTTATACAAAAAAAAATTATACATACAAATAATCCAATATACTGTAAACACGGGAAAAATAACTAATAGTAGTTTTAATACTAGTGTAGATAATTAGTGTGAAGTGAGATTTCTATCGCGAAATTCCAAACATCATAAAACAAAATAATATTCAAAATATCGTCGTCCGGTATCCGTGATCATATATCATTAAATGAAAGAAGGATTAAGGTTTAGTTAGTGTAAATAAAATAAGCGATTTAAAAATGAACGGGATTTTTCGACATAAATTGCAACGCTTTTTCCATTTGCTGGAGCCCGGCTCTTTCACCGAGCTTTTAAATTTTAAATCGTGTAATCCGATTAGGTCTGAGTCCTTTAACCGCGCACCGACGCAGAGGTAATCTTAATTTAGACTGCAAGACTTGTAGCATTTTTATTGTAAGGCTTTCATCATTTAAATAATTTCTTTAACTCGTACAGCGTAGTGTTTGACCACACTTCACCGGATGTTGAGTGACGATGCGGTCGAAGGTGGCGCCAAGCGTCATCTGGAAGTGGAATGGTAACTGGGTTTCAAGTGGGACTGCTGGAACACACTGAAAGGTGTTAGGCTGTTAGGTGACTTTTTCAAATAGCCTGATAAATTACATATTACCTATAAAAAAACGTATTTTTTAATACTAGGTTTAGGTAGTTCATTGATCTCTTTACTAAAAAAAAACATTCAGACGGGAATCAATAAAATCTTTGAAGGCGCTTTGGACTGCCCCATCGGAGTTGAATTTTTTTCCTTGCAAGAATTTATCCAAATTTAGAAAAAAATGGTAATCTGTTGGAGCAAAGTCCGGGGAGACGGTGGATGTCTTAGCTTAAGACATTCCAATTGAAGCTCCTCTAATTTGGTAGCCGCCTATTGTGCAGTATGTGGTCTAGCGTTGTCCTAAAGCAGCAGCAGGCTAGAGCGATTGAACAGCCTCGGTTATTTAGCAGCTAGTTTTTCCATCATGGTTTGCATAGACATCCGCCGTAATCGTCTGGCCAGATTTAAGCAAGCTGTAGTGAACGACACCGGCACTAGTCCACCAAACGCTCACAAGTAATTTTTTTGCGTAAATTTTTATTGGGGCAGGATTTGTCTGGTTTTTTTGAAATTCAACCCCTAAGAGGGCAAAAATCGGAAACTGTAGCCCATGCAGGTGAAACTGCGGGGAACAGCCAGTATCCTATAAAAAGTATAATATTATATAACTCATAGACTACTTACTATCCCGTTAGTAGTTTCAATAAAAAACTAAAAAAAAAAATAGGAAAAAATGTTTTCAGGGAGCACAGTTGTCTAATGACGGTAATATGCTACTTGACTACATTGGCTTCGTCGGCAAAGCTTTTCCGGTTCCGCAGAAAGTGATATTATAAGAAAAAAGGTAAACACCCGCATTCCATTGTTCTTGAGTCCGCAGTTTTTCATAATAGGGGCTTTTGACATTTTAAAATCGTGACCACTTGGTTCTTTTGCAAATGGAAAAAGCATTACTTCACCCTTTTGCGCATTTTTAGAGTACTAACTTTAATGGAATATGGTTTAAAATATTTGTTATAAAGATAAAATGAAGCCATAATTTAGGTAAAAACCTAATATTTTTTTGTAAATAATGTCCGTGATAAATATTTTAGTAATATAAATAAATTCTAATTTTCTCGAACCGTTGATTCTTGTGAAATAAATAATTCGTGGTGTGTTCGTGTATGCCACACTGGCTCGCGACTCTAGACAACATTTTTTTTTTCAATTACAATCCATTTATGTCAGTAAAATTAGTGGGTGTTTTTTAAATTTTACGGTGTAGTGTTTGAACACCTATTGTATTTTCTTGCGATACAGTATTGTTTTGTTAAATTTTGCTATTTGGACGAATTTTTTCCCTGCCTTACATTTTTTTCTTTGGAGTACCAGTTACCTGATGTTAAGTGACGTTGCGGTCGAAGGTAGGGTTACGGTACGCACAGATGGAGAACTGGAGAACCTCCTTTCCCCGGCTAAAGAACAGGCAAGCAAAGCCCGAAATTCTGTTACTAATTGATTGAATTGGACCAAAGACACAGTCCCAAGCTTTTTTGTCATCTAAAATCTAAATAGTCTATCTGTCTGATATTTTGTAATGAGCTTTACTGATAAGATTTCGTTTTATGTGGCCTTTCAATTTAGTTATATAATAGTTGAAGTCTATAATTTGCTACGTTGCGTAAAAGAAGTTGATACAAACAGATACACTTTCGTATTAATATACGTGTGAAGGTATTAATTAAGAAACAAAAGCTGAGCAGCCATTTTCTGCATACATTATGTGAAGCTAAAATGTGAATAAAATTTGGCATGAACAAAATTCAATCTGCACTGCGTTGCGCGGTGCGAATTTATTATGCAGCATTATTTAGACCCTAAGATTTTGTGTACTTTTTTGTTTTTGTATTATTTTCGAAACTATCGATAGGCCTATCGATAGTTCGGCCACTCCAAGTTTGGCGTAAAGAGTATTGACCCAAGCAGTATTTAAGTTTAATTTCTAAGTTTTTTTTTTATTGTTTCAGGTCGTTAAGTTTGCCGTTGACACAGATGTCGTCGGCAGCGTGGAGCATTTGCTGGAATGCCAGTAAATACTAAACGCATCCACCTGGAACCTGGCCAGAGAGAGAGGTAACTTAATTATAGTTATACTTAGTTATAGCCAAAAGCGTGAGCAATATTGGTTACAATAGGAAATACAAATTAGGGCACATGTTATTTTTTGTACCTACAGCCTATATATAATAGCATTTAGAATTAGGCTGACGATAGCGTGAACTTTGTAACCATTAATAGTTAACAAGACTAAAACTTAATTGTAGATAATAAACAAGATATAACGATGACTTCGTGATTTTAGCTCCAACCGTCTCTGAAATGCATCAATTAATGCTTAAGATTGGGTATTAATAAATAAATATCAGGGAGCAGTGCACATAAATTGACCTACCCCCAAATTAAGCTTGAAACTTGTGTTATGGGTAGGGGAAGGGGGTACAAAACGACATACCTTCTAGACGTTAGACGTTTTAAAGTGATACACCTTGTATTTCTACTAAATAAAACGAAAATGAATTTTCCAACGATTGGCCGAAAGAGACCGCAACAACGTTTGTTCAAACGTACAATTCCTATAACTCAATTAAATTACTATACAAAGGGACTCAATAAAAATCGGATTTAAAATTCACAAAGCTAAAACAACAACCAAATTCACAAATTACAGTTTTAAAATGACACACACACTACGTTATTGAAATGAACAATAGATAAGTAGACATAATTACAGCGCCAAGCCTTTAAGAGGACGCCGTGATAAACAATAAATCTGAAATCAGCTCCATACAAAAACGCAAGCGAGCTGACTAATGCCGTAAGTTCGTATGCGCCAAAAAAGGTTTTTTTTCGTTTAAAATGAAAACTATCGTTAATTTTATAAAACGAAATCTGTAGTTCTTTGCAGAATGTGTATATTTACCATATAAAAAAAATTTCAACTCTTAAATCGGTTTTTAATGCCTGTAAAATGAAAATCTTTTTTATTAGAGGGCAGTTTTCGATCATTGTTTGTCTGTTATGAAAGTTAACCAATCGTGTTATCCTTCCGACAATTTGATATCAAAAACATGATCTTTAATGCACATAAATATTAGCTCTGTATGTTTTGTAATTGCTGAGAAAAAAGGAAATCCCTGCAGCCAATACTGCCAATTCCTCGTCTTAATTATTTGGTGACAGTAAAACCCAGACATGTTGTTTTCATGTAATTTAGTCGCGTTCGTGGTATTTGCAGCGACGCCTTTGTTTTCCAGCTTTTAATTTATCACAAAGTTCGCCAGGTGATGTAGGGCATCATTTATTTACATTTTGAGCACACGGAAACAAATGGCCTCCGGTCTTTTTTCATATTAGATATTTAATTGCGCATTGTTATCTGATCATCTTCATGTGACATCTCGATGAGACTTAACACACTTTGGGAGTTGAGACCTCATCA
Organism: Opisthograptis luteolata; assembly: GCA_931315375.2. Lineage (NCBI taxonomy): Eukaryota > Metazoa > Arthropoda > Insecta > Lepidoptera > Geometridae > Opisthograptis > Opisthograptis luteolata. The sequence goes on from OV928033.1 coordinate 12,529,461, forward strand.
TCGTCATCAGTACCTACACTACCTACTCCTGTTACGAATGACTCCACCTTCACCTGTTCACCTTCATGTGTACCACGTTACTAAATATCGTAAAATTTGTCGCCTGTCTTAACTCGCATTGTTGAAACAGCTAAAATATCGAAAGACCTAATCTCAAAATGAGAGCAAAAAGTGAACAGCGCTTAGCATGTTTGTTTACCTTTCAACGGTCGTTAATTCGCTTAGCAATTCAGTTCTTTTTTCGACTCCATCCAGCTCTCTTTTACCGGCAAATATTTTCGAATATTGGCTAACGGATGGGTGATTGTATAGCCGTAGGCAAGCCTTTGTTCCCATATCATTCCGCAAACACGGTTAACCTATTTTCATTCCGAAACGCTCTCCTGAACACAGAAGTAGGGAAATCAGTTGATGCTTTATTTTATAAACTAGCTGTTCCCCGCGGTTTCACCCGCGTAAGCTAGAGTTTATCACAATAAAAAAGTATTATATGTCCTTCCTCAGGGTTCAAACTATCTCCGTACCAAATTTAATTTAAATCGGTTCAGTAGTTTAAGTGTGAAAGCGAGACAGACAGACATACAGAGTTACTTTCGCTTTTATAATATTAAGTAGGGAAGTAGGGATTTGTATGGATTGTTTTATTTCCTAAAGTTTGGGCGTGTGTTTTATTCTCTGCTCCGGGTCAACGGATAGTTATAAAGTTGAGGGTAGCGTTTTACCACAAGTCAATGAATGTTATGTAACGATGTGGTCGAAGATGGCACGAAGATGCACCTGGACTGGGAATTGGCTCTCAAGGAAGACTACCGGAACACACAGGTGTTTGGTGACAGATTTTTAACATGAGGGTAGTAGCTAGCCAGACAGGCACAAGAAAATGCTCCACCAGCAAGCGATGGTTTCTTCACGATGTTTTCCTTCACATTGTAGGATTAGAACCCATGACGTCACTACCATCGAGCTATCGTTGCTTCAAAATATAGCTTATCTAGTTGTGAAATTGGACATAAATAATGCTTGCGATTTTCCTCTTTTGGCACTTTTTCTACAAGTTTTGAAAACTATAAAAGTTTTCCTAAACGTCAAAGTTTACTGCCGCCAACTTGTCAAAGTGGCAACTTCTACTGCCTAATTTAAAAAGTAACTCGAAATCTTTGTTAGAATACGAATATACGGAATATTTAAAATAACCCGTAATAGTACAGATTTTAGACCCTCCAAGTTTCGATAAGGCGCGCTGAAAAAAAAGTTTATGGATGGAACGAAAACTTCTATATTTTGTAAACTATCAAATCCTGTACTAGTGTACTGTATAGAAGACTAACTGCACCCCGCAATACACCCGTGTTCTCTCGTCATCCCACCTTTTCAATTAAATTTGCTCTGCTTTAGAGTAATGTACTTGAGAAGGCTTGGTAGCCTGTCGACCCCGATGCGTCCATGTGTATCATAAAAGCCTCTACCCTGGTATCCAATTATTGTGTTCGGAGTAGCGACACCACCTCTCTAGTGTCTAATGTAATTGAAACGATGCACGACAGTCTCCATTGAAAGCGCAGCATACGAGCAACATTTTAGCAGATTAGTTGCACCGTTTCATTCTAATTAAACAACCTCCTATTCATCCCGCTTCTGACAATAGCGCCGAGCCTAATGCGCCATTTTACGTGACGAGTGAAAAATGACTATTTTTAATATTTAGGGTACAAGCTTTTTCTTAGCATTTTAAAAAAGCGCTCATTGCGAAAACTTCATAGTTGTTAGTAACCGATCAACTAGGTTCTGCAACTCTGCGGTCAGTCACTATTTGGATGGGTGATCATGTGTGGTATGTGCAACTGAGCACTTCCGTACTTTAGAAGGCACGTGTTATCTTAGGATAGCAGTCGTTGAACTTCTGAAAACTTCAACGCCAGTCAATAGCCTATCTGCCAACCCGCACTGGGCCCGCGTGGTGGATTATAGCTCATACTCTTTCCACCACTTGCGTCCCAGTAGTGGGAACGCAATGATGATGATGATGATGAAACATATCAACTTAATGGACAAATAGCAATCTGAAGTTAACTTTATACGATGTCTGCGATGACCCAATTCGCGTTATTTTAAGGGCCAGGGTGGTTTCAATGTTGACATTGGGTAAAACCCATAAATCGCCTTCCCAGTATGTGCATTCAAGCTAACCCTGTTCCATTTTTGGCTCCTACGCTTTCAGACAAAAGACTTCAAAACAAAATCCATTTAGGCTAACTTATGTGACATTATATTCCACTACACCAATAAAATTGTGAAGCGTACCACTCGTAGTGCACGAATTGTGGTGGTATAAATTTATCAGCTAAAATATCACATATGTAAAGTGAAATTTCCGTACGTGCCGGAGAATAACTGTGGTTCTACACGCAACCACCACCACACGAAGCTCAATCATGTCACCGATAAAAGAGAGTTGTACTGGGTTTCCCAAAAATTCAAACCACTAAAATTTTTAAAATAACTGTTTCGCCCTCCATCGTTTCAATTTTGCTTTTTTTTATCCGTAGTAACTGTTTTGCCCTCGACTGTTCATTGCTTTTTTATGTGGGTAGCTTATTTTACTTTTACGTCTAGCTTTTTAAGAGTTTACTATTTTTCATTTTTTGCGCATTATTTGTCAAGTGTTTGTATATTATTGATTATCATGTGCAGTTATGGGCCACTCGTGCGTGACGTCACCTACTGGTACCAACAAAAGACCAGCGCTGGTGACCATACATTCGTAATAATTCGTGTAGAGGTCCTTAAGGCTGATGTGGTGCCTACACGTCGTCGGAAACGATCATAATGTAGTAAAGAGGTCAATACAGAACGTAGACCACCTCATCCTGAACGAAATATATTATTTTCGTGGGAAAATTGCAAAGCTTCAAGCTCTTTAAATCTTTGCATATCCGTATAAAACCCGCCGAGCAAGCCTCTAGTAATAAATTTAACATGTTGTAACATAAACATCCATCGTAGTGAATAATAAAATTAAATTGCACACTCTTAATCATTTCATCGTGATGAAACAACATTTTCTAGTGCTCTTCTGGCTAGCAATTTGTGGCCAAGCACTTAGCGGTGTGTTTCAACAGCCTCACTTCAGATCCAGTTCTCAATTCAGGCGTAGCGTGATGCCACCTTCGATCGCAACATCTCTTATGGTCAGGTGCGCTGTGGTCAAATGCTAACCTGTAATAACAAAGAATATCAACTAGGAAGTCGTTACTAAGCGTCAGTTGTTAATAACTTTTCACAGAACGATGCAACGATGATTCTTTTCATTTGTAAAACAATTGAAACGCTTCTGGAAAGCTGCATCTATTAATGAAAAGTGGAACTGTCTGGAGCGCGCTTTTAACTCTAAGTTTTATAAAAATAGTTTCGTTACTTCAGCATGCGCTATTTTTCAAAATGCTACCCCTATGGTTAGACAGATTTTTGCCGAGAAAATTGGTAACAAAAAACAGTATCCGAGTTTTTATAAATACGACTATGCTTTTTTATGTAGGTAATAGAGTGACAAACAAGCAAACGAGACGGCTTATTGGTATACGGTCAGCCGGTCCGGACCTTCGCCTATGGACATATGTAAATAAATAAATATCGGGGACAATTGCACACAAATTGACCTAGCCCCAAATTAAGCTCGTACTTGTGTTATGGGTACTAGACAACGATATACATACTTATATAGAGAAATAAATACTTATATAGATAGAAATATCCAAGACTCAGGAACAAATATTCGTGCTCATCACACGTATTCCGGGATTCGAACCCGGGACCGTTAGCTTTGCAGGCAGGGAAACTACCAACTCGGCTACCGCGTCGTCTGCAGGCAGGGACACTACCAACTACCACTACCTATATGTAATACTAGAACCGTTGCCCTTTAGAACTCTTTTCCTATACTCATCTTGAAGGACTGCATTTTGTAGCACTGCGGAAAGACTTGTGGAGAGAGCTCGTCCACACTTAACAAGTGTGCGGGAGAAGGGAGCGCATAAATCGAGTAGTGTGGGATTTGCACAGCTCGATTGTGTGTAGATGCGCTTTATTCCGATGACGAAATGATCAGTGACAGAACCGCGATGGATCGATGAGACTGAATAGCTCCTCCAAGCATACCTTTTACTTTCATATTATACTAAATTTGGGTGCGTGTCTGAGTTTGATGTAAGTAGTTTTAACAAGTATACTCGTAGTATTTTCATGAATCAAATGCGAGGAACTAACAAACCGTTGATGTTACTGATAACAAATTGGTAAAGGTTAAATAAAAAACACAAACATGTTGTTATATAACGTAAAGTTTATTTTGCACTATTACATAAATTGCAGGTGAAGGTTACGCTACGCGTAGTGACTATGCTACAAATGCCTTCTACGTATTATCGGAAAAATGTGAATCATGTTTTATCCGGTATTCCAGATAAAACGTCAGACATACTATACTACAATAACAAAAAATTGACCAGACGCGTGGCTAGACAGTAGCAAGTTCGCGGGATAACAGCATTGCAACCATTCATGATTTTAGTTTACAAGGAAAATGCTGTGTGTGAAATTCCACGAACCCATAAGTAGTATCTTTGAACCTGACCTGGAAATGGATTAAATGTAATCCATCAAATTGCTACTTACTAGTAGTACCTACTTACCATTCTGTGCTTGTAAAATAAATAAAGAGTCGGATGATTAATTCATGGTCACATGGGCAGATTTGGAGTGGATTTCTTTAACCAGCCAAAAAATGCTAGCTGCGCCTCGCAGTCTCACTCACGGTTTCACTGCTTTTCTGCTGCTGCTGCTATATTTTGGGGATCAAAAGCATTTTAGAGAAAAAGATTTGATAAACTTAATTATCTATTACAATGTTGTATTCACAAAGAACATGAAACAAAATGAGTACCTACATATTCTTGTTAAAAGATAAATGATTACAATTAAAACACCGCGAATTAACAGGTAATAACGTTTTTAGTAAAATATAATAGTTGGGCTGGGCTGTAGCTCCCTCACATCATAATATCACATTTTTAATGCCACTTTTAGAAAATATTTTGTACAGAAAGTAGTCTTGAAGAGTTATATTATTAATATTTGCAGATAGAATAGACAATACACACTAATTTTATTTGAAGCAAAAAACGATACATATAGACAATCATACAATTAAATATAGAAACTAATATATACATATTTATACACTAAACAATACAACTATGTACTTAATCTAATAAACCACTACCAGTTGGCAACGTTCCCAAAATGCTTATTCGTTGCTTATTGTTTTATTTTATATTGTAAGGTTTAGTTAACTAAAAACTAACTGAGATGGCGCAACGACCCAAAGTGAGTCTTGGCCTCCGATAACAATAGACGCCACTTCGGTCTGTCCTGCGCCACCTCCTGCCAGTCCTCCATCTGGAGCTCGCGCAAATCCTTCGTGACTTCGTCTTTATTTTGTTATTTATATCCTACTTACTCTTTAAATAAATATAACTTCTTAAATACACTTTCTAATTACTAATCCTAATTGACGCCAAATGTTGTACCAAATACTACGTCATTAGTATCCTTAAAATTGTTAAGTAAAAAAATATTACAAATGGAAAATACTTAGGTACATAAAAAAAGTTTACTTATTAACATGGATTTATTTTGTAAGACATGGCAGAGATTTAAAAAATTACAATATTTAGAGTACATTTCAAATTATCAATTACTTAATACAATTATATGTTTTTACTATTGAAATCTTCATTCGTAGCACCTATGACAAAATATGAAGGAATCATTTCTTCTGTTTTCTTGTACAATGTTCACTGCTTTTGCTGTTTTCGGAACTTGAATTGTATTGGTGAGATGCAAGTCAACAGATCTGGTGTATTTGGATACAAATATCTAAAATTTAAACTAGATAGTTGTATACGCATACTCCTAATTTGTCTGGTTCATTCATGTGAAATGTCGCTCGTTGTTGCAAGGTGATCGCACGATCTGCTAGTGCGTCCGGACTCCGGAGTTTCTCACTATATCTTCAGCCTACCACCACGTACATTAATAAAAAAAATAAATTAAATTAAATATATATTTATTTGTGACAAACACAATATCGCACAATACAAGGATAAGGACAAATAAGAATAAGATGAATAAGAATACGTATCATTTATTTGCAACCAATTGTACAAAAATATTTAAAACAAAACAAAATGCATTATGTATATAATAACTACACAAGATGCATTGCAAACCGGCCTCAACTCAGCGTTGTGCTGGTCTTCCGTTGAAGCTGTTTTTGACAATTTTGAAATAGTAACAATGATACTTATACACAGGAGTTGAGTAATATTTTATAATAAATACTAATGAGACAGTTAGTTGTAAGCTGTTATGCTTTTGTTGTCTAAATATCTAACATTTAACTGACTGACTGATTCATTCACTGAAAAATCGCAAAATGTCGAAAAGGGAAGACATACAAAGGATTTCACGATGGTCGAAAACAAGAGGAATAAAAATGGGGTGGGCTTCTCTACGCAATATGGTAACATTATGCTCTTATCAGGAAAATTTCCACATCAATTGTTTTGTATTATCGTCAACATTTTGTATCACGTTGGATTACGCCGAAAATATTCGAGGTACATTCTCATTCAGAGCTTCATTTAAATGGAATAAATTAATTCGCTGCGAATATTCAATATTTGTAAGCCATTAACTTCATTTATCATTAATGCAAATATTGAGAATGACTATAAATTTATTTCAAATAGTGATGATTGATTTAATCCACATAGCATTTTTATTCCCAGTAGCTACTTATGATTTATCTGACTAATATTATAAGTGTGAAAGTTTGTGTGTGTGAATGTTTGTTACCACATATCACCGTGAGTACTAAACGGATTTTGATGAAATTTGAAATAGAGGTAGCTTATAACACATACGCTACTTTTTATCCTGGAAAAAGGTTCCTGCGGGATTACGGGAAGACGAGGGTGAAACCGCGGGGCGCAACTAGTGAATAATATTTTAATTTAGTTCAATACTAATCCAAAAGCTAAGGATATTGTTTAAAAGTAACTGGATCAATATACTCGTCTAGAAATGTTAAACAAGCCAATTGCGTTTGCAAGTGAAAAATATAATAAGTAGGAAATAACAAATTTAATGTTTTATTTCATTAGATTTTTACTAATTTCAGTCATCAACCGGTGAAGATTATCGTCCATCCAATAAAAGGAAATAAAAAGCCAAATTAATAAAACTAGCTGTACCCGCAGTTTCATCCGCGTAGAGAATCCCACGCAATTTTTATGGCGATAAAACATAGCTCGCAGCTTTCTAACAATGAAAATAATTTACAAAATCGGTCCAGTAGTTATAGAAATTTCCTTCTACATCCAAACTTTTTACAAGCGTTCGCAACTGCACAGAATAAATGTCAATTCATAGCGCGATGGCATCCTTGCAGTCGTGTACGTTATCGAATAGAATAAATAAATACATTTCACAAAAACACCAAAGAGAATGTAAGGTTTAAGGTTTAAAAAACACAATCAGTAACAAATATAAATAGAATTACCATAGAATTATAAAGAATTACGGCGTCTTCACATCATCGTGTAGCGTTACTTTTATTGACGTCCTTGTGCACAGAAATTCAAAACCTAAAATAATGTGGTACTCTGGACATTGTCAGAGACAGCCTCGAGTATTCCGTTACCAGAGCGGCGCAGCAGGCTCCAGAATGAAGCCACCCGCGCTCTGATTAAAAAGGTACGATGAACATTTTAATTATGATCAAAATTTGGTATCGCCCCAGTGAATATGGTAATATCTAGGTAGCTGCATCAACGCGTCGCTCGCTTTGCGGAAAATACCGAGCGTGATCGATATTGGACTAATTAAATGCATATTCAGTTTGGAATTCAAGCGTAATTTTCATAGCAAACATTTAGTGTTGGGGCGGCGCGGCGGCGATGTGGAAAATTAATAATTTAAAATACGTGTTACTGCACGGTACCCATTTAAAACTGTTTTGAAGTAAAACGTGTATGCATATTGGTAGGATGATTATGTGGAAATCTATTTGAAACTATCCGTATTCCTTTATAATTTATAACTCAGAGAAAATCCCTAACCTTACTTTAATATATAATAAATGCGAAAGTAACTCTGTCTTTATGTTTGTCTCGCTTTCACACCTAAACTACTGAACCGATTTAAACGAAATTTAGTACCTACGGAGATAGATTGAACTCTGAGTAAGGACATAGGATACTTTTTATCGCGATAAACTGTAGCCCACGCGGGTGAAACCGCGGGGAACAGCTCGTAATCAATATGGAAAACCTGAAACTACTGTCCTAACTATCGGTCGTTCTTGATGCGGTTGTGGAAACAAGCACCCGAATAGTCCACTACACCATGCATGGCGGATAATTGCATAGAACGAGTGTCCTCGGGTGGTACTGGAGTTACTAATCAAACTGGCGATGTTAAAATAGCCTTGTATCGATCGACCTGAATCAACTAAGTTGCAACCCCATACTCAATGCTGAAGTACTAAGTAAGTACATACGAGGTGGGCCAAAAGAAGTCATCTGATGTTGTTTGGCTCTCTTTTTTTTCTAAATGAAAAATTTCGATTCTGTTTTTTGATTACGTTTATTTGGGGAGTGTATTACACAAAATAAGAATATAAGTATATTCTGCATCAAAACAAAAACAAAACAAAACAATAGGATGATTTCTTTGATATTCTTCTTTTAGGTGGGCCCACCTTGTATTTGTTTTGAATGTTGTTCCCATCAAGCAAGCTGAAGTGGCAATGGGCTGGACAATGGAAATGGACATATTACCCGAAGTACCTACCGATAATAGCGGGGGCAAACGTGTTTTTGAGTGGAGACCGCGACTCAGCCAACATAGTGTAGGACGCCCTCCGGCTAGGTGGAGCGACGACATACCCAAAACGGTTGACAGCGTTTGCATGAGAGAAGCCGAAGATCGAGCTCGATGGCGTACTTTGGGAGAGGCATATGTCCAGCAGGCACGCGCAGATTTTGGTGATAATGATGAGGTTTTTCGCAGTTTTGATATCCAACTAAGCCGGTGCTGCGTAGTAGTGTCTAGAAAGCACAATTTACGCATTATGTACGCCAAGTGGTAGACGTCATTTCTGAAATTACACTATGGGCTAAAGTTACGAAAAACGGGCAATTGTGAATTTAAACACAAAAAATATGCTTTACATTGACCAATGCTTTGTGGGGTGAGATTAAATAATTTTGCAAAAGAAAAAAAATTGGAAAGCTAAATTAGCAGCTGTAGTATAATTACATATCTAAGACGTTATTCGTCGATAATTGTTTATCGTTAAGCAAATAAAAAGAAGCATTTATTCGTAAAATAATATAGGATAGATAGGTGCTTGGCGACAGATTCTTAACTTGAGGGTAGCTAGGCAGGCGAGCACCAGAAAATGCCCTACCACCAAGCTCTGGTTTCATCACGATGTTTTGCATCTCCGAAAGCTCAAGCTCATTGTAGGATTCGAACCCACAACCTACGAATCGCAAGGCGATGATATAACCATGTAGCCATCAACGCCTTAGAAAAATAATCTGAATAGCTCATATATAAATTCTTACCGAGTTGGTACAGTCAACGACAAAATTCGCTGAACAATCACACTTTTTTCTATTATCCTCATTATCTTAGACACCAATTTTTGACCTCACCATCACTTAAAATCAGGTGTGTTATGTTGTGGTCAAAATGCTACCATATAAAAAGTAAAAAAAAACATAATAATTACTGATTTGAAACACATTTGGAAAATCGAGAACGATCAGCTACTTTTGTCGCTGACTGTACAACCTATTTGTGTTCATAGTTGCAATATATGTAATACTAACTGTTCCCCGCGGTTTCACCCGCGTGGGCTACAGCTTTATGCATGCAAAGTCTCAGCCCGATCGGTTTAAAATTGACAATGTTTCTGAATACAAACTTTCATCCCCTATTTTATCCCCTTGGGGGTAGAATTAATCAAAATCCTTTCTTAGCGGATACCTACGTCAAAACATCTACCTGCATGCCAAATTTCAGCCCGATCCGTCCAGTAGTTTGGGCTGTGCGTTGATAGATCACTATGTCAGTCAGTCAGTCAGTCACCTTTGAGTTATATATATTTAGATTATTGCGTAGATGTCATTACCCCTCCGTTGACATTGACCCAGGTCATAGTATTCTAGTATTTCTATTTCCATAACGTTGCCGCATTGGCCTACTTTTAAAATAGAACCTCCCACGCATTTTGAGGAAAAATACGCCGCGTGGGTTTCTATCGATTTATTGCTGTTAAATATGTATATGTTAGGTGATACATTATACACTCGTACCTATATTAAAACGATATGTTTCATAAGGACAGATTGATATTTTAGAATAAGCTGAATGAACTGCTATTTCACTGAAACAGGTTTTTCATTATGCCTTCTATCCATATTGTCTAAGGGGGCGTCCATTAATTACGTGAGGCATTTTTGAGAATTTTTCGATCCCCCCTCCCCCCTTGGTGAGATATCGTAAGATTTTCCTCCCTCTCCCTCGCCTAATCTCACGTGAGATTCTTGAAAACCTCTATTTGGGCTGTAAACGTGTTGGACTAAAAACAATCAAACTTTACTTCGCTACTCTGTGAACTTAACTCTGTGCTTGTTTATAGCGATGATGGCTCAGTGGTAGTGACGTCGGCTTACGATCCGTAGGACGTGGGTTCGAATCCTACAATGAGTTTGAGCTTTCGGTGAAGGAAAACATCGTGATGAAACCTCAGCTTTGTGGTAGGGTATTTTCTAGTACTCGCCTGGCTAGCTACCACCCTCTTGTTAAGAATCTGTCGCCAAGCACCTATCGGTGTGTTCCGGCAGCCTCACTTGAGAGCCAGTTCCCAGTCCAGGTGTAGCGTGGCGCCATCTTCGATCACATCGTCACTTAACATCAGGTGACTTGTGGTCAAACGCTTACCTGTAAATAGTAAAAAAAAAAACTTCGGGCGAATACGACAAATATTGTCTCAGATTTGGCCATATTTTATTCTAGAAATAATTTTTCACGTAATATTACACCGTTTTCTGCGAGAAAAATAATTACGTGATATTTGCCGAGACCCCCTTCCCCCCTAAGTGAGATTTGGAAAGATTTAGCTTGATCCCCCCCCCTTCCAGGAACACCTCACGTAATTAATGGACGCCCCCTAATCTACTTATTGGGTGATCTAAATAAGCGCATAATATGACTATAATATAGCATAACAGACGCCTCGGTATCACCAATCTAGAAGTAAATAATTAAATATTCCACATACGAGAATTCCCAAGGAGAGCTGACGTCATACTGGCGGCCGTTCACGTTAATTTAAAGCAGGTACGAGTAGTAGGTAGGTACTGGCAGTAGGACAATGATGATGAGATAAATTACATTTATCATCATAACGTCACACTCAAAAGTTGCTACATCTGTTCCAATAGTACTCGAGCCAGCAACAGATTTTCATGACCAAGTTCCTTTCGGGTGATTACTTCTAGGATGCTTCAGAGAGTCATGAAGCTCTATGAACGTCAGCTGCTATTCGGTGGGTGGGTTAATCCATTACCACATCACCATCACCTAAAGTATGTGACTTAATTATGGTCAAACGTAACAAAAAATTAAAAAAAAAATGTTTCGAGTGTTTTCAAGCGTATTTTCCGAGTGTGAGAATTGATAAAATGTTTCTGTTTTTTCCTCGCAAGTGTGTTGAAAAACGTCGTATGGTACGCATAGATCATTATTATTACACACCTATAACATAATTTACTATTATCAAATTAAATTAAACACTCGATAATTATATTGTACATTTTTATATGACTTTAAGAGTGTCATAAGCCGTAATAGTAGATTGTTACGCACGGGATGAAAGTTACTTAAATAGGTATTTCATACCCGAGGTTAAAACACTCTGCTTTTTATTTCCAATATAAGGAAAGAAAATAAGTTAAATTACAACTTTATTAGTTACAACAAACAATATCTTTTCACACTAATATTTTAATACGAAAGCTTGTGAGTGAGTGTATTTATTAAAACACTTTTATTAGCTTCACTTGTAACTAACGCTAACTAAATTTTATCAATTTTAACCTACTAATTGTCGTATCGACTTGAAATTTTAAATGTATATGTAATTCTGATGACAATGTAATAATATGTTATCATCATCCTGATCTGATGATGGAGCCAGGAGATGGCTAGAAGAACTCTTCAATGGCTACTAGTAAACCCATCGAGTTTGGGCTCATTTGATTCGTTTTGACGAGTCCAATAGATTAAGCTTGGTTACGAGGGTCTGGCGATGAAGCCATGAGGAGGATAGTGGAACTCTTCAGTGGCTACTAGGAAACCCCTCGAGTTTGGGCTCGTTTAATTCGTTTTGATGATTCCAATAGACTGAACATGGTTACGAGGGTCTGATTTCATCCCTATGGACGAAAAGTACTACCTACTTTCATCCCGCTGATCAGGTAAGTTCAAGCGTACTACTTTCCGACTATGAAAATTGAAAAATATTTAAAAAATTATGTTATCCTCGAAATCGCAATTGCGTGGCGCTATCTTCGACCACATCGTCACTTAACATCAGGTGACTTGTGGTCAAACGCTACCCTGTAAATAGCAAAAAAAAAAAACTAAAGCATTGTAAACCACGCTTTAGTTGTTTTGTGAGCAAATGTGATTGAACATTGTGGAGGTATCGAGCTTTATACAAGTTGTTGTAGCGCGGGCGTGCGCGCCGACGGAAGACGTGTCGTATCGCGAGAGATACGAATGTGGGTACCAAAGAGAGCAAGGGTAAACTTTTAGAGGTCAGATCAAGTCAGTGGCATAACAGTGGCCTCTTAGTCAACGAAACTCATCTACAATGCTAGAAAGGCACGCACGCGCGTCTTCCCAGAACTTTCCCGCTCGGTCACAAAAGGTAGCGTGGGGCGGCGGGCGCTACTTGAACAACCAGAATTTTCCTTTAAGGTTCTGCTGCCTCCCCCCCCCCCCCCCCGCAGTCGACAGAAGGAGTACCTCATGCCAATCTGCCAGTAAAAAAATAATCGCTAAAAATAAGCAAGGCAGTATTTTCAAATGTAGCTTCAGAGTCCCCTAGGTATTTTATTTCTTAATATATTGGTGGTGCTGGCAAGTCTTTTTCAACTATAGATCTGGAGAAAAATGGTTATAACTTTTGAAAAAGGGAATACTGCACTTTTTTTTCAATACCGTTTTTGCATCATTTCTTCTCAAGGCTCAGGCTTCTCAGTTACAGAGTAAAATGATTGTAACTAGCCTTAATTATTCAGTTAAATCTTGGAGTCGTCCTCTTAAATAATGAAAATCCGTGCCGAAATTATCGAGACGAGTGTGAATAGAGGTCTTCTAGGCGACGCCCTCGACTGCACCTTCGCTTAATCTTCGAGTAAATCTTGGTATCAACCACGCCCGCAGTCGCTCTTGAATTAGAACCTCGTCGGAAAATCGCCCCGACGCGGCGCCTCTCACTTGTATTGTGACCGAACGGTCGCAAATATATTTTCAGGGTTAATACCCCGAGCTAGCGCCTGCGCACACTGCGCTCACAGACTCGCATGCGCCCACCTTGATACAACTTTACTATTTATAGTAAAAACCGACCAAGTGCGAGTCGAGCTCAATTACAAATATACAATGTCATCTTGTATTTGAGTTTTGGCGAGACTAGCAAACAGCAATAGTTAGAAAAATTTGAACATTAGGTGGGTAATTGGGTATTGGGTTCATACAAAAATAACAATGTGAATGTAATCGCGCTAAAAAATAACCTGTCAGGCGTCTGTCCTGTCTGTCTGTCTTCTTCTAAGAATTAAGAAAATAAGTAATCTTACAAAATCTCTACCGAAAATCTAGAATAAAAAATGACGCACCTGCAGGATACTCAGGGACTTTTGTCATATCATTTTAATTAATTTAATTTTACTCAGATAGTTACAATTTTGTATTATTTTGACTGCAACTCATTTCAACTTGGACAAAATTAAATACAATCTCATAATTTAATTAGCTACTAATAAATAGTTTGGTATTAATCACCTCATTAATGAAGACACACCACACGATTAAGCGCTCCTTTCTCCCGCATAGTAGCAAAATGTGGAACGAACTCCCCTTAAGTCTCTCCACAGTGCCACAAGTTGCAGTCCTTCAAGATCGGCAAAGCATCGGCAAGCCTCCTGGTGTTGCAAATATTCATAGGTGACGGTGACCGCATTCCATCAAGCGGGCCGTCTGCTTCTTTGCCTAAAAAAGAAAAAAAAATATAAGCGTTTTCTATAGAACGCTATATTTTTTCGGTGATCGAAGACTTTTGCGCCAAAAGTACAGATATATATCACGGAACAGAGTTGGCTCAACCTGTGCCACCCCAAAAGTAGGAGGCTATCAACCTGTGGTGCAGGGTGGCGGCCCTGGCCACACCAAAATTAGAAGGCTACTGGAGCAGGGAGGCGCACGTGCTCCCCTCAATGGGGGGTGCCGTGTAGTAGAGGAGCCCATGATGCTAAATGTGGATTTACTCGAGCGTCGCGGAAACATATTAGATTTGGTAGATTAGATGATAGGAAGAATAAATTCAGGACAGGTTTTTTAAAACCTATTTCAGGCACCAGCTTCTCATACAGTTAGATATCAGCTTGTCAATCTTGGTTGTTCCTAACTTGTGTAATTTACTAATTGTGAGGAGAAATAAATATGTTTTGATTTTGATTTGAATAAATCGGTGGGGAAAGCTTCCACAGACGTTTAAGGTTATAAAAAAAACAATGACGAGACATGGACTCAAGCGTGTCACATATTGATATTTTTCATGCTGCCGCATGTGTCTGACATGAGATATAATATAACAATCTGCCCGTTTGCGTGATATGGGCGGTCAGCCACGAGGGAGTAAATTTTTTTATTAATCTACCGCGTCAAATTTTCACAGTGGGGGGTGTTCAGTGAACCCCACAGACCTCCCAATTGTTAGACTGACGATTTAGAAGTGACACCAGCTCCCAGCGAATCTAAAGGGGTCTCCTGAGCTTACCCACCAATGTTAAGGGCTCATTATGGCTGGGGTACTTATTAATATGTAAGGTATCCTCCCTTATATTAATATGATGCGCTCGAGTAAATCCCAAAGTCCCCTCTTGGGCTCTCTTACTAGAGTGCCATGCTGCCGCGCCCTAGCGCGCTAGCAAAGCTATGCGCTACTCGAGCGGCGCGCGGCGCCTGTACTTCTACAAAATAACTTTCCGTTTTGACCGCACGGTCACTAGATGGCGCTATCTATAAATTATACACGGGCGGGGCCAGAAATGTGCAATCGTATAACTGTACATTATGATTGTAAGTGTGTAATGATCAAAGCACATGCGTCTCATACGACTTTTTCAACACGCTTGCAAGGAAAAAACACAGACTCGTTAACTTTTCATTTTTCAAACTCTGAAAGTACGCTTGAAGTTACGTGATCAGAGTGAAACGACAAAAATATTTAAACCAGCCAAGTGCAAGTTGGACTCGTGCACGAAGGGTTCCGTACCATTATCTATATTAAAAAACCGACTTCAAAAACTTTAAGTTAAATTTTCTAATCAGAACTTTATTCCAATGCACTTTACAATACACATTCAAATCAATCAAATACCCATGCAAACTTGAATCTTGAAACTTGAATCGAGTACGGTTCAGTCGTATGGTTCAGTCACTAATTACATCGAAAACACAAATGCCAAAACGGGCCTTTCATTTTGTGATTAGTCTATTTACTAAGTATGTATTAAATTGGCTTGGCACCGACTTCAAACCTATTAGTAAAAATAGCAGATATAGGTATTTAATAGGTAGTATTTTATTAATATTAAATCTTTATTATCTTTACCTTTTTAGTTTTTGAAGTCGGTTTTTAACGTAGTTAAGTATTTTTATTTAATACTTTTTAGTGTATTGTTGTAATGGTGTCGATTCGGTTTTACATTCTCCTAAACTAAACTAAATTTGACAGGTCAAATAGTATAATTGCTGTCTTTTTCTAACCACTGAAATAAAAAGGACGGCATTACTATTAGACCTGCCAAACTTAGCTTAGTTTTAGAGAATGCAAAACCGAATCGACACCACCATTGTCAACTAGTTATGGGTAAACGTACAAAAGGTCCTGCGCGCCAAATATAGATCTTAGGAAATACTTTTTAGTGAATTTATTTTTTACTCCTTCATCGGACCCTGGAGAGTCCTAGTTATCACCAAGCACCAAAGTGCTCCTCAAGGCGAATCAAACAAGCCCCGAACTCGATAGAGTTTTGTAATTTAATGAAATAAATAAATATCGGGAACAATTGCACACAAATTGACCTTTAGCCTCAAATTAAGCTCGAAACTTGTGTTATGGGCAATTACTTAGTTCCTATGGCCACCTTCTGATTCCGTCATCAGATCAGCTCTATTTCATAATAATTTTTCATTGTCATCCAATTTACATACGTATTCAAAATTTCAGCTCAATCGGTAACCGGGAAATGGATCAAAAATACTTGCGAGATTTGATTTCAAACATCGGGATAGATGAAAGTAAATAAAAAAATGCTCATAAAATAAGAACTACTGGGCCTACCGGAATCGAATTTTTGTGGGACCAATTCGAAACTATTCCACATCAAACAAAAAAGAAACACGTAAATCGGTTCAGAAAACACGGTGAAATAGGCGAGACTTTAAAAAATATATACGGGCCTAATTTTTTTGAAGTCGTTTAAAAAAACGCCTAGGTTATCTAAGCAATATACAAATATTGGTCCATAATCTAAATTAAATTTTTATTAAATATATGCTATTGTTACGAGTGTCTCTTAAAATACGTAGGTACTACGAATACTACGCATTACTATGGGACTAGACTGTAGATACACATATACAGCAATAATATTAAATTAATTATGTTTTCGTGTATTCAACAAAAAATTAGATAGTAGATAATTGAAGCGTTAGAAAAAAAAACGGCCAAGTGCGTGTCGGACTCGCGCATGACGGGTTCCTTACCATTTTCTATAAAAACGGCATATAAATCATGTCTGTGAGTCCTTAAATATTTAATTTATTATAGTTTTTAGTATTTGTTGAATTTTAGGTGGCGTTAAAGTTAGTTCATCGCACTTCACTCATTATCTTCGCTTGAACTCATTTTGTCAAACACAATTACTTTTCATAATCAATGACGAACAACGAACAACAATATTTTTTCCCGCGTTGTTCATTTGCTTTTTTTTCATTATACAGCTTTCTATTTGCAAGCCAGTTCGAAATTTAAATAAAAACTTTGCTATGTTACCTCCTTGGTTGCCATGGGGTAAAAGATCGTTCCATTTTTAAATAACACGACAGATACGACTATGTAATTTATTTGGCCGATAAACGCGACAGAAATGAGTTTATTAGAATGTATTTGGCAGAAACACGACAGATTTGGATTTTGATACAATAATTGCCGACCGCTGCCCGCATGTATTTGGCCAGTGCAGCAACTTAGATTTATCTCGAAGAAGGTTGTCAAAATTCTCTTATTTCCAAGCATGTTTGAAAAAAAATTATTTCTCACTTTGCAGTTTTTGAAGTCTAGTCTAGTTAGTTTTTGTAGTACCTATCTTTCTTCTTATCTTTTAATGTATTAACTGTTTTTTTGTTGTCAATCTTTTAACAACGATCTCAATCTATTTGTACTGTCACCAAGATTACATTGTTAGTTATTAAGTTACAAGAGAAGTTAATAAACCATTGCCCCCTTTCTTATGTTATGACCATTTCTATGAATAATAACAGCATATTAAAGGAGACAATACCTTAAGGGTACTATTTTCTAAAATAGGTACTTGTTGTCGCACTCCGCCGCGATTTGAGGGAGCGGGTTTTTAATTTTGGGGGATGCCCAAATGCACGAGAACCTCTATTAAATATCCCTGATGCAACACAATGAGAGATCGTAATATTTTGTAAGCCAACTCACCATAGTCCAGCTCAGGACCTCGTGTGACGGCGCCGTCCTAAATCCACCAAATTAGATCTACACACAGTTCAGGTGCAACTAGTGATTGTCCGCACACCACTGTTGAAGCCCTAGAATGCTTGGGGCTGCGATAAAGACGACATTTCAGTGCTTGATATTATTTCACAAAATAAACGTGAGTTGCAAGTTCAGTTGAAAGATCGGTTGAGACTGTTTTGTGAACCAGTGAGCGGCAATACGATTATATAACTACCCTCACTGAATTGAGAAAACTATATTAAAAAAAACTAATTTTAATCTACCCACGTAAACTGTCAATATGTGCGTTCGGAAATCAATTATGGAATGCTTTCAAAAAAATACTACGAATATTTAAAAATTCAAATTTCGAATTGCGCGGCTTCAACAGTATATACTATCTTTATTATTAATGGCGTTTTTAACGTTTTCGTTAGGTAGTTAGGTACTTTTTTTATATTGGCGTCTCACGATTAGTGTATTGCCAGTGTCAAGGATCAAATATTTCTAACACAGAGAGTAGAATCAAGTATTAATAATGATGATGATAATGATGAGATGATGGGACTCAGCAACAAGCCGGGTGAATGTATTGGCATTTAAACTTTACACGGACTTTTTGGGAGCAACTAGAAAAGTCACTTCCACAACTTTATTTCAAACAGACAAGCTTGGGATTGTAGTTAATCTATCTATCTTTCTATCTATCTATCTATTCTCCCTACTTCCCCTATTCTAACCATTTTCGGTAAACAACCAAAATAGTCATCCTCACGAAAGTGACTTTGCTTGCGGCGGCGTCGTGTGTCGGGTCGCCCTCTTCCCTCTAATATGGTCTAGGAGAGTGATGGCTGGCACATGCGTCAACTCGTGAACGGGTGCTGCTTGTGGGGTCTGGTCTGCTTTGGTTGTGATCCCGTAACTCATTAATACTCATGTTCCCATATCCCAATGTGCACAACCAAACAAGATATATTTTATTAGTAAAGCTAATTAAAAAATATCGGACTATTAGATGACAAAACAAGCTTGGGATTTTAGTGAACTTGCTCCAACTCAATCAATTAGTAATAAGAATAAAATTGTCAATCTGATCGCGCCAAAAAAATTACCTGCCGGGCGTTTCTTGCCTGTTCTTTTGCCGGCGTAAGGAGGTTTGAACAGGCGTAGCTAGTTTTAAGTTGACGTTTTAAAGTAATCACAATGTATCCTATTGAATAAAAAAACATTTTACTTTTGAAATTTGCTTCAAAATAATTTATTATTAATTATTAATAATATTTCTGTTAGGTATGTACTTTTAGACTTGTAACTATTTCACGCGATAATCTTTCATAGTATCCTTAGAAAACATTAAAAAGTACGAAACCCAATCAGGTACCTAGTTTTATTTTCTCTTTGTATAAATCAGTCTTGTTATCTGTTATCATGATTGCCTGACGGAAGCTCTGTTTATCTGCACGCAATGAAATCCGACATAAAACTAGACGACTTGTGGTCTTGTGGTCAAAACGCTACCTTGTAAGCAGTAAAAAAAGAAAGACGCTTAATGTAAGTATTATAGTAAGATTATTAAAAATATTTATAAAAAAACCATTATATTATTAATTTTTTTTTATTTTTGCCGATATATTATAAAAAATTAGAACATGACTGTGTAAAATGTAGATTATAATTTTGCATATTACATTCCATAAAAGTTACTGTGCTGCAAGAAATGATGAACGTTTTCGTAAGGAGGTGTGGTTTTTACGAGCAGAGACGGACCGAGGCTATTTCGTTTGCTAGCTAATTGCACGATACGCTCGCGCATATCATTCGAAGATCGAGGGGGCGCGGGCGCTCGCTTCGCTCGGATGTCGTAGTAAAATAATACTGCTATTCGGTGCCATGGAGGTCAATACCAGTACGCGTGCGCGAAAAATAGCTTCAGCATTGCTGCGCGGCAAAAGGTCGATGCCGACTGCATTCTTCAGCTGTCCCGCTTCGCCCCCGCACGGAAAGTGGGCGGACTCAGTACCCGTGGCTGTTGCACGGTGTATACTGCGGGAGCGGCGCGCGCCGCGTTTATGCTGTACCGCCCCGCGCGTTTCCTTCCCCCACCCCCCTCACCTTGAACGGAAACTAGATTCTGTGCGTCAAACGGAAATTACGCGTCGCGATAAGTCGTTAAGCGACTATTTAAACTATCCGTATATGAATGCAAAGTAATTTTATTTACTAAAAACTTTATTGAATTAAAAAAAAAGAAGCAGCGTTTTTTTTTTTGCTTAAAGTAAAATCTATTGTACTTCGACGAAAGTTGTTGGAGAATTGCTGTTTCGAATCGGTAAGTAAGAGATAAAGGAGTCTGAAAGATAAAAAATCACATGATGCATGTATGCAAGTTTGTTGTTTTCATCCAATTCAAATTTTAAGTAACATCTGCAGTTCTATATGCGCCTTCGGGAAGTTTGAATTAAAAATTCAAAGCAATGAAGTCCTCGCGGCTTCTATAGAGCTGCGAAGGATGTTCTATGTACGCGGAATATCTGCAGTGTGTAAAATCTGGGCAGATTATTGCTCTTACTCTCAAAGCACATACCTAATTGGCACAGTCTAACATCTGAATATCTGGAGTGAAATGAATAGAGCAAGACTGCTAAAGTTTGAGTTTTGTTTGCTGGTCTGCTATATAGCCAGAAGTAGTCCACTTCAAACTCGAATGGTACCTAACGAATACATGCATTGTGTGTTGAGTTTTATATAGCCCTACAGCGAATACCTGCAAGTAAGTATAATGTCAAGCTGGTGTTGCTACATGCGTGCGATGGAGCTGTGGCGTTATTTGAAACTTCAATATGTTTTCCGTTCGTTAAAACTGAAAGTAAACTGTGAAACAATCAGCTAATTTCATCGGAACGGGTGATTAATGCTATCTTTGTTACATTTCGGTGTAGATAAAAGCGATGACGGTAACTTCTAAAAGTTTTTTAACGTTTTTAAACTTTTTTTTTAAAGCCTGTGAACTGTAAGGTTTTATGATTTAGTATTTTTTGACTAACTACGCCTCAAGTGCGCGTTTTCATGTTAACTCACTCCACATCGACCACTATTA
Source organism: Opisthograptis luteolata (assembly GCA_931315375.2). NCBI lineage: Eukaryota > Metazoa > Arthropoda > Insecta > Lepidoptera > Geometridae > Opisthograptis > Opisthograptis luteolata. The sequence continues at coordinate 12,550,730 of OV928033.1, forward strand.
GAAAAGTCCAAAAATGGTCGTGTTTTTGCTTTTTTGCTTGAAACATAGTTCTTTCAGTTGCCGTAGCATGAAAAGGAAAATTACTGAGCCAAACACGTGTTCTTACAATCAAATAACGTTGTTCATTATAATATTTTCTCTTAGAAACAATAACATTACATTGTAGCTGCTAACACGTACGAATGAAAAAATTCGGGAATAAACTGAAACTGATTACCACTTTTTGACCGTAACGATTTTGAATGAATAACTAAGAAAATTACCTTACATCTTGCCGTAGCAATGGACAGTATGGACACGCGGCCGCGCTGCATTGTAAAGTTGCACGGATAAAACTTGCAAAAGTTAGTTCCAGTAACCCGTATATTTATCTTTTAACGGCGGCTAATAAATTGTTTGCATGCATTACAAATAAGGCGTGTTCAACCGACCGACCAAACGGGACAAAATTAAAACACACTAAGTCTGGTCATACACGGACAGCCTGAAGCAGTGAAGATAATATACTGCTTCAAGCTGCGACTTCATAGTGAACTACTGCAACTGCTCGAGCGGTTTGTGCATGTACGTACGTAAATCTCTAATTTACCATGCAGGCTGTCCGTGTATGGCCAGCCTAACGGTTTCGTCACGTGCGTCACGCAAGGATTTTCTGTAGCTAGATGATGTGGCAATCGGATGATTCATCTGACAGCGTCTGTCATCTACGAATTTCATTGCTGTCGTGTTGCAGTCAGTCGGTTGGTTGTGAGGTATTGCGATAAGCACTGCACTAAAACTTGTTGCTTCCTTAATCCCCCCGCCCCGTCTATCTGCATACAACCCTGTAGGTACTTCCTCAATACTGATGCCCTATGCACTTGTGGATAGAGTTTGAAATCACAGGTGACAGCTAGCAAGTTGCAGGGGAGGACCACACGACCAACAGGTGTAAAAATAGAGTAGTAAATAGAATTACTATCAATTGAATAGTACGCTTCCGTGTTTTGGTTGTTAGGATAGCAAACTATGTCGGAGGTCTTCGGGTGGTTTCAAAACTGACACGGGCTAGCCAATCCGACACTGACACTGGGCCTGAGTGGTGGATTATGGCTAGATAAAATAATGACAGTTGTGAAAACTTATAGTACAATGCGACTGTGAAGCGTGAGGTCGCGGGTTCGATTCCCGCTACAGGACAAATATTTGTGCATTGAAAAAAAAAGCTCAATTATTTGGTCTGTGTCTGGGTGTTGTGGATCCCCGATTCTCGTAGTTTCTGATACCCTAGATACAGGGAAAACTAGTTAGGGGTCAGAGCCTATGTATGTGATTGTGATTGTGCGGGCATTATTATTATTATCTCTTCATTTATTTTTTTTCTTAAGCAAAAGTTTTTTACATTAATTTTATAAAATAATATTAAACAAAATTACTATAAAAAACTTAAACCTACCTTATTATTATTATTATTAATGATCACAATTCGTTATATGAATATATAATTATAAATGTGATCGCGCCCTAAAAATGACCTGCCGGGCGTGTCTAGCCCGTTATTTTGCCGGCGTAAGAAAGTTGTGATAGGCGTAGCTACTTTCAAGTTTGACGTTTCAAACTGTACCCCTAGTACAAGTTTTGAAAACGATAAAAGTTTTCGTAAACGTCGACATTTACCACCGCCGACTTGTCAAAGTGGCAACTCGATCTGGTTAAATTAAAAAAGTAACGCAATAACATTGTTGGAATATGATTATAACGATTTAAAATAACCCGTATTAACGATTTCAGTTTCTCCAAGTCTCGGTAAGATTCGCTGAAAAAAATATGTATGGATGGAAACGAAAACTTTTATAGTTTTTATAAACTATCAAAACCTGTACTAGGGGTACTGATCACATGTTGCACTCTACTGTTAAGTGAAGGCCTATGTCCCAGGTGTGGGAGGTGATGACCGTAGGGACCGGGAGCAAAAGCAATTTGTAAAAATATATCGAAGCGACTGGTAGATGCTACCCGTGATCAAAATGCTGGGCTTTATTTTGCACAAAGGCTAAGCATTGCCATTAACCGGGGCAATGCGGCCAGCATTTTGGGAACGTTGCCAACTGGTAGCGGTTTATTATATTATGAGTACCTAGTTATATTGTTTAGTTGGATAGGTATACCTACCTACTCGTAGTTTTATTTTATAGTTTAAAGTTTAGTTTAGCGTTTTTATTCGTTATTTAAGTTTCTTAAGTTAAATATTATATTTTAAAAAATTATGCGGTACCTATAACTATTTGAGATTGACTTCGACACAGTTTGAGCGATCGCCTTATAAGTCTTTCAGTGCAAAATGTGCGCCTTGCAAGAACAACAAGAATGAAAAGTTGCTCTACTAAACATCCTTAAGTCGACGTGTACTCAAGTACTTATATTTACTTAATGATATTTACTCGTGTATTTTTAATGATTCTTTTTTAATCGTGTAAAATATTAAAGGAGGTTCTCAAGTCAAAATGTAGATATTTTATAGGATTTACTTTTTAGGGTTCCGTAGCCAAATGCCAAAAAAAAACTGTTGAAACTTGGTAAGTAGATGTACTGTGAACCACATTAAGATTTTCACACAAACAAAAGAAGAATAAAAACAATAAATTTTGGAGGTTCCCCAGAACAGAAACTCGAAAAAATACCCAGAACAGAAACTCAAAAAAATGTTTTGATAGGCTATAGGTTTTCAAAAATGATATTGAGGTTTCTAATAAAAAAAAAATTCTAAACTGAATAGTTTGCGCGTGAGACACTTCCGAAGTGGTAAAATGTGCAGTAATAAATCGGTAGTAGGTGCCTAAGTAAATAATAATTAAGTATAATTAGCGCGGGGCGTGGCGACATCGGTAGCGGGTGCGAAGAGCGCGGGGTCAGGTTCCCGACTGCGCTTACCCGAGCGGGCAGACACTTGCTGCTACAGAACCCTTCATGGGCGAGTCGGACTCGCACTTGGACGCTTTTCATTTTTCCGAGGGTAGGTAGTTCGATTGTGATGATTATTTTGTTATGGACAGAGAATACGTCGATTTTGTCCTATTTAAATTTTAAAAACTAAATAAATACCACCCTTGAAGATTGGAAAATAGGGGCTGATTGATCATGTTCATCCACTGAATGTTTAGTCTGATTTAGATAATTATAGGTCTACCAGAATGTGATGGCAAAAAGGGGAAAAAATAAATTGACGCTAGCAATACTGGGGGAAATTGGAGTAAAACGTTTTGATACTTTTTTCCCCTCTAGTGGCTGATTCTGTATTTGATACATGCAAATATAAAAATGTATCCAATGATCAGGATAATTTTTGAAAATCTTACTGTGGCGAATGTGGGGTTCGAAATTTAGATGAAAACTCCAATTACTCTGTCCATGAGTTTATTAATTAATTAAAGGCTATCAGAACTTGAAAATGGTTCCAAATACTGCACATCCATAAAAAAGTCTTCAACGGAAGAGGAAGACGAGGAAGACGCAGTATTTATGATAAACCTTTCCTCCTGCATCTCAATCGATCTTGTTCTATGAACTGATTTTCAATTTTTATTACATGTTCACAAGATTTTCGCCATTCATCGATCCCTATTCGAGAGAAAGCTAGTTCAGTTCACACGAAAGATGCAATAAACCAAAGTATCAAGACTTGTCATTCCTACTAATTTGAAGCCAAACCATAAATAATTCCTCGAAATTTCAGTTGACAGATGACATTTTTTTCGTTGCCATATGAAAATCGCAATTTATTAAACTTTTTTTTTTGCCATCAAATCCTGGTAGACCTATAGTTCTCATTTTTGTGAATAGGGTAAAGTTGATCCTCTTGAAATTTGAAAGAAAAGTTCTACTCCTATGAGTGGGAAAATATTGCTAATTGATTTTTCATGTGTGAAACGATTTTTGAGTCTTGCCATTATGAATATCTCCAGATCTGAAGATAATGTGATGAATGATGATGCATACGAATGACAGTCAAGGAACGCTTTTTTTCTACCCGTAACGCCTTAATTATAGACTCTGTGAATTATATGGCATACTTCATTGATACATATATAAAATTTAGCTTATTGTGCAACAGCGCCATCTAGCGAAGACTGCCTGAACTAGATGGCAACTTTTACACTTTTCCGCCGACCGCCATGAAAATTGGTATGGTGCGTTCAGAAACGTTACCCTCGGGTGAGGGTAAGTAAGGTAAGTGAGGTAATGTAACCCGACTCGATTGTCGCTATTTCTGAACGCATTGCGTAATCGTTTCGAGCAATATTCGAAGACTTTTTTGGCGGCAATTGAACTGTCAACATGAAGATTTTGTTATTATTTCCAAAACTTGTGTTTCTTCGAGTGATAATGTGTAATATTGGTGGATTATTAACCATTATGTGTTCGTTAATGTGTACGAGTGTGGGAAATTGAAATAAAGTAGTGAAAGTGACTTTTCAAGTTGCTCCAAAAAAGTCCGTGTAAAGTTTAAGTAAAGCGCCACTACTTTACTTAAACACTATCCTCATCCCATCATCATCATCACCATTCACCATCATCATTTAAACTTGATTCAACTCTCTGAGTTTGAAATCTTTTATACTTGACACTGGCAAATACACTAATCGTGTGACGCCATAACAAAACAAAAAAAAAAAATATTCGAAAAATCGTTATTGCCTTTTACAGTAATATTTTAACTGTCACTATTTCATGTAAGTACCTACATAGTAGTTTCCTAAAACCTGTACACCATCGTATTTTTACTGTAAAAACAATCATTAATAAATGAAGTACATAAGTTAACTTTTCAAGCAATCGCTAATATTCAAATATCTATTAGGATTTTAGAGAATCAATGACAATTGAAAATATGGTTAAATAATTTATTTTCTTATAAGAATTTACCTAAAATTCACTAGAGAAAATACAGCATAATTATTAAGGTTAGTATTATGCCAATAGGCATAGCTTGAATAATCCAGTTCAAAATAATATTCAATATTATAACATAAGATCTAGGTTGCCTCAGAGGAGTCAGTTGCACGAAAGTATGAAAGATTAAACATGATTGTGGGTAGGTGGCGAGAGAGCTCGTGACAGACTTCGCGGACTTAGCCCGGTAAGAAAATAGTCCGGTATTTCTTCACGGCTTTTCAGCGAGGTAGAGATGGAAACACTTTGAATAAAACCTTCCGAGTTTCTGGACGGTCTTAAATAATATGTGACTTTGGAGTGCAAGTTCAAGTTTCCGGCCGTCCTGAAGACGTTTGGACAAATTTTACCCTACCTGCATCGTTTCTGAACGCATCATATAATTAACGTATTTTATTAAATATTTACGCGCTTTCGCAATTTTTCCCTAGATGGCGATCCAAGAAATCAATTAAGTGTGACTATGCATAATTATATAGTTGAGTTTATGAACCAATATTTCTTCATAAATGTACGCGGTAGAACTATGTAATTTTTAGCAAAACTCATATAGACCTTCATATATCATTCTAGGCCTCTTTTTTCTGTGCTAATGAAGAAATAATAAAATCAAGTGTGTAGATTTTAAAAATAAAAAACCGTACATGTCGACTTGAGAACTTCCAAATTTTTTCCTCAGGTAAGAATTATGTAGGTAGGCGCACTTGTATGTGATATTTTTTAACACACTTGCCCGTACAGTTTTTTTTACTTCTTACAGCGTAGCCGTTTGAACACAAGTCACTTGATGTTAAGCGACGTTGTGGTCAAACATGGTGCCACGCTACACCTGGCTTGGAAAGTGGCCTTTATGGCATCGCATTTAGATTACGCACGCGTGCTTTTTATTATAATTACTACATTTTAGGTACATACCTATTTACTTATTATAATTTACCAATCATTAAAATCATCATCATATCAAATTACATTTTTTACTACATTTTAACCTTAATTTGCGTATTCAAATCATTATTTTGTGCTTATTACATTTTTTATATCGGCTGGCTGTTTAGAGGTTTTTCCAGTATCTTTATATGCAGCTGCGCGCGCATCGCTAGCACGGCGCGTGGAAAAAACAAAAGCGCGACAGTTTCCATGGCCTCCTTATTTTTAAATATTTTGAATGCTTTTACAATAGTTACTGTTGTCTTCCCACTGATTAGTTAACTTCAAGGGTACTTTCCAAGTGTAAGAAATGAAAAAGTTAATAAGTCTGTTTCTTTCCTCGCAAGTGTGTTGAAAAACGTCGCTTCAAAACGCGTGCGCATTGATCGTTCCTTTACACACTCGGCTCCCTTATTGTGCTCGCTTGCGGCTCGCGTGAATAATACCACCTCGAGCATTATGACCAACATAGCACGCTGTTACCATAATGTACTATTTTTTGGTTTGCAGATACTTTTCGTTGCCGGCCTGTCAAAGCGACTACCTACTTGGTAAGTGGCTTTTATGGATGTGTCCGCTCGGGCAAGTAGCGATTAACGTTTTTAACCCCCGATGAAAAAAATGCTTAAGGCATAGTAAAGAGTAGTAGTTCAGCTTCATACAAATCGGTCGTCGCCGGTTTGATTGTGTGCGAGAGTAGCGGCGCCGTGTACGCACGCACACAATCACAAACGAACGGGGCCGCGGACGGGGCCGCGGCCATGCACTCAGTACGGGACGCGCCGCCTATGCATCACCGCAAGAGTAGGCAATTAACTCGTCGAGCGGCCTTAGCTAACCTACTGTTCTTACTTTAATGTGCTTAAGGTTTGCAGTTGGTTTGCGTCTGCGTTACATTTGTGTCTGTCGGCGTCGTAGCATCATACGGATGCACCGATTTTGATTTAGTTTTTTTCATTTAAAGTTGTCATATCAGGGGTTTACTTAAATGGTAATTGAATTTAGTTGTAACACAGTGTCATGCTTTGAATTTATTTATGTTCGTTGAGGAATTTCCGAGTGTAACAAATAACTAACATACAGACATAAACTCTAAGGAGAATATGTATATTACTAAGTATATTACATTAGGGTAGTTGATTTCCCTTAGGTTTTCAAGACTGTCACTTACTTCGTACTGGTATCGGTAGAAAGATTTTAAACAAAATCCCAAGTGAAATTCAAGACTTGCCTTTAACAAAATTTCAAGTCCATATAAAAGAAATCTTATTAGTAAAGCGTATTACAAAATCTCAGACAATTTAGATGACAAAAAAGCTTGGGATTGTAGTGAACTTGCTCCAATTCAATCAATTTATCTATATATTATAAGTATAAGAATCAAAGCCCTGACTGACTGATATCAACGCAAAACCGGTGGTCGTAGAAACTTTGAAGGGTATGTTTTTTTTGACGCATAGGGGTGTACATACAGGGAGGATTGTACAAAATTAAATATGGATGAAAACCTTTGTATGAAAGTTTTTTTTGATTTTGAAGTTACAGCTGTCAAAATCAGTATTTGGATAGTTCATCCAAAATAAAAAATGAAGTGTTTAAAATTTTTTGATAGGGGTGAAATGGGGGATGAAACTTTGTATGGGAAGTTCTATGTATTTGAAGTGAAGATATGAAGAAAGATTTTTTTACATATCTACAATATGTGATATTTATCGAATGTGATACATACCACAGTTTGTTCCCACAAAACGAGGATCAAGATATTTTATCTTGGTGAAATTAACGGTTCCTGAGTGATAGTTCACACGGGCGAAGCCGCGGGTCAGAAGCTAGTTAATAATAAGAATATACTTGAAACGTGATCGCGCCCAAAAAATGACCTGCCGGGCGTTTCTTATCTGTTCTTTTACCGGCGTAAGGAGTTTGGAACAGGAACAGCTAGCTTTAAGTTTGACGTTTTAAAGTGATCACAACTATTCTGTAACACGGTTAACACCTAAGCCACCAACTTGGGTCAAGTAAAACTAGGTTAATCTAATGTTCCCGTACATGAACGAGAAACTGCTGGATGAACCGCGGGGCCTCTCGATTACCGCATAAATTATATATCACTACACGTTAGACAAGAAAGTCTCTAAGTCTCCCGCCGCGTCTGTCTGCCTGTCTGTACGCGATAAACAGACGCTCCGTTCCAACAGTCCGTCGTCTGGGGCCAAATTCTCGCGGCGTGATATATTATCACATTCGATAAATATCGCAATAACTGTCAAAATATGTATTGAATTTTGACAGTTAATGTGATATTTATCGAATGTGATAATATACATCTCGCCGCGAGAATTATGCCCGGTCTGGAGCGGCTTGATTTGCTTGATTTGAGATAGCATATACCCTGGATTAGCACATAGGCAAATTTTTATCCCGGAAAAGGTTCCTGCGGGATAACGGGAAGACGCGGGTGAAACCGCGGGGCGCAACTAGTGCTCGATAAATTATACAGTAGGTTTTGCCATCGCATTTCACGCATGTTTGCACAGCAGTCCCGCATTGCGTAAACCTATACGGAATATATACGGAAGTGGGGCACATGCAGATAGATAGATACTTACTCTTCTCTGAGCTTTTCATTATTATCAGCATCCGATTGTTTAACTACCCCGCGCTTTGTTCTTGAACCATGGAAAAAATCACATGTAAACTCAACATGTAAGTAGATACGTACGCCAAAAGCTTTATATAGTTGAAAAGAAAAAAAAACAAATATACGTGTTGACTTGAGAACCTCCTTCTTTTTTCGTTGGTTAAAATATAGAGAAGTGATTATTATCACAATTTTGATAGGCCAAAGTTGCTTTATCCACTACTAGGCTCCCTTATAGTCTAAACAATATGTTCGCTTTTTCAACCAAATCCCAAATGACATCCAAGACATGTCGATAATTAAATGCCAAGTCCACATTAAACTAAATCTTATTAGGAAATGGAATTGTAGTGAACTTGCTCTAATTCAGCCAGTTAATTATTAAAAACAATAAATGTCTCGTCACAATTTTATACTATGTAGCGATAGCAAAATTAATAACGTACAAAAAAAAACTAAAAATCCTATTAGAACCGTTTTCGACTTCTACGCGGACGAAGTCGCGGGTTTAAGCAAGTTTGAGATAAATTTATAGTCATTCTCAATATTTGCATTAATGATGAATGAAGTTAATGGCTTACAAATATTGAATATTCGCAGCGAATTAATTTATTCCATTTAAATGAAGCTCTGAATGAGAATTTACCTCGAATATTTTCGGCGTAATCCAACGTGATACAAACAAAATGTTGACGATAATATAAAATAATTAATGTGTAATTTTTCCTGAGGGAGCTTTAAATAGGTAGAGACGCATTTATATTCCTCTTGTTTTTTACCATCGTGAAAACCTTAGTAGGTCTTCCCTTACAACATTCTGCGATTTTTCAGTGAATGAGTCACTCAGTCAGTCAAATCTATATATGTATATAAAAGAAAGTCGTGTTCGTTACACTATTTATAACTCAAGAATGGCTGAACCGATTTGGCTCAAAATTAATGAGGAGGTAGCTTAGGACCGGAAACAGACAAGGTTCCTACGGGATAACGGGAAGACGCGGGTGAAACCGCGGGACGTATTACAAATGCGAAAGTTTTGTTTGTGTGTGAATGTTTGTTACTACGTGTCACCGTAACTTTTAAACCGATTTTGATGAAATTTGGAATGGAGATAGCTTATACACTGGATTAACACATAGGCACAAAGGTTCCTGCAGGGTAACGGGAAGACGCGGGTGAAACCGCGGGGCGCAAGTGGTATAAATTAATATAGTTAACAAAGAGTACATTCATGATTGGCTGTTAGTATAACTTTTAAGTGTAAGATTTAAGATTTGTTTTTTTTTTCTAAAGAAAATATAAATTACTAGCTGACCCGGCGAACTTAGCATCGCCAATAAAGGTCATCTTTGAAACCTTCCCTGAACTTTCACAAATATTTCAAGATTATCCAAATCGGTCCAGTCGTTCTCGAGTTTTAGCGAGACTAACGAACAGCAATTGATTTTTATAATTATTTAAGATTGATTCTAACTGCTAAATGAGTCGTTTGAGCGGCAAAGGCTAAGGCGAGTACTATTATTTAAATCGCTAGAATAATTAACATGTCGGTTAATCCAGTCTGTTTCTGTTTCTCTAAAGAATAAGAAGGGATTATTGCATTTTAATTTAACATTATTATTTTAGCTTATTTATTGCGTTTTTTGATCAAAACTTAGTTCAGTCTAACACATTATTAGTACATTTCAAATATATTAGCTGTTGTTCGTTGCTTTGCTTGCATGCATCCAATAAATGGGTATAATTTCTAAAACCTCGCCTTAGATACGTGATGACCCCTAACATATTTTCTAAAAACCTACCCAAAACTCTAGTACTGTATTAATACTAATTCAGATTACGTAGAAGGAGATTAATTAGATCTAGATAGACGCTTCTAGTGCATGAATAGTGAAAGCCAACTCCAACGCCTAGCTCTAGTACTATCACATATTCTGTGACTGATTGCTTTGATGTGGGGAGGGTCGATTCATGTGAATTAATTGCAACAGGAACTAATTAAGTCAGCCGGTGCAAATTGCCTTTGACATGAGGCTTGCCGCAATTTAGGGTCAACAGTACAGTTTGACGTAACTATAACGGTCAAATGTCCCCTTTGCATTTCAACGATTAAATATAGATAGTTGAATGATAGTATAGAGTATCCTACTTAATATTATAAATGCGAAAGTTTGTGCGTGTGTGAATGTTTGTTACCAAATATCACCGTTACTACTGAACTGATTTCGATGAAATCTGGAATGGAGATAGCTTAAGCCCTGTACACATATGCTACTTTTTATCCCGGAAGAGGTTCCTGCGGGATTACGGGAAGATGCGCGTGAAACCGCGGGGCGCAACTAGTTCATCATAATTAGTCCATAACGTTTCTCAGAGAAAGTAAGAGCCGTAAAAATAAAAAATAAATAAATAAATATCGGGGACAAACAAAATACACACAAATTGACCTAGCCCCAAATTAAGCCCGAAACTTGTGTTATGGGTACTAGACAACGAAATACATACTTATATAGAGAAATAAATACTTATATACATAGAAATATCCAAGACTCAGGTACAAATATTCGTGCTCATCACACATATATTTGCCCTTACCGGGATCTACCACTTTGAAAAAAAAATTATGCGACAATCAAGAATTCTAATCTCAAACCCGCAGGCGACAGAGGTATCTCATGCCAATATGGAGGTAAAGAAAATCTTGAAAAATCGCTTAAAAAGAAAAATTGCCTAACAGGTCTGTCTAGTTATTATATTATTGAATACATCGATGGAACTTCTGTTATAAGATCTGGAGTAAAATGGTCCTTAACTAACTTTAAAAAAGGGAGCACTCTGCATTTTATTTTTCTCTATATAAATACTTAAATTTTATTCTCCTGAATTTTTAATATTGTACGGGTAGGTACGTGATTAAGTCATGTTTAAATATAAAATAAAACTACGTATCAAGTGAACAATTTAACTAACTAATCTTCTCGCACTAATAACGTATTAAAGTTACGGACAATACACTTCTTAATAGCCCTCAATGGATACTTATGACAGGAAATGTATCATAGAGGGTTCAAGGAATATGAAAACTTCAATGGTTAATCTATCATAATCATATTCCTCGTCGTAGCATATTCCTCTATGTTCAGCACTACTTAAAACTTCAACAAACAAATGTTTGTTGTCATTAAAGTCAAATTTTCCAAAGAAAAATGACTGTAATGACGAACTAACGATGACTGAGTTTCCTTAATAGAACCTTCAGTAGATGTTCAGGGGCCCAATTCTCGAGTCGTGATATTTTATCACATTCGATAAATATCGCAATAACTGTCAAAATATGTATTAAATTTTGACAGTTATTGCGATATTTATCGAATGTAATAATATATCACACCGCGAGATTCGGGGCCCTGGTTTAAATACAAAAAAATAGACAACAGAACTTTATTCCCGCAAAACTATTGTTAGAGATTGCTGTCAAAGAAAATTTGCCTCTACGTAAGATATGTCTCAGGGGCCCATATCATATGATATCATATATAATAGACCCATAACTGAGCACAAGACCTGTATCTTGGGACTCGAGTGTGATATTACTGAAAACCAGATAAGTAGTAAAATATATTGTACATAATTATTTATGTATAGCCAGCCTATCCAAACATAATAAAGTCCATAAAGTCGGTTCACTCTTTTTCATTTTCCAAATTGATCCCATAAAAAATAAAATAAAATTCGGTTCAAGTAAAGGTTGTTATGGCTATGATTGCTCACCTTTTTAGGGACCCTCTTAATATTATGTAGTACCGAATTCAGTGGGTAGACCAAGGACGGCTCTGAAGGGTCGAAATAAAAGCTAGGAGGGCATGGACAACTTTGTGGCGACAAATGAAATGATGGAGGTTGAGCAGGGAGCACCGCATTCTGCCTTGTTGCCCGCTGTCATGGAAATGTACATTTCTTATATATAAAAACTAATTGCTGTTCGTTAGTCTCGCTAAAACTCGAGAACGGTTGGACCGATTTGGCTAATTTTGATCTTGAAATGTTTGTGGGAGTTCAGGGAAGGTTTAAAAGGTGGCTTTTATTGGCGAAACGAAGTTCGCCGGGACAGCTAGTCTCTTATATAAACAAGCAGTACGCCAATAAGATGAATCCCAATAATTTGTCACGGGACAAATTATTCTACGTAAAAAAGGTGCATGCATTCATGATATTTCAAATTACTTTGGTTGTCTATTGTTCCACCCACTACATTACAATAAAGACACGTTTTCCAAGTAAAAACGCCGAAGAACGCCGATGTTGTTTAAGGTGTCGCATTCAACGTGTCAACCTGTCATTTTATGTCACAAGCGTTGTTTGTAAGCTCTTACACGCGACCGCATTAATGGTAAGCGACATGTGACAAGAAAAGTGTAGGTACACAACGCCGCGTGAAACATAAATATTATGAATCGGAAAAACATCAACAGTTTATGCTTCTAAGAAACATTTCTTTAATGGCCTGGCAATTCCTTACAAATTGACTAAGTGATCTTTTGGATTTACCCTATTTTTTTGAAACTACCCCTCTTTATAAAATGAACAAAGGAAGTCGCTGAAGCCATTTCTTACTTTTAACGAAACTAACGAACAGATTTTTTTTATATAATAACATCATTTTATTATATAACTACACAAATTAATAAACCAAAATAAATAATTTAAATATTTTTAGTGCACTTTTGGAATAACAACTAAATCTACATCTTTCTTTACAATATTTTGCCAAAACATCCATTTTAATTTTGTATTAAACTGCTAATATAATCAATTTTTTTTTTAAGATGATCAGTTTAAAACGTCAAACTTAGAACTATTAGCTGCGCCTGTTCACTACTCATACCAACAAAAGAGCAGACAAAAAACGCCCAGCATTAGCGAGATCATATTTAGATATTTATCACATCACTAGGTAACTGTTAATTAGAGAAAGTTCAAAACAATCCCAAGCTTTTATTCTTACTAATTTGATATTTTATAACAAGCTTTTGTGATAAGATATCCTTAAGACTTGATATGTTACCAAATGTGCAGCTAGATCTAGTTAGACGCTTCAGTCTATACGGATTATTCGGTTGATACGGATTTGAAATTGAGTTATCGATCAGTTTTGGATCCACTTGGAAGCACTTTGTAGTTTCTATTGTTAGACTAATCGTTTTGCCCTCGTTGCTTGGAAGTGGTAACTTCGCCTAACTATATTATTCGCCGCCGCTCGGAACTAAAACTAGGTTATCGTAGTCCGGTCGCGGCTTGTGCACTTTAGCACTTTAACTCTATTGTAGACTATGTAACATGTTTACTTATAGAAATACTATATAATGTGGCTTTACTGTTTAATGAGCACGATAGATATAGTAATTTAACAGTTCCCACTAGTTGGGGAACCGGAGGCTTCGTAATTACTTGGTGAATTTTTTTCGGGAACCGTTCATGATTACTTTGTAAATGTTTACTGTATCAATAAATGCCGTTGATTGATTGAATTAATTGGAATTAGCCTCAATTAACAGGTGTCGGAGTCTCATCCTATAGATCACATTTATTTATATTTTCAACGGACTTCCTCGTAACGTTATGGCCATGTATTTAGTATCATAATTCAGCTAATACAAGACAACACGCGTTTTCTTTTTCATTATCATCACAATTTTTTTTAAATAGGTTTGCTTTTTTTTTTATAATTGTGCCTGCATGGATAAAACAAAACCAGCGTGTCATTTTTAAATATATTATTTACTTAATTATTTAGTTTATAGTGTGTTGAACTATAGCAATGTCCAAAAGTGCAGTAAAAAGTCAATTCTGTAGCAAGGAAACATTGTTCGTTCGCAAATACTGGTTCCGCTTGTTAAGGAATTCACTGAAGGTGCCGACACGTCTTCTGGTAATATTTTGACGTTTCACTTTGATCAGTTTAACTTTGAACGTACTTTCCCAGTTTGAGTAGTGAATGGGAATGAGTCTGTTTTGCTCCTCGCAAGTGTATTGAAAAACGCCGTGTCATACGCGTGTGTTTTGATCATCACACTCACCATAAAGCCCCCTGCTTTCATCACATGTTTCTTTTTTGCATTTTACTTTTACTATTGCAGATAAAATTTATTGTATACGACTATACGTATTGTATATTTTTTTGACATATATACATTCTTTTGTAAAAAAGCTTATTTTATTTGTTACATTTGTATTTCTTTTATATTCTTATCATTGTTTTTTTAACAAATTAAGTGTTCTGACAATTTTTTTTTCTTTTCGACAGGTATTACGAGAAGGGCGTTTTATTTTCGAGATGCACATAGTATGTTTCATAGTTGCACACATTATAGTTGAAACCTCCGATATCTTCTGTTAAATATTTCAGTAACACATTTTTCCAAAATAAAAACAACCAACTTCAAAAAGTGCAAGGTGAAAAATTATTACTGTAGTTCCGGAAAGTGGCTTTGATTTAGCTTGTGTTTGTGAATTCGTTTATTTATATTACCACCACCGAATACAATAATTATAATGGGAGCCAAGTGGAAGCAGGCACTTTTTCAAAGTCCAATTTTGAAGTACGTTGTTTTTTTTTCATTCACCTTTAGGTTAATTTTTTTTATAGGCTTTTGTATTAATCTTCGACATAGGCATGGGTGACTCCGGATACTGGTATGCCTCCGGATATACATCCCAAGGTGGATATGTGTCCTTCCTTCCCATTCAAATAAATAAACAAATCCTATATCCAAGTAACTATGGAATGGAACGCCCGAATAGACTGTAATAAGTGAGTGAGTACGGAATGGTATATGCCACATCCAATCTTTTACCGGAGTTAGTTAGCCCAGGTCTACTTCGACAGCTATGAGCACACATCGAGAAGCCTTTGAAAACTAGAACTATAAAAATGTCAATGTATTTGTGTATTTGCATGAAATGAAACATAAAAAAATAATTCTTATTCGGTTCACAATTGACGGAGAAATCGGTGAATGTACATTAAAAATAATAGAAACAGTCGAAAATACGACCTTTTTTGCAGTTAGGTAAAAATTAAATGATTTTTCTCCCCGACTTTATCATCGTCATCTGCCTATTACGTTCCCACTACTGGGACGCTGGCCTTTTATCTGAGAGAGAGTGTGTGAGCCTTAATCTACCACACTCTCTGATTTATTTATCTTTATCTCTGATTTATTTTTTTATCTAGAATTTTCAGTCTTATCTTAGAACCACAATTTTATGCAAAGTAAGTATTAGTATGGCAAAGTAAGTGTCTGGAAAGAAATTGGGGACACCTTTGCCCAGCTTTGAGACAGTATAGATAAAAAAAAGGATTGGTAACATGCTACGAGCTGTAGCTTTGCTTTAACGCCAACGATCCTGCTGCTACGAGTCTACGACGTAGCAAGGCATAGATTTCAGCGGCATCAGCCGTTTTTCGTCGTTTTATAACCCCAGACGAAATCGATGGATGTTATTGTGTCTGTGGCATCGTAGCTCCTAAATGGATGAACCAATTTTTAATATAGTTTGTGACTTGATTTAGTGTGTTGATTATATTTTTCACCTCACAAGCTTGGAAAGAGTCTGTTTATCATTCGAAATCTGAGCGCAAAAGCGCATTTTGCGCGCTATCGTGGAAAGTATTTTTAAAATTCGAACCTTTCTATTTAATAATTTTCCATACCGCCAGTCCACTTAAAATGCAACAATATTTATTTTATGATAGTGTGTCAACATGTTTTTGGAATAATCGCACTGGCCAACACAACTATTGCATGAAAAAAATAGTTACTTGTTACGCGAGTAGGTACTTGTATTGAAACCTGAGCAAGCGAAGGATTCTAGTATTTAACCATGAGCGAAGCGAATGGTTCAAATAAAGAATCCTGAGCGTAGCGAGGGTTTCAAAGGTACGAGACGCAGAATAACTTTGCAGCCGAGCGAAACACAACAACTTTTCACCTCACTACAGCGAGGAAAATTTATTTATTATTACATTCTATTAGACGGCCAAAGCAAAAAAAATGCAAATGCTAGATGCAAGAATAACAGATAAAATAGGTTTGTTTTTTTTTTCGCGCAATAGTCGTTCTGGCAGTGCAATTATTCCAAAAAGAGGTTGGCACACTGACATGAAATAAGTATTGTTGCATTTTAAGTGGACTGGCGGTATGGAAAGTTATTGAATAGAAAGGTTCGAATTTTAAAAATGCTTTTCACGCTAGCGGGCAAATTGCGCTTTTGCACTCAGATTTCGGATAGTAAACAGGCTCTTTCCGAGCTTGTGAGGTGAGAAACTTATTTTATCTGTTTTTCTTGCATCTAGCATTTTCCTAGCTGTAGTGAGGTGAAAAGTTGTGTGTTTCGCTCGACTGCAAAGCTATTCTGCGTCTCGTACCTTAGAAACCCTCGTTACGCTCAGGGTTCTATATTTGAACCACTCGCTTCGCTCATGATTCAATCCTAGAATCCTTCGCTTGCTCAGGTTTCAATACAAGTACTCGCGCCAAAATACAACTTTGCAGCCTTGCATCACAAATAACTATTAATAGGAAATTAATAGTTATTTGTGAGTTATTTGTTTTAAAGAGAGCTAATCAGAAAAATTTAACAGAGCCTGAAATTTATTAAGAGGAATCAATCAATCAATATAATTTATTTGCATAAACATGGGTACACAATAAAGGGTGATAAAACGAAATAGTAAGATCGCCATTATTTTGACCTTTCGGTGTGCAAATTGGGTTGCAATATACTAACAGCTTAAGTACATCAAATTATAAATTTTCCATGCATAAATTATCATCAAAATCTATAGCAGTTACAATTATAACAGTTAACAATAAATCTAAATGTCTAGGAATAAAGCTATGTCAAATGAAAAGATTATATATTATATAAATTATTAAAGTCAGATCGCAATAAAGTGCCAATTGAGTTGAGTAGTAATTACAGTTTTTATATCATTAGATGTCATGCAGGAAGATTGGGGAGTCACAGTACACGCCTGGTTTTTGAATTGAAGGTGATTCTGAGCAAAAGGAACCTTACACAAAAATGGACTACACTGGAAAAATTATGCGAGGACATAAAAAAGGAAATATTGTTCTTAAACATGAAATAACCTTTATTTCACATTACTCATTAACGTAAAAAGGGATAGACGTCAGGTCTAATGCGAAAGGGATAATCAGGGAGTGTGAGAAAAAAATCTTCCACATAATAGTTTTCAGGCGTTGTTAATTTTTTTTTAGCCCGATTGTTGCACCTTATTTATAGCAACTGTACTGTACTGTATTGGTTTCTATATTTTTGTAATGTACCTATAGTTATATTGTAAAACTTCTTCACATGACGGCCCCCATCCATCCACTAGAAGTCATCTAACGATCTATAATTAGGGCTAAGCCGTGCGAAGGCGAGGCGCGTCGCTAGTCTTAAGCAAATCATGGCCTTCTAATTCAGGGAGTCTCGTTTTTAAATTCAACTGTATTACGCGATAGCTTTTCTGAGAGATAAGTTATCACACAAAAACGAAACTCTGGATAAATGTCATCCCCCCCCCCCCCCCTAACGAAATCCTGGGTCCGCGCCTGCCTTCTGCCCGCTCCTACGTATAACATGCGACCCCACAATCCGTGAAATCGATATCGCGCCTGCGCCACGCTCCCGCTCAAGATTAGTACGAAAAGACACGTGACGCGAAGTGCTACTCTTTTGAGCGAGTACATCCATCGATTACGCAAAATTGTTAACGCCCTTTTCGTATGTTGGTTTTTCGGACTCATTCCGCACTTAACTAGCGACCCGCCCCAGCTACGCACGGCTGTACAGTATCTGTGACGTAGGTAAGTCCTGTAAGCTTAGCCAGTAGCAATGTGATAGCCCAAATATATATTTTTTGTGACACTTTTACAAATCATTGACATTCTCAGCTTTTCTTCACTATGCATGCATGTGTTATACCAGTTATACTAAGTTTATTTTAGTAAGTGATCAGCTTTTGTGAAGAAATTGTAAATAATGTAATTTAATACCCGTCTTATTTTACGAATACTTCTAGTAACCTAGAATAAAACAGAGGATTTTTCTCCTTAATTCATAGTTACTGCAGGATAGAGTTAAACCACCTGAGTCACCCAATTTGACATGACATTTCTTTGTTTTAAAATAGTTTTGCCAATTCAGTGCTCAAAGTAAGATGCGATGTGTTTTTGAACCAACAGCGCTACAAACATAAATCAACTGACGCATAATACTATCGTGTTCGTTGGCACACATATGAGATCAAAGTTTCATTTTAATTGGATACGTCAGTTTTATGTAAATTAATGTATTCTATTTTGTTTCCAATTAGCAGTTATGTGTGCCTCACCGGGAACATAATATTGGTCATGTTTGTGAAGTCTAATTTATTATTGAACTTCGTAATACGATTTTATTTCGAAATTAAGTAATTAAATATTATTGGCCATAAATGATGAACTTGCTAATTTAATAATAATAAAATGTGTTATTTATTCATAATTTTATTTAATTTCATTACCTTTATCACCTGCTTGTGCTGAAAAGCCATGTGACATTGTCCCCTTATTAATTTGTTCGTCATTTTTTTAATACAAATTTTATATTGTAACTGAAGTTTTCATTTCGGGAAGTCAACTTTAACCTGGGTAATATTTTTTGTTGTTTTTGATTTTCTCTTTCAATTTATATAACATTAAGATGGGAGACAGACAAGTATGAGAAGAGAGGTTCCTTACCATGACATCCTAACCTAGCATCATTAATTTAAGTTTGATGATAACATAATATGTCATCAACATCATCATCATCAGCCGGAAATAGTGGGGGCCTAACTACAGAACGTCTTCCGGTTCGTGGCCGCCACTCGAGAACCTTTCTTCCCCATCGGTTATCGGTTCGACGAGCGATTTGGCCTGCCCATTGCCACTTCAACTTGCAAATTCTGAGAGCTATGCTGCATAATATGTAGGTATTACTATCAAACCGCGAGCTGGTTTTGTGATAAGGGCTGAAGTTCTCAACAGTAAAGTTAATAAAATCAAAATTGGGCAACTTGACTTGTCTCCACAAGTACTTAGGGTCTACAGCAAACATTCTTTGAATTGACTGACTGAGTTACCAAAAGTCTTAAAAGCGTTGAAGCACTACACACATACAAGATGCAGATTGATAGAATATACGAAAGAAAACTGTCGCACTAAAAACTAACTAACTAACTGAGATGGCGCAACGACCCAAAGTGAGTCTTGGCCTGCGATAACAAAAGACGCCACTTCGGTCTGTCCTGCGCCACCTCTTGCCAGTCGTCCACCTAGAGCTCGCGCAAATCCTTCGTGACTTCGTCTTTCCAGCGATATCTGGGATGGCCGACAGGGCGACGGCCACTCGGCCGTCCACTGTATGCTCGTTTGACCGCACGATCCTCTCCCATTCTTTCAAGGTGACCGAGCCAGCGAAGTTTGTGCGCTTTTATCTCGCCGATGACATTCGGCTCGGCCATAAGTTCTTAGACCATCAAACTTTCCATCTTTCATCATCATCACCTATAACGCTCCCACTGCTGGGACACAGGCCTTCTCTTAGGGAGAGAGTAAGGTGGTCTACTACGCTGTCCAGTGCGGGTTGGTAATATCACAAGGCCTTGAATAATGTGACTCTTGGATATGCCAGTTTCCTCATGATGTTTTCTTGCACCGTTTTGAGCGATGGCAAATCCAGACATAACTTAATTATTAAAGTCATAGATGCACAAATTTTATTCATACGTTTCGCAGACGACATAGCAGCAATAGCCAAAAACCAAAAACAACTGGAAAAACTGGTACAGGATATGGATGTAGCCTTTAAAGAAATAGGACTGAAAATTAATGTTAATAAAACAAAATCTATGACAATAGCAAGAAACACACTCACACAAAATCAAATTAAATTAAACAACAACACAATAGAAGAAGTTAACTCCTTTAGATACCTAGGCAGCTTAATAAGTAATGACTCCAAATGCACCTTAGATATCAAAACCAGAATATCAATGGCAAAAAGAGCATTCAACAATAAAAAACACCTCATGAAGTCAAAAATTTCAAGAAATATAAGGAAGAGATTAGTTAAAATTTATGTTTGGAGCATTGCACTGTACGGCTGCGAAACGTGGACAATAACCAAAAGGGACAGGGAGAGATTAGAGGCATTCGAGATGTGGTGTTGGCGACGTATGGAGAAAATCAGCTGGAAAGAAAGAAAAACCAACCAAGAAGTATTGGACTTAGTAGGAGAAAAAAGAGAGATATTAACAACAGTAGAGATAAGAAGAGGAAAGATGTTTGGCCACTTGGTACGGCATGACGAATATATAAAAACCATATTAGAAGGAAAAGTAGAAGGGAAGGGAGGGAGAGGTAGACCGAGAAGAACATATATAGATCAAGTTAAAGAAAGGATTGACGTCATGTCGTACCAAGAGGTCAAAAGGATGGCCGAAAACAGAACGGCATGGAAAATACTCCACCGACAAGAGCTTGGCTCTTAAATAGAAGAAGAAGAAGGTGCACCCAATGGGATTCTAACTTAACTTAAGGATTTCAGGTAGTTCCTCTCCAGGGCCCATAATTTTTTCTACCCTGTATAGTTACTGATTCACTGTCACTTATTTGCTCTATATCTTATATGGGGCAATAGACATCACATCCCTACCTACACCTGTTCAACCACTTCGCATTAGAGAAAGGCCGAAAAATAGGGTCCAGCCTACTGTAGCTGGTACCATTGCTCGAGCTCACTATGGACGAGGGCATCAGAGAAAATAAGCTTATCGATCTTGCTTTTCGCGAAGATAACACAATAAAATATTTAATAGCAAATTCTACAGAAGAAACATAATAAATCCAAAGCTAGTATACAGCTAGCTATCGCTGTGCATTCCATTTATTGCAAACACGTAAGAACGGCATTTCATTATTTGTTTTTGCAAGATAAATTCCTCTAGATAATGCGCCGACTTCAAACGAGAATAGTTTGAAATAAACTTAACCATTTTCCTTGTCGGGACGACGACATTTCTTAATTACTTGCAAACTGTTCTGAAGTTCGTTATCCGATCACTTACAATGACCATTTTGCGAACAATATCTACTCCGTTGCTAAACTAGAGCTCAAGTTTTTGTTACACAACTTGACGAAGAAATGGTTTATACGAGTACTTCTCTTTCAATGAATTTGCTTCAGCTCCGGAAGCAAGCGAAGACGAGTCTTAAAACAGGAGAAAGTTCCGCGGGAGAACTTTTAGAGACAATGCAAGCTATTATCAAGCGGCAACGTTTTATTCACAGTTAGAGCGCAAGCTTAAAATCCGTCGATAGTTTAATTAGTTAGGTTCTGGCAGTTTAAGAAGCAGTGCTCAAAGATTACACTTTGTAACAAACCAGTTGATGATTAGGTGAGATTACTAACGCAAGCCTATCCATCGGCCTCAGGTAAAAATAAAGTGATTAAGATCGCAGAAAATAAAAAGATATTGTAAACAAAAATATCATTTTATTCAGAAGTAGTAGTCCCTATTTCATTTCAAATAAATAAACACACATATATTATTTTGGTACATTTTTAGGTTTTCAGTTTGCTTCCGTGTTTTAGTAGACTCGGAGTCGCTCTCAGTAATTTTCCACTTAATCATATTCGCTTTGTGTTATAAACAAGTTAGAATTAACGAAAGTTTGTTATTTGTAGAATGTTTGTGACCAAATTAAGTTTCTTCGACGGCTTCCACCACAAGCTGGCTACAGGCCTCTTATACTGAACACTCGCGGACAGTACGGCGCGGCGGGATGAACCATTTTACGAACATGAACATTTTAAACTAAAATACGCGGGTTCAAGCTAGCGTTTCTACTGTACCCGTAGTATAATAGTCAACGACAAAAGTCGCTGAACAATCACACTTTTTTCTATTATTCTCATCATCTTACACCAATTTTTGACCTCGTCATCACCTAAAATCAGGTGTGTTATGTTGTGGTCAAAATGATACCATGTAAAATGTAACAAAAACAATAATAATTACTGATTTAAAACACGTTTAGAAAATCGAAAACGATCAGGTACTTTAGTCGCTGACTGTACAACCTATTTGTGTTCATAGTTGCAATATACTTTTGAACACTATAAAAGTTTTCGTAAACGTCAAAGTTTACTACCGCCAACTTGTCAAAGTGGCAACTCTTACTGTCTAAATTCAAAAAGTAACTCGATAACCCGTATTACCGATTTTAGTTATTTAGCTATGTCCACTCTGTGCCTTTTTTTGTTCATCAACGTTATGCGTCATAGCGCAGTCAACAGCGCGCTGGAATTTCTTAGGACCATGTAACCCGCACCTATTGCACCAAGTAAAATATTCTTGTCGCACATGTTTCCAAACGCTGACAGAAACTACGACTGAACTAAATGACTATACGAGTATTGGCGTTGCGTTCGTTAACGCATTCAATTATTGAAAGCGCCAAACGAAAGTTGAATAGAAAGATGAAGACGAAAATTGAAAATGCATTGTGTTGCTGCTTGTGGGGTCTGGTCTGCTTTGGTTGTGATCCCGCAACTCATTAATATTCATGTTCCCATATCCCAATGTGTACAACCAAACAAGAGAAATCTTATTAGTGAAGCTAATTAAAAAATATCGGACCGTTACATGAAAAAAAAAATTGGCATTTTAGTGAACTTGCTCCAATTCAATCAATTAGTAATAACAATAAAATTGACAATGTGATCGCGCCAAAAAAATTACCTGCCAGGCGTTTCTTGCCTGTTCTTTTGCCGGCGTAAGGAGGTTGGAACAGGCCTAGTTTTAAGTTTGACGTTTTAAAGTGATCACAATGTATCCTATTGAATAAAGAAAAATTGACTTTTGACTTTTGTGGAAATAGCATAGCTAATGCGAAAGTTTGTAGTCACACGTACGTGCCTTATCGCACGGCGCATGCTTTTTCCTCGCGAACGCTTCTAATTGCAAACACAGAATAAATAACTCATCTCGGCTATAACGGGGATAAAGTCGCGCTGGATTCAGCCTGTCCCCGATATTGCTTTCCGATAAGTTGAAAACTGTTATTACGCGATTCAGTTATTCATACCGCAGCGCAATGAATTGCAAGTCTTTTATAACGGAACAATGGGACACCCTAATGCCACACTAACGGGAAATGTCATTAAATAGCGCGATGATTGACATTTAAGAGTGGCCACGACATAAGTGTGGCCACGACATTTGACATCGGCGTTTGACGTTAGCCGACAACTCCTGAGCATTCACGTTGACTGTTTAAGTATAGCCACTCACATAATTGCGTTAATAATTGACGCAATATTTATCGCGATGATAGGCATTAACATTTCCCTTGACGTTGACATAAGTGTGGCCCCAGCATTACAGCAAGTCTTTTTTCAAGTTTATTGGGACTCGTTTCGGACTCCGCGCGGGCTGAATCATTCGGACAGCCTGAAGTTATCTCGTAGAGTTCCTATTTATGCGGGAAAATTAGCTCATTTTACTAACACTAAAACGTTCTAATGTAAAGTATCAAGATTTATATGTCCTCCTTGTTTTTATAGCATTCCTTTCCTTTGTTGCAGGAACAATGACGAAGTTAAGACGGCAAACAGTCCTAGACAAATGACAATAACTAGATTAAAGGTAAGTCTTTTACTTCTAGTATCATTTCTTTACGTTACGTTTATTAAAATCAATAGCAAAAAGGTTAGTCGACATCACTGGAGACCGAAGAGCTGGCAGCTACCTCGGACAAAGAATTAGTCTAGCCATCCAAAGGGGGAATGCTGCCAGTATCTTCGGAACCTTGCCTAAAGGGACTCCTTTTAATAACATAATTTAGTTATTATATTTTATTTTTTAAGGTTTTAGTTTTTGGTTCATTGTTCTAGTACATACATTTTTTTTTATTAAATATCATTTATACTTTATGGAAATCTCTAAATTTTTTAGTCTCTAACTTTTTTATGAATAGAGGGTAAGACTTACTTAGCTACTTTTGTTTTAAATGTCTTTATAATTATTAATTAATTGTAAAGACAATTGGTCTTCTTAGTCCAGGTATCGGCACGGAAATAAAAATAACCACATCAAAAATATTAAAGTAAACCTCGAGATCGGAAACTTTTCAAGGGAAAATTAAATATACTATTAACTCAGCGTCCCTCGCAATCAAAGTTTTATTTCCACTTCTCTGAGGGAACAAAGAGCGGCTCTGAATTCGAAACAGAATAATTTCGAAACTTTAATTTATAGGTTTGTTTCAGACTTAAATCATTTATTTACTAGTTGCACCCCGCGGTTTCACCCGCGTTTTCCCGTTATCCCGCAGAAACCTTTTTCCGGGATAAAAAGTAGCCTTTTTGTTAATCCAAGGTATAAGCTATGAAATTTAAAGTGGCATGGCTAATTAAGGACGACGAAACGGCTGCAGAATTTTAGAGTAAGGCGGGGCATTAGGTTGTGGCGAATGGCGATCTCCGACGATAATGATGACGAAAAAGCGCATCGCATTTTGTATTCTTAATAATTATGGACAAGTCATCAACATCGCCATCGCAGACATAACGTTGATATTAATTGGGAAAAAAATGAGGAAAGATATTTTGGCTGTCAAGTCAAGTCAGTAATGACAGTAAACAGCTTTAACTACAAGAGCTTTATTAGAGAATACTTGGCGAACATACTTTACCCAAAATGTGCGCTTTTTAATATTTGTGTCCAGCAATAAGCTACTGTTTGGTTTTACGATAACAAATGAAAACTGAAACGTCGTAGTGCTGAGGTGAATGCTGAATTTTTGAAGTAGTGATATAATATGGTATTATACTGTTAATTTACTTTATTTATTATACCTCCCTCCTGGTAAATGACAAAAAAGCTTGGGATCGTAGTGAGCTTGCTCCAATTTAATCCATCCTACTAATATTATAGTAACTACTAAACCAATTTTGATAAAACGGGAAGACGCGGGTGAATCAGCAGGGCGCAACTAGCTAGTAATAAAAATAAAATTGACAATGTGATCGCGCCGAAAATATGACTTGCCGGGCGTTTCATGCCTTGTCTTTTGCCGGCGTAAGGAGATTGGAACTGGCGTAGCTAGTTTTAAGTTTAACGTTTTAAAGTGATCGCATGTTGTATCTTACTACATAAAATATATTGAAGTTTTGACGTTTTACATTATTGGGTTTATGTGTGTTTGTATTGTTTATGCAGTGTCGGGAGTGCTCATGAGACAGTCGTGCCATCGCCTGCTCGAACATCAACAGACCGGAGGGGAGGAACCACCCCTTTACTCGCCAATAGATCAAATTTCAGGTAAAATTGTAGTCCATTTACTAAATTTATGTTTTTTACAAATAAAAATATTATTTACCATTTACTGCGCTCTAACGACGCACGCATTTCAAATATAAGTAAATTGAATACAGAAGGCATTTTATTTTAAACAAAAAAATGCTTACGCATATTGGCAAACATTAGACCACGAGACAGTCGCAAACCCTACTTTAAACAGAATAAAATGCTCACACTACCGTGCATATACATTCTCGAAGCGGCAATGTTCATAAGGACACACCCGAGTTTATTTAATACTAACGCTCAACGACAAAACCAACTTATAGCACCAGAGCCTAAACTAGAAATAATTAAGAGGGGGCCGCACTACATGCTTATAAAAATGTTTAATAAACTACCGGTAGAACTGAGAAATGAAAAAAACGAAAAAATATTTCAGATAAGATTTGAAAATTTATTAATTTAAAATTGTTATTATACAATTCAAGAATTCATTGATGATAAAAGCGTCACAATCTCACCACCTTTAAAATAATATCGTGTGTAGGTACCTCCTACCTACTCAAGTGTATAATTTCTTTATGTATGTGTTGTCCTTAACTAGAATTTTATGTCTTTATGTTTCTATATGCTATACACTAACAGGGTCATGTTGTTATGATAATGTGCATAAGTAAATAAATAAACAAATAAAAATGGCAGTAATGTGCTACTCAATTTCGTGTTACACTAAACTTTTGACCATTATACTTGAGAACAGAAAAGTCGCAATGGAAAAAGGACGATGCGCTACTTTTCTCTGACAATATTTATTTTTTATGTTAAGTTAAGATGCTATATTTAACTACAGTCAAAAACATATGAGGAAATAACATTTGCTAACAACTTTGACTGCATTCACTCTGACAATATGTTTCGGATTTTATCCTTTTACACAGAAACAGTTACCAAGTTTACTGTTATCAAAAAAGTATGCAATAAAAGTATCTTTCATGTCTTTTTGGGCTAGTTTGTAGTTCGTGAAAACTACTTACGTACAAATAAAATTCAGAGAAGCTTATGCAACTTTCAATCACATTTTGCTGGAAATCGCGTGCATTCATTCATTTCGGGATTCCGAAAATGAAAAATAAAGCCGGCTTTGTACGCTGGAAATGTTGAAAACACGTTAAAATGTTAACCACCAGGTTTAACGGAAATAAAATATGAGCATCGAACGAAATTGCATTTAATTTTACAAACCGAGAATATCTTTGAGCGAATTTTGGAGGACTGTTATGATTACAAGGATTACAACGCGTATTTCTATTAATGAGGATAGAAAATAAAGACCGCGGATGAAAATCACCTTGAATATTTATGATGGTTTACTCAAAAAATACTTCCTTTATATGTAATATTAGAAGGCACCTAACTGCTTTTACAGATTTACGAAAACTTGCCCCCCGCTAATCGGACTGAGAACAATATCAAAAACTCTCCAGCCTGTTATTTTGTTTTCATTTGTACTGGTCAAAGGTTTTCTGTAACAAATGGATCGAACTAGCAGACTAGCATGTACAGTAGGTAAATAAAGTCAAATATGCAAGGGACTTTAAATATTTCCATAATTACTTCATAAAACTTGAGATATTATGAGAGCTAAAATCACTTACAGTTCTGTATAAATGCCTTAATGAGTAGGTACATAATATACTGCGACAAGGTGTAAAGTACTTACCAAGTTTAAATCAATAAAACTGTTCAACAGTTGAAATAAAGTTCAACAACATTCTAAATAAAGCTTTTGCTAGCTTAAAGGTGTAGGTACCTTCTTACAAGTGAGAAAATGTAACTAACCAATAAATGACGCCCACATAATCACATATCTATGTAGCTCTGATCCCTAACTAGGATTTCCTACATTTACGGCATCAGAAACTACGAGGATCAAAAACACCCCGACACGAAAGAAATACTTGAGCTTTATTTTTCAGGGCACAAATATATGTCCTGTTGCGGAAATCGAACCCGCAGCCTCACGCTTGGCAGTTGGTTGTTCGACTACGTCGTCAAGAAAGCATGTGCATTGCACATTAGCAAAATAAATAAGAATGTACTTGATATTGCTAATTTACGTTCAGACGAAACTGGCAGTATTTAAATAAAGTCTCAGTTCCTCGTAGAGGGCATTGTAATGCATCCTTATATCCGGTACAGTTCCGGTTTTGTTCGTGCATTACTTTATTGCATGCGTATTTCTGCTTTGGGAACTAAACAAGAAAAAGTAAAAGTATAGCAAAAATCAAGTAAAATTCTAAAAGAATTGTCGTGAAGTATTGAGGCATATGTATTGAGATATACCTAGAGTTCCCGATTTTGTATAGGATCTACGCGTCGTATAATAAAATTATTATGTAGCGTTGGATGTACACTTGAAGTATTTAGACCCAATGCGCTGGGCCACAATTTTTTTGCCGTACTCAAAACGTTTTTAAAAGTGTGATTGTATTAAAAATGCCTACAAAAAAATAAGTAAGTATAAAAAAAATAATGCAATTTTTATTTACAAAATTGTGAAATTTGCATATTTTACCTAAAGTTGGGTAGGATTATGGTAATGGGGCGGCATATTTGACGGTGCCCCGTGGAAGCATAATGGGTAAATCCGGCCCTGGGTACATGACCTACATCAGTTGCGTTGCTCTCCACGTTGCAGTGGGCAAGCGTTGTGCGATCGTTGCCAAAAGCAAACATGAACATGTTTCATAGATCAACTGTAACATTTGTTACCATTATTATAGTATCAGAATTCATTACAAAACATTGTGGTTTATAATAAATAATTTGACTTGGTTAAAACTAAATAAAATTATGTAATTAATGAAATAACCATAAAAAACTACCTACATATAAAATAATTTGAACATATCTTCCTTTTTTTTTAATTCAATATTTTATAGATCTTATCAATAACTTATTTATTTCATAATACATAAATATATTAAAATGTATATATCGGCTATCTCTTAATATGACATTATTTCTTGTATCAGTTTTAATTTTTTCAACACGATGATAGTTCTCAGATATTATTATGGTATATCGATGTTTCATGCCTAGTGGTGACGTATGGCACAGATCGCTGCTACGAGCATGTCAAAATTGTTTAGGAATGTCGTGGCCATTGAAGCTAATTGGCAAGCCGGTAGTAGATATGTCGGGTCGACACTGAATAGGCGCATTGCGGTAAGGAGAGCCACGAAAAAAGCATTCGTCGTTTGGGGGATGGAGAGGGAGGGGGGGGTTATCGGCCGTAACCGCCAAACTAGCGTGAAATGTTCGCGGCGCCTGGCGTGGACGGGGTCGAGCGGCGGCGAGGGGTGCCCCGGCGACCCGCTTGACTCAAGGTCTCACGCAGTAGTGGCCGGGCCGCGACGCTACGGCGCGGCGGCGGTGTTCGCTCACCGATCGCGTGCATCAATGGCAGCGACAACAGCCGCGCCAAATGGGGCGGCCGCACCCCAGCCGGCCGCCTAACACCGCCGCGCGACCACACTTATTGAAAATTATAAACAAGGAGTTTTCACACAGTGGTACCTGATCATGTGGCCCGGGAGGGCGGAGGCAAGCTGACACGATATGCGACGACGGAGGAAGACGAAGCGACTCTCAGGGAGCTTCTACTTAGGTACGTGTGACACCTTAGCGACACAGTCGAGACTAGCTTTCCGCCTTTACTACTGGCTTCATTATGCATTTATTCATGAAGAATTTTGTGTGTCGATGTGTCTATTCTACATTTTCACCTTGGCTTGGCATCCCAAATATCTTTTATTGCAGATATGTTGATGCGTTGAGAGTTGCGCGGTGGCTGGGCTCATCATTCACTATCCCTCTCATAAGATCGGACGGTAGCACGGCTGTTAGCTCGATGGCCACGACTGCCCGCTGTCGTCGCTAGCACACCCGAGCCGGGAGCCTCCGCACGCGCACGCCGCGCCCTCTCCCACGGAGTTAGGCCGAGGAGGGATGCTTGCATGTGTGTCACTGTCATGTGTTTCAAATGTAGTGTCTCGTCCAAGTATGGTGTTGTCACAGATATTGTGAGATTAGAATCTACTTTAAGAGTGTACACGTTTGATTCTCGAGTTGAAACTCGAAACTAGGTTTATCGATAGAGCTTCACCGATTCTTTCTCATAACTGTTGTACACTTGCTTCGCTAGTATCTATGGAAAATATGTTCTAGTTTATTTTATTTATCGTTATATTAATATAATAACAATAAACATAGGTACATTTTTATTCATATTAGTAACTAATTTCTTATTTCTATTTATATTACCTATATGTTTAAATTTTTTATTAATTCTGTATCTATTATGGTGTATTCTATATATTGTTTGAATTGCTTTTATATGTTTGGTTTTGTATAAATTGCACGTAACGACCAATTCAAATTGATACAATTATAAAGTAATTTTAGTCGCATAACTTTAAAACAAGTGACATTTAAATGGCATATTATTGAAAAAATTTAAACTATTGAAGTTATGAATTTCTATGACATAACCGATATTGTAAAAACCAAAACATCAGTGAAGTAGTCTACAGTGTAAACTTGCTAGCATGCATTTCGTGTCCGAAAACGGCAGTCATTCCCTGCCAACTACAGGCCCGTCTCATCCACACTCTATAGGAGTATGGTACGTATACTGAACTGCTCCTGACATACTTAAAAACGTATGATATACAATACGGATTTAGCTGAAACCAGTCAACCAATTTTATAGCCGCTAATCTAGCTTAATATGCTATTCACATTTAAAACAAGCCTATAAAGGAATATGTAAAGGCGCTCGCCGTTTCTCTTGCTATTGAAGACTTTTGGCAATATAGCCTAAAGCTTTATTCATACGGCTTGCCAACTGGGTTATGTGTTTGGATATCAAACTTCCCGAAGAATCGAACGACTGGAGTAGTTATTGACGTTTACTTGTATAAACAAAGGCTATAAATGCCAGAATCCTTCAGGAGTCGGTATTCTCTGCTACGCTTTTACTGCTGCACATAAATGATTTGCTGAAGCTCGATAGTTTAGGTATGCAGATGACAGCACGTAGTAAGGAGTTATATATCTAACGAACCAGTAGTGGAAGGCAAATTCAGTCTTTCAGAGTCACGATTGAATGCTTGATCTTGTCCTTCGTGACTGTTTTCGATTGGGGCGATGCCAACTTGGTCAGGTTCAATACCACAAAGCCTGCCGTGTTTATTTTGTGCTAAACAGAGTGCATTTCAACTAACTCAGACTTTCCGAAAAGCGATTACTGGCCCTAGGAATCACTGCGACTTTCTTTTTCAATTTTGAATCATACATTGAGTCGACAAGTAGCCTCTAAGAAGTTAGGCATTCTTACGTAGGCGATACGGTGTTTCCACCTAGACAGTCTAGATATTCAATGGATATTAAATGTTCTCGTAAATACTTTTCTTTTCTACTTTGCAATACTAGAAGAATCTGGTGAATTCAGCATCAATGAATGCCTAACGGAACCGGAATGAGTGCGTAAATTGTAATAGTAAATTAAAATAAGATTACACGACGTGCTTAAAACTTTAAATACGTAATATTTACGTGGATATCTTTGTTGACATTTACCCTGAAATCTAGTAAGATTGAACTAAGAAGTACGTTATCATCTATTTATGACTAACTAGCTGCGTCCCGCGGTTTCACCCGCGTCTTCCCGTTATCTCGTAGGAACCTTTTCCGGGATAAAAAGTATCCAATAGCCGTTTCCTGGTCCTAAGCTACCTTCCCACCAGTTTTCAGCCAAAAATTTTATAAATAGTGTAACTAACACGACTTTCTTTTATATATATAGAGATAAAAGTAACCGGATAAGTTCGGATGGATCGAAATTCGGCCAAATCCAACCGGATTTAAATTGGTGCCGGAATGCAAACCGACAAGTGTTGTACTTAAGAGTTCAACTGTCCCATTAAACAGAGTATCCTGCGAGAAAATGTTAGTTATTTCTATAACTTACCAATCTGCATCGAACCGTGTCGCGAAGATCGCGCCATCAGCGTCTGCCTCCACTCCAGCAGACGATTTGAGACACACTGCTATCGATATTGGCGAATCTGTTGAAGAATAAAGTTGACGTTATTAAAACTATTCAATAATCGAAAAAAAAGCATGTAATAAGTTAAATAAGAAGATCAACTTGATCTAACTAGTTTACGTGTAAATGCTGTCAGGTGAAACAGGCGCGATTCAAAAGACAATGGCTATTAATATTGAGGTCCCTCAGGTGTTTGTATTCTCTACTAAGCTTTTTGCTGCACTTAATTTTTTTTTGCTAAAGCCTGGTACTTTATAAGTGCAGACATGAGTTCTGTAGAAGCAAGTGACGTAAAAACACTAGTGCCGGTGAATACAAGAACCGAACGCCACACATAGAGCTCCTTCATTTGAGCTTGCAGATACGCATATAGAATAATGCATTACAACCACGCGAGAGTAAAAAAAAATAGCGGAGGCACGGAAGAGCGTTCTATTAAACGAGATTTTCAATTAGATAATCCAGTTTATAAGTTGAACTTGCGGTAGTATTATGATTGGTTAGGTGTTAATGTGTGTGTTTGTTGGTTAGCCTTCAGAGGCAGGTGAGCGTGATGAGCATGAACCTCTCGGCGAAGCTAGACGAGCTGCAGCGAGGCGACCGACAGCTCGAGACGACGGTCGCGCTCTGCGAGATCCGCACGCAGCTCCAAGAGTTAACTAAAAGCGTCGAGTCATGTCAGAGCGAGGTCTCCGAGGTTAGTATATAGCAGGAGAAGGCTTTCAATTCGAACAAGACAAACCAAATGAACATAAAACAAAACTAATGCTTCCTATTTCCGAAACTATTATGAAATAGTTTGTTATATTTTTGTTATATTTAGAGAAAATGTTCTTTAGAACACAGTAATTTTGGTACAGGTAAAACGAGATATGGTTGCCATCAAACAAGAGCTCGACACCGTGCAGCAAGTCAAGGAGGAGATCGAAGAGCTTCGGGAGTACGTAGACCGACTCGAAGAACACTCGCAGCGGCGGAAGCTTAGGCTGTTAGAACAGGTCTCTACGAACTTCTTATAAGAGAACAGCTTTGTTGTCATATTGACCTCTTGGTTCTTCATCAGAATATTGAACAACCTCCAATTTGTTTTTCAGGGCCTAACCTTCTTTCTATCTTATGCCATCTTGGCTGCGGTCCTAGGCATGCTGCAATTTGGTTACAACACGGGTGTAATCAACGCTCCTGGCAAGGTAATGTGAAGCAAAGCCAAGACGTCTTACAGTTCAAAGTTTTCACATTGTGATTTGTTCGTTTAGACGTTAACGAACTTCTCTTTCAGAACATCGAAAACTTCATGAAGGATGTGTATAAGAACCGATACGGAATGGACCTCCATGACGACACTGTAAAAAGGCTTTACTCTATCGCAGTCAGCATATTTGCAATCGGTGGCATGCTCGGTGGCTTCTCAGGAGGGATGATTGCCAATCGATTCGGCAGGTAAACTCCACTCTTATCAGTTTTGATCAGTAGTTTTAACATCTCTCTACTTGATACAATTTGTATATATCATGTCCTTGTTTTTCAGGAAAGGAGGTCTCTTGCTCAATAATATTCTTGGTATCAGCGGCGCAAGTCTGATGGGGTTTACCAAAATTTCTCATTGTTACGAACTGCTTATATTTGGCAGGTTCATCATAGGGGTTAACTGTGGTATGTTTCTGGTTGAAATGTTTTCAATAAATAATCTCTTATGTGATACTGATGACCGTACTTGTGGTTTCCAGGGTTAAATACATCATTAGTGCCAATGTACATATCAGAGATCGCGCCTCTGAACCTACGTGGGGGGCTGGGAACTGTCAACCAGCTGGCTGTGACTGTTGGGTTACTGCTGTCTCAAGTCCTTGGCATTGAGCAGATTCTCGGCACTGATGAAGGATGGCCTATTCTCCTTGGTTTGTATTGTCATCAATTCCATCATCATTTTACGATGGCAATATTTTTCAGTGTTGGTAATAAATAACATCTGTATTGATTTCTTTTTTAGGACTTGCAATTTGCCCAGCGATTTTACAACTGCTCCTGTTGCCTGCCTGCCCTGAGTCACCTAGATATTTGTTGATCACGCGTCAGTGGGAAGAAGAAGCCAGGCGTGCGTTACGGAGACTTCGAGCCAGCAATCAGGTAAAAACATTAGCTCACTTTTAGAGATGTCGTTAAAATATTTATTTTACCAAAACATTTGGAGTTAGTATAAGCAAAACAATTTTATAAGCGTCATTTCAGATGTATGATGCGGTGTATATGTGCTTGTATGAGTAAGAGTACAATTATTAGATTATATTAAGCTAATCTTTATCCTATTTATAAACAACCTGCGTCATTTATTGTATTTGTATTGGTATTTAAGGTAGAAGAAGACATCGAAGAGATGCGAGCTGAAGAAAGGGCACAGCAGGCTGAAGCGTCCATATCAATGAGGGAACTGCTCTGTTCGCCAACTCTTCGCGCACCCCTGCTCATTGGCGTGGTTATGCAGCTTTCTCAGCAACTTAGCGGGATCAATGCGGTAAATAAAAATCTACAAACATTCTCAATTTTCTTTTGGAATATTTCGTAGGAAATTTTCGTCATAACTATTCTAAGTAGGGTATTCTGGCAGAGACTTCTCGAAGTGAGAATTCTCGAGAAACTTGGCCTTATGCCAGACGAGAAAAAGTGGCGAGAAACCGTAAAGCTAAAATTTATGTGCATTAAAAATCATGTTTTTGACATCAAATTGTCGGAAGAATAACACGATTGGTTAACTTTCATAGCAGAATGATCGAAAACTGCCCTCTAAAAAAAAGATTTTCATTTTACAGGCATACAAAACCGATTTAAGAGTTGCATTTTTTTGTGTATGGTATTTATTATACACATTCTTCAAAGAACTACAGATTTAGTTTATAAAATTAACGATAGTTTTTATTTCAAACGAAAGAAACCCCTTTTTGGCGCATACGAACTTACGGCATTAGTCAGCTCGCTTGCGTTTTTGTATGGAGCTGATTTCAGATTTATTGTTTATCACGGCGTCCTCTTAACACCCCGTTTGTTATTTTCCAGGTGTTCTACTATTCGACGTCGTTGTTTACGTCATCGGGCCTAACGGACGAGTCAGCCAAGTTTGCGACCATGGGCATAGGGGCTATCATGGTCGGCATGACCCTGGTTTCTTTGCCCCTCATGGACAGAACCGGGCGCCGCACACTACACCTCTACGGCCTAGGCGGCATGTTCATCTTCTCCATATTTATCACCATATCATTTCTGATAAAGGTGTGTCTATAGAACATTTTCATCAGATTCTAAAGGAACAAGTGATTTTAAGTGGAGTCCGCATTAAAATCTTTAAGGCTTCGAACATATGACATTCAATATTACGAGTATAAATGTGAATGTTTGTTTGTTTGGTACTCAATTACGCAAAGATGGTTGGACAGATTTGGCAGAAATTTGACATTCGAATAGACTGAAACCTGGTCTACGACTCCGAGGATAGCTTTTATCCTTGGAAAATCTTTATATAACAGGTCCAACCGGGAAAATTCGCGGGGCGAAACGTAGTTGTTTGATAATATTATTTAAATTTAATGGTAAGTTACATTTATAAAACAGTACTTGGCGGTCCAAGTATATAACCATCTGAAATTCGCCTGTTAATCTATTTAATATTTACATTTAAAATATTGTTTAATTTTCTTAAATCTATTTTGTATGGCTAGCGTTATTAATATGAATACTTTTATGCAGCTACAAGTATTACTTATCAATTACAGAGTTAGTTGTCTATAGACAAATATCCGCCAATGATTGATAAAGCTCTAGCCCTACAACCATTGTCTTTAGATAGATTCAAAGTCTGTTTAAGGATTATGTATATAATAATCTATATTTTTTTTACTCAAATTACCGTTATTAAATGAAATTGAAGTAACAGTATTACTTAATTATTATTTTTTTATATTTTTAGTAGCTACCGCACGCTTCCAGTTCGCTATGTTTATTAATAAAATGTTATTATTTTATCCTTATTTTCTGTATTCATATTCTTATGAATTTTTTTTAATATAAATAACACGACCTAAATTTGCAATGCACACATAATGGTCTCTATCTCTAGTACGAGTATATGCATATATATATATTATTATAATGAATCATTAAGTTAATTATTTAGTAATTTAGTTGCCACGTTTTAATTTTGTTTGCTTTAGCGGCCGTTCCAGTTCCCAATTTTGTTGTTAACACTTTATCGTAATGAAGAACTTGGCACGCTTAAAGCAACCCAAGAAAGCTAAATGTTTTTTTAGTTGGGAACGGAGACAGCCGCCGCTTCGCTAGGCCACCCTCCCCAGCTGCGACTTTCCTGTATCCGAACCCGGACTCTCGGTAGGAAAGCAAAAGAAAAATAAACTTTCAAATATAAATGTTCACACATCACTCACAAAGCACTAAAACACATTTTTTGCTCACCACCAACATGTGAAGCCGACAAGCGTGGAACTCACGAGAGGCTATGACGCACGCGTTGTTAATGAGCAAACTTTTGAATCACACAAACACTGCTCAAAAGCAGATAGCACTTTTCACTATAGTATACGCAGAACATGCAATAGACAAAAACACTACGCTACTAGCACTAACCGGTGGAAGCCATGCGACAAAAACTCAGCGTAAACTCTAAGGTTTATACAAAACACCGGAGTGGCATTAGCGGGGGCGGCAGCGGTCCATACAAAACGAGAAACCCAATACAAATTGAATGCGTGTGGATTGTTGCCGCCTACCGCGACCATTGCGACGATTTGTATGTAGCTTTACAGTTTCCGACAGACACACATACAGACGCGTGTGTGATGTGCATTTATGTTTGGAAATTTGTTTCCTCTCCGGTCGGTGACGGGAAAGAGCATCATTGCTATCCCCTGATAGGAGTTTTTCGGCTATGTGCAGGAGATGATCGACTGGATGAGCTACCTGTCGGTGGTGTCGACCCTGAGCTTCGTTGTGTTCTTCGCGGTGGGGCCCGGCTCCATACCCTGGCTCATCACGGCTGAGCTGTTCTCGCAAGGGCCGCGCCCCAGTGCGATGGCGATCGCGGTTTTAGTTAATTGGATGGCTAACTTCGTGGTCGGCATTGGATTCCCTAGTATGAAGGTACGCTTTACTAAATGCGCTGTTTTGTGGGTTGATCCTTTCACGTTTTGTTTTCTTCTTACTGTGTAGCGTTTGGCCACTAATTGACGTGCTATTAAGTGACCAGCCCAGGCGTAGCGGGCTTAACATAAGGTGATTTGCGATCAAACGCGCTACACATAAAAAAACCTTTACGAGAAGATGTGATGAATAATTGAGATTTCGATGAATTCCGTGATCTATAAAATAAAATTAACTGATCTAGCTTCAAAATTTATATTTCTCGCCTATGTTGGACTATCCGCCCTAATACGATGTTTTCTACATTTCAGGGACTACTGGAAAACTACACTTTTTTGCCGTTTAGTGTGTTTCTGGCAATTTTTTGGATATTTACATACAAAAAAGTGCCTGAAACGAAGAATAAAACGTTTGAAGAGATCCTGGCATTGTTTCGGAATTCCAACGGCAGGTAAGGACTTTCATCCTCCATACATTGTGTCGTTTATGATATGACAAGTTATCTAAATTTTACGTCATAATTCTTAAAATGACTTAATTCATGAAACAAAAGAATTGATAAATCGCGTTGGCTTTCATAGTAGGAGGTACCTATACTTTGTCCATTTTATAAATGGTTTTTTGACAGTTCACGCCCTTAACGTTTCGTATTGTTTAAGTTAAAAATTCATACAAATAATATGTACTGCATGGACGGGTACCGCCCTCTTTACTACGATTGTACTAATACTCTGTCCCTAATAACTGCCGTGGCAGCGTAGTTTATTATAGTCATATACACCTACACACAAACCCACACATGCATTGAATCGGACAGTGAGTGACGCGTGCATGTGTGCAGGGACAGTTTCCGCGACTCCCGGCTCTACGGCAGCATGATGAACTGCGTCAACGCACTGGAGCAGCAGCTGCCCCCGCCCCCGCCCCCTGCCCCCGTCGACGAGAAACACGATTCATGTAAGTAATAAGCAGTGGTCGGAGTAGGTTCCCCGAATCCCGGGACTGTCGGTGAACAATTGAATTCTA
This sequence comes from Opisthograptis luteolata, assembly GCA_931315375.2. Classification (NCBI taxonomy): domain Eukaryota; kingdom Metazoa; phylum Arthropoda; class Insecta; order Lepidoptera; family Geometridae; genus Opisthograptis; species Opisthograptis luteolata. The sequence goes on from OV928033.1 coordinate 12,588,914, forward strand.
GTGGTGCAGAAAAAGACAAAAACGGGCGCGTCATTCTAGCGACAGAAACACCCCCCTATTGTTTTAGTTTGTTTCCATAATGCGGCGATATCACGAGTTTAAACAAAGTGGCAAAAAAGTTTGCCAACGTGTTGCTGATGTAAAATTTATAGTATAATAGCTCTACCCACTCCGATCACTGGTAATTTCATTTCATTCATTCATTAGACCCCGTACTTTAGAACACGAATTTTATTGCAGTTATAGTAGAGATATGAATAAAATGTATTTGTGTGTAATTTCAGTATCAGAGCAGTCGTCGGCTGGGGGCGAAGGGGGTCGGCCCCCGCCGCCGCTGCCGCCCCCGCGGTTCCCGGCGACCGGCAACGTCTGACAATGGGAGACCACTGCGCGTGCGCCACTGGTCGCGCCCCTTAAAGCCGCCGCCAATTTCTTGTTTCATGGACTCAAGCGTCAAGCGGGCCGCGCCTCTATCACTACCACACAACAAATGTTCTAAATCGATGTGATTAGATTAACAAAATCGAAACATAGTATTTAAGTCACGGCGTAAATTTAACATAGTTCTTTAGTCTGTCATTTTATGACGCAATTTATTGAATTCATAGGTACCTTGTGAAGTGCCATCGGATTCTTGTACCCATTTTAATTAGGTATCTATCTATTCATTGGAATTTAAAAAAAGACGACTTGGATTGTCACTTGAGATTACGAACACTCGGTATAATGTGGCGGGTCAACTGATAGATTCTGATAATAATGTTAAGAATAATGGATATGTATGTTCGGGAATGGACGAAGTAATAAATTGTAGTAGTTATTATCGACTACTTATAGAGCAGGCTGTGGACACGGAAGAGATCAACCTCTGCCAGTACGCACGGATAATGCCAACTAATTCTACGTAGGGAATATATAAATAATGGGTACGTTATATACGCATACCTGAGCATGAGATGTCACTCACATGTAAAAAATTACTTTGCAATACATGCTGTGACTATATTGTATTGTTGAGTTTTTTATATTATTTTACAAACGTTTCGATTCTATTTTTACTCATAAATATTATTGTTGTATATCTACTTAGAAAAATATTAAGTCATATCTTAAATGACGGAATATAACCATGATTTACAATCATTTACCGAAAACGGTTAAAAATATTATTACAACAAAACTGAGAACGATTAAGCAATTAATTGTATTCGTGGGAATTGATTAATATAAAGAGGATAATTTACTGTGTTACAGATGAGACCTTTTATTGCTTGTTGATTGGTTCACAGCACAATGCGATGACCATTTATTTTGGTTGTGTTTGCTGTTAAATTTATTTATAGCGATTATAAAATATAAAGTTATATTATATGATAATATCTAAAATTTTGAACTATAAAAGTAATAGATAGCATTATTGTAAGTTATACACTTTTGTGGAGACTTTTAACAATGTAAAGCTTGTAACAAACACCCCAGAGACATTGGAACACATATTTCGAGTGCCCACCGAGGGCTCAGTAGTTACGACAGGGTTGAAGTCGATTCGTTCGTCCGTGCGTCTGATTACTGCTCAATTGATTGTAAGACTTAAGAGGTCCCGTAGAGTACCGTGGTTGATACGCGGCCTAAATATAAACAAAAATGTGTATCTTAACGGTGTCACCGACGTTGACTGAATTATATCATTTATTAAATTGTGATACGCTCTTGTGGGTGCGAGCGTACGAGCCTTAGGTTGATTATAGAGATCGGTTGGCACGAATAAAATTGATCATCGACCACTCGTAATCAACTTGCCTTATGTTTATTCTAAATATCATTGAAATCATGCTGCGCAATAAATCTGTACATGTAACGATGTTAATACCTCTTTACACACAATATTATACATGTTAAGGTAACTAGTTAAAAATTTACATTGATATAAATAACTAGTATTGACTAGGATATTAGTGGATGTATTAGTTTATTGGTTTAATGCAAAAATTGAAACAAAATATGTAATCCATAAATTGTCAATTTCATGATCCACGTAAGGTTGTAATTAATGTTAAATATTCAAATTCAGAATTAAAATATGCATTATTGCGTAAATATGTAACAAGACGAATATGTATATTTGTTACGACATTGTGTTTTGGTTTATTTTAATAACATGATATGCTCGAAGATTTATGGTTACTTTGTATCTACTTTAATAGTTGACATGTTCTAATTAAGACGGCTTAGATATCTAAGGGCACCCAAAATAAATGCATTTATAAATATATATACATATTAAATATATTAAATATGGTTATAAAATGAAATTTTAATAAAAATATAATTATTTCAACTGTTTCATTGATTAAACATGTATAAATTTACATTTACATATTTCAAATTATATATAGCAGCACGGTAATGCACAATTTAGAAAGTCTGCGCACAAAACAGATACTGCATCTGAGCAAGGTAGAGGAAGGCACAAATGTAATGAACATGTCACAATTATACAGAATTATAAAAAAAAATATCACTATTCCCAAACCATATTTAACTGCTTCGTTTCATTAGTCACATCATATCAAAACGTGAATGATTGAGAACTAAAAGGCGTGATCTCATTAAGTATATTGTTTGCTGTAACAATGTTCGAATGAAAGGGAAATTGTATATAGTGTATAATGAGCGTTCGTTTTGTAAATTAAGTGTATCGAAATTCTAAATATACCTATATATATATATTCGAATAGTTCCGAAAGATATTAAGAGTCTGAATGGACTTAGAACGCGTCGACTGGCGCTTCTGGTGCGAGTTAGCATCTCAAAACACAAGATAAAACTTGTACGAAGTCAAAATAAATTCTAAAAAGCTCCAGACCATCCCGCCCGACCTGTCGATTATGGCTGAACTAAAAAGGTAAAGGAAGGGCGGTATATTCCCCACACTGCCCGGTATTTAATACCATGCCACATTAGAATATAACAAATATTTGTAAATATATTAAATTTGATCATAGATCAAGTTTATTGTATCAGTCAAATTCAATGCGTGACCATTAACGTGCAAGGTGGACGTCGGATCTAATGCAAACGTGACGAGAAAAGTAGTTGATTAAGCAATGATTTAACCTATTAACGATGTTTAGTGTATGAGAGTTTAAACAAACTAAAACATTTTTATTTCTCACACAGATACACCATAATTTTGCTTGCAATAATTCATCAGCCTAAGCAGCTTCGACTGACTGACCGTGTCTCACAAACGCGACGACACGGAGACCGGCGCGTGGTTAACGCTCTTCGCGTTTTGGACCTCTTTTAGTTTGGACCGTTTTGAGCGAAGGTCCGCCCGACGTCCACTCTTTGTAACGTCAATGGCTGTGACGGTTACTGCAGAGCTGCTTTAATTGAGGCTCAGTCGAACCTATGCAATATTATTATGTATTGTGTTATTATCATTCATACATGTTATATGTCTATGTCTTTAGTATACTTATAGGTAAATGAACCTCACATTTTTGATTTACAACAAAATTTGCTGTGATTTACATTTCAAAATGTATTTAGTTATTGTAAATTATCATGTTAAGCTCAATTTGTATTGTATTCGACCGACTGAACCAAACCCATTACGATATGTATTGATAGTAGGTACCACGTTAAATATACAATGTTTAAATAGGCTACAATTATTATTATCATATTATAATCCTCACATTGTAATTGTTCATATTATATTGTAGTTAAGTGAGCAAAAACTGTCCATGTTTAATGAATAATAATCAACATGAAATTAGAAAACTGTCGAATTGAATTATAAATAAAATATTATAGAGATACATTTAATCAAATACCGTCTACACTGCGACTACTGGCTTACATCTTGCTGTCAATAAATGTTACTATGGTATTTCTTTTTATTAAAACTTCTTTAATGTTAAGATTACTACTTAATTAATTACATATTTTCATTCTTCAGAGCTATTTAAATATATTTTTCTGCTATAAGAGACGAAATATTTTTTGAATATACCATAGTATAATATTATAAATGGCTTAGATCAGTTTAACAAATCATTTAATATAACGCATACCTACGTTTGTAAGTTAAGGCAATGTATTCCGACTGCCATAGTAAGAAAACGTATTATATAATAGGAATAAAATATGTTTTAGATTTATTATAGATTTGACGCGTGTTACTTTAATGTAGGTAGATTATTATTATTATTATTGTGTTGTTATAATTACTGTTGTAATATTAAGATAGTGTGGGATAAAGACAGACAATAACCACTCTTGGACCTCCATTATCCATTAGACCTCTTCCATGTTAAATGTTAGATAATTAATTATAATTTGTTACGTTAATGATAATTTCAAATGATAATTCAAACGTTAGATGTTTTTGAGTAAGTAAGGAGAGCATCTATGTACAATTCATGTTGTATTGTCTACAATTTAATAATTGTATTTAATATACATATTATATAATAATTACTATATTTGTCGCTTATGGTTTCACATTCACACTACAGGACAGCCTATTGTTATGTGTATTACATTCTTGTGAAGTTTCGTGACACCCAACTGGTATACTGTGTAAGGATTTCTAAGATTTTCGAACGATGTTAAGTTTCAGCGATGTTTAAATCTTGTTATAGTGGCGCCGTGACTGTAGTGTGGACGGGCGGAACTAAAAGTATGTTTTATCAAACGGTGCTTAATTTTTATTAGGACAAGTATAATTTGTGTAATTGTATCGTAATGGGTTTAACTTTATATGAATAAACTCCGTGTTTGTGTCGTAAGAGTATGTTTGTATGTCACGTGACGACGCTTGACGCACGGGCGACTCACGGGAAGCAACCCTGTAAAATGCGCTTAGCCAAGCCAAGGGGCAGGTTGGTTGCCGTAGGGAGTCCTCTCAGGACGCCAATGACTGTTTACATAATAGCACTCTCCGCGGCGATGACACTGTTTGCGTTTCTACGGGGATACTCCGTACTTGTACAAAAGTAATTTTATTGAACTACATAACATACTTGTTAAAAAACGTAAAATACATGAATTGAGTTTTTACTTTTTTTATTTTTCCAACCCTATGCTGTGAAGGTGTGTGTGAATGAAATTCAAGTATGTCTGTTAGCTGAATACATCAGAACAATATTTCAGCTCGACAAAGACAGGTAGCATTTAAATTTCTAACCTACAACAATATTTTTGAAAATCATCATCTTTTTGCATAAGTATATTTTATTATACATAAAGATATAGACACTCACAAAAAAACAAATATGCCTAAGTACCTTACTAAACTCATAAATGAATAAAGATTAAGTTTGATCTGCTGCTTCATGAGGCAGGTATGCATGAACTTATGTAATTTTCGAAAGCATTTTGTGCAAGACTTGATCATCAAATTAAACATTATAGTTATCTTTATTAGTTTCAATTCCTACTTACATAAATGTACATACCTATACCTAAGTATTACGCAGAATCAAAATTTCTAATATGATAAATGAAATAGTTTTGTTAGGAGTGAGATAGCAGAACCGGCGCCATCTGTTTTTCGTTGTGTGTTGTGTATATTATGCTTAACTTAGAGCAGTTCAGTAGTAGAACCGAAAGGAACATAAAGCTTCCAACATATAGCCTACTAGCTGTTCCCTGCGGTTTCACCCGCGTGGGCTACAGTTTATCTCGATAAAAAGTATCCTATGTCCTTCCTCAGGGTTCAAACTTACTCCGTACCAAATTTCATTTCAATCGGTTTAGTAGTTTAGGCGTGAAAGCGAGACAGACAGACATACAGAGTTACTTTCGCACTTATAATATGAAGTAGGTATTTAGATAGTAACGCGGTATGCACGGATCAAGCTCTCTAAAAAGGATGCGGTCACGGCTACCCGAAAATCTACCACGAGCGGGTCTGACTACGAAATGTATAGACTCTCCGGCCAAGATCGTGTACAGCCGATCCCTTTCCTTCTTTAAAAAAACTTTTATTACCTTCACTTGTCACTTACTTACACATTAACCTGATCTGATGATGGATAGCGGAACTCTTCAGTGGCTACTAGCAATTCCTTCGACTTTGGGCTTATATGATTTGTTTTGACGAGAATAATACATTTGGCATGGTAACGACGGTCTGCTGATGAAGTCAGGAGGTGGATAGCGGAATTCTTCAGTGCCTACTAGAAACCCCTTCGAGTTTGGGCTCATATGATTCGTTTTGACGAATCTAATACATTTGGCTTGGTAATAAAAGATTAAAAAGTAAAACATACTATTGAAAAATTGCGTAAAAAGAAACATGTCTCGTCAGTGTCATCTGTCAAAAAACTTCCCATTAGGGTTGTCGGTGTGCCCACAACGGTGGAACCGCTCTTGGGAAATCGCCGGTGCAATTCCCGATGATTTCATGACGTATGGACATGGACATATCTTATAAACGCGTTGGTTTACAAGTTAGTTTTTTTCACTGTAGAGCCAAATATTAGATATGCCTACCTACCTACTCCTTCCGCATAAGTGTTCTTAAGTAACTCATTTTTCTTGATGTTTATTACTTAAAAATAAATCGTAGAACGTAATGGCCTCCCTAGAAGTATCTATCTTAGAATAGTCCTTACCAAAAAGACAATATTTTGTATAAAATTATTTTATTGAAACAATTGCTAATGCTGGTCTAACCAACTGTCATTCTGATAAACCTCTCTAATCTTAAGCTTAGGTGATATTGTCACATTATATTAGATAAAAAAGAAAGAAAATGTAAAATTACATGCTAATAATATATGTACGTACCAACTAAAGTTATATTATTTGCAAATAACATTGTAAATGCATGAATGAACTACCTAACATTCAAAATATTGGATTAAAAACAGGAAGAAAATGAAAACAAAAACCAGATTGAATAGAAATTATATTATAATGTAACTGATATTAAAATAAAAATAACAAAACAAAATACATGCAATATAGTAGATTTCATTAATTAATATGACGCCTGTTTAACTTTATTTAAATTAAATTTATTTTAGTAAAAAAAAATGTAAAAACGATTCACTTCAATCCAGATTTAAGGTTGTTATAACCATGTCATAACCTTTTTAAAATATCTTCACTCACTACAACATATTAGATTATTATTAAATTACAGAATATATTGCGCATAATTATTTCATTTCGGGCCGGTTTTCTAATCCGTAGTCAAGGTTGGTAAAATTACTAATAGTTAAATTTTTCGAACGATTTCAACTAAAGTCAACTTTGACTGTGGATCGAAAGACTGGCACTTCGTCACGTGTACAATTAATTTAGTGTACATTAACTTGATCCCCTTATCATTACGATAAAATAATTAGATTAAAAATAGTTATTTTCATAAAATATTAAACACAAATGGTTTCGTCAAGAAATGTTTAAATTCATTGAGAGATTATACGACATAATAATATATAACTTAAAAACATGAACAAAAACTACTCAGTGAAACTACAATGAAAGCGACAGACAAATCAAACATCACGAAACATTAACAAAATATTCTCAAAATGAATGTTCACCATTAACATGCTAGCATGGCATGGGTGTATGGCTAGCTACCACCCTCTTGTTATGAATCTGTCGCCAAGCACCTGACGGTGTGTTCCGGCAGCCTCACATGAGAGCCAGTTCCCAGTCCAGGTGTAGCGTGGCGCCATCTTCGACCACATCGTCACTTAACATCAGGTAACTAGTGGTCAAACGCTACCCTGTAAATAGTAAAAAAAAAACTTGCAAAAAATATTACATACTCATTATTTGCGAATTCGTTCATAATTCATATTATGCTTTTATAGCACTAATATTATATTTATAAATGCGTAAGTTACTGAGTGAGCGTGTATGTTTGTTACATCTTCACGCTGAAACGGCTCGACTAATTATAATAATGAGTGAAATTTAGAATAGAGATAATAGATGGCTTGTACTCTAGATTTTAATTTAGATTCCTTTTTTATTCCGAAAAAGGATTTTAGCGCATATCGAGAAAACCACGGCTGCATCCGCAAGGCGCAACTATATACACTCACATTTCATGTTAAGAATCTATAGCCAAGCACCTATCGGTGTTCCGGCAGTCTCACTTGAGAACCAGTTCCCAGTCCAAGTGTGGCGTGGCGCCATCTAGAACCACATTGTCACTTAACATCAGGTGAATTGTGATCAAACGCTACCCTGTAAGTAAAATAAAAAAAATTGTAACAGTGCAACGGAAAGAGCTAATACCTCTGGGGAAACCGACTAACTCATCACGGTGTCCCCACTACTCCAAGTAATATAGGGCAGAATCAGTTAACAAAACAATAAAAACATAATTTTAATTGGAAAATCGATTTCAGATTCAGACAGGACAACATAATATTACATTTAGTACATCATAATATTTAAAATATACAATTATGATCAATCTCATTAAAACAATATAATAACAATTTTCCGATTAAAAGTCAAATATGTATAGATATATTAAGATTACAATGTTATAAACAAAATTTAACTCAAATTAATGAGCAGTCATAGAAATAAAAATAAACCAAATTGATACAACATTTAAAGCGGATATTTCATATTTAAATGGCGCTCCCACACCGGAATTTCATTATGTTTGGTTAGACGGTAAATAAATTTATCATAAATTCATAACCAAACATGGTCATGAGATACATTAAATGAGCGACATAACATTTTAATTGCGCAGTCAAAATCTAAAAAATAGGTCAATATTTAAAAACATATTAAATTTCGATGTGGAGGCAGCCATAATCTAAGCCACCGCTACCTGGAGACAGAATGCCAGCTCCGATCGAGACGTAGCGTTGCGCCAGCGTCGACCGCATCACCACTTAGCTGATGCTAAGTCACCTGTAAATAGTAAAGTACGTACTTAATCTTGTGTCATACATGAAACATTGGCATTTTTTTTCTGATTCTGACAGAGTAGCGTTTGATCACAAGTCACCTCATGTTAATTCCCGATGTGGTCGAAGGTGGTGCCACGCTACACCTGGATCGGGAACTGGCTCTCAAGTGGGGCTGCGATAGGTGCTTGGTGACAAATTCTTAACTTAAGGGTGGTAGCTAGCCAGGCGAGCACTAGAAAATGCTCTACCACCAAGCTATGGTTAATTAACTTGGTAATAAGACTTACTATTGTTTGTCCAAAGTGTCCTTGTGTTGATTAAGCAGTAGTTTAGTGTAAGCATCGAGCTGATAAGCTTTCTGCTCAATCGTCGTCACCATCTTTTCGATTTGGTCAATTTGGTCCAAGAGAGGCTTGATCTGCTGATCACCTGGAGCAGAAGAAACCTTAGGTTATTAAATGATGAAGTTAAGTAATAACATTAATGTCGTCGAGTGGTGGTGGCTGAACGGTTAGGCCCGGATACCGAGTTCAAATCCTCTCGACTCAACACCTTTTGGGGTTTGTGAACAGTCAGAACACAAAAAAATGTTGTAATTAAGAAATGAGTAGAGACGAATCTTTTAACATATTTGTTTTAAAAAATATATAGTATATAACTGAAAAATGAAGATGATTATGATATACAATGTAGTTTGTCAAAAGTCATAAAAATCCAGTAGCGCGTATAAAAAAGTTATGTTATCCTCCTTACCTAATGAACTGTACATCTTACACACATTAAACTACTTTACGAAAAGAAAGATAATTTCATTTATTACAACAATAGTCATTGACTTTTTATATTTCTCAAATGATTTACAAATGAAATAATAAAAAATAAGGTGAGTCTATTTGGTGGTAGTCGGCGTTCGTACTCGTTTCACGAAGTGCCACACGCTCGCCACACATTCTAATATAGGCAAAGGAAACCAACAGAATATAATGAAAAATGATGCAACAAACAACCTCCTTTAAAAACACAAAGCAACAGCAGCAGCAGTGTTGTCCTTTTAACACTGGGACCATTCACGTATGAGGACTTTGGGACAAACAAGACAAACACAAAAATAAACTTACATAGCTTCTCATACTCATAAACAGTCTTCGATAGGTTGCTTACAAAATTGCGGAGATCAGCAAACTTGGTGATGCCCTGGCGGTTGATCTCTTCCAACAACGCGTAATGTTCCTGGAAAATGAAAAAACAAATTAAATCTTACTAGGCTAGAAAAACACGTTTTTGAAAACGTGTTTTTAGGTCCAGTACAATCTCAGGATGGAGTATGGCGGAAGAAAACGAACCGAGAAATCGAAGAACTGATGGCCGAGCCGAATGTCATCGGCGAGATGAAAGCGCACAAACTTCGCTGACTCGGCCACCATGAAAGAATGAGGGAGGATCGTGCGGTCAAACGAGCATACAGTGGACGGCCGAGTGGCCGTCGCCCTGTCGACCGTCCCAGATATCGCAGGCAAGACGAAGTCACGAAGGATTTGCGCGAGCTCCAGGTGGAGGACAGGCAGGAGGTGGCGCAGGACAGACCGAAGTGGCGTCTTTTGTTATCGGAGGCCAAGACTCACTTTGGGTTGTTGCGCCATCTCAGTTAGTTAGTTAGGCTAGAAAAAAGAAAATTGCGCCCACACTGTTGTTGTTAAATACTTTTGGGAGTTCTCCTATTCTTTTGGATCTCTATTTTATGCAAATATTATAATACTTTGTAAGAATTGAGACCAACCTGTCCAGCTACCATTTCCCCCTGCAGGTAATCATTTGTTTTCATAAACAGCTGGGTCGCCAGCCTGCTGATCACCGGGTCATGTGGGTCCAAGACTTCAAACGAGCAAGCTGGCGAAATTTGACCATCTGTCGGAATATAGAATTTATACATAATTTTACAATAAACCCAAGAGTTGCGAAGTTAGAACTTTTTGTAAGGTGAGTCACAGTCCAGTCAACTTTGGGAACCATGGGTCTTCTAATCCTTAGACTTAGACTAAGGTAATCAGGTATAATTTAAACTCTTTATGAGTACTGTCTTTCAGGGCTAGTAACTTCTTAGGCTCTAGAAAGACGCTCAAGTGTTAATCAATATTGGAGTAGCAAATAAGTGACATATTTCTATGAACTGCGTCAAAACTGTGCTCAAGTACAGATTATCGTTTGAGCGTCATTCTACAATACGGGCGTTAGCTGTACTGGGGGTATATTATATTTATTTTATTTAGATTATGTTTTCTACACACATAATGTTTTCTAATTATATAGGTGGATTCCAGAAGCAGCTAAACGTGGTTAGAAAGTAATTCTTACGAATATAAAATCTATTAGCTGATATAATAATAAAACAAGCTTTACAAATACACATACCATTGACGCGCAGGTCATGTTGCGCATCATCCATTATGTAATATGAGCACCACACTATTTAGTTCACATTCACTTAAAGTTCCACATAATATAAAGATTATTGTACTGCAAGACGCGGTAGCAGCCCCAAACCCAAACAATTATATTAATCACCCGATGACAAAGGAAAATGACCTGTCACCATTTATCCTCCAAGGTCCGGTCCGGGCGCCATGCCTTGACTTGACTTCTTGATTTATGGCCTCTGTGACTTACTGACTTTTGTCAAAATTCTGTCAATGTCCGTTTCATCAGTTTCATGGTAGATTCACAAACCATTTGGAGATTGCGGGGCGCCATACCATTTGATTTTGATCATTTCTGCTGTCAAGTCTGTCTGATATTGTTGAGATGTCAAACTCAGAGAAGGAAAAGATGTTTTTTTTTATTAAGCCGTCACATATCAAAGTTTTGTTTGGATCTTTCTATTCTATTGTCTATGTTTGCCATTTCCTTGTATGATGTTTGCAACTTTGCAACGACACATCATAGACAAGATACAGCCATACAGACCAACAAAGGATCCTCCCATTTTATGAAAACAACTCCACAATAGGTACATTGTGATACCAGATTTCTCAATCTTCAAAAAGTTCTAAAACCCAGGATATATTGCGCTGTCTAGTCTAGACATATTTTTTTTTCACGTCCGTACAGCCGAAAATGGCTATTTTTGGAAATAAACAAACTGTCACTTTGTGGGAGTATAATGACAGATTGGTCTATGTTACCCTATGAGGAGTCTTTATATACTGTGATGTTACATTTTTTTTTTACTTCTTACAGGGTAGCATTTGACTGCAAGTCACCTGATGTTAGGTGAAGATGCGGTCGAAGATGGCGCTAGGTAAATAGGCTTTTCATTTCTCATACTCGGAGAGTATGGTTGAAGTTACCTGATTAGAGGGATGATGCATGGCCTTTACAACTTTACGAAAAAGCGTGTTGAAAAATATTATATTAGTACATCATTATTATTATATTTGGACGATGTACATATTATACCTAACCAAGGGCGCACCAAGGTCATATTATAACACTAGGGTGGTAATTATAATGAAAAAGCACCCGTAATGTAATAAATTGAATTGTGAACCTGAGATGTGTGAAAAGATTGGAGATCTAAACGAGTGCCAAATTTTGCAAAATCCAAATATGTATTTATAGGAACAAAATAACTTTATGAACAAGTATTAAACTCTATTTCTTTGCTTTATTGGATACTAATTGCTGTTATTTAAAAAATATGCGAGATCATAATATCAAAGTAAGTGTAAGTTAGATTTGACTATCCAATCTGTTTGTAACGTTGTAAAGGTTCCAACGCTACAATTAAAAAAAAAGTAAGTAACTTCGTTAGGGTTAGCAGTAGTGAGAACATCAACAATGTTCGTGGTGAAATAAAAACATCGATGTATGATATACATTTATTTCAGAAAACCAGTAAGTAGGTAGACATATTATTAATTTAATAATTACCAGCGCTGGCCTTAGTCATTCAGAAAACTAGCCCCTGCGCAAAAATCTGATATTATCAGCTACCCAGATTGGGTCAGTAATCCTCCAATAATGTCATTTTGTCAACCAATTGATTTGTGCGGAATGCCTGATGCGCGAGTTTAAGGTGCCATGATAGTGCGCGGTGATTCCTTATCCTCGGTCGCTTCACTCTAAAGCCAGCGTTGACCAATAATAATTTTCGAGTGCAGACAAAACACATCTACTAAGAAATATGAATTTACCATACATAACAGACTTCAATAGTCTGGGCTTCCTATAAATGGTTAAGTATACGTTTACCATATGAATATTAAATTTATTACTTAGAAACTAGAAAGCATCTTAAAATTGCTAAAAAAAACTAATAGGAAAATATATTAAAATACATAAAATATATAAGAAACACCTAAAACACATAATGACGAAGAAACAAACGTTTTATACAATTTCATAATAAAAAATACCTGAAACCGATTTCTTGCATAAACACATTTTTTTATCTTTTTTGAGTTTAAAAATGAATATAACATAATACATCGTAAGTGTGTGTAAAACATTAATAATATATTTGGTGATTAATTGTCTTACTTATGTGCTTTGTTAAAACTACTTAATTTCCTACGAAAATGTAAGCAAGTAGCATTTCAATATTATAATAGCTGGAAAGCGTACATTATTATATGATATTATGAATAATATATTATATAGCTAGGTATTACAAACCCGCAGAACAATAAACACTATAATGCTTTTGAATATTTAGATGCCAATACAGAAAAAATGTAAGATATTTAATATATTATAGCTCTAAATACCTAAGAAAAGCCCATAATGTGAGTACATAATACTTATCAAATGAAAAATAACATGGTGATTAAACCGGCAGGGTTGAAAACCACAATATTCAAGGGCAGGCCTAAAATGTCTCCTTCCGAGAAAAGGCAAGTAGGGGGAACGTAATGGATAATATCAGATAAAGAGTTTAGAACTGGAGATCAAGAAACATGACATGTTGACTTGACATGTAATCATGTACCTACCCTTATGCAAATTGATAGGTAAAATATGTCTAGGTGTGAATTATTTTCTCAATTTTTTTGAAATAATCTTATACTCGTGTAACTAATCTTTAGCTGAACATCTCCTGATTTACCAGTTACACGAAATTTTGTTAACTTTTTGTTTTTGCGAAAACCTCTGTATTTACTAGTTTTACGACAATTTCGTCCGTATTTATTGGATATCTCGTGACTTTCACGAATACTAACCAGTTCGTTTGTTTAACGAATCCACTGGTTCACGATATATTTTATCAGATGTATACTGTAGTTCCAAGTTTAGTTTTCAACATATATTCATAAGTTTTATTTTAACAGTGCTTATTCACTATTTTCGTAAGTGTCACAAAAAACTCTAAACTCATTGTTTCTCCATGAGATCTGTATTCATAATTTCCATATGTACTCGATTCATAATCTTTATACTTACTACCCGACTGCCCCTTACACTCCTAACTTATGTTTTCTAATCAATTCGTACGATTCACCTTATTCTTCACATTCATTTGCTCCGCGTGACCTTCTAAAATCATGACTTCCACAAAATTCACCATTCTATTCATAATTTCCATTGATTTCTTCAAACTCGTATCCACGGTATCCATCGAGTTAACTTGATCTACAGGTCCTATTGAATTCGTACGTTTGACGATATCCCTTATCTTCGTTTGATCTAAAGTTCCTCCTAAAGTCATAACTTCTGCGTAATCCGCTGAGCTCTTTTGATTTAAATTTACTGAGATCATAACAATATGTTTAACTCTATCAAGTGGATTTATCATATCCACGCGCAAAACAGAGTTTGGTAATGCAACGTATTAGCTAAATAAGGAATAAATAGAAAGTTTAAGTTTATTAATTCCAAGTAAAATCTTGGATTATTCGATCCGAAAATATAAGATAAAAAGCAGATTCATATTCTACCCGAGAATCACCGAGGTCAATAGCTCTAGCAATTCCACAAGAAAGGCCATAATCATTACTTCTATGAGATGCAGCAGCTTCATCCAGGCCGCGAGAAGGACCAAATTGATAAATTCTTTGATTTCATCTTGCCGAGTAGTATAAGACGTCTAGCTACGTTATTGCGATGGTAATAAGCAATTCCAGAAGCTCAGCGGTATTATTGAGATCAGGTGGAAAAACGAATGGATCAATTTCGCGCATTCCACGAGTCTAAGTATTTCAATCATTAAATAACAAGCAACTTAATCAAATACGTGACAAGCACCGTATTGATCAGTTTCTTGCGTTCTACCCAAATCATTATTGAGAACTTTCGTTCCAAAAGGACCATTAAATCCTATAGTGGATTCATTGGCTCCACAAGAAATGCCAAGATCACTTGTTCTAAGAGGATCAGCAGCTTCATGGACCGTATTGGTCAGATTCATGCGTGCCACTTGGCTCAGTAGTCAGTACTTATGCCTATAGTTCTGAGAGGCCTTGCAGCTTCATTGAAACCGTAAGAAATAGGGGATTCATTAGATTGACATGAAATGCCAGAATTATTAGTTCCAAAAGGCTCAGTAGCTTCATCGAGTTTATGAGAAGCACCGAGTTGATTCGTTGCATGCTATTCACCTGTCTCGCTATCAGGGAATTCGGGACATACTGATATTAAGAACTGGTAATTTCGATACTAGAACCGGATTCTTTAGCACTGAATGGTTTAAAAAAATTAAAGTAACCAAAAAAAATCATAAACATTTATACATATTACCTACGTTTTTTATCACAAAACATCTCTACTATCTTTAACAAGCAACTTCATTTTAAATCTTCAAATTTGGAAAGAAAATACTTCAAACATCAACAAATTGTTTTAACGCATGCTGAACCACAGAACTAATAACTTGGAATAACATGTCTTCTTTGCTTAACAAATTTAAAAGAGAAGATAATCATTAATTTTAAAGGATATAATAGAGGACAAGACAAATCAGGTATATAATTATCGTCAAAAAGAAAAGCATACCCACTATAGAGGTAGGTATTACTGCATTGGTGCCCATAAATATTTTGGTGAAATTTGAGTTCTATAACTACATTTTGAAAAAAAAACTTGTGCCGGTAATCAACTTATTTTAGAAAATACAACACTACACAAATCATAATCAATACTGTGGAGATTTCCCAGTTCTGAACCTTACTCCGTAGCAGGAGTTTGCTGAGATTCTTCAAGTCCCTGCAGCATGACAGCGGCGCGGCTTTCGGCCAAAAGTCTTACTTGGGCGAGAATCGTCTCAGTAAACTCGAATCATAAAACTCCTACAAGGCTTAGTACACGCTTGTATCTATTCATTTCCCGCTCCAGCTGAGCGAAGCGCTCATGTTCTTCTCCGAAGACCAGGCGCAAAGTTTCAAATTCGACGGCGGCCTGGAAGAGTTTCACTTTCAGTTTCATCGACAGAATTATGTTAGCCTCGAAGCGCCTACGTCGGCGGCGCTGCTCGTCGGTCAGTAAGTCTTCGTCGTACTCCTCGTAGGGCTCCTCATCGAAGTCCTGTTCCGCCGGTGGTGGTGGCGGGCCATCATCCTAATAACCAAAACACATTTCATTAAAATAATTTGTAATCAACAAAAATGAATTGATCAAGATAACGCCAGACATTTTTGTTAATCCATGTTTGTTATGGGTTATCTCTAGAACTTTCAATACAATTTGGAAAATATCAATTTTAACTACTTAATTGTTAGTGCCATACGTTATCTTTAGCCAGAATAAAATATTTTTTTTTAGATTAACTGATTTATTATATTAGTCATCTCCAAAGTACGTTAAAAATGCAAGCGAAGAAACAGCAAGCTGGAAGAAATAACGCTCTTGGTTGCAGTATCTATCTGATCTAATGTTGGCCAGTTTCTGTTATCAGTTTAGTAACAAAACTCCATAATTTCTCAAATACTGCTATTGTCAAAATAATATCTCATATGTGTTATAGGTAGGTCCGTAGCATTCAGTAGAGAAGAATAGGCTGTAAGTATAGATATCTCCACACCCACAAGCAAACGGGCGAGGCGGGAGGAACGATGCTGGTATGTACGTGACATAGCGCGCCCCGGCTCGGTACGGTGGCGGCGGGACAGTGTGGTGATGACGGGAAGAGAAACTGTGGATACTTCCTGTTCCCGGGCGGAAGCAAGCGAACTACATCAGCGTAGTGAAGAGGTTACACGCTCATGAGACAGCGACGAATAATTATATAAATTTCGTGAATAATGTTCAAATACATAATATTAGGAGCGAAAGATAATGCACATTGCCACAGAATAGCTTACGACTTATTCTGATTGGTGTAAAAACTTTAGTAGCACACCTAATTTGTGTAGATGTTGTGTGTGTGTGTTGATGTTATTACATTGCACACTCTAACTCAGACAGGAAGGTCAAAAGACCATTGAAAATATCTTACTAAGTTTAGCGACTACACTGGGAGACTATTTCGAATCAGACAAAGGTCAAACAGCATTCGACTCATCTAAAGAAAAAAATGCACCTCTCTTTATAAAACCTTTCTAGAATTATGGCGGATATAATTATTTTACTGCATGACATTTCGAATACAACCGCGTAAACGAACAAGAGACAACGTTCTACTACTCGGAACAATGCTGTCATTGTTCCGAGTTCTCCTACGCCTACCGCTCGTGTCTTACTCCCCGTGCCATGCCAACTGTCATCAAAAATGGTTCCCTCCGCAAAAAAATTGTATTTATATGGTTGTGTATTTATACTATTTGTTGAGTGCGCCGCGCCGCACATGTCAGGCCGCGAGTCGTGACCTCAACCAAAGCAATTTGCCGAGCGGCTTGGCACCTGGCGTCTGCCATCGCCCCACCATCAGCGTCGTCGCTCCCGCCGCACACCGCTTTTGTTCAGAATACGGCCTGTATACACATCTGCCTCCCCTCTATTGTCCCGGCGTGGAACGAAGACATCGCCATTAAATAACCCTGTCTGGTCTGAGCTACATTACTAAAGCCCGCTCGAAATAAAAGTCCTAGATTCGGCTAAAACCTAATTATTTTTTATACTAGTTGTGCCCCACGTTTAAACCAACGGTTTACCCGTTATTTTACGGAAAAAAAAATCCATTAAGTTTCTGTGTCAAAACCTAAATTTCAAAATGTATGCCCTTATAACGCGAAGAAGCAACAAACATAAACACTCACAAACCTTCGCAGCTGTAATATTAGTGTTATTGATTTATAGCCACATCAGTGGCTTCTATTTTCGCGCATGTCACTTGAGGCATCCAGTCCTATCGATACACGCCTAGCCGCCATTTTGAATTATCGATTTTAAAGCTCGTAACCAAAATGGCTTCTGGTCTCGTGATACGCGAGATTCAAAAATATAATGTCCGTAGGTACCTAGTTATCTACTTCACCTAATTTTAATAAGTATTTCAATAGTTAACACCATAACTATCGCGGTAAATTAATAATCTACGCTAGTATATAATGTGCAAACCCACGCTGGGCCAGTATTAGTTAATTGATTGTCTATACATTTTCTCATTGAAGGAAGGCCTATTTCTCAGTAGTAATAGAGAAATCAATAAGACACTAATAATTTTATAGAGGTAAAGCGTTATATACTTATGTTACAGCTAATCTCAGGATAGAAAATCCTTGCTATTAGAAAGCTACACTATCATTGTGTGTCGTAAAAGTCATAAACTATGTTTTATTAGTATTTGGCTACCCGTGAAAAGCCAGGGAGACTCAATAGTGGCGAATAATTTAACAAAAGCATCACCCCTCTCGAATCGAAAAGTCGCAAAGTCGATGCTCTTCAAAATGGCTGCCGGGTTCGAGACTCGAAAATTAATTGTAACTGCGTAACTACTCCCCCCTATAATTTGTAATCTGTTAAATAATAATCCAGCAGCTAAGATACCTTATCAGTTTCGAAAATTTATGGTTTTATCCATTGAATTTGCCCTTTTACAAAATGACTTGCAACAAGTACCTACGTAACTGGGTGGTTCGTAGGTACCTACCTACCTATTGTGAAAAAGGGTAGAAAATATGTGAAGAAACAATTTACTTACAAATTGATCTTCCACGTCTTCTTCAAAGGCTCTCCAGTGGCACATTTTGCTCTCAAAGAACAATTAACAACGAATTAATAAAATTTTATCGCGCACAATGCCGGTCCACCTCACGACGTCGCAGCAAAGTGCAGCAAACGATCGATAGGCTATCAGTGTTGCAAGAACTGCAGTGTTGCATGTGCATACCCGACGATATTCATCCAAATCGGTATTAAATGTTTTAATATGGTAGGTTTTAGTAGTGTTTGTGCTCGTTAAAGTTTATAAAAAATGTGCAAACACAAGTTTCATCTGAATTAAGCAAAGTTTTAACAAATATCGTTCTTTAATTTTTATAAGTTCTTATTCTATGTTCATTTCATCAAAATAAATGTTTGGATAAAAGTTTCTAGAGATGTATTTGCAGTATAAAATGACGGAAAAAACGGAGGACGTTATCAAATCAACGTGTATAATAATATTTTTTTATTAGTTGCTACATTTTGGCCATTTTAGCAGATTAATATTAGGTAGTTTATCATGCTACGATGGGTAACAGTACTATTCATAGACAGGCATATAGAGAGCAAAAATTGTACGAAAAACCATATTTGCTTTATTAGTAAGAACTAGCAGGAGTATTAAACCTATTAATATGCGTGTATTTCCTGTCTATACTTTAGAATAATTAACCTGACTAAAAACGCGGAAAATCTTACGTTTGGTCTCCTACCTGTGGAACAGAATCATTGATGGACTGACGTCATACTGCCGGCAGCTGGCACCTCTTTCGCAAATCTTCTGAATTAGCAACTGTTCACGTACGATTACGCGAACCGTAATTTAAAGAGAGCAAAATATGCCAAATTTTATCACCCACTTTGTAGTAAAAATAAGATACTTTGTAACAAAAGACGTTCCAAATCTGGCCCATTCGTTATATGTTTGAATATTGTTGAAATATCATTCATTTGAATATTGAGTAATAAAAAGACATTAGACATGATAAAAATAAATAAATTAATTAAAGTGCATACTTAGGTAAATTATATTAAATAATAAATTGATTTAATCCTAAAGACGGTAAAATGGTGGGTTCCATTATTTTGTGCCTGGCGGGAAACTATGGCATCCGTGAGCCGTGAGTGCAGTGCGTATAAAGGTTCGCGCAGACTATAGCCGCAACGAGCCGCTGCGCACCGCATCCCAGAATTGCGCAAAATTACACATTGCGGAGTTAAGGACGCGTCGGGCCGCACCTCAATTTTGTATATTGACAGTATGAATTGACACCGGGCGTGTTCAATGAGTGCAATGAATGATTGGCCTGCAATTGTGCTCGGGAGCATGGGGATCGGATATACGTAGGAAAATTTCAGGTAATAAGTAAACAAATATACCTATCAGAAAAAATATCAGGCAAAACCAGATTTATTTTTACCCGAATGCGAAAGAAGGAGGGTTATGTTTTTTTTGTGTATTCTATGTATGTATGTATGTACATACATTTCTTTGGTACGGCCTGTACCCTATATGGCTTGACGGATTTGAACATAATATGAGGTCATTAGATTCGTCGTTATTGTGGGACTTAATTTTGGCGCAGTCGGGATTTTTGGCCCTTTTGTAATGTATAATCTTGTCATCACAGTGATTAATGCAGATAATGCAGCGTGCGCCGCCCGATTAATGTAAACAATAACTTTGCAGATATTTTGTACACGTACCACACTTGACGTATACTCCAAAAAATTGGATCAATTCTCTTTCTTTTTTCTTGAGAGCCAGTTCCCAGTCCTGGAGTGGCGTGATGCCACCTTCGACCACATCGTCACTTATCATGAAGTGCTTTTTGGTCACACGCAAGTAAGTTGCAAGCAGGAAAATTAATCGATGGCCTGGCAGGGCCCGTATACTAAGTTAAGTAGATATGCATTATAATTATTATCATGGTTTCAAAATTAGACATTATACATTGTTGGTAAGTAGATAATTAAACTAAATAAAATATGTTTTATATAACGCACACAGAGGCGTGCTGCATTTCAAAATCTCAAGTCGCAATGCATACAGCGACCGCAAAAGTACGCCTGACCAGCTGCAGCGATGCACCCCAGTGCGTTGCATGCGGCGCGATGCGGCGCAGTGCGGCCCTTGGTTTATACAAAAGTGATACAGGGGATTTTTGCAATGTAATACGCTGCGATGCGATGCACTTTAATGTGCGAGAATCAGCTGCAGATAATAAATAACTTAATATGGTAATGACATGCTTCTTTTATTCACACCCGAAAACGTGCGGATAACTCTCTCCATGTAAATAGACCTTAAGTTTACAATGGACACGTTGCCGGGCCATTCCGCCACCCTTCTGATATCGCTATCATCCCATCTGTGTACATAATATATTGTTTCTGTGTATATTACAGCATTATTGGTGGTAAACATGCTAGGCATAGAATATACTTATTATTACTTACGTATAATAAATATATATTACATACCCAACCCACTGCGAAAAATATTGATTAGGTAGGTACTTGTGTGCTGCCATGGGGGGGTTATTTATTGGTAAGTATTATATAATTAAGTACTTATTGAAGCCTTAATAATACCTACCTTAATATAATATATTTGTTCTAGTTTTTAAAAATGTTAGGTAAATTAAAAATTAAAAGAAATGACATACATTTTATAAACAAGCACCACGACCACGACGCCACCTGCAATTCAAGAGGCGGCAAAAGCTTCATAGAAAAATTGTAACTGCTAAAGTCGAAAGAAAAAAAGTTCTGCCGAGGTAATACTATCTACTTAGTTTTAATTTCCGCGCATTATTTGAGAAAAGTACTATACAAGCCTTGGCCGCAACTAGGTATTGATCTTGATGGACTTACGTATGTGCGGCCTCGCCTTCGCCTCGGCCCACATTTACACGCTCGTCCATCAAGTCCTCTTTAGCTGGCCACTGCAGTAATGTACTATTATCTACCCATTCTACCATTTTTCTTACTTTGTGGTAATAGACTCGTGCTTGCGTACAAATTGCGTAGCCGTAGTGCGCACAGTATTAGACTAGACTAGCGTATAGCGTACTTTATTTGCATCCAATTTTTGCTTTGTATTTGATTTGAACATTTTGAACCATGACCGTCGTCTTGGTCCCCCGGTCCCCCCAGTTCGTTCTACGATTTTCTGAGTTGGTCTGAGTCCGTTCCCTTCCACAGACATCAATCATCCAGTGTCATCCACCCAGAACCCATAGAAGAAGGAATTCTATACCTATGCCAGAACCAGCGGTGTTGCTGTCAACGGACAACTGTCAAGTGTCAACACGAATTACGTCATAATTCTTTAGCAAAAGACCAAAGATGAAAGAAGACTGAAGAACTGAAGTTTACTCACATTTTAATTCGTGTTTCTGTGATTTTGATTAGATCAAAGCTGCAACTGCAAGTACCTAGGAAAAAGTCATAAAATTGGAATTTATCTTTGGAATAAACTTAGGTCCAGACTCTAGTAAAGACGACCAGTACGTAGTAAACTTTAATTAAATTCAGCCTTCGCTGTAATGGACAATTTTCTATCGACATTGACGAAATTGTGATATCGTCTGCTCAGAAGCTACTTGAATTTGGAGATCAATCCTGTAACCAGATTTAAATTTACTAACCTTTTATCTTCTAGCGGCAAAAGAATTAAAGGCGCGGAAAATAATAACCGAGTGAGACCGAGTGGCTGCACACGAAAGTGAACATCGACTCGTAAAATGGAAAGCAAGATAACTTTGAAAGAAATCTATGCTATGTACAAGAGATGGGTGATCAACAATCCTACATTAGTGACGGACGTCGAGACGGTAGCGACATGGTCTTCTTACTTAGTCGCTGGGAAGATCAACAAGTCAGCGGTAGTATCTGAAATGGTATACTCTTTATCTAAGCTAGTTTCATTATTCAACGACAGACTCTTACGCGAGGCTTACGGCAGTGACGTGCAGGGCTACGGCCTGCGGGATCAGATTAAGCTGTGGCTGACTATTATCCACTACAGCGAAGTATTTGTGGAGCTTGTGGTGAAAAGCAAGTGGGGAACACGCGGTAAATGGACAGCGACCACACTGCTCCAGGTCTTCAAGTGCTCATCAGCTCTTGTTTTGTTACTTCGATTCAAAGAGGTGCCTATTTCGCATCCACCAATACCTGCGTTACAAAGAAAAAAGTTTACCGAAGGCAAAGAGGTGGAAAATGAAAATGCTGACTCCTTCTTCAAATTGAAACGGTCAGGACGCGTCGTGCGCCGAGTGGACGGTGCACCGCCTGTAGCGTTCCGAGACTGGCAGCCGGTGAAAATTAATGATGAACCTTTGAAATGCAACATCGAAGTCAAGGATATATTATATGCTGAGTGTTTGCATATACTGAAGCCTCTGATTCACCTCGCAGCAATGAGGGTGTTTGGTACAAAAGCTTGGAAACAATGGCTTGTTGCCCTTAGCATTGATATCACCAGCATGAGATTGTATCAAAGACACATGAAGAATATGTCGTACGACCAGCGACTGGAAGTCAGCCGCAGGAAACTAAGCCTGGTTCTTTATCTACTCAGGAGTCCTATGTATAACGGATATTCCAAAAATGTTATTGAGAATGTTTTGACATCATTGTCCAAGAAAATTCCAATGATGCAATTTATTTGCGGACCCATTATTCAGTATCTGAATCATTGGCAAGATATATACTTCTATATGTGGGCATCATAGTTTATATCTCCTTTCCAAAGTTCGAACTAAGCAAAAATACATGTCATCACTTCTTCCAAGGTATTGAAAATTATATTTTACCAGCTAATTCTATTTACATGATAAATACATTTCCGCTAAAAGGAAAATAGTTCATCTTAGCATTCAAACCTCAACTGAAGCAATGGTACAATCAATCATATACATAATATTGTATACTTGAGCACAATAACATGCAACATTTCAGTAAAATAACTAGTAGGTACCTACTGCAGTACTTTTATTCTGTGCTATACCTTTAGTCATTCTAAGATTTGACCGAAGCTTGTATAGTTTTCCCCTGTAAGTGAAATATGTAACATAACCTTAATAATGTTAATAGCACACTTATAGCTCGAAAGAAAATGTTCACATAATATATACATTCCATTGTTGTATAAATACTTAATATTGGTTGTTGTATAAAGTAATCATATCTGTGTATTAAGGTTTGAATGTGTGTGTCTATTTATAGGTAAAGGTAGGTTAGGTAACACTTGCAATGATAGTTAGCAAAAGGAGTGAGAATGCATTGCTAGATTTGGATAAATCAACTTCCCTAAATAGCACAAAATCGAAAGTTTGTTTTTGCAATAAAAATCATGACTTGTGAATGAAACACTAAAACGAACACATCCAATCACACACATTGTTGCTAATAAATAAGGATCAAACCCTGTAAACTAATATCTTTAAGTTTATTTTTTCCATTACCTTTAGTATTAATTGTACAACAATGTATGGGGCACCTATAAAATCATGGACGACAGTAACAATTTTATTTGTAAAGAAAATAATATGAAATATGTATTATTATTTGTTACATTAAATATAATTCTATGGTCCCCCGATATATATTTATTACATTTTCCACATTTAATGTCAATATAATGTGGATTGTTTGGACAAAGTGCCGTTCTAATTTTTGGTTCTGCTTTGGTTTACATTTTAGAGGATTTATTGCTAGTGGTACTACAGTTACTGTGTAGTTCTACTGGTAAGCGACTCTGAGACTACTATGATAGTTCTAGATGTGTCATAGAATATACAGTAATTGTTTTCTTAAATTGTGAGGTGTAGTAGGGTACTATTGGGTAGACTTAATTTATTTTACGTATTTAACTTGATGGGTTATTGTCCTATTTATAATAAGATTTTTTTACAATTCTTATGTAGGAACTACTTCATTTAAATCTATGCGGATTTTATAGTGTAAATTAACATATTAAACCTGTCTGACATTCCATTTACAAACTAAAGCCTATGTCAAACATTGCATAGGTGCAAATAATTTGTTGTGATGTGTGTAATGAAGTAGGCATACGATAGAGGTTCCATTCAATAAATACCAAAAGCGTGCCAATGAGATACTTTTACTAAATCTACACATTCTGTCCATTTCATCAATGACTCTACACAAAACCCGAGTAGTTACTAGTTACCATTTGTTTTGACATGACGTCATTTGACAAAAAAACCGTTGTTATACCTGTTTGTTCCAAATTACATACTAGTTTTTTACCAGAGTTAATCACCATAGAACAAGATGGGAATCATATTTTCCCACAATCTTCACGTAGTAGTCATATTTTATGTGAATTGTCATTGATAGTGACAGCTTGTTTGTAACAGCTTTTCGTGGAACTATAAGAATGTGCCACGTCATGGGTCGTGGTAGTGGCGGCCACGACGACGTTTTTTGAAAATAGTTTTGTTATGTTCTAGCGAGTCAAAAAAGATACTCTCAGAATCAATAGTCAAGTCGCTTCGACAAGTGACACTATAAATAAAATTAATTATTTTCTAATGGTCAGTTTGCTGTGTTGTAATAGAGAGAGGTCTCTTTTCCTTGTTCCATAGAACAATTTGAGAAATACAAGTACCTACCTATTAACTACCGTTAATATTCATGTTCCCATATCCCAATGTGTACAACCAAACAAGAGAAATCTTCTTATTAGTAAAGCTAAATAAAAAATATCGGACTATTAGATGACAAAAAAAAAAGCTTGGGATTTTAGTGAACTTGCTCCAATTCAATCAATTAGTAATAAGAATAAAATTGTCAATGTGATCGCGCCAAAAAAATTACCTGCCGGGCGTTTCTTGCCTGTTCTTTTGCCGGCGTAAGGAGGTTGGAACAGGCGTAGCTAGTTTTAAGTTGACGTTTTAAAGTGATCACAATGTATCCTATTGAATAAACATTATTGAATTTTGAATTTTGAATTTTGACATGTACATGAGAAAAAAATTTTTTGTCCGACATCATGTTCCATAAAGCAAATGGGAACTGCTTGAAGACTTAAGTTCATATTTCACAATAAGGTTAATAATTCTCTGTATACGAACCTTGCTTTTGCATTTTTGGTTAATGTTATAAATCCAATCCAACATTTTTTTGGCTATCGTTAAAACAATTTCTCCGAGAGGTGTTAGTACCCGATGAACGGATCTCTATTCACCATTATTACTATCAAATGGTTTTGGTTCTGTAAATATGGATAGTTTTGTTAATGGGTTTTTGTACAGTTACAACATTATTTTTATAAGTATATCCTACATAGGTATGCAAGTAATATTAAAGGTTTGAAATGAAACACAATGTTTTATTTACCTTAGCATTTATTTTTCAGATACATTGATGTAGCTTGTTCTGAAGACATAATTATGTCGCATCTTAAACACTATAAATCTATGACATTCCAAAGGTTGTCGCGAAATATTTTAAATATTCCATTACATATAAAGAACGCAAATAAAATAATATTAAAATAATAATTATATCATAAAAATATGTAGGTACAGAGTTCAATTAAAATATACAAGCGACAATAGTTAGAATCTTTCTTTTTCAGGTTTGTTTAAAACGGAGTAGGCAACTGTTTTATTAAACTTTATCATCATCATCCTACTGCTGTGTGTAGGCTTCTCCGTTAAACCATTGTTTACTTTCAAACTTGAAATATAAATTATGTTCGACAAAATAAAAATTAAAGCTAAATCATGACACAATGTTTAAAAATATTATTCTAAAGATTACAATTTCTTACAATAATACCTAAATTGCAGATTCATTGTTATGTACGTAGGTACTTCCACAGCTGAAGTTACATTATATGGTAAAACGTAATAAATGCCAATTTCAAATCACTTTTATTAACTTCACTTGTAACTAACAATGTAATCAAATATTAGAAGTCATTCAGAGGTAAATCATATTATATTTATATCTAAAGAAACTGTACCTTTACATATTGTTAATTTTGAAAAGTAATAAAAACACATAAGTACTTAAATTAGGTGCTTTTCATTTGTTGAAAGTTGTAACTTAAAACTATGCTGTAACTTTTTCTACTAATTAGGAGTGGAGAAATTTAGATTTTATGTATTGTACAGCTCTAATCATTCAAAAAGTTTCCTGACCATGATGAGGTTTATTATGAATCCAAATTCCTTAAAAACTAGACACTAATACTAAGCTTATAATTATATTAGCACACGGCGTTACTTCATTAAATATCGTGTATTCTACAGGGTACGCGGACCTCGAATTGCAAACAGCCCGCTGGTTATTGCTGCCTTGTTACAATCTGACAGCGTTACAGAATCAGCGAACCCGTGATGAGCGTAGATATTTTCATTAGAGACTAATAAATTACCACTGATTGATTTTACAAGTGATAGTAAGTCACTTTTTTTGTGTACCGATAATCTCGGGATCAAGGTCACACTACCAAGTGATATTATGACATTGTGTTATTTTATGTTTTCAAAATGTACTGGTACATATGTAGCAAATTGCTCATTACTTATATCTAAAGCTGGCACGTACAACCCAGTCACACATTACGCTTGTGTAGAGTCTGCGAATGAGCGCACGGTATACGCATCACGAAGTCTCTTTGTCTCTCTCGCACGCGGTTAAGACAGAGATCGATTTGTTTATACATACTAATGTTTAATGAAATTGCTTTGGTGTGAATAATGTAAGCGTGCCAGATTTAGATAACCGATATGTAAACTGTGGTTCACGCCGTGTGCCTAGCCTAATGTTACATGACAGCTATTATGAACGTTAAATAAATCAAAATTATAACTTATAAAATAAGCAACACAGGCCTGTACAGACGACGTCCGACGATTACTCGGTACTTCCCTACATTTCCAAACTATCACAGATCTCGCGCTCTGTTCATACCAAAGTGTAACTTTCTGAGAGCCTGTTGCGTAACTTACAGCGACTTTAGCGCATTTTATAAACATTTCATTTTCCAAACCAGTTAAAACTGACGAGCACCTTTAGGCAAATTTCCTGAACACGCGTCACATCTTGCCGTAGAAAAAAATTACGGCGTCGTCTTTACAAAGCTTGCGGAATAACTGTCGTATTAAAGAAAATAATATATTAATTACTATTACTACCAAGTACTCGCACGCACATACAAAGCGACGAGCGTTGTACAGATCATAAATACGCTATCGTCTTCAATACAATTGTATAAGAACGTAGATCGCTCTGTGTACGTTGTACGCGAACGCTAAATAAGCTGCTGAATACGCATCTCACGCTTCGATTCAAATGACAAGTACACACTGATTCAAAAGGTAGGTAATTGATGTGTCTATTACAATGATTCGATTCTGGGAATTTCTTGTTGTGTTACAATCGAAAGGTTAGAGTATCTGCAAACCTTTTTCAACCAAATAATTTGCGATATTACCTATTTTCGTCGAATCCCCAAACAAGCCACCTTTCTAATTTACGACTTGTCATTTATACCGAAGCGTTTTATCAGCTGCTTGGGGACCTGTTTCTCACGGAATACTGAAATAAATGCTACATTAATAATATTATTTGTACAGTAAAGACATCAAAATCAGAGTGCTCTGGTTAACATCCAATATCAAATTATTGTAATTATTATGGTACCCACATAATCAAATAATATTTTTAATTTATTTATATAAAACCAAATAATTCATCAGGCAGACGAACAGATACCAAAATAAATATACGTGGGGTCGTAAAGGCCAAAACATATTTAACGACAAATTGAAAATATAGTAAGTAAATAAGTATACATAAAGTATATACCTAATTAAATAGACCGCTGAAATTACATAAACAAAAATAAAAAAGTAAGTAAAATTAATAATATGATTATGCATTTTCTCTAATTATGACACAAACATAAGAAATATAAAATAATTTAAATTAAAAACGGAAGTGTCTGATGGTAAATAATAATCAACATGTTACGGACATATTGAATCCAAAAAAAATATTAAATAAAATAATTTAAATCAATAATAGTTGGTACATAATATAATCTAAAATAAAGCCAGAAACAGGTCCTCAGCCGGCTTATAAATAAAGTTTAAAATCTATAAAATAAGTATTGATTCTGCTGTGCATTCCCTAAAACTAAATTTGACAGATCTAAAAATAATGCTGCCCTTGTCTTACTTCCGTGGCTAGATAAGGACAACATTACTCCGATACCCGACAAATTAGTTCAGTTTTAGAGAATGCACAACACAATCGATACCAAAACCTAGTTTACACATGCTTGATGGAACTGAACACAAAACTTAAAACATCAAATCGTTCTACATATTGTTATTGATTTTTAAATAATAATGATAAAATATTCGTTTAGCAAAAATGCTCTGGTCGATGTTCCGAAGGCTAATGAGAGTTCGACCAATCACAAGGCACTAAAATACGATTTACATGTAAATATTCCATGTATATAATCCTCATTCACTCTTACATGTCTTTGATAACGTTAAGTTCCTAATGCGTCGTGATCTGAGCATTTTTGCAAATTATAAAACGTTAATCAATTTCACTATATTTTTTTGTATACATAAATTAAATAAACGCATGTGTAAACTTGGAACAGTTGTTGGAAATCACAAGCGCGCGTCGGTCTTGTGATTAGAATTTATAAGATGTATGTAACAGTAAAAACCAAAGTATGGGTTGCGGGGTCGCAAACAGATACTATGTGAACCCCATAACTGATAGATGTCAAACGCAACACGTCAGCTGGGCAGTGTCTACGTATTCACGGAAGCATACATACTTGGCCGATATGTTTCCAAAGTGAAATGAACTCAATTTATACCAACTGTACCTCATAGGTACCTAAAGATCAAATGGATGCGAGATAATATTATTTGCAGTGCAATAAAATATGCTATTGTTTGCGTGCACGCCGAGGCGGGTGAGGACTACGCGCGCTAGGGATTTGCAAAAACTATTCATAATAAAAAGAATGGTTAAGCGTTCGCTTTGCCTACTTGCATACAAGCAGACGCATAACCAGAGATCCAAGTTGACGATACACCGAAAACTAGAAAAAATAATACGTAACTACGCTAACCTGTGATGTGTCAAAAGAGCCAATTACTTATTCAATTATGCAAGATGTTTTTTAAAACCGAGGAGAAAAAACTACATCTGTATAAATACGCAATAAAACAGATAATTAAAGTTTAGAAGAATGAAGAGCATGAAACTGAACTCAGATATAATAATATCACTACGAGAGGGGAGATGAGTTTAATATTTTTTATTTAATTTTTGTTATTAACAAAACAAATCGTTAAGACTACACATCACAATAAGTACCTAGATGGCCTGGCGGAATTAGTCAATACGCTATATAGCACGTAAATGAACTATACTATTCAACTAATACAGTGAAAAAATAGATTAAAAAAATTATCGAGAATCTACTACTGAAGACTGTAACTAAAAGAAAGGAAAAACAGACAGGGGCGTAACTAATTAAAACAAAAACTCGAAACCTAAAAATCATCGATTTTAGTATGTAATATTGCGTTGGTGTACCGCCATCTTTAGCTGATTGTCGTCGAAGCGGACCTCCGTGTTCTGTCATTGTGTAATGAACCCCCCATGAACACGGGAAAGGAACGTTTCGCTGCGCCACGGAATCGCATCGCGGTGCAATTATATGCCACTCATATTATACTTAAACATCAAAATCTCACAACATAAAATATGCCAGTGACGGGTAACAATATACGAAACATAAATAAACGATTTATAACGCGAATAAAAATATTCGATCAAAATGTCAATGAAATTAAAAGTGATTCTTTTATATTTAAACTCGGATCAGATGCTTTGATAACTTAAAAGATTACTTCTTTTGTTTTTTTTTAGATAACTTAATTTTCAAAAATAACAGTTACAAGTAGCAGAAAAATTAACGAACAATTTGTTTTTGTTACAATAACCCCGTAGCCAAATAAAAAGGCATAAAATTCTTAAAAACTACAAAGGCTCGGCAAGAGGCCGATATTGCACTACATGTAGAGGCAATATGTGTTTGCGACAGATGCCATGTTCATAATACGATGTTACACTCTTTTCCAATACATTGTTACGAGCTCTTCAACAATGTGCAAAGATCTTAAAATTGGGTAAATTTTGTAACATAAAAGCTCTCCCCATTGTCAACTAAACTTCTACACAAATCATTATTCCAGCACGTTGGTCGGTGCGCAGTGCATTTGGTTGAAGTCAGGCAGAAGTTGGAAATTTTCCCAAAAAATCAGAAAAAGTTTAGAACATGGTAACCCCTGTTCTCATTGCTTATGATGAAAACATAGAAATGGTTAACAAATGCAATATGTGTATATTTAGCTGTTTTATAGAGATCGCGCCATGTTTTATTGCACGGCGACAAAGACAGTGCTCATTAACTGAATACAGATGTTGTGAATATCGTCAAAACTCTTACATCAGTTACCAAGTTGATTGCTTTTATATTGATAACCTAAGACAGGGATTGAAACACCTATTGCCTCCACAGAGCGATAACAAAACACTTAAATTTAATACTCGCTGTCCGGCACTTTTCATCATTTTAACTAGTTTAGTAAAATTATGCCAAGTGAAAAAAAGTACATATAAAAATTGAGAGAAAAGGTAAAACTGACTGTGATGATATATGTAATAGCTGAGAAGACAAAATTGAAAGAGGGAGAAAGAAAGAAAGAAATAGTCGTATTACTTAAAGGCATAGGTGGTTATTTAGTCGCAGTCCGGAACCCAACCCTTTATACTAAAACACAGCATCACTGTTTAATAGCAGAAATAAGCTGGCGTTAGTGCGAACTACTACTACTTAGCGCATAGGGATGTATTTAAACGAAATAGTTGTATTTTAATCATTAGGTAAAATGATGAAAACTGATGACGTCCTCATATCGCCGCGAGATAAGTCAACAAATTCAACAACACCAAGCCAGTTCAATTTTAAAACGTCGACTCGAAAGGCACGGTCACTTCAGAGTCTATTCTGGAAATATGACAACTCATATCTCAAGAACTACAGACTCGAAGGACCAAAATCAAGTCATCACGCTTCAAAATAAAACTGCCTGACCTGCGCGTCAACAATCAATATATATCTAACCGCGACAACAGAGGCGACAGCGAGCCGTTACCTACTCTACACCAAAGCTGGACACACTAAAAGCAGTTTTTTGGTCTTCAAAAACGAACACCGGATATTTTTTCTACGGTGTATGAATTGCGTTGAATGTGTCCAGAACGGCGCATTAAATCTAACTTAACTAGATAACGTTCCGTACAACATCGACGAACAGTGTGTGACGGCTAGCGACATTCACCAAAAGCGGTTTTCTACGCTTCCCGTCCTACACCATGTGCAGATATTGTACAATTCGACATTGGAGAGTCACTGTGACCACTCCGGTTGTCAGTGGAAGTTGGTTTACATAATCCCTATACACGTCGTTTACCTTCTAAGTGTTGCTCTGAAGTGCACACGTTCTCCTGATAATGCCATATGTATCTCTTCCACTGACAAGTACACCATTCACGTTAAAATATGACACGACACCAACCAAAACGGTTAGAAACACATTACAGCTGGAGTGTCTTTATAACCGCCTTCGTCCCTTTACTGTAGGAAAACCTACGAAAACAGTGACTTTTCCTTTGTACGAATACAAGCTTAATAGTAAATAAAATTTATAAATTTCTCAACACTAATATAACTCTCTATATAGCATGACAAAACACTACTTGATAAGGAACTCTTGAGTTCTCCAATAAACTCTCCGAAGTTTTACATCTTCCACTCTGCTAAAAAAGTCGCTTCCAAGAGATTGTTGGTGAAATCGAACAAAACTTAAGCGAACTCCGCTCCGTCTAGTTTGCCGTCGAACCCGCTACGTCTTTGACGCAATGCGATATAACGGTAATAGAACGACTGCTCATTTGAGAGGTGTTCATGCGTGTGGCGCCGAGGCGGCGGGGGCACCTGCAACGGCGCAGATGCCGCCGTCAACAAAATATGACGCTGCCTCGCCACTACACGCGCTCCGACGCCTCAACTCAGCAGAGGGACTATGGCGGGCCTGCGCACATTCCAACTTACGTCAAACACACCGCTGTGAAAGAAACTAACGCGTACAGATGCGCTTCGTAAAGAAACTCGGCAGACTGGAATAACTCAACGAACGCAATAAACGGGGCTATCTATTGTATCGACGTTGTTAGTACCGATCGAACTCAGGTGACAACTCAACAAAATAAACGGAATTTTCACCGTATAATGATTGAAAAAAAAAGTGTCAGTTGGACGGCAAATGAAGAAAATATACACCCTGTGGGGTGGGGTTAATTTATATAAACCAATACTCAATTTCGAACTTTCGTGTTCCAGATGTTATAATATCACGTAATCAAATCAATAAACTAATTACTAATCGCGTAAAACATTGCGCTCAAAATCTCAGACACTAATC
Source organism: Opisthograptis luteolata (assembly GCA_931315375.2). Taxonomy (NCBI): domain Eukaryota; kingdom Metazoa; phylum Arthropoda; class Insecta; order Lepidoptera; family Geometridae; genus Opisthograptis; species Opisthograptis luteolata. Next base: position 12,622,464 of record OV928033.1, read on the forward strand.
AACGGTGGAGATTCCAAGTTCAACATAATACTGAATAGAGTAATTATTTTACCGCTTAAAAGAAACCAAGTATGCTAAAATCAAAGAAACGTAAACTTTTCGAATGAAAACATCTGCCAATCAGAATCCTTCACGTGCGGCGGTCTTCCGTTAGCCCAAATGTGTACAGAACCAATAACAAACCTACTGACCCAATCATAAACAGCGATGCCAGTAGTTACAATAATGTAAGATATATCTCTAACAGATTCAGCAAGGGGCGTCAATCTCTGTATTCCATAAAAACAAAGGAAAAGTAATCGAGCCAAGCTCTCGGACCGGATCATCTAATACCGCGTACACACTGCTGCAATGTAACATGCAAGGCAACACACGCTGTAACAAACTCCGATACTCTGGAAGTGTTGCTCGCACGAGCCGCACATTTGTCGCGCACGCTACGAACATTTCAAGTCGTGAGCGGAGCGATACATCAATAAAATTGTTGGTTATTGAAACGAACACAAAGACACGGGCAGTATGCGCGTAGATGGTTCGTTGCGCGGTCCGTGAAGAATGTTTCACTATATATTACATTGCATCAGTCTGTACGCGGCGTAATCGATATGATGATAAGTGACACATGACATTTACAAACAACAATAAAATGTCAAGTGCATCCAATCACCATAACGTTTCACAGACAATCAGGACTCGAGGTCTTAAAACCCATGATACTAAAATAATACAAAATTAAAGAAAACTAGCTTTAATCAATCAAATGCCAATTTTGTAAGACATAGAATATGCATCTCATTCTGACTGAGACCTATTTCTATTATACGAGATCAGCATAAGGTTGAATAGAGTTAGTAAAGTTCCTCAGTTTACAGTTTCACTATTCAATTTAGTTTCGTTCCTTCTCAATAAAACATCTTACGTTCAAGTTAATGCCTACATTTCACTCAATGCTCACCAAAAACTTATATTCAACAACGCAACTGTAAGCCGAGGAACCTTGTACCACTATTAAGGCTCTGACAGACTGGCTACAACATTTTATACAAATTGTTAAATACAAGTAGGTACGCAGTTGATTGGTACTACCGAACAATGAAAATAGTAGCTCACATCGACTGAGAGATGAGACGAGCTAAACATGCCACAAGCTGAGACTTGTCGTCGATCATCTCAGCGTACCACATCCCACTGCTGGACGCAGGCCTCTTTCACTTACGACGTTAGGGAAGATCAACATTGATGGAAATATTAATCACAAAGGTCCTTAGATCCCATTTCAAAGGCAAGATGTCACTCGCTCGACTACTTGAAATAATAAGTTTGTATTAATGTCCACTGTTCTTACTAAGCTACGTTTGTTAATTCAATGTTTATTGTCAGAGCAATAACAAAGATCATTAATAACTTGCCGTCCACAGTGAGTAGTCAGTCTGTAGCCCGACTACAGCTGTCAAGACATAGTATTGCCGAATAATATAATCCTCATTAACCAGGTAGACTGATCAAATGGTGCTCATACGCTTTGGTGGTTCACAGCACGGAGCAAACTTAGATATCTTGACAGCAACCGGGCAGTAGAGCTTTTAGAGTGGGGTGTAAGGGATGTCTTGGCACCTTCCGTACGTGACACTAAGGGCTCAATACGGAGATTCAATCAACAAAACATGAACCTCAGCATCGAGCAAATAAAACGTGAAAGCAAGGAAATAAACTACACGTTGACAGAAAGTAAAGAAAATAAAAAACAAAGACGTTTCTATGGAAGGCTAAGATGTACGCGGGCTGAAAATTAACGCATAGGTTTTTAGACGTAGCGATTCCGACGCGAAGGCACTTGGAGGATTTGCCAATCAAGGGTCGAGAACATTATTAATAAGGAAATGAATTAAGAAAAATAAAGTCTAATAATAATACAGATAATAATTTGGATGAATTTTGATCTAAGCTCGAATACACTTTTTTTAATCTGATGCATGTGAATTAAACTTTTTTTTAAACAATGACCAAAATTTATCTCTAGCTACAATTTTCGTGCGTAAATTTCAAATATAACTTTTATAACTGTCAAAAATAGCTGTCTAACTAATCGTTTTTGAAATAAAATAGATTTTGAGCCAATTTACATTACAATTAGCTATTTAGCTTAGAAAAAGCAAATTCGAGCCAAGCTATTGTGGCATTTTGTCATACTTTTATTATAATATTATTCTTTATCATTAATTAAGTTTCATAATATGTAGGACACCTCGGGCACCAAACGTCGTCAAATGCAACCTGGAAATGAAATAACATAATTCAATTATTTAAAAAAAAACTTCATATTAATCATATTGTAACGTGTGTAGGACAACAATTTGTTCAGTAGCGGGAATCGAACCCGCAACCTTAGTCCTCGCAGTCGGCTGTTCGCCTGATGCATGCATTGTGATAATTACTAATGCTATGATATTATTAAATTTTCCCGATATATGAGCTGGTAGACTTAAACTGATTTCACTATGTTATTGCTACTAATATAAAAAGTAAAACTTCGTCGTATCTGTTAGTTGGTTTGTTTGTTTGACGCTAAAACCGTCCAAATCGAAGCATAGCAAAATATAGCAACGATGTCTTGAGGGATCATCTGTCTATTTTGTATGAGTGATATTATATGTGTATATTTCAGTGTAACATCTACCAATCAAAAAAGAGCTATGGTACGATGTTATCCTTCAATAAAATCTCATTTTATCTCATATCATCGCTTCACCTACCTGTGCGTATCATATCTATATCTATATCAAATCTATATATATAAAAATCAATTGCTATTTGTTAGTCTCGCTAAAACTCGAGAACAGCTGGACCGATTTGGCTAATTTTGGTCTTGAAATGTTCGTGGAGATCTAGGAAAGGTTTAAAAGGTGAGAAAAATTGGAATAATTGCCGGGAAAACCCTAAAAACAGCGCTTTCTTTTCCCAAATAAATGTTTTCTAAATAATAATAATGCCCGCACAATCACATAACATAGCCTCTGACCCCTAACTAGAAAAAAAATGAAATGTAAAAAAAAAAATGTAAATAAAATGTTGAGTCAATTTGAACTTTAGATTGTTATTCAATAAACTTTTTCTTTTGATTTTTCGATTGAGGCAGTACGAAGTCTACCGGGTCAGGTAGTATAATATAGTTATGCATGAAGAGGTACTGTAGCGACAAAAGTGGCTGTTCGTGCACAAATTTTTCAAAAGGTTCAGCGATGTTTGGATTTCGAGATGGTTACGAAATAGGATACACAGCGCTGACGTACAGGAATCATTACCGCATGTTGCGGATTTCAGTTGTTCAGCCAGTCCCACGACTCTTCGTTCTTCTTCTTGATATCGATGCTCTTCACATCTGGTGGTGGGCTGGAGATTCCCGCTTTAGAGAGATCCCTCGTGTCTAAGTTCTTTGTTGTTATCGATTCCTGCCAAGGTTGCGATTGCTCGTTCCTGAAAATAGCAAAACATTTGATCTGTACAAACAAAATGTTAATACTGGCCGGTATAAGTGCATAACGTGACCATACGTCCCGCTTTGACCGGGACAGTTCCACTTTGACGCTATATGTGTCCCGCTGGCCTCAGAATCCTCAATAAGGTCCCGGTTTATTAGAAAAACAGGCTTTCCGTGATAATAATTTCAAAGAAGGGCAAAGGAGTGGTAGTATTGAAAGCTGTTTGATAACCATGGGTCAAATCCTACCAGCTGTTACATTAGAGTTAGTTCCTTACTCCTCTGAAACGGCTGGACCGATTTGTATGAAACTTTGTATGCATATCGGGTAGGTCTGAGAATCGGCCAACATCTATTTTTTATATTATTTTTTTCATCGCGATTAAGTGTGGTCCACGCGGGTGTAACCGCAGGGCGCAGCTTGTTTATGTATACAAAAACTATGCTTGATTTAATTTCATTAGCAGAGCTCAAATAAAGGGTTCCGCTCTGGGAGGAAAAATAAATGATCACCTCAAGTATACACTATGTTTAATGTTTAGTGCGAACGGATTGTTTAGCGTTACAGCACGCCCTACGTGTGCCACTATCCGCCACCTTGAGACTTTGGTAAGCCTCATATGTGCCAGTAATTTCACCGGCCTTGGAAACTTAAACACTGCGATGCTGCTAAGTGGCAGAAACAAGGCGGTGGTACCCAGTGCTGGATTTACACTAGGGGCACTCGGGGCTAGTGCCCACGCGGCAAATTTTCAGAAGCGGCAAAAATCGGAAGGCAAGAAAAAAATGTTCTCGTTATCTATACATTTAAAAATCAATTGCTATTTGTTAGTCTCGCTAAAACTCGAGATCGGCTGGATCGATTTGGCTAATTTTGGTCTTGAAATGTTCGTTGAGTTCTAGGGAAGGTTTAAAAGGTGAGAAAAATTAGAATAATTGCCGGGAAAACCTTTAAAACAGCGCTTTCCTTTTTCCCATATAAACGTTTTCTAAATAAAACGCAGCGTCAATTTGAACTTTATTGCTATTCAATAAAGTTGATTGAGGCAATACGAAGTCTGCCGGGTCAGCTAGTCTATTATATTAATGCTTTAAAAATTGTAACCGTGTAAAGGTAGAGACTGAAACGAGCATTTACTCGATGTGAACACGTTACAAGTCGAATATTTGACATGTTTTCGCTGTACTGACACGTCGAGTATTCGACTAAAGTAGTGCTCACAACGAATTGATGCTCACGTCAGTCTCCACCTGTGACATGTTTAAATTACGAGATCGAAATTAGTTTTTGTCATTATTAAGACATTGCAGTTTAATAACAAACACTTTATCCATTTAATGGAAAATTTTGGTAAGAGGGCGGCGCTAAGTTTAAATCCGACTCTGTAAGTGGCTGAAACAAGTTGGTGGTAGCACTCGCCCGGACGTGCTCTCTCAAGGAGCTCTGCGACTAATCTCTGCTAATCTAGGTGCACTTTAACTATAAGCGTAGTCACCTATCTCAAACAAGAAGCCTTTGTGTGCGTGTGTGCTCTTTATGAAGACATATATCATGTCCTACAAGTTGCTTTAAGTAAAAAACCAATAGTTGCCCGCCTCATTGTACAGTCGCGCTTGCGATTATTTCACGGTTTTGTTATTGCTTCTTTTGCCGGCGTAAGGAGGTTGGAACAGGCGTAGCTAGTTTTAAGTTCGACGTTTTAAAGTGATCACAATGTATCTTATTGAATAAAGTACTATTGAATTTGAACTTATCCTTTATTGTTAGTTCACTGTTTCTCATTTTACATGGCGTCATAACGTTATGAAAAATCTTGTTCATCTGAAGATAAAGAACGACTTGATGATGGTCTTCAATCCACTGAAAATGTATTGTTAAAAAAAACAAATGACGCCTTGATTTCAACCAAATGAGATTTCACTTACAAAAAGATACGCCTACGCGACGATTCGTTTGTAGAAATTACGTTTCGTGTGCGGAAGGCCTTAGTTGTCTATTATGTCCCTGTGTCCTGCAGTACGAGATATCATGACTGTAGGTTCTGATTGAAAATCAATTATTAAGGTTCTAAAACCCTAATTACATGCCCAGTTGGAACCTATCACGACTCCCTAACTCATTTACTTTTGTCTTTGCATTTAAGTTTTCTTTTGTATAATTATCTAAAAGGTGGAAGGCACTACCGTGCTATGATCCCTAACTAAGTATGAAAATGTTTCAAATAATAAAAAGAAAACTTCATCGACAAGGGCTCTGCTCTTAAATAAAGAAGAAGAAGCAATAGGTAAGCATTAGACGAAACCAATAGTCAAATAGTTGAATAAAATTCAGGTACGAAGCGAAAATATTCAAGTGACATTGGCAATTCATCATTAGGTTTGATTTACTCCATGCTTTACAGATCGTGTCCAAGGAGTTCGAGCCATCTCGAATCCACTGTCCAGTCTGAAGGCGCAATTCTTCGCTCAAGTTACAACCGACCACTTTCAAGTGTCCCTCTGTGTCACCTCCTCACAATAGTACAGCGTTGCAGATAACGACTAGCAACATTGTTACGAATAATAACGTAGCTGCGACATTGTGAGGTGAAGTTGTAGAATCTGTAGACATCCGTAGCGAGCTACGATATATCGTAGACATAATTATGTAGCAGGGCTACGAAATCTCCCGTAGCTGAAATTCCGGCTGGGCACACTCGCCGAGTCTCGGAACTCTCGGCCAGAGCAAACACTCGGGCATAAAGGATGCCTCACGCTATACCGAGCTATTAGCAAATTTAATCTCGGCATGGTCAACTAATATCACTAAGTATTAAGTAACTACTCTTTGGTCAACTAATTTCATTATCAGCCTTTCACGTTCCCACTGCTGGGACTCTGGCCTTCTCTCAGAGAGAGAGAGTATGGGCTGTAATATACCACGCTGGCCCAGTGCGGGTTGGTAGATGTCGCATGCCCTTGAATGTTATTCTTGGGCATGCCGATTTCCTCACGATGTTTTCCTTCACCGTATTGAGCGATGGCAAATCCGCAGCGCACATAACTTATTGAGTCATAGGTGCGGGGCCGAGAGGATTCGAACTCGGTGTCGGCGTCTTGTAAGTCGCACGCCTAACCGTTCGGCCACCATCGCACGTCAGCTAATATCACTAAGTAACTACCACTTCTAATATACCGAATTTAATAAACTAAAGCAAGCCTGCGTTAATTTGAAAATATCATCGTGACCTTTTTTAAACTTTTGCCATTATCTATTGTGAATTTGAGACTGCACGTCGGGATATGTACCTAATTTATGTAAGTATGCCTGCCATATTATAGCAAAAAAAACATGTATAATGGACAAATGAATATGAATTGTAACTTTAGGTACTCTCCTGAAGCAAATACACACTTTGAAACAACATACATAATATACTTTATTTCGCCTTTTGAAAATGAACAGCTATTAATTAAACATTATGTATGATACTAGTTAACTTCGGCTGGTAGACGGTTCGGTTTTCAATTAGTCGGTCGATGCTCGGAGACAAGCCGGCCCGTCTCGGCTCGACCCCTACCCCTTGCCACAGGAAGCGGTTGAGGACCGTCGTACTGCGATGTCTATTTAATTATATTAAACAGTATCGGGTTAGTCACACCATTTATGACTCAACAACGGCCGGATCGATATTCATGATATTTGATTTGTTGGCTTCGTCTCGAAATTTTCAAGAAAACTAAATTCCGTTGAATGTGAAAGCAATTGTGTCTGTTTCATTGTTAGATTTTCGCGCCTACACCGCTGAACTGTGATGATAGTTTGAACCCTGGGGAAGGACATGGGATACTTTTCATTGCGATAAAATACACGACCGGTTTCATAAACCTATCTATCCAAGTTTTGCCCTGTGGAGATAGAAATTTGACACAAACTTCTTAGTAGTAATGTCAAATATCTATCTCTAGTAGGGCAAACCGTGGAAAGATAGGTTATTGAAACCGGTCGTATATTTTATCGCAATGAAAAGTATCCCATGTCCTTCCCCAGGGTTCAAACTATCATCACAGTTCAGCGGTGTAGGCGATAGTCAACGCTGGCGAAACCGCGGGTAACAGCTAATACATATATGCGTATTGACTTATTTGCACGTCTTAGAATATTGTAGTTCTTGGACATACAAAAACAAAACATTATTAGGTTCTTACCACTGCGAGTAGGGCTCCGAAGTCGAGCTCTTCATAGCTCCGTAGCCCTGCGACTGGTAGGGAGTGCTAGAATTGCTAGCTCGCCGGGTCTCGGTGTGACCTCCAAGAGTGCTCCAGCCGCCTCGGCTGTTAACCTGACACAAGGGTTGTCCCGATAAGTACGTTAACCTCGCTATCACCACTGTAATGACTAGACATTTACAACATCACTTGACTAACTAACTAAACTAAAGCAACGACCCAAAGTGAGTCTTGGCCTCTGATAGTGAAAGGAGCCACTTCGGCCTGTCCTGCACCACCTCTAGCCAGTCCTCCACTTGGAGCTCACGCAAGTCCTTTGTGACTTCGTCTTTCCAGCGATACTTGGGACGGACGAGTGGGCGTCGCCCGGTCGCTAAGACTCCTTGTTCTTTAAAGCCTCAAAAGTGAAAACCTGATATGGCGAAACCTCTCAAGAAAATAATTGTGCTCGCAATCCTTCAAAAACTTTCAGCTAGTAGTCCTTTATTCTATATCTTGCTTAGAGACCAGCTAAACATATATGTTTCGCTGTTAGAAACATATAAACTCTAAAATAAACATTGAAATAGGTTCTGTGCTACCTAATTAGTCGATCAAGTCGAGGAGTGCCTTAACTTTCGAGAAATCGAGATAAACTAATGAGTATTAATGTTATTAAGCGCTAGAACTCTCAGGTGCAGACACCCACCTACCATTCATCAAGTAACACTAACTTATCCCTTGCTCGCACTGTGAGCTAGTCGAACTCTCAATAAGCAAGTTATGTGAAACAACCGAGACAATTTCCAGGTACACTGACGTCTATTCGTAGATTTTTTTTTTTATAATAGATAGTCATGCATTTGACCCCAGTCTCACCTGATGGTGAGTGATGACGAGGCCGAAGATGGAGCACGCTTGCCTAGAAGATACCTATTCACTCTTGACTTGAAGGCTCCCAAGTTATAATGGAGTGAATAAGGAGATAACTAAGCAACAGAAACTGTTAGCTTTATTATTAAACGGCACCAGCAAACTTTGAATACACAGGAATATTATTAACAAAGCTGGTGGTGCAGCCTAACTTGCGAGCGATGAGATCGTCTACCATCTTCAAACTTAAGTTTGTTTTCGCTTTGGACTTGTGGTCGGTAGCACAGTCAGCGACGTAAGTAGCACGATCAATTTTCCTACGAGATGGACCAACTTTACCGTTAGAGATGCTCAGGAAAATTAAGGCAGACAAGCGGCAAATCCACATTAATGGGAGGGAAAACAAGTTGTTTACAACAAATTGTTAATCTTTCTAAATTTTCAAAGCCATAATTGCCTATTTTAGTTTTAAGGCATACTAATAGATAGAGTTTAATTTTAAACTTTTTTATTTATATGTAAATAGCTGCTAGTCATAAGTTCTCTTCCGCTGAGCGCCTCAATTAAAAAGTCGAGTATGTTGAGCGAATTTTGTCGTTGACCGTACGAACTACCGGCTCGCCTTTCACATCATTATCTAGATTTTGTATATAAAATCAACTGCCATGTGTTAGTCTTGCAAAACTGGAAAATTATTCAATCTATTTTAAAAAAATGTTTAGTTGTTTTCTTGATCTCTATACTGCTTTAGGAAAAAATACAATTTAGAAAACTCCCAACACACAGCCAAATACTCACAAAAACAAATAATTATAACAATATGATATATAGATTGCTAACATAAGTAGTGGGTACACCTTAATTATAAGGAATGCAGATTTAGATTCAAGATGGACCCACCCATCAAAGTAGTTCACCAAAGTCGGTAACGTATTGGCAACACCCTCAGTGTTGCAATAACGATGACCGCTTACCATCAGTCCATCCGTCTGCATGTTTGACCTTCTATTACAAAAAAGACTAACCTTTTCGGTGACAGTGGTAGCCATCTCCGAGACCTTCTGTGTGGCAATCCCGCCATACTTTACGGCATTTTCAGTCGCGGTGCGAGCGGCTTTGGTCACCGATGTCGCGAACATTGACCAACCCTGTGGAAGAAAACCACTATTGTAGGAAGAATACAACGAAGACATACACATACAGTTAGCAGATAATTAGGGCTGGCCTTTCCTTGCTTAGGCTAGTTTAATAATTGGTAAACACGAGGAGACGGTATCACAGACATTCCGAGACGAGCCGGGTCAAGAAGATCTTAGTCGAATTTGGAGTCCGTTTATTGCCTAAGTTCACTTATTGCCAACGTCACTGCTTGAAGTTCGACCATCGAACGGTTCTTAATTAGAACTCAGATCACAGAATAAAGAGTTGTCAGATCGCGTTAGTCTAGGTTCCTCCCACTTAAGACGATGCGGAGTAGTACGCCGGGGTTTTAGTGGGTATGGCGCCCTTGTACAGCGCGAGTCCCACACTCCCTCCGAGCCCCTTCCCTTCTGGGGGGGCATTGCACCGGAGGGTTTAGTGCGTAAGAGCATTTCCCCGGGTCAAAAAAAAAAAAAAGGTTTTTATACACACGATGAGACTGGCTTAGACGGTAACAATAACAAATAACGCCCACACAATGACATGTACATCTGACTAACCCCTAATTAGGATTACCGGTTTACACAATGTTTTGTATACTACATTTAACCTACCGAGCACCTGCTCTCACGACACTATTTTCATAAGTTAGTATAAAATAAAGTAGATCAAGTATTAAATAAACCGTTATGAACGGCTTATTTTGAAACTTACTCGAATATAAAAAAAAAATATCAACTCTGTTTTTATTTTACTCTAAAACACGGTAAGTTGGGATGAACTCACACGAAAGCGCTATGTCAACCGTGACGTGCATTCTGTTTGCTCGTAAACAGCCCCGCTAGCTTATTGGCTTCGCTCACAGGCATTATGCTAATTACTGGCAACTGTACGTAACCGTGCGTGGATCGCTTGCACCATAGAACAAACACGACACTTCAACTCCGAAAGAGCAAACAGAAATTGCTCCGAAACGCGACGTAAAGTTTCATCAAAGCTATAACTTTCAACGTATTGTTTGACATTTACACATCGCTGAAAGTGCACAAATTAGCATCAGCGGAACTGAACAGAGCATAAAACTTTGCTGGAGCAAACAAGCTCAAATGTACCATCGAATAAAGGAACACAGTCCTAGCTGGCAAACAATTCAAATTAAAATCGGCCCTTCATTTGACTGGTCACATGGGCGTATGCACATTGCTCATTGTATTTTATCGCTGTGTCTGAAACATATAGTTTGATGTGGAGCACAATTTTCTTGCTACGAATAAAGTTCCTTTAGTAACAAAAGATATTCATTTTAAAGAAATAATACAGTTTACAGAATGCAGCTTACTTGTCAAGTTCTGTTCATGACGCTTCAGTATGCCCCCAACGCTATTTCAACAGTCTGTTCATTTTATTGGAGCAAGGACTATATATTTAAAAGAAAATGTCTATTCCTTTACCTGAGAAAATGTCAATAGCACATCTTGAAGGCAATCGGATCATGTCTGATTATATTTTAACTTAGGTAACAGCCCGAACGTAATGTTTAAAGCGGCCGCGGGACGCTAAATAGTAAATTTACGGTAAATCTTAACGAAAATGTAAAATCACATTTAGACAATTTGACAGAATAAAATTAATCTTTATAAATGAAACAACTCATTAATTACAATATCTCGAAAACTACAAGACTTACGAAGCTAAAATTATTTAGTTTTTTTTGTGTTTATGGCATTCCAAGTGGTGGTCAAATGGGATGTTAAAGTTTGAATGGATAAGGTTAACTAACCCGCGGATGACGCACCAGCGGCAAGTTCACAAAAAAAAAAACTGATACTCGTTTAGTTATTTTACCACTGTAGCTTACTTCAAATTATGTTAAACAACTTTATGTGTCATTTAGCACTACGTAACGTCAATGCAATCTTAAAAATATCTTTTGTTATACTCAAAATATTAACAAGGTATTCATTAATAAGGAGCCCTACATCGTCAGCGATATCGTCTAGACAACGGCGAAGCTTATATTTGGTACGGGCTCTAAAATACTTATATAACTTTCCAATAAACATTTTGCCTTATACAATTCTGTTAAGAGGATTATACTCACTCGTACTCAGCTCGAGCTCTTTACTACTACAGGTATATAAATACCAAACGGGTGCACCATTAATTTCTGTAAGCACGTCGCTACTTACGAAGCGACTTTCGGCTTATGCTTTTCCTACCTAGCACCGTTATAGTAGGGGAGCAAAAGAGGGGATTTTGTGATTTACTCGAGCGCGTCAGATTAATCAATATAAGGGAGGATACCTTACATATTGATAAATACCTCCAGCCATTATGAGCCCCTAACATTGGGGAGTACGCTCAGGGGAACCCTTTAGATTCGCTGAAAGCTGGTGTCACTTCCAAATCGTCAGTCTCACAAATGGGAGCATCTGTGGGGTTCACTGAACACCCCCCACTCTGAAAATTTGACGCGGTAGAGAATTTTTTTTTTTATGGATGGCCGCCATGATGATGATGAAACGCCATCGTGATGCCGTTTGCCGGTTTACACTTTACACCACGCAAACCGGCAGATTATAATATATATTTTATTATATTTCATATCAGAGACATGCTGGAGTATGAAAAATATCAATATGTGATACGCTTAAGTCAATGTGACGTCATTCTTTTTTTTATAACCCTAAAAGTCTGTGGAAGCTTTCCCCACCGCTGAAAGTGGAAACATTATAGGACATTTATTCTTCTTAACATCTAATCTACCAAATCTAATAGGTTTCCGCGACGCTCGAGTAAATCCACATTTAGCATCATGGGCTCCCCTACTATTATAGGCAGTCTCAGGCTTTCATTTATGTCAAGAACTACAATAAATAATATAATTAACATCTCCTAGAAAATAATCTTTGTAGACTTAAAAACATCTTTAACGATTTCATTTCGTTCCTTACAGAGTAGTGTCTAGTTCTGGAATGGTAACCGGCTCTCAAATGATGCTGCCGGAACACACACCGATTGCGGTGCTTGACGACATATTCTTAACTTGAAGGTGTTAACTGGCGAGTGCAACAAATGACCTATCCATATATACACGGTGACTTTGTAATAATATAGAAAAACCAATTTATCTTACTGCCTGTGTAATGTGTATATATGGACAAAAAACGATGATTAAATCAACGTGCAACACAGCGATTTTGGCTCAGTGGTGGTAACATCAGCTGGCGATCCGCAAGTCGTGGGTTCGAATCCTACAATAAGCTCGAGCTTCCAGTGAAGGAAAATATCGTGATGAAACCATAGCTTGGTGGTATTTTTTAGTGCTCTCCTGCCTGGCTACCACGACATCGTCAAGTAACATGAGGTGAGTTGTGTTCAAACACTAGCCCGATAGAATTTAAAAAAAATTGGGACGTTTGTCACTATTTAGCTTCATATCGGCTTACATCATTCCTGTCCCATTTTTATTACATTTATCATATAATTATTCTATAAAGGTCGGAAAAAGACTCCCGCCGAATAACGAAAAACTGCAGCTGACACGAAAATTAAATTGACATTATTCAGAGTCGTGTTCAACGTAAGCCGAAAATTGACAAAGGCATTTTATTTTCCAGCAGCTTCCCCGAATACCGGCTTTATATTTTGTAAATTCAATAAATACCTTCGCTTGGAAGTCTGTAGGAATCTGATAACTGAACGTGCATAAATGAAAGCAGAATATTAATCGGAGCAAAATAAAAATGCTTGTTAAATTAGCCGGACAAGCACTAGGAAATGCCTTACCACAAAGCTTCAGTTCATTGCGATGTTTTCTTTCATCGAAAGCTCAAAGTTATTGCAGGATTAGAACCGACGATCTACGTGATCCAAGTGGACGTCATTATCACTCTATCATTATTATATTCAAATTGTCATTTATGCACATAGTTGAAATAGCCTTATGATTCCTCAAATACACTATAATAATCACAATGTTTTCAATATTAATTTATATTCAATAATTATACAGTAGCGATTTCAATTCAATACACAAAAGATATTCATTTAGATAACATTTCAATAACGCCGTAGAAATTAATCAAAAACCACGGGCTAATCAATTTCCGCACAACTATTAATGAATACGTCGAGTCGTACACAGAATTTTGATTAAAACTCTACACATCAACGCGATGTCCGCACAACGGATAGCTCTCGACTACGATGGCGTCGCATTAGGTGACACGGGGTGGCTTAATTAATCCATCCCACGCGATCATAACTGCATTCCCTATTTATACAGGAACATGAAACACTCCAATCCCCGTGGGCGGTCAGAACCACTCGGAACGTACACAACCCCATCGCGATCGAATATTACGCTCTTAATTTGCCGGATGCCCTCCGAATTTTCATTTAGCCTTGATTACTCTGTTAGGTACAGCCAGAAAAGGGATACGTTATGTGTTACGAAGGGATATAGAGCCACCCTGTTAAATGCACAGTTCATGCAATAGTGACAACCTTGATTAGATTTATAACTACATTAATGTACGTGATTGTGCGGGCATTACTTGGCCAACACATATGTACGTACAATGATCTTGGTCTTGATGAACGGACTTCTATAGAAGTGTATATTCAATCAATATCACGTTAGTGGCTTCATTCGATGATCTTATTTGCTATGTAACAACCTATTAATATATAATTAATTCCATAATTTCAGCGTATTTCATGCATGACTAGTTACGACGTAATCTTCATTGAAGGCTCAGTGACCTGTCAAGACAATCTATACCGCGTATGGGGCAATAGCGCTCTATTTCAGATATCTTCTTAAATATAACTGAACGCCTTGTTATAATATTTCAAGATCAAAATTATCCAAATCGGTCCAGCCATTCTCGAGTTTTAGCGAGACTAACGAACAGCTATTGATTTTTATATATAAGAGATTGGAATGCAATGTACTGTACACACAATATAACTCGGCGAACTATTATAGATACATCCTACTATAAATGCGAAAGTTTGTGTGTGTGCGCGTGTGTGTGTGTGTGTGAATGTTTGTTACCACAGTTTGACATGGAGATAGTTTATACCCTATAAAGACTTTTTATCCGGAAAAAGGTTCCTGCGGGATAACGGGAAGACGCGAGTGAAACCTCGGGGCACAACTAGTAAGATAATAAAGTTTTTCATAATTACGATCTCTTAAGATGGTGACTACCGTTCCCGCTGCACCTTATCACCTTATCATTCGCCTAAAATCAACTTTAACGGCAAGTGTAACTGCACTTGCCGTTAAAGTTGATTCACGACGGCTAGGATCTGTGGTAAGCCTCGTATCTTCTATTCTCAAATTATGACCAAACCAAAGGCTGTGGGCAATTGAACAAATCTAAAAGATGAGTGTCAAAAGAGTTCTTCAGAGTCGGCAACGCATTGGCAACGCCCCTAGCGTTGCATGCGACGGTGACCGCTTACCATCGTTCGCCACTATATTCAATAAAAAAAAGATGATCTGGTTATAATATAACAAACAAAACAACAAATAAAACTAAAAAATAAGTTGAAACACTGACAAAGTGTGATATGCCCTTTCAGTTTTGTAAAATGTTATTTAAAATGCTTTATCATTTTCCCCATGATGAAAATGTACTTAATTATTGGAGCGTACATTAACTCCCCAAAAACAAACCACGTTATTTCAGAAATGTTATTACATTGCATTCGCATTATGCGGCGAAACTGTTTGTCGGGCCGCCTTTGACATGTATCTCAAAGGGTTTCCGGTAGTGCACTCTATCAAAGGCTGTTCATTGAATGCCTCAGCGCATAAGGGGGAATCCGTCAACGTTATCCATATTTGCACATCATGCGATACGGTTATTACATGAAGTATTGCCGCCAGACAAATAATTGCACGTTTGTAAAAGAATATTTTTTCTTTTTTTTATGTTCGCCGACAAAAATACTTGATGTAAGCCTTTTGAATAAGCTCTCAGTCACACAACGAAACATAGAGATAGCCATGATTGAAGTTTCTAATAATCACACAAATAATACTTATCACAATTTGCAAGTCAAAGTGGAAATAAGCAGGCCACATCACTCAACGAACTGATAACCGATGGGGAAGAATTGTTCTGAGTGTTGTTCCAGGAACCGGAAGACGTTTTGTAATTAGACCTATTTTAAGAGTCTCAGAGAGGATGGGAGCAGCCTATAACAGTGGACTTCTTCCAGCTGATAATGATGATGACAAAAGAAAGTTTCAGTGTCATACCATTACAGAATATCCGATAACTCTGTTGGTGAAATCCTCACGTATTTAAAATACAGGTAAAATTTAAATTGAATGGTACGGAACTCTCATTAACCGACGCGACATCGCCGACGGCGAAATCCGACCCGCACTACACAGCTTTAATCATAGCATGGTGAATTGATTGGCACGATGGGGAATGGAGGCCCGAAAATTCCAATAACTACAACTACTAATTAAAACACGTCAATAGTTGCTCTAGGCGGACGCGACCTACGGCGTATACTGCGTTGACATAATTATGCGATGATTACGACTAATGATCAGGTGAACCATCAGTTAATTTATCATAATCATCAGCCTGTATCAGTCCACTGCTGGACATAGGCCTCTCCCATGATACGCCACTGAGCCCGGTCTTCGGCTTTTCTCATCCAACCACTGCCAGCTACTCGGCGCAAGTCGTCGCTCCACCTTGTCGCAGGGCGTCCTACACTACGTTTGCCAAGTCGCGGTCTCCACTCAAGAACACATCTACCCCAACGGTTGTGGGTTCTGCGGCTTACATGACCACTGCCACTTTAGCTTGCTAATTCTGTAAGCCATGTCGGTGACTCTAGTTCTCTGACGGATCACCTCAGTCAATTATGAGAACTCATTATAGAAGAATTACTTGCAAGTATTTTTAAAAGATTTTCAGTCTTCAAAAAACTACAACAATGTTTAATGTAATGATGACATTATTGGAATAATTGTGTCACAATGAATTATTTCAGTGTTGATTCACGTTAAAAATTTTACGTAATAAAGAAGCTGTAATGCTCCTATTACTTATATATATAATAAGTTATGTGCGGATTCGCTCAAAGAGGTGAAGAAAATCATCTTAAAGAAACCGGTAATTTTCAAGGATATCTAATATTTGCCAACCCGCCCTTAGCCAGCGTTGTAGATTATGGTCCACTGCTGGGACACAGATCTCATACTTTTTGCTCATTTTTCATAGATCGGAACGGTATAATGAAGTCAATAAAGTTTGTTTGCCATTCCTGCCTACTTGTTTGCATATTTCAATAAAATGTTCGCGGTGGTAAAGCTGCAACTATAGCAATACTTGTAATAATTATGCGAGTCCCAAGCAATACCGTTAGGAGTTGTTTAATTTTTGTTTTTGTTGTATAATTGGAACGCTGTTAGATTTACTAATATACATATCTTTTCTATATATATATATCTAAAAAAAACTGACGTATGTTAGTCTCACAACTTGAAAACGGCTGGACCAATTCAGCTAATTTTGGTTTTAAAATATTTGTAAAAGAAGTCCAAGGAAGGTTTAATAGGTGAGAAAATATAGATAAGATCAGACCACTATATATCTAAAAAGAAATAACTAACGTATGTTAGTCTCACAACTTGAAAACGGCTGGATCAATTCAGCTTATTTTGGTTTTAAAATATTTGTAGAATAAGTCCAAGGAAGGTTTAATAGGTGAGAAAATATAGATAAGATCAGACCACTATATATCTAAAAAGAAATAACTAACGTATGTTAGTCTCACAACTTGAAAACGGCTGGATCAATTCAGCTTATTTTGGTTTTAAAATATTTGTAGAATAAGTCCAAGGAAGGTTTAATAGGTGAGAAAATATAGATAAGATCAGACCACTTTTATTGGCGAAACGAAGTTTGCCGGGTCAACTAGTAAATAAAATAAAATAAATAAATGAACCACATGTCATCTGATATTGAGTGACGGTGTCGTCGAAGTTAATTACGCCTGAAATAGGATCAGGCTCTCGAGGGAGTCTGCCGGGATGCATCCATAGGTGCTTGTTCTTAAGTTGATGGCAATAGCTATTAGCCAGGCGTGCTGTATCTATACTAATATTATAAAGCTGGAGAGTTTGTTTGTTTGTTTGAACGCGCTAATCTCAGGAACTACTGATCCGATTTGAAAAATTCTTTCACTGTTAGATAGCCCATTTATCGAGGAAGGCTATAGGCTATATTTTATTTCCAAAAAAATTAGGGATCCGTAAGAAAATTGCTATTTTGCAACCCAAGGTGTGAAATCGAAAACCTATTTTTGCGTGCGCTGCAAAAACTATTGACACTAGAACAAAATAATGTATTACGGGTTTGTAGGTCTCATTAAGATCTACAAACAAAAAAGTCCGCGAGAGCATATGTCTAACTATTATAGTTATGCCGCAATAAGTGATATTTTATTTAAAAAAATTAATTTTTAATGCCGTCTCTAGAAAAGGCTCTTTATTTGTATCTTGGTATTAATCCTTATCAAAATAAATTACTTCTTATTCAAAACTGCTTCAATACCTTTATAAAACTTTTTGAATCATTCAGTTCGGACATTCCATTCGAAAGATATCACGAGTTTAAAAATGTAAGTAGTAGTAGAAAAATAAACCCGCTGCACCCCAGCGCAGAGGTAAACGCGGCGAGGTGAGGGAGAATCTATGAAATAGGTAAAGTGCGGTCGCGGACCAAGAAGACCTTTAACAGCACGATTCAAACGCGTGGTCCAAAAAAAATTTAACCTAGAATTAAAATAGGATAATGGATACCTACAGCAGATAACGCGGTGAGGGGGCACCGAAGTGCGGTATTAATTTTGGAGTATATGGAATTTATACGCTTTCGCGCTTAAACTACTGAACCGATTTAAATGAAATTTGGTATAGAGATAATTTGAGCCCCGGGGAAGGACATAGGATACTTTTTATCGCGATAAACTGTAGCCCACGTGAAACCGCAGGGAACAGCTAGTAATTGTATATGCTACTAGCTGTGCCCCACGGCTTCACCCGCGTGAGAATTGATGTGTCGTACAAACTTTAGAACGCCATTGCACACCTCCTCAGAGTGATTTTGAATAAATAAAAAATACGTATTCAATTTGTTTGTACAGTCAGCAACAAAAGTAGCTGATCATACTCGATTTACCAAATGCGCTTTAGGATCAGTAATGTTTGTTTTTTTCTTGCAACCTACATGGCTGCGCTTGGCCACAACATAACACACCTGATGTTAAGTAATGATTCGGTCGAAGGTTGGTGTTTAAGACTATAAAGAAAATCAGAAAATTTGTTATTGTTCAGCTACTTTTGTCGTTGACTGTACCTGAGTTTTGGATATTTCTATCTATATAAGTATTTATTTCTCTATATAAGTATGTATATCGTTGTCTAGTACCCATAACACAAGTTTCGAGCTTAATTTGGGGCTAGGTCAATTTGTGTGCAATTGTCCCCGATATTTATTTATTTATTTTATTATTTGCTTTATAGTTTATTTGTATCGACTTTAAGTAAATCAACTGAAGGAATAAAACAATCCATACAAAATTGAAAACTGTATGGCAAACCCCGTAGGGGTAGTTTTAAAAAATACAAATGACGTGTTGAATGATTTAGGTTAATTTGTACCCAGTTTTGAGTCAATCGAACCAAGGCATAACATTTTCCATACAAACTTTATCACCCATATTTAACCCCTTTTAGGGTTTATTTTTCAAAATAAGATTAGCCTATATGTTAATCCAATACCTTAGCTACATTATAAATTTCATCAAAATCAATTTAGTAGTTACGGTTATACATGGTAACAAACATTCATACGTACAAACAAACTTTCGCATTCATAATATTAGTGGGATTATTTAATTTAATTAACCTTTTATAAACACTACAGGACTCTTATGTAAAACTCTTGATAATAAACTGCAATGTCGTCAGAGCACACTTAGTTCTACAGCATATGCTGTAAAGAAGATACTGACAGACGTTATTGACGTTGATACAGCGAGACTGACGTTGACTCAGCTATTTTCAGAGCACTATGCCATATGAAATATTGCTGTAGGAAAATATTGCTGTTATTAACACGATATTTGTGTTGCAAAAGAGAGCTATTCGAGCTATTTATGGTATCGGCTCCAAAAAATACTAAGATTTAAAACATTAAAATAATGGCAGTTATTTGTCAACATATTCATGGAAATCTAATTTACGAAAAATATTAACAACTACAAAAAGATTTAGTACCACTACTTGACTCCATAAAGTCAGCAACTCCGCCAAAGGTCAACACGTCTATGCTTTTTGAACAACACCCCAAGTGTAAGCCGAGACTTTTCAATAATTAAATTTCAAGTCCATATAAAACAAAATTTTCTTAGAAAAGCTCAACATAAAAGATCAGACTATTTGGATGATAAAAGCCTGAGGTTGTAGCGAACTTGCTGTAGGTAATTGAATTAGTTAGAAACTAATAAGAAAAAAATTGTAGAGGTGATCGCACCCAGAAAATGATCTGTCGGGCGTTTCTTTTCTATTCTTTTGCCGTTGTAAGGAGGTTGGAACTGATGTAGTTATTTTTGAGTTTAACGGTTTAAGTTGATCACAATAATTATGTCTCTTAGAAAATAAACGTAGTTGGAATGAAATTGTTCGATATTTTCCGTCACGGATAAATCAAGCTTATTTCAGGATTCCAACCCACGACCTACGGATCTCAAGCCGATGTCACTACCACAGAGCTATCATCGGCGACTTCAATATTGGGATTTAAGTGAGACGTTCTAATATTTGGTGCAAAATACGTAACAATACAACAGAATACAATACGAGTAACAAACCAATCATGGTGCGGTGGAACCATAATTTAGTTTGACAGTGAGTAAACCTAATTTTAGTCCAAGTATCGTGCCGCCGATGCCGGTGCTAACCGAATTGACACCACTGTTAATTTTGCGATGCTAACTAGTACGCTTGTGCGACAATCTAGTTTCAATCAACGTCAATGAATACCATGATTCAGCGTCAGTAACCACACACTATTGTTGATGGTAATCCAAACGTGAATTGTTTGCGGCTGACGGCGCTATTCCATACCTACTGGTTCAGATTAGATCGTGTCTAAGCTAGTTGTCATTATCTGACGGCTCAAGGTATGTCCGAGGCAGGCCGTCCTTCGGACATTCAATAGCTTGTAAATACATTCCTGCGTGGTCGTTAGGTATTGTGTCATGAATTCTTGATTCAAGCGTCTCTTCAAGCTTATGCTTTCTTTGTGTACATCAGTGGTTTATGTGGGGTCTCGTGGTCACCTGCATGGGTGTCGCCGACAGATCGCAAATTCTATGATTGATGAGTTTTATAATAGAAAAAAAGACGACATACTTGACAGATAACAGATTTTAGATAACGTGCGTTGCTTTTTCGACGTAAGTTTCCGACGCGACTGTCCGACGTAACATTTGGATGTGTACAGATTTAGGTATCTAAAGGAACACTTTATAAATTTTCTTTAATAGCAATGTTTTTATGTTCGAAGACACATACATATAAATAAGATTAGGATCAAATTTGGTGTTAAGGTAGATTTGACTACGGAGTATAGCGTAACGAATATTTTATTACGAGAACATACAGAATTAGAGACAAAACCAAAGATGAAACAGCGCCCTTGCAAAAATACGTCAGTTTGCAAAAGCGGTGGATCAGGGCCACGGAACAATTTTTCTTTTTAGGGGGTTGCGCTGTGATTCAGTTTAAACACTCATATTTACTGTTTCAGACGATAGTGATTATGTCGTCAATGCAGAAGCGGCGGCAAGCTGCGCGGCGTGCTTCGGAAGAAGTTTTAAACGTTACTGTTAAAAACGTTCCAGTTAAATTTTAGCCACGGCTTGCAGTCATCAACAACGCGATCCCCCAATAACACAAACCCTTTGATGAGGGATAATAACGATGTGATGTTTATACCTCGAGGTCCGAATGTAACTGTACTACACGTGCAGGATTACTACGGCTCAATAGAAGGGTGTCCCTTATCCCTCTCGACCCCCACGCATAGGGGAGAATATATTAGAAAATATTCAATTACATACAGTAGGGTGCGTGCATGACGTAACATTTGAGTCGGTTTGAAGAGTAAGCGCTAGCAAAATATTAGCAACAAAATATTATGTTGGGTGGATAACATTTTTTTCTTTTTGTCGAGCTCAGATTGAATTGTGGGAGTGAAATAGGGAGGTCTGACCTCTCCTCGACTTTTTCAACCTGTATCTAGATGTGCGGACTGTTTGACAAGCTAAGACGTTGCGGGGTGTTTTATGGATAGGGATTTTTTATACATTCTGTCAAATTAGTGTAACTTGAAAAATGCGTAACTTGTCATCCGATCAAACTCGGTGGAGAGCCGTTAAGTAATCACAGAATTCAAATACCTTTATTATTAGGTCACCTTTGATATTGATCGGGAGCGTATTATGGGCAGTGAGATGGAATATGACGGCTCGTAGGTATTTGCGGTACAAGAGAAATGTTAGTATTATACTAAGTTTTAAGTCTCTCCGACCCTTATGTGGGCGAACAAATTTTAGTTCTGAAATTCTGAAATCATTGAAAATAATCTCGTTTAATAGTGGAGGACTGCGAAATTTAAGTTTAGACAAACTGTCTGGGAACGTGATTTTTTTACAATACATTATTCTTATATGATTAAATATAATTTATAAATCAAAGTCTACATTGAGTCCTAAACCAAAAGGTGATAGAGACGTGAAATTTTCAGGGAGGGCGAAGCCTAGGGGCACACTGTTAAATTTCACACTTACCACCTAAGGTCGGTTTCGCTGAAACAGCAATTTCC
The DNA here is from genome assembly GCA_931315375.2 of Opisthograptis luteolata. Lineage (NCBI taxonomy): Eukaryota > Metazoa > Arthropoda > Insecta > Lepidoptera > Geometridae > Opisthograptis > Opisthograptis luteolata. The sequence goes on from OV928033.1 coordinate 12,645,078, forward strand.
TACGCATTCAGTATATTAATCTATTTAGGATGATGTTAGGGTTGTGCAGAGCAAGTGGCGTCGCTGATGCGTTACTTGCGAGACCACCAACCTTATGGAGAGTCTACTGGAGGGGTATGCCCCCGAAACTCAATCCAAAATGAGTGTCTAATCGTTTTTAACATATCTATATATGTACAAGTATACTAGTCTTAGAGATAGAGAGAGAAATAGGTAAAGTCACAAATATCATTAAGGCTTGGTTCGCCCTTAAGCCGGTTTCATTTCTCCAGACCGGAAAAAGCTGCATTAGACAGGCTCTGTCTAATAACGCTGCGATACTTTTACTCGGGACCGTCAGGTAATCGATACGTTTAAAAGAACCGTCTAGTCTTTTGCATAAACATTCATTTCATACTTAATCGAAAGGGGTAAAACAAGATGACAGCAGTGTCAAAAAATACCTCCCTGCTGCGTGTTTCACCTTGAATTGCCGAATCCTTTTAGTGCAATTGTATTGTCGCGCTATCAGAATATTGTTACGTAGAACGAATGCATATGCCACATTTTCTTTGGTGGCTTCGCCCTTTTATCATACACGGACGATATATCGTCGCAGTCAATATTTATTTTCCAACTGTAAAAGCGAGACAAAAGGATATATTTTCTTCACAACAAAGAAATAAAATGCACAAAGGCGTGTGAAATAATTGCGGGATTTCTATCTCTATTCAATGAAATTCCGTTGTGAAATAAATAATATTCCGATATCTTTCGAGGAAGCCAGGTTCGATATCAGGTAAGTGTACCTTATCTCTGTCGCGTTTATGCTCGCCTAGTACTACGACTTACTCGATTAGATACCTATAATTTTTCACCTAGGTACCTAAGTTTTATTTTCTCACACAAGTAAAAAAGTTTGTCCTAAGTTAAGTCTCTGTGTTATAGTGGCATTAAATTGACTTTTTTATTTTTTTTTATTTTATGAGAATTCTTTAGAACAACTTCAGAACAACTCTCTGTCCACTCGGTGCGATATACACCGAATATGAAAGATAAAATAGGCTACAATATGGATACGTCCATGGCATATGGTGAGCTATTAACCTTTTTTTAAAGTACTTTAACACTGTAGCCTAATTCTAATGTTTTTGACCATGGTAGTTTAAAACAGTATATTCACTGTAGCATTGTTCGCGCAAACACATCTTTATGTTTAATGTGTGGGTAGGTTAATACAACTGTTTTTGTGCATGAGTATTATTGTTTTATAATTACTGCATAATATTATGAAGTGTGTGTTTGTGTACAGTTAGTGCAAATAAAGTGTTTCTTTCTATCTCGTATTCCAAATTCAATAGTAGCTGAACATGCGATATAAAGAAGCAGCAAGTTTAGTGTTAAAAATTGGGTCGTTCAGCAAGATTTGTAGCCGACTATACCAGGCGAGCATAATCGTGATAGAGGTATGGTACCTAACAAATATCGAATTATACTTACTCGGAAAATATATCTCCTGCTAGCTCGACCGTACAAACACCAGGCGGATACCGAAATCTTGTCGGAATCTTTGTCATTCGATCATTCGCACTACTGATGCGACCACACGGCCGGAAGGGAAAATTGGTGCTGTTATAGTACTTACTTGAAGCGAAAAACTTCTTTTCGCTTGATTTACGAAACAGCCTGATCATTGACGTAAGAAGGAACGGTTGTCGGTTCCTTCGCTCAAAAGCGTCTAAACGAAAAAAAGTTCATAAACGCGAAAAGAGTGCTAGTGCTACGCCAGTCTTCGTTCGGTCGCCAGTCATAAAGACACGCGTAGACAATGGATAATAGAGCTGACAATTTTTTGTAGCTGTAGATTATTGATATACGAGCTGTATATCTGTCTGGTTACCGATGTTGGACCCGTTAAGGATAAACGATACAAACAATTAGGCAGATCGTATAAAAATTAATCTCTATTTTCCTTGGTCATCGCATCACGCGTGAATGGATGGAATAATTTCGCTAATTCTTTTTCGTTGTGTTCGTTGAAGTCCAAAAAAGGTTCTTATGAAAAGAAAAATTGAAAAAGTTGCCAGGAAAGTATTAAATTTGGAAAAAACGGAGAATGTTTTTTCTATAGGCTTTTTGTAGGTTACGTTTCTTTGCTATAAAGTGCAGTCCACGCGGGTGTAGCCGCGAGGCGTAGCTAGTAATGATATAAACTAGATGTTTTAGTTAATTTATAATCTTTAAACATGAAATCTCATTTATAGGTTAACTCGGTACGATATTTTTCCCGTAACGTTTCTATTAGAACCGACTTCCATCCTTGTACGTTAACAATGCATCTGATACGTATTTTTGTATGAATCAATCTGAAAATTCTTGTCTCCTATTAAAGGTCGGTTTCCACTAACCGAAGCGAGCGACGCCAAAGCGTTATCGACGATTTCGTTGCTGCTGTGTGCAGGCGACATCGGCGTCGACTGCGACTGTTTTTCGGTGTCTCCTATAAAGGGCGGTTTCCACTTACCGAAGCGAGCGAGGCCAAAGTGTTATCGACGATTTCGTTGCCGCTGTGTGCAGGCGACATCGGTGTCGACTGCGACTGTTTTTGCTCGTTGCCGAACCCAGTGTACCGCCCGCTCCCGTACTCGCTGCTGTTGACAAAGAGATGCTAACGTGAGCATTGATATAAACTAACTCGTCTTTAGAACGCTTAATCATCGCAAATCTAGGTAGGAAGATCATTTTTAATAATTTTATACTAGTACAGGGTTGCGTTTGACCAGAAGTCACCTAATGTTAGGGGATATTCTCCGTCAAAACGCAAAAAACCGTTGTAATAAGAGAAAATATAAAGCCCATTAAACATTTATTTTCAAGATAATTAAACTTATTTGATCAAAAACCGTAAAAATCAGGTACACAGCAGATTACACTGCAGACTAGAACCACGAACTGAGCAAAAACCATTTTAGTCCTTATGCTGAAGTTTAATATATATCTAGTTATCAACGACATAAAGGACTTGCGCGAGCTCCAGGTGAAAGACTAGAAAGGGGTGGCGCAGGACATACCGAAGAATTTTATTATATTGGAAGCCAAGACTCACTTTGGGTCGTTGCGCCATCTCATTTAGTTTACACGTATTTAGCAAGTTAGTCCTTTCAAATACCTGAGGCTGCAAACTTAATCCTAGATTCACAATCTCATTTCGACGTCTAAGGTACAACTGCATAACAGTGAAATTGCAAGTGCGTCATGTCTGCACATTAAACATTTTAGGAAATTTTTTACTAGGTAAACTTTGTTACCCGAAAATTATACTTTTTATAGAAAATTCAGATGACGCTGTTGAAAGACGCAGATCAGCCCTGAGATTGCTACGCCCACGCTCAAACCTCATTAAACCAATTGTTAACATTGGCGCGAGATGGGGCTTCATAATAAAATACTAATCGAAGTCTATCATTGCTTTGTTGTTGATAAAAAAAAGACCACAACAAAAGTCAATACAAATCATAGACCGAAAATTATCTCGTGTCAAATTCATTTTGAGGTTTCTGTGTAAATTGAACGTTTAATGTTATAATCCCAACAAAAGCGTTCCCGCTTATGAGAAAAAAAATAACCTAATTTTATTTTCGTGTATTTCTTTGTGACTTTGAAGGTCTATAGTTATAATCCCCACAAGGACGCCCCGTCCCTTCTTGTAGGGATTGACGAAAAATCTCCAAATTACAAAGAAATACGCGAAAAATACAAGGTAAGTACGAGTACCAATTTTATGAATACCACACGTATCGGGAGGAGTCTCTCTTTATTGGCTCGAGTACCTTCTATAAAATTATTGAAATAATCTTTTTATAGCGAACATTTATCCATAATACAATTTGTCGGTACGTTTTATTCAATTTGTACCCGCGTCAGGTGACCTGAGAGCACCAATAACATTAATATTTTCAGGTAAGGTATTACCTGCCTACCAAATTTCCCCTCCACATCGACCAGGCGTCCGGGTTAACAATAAAACTCATCCAACCAATGATTTAATTGTACTCGATTTTTATAAGCCGATTTGAAACTTTTAACTTTTTTAACAAATTGTCAGCAAAAGAAATACTGTTACAGAACCTTTCCCGGAGCCTTTTTTTGGAAGATTAAAGTTTAATGAACACAAATTTAAGTTGATAAAATGTTTGATATATTTGTTAGTATAAACTTAGAAACTGCCGGAGTAGTTTAGAAGAGATTTTGAGGTCCAATGGCATAATTTCGAATGATTTTTTTACATATCACTGGTTAACATCTGAACACAAGTCACCTGATCGCGATGCTCTTCGTATATTATATCCCACGGTGCATTCGGTCAATATTTATTTATCAATCTTGTTTGTTTTTCATGTTTCGTTACAAAACATTTTTCTTTATAAATGCGGAAGCAGACAAGGAAGCGATTATGAAAAAAATTACAAATCTACCGTAGATGCGGAAACTGAAGTATGTGTATGTTATACCTACACGATACTTCAAAAATAAAACATACAAATGTAATAAATATTTACTGGTCATAACATAAGTCTAAGCGGACTGGACTCTCCATCCTTGAATCACTTCAACCGTTTGCGACATCTTAATGGACACTTCGAGTAAACGCGTCTTATGGCGAACGTACCTACGTACAGTTTTAAGAAATTCTGATACACGATAATTTCGTAAATAATTCTGTATATAACGCTTTTACATTTCTTAGAAAAATAAAAAAAAAATGACGCGTTACATTTTAATCATTAAGATTTTGAAAAATCCGCCATCAGCGCGCAAACTTGGCTAACATGCAGGATTTTCTATTAAGTGTTTTGTTTCAATGAAGTTCTTCGACAGCCAAACATTTTGCTAACAAGCCATTAATGTTTCCAACAAGTACGTGCGGGTCCGCTTATAGCATTACACACTTCTACATCAGTAATAATTCGGTAACGATTTTATAAGCTTAGTTGTTACAAACTTCGCGCAGTCTGTTAAGTAGTGAACAACTGACGGTACTTATGACTTACAACCGGCAAGTAGGCACCGGTATATCCTATTAAATATTAATCGCATGAGTCTTCATTGTGCATAGACTAAGTACGTGAAGCACGCAACTTAAAGTGCAATCAGATTCGAAAAAGGTTGCCTGAACTAAAGAGGGAAAACAAAGAAACAGATCATAATATATTTATGACCAATCTTGAATATGAAATTGCAATTTAGTGATCCACCGAGGAAGCCTTAACAACTTGATGATACCTTACATGTTACATAAACACGGAATCGATTGTCATAATACCTTGAGGCGATACTTATGTGATATCGGTATCACCATCGTTAGCGTGTACTTGTCGATTGCTGGACATAGCCAGGACTTGGCTCTTTTCAACTGGACTCTGCCAGCCACCGTCTACATAACCGTCTCTATACCGTACCTTGTATGATGCTTAGTAAATAATTATAAAATAAATTTTCCACTCGACTACATAAAAAAAAGCAGAAAGAGTTCACAACGCAACCGTGCGCACCTAAATGCAGAAATGCGAGTAATATGGCAACTTTATTGTACCGGAAACATCCGGCAATGGAGCTTTTAATTTAGCGCAGCGCTTAAATCGGATGAAGCGTTTCGCGAACGAAAAGCTGAAAATGATATGGAAAGCTTTTACGTGAATGTTTTAATCAAATTTAAACACAAATGCTCATGCTCTCAGGATGATTCGACCATAAATTGAAAGAGCGCTTGCGAAATAATCACATATTTCCACATCCTATGAACTTTTGTTTGCCTGGTATATTTTAGTTGAAAATGACTATGCTGCGTTCTCAAATTAGTAGAATTATTTTTTTTAAAGTTTGAACTGTTCCTCTCTTAGGCAAAAAAAAACGACCTAACCATCACTTATCCCCACAGATGCTGTGCTCACCCTGAGTTTTGGCGACCATCAGTCACCACCACACTCCTGCCTACAAACTACAAACACAATACAACCTACTGAAACCTGCCTTTAATATTATGCAAAGCGTAAACTCTTTTCCCGTCACAAACATACTGTTGCGACGACGATGTTCTAAACTTTAGTTCTACGTCGGATGTCGACATTACAGATTCCATTTTGAAGTTTAATGCCAACTATATTACATCTCCATGGCTCTTTGCATATAACAGAGCGGGTAAAGTAAAATTAAGAAAGTGATTGAGTGGTGTAATTATTCTCATAAATTTTGAGTCACACTCGTTTTTATAGACGGTCCAAAGCATTGACAAACTTTAAAAACATTTTCTTAGCACGAGTCTGTATCTCTCTCGCGAAGGCAAGGCCGCATTCGGCAACAAAATTGCCATAGTTAAAACTCCTCACTCTGATCGCGAGTTAACATAAACGTAGCCCATGTTTGAAATGCCAAATAATAATTTCAGTACGAGGAAGTTATTTAATAATATGGATAAATACCGAATGAAACGATGCACAGTAATAGAATGCGAGTGTGTATCAGGCATCGACGTAGAGGAATTCTGTTTCGAAATTTCATCCAGAAAATTTAAAGTTACGCAGAACTGGAGTTGCGATGTTGCATTGTGCATACCAACCCCTCTCGGGGAGGAGGAGGGAGATAGGGAGGAGAAATTTCCCCGACCGACCGATTGTACCGACAGACAGCGAGTGATTTTTCATATTTTATTAGTGTTGTAGTGCACAATTAAGGGCCTGTTGTTTTAACCATAACCAAAGTATGAGAAACATTACAACTTGACATTATTAATTGTGTACATAAAGGGGACTTAATCGCGTTGAAATAAGTTATTTTTCTTCGAAGTATTCACATCAAAAAACAACTTGCTCGAACTCTAAGAAAAAATAACCAACAAAACTCTTTTGCAGGCGCTACGTTCGAGCTCCTCTCATGATCAATGCAACTTGTTCGAAAAATTTGCTGGTGAACTTTTAATTACAAAAAATATTCTAGAAAGAGTTTCGAGTAAACTCATGGATAAGTGAGATGCTATCTTCTTTGGTGTACCTACCAATATTTAACGGTTCGTTTCAAATTACACTTTATGAAAATTAAAAATGTTATTTTATCTATCTTCAATTCATTCTCATAACGTGATTCCGTCTGCTTCACTCAAGTGAAAGCAATCAAAAACAAAATTTGCTCTCTCAATAAACGATGCGGATGACTAGCGAGTTGTGAACGGCGCAATACCAAACCGAAGGGTCCGCGTTTTCAAGGCCACAAAGGGTTCCACCCTTGGCCTTCAAAAACGACGACAGACAGCGGGTCCCCTACGTCCCCTACGCTACACAACACCCCTGGCCTTCAAAATCGCGAGTAAACAAGGCGCACCCTAGTCTACCCCTGCCACCCGTATAAACGCGGATATTTCGCAAATAATCAGGATCAACCCCGTCGGACGGCCAGTGATCAAAGGAGGGCGAGCTCCAACGCAATACCAATTAAGTTTAAATCTACATACCTATATGTAAGTATTTGTATTGATCGTATAATACCTCGCGAAGGGATGCGTCCCCTTTTTATATCTATATCGTAAATCTATACAAAGCAGTATTACGCAGGTACGGTCAGCGACAGAAGCTGCTGAACTCGTCCAATTTTACAAATGTAAAAAAAAATAGATGAGCTACATGAGATACACCGTATTCACTAGCGCCTGCCGGAACCGGCGCGAGTTCAGTAAATTAAAAAGCCCGTATATGACGTGCGATACATACGAGTGTGAATCTGATCCACCGTCTACTAAATTCCGCGTCCGCCCCACCCACTCGGGGCCCCGTGAACCGTGTATGCAGCGATCGGTTTGTCAACTTTTTTCATCTAGTTAGTTTTAAAAAGGTACGAGCGAGCATTGATAACAATTGCTCTGAAATTTAGTGATACTGAAGTATGACGAGCTGCTGCGTCATTAATAAATAGTAAATTGGTGACGTGACGGCACGAATATGCACCCCGTCAGGAAAGAAAATTGAATTATTGAATACCGTACATACGATAGTCCCCACATGTTGTCTATTATCCAAGTAGGTCATAGCTACATGAAACCTATAGACAACCCTTTTAGTTTACTGTTTCATGCAATAATGCAGCAAGGGGATTTTGTTCGGACGTCCCTTTGTGCCTTTCAGAGATTGTCCCCTTTGTTAGTTGAAACCTTTCATCTACAATATTAAGTGCGTTATATGTAAATGTGTTTATCGTGGATGCACCATTTAGGTCAGTAAAATTACATTTTAAAGGGTTTTATCGTTTTTAGAGCTAGGCCAGTTAGGTAACTAAAGTAAACAGTCCTGGAAGTTGCGGAAACCGTAGATTATTCATGACGCCATATCGTAAAGATATTTAAACTTAACAATAAATAATGCACCACATTACGTTATTGGTTGCTAATGTGGTAATTGTTGTATTTTAAATGGGTTAGTTACATTATTATAACTACAATGGTCATTATTACTAGAATTCGGTTTGAAACAGGATATTTACTATTATTAATGGCGAGCTGTTGAATTCAGTATCACTAGATTTCAGAGCAATTACCGCTGGTTCATTAACTAGCATTATGCTGAGTTGGGGCCTGGGGCAGATTTGTGACAGTGACATTTTTGTATACTCATTACTGATGCACTTATCACAATTTTCATTTATTTTAAACGGTACATACACGTAAAGTTATGAAGATCGTCAATTAACGGCACATTATTTTTACATGGTGTGCCATGCAAGGTGCAGGAGATGTGTGCATCAAATTATTTATGGCAATTCCATTACATGCAACGCACAAAAATGTTGCCGGACTTTGTCAGTCTGACAACATAACGATTGCGGATATTTCGCGAAGTGAAATTTTCTATGACGTCATATTTTATATATATTTATATGCAACTGCATGACGAGACATGTAAAGCCTTCAACGTGTGAACTTCAACTTCGACGTGTTAACTTTCAATTTTTTTTACAAATGTAACGTTTTTATTAATGACTGGAAATGAGTTAAATGCCCTGCCATGGTCGAAGCTTCCAGAACTGCAAAACCCGGGGTATTGAAGTCGAGAGTGAATAGGTATTTGGTAGACAGGCGTGCTATACCGGCGACCACATCGTCACTTTTTATCGGGTGAGATCGTGGTCAAACCCTCGTCAAGTATGTTGTAAAAATAATGAACTTAAGTGTTCAAAACCCTGCATCGCAACGCATTGCGCTCATCACCCTGCGATATGAGATGTTAAATTTCTTATACTCCGTCAGTCATAAGGCTGTGCTGAATGATTCACGTTGTTAAATCATAGGTAGCCGAAGCTTTAGGATTAATCCGCAAATGTTTCCGTAGTCGGCTCACGCGGTCAGGAACACGAACACCTGCGGCATATTTGTCGACATTCTGACGCGTATCAAAGGATTTTTCAGCGATTGATATCGGGTTTTTTCCAAATAAACCAATGCGATAGATAAAGCGAGCCCAACCACCCCGCACTGAGCCAGCGTGGTAAATAATGGCCCTTATTCTTTCTGTAAAACGACCTGTCTCCCAGCAATGGGAACGTTATGGGCTGATAACGATGACAAGTTAAATCAAACGGTTCCTCATTAACAACTTGAAATTTAAAAATGTGAATATGTTTATTACTTCTTAACAAGTTAACGCCTCAACAGACTTGAGTGTAATTTGGAATCATCGTCATAATTAGCCGGGAGAAGTTCACTGCTGGACATAGGCCTCCCCCTTTCCACCTATTGGGGGGAAAGGGGGAGGCCTACCTACAGAACGTCTTGCGATTCGTGGTCGCCACTCGAGAATGTTGAAAAAAATGACCCTAAAATTTGATCATTGAAATTTGGAATGGACAATTCTCTGAATTAACACATCGGCTACCATTAATCCCCAAAAAGGTTCTCCGGGAAACCCGAATCGAGAGCTAGTTACTTAACTCAACTCTTAACTATATCTTCCAACTAGATACTAAGCGCATTGTTGCAAACAATAGTTGATGTAGCCCGGCCAAGCTGGAGGAAGTACCTATCATCACGCACACATACAGTTTACTTACACCAACACAGTACACAATACTTCCTGGTAGTCAGATAATAAACAGCACAACTATTCAGGAGAGAATCTCCACAGCGCCGTCGTCTGTTGGAACTCGGCGGAATTTCTATTTGCAGTGAGAAGCAATAGTTGAGTTGTGCTATTGAATACGATATTGCGCCCTCGCTTTGTATACATTTTGTATATGTTTAGTTACAGTAAGCTGCCTCCTCTTTTTATGTTTTGAGTGCTAAAAAGCTTAGCATAATGCTACATATATTAAAAATGCGTGACAGGGAAAGAGACCGTTATTCGGATAATCTGCGACTATTAACTTTTATACTCAACTAGAATATTACTAGGAAAAAAAAGAGAGAAGAGACGAGTGACTACTTACCATTCACACACACAAACTTTCACATTTATATTATTAGTAGGATATTAAATTCATTTATAGACAGTGACAGAGTTAATATAATATAAGTAATTTGCAGTATTTATAAAAGATTTAGGATAAAATAATAATACGTATCGTATAGTCAGTAATATTAGCACGTACCTACCTAAAAGAAAAATTCTATTAAAAATATTACAGAAGCTTATTTTAATATTGTAATTTTTTTAATGTCATCATTAAGCGTCGTCTTCAATACTTACTGGTAACTGATGTTAGGATCAGAGCCGCTGGAATGGAAGGTGTTATCGCCCGAAGAGTAGAAATCCTTAGAGTTGTTCCATTCTTGAGCCTTCTCCATTACTTCTGGCTGATAGTCATCGGGACTCCACTCCTTGCCATCGGCTAGAGCAGCAACCTATGGACAATAGACATATACCGTGAGTTGTTCCGTTGGCTCACTTAAGGTGAATGGGCTCGTGCAATTTCCCATACAAACTCAAGAAGGGCGATATGGATCACGCGAACTATTCTAATGAAGTTTGAAAATTTTCTTAAATTGTTCAATTAATTACCCATTCGCGAACTATCAGTTTCTCTTACAAAAATTATGTTTTCCATGTAATTTTACATCGGAAAAATCGTATTATTATACACATGTGTGCGTGAGTGGCACTGAAGTTGACGGACTTGAATTAGGTGATTTTAACCTGCCATCTATCTGAATTTCGATGAACTATTTAGATGTAGACCTTGTGCAGTGAGCGAATGGTGGCATACGACAACGTTGAAGCGTCACAGAAGAAATTATAGTTTGTCAATAGCTAAAAATTATGCGACGTTGCAAGATCGGGCGTGACTAGTGAAGAATGATTTTCTGTCTCGCTCGCCACGATATTTCGACTTGCCAAGTCGTGCATGAACGATTTTGTTGATTTTGGGGCAATTTTTACTTTCCGTTCCGAAGACGTAAATCGAAACGGGTTGGTAGTCAAGGTCGTGGAGGTCTAATCCACTTTGATAACCTAAGTGATAGAATTTCGCCCAGGTAATCAAAGTAGGAAAATAAGTTAATAAATAAGTAAAGTAAATATATATCTTGCGATAGTTTCTCACACGGCCATCCGACTTGTATGTATTATGGTAACCAGGCAGCTGACAACATACTTACATTAGAACGTAAATCTAAATACATACGGTCTACGTAGATAGATACCTACTATTGATAAAATAGTTAGTTAGGTACTTGGCGGTAGAACTAGAAATGGTAGATCGCCCTTGCAAGAGGTCGCCTACCACGGTGGTAGGTATGTACCTACCTAGCTAAAATAGTTTAGGGATGTGAACAAAATAATCGATTTTTATATTAATCGATCTTTTTTTTATCGATTTTTAAAAAGTCGATGATTAGATTAAATAATTGTTTTTTACAAATCGATTATATAAATAAAAACAATCGCTTAGTAAAAATTCAAACAATAATCTATTTGTACAAAATCGAAAAATAATCGATTTGTAAAAAATCGATTATTAAGTAAAAAATAATCGAATCGTTTTTACAAATCGATTTAATCTAAAGAGATAAAAATCGATTATTTCTTAATCGATTTTTTCCCTTTCAAGTCACACCCCTATATTTGATACCCAGTGTGTTGGTACCGCACTACCGTATTATCAAATAAATATTTGGTAGGTAAAGGTATGGTAGGTAAGGTACTAACTACAACATAAGTAGCTAGCGAAGTTACTGGGCTAATGAGTGTCTTATCTACTAGGTAGGTATCTGATCTAAAGTCTCAAATATTACATAATAAGCCACCATGTTGTGGTTTGGCACGATATTTTTCTTCACCGAAACCTCATACCTATTGTTGGTATTTGAACATGTGCTGTGCAGCACGGAAGTTCAATGCGCAACCGATTGAGCTATCATCGCTTCAAATCATAAACGTCAAAGAAAAAACCGAAATCAACCGATATCTATCAATGTAATACTATACATATTGTTATCAAACGGAATAAGGTATATTTTTCAATAAAACAGTCTAAGCGGTAAAGAAGACGGAATCCAAATCCACATCCACATTTACAATAAAAATTTATTTACCTATACATATAATAAAACTGTGACTGATCGCTGTCTGTACATCCTATCCTTTCCTACTAATATTATAAATGCGAAAGTTTGTGTGTGTGAATGTTTGTTGCCACGTATCACCGTAACTACTGGAATGGAAATAGCTTATAGCTACTTTTTATCCCGGAAAAAGGTTCCTGCGAGATAACGGGATGACGCGGGTGAAACCGCGGCTGAAAACTAGTGAAAGATAAATGAGAAAAGCTATTATTGGGGGTCTTTATCATCAACGCAATAGAACCCAAAACAATGATAAATGGAATTTTTGTCTGTTTGACTGTATGTCTGTTTGTCTGTGCGTTTGTGCGCGCTAATTCCAGAAACGGCTTAACCGATTAGGGTGCGGTTTTCACTAATGTATGTGTATGTGTGGTAAGTGGTAAGCTTCACTTAATATTTAGTGTTTCTTTTACTACAATAGTTTTATAAAAAAAAATATCGATAAACTGTAGGACACGCGGGTGAAACTGCGGGGTGCAGCTAGTATAAACTAATCAGACTGTTCTATGAGTTTTTTGGTTACGTCATTCACGTAAAATGCATTTTTGACTAGTTGCTACGTTGCTAGGCAAGTTGTTGTTTATAGTTTTACTCTGTAAAAAAGGTTGATCAACGTTGGAAAATTATTGATGGAAATCAGCAGATACAATCGTGCACCACTACGCCAGCTGAGGCCAGCAACAGCCCTGCCACATAGTACCTTTGTATAACCGGAAAAGCCCTGCTAGCTGGCTGTCACCACAAATCTAATTTTCGGAGGATCAAGGACGTTGTTCTACAACTGCCCTTGCTGAAAGTGTATTCAAATACCTTTGAAATAAACAATATGATGACATATAATTTTCCTACGCTTATTTACTTCGTAAATGACACCTTGAAATAAACGAAATTTTATTCTACTAATATTATAAATGCAAAAATTTGTGCGTGTGAATGTTTGTTACCACGTATCAACGTAACTACTAAACCAAATGAACCAATTGTGGAAACAGATTTGAAAGAAGCATGTCTCTCGAAAATTCGAGACTTCCAAAAAACAACGGAGGAAATAAAAGGAATTGAACTTCTGACCATAGGGCAACATGAAAATGATGTTTACACTACATATAAATACGACAGGCCAGCCAGCCGATTTGGAATGGTTAGTTTTTCAAAGTCATGTTTGTTTCTTTAGTAGTGTTTAGTAGACATAAATCCGTGGTTTTCGTATGGCCAGGTTGGGATACAAATTAGAATATACTTTAATTATAGCTTTGTTGCAGATATGTAAACGAAAAGCGATAACACCATGCCACAACCACGTCAAAAGAATTTTGTATAAAAACAATGTTCTGACCAATAACATGGCATATGGCCAACACAATAAGTCTGTGGCCAGAACATAGTTCATGGAAAAAATGAAAAAAACTGTGCGACCAGCAGGACTTTATATTGACGAAGAATTGCGAATTATTGAATATTTTAAGAATGTGTAAATAAAAAGACTATTGGTGATTGACTGTTTTTTATTTTGATACTATGTACATATATAATAAATAATCCTGATTGTTTCATAATAAAGTATTACAATAGCCAATGTCTTTATTGGTAGGAGAGTAGAGAGTATAGGTAATAAAGGGTATAGGCCATCTCCATTCTAAATTTCATCCAAATCAAAGAAAATTATCAAAAATCTGAGGCAGGGATCGAACTCGGAACCTCGTTATTAGTAAAGAACTACTGAGAGGTTTGACCACTGGTCTAACCTATACAGTAAACGAAAGAACGAAATTAGCAAATGGTTTCGTGTACAACAAGACCATTTTCTATGTGTGCGTGAATAGATCGCTGCCATACACCACTACCGCCGCGATATTGTTTGGCACAAATAAAAGTGTTTTGAAAACTAAAACACATCTGAAATATTGTTGGATACATAAAACATATTACGCCATTACCGGTAAACATAATTATTATTAAAATAATATGCACCTGTTCATTCATAATAAAATAAGATGCGTTAATTAGAAACAACGCCATCTATTGACGCTGGGCTGCTAGGCGGACCGCAAGCAACCACCTTAGATGCGTTCTAATGACATACTTTATGTCTACGTGTGCGTGTGTAAGTACGTAAATTTGTGACACCAGCAGTAAGAGAAGCGTTACGAGTAATTTATTAGTTTATTTAATGAAGATTTGGTTAATTTACAATTGAGTAACGCTATAGAACGCGCGCTTTAGTGTTTGGTTCGAATAAGATTGTTATTTTCGACGTAAAAAAATAATTTAGGTAAAAAATGACATCAGCGCCATCTCTTGACAACATAGCGTGATGAGCTCTGGGATCATCCACCTTAAGCGCGGGATCCCAACCTAAGTGCAGAGTGACAACACTTTCGACCACTTTGTCGCTCCGTGATGTAAAAAAACTGTTACAGTTCAACATTATACTTGTAAAGCAATGCATGTTATTGCATCGAGGATAGATTCAAGAATGTATGATTGGCGCAACAATATACTAATTAATTGAATTGGAGCAAGTTCACTACAAATCCAATCCAAAAAGCTGATGTCATTTAAATCTGAACGATATTTTATAATTAAGTTTACTAATTAATAAAATTTATTTGGTTATCGACAAGTCTTGAATTTTACTTGGGATTTTGTTGATCGATAGATCCGGCCGGATTGAAATTGGTACAGGATTGTAATCCCTACTCACGTACATACTGCAATATTATTTTGATATACTTCAATCATTCGTACCATAAGAGTCATCGATGCAAACAAACATAATATATTCTATTCTATTGAATAGTTTTCTATGTTGTTGAATAAATTTTCACAAACGCCTGGATGTGGGGCGGCGCGTGCCAGATGAACGTGGACAGTGGGCAGTAACGGAAGCCAGACTTCCAACAAACATACAGTAACTTTTTCATTTCCTACCTGTTTCCAACTGACATTCAATTACGTTTAAATCTTTATATCTGAATGTATGGCCTGCAGTTTGTTTCAGCGGAAATTTAAATGTTTGAAACCGCTTGCGCCGTGTCTCTGTCATCGCTGATTGACACAATCAATCAACGCAAAGTCCAAAAACGTCAGTTCTAGTAACATGAAAATTGGAGAGAATATAATATTTTGTGTGCTGTAGGGTTGGCCTATGAACGTATTTTTTGAAACGGGTTTGAATGGGATGTTGAAAAAACATTAACTTAAGCGACACGAAAGTTACGCGACGCTATCGTCAAAAGTGGCACCACGCTACGTCTGGATTAAGAACTGGCTCTCAAGTAAAACAAAAACAAAAACTCCGATAGTGGTGCTTGGTGACCGATTCCAAGTTTGACTAAGCTAGTCAAGCGAGCACTAGAAAATGGGCCTACTGCCAATTTATTTATTTATTTAGAAACTCAACAGCGTAATACAATTATATTGCTTGTAAAATGTTATACATTGAAAGGCCAATTAAAGAATTTCACATTATGAGAAACCAAACTAAGATTTTATCACGACATTTTCCTATACCGATACCTCAAGCCTGGGACCTGCACAAGCCGAGGTTACTACAATCAATCAATCAATCATTTATTTAACAGAATACAAGTAGGTACATATAAAGATATTAAATATTAATTGTAGGCACATTGTCTTCGGTCTGCAAGCAGACGTGCAAATATTTTAGAAGCTAGGCAGGCTAGACACGGAGCTATCACCGCTTCAAAAGGTAGCTTTAATTTAACTTCGGTTATTTGTTTGGATTCTGTCTGTCTGCAGTCTGGCCTCCACCTCACCTTTACCCCCAAGTTTTTGCCCCCCAGATTTTACTTTTCTAATTTTGCGCATCTCGTTATCTGTCTGTGCTGTTTTCTATCAAGAAGTTTGAATAGAAAAAACGACTACTGCGATCTGTTTTCATTGCGACGATACAGACAACTGCCTGGGCCCTGCTTGGCTAAACTTACAACTATACAATTCAACAATTTTATGTTACCGACAAGTTTTTGTTAAAACAATATATATCACGACACGATCATTGACATTTATGTAAGGAAAATATGTAAACTCGATTACGTTAATCGGAAAATGTAATTAACTGTCATTGCAAGTCGCCTAATTTGTAGAATTGTAGTAGAAACTTGACAGGCGAATCGACCCGTTTTATTTTAATGTGACAAATATTATAATGCGTTTCAAAAATGATCCCATTTAGTGAATGTAGTAAAAGAGAATCATAATCATAGTGTAAAACCAAACAGTGACCTCCAGCGCCTTTGATGTTGAGCGTTTTGCCGCTTTTGTCTAGACAGAAATGCACACGAAACCGATAGGGTTGTCAACGCGACCGCGTAGGCACCACCGCAACTACCATTGTGTATTATATTAAATTTATTTATTTATTTATTTATCATTACATTATATTAGACGGCCAATTACCTATATAATTTCAAATATACAAAGCCAATTACCTATATAATTTCAAATATACAAATATACACACAGAAATAATAAATTTGAAAAGAAAAAGAAAGATAAAATTAGATTAGAATAATAAAAATTAACAATAATAAATATAGCTTAAGCAAAATACATTAAAACAAAAATAAAATTAGAATAGAAAAAAAAAAATAACAATGATAAACATAGGTCAAGTAAAATTAAATAATACACCAAATTCCAAAATATATACGAAACATGTCAAAGAATATAAATAAACAAAAACAATTAAATATAATCACAATCATACATCTCCCTTACACACTCTTCTCGCAAAAGCCCAAGCATTCTGACAAAATTGCCATCCATTCATCCGCAAACACATCTAAAGTAGGATTTGCGTCCAGGAGGGCATTAAGCGCAGCAAGGGTTCGCGGGACAGGAGATCGGGCCCGCGCTACCGTACGGCAGAGCGGCACCGAAAACAATTTGTGTCTGCGGCAGCGCCGGTAATTGTCGGGGGCGTACAGCCGTGACAACTCATCATGGAGATCGGGAGCATCTATTCTTCCGTGTAAAACTTTGCACATTGTCAATAATTGGTCATTTGCTCTCCGTACCTCCAAACTGTTGTAACCCAAACTGCCCAAAAGAAAGTTTGTGGGGTACATGTAGGGGTAGTACCCTTTCGTGCGTTTATAAAGAAAACGGAGGAAAGCCTTCTGAACTTTCTCGAGTAACAGGGCGTATGAACTCTCGTGTGGGTGCCACACACATGAGCTGGCCTCAAGTTTGCTGCGCACCAGAGCACCGAAGATTAGCTTTAAGACGCGATCACCTTGGAAATCGCGTGAATTTCTCAGCACGAAACCCAATCTTCTAAACGACTCCCTAGCCACGGCAATGATGTGGTCGTGGAAAGTGAGTTTCCGGTCGAATGTGACACCCAGGTCTTTTATATTGGTATATCTAGTTATATCATCACGATTCAACTTGTATTGAAATTCTATTGGATGCCACATTCTGCCGAAAGTCATGGCATAACATTTGGAAGGATTAAACTCCATTCCATTTGCCAACCCCCACTCGTAGACCGCGTCCACATCACGCTGGAGCTTTAGGCAGTCATCCACAGACTCTACTTCTAAAAACAGCTTTAGATCATCCGCATACAGGAGACATTTGGAATGTTTCGTCACCGCAGGAAGATCGTTTACCATCAGAATAAAAAGCAGAGGTCCGAGTATAGACCCTTGACTAACCCCCGATCGCGTATGATATGGTGGCGATTCGTACACACCTAGCCTCACGTACTGCTGGCGATCCCGAAGGTAGTCAGCAACCAGTCTAAGGAGTCCCGGAGCGAATCCCAAGGTACTTAGTTTAGCTAACAGTAGGTCATTATTGACTCGGTCGAATGCTTTGCGGAAATCAAAGTAGAGAACATCCACCTGACTTTTGCGGTCCAACCGGGCCGAAATGTAGTCAACAGCTGTGAGTAAATTGGTGTTAACCGACCTCTTCTTTCGAAACCCATGCTGTTCGTTGCACAAGTACTTTTCTACCTGCCTGTAAATATCTTTGTGTAGAACCCTCTCAAAGACCTTTGCTGGCGATGACAGAATGGCGATTGGCCTATATTCTTCGACTGAGGATTTTTTAGAGCTTTTAGGAATCGGCGTGACTCTAGACAACTTCCACTGTGCAGGATAAATTCCGGTGGTTAAAGCAAGATTAAAAATATGGCAGAGAGGATGTGTTAAAAACTTTAGCCCTTGCTTCAGAAACCACGGCGGAATGTTATCCGGCCCAATAGAACAGCCCGGCTTGAGGCTTCTAATTCCTGAAGTTCCGAAAGTTACCTTTGTAGTGAGTACGTGTATTATATTCCGGGTAATACCTTTACCTCATTTATTGCACAATATAATTCCTGCCATGATTATAAATGTTTAACTGTCAAACTGAAGATGACGATATCAAGGTAAATGTTAAACTGTCAAAATGACTAGGTACTTTCGCTCTTGATCGAGTTACCTTAAACGCAAGATGCCAATGAAGGCGTTATACCTAAACATGAGATGTGCCTATAAAGTAGTTTGCCCTAAACGAGGGATGCCTATGAAGCAGCATGCCTCAAATGTAAAATTTACTAAGAAGCAGATTGCCTAAAGTCGATGCCTACAAAGCAGGATGCCTAAATGGTTAAATGCCTACAAAGCATATAGCGATGATGGTGGTAGTGACGTCGACTTGCGATCCGTGGGACGTGGGTTCGAATCCTACAATGAGCTTGAGCTTTCGGTGAAGGAAAACATCGTGATGAAACCATAGCTTGGTGGTAGGGTATTTTCTAGTGCTCGCCTGGCTAGCCACCACCCTCATGTTAAGAATCTGTCGCAGGTATATATTGAAGCAAACACGCGCTAGCCCTTAATATCATGTACCTAGCTACTAGTAAGGGCGGCGTGAGCAGCTTGGTACCACATGTCACCCCTCGTGCTCTCATGGCACGCACAATAGCCCTGTCTAGACGCCTTCTTTAGATGAGTGTTTGAATTTATAGACTGTGACAATACTATGTGTGATTCAAGAACTTATTTGGCAATGAACCTGTAGAATATATTTAACGAATTTACATTTATTTACCTATATTAGATTTAGCATTCAAACGAAAAATTAACAACTCCTTGGTAAATGAATAAAAACTTCAATTAAATTTTTAATGTAACAAAATTGCTTTTAAGTTCAAATATTTTTGTCTCATTGCGTCAAAACATTTCTCAAACAACGCTTCTTTGTTTTCTATATTAGCAAATGGAATACCTACTTGAATTCAATCAACGAACTATTAGAAATAGAATGCTACCAGCCACCTGAGTCGGTTGTACTTGGCGAGAGCATTCGCCTTTAACATTTAACGACGAGGGTAAAAAAAATCTGTCTGGAGAGAATTCTAAAAAAAGTCTATGAGCGACGACGAGCGAAGCGGGGATGTGCGGTCAAGTTCTTGATGAACACAATGCGTGAGCCGAGCGAGCGTAAGAACGTAAAAACGCTTATTTGAAAAGTTAAAAAATAAAATTAAGATAAGGTGGGCAAAACAAGCTAAAATTAGTTTTTACGACTATTATATACAATGGAAATACGTATTTTGTTTGTGGACCGCCGTTTGCCGTCGGGAATGTGTGAATGCACCCCGTGGGCCGAGACAAATGGGTCATCGTCTGATGTTAAGCGCCACGCCTGCCCATAACAGATGTAAAACCACGTCTAACTTTGCGCCGGATAGCCGTTGCTCTTTTCGGTCTGAGATATCAGTTTTGAAATCTCATATACCCCGTAATATCACTAAAAGCATTGACTGGCCCTCGACTTATTAATCTTCCCTGTGCAGTGGAGCGTTTGTTATTTGATATAAGGCCCGTAGCGGGTGGCTCCCCAAGTTCCTCCCATAGGATGTACACATGTACAGGGTTCTGATATGGTTTGCTGATCGCTATATGACTGTTTGGTGCATGTATATACCGTGGCCACGTGGATACGCGTTCCCGTTAATTGATATCTCTTAATTAAATTCGCATGAACGATGATTCGTGATATCAGCGTGCGTGGTTGTCTACACCTGCGGGGCATCGGTGGACGCGATACCTACCCGACACGATGACAAATTGCATAGACAGGCGGACTCTTTTGTAACTTTTTTAATGAATGTTTATTCGTCGACGTCGTTTTTGAGCTCTCAATATAATTACGTCGAAAGCGGAAAGCGAAGAGCTGCAGTAGTTAGTGTGCGGGTATAACAGCCCTGTTTTAAAGCTGAGTCCTAATGCTATAAGACTCATGAGTGCAAAAGTTGCTAAACTTGACCATTTTTCCTTTCACATTTCTTAAGCATTTTGAACACCTAATTTGACTGATCCGGTACAAGTTTGGACGAGTACGGCTTCTTTTATGTACCAAATGTTATTTTACGGTGCGTAATACCAATAACGGCGGAATTTTACTTGGCGTAGTATAGCGTTTTTATTTATTTATTTTATATAATCAATGCGTATAATGTGCAATCAATCATCACACAATTTCGGAATTTATATAAAAAACTCGACTGCCAAAAAATGTTAGGTAGGTATCGAAAACAGAATGGTATAATACCTATACTTTTACGACAATATCATTCCTTAATTTGTAATTTAGATGTGTAATTTAGAAAAAAACGAGATTTTTTTTTACTAAATTACAGGGTATCGTTTGACCACAAGTCACCTGATGTTAAATGACGATGTTGGCGAAGATGGCACCACGCTACACCTGGACTGGGAACTGGCTCTCAAGTGAGGCTGCCGGAACACACCGATAGGTGAATGAAATATGTAAAGTAACTGGCTCTGATTATGTGCCGCAATTTTAATTTAAAGTTTTAATGAAAGAAATGGTTACTGTGAGTCAACCATAACAGATGGAGATATGCCACCGTGGAGTTTTCTTTGGAATTTTAGAAGAACTATAATTTTCTCATCATCATCATCAGCCTGTATCAGACTTCTGCTAGACATAGGCCTCTCCCAAGGTACCCACTGAGCCCGGTCTCTACAATTCTCTAATTCATCATTGTTATGTATGTCTTAATTTCGCCTCATATAAATGTATATTTCGTTAACTTCGTAGCAATAATACTGTTTTTTTTTTACTTACATTTAAACTTACATCATATACACAAAACCTTCCGTGAAAAATTACCTAACTGATGGTGAAAACCGCATTAAAATCCGTTGAGTGGTTCAGTAGAATTTAGCAGACATACAGACAGACCGACTTTGTTTACTATGTAAAGACGACACTTCCAAGCCGCTTCGGCTACAGAACATGCAAAAGAAAAATACATTTTAACGCGTTTTCGTTCGCTTATACGTTTTGGTCACACATGAAGCCAATTGAAGCCGAAGGATTGCGACGAACGTCCAAACTGAGTGTTTAGTACCTTTAGAAGCACACACACACTCGGCACGCGGCAGCGTTCAGAAGCATCTCGATTTAATTCACCTATAGCTACCTAAAAGTGTGCAAGAGAAGGTGGCAAAACCGACGAGACGAAACAAAAATGTAATTTAAGTTTTGTTGGTGAGCTCAAACTTTCGATGAAGGAAAACATCGTGGTTAACTAGCATCTTATATGTACTTAAACTTCGTTGTGATCCCTAACATGTTTATGAAATAAATTAACACGTTTGTTTGTGTGTGTTTGTTAACACTCAGCGCCGTAACGGTTGAACAGATTTTTATGAAATTTGTGTTACTATATCTATAATATCTTCTGAATACATATATGAAACAAGGACGGGTTACTTTACACAATTTATAAATCAAGAACGGCTGGACTAATTTTTGTGATCGTTGATTAGAGTTGATTTTTTCTCCGCCCCGAAAAGCAGAATAAATCTAAAAACATTAGAAAAAATCACGATAAATTTTGTATGGAACGACGTTTTCGATATCTCTTTTTTTTAGCTGTGCAGACATGCGCCGCGATTTATCAGAGTTTTTTTCGAGTTATCGCCAACTTGAACATAATATTATGTGAATGTGAAAGAAACTGCATGTCTGTTTTTTTGCTACCTTTTCACGCCTAAACCGCTGAACCGATCTTGATGAAATGATATATTAAAGATAGTGTGAACAATGGGGAAAACGCGAATAAAACCGCGGGGAACAGCTAAGAATATTATTATTAATACGAAAGTTTGTGAGCGAGTATGTTTGTTACATCTGTACGCTAAAACAGCTCAACGTATTTAAGTATTTAGAATTGAGATAGCATATAGCCTGGATTTAAACAGGCTACTTTAATCTCTGAAAAAGATTCTTGCGGTACAGCAGCAAAACCTCTAAGTGCTTCGCGACAAATTCTTAACCCCAGGCGGTAGCTAGGCAGATGTGCAATTGTGCACCAGATAATGTCCAAGCCATGGCCATATCACGATGTTTTCCAGACAGTAAATAAAGCTAAATGAGTAAAAAGCAGGAAGAAAATATCCCTAAGTTGAAAATCTGTTTATGAAAAAGCTTTAAAATAGGCTTCTTTATGGGGAAATTACTGGAAGCAGTGCCCCGACTTTAAGGAAAACTTTAACGTTAAAATGCGAATTTTTTAACTATCGCAGCGACGTTCTTTTACAAAATGTGCTTTCACTTGTAAAATGTCTCGTTTCCGTATCTTTGAGGACTGTATTTTATTTAATCGGATTCATAATTTTGTTTCCTTATTTTTTACTACCTAGAGGATGTTTACGTTTAGTGACGATGCGGTCGAAGATGGCACCACGCTACACCTGGACTGGGAACTGGCCCTCAAATGTGACTGCCGGAATACACCAGTAGGTGCTTAGCTACATACTTTAATTGAGGTTGGTAGCTAGCCGGGCAAGCATTAGAAAACGCTATACCACCAAGCTATGGTTTCATCACAATGTTATCCTTCAACTTAAGCTCAAGCTCCTTGCTGGGTGGTATCCAAGTTTAAATTAAACTATTGAGACCTCTATTGTAAAACACTTTATTGTTTAGATAATAATAATAATAAATTATATCTCCTTATCTTTCAGGGGCCACTGCATCCTGCAGGTTCTTAGCATTTTGCTCTTTCCGGCACACGTATGACTATGGACCTCTGCAAATATAAAAAAAGCTAACTCATTAGTAGCAGTTCTATACAAGAAAGTAAGAAAGATGCTCGTTCTTTTGAAAAAATATTTTTACTACATTTTATAAGCTGAAACTACTTTGTAAATTTCAAGAAAATGCGACGGAAATTTTCCGTCCAACTTATCTGCGCCTTTGCTAGTCAACAGAAAAAAAAGAAAGAAGCTTACCTTTTAATAGTTTAGTTTCGGACTGTTACTCATGTATTTCACTTAGCTAGAAACGCGATTTGAGACGGTTGATAATATTAAATGTAAAATTAATTAACTCACGCAATTAGAGATCCGTAACTTTTTAGAAATGACTACATCTTATATCTTATGCTGGGGCCACACTAACGGGAAATGCCGTTAAATAGCGCGATTATTGACGTTTGACATAAGTGTGACCACGACATTTGACAACGGCATTCACATTAACGTTTGACGTTAGCCGATAACTCAAGCGCATTCACGTTGGCCGTTCAAGTGTAGCCACTCACATAATTGCGTTAATAATAATTGACGCAATATTTATCGCGATGATAGGCATTGACATTTCCCTTGACGTTGACCTTAGTGTGGCCCCAGCAATATAAGTAAATAACACTGAAGTTTCTGTTCCTAATGTCAAAATTACTAAATGCATATAAAAAATATATATGTACATATTTACGGTACATATAACTAAAAAAGTCTATCGGTGTGTCTGTCTGTTTGTTCCGGTTAATCTCTTAAACCGCTGGAGCTGGACCTGGGTGGAATCTCACTGACAGATAGCTACTGTAACACGGAGTAACATAATGCTACTTTTATTTTAGAAAAAGAAACCGTTGTCGACTATTAAACTTACCTTCTGTCTGTACATCGCTGCGATTTTAGTGTTGTACTTCTGAGGAATCGTTAGACCGGTCTTGTAATCAGCTTGCGATTCGAAGAACTCTCTCGCTTGTAAATTGCCTCCTACCTGTTAAACAAGCAACAAATTATACTGAATTATTATTTTCAGAGAGAAACATATTTATCAGAGAGATGACTTTTTATTTTCCCCCTTTTTCTTTTTATTTTCCCCCGTAACTTAAACGACGTTGACGTTGACGCCACAATCAACGTCATGTCGCCAGTGTTGTAGGGGAAGATGATGCGACAAATAGACGTATCCATTGTACGATAATGAAATGATGCACGGAGGTCACGACTCTCGGGCATGAAGAATACGACTCAAGAAACAGGTGATAATAAGGTACTAGACCTTACCAACATAGTTGCCACTAGGCTTTCTCAAAAGTCAATAGTCTTTTTGTGACGTTAAACAATGATATCGTCGTTTTAGATATAACACGAATGTTTAGAAGCTGCCTCTTCACTCTTGCTTTGAAGTTTCCCGAAACCGATGCGAATGATTACAGTAGCAAAGCGCTTCGACCGTAGCGGAATACATCCACCATATTAGTTAATCTCGATGTCCGATGATGGAATGGGGACAGAGAAATTGAATTGTGCAATACCTGCGTACACTCGCCGCAATGTATCCGATAAAAGATCGATAGACTAGCAACTCTACGTCGATGTTCAACGCTCAGAAGCCTTGAGTCAACTGACGAATCGTTGCCAACGGGCTTCTTGGCACGTCTCTCAATTGACTCCCAACGCCTAAAGCTGGTGGTAGGTGAGAAACGTACTTCATATACGACCACGGACATTCACGAATAAAAAGAAGTTAACAATTGATTCGCCCAAGTGCGGCAATCATTCGTATTGTTCGGCAACAGTTACCAAGCAAGATTACTATTGCGCAGCAGGGCAGATTGGGCAACAACGTCGCGAGCATCATGACAATACGCAATTGGTCTCATTAAAAATCTTCCCCATACCGATATAAAGCAACAACTACATTTTTTATTTAGTATCCTAAACGAGTCCAGCTTCTTCAAAAATCAATGAGTAGGTACGCTTTTTCAACAAAACCCTAAGTGCAATCCGAGACTTGTTCATAACTAAATTTCAAGTCCATTTGCAACAAAATGTTATTATGAAATATCAGACCAAAACATAAGGTTTCAGTGAACTTGCTTAATTCAATCAGTAAGGAAAAGCAAATGCTATCGCGCCCGGAAAATTGCCTGTCGAGAGTCTGTTCTGTTACCGGTTTAAGATGGTTGGAAAAGACGTTTTTTTTATGTTTTAAGTTTTAATGTGATTACGTGATTCTATCCCACTATAGAAATATATTTTGATTTTAGGATTACGCCGCGATATTACAACACAAGGTTAAAAAAAAAAACAAATTTAAAACACCAAACACAATAAAACACGAGAATATAAGCACATGTTACTAGTAAATTGAATAAACATGTGACAAAAATTCAATAAAATTAAAGGAATATAGTAGTAGATACTGACCAGGAGACCGGTGTCCTTTGCGATCGGGACGAAGAATAAATCAAAATGGTCTGGGGTCTGCCTTTATACTTGTCAATTTCAAAGGGGAAGTGTCAAATTGGCTCTCAATTACGACTCGGGGTTTGCAATTCATTGCATATTGAATGCATCTAGTCCTTACAGTAAGTGACCGTATCCGTGTCAATTGTAAAATTCTAGAACTCTATCAGTACCAACATTTATAAGAGCTCAATTTATATCAATCAAAAGCTTGGGTTCAACTCAAAATTTTTCTTTTTGTAAGTGATTTTGAGAAGAGCAAGTAGCTTGCCCATTACCGTTTTGTGCCACCTGGAATTTTAAACTTGAGCAGTTTAAAATCCCGCGCTGCAATGCACTGCGCTTGTCACCATGAGATATTAAGTGTTAAGGCTCCATAAAGACTAGATGGGAGAACAGAAGGCCAAAGCCCTGAAATTTAAATGGAAACAACGCTCCAGAATGGAGCAATGATTGCATTTTACTGCTTGCAAATAATAATATTTTATTCCCTACAAATCCACGCCTAAATGAAAAGAATAGAATAACAGAGAAATATTTTAAATATGTATTTGAAAATGTGTTGACATCGCACTGCGTATGCGTACGCCGTGATAAGGCGCTCAAGCCGAATGGTTTTTGTAGGGATCGAGATTTTGTATATTATTGTTATTAACCATTTATCAAACAAAAAACAGTTGTAAAACAATTCTTTTTTGTCATTTTAATTTTATGAAGTTTTAAGTTCAGTTTGTGTTTAAGTATACTTTTACTTTCATTTAAAGATCGGACATAAAATTGGAAATCCCTTAAGTTTCCCTTTTTTAATATTACACTACTTGTTTTCATAAATATCAGGGAAAAAAATTGAGAAATAACTCGCACCCAATATTGTGCAGTCTGTTATGCACACTCTGATATTTGTAATTTTGAACATCGCTCCAGAACACAGTAACGTTTGCACTGCACTGCTTGGCGGTTGAATAACTTGCTAATACATAATAATTATCGCACTGCGAGCGCCGTGTAAAAATGAAAAACTGCAATGCCGGCTGATTTCATTACGTAACAAATTAAAAGTTGAATAAAAAAGGCGGCTATGAACCGATTACAAAAATAAGTTCAAGTATTAAATTAGACACGTTTGAAGACAACGTTCAAATCTATTGGATTTTGTAAAGTAATATTAGAATTCATCAAAAAAAAAAACTGAAAAACAATCCACTATTACACAATAACACATAATAGACTATGGTAATTCGGATTGACAGTTATTATTGTAAAAAATCTCAACCCTAATTTTAAATTTTAACACGGAAAATTTGGCAATAAAATCAAATTTACCGTAATTTGGTCTGACATTTAACTTACGGACGTTTATAAAACCGGCCCCTAATGTCAGTCAAGACCTGGTTCGAACAAGTCATTAACCGAAACCTATAGGTGAAAAATTGGAACACAGGTTTAGTTATTCTTTTTTTATTCTACATTAAATTATTATCATCACAATATTTTGATATTTTGCATCCAATATTGTACAGTCCATATTGCACAATCTAATATTTGGTAGCCATACACATTAATTATTGCCTGCACAATTCTGGTCGTGCTTTATAAACATAAATCATAAATGTCCAAGTCATGAGTTTAAAATCTCGTTTGAGAATGCCAGTGATTGAAAACTGTTGACATTAAACTTTTCTTCATAAATATCAGCAAAAAATGTGATAAATATCTCGCATCTAATATTGCACGGTTGTATTGCTCACTCTGATATTTGGAAACTTCAACATCGCTCCAGAACACAGTAATGTTTGCACTGCACTGCTTGGCGGTTGAATAACTTGCAAATAATAATAATCGCACTGCGTGCGCCGTGTAATAGTGCAGAACTGCAATGCCGGCTGATAAAACTATAGATGAAAAATTGGAAGACGCCCCTTAATGTTCGGTGGTATTTTATATTCTAAAATAATTTATTTTTATTGGTAGAGCACCGTAATATAATATGTAACCGATAGCTATATATGAAAAATTGGAAGACCCCCAACATACTTTTATTATTTTTTATGTTCATTTCTTTTTATGTAAATATCGTAAAAAAACTGATATATATTTCGCATCTAATATTGTACAGTCCGTATTGCACTCTCTAATATTTAGAAGTCATATGCATATTAACAGTACATGTACAATACTGGTTGTATTATATTAACAAAAACCATTACATGTCCAAGTTAAGATTTCAAGACCTTGTTTGAACAAGCCAGTAACCGAAAACTATAGATGAAAAATTGGAAGACCCTCAAGTTTTCTTTTTTTGTATAATCTATATTAAATTCTTTTCGTAAATAGCGGCAGAAAATTCTTATAAATATTCTCATCCAATATTGTACGGTCCGTATTGAACACTCTATTTTTTGGAAGCTATATGCATTAATTATTGCCTGCACAATAACTGGTTGTGCTTTATCAACACCAACCACTCAATGTCCAAGCTCCTCGTTTTAAAACTCCAGTGACCGATGACTATAGGATTATAGATGAAAATGTGGATCCTCTTGTTATCTTTTTTTTCAATAGTCAATAGTCAATTTTATTTATTCAATAGGATACATTGTGATCACTTTAAAACGTCAAACTTAAAACTAGCTACGCCTGTTCCAACCTCCTTACGCCGGCAAAAGAACAGGCAAGAAACGCCCGGCAGGTAATTTTTTTGGCGCGATCACATTGACAATTTTATTCTTATTACTAATTGATTGAATTGGAGCAAGTTCACTAAAATCCCAAGCTTTTTTTTTTTTTTGTTATCTAATGGTCCGATATTTTTTAATTAGCTTTACTAATAAGATTTCTCTTGTTTGGTTGTACACATTGGGATATGGGAACTATACTCTACTTTAAATCTTTTTTCGTAAATATCAACAATGAATTGTAATAAATATTGAGCAACCAGTATTGTTAAGTCTGTATTAAACAGTCTAATTTTTGGAATCCATACGCATCAATTGTTGCCTGCTGGTTGTGCTTTATCAACACCAACCACTCAATTCAGTTTGGATCCTCCCAAGTGCTTTTTATATTCTACATTAAATTCTTTTTTTCGTAAATATGTATCGACATAAAATTTCTAATAAATATTTAGCAACCAATATTGTACAATCCGTATTGCACACTCTAATTTTTGATTGCATGCACAAGAACTGGTTGTGTTTATCAACACTAACCACTCAATGTCCAAGTCAGACCTCGTGTGGACACGCCAGTAACCAAAGACGTTAGAGCTCTGGATAAAAATTAGGCTCTTTAATTTTTATCTTTATTTAGAAGGGGAAAATGCCGTGTACTTTCTCTTCGCCTTTGGGGGCTGGCGAAAGGGGGTATCCGGGGCTCGAACCCGCTAATATCCCTTCAATGCGCACTTCTGGCCGCCAAGATGTTGTGGGGGGCGAGATAGGGTCCCGGTCGCATTCAACCATCGCCCCTTAGTTATCTTTTTTCTATATTCTACATTATATTCATTTTTCGTATATATCGATGCAAACTTCTGATACATTTTTCGCATCTAATATTGTAGTCTGTATTGCACAGTCTGATATTTAAAAACCATATTACATTAATCACAATTCTGGTTGTGCTTTATGTACACAAACCAATATATTAGATCGTAATGTATATTATAACGTACTTTGGTCTCACATATTTGGCTATTTTTAACCAACCTCCAAAAAGGAGGTGGTTCTCAATTTGGACGTTTGTATTTTTTTTTATGTATGTTCGGGCATAACTCCGTCAAATATTGACGGTTTTGCAAAATTATTTTTTTGTTGGAAAGAAGATATTTCAAAGGTGCCATGATAAAGAAATCAGGGTTTGATGATGGCAGACTAGAGAAACCGAAGGGAACCTAAAGTCGGTTTTTGGTTTTTAAAAATTTAACTTGTTATACAGCTAGTGCCTTATTGTTTCCCATTTGAAAATGCAACAAGACAGTAATTTTTTATTTATTTAAATGTTTAGATTTATATTTACTTTGAACACCTATCATTATTTGTATAGTGAGTTGAAATAGTTGTGCAAAACGGACATCACAATATTTTGTTTCCATAGCTCAATTTAATGAATAAATTTTTTTAATGTAGAATAAAAAAAAATGCAAGCACGCACAGGCTCAGCATTACGTACGGTCAACGACAAAAGTTACTGAACAATAACAAATTTTCCAAGCACTTTCTCATCATCTTAACCACCAAACTTTGACCACATCATCACTTAACATTAGGTGCGATTTTCTGTTCTCAAACTCTACCATTTAAGTTGTGAAAAAACCCAAACAAAATGGATCTAAAATCCATTTGAAAAAATCGAGTATGACCAGCAAGCTACTTTTGTCGTTGACTATACTATCACAGTGTACAAAAACCAAACAGTGAGCCCATGCCTTTGATGTTGAGTGTTTCACCGCTTGCATCTAGACAGGCATAATTATGTGGCGCTTCTGCATAGTCACTTACCTAGCCACCGACCATTGTTTATCATATTAAATAAGTAAATTACCTACCTTTACCTGAGTAGGTATATTTGCTGCATAATATATTTCCTGCTGAAATCCCTAAGTTATTTACATCAGCACCTTCCTTTATAAAAGAATGTCAGCCAACCGCTTTCACCGCCTCAACTAATCCGGATTGTGTAAGGATCTTGGTTGGTGTCTCGCCTCTTACGCCTTACACAATTACCGTCTAGACCGTTGTTACAGAACTGCATGGATTCGTAGACTGTGCTAACTTACCTTCATAAAAAACTTGTGGAGACTTCAGCTTTCTCAGCGATAGTGTAGCTTTCTAAATTTGAAGAGCTCTCCTTTTTATTGTTAATTATGAACTAAAGCACTTACCATCATTTTTTCCAATTCTTTTTCTTTCCATTTATCCATCGTGACTGATCTGACGAACGAAAGATGAACACCAAGGCTGCGGTGAATGCCACTACAGTCCAAGCAAATCCAGATGCCATATGATACGGAGGCCCATTGGGGGTTGAGGGTACCGCATTCAAAGCATTTCTGTAACACCAACAAAAGTTTTAGAATCTGCAAAATATGCACTTATTTTTATAGGTGATTAAACTTTAAAAAAGCTTTGAAATTAAATCACAAAGCACTTACGTTGTTTTCGTTCTGAGTACGTATGCTGGTAAGCTTGCGCCGAGTACGTGGTGAAGCCATGTCTTTGTTGGTTTTAATTCAACTTAGCCTTCAACAAGAGTCTTCACAATATATTCGCGCAAGCGGCAGGACTATCTCGGGATGTCTTGGGGAGACGAGGTCTGTAGCGGTTGGACTGTATGTGAATGACGAAAATTTTCACGTCGTCTACACCTGCCACACGTTTCAGGGCTGCCAGCTGTTGCGCAACTTCCCCCTTTCCCACGTTACATGCGCGGACATAACTTTTCCATACTAATTTGACACGCGTCAGAAAATATCTCCCCGAATTTGAGCTTAATAATTTGCACTGGCAACTCAGTAAAATTCATAGACAATTTTTATTTTCACGCGTCCTGCATTACCATAGACTATACAGAATAAAAAGTCTACTAAAGTGGTAGAAAATCATTTTCTTGAGTTGAGTTGAGAATTTTGTTAAGCTGCATTTACAATGGAAATAAAACGTTCATAAAATCTAGCATAATTAATACTTCGTTCTGTTCTGTGTGATCATTAATGGCTGTACATAAGCAGAGACTGCGACCTCATTTGGTAAATCTGTGTCAAAATGAATAGCAGTATAAAAACAAAGCGTGTCTCAGAATACCATCGCATATGTAATCAAAGAATTATGGTTGCATTGCGAGTCTAAACGCCACTTACCATTAAAAAGTAGGGCCAACTGATTAAAGTTCGCTTATTAAATATGTATAAAACGTGTCAGTGGCGGACGGCTTATGCACTAGTGCCTTAAAATCTTTATGCCCATAATGGGCATAAAGATTTTTCCAACCGGCTCAAGCCAATTTTGCGTTGACAAGAGTATGGGAAAACCATAGAAATAGAGGATATAGTATGGTAAAAGGGTAAATCTGTTTATTTTCGTTTCATATCTAATCCAACGCCCGGGCAACTAGAGTGGCTTTTGAAAGTATCACCACACTACTCTTGGACTTAGAACTGGATCTCAAAAAGGGCTTCCGAAACTAACAAAATGATAAAAATGAGGTCCTCCGTAGTCAATCAATGGCTTGTCATTCGGTTATTCAATCAGTCTTGACTGGTAAAACAATCTTACTTCCAGATCGAGCTTAGGTAAGAATAGTAGGTAGGTAATAGGTATGAGTATTTAATTCTGAAGACACGCTTCTGAGGCACTGGGGCATACTACAGTCAATGTTCAATGACTTGAAATGTACCGTTCCATAATATAATACATTCCTGTGTTACACAGCTATTATAGTATAATCACCTGTCAGCGCAGTCCAAATTGCACCTAAAAGGTAATTACAAAATGAATTTTGTACTACTCACGCTTGTGTACAGAGTGATGTTCCGAATCAACCAAGACTCAATTTCTTGAAAAAAAGACGTCAAGAATTCTAGATTGCACTATAACGATACAATACAATGATCTATTATAATATATATTTCAAACTCTGATATTAACCCTTGTGGTTCTAAGGTTATAAGATAGATGAAAAAACGTAATTCTTAAACCATGGATAGATGGCGCATAATATGAATATCTTTTTTGCATTTTATGGTCATTGCAAAAAGCATCGGAGCCCATACGGCCAAACATTGTCAGCGGCAAGAACCATAAATAAAAATTGTCGGCCAGCCACGCCATTTGCCACCAACCAACTGTCATTTCATTTTATTTATACTGCTTTACGAAGTCATACGCTACAGTTATAATATTATATTACAACGAAAGCAAGTATGATCGATTGGTTAAATTAAATGGAATTTTTTTCATATTCAATTTGCTTGCTCCATGTATCGCTAATCACTAACGCCATCTATCGAAATTTCGAATGTATTTTTTTAGATAGCTCTCTCATTCGGAAAGTAAACATGAACTGTTTCAAATAATAAAAACTGGATCTGCTGATCTTTAGATGTATGGCTTCCGTAAGCACTTTTCCTTCCTTGCCTTGTGGACATGTGGTCGGACCTTTAGCTTAGTAGGTTTTGTAGAAATTCTCAATTTCTACTGGCAATCATCATTTAGACAGCGAGCTAGCGGCGAGTTTTGTTGAGTGCATTGCACTTCATTCGAGAAGGCCGCTTTATTTTGCTCGTCTCGTAAACCGATATTGCGAACTGTATAGTAAACGAAATTGTAAATTTCATTCTACGTTCGGCTTTCATACTGAGCAGAGCTTTGCAAAGTCCTGGTCCTAAGTTTCCCTAATAGTTGCCAAGATATAAAGTTTGGTTTGAGACTTCTTGGTTGTCGCATGCTATGCGTGTTTTGATACTTTGAAGATTAATAAGATGAGTTCCAAACGAGTTGAGGAGGAATACAAGGAGCTGGTGGCCAGCAACTCTTGGCCGCAGATCTATCAGGTGAGTTTTTAATGTCATAGTGAAGTGTGTTGTCGGAGACGCCACGCATTATCTCTCAAGTCTTCCGGGTGATTTCTCAAATACTACTGCACCAATGAGACATAAAATCACCCACATGATGTGGAATGATTAAAACCTCAAATCCCAACCCTTATTTGAACTTATTCAATGCTATTATTGCAGCTAAAAAGTTTGTTTTGCTCCTACTTTAGAAGAGTTTGTAACTTTTTATGAACTTTTGACAAGCACTATAACAGTATCATTTTTCAAGGGCTAAACCATAACAAAGTTCTAATAGTTTTATAAGATAAATCTCTTGAAATAGGACACTTTGAAATCATATCCTCTGTAACATAACTCCATTTCAAGAAATTTAAATTCCTTTTCTACAAGTAGTGATTTTTTGTTTGCACCTAAATTTTCTTTGGATTAGTTTTTTTTCACCTTTACTTACTTTGGGCACAAAAAAAAAATCGAAGTTTTATGAAAACTTGTATGTATCAGTTAACAATTTTTTTCACAATATGCTGACTGGAGATATTTTTGTTTCAGAAAATTGGCCAGAAATGCCATTCTTACCCCTACACCTGCATTGAGGCAAAGAAGCCAATGAATAAGCCACTGAACAGATACAGAGATGTCAACCCATATGATCACAGCAGAGTCATCCTGAAGAGGACTGATAATGATTACATCAATGCTAATCTTGTGAAGGTAAGTCATTTCATTACATGTTGTAAAGACCTGCACAACATTTAACAACAACATTTTACAATTTTACACCGGATCAAAAAATTATGTGTGTTCTCGATGACTAACTTAATTTGTCAGGCATAAAAGTAATGCTGTACTTTTCATTTGTTAGGTTTTAGGAAATACACACTGTTATTAGACATTTTCAGAAAAAAATAAGCTTATTATCCTCATTCTTAATTACACCCAACCTTTTTCCTGTTCCCAAGCAATTTAGGTGGAGATGACAACATGAAGCTGAAATTATATGGCTACAAATATTTTTCTTGGTTCCTGTAATCTAAAAATGAATAATTATTTAGTAAACAGTTATTATATATACATATGTAACATTATTTCAGAACAAATTGCCAAATGTAAAAAAAGGAAGAGAAAAAAAATTACAATTACAGAATTACTAACCGTTTTTTTCCTATTCTATAAGTAAAAAGTCTTGTTAATATGCTTAGTAAATTAAAAAAAGTAGTTTACATAAAGGGCTTTCAAGCTATTTTTTGCCTTGATTGACTTATCGTCTTTTTTACATTTTCGATAATAATACAAAGTTATATGGTTATACATAATTATTATTAATTATATTATGATAAAAGCATAGGTGTTTTATGTTGAAAACTTCTAAAATATATATATATAAATCGAGAACACGACGGATGGACACGAGCGGCGCAGCTGAGACTAAACTATTACAATTAAATCAAATAATTCAAATAATTATTACAATAAAAAAATCAAATAATTACTACAACAGATTTATTTTTATCTATTTAAAAAAACGCTCTTTGTTGGTCATTACATTATTTCATTGAAAATAAATACATAATAATTAGTTAAGGACTGATGCAATAAAAGCATTGAACCTTAACAAAATCAAATAGCAAACCCCTTGTGAAAGTTCCAAATTGTAATTAATCTAAAATGGAAACTTACTTAGTTTTATTTCATTATATTACATAATTAACATTATCTACCTTATTAACTTTAGAAAACAATAATAATTTGCGATATGACTTACCTAACTTTTCGTTGTTCGTTTCGTAAATATAGGTGTCGATTCTGTTTTGCGTTCTCTAAAACTAAACTAAGTTTGACAGATCCAAAAGTATTGATCTCCTTTTCTGACCACAGAAGTAAAAAAGGACAGCATTACTTTTAGACCTGTCAAACTTAGTTTAGTTTAAGAGAAAGCAAAACAGAATCAACACCACTATCACAGACACGACTTACTACCTATCTTCTAAGCGGATGACATACTATAAACTTCAGACTCGATATCAAAACGATTCCTGTCCGGAAGCATCACAAGCCTCGGTAATTTGCTATTTGATCGAAAAATACTCATATATGAAACTTCGAATCCGTGCAGAAAATTGTTTTCCGAGCACATGTGAAAAGGGAAGGAAATGAAGAATTTCTCGTCGTAGCAACATTTTATTTTATTTTGTGTCGTTTCCACAGCAATATCTACCGACACTGCTAAGCCGCAGGTAATTCTAAGAATACATCGTTCTAAACAAGGTGACTTCGACCCTTCATCGTACGTGGGCGTGTTATATATAGCCTAAAAGCAGTATTGTTAAGCCATATACGTCATGTCTAACGTCTAGAAACATTCACGGGCTGTTGACTATAACTAGCCGTGCATTCCTAGCTTAACAGACAAACTAACACAATACTGAAGTAAAACGACAGTATTTCTTAAATTAATACTATTTAGCACATTTTAGCACAAATAGATTATATCGTATACATTTTAAGTGGTAAACTAACAGTTTTACCGAAATCGTTCATGAATATTGCAGTTTGCCGAAACACTTACAGAAGGATTAAACCCGATCGCTGCGTTTAAATACAATACAAAACCAGACAGTAACTAATATTCATGAAAGCAATACTCACGAGTAGTAAAACTATGACGTTGGTCAACATTTTACCACACTCTTCACGTAGATCAGCTCACGTGGTTTGTGTTAGTTTTACTTGGAAACGATTGGTGTGATTCTAATAAGTTTACCATTAGTCGCTGAAAATATCAGTGTGGTAAACACGTACCGAGAAGGACGTACATAAACCACACTATGTCTATCCTTTCTTTGACTTGATCTATGTATGTCCTCGGTACGTATCTAGTATCTACCGTTAGCATATTTCTAGTGACTTAATTTAGTTGTATTAAATTGTGAGTTTCCATATCTTACGTACTAAAATGTGCATTTCTATCGAGATAACATACTGCCTCCATATGAATGCGATTTGCTCCCCTCATTCATCTGAAATCTGAAATCGACAGTTCGATGGTTGGTTGATTGGGTTTTAATTGAAATGTTTGCAGGATGTTTTTTCATCTCTCTTTGTAATACGATAATACAAAGCCTGATTTTTGCGTTGAGTATATAGGGATCGGACGTACTAGATGAAACAAATAGAATCTGAATAGTTTTATTAAAGTAAAAAAAGTTTTCCTTTTCAGTAAAAAAAAACTAATAAAGCCCAAATAATCACGTACATGGCTCTGACCCCCTAACTAGGATACCCTGTCTCTAGGGCATCAGAAACTATATGGATCGGTGATCCACAACACCCTGTTACGGAACAAAAACTTGCGCTTTTTTTTTCAATTCAATAATATATGTCCCGAAACGAGAATCGAACCCATTGCGCCACATTGGACGTGAAAAATAAATCAAAGCTAAAGAAGTAAGAGTACAGCACTATATCGGTATTAAATTCAGAACATTCCCGGATTCCGATTTCAATTGAATTCGGGTGCAGACTGAAAGAATTCGCACTGACCCCAGAATTCGCAAATAAAAGTAGAAAACATTTGGAATAAAAAATATGGTTTCGGATTCGATACGAATGTGTATACAAACAATAATAAAGTTTGCGGTGGGGAAGTGAGAATTTCTGGACTTGAATTGAATTTAGGTGTAGTGTCTAAGTGCTTTTACTCTACCATTAGTTAACCGACAAAAAGTTTTGACTATTTTTAGATCAACTACGTAAGAAAGCCTTTCGTTGGGATTTTTATTTCTGTACACTTTTTCACTTTTTCATAATGTATGTCGCATTTGTTGGTAAAACACTATACTAAACAGAATTGTAGGTACGACGTACTGAATTGTAGGAATCCGTACAGAAGCTTGAAAGTATGCGAGTATATGTTATAAACAAGACAAAACGCCTTAAAACTGCACCAAGTCTTAACTTCGGTTGCTGTTTACTAAAAGAGCTAATGAAAAAAAACGAAGTTTAGTCTGAAATATTGTGTGAACATTACATCACATCCAGATTTCGTGTTAAAACATGAACATGGTGTCACAACCTGATGTGGCTCTCCCCACTACAGAGTTATCAAATTGGATATTTTGTTTGAATAATAAAGACATATAAAATCACAATATAAAACTGGAAAATGGGGCTAATCACAACTCCGTTCACTGAATTACAACCATGTTTATCTGTAATCGCATATATAATACTTTACATGACAAATAAAAGAGTATTTTTTCACATTGTGAAAGAGCGTACTAACAAGTATAAATCAAACAAGCAATGTGCCGCCGTTTTCAGTAACAGTTATTCTCCTATCAATAACGAGGACTTATAAAGATACAATACACAGAAGCTTCGAGCTGTTTTCGCAGATATTGCCTGTATTTTTTTTTGTTGCTATTTTTTCGAGTGCCTTTGCTTGCCCCTTATCGGCAGAGGTATCCCCTCTGTTAGGTGCGGGACGATGCTCGACCCGAACCTTAAGCAGAGCATCGATATCATGCAGTGCACAGTGATGGCTCTCGTTTTGAATCAGCATTTTCGAATTGCCGAGCTGTGAATTGATTCATCGCGCTATCAGGTGCTGAAGTTATTTTTTTTATAACCCGCACAAGGCGCGCTAGCAATACTAGTATTATGTTACCGTGACATTGAAATTATAATTGATTTAAACGTCAGCCGTAATGACTGCACTCTCATCAAAGGGTAATATGGGGAACGTTGCATGTTGACTGCGTATTACGATGATTGAATTAATCTATTCACGAAGCCAGTCGCTGTAGATATAGAAATGTGGGTGTAGGTAATGAATATCGGTTGAGAATAATCAAACGACACCTGTCACCATCGCTACCCAGTACTAGGATGCCTTCACCAGACGCTATTTTCAACAATTCAATTTGTATTTCTGTTGCTATTTTAGTTGTTAAATCCTAAAAGCTTTCCAATGAAATTACAGGGTATAATGAGATTTGGATTGGGATTTGGGATTCGGACTGACGGGCGCAGAGCATTGCCGCTCAGGATATTGAACTGTTGAAGTTCACAATACAATTCTGGGTGACACTGAACACTGAACAAGCAAGACGCTTACCAATAAGAAAAAGACTCCGTTTCTCACGCAGTTATTATGGTATTCTAGATTTTTTGTACCGACAATTGGGTGGTGTAATTTTAATTGTAATGACCAAAATGAACTTATTGCGATACTACGAGTATAATGTAATCAATATCTAATTGAAGAATAATAATGATGTATTGTAGGTTAATTATAGTCACCTTATGGCCACCTAGCCAAGAGTTAATTTTTTATTCGTGGTACACATCAGTTTTGCAACTGATGCAGATCTTTTTCACACTAACGGATGCTGATGCTGATTTTCGGCCATTGACATGAGCTAATGCTGAATTTATTTATTTTTGAATAAAATTAATAGGTACTTAATTGGTAGCGCTTGACTACAAGGCACCTGATTTTAAGTGGACAAGATGTCGCCGATAGGTGCTCGACGACAGATTTTTAGATACGAGGGACAAAATATCTATGTGTATAAATCAACCTTAAGTAAACCTATAGCTCTATAGAGTGATACATTTATTTATTTCTTATGTGAACTGGAGACCCGCCTAATATTTGTCTAGACGCCGGGGCGGGCAGTAGTCACCGATACTTACGACACAATACCTGTTCGTTATGTCTCGATAATATCTTAATATCAGATTTCTGTTCTCTCTACTGATGGAACAATTTTGTTTTTATCACAGCTTGTTACTTTTTCATAATTTTGTCAACAAGTAACGAGTAGGTATCAACAAACCAATTGTTTTGATCAATCACAAGATAGATAAATAATCATTTTTTAGAAAAAGAAATCTATCATTAGGCATAGAAACCCTCGGTAACCTATTCTATATGTGCTGCCGATGTAATAATGCCCAAGCAATTGTTTTTAATGAGGCATCTTTATATTTTTCTTACATAAATGCGAAAGTTTGTTTGTTGGTTGGTTTGTTTGTTTGTTTGCCCTTCTTTCACGCAGTTACGGAGCGAAGAATTGACGTGATTTATTGGCGTAAAAATAATGTTTTGTTTAGGGGGCTGATGACCACCATTGAAAAATTAGGCATTGAGTAAAGTTTTTAAATATGTCGTTTGGACACACGAGATGATTTAATATAATATTAATCGTATTGTTTACGGCTGACTGAACAGTCAGGATCAAATGAACACAAGCAGGATAATTATTATTTCCGAGTATGTACTCGTATACTAATTTAAAAATTAGAATATAAGTATATCTATGATCTCATTAGATCAGTTGCGATACCGTTTTAGAAAAAATAACTCAAGAACGATGTTTTTTATTGATATCCATGTGGAATTGTGATCATGTTATAGGTAAAACTTAGAGTGGAGACAAATTTAATGATGCGGGATTATTGTCATTCTAAGATCATACTCGTATGTCGATTGTCGGCAATTAATGAAATATCTGATAGGAGCATATTGCACGATTCGAGGCTTATATTAAGTTTATATTTCTGTTTAAAGCGCATGCTGGGCGTCAGCTCATTGCTTGAAAAAAACTGCAAGCTGGATTCGGTGGCTGCACCATAAGACCTAAAATAGAATAAAGAAATCGATACACCGCAGAACTCCAATGTACTGCGGCTAGCTTGTTAATGTCACAATTACTTTGGAATCACAAGTTCGAATCCAGCTCGTTCTCTTTTTCCTTCCTGAAAAATTAATTTAATTTTGCCGTTCAGCTCTGCTTAATTTTAGTTCTTTTATTTCGGCGCAAAACCATCAAAATGTTGCAAGTAACAATACCAGTTTCTTTGGGTGAAACTAATCCAATACGGTCAACCATGAGTTGTTGCTGTTCTCACAGCCCTTCTGGTTGGAGCAAAACCTCTCTTGCTATAGCTTTGACTTCGACTTGCGACCCGTAGGTCGTGGGTTTCAATTCTGTAATGAGTTTAAATTCTCGGTGAATAAAAATATCAGGATGAAAGCATAGCTTGGTGTGGTAGGGCATTTTCAAATGCTCACCTAGTTCGCCACATTCAAGTTAATAATCTATCGCCATCACCTACCGGTGTGTTCTGGCATCCTTACTTCTGAGCGAGTTCACAATACAGAGCCACATTAACAAACATCAGGTAACTTGTGGTCAAACGCTACTTTCGAAGAAGTAAAAAAAAGATGTGTTGACAGCGTGTAAATTCAAGTCTCGGGAAGAACGAAACTTTTTTATTAGACTTGTGTTGTTAACGTTTAATAACCATCAATAAAATATATAAAAAAAACTACTTCGAGCGGACTGCTCTCACAGTGGCTCGTTACTGTACGCGGGCGTTTGTTGGACCACGCACACAAAACACTGGCAACACCCTTTTGATGTTATTGCATCCTCTACATAAGCGAACGCTTTTTGTTACGAAAATGTGCGCCTCTTAATTAACCTATGTAGCGATTTTTATTTTATTTTATACTGTGCTTAACATCTTTTCTTTGAAACTTTTTCTTTTGCGTATTATTTTAATGTTTCGAAGCCATTTATTTTCCTTGAAAACTTTAAAAGCAGGGGTTTCTGGGGTTGTTTTGTTTCTTTTTTACCAAGTCTACTTTTGGCCATAATTCACCTGACGTTAAGTTAGAGTGAGGTGGTAGGAGGTAGCTGACGATTCATCTAGATTAGAAAATGGCTTTCAAGCTCTCAATTATTTTCAACTAATGATAAGAACGGAGTTTCTATTTTAAATATCCGCTTACTATAGAGACTTTAGAGTCTTGAAACTGCCGTTGGTGAGCTTTGGGAAATTAGAGTTTTGTTTGTAAATAGTAAAAAGAAAAAAATGTTTTGCTAGTTTTGGTAACATTATAATCATTATGTATTTGTTATGACTATGCCTCCATCAAGCTGAATAGTCTTGTTGATGAATAGTAAAACCCAAACATATTGCTTTCCTTTTTATCGAAGGGGTCGTGGTATTCTATGAAGAAGATTTGAGCCGTGTATATGCAATGTTTCGTCTTGAAAATAGTAACGAAGGTTGGCTTTGTATGTCTTTGTAATTTAATGTTGCCTTTCATGAGCAAATGCCTTTTCTTTTCTTTTCCACGCCTAATTCTTATCTTGCCGTCTGGAACTCATGACAAGATGTATGTAACATTATCATAATTATATGTTGTATCCTGTTATATTATTAAGCGAACTTTTTATTACACACTAGTTGCGCCCCGCAGTTTTCAAAGTTTTCCGGAATAAAAAGTACTCTATATGGATTTACCAGGGTATCAGCTATCTTCATTTCAAATTTCACTGATATCCGTTGTTCCGTTTCAGCGTAAAGGAGTAAAAAACATACACACTCACTAAGCCACG
This sequence comes from Opisthograptis luteolata, assembly GCA_931315375.2. Lineage (NCBI taxonomy): Eukaryota > Metazoa > Arthropoda > Insecta > Lepidoptera > Geometridae > Opisthograptis > Opisthograptis luteolata. The sequence continues at coordinate 12,687,156 of OV928033.1, forward strand.
AGCTTTCGCATTTATAAAATTATTAGGCTGGCTTGTACGACACGTTTAACCTTGTTTATATCTGGTTTTAAATAAATTTTCCATACGATTTGACAAGTGAATTTCGTTAAATTGAGGTTTAAATCGGTGGTAGGTACAAGTGGGCATTATAGTACGAAGTCTGATTAATGCGATATTTATTTATTTGACGACGCGGTAGCCGAGTTGGTAGTGTCCCTGCCTGCAAAGCTAGCGGTCCCGGGTTCGAATCCCGGTAAGGGCAAATATATGTGTGATGAGCACGAATATTTGTACCTGAGTCTTGGATATTTCTATCTATATAAGTATTTATTTCTCTTTATAAGTATGTATATCGTTATATAGTACCCATAACACAAGTTTCGAGCTTAATTTGGGGCTAGGTCAATTTGTGTGCAATTAAATCCAATGAATGTCCCCATGTCAATGTCAATTGTCCCCGATATTTATTTATTTATTGTTTTAAAAGTTTACCATACTTGATAATATTATAGGCAGCGACCTTGTGTAATATAAGATATGATGCTATTTGCAAAATTATCTGTGACAGCAATTTTTTTTGCGTATGTGTCGTTGCAAATTTCTTTTCTTCCAAAAGAGGTACTACATAGACAAGACCTATATTTACCTCTTTTCTCTTCTATTTGTTCTTAATACTAACGTAATAGGCTGATGATGATGTTGATGATCGATAGTAGGTATACATGAAGCGAACGCCGCTTAAACACTCGTTTATCGATCATCCAATAGGCAACGGTCGCTAAGTACCTAAGTGTTAGCCTATATTCTCCAATTATGCGCTCAACCTAAATAAATTATGGATTCGTGCTCGTAATAGGAATTGATTAACGTAGCCAGTAGCCACATCGGTCATCACCGTGCACATAAGCGTACCGGCCATTACTTATGCAATGACTATTCCGAGAGGCGTTGGGTTGTATGCAGTCCAATTAAAACGTGAAATAGTCAAGTCATTTGCTGCGTGCTACAAGGCGCTTGAAATCCTTAAACTGCTGTTTTTTTATTGCTAATTGACCTGCGTTTGATCTCTATCCTGCCTGTTGCCAAGCGATGAAGCGGTCGGCAGCTTGGCACGCATGCTTAGAAGGTATTACCTGTTCACCTTTACCTAGAAGATTCACTAAAACTGGGAAACAGTCTGGTAAGGCTGGCTATACATGGATCGCTTGAAGCAATCAGGGTCGACTCCTTCGCGCTGCGTCTGCATAGTGAAGTACTGCAACAGTTCGAGCGATTCGTGTATGTACGTACGTAGAAGTCTGTAGTTCACTATGCAGTCGCAGCTTGAAGCTGTCGATTCCTGACTGCTTCAAGCGGTCCATGTATGGCCAGTCTAAGAAGTTCTGTTCCTTAGAGGTACGCATGGTGAACGCTTGGTGCGTTCAGGTCAAATATCCACTATATACCAATGGTGCCTCGCCGTTTGTTTAGGCTACTTAGTGATTGAGCCATTTTTCTAATGCTAGCCTGGCTAGCTACCATCATCAACGAAGGATTATATTGTTCGTTGGATTAGAACGGAATAGACAACATATTGATTGTTGCTCCTTGTGAAATAGCTTTGGTGCTTTTTGTACTGATGCTCCTTCTGAAATACCTCTCCAGCACGTATTGGTGGTGTGTCCCACCAGCTTCACTGGAGGGCCAGTTCTTAATAACTAAAAGCCTGGTGCCACCTTCTTCACTATTATCAACGCTGCCCCGTCACACGAATATACATACACCCTTTTCGATTTCAAATTTGTAAACGTACGCGTTTATGTAATAGCATAACAGGTAATTGTATTATGTATAAAAACCCGGAAACGTACCACTTTTTATTTATTTTTTTGCCGGCTAAGATCCCAGCATAGGGTAGTTTGAAAAACAGCGCTGCGCTTGCATAGTTATTGTTATGTGAATGCAGCACATGCTGAAGCTTCCCTATTGCCCTATAATTAATTAATAGATAAGTAACTGAAACATAATATGTCTGTGTTATAGTGACAATAATTTTTATTTTTTTTGTATGTATGTAAAAATGCACTGGCTACGTTGCTTTTCTCATGGAATACAGCACACTACTTGGTGGCCATTATTTGTAGTTTGAGGCAGTATGGCCCACAAAGGGTACCCGACTAGACTAGACAGATTCTTGCACACGATAGCTTTACATGCGAGTTTGCGGTGATATGTTGTCAGCGCGGTGTATGTACCATTAAAATTTAAAATCAACATTATTTACCAAACATCAACAAAAACTAATCTTTTTTATCTATGTACTAGCGAATTGACTGTCACTGTCAAGTGACATTGACAGAAACGAAAATTTTTATACAAAATATATTACGTTCAGGTCCAGGGCAGTATGAAAAGTGGCCAATGTTCTTTTTTATGGAGATAGTTTGAATCCTGAGGAAGGACATAGGACTTTTTATTGCGATAAACTACTCCGCGTGGGTGAAACCGCTGGGAACAGCTGGTGTCAAATATATTTAAGTCCTTGAAACTTCTCCCTGCGATACGGTACACAGTATTGTTTGCACTGTACTGCTGGGAGTGCATGGCGGTTGTTTAAATTGCACGATACGATCCTGATTGAACCGCAGAACAAACACTAGCTACTTTGTAATAGAGATTGAATATTGAAACTCCGAAACTAAGTTGGACGGTATAACAGAAACTGCAATGCACACCGAATTTAAATATTCTCTCCGTAGTTCAACTGTCTTTTAATAAGTATTGTGAAAATATATTATGAATACACTAGCTGTTCCCCGCGGTTTCACCCGCGTGGGCTACAGTTTATCGCGATAAAAAGTATTCTATGTCCTTCCCCAGGGTTCAAACTATCTACGTAACAAATTTTATTTAAATCGGTTTAGTAGTTTAGGCGTGAAAGCGTAACAGACAGACAGACAGTTACTTTCGCATTTATAATATAAGTAGGGATAGGGAAGTAGGGATTAAGCCCGAAAGGAAAAGAAAGGAGTTTTACTGATCTAATTAACACTTCACTCGAACAATGTTTCATGACTTTGATGTATATATGATCGCAATCATCCTCGTGTCGTTCCCACTGCTGGGACACGGCTCTTCTCTCAGAGAGTATTGGCCATTGGCCACGATCTATCATGCTGGCTTGATGCGGGTTGGTAGATGTACCACGCCCTTGAATTTGTATAGTTCTTCACGATGCGATGGTTTCCTTAACCGTTCTGATTTGTACATAATAATATATTATGTCACATCATCAAAGAAGTTTGTATGATAATTTCTTAATTACCTACCCAGTAAGGGAAGGTAGGCCATAATGTATGACCCTAAAAGTACCATACGTGAAGCCATCATTTCGGCAATCGAATGCTATACTAGACGAATGCGGATTAATCGTTTCTCGGTCGTGTGATTCACTTTGAGGCGATTGGCACTGGCCCGCAAGATCGCCCGATTTGCCTTCCTTCAACTTTCTTCAATGCAGTTTTTTTTTTTTTTTTTTTTTTTTTTATTAGCAATATGCAAGCATTTGACCCCAGTCTCACCTGATGGTAAGTGATGACGAGGTCGATGATGGAGCATGCTTACCTAGAAGATACCTACGAGTTACGAGTAAATAAGTCGCAAACTCCACTAGCCCTCAACACCTATGAATAAAATCATGGAAAATGTTATAAAGAGTCCGAATGCTTCTCAACAATAATAGTGGCGGGCACCTAAAAGATATCATTTTTAAAACTATGTTATAAATGCAAAAGTTTGTGTGTGTGTGTGTGTGTGAGTGTGTGTGTGTGTATGTTTGTTACCACGTATCACCGTCACTACTAAACCGATTTCCGATTAGAATGTAAATAGCTTATACCTTGGTTTAACACATAGACTTTTTATTCCGGAAAAGGGTTCCTATGGGATACCGGGAAGACGCTGGTGAAACCGCAGGGCGCGGCTAGTAACAAATATACTTAAAAAATATTAATAGTAATAATATATACTAAGTAATACGAAATGTCAACAAAAGTAAACGAGATATGTTTTACCTATCAGGAAAGGAAATTCCTAACCTGTGAGACGACGCTGCTAAGAATAATGTGTCATAGTCTCATAGTTTTGCCTTTTGCTATATTTTTTAGGTATGCAATGTTCTTTAGCTGTATATTATAAAAGACTAGCTGCGTCCCGCGGTTTCACCCGCGTGTTTCGCAAAAGTCATGCCGCGCTAATGCGATGTAACCAATACATTTGTGCACAAAAATATTGTTTATTACAAATTCCTGGAATCCGATAATTTTCTTGGTAAAATGTGGAAAGTGTTGTGATGACTAATTTCGGTTGCATAAGCTACTTCCGTATGCATGCACGTGATCTGTGTACTCAATGACCGGTGCTGAGGACACTCGGCCACTGTTAATAGTTAAAAGAAAAAAAACCGGCCAAGCGCGAGTAGGACTTGCGTACCGAAGGTTCCGTACAAACGAAGAATTTTCCGCTTTAAAGGACAAACTTAACTTTGCTGTTCGATCTTACACCAACCGCAAATAATAAGTTTATGTCTGCTTTTTTTTGTTATTATAGGTACTATGTACATTTACAATTGTCAAAATTTTTCCTTTACATGTGCTGTAAGACACTGCTAATTGCCAAATTTCATGACAGGGTCAACGGGAAGTACCATGTAGGTTTTGGTTCCCTTGTGAATACGCAAAATATGCGACAAACGGTCATATTTTTTGATCGCGTTGATTTACAAGTTTGATTTTTTCACAGCTCAAAAATACCGTAGACCCGAGTATTTGATATATCTACGCGTTCATGAAAAAAGGGACAGATAGACAGACGGACAACAAAGCGATACTATAACGGTTACTTTTTCCTTTGGCGGTAATCAACCATATAAATAATAGCGAACTCTGTCTTGAATGTTGCTATTATCAGATTGGTATTCCACCACACCGCACTTGGCTGATTCCAGTATCGGCGCCAACAATGTCAGTAGCTGGCAGGACTAAATGTACGAGATTCCAACATTACTGATATCCGATCGGTGGATGTACGAGGTATGTTGGCTCATTTGCTGACCACGTTCAATGTTTACGTATGAATTTATACCTATTGCTTTCTCATACAGTACAATATAGAGTGAAGTGCTTTGCACGTACCCCATGTTTGTGAAGCAAGCGACAGTCTCAATTTCCTCGAAGTGCCAGCTGAAAACACAATTCTCTGAACCAGAGATGTTGAAAATACAGATGTCGCGTAAACATTTCCAAGAAGGTTAAAGGGTTGCCCACGCGTAAGTAAGTAGGTACACTAAATAAAATTGTCTCCAGTAACACAATTGGCGTATTTATCGCTCAAACTCATCTCATGAATTCAACCTCTGAACGCTGGTTTCCTTTCTATACTTTGAATGCATTACGGTTTTACTTTGTATGTGTACAAGAACTTTACCATACATATTATGTAAATTTACACGAGACTCAACATTATTTTAATACTAGTTGCGCCCCACGGTTTCACCCGCGACTTCCCGTTATCCCGCAGGGACCTTTTTCCGCGATAAAAAGTAGCCTATTCCAGGGTATAAGCTATCTCCATTCCAAATTTAATTCAGATCCGTTCAGTAGTTTTTGCGTGAAAGAGTAACAAACATCCATCCATCCGTCTATCCATCCATCCATCCATCCATACTCACAAACTGTCACACAACAATCGTGTCTAACCAGGGGCTGGTGCAAAATGTAACGAGAAATAACGTATTTTTCAGCGCTTTGGTAATTTTTCGAGAGGCAAGAAATGTGTTCAGCTGTCATACTGTCGTCTTCAGATGTCGTGCGTCATCTGACCGCGGGCGTTCTGCCCCACGCGGGCTCAGGAAACAACTATGAGCGGGCAAGGCAGGCAGGCCAATCTCTGGGGGATTCCATTTCATATAGTCGAGGTGATCAGACTGCACCGCACAGAGTGTTTTGCGTCTTCAGGGAAGTGTCGTTAGTGAAACTAGGAATTTTGTCGACGTGGTCGATGGGTTTGCTGATTGTAGTTGGGTAGTACGGGACAAGTGGTTTCTTTTTTCTCCTCGCCTGATAACATCACGCCTACCTACATCCTGACACTGATGTTATAGCCCTTTAGTTGAGGTTCCAGACACTTCTGATATTTATGGCACCACAATCACTGCTAGTGCCTAAAAATTCAATATTCATGATATCTTTATTTAATAGGATACATAATAAGATGATTTTAAAACGTCAATCTTATGACTTGTTACGCCTGTTCCAACCTCCTTACGCCGGCAAAAGAACAGGCAAGAAACGCCCGGCAAATATTTTTTTGGGCGCGATCACATTTACAATTTAATCTTACTACTAATTGATTGAATTAGAACAAATTTTCATCGAAATAGACCGATATTTTAACCGAATTCAAAAAAGGAGGAGGTTTCTCAATTCGACCGTATATATGCTTTTTTATGTTAGTTCCCGGATAACTTCGTCGTTTATAAACCGATTTTGATGATTCTTTTTTTGTTGGAAAGGAGATATCCCAAGGGTAGTACCATGACAAGGAAACCTGGATCTGATGATGTATCCCTGAGAAATGGAGGAGAAAATGTCAAAGAGAAGTCGGTTATTTTTTTAATTAAAAATTATACATGTCTAATAAGCTAATAAGATTTCTCTTGGTTGGCTGTGTACATTGGGATATGGAAACATAAACATTAACGAGTTACGGGATTATTATATTTTTATGTGACGAAAAGAAGTTCTGTTGGGATCAAAATGCCAGTTATCGTTTTTATCTCACGTTGCACTTACAATTTCAATTTGCGTAGAACAAGAGTATCATGGAGCTAACATCGATCGTAACATGGGGTGACTTGTGGGCATACGTTACCTTCAAAGATGTAAAAAAACAATAGGGTATTGCGCCAGTCTGGTCTACATTTTTGTACACCGACAAAGTGATTTCTGCCATCATTGTGGTAATCTTACTAACGCTTACTTGCTGAAGCCCGAGTTATCTCTATAACTCAGAATTAATTGCTCCCGAAAGGTTAAATCGATAAATCGTATTGCAACGCCAAGACTTGAAACTTGAGTTAAACAAATGTTTTACTTTCCAATGTTGTAGGGCTAACTTAACTGTAGCTAACTAATGACTACACTGAGAGAAAAATTCGACTTTCCTTCCGAGTTTTTACCTTCCAAGACCGATTCCTTCCTTAATTTACCTCAGTTTTCCTTCTGAACCACAAGTCCTTCCTTTTTGACTCAGAAGGAAAACGGTATTTCGGAAGGTCTATTTTCTCCGTGTAATATCCGTCAAATAAGCCGTAAAAACTAAGATTGACAGAATTATCGGGTTAGTTTGACTACCGATGAGGCGCAATGGGCGGATAGCCGACTGTGAAGCGTGAGGTCGCGGGTTCGATTCCCGCTACAGAACAAATATTTGTGCATTGAAAAAAAAAAGCGCAAGTATTTGTTCTGTGTCTGGGTGTTGTGGATCCCCGATCCTCGTAGTTTCTGATACCCTAGATACAGGGAAACCTAGTTAGGGGTCAGAGCCTATGTATGTGATTGTGCGGGAATTATTATTATTAATTAGTTAACTCTTAATTTTGAATGCAGCAAGATTTGATTTTTTATTTGGGTTTGAATAAACTCTGTTTAATTAATTTTTCCGGCGATCCTTTGCAAGGGGGAAGAAGAATTTATAATTGGCATGTGTGTACAGGTAACTGAAAGAAAACTGCGCGCGGAGCGCCAGACATTTTCCCTATCGCAGTCATGTTTTGTTTTAAAACTTTTCTTCCCTCCTCTGCCCTTAAAAGCTAGAGATGCGATCTTAATTAATAAAGTTTTTATAGAGCCATCCGGTGCAACTAGATATGAAATTGAAAATTGAGTTGCATTTAAAGTTTTCTTTGAGTTCCTTTGAAACTTAAAACAAAGTCATTAAAAAGTGTCTCGAATGGAAGGATGATTAGACATACGTTTAAAACAAGAATCGATTTATTAACATTGTTTATTTTGGCCAATAAATTGCTATGTATTAGTCTAATGTCGTCAAGCACTAAAGAACGCAAACAGGAGCATTTTGTAAGGGAAACGATAAAATAATAAAAATTGTAATTTATTAATGTTGACAATGCTAAAAGGCGTACAATCGTGCTCCAAAAGTAAAACAACACAATACGTTCAACACAAAATAATAACAGCATTTTTTTAGTAATACTTTTTCATGTTAGCGCTTTACCGTAAGTCACTTGGGGGCCTAGCCAAGATGCAAACGTTTCTTGTTCTACAATTGTTAACGCCTTGTGACGTTTCGTTTGAGCTTGGTATGGGGTGTAGGGATCGTTATTGTAGACATTGGTTCTGACCACATGACTCAACGTTGAAATTTGTCAATCCCATACTTCTTATTGGTTTTCTATTAGCGTCAACGATTGCAAAATGCATCTTGGCTAGGGGCACTAATGTTAAGTGTTCTAAAATACATATATAATATACTGTTTTAAACTACCATGGTCAATAACATTAGAATTAGGTTTTATAAAGGGATAATTACCATGTATTTGTTTTTGTTTGAGTTCTCGATATTTCGGCACTGTTGCAAGCGCCATGATCACGAGAATACTAAAAGTTTCTGCGGGTAGGATTGTTGATGTTATAACGGGCAGACGTATCTATCTACCCGCTTCCTCTCACGCTTTTTTGCTTACAATGACATTACCATTTTCACAAAAGTCACTCGCAACTCGATTCAAATCTCGACACACAAAACTAACGGTATCCCCTAAAAAAACAGGTAACATTACTGCTTACATCTAATGCAATTTATTAGTCGGGGGGTATTTAACGCTGAAGCAATTTAGATTTTTTTTTAAATGCAATTTTGTTGGGTGAGATTGACAGCGCGTCCTCTACATGTAGCTCGTAGCAATCTCGTAGCCACACCGCTACGAGGTGGTGACGTTGTAGCTACGAAATAAAAACGTGGTGATTTGAAGTCAAGTACGATTGCATTATAAAATTCCGTTGACGATTTGCTCCATCCGTGTTTCTTTTTGGGAGTCAATAAGTTATGTCTTAAAGTACGTTCAACTTTAAAGCTACAAGTTTATTCCTTTACAAAAGTTCCTCATCCGAGGATTTAGTGAAATTTATTCGGGGTTTTGCGTCTGAAATATTGTAAGCCTTAATAAAAAATTTCATCCCTTCTATTCGAAAAGTGTCGTTTTGTTCCACTATAAGTGGGAGCAAAGTAGCTCTTTTCTCCACTACACTTTTTAGCGGGCAGTAATGAGATTTGAATTTTGAACATGATACGTCCATTGAAATCGAACGCAACTTGTGTAAATTACTGGCTGTGCCGTGCGTGGAAGCGCGGTAGTGAAAAAAATATAAATTTGTAATTGTTCTTTACATTCATGTCATTTTACTAATTAAAACTGTCTCTTATTTATTTTTCCATAGTAGGAGATGAAAAGTAGAGTATATGACTCGAGAGCAAAAATGTTTTTCTCTCAGGCGATGTAGGTACTTTGAATTTCTCGCTACGCTCTGGATTCAAAATAGCGCCCTCGCCGTTATAATATTGTTTTGTTCCCTTTTTCATACAATATGCTATTGTTTAGATGGGCACGTGGAAAACCTTCTAGTCATTATGTTTTTAATCCTCGTGGATACCACGCTGGGTAACCCCGTGGCATGCAAACCAAATAGACTAGTTAAGACGAGGAATTGGCAATATTGGCTGCAGGGATCTCCTTTTTTCTCAGCAATTACATAACATACAGAGCTAATATTTATGTACATTAAAGATCATGTTTTTGACATCAAATTGGCTGCAGATAACACGATTGGTTAACTTTCATAGCAGAGAAACAATGATCGAAAACTGCCCTCTAAAAAAAAAGATTTTCATTTTACAAGCATACAAAACCGATTTAAGAGTTGAATTTTTTTATGATATATATACACATTCTACAAAGAACTACAGGTTTAGTTGTATAAAATTAACGATAGTTTTCATTTTAAACGAAAAAAACCTATTTTTGACGCATACGACCTTACGGCATTAGTCAGCTCGCTTGCGTTTTTGTATGGAGCTGATTTCAGATTCATTGTTTATCACGGCCTCCTCTTAATGGAAAACACAGACCAGTACCCCTAGTACAGGTTTTGATAGTTTACAAAAACTATAAAAGTTTTCGTTTCCATTCATACATATTTTTTTCAGCGAATCTTACCGAGACTTGGCGGAACTGAAATCGTTAATACGGGTTATTTTAAATCGTTATCATCATATTCCAACAATGTTATTGAGTTACTTTTTGAATTTAAGCAGATCGAGTTGCCACTTTAGTCGGCGGTGGTAAACGTCGACGTTTACCAAAACTCATATCGTTTTCAAAACTTGTACTAGGGGTACTGGACTTTAAGGCTTCAATACTCGATCGTACTCGATCGTAGCGTGCTTCATTGTCGTAGCAAACATTGCCCGTAGAGTGATTAAACGCCTGCTACGTAAATGCTACGAAATTCCGTGCGATGTCATTTTACATGATTATACTGCTTGTGTACTTTGATTATCGACGCGGTAGCCGAGTTGGTTAGTGCCTTCAAAACTAGCGGTCCCTGTTTCGTACCCCGTTAAGGGCAAATATATGTGCGATGAGCACGAATATTTGTTCCTGAGTCTTGGATATTTCTATGTGTATTTGTTTCTCTATATAAGTATGTATATCGTTGTCTAGTACCCATAACAAAAGTTTCGAGCTTAATTTGGGGCTAGATCAATTTGTGTGCAATGGTTCACCGAAATTTATATTTGTTGTAAACTCTCAAATTCAAACTGTTTAGGCAACAAGTTACGTCATTACACAAATTATTTTTTTCTTCGTTTCTTAAAACTTAAAGAAAATAAGCAATGTTTTTGACCGGTTTCATCTTGTTTTTTTCCCATTATGTCAATAACAATGGTTTAAAATAAGATCTGTAATTCTAAAGGTTGAATACTCGGAAGGCCTTCGCCTTTTGTTTAATGTTTTTGATACTCTCAGAGCGGTACGTGGAAACCCCTCTGTCATCTACAGGGTTTGTGCGTCTACCCACTCACCGACAGGTGCTTGGTAACAGATTCTTAACAAGAGCGTAGCTAGCCAGGCGAGTACAGGAAAATACGCAACTCTACACTGGTCCTAAGAATCGTGAATTATCTATTTGTTTTTTTTTTTTTACTATTTACAGGGTAGCGTTTGACCACAAGTCGCCTGATGTTAAGTGACGATGTGGTCAAAGATGGCGCCACGCTACACCTGGACTGGGAACTGGCTCTCAAGTGAGGCTGCCGGAACACACCGATAGGTGTTTGGCGACAGATTCTTAACGAGAGGGTGGTAGCTAGCCAGGCGAGTACTAGAAAATACCAATAGGAAATACCACCAAGCGAGTTTATTTATGCTTTAGCAGGCACATAAAATTGTACAAGGAGGAATGCTAGATAGCATTTTCTACCAGTCATTCTGGACATGCACGAAAAACGGTAGCGGTACAGCAAAATGAAAGATAAAATAAATAAGAATTATAGTAAAAAAAAGTTATTATTTAAATAAATATTTAATGATACAGACATACACAGATACAAAAAATAAAATAAAATAAAATAATTGTCTATGTTAATCTGATGATCCTTGATGATCCTTGAGGGCAAGGATCATCACGGGTACCTGAGGACGGGTGACATGGCGTGATGACCTTGACTCATTTGAGGAGCGGTGGCCTGAGGTTGCGGGGGATAGAGATATCTGGAGGGAAATGGGGAGACCTTTGCCCAGCAGTGGGACAGTATAGGTTAAAAAAAAAAATGTTAATCTATGTTTTATTTTTACATAGCTATTGCACCTCGAAGCTTCGGCGCGCATTATCATTGGGAACACAACGTTATTTATTAAAATTGTATAACCACTGGACACAAGTTGCTCATGTCTAGTAGATCTCATGAGCCTGGGACATCGACGCGAAGTGGCTAGCCTATCGGTATTTTACACTACGCACAATAACCGCAATACCTACAACACCTCTGCAATACCTCCCCTCAGCATCATTCCATCAAAGAACGACCCTAAGTACCTACCTTTCATAGTAAAAATGCCACCAATACGCAAACTGTTATTGGTCAATTTTATGAAATCAAAGATTGCTACTGAGTTGAATGCGCTGCCATATGCGGTTCTTCCTGAAAAGTACAACATCGTCGCTTTCCATGATCGAAAAATACATTAATCAGACGGCCTCCGAGGTGTTTTTTTAGCAAAGCTTTGCTAATCACAACTTGGCACGTGGAATCATCTCTGTGCCTACGGAAGTGTAGGAGTAGAGTTTACTGAGAGCCCGGGCTTCAAGCTTCAAGACGTAAGGGGTAGCTTTTTACATTGTCGTAGCACATTATTTATGATGCATACGTTTAGCATAATGCACAATATTTTTTTTGTTACTATCTTTTTTCGCTTTTTTCTATCAAAGAGAAATTTTATTAGTAAAGCTAATTAAAAAATATCGGACTATTAGATGACAAAAAAAAAGTTTGGGATTTTAGTGAACTTGCTCCAATTCAATCAATGAGTAATAAGAATAAAATTGTCAATGAAACGCGCCAAAAAAATTACCTGCCGGGCGTTTCTCGCCTGTTCTTTTGCGGGCGTAAGGAGGTTGGAACAGGCGTAGCTAATTCTAAGAAAGGTCCAGTCAGAAGTACTCGTAATACAAACCTGTGGATGAGAAAAGGGATTTTCCCGAATCAGGCGAAAAGACCCAATTTATCAACAAGCTAAGATCACAAAAAACATTTCAAGCTCTACCTACACAAACTTCACTAACGAAATCAATAGCATCACCTTCTTGTAACTGCTTAATAACAATATGGATCAGTACAGATCAAAACCACTACGGAGAATAACATATCATAAAGTTGTGGAGTAGATTGCGATCTGAGATCGAAAAATTGATTTCTTGGTCAAGACGTTGGATTTGTAACCAATTGTCCGATTCTTTGAATCGATATCAGGCACTCGTAAATCGAAATTCGCTTTTTTCTGTTACGGTAAGAATAAAACCACATAAATAATAGTTTAAAGGACAATGGGTGTTTCGTCCCAAGTGTTGTAACATTTTCTTACCTATGTCATTTGAAAGATTTCAATCAGTGTTGTTTTTTTGTATGGGCGTAACTCTGTATCTCGTGCAGGGAATTTGTTATACCGGTTTCATTTATTCAATAAAATATTAAATAAAACTTAATTAATTAGTATTTTAATGACAAAAGGACTGAAACGATTTATAAAATCAAGTGGAAAAACCACACGGTCCACTGTGCGCTTACTCTAACCTAACACCCACCCCCTCTCCCACCGTGCGCCACATGCTGCCATATTGTAAGCGCAGGAGCAGCGAACCTAACTCGTTATTTATTGATTGGTTTATTACGAACTATAGAACATTTGTGTGTGCTAGAAACCAGCCAAGCATTTTTTGGACGACATTATTGTAGATCACTTGAAGCCCAATAACTGCACGCAATTATAATAAAAACTTGGATTATTAAACATAAAAAAGCTTAAATGAACATGTTTATACTGGTCGCAACCTGTTACAAGGATTGGGACGCAACTCATACAATAATGCCCATTCTCCTTTACGAGTAGTTGAACTCACCTAAACATGATAACATTATCTTACTGAATTAAATACTAAAAACTCAATATATGGTAATACGGGTTTTAAAGCTGGCATCAGTAATACTATAATCGATATTTGAGACATTGTTTTTATGTCTGCAATAAAAAATATCCCACAATTAAAGAACAAGGACAATAAGAACAAACACACATGAACACGATATTGATTCCATAAACTTCGATTCGAGTCGATTTAAAAATCGATCTATTTTATGACTAATCGCCATCCCTATTGTGGAGGACAGTTAAAAACTTGAGTATATCACAACTTATAATCCAGATTCTTGCAATTCGCTAAAGTGGACGTTCACAACTACATATTTCTTCCCTAACAAGGTCTTAAGAAAACATATTAATCCGTGGCCTATGTTAACTATAATAGTAAAATAAATAAATCAGTAGCCGAGTTGGTAGTGTCCCTGCCTGCGAAGCTAGCGGTCCCGGGTTCGAATCCCGGTAAGGGCAAATATATGTGTGATGAGCACGAATATTTGTACCTGAGTCTTGGATATTCCTATCTATATAAGTATTTATTTCTCTATATAAATATGTATATTGTTGTCTAGTACCCATAACACAAGTTTCGAGCTTAATTTGGGTTCATAATTGCCTGCTGGCCTGTTATCGGTCGCCAAGCACATCAGGTGACTTGTGGCCAAACGCTACCCTGTAAATAGTTAAAAAGAAATAATTGCCTTCTATTGCCAAGATTTCAGGAAAAAGCCAAACAAAGTATTTCAAAATCCTTAATTTGTAAATTAGTTTGGCTTCTTACGAAACCTGTGCTACGTAACGAGAGTAAATACCGTTCAAACATTACCAATTATTTCTACGAAACCGGTTTCGTTGTGACGCATTTTATTTTTAGCTGGAAATAAACAAGACCCTTGTTGGGTAAGCGGATTCTTAGAGAATAGTTTCTTTTCTTCTCCGCAACGAGTCAATTGCGCTTTAAAGCTAGCCGTTTTAACAAAAATGTTGTCTTAACTTTGGCCAACTGTGGGGCTGACAAACTAGACATACTCGTATATATAGGACAGAAATATTTATGTAAGTTTCTGAATTTGACCAATAATATTTCAACGAACGTAACACGTCGATGGTGATAACGGTCACAAATATAAATTTTTAATTGTATTTTATAATCTAAGTAATTGCGACAAAAGACCAAGAGCCTTCAGCGATAGCTGCTAACCATCAATGGGATTAAAGTTCATTAGTTAATTGAGAATAGCAATCGCAGTAAAAAATGCATGCATAATATTAATCCATTTTATCTGTCCCTAAAGAAAAACAGTCGGTCAGGGTCATGCTAATATTGTAAATGTAGCGTGCCGCTCGCGTAGCAAGGTTTACCTTCCCTGCATATTGTGATGGTACATCACATACATGCATGACACATGCATACATTTCGAACGTCGCAGTCGCATATTTGGAAAGGAAATTGAATATCTCTGGCCGTCCCGTTATCTACAAACATTCCGAAACGAGGTCGATATCGGTGTTCGTTGCAATTCCAATTGAAATAAATATAGATGTGTATTTTGAATTTGTGACTGTATGAGTTCATGTGTAAATTGAAACATCTGATTGGAATCTAACGTTCGAGATTTATCTTATTTTCACAGAAGTCACACTGTAAAAATATATATTTCCGGAAGGGTCATTCGAAACAAAGTCGCAAGATGTTTCAAAGTTTGCTACACGGCCTTTGCGAGGAGTGGTAGCGTGTGTATGCATATGTGGCACGTATGCCACACCTCACCACTTTAACAAAATCATTCTTATAGTACCTAAGTAGAGCTAACACATCACTACATTACTATTTCAATGTTACTGTTTATTGAAACACAAAAACAACATAATTAATGGTAAAATAAATAGTCACCCCTTTTCTAATTTACCCGACTTCATCCAAATGACAATTATTTAACCGCCGAGCAATGGTTTGCAAACATTACACTGTATTTAGAATGGAAGGACAATGTCGCCAAGCACCTATCGGTGTTTTCCGGCAGCCTTACTTGAGAGCCAGTTCCCAATCCAGGTGTAGCGTGACGCCATCTTCGACCATATCGTTACTAAAACATCAGGTGACATTTAAATAAATAAATTATTAAAATAACAAAATCAATTTACTGCCACTATAACACATACATCATCAATAAAACAACTCAACACAAATTTGTTCAAGAGAAGAGTTCGGAATCTATTAGCAGACAAATGTTATTACCATGTAACTGATTTTTTGATGGACACATTTTGATTTACAATTGGACTGATGTTTTTACTTAATTTTTATGTTTTATGATTTTATTTTAATTATTATTTCTCTAGACATTTCACATTTATACAAATATGATTATTTATTTTTTGTTAATAACATTATACTACTCAATTTTTTTTTTTGTACGCCGAAAGGCAAAACGTGTAGATACTTTCCTAGAATTTAACACCTTGCATGCCTTGTATGTAAACCTACACATGTTTTACAAATAAATAATCTTTATCTTTATCTTTATCTTTAATATGTTTCAGTTACCTACTAACTTATCTAATTAATTATAGGGCAACAGGGCAGCTTCAGCATGTGCTGCATTCACATAACAATAAGTATGTGAGCGCAGCGCTGTTTTTAAAACTACCCTATACTTTTGGTCAAACGCTACCTTGTAAGGAGTAAAATAAAATATTTTAGTGATTACATGGCATAAAAAGATGTGTGCAGAGAGCTGTGCTTGAGTTGAAACGAGCAACCGTGACACATACCATTAGGAAAGCGACTTGCGCATCTCGACAGTTTGAAACCTAGGGCTCCCCAGGGACCTCACATAGGATACTTTTTATAGTAATAAACTTTAGTACACCCGGGTGAAACTGCGGGTAAAGCAACATTGACGCAGCTTAGGTATTGTAACATTGTACATATCATAGTGTATTTTATTTACTACTGGCGTTTATATTGAATGTGAAAATCAAGTTATTCACACCAAATTGTTTATCTTTCTGAATCTTCAAATCCAGAGTGGCTTATTTTAGTTTTAGGTATATTAATAAATAGAAAAAAATAAGAAGTTATTAAATTTTTAACTTTATATAAATACAACTGCTAATCACAAGTTCTCGAATCTCGAGCCTGAGATGCTTCCGCAGAGCGCCTCGATTAACTGTAGCCTTAACATTAATCGTGAACTGTAACTGAACGTGTTGCAAAATCAACGACTACATGACAGCCTTATGACTGGAGCTTTAACTTTAACCGGCCAAATTTAGCCAGTCAGCGTCACATTAAGACGTCATTTTAGCCATAATTAGTTGATGCAAGAAATGTTTGCATCACTGGATATTTAACTGTGGATTTGACGATGGTTGAAATTAACTATGCATGGTGCAGCTCAACCTTAAATTATTTGATGGAATGTTTTTCGAATGCATATACGAGTATATTTTCCAACATTGACAATATGCATTTGTTTTCACTATGCGGTTGCATAAATCATTACGATGAGATAGTTTACCCGTATTTTTAGGGCTGGCAAATTAGTAAGAAACTCTCGGGGGTTTTTGACTGAATCATCAACTGAATCTCTTCATGCACTTCCACTGGTTTATGTTTCAAATAAGATGTTAGGTGCATAGTCAAGAAATTCTAGCTAACAATGTTTGACGCAATAAAAGCGTAGTTGAACGTTGCGTTTTCTACTAGACTGAAGCTTGTTAAAATCATCTATATCGTCTTCACCTTGAACATTTTACTCTACACCCACTAGCTAGTGCTATTTATAGGCTTATTTCTTATGTTATCTCTGTTATTGATTTTTACAATTTCGGTTTTCTGTGATTGGTTGGATAAATGTTTTTTCGTTGTTTCTAGTTTTCAATCTGTATTTATTAACCATTGAGTGAAGTTAGGAGGTCGCGATCGATTTTTTAAATTATATTGCATATGTCGAAGGCGTTGCTGCTAATAATACATTTATAGACGAAATAGTTCCGATGTGTTTAAAACTGTTAAATTCAGAAATTCATAATCATCAGCCAATTACATTCCCACTGCTGGGACGCAGGCCTTCTCTCAGACAGAGAATGCGCATTGGAGGGAGGATAGATTAATCTACCTGCCAGCTGCCAGTGTGGCCCGCTTTAGTATCGGAGTTTTGAGATTGCCCGAAGGCCTCCGACAGCCTTGCGACTGCTATTGATGCCGTATCAATTGGATTAACATTGCTTCTTTTAATAGTCCTAATATAAAAACACTTCTTCTTCCCTTACCGAGATTCGAACCCAGGACCGATAGCTTCGCAAGCAGGGACACTACCAATTCGGCTACCACGTCGTCAAATTATAATATAATAGTAGGTTAGGTTGCGGCTAAGCCACCAACATGTTTATTTTCATCTGTAGTCATTGTTTGCGCCTTCAAGGATAGAAAGAAACGGAAAAAAATGTTTGGGAACTTTGATGTTTTTCATAGTATATTTCCAACATTAAAGACAGCTCGATTGCTTACAAAATTTTCCTTTATTTCAAGACAATGCTTCAAAGCTTTTCTTTACAAGGAAAATATGCTAGTATTATGTACACAATTATGTAATTTAACTTTTGCCTGCGGTGATTTTACGTAAAAAATCATTGAGTTTTTGGTCAGATGTACATTGTACATAGGTGATAGGTATAAAAGTAAGAAGGAACTAGATACCGGTTACTAGGCTATAAATTATAAAAATAATATGGTTTTTCTTCTCTAATATCGTTTTTAGTGGAAGTAAAATTGTAAAAGTTCGGCCACTTAACATTAGGTGACTTGTGGTGTGGTCCCTGTAAGAAGTAACAGTTACACGGAAAAGTGGCAAAAAAATTAAAGTGCATTTGCTATAGCGTGGTAGATTATGGTCCA
Source organism: Opisthograptis luteolata (assembly GCA_931315375.2). Taxonomy (NCBI): domain Eukaryota; kingdom Metazoa; phylum Arthropoda; class Insecta; order Lepidoptera; family Geometridae; genus Opisthograptis; species Opisthograptis luteolata. The sequence continues at coordinate 12,705,812 of OV928033.1, forward strand.
TTTTCACTTTTTCTGAGAGACGGTCTGATCGGTGGGCTAGCTTTAGTTGACGCAGCTTTGGATAACCCTTATCATAGCATTTCCATCTAACACCGTTACGTTACAGTCAGTTTCTAAAATATATCTTCAATTTGCATGAATGACTTTAGTTGTAGGTTTATAAATAGAATATTACGTAGATATGGCAACTATTGAGGCTTAAGTGATTACGGCGCCTGCTTCACCTCGACGCCCTTTTGTAATGAGATATTTCTGGATGTGAGAAATATATGATGTCGGTGCAAAGTCCCCACCGCGCCACAGAAATAAACGTTTTATAACAATAAACAATTATTTTCTCGAGAATTGCTAACGGCAAACTAAAGAATAGAAGTTTTCGGTTCGGAAGAACTGTGACTGCGGTCTCGCCGTCCAGGACAGGTCACATACATCTCCTGAACTGCCCTTTATGCCCCAAACACAGCAATAACGACCGAGTTCTGGTCAAACCCTTCTTCTAATATTATAAATGTGAAAGTGTGTGGGGAGGGAATAATGCTAGTTACTCAATCACTTCAGAACGGCTGAATGGATCTGCATGAAATTTGGAATAGATATAGTTTATACCCTTGGATTAACACATAGGCTATTTTTTCTCAGTGATAGTGAAACCGCGGGAAACAGCTAATATGTAATATTTTAACGCACCAGCGACATTCGCTCAGTTTCAGCGGATTCTTGAGGATTGTATCGAAACTCATGACTAACTGACTCGCTACGCAATAATTTTCATTGAGCCGGTAGGATAATCTGTACCGCATATCGGGCTACATCGCATTACGTCAGAGGTGCAAATAATAATAATAAATGAAATATATAGGAACATATAATTTATAGAAACATAGAGGTAACAAAAACAGTAGATAATTATATAATATAACAACGCATATTCATAATATAAATTTATAAAAGGCGCAGGAACGTGCGTCCTCTCACGGTGCCGCTACCAGAAGCAAACCCCGTCCCCAAACTAAGATTGAACTTGTATCTCAGGGCCCGCGCGTGACTACCTGGCAGCAACAGACACGCGAGGAACGCTCGTCCCTGTGCTGCGAGTATTAAAATATAACGAAACGTCTAGAAATAAATGTTTTAATGAGGAATGACGGACGATTTGTAAACGAACACGTTTCTACTTTTGGTATGGCAGCTAAATTGATATCATTGTCAGTGATTAACGTACAAAAGGATAAACGCCGGGTCTGGTGCAAACGTGACAAGTGGCCGAGTCGTTTGTCAGAGAATACCTTCTAGCTCCATTATGAGATCCTGTCCATCATATATATTCTACAAACACAAATGTTATATGTTTCCTACCAGTTGGAGAAGTGTATACAGATGTTACTGGCTGAACCCTGCGCTTTCACCTGCGTATATAACTACAGTTCATCGCATTAAAAAAGTATGCTTGAGCCCCATTTGATAGCCAATTCCCAATCTAGGTGTAGCGTGGCGATGTAATAAATTTCATATGTTACCTTTATATGAACGTAGACATATAGCTGCTTTAGCGTACTTGTTCGATATAGCAAATGGCACGATTGACTGCCCTGAACTATTGAGTCAGCTTGGACTTAGAACTCCTGCTGCCAATTTTAGGAGGCATAACCTTTTAGACGTCCCTAGTGTAAAATCTAATTATAAGAAAAACGCATTTATGTTCAGAACCTGCAAATGTTATAGTAATTTAAATGTTGATATTGACATTTTTAATACACCAACAACTCGCCTTAAGAGACTACTCAATGACGCATTCTTTAAGAATGCGTCATTGAGTAGGCTTGCGTAAACCGCAAGTGTGCGAGTGGCGTGCCGTCTTGTGTCTATTGTCACTTAAATTTCAACCTACCTCCTTTTTTTTTCTTTCTCTTTATATTCTTAGTATTATATTTTAGGTAGATTAAAACTACTTGTGGGAACTTGTAATTAGCCTTCAGCAATTATTTTAACTTTGTTAATTAAGTTCCTAGCTGTAAGTTTTACGAAAAATAATAAAATAAAATAAATGTTTGTTACCACGTAACCTAACTACTAAACTGATTTCTATGAAATCTGGAATGGAGATAGTTTATACCCTGGATTACCACATAGGCTACTTTGTATCCCGAAAAAAGATTCCTGCGGGATAACGGGAAGACGCGGGTGAAACCGCGGGGCGCAGGTCGTGAACAATAATTGTATCGATCAAGAGTGATTCGGGGTATCGAAAAGAACTCTGCAAACTCAGGCGTAACAATCACGGCGCGTTTTTTCCACGTTTGTTAACTTTGACTGATTAATTTGATTACCGTCTGGCACTTTTGAAGCGATGATAGCTCAGTGATAATGAAGTCGACTTGACTATCTATTTTTTTTTGCTGCTACTTACACGGTAGCGTTTGACCACAAGTCACCCGATGTTGTCGAAGATGGCGTCACGCTAAACCTGGATTGGGGACTGCCTCTCAAGTGAGGCTGCCGGAACACACCGATAGGTACTTGGCGATAGATTCTTAACTTGAGGGTGGTAGCTAGCCAGGCGAGTACTAGAAAATACCCTAGCTATGGTTTCCTCACGATGTTTTACTTCACCGAAAGTACGTACTACGTACTATGAATCGCAAGCCGACGTCACTACCGCTCAGCCATCATCGCTATATGTACATTCTAACATAGGTGAAAAACGAAATATTGAATTGTTGGAGCAAATCTTTCAATTATTAATAAGTACATTTCTTTATTACTGATCCGTATGGATACTTCAAAGAAACAAGTTCGATACAAAAATCATTAGAGAATATAGCATGAGTATAACTGACCTGACGGTCTGCCCACGACGCTACTTAATACAAACTGTACAGGGAAGTTTCTGTTTGTACCTATTAAGACGAGGAATCTTCAATATTGGCTGCAGGGATTTCCTTTTTCTCAGCAATTACAAAACATACAGAGCTGATATTTATGTGAATTAAAGATCATGTTTTTGATATCAAATTGTCGGAAGGATAATACGATTGATTAACTTTCATAGCAGACAAACAATGATCGAAAACTGCCCTCTAAAAAAAGATTTTCATTTTACAGGCATACAAAACCGATTTAAGAGTTGAATTTGTTTTGTATAGTATATATTCACATTCTTTAAAGAACTACAGATTTAGTTTTATAAAATTAACGATAGTTTTCATTTTAAACGAAAAAAACCCTTTTTTGGCGCATACGAACTTACGGCATTAGTCAGCTCGCTTGCGTTTTTGTATGGAGCTGATTTCAGATTCATTGTTTATCACGGCGTCCTCTTAAACTGTAGCGTTGTATACGGACGCTATTCAAATACAAGGCGGTATGCTAGTTACTAATGATTTGTGTTTTAAACTTTTTAACTAGCTTCTTTTGCGTTCATCCGTGTGCGAACGGCCTTAGTTACTCGTAGCCATGACAAGTTCGGCTGCTGTGAAACTTTCATGAGGCTTTCTTTGTGAAACACTAACTACCGTTAGTTGTACCGGCATTTTATCAATTTGGGAGACACTTTAATTTGTAGCAGTAATGTTGTATGTCCTGTATATAGGTATAAGCAATCCCTTACTTATTATAAATGCGAAAGTAACTCTGTCTGTCTGTTACTCTTTCACGCCTAAACTACTGAACCGATTTAAATGAAACTTGGTACGGAGATAGTTTGAATCCTGAGGAAGGACATAGGATATTTTTTATCGCGATAAACTGTAGCCCACGCGGGTGAAACCTCGGGGAACAGCTAGTAATATATAAGCAAACATGGACACTCAGTGCTCTTTTAAAGAAGACTAGTCTTGGAACTAAGATTACATCCCGATGTTTTGTTTTATTTTGCCGTTTTCACTACGATTGAACGATAATCTCTTGAATGATTTACTTTCGAAATGTTTCTTTAAAAAATTAAGTGTGTGTATGTAAAAATCAAAAACATAAATTCTTTATTTAATAGGATACATACATAATATGATCACTTTAAAACGTCAAACTTAAGACTAGCTACGCCTGTTCCAACCTCCTTACGCCGGCAATAGAACAGACAAGAAATGCCCGGCAGGTAATTTTTAGGGCGCGAACACATTTACATATTTTAATCTTACTACTAACCGATTGAATTGTTCACTACAATCCTAAGCTTTTTGTCATATAAATAGTCCGTTATTTTGTAATAAGCTTTTGGATTTTATGAATAGCATTTTCATGTATATGTGTGTACTTCATGTGTGTATGTTTGTTTGCCACCAGATCAATCGTGCAAACAGGCAGTACATCCTGACTCAAGGGCCGCTCGTGTCCACCGTAGGCCACTTCTGGCTGATGATCTGGGAGCAGAACACTCGCGCCATTATCATGCTCAACAAGATCATAGAGAAGAACGAGCTCAAGTGCTACTGGTACTGGCCGCACTCCGGCGGCGATATACACCAAATGCCGATGGAAGATGTCAAGCTGTCCGTTGAGCAAACGGATGAAGTGAACTACCACTACTACACTACGAGGATCTTCAAGTAAGTTCTTATTGTAATTGGTAGCTGGCCACTCATTATATACGTAAGGGTTTCAAGAGGGGAGGGGAGCGCAGGAGATTTTTTTAAGGGGGAGGGGGGTGAAACTCATTCTTACTACATTGCTTTGCTTATTTAGAGGAAGGGGGGCGGGAACGCTAAAATTATTCTTACGTAATTAATGCGTGGTCCCTTAGGCACTTTCCAGGGGAAGACGTCGCTAGAACCTGTGTTTCTCGATCGCTATAATTCAGGAACTAAGGCAAGAGTGAACAGGTACCTTTTAGGTATGTATGATATACCGTAGACTGCATATCGCTTGGCAACGGGTGGCAGACAAACGAAAGCCTATTCCAAAAAAAACGTGGTTCTCATAATTCGGGTGATCGTCTTGCTAGCTGCTACCCTCGAGTTAGAATCAGGTGCCAGGCGCCTGTTTGTTGCAGCAGTTACACTTGAGTGCCAGTTTCCAATCCAGGTGCAGCGTAGTGACACCTTGAACCAAATCGTCACTTAACATCAGGTGATTAAGAAAAAAACGTATAAATAGACTTGCATATCACTTAATCCATGTAATCTAGCAAAGTGCATTTGAAGGTGAATCGGCCTTGCCTAGAAATAAACAGGTGTTGAGCAAACAAATACTATAGAAGTCGACCGTCAAGGTAACAGGAATAATTTCTTAAATGAAGTGGGGTTTTCTAGCTACGTCTGTTACAACTTCCTTATGCCGGCAAGAGAATGGGCAAGAAATGCCCGAATGCGATCTCAGTTCAATTTTATCTTTGATTGATTGAAGGACAACAGGGAAATCGCGGAGCTCATCTAGTATTTTAAATTCCCGTTAACTGGACACCCCCACCTGTGCAACCGTGACGCCGCGCCTCAATGGCATTTCACTGCTAAGTACGAGTATATACGTCAAGCGTATCTAGTCAAATATAAAAATATATATAGCCGAAGATCAGCTCGATGCCATACTTTGGGAGAGGCATATGTCCAGCATTGGACTGAAACTGGTTGATTATGATGATGATGATGATATAAATATAAATGATATCTATCTGCTCTCATATGTAAAACAAAGCTTTTTTCGGGGTTTTTCGAACACTTATAACTCGAGAACGGCTGGACCTATTATTGTGATCTTTAATTTGTTGGATTTGTATCCGCCCCGAATAGCAGAATAAATTTTAAAAAGTGGGAATAATTCAGGGAACAAACAATTACGAATAAAAATTCATTTTGTCATACATTTTTAAATAAAGTCGTGTTAGTTACACTATTTATAACTCAAGAACGGCTGAACCGATTTGGCTGAAAATTGGTAGGGAGCTAGCTCAAGACCAGGAAACAGACATGGGATACTTTTTATCCCGGAAAAGGTTCCAACGGTATAACGGGAAGACGCGGGTGAAACCGCGGGGCGCAGCTAGTTTAATTTAAAACGGGATAAACTTTATTCCACACGAGTGAGACCACGGGACACAGTTTTCAAATAAAACCCTTCTGCCATTCAAAAACTGTCGATGACAACGTACAACGTGTACAATCACGTGCGTCTCCGGGTTGGACGTGGGCGTATAAGATGCTTTCACTTGAGTGAAAGCCACGGGGCGGTAGGCTGGCGTCACAAACAGCGTCACTTGTTCCAGTTCTATGACGACGCTGTTCGCTTACCCCTGTCCATCAGTGACAGCTCGAGCGAATCTCAGAACTAGATTATCATCAGCCGGAAGAAGTTCACTGCCGAACATAGGCCCTTCTTGAACGCTATTAGCCCTTTGTATCCATCGTCTCTCTGCGACTCTTACAATGTCGTCGGTCCACCTAGTGGGAGGCCTACCTACAGAACGTCTTCCAGTTCGTCACAACTTGACTTTCTTCCTTTCTTCCCCATCAGTTATCGGTACGTCGAGCGATGTGGCAACTTGCAAATCCTGAGAACTGTGTCGGTTATTTTGGTTCTTCAAAGAGTTTCGTCATTTCGAATTTTGACACGCAAAGAAACTCCAAGCATGGCTCCTCTCCATGGCTCTTTTGTGACTCTGAGCTTATTCAAAAGACGATGGGTGTCGCCCAGTTAGAGTTCTTCGGGCGTGATGATTCCGATGACGACTGGACGCAGGCGCGGTGAATCCGCTTTCAAAAAAGGTTGTGGTAAAGGGCAGTTGAAAACGGCTCGAAAAAATTGCATACCTGGAAACGTTTATAAAAACGTATGACCACGATCTTTTTGAAAGAAAGAAAGAATATATGTTTATTTGCAACAAAAACACTCTGGGTACAAGTTATAGAAGAAAAAAAAGAAAAAACACTACAGTTACAGAACTCAATGTCAGTACAAAAAATGCGAATAATCAAAATGTCTCCTCAGCATAACCACCGTGTCCACAACGTAGCATCCGCACTTTTTCGATGCAGCTGGTCGCGCGCGTTCCAACGGCTAGCGCACCACGTTCACCAGTGGTCCCTAGTGCATGAACACGCGCCGCGCCCTTTCGCGCACGTAGATTTCGCCTTATTTAGTTCCGGTTCTATAATATGCTTCGTATTATAGAACCGAAACTAAATAAGGCGAAATTAAAATATTCGTTCTATACTGAATTTAAACAATACATTTTGTTGCCCTACTTCTTCTTTTATTTAAGAGCGAAGCTCTTGTCGATGGACACATGACCTCAATCCTTTCTTTAACTGGTTTTATGTATGTTCTTCTCGGTCTACCTCTCCCTTCCCTTCCGAGATGTGATCTGTTGACAGTTCAATTGCCGCCAAAACAATTCCATCTTACGGTTGTTAATTGATAAAGATTTGTTCTTTATTATTATATTATTTTAAATACAGTTTGATGGACAATATATTTATTTGTGGCAAAAAACAGTTACATATACTTTACACAATTAAATCTGATAAATAAAACAAAGACAATTACAGGTTCTTTTGCCACAAACCGGCACCAACTCATGATGCATGATGATGGTTCTTTCAAACCAGCGCTGGTGGTGGGTGATACATCCGGCGGGGTGAATATCTCCTTCGCATTCCTCGTATAATATTGTTACACTAAATTGCTTCTGTAAATAGTTATATGTATCTTTGAAAGGTACTCGTATCTTCTTAACTATTACAGGATGCAGCGCTTCCGGAGTCGCGTATATCGATAATATATGCTTATTGTTTACATTCAAGCCATTGAAATCTATTTACACAGACCCACAGTAAAGTGATTTCGAGCGCGTTTAGGTTGTTAGTCCCGACTATAAGAGACTAGCTTAAGACCGCGACTTCGTTCGCGTAGAAGTCAAAAAGGATTTTTAATTATTTTTTTATGTTTTACGTAATTAATTTTGGTATCGCTACATAGTATTAAACAAAGTCGCAGGTCCAGTTGATAGCGATGATGGCTCAGTGGTAGTGACGTCAGCTTGCGACCCATAGGTTGTGGGTTCGAATTCTATAATTAGCTTCGATCGAGGAAAAAACGCGATGAAGCCATAGCTTGGTGATAGGTGATATGTGGTCGAACACTAACCTGTAAAAAGTAAAAATAAAATTGCAGATGAATGAGTAGGTACTTACCTAACTGGCACATAACCGAGAATCCAGTAAATTTCTCTACTACTCGAGTAAATAATTGAGTAAATAATAGACAATAGACAATATATATATTTGTGGCAGAAAACAACATACACTTTACAAAATAAAATTTGATAATAAACATAAACAAAACAAATAAACTTAAATACTAATGAATTATTTACTTGTACTTGGTATTCGAGTCACTTGACTTGCGGTATTTCGCAACAACGCTAGCTCAAAGTATATTTTTTTGCGTTTACTTTTATGCAGGATGTCGTACTAAACGTAACTAATTAAAGAATCGTAATTTATTCTCGTACTTTTGCCAAGGCTCCATTTCAATTTTCCTCCTAATTTCTTAAAGGGCTTCGTGTAGGTTTCTTAGGAAGGACGTTAATGATTTAATTAAAGGGTTTCTGCAATCATATTCCTAAACTGTAATAATATGAAGACCATCGGAATGCAAAACAACGTGATTGTTTGATAAATTGAATTTCGTAACTTCGTTTACATTTGAGCTCGGTATAGAATAAAGATGTATGTGCCCTGGAACGGCTAGCTGTGATTGGTTGGATTAGTTTTGACCAAAACTTTAACAACATTTTCTACTGACCGCCTACATTCATTTGTTACACACAATATGACAACTAAAAGATAATGGACTCTGATAAAATAGGGCTAAGGTTCATATGGTTAAATAAAGATAAGCTGCGAGTCCAGAATACCGTCAATCATTTATTGTTGAAATAGATGAACGTTAAAATGTAACGGTAATTTGTATGACAGTGCTACCAATAAGCATGGCGTCACTTGATATGATAAAGTTACTGTCTTATCACACAAGATTTAGAGACGCCTTAGACATGTGTTGAACAGATGTTCAAAAAATTGGGTTCTAACTTTTATTTGGTAACACTAGAAATGCTTGCACATGCCTAGATCTAAGGAGTGTTATTAACATTTAGACACTGTCTATGCTAGCTAATCAGGCATTAAAACGATGTATTAAACGGTTTTTGCGGTAAAACAGGCTGTGATGTCTTTTACATTGATAGGAAGGATTCAAAGGGATCCAAAGAAACAAAAATCCGGCGTAACTATATCTTGGTATTTATTAGTAGCGCTATTAGCCAACGACCTAAAGGCATATTCTAAGGCCCAATTCCACCACGCTCTGTTAGTTAGTTTAACGCTTTGTCATTGAGTTAAAAGATTGTTGAGTTATTTAACGTTTCACCATGTCTGTTAAATTGATAAAATCCGATGTTTATCTTCAATGACTGGTCTATAGGTCCGTTAACGGCCTTTCCCAATAACCGATCTATCCGCGGTTTGCCTACTGGAGACAGATATTTGACGTAAGCTCCATAGAAGTAATGTCAAATTTTGATGTCTAGTAGGGCAAACCGTGGACAGATCGGTTATTGGGAACGGACGTAAGTCGCTAACAAACGATTATTTACGATTTAACGATAAGGAGGAGACGTTTCTTTTTGGTCGTAATAAAATGTGAATGAACGTGATTTAAAACATACTGTTTTAAACTACCATGGTCAATAACATTAGAATTAGGTTTTATAAAGGGATAATTACCATGTATTTGTTTTTGTTTGAAATCTCGATATTTCGGCACTGTTGCAAGCGCCATACTCACGAGAATACTAAAAGTTTCTGCGGGTAGGATTGTTGATGTTATAACGGGCAGACGCCTCTATCTACCCGCTTCCTGTCACGTTTTTTTGCTTACGATCACATTACTATTTTCACACAAGTCACTTGCAACTCGATTTAAATCTCGACACAAAAAACTCACGGTATCCCCTCGCTGGCTATGACAGGTGCTTCTTCTGCTGTCACACAACCGTACCACTGGATTCCAGGCACTCGATAGTTGAAAACCGTCCTCTCGATTAAAGTTCTTATACTTGATTATTTCAATTGCTTCTGTAACTAATGGAGGTATATAGTGGTGTTCTGTCGAGATTACCTGAGGGTTATGTAACTCAATCCAGTGGTTTGTGCCCGCCTCCAGAAGGTGTTTCGCTATCGCTGACGTGATTTGAATCATTCACTCAATATTTAGATTATTTGATTTAGTGATTTTCTGTTACTTTTCCGCCATGGAACGTAAAACATTTTAACATAGCTGTTAGTTTTAGTGGCGCATTAGCTACGATATAAAACAGTTTGGTGAAACTGGGTCTAAGAAACTTAAAGACAGTAACTGGATTAACTTGGTGCCGCATCCGAATGTTCCGAAACAAGTCGTTGCAGTGTCTTGACTATCTAGTTTCTACACGGAAGCCCAATTAGGAGTTTAAACAATGTAGCCATTCATCGTTTGCTGTATTCAAAATCTATCGTAATACTAGCTGAACCGACAAACCTTGTTCAGCCATGCACATTATTTCTCCTAGCGGTATAAAAAATAGCCCTCAGACCTACCAAGGAGTTCGATATATTTTTATATATTTAGCTCTCAATTTAGGGAGTAATCCGATTCGAAAAATACTTTTCCGTAATAGAAAACTACGATATCCCTAATATTTATTCTGATTTGTCAGAGAAATATGAGACACCTTGTTGTGCTTTATCAGCTCACGCTGGCTAAACGGTTTGATTAGAGTTGATGTAAGTTATGTAAGAAATGTACGCTTCCAGTAGGTCTACAAGAAAAGGCCACTATAAACCACAGAACACTATTACTCCTACCAAACATCTAGATTTTATACTTAAACTTAGCTTTTAAACTTCCGGTTGTCAAAGTGTCTGATTTCACCGTCTAAAGCAGAGGTGGATCGCTAATGAGAGATAAAGGATATTTCGCTTGCTCTAATGATGAATTATGATTTTGAATGATGCTCCATGTAGCAAATTATTCAAATAAATACTCAGTGCTGACCTTGTCATAATTTAAATCTTATTAAAACGAAACGGTGGCAATTAAATAGCAATGCATTTAAATGAGCCTTGGACCTGACATATTTGCCATATCTTAAAGATTTTCATTTCTCTGTATGTTTTCTCTGTAAATTCAACTAACTGAAATTTAACGCAAAATATTTTGTAATATATTTATTTTGTATTATTTTCACTGACAATATTAAGTTCGTAGTCCTACAGTAAGTACATTGAATAATGAATAGTACATTCTGAATCTCAAAGTGCTACCGTAGCATATTAATATTACCAATGTTCTGTTCGTGGGTAAGCAAAACACTTGAAATCGACTGAACCCTCAAATCAGTTTTTTTTTTTGAAATTTTAGCATATATCGTCCCAATAAGGGTTTTAAGAAAAGGAAAGTTCTGGAAGAACTGAAAGTGATTTTTCCCATGGGATTTTTGTATGGAATTAATACAAACTACAGCACATCAACTATGTATATTTTCCTACCCGTACGAAGCGGGGGCGAGTCGCTAGTCGTTACTAATGATACCCCGATGAGAAGGTTCAAATTCGGTAATGTTGGAATCCAATTTTAACTATTCCACGAAAATGAACAATATTGTGTTTGTAATCAGTTTCGCGGTGCATTTTTGGTGAATTATTTCGTAAGATTCAATGCAATTCAATTGGCAAAACATGCATCATCGATAACTATATTGTTAGCGCAGCAATAAAATGCCGACATTGCTGAATATTGGGGCTAATGGCTAACATTTTTCTCTGTATCTAAAAATACGTTGACCTCGTCTATTCATTTTTTGGTCTATGAACAAGAGATACGAGTACCTACATAGCCTTTAAAGAAATTACAAAAAAATATTTATGTATGAAAAACAAGTGCCAAGTTCTTTTTACGATATTTTTTTTCGCAATCTTTAAATTAATACCATCACCATATTAGAAAATACGCATATAGAATACTATCCGTATTTAGTGTTTACCAATTTTTTTAAAATAATGCCTATTTTACTGCACTTGTATTGAATTTGTTTAAGTTATATATTGCAAATAAATCGTTCTTATTCTTATTCTATTCTCTATCTAGGGCATTCTAGGGTATCGGAAACTACGTTAATTTTGCGCTTTTATTCTTCGATGCACCAATTTTTGCGTAGCGGGAATAGAAACTCTCGCTTTGCAGTACTTTCCAATGGGATTTTAAAGGTTAAAGTAGTGTCACTTGTACTTGTTGTTTCTTATTACGTTAGTACTGTCCAATGGTACTTAGGTTACAAAGGCTAAATAAATATGAGAAAATAAATAAAAGTTATAGGTTACAATCAAAGAAGTAATGCCGCCAGTCTCTTGGGCACACTACCTGCAGGCTGCGATTTGAATCAGGCTTTTTATTTTATAGTTTAGTTCTAAGTATTCAGTTTAATTTTCTTTTCCAGTATATATATACTTTGTTGTTGTTATCAATGCCATAAAATTTGAAATATCGATAGAATCTGTCTTGAAAGTTCAGAAAGCCTGCGTCAGGGCCGCAGCGCCAGTTATTAATTCAGTAACTAAGGCTGGGTTGCACCATTCATAGTTAACTTTAACTATCATCCTATCTGCAGTTAAATCTCTAGTTGAGCAAAAATTTGTTACTACCACTATGCTACTACTATGGTTAAAATGACGTCATAATGTAACGGTAACCATAATTGCCCAAATCAAGCTAGTTTAAATTAAAGCTTTAGTCAAAAAGCTGTCGTGTACTCGTTGATGGTACGTACGTACGTAGTTACAGTTCATGATTAAATTTGCATTTGCAAATGATAACTTAACAAACTACTTACCTTATCGCTACTTGTGATGACTTTAAAACCTCAAACCCAAAACTAGCTACGCCTGTTCCAACCTCTACCGCCGACAAAAGAACAGGCAAGAATCTCCCGGCAAGTAATTTCCCGAAAGTTACAGTTAATTTTAGCTGTAAGAATAACTTTAACTATGGTTATGGTGCAACTGTTGCATGTAGCCTCTGTTGTGTGCTGAGCTCGGACTTAGTGTTGATATTACGCAATATCGTATGTGTGTATTTGTTATTGTTGTCATTGTACTCTACTCTTATATATGTTGTGCGATACAATAGATAAATAACACTTTATTATTTCACCTTCACCGCAACAACAGCAAATAATAGAACTACATAAAAGGAAAATTCTTACTCGTACAGCTAGTGTTAAACATAAAGGGAAAAAGTTAAGATAAAGCTGTAAGGACATTTTCCTGTAGGATTTTTGTAGAATACTTTTTATTGCGATAAGCAGAGGCAGCTAGTTTTTTTTTTCAATAAATAAATGTAATATCTGTTTTTAGGCTCACTGATATGGAAACCAACGAGGTTCGTGAAATAACTCACTTCCACTACACGACCTGGCCCGACTTCGAGATACCCTCGTCTCCGGTGACGTTCTTGGAGTTCCTGAACCGCGTGCGCGCTTCCGGCGCCCTCACCAACGACGTGGGGCCGGCCATCGTGCACTGCAGTGCCGGCATCGGCAGGTCTGGCACCTTCTGCCTGGTGGACTGCGCACTCCTGCTGGTAAGTATGCAAAAGCGGATCTCAAAAATGTCGCCTATTTGATTCCGGTATTGCATGCCCAGGTTACAACAAGCGCAGGTCTCTTCGAGAAAACAAAATACATTTTATATGTTGTCTAGTGTTTCAGAATCTAATCTTGTATCTCAATAAAATCACCCTGAAAGTGATATTAGAATATCTTGGATCTTAAGTTAGGGTTCCACGGTCCGCTTCGCCAAAGGATCAGGCCACTCCACATCTGACGGTGCACCGTGAATACATCCAGCCTGCACTCGTCCGACGTTGGCCGTGCTCGCCTGATCGTTCCTCAGGTTCATTTTCCAACAAATCAAGCCGCGCCAGACTAGACGGCGCACTGTGGAAACACCCCCCGTCCATCCTCGTTCATCCACGTCCGTGGCGGTGTGTCCTGGTCTTAAGATGTATATAACCTCCGCAGATCGAAAAAGAAGGGCAGGCTAATGTGGACATCCAAGAGATTCTGCTGGAGATGCGGAAGTACCGCATGGGTCTGATCCAGACATCGGAGCAGCTGCGCTTCAGCTACCAAGCCATCATCGAGGGCATCAAGCGTATGGACCCAAACTACGTAAGTATCTCCAACCACATTATTATTTTCCTTCTCTTCTTACATAGTGTGCATTTGACTGCAAGTCACTTTTTCGTTTTTTCTGAATAGGTGTTATATGTAAAAGTCACATGCCCTTGAATTTTGCGGTTCTTGGCAACACCACCACCATTTGGACATATCGATTTTCTTACGACATTTTCTTTCATCTTTTTGAGTGATGACAAATCCGCACCGCAACTTATTGAAGTTATAGGGTGAGCTGATGGAATTCGAATTCAGTACCGGTTGCCTGCAAGGCGCCACCACAGCGCTAACGCAGCGCTTACCTGTTGAGAACTAGGCTCCCGTCGGGAAGACATGTATGGCCAGCATTTCGCGACTACACGAATGCATATGGAAGCACATTCTCGGGTTATTGAAATAGATTCGAACTCTAAGCTAAATTTTCGGCAAGCTCTATTGAGTAAGCGATTACCTTTATCGTTCTCGTGCTGGTCTAATTAGCCTTAAGTCACATTCAGTCTCGTCGTATGTGTGAAGCCGACTTTAATGACTTTGCATTCACTCTATTGCGTTTGCATAAAAGGATTCGATGAATACGTTAATATTTTATCCACGGATTTGCCTTCATTAGTGAGTCTGTAAAGGTCATTTGGTCAGAAAGCAGTAGAAGCTCTTGAAACCTAGCAGTAGCCTTGCTGCAGTTATTACGTACCTACTGGCGGTTGTGTTTGTATCCGTCGTGAATTTATTGACATAGGGCTCCCACACAAAACTGCGAATTCGCATCGCATCGCAAATATCTGCGAGCTCGCACGAATGCACCACAAGACCTTCCGATCTGATCGCATCGCATCGCAGTATTGGGTGGGAGCCATAAACCTCTACATTGAAAGGATCATTTTCTTTCCCTTTTTTTGGTGCTTTTGTTTACTTCTGGCAGCCAATGAGAGTCTTGTTTTCATTTTCCCACTTGAAGAAGGCCTCGATGGAAGAGAGCTTCTACTCGCCGGTGGCTGACGACGACGAGGCCCCGCCGCCGCTGCCGCCACGCGGCCAGAGCCTGGGATGCCCGCCCGCGAGGCCTCTTCCGGCCATACCCAGCAGCGCTTCTCTGGGTAAGTAAAAATCTTAACGGACTCTGAAACTAAACCGGTTTTATAAAACTCTTGCACCTCTAAAAACAATGACCAGTTAATATTTTAAAGCAAACAGGCTTGCTTTTACCGCTGTTTAGTAGCGCGCATACTTAGAAAATACTTCTTCGACCTATTTTTTTACTTTCGTCTTGAAGACTCCCAAATTTTAATGGCCAGATTCTGGCAAGGAGTTCCACCCCGTAACGGTACGCATGATGAATATGGAAGCAAAACGCTTTGAGCGCAATGGTTAAATGCACCATGCAATGGTAATGCTTCCTGCAAAATGTGTTAGGTCAGCGGCAAAAATTGCTGGGTAAGCGTAATAGTCTAATTTTCCTGAGCATTTAGAACGACCAGACTTATATCTGGGACACACTATTTTGGTTCCAAGTTAGTTACCACTATGAATGAAAATGAAATGCTGAAAACACTAAAAATAAACTAAGCGTTCGATGGTTAATTAAGAGAATGTAAGCATGTACTACAATTAACCATATACATTCCTTACAATGTTAGTGACGGGTTTGACATATAAAAACCCTTATAATTTGCGATCCACCTATAGTAACAATGGTGTAGCAATGGTTTCTCATAAAAAGACATACCGAGCCAATTTCATTACCTAAAATACTCCAAGTCGTTCGCTTTCATGAGGAAGTAACTTTTACTTACACAAACGGGATTTATATACCTTACTCAGTTCTTGGAAGTATCGAAAAAAATCTTAAACATCCTGTACAGTGTTTGAACTTCCAGAGGTTTCTAATTCCGCGAATAAAAATGAATTCAATGCCACCAAAATATATTTTCTGAGAATGAGGAGCTATGTAGTTTAGAAACATTTCTTATATTTTACTAATATTGCTTATATATTTTATGTTTATACCTACTTACTTATTGTAGGACTGTTGGTAAGTAAAACGACCCAAAGTTATATAAGTAGTAGTATTGGATGTTTAAAATAGACTCTTCTGAACTACACGTTTATGTTATCTGTGGGCATTATTCTTGCTACTTCCACCTCATGTTTTTGTTTCATGGTCTTAGTGAGACTTTTTTCTCAGTTCTTCCCATCAAGTAAAAAGTCTCACTAGATCCGTGGAGAAAAAACACGATGGAAGTAGTATTAGTAGTGATCCATCTATGATTTATCATTTCTTTCCAATAGTTATCATTATTGAAGGCATTTCATGTTGTGAATGATGCATGTTTGCAAAGTTGCGTTCAATGTTGTAGCTTTATATACGGTCAAAGGCGGTAAAGCTAAGCTGACCTTCTGCCTTTGTCGGGAGTCCCCAGATTATCTAGTCACTGCCGGTACACGGTACGTGGATTTGCGAACAGGTAAAGGACGACTGATGTCGTTCTGCGAGATATGTTGTGATGCACGGAATTACTTTGTGCGAACTGTCACCAAAGTTCCATATTTGGACGAGATAGCTCTCATGCCGACAGCGATATATAAAAGCCCAAGAATATAGGTATATCAATGTTAATGTTTTTCTATAGGTATAACTCGACGCTTATTGCGACATACTCCAGTCAAATTAGGGGTTCACCTCGGAATGAGAGATACGAAGCTGGAAACTTGTATACGGCTTTCATTTGGTCATTCTATACGTTGTCTCAAAAGTCTCATAAAATCTCGTGTCCACGTCTTAAGACATTCAAGGTTAAATTTCACATAAATACAATTTTTTTATAGACGTAAACATCATGGAAATAAAACCGAAACACCTCTTTTTTAGGTAACATCGTGAAGGCTAAATATGAATGTCTTAACGCGTTAAATTTAGAGTTGGTGAGGAGCTACCTACCATTTTTGCAAAAGTTCCATAAAACTTCAGTTTAAATGCCGTTTGACTACCTGTCTGCTGGGTTTTCTATCCAGCTTTTCGCTTTCCGAATAATTCAAACGCTGTTTAGCCAGTAACTAAATAGATCGACGCTCGCTCTCTTCAGCGTCTGAAATAGTCAATTTTGGATGTAGCGGTACGGTACCAAGTTAAAAAGAGGAAATGTGTTAGGTACACGCTGAAAGCTTAGAGCTTTAGTAGCTTAAATCTTTTGTTTATGTCACTACTGTAATCCATTAAAGTTGTTATGCAAGCATTGACGTACCAAGTGTTCGACGTCCGGTCTTTGGCTCAAAAGCGTCCAAACCAAAAGAGGTCTAAAATGCGAAAAGAGGGCTAATCGCCCGCCGCTCTCCGCTTGGTCGCGTGTGTGACACGGTCAGTCGACGCTGCGCAAGCTGCTCAATTGTTGCAAGCAAAATTTTTGTCCTGTTTGTTGTTGACTAAAATGTTTTAGGTTAACTCCGCCACTTTTTTCGTCTCGTTTGCATTCGCCCCGTAGTACGTCAATGTATGCAAGCATTCGATGTTACATGCCATGCACGACGTGGCCCTTCTAACGTTCGCCGACTTATGTTTTCAGGTAACTTCAACATGCCAAGCGCTGGAGACTGGTCCAGTTCTGATGACGATGTTCTCGTCCTGCCATCTCGCGATACGCCTTCCGCTCTCTCGCAAGCATCAGCGGATGATGAAAACGATGATACAGAACTACTTACAAGGTTAGCTGTCTTTTAGTTCTTACAGTGTAGCGTAGCGTGACGCCACCTCTGACACTTCTCACACACGATTAGTGTCAAGTATCAAATATGAATGACGATGATGCGATGATGTGCCCCGCCCACAAACCGAGTCAAAGAGGTTAGTCCTCTTTGTGTCTGAGTAAAGTAGTGTTGGCACTTTACACAGACTTTTTGGAGCAACTACAAAAGTCACTTTTAACAATGTGTACGTACAGTCGTACACGTAATGGTTAATAATCCACCAATATCACATTATCACTCGAAGTTTTGAAATGTAAAAAAAAAAATTCACGTTAACAATTCAATTTCCGCCATAAAGCCTCCCAATTTATACAAATCGGGAAACAAGGAAGCTCCGAGTTCCACTCGTTCAGCGAGATAATTTTTTTACTTGATTAATTGTGTAATCGTGTGTTTGCAGCATGAGCGGCAGCGGCGAGCCGGTGGACTCTCTGCGCAGGCGCCGCCAGCGCGACATGTCCGAACGCATAGCGTCCATGAAGAAGAGATCGCGCGACGCTGACCGATGGCACACCCTGAAGAGGTCGCTCTACACCCCGATTGCCATCTCCGTCGGCTTCCTACTAGCCGGCATATTAATCTACTCTTATGTTAAGCACTAGTCGCCCGCGCCCGCCGCGACTCGACCTCCTTGAACCACACGATTATATTGATCTCTATTTGGGCTAACGCTCGAACTATTCTTTTTATACTATATTTTTGTCTTCATATTGGAGCACCACACAAAGACATTTAACTCGCTTGCTTGTTCAAATTCTGTGTCGCTATATGTACGAAACAAAACTTTTCGTCATTCCATACAGTTCTCCTATCCCATGGACGCGTCCGTAAGTTGAATTTATGTTTGGTTCACGGCTCCCATTCAAGAGAGAAGGACGTGTCCGGACATGTTTTTCTTTTTTGGACCGCAATCGTAAATCAATTATAAATTCAATTTAGTTTTACTTCATTTCAACTTAAAATCATCGCATAGTCACAGTCTCTGCCTATAAGTGTAAGAAACGGATTAATTCACAACTTTTATTAGTAAATCTGAAAAGGAAACAATGCAGCACAGTTCATGATAAAAACGAACGTATGAGGAAAAACTATCATCGGATGTTTACATTTTTTATTCCCATTTTGTTTACAGTCCACGATACTTCAACAGCATGCTGTTGGCTAAACAATTCGTGACCAAAACAACACTTATTGTAATAAACAACCCGAGCATTTTTTTTTATTATTAATAGTTTTTCGTCCCTAATATTGTTTTCTAACTTTGGTATTATTTTACCTTTCATACAGTTAACATACTTTTTATAGACATCTACAAATGTTCATACAAAAATAAAATAACATTCTATTTTATTTTTGTAATCTTTTTCGTAAATTGCTTTTATATTTTGAGTAAGTATGTTAAGTTGGTAGTATAATGCCAAATCACGTTTTTCTATTTGAGATGATTGTTATAATAGTGTTTTTTTCAACTATTTTCTGTATATTTTTTGGAACAACGAAGTATTTTTAATAATCAGCCTTGTTTAGTTTCATTTACTATCACGCGTCAGTTAATCGCAGTTTGGTTATATAAAGAAAACAGAACTCTTTAGTCAAACACGTAATAAATTTTGTATATAAATTTTCTTTCAGATTATTCTAACTTGTCTGAGAGCTCCCGTCCATTTGTTCTGCATCGTTCACCTGCGTTTTATTTGCTATGAGATCGCTTAGAACGCTGCCCAATGTGACATTTCGTTTAAATGTTTTTGTGTTGTGGTGTTTCAATAAAGAGTTTATGTTGATATTATAGTTTAGTATCATTATTTCAAATTGAAGTTTTGTAACGGTGTACTGAAGCGATCGCGGCGGGTACCCAAGCTGCCCAGACATCATAACATCAGCACTCAATCTGCGAATTATCATTAATCCACCCCGAGAGAACATATGTGGCTCATGTTGACAACAAATGATATGCTCCTGTCGTATGTACACACAAGATCTTGAAATACTCCTAATATATTTGTACAAGCTATCCTCTCCGAAAGGAAACAAGGGCCACACTTGCTTATAACACATAGACATACATCCATATTTCGCGAGTCAAGAATCTGTCACCAAGCACCTATGGGTGTGTTCTGACACCCTTATTTGAGAGCCAGTTCCCTGCTCAGGTGTAGCGTGGCGCCACCTTCGAACACATAGTCATTTAACATCAAGTGACTGGTCAAACGCTACTCTGTAAGATAATAGGCGAGCAATAAATAGCACTTGTGTGAGTTTATTTATTTATTTATATCAACACAAACTACTGTCAATATCTTGTAGGTTAAAAAAAATCTGAATCTGTAACTCGTAATAATATGTATATGGAAACGTAGACAGTGCCTCTAGCGGACGTATCGGAAATTGTTCGGGTCTCTACAAA
Organism: Opisthograptis luteolata; assembly: GCA_931315375.2. Lineage (NCBI taxonomy): Eukaryota > Metazoa > Arthropoda > Insecta > Lepidoptera > Geometridae > Opisthograptis > Opisthograptis luteolata. The sequence goes on from OV928033.1 coordinate 12,726,160, forward strand.
GGACATTGGGTTATGCAAAACGAAATCGTAACTTCTTTACCATCAAAGCTCACACAAGGCGGTTAGTTATTTTTTTTTGTGTCAGCAATCGCAACTTTCTATGGGATATGGTGTTTGGGATATTCAACTTGAGACATGATACGGGGTGCAGCTAACCTATCAATGGTTCACTCAGGCGTAAGCCGATTTGATGATAGGGTGTGTTCTGGATGTACCGACGCGCCGTTGATTTTTGAATAAGTATGCTTTGCAATTATTTCGATATGGGTGGTGGTAATATGTGTATTACTGATGTATACTAATTTACTTAGTTTGTCAAAAATGTTAAGTTACTATTATTAATTTATAGATTGATAGACTTTAATAAAATCATACACCATTTATGTTTAACAATCACAAATTATTATATATAATTATGTTGATGTTATTTAACAAATCAAATCAAATCAATAGTTGTACACGACTATACATTTCATCAATTCAAACGCTTTTCCATTTGATGTGATGTTGTAAAGAACAGTTTTTTTTTTAATTTTAGTACGGTACAGTGTTGCGCTTTAAGCTACGATAAAATGGTACGCTGGTGGTGGCAGCAACTGGACTGTCCGCCGTCGGAAACGTTTTCTTGCAAACTCTATACGAATCGACGTCCGCGTCGCTACCGCCACTGCAGCACCTATTTGTACACTATGGGTAAGCCAAGGACCTAGTAGTAGACCAAGGGTATATTGCATATAACGACTTTGCAGTTTGGCACCCTTCGAGCTACACTTCATTTTATTGCATACGCAATGAACTGACAGACTGAAACCGCTTAAGAAGAAGGATTAGCAGTGTTGCACAGTCGTTTTTTGGAATAAATTCCGGGTCGTGGGCTTTTTGTCTCAGACCTTGTCCTAGGTAAGCGACAAACGCGGCACGGTGTGAAAATATCAATTAACAAAAGTTACACAGTGCGGACTCCCTGTTTTGTGTGAAGTAACGTGATCGATATGAATTTTCAAACGATCTAAACTTGCCTACGTTTGCGAAATGAGCTAACAACATCGCATGCTAGATATAACACGTGTCGCGTGTCTGTAACATCACGTTTTGTCGCTTTCCGTCGCGTTATGTCGCTTTTTGTCGCAATATGTCGCTTTCCGTCGCACACCTAGGATACTGGGTCCGAATAAAAACCTGTAGATATAAACTGTCAGTGGTCGCCGCATAAGGTTGGTATGAACGCGCACCTCAAAAGTGCGTTTACGGAACTGCTGACTGTTTGTAATACAGTTGACACTAACTTAAATTGTGTTTGTTTCTATGGAGAATTTCATATCTGAATGCCGACCATTGTCTAAATGACGAAACAACTGGTTGATGTAACGACAATTTGTCATTTTTGTGAAATTTAACGCATGATGTGTAAGGGCGACCAAGTTCCATGTAGCACTGTAATAAAAATAGGCGACGAATTTGTTTTTCTTCTATCAATTAAAGTTGGCGCTATTTTCTTTGTCGCGTCGTCCTTATGCTCTCGCATGCGGATAACTTCACAACTGCTACGAATACAGAATGCACGCCGTCATGCTACTAAATATTTCTAAAGATGTTGAACATAAATTGTTTAATTTTAACACTTGTAGTGCTCTTGTAGCATACAGTTGAAACATAACGGCCATTGAACACAACGAGAACAAAAACATATCGCGCCTTTGCAACAAGGAAGTGCTAACCTGAAATGTTGTGTTTTTAGCTAATATTGATGTAGAAAGAATTCGTTAAACCGTTCTTTTTCAAAAACACAGCAATTTTTATTCCATTATCAACTAACTTACGAGGAAATAGATAGTTGGTCACAACGTGGCACTGTCCCATTTCTAAACTCGCAAGATTAACACATGTATTATAAACTAAATTCATTACGATTTTCTAAAATTTCTCCCGAGAAAAAACGGGCTTTCCGCGTTTACACGTTCTGGTCGCAAAGGCGCTGGTTTTCATAAAGGACAAGAATTGACAATCAGTCCACGCATAATTATTATGTTTCAGCTGTATAATATTGATGTAATTATAGCTAAGTAATAGGTAACGGGTATACCATAATAATAACGGAAGTGACTGGCAAAACGTCCTCAATAATCGATTACAATCGTTATAGATAATTTCCTCTTTCTACGGTTCTCGCGAGGGTTGATCAACGGCCGATTCTGCTGTTAGCCGTTTAAAATTTAAAAAGAATAGCATGTTCTCAATGAATATCTATAAAATAAAATATACAACTATGATAATAATCGTTAAAATAAATTTTGTAACCGTTGATTTATTAATCTTGTAGTACATATATTGCGTATTCAACTAACTGAAGGTAATCTCAAAAAAAATATATTCTTATACATATAATGTTAAAATATATCTAGTAGTTTCTTCCCACCACGTTTAGAAACCGAGTTGGAGTTAATAGAGTAAGTACGAGTATGTATAGTAAAAAAATATATCTAAAAAACGTAGGTTATATTATATACGTTCCATAATCAGAAGAAAATAGTTCACAATATAATAAAAATATGCAACTTCGATTTATTATCCATCCACATTATTAAGAACGTTAAAATTCAAAAAAAGCTAATATGCTATAAGCTAATACATTCTCAAGCATAATCGTATCAATATTGAAAATTACATCAAACATTTGTTTGAATATTGGCATAAACATCATTTGATTTTGGTAATAAATGATGAGCTTACACACATTTTTGATGAATTTATATATAACATTTACTGATAAAGCAATCTTATTGATTGCAATGCATAATATTATATTTTATGTAGAAATTTGTATCAATTTTATTAACTCTATTTATTTAATATAAAGTGTTTTATACAAGACATGTTACTCTATGATGAAAGACATCCTGAAATTATACTTTGTCCACTACTGGTTGGAGAAAACAAATCGACAGAAAATCATTTTAAAAAATCAATTCGTTTATTCAGCTTGGGGGTACAGCATTGGTGTTGATCATTGTAAAGAATGACCGTTATATGTAACTAGTAAAATTAAAAAGTTAATTTGGCAGTAAAAGTAAAGCGATCTAAATCTATATACGCGTAGTATTCGCAGCTAATTTGATCAAAATTAATTAATATTATTGCTTCTAAATCAGATTATACACATTATTTAAGGTGACGAAACAATGAGAATAGAACTGTAAGATTGCACAAACTGATGAGGAAGACAAAAAAATGCAAGAATAAAATTCCGATTTTATTTCAGGTTAAAATCGGAGGTCGAAACTCAAAACGAACCGCGCGACGAATAAGGTAAAACGATTAAAGAATTAGGCGATCAGGGGTCAAGCCAATTATCCTTGACGCCGAACGGAAGGAAGATCTTGCTCGGTTTTATGTTACATAAATGTTACGTGTATCATCATCCTCATTAATCAAGTTCACCATCAGTCTAAGATCGCCACTGAGTCCAATGTTCGGCACTTTTCATCTAGTCACTGTGAGCTTCGCAAATCGTTACTGCAATGGTATGTGTCTTACACTAGCGATGTTTGAGTAACATGTTCAGTCAAACTCGTCCACAACCGTAGTCGCCGTTGAGTCTTCGAGAGATATCACCATCTCAGATTGCTAGGTACTTTGATCTACGTCGGCGACTAAAGTTATTTGACCTGATTGCGGATCTTAACCTTGTGAGAAAAACTGCTCACCCAGACTTTTGACGCATACCATAGTAAAGTGGACAAAAAGGCTCGCAGAAGTTTGCCGTAGCTGCTTAGAACTTCTATCTTTTTATCAAGATCCAAATCAGGTTATTAAGTTTCCGCTGTTAGGACTAAGGCTTTTTCCGGTGAGAGAGAGAGAGAGGGGGGGGTTTGCACAGTCTACCCTCCCTCATGTCCTGGTTATATCTTAAAGATCTTCTACTCTGTGTCCTTGGTTTAAGGCTCAGCTATGGTTCCAAACCCTCCTGGAAAACCAACCTACTCCGGAAATTGAATCCTCCTGACCAGTCGTGCAGTCGCGATTGGCCATAGAAGTTGACTACAGGAATATAATGACGGGTGACGCCACTAGATAATTTTAGCTTAATCAAACGTAGACTCCTCAATAGAGCAGTAAATATATTTCTGATACCCAATTCTGCTCAAAAGCTTCTTAACGGCGGGAGCTGCAGTATCGAATGTCTTGCCACACCAACTTATGTTTCTATTAATGTCTCAGTAGTCTTCTGCAGTCTTGCACGTGTTCTCGTGTTTGTCTTTAGCGCTGACAGAACTTAGGCCCTGCTGAAGACGTTTGATGTGTAATCGTATTTTGTGCAACCAGCTCTTGTGTTATAGTTTTCAGGCTGAGGCCGAAGTATAATTATGTTAATGTTGAATAATGGATTATTGTTTAGGTAGCAGTCCCGATAATGCGTTTCCGTGGCTGATACAGCGAAAGCTGTACGTATAACGCGCAGTTTTTTAATAGCTGTTTATATGAATACCGTTTACGCTTTTTGTTACACTATCGAACAACCTGTCTACATTTCATACTTGCCGCTCAGTTCCAACTAAACTTATCAACTTTTTAGCTAGGTTATTTTGATGTTGTTTATTCTCACTGTAGTTTTGTTGTAGAATAAACATGTGTTAGTAGGCATCCTTTTGTTATGTAAAATACTTTTGTAATATAAAAATATTTAGTTTTCCAGTTAGGTCCATATACTTTTATATTATGTTAGTCTGATGTCACCGTTAAGCACAGTAGACATTATGTCTACTGTAGTTTAAGGCAGGATTTCAAGCTTTGCGACTTGAGGCTGGTTTCAATCGCACGTCGTGCGACTTGACGACATTTTTGTTTTTGTTTTATCATGATTTATAAATAAAATAAATATCGGGACAATTGCACACAAACCTACACTTTAGTCTAATAATATCAGAAATTGCATTCCTTGAAATCACGTCTTACTTTAATTGTATCTGACATCATTATTGCCTGATTACGTTCCCACTGCTGGGACACAAGCCAACTCTCAAACCGACAGAGTTCGGGCCACAATCCACTATAATGACCCAAAACGGGATAGTTGATGTCGCATGCCTTTGAATACAGTGTTCATGGACATGCAGGCTTCCTGCTTTTACGTTTTGAGGGATGGCAAATCTGCACATAGCTTTATAATTTATAAGTCGTATAAATATTATCAAAATATACCTACTATTATTATTTTCGTATGTTTTTTTTTAGTTTACTGGGGGGTTGGAGAGATTTCAATCCGTAAAACAATAAGTAAATAGTTTGTTGTATAAATATACCATTGCATCATTCACACAAGACTGCTGTTGTAGGATAAAAAATATAAAAAATACATAATAAATTTATATACTTAAACCCATTTACATAGAATACAAAATAGTTGTGTTATAAATAGTTTGTGTATACACATATTGATTTTATATTAAAGAAAATATTACTCGTAGATGATAATTTATCATAAATCTATAGAAAATACAAGGCGATGCGATATGTCTCGCTCAGAATGCTGCCTTAAAAAGATATCAATAAAAAATATGTTATTTTTACGATACGGCTTGTAAATTTTGAAAATGTACATAAGGTAATAGAATAAATGATAGATTTATTTTGAATAGGTTAATTTGAATACTAACTTCAATTTTTTTAGTTAAATTTTAGTTAAAATATTTAGTAAAACTATTTACTGCACTATATTTAGTTAATTAGTACAGAAAAGGTATGATTTATATCGTTGAAATATATTATATACTAGCAGACCCGGCGAACTTCGTTCCGCGTAGGCGGCAATAACTGAGCGTATTTAGGATTTTAACATAAATTTATGTTAATAATAAATAAACTCGCAAACAAACAGATCAACTTCAATTTCAACCATAGACAACATTACGTTTAGCTGTCAGTTGTGTTATGTAACAGTAACACCATGTCAATTGCGGTTTGTTATATGCACCATTTTTAACAAATGACGGGTAGTTTTTTTTATTGATGAATATCATATTTTAATACTTATTATCCTAACATTCCGGACGAATACAAATCCAACAAATGAAAGATCACAAAAATCGAGTTATCACTACTTGTTTTATATATATAGATAGATTACGCTGCTTAGGTTTGCTGGCACAGTTTCCCGAATGATACAAGTTTATTGCTATTACCTCCTGAACGTTTACAATTGACTTTGTTGTCGGTGAATGTTACAGAGTGAAACAATATTAATCTATTAACTCGATATTCATAAACACTCTGTCTATAAAATAGTAAAACACGAGTTGCAGGGTTTTGAACAAATAGACATTATATTTATATACATGCATATATTTAATAGAGTTAGTCACTGGTGTGATTTTTGTTATATCTTACGTTTAACTAACCCTAAGGTGGCGAAGCCGCGGGTAACAGCTAATTGCTTATGTTATTATCGAAGTTTTCTTAAGGAGTACCTTTCCTTATAAATAATATATAATGGTGTCCATTCGGTTTTGCATTCTCTAAAACTAAACTAAGTTTGACAGGTCGAATAGTATTGCTGTCTTTTTCTAACCACTGAAGTAAAAAAAGGACAGCATTACTTCAAGACCTGTCAATCTTAGTTTAGTTTTAGAGAATGCAAAACCGAATTGACACTAATGTCTCCGTTATCTTGACTAGCGGCTTTACTTTTCTACAATGTTGTAAATAACATTCTTCATTTACACGTGTAATGCTTACACGTACTTGAATCTATAGAGGCGTTATCTAATATATTATCTTGCCAAATGATTAACAGTAGCAAGTAGTTCTCCTGCTCGATATTTTTTTTTTATAGATTTTTCATTGTTCATTATACTGTCTTTGCTTACTTATATAATATATATTTTATTTTGTTAAAATAGTTAATAATAGTATTTGAAATACGTTATAAAACAACAAAAAAAGTTTTCATTTGTACATAGAATAATAAAATAGGAAGAAATGTTATTTTTATATTAGGTTCGAATGCGGGCGAGCGAATGGGAGGAAGCCTCGCGTAGGAATATTGGTTGCGAGCAGACTGAGCGTCCACGGATGATGGGCAGACCTCTGTCCAAACATACCGACACACTAGTACACTCACACATACCGCTCCGACACGCACATGCATACAACGTACCTAGTACATGTTCATCATCATCAGCCTACTCTACGTTCCCACTGCTGGGACTGTGGCCTTCTCTCAGAGAGAGAGTATGGGCCGTAATCTACCACGCGGGCCCAGTGCGGGTTGGGAGATGTCGCATGCCCTTGAATGTAGAGGTTCTTGGACATGCCGGTTTCCTCACGACATATTACATGCTCATGAGCATCTAAATGCTAAACAAGATCAACGTTTCATGCTCGCTTCACATCCCGCTTCTCGCTCGTCAATAGTCGAAGCTTTAACATTAAAAGAGGTTACATTGCATAGTTTATTAACAATATTAACTACAACCCCCCAGTAAAAGTCTCAATGTGCATGTGTGTTCATTGCGATTAGTTTAAATATGTCTTACCAATGTTTATCTTTTTCTTTTTTCATGTTATTGACAGTTTTTCAAAGTTTAAGCTTAACACTAACTTCTGTTGTTGAAACAAATTTCAGTTATAAGCCTGAGTTTTTGATTAATATCAATGAGGCACGGAGAGTAGTAGTATATGTAGCCTATGAAGATTTTAGTGTCTACAAATTTCTAAGCATATGAAACATGTGTAACAATTATTATTTATTTTCTCTATCAAATAGTTATGATTACTTTGATATTATTATTATTTTGAAATTCCTACCGCGAAAATAAATTATTAGTTTAATTACGGAGTAGTCAGTATTAACTTAAGTTGGTGTTTTATATTAATAGGAATGAATATCAATCTTATATTGTATTGTGGAATGAGTTGCGGTAGGGAATAAGCATCTCTTGGTCATCGAGAGTCTGGCGCGTGTTCTTAGATCACGCTACTGTTTAGTAGACAGCGCCGGCATCTGAAAGTTGATTAGTACTTTGTTCACCAACGGGAGAAAAGTGACAAATCAGTAACGAGTGTGCCTCTCCGCCATTAGTGGAGACCGCAAGCCACACGAACAAGGTACAAACTTCTCCCAAGTGATACAAAGTGCTTTTACAGCATAAAGAAACGAACACCTAGAAGGAGTAACGGCGTCTATATTATGTGTGCATATATAAAACAAAAATTAATACTCTTTAGTTTTGGAATTTTGAATATGTACCTAATGTTGTTATGTACACTTTTATAATGTAACTGAAGAAAACAGGACAATAATGTTAATTTTCTTCTACCTGCCGTATTATAATGTCAGTAAAGAATTGCTTTCAGCCCTGTTTTCAAGAGTATTAAGAATGCACTTTCTCAGCAGTTGTAGTGAATAAAATGTTAGTTGTATTGTTAATTAGTAACGACTGTCTAGCTTTCTGGTTTCTGGTACGCAAGTTTTCTTTTTTGAATAAAGCCAGCACCCAGTTATCTTTGCACAAAATGTTTATTTGTGGCATCTTTTATTCGCTCATAAACTATTATTAAGTAAGTCACGTTATGTACGTAATACTGGCTATTATGTTTTATTTAACATGTTACGACAAATGTCCGTAGTGTCCATGATCAGCAACCTTCGTGGTCTCAATCTCTGCGGAGTTTCTGAAAAGGTTCTGCACATTTTCAGCAGTGTATATCTTCTGCTGTGAAAAGACACTACGGGCATCTTCTGTCACAAATACATTACAAATAGCATTTATATAGATACGTTGTTCTATTTGTCTTTCGCAGATCACGCGCAGATCTGTACTTTTTTATAGATGTTTATAAACCGTAGTAACACAAGATATATTAAACTCATGTTAAATTAGCATAAAAATACCAAAAGTTAGAACTGGTATACAGAATAAATGTTTTGAATCAATAGTGTGTTTCATTTCATTAACCTTACCTATCCCAAAGAACGTACCTTCCTATTATAATAATCTATAGACGGTAAATTAGGTAGGAAGGACCTAATTTGCCACACCTTTGATAGTTAATCAACCACCAAGCAGTGATGTGCAAGTTACTTACGATGCTCCGAATTATTTCCAGTGAAAATTATATATAATATTAATCTAATTTGACGACGCGGTAGCCGAGATGGTAGTGTCCCTGCCTGCGAAGCTAGCGGTCCCGGGTTCGAATCCCGGTAAGGGCAAATATATGTGTGATGAGCACGAATATTTGTACCTGAGTCTTGGAGATTTCTATCTGTTTATATATTTATTTCTCTATATAAGTATGTATTTCGTTGTCTAGTACCCATAACACAAGTTTCGAGCTTAATTTGGGGCTAGTTCAATTTGTGTGTAATTGTCCCCGATATTTATTTATTTATTTAATATAATATATAAAATGCTTTGTTAGTACGTAAATACACAGTTTTCTCAATCACCACCAACCCCAATCAACATCCCGTTGGGGAGGTAAAACGGTCATAATTGATCTGGAATGATCTAGAAAGTTCTAGAAACCTTTTACATTTTTTGTATACCAAAACATGCTATGCATTTTAACCCCGAGCAACGCCAGGTTTCGCTGCTAGTAATATTATACTTAAACGTGAAAGTTTGTGAGTATCGATAGTTGGATGTTTATTACTCTTTTACGCAAAAACTACTGCACGGATCGGAATGAAATTTGGAATAGAGGTAGCTTATACCCTGGATTAACATATACGCTACTTTTATCCCGGAAAAAAGATTCCTGCGGGATAACGGAAAGACGCGGGGCGCAACTTGTAGAGCATAAAGATAACATCTCTGCTTTATCATGAAAAACGTTATTTCGCGTAGCGCCGTAATGTTTTTGATTGTTGGCAACACTTTAACATTCAAATGGCGCAAAATTCAAATTTCTCTCAAATCCGCCCAGTATGTTTTGCGTGCAAGAGTAACAGATATCCATACTTATAAACTTTCACGTTCATAATATTAATAGGATATTAGGATTGGTTTATATTTTTATTGGTCTGTGTGTCCCTATAATTAAAGAATGGTTTACCCGGGCATTGAAACATCTTCGTTTGTTGAAATTGGGATTAAAATGTTAAGGGTATATAAATAAACAACAACTTATTTTCAATGTGGTGTTTTAATAATTATATTGTAAACTTCCACATGAATCTACACACATATAGAACATCGGTACATTGACACATTCAGTAAAAACATCAAGATGATAGAAGCAAAAGTATGATTTTACATAAGTGCAGTGACAAAACTAAAATTAAATTTTATGTGAGTAATAAATTATCTCAATATAAAGTTTACGTTGCTGTGCGAGCACATTATTTCCGTTAAAAATTTCCATTAGTCAACAAAAAGAAATTTAATTCCTTAAAAACAATGTGGCAATTCAATCGACCAAATTTAACATAATCTAAAAAGATACTTTTCCAAAATATATACCTTCAAGATAAATTACTTACAAGGAACTAAGTTAAATAGTGAAATAACGAAGTGATGATGCTCTACTAAGGACAAACTTGATAGTCATGTTTCTGCTTCTGATGTTGGGTTGGTATCCTGTCTTACGTTATTCTTCTCTCACAAGGGCGGGCCGTTAGTAGGTACCTATAAATACTAAATATTTCCGAAAGACCTTACAACTACTAAAGGGAAATAAGAGATTTTAGTATAATATAAAGTTATTGGTTCATAAAAATTCGTCATTTCCATACATTTTACGTCTTCCTTGGCAAGTAAACAGTGTAGCACTGTGATTTTAAAATTCCTGTTGTTATCCGACCAAACTCTTTAAGAGTTCTCATTAGTACTAACAAAAGGTAATGCAATTAAATTTATATTTTTTCGTTCAAGTATACTAACTACGGCGAACTGTGCCGGGCAAATACCCAGATCGCAGTCGCTAGATTTTTAATCTTTTTTTTACTGTTTAAACAGAATTTCTTACAACTCCGTAGTATTTCTCTTAGTTTTTTTTTTTTCCAAAAGGGATTACTTATTGAAACGATATTATAAAAACCACATGAGTAGCAATACCTTTGGTTCTTGCCCAATTAAAATAGTCTTTTTCTTTTAATTCTCTCTCCATAATGCAGTCTCTATCACACGCGTTGAAAACTTACCTAACAAGTTATCTAACAATTTAGATAATCCGTCTCTTTCGCAAACTTTAAATAAAGACATGCAAGGAAAGAGAACGCCTAAAGTCACAGTTATCATTCTGTCTTTTAAATTTAAGAGAAATGCCTCGCTCTACCTATCAAAGTAGGAGGTTTTGAAACCTAAGATACCCTTTAACCCTCGACGAACCTCGTAGTTTCGACAGAACTTACCAACTAATTGGTAGGTGAAAATTTCTACTACACCTTAAAAGTTAACACAGAAGGTACACAGTCATATACTGATGAAGATTTATATCTATACCACTCGGATGATATTTGTTATGCACAAAGTGGTAAGGGCAAGATGGTTTGTTTTATAAATAAACGTTAATTAAGCTCGAACGCTGGACGAATCATAAAATGCTTAGGTAAATAAGTGTATTAGAATTTGGTCTTTTTCGTTATTAATTGACTAAATTTTATGGTAAAAGATAAAAATCATATAAATTTAGAATCATTAACTTGGTATGTGTAAATAATTGGTCGGTATTTGTAACTCAGGTACATAAGTAGTAGCTATTGTATACATAATATTTAAATAGCGTTAAATTGATATAAGTATAATTTGAAATTTTGTAATCAAACTATCTTGCCCTGTTCGCTAACCTATAGGTACACATATAGAATAATAAACACACAGATGATAGACGACAATAATTAATTGTAGAAACACACCATAACAATTTATGGGTGTAGTTGCTAGCGAAGATGTTCTCAGCTAGTCTGCGCTCTCCGTAGGCCTGAAAAGTAACAACAAAACTGAGATTAGGTAAGTACCTACTAGATAATAACTGTGAATTAGTGTATCGGAAGACAATGCGAAATTCTAGGTGGCACTGTACATTCGTCTTTAACTAGTGCGTTGTTTTGTATCTATAGATCTTTTTTTTTCATTTATCAACTTGCACCAAGTTCAGTTTCTTTTAGTCGATTAAATTTTAAGTGTTTCCAAATAGGATCCAGGAAAAGAGTCATATTGCGGAACATTAGTGCCTGAGCGGCTTATCAAAGTCAAAGTATTAGACATATGAAACGACACGGCTTTTGCCCTTTACCTAACAAAAGAATAAACGTACCGCTTAAGCCGGAGCAAGGCCAGCATTGCCGGGCGGGTTGTCGGGCTCATCGTCACGGCCTGGCAGATAGTCTTTCTCCCAGTTCTTAATCATGTCGATCGGAGCATTCTTGCTGCGAAAGAAGTGCAGTGCAGTGTCGCGTCCCATCAGCTCAAAGAACTGGAAACAAAAGCATGAGCACATTAGCAAAAAACTAAGTACCAGTCTTGGTCCAGGTCTGTCGAAGATCTTGTTTCGTATGAACTGGACTGTTGTTTGTCGTGACAAAAAGTATCCAATGTCTTTCCTCAGGGTTCAAACTCTCTCCATGCTAAATTTTATCAAGATCGGTTTAGTAGTTTTTAAGTTTATCCGGAAAAAACAAACAATCAAATCTGTTCTCTTTATATCTTAGTAGTATAGGTATAGATTATTATTTGGTGTTAAAGAAAGAATCATGAATACTAAGTATGCCTACTTCGAGTTCTACTTATATGTAGTACCTAATGCCATTAGTTACCTTCACCAGGTTGCAGTTGTAGGCGGTCTCCACGAACTCAGCCAAATACTTCAGGTTGTGCAGCATCCACATCCTGGACGCGGTGTTCAGGTTCATGATCTCGTAGAACGGATCCTGGACGAGACGCTGAGTCTGCATAGTGCGGCGCAGCATTACTTTCTTCTCGCGTTCGTTGAAGATGTGAGAGTAGTCGCGGTGAAAGCCCCCGCCATTTCCACCTCCCAACCCATCCTGGTCAGAACCCGGGCGACGGCCACCGTTCATTTTTCTGGCTTGCGAGTCAAACTAAAAACTTCAAACTCGCGTAAACGATGGATCTGTTGACAAAACGAAAAATCTTTAGAAACATGTGAATTTGGTTTATCTGACAACAAACTAGGTTTCCCTGTATCAGAGCTCAGAAACTAGGTGGATCAGGAACCCACAAGACCCTGACACGGAACAAATACTTGCGCTTTTTTCAATGCACCAGGATTTGTCCCGCAACTGCACTGGTAGTCTACTGGAGGTCACACCAGCCACATCACACGAGACCAAGCTTCCTGTTCAGGCAATATTTGTTGACCGAGCGCGGTCACATGGCATGATGTCTTCATTAATTCGTTAACAACTTTGTATCTAATCATGCTACACCCATAAAGTTACATCATTTTAATGTTTTTTTAATTACATTTAATTACAAAATAGTGAAAGTACTTGAATTGTACCTGAACCTACTAATGGACTGCTAATATGACAAAGATTATATGAAATGCTGGGCGTGGAAATTGACTACAACATAAGCACCACAAAAGAGCAAAGATCCGATGCAAATATCGTAAACATGCAGACCGAGTCAAGGGGGATACCACTTGAAGAATGAAGAATATCACCACAATTGGATAATCACAACGCCAACAATAGGGTCAAAACGTCAGCACGTGCACTGAAAACGAGCTACACCCACCGAGCACGAGGAGTAAGGCACAGCTGGCGACACCTATAAGTCTATTAAATAGATAAAGAAATCTACACCAATCTATCTATATAAATACAGAAATTAATTTAATCAAATTAAGTTTGTTGTTGATAAACATCTCAATTTAGGGGTAACTTGGCACAACCTTCAGAACATCTAATAGATATAACTTACTACCTACCTATTTTATATTTCCAACAAAAACACACAACATTAGAAAACAGCAAAATGAATAACGAATAAAATTCGTTAAAAAAAAGTAGGTAGGTACACAAAACAAAATCATTGTCAAGAAATCGGCCCAAAATCAGCATCAACCAGCACTGACCAAACTCGTAAACGTTAAACACTACACTGTAAGATGTAAAAATACTTGTTTCAACTCAAAAGGCAAAATTTAATACAAAACTAGAAATTCAATTAATATTTTAGTGCATATCAATTATGTGGGTACTTACAATCGGGTTATGAGAACTTTAACACGCGATTAACACTAATTACCTTATAAAAAGTGAGATTTGATGTAAGCCGTGCTTCAGTGGTATTCTTTTCATCGGCACTGAGCGAGGAATGGTTTGTGGACTACGTGTTCTTCCGAGGTCGCACTCCGCGGCTGCGCGCTCGAGTCGCGTCAGACGAACCCCGTGCGGGACCGTGCCTACATTTAATCGCTCCACGCGCGCTGGCGATTCGCCGGTGTACTTATATCAAACGAGTTATTTTGTATCTTAAGACGATATACGATTTAAATAAGAAGGGGAGATCAATGACGGGTTCATTTGTAAAGGGATGCTATTGTAACCAACTTAGGTCCAGCTGGCAAAATGTTTGACCTTCACCGTTGTCCTCGCACGTTTTGTAAAGGTATTTATGTACCTACCATTCTTGTAGGTACGAAGTAAACATCACTAGAGACTAGAGAGCCAGTTTCTGTCCAGGTGTCGAATGCCTTCATTGACCACATCGTCACTTAACATCAGGTGTCAAACGAGTGAAAATGTTGTCAAAGGTAACGCCACGCTACACCTGAATTTGGAATTGACTCTCAAGTGGGGCTGGCCCAGAACACACCGATAGGTGCTTGGCGGCAGATTTTAGAAATTGCCGTAGTACCAAGCTATGGTTTCTTAACATACGTCTTAATATTGATTCGTAGTATATTTAACAATGAGACAATGGCGCAGTGCACCGTGAAAAATTTTGGCTGTTATATTATTTACGCTTCCATACGAAGCCGCAGTTTATTTATTTATTCATGGGCATGAATGACTTGGTAACTAAGTGCGGTAGCCCAACTTGATAGCTACTTCCCAATCCAGGCGTCGCTACGCCGCATGCCATCGTCGACCACATCGCAGTGGCGAGGTGTAAAGTGTTAGATCAGAAGACCTGTGGTCGAATGCTACCCCCGTCAGATGTTAAAAGTGACGTTGAGGTCGAAGATGCACCACAGTCAGGGCCGGATTAACCATTAGGCAGATTAGGCAACTGCCTAGGGGCCCCGCATCGGCTAGGGGCCCCGTGCACGCACCCAGAAACTTATAACGAACGAAAATTAAATTTGAAAATTGGTATCCTTCCAAAGATACTCATAATTTTCTTTCATTTGAATATAATTAAATAATGATGGAAAAGAAAAGTAAGAAAACGGTAAGGTAAGGCTCCCCAAGAACTGCATCGCCTAGGGGCCCTGACAGGGTTAATCCGCCCATGGCCACAGTACACCTGGTTTGGAACCGAATATCAAGTGAGGCTGCCCGAACACACCCATAGATTCCTAACTTGAAGGTTGATTAACAGCAAAACTATCATCACGATGTTCAACCGAAAGCTCAAACTTACTTAACATCTGGTCAGTTGTGGTCAAACGCAACCCAGTTTAAATGAAATATTGATTCATTGTTTTTTTAGGAATGACGCATGTGTCGCATGTGCATCGTGAGAAATGGTACGGTGGAAAATTGTAGGCTGCTGCTGTTAAATTATGTACGCTGACATATGAGGCCGCAGCTTACTTACTTATTCAAGGGTAGGCGGTCATTTTAATGATGCGGTAAGGCCTCTAAGCACCTACCTACGAGGAAAAGAAAATTTGATGTTTTAATTTACTTATTTCTTCGATTGAGCATTTATTGAAGAAAAACATCGTGATAATACCATAGCGTGGTGGTAGGGAATTTTCTAGTGCTCGCCTAGCCAGGTAAACCTGTCACCTAGCACCTATCGGTGTGTTTCGGCAGCCTCACTTGAGAGCCAGTTCCCAATTTAACGTCGAACGCAACCCCGTAAAAATTTAAAAATCCTTTTGTTTTGGTCTCTTGACAAATTATTATCATTTATCAGATAATTATCAGTCCTACTTTCCAATCTTCATTTTTTTCCTAAATATACAATTCTTGCTTAACAGTGTTTCTGTATTTACCTAGGTTATTTAAATAATGCATTTAATTTCATGCACCTACAAAATTTTTTTTAAGTTCTCGTAAGTATTTTACCGCAACTGTCCCTCTCCTACGACCTCTCCCCCTTCTACCTCCCTCTCTTACAACCACTCCCCCAACCCCCAAACACTCCTCCTTCTTCTTTCCCCTACACCCCTCCTTTACAACCTCTTCCCCTTCCTCTCCCTACATCCCCTCCCTCTCCCTACATCCCCTCCATGCCAAACGGCCCCTTCCTTCCCTCCCATTTCATAGTAAAACTACCTACGTAATAAGCAGATTATTGCAAGAAAGATTTTAATTAACAACTATTCTGTATGGCAATTAATGCAGATATTTTAGTAATATTAAGTGAGTAGTTCAAGTATCTTACGTTATGTTATTGATTGTTTATGCTAAAGTGGATAAATACCATTTTTTCTTGAACTTGCACTCTTTGTTATGTTTTAGTTTAATTTACCTATGTTTGACAAAATATTTAGATAAACAAAAAAACATTATTTTTATAAAAATACGTTACACGTAGGTATGTACATCACAAGCATCTGTAATAAACTATCTACCTAAACATAAAAATAGTAAACTTAATGAAATAGGTAGATTGGGTCAATGCATCCGCATCTAAACTGGAGCCACTCAGGAACCTATTGATGAGAAGGCACACCTAAAATATAACGTTGCGCCCTGCGATGACAATCCGTTGCTCTCCAATTTCCCAGCAGGAACCCTGAGATTCCCTAAAAAGTATCCCAAATTCTAAATCGTTCCGCTATGCTGTGACCGAAACCTACTAAAAAATGTAAGTAGGTATTGCTACAAAAGTAAGAAACAGGAGGATAATATTTCAATAGCTGTAAGTATAATAATATGGTTTATGAAAAGGGGAGATAAAGAACAAAGAAGCGAGCGAGGCCAACGCGGAATAGTGACCGATGTCTAGCAATATTCATCTTTGTAAATTAATCTGTAAAGATATTGTTGCTACAAAAGTTGCATCAAAGAGATGATCGCCCCGGCGGCTATGGCGTTTTCGCCTTTAAGAGAATATAACCCAGCATCCAAAGACATTCATTTTATGGCAGCTATGAAGGAATAAGCGATCGAGCATCCCATTAAAAAGTACATCTACCGACTCCCCTTTGACCTTTACTCAACTACGCCATTTGCATTTGACATTTCAGAATTGCATGGACGCAACCGAAGGACGCGCAGTAGCTGTTCCAACCGTTGTTTTTTTAAAGAGAACATGATTTTCAACGTCACAAACATCCCGAATTTCGTTTATTATTAGGTAATATTATTAAAAATAGGTATTTATAACTTATGGTCCATCGCGAAAATGGCGGCCGCTGCTCCTGGCAGGTTTTTAGATTTCAAAATATTATAAGATACGCGGCACAATCTCTCGTTATCATATTCATTAAGTCGTAGATTGCAGATTAATCTTACGTAGGGTCTAAAGCAGGCACTTCACCGAAGGCACATCGAAAAATCGATAGGTACCCAATCGCTTACGTAAAAAATTCGAAAGCTCCGTCACCGTTTGGGTTTAGCACAAAAATAAACTAACGTACACGCGCGAAATTGAAACACTGGTTGAAATGAGGTAGATTTTGTGGAAATTTGTTTAAATTTGGTGAGATGTCAATTGATTGAGCACTTACCTATCGAAAGATGAAGATGCGAGATGATGCGATGGCAGGGCGAGCGCGGCTATTGATGGCAGCTACACGAAGGGCGGGCGCTGAGAGGACCGTGGCGGCGGAGGGCTGCGCGCGCAACCCCCGCGGACAAGCTTCCGCGGCCACGGACCCCGCACCCTTCCACTCTCTCATAGAATAAACGAGATGAAACTGCAGAAAGTTTACAACTAGACCGGAACAATATGTACCTACGAGCAAAATAATTTATTGTGACATAATTTTTTTTAATAGGGTACTTGTCAAATAATGTAAAAAAAAATTGTTAAAATTAATGGCGCTTAGATTAATTAATTAATTATGTTAGGTAAGTGCACTGTATTTTTATTTTATTATTTAGCAACTTGCTTGAAGTGAATATGGACCAAATTCCAAATAAAGTAAGCCTGTTACAGTTATTATTAAAATATGCAAGGCGTCAGTCTCAGACAAGTCACTGTCTGCTAAAAAAATTACACTGTACTTATTTGGTCTCTTAAGAAAAGATGCATAAATACCTACTTTCAGAGTGATTCGTCAAATTGTGTCAGAGTTTATCCAAATCCATTTGTGTAATGATGGATAAGATTTTTTTGAACCTAATTTCCTACAGTTTTTTTATTTCATTACGTTATGAAGGCATGTGATTCAAAAATATCAAATACATACCACTATCACTTAAATATTAGCGCAAAATAAAATGAATGTAAGAAAATAATAATAATATTTTTGTTCTTTAAAAATAACAAAACAAAAACGCATAACTTAGAACCTTAGAATGTGAAATACCTATCAAACTAAAAAAGTTAGTTTATGTTAAGTTATAGATAAAAATCTTGCTGCACCCTACAGAATAAACCGCGTTTTCTATGTTTTTTTACTAAGAATTTTACTGAGATCAACAGTATTCTATATTTTATACCAGAAATAAAGTATGTAACGTTTCTACCAAATTTCATGTAAATCTGATCGGTCGAATACGGAATTAAGTAGATGTCAGCGACGCGCCACCAAAAGATAGTCATATTATAATTTTGGTGATGTCTAAGGGAACGCGCGGGGTGCGAGATGAGGCGGGGTCGCCTTTTAAAAAGTAGTCGTCTTAAGCAACACATCCAGTCAAGACGCGCGTTGCCTATTTCTTTTCCTGTGGTGATACCCTCGCTAAATACGGTACGGTTTCAAAATTTTATTTCTAATAAGAATTACACATTCACTATAAGAAAAATACAATATTAATATAAAACTAAGTAAGTGGCGTTAACCATAGTGTTCATAAGATAAATCTTTTTAATATGTAAAAATCTCGTGTCACAGTTTTTGCCATGGAACTCTCCCGAAACGCCTTGACCGATTTTTATGAATATTTTGTGTATATAAAAAAAATAGGTTTCAGGTAGGTCTGAGAATAGGTCGTAGGCTCCTAGTTAATAAGGGTGGGCCACTTCAGATTTTATTTTATCGCGATATAGTGTAGTCTCCTCGGGTGAAACCGCGGGGCGCAACATGTATAAAAATAAATCGGCATACAAGCAAAATGGTCAATAAACAATAGTCAGTGCAATGGTTAGTTCCTAAATAGCTCATTAGCATTTTTTTTTTAAATTTTAGCCACTTTATTTTTTGAATGGCTGTATATAGCCCTAGTGATATCTACATCGGTAGAGCATTGAAAACTTTAACACACACAATTTTCTTTAATAACCGTCAAGTACCCTGTTAGGTACTTCAATTCTGCCATCTCGCGTGTTGATCTTCTATCCCCTATCTCTGATCTCTCCTGTGCTGCGCGCGCACCCGCGCTTTTTATCCCGTCGCCCCGCTACGATATCATATTTTATAGATTCCAATCACTTCTCGACAGGTAATAATTTGTCTGTGTCCATCCTCACGAAATTGCTGAAAACTCCGAAACCGTAAGTGCTTTTTGTAATATTTTTCGTGCAATCAGGTCTAAATTTCTCTGTTACTACTTTAAATCAATTTCTTTTTCATTTAAATGTACCAATAATTGCATTTATTGATTCCATTGACGAACGTGGGCAGGTATTATGAAATGGCGGCCGGCCCCCAGAATGTTGCAACGAATTTTTATGGCTCACAATTACTTTAATAACATCCTTTACGTGTTTCAAACATACCTATGGGCTGGGAGATTTTGGATTCAGAATAAAGCTTTCGATGCAAGTGCGTTATTGGTAGTCAGACCCTGGCACGACGCTGCAAGCTTTATTGATTGACCCCAGACCCGCACCAAAATTAGATTTGCCTGAAGGCTAGAGAGATTCTCAGTTAGGCCTGATGATATTAATTCATATGCATAGGGAGTCTACTGTGTCGACGGCAAGCACACAATCCTAAAATACTAACTAAAATCCTAACGACTCATCACACTACCGCTGAGCAGTGTTCGCTGCCTAAAACGTAATCTCATCTAATGTTAACATCTCTTCTCTATTGTTTCAGGAGATGCGCCTGTTTTACTACTACCTGGTGTTCGAAGAGGCGTCCGTGGATTGCCCCGGGAAGCTGTGGGAGACAATCCTGCAGTACTTGGATGTGAAGTTCGCGGTGTACGGCTACTGGCAGGATAAAGGCGATAAGCATGACATGCATGTCATTGCCGAAGACAACAAGAAGTTGACCCTGTACAGGCGGATTCCGAGACGGTTCAGGAGGAAAATCATAAAGAAGATTGGGGTCAAGAATCCGGTCACTTTCATGAAGCACATGCTGCCGGTGCTGCTGGACCAGGATGACTTGTGCATCAAAGATGAGCTCGACATCTGTCCGAGGGATCACGCCAGGATGCTTATGCGTCTTGCTTAAATCTTCTACGGTTTCTATGTATATCTTTTATATCTATATATATATTTAAACATCATGTCATTATAGTTTTAAGATTTCGACTACGCTGCGGACTGCAACCTCATGTATATCCTGGTAGCTGGTCCGCACTTTTTGGTACTAGATTTATTACTCGGTCTTTGAGTCGTCTGTTTAATTATACTTCTTTACCCTTTTTATATGTTTAAAATTACATTAAGTATTAGGAAATTTTTACTATTTCAAATTGTGTCCAAAATCAAGATAGTTTCATTTGATCTATCTAGAAAAGTAAACATGTGATAAAGCAAATTGAAAATTTGTCGTATTTCATAAATTTTGTCCAAGTGTTCGGAATTTCAGGTGTAATATTAAATACTTAATGAAAGGAGGCTTTAACAGGAACTTCTACTTGTAAAAATAAACACTTTTGCCCCAAATTGCATGCAAATGCCGAATAATTGTGAGTTTATCTTTTAATGTAATAAAGGCGACATTTTGTTTCAATTAAGTTACTATAATGAACATGAAACCATATGTATGTACTTTTTAAATAACGACTACATTTTGTTATTATAACCTATATAATCAAAATAAAACCGTAGTATCTGTCTTTTGGATGGTTTAATTTATTGAATTCTTAACTGGGAAATGGTTCCAAAAACTCCACATGCATCCTTGGTTCTTTACTTGAAAAAAAGGTAATAAGTAATCAACAGAGATGCGATTTCTTTGAAATACTTCTATTTAGAATGCAAATGAAAAATGCAGAATACCTATTTTGTAAAACCATTTTGTACATCTCTGTAATCAAACCTTTTCAGTTCTTAAGTACATCACTCTAAAATCTGAAAGTTTTATGAGAGAGTGTGTATGTTTATTACTTCTTCACGTCAAAACCACTCAACGGATATGAATGAAATCAAGATCGGAGATAGTTAGCTTAAACCCTGGTATTAGGTAGGTATAACAATATATCGACTACATTTCATACAAAAGTAGAAAAGGTTCTTACAGGATAGCGGGAAAACGGTGAGTCACTGCTATTTTACGTACACCATACCAATCGCTCTTCAAGCATTTTAATTAATAATTGATCTACTTCAAATCGTTTTTTTATTATTTGTTGGCACACCAGCCATCTCTTACTTCGTTGTTGGCAGCGTTTTTACGACCTAGGGTCTTTCGTTGATCACGTGAGGTTAATAAACCACTTTTTTACCTCACCCTTGTGATACGTGGTGAGATTCTGACCCCCCAAATTCAATGCAAGTTTGATAACTGATAGAGACAAAAGGTAGAATTTAGGTGTTTGTAACCGTGCAATTTAACACAGGTGTAATGTCGCAATTACCCCTCCCCCCAACGTGAATAATCGTGATGTTATCTGAACCCCCCTCCCCCCTATCCAAGCTTCATCTACCTACACCTATTTGTGAGAAAGCTTCTTCTTAACATTTTTGACACTGTATTAATATCAAAGTACAGTTAGCGACATAAGTAGCTGAACATACTTAATTTTCCAAATGCGTATTACATCAGTAATATTTGTTTTTTTCTAACAACGTACAAGGTAGCGTTTGACCACATTACAACACATGTGATGTTAAGTGATGATTCGGTCGAAGTTTAGTGTTTACGATCATAAAGTAAAACTGAAAATTTAGTATTGTTCAGCGACTTTTGTCGTTGACTGTACGTAGGTACATTTACTACATTGAGTTGATGGGAAATATAAAAGGCGCATACGCACATTGCTGTTGTCAATCGCAGACTACTTGCAAGTCTTGCAATAGATAAGCAAATAGATCAATTTCAATGCAAGCCGTGCAAAACAAAAAAGCTACGTTGCGTTGCTGGGGAGGAATTATTTGGTTGTCTTACAATATTACTATCTGTTAGTGATTCCATGAGAATGTAGTACCTACATATATTGTTACACGGATAAAATGTTTTTGCTAGTAGATAACTATCTACTATCAAAAAAATAATAGTACCTACCTATTATAAGTACATATAACAAAACAATTCATCTAGCTAATCTTACATTCAAATAGATATAAAACTAAGTAAGGAATTTTAGCTTCTACTTATTTATTCTTAGGGCTCCGTATCTCAAAGGGAAAAACGTAACCCTTATAAGATCACGTTGTCCTCCGTCTGTCTGTCAAGACACTTTTTCTCAAGAACTCGTTGAGGTATCATGTTGAAATTGATATCAAACACTCGGGTCTACGGTTTCTTTCAGTTGTAAAAAAATCAAACTTCTAAGTCATCGTGATCAAAGGATGTGACCGTTTATGTTGCATATTTTGCGATTTCACAAGGGAACCAAAAACCGGGTACCTCCCGTTGACTTACAATCATGCAATTTAGCATGAAGCAAGGTCTAACAGAAAAAAAGTCTGTACGGAAACCTCGGTGCGGAGTCCAACTCGCACTTGACCGGTTTTATTATCATATTCCGGTGTGCGTGTGTTCATAATTCTTGTCCTCCTAAACGACTTGACAGCTAGATAAATTAATAAAATAGCCTTTCAATCTAATTTGATATAATATAGTCCATTGAAATGTTACAATTTGACAACCTAATATTGCATTTTTTATAGGACGATTAATTTTATGTTTGGGACATGTGTGGGGGGCACAATCAATAGAAGCTTAAGGCCCTGCACTACGTCGTTGACCTTGCTCACGTTTGTGGGGTAATAGGTGTTTAAAATAATAAATGCATACATTAAAGTTTAGAGTTTATTTGAAACATTACTACATGCCACATTTAAAAGGTAAATTAAACAATTTGAAACATCCACAATGTCATGTGTACAATCAGCGCCGCTGAGAAAAAACTACATTAATGCATCTTAACACAACAATTTCCTTAGTAAGTAGGTGAAAGCACAAACACTCTTAGGTATACCTATAGGAAGCACCTACCTACGTAGGTACCTATCGCGTAGATTATCCTGCAATTGCGGCACTTGACTTGGAGCGTATTCGAGTAGCCGTATTCGCCTATATCACAAACATGCCGTCCACACATGTACCTACCGAACCAACAAATAACCCAAACATCCCAAATATATTCGACCATAACTTTGCTTACATTTTTATTTGTTCAGTCTATTCTGCCACCTTGCTATGCCCACAATGGGCCACATAGTTAAATCGCTTCTATATAAATTCGTCAACGAGGTTTGCGACACAAACCTCTGAGCAACACGCGTCTGAAGACGACTACCGTAATCGCGATACTGAGCCAACCAAGTGTGGACGATCGACAGAAATATGCAGCTTATGTTATTTGCCTATTTACGAAAATAAGTCAAATATAGTGAAGATAAATTGCCGTATTTGACTTAATAGAACGAACACGCTCCACGCCAAGCGCCGCCGACTTTACGACTGTAATAGAACATCTACCCAAATGCTTAAGGCTTACTAAACTCGTTACAACTGTAAGATTAAAATGACTATTCAAGTATATCGGGTGCTTCATTACACGCCGGTAATGAACTATTTGACAAAATGTATTCTTTTTAATTAGTAATACTAACAATCATAGAATGAATCAATAGGTACGGGATACGTTTCCGGTAAGCTTTACAGCAGAGTCTTATAGGCTAAGGACATGCCGACGATGGCTCATTGCGAGACATAGTCAAATTTTCTGTTTACGCGTGTCTACGTTTCCACTGCAGCACACGCGGCGCGCGGATATTGTTGAGGCAACCCCTCTCTCTCCTCGCTTCCGCGGGTCGCATGTACATGTCGTGCGCCGCGCTTAGATGCGCGGTCGACACATCCGAGTGCGCCACGCTTCTTAGTGGCGTCATCAGGCGGCGCATCCGTGCGAAGCGTGGCCGTGGACGGTAACGGTAAACCTACGCCTCCGCGGGTCGCATGTACATGTCGTGCGCCGCGCTGAGATGCGCGGGCGACGCATCCGAGCGGGCCACGCTTCTTAGTGACGTCATCAAGCGACGCATCCGTGTGAAGCGTGGCCGTGTAACGGTAAAGGACGCTCGGTCAGTTTGGTTTTACCCTCGTATGAAACAAATGAATGCAAATAGACAGATGGAGGCCGTCCGTGGTGTTGCAGTATGGTATCCTTCGACATGTCCTTACCCTTACAAATACAAATTACACGATATGATTGCTAAAAACGAGATTCAACACCTTTATTTAGTTTAATCAGCTAGGTATATGTAGTTTAAACCTCTAAGGGCTATGATTAATATTATAGAAACTGTAAAATGCTCTTTAAGTAACTGAAAAACACACTGGTATCAACGAATACGGTTCGATTATCGCTACGATCAACGTAGTGTCCAATACTGTATCCCTAACACATAATATGCGATTATGTGGATTGTGGACATTATTAAGGTGTGTCGCTAGATATCAACCAATCACAGAAATCACAATTTGTATTCAGTATGCATTAAAACTTAACAGTTATTTAACAGTTTCTTTTTTTTACTTGAAATACATACAAAATGTACAATTACATACTTTTTTCCTTACTCTTTTTTTACAAGAATATAAATAAATTATAAGAAAAAACCAGAACGCTCTCAGACCGGTAGACCGTGCCGTTGCTAAACTATTCACAGAGAGATGGATATGTTCCATCTATATTTCCCATCAGCCCCGGTTTCACCGGATTTGTCCTACTTTAGAGGGCGTTTGAATGGGGTTTTGTATGTAGTCTGGATTTCAAAACTTCCCCCGCTATCTACCCGCCGCCGACCGGGCCGCCTCTCCAACGTTTTATAAACTGACAAACTTTGTAAACACATTATAAAAACGAATAAATAACAAACTATCTCTATCAACCAACGAATTTTAGTATTTTGATTTTGACTTATGTAATTATTTATTAAAACAACAATAAACTATTTATCGTCATAGTTTATCTTTTATTAATTTTGTTTTCTTAAAGCTCACGTCATGTTTTTAGTTAACTAATTTTATTTAAGACCTTATGTTTCACCTGTGATTGTGAATCATAAATGATTTGTTTTAAAAATTCAAAAATATTATTGTGTTTGTAAGGTACAAAAATGTCGGCGAATGTCCGGACTCAGGACTTCCGAGGTTCTTGTGCTGGTTTGACGATTTTAAAGCAGCTGGTAACCTCATATTACGTATCTACCTGTGGGTTAGATATGCGCCTGATAGGTCAAAATAGGAAACCGAAATAATGGTCTAAGAACTTTCTGGTAACACAATAAATTGTTATTAATAATAATTTGTTAATACATATATGTTTCTCCAACTATCGTTCTCTTTTATAACAAGCTCGCAGTCAATTCCGTACTCATACCTATGGCACGACGTTAAAAAAGTTTTTCAATCACATACATTTCTTCTTTTCTTTTTAATTTTTTACAAACTTCAAAAAGGGGCTACACAGGTACACAATTCGTATGTATATAATATGTTTTTTTAAATATATGTACTAATTTTATATACTTCCAAAATATTTTTATTTTCTTTTATAACATACTAACGCAGTATGTCGATATCATTCTCATATTCAGCCCTGTAATACAACGCCCCCGCATAATCCACTTTTTACGATTTTTGGTATATTTATACACATCACTCGAGAGCAAAAAAATCAACTCAGACCAAAAAAAGAACATACAAACTTATTCCGAGAAAATCCGAAAATTGTTTTAATTTTATTTATTTTTCCATCTGTGTCGATTTTTTTGCTTTTGATGCTTATATTACGCGCACCTTCTTTGCCGATATTAGGTACACAGTTATAGCCTGACCAAAAAAGTACAATAGCGATAAGGTTGCCTAGAAAGGATCCTTGATAGAAACGTTCTTACCATTCTACGCCACACTTTGTGCCAATTGTGTTGATCAATTTGATTCCTAAAATAAGGAAAGCTCTTTGTTTCCTTATGTTCTTATGTGTGCATTTTTTTATAATCTCGTATGGTAAGGTTTTAGTATACAAAACATTAAAGTACAATTTTCATAATACATATTTATAGTCAAGTTCCGCAGGTTTACAGTGTTGACAAATATAACTTAAAAGTGACGCTCGTTTACACTGGTGACGAACGTAACTTTAAAGTGCCGCTCGTTCACACTGGTGACGAACGTAACTTTAAAGTGCCGCTCGTTTACACTGGTGACGAACGTAACTTTAAGTGCCGCTCGTTTACACTGGTGACGAACGTAACTTTAAAGTGCCGCTCGTTTACACTGGTGAAGAATGTAACTTTAAAGTGCCGGTCGTAAATTTAAAGTGCCGGTCGTAAATTTAAAGTGCCGCTCGTTTACACTGGTGACGAACGTAACTTTAAAGTGCCGCTCGTTTACACTGGTGACGATCGTAAGTTTAAAGTGCCGCTCGTTTACACTGTTGACGAACGTAACTTTAAAGTACCGCTCGTTTGCATTGGTGACGATCGTAAGTTTAAAGTGCCGTAGGTTTACAATGTTTACGAACGTAACTTAAAAGTACCGCGGGTATACAATGTTGACGAACGTAACTTAAAAGTACCGCGGGTATATAATGTTGACGAACGTAACTTAAATGTACCGCGGGTATACAATGTTGACGAACGTAACTTAAAAGTACCGCGGGTATATAATGTTGACGAACGTAACTTAAAAGTACCGCGGGTATACAATGTTGACGAACGTAACTTAAAAGTACCGCGGGTATACAATGGTGACGAACGTAACTTAAAAGTACCGCGGGTATATAATGTTGACGAACGTAACTTAAAAGTTCCGCTGAACAACGAACGCTACTAAAACGCTGTGCTTTCGAGGCCGTTGTAATACTTTTTTGGTCAGACTCACGCACATACATTGTAACATTGTATAAATATAATTTATTTTTAAGAAACCACTAACTTTTTTCAAATATACATACGTTTATATAATAACATTGTGGTATCATGTACACACACGTACACATATAAAGATTTAAAAAGTATTCAGAGCGTTATTTTCATAACAGATTTTCTTATATGACTGATGAAAATATTTTATCGTTATAGAGCTAAGTAATTTCGTTTAAACACTTCAAAATTTTAAAACAGATAGTAAATTTTCACAAATTGAATAGACCAGTTATGTGACAGAGTATTTTCTACATATTACATATCTCTACGAATTTGGCTCGAATTACCACACACCAATAAAAAAACACTTTATAATAATGAAAAATATCCTACATTTATTTACCGTTAGCACACATTTTCTTCAAAAGTAAAAGTTCCAAATAGAATTGATATCAAACATGCTGTTTTTTTTTTTTAATTTAAACCTCATCAGGATATAAAGATACTTATTTGGTTTAGTGCAATTATTGCGCACATTGTACATTCGTTACTTCTCAAGTCAGGACCAAAGAGTTGGTCATGCTTTTTTATATCTTGTGGGATACCTAGCGTTTGATCTTAGAGAATTGATCATAAGTCATCTGATGTTGAGTGACGTTGGGGTCAAAATTGGCACTACGTTACGCCTGGATTGAAAACTGGCTCTCAAGTGAGTCTGCTGGAACACACCGATAGGTGATTTGTGAAAGACTTAAACCGAGGGCAGCTAGCCAGGCGAGCTCTTAAAAATGACACCAAGTTAAGGTTTTAAGCCCATGACCTCAAAGTCGGAAACAGACGTCACTAATGATCTATCATCGCTTCAACGTAAGAAATATCATATATTATTAAACATTACTCGTACAGTCAACGATAAAAGTCGCTGAATAATCACTCTTTTTCTATTATCCTCGTCATCTTAGACACCAATTTTTGACCTCATCATCACCTAAAATCAGGTGTGTTATGTTGTGGTCAATATATACCATGTAAAATGTAAAGAAAACAATAACAATTACTGATTTGAAACACATTTGGAAAATCGAGAATGATCAGCTACTTTTGTCGCTGTCTGTACCTACATAGATTTTTAATCAAATATTAATTTAGACTCAATACGCGTTACTAAGCGGATATCTATAGAAACTGATTGGTGGTGTAGATATAGCGCATTTCCGCATTTTTTGGATATGTACATCGACATTGTTGCTCTTTCGTCGTAACGCTATTAACCATTAGAAGTCATGTATTTCATAAATGTTTAACCATAGTTAACTTGGAGAATTGAACAAAAAACTGGTTCTAAGGCAAAGCCAAAAGGAAGGGTTATTTTTTGAGCAGTTTATGTCTGTATGCTTGTTTTTAAGTTATTAAAAGAAAGTTATGATAGTAAAATTAGTGCCATGTTCGATTTGACTAAATACTTAGATATGTACGATATAGATATGTTACGCCAGTAACGCCAGAGCGAAAGGTAAGTTATATATTCAATCCTACTTTAAATAAAGTGAATCGTTGTATGTTTGTTTGGGCTTCTTTCACTCAAAAACGGTTGCTATAAATAATGCAAATATATGTAACATAATACATGTCTGTCTACGGGAAAACTGACAAATCTTCTTCTGCACCTACTCCTATGTCAAAATCTTTCCCGCAGTGAGTCGCTCGTGTTTCGTAAAGTTATATCAAATTGCTCTAATTTCTCAAAAATATTTTTTTTCTACTCATATCATAAATTTACACTAAATATTATATAAATGTTTTATTTAGCTGCAAGTGGTACGCAAGTATATTATGCATGTATCTTTATATACAGCTCATCCATTTGCACTTAAATTTATAAGAAATGTTAATAATATTACGTACCAAGTAGATAAGAAGAAAAGTTTACATTACATATTTATATATCATTATTGTAGTAAAAGAAGAATGAAGATCGTATTGAAAACGTCTCATTACTACGTACTTAACTCTTAAAAGCGAAATTGTGAAAATTGACACATACCTTAATAATATATGTTTTAGAAATACAAACTATTTTAAGAAAAGGATACAACACTGATCCTTAGGCCCTGTTCAGTGCGACGCGGATGACCTACGCGGACGTCCGCGACGGACGGTAAAATGTATGAAACCTTACAGCGCGTTCAGAGCGACGCGGAGCTGTCCGTGTCGCGGAGAGCTATCCGCGCGCGGTCGAAATCGTTCCGCGCCGCTCCTCCGCGCCGCGGACGTCCGCGGGCGGACGGTGCTTGGTTCTAATGTATTTGTTCAGTGCTCGGCGGACAGTCACGCGGAGCGAATGTAAAGTACTGTCGTTGTCATGGCGGCTGCCTCAAATGTGCAAACCGAGAGGGTTATACAAGAAGTACGACTCGATCACGATCCGCATCGCACTGAACGACAAATTCATCCGCAACGGACGCAAAATCTAGTCCGCGTGCGGATGGTCCGCGTCGCACTGAATATATAACCATAGAACTCCGATTTTCACGGGGACAAAGCTACCTATTTCAATTCAAACAGCAAGTTTTATTTTCTGAAAGTGTTATTCACACGACTATAATAATTACAATATAATTTATCTTTCCTACATTAGTTAAATCAAAAAGCTGCCTATTGGCAATAGTGTTACAAGTAATGTAGCACAGGTAGGCAAACTCATGTCCTGACATTAATACTGCTAACTTCATAAAAGTGTGTAGATAGGTTGTAATGTAAGCGCTTCGCAAGTGACGCGTTGGCACTTTGCTAATATAAATAACAAACCTGAAACGTGCCGCGATGCACAGTTACATAAATTTGCCTCTTTCTTGCTTCCGATAATGTGCCAAGTAACCTATCTACAATATCATTGACTACTACTAAAATAAAACAAAAGGAGCCTTGAAAAGTTAAAAAATATGTATCGTAGAGCGAAAGTATGGAGGAGCTATACGCGATCAGAACGCTTAGTGCACATAATATATTACATATTAAAGGATATTCTTTACGTATTTTGTATCGTGTTGTAGTAACATTCATCTCTCTATTTGATGGGCGGCGAACAACACCGTCATATATAAAATTAATTTACTAATCATAACTTTATATCGCCAAAAAGAACCCAAAGGAGTCAAGAAACGATAGAGACCTACTAAAAAAGCCGCGTCGATTACATATTACTCAATTTAAAGACATAGGTAACTTATACCTAACTAAATAACAAAATCTTTGTGCTACTTTTTACTAACAATAAACTTGCCTATAAGGCTCGTCAAAGGAAATTTTACAAGCATAATATAACTCTAAAATATAACTCTTTTTTGAAACTAAACATAGATATATCATGACACTGCTCAGCACATACAAAATCACAGTAAGTAATATTCTACTCTAATATGTACAAAAATAACTTTGTCACTCAGTTTAAACCTTCCAAGAAATACCTTACTTATATTTACACAAGCAATAAAACCTCTCGAAAATACACACCGACTAAAGATATGAATACGTATTCTATAGAAAATATATATCCTCCTGGGCTGAGTGAGGCAATGATCCCAAAACTCCAACCGCCTGATAGCAGGCAAAAACCGACGCGCCGTCGTCGGCGACCGTTGACTCGAATCGATGAGCGAAATTTAATGCGTATAGAGACTGTTCTCGAACGTCTGTATACATAGAAAGGTTTTGTGTGAGAATGAGCAAGTGGTGTTTAGATTCACCTGGCGTTGAGTGCGGACTCTGTGTCGGCCTCGTGGTACTCGTGGAAGCAGGGCACGATGCACAGGTTGGTGCGGCACTCGGGGCAGTGGTACTGCGTCTTGCGGCGCAGGATGCGGCCGCACTCGTCCACGGTGTTCCAGCAGAAGTTGCAGCTGAGCGGGGGGCCCGAGCGCACGGCGGGAGTGTGGCTGGCGCGCGGCGCCGCCTCCGCCTCCACTGCACCACCGCAGCCGCCTCCGAACAAGCCGCCCACACCACCAGCCTGGCGGTCGATCTCGGTCACAGTGCGGACCAGCACGGAGCCCAGCTCTTGCTCCTGAGTCTTCAGTCGCCGGCTCTGGAAGACGAGACCGCGTCGCTTTCAATTCTTTATTGACTTTTTTGTACTTGTCACAGGGCAGCGTTTGACCACAAGTCACCTACTACACGTGGATTGGGAACTGGTTCCAAGTGAGGTTGCCCGAACATAGCGATAGGTGCTTGGAACTTGAGGGTAGCTAGCCAGGCGAGCACTAGAAAACCCCTACCACCAAGTTATGGTTTCATCACGATGTCTTCCTTCACCGATAACTCAAGCTCATTGTAGGATTTGGGCCCACGACCTACGGACCGCAAGCAGAACTACCAGAACCATCATCGCTCAAAAAACTTCATAAATCCTACTTTTTTTTACTCTGTTCAGGGTAGCGTTTGACCACAAGTCACCTGATGTTAAGTGACGATGTGATCCTAGATGGAGCCACGCTACACCTGGATTGGGAACTGGCTCTCAAGTGGGGCTGCCGGAACACACCAATACGAGCTTGGCTACAGAAAAGTGAGTTTGACTTTTAATGTTATACCTTGGTGGCGTACTGCGGGTAGGAGTCGTGCTTGCGCAGCGCAGGGGTCACGTGCGGCAGCGCCGCGGCCGGCTCGGAGGCCTGCCGCCTCACCACCTCCTCCGGCACACGATTCTGCCGCTTGAAGTGCTTAGACCGTCGAAGCTTCAATCCCGCGGCGAACATCTCTGCGGATAGTATACCTCTTTGTCACTACTTTACGTGTTTCGAGCGTATGTACGTATGTATATTTTCTTGGCACGGCTCGCAGCCTAAATGGCTTGACGGATTTTAACATAATTATGAGGTGTCATTAGATTCGTCTTTATTGTGAGAGTGACTCATGTTACTTTATTTTGGAACAATTTTTTGTTCCTTTTGTAATGTAAAATCTTGTTATTAAAGACAGAAAAGACTAGCACAAACAATCGTTACATTACACTGTGATGCAATGGGTGAAGAGAGTTAAAAACAGGAACAATGTGTATGTGATCGCACACTTAGGGGCGTCCATTAATTACGTGAGGTGTTCTAGGGGGGAGGGGATCAAGTTAAATATTTCCAAATCTCACTTAGGGGGGGGGGGGGGGGGGGGGGGGTCTCGGCAAATATCACGTAATTATTTTTCTCCCAGAAAACGGTGTAAAATTGCGGTATTTTATTTGTGTTCCTTTTCTTATTAATCCAAAACGTTTAGAAGAATAGAAGTTCTGAATAATCTTGCGTGAGGGGAGGGGAGGAGGGAGTAGAGGAAATTCTCAAAAATGCCTCACGTAATTACTGGACGCCCCCTTATCAGCGCCGTAAGAACCGTCCGACATTCCGCATTTAACCGGTAAGCGGTGCGTACGGTGCTGACATGTGTGAGGCTATGTAGTGATGGCTATAGGCAGAACAAGAAGGCGCGTGCAGTGAGTGGGCTGCGTAAAGCTGACAAATATGTGCAGTAAGAAAAATAATAGTAAACAGATTGAAAAATAGAATAAGTGATAAGAAATAGTATTAAAATCCCATCGGCCAGTTTTCGGTTAACAATAAGTTCACAATAATAAACCTGGCAATGGTTGTGAATTGTTGCATAAGTCTACACCTCGCCCTTCCTTTGCTACACCATTTTTTTTTAAATGGCTAATGCCTAAAAAAGCCTAGGTAAAGACCCGAGAATAAAACTCGTCAAGTAATAAAATAATAGTAAGTAATATTGTTCTGACCCTTTGCTAGGTTTCCCTGCATCTAGGGTATCTCTACAGATAGAAACTATGCAGATTCGGGACCCACAATACAGATACCTACGGAACAAAATAAATAAGCGCTTTTTTTTCAACCGGTATCCAACCCACGTTATCACGCATTGCAGTAAAAATACAGTGCAGTGGTAGAGATGTTTTATTTGTATCTACAGCACTTCAGTTGGGGAAGCGTATTCGTGTAGCGGGTACGCTGAGTCGCTGATTTAGACCGTTATTGTAGGTATTGGCACCTGATGGATGACGTCCAATCACCAGTGGTGTCGATACTGCTGTGCCAATTAAACTAAATTTGACAAGTCTAAAATTAATAATAATAATAATGCCCGCACAATCACATACATAGGCTCTGACCCCTAACTAGGTTTCCCTGTATCTAGGGTATCAGAAACTAAGAGGATCGGGGATCCACAACACCCAGACACAGAACAAATACTTGCGCTTTTTTTTCAATGCACAAATATTTGTTCTGTAGCGGGAATCGAACCCGCGACCTCACGCTTCACAGTCGGCTATCCGCCCATTGCGCCACATCGGTCGTCATAATGCTGTCCTTGTTTTACATCAGTGGTAAGATCTATCCAACTAAGTTTAGTTTGAAAAAATGCACAACAGAATCAACGCCAGGGTCTAATATATATATACTAGCATCATAATCAGGGCATTATTCCACGTCACTGTGCGTACGTCACATACTCGCGTGCTTAGCGTTTACTACATTACAAGCAGTGAAAGAAATAAACACACGAGTTATCCCAAGCGCTTGAAAACGACCAAAGACCATGTGCCTCACAAGACGACCAATACTATCAAAGTAAACTCAATAAATTTTTAAAATCATGATTTTCGTGATAAAACTAAACAACTTAAACATAAAGGGAATTAAATGGCGTCGTAATAAAAAACTGTTTACAAAATAATCAAATGTTTTACTATCTATTTTGGTATAGAACGATTACTCTTTAGTGCTACGCACATATCCCACGATATTTTTGCTTTCGAGTTCACAAATTCCTTATTCATATTGCAATAAGCTTTAGTCCGTGACACAAGCACAAATTAACAACCTCGGATTGAATTTGCCTTTACCATTACTATCAAGCTAATCTCTTTAGCTGCAGCAATGTGGCTAGCCCAATACTTAACGTAAAGAGATCATGTAAAAAGAAAACGTTTCTAGTGTAGGTTGATTTTTGCTTGTGCTGTGGACTTGTGCCTACACAAACCGTCTTGCATCAACATCGGCAACGAATATTCTAGTAAAATGCGTTCTGGTAACATTACTATCATACTATCAGATTAATTTCGATCCAAGAAAACAAATACACAGTTGTGTATCTCACCTCGAACTCTCAATGGCACTTAACGATTAAGAGGAAAGGCACAGACAGAGAGCAGATAAATACGTATTTTCAAATGCATAACTACATGCGCCTTGATCTGATGCTGAACGAAAGGAACTACTGGACCGCGGGCTCATTTTAACGAATACAATCGAGATTTCGTAGTCCTGTTTCTTACTCCAAAAATGATGAATGAAATGATCTTAAGATTTTGTTTTGACTGTCTTTTTGGAAATAAATGTACAACGTCTGTACGTTTTACTACTTTTTATATACTTGTCAATGTTGAATACGAGATAATGGTGTCGATTCGGTTTTGCATTCTCTAAAACTAAACTAAGTTTGACAGGTCTAATAGTATTGCTGTCCTTTTTTACTTTAGTGGTTAGAAAAAGACAGCAATACTATTAGACCTGTCAAACTCAGTTTAGTTTTAGAGAATGCAAAACCCAATCGACACCATTAATATCTGACAGCAGCGTTTAAATTGCGCGGTTTTTGGAGGGATCTAGATTCTATGACATATAAAAATTTACTGGAGCTAATTCACTAGCGCATACCTATTGCACCTCAAAAAAAATTAAGTATTGATCTAGCACCAGAGTCCATAAATAAATGACTACGTTTATATGGTGTACACGCCTTTCCTCTTAAGAAAGAACATTATAGACGGTTGCTGAAGATAATTTCGATATAAAGTTTATCCCGTTTACTAGCAGTCTTTATACTTATAAAATACAGTTAAAATGCCATTGTATTACAATCCCTAACTATCCAAGTATATACAAAGTTTATTATTTACATGCGAGCTTGATCGTGATTTTAGTAGCAGCCAAGTTGCCTTTAATACTCATATAAAAGAAAAAAAATCAGTCCAAAAAGAGATCGCTAATATGACAAAACGCAGATGTTAATGTTTAGCAGTAAGATTTTATAATAATACTTATTGATACAACGTAAACTACACTATTAAAAATAATACTAGTTTTCGAATAACACGGTAGTGTCTAAATCACAATAGCGGCCGGCACGAGTTGGTATTATTACTATATCGATGATAACTTTACCTACTATACGAACGTGCCTTAACTCCTGATTTAAATATTGCATGCGCTAGGCCGTAAACATCACGAAAAAAAAAACATAGAACTACATTGACACTGGCACCGTTCAAATACTAAACAAGTAATCCTAAGCTAAAATATTAATTACACTATAATAATAATCCCTCAATTATAAAAATGTTTAATTATAATATAAAATCATTATTGCTCGTCGATGCTCAAAAATACTTGAGGTAACTTGTATAAAAATAATTTTATAATATAAGGTGTTGTGTAAATGCAAATTATACAAAGGACAGATGGTTCACCGATCTGCGCGAGTGTACCGTTGCACACTCGCAAACAACTCTCGTTCGATTCTCTTAAAAATATAACATTTATACATAAACGAGATCTCTACAATGTGATACAATACACCGTTCAATTAAATGTATATTACCCACTGGTATCTTAAAATTATGTCACATTTCATTAAAAACTGCTAATTATGGAAAACTAAGCCAGAGAAGACAATACAATGAGCCCATACTGTCGCCAAATTCGATATGAAAGTTGTAAACAAACCACCAAACAAGAGAGTGATTATAAATTTATGTGTTTTGCCGCATTCTTAAATCTACATTGTTATTAGAACATACAGAAGTACAATGCCTTTATCACCGTTATAAAAAGTGCACTAGTTTGTTTACAAATATACCACGTCGCATTCGGCTGGCGTACAGTAAAATTATCCGAAACTCAACACGCAACAATAGATTCATTAGAAGTACAGAAATAGTGTTGTACATCCATTCGATTGTTCCGTAATAATAATAATAATAAAGACGTCCACACAATCACTTACATAGCTCTGACCCATAACTAGGATTCCCTGTATCTATGGTCTCAGAAACTATGTGGATCTCGAAATGTTCATATCTTCGTGGAATCTATAACATGTAAAATCGTTGTATTAGATATTATTAATATTAATAATTACTATTGAAGTTTAATAATCACATAAATTTCACAACAAAAATACATTCTAATCTTATAAAAATAAATGCAATTGAAATAAAATTGTTAAACTGAGCAGCTGTTGTACGAAGCTTTACTGACTAGTGGTGGACATGTAACACGTTAAAATCGTAATACAATACATACTGAGAGTAATAATTCATCAATTAATATACTGTTTTAAACTGCCATGGTCAAAAACATTAGAATTAGCGCCATGATCACGAGATACGTATTCTCGTGATCATGGCGCTTGCAACAGTGCCGAAATATCGAGAACTTAAACAAAAACAAATACATGGTAATTATCCCGTTATAAAACCTAATTCATCAAATAATAATTCATTACAATATTAATGTTATATTGATTTAAATACATTCTTTTTATTAAACTGCCATTACAGTGTATATCAAAATATCAACAATGTAAGTAACAATGTATGTAATAAAAATTAATGATTGATTTATGGACAGTCTATTTTTATTATAATATAATATAAGCAATACAATTTACTTGAGAGTCTTAAAACTTTAAATTATACAAGTCTATAATACTGCTTCTTGAATCAGATATAATTATTAGGTTGTACTTCAACAAAGATCGAGAAGCTCAGGTGTATTAAAAAATAAGTTACTTAAAACACCACATATTTTTTATTATGACGTCGTAACTACTATCACAATAATATTATTATATATTATTGGCAATGAAAAATATTCACGAAGTACGAGCTCCAGTACGAAATTAAAGTAAATTAAGCATTACTTATTACAATTTTCAGTTCTGCTTGACTATTGTATAGTTAAATAATGCAATAATAGTATAATTACATATACTATAATGTATTTATTGTATAGTTACGTAATGTAAGTTTAATTTTTATCGTTGGTGAAAAAGTGTGCAAAAATCCTAATTACATTTACCTCGCATTCAAATTACTGGTTTTATCAACGAACTTTATGTTCGAATAAGAATTTTATTGTATAGTTATGTAAGTTAATTTTTATCGTTGTTGAAAAAGTGTGCAAAAATCCTAATTACATTTACCTCGCATTCAAATCACTAGTTTTATCAACGAACTTTATGTTCGAATAACAATTTTATTGAAGTTTGAATTCATATTTAGGTACTTCAATTGTTTTCTCGTATAAATGTCCCGCTCCGCAGCGACCGCATCTCGAAAATATCCAAGCCATACTAAACAAGGTATACGGATTGCAGTACATTTCAGTTAAACACGTTAAGTGAATCTTCGCTTAGCGAAATCTATATATGTATATAGATCACTTGATTTTATAGATGTAAATGGAAACGAATTCTAAATTCATAAGTCACCGCTTGTGCTCTGACCTAAAATATTACGACTATAAATTTGTAGGTTGCGATCATTATAATACCAAATAAATGTCAGACCACACTCAGTACATCAAAACCACATTACCAACAATTGATTGATTCTACTCGAAAAAATCCTAGATGGTACTATAAAAAGACGAATACGAATGTGTACACGAACAGCCATAAACACGGCTATTCGCTTCACGGATTTCTATATAAACCGAATACGGGTTCACTAGCGCTCTAACCTATACATAGCTATTTCATCAGATATGCTTACACTATTATGTAAAAGTACGTCGCAACACAGCCCTAGGTAAGAATATTTATCATGATAACTAAAAATTACCGATAGGCTAGCTGTCAAGAAGGTATAATACTGCGGCTTTGCATCACTGTTAGTGAAAATTCTTCACCTGCCTACAACAACTTGCAATGGGAGAACGGAAAACTGAGTGTTTAGAGAAGACTGGTAATTAATAATAGCGGATATAATAGTAAACAAATAAGGCGGAATTGATCGACATCACGACACAGAACATGTGTGTGTCTATGAAATAATAAAATATATAGTTTAAAAAACCAAACATCACGCAATCACAAATTATTGCATTGTCACCGGGATAACATATACATACAAAGTTTCATTTCGATACGACAATAATTAGAAGTAGGTGAA
The DNA here is from genome assembly GCA_931315375.2 of Opisthograptis luteolata. Classification (NCBI taxonomy): domain Eukaryota; kingdom Metazoa; phylum Arthropoda; class Insecta; order Lepidoptera; family Geometridae; genus Opisthograptis; species Opisthograptis luteolata. The sequence continues at coordinate 12,764,875 of OV928033.1, forward strand.
AATTGACTTCTAATATTTGATAATATTGTTAGTTTTACAAGTAAGGTAATAAAAGTGTTTTAAAAAGGACAACAAATTATCAGTTTCGGTATAAACACTTAGTCTTATAATAGAAACCGAATATGTCCAGTTACATTTTATTTATTTATTTATTTATTAATGTACATGCCCTTGGTGAACATGACAGTTTCCCAATTCGTTCACATATCAATGTTGTCGTGAGACATTTTGTTACGTAATAATGCGAAAATAACACATTCAAATACCGATTAGTTTATAACTTACGGTGCTATTGAGATCTTAAAAATACGTTGTTTATGGCAATGATAATGTTATGGACAATTTAGTACAAAAAAAACATTCCCGTTTATCTATGTACTACGGCGACATTTTGAACGCGGCGCCAACCACGTCGCATAACCATTAGCTACAGCAGTTATAGAGCACAGAATGTCGACTATTGTTCGAATGAGAGAGCCTGAATTACACAATACTCGGACACCTATAGCCGGCGTTTGAAAATAGAAACAAGGCACTAAGGACCATTATAATTTCAATCCTTATTATTAATTATACATGCGAAAGTAACTCTCCCTGTCCCTCCGTCCGTTTCTAACTTTTCACGTCTAATATTGATGAAATTTGGTACGCTACTAGTTTGAACCCTGAAGGACATAGAGTACTATTCATCGCAGTAAACTGTAGTCCACACGCATGAAACAGCGGGGCACAGCTAGTAGATAACAAAATTGGATACCTACAACCAAAAAATTGCTTTTACGACTGTACAAAACGCGTGCATGCGTCGTGACGTGCGATTTCATAGTACACGCGCGTTATTTACAATGTGTATAGTCGTATTTTTAATTAGACGAAGTCAACTGACGTTTACTGTGTTGTCAGTTTTTGATGAAATAAAAATAGTGTTGTGACAAAGTGAATGATTGAAAAAACTCCTGAATTGATGAATAATGTTATTTTATAGTTTGAAATGATTAACTATTGACACTCCTTGTTTATTCATCTGATTGAACGAGAACTGAACGCATCACTATTACTTTAAATTTGGCAACACTATTTTTCAAAGTGACATTAGCTACTGTCAGTTGGCTTCGTCTAATTAAAAATACGACTATAGGGTGCGCGCGTCAGCGGGGCGGCGGAGGCAGCGGCGGCGGCGGCACTCCGCCCCACTCCTGTCACAAGCAGAAGGCGGCGCCGGGGCGAAGCGCGCCGCCGGCCGCGTCCTATTGCATCGAGTTGAAGTTGACACCGAGAAGGTTGAGCGGCGAGCTGTGCGGCATGCCCTGCAGCGGGAAGTCGATCGGGCGCGACTCTATGAACCCCACGGAGACGGGGTGCGGCGGGCACAACAGCGCCATCTGTTGGTCCGGGTGCACGGGCTCTTCTTTGTGCTCCGGCGGCGGCGTGGTGTGCTCGCGCTTGATGCGGCTCTTGATGCTGGGCCGGTTGTTCGGGTAGCCCTTCTTCTTGTACTCGAGCCAGAGCGTTCTGTTGTTGACACCGAACATGCGCGCCGCCTTGCAGAAGCCGATGCCGCCGAAGCGCACGGCCTCGAGCGCGCGCTGGAAGTTCTCCTCGGACTGCGGGTTGGTGGTGCGGCGGCGCTTGGGCGGCGGGGCGGGCGGGGCCTCCGGCGGCGGCTGCGGCTCGCCCGCACAGCTGGGCCCCGGCGACGCGTGCACGCCTAGCGTCTGCGCGTACTCTCCCAGCTCCCCCTCCAGGTGCGGGTTTAGCACGTTGTTCATGTAGAGCCCGGCGTCGGGCAGAGCGCCGCCGGCCAACCCGCACGCGCTAGAGTACCGCGGGTACGCGTGCTCCATCATACTCCACTGCCCTCCTGGGAAGAGAGATTAATGGGCTGTTTCAATATACAATTTGACTTTTTTACTAAGTTCTCAATACACGTGCTAGTTCAATGGGGGGGTTAATATTTTATAGAATCATTGATCTCCCTTCCCTGGAAAATAAAACGCGAAACGGGCTCGGGTAGCGTGTCGACTGACGAACGGTTAGGGTTCGCCAAGCGATTTCGGTTGTAACGTTCGCGTTACACGTTTCCACTATACTATTTATATGTAAATTAAAACTATTATGAAATGTAATGTTATTTAGGCAGTGCGAATATGTTCTTACACTTTTTCTTTACAATGCATAACTTATATTAACCGTTAAACATATAATAAGTAAAACGTTTATGACGACATCCATGCATCCTGAGTGACAACATAAGTGGCTCAGTTCTGTCAACATCAATGTAGCATCCTAGTATACCATTAACTACTACATATCCTAGAACTGCAAATAAATATGGTAGATTTTTTTGCGTTAAAATGATATCTTTACTTAAAACAAGCTGTGCCCCACAATTTTACCCATGTGGATATTTCCACAGAACTTGTTTCAAAATAAAAGGTAGCCTATAACAGTGAGAGAACATATAAATAACAGTGAAATAATATCATAAATGCTATCAGTATTTTGTTAGCCTATTTAATTATGTAAAGTATTTTATTATTTTTGCGCTGTACCATTATTTCGAAATCTCTATTCAGCCTACGGTTGCTAAAAAAAAAACGTCCCTACCACTGAGCTATCATTGGTCACTTCACTATGAAAATGAATGAAAAAATAAACTGTGGCAAAATGTGTTCACATGAGCATGCAACACCAATAATATGTGCAGTAAAAATACAGGTACACAACATTTATGAATAATATATTAATAAATATGTACCAGGATTATAATATCCCACTGCTGGGTATCGTATAGTCTGCACGTCTGGCACTCCCAAGAAGTGTAGGCGATCAGGAATGAAACGTATAATCAAAGTTAAAGCACTTGTCCCATCTTACTATCACTAGACGATGGAACGGACGGATTAAAAAACTACAGGTAAATAGCATGACGGTCGCTACTCACTCACCAGTACAGAAAACCGCTTATCATTCAAGAGGGAGCCTTAAGTCGTGTTCCGTAAGTCATAAAATAAATTAGGCAACGGCTCGCAGCAAGCGCGCCTATCTCGCTTTTTTGTTGTATTAAAGTGCAACTTACGCATGACGACTTAAAGCTCAAATATGGATGATAGTCACGTCCATACACATATGATAATGCGATTTTGTAGATAGAAATAATGTTGTTATGCGCAGATCTTATTTGCCTTGATTGCACACTACACTATCACTCGGTGACGTAATTTTTTAAGTGTCATTGAATTGGTCCTTTAACCTTTTGCTTGTTACAGTAACTGTTGCTAGCCTTTTTTGTGTCTGCATCTCAACTTAGTAGTTTCCCGGGAAAACTTTATCTGATATGATCAAACATAGTTCAGATTTTTTGTGATATCATGCAGCTCTCTCGTTCAATTAATGTTTGAAAGAGATGCTGTAATGCGTTGCGGCCAGGCCCGTCCTAACGAGTGCGGGACTTAAGGTCACTACACAAATCATTGGCTTGTTGCAATCAAAAACACGAATGCCCGACTGGAATAAACTTTGTGAGTTCTAGTTATCACAAGGCATAGAGATAGAGATGAATTATTCTATAAAATTGTGACTTATGAGTTATGAGAGTTAGTATTGGATGTGGAGTGAAATAAATATAAAGTAGCTCACCTTGTGCCATTCCTGCCGGGTTCTCCACTGCCATAGAGTCCATGTTAATATTGTGCGGATTGTCTGGTGTCTGAAATTTATAGATAAGTCCATTCTCAAGCATGCTCGGTAATCCTCACAGGTATATAAATCGGAATGGGTCTTTGTTGGTTCGTCAGTGTTTCACGCAACAACGGAGAAACGCGTGCGCATTACAAGGCGCCGACACCGAAGTGAAATCCTCTCGTCCCTCTGTGTATTTGCCATCGCTTATAACGGTGAAGGAAGACATCGTGAGGAATCTGCCAACCCGCATAGGGGTAAAAAAATGACCTAAACCCCTCACGTAATTAATGGATTCCCTAAAAGGCAGTTTAAGTGTTCATAATGATGGTGACGAGTGGGTACGTTTGTCGCTCCATCCGCCGCAAGTCGCCTGTGCCAGGTCAGTACCTGATGCGAAGTGTCCTGGTGCCTCTCCTCGTGGAACTCCCGCCGGCGCTGCGGCACGCTGCTCAGCGTGATACCGTCCCGCACCAGCTCCACCGCCTGGTTGTCGTCGGCGCGGGCCTCCTCGCCCACCATGTTCAGCGACGTCGACCCAGTCGAACTTTTTCTGCGCCTGTGAATGATACTGCCACATACAAATGTTGTCTGCCAAATCAATTGAGACAGGTTTCAGACGAAATATATCCGACTAGGTGCACCTGTAGAGCGGTGGTGGGTGAACGGTAACGCGTGCGACTTACAAGGCGCCAACTTAATAACATATGTGCAGATTTACCATCGCTCAAAACAGTCAATGAAAACATCGCGAGGAAACCGGCATGTCCAAGAACTGCAACATTCAAGGGTATGCGACACCTACCAACTTGCACTGGGCCAGCGTGGTAGATAACGGTCCAAACTCTCTCTCTCTGAGAGAAGGCCAGAGTCCCAGCAGTGGGAACGTAATAGGCTGATAATGAGGTGCATCCTGCGAACTTCCCTTTACCCGTAAGACCTTTTTAGGGGATAAAAAGTTGCCTGTGTCTTAACCCAGGGTGTAAAAATATATGTTTACTACAAATTTCATCAAAATTCCCTCAGCCGCTTGAACGTGAGTAATAAAAAACCATCCATCTTCACAAACATTCACTTTAATAATATAAGTAGGATAGGATGTGTTTAGATGTGGCGTGACGATACACTTGGATAGGGAACTGGCTCTAAAGTGAGGTTGCCGGAGCACACCGATAGGTGCTTGGCGACAGGTTCTTAACTTGAGGGTGCCAATCACTAGAAAATGCTCTACCACCAAGCTATGGTTTCATCACTATGTTTTCCTTTACCGAAAGGTCAAGTTTATTGTTAGATTCAAACCTACCAATGAGCAACCATCGCTTCATTATCAGCCTATTACGTTCCCACTGATGGGACACAGGCCTTCTCTCAGATAGAAAGTATAGAGAATAATCCACCAGAATAATTTTAGTTGCTTCAATTTATCAGCTCATGCAGCTTTGACTGACCGTGACACACACGCACTCAAATTGAGACTGACGTGTGATTATTATCACCCTTTTTGCGCTCTGGAACTTTTTTGTTTGTACGCTATTGAACGAGGGTCTTTAGAGTCTTTAGGCCTTAGGGCCTATCCCACACGGAGTCGAAGCGGGGGCGCTGTGCCCTACTACCGCGCTGCGAGTTAATATAACCTACTTAAATAACTTGTATGAATGCGAGTATGTATTCATCTTCTGACGACGACATGTTGAATGAATTGGAATATGCGAAGGACCACAACTCTAGCGTGAGTCTCGACGCCCCCGCGACCGCGCCTCAACTTACCAGTGAGCGACGACCCTAGGTCTATCAAAACGGTAAGAAAAGATAAAAATTAAAAAGTACCTCCTGCGTTTGATGGATGGCGACGTGGCGGGCGAGGACATGCGCTGCGACTCCGACGGCTCAGCAGGCGGGTGGAATTCCGGCGCGAGAGTGCCCTGCGCTCGCGTGAGCGACGTTGAATCCGGCATCTCTGTGAGGCCCTTTATCTTGAGCAGTTTCGCTGTGTCTAGCACCTAGTACAATAAACGTGTCTCATTAGATACTTCGTACTTTGTGACTTACAGCATTCGAACACAGCGGTGTGCGGTAGCATGGAGTTAGTCGATGTGGTTTCCGAGCTTATTACAATAAGATCGACTTAAATACTCTCCATGGAGTGTGAGCCCTGGTAATACTAATTGTAATTTAGTATACATATATATATATAATCTACCCATACATCTATCTATCAATACCTATTACAGCCCCTCATAAAGTTAGATCTCAAATTGTTAATCTTAACTGTAACCTTGTGTTATTTGCTTATTGTGAGGATGAATATAAATATACTGAACTGATAGATCACACCTCACCTGTGGCAGTTGTTCCTCGGTAACGTTGACCTCTCCGTAGTACATGAAGTCGACCATTGTGCGCAGGTCAGCAAAGGTCACGTCCTTGAGGATCACGATGGGGTGGCGTGACGGATTGTCCACAAACAAAGCCTGGAAACACACGGCAAAATTTGGTTTAATTCATGATCAAGCATATTGCCCACCTGATGGTAAGAAACAAAACTAAAAACCCTTAAACATATGAGTGTTCATGTTATAATTATCTCCTGTTTACCACTACTACCATTTTTTGGCACATCCAGGATGGTAGATAATACTATATCGCTTACCATCACATTCTCTTTGTAAATTTTATGTGCTCAGGTAAAAATATATACAGTTGAGTCTCATTAGTCCGGCACTATTATAAAAACTAGGGGGTGTCGGATTATTGGAATGTTCGGATTACTGGATTCTATAGAAGAGTTCATCCTACTAATATTATAAATGCGAAAGTAACTCTGTCTGTCAGTCTTTCACGCCTAAACTACTAAACCGATTTAAATTGAATTTGGTACAGAGATAGTCTAAAGCCTGAGAAAGGACATAAGCTACTTTTTATCGCGATAAACTGTAGCTCACGCGGGAGAAACGGCGGAGAACAGCTAGTTAGAAATAAGATAAAGCATTTCATAAAGGGAATATAATATCTTTGTGATGGAGGAGCGGGGGGAATGTCAGGATTATTGGAATTACCACCTAGTGTAGTGCCAGATTAGTGACACTCTACTGTATATATAAACGAAGTCTCAAATCCCACTCACCTGAAAGTATGTGCTGCACGCAGACAGCACCACCTTGTGCGCCTGCAGGTGCTTCCCCTCAGCCGCGAGGGTGACGTCCACCAGGGTCTGCGTGTTCAGCAGCGTGGTGAACATCGATATGAAGTTGGGCTGGTGGTTGTTCCACCGCAAACTGTACTGCTGCGACATGGTGCCTGCTGGAAACAGAACGTTATATAAAACAAACATTCTCTAGCACATTCTGCGACACGTGTACGCCATTCCGATGACGAGGTGAGACTGCAATTCGTTTAGTTTAAGCGGATGAAAATTGTTAAGAGAAATATGTATAAGGGGAGATGGCGGGCACTAAACTCTTGGTCGTTGAACCATCGCCATTATGAATACTAGGGGTTCAGTATTTATAACTGAACCTTTTTGTGTTCAGGGACTTGGGTTTTTCAGTACCTATGTATACAATAAACAAATTGAAGTCAAGAAAGGTGTTATATTTTTGAAATAGCTGGCGACATTACCTCGTTGAATAGCCAAAGTAATTTGTTGGCTGAGGTATGCACCAACTCTTTGATCAACAGTCTGTTCTGTTATGCGTTTGGACCACTCCTTGTTAAGGTAACGAGGACCTATTGTTTCGACCCCATATTTATAAAAGAATTATGTAACCCTTGCTGAGAGCTACATATTTCCTCCGCTTGAGGTGCTCGGCCGCCGCAGCTTTCTGCTCTCACGTTCAAAATACAAGGGGCCAAGGGTCCGCACCCTTGGCCCCAGACGTATTATGAACGTGAGAGGGCGCGTGTGTAACGCAAGTTGCATACCACACTAACAGCCTCCCACATCATTTCGTCAGGGTTCTTGCTATCTTTCTGGCCCTAAAATAACCGGCCGTTAACGTTGGCAAGGGCCCGACAGATGAAGTCATTAAGGGACTCGTTGAGAAACGTCATGCACTGCGGCGAAAAAAAAGTGATGACTCTAATGATCCACTTCGCCGCCACAGTGACAGAGTGAGGTGCGGTTGCGGAGATGCTCAAACGCAAAACTATAGCAACAGTGAAACTTGTGTTGTACTATATTGGACGTCATCATCAGCCAGAAGAAGTCCACTGCTGAACATAGGCCTCCCCCTTTGAACGCCACCATAAACGGCTATTAACCATTTGCATCCATTGGCTCCCTGCGACTCTTACAATGTAGTCGGTCCACCTAGTGGGGGGCCTACCTACAGAATGCCTTCTGGTTCGTGGTCGCCACTCGAGAACCTTTCTTCCCCATCGGTTATCGGTTCGTCGAGCGATGTGGCCTGCCCATTGGACGTAAAGAAACAGAAATACTTCCCAAATGGTTTTAAGAAAACCTAAAAGGGAATGGTATTGAAAAAGCAACCAGCATTTTAATTAACAATAATAATTGGCAAACAGGCTTCGCTCCCTCGTACAATCTTACTTTTCGTGCATCAGACTCTACATTTTGTTTTATAAAAACGTTTATTGTTGAACCGCATCATATTTTTTTTATATAATCGTTTCTTAGCAATAAAATAAATCTACGCCTGATGACTTATTAACTTTAACTTCTTTTAATTCTTTTGAGAGAATAAATTCCTAGACCTTAATATTGATCCTAGTTCACGACACGTTCTTGCCTATAAGATGGCACACACAGTCTGCAGAACTAGAGCAGTGGGCATCTATGAACAATAAGTTAAGGATAAGGTTGAACGACCATTAATTGGCTGGAGAGCAAACGCAATGTGTCGCGATGGATGTGGTTGCATCGACAGTACATAATTTAGTGTTCTTACAATCCCAATCACTGAACTAAAAACACTTACGTCCGCACTGTCGAAAAATAAAATAATATTGAATAATAAATACGTGTAGTAACATACGTATTCTATTAAAAGCCCCCAAAAAGTGAACGAGAACAACTCATAAGAGTTTGCTGAATGCCTACCAAATCAACGCTATCAAAGCAACACCAAGCAGTAAGCTTAGCTTAGCGGCGGCGGAATACAATAACTGACTGAATGACGTAACTCCCATGTGAGCTGCTGAAAGTAGTGGCACATCCAGCGAAATAGCTTCGCTTATTACATGCTTTAAAAACAAAACAGACGTAACTGATATCGGTCACACTACATTTACATACAATTTCATACTACTAGCTGTTCCCCGCGGTTTAACCCGTGTGGACTACAGTGTATCGCAATATAAAGTATCCTGTGGAAGGATCCTCAGGTTTCAAACTATCTCCGTACCAAATTTCATCAAGATCGGTTCAATAGTTTTTAATTTCATCCGGAAGAAACAAACAATCAAATCTTCTCTCTTTATATATTAGTAAATATACATAGATGGATGTCTTGTTATTGAAACGGCATTATCTATTCCGCTTACATTACCGGGGGTAATAGTATGCAACTGCGTCAGATGCCGTCGTCGAACAAACATTGGATGGTATAATAGAGTCGTCATTAATATTAAAAGAGCAACCCGTGCTACCTCTGTCAAAACATAACAAAGCCTTGGAATTTATTTCAGGCTGGCATATGGAAAGAGATGTTTTATTTTTATACTCATGTTGGCTATAAGCATCTGAGACTGTTATTTTGGAGCGAATGCCACGTTTCAGGATGTGACAGCTACAGATTCGATGTCTTCTAAATCAATAACTCAATATACGTAAAATTGTTTTACAAGGAGTCACTCCAATACTGATGCTGGTGTTAACATAAGTTAATATCGCATCGCTATGATGCGTAGGAAGAATCACAGGACGCTTTAGGCGTATTTTGTGACTTGTCCAAGGCCTTAGATTGTGTTCACCACGAGAAATTGATCACTAGGATCCATCGTTATGGTATTAGAGTTATTCCTCTGTATCTTATAACTTAGTACCTGAGTGATAGGATTCAGAGAGTTGACGTTAATGGGAAGTCATCTTCGAGATCAGTGGTAACAATGGGAGTACCGCAGGGTTCAATATTCGGGTCTTTTCTGTTTTTAATTTACATCGTTTGCTGATTACACGCGTCACTTTAAACTTAAATTACATCGACGACATACCGTTTCTAACAATGTGCGCGATGCTTTCTCTATAATATGCTGTCTGTGTTATAGTAGCAATAAATTGATTTTTTTATTTATTTATTATATATAGTACCCGAGTAAGCAACAGATTTTTCATGACAAGTTCCTATAGCGTGATATCTTGTAGGATGCTTCAGAGAGTCGTATCATAAAGTTTTTTTCTTGTAATATATTGGATTAGCTTCGATTTAGATAAATTTTCAATCGGGAGGATATAACTGATTTTTTTAGTTTTTTCGACGTGTTTGAGAGGCTTCCGCTGCTTAACTTACCCACCGAATCGCAGCTTACGTTCACACAGCTTCATGATACGACTTTCTGAAGCATCTTACAAGTTATAATTAGGAATTGACCAACCAAATTTATGCCTGGCTCGCGTACAGGTTTCACCACAAACACTTTTTAAATTTTAAAGTTTGCAACTGTAAATCCTGCAGACTTATTTATATTTTAATAATAAATTTCAAATGTGAATTCTAATCACCAGTTCTGCCTGTATATAAATGTCCAATGATGTATGTAATATTATAAGCATTGATTCTTCCCACTAATGTCAAATTTGATCACTCTGGAAAGTCTTACTAGGTTGTGAAGTCCAGCCAAACAACCTAAATGTAACTATATGGCCCATTCTTTAATTAACTTACTTATGATAATTTAAAATTATTAGACTTGCCTTGATTGTTCGTCCCTATTTGATTTATGGTCTGCACCTCGGGATTATACGACTGTAACAAAGAAATCAGCATTTATATCGATAAATCAATTAAGTCACATATTCACATCTATGTCGACATTTAGTTAGCATATTTGCATAGCAGCTTTGCTTCTATATTAACACTTAGCAGAAGACAGCGATACCGCTACAAGAATACACTGCTGCAATTAAAGTGGCACAATAAATCAATATAACGGAAAAAAATACAACGCAAATGATAGCTACAGAAAAAGTTGATGCACTTAATAATACACGCAATGTGGTGCCACATAAGGCATGTCCTGTAGACATGACCAATCAAGTATCAGAGGACTATCAGCTTAATCCGTCCCTACTAACAAAAAGAAACAAAAGAAACAAGAACAAAGAGAACATTTCGCATCACTATGCACAGAACCCTCTGTATCTTTACCCACATTTATCAACGCAGAATTGGCTAAGGTAGGTCAGAAATAAGTTCTAGATACGGTGTAAGGTTGTACGACGCCGCTCTGCTCGAATCGGGAAACGCGACCACTCGTGACCTACTTCAACTGGCCCGAGTAAACTGAGTAAACTCCCCTTTGACAACTATAATTATGGGGCGTGGACCTTTGAGGCATAAGGTTGTATATACACCACTGTATACTGCAAATCATTTTTAAGTATTACATTATTTATTCAGTAATAAGCAAGCACCAGGAGGCAAAATTTTTAATCAATAAAATGTAATAAATTACTAGCTGCACTACCGTTTCCCTCGCACCCTATGCCCTTCCTTTAATGCTAATTTCTATCAAACATTTCATCACCAAATTTCAACAACATTGTTTCAGTAGTTTGCCTGTAAAGAGGTTATTAGAAAACAGACACACACAATCACTTTACTTTTTTTTTAATAGAGATTTACTACAAGTCACATGATGTGAAAAATGTGATCAAGTGACATTTGTACAGAGAACTGACTCTCAAGTCAAGCTGCCAGAATACACTGTTAGGTGCTTAGCGACAGATTCTTAACTCGAAGGTAGAAGCTAGCCAGGCGTGCACTTGAAAATGCCATACCACCAAGCAATTTATAAATGAGCAATTATCTCACAAAACCATTATTTCTCTGCATAAAAATATAGCCCTCGTGTTAATTCGTGGTATGAACTATTTTCATTCTAAATACTGTTCAAATTTGTTGAGTGACAACTTAACAAATAAACACACATACACACACACTCACAAACTTTCACATATTCAATCATACTAGCTGTTCCCTGCGGTTTCATCCACGTGGGGTAAGTTCATCGCGACAAAAAGTAGCCTAGTCAGACCAGACTCCAGACCATTTCTGTACCAAATTTAATTTTAACTGGAATAGACTGCCAGAAGACGTTGTGTCAGCTCCTTCAGTGAATTCCTTTAAAAACAGACTGGACAAGTGGTTGCGAACGAACAATGCTTCCTTGCTACAGAATTGATTTCTCTCTGCACTTTTGGACATTGCTATAATTCAACACAGCATGATATAGGCACATCAGCCTGCGAGCTGCTCGCCTATTACCAAATAAATAAATAAATAAATAATCGGTTCAGTAGTTTAGGCGTGTATGCGTAATAGACAGACAGACAGACAGAGTTACTTAAAATATTAGAAGGGATATTTATTACTAGTTGCGCCCCGCGGTTACATCCGCTTTTTCCCGTTATCCTGCAGGAAGGGGATAAGAAGTAGCCGATGTGTTAATCCAGGGTATAAGCTATCTCTATTCCAAATTTCATTAATATCTGTTCAGTAATTTTTGCGTGAAAGAGTAACAAACATCCATCCATCCATCCATACAAATTTTCACATTTATAATATTTGAGTAGGATAGTGGGATTAGTGGTTTACAAATAGTAATGTATATATAAAAGCTACTTTCTTCAATACTATCCTGTAATTTTTGCTTGAAGTTGTACATGTTGAAAATAGTAACATGTTCAGTTGAATAGGCATAACCTGATAAATCGTCACTTAAAATCAATAATGGTCAAAGGCTCTCCTTTTAGTAAAATAAAACAAGTGGACAAGTGGTTGCGAATGAACAATGCTTCCTTGCTACAGAATTGACTTTTCTCTGCACTTTTAGACATTGCTATAATTCAACACAGCATGATATAGGCACATCAGCCTCAGGCTGCTCGCCTATTACCAAATAAATAAATGGCATCAATTTAATTATTTTTTTATATTTACATGACATGCAGTACATGAATCCTCTTCTATATTGGTAAACTCATTTGTGTTTGGTCACATTTGCCTTTGGTATATGAATTACAATTTAACAAGCTCAGAATATTACGTACAAAACAGCGAGCAACAAAAGTTGCTGAACAATAACAAATTTTCCAATTTTCCTTCGACTAAATCATCACTTAACATCAGCTATGGTAAGTTGTAAGAAAAAACTAATATTACTCACGTAGTACACATTTGAAAAATGGAATATAATCAGCATCTTTTGTCGCTGACTGTACTGAAAAAAGCCTCTAATAGCCTACTAATAAAATATGTCTACAGCCAGCAAAAAAATAATAACAAGCTCAGCATTTTTACCATGGTCTGGTCTCTTCCCAGACATACTACTCTTGAAGACAACTAGAAAATCCAAGGAATTTCCATCAATGAACTTCACCTGATTCTAAAACAAGAATGTAGAAAACTAGTGCTTACCAATTTTCCACTAGTACAGTAGCATGAATAGTTTTCGTAAAATCATGAGTCAGATATAGTTTACCTTTCATTCTATTCCAATCAGGATCCACTAGGTCAACTGCTTCACAATGGTAAGACTCTATTCATAGATATAGTTCAGTAACATAATAGAAGATGACATACATCATTCTTTATCTTGAATCCATCCACAAGACGCCGTAACTACGTAATGACGATCGTTCACAACAACAATAGCAGGGGCCCTTATCCGTCTAGGTACTTCACACCTGCTCTTCTAAATGTAATAGCTTCAGTTTGCTATTAGCGTCTCTGCTGCACATCACAGTTTTAACTTGCATCGGTGCTCAAACACAAACTAGACACTTGCACTTGCACAAATACAGAAAAAAAAACAGACCCACCAGATGAGACCACCCCCGAGGAATGACATCAATCAATAACAAAGCAGATGCCGCCACAACGCGTGCAAAAGTTTTTAACATAAACTAAACTTACCCATGCTGCTATGGCTTATTTTATAATGGCGATAACAGTGCACTTTCCATAGAAATTTTGTAAATAAATTTACGATCAACCCACGCTGACAAGTATTCACCAAAACCCACGCCGATGTGGGCTGCCCGTACAAAAAATGATGATTCAACTGTACATTTTAGAGTTTGAATTATTTATGTAGAGCCCATCGCAATTATGAAACAAAAAATCTTGTCATGCGTACTAAATTTTCATTACCAATTTATTATAACTTTTTAAGTTGAAAAATATAATGGTGATACATAAGTCCATCAGCTTGTAAGCTCTAAAACGCAATAGGCTGTTTTTCTGCGTGTTACCGCCATTGCCATGCCACTAAAAGAATTTAAGAAGAAAAGAAAAAGTTTATTGGGATGTTCTACTTAGGTACTACAACATGGTATATATTAAAGTACATACCGGCCCGTACGCCGTCTGACCGACACCCGCGGCAGAAACTGGTAATAACAGAGCCATATATTTTCAACAGATTTATAGCTCGGAAAGCGGGAGATCGCACTATTTAAAATATTTAATAATTTCGTTCCAGTACACGTACATATTTATTACTACATGAATATTTTGTATAGGTCCTCCTAACGTTCTAAAACCTAATAAAAAACTAAACAACAGGACCAAAACGAATGCTGTTCGCTTCTTACTTCGGTGCTAAAAAATCTAAGAAAAATAAAAGTGTTTTAAAATAATAAACTTGCGTCTCTTCTCAATAAACGGTTCGAAAAGACAGCGATACCTACTTTTTGACATTTTAGTCCACACCAATGAATGGTACTTCTAGAGTTGCCATAACTAAAATGAAACAATGGTATAAAACTAGTGGTTCTGGGTTGAAGAAAAAAAGGTTTATTGAGAAAAGAGAAGTAGGGTATAAATATAAAAATAAAAACACATAGCTAAACCTTAAAATAAAACTACCCATCAAACAAAACAGTTCAAGAAAGTGTTCCTTTCGCGCAAAAGGTACACGCCAGTGTAATAATGTCATTCGTCAAGTTTGACATAAATAAATAGATACTACATTTTACTAGATACAATCTAATCACAGATTTATTACTTCAAACTAAAAATAACAAAGAAATAAAAACAAATAAATCTAAACTAATAACTAAAATACATTATTAAAAGAAGTCCCTTTAGGCAAGGTACCGAAGATACTGGCAGCGTTCCCCCTTTGAATGGCTAGACTAATTCTTTGGCCCAGGTAGCTGCCAGATCTTCGGTCTCCGGTGATGTCGACTAACCTTTTTGTTATTTCCTTAAAAAGGTTTAAAGCGCTAGGACCCCACGGACCAAGGGTCTCGACACCGAATGGGACAAAATCAAATAAATAGTGACATACAAAGTTTGAAAAGTCAAATGGTTGACACTTGACACTGACAGCATTGCGCAACACCGGCAGTCGGCACATTACATTACTAATTAATTTTAGCTGTTTGCTCTTTGCTGTGCTCGCAGTGTGTTCTGTGTTTACTATTAGCTTTACATAAACCGGAGCGTTTAGGTCCGGTCACGCTGCCAAAAGACGTCATTTCTGCTTTTTTTGTCCTTTGTAAATAAAGACGTGAATTTAAAATTCTATTTCGAAAGGACGATCGCTACCTTTTGAGGAACTTTAGATAACAGAGCAGGTAACTGCAGGTAAGAAAGCTGTTTATTTTCGCGCATTTTGTGCCATAAATATGCAAGATATGGTCTTGAAATGAAATCTTTTATGTAATTATTTGTTCATACGAGTTTTAAAAATTTTTATGTGCAGCGTATTTACAATGCGTACCTGTCCTCATTCAAAGGTGATCCTTTGCCTTCTTTGTTCCTTTTTCTTTGACCTTCGTTGTTAAAGAAGGTCATAGTGATGAGCTAAAATAATTTGTTAGCGTGCGTCGTTGTCGAATGGAGATAATCATTCGCGGGAGGTGTGATCTGGGGCTGCGTCGGCGGCGTTCATTGCCCTGCCCTTGTTTACTCTGATGTCGAAAACACAGTATTATAGTTTGTGTTATCGTGGCCCTCTCGCTCGCACACTATTTTTAGAGCTATAGAAATTTATGTGAACTTTAGTATTGATGTGGGCGCTTCTAGCCTTACAAATGTAATTTTTAATGGAATGTTCTAATTGAGCATACTTACAGTTTTCAGGCAAAGCTTATTATTCTTATCTCATATAATTAATTTTGGTTTCTTTGTTTATGTACTGCTTTGTTATAATACATACCTATATTTCTTTTATTTTGTCAACACCCACATATTTTTAAATTTTTGTTTAATTTCCAAATCTGGGACATGGTCCTATATAATATAAACACACAAAATCTGGTCAAGTGCGAATCAAACTCGCCTGGAGGGGGTAAAGCACCATTCTGTTTACCATGTTTTTTTTTTTAAACTAAACAATAAGTAAAGATCTAAAGAAGACAAGTGAGAAAGTCTTGCGCAGTCCCTTTCTACCTCTACCCGCCTTTTGTTTTCACACCTCTACCTACCTTTGCGGAGTTAAGGAAAAAACCAACAAGGGCATTATACTCAATTTTTTGACCAGTCACATAGTGTGGGACACATCATATGACATACATGATATAGTCAGTAAAATTCCGATGACACACTATAATAATAATTATAAATATATATATTTATTATACACATTTGTCATGATGGAAACAACAGAACTAATTGCCTTTGTGATTTGTCTTAATTGTTAGTCTGTTTTAACAATATTTAGGTACCTGGTACGCTCCGCAGTTTCACTAGCGAGGACTACACTTTAATGCCCCTCTCCAGAGTTTGAATTATCTGCACATCAAATTTCATTAAAATCCATGTCATTGTTTTTTTTATAACTTTAAAAGTCTGTGGAAGCTTCCACCACTGCTGAAAATGGAAACATAAGACATTTATTCTTCTTAACATCTAATCTACCAAATCTAATAGGTTTCCGCGACGCTCGAGTCCACATTTAGCATCATGGGCTCCCCTACTATTAAACTTTATAGCTTGAAGATGTCAATGAATAAATTGTCTCATTGTCATTAATTGGACCGTAAAAAGGTATTATTTGTTTAAAGTTTTCGTATTGTCGCTAGACCTGCGTTAGACCGCAGCTTTCAGAGATCTGGTGTAGACCCAGAATTACACTGATAAGTGTGTTATTCTTATTACGTAGGTAAATAATAAATCATTATACATATTGATACGATATTCAAGGTCCACTTTCGCTTATCAATAAGCTACCTGTTTGAATAGTTCTGCAATTAGCTACTGTTGAGTAGTTAGTGATAATAACATAATTATCATGTTTGTAAATGATTTACTTTATCATTGTTTGTTTCGTTAGAATAGTTCTCTGAGATAGGTATGATGGTTCCGACAGACGGCATCTTGTTTTTTTTACTTAAACACAAAACTATGAGCTTCTCTTACTTTGAAGTTGAACTGTGGTAAACATTGCCGATTTTCTTTTCATTTATGTAACTGCAATATAGTAATAGTGAGAACTTATCTACAATCAGGTCATTAAAGTTTAAATTCAATAGACGAATCTGTATGAAGAATCATCCTCTGTTGGTGGGAGAAACTAAGCTTCAGAGCCTGGAGTATCGTCGTCAAGCAGCAATTTGCAAGCTTGTCGTTATTAGTACATGTATTCAAATTGATATTTACTGAGCAAAGGTGCTACACCTTCGACTGCATCGTCACTTCCCGTCCGGTGAGATCGTGATCAATCGTTAGCTCACTAAGATTCGTACTGGCCTTTAATCTATCAAGCCGGTGTAACTCTTTGGGGCTTTTTATCTTAAGCCTTATGCAGATACTTCTCGCATTACTAGTTTTAAAACTTAGTGAACCCCTGTTGCATAATAGACATTACTTTATGTCGTGTTTCTTTTTTACACAGATAAACGTAAAAATGAGCAAGCTGTGTAGACAAGTGTCGATCGAGTCGCCGGGGCCCACGCTCAAGGAGTGCGTCTTCTGCTTCGACGTGCCTGTGCCGGAAGTTCCGCTATATGGCGCACGTATCCGCGTGGTATACGCGGGCGCGTGTTACCGCGCCAGCACGCGTATGCGCTCTTCCTCCGTATGCAGTACCTCTTCTATCTCCTCCATCGGGAGCCTCTCCGGGGAGATGGAGAGCTTCGGCATGCAAGTGGCCACACCAGCTCACATTGGGCTGCGCGATGGCGCGCTCTTCCCTGGCTACGAAATCGCTGGGGTTGTTGACGCGATCGGCAAGCAGGCTGAACGCATAGATGGCATCCGCGAGGGCTCTAGGATCGTCCTGTATCCCTACGAGGGAGTTCCGCACGGATATGCCGACTACGTAGTCGTGCCGGACTTTAAGTCCCTCGTGCCAGTTCCGGATGGCCTCCCGCTGAGCGTCGCGGCCATGTTGCCCACCGGCGCACTGCTGGCTATGAACACGGTTTATTCGGCCGTCGATGTTCTCAGAGGCGTCCTCGAGGGGCCCAACAAGAAGGATCACGCTACGGTACTGATCGTCGGTACCGGAGGTCTGGCGTTGTGGGCTCTGAGGTTGGCAGCGCGTTGCTTGAAGAGCACGTTTAACAACAAAATCAGTATATGCGTCGCGACGTTCAAGGACGACGGGTTTATGCTGGCGAAGAGCTGCGAGGAATACGCGTAAGTGATTCCTTGTTTACTTTTTATATGATATCAGCAGGTTGCACTTGATGGTAAGCGGCAGTCCTGCCGATTACAATGGCATTAGTATGAATTGGGATGACTGTGTCCTGCCTCACGGAGTTCTTTTCAGCCACCAGTTTTAAAGCCTCAAATCGGTAATTTCGTCGTTTGTACTTGGTGACTGCTTCTCAACTTGGTTATGGCTATTGTTTCATCACGATGTTTTCCTGCACCGAAAGCTCAAGTTCATGAACTGCATTGAAAAGCACTCGGTAATGGGTAAGCGTGATGCTTGCCATCAAGTAAGTGACTTGTTCGTCATAAAAAGCTTACAAATTCGTGGTACTGTTTGGGCATAGGATCAAAGTGCTGCAGTGGTCGGAGGATCTCTATGAGAAGCAACTGATCGAGCGCACGACGGACGCGTGCGGCGGGCCCGTGGACGTTGTACTCAACTTCGGGACCACTTCGCGCTCGCTCCACCGCTCCCTGCAGTGTCTAGCCACTGTAAGTAAACGTCATCACCAACCAGTATCACCACTGACGTCGTACGGTAGACGACAATGTCAGATTACAATCATCATCTTAAACACCGACTGTTGACCGCATCATCATTTAACATCAGGTGTGTAGTGTTATGGTAAGCTAGGTACTTTGTAAGTTTAAAAGAACCCAAACATTACCGATGTAAGGAGGTAGGAACAGGCGTAGCTAGTTTCTAGCTTGACTTTTTGGTGGCGTTCAAAGGGGGAGGCCTATGTTCAGCAGTGGACTTCTTCCAGCTGATGATGTTGATGATGGTGATGAATATAAATGCAAAAAATATTTATTTATTTAGTAACGAGCGAGCCGCTTGAGCCTGATGTGCCTATATCATTCTGTGTTGTATTATAGCAATGGCCAAAAGTGCAGAGAAAAGTCAATTCCGTAGCAAGGAAGCGTTGTTCGTTCATTTTAAAGGAATTCACTAAAGGTGCAGACACAACGTCTTCTGGTAGTCTGTTGCAGTTTTGCGCCACTCTAGAAGCAAGGAAGTGGTGCGCGTATTACTTGCAACTTTTTTTGTTCTGGAAGATTTCATGCTCTCCATCCTTATGTACAGGTTGTGGATGTCTGGTAGGTTATAGAAGCCCCCTTGAACGTCTCATTGAGGTCACAACGAAGGCGTCTTTCTTCGAGAGTAATGAGGCGTAATGCGCGGAGCCTGTCCTCATAACAATGTACACCTTTTTACAGGGAGGCGTGGTGTTAGTGACAGAAGACGTTGGCGAGAGGCTGGTGCCCAAGTTCGCGAAAAAAGCCGACGACATGCACGTCAAGATCGTGGTCGTGCCCAACGGATCCATCGAGCAACTGAAGGAGTTGGTGGCGCTAGTAGCGAGTGGCGAGGTCTGTATGTTTGAGGTTATATTATTTAGTGATTGCGCCCGCGGTTTCACCCGGGTCTTCCCGTTATCCCGCAGGAACCTCTTCCCGGGATGAATGTAGCCTATGTGTTACTCCAGGGTATAAGCTATCTCCATTCCAAATTTCATGAACTCAATTCGTTTTAGTAGTTACGGTGATACGTGGTGACAAACATTCACACACACACAGACACACAGACACACACACACACACACACACACACACACACACACACACACACACACCCATTTTCGCATTTATAATATTTATTTATTTATTTATTTATAATGCACACCAACATAATAAACAATATATCATCAATTTACGAAGATCACGCTACAGTCAGCTCAATTCCAATTGTTATTACAATTATAGGCGTAGACTACATGCAAAAAATAGCAGAATAATTTATTAATGAATACGTAATTTAAGATGTCCAAAAACTAAGTGCAATAAACAATTACAATTGAAATTAAGTGCAGAATTTATAAACAATACAATAATAATAAAGAATGAATAATTGAAATTAAAAATGTTAATGATTATATGAAATAATAATAATAGTTTAAATGTTTATGCTGACAATAAAATTTTCTTTTTAAACTTACAAATGCTGTCAGCAAATAGGTCAATATCTGATTTTTTAGAGATGTTGTTATAAGTTTTTGTCATCCTATTTAGAGGTGCATTAAGGCCCAGGTTAGATTTACATCGGTTGTTATTGGTAAAAAGAAGATTGAAACAAGAAACGCGCGGAATACGCGATGGGGCAGAAAAACAAATTTGTGACAACAATTCTGTCGCGTCTGCTGTCCCATTTGTAAGTTTATGAAGAACAACCAGTTCTAGCATTCGTCTTCGATCAGCGAGTGAAGATATTTTAAAATGACTCAGTCTATCGGTGTAATGAAGCAAAACTTTCCCCAAATTTACAGAATAAGTCAGGTGCCACAGAAATCTTTTTTGGATACTTTCAATTCTTTTTATATAGACATCATAAAAGGGATTCCAGGCAGGACAGCAGTATTCCAGACCGCTTCGGACAAAGGAATTATAAAGTAAAACTTTAGTCGATGCCGATTTAAAGTCCTTACAGTTGCGGAGAATAAATCCGAGATTTCTAAACCCTTTGGAACAAATGTTGTCAATATGCTCATTAAATTGCAGCTTACTGTCGAGCAGTACCCCCAAGTCCCTAATAACACTAACTCTATCCAATGAGATCGAATTTATCATATAGCGCGAGTCAAACTGTATCTTTTTTCTGGAAAATCGAAGAAAACAGCATTTAGCTGCATTCAAATCCATACCATTATTATAACACCACAATACCAATCGATCAAGATCCTCTTGCAAAAGGTTTGCATCCGTCGAGTCGTTAACGACTCTAAAGAACTTAAGATCATCAGCGAATAAGTAATAATGGGAATGGTGGAAACAATTACCAATGTCATTAATGAATACGTTAAATAGCACGGGACCTAAATGAGATCCTTGGGGGACTCCGGACGTTACAGGAAATGGATCAGAAGAATAACCATTGACAACCACCTTAGAACGGCGGTCCGAAAGATATGACCTACACCAACCCAGCAAGGGTTCAGCAATACCATGATCAGATAACTTACGAATCAGCAGTTTATGGTTGACCTTATCAAAAGCCTTGCTGAAGTCGGTATATATCGTATCCACTGATGAACGATTATCTAGTTCCAAAGAAACTCTATTGATGAATGTGGTGAGATTGGTCGTAGTAGACCTTCCTTTCATAAACCCATGTTGAGAAGAATTCATAAGCTGTTTCAGGTGCCAAGAAAGGAGGGGATATAGCAGTTGTTCAAAAATTTTGCCAAAAATTGGAAGAATAGATATTGGTCTGTAATTTTTTACCTGATCTCTTGGTCCATTTTTATGAATAGGAACTACCAAAGCAACCTTCCATACGGAAGGGAAAGTACCTGTGATCAACGATTTATTAAAAATGAGACAAAGTGGTTTAACTAAAGCAGGTGCGGATCTGGATACAAAAACAGATGGAATTCCATCTGATCCAGCTCCCTTATACAAATCAAGTCTTTTTAAAACTTTAAGAACTTGGTCATTCCTGAATTGAATTATCGTCAAATAGTGACTTGTCAACATAGCAGCACCACTCTCACCTGTTGTCGAATTGTATAAAAAGCCATTAGTGGTATGGTTAGATTCAAAATTTTGCGCGAATAGATTACAAATATCCTCCCCACCCAAGCTAGTCTTATTTTCATATGTCATTTCAGCTGGATATACACTGTTATCTTTCCTTTTACTTTTTACAAATGACCAAAAGAGCTTGGGATTTGAGCGTAAGTTATTTTCAAGACCAATAATATAGTTGTGATAACACACAATCATTAAATCTTCTGAACGTTTTTTAGCTAACTCAAAAGACAATTGATCCATGGGATTATTATTGAACTTTCGAAGCTTATTTCGATACTTAAGCTTTTCGCGCAAAAGACCAATCAAATGAAAAGAAAACCATGTTGGATATTTTCGAGACTTAGGCTTAAATTTTGGGACATGTTTTATAATAGCTTCTCGAATAAAACTGTAAAATATTGAGACCATCTCGTCAACGGTAATACAATTCGCAAAAGCTTCATCCCAATCAACACTATTCAGATCCCGTATAATTTTAACATAATCTGCTTTAAAAAAGCAAAAATGACTAGTATTTTTATTATTGCTAAGTCCACTACTAGGGCCAAAAGCCAAAGAAAACATCAACGGTGGGTGAAACTCGTCAATTACTGTTAAAGGGTTATCACAAACCTTGAGACCAGAGAGCTTAACATTACTCAGAACCAAGTCTAGGATCTTACCTTTATTATTCCTAACGCTGTTGTACTGCCTGAGATCGTGGAACATGCAAAAATCAAGAAGCATAGAAACATAATTGCTGTTACTAGGGGTATTTACTATTGAGTCACAACCCTCAGAAAGATTCCAATCTATACAACCGAGGTTAAAATCACCTATAAATAATACGTTATCCATTTTGACCTGCTCCAAAGCACGATTTGAGCTAGATATGAATTCATCAAGAATGTGTCTCTGAATAGGCGGAGGAAGGTATACAGCACAAAGATACAAACGCTCCATTTGGCCTCTTTGATTGCAAAATTCTGCCTGAATCCAAAGATCCTCACATTTTGACTCTAATTTGTCCAGACGCCTGGAGTGAAAACGCTTAGACACAGCGATAAGAACACCGCCACCATTCTTTCGGCTATGGAACCCACTAGTTTCCCTGTCACGTCTATAAACAACATATTGACTATCAAATAACTCTGAATCGAAGACGCTGCCATTCAACCAGGTTTCGCTTAATATTACAATGTCATAATTATTGCAGATTGTGTTATTAAAAAATCGACGGTTTTTGTTCTAAGACCTCGAACGTTCTGGTAGTAAAAATTAATCATACAAAAGAACTATAAATAAATTTCAGTTAACAAGATAAAATAAACTAAACAACAAACAATTAAAATAAAAGCACACCGTAAAACAATTATTTTAAATCACTTAGCACACTATGGTCTCTAACAAAGATAAAGGCGGAGGAATCGTTCTTTCTCAAGAATACCTTGCTGTCCCGTACCCAAACGTATCGGTATTTAAGCTCCTTCGCCCTCAGGCGAGCAGCGGCGTGCAGAGCTTTAATCTCCGGGGTGAGGTGTTCACTGACGAACACCGCAGTCTTCTTACCGCCTAGGCCCAGGTGGCTAGTGTTAAGTTTGTCGCCGGGGTTGTTTCTATTGAGCTTGATAACTCCGGCCAAAAAGGTATCACGGAGCCGACGGCTGCTAAATCTTACCAAGATGGAGCGTGGACGAGGACTACTAGCGTTGAGTTTAGCAATACGACTGCAATAGTGGAGATCCGAGTCAGTTACCGGGCACTTAATAATATTGCCTAGTTGTTGCACGGTATTGTATAGATTTTCGTTATTGTGTTCAGGTACACACTGGAGCTCGAGGTTGTTCACTCGGGACAGTTGTTCCACTTGGAGAATACGCTTTGAGAGGTCACAATAAGCGTCGCGAAGCTTCGCGTTCTTTGTTGTTAAATCGGCTATCGAAATTTTCTGGGCCTCGCATTCACTCTTAACAAAATCACGTTCAGAGTTTGACAGGGCCAGGGCTTCCTCTAATCTATCAATTTTGTTGTTTATGTTCTTTATGTCGGTGTCAAATTTTCTGTCAAGCTCTTCTCTAATTATCTCCCTAATAAGATCCGCCGATAAGCAACCACAGGTACCGGTGCTACGGGGCTTGGAGCGCAGCGTTACGTTATCGTACTGCTGTATAGGTGAGCAGGCACTCGGTTTGACGGCGGCCGTCGACGCCAGAGAACGTATAGGTGTGTTAGTGTTATCGCCCAGCTTTGGTTCTCTGCAGCGGCAAGATGGGCAAACCCAAGTCTCTTTAAATTCCTTGTCAAATTTCTCAAAGTCCTTTTTGCTAAAGTTCACGCAGGTGTAATGGAAATTGTCGGCACATCGACAACAGTGCAAAAAGAGCTCTTTCTTCAGGGTATTCTGGCAGCCAGAGCACTTTAGAGTATTCATTGCATATGATTTAGTTAAGTAGTAATAAAAACTTAACGTAGGTAGGCAATTTGCCCTATACAATTCTCACAAGCCACGTAAGAGCAAGCTCACATGAAAAGGTCGTAAGCGCCGTGAGGAACGCGTCGCTTACGCGTTTTAGTGTAACTGATCGAAATGTTGAAGATAGAAATATTATTTTATGTTTTAACACTGTGGTACACTATATTTACTTATAGAAATCACTTCACTATTAAGTTTATCCATTTATCAATTGGTTTTACTGTTTTAACTGAGAAAATTCGAGGAAAATATATTATTTATAACAAAATTAACGGAGCAAAAATTAAACTGCTGTTACTCGCTTGGCGGTAGCCGGTACTATTATATTAGCAGCTATTATAATTATATTAGCAGAACTAGCCGTTTCTCCCGCGTGAACTACAGTTTATCGCGATAAAAAGTAAGTCGTCTCGTGACCTTCCTCAAGGTTCAATTTTCTATTGCTTCATTTGCTTATTCTCGAGACATGATATTTGGGGGACAGCCTCCTTAGATGGTGTAGAAGGTGCGAAGGATTTTGGAATGTCCTCAAAAATATCAAACCGGTCGCTAGTTTAAGCATATTGCGTTTACCCATTTCTTTGCTTCTCCTCTCTAGGTCGTGCAGATCGTTGGGACGTGCTCAGTTTTATCTAAGACCACTATCTAGCCCTTTGAACTAAGAAAACTCACGCCGTAACACCTGATAAGCGTCTTGACGTAAACGAACAAACCAGAGATTCTGCAAAAGCTAGCCAGCTTCTGATAATACAAGACGGGTGTTTTGTATGTTTACAAAAACTATAAAAGACCAGCTGTTCCTCGCGGTTTCACCCGCACGGGCTACATTTTATCGCGATTAAAGTATCCTATGTTCTTCCTCAGGGTTCTTACTATCTCCGTACCAAATTTCGTTGAAATCGGTTCAGTAGTTTAAGCGTGAAAGCGAGACGAACAGACAGAGCTACTTTCGCATTTATAATATTAGTAGGGGTTTTGAAAAAAACCATTTCGAAGAACCATTGCTCGACGTGCTGATAACCGATGGGGAAGAACACAAACCGGAAGACGTTCTATATAGATAGGCACCCACTAGAGACTATAGCGCCCGTAATTAATAATCGATCCTAATCCGTTTTTCACGGCTTTGTATCGATATGATTAACGTAAGTGGATCGACGACGTTGTAAGTCACGCAGCCGATGAAAAATCGGCGACGTAGTTTCAGTCTTCCCCATAATATGGACATTACTGACCCATCTCAATGGATCACCCTACATAAGTGTGTACTTTTATTATTTGTAGGTATAGATTAAACTCTCAGCATTACGTAATAGTACACGTTTAAGAATAGAAGGCACTGTGAAATTGCTAATGTAAATCATTGCTGATATGCCAAGAAACATACGTACCGCTGTGTTACATTCTTAAAGTACCTCATATATATATATATATATATTATCTTAAAAATAGTATTGTCATGTTATGAAGTCATGGTTACACTTGTCACGTGCAAGTCCAAACTTAGAGCAGTAATCGTTTTTCACGACTCATCGAAACGAAACTTGCGACGTAACACGATCGCGTTGTCATTGAAATGTAGTGACGTCACTCCCTGTCATCTCCCATGTTGTGGAACTCCTTCCGCGTGATACAAGCACGTCACACCAATCTTATAATTAAACCTTAAACTCTTATCTTCTTCTTCTTGCCCTGGTCCCATCTATTTGGTGTCGGCGCAGCATGTATTCTTCTTCCACTCTCCCCTATCAGCCGTCATCGTGTCATTCACTCCCCTTTCATTCATATCAACCCTCACACAATCCATCCATCTTTTCTTTGGTCTTCCTCTTCCCTTCCATCCATCAACATTCATATTCATCACTTTTTTTGTAATATGACTATCATCCCTCCTCATAACATGTAAATCTTTTACTCATGTATTCATCCCGAATGATTCCTTTTTTTCCACTCGACATCTGTATGACGTATAAGTATAATAATATAATCCTCTTCCCTCTAATATGGTCGAGGAGAGCGATGGCTGGCACATGCGTCAACTCGTGAACGGGTGCTGCTTGTGGGGTCTGGTCTGCTTTGGTTGTGATCCCGTAACCCGTTAATATTCATGTTCCATATCCCAATTTGCACAACCATATATATTACAAAAAAAAAGCCTAGGATTTTAGTGAACTTGCTCCAATTCAATCAATTAGTAAAAAGAATAAAATAGTCGGTGATCGCGCCAAAAAAAAAATGACCTGCCGGGCGTTTCTTGCCTGTTCTTTTGCCGGCGTAAGGAGGTTAAAACAGGCGTAGCTAGTTTTAAGTTTGACGTTTTAAAGTGATCACAATGTATCCTATTTAATAAATAACTAATGACTATTGACTAATTAGGACTGTACTCGTTTTTGTAATTGACCCGTGAGTTGTACTCATTGTACTCACGAGTCATGTGCTACGCAAAATTAATGATTCCACGCAATTGTTCGTAATAATATCAAAGAATGTGACGCTAATAAATTGAACAATAGAATAATTTTACGATGTTCAACACTAATCACGACCACTGATAGGTATCGATTTAATTTTATAGATAAAAACGCTAGAAAACATTATTTTTGTAGGGAATTAGCATTATGACCGCGCCTTTTACTTAGTAAACGTAATGGAGTGAACTTCACTCTGAAGGTCCAAAGTAAAATAGCATGATGAAACAATTTCATCCTAAGAATTGTCTGTCTTACAGTTTTATAATAGTACAAGCGACCCGCCCAAGGGCTTCCGTACTTCGGATATTTGCCGTTAGGTTGTGTTAGAACCTTCGGAAAATATTTTTTTTTCATGTACCATGAGTGTTGTTGTTGCAAATAAACGTAAATTATATTCTATTCTACTAAGGCTGGTCATTAGCTTATCCCCCCATCCCGCACTGCGCCGTGGTGGATGGCCTATACTATCTCCCACCGAGAGACGGTCTGTGTGCCAGCAGTGTAGACGTAATGGGCTGATTATATTGAATTATAAAGCAGGTCAGTTCTAAAACTATTGGGATATATAATGAAAATATCTACCACGTTGGCAGTGCGGGTTGGTAGAGTCGCTTGTCCTTAAATATCGCGGTTCTTGGACATACCGTTTTTCTCACTATAAACATTGTAGATAAATCATAAAAGTAGGTAAAGGAAGAGAAGATCTTGTGCTTCTGTTAATTGAAATTACAGGAATGCAATACACAGGACCCGCATCAATTGTGAAGATCAAAGATCTCTTTGCACAACAAGCCACTTAGCGAATCACATTCAATTGATAAATGAGATACATTGATAGACCTCGCACCGACAAATTTGCACTCGCTACTGCGCAAAATAAATTGTTATATACTCGTATGTAGAATCAAACTGTAGATCGTGACATATACATACGAGGACGAGTATCCTACTAATATTATAAACGTGAAAGTTTGTGAGTATGGATGGACAGATGGATGGATGGATGTTTGTTACTGTTGCAAGCAAAAACAACTGAACGGATCTGAATGAAATTTGGAATGGAGATAGCTTATACCCTGGATTAACACATAGGCTACTTTATATCCCGGAAAATGGTTCCTGCGGGATAACGGGAAGACTATTATCAAGTATCTCTACCGCGACAATGAGTATGATACGATAGTCGCGATTTCAATGATAATAATTGATGCATTGATCGTAGCCATTGGCTTTTTAAATGTCACTGTGTAATGAAGAACATATTACAAGTTGAAACGTAACCTATATAGAAAGCTAGTGAATATTATAAGATAACTACCACCCTGCTACTGTCCCGTTACTGGCTAACATGGCTATGATAACGCGATAACGAAGTTATGTTTCAGATCTTATACATATAATATGTTATTTGCTTCATTATCTTGCAGCCACGATCTGTGACGCCAATGAAAATCAATAAGCAAGCGTTGCGTTCTCGATACATATCTATTTTGTCATGTTGTGTATTATATGTTTAGATCTCTGACTTGTATCAATTCCTACCAAGCTTTTTCCTTGTCCTCTTTTGTGACGGAGAGTAGATCGCCTAGCAAATGCCCCCACCACTGCCTGCGTGTACACTACTTATGTAACTGATATATCGCACAGGGTTTCGTCAGTAAACACTAGATCTTGATCTGTAAATGAACGACTGCCTCGATGAATGTGTCTTAAAGAATGGTCTTGTTCTTAACTTTTTCCAGATCGAACCTCCCCCACACTCGGTATTCCCGGTGGAAGAAGCGCAAGAGGTCGTCAGGAAGCTGTGCAACTCGGAGATCAAAGGCCGCGCTATTCTAAAGTTCCACAACATCGACTAGCTGCCGCCGCCGAGGCCGTCGACTCGATTCTGAGAACTGCCGGACCGAAGCCGGTCGCGAACAAGTTCATACAAAAAAAAAACATCATCACACTTTACGGCCGGTCTGAACATAACGGAGTCCTGCAAGTCGAGTGGAAACTGCTACTGCGGCGCCTATATTCAGACTGGCTGAAAAATATTGCTGATACCCACGTCACACCTGTAGAAATTAGTTACAGGTACATGGTTTTTTATAATGACAGGACAGTTTTCTACATATTTATACTGAAAGTTTATACAATGAGCGCAGTTGTAACATTTTTACAATTGTTACGGTTTATGTTGCGCTTTTTCTACATACGATTCGTACGTCCAGTTTGAGTGGTACAAATACATATTCTCATGACGTCCTGAGTGAGGTCACACTACATCGTTCACAGGAATGCAGCGTGTTCACAAACGTCAAATTCAAATATGACAGGCGACTTCAAGATTCGCGCAAAATCAATGTTGCTAAACATTGTTACAAACATTGCCAGTGTATTGTGCATATAGTGACAAAAATCCAAAATACATAATTCAAAGGTGTGACAGTGATGTTTACGAACTGTCACTGGTTTATTTTGTTGGCTCGCCTGTGGCGCACGACTGTTGGATGTGCTTATAATAGTGCATCTTATACCGTAGCATGTATCGTAGTAGGCGTAGCGTGGCGCTACCATTTAGCTTAACATTTCTTAAGCTATGGTCGGACGCTACCCTGTGTCATGTCAAAAAGGTTACCTGTCACAAAATCACAGAGAAGTCTTCTATACAAAAACAATAATTTATACATAGTTAGACAACGCGCAATACGCAAATTTTGATATTTTGATATAGAATTAGAAACGTTTGCTACAAAAGTTTACCATGTACCTACCTCATATTTAATTTAGAATTAGTTTTAGTATAGAAAAGTATGAGGCCATCACATAATTTTGCTTTTAAGGTTATAATGCGTTAGTTTAAGCAAATTCTAGTAGTTTAACATACATACATTCATTACTATGATACACACACACACTCCCTGTAATATCCACGTCATAAACAACTTTCAAAGGTATCGGTAAAGAACTGTCGGAGATATACGAGTAAAATGTAGAGCAAAGAAATAAAATTTTATTTGTATAGATTTTTATTACATTATATATTAAATTAGTCGAACTTTGCTTTATATATTCACAATGAGTAAGTAATAAGCCAACAAAACCTTTCTGTTGTCATCGTTCAATGTTTATAATAAATAGCTTATATAAATGTAAACTCAACATTCAACTATTTCCTTATTAGTTCCTTATTTATTACTATCTGTTGGTGTTTGCATTACCATTTGATATACATTAAATTATAATCGGAACATTAACTAATCGTACATTGCTTTATCAAATTATCATAGTATCATAAATATAAATAATTTTTACAGAAATTACCTAACCGGCTAAAGTTTCGTTTTTGCTAAATAATATTTAACGTACTTTATTTATGTACTCGATAAGTACAAAGTGAGTAAAAATATTGGCCTATTATGAGATTCTCGTTTTGAAGTATTGAGCGATATATTTGATTTAATTTATCGGATGATAAATTCTCAAGGGGAGACAGTTATTCTTAAACACTTGCACTTTGTTTTATCTACTAAATTATTGTTTAAAGTTATGATTAACTTTACAAATCTTTTGTTGTGTTTTTGAATATTATTTCTACACAGTGATCTTGCTTATCTTCTTGTCCTTTTCTTACATCCGTGGTCAGCAATACTTTTAGGGCCTCTCAAAGTCAGTTTAGTTTTAGAAAATGAATATCAGAATCAACAACATTAGATGTGGACGGACCTTTAGTAGCCACAATAACTTTCAAGGTGATATTTTGTAGTAATTATGTACGCCTTTTTTTCTAGGCCTCGGTATAAATAAATAGAAAGGGAATATGATTATGACAACATTACATCGTTGTAGTCTTCATCAAGAAAAATGATTGTTGTAATTGTAAATTATAATGCACCTTGGTGTATTAATGCATATTTTTCTCTAACAATTTTCTTGTATCAAAAAGATTAATAAAATTTATAAACAAGCGCTTATTGCTTATTCCAACATTATGCTCAGTTTAAAATATATTTTCTTTGAAATAGTAAAAACGTTGTTTTGATAAGTTTTTTTTCTCTTTTATTTATATAATACAAATGTGATTAATTTCTTTTTAGTTTGTAGGTTTAGTTGTTACCTTAGTGATTTTAAAATACTAAAGTGGCACTTCATTTGTCAAATTGAAGTATTGCCACATCAAGTGGTGACATCATTATCTCATCTTCTTTAAAATGTAATAATACATTTATTTTGTTGGTGTTATAATTTTTATTTTATTGTCTAAGTAAATAATCAAACTGTTTCGGTTTTTCTAATCTAAAAAATCAGTGTTATTTTTTCAAGAGAGCTTTTGTAAAAAACTGATGGATAAATTGCAACATCTAGTCAAGAACTGTCAAACTTTTTTGGCATGGATCAAAATATCTTGTTTTATTAGATGTAAGCTGAAGTCATACATATATGTGTTAGAATAAGACGATTATGTAAATGTCTATAACTAAACATTTGTGTACCTTTATTAAATAAAGTGAAATACATATTATATAAATTTTTTCATTATCCCATTATCGTAAAATACATTAATTTCCTCAGAGTCATATCAATTAGTTATCCATTATTTTGGTCCTTTAACACTTTATATTAAGTGCAGTTGCCCATTCTTAGGGAAATTATTCGTGTTTCAACAACTGGCCTGTGATTGGTCAGATCGCACGTGAGCACTCCACTTTTTGAACCCTCTGCGTGGCGATAAACCTTTTATTCATAGAACTGAAATTTCTACCCTAAAATTACATGTTAGATTAGACTGTTCAACTAGGGGTTTTATTGTAAGAGCACCTCGTTTTTAGGGAGCTATAGATACCAGATGATATAGACAAAATGAAATGAATGCAGGAAAAACATTTATTCACAGGACTTATCTTAGACGCATACTCTGCAAGTCTGTAACTCTGTAAGTAGGTATAGGCACACATCTGCAGTTTGTAAAAAACAATCATCATCATTATCAGCCTTTTTACGTTCCCACTGCTGGGACTCTGGCCTTCTCTCAGAGAGAGAGTATTGGCTGTAATCTACTACGCTGGCCCAGTGCGGGTTGGTAGATGTCGCATGCCCTTGAATGTTATTCTTGGGCATGCCGATTTCCTCACGATGTTTTCCTTCACCGTTTTGAACGATGGCAAATCCGCACATAACTTATTAAGTCATAGGTGCGGGGCTGAGAGGATTCGAACTCGGTGTCGGCGTCTTGTAAGTCGCACGCCTAACCGTTCATAAAAAACAATACTTCTATTCTAATTTATTCTAAAAACATTAAAAATATATTGCCAACTAACTCGGATGGCTCAACGACCCAGTGTGTTTTTGCCTCCAAAATGTGAAAGCGCCTCTCCTCTCTATTTTGCGCGATTTTGCCCAGTTCAGAGGCCTTACATTTTAAAAATTCATGTTATGATTAACTGCTCGGAATTCCTTTAGCAAATACAGTGATTTTATATTTTTGCGCTCGCTAGCCTCCAAGGGGCGCCTGGTGACCTGCTGGAGGTTCTTCACCCCCCAGATGTCCACCACCGACCTGATCTCGTTGTTAGCTCCCGCGTGGATTATAATTAGCACCGTTGACTCGCCCAGGCCTCCAGACTTGATCTCCGCACTGGCCCCGCATGTTCTTATAGCCAAGTTGTCGACGTGGATGTACTTGATTGTGTATCCCGGGAAGTCGTTCTCGTAGACGTACACCTGACCTTCGCTCATGGAGACCGGTTTGTTTTCCACCACACCCGAGTCCAAATGCTTCAATGTGTGCCTCCATTTCCCTATTTCCAGTGCTTTGTAAATCCCGTCACATAATAGTCTTGCGTTGCCACATGAAACTATTAGTAGCAAGAGAAACACACGCTGGTCCATTTGAGTTCAAGACATTTGTGAGAATGAAATAAACACCTGCTTCTATTGTTAGGAAACAATGATCGCGATGCTTTTTGTTTTTGCATTTCAATGGTGGTTATGTATAAGTGATTACGTGATCAAGTTTTAGACGGAATCGTAATCAATGCAGTTAGGTACCTACATAGTTAACGATAAAAAATATTGTAATCGTGATGTCACTGACTTACCCTTTTATTATTTATACTAGCTGACCCGGCAGACTTCGTGCTGCGTCAATCCAAAAATCCAAAAGTCAATCAACTTTATTGAATAGCAATAAAGTTCAAATTGACTCTACATTTGATTTAGAAAACGTTTATATGGGAAAAAGGAAACCGCTGTTTTTAGGGTTTTCCCGGCTATTATTCAAATTTTTCTCACCTTTTAAACCTTCCCTAGACCTCCACGAACATTTCAAGACCAAAATTAGCCAAATCGGTTCAGCCGTTCTCGAGTTTTAGCGAGACTAACGAACAGCAATTGATTTTTATATATATATAGATAGATAGATAGATAGTGCCGCTTCACTATTTGCCATTGGTTTGAATCAATCTAAGATATCTGTTGATCTCTTGAATCGGTGCACGTATACATGCGGCACACGGAGGCGTAGCTTCACGGCGGCAACGGGTAGCGGGTGGGGCCAGAGAGGGGTAGCCTGAACAATATCCGTGCGCCGCGTGAGCTGCAGCGGAAACGTAGACAGAGAAATGAAAATACGTAGCTAACTTTTGTAGCTTCTGCGCATCCTACGCAGCAATGGGTTCTCGGGTGTAGGCCTCTTTTGTTTATAAAAAAGGTACATTTTTTAAAGTATCTCTAACAATAAAGTCAGTTTTAGCTTAGTATAAATGTGAAAGGGCCGCAATCAGCTTTCTATCCAGTATTTTTAAGAAAGTAAAGTGTACTTGTAGGTACGATTGTATTAAGGGTCAAAATTAAGACTGCTTATGCTACAGTATACCTACCACTTAACATACGTGGCTGCGTTTGGGTATTAAAACAAATATATGAAAGAAAAGATTTATTTTAACGGCACTATTTATTTAGGACTGTTGACAATTTGTCCCTTAAAATTAACAATCGAAACACCAGTGCACGAATAAAAGACCAATATTCCATATCAAAAGTAACAGAAGCGTAAATGCAGAGACATTTTCGGAATTGTTTGATTCTTCAAATTATAAATCGATTTTCGGAGGTCTTTGGTAAATCTGTTTACAAAATTCGTTGAGTCAAATATAATCTTAAAAATATCCCCAAATTACAAAATAACTTGTATGATAATATATTTTATACATGTAATATCACTAATATTTATATAAAGTACCTAAACTAAGTTAAAAGAAATCAAAAAGCATAACATATTAGAAAGTAAAATAATAAAATGTGCACTTTGTGCACTCAAATTCGATTGTGAGTTCCGTAAGTCAAGACAATGTTATGGAAGTAATATTGATCGTTATAATCTAGATCTAACCATTTCATGGTTGAAATAACACTTCAATTAGGAATGCCAATATTGTATTACTGAGCGAATAGCACCAAGGGTTGCAATTGTACGGGACAATGCCGCCGCGTGCTTGGTAAGGATAGCATTAGACGAGGACACATCGCCACGGACTAGAACGGCCGGGGTGTTCCCACGGTGTGTCGTCCGGTCTGACGCGGCTTGATTAATTGCTAAATTAACCTCAGGACTGGTCAGGCGCGCACGCACCACATCTATCAGCCACAAGGACAGCAGGATGTACTCATAGTGCACAAACCGTGGGACCCCAACTTCAGATGTCAAGCGGAAATGAGCTACCTGGAGCATTTGGGTTATCTTTGGGCCGCTATTGGCCCTTAGATTCAGCTGCCATTGTAAGTAGATTAGGTAATTTAAAGAGGTACTTTTATCATCCAAAACTACATAAATATTACCGATTTGTATATGTAGTCTGTAATATTATCATCTGATTTTATTTTCATTATACAATATAGTAAACGAAACCTACTAATTTGTGCAGTAAAAGACATACCACGTAATGCCTTTAATAATTGACGCTCATATAAAATTCTCTGGAAGATTTGAATAAGGCAGTATATTATTGTAAAAATGTTACATAAAAAAAAATCATATAGGAAAGATATTGTACTCTACGCGTGAACATAAGAACTGGTATTAAACTGCAAGACGACTGTCAATCAGCAGTCTTTTCGCAGTTTAGAAGCTGCATTGAAACAATCTGCACCAAAAGCTGATTAACTGCAAAAAAAAAATAGTAACGGTGCAGTTTCCGTGCAGTCGTGACGTAAATATTAGATGCCTAGAAAAAGACGACCGAGACGACAGAAAAGTTCAATATTACAATAACAAATAATCGTAATATGTAACACAATTACATATTATAGCTCTGACTCCCAAACTAGAGTATCATACACTAGGCTGATTTAAAAAAGTGTGTGGTAGCGTGTGGTATTGCGGTTTGATATAACACAGAACCATTTTTAACCTCCTATAGATTTCTGCTCGCCTAGTAGTAAATAAAGATTAAGAGTAGGTTCAGTCCAAGAAAATGGAGAATAATTAGATACCACTCCAACTACCAACAGCTGAGGTCATAATAAACCACCAACAACATCCAGAATTGGGAAAAATACTAGACTTTTGTTTTTCAACAAATATAATATCCCGCAGCGATAATTGAACCCACGACCACACGCTCGCAGTCGGCTGTTCGCCCATATCATCGCCAATATCTAATGTGGTTGCATCAAAAGATTTCGCTGAACTAAGAACAATCATTTTCTGTCAACTGATCAGAGACAAAGTTAGTCAAGGTGTTGATTATGAAGGTGAGAAAATAGAGATTATAGAGAAAAAAAAGGGGGTTGGAACAGGCGTAGCTAGTTTAAAGTTTGACGTTTTAAAGATATCACAATGTATCCTAATAAATAAAAAAAATTGAATTTTTAATTTTTGTTGTTATATTTGAATTCGATATTTCTGTACATGTTTATAAGTGATTTAAATTGACTTAACTTTCCTTTATACTATACGTCCGAATCCATCTGTTGCCTATTCGAATCGTTAGTCTCGATCGGTATTCGACTAGCTACTTGGGTATTCGCGCATCTGGTTGGTCCACGTTTTCTGGTAATAAATACGAGAGAGAGTTTCTTTCAATAATTGGTTATCGCGAAATTGAATACCGTATTTCAGAATTACAACAATACTTATAGTAAGGAAGCCCATGATGCTAAATGTGGATTTACACGAGCGTCGCGGAAACCTATTAGATTTGGTGGATTAGATGTTAAGAAGAATAAATCTCTTATAATGTTTCCACTTTCAGCGGTGGGGGAAGCTTCCACAGACTTTTAAGGTTATACAAGAAAACAATGACATGATATGGACTCCAGCGTGTCAGATATTGATATTTTCATACAGTAGCATGTCTCTGATATGAAATATAATGTAAAAATCAACCGGTTTGCGTGGTGTGGGTGGCCATCAACGAGGGGGTAAAAAAATAATTACTCTACCGCGTAAAATTTTCAGAGTGGGGGGTGTTAACTGAACCCCACAGATGCTCCTATTTCTTAGACTGACGATTTGAAAGTGATACGAGCTCTCAGCGAATCTAAAAGATTCCCCTGAGCGTACAGACCAATGTTAAGGGCTCATAATGGCTGGAGGTGTTTATTAATATGTAAGGTATCTCCCCTTATATTAATCTGACGCGCTCGAGTAAATCCCAAAATCCCCTCTTGGGCTCCCCTACTATTAGTTATTGAGGCTATTTGCGGTTTGCAACGCTCATCGCTACCAATCACAGCACAAAGTTTTCCGGTGGCCCATTACTGACGTCAGCTACACGCTTCTGCCGCGGGGCTAGGATGAGGCGCAATTTATTTCCTTAGCGTTTAGTATTGTCACGTCGCTAGCCTAGGTCATTCAAATCGGCTACGACCCGCGGAAGTCCACCTTTGACCTTATTGTGATAGTGTTATGTAAATGTTATAAAATTCTAAACAGTGGTGTGAACACTTAAGAATACTTGCACACTAATGAAAGAGCGTTGTGAAGTGAAAGTTTCACTAATCAGCCGTCGCGTCGTATCGTACCGTTGCACCAGGCTAGGTGGCAGTGCTAATAAGCGAAAAACGATGACGTCACTAACGGTTAGTAAGAAATTCTATGTTTATAACAGAAATGCTGCCATTACAGGTCGGTTATCTGAAAATGGCACGCGCAACGCATGAAGTCGCACTGTAAATATACATCATGAAAAGTATATTTGTCTCTCTCGCACGCGGTAATGATTATATGAGCGTGAGAGAGAACTTCGTTGTTTTGTTTTGACTAAACTGTTTAATGTAATTGCATTGGTGTGAGTACTGTGAACGTGACAGCTTTAGATAACTGATACAAAATTGCTTTTGTTATAACGATGTTTTCGCATTGTTTTTTTGATTGGATTACGTGTATTTATCCTTAAATCAAATTAACATAATTTTCGAATTCAAGTATCTTATTGCAACCAATATACAGGCTTATACAGCATTAGAACGTAATTTTGAGATTCGGGACTACAACTATTTTTGATTATATTGTAGTTATACATTAATACCAATAAATTAACGACCAATAAGTGGAAGTATTAAAAGTTACTTAATCTACTACGGTGCAGGCACGACAATACAATTACAATATCAATAATTACACATAGATCAACATTTTACACGATTAATTAATGCATTACTTAATTTTGATTAAAAGATTTCTATCTATATAAATTCATGTTTTCGGGACGGATCAGCCAATAATACTTACGGAACTCAAAAGGCACTTTTTTGCACAACATTTGTATATTTTGTGTGATGCTTATTTACTAGCGCAGATTGCCGACCGTCAATTGTCCTAACACTACCTTATATTTTAAACTAACAATTATGTAATAGTGAAGCTACTCTGTTACAATAAGGAACACATTATACGGGTTTGTATAAAATTGATTATATTTAAAATATTTTGAGTCTTCACAGTCTATTGTTTTGTATAATAATTATATTACATTTCAATAAAAATGTATGCATTACGTTATATCACGAAGGTTAAAGGGCAGGCAATGGATATGCATTTACTATTATTTTTCCACCAATTACATAAATGACTGCAGCTGCCGACCTTCCTAGCATTGATAAAAATGTAGCATAATGCAAGGCCTATATAGTAAATTTATCAAAAAATATGCGGAAATTCAAACAAGTTAGTAATAATTATTTGAAACATTAAATAAACATCACGGGCCGCGCGCTATGCTTTTTTTAGTCCGGCAAGTATTGGATGAATACTTTGAAATGAGTTTATTATTTGAATTTTTGTGGTTTAAGCTAAGTTTTGATTTATCTCGAAGCAGTATACATTCATCTACTCATTAAAGATGTTTCATGTCATTTCGGATATAATTCAACACATACAGTATCAACTATCACATTATTCTAAGAGGTCTTGACACAATTCATGGAACAAATCGGGATAGCGTCGTTAAAATTAGTGAGCAAATTAACTTACTACATTATGGAATTGTTTGCGGCAATCTGCGCAGTGCAAGCTCGACACAATAAATGGTGTTTAGTAATGCCTGGTCCAGACCAAAGGAGCGACAGTACGCGAACGGTAACCATTCAATGCAATTAGGCCAGACGCGTAACGACTGCAAGTGCGAGCAAGCTAATCTTAGCGCGCGTTTGGTTATCGTATAATCAAAAAAGACAGCGCAATTTAGACTCAACGACCTCAGACGTTGTCATAAGTATGGATAAGACGTTCTGGAAAATCGCGGAATCCCGGACTCCCCAAATAATCCTTATGATTCTTGGTGTTTAAATAAATTCAAATGGACATAAAATGTAATATAGCTTAAGGGAAACTCATGGATTTATACTCTGATTTGAGTATATGTCTACCGTGTCGACCAACAGGCCCTTGCTGGCAAGCGCCGAACAAGAAATAAATAACAAAACGATCTTGTGGTCTATATTATAGGTGAATAAACGATGTGATTATGACTAACAATATTACAATTTTATGTGATCGGTACATAGTAAATTCGTACTCGTAATTACCGGGATTGTATAAGGCATATCCATGTTAATATAAGGTCATGAAAACTTCGGGAATTGCACCGTCGATTCCGATCACTATATACGATTGAAGCCTGTATTG
This sequence comes from Opisthograptis luteolata, assembly GCA_931315375.2. Classification (NCBI taxonomy): domain Eukaryota; kingdom Metazoa; phylum Arthropoda; class Insecta; order Lepidoptera; family Geometridae; genus Opisthograptis; species Opisthograptis luteolata. The sequence goes on from OV928033.1 coordinate 12,803,968, forward strand.
CGTTAGTGAACGCATAGCGTGCGAATGGGCATTAATCACGTTCGTTCGCTTGTCTTCGCTCTTTTAGTGTGAACCATTCATACAGTTTAGCGTGTTGCGCGTTGTTGTGCGAACGCGTTGCGTCGTGTTTAATACGTCAAATCGCGTTACATGTGGATGGTGGCAGCCGTGTAGCGCGCCTCGCCACGTCGCCAGGTCCACTGGGAAGGTCGGTACTGTAATAAAGATCTAGTTATAAACAATTCATAGCTTCAAAAAGTGAATATCACAATCTTAATACTAGGAGCAAAGATAAAATTACTGTGCCCACTACTAGGCTGCATAAAGTCAGTAACGCATTCAAAGACCCATGTGTACGTTTCTTCAACAAGATCCCAAGGGAAATTCAAGACTTGTCGATCACCAAACTTCAAGTCCACAAGTCCAGACAGAGAAATTTTAAACTAGAACAACGCTAAAACTTAATGGAAAGTGGCAATACTCAATGTCTTGTCGTGACAACCCAAGAACAAATAGGAAATAGATCACTGATAGAACCTAAGAGCAGGAGGGAAATAGATCTGGGTAGGACTTACCTTGATGAGAATCTGCCCACTGCGAGTGTGCGGATTCTTGAACGCGTAGAGTGTCCAGGCTGCGGCGGAGCAAACCAGCGTGATGGCTAAGAACGCGGCCACCACGCCACCCACCGCCGACTGCCGAGGTTCGGCGGCCCCGCGCTGTGACCCCATACTCTTTTGTCCCGCCTGGGTGCTAGTCTCGGTCTTTGTCGGGGCGGCTTCGGGAGCTGAAAAACGGATTAATAAGCCAGGTATAAACTTATTTTTTTCCATTTTACAGGGTAGCGTTCGACCACAAGTCACCTGATGTCAAGTGACGATGTGGTCGAAGATGGCGCTTATGCTACGTCTGTATTGGAAACTGGCTTTCTAATGAGACTGTCAAAACACACCGATAGGTGCCTGGCGACTGATTCTTAACTTGAGGGTTGTTAGCCAGGCGAGCGGGAACACTTGGACGGGAACTGGTTGTGGGAAGTGAGACTGCCGGAACAACCGACAGGTGCTTGGCTTGTGGCGCAGTGTTACGGTCGTCGGCTTATGATCCGTGCCACTGTAACTTGTTTACGATGTCAAGTCATATCTGTCGCTGTCAAACATTAGTTTGACAAGTGTTATGTCAACTCAAAGTGCAGAAATGATTTAGGTATTCACAAGTAGCTGATCACATTCGTGTCCCAATGCGTATTAGATTAGTGATGTGTTAAGTAATTTGATTGGGTCGAAAGTTGGTGTTTAGTTAGAGTCGATCGATCATGCGCCATCTAGCGTGAAAAAAGTTTTGTTTTTCTTTCCAATGTCATTGAATCGTGTAATTTAAAATAGTTAGTGTAAGTGTGCGTTATTACTCGTTTCGAAGGATATGTTGTGGTTGGACGGCTGCTGGGTATCAGTATTGTAGATGCTCCTATTCCCTGCCGACGCACCTGTCTTCGCCGCGGTGCACGCGGCCGCTTCTACCACCATCGTTCTGTCGCACTCTGAAACAATCCATCATCATCAGCCACGTTCCCACTGCTGGAACACAGGCCTTCTCTCAGAGAGAGAGTATGGGCTATAATCCGGATAGGATATTGGCCAGCCCGTGTCATAGTTTTCAGACCGTCCGAAGGCCTCCGAAGTAATGTGACGACTGCCGTCTTCAGATTATAACGACCGACGGCTTAACGTGTTCTCCTAAGCACGGAAGCGTTCAGCTGTCATTACCACTAGTGGTCACCCGTCCTAGCGACAGCAGAGACGTTGCTTAACGTAGTTATTGGAGTACAACTAGGCAAGCTCCGCTACGAGCGCTTAAATTAACATTTTCGTTTTCAAAAACTCAACTAATGCGTGCGCGCCATTCAACTAAAACCAGTGATCGATGTTAAAGTCTGATTGGACGTGAAATATAAGGTGCCGTACGAACCAATAGCATCACAGGACTTCTCCGCGTGGACCAATAGCAACACGGCCCTTCACCGCGCGGACCAATAATAACTAGGCGCTTTTCCACACGCACCAATAGCACCACGGGAGCGAACTCATGTTCATTTCTTTATGTAATAGAGAGGCAAATAGCGGTCTCAGTCGCCTATAAACATGTGTAACACTAGGGGCGTAACCAATACGCTGCCGACCTTAAAGAACTCTTTTGGCACCCATCTTGACGGACAGCATTCTATAGCAATGACTCCAAGTCATGAAATTCGTGTAACAATTTATATTATATATATGACTTACTTCTCAACTTCCAATCTTGCTTGTTCCTATCGGTGCCGCTGGAGCATTTTTGGATTTGAGGACACCAAGTGCACTGCCAAAGAAAAATGGTACAATTATAGGTGTGCTGTGTTTTTAACACTACCACATGTGCTTTACATCTTTTTAAAGACACAAACTGTGTGATACATTTTTTTATATAAAAAAAACAATTAGGACACGATTTTATTAGAATCACTAGGCCAATAGTTAAGCTTTCCTGTTGATATAACATGACAGTTCATCTCTTTAGTGGCACTAAGGAGTTCCCCCAATAGGTGTTTTAGCATTAAAATCACCTCCAAGAATAAAACTATTGCCAAGATGATTCAGGAAGCTCTTATACTAGTCTGCTTTAATTGAGTGCCCTGGTGGACAGTATATAGCTGATAAAGTAACAGGTCTTTTAGTTTTAACACAAACATCTACCGCTTGTATGTCCTGTTCTTCATGCTTGTATTCTTCATGGTGGTAGATATTTTCTTTGTTGATCACGGCATTGCCTCCTCTAGCAGTGTTATCGGGATGTAACGCGTGAAAAGCTTATAGCCTTTGATTTGTATATAGGATTCTTTAGTGAAATGTGACTCCGATATATAAGACACAAATCAATATTTGGTGTATGTAGTTCATTTTGATGTTTCAGTAGTCCATTTGCATTTGATGCCTTAGTGAAGTCATCGTGATTTTTGTTGTGGTTTTTGAGTAGCCGTATTAATGCTACTTGCAAATTTTTTAAATCGGCTGTCTAATGAGGTTGATAGATCAAGAATCCTATTAATCTTTTCGTCGGTATTTGAGATTACCGGTTTGGGTTGTGGCTGTGGAGCTGCATTAATTCCTTTTGCCGTTTGTGCAAAAGTAATGTTCTTGGTTACACTTATTATTAGTGGAACTAGGCTTTTTGTCTTTATTTATACCTGGACCCGGAGTAGAAGAAGTTGGTGTGAAATGCTTTTTCAGGATTCTTATGCGAGCACGAATTAGCGCGAGAGCGTTAGCAAACGACTGTTCTCATAGGAAGACGAAGACTCACAGCAGTACGAGTTGCCACTTTGACAAGTTGACGATGGTAAACTTTGACGTTTACGAAAACTATTATAGTTTTCAAAATTTATACTAGGGGTACAGTTCCCCTAGTACCTGATGGTAAGCGACAATGCAGTCGAAGACGGATCACGCTGGGCCATGAGATGCCTGTACACTCACATTGAATCCCGTGTCGTGGTTGAGGCAGGCCTCGCAGGAGTTGTACTGGAGGCAGGTCGGCAGAGCGTTGAGTTTCAGGATCGTGTTGTTGGCGATGACGTAACTCTTGAACGACACTCGGTGGTACTCGTAGATCGTCTTACGGCGCACGTCTGTGGGAAACAATTGCTCATTATAACATGCTAGCTACTTACTTACAGGGTAGCGTTTGACCACGTGTCGCCAGATGTTAACAGACGATGTGGTCGAAGGCGGTACCACGATACACCTGGATTGGCTCTCAAGTGGAGCTATCAGAACACACCGATAGGTGCTTGGCAACTTGTAGATACCCAGGCGAGCACTAGAAAATGCCCTACTTTATTACCTTTAGACGTTTTTAGGGTTCCATACCTCAAAAGGAAAAACGGTACACTTATTGAGCCATAGTCAAGACCCTTTTTCCTAAGAACAATGTTGAAGTATCAAGTTGAAATTTATAACAAATACAAAAATAAACTATCAAACTTGTAAGTCAGCGCGATCAAAAGATATGAATGGTCAATTATATCGCATCTTTTCGCATATTTTGCGATTTCAAAGGGAATCATAACCTATAGCCTATTGGGTACATATCCCAAGTGTGGTACCATGATAAGGAAATCATCATCTGATGATGGCATCCCAGAGAAATCGACGGGAACCTTAAGTCGGGTTTTTTTAACCCCCGACGCAAAGAGGGGTGTTTATAAGTTTGACGTGTCTGTCTATCGCGAACGAATGAAGCGATTTCAATAAAAAAAAATTGTATGAAAGGTGAGTTATGGGCGAGTGTTTTCAGCTACATTTGATGAAAATCGGTCCAAGATGTCGGAGCTGAAATGAGCTATTTAAATTTAAAAAATTTTACTTGTCATACTCACAGAACATGATATTGTCGTTGAGATAAGCATCACTGATGCCCACTTTGACCGGGTGCTGCGTGTCGTTGATATTCTGCACGTCTATGGGGATGTGCTTGTACGCGAACACGATGTCCCCGTTCTTGTACAGTGTCACGGCAAACGTGAACGTCTTGTTGGCGTCGTCTTGCAGATTCACGTTCTCCCAGAACGCGGTGAATTTCTCGCCTGAAACAAGAGTTGTTTGTTGCAAATTCGCATCGCATCGCAAATATCTGCGAGCCCGCACGAATGCACCACAAGAACTTCTGATTTGAATCGCAGTTTTGCATGTCGATCTGCGAGTAATGAAAATGAAAACGAAAATTTCTTGTCTTGGGAGCCCGTATGGTCACCTGAACCAACGCTTTGCCGCACGAAATCGTATTGCAGCCATTCGCATCGCAGGAATTTGCGATGCGAGTTGCTGCGATACGATCGTTTTATCGCATCGCATCGCAGTTTTGCATGTCGATAAATGATAATGAAAACGAAAATTTCTTGGTTTATTGCTGCTATTTAACATATGACTTTTTAAAACAAACATTGTTGTAGCAGTTAATAACCACGAAAATCTTTATATTTACTTATGAATGTTATACGTTCATAGGATAACATTTTAGGATTGTCCACAGACCATTTAGATCTCAATTGTTTTGTCGGTGAAGTTGACAACCATACATTCCATCATTATATTGAACTCACATTTTCACATTTATATTTTTTCTGGGATTTATAATTAGTCTATTCGAGTAAAATTATTCGACCCATCCCACCGCTAGGGGCACCCGTTGGCCCAAGCGACCGAATAATGGCAGAACGAATCAGCTTTCCTCCTTATGCATAAATATTAAATTTACTGACTTTGACTAGAATAAAAATCCTCGATCCTCGACTTCAAAAAAAAAAATGTTTAGCATTTCACCGCAGTCTAACGTGATTTAAATAGTGACGAGGTCGATGATGGAGCATGCTTGCCCAGAAAATACATATTCGCTCTAGAACATCACTAACGTTACCACTGGCAACAGCTGTATGTTACTTGGAGATAACGGGTACAGTGGTATACATTATTAATACATCCATCGGGTTATCGCATAGAGGTCACATGTCAGTAATTGCCCTCTACAATGCTTCGGATTATAAGTACTATCTAGGTTCGTGAGTTTAAGTCAGGCATGATGACCTTGACATCGCGTAAACCGTCTACTTGCTCGTTTTATCGCTTAGTTTTTGACAAGAGGTCATTGAACGACTGTGATCAATAGCATGACCTCAAGAATGATTGTAAACATCGGTTCAACTTTGTGGTAAGACGGGTAAGTCCAAGCTAGAGTCGAGGCGGCGTCGAGGTGCGGGCGCACAAACGGCGCTCCGCTTCTACTTTTTCCTCAGAAATGAATGGTTGTGCGCTCATATATTAGAGTCGCGTCGCGGTCGAGGCGGAGGCGGCGCGGGTCGAGGCTGGTGCCCGTCCGCGCCTCGACTTTACCGCCACTTTTTTACTTTATTTCGTGCGTAGACGTGTTTACAGTTAAAATATCTTCTTGTGCGAATGCAAGTACAGTTAAAGACGAAAGTCGCTGATCAATAACACATTTACCGATTACCCTCATCATTTTTAACAGCAACCTTTAACCACATCATCACTTAAAATCTGGTGTTATGTTGTGATCAAAACGCTACCTTGTAAAATGTGAAAAAAACACGTTTGAAAAATCTAGTACGATCAGCTAATTTAGTCGCCGTACGTCTTCATCTACTGACGCAATGTTGTATGTGATGGAAGCATAGCCTAGCGCCTGCACCTTGACCGCGCCTAGACTGACCAGCGAGCGACGCGTCTAACGGCCAGTTTCAATTACCTATCAATCCACGACGACGTAAGCTCCATAGAAGTAAGGTCAAATTTCTATCTCAAGTAGGGCAAACCGCTGATAGAAAGGTTATTGATACTGGCCGTAAGTGTGAGTGTGTGTGACTCACCATCATCGTACAGCTTCACGTAGCTGTCGTTGGCGATCGTGGTGTCGAAATTGCCCATGAGCGGCGCGATGTACTGCGTAGCAGCGAGCCAGTTGTGCACGTGCTCTCCCGTGTAGATGAACCCGCCGGTGGCCACGGTGATATTTTGAACGTAGTGGCCGTAGAACGGGAACGCGAATTTCAGTTGCAGCGACTACAGATTTAAAAAAAACACACTTATTGTAGACTGTAGTCTTTGGGCGATCTTAAAGGAGGCGCTGAAGGTCTGTTTAGCACTTATTATAGACCTGACTAAAAACTATGAGACAGGTCATGAATCTACAAGTAACAAAAACAAGACCTCGTCATTTTTGCGTCACGATATCCATCCATGCTAATATTATGAATGCGAAAGTGTCTGTTACCATTTTACGTGTAAGCCGCTGAACCAATCTTTTTGGTAAACAGATAGAAATAGCCCAGAGGCAGGACTTAGGACGCTTTTTTTTTCGGTAAACTGTAGTCCAAGCGTGTTGAGCCGCGGGGCACAGCTGGATCCATCATAAAACTACCGTTTCCACCGTCAGAACAACTCGGCGATCCACAGCTTCATCACACGTCACATAAACAACTGCAACGCCATCGTGTCATGCGTCTATTTACGTTCCCACTGCTTGAGCACATGCCTTCAGAGAGAGAGAGAGAGTATGAGCCATAAAGCTGGCCCTTGTAATACCAAGCATGCCCTTGAATGTTGTGATTCTTGGACATGTCGGTTACCTCGCGATGTTTTCCTTCAACGTTTCGAGCGATAGAAAATCGGCACACAACTTATTCAAAATTAGCACCCCCGCACCGTGCGGGGCGAAGATGGGATTCGAAATTCAACCTGTGCTTCTGTGTAAGGAATGATCCTATGAGAGACAGAATAACAAAAACGCACTTACAGTGGCCCTGCGGTGCGAGTTGCTGAGAATTTCTTGCACTTCAGCTTGTGGCTTACTAATATTCGCCCAGTACTCGTTGAAGTATGTCACGTTGCCAATGAAGGTGCTGTTGTAGAAATGGTGATTATCCTGGAATAGAACACGGGAATTTATTAGTACTCTCCACCCAGGTCGCAGAACCTTAACGGAAGGGAATTTTCTAGAGCTCGCCTGGCTAGCAACCACATTAAAGAATCTGTCTTAAGCACCAACTGATGTTCAGGCAGCCCCACTTGAGAACCAGTTCCTAATTCACGTGTAGCGTGAAGCGTTTGTCTGTCTGTTTGTTCCGGCTAATCTCTGAAACGACCGATTTTGACGGGACTTTCCCTCGCAGATAGCTAATGTTATAAAGAGTAACTTATACTACTTATTTAAAAAGAAATTTGAACCCCGGGGATGGTCGTATTATGAACAGCTAGTAATATATAATATAATATATCTTGTCCAGTATTTCAGCTTCATCTGAAAATGGAGAAACTAAGATGCTGTTGCTAATAACTAAGTACGTTATTTTTACTGTGCTGCAGTGTTCGGCGTAGTACATCATTCCGAACACATTTGGTCAGTACACGGCGTACATTGTCGATAACATCATTTTTTGAGATATGTATTCGGTATCGATAAAGATTGTTTATTTACCCACACAAGTTGTACAATAAGGGCCGGTTTTATAAAAGTCCGTAAGTTAAATGTCAGACTAAATTTCGGTAATTTTAATACGGAAAATTTGACAAAAAGTTCAAATTTACCGACATTTGGTCTAACGATTAACTTATGGACGTTTATAAAACAGGCGCTAAGAGGTTCGTTGTATTTTTCCAATGACCTCGTATACGATAAGCATTATTTATTCGTGATAGTGATACTTACATAGGTTAAATTCGTGAGGTTCTGTTCAGACTTGATGCGTTCTGGAGTTTCTTTAAAGATGTCAGTGAAATCTGTAACGTGTTAAAGTAACTTTGTTAATTCCTTTTTAGGAGTATGAGATTTACATGTGTAACATATTACAATCAACTTCAAGCTGTTCCAACCTCCATAGAGTGGAACAGAAAACATGAAAGAATCATAACTGTTTGGGCGCTATCACATTTATATGTTTTCTTATTATTAACTGATTGAATTGAAGCGGGTTCACTACAACCTCAAACTTTTTCGTCTACGTAGACTGATATCTAAATATATATATAACTCAAAGGTGACTGACTGACATACCTAGTGATCTATCAACGCACAGCCCAAACTGAACGGATTGGGCTGAAATTTTGCATGCAGGTAGATGTTAGGGGATAAAATAGGGGATGAAAGTTTGTATGAAACATTGTCAGTTTTAAGCCGATCGGGCTGAGACTTTGCATGCATAAAGCTGTAGCCCACGCGGGTGAAACCGCGGGGAACAGCTAGTTTACATATATGTTACGAGCTGAAATCGCTCAGGATAGGGAGGACTGGCGCTCTCTCGTGCCGCAGACCAAGAAACCCTTTGGGTCGCCGAACCATCGGAGTTGAAGTTGACAACACAATTTCTTAGACCTTACAATTTTAGTAACTTCAAGAGAAAATGCGACTTTCACCGGCAGTTCGACCGTCGAACGTGATTGGCGCTGGATAATCGCCGTCTTAGCCACGGTCAGCAGACATGTTGCGAAAACTTCGTTACGGCGGTGTTGCAACAATCTATTAAGATAGCGTTTAGTGGTTAGGTAATAGCACTAATTATGCCTGAACTAATGCTAAACTACGTTTTAATTTCCTTTGGTTTTAAACATAAACGTTTGTTCTTATACATTATTCTTATCGTATTATTAGATGCGCTTTTAAAAGTAATATTTTTTACGCCTTTTCATTGTTTACTGTAGGTACAATCAGTTGTCTCATTCTTTTATACTTTCTTTGTGCTTGCTTACTGAAAACACAATTTTATACTATGACACAAGTCGCCTGATGTTAAGTGACGATGCGGTCGAAGATGGCGTCACGCTACACCTGGACTGGGAACTGGCTCTCCAGTGAGGCTGCCGGAACACACCGATAGGTGTTTGGCGACAGATTCTTAACGAGAGGGTGGTAGCTAGCCAGGCGAGTACTAGAAAATACCCTACCACCAAGTTATGGTTTCATCACGATGTTTTCCTTCACCGAAAGCTCAAGCTCATTGCAGGATTCGAACCCACGTCCTACGGATCGCAAGCCGACGTCACTACCACTGAGCCATCATCGCTATAAAATATATAATACTAGGTATAATATAATACTAGGTAGAATAAAATGTCATACACATAACACATATTATTTACGTAGATAACGTTGAACACACTAGAAGGTCAAAAAAGACGCGTCGGAACAACAATCCCGACGCCTAGCAGAAAGACTACTCTAAAAATAATTCAGATCAGTCGTGGTACGAGTACATGTGTAATATGCATATCATTAACCCATTGATCCCAACATATGAAGATGACGTACGGTTATGATCCTTTAAAATAATACATTATTAAACTTTTATTATGAATCGCTCGCGGCGATGCTTGACTAGCTCAACTGTCTTTGCGGTGATAGATGAATGAGATAGTGTTACGTACAGTCAATGATAAAAGTTGCTAAACAATAACGAACTTTGCGATTACGTTCATCAACTTAAACCAGGCAGCCTTTGACCGCATCACCACTTAACATTGGTCCTGTGTTATGGACCTTATAAGTTGTATAGAAAAATCAAACCACAGAGTTCTAAAGCACAATAGGAAAATCAACATCTACTTTTGTCGCTGACTGTGCAACTGAGCGCTTCCGTGCTTAGGAGGGCACGGTCAGCCGTCGGTCTCGGTTGTTATCATAGGATGCTGTCATTAGGCTATGTCGGAGGACTCGGAGGCCTTCGGGTGGTCTGATGACTCCCTAGGCCTGGCCGCTAGCTTATCCGCCAACCCGAAACGGGCCCGTGTGGTGAATTACGGCATTTACGGCCCATACTCTTCATGTGCCTCGGTGTCCCAGCATTGGGGTCGTGATAGGCTGATGATGAAATACTTACTATCATCAGGTACAATAGGATCGCTGACTCTAGGTGTGTTCTCGGTGAGGTTGACCTTCAGGATGCCGGTGCCGTTCTCGCCCAACAGTGGGATCCTCGTGACAGCCACCGTTGGCACGGGCGTCGGCACAACTGAAAGGTAACAAATTACGTGTTTAGCGATCACACAAACATTGTAAACTGCGAAAGTTTGTAAGTGGGAGTGAGTCGATAACTAAGAACTACCACTAATGATAGTCTATTAAGATCGAAATCTTGTTAAAAACGCTTATTACAAAATTATCAAAAGTTTTGGGATTTACTGAACTCGGTGTGTGTGTGTGTGTGAATATTCGTTACCACGTATCACCGTAACTACTTAACCGATTTTGATGGAATTTGGAATGGAGATAGGTTATACCCTGGATTGACGCATAGGCTACTTTTTATCCCGGAAAAGGTTCCTGCGGGATAACGGGAAGACGAAGGTGGAACCGCGGGGCGCAACTGATAAAAATAAATTGAAACTAATAACGCGCCCAAAAAAATACCTGCCGGCGTTTCTGGTCTGTCCTTCTGCCGGTGTAAGGAGGATGGACCAGGCGCAGCTAGTTAAAGTGATCAGATCACATAACATACTATTAATTATACATACTCGTATTTTGATTTGATTTGATTAACTGTTGTTTCTCACGCGGAAACCGTACAACGAATTTAAACGACATTTGGAATGAAGAGCTTATTTATATCTTGGATTACCAGCGTTTTATCCAGCTTAAGAGAAGTAATGGCAATAACCTCGCGCAATTAAAGGCGGCATAGCAAAACTGTTTCTCATTGTCTAACTGAGGCGTAAATACCTGCCGTTGCGATATAATAGACTGCTAATGATGATAATACGACCGTACCAGGCGTCGATACCAGGTTCAAACCTGACCTCGACCCCGCATCTGTTGTGTGCGAGTTTCGCGAAGGAAAACAACGTGAGGAAACCGGTATAGACAAGAACCACAGCAACAATGTTCAAGCGCTTGTAGCGGTGTTATCCTACTCGTTCTTAACCGATCAACTAGATTAAGCAATGTGCTGTGCCTTCACTACTTGCTAGGTGATCACTAGTTGTATTATTCTTATTCTTATTCTTGCAACAGAGCGCTTCTGTGCTTCGGAAGGCACGTGAAGCCCTCGGTCCCGAATGCTATCTTAGTGTGCAGAACGCACCTCTTCACGAGTTGACAACTGGCAGTTTTATATTTTATTCTGTTTTTATATATTTGAAATATGGAAAGATCTTTTGTTTGTTTTCTGTTGTTTATTTATCTGTCTGTTATTGCTTTTACACCAAACCGAGTGCATCTTTTCATCCCAAATATCCATATATTAGTCCCAGCAGTCACACTTAGTTAAGCAGTCATTAGACTACACGGAGAAAAAAGACCTTCCGAAATACAGAAGGAATTGGTTTTCCTTCTGAGTCAAAAGGGAAGGACTTTTTTCAGAAGGAAAACTAATATAAAATAAGGAAGGAAATGTTACAAATTGGAAGGAATCGGTCTTGGAAGGTAAGACTCAGAAGGAAAGTCAGGACTTTTTCTCAGTGTATGTCAGGCCTTCGGGCAGTCAGAAATCGTGGTGGATCATGGTCCTTTCGCTCTCTCTCTGAGAGAACGCCTTTGTCACAGCATTGGGATTTCACAGACTGAATACAATAATGATGATGATGGCAACAACGGAAATTATGATTGCATAGTACCTTTACTAACTATTCATCACTTACGACTTTTTCGACACACTTCCTCGTAAAGTTGACATTTATGGTCATGCATTTAGGATCATAAATCAGCTTATTAGACCCGCGTGATTTTTCATTATAATGACATTATAGTGTTATAATACGACACTAATTAGGTCATTATAATTTGACCTAAGTTTCAGGTATAATACTAATATCGTATTTTACATTTCTTTTTCCAAAGAGTCTTTTTTCCGCAAAGAGTTTTTATGTCTAAAAACAATGAATATTTTGTGAATAATGCCCTTTTTTATAATGCCCGCAAAATCATATACATAGGCTCTGACCCCGAACTAGGTTGGTATCAGAAACTACGCGAATCGGGAATCCACAACACCCAGACACAGAACAAATACTTACGCTTTTTTTTTTTCAATGCACAAATATTTGTCCTGGAGCGGGATTCAAACCCGCGACCTCACGCTTCACAGTCGGCTATCCGCCCATTATCCGCCCATTGCGCCATATCGGTTGTCAAAAAAATAAAATAATAAATAAACTATTTTAGGTGACAATGATAAATCGATCATCAAATTATATATATATATATTTTATTTCACTACATACAACCTTAATTTGCGTATTCAAGACATTATTTTGTATTTAGTAATTTTTCTTAAATAGATGATCCTTTTTTGAACGTGCCTGCGCGCGCATCGCTAGCGCGATGAGTGGAAAAAAACAAAACCTGCGTTATTTTTATACACTTATTTATTTAGTAATAGACGAGCAGCTTGAAGCTGAGGAAACTTGCTTCGTTCGCAACCACTTGTCCTGCTTGTTTTTAAAGGAATTCACTGGAAGTGCCGCCACAACGTGTCTTCTGCATGGTAATATTTTGACGTTTCACTTTGATCAGGTAACGTCAATCGTACTTTAAATACCAGTTTAAGAAGTGAAAAGGAGTATTTACAATTTTTCCTCACATGTGTGTTGCTCGCAAAACGTCGTATGAAACGCTTGTGGCTTTGATCATCACACTCGCCTACGGCTCAAGCTAATTATACTGCCTCGTGTAATGACCATCTTGAGCACACTTATATCACAATGCACTATTACGATCTCGACCAATATTAATGTGATGTCTAGCTTTTATAGATTACTAGCTCGGTATAGACGGACTTGACGTACGTCATGCAAGGTCGTACACGACGCTACATACAACAACATCATGATTAATGAGAAGGAGAAAATAAAATAAATGAACGACTGTGCTGCAATAGGACTCACCTGTTTGCAGTCATTTTTAATCGGCCATTATGTATGGCCTTGCATAGACATACGTCACGATAAACCGCAGGCGTATCGAACACAATTATTCTCGTCTTGAGTGGCAAGAGCATATAAATAACGCCTGCAGAATCACAAACATAGCTGTGACCTTTAACTTAGTTTTCTGGTATCAAAAACTATGTGTATCGGGTATCCACAACACACAGAACAAATATCTGAGCTTTTTTTTCATTACACAAGTTTTGTCCCGCAGCGAGAATCGAGCTCGCAACTTTACGTTACGAAGTCGGCTGTTCGCTCACAGCACCACATCAGTCGCCGAATAAATAATAAATTTATGCAAGAATAAGAATACCTCTTAATACAATTCTTCAGAATACTTTCAGAGCAAGCTGCGCATAGATTCAGTTGATTATACTGGGAGGCCCCCAGTGAAATATAATCAGTTTAAGGGCTCCCACACAAGACTACGAATTCGCATCGCATCGCAAATATCTGCGAGCTCGCACGAATGCACCACAAGACTTGCAGTTTTGTGTGAGAGCCCTATTAGCCTAACTAGCTGCCACCCTGTCGCCAAGCACCTATACGGTGTGTTCCAGTTTGAAACCCAGTTTCCAATCCAGGTGTAGCGTAACGCCACCTTCGACCACACAGGTAAATTGTGATCAAACGCTACTCGTACCTCAAGTGTACAGTTTCATAAATAATAACGGTACATTATCAGGTAAATAAATGTTGTGATTTATGGAACGGTAAACTGAATCACAACAAGTGATGCGGGTAGGCCTCCAGTACTCGTATATACAACGCCAATCAACCATTGCAAATGCAAATTTGAATCGGCTGCCTTTTCGTCACAGCTATGATATGTAACTCGTTAAAGCAGCTGTGTCATGTGATGCGATACTAGAGATGAACTGTGAAAATATCTCTACACTTACGTTTATATAATCTTCGCTATGAATAATTACCTACATCTTTGTACATATATATGTATACGTTTTATTAACAAAATCCCAAGCGAAATTCAAGACTTGTCGACAGCAAAATTTCAAGTCCGCAGGAAGAGACATATAATTAATTACCGGAGAATTTGCGAAAAGCCTTAGAATTTGCTACGGCCACAAGGTTGCGGCCGTAGGCCATGTACTTAGTGATTTATTTGGCCTGAAAGCCGTAGAACACGGTAATGCCGTAGCATTGGCAGCACTGGGCCCCTTTTTAGCTATTCTTCTCGCTAATTTCTATATACACAATCGCGATCTATCCTCAGCCAGCGCGTTTGCATAGAACCGGCGGCCGAAATAGGTCAGACCTATTTTAACAACCTTCAAGGTACACTTTTTAAGTGCAACTAAGTGACAAGATGAGTTCACTGTCTCGCCCAATAGTTAGCTTCGCGCTAGCGCATTACAGTTCAGTTCAGAATTTTGAATAACAGTAGTTCTGTTCATTCGTCGCCATGAGATATTGGATGCATTAATCGACGTACACGATCAACCATTAGCTGTAGTTAGGATTTTACCAGCTTTATTTCAATCGCAACAGTCACATGAAATGAAAAATACTAGTTGCGCCACGCGGTTTCGCCCGCGTCTTCCCGTTATCTCGCAGGAATCTTTTTCCGGGATAAAAAAGTAGCCTATGTGTTAATTTTTTTTAATTTAATTTTAATTTTTTTTTACTATTTACAGGTTAGACTTTGACCACAAGTCACCACAGATGTTAAGTGACGATGTGGTCGAAGATGGCGCCACGCTACACGTGGACTGGGAACTGGCTCTCAAGTGAGGCTGCCGGAACACACCGATAGGTGCTTGGCGACAGATTCTTAACAAGACGACGTAGCTAGCCAGACGAGTACTAGAAAATACCCCCCCACCAAGCTATGGTTTCATCACCTTCACCGAAAGCTCAAGCTCATTGTAGGATTCGAACCCACGTCCTACGGATCGCAAGCCGACGTCACTACCACTGAGCCATCATCGCTATCAAATGCAATGCAATGCTAATCCAGGGTATAAGCTATCTCCATTCCAAATTTCATTCAGATCCGTTCAGTAGTTTTTGCGTGAAAGAGCAACAAACAAATACATACATACATACTTTCGCGTTTATAATATTAATAGAAATTAGGATGTTGCGAATGTGTTTGTTGTAAGTATGCTGAGACGGCACAACGGATTCTAGTGAAATTTGCTGGTCTCTGTGTTTGTGTTTGAATTGGTAAAAAATAGTGATAACGCCTAAACAAGCACATATCATATAACTAGAATTCCCTAGGGTATCAGAAACTGCGCGGTTCGATGATCTATAATACCTAGGCACGGAACAAATCACTCACACAGCCCATCGTAACTTAACATCAGGTGACTTGTAGTCAAGAAGTCATTGCGCTTTTTTCACGCGTTCAACGATATTTATCTCGTAGCGGGAATCGGACCCGCGATCTCACGCTTCGTAGTCAGCGGTTCGCCATTGCGTTTTTCGTGAATAGATAAATTATTGTTAAAATTCAGTGTCGTCATTACATTTTCGCTGAGCTAGTCGTGATTTAAGATGTGTCAGCAGGTACAGTCAGCGACAAAAGTTGCTGATCATTCTCGATTTTCCAAATGTGTTTCAAATCAGTAATTGTGATTGTTTCTTTTTACATTTTACATGTTATCATTTTGACCACAACATAACCAACACCTGATTTTAGGTGATGATGAGGTCAAAAATTGGTGTCTAAGAAATGATGAGGATAATAGAAAAAAGTGTGATTGTTCAGAGACTTTTGTCGTTGACTGTACCTACATCAGCCGGTTTCAATCCCATTGTAATAAATAGAAATCCACGGTTTGCACTACTGAAGATAGAAATTTGACACAAGGTCCATAGAAGTAATGTCAAATTACTATCTCTAGTAGGGCAGTAACTGCGATAGATAGGTTATTGAAACTAGCCGTAAATCGCAAACATGCCTGATTCTACATCTAAAAATCGCAAGGGCAATATATATTGTTGTGAGCAAGCGAGGCGCTTACCATCGCACTATGGAACATCATTTGTCTCATAGCTAAACTATACAATCTGTCTGGTTACCGATGTCGGACCAACAATGACAAACAATTTTATAAATTTTTTTTTTTTTAAATCAACTTTTGGAAAAAAAACTTAAAAAAGAACCTCATTTTTTGGCATATTTTTACGGTTTACTAATATTTTCTGTATCTTAATGACAAAATTAGTCAATATTTGTAACACTAATTTGTTGTGTATATTTACGCGTACCCCCAGGGGTACGTGAAGTTGCATCAAGGGGTACGTGCGGCTATCAGTAAAAACAAGAACAATGTCCAAAATATCATTTTACTAGCTGTTCCCCGCGGTGTTACCCGCGGTTTAAGTAGCCTATCTGTTAATCCAAGGTGTCAACTACCTGTATACCAAATTTCATCAAAATTGGTCCAGGTGTTTGAGCGTGAAGAAGTAACCAACATACACACACTCACAAACTTTCGCATTTATAATATTAGTGTGATTGCTACAATAAGGGGTACGCATTTATGAGGTTTATTTTGAAGTGGTACGCAGCAAAAACTAATTGGGAAACACTGCCCTAGAGCATGTTTCTTCACGGCAAAGAAAATGAAGCTGGAATTTGTTTATCAAGATATCACGTTGCATGTGCTGCTTACTTTACAAACACAGATAACGTTGTATTGAGTTATGCGAATGGGAAAGTACGCATGGGAAAGTACATATGAATTTGAAAAAAATATCCATAAATTATTAATAATAATAGATTATGACTAGCTGCACCCCGCTGTTTCACCCACGTGTACTACACTTGATCGCGGAAATAGTATTTCATGTCCTTCTCCAGGGTTCGCACTATCTCCACAGCAAGTATCATCAAGATCGGTTCAGCGGTTAAGTCGTGAAAAGGTAACAAAGAAACAAACAAATTAACTTTCGCATTTATAATATTAAGGAATGCATACTTAGTGAATCATTCGATGGCGCAGATTGGAAAATCTTATCTATATAAATAAATAAAAAACAGATACGGTGTTCGTTGGTAAGCGCAAAACTTGAGAAACGCTGGGCCGATTTTGGTAGAACAAATGGAACCTCACGAACATTCAATATTTTTTCAATTGTTTCTAGTAAGTAACGCGAGGCGTAGGGGCTAGTATAAAAAATTGCTTTCTGTATAACATCTATGAACTCTAATGCCCGGGCCACTAATTCCTGTTAGTGTGGCCCCAGCATGAGTGGCTACACTAGAAGAGTCGGTTTGTCTACACATCGTCGTAAATGACCTCGAGGAAAACTACATTTTATTCAAAGGAAAAAACCTTGAGAGAGTCTGTGTCAGTTCAAGAAAAATACAGGTCTATGACAATCATATCCATTTGTGTGACTACTTCAATTTCAATCCATCAATCAAATCAGGTCATAAGAAGTGTGCTCAGTATATCAAACAAATCAGGTCATAATCAGTGTGCGGTCAATAGAGTCTTTACAGTAAATGAAACGGGGCCATAACAATTTCCAGACAATTTATAACAGGTATGGG
Source organism: Opisthograptis luteolata (assembly GCA_931315375.2). Lineage (NCBI taxonomy): Eukaryota > Metazoa > Arthropoda > Insecta > Lepidoptera > Geometridae > Opisthograptis > Opisthograptis luteolata. The sequence goes on from OV928033.1 coordinate 12,821,959, forward strand.
CAACTGTAGTTTTATAATTTATTTTATTGATTAATAATGTATTAAATTTAGTTTTTTTTTGTTATTATTATTATGAATGTGATTTGCAATTCTGATTAATTTAATTTCTATTTTCTTTGTATTTGTATAATTAATTGACTTGCCTAAAATGACGAATTGTTATTAGGGTGAATAAATGAATCTCATCTCATCTCATCTCAACCATTACCAAGTCGCGGGCCGTAGGTAAGGTAGATACATAGAGAACTAGAGGTGTACAAAAATTCAGTTCTGTATCTTCATTTCATTTCTTTGCAATAGTAGAGTTGAACATTCATACTTCCGATTGACGGAGCTTAACATTGCTATTTGTGAGTGCAGTTTTCAACCAATTTATAATATTCCGCGGGCCGAATAATAGACCGCGGAGGGCCGCAGGCAGGGCGTCTCCTCTGTGTGATTTAGAATCTAGGGGCATGCGTTTTATAACACCAATTGACGTAGGTGGGCGATGAACTCTTGACTGACACTCAAGGGCGTCACCAAAGAGGGGCAAAAGGGGGACACGAGCTCCCCTTAGAGACACGAGCAAATTTAATCAACTGCCAAGACATTTATTGGGCAATTTATAATGCCCTCGCGATGCGATCTGAAACGCACATGCGTGTGCATGTCAAATGAGAACATGATTCTAAATCAAAAAACAATTCATATAACTGCAAAAGAAACGTTGGCCAGAATTTCTTCGGACAACGTTTCAGGTAAACACGGTGGGGATCACGAAACTACCCCTAAATGTGGAAAGGAAATGCCCTGGTGTGTATTTGAACCCTCCACTCAGATAGCAAGTCCTACCATACCCAGCCACTTTACAGACTGTTCCACTTTAGTATGGCACCGGAGCGACGAAATAAGGGAATCACTTGGTGCTGTTTCAAAACATCTATGCTTTATAACAATGGAGTAAAGTTCAAAATGACCTAGGAAAAACACAAGCTTTGATTCTGCGCACTGAGAAGAGGTTGGCTTAGCCATAGATGAATTGATAGTTAGTTAAATAAATTCACTTACAATGTGAATTTATTTAACTCTCCAGACATTAACTTAAACATTGCAACATTAAATTCCCAGGGTTTAAACTATCTCCATACCAAATTTCATCAATGAATATAATTTTTTCAAGAAGAATCATAAAATTCTTTCTTTTTCTAAAAATAAATTAGAGTAAGTCACTCCTTATAAAATAAGATATTTGCTAGTGAATTTTCCATCAAAATGCTAGTTGACGATTAATACAAAATGAATTGGTGAATGATACACTCACTTGAGAGCCAGTTCCCAGTCCAGGTGTAGCGCCACTTTAGACCGCATCGTCAGTTAAAAGCAGTTGTTCAAATGCTACCCCGGTTTTCAAGTCGAATTTTAGTTTTTTTTTAGATTAATAAAAGAAAAAAAGCCAACCGACGTAAAACGAAACTGAAAACTGAAATTCGTTTAAATTGAAAGTTAGTTGGCATGTAGATGGTGCAGGGTTTTAGATTGCTTGCAAAATATTGGGAAGTTCTCTATTCGAACAAAATATTGTTTTAATCATTCATCATCATTACCTAGCCTATTACGTTCCCTCTGGAACACAGGCGCTCTCTCATGGAGCGAAAGTGTTCAAGTTAAGACATGTAGTACCAAAAGCTTTCACCAGTGGCAACTAGGTGGCGTTAGTAAAATTTCACGTTTTCCTGAATCGCGGTGACAAGATTCGCAGGAAAAGAGCGGGCTTATTTGATTTGAACCGTTTCTAGTATGAAAGCAAGCATGTACGTTGTGCTGAGTAAGTTTGCACCCGAGTATGGGTGCAAGAACGGATACTTACTTAGAACAAGGTGCATGTTATGCTTAGCGTGTGTGTACGTTGTGCTGAGTAATGTTGCGCCCTAACGGAGGGGCAGCAACAATGGTGACTTACTCAGAACAAGGTCCATATGACGCGGCAGCGTGTGTGTAATGGGCGCTGAGGACTCAACCAAGTGGTCCTCCTACCCTTGACACCACTTGGTTTTACTCAGCGGCTTGTGCACACAAGCTGCCACTTAATAACTAACAAATAAAGAAGTAAAAAAACTGGAGTCGTCACCCCAGTATACTCAACTCCCAACTCAAAATTCTTTATTTAATAGGATACATAACATAATAACAATTGCTGTTGTTAAAAAAAATGTGAGATCTTAAAGTAGCATAGATTTGACTTGGCCAGTTTTTATTGCATCAGTCATTTTATAAAGTTATTCAACATATTATATATTTTAAAACTGGCATGGTCAAATCTAACCTACTTTAAGATCTCATATTTTTTAAACTGCATTTGTTATTATAGGTATCCAATAAAGTAAAGAAATAAGAGTGTAATACTTGTTCATAATGTTATTTTGTTCCTATAAATACATATTTGGATTTTGCATACAACTTGGCACTTTAGATCTCCATTCTTTTTGCGGCAAAGCCCACACAGCCAAGCATAATATTTAAAACACTTATTTATTAGCTTGACTAGTAACAAACTAACTAACAATGTAATCAAATCTTAGAAGTCAATTTTTACCTACTTCTAATTGTCGTATCGACTTGAAACTTTGTAGGAACTTTAAATCGGTGGGTTAGAGTCGTACCATGTTTTAATATTTATGTTAATACAATAAATAATACCACATATTAATTACCGGGACCTAAGGACTCACGGTATTATTATCAGCAACTCTGGTGTGGCTGAGCGCTGTGCGCTCTCCGAGCTTTATTTACTCGTAAAAAAGTGTTTTAAAAACAGTTAAGTCGACATAAAAATGATGTTGGCAAAACTTGTAGAGAATCTTGTGTTCTACAATTTTGTAATAGACGTGAACATTATTGAAATCATAAGAAGCGAGATATAAGCAAAAAACTGATTTTTGTGACGTTTAACCTTGAATGTCTTAAGGCCCTGCCATACGCCGTTGATCTTGCTTGATCAAGTGAAAGCATCCTGCAATGACTTTATGAGAGACTGACGTGGCGATTTGCGAGTAAGAAATACGTAAAAAATTCGCAAAAAATAAATTAAAGCAGTATTTTCAAAAAATGGCCTGAAGGTGTTTTGGGTATTATATTTCTTAATACACTGATGGTATTAACAAGTCTTTATTGCCTATATAGTTTAGGCGTAAAGTAGTATTAAACTTTTAGAAAATGGGGCACTTTGCAAATTTTTTTTTCAATATATAAATATATTTTATGCATTTTTCGGCCTGAAGGTGTTCTGCTATATATCAAGTAGATTAACATATATTTTTATTAGATTTTTTAGGCCAAAATTACACAGAGATATAGTTTTAATCAACCCCGTTTTTCAGCTTAGTTTGGGAACCAGCGCCTTAACTTAACGTATAGAGTTACCAAATGAAGCCGTATACAAGTTTCCAGCTTATTATGTCTCATTCCGAGATTTACCCTCTTTTTTAGCTTATTTGACTGAGCTTAAAGGTTGATGATGATGATGATACTCTTGATAAATTATGTAATTCACAAAAAAATTTAAAATAAACAAAAACCTATTTTTATTATTACAGAAACATCCGACTTGTGATACTAGCGACCCGCCCTGGGGGGGGGGGGATTTGGGGTAATGAGAACAAACCATTTAACTATTATATTTTATTGCATAGGTAGGGATTAACATTGAATAAGAATAAATAGCGGCACTAGTAACCCAACATTTAAGTAAACTTTTAATGAAAGAAATTGTTACTGTGAATCAAAACGTACGTAGCTAGAAGCTTAATAAAAATATATAGCATAAAAAAAAAACTTTGAAAGTGCAATGAAAAATATAAAATAATTTAATTGACCTGTATTAGTTACGATAATTCCCTTTATCCGCGGTTTTGGATCGATATGTCGTGTCATAATATGTCATTTTAGTAGGGCTAGGGCTTGACATCTTACTACTAAAATGACGAATTGTGACATGACATATCGACCCAAAACCGCGGATAACGGATCAGGATCGATTATTAATTTCGTGCGTATGAGCATAGGTGAGGGGCTAAGATGGGTTTCGAACTCGGTATCGGAACTTTGAAAGACGTACATGTTGTACTATACTTGTCATATCTAAAGAAAGAGGCATCCCTAACTCACGTGACGCTATTTAGTAGAGGGAAGGGGATGGGATTGTCACATGGACGAAGAATGGTGACAGGGGTTGTCCAGTGGCACTTAAGGTCATCCAGAGGGGACGACACAAACAAATGTCCCATGACATTCGTTCCGAGGTCTCATGTCAACGTATCATCATTTTATTTCCGAGCGAAGTTTTGCCTGAGTATGACGGCATCGGGAATACCCTAATTTCTTAGCGGTACTCTGTAAACTTGAAAAGTACCCTATGCGTATTTCTACATGAATGTTTTCTCGCCGATATAATTGTAATGCTACTTTTAGTTTTTTGGCTTTCGCATGTGACATTGGGTTCATTGGGATGGAGCAAAATAATCACACCAATATACATATAAATTCCGCCAACTATGCGTTGCGTGATCTATGGACGCTTTCCAAGTAGTTTTAATCCGATCTCGGCTTTATCTATGGAGCGATTGGAGCGTCGTGTGAAGATACACTCAGGTACATAACAGATTCCGAGCATGCTGAGTCGCACAAGGTGTCGTATCGGGTGTTGCGACTTGAAATACGCTGAATCGCTCGCTGACCGTGAGACTAGCATATCCATAACGGACACTACATAACCACAGAATATAAATAGTACACATTACATAGCTCTGTGATAACAAGTCACACAACGAGCCATGGAGAGAGCCATGCTTGGAGTTTCTTTGCGTGATAACATCCGAAACCAGGAAATTCGCCAAAGAACCTTACCGATATAGCTCTTAGAATTTGCAAGTTGAAGCGGCAATGGGCAGGCCACATCGCTCGACAAACCGATAACCGATCGGGAAGAAAAAGTAGCGACCACGAACCGGAAGGCGTTCTGTGGGTAGGCCCCCCACTAGGTGGAGCGACGACATTGTAAATCGCAGGGCGCCGATGGATGCAAATGGCTAATACACGGAGAAAAAAGACCTTCCGAAATACCGTTTTCCTTTTGAGTCAAAAGGGAAGGACTTGTGATTCAGAAGGCAAATTAAGGTTAAATAAGGAAGGAATCACCATGCATGGTGGCGTTCAAACGGGGAGGCCTATAATCAGCGGTGGACTTCTTCTGGCTGATGACGATGATGATGTGGTAACAGGAAGGCCATGCGAAATGCGAGCTCCAGGTGGAGGACTGGCAGGAAATAGCGCAGGACAGACAGAAGTGGCGGAGGCAGAGACTCATTTTGGGTCGTTGCCTTCTTAGTTAGTTAGAGATAACTGTGTATTTATCAAGAAAGTTTATTGTTTGTTGTGACCAGCAACGAGCGTTAGTTTCTGGTATAGCTGGTCTGGTCCTATATAACAATAGATCAATAAGGTTAGGCAACAGTGATCACGGCCATTACTTGTATTGGTGATCGTTTAGTGGTATTATCAACTCAGCGCTACCGTGACCGTGCTTCGGAGGTCACGTTGAGCCAAGTCAGAGGCCTTCAGGCGACCTGAAAATATTTTACACTAGAACACCACACGTTTGTCAATTATTTATCGTGATCATCATGATCAGCCTTTAACGTTCCCACTGCTGGGACTCTGGCCTTCTCTCAGAGAGAGAGTAAGGGCTGTAATCTACCACGCTGGCCCAGTGCAGGTTGGTAGATGTCGCATGCCCTGAATGTTGCAGTTCTTGGGCATGCCGGAATTCTCACGATGTTTTCCTTCGCCGTTTTGAGCGATGGCATATTACTATATGCAATTATTACTGTGTTGCGGCATGAAGGGGAAACTGTCTTTTTACTGAAATTAGGACTTTAAACTGTATGAGTAAAAAACTCTTGCACTGTTAACAGGTGAACAAATTGTGACGAGCGTCAGGTCATTTTGGTGAGAAAAAAATTGAAATAGGTCAAAAATTAAAAAAACTCTAATAATGTTTGTTTCAAGTCAAGAAGAGGATTGTTTGTGTAAACAAGCATAAATCTAAACCGCCTTTTGGCAACCTGCGAGACGAATCATGTAATTACTCCGTAAATCCTTGCATTTGTAAAACGCTACCTCTGGTATTTCACACTAAAATTTCTAGCTTTATACAATGTTTTGATGATTGCCATTTCCTCTGCGTTATGCAATTAGCACCGGAGTTCCCCGCAAACGCTATTGTCCCTATTTATATCCAACTTTAAAAAAATATATAGACGTTGTCAATTCGTTTGTAAATGAAGCCACCTACTTCTGATACTATATACGAGTATTTATTACGTTGAAGTTTTCAATCTGTTTTGTACATTTTTTTTTGTCTACTAAATACGTGTTTGAACATGACATTTGGCAGCGCGGCCCATTGCCCAACACGAATATACGAGTACCTTATTTTATTTTTTTACTTTCCCTCTAGCGGGGTAATGCAGGACTTTAGTGGTTTTTACTGATATCAAATTGATATTTTAACAGGTTATCCTTTCGCCCTTCATACACAACAAACAATGTGTTTCTCTCTCCACATTTCGCTTGAGCTGCCGGTGCCATTGTCACGAGATGACTAAGGCCCTACTATTCGTTTGCGATACAGGAAAATGGATCAAAAATAAACTCAGGCGCAGGTAACAGGTGGTATTTAATTTTTAAACCATTACGTACAGTATATATGCGGTGTAGCCCGGCCACAGACTTTTAAAATGTGCATTATTAAAACAATAAATAAAAACAAAATAATCCAACCTCAACCTTCCCAGGATTGGCAGCCATTTTCGTTCTAGATTCATCTAAGCATAAAAATGTGTCTAAAACATAACAAAGTCATATGTAGCGGCCCTAGACTCATACAAATACATACAATAATTTAAGTCATATAGGTACTCGCTATTACTTTTCTGTTAAGCATTTTCCTAAATGTATTGTTTATTGTTTTAGAATCGCTGACGACACTTCTTCGTGATGATAGCTTTAGACAATGGAAATATTTTATATGTATGTTATGTAGACTGATTTAGTCCGCTTAAAGGGTGGACAATGGCACGCCAAGTATGGGCTGTAATCTACCACGCTGGTCTACTGCTGGTTGCTAGTTGTCACATACCCTGGAATTTCTTATTTTTAAACTGATGGGGTATCGTTTGACCACAGGTCAGGAGCCAGGTGAAGTTTTGCAACACGCGTATTAATTAAGAGTTTACTAATTGTGTAAAAGCATTCAACAGAAATCTTTGATCCCAACAGTCTGTAGTGAGGCAGTAAAATACCTATAGATACATACAATAACGTAATACTATGTGCATACCAATTAAATGGGCTTCCTTTAACATCAAGACATTGTGTTGTGCATGCTATGCATACAGGATTATTTGCGCATGATAATGGTAAGCATTGTTGATAAATAGTCGGTGTACCGTTCTTTGTTCAACAGGTGTGCGATTCAACGAAGGTTGACGAAGATATTAGAGTTGTGACCTCAAACTTCTTGATTATTTTTAGGGTGACGCACACATACATATTTACTTAAAGACCAGTTCGCGTTTTTGGTTGAAAACCGGTGATAGACTGGCAGTACTGTTATTTAAATCGTTGTGTGACGATTACTTTGAATTCAAAGGTTACAAGATGTACCAGAATCGATTTGTTATCTCACACCTAATATAATATATGAAAAAGTTTGTATGTGAGCGAGCGTTTGTATATTTGTCAGCTCAACGGATGCGAGTAGAATTTGGAATGAAGATAGCTTATACACTAGTTACTTTTTATCCCGGAAAAAGATTCTGCTGGACAACGGAAAACCTCGACGGGTGTGACCGCGGTGTGTAACTTGTTTAATACATAAGTTAAAGTACACACGTGTAGGTCAATTAAAGACAGTATTCAGTCAGAAGGTGGCGTTTCAGAATAGGCAAAATTTTGCTTGTTATCAATTAGCATTTCCTTTCCGCTGTATCGCTAAACGCGACTCGATTTATCTCGGAATTTAATGTATAATTATTACATTAAATAAGACACTTTATGAATAATTGAAACGGATGACGGTAAAAATGAGGTGTTTGGGAGCCAGTTTTCAATCCAGCGTGGCACCACCATTGATTACATCGTCACATAACATCCAGTGACTTGTGGTCAGCCCATTCGTTAAGCTGTAAGTAAAAAATGTCTGAAGGTAGTTTGTGTTTGATAGTTTAAAAAAGTACTTGTAGGTATTGTTATTGTCCATTCAAGTCGTCATGCTTGAGCCTGAATGTAAGGAATCTGACCTATGGCACGCGATAACGCGTGCAACGAACTAAAGAATCGCAGTGGTTTCCGTTCCCGTTACAGGTTAGCTGTTGGTGCCAAGGTTTTCTGACTGCCAAAACTGGATATGCGACCGAAGGTCTCGGTTTAATAACGCCTTCTCAGGATATCATAGATAGATTAACTCTTCATTGGTAATTTGGTACAATATTACATGTTTGGAACTTTATCGTAACCTAGCGTGGACTACAGCTATTTATCGCAATAAAGAGTGTATGTCATTTCTCAGGTTCCAAACTACCTCTATGTAAAATATCATCAAGATCGGTTAAGCGGTTAAGACGTGAAAAGGTAACAAACAACGAGACAGACGTCGTTACCTTTACATTTATAATATAATATTACATATAATATAACATATAACACATTATATATTGCTAGAGGTGATCACTTCCAGACAACCTAAAAGCAGATCAGAGTAAAACATCGTGATAAAAGCATTGCTTAGTAATGCCTTAGTGCTTGCCTGGCAAGGCTGCCACCCTCAAGTAATGAATCTGTCGCCAAGTCACAGAATATAGAAAGGTCAGCCACCTATTGGTGTGATCAGTCAGACTCCTTGGGAGCCAGTTCCAGTTTCCAATCTACGTAGCACCTCCTTCGACCACATTGTCACTTAACATCAGGTTACTTGTGGTCAAACGATACACTGTAAAGTGTAAAAAAGTCAACTCTTTGTACAAGTGCAAATAAAAGGTTGAGGCCTCTGTGAGGGCTGACAGGTTTCTAATTGCTTTACTCACTTAGAATCCACTGGCCGGATTGGTCCATTTCAGGATTTCATTTTTAAGCGTACTGGATGGTTTCAGTGGTAGAGCTTGGCGGCTCATACTTGTAAGTTCTTAACACGACCATTGCGTGTTTCGACTTCCAATCCCATGTTCGATGTAAATGTATGAAAAAACATAAGAAAGTATGTACTCTTCTTTGTTTGAGTGAGTATTGTGCATAGAGGCAATGTGGGCAACTGCCTAAGGGCCCGGCGCCGCCTACGGGCCTCCAACTCGTGAGAAAGTTTTAATTTGATGATCTCTTTTTTTATTTTACAAAGGTTTAATTTTAAAGACAGACATTTTTACAAGGACAATTGCACGCCTCCAATATGCTGTGCTTTATAAATGCCACGTAAAAAATGGGTAAATAATTGAATACAATTATATTCACTTACAATAAATACAAAAAAACAGTTTTCTTTTGAATGTCTGCCAAGATATTACAATATGTTGCGGTTACAAAATTTAAGTGTTTAGTTTAACAGGAGAAGGCGCTTGTAGTGCCTAGGGCCTAGGTCTTTATCCGGTCCTGGCTAAACCTGAGTCTAAGATTCCTGGAATCCAAATTAGAGGTACTATATATGTACATGAGTTTAGGACGTTATCATTACGATCATGTTATAATGAACAGAGTTATTAAAAATAACTAAATCAGGTTCGTGTAGTTTTTTAAGTTAGCGAGACGTGTCCGCGAAACTGCAAGAATAACCGGACCGACCAGTTTTATAGGCGATCAAATAAATAATAAGGTGAAATGTAACATTGAATTAAGTTAACAACACTTTTTTGAAGAAGAAATGGCGATAAGCTAAGCGTGGCCATTTATTTTCGAAGCGGGAACGTAGTGATTAATTTGATCAAATTTTATCACCATAATCATCACGCCGCGTATCGCTAGTGTACAAAATAATCACGTGGTGCCATGTAAACGTGACGTATCAGTTTTTAGTTTATTTACATGTGAAAACGTTACACAAATATATTTATTTATTTAATACTAGCTGCGCCCCGCGGTTTCACCCGCGTCTTTCCGTAATCCGAACCATTTTTCGGGATAAAAAGTAGCCCATATGTGTTAATCCAGGGTATAAGCTATTTCCATTCCAAACATACATACATTCTCACAAACTTTCGCGTTTATAATATTCACCAACAGCTTAGACATGTTTATTAAGTTATTTATAAAAACAGGGAGCCAACATCCTCACAGATAACAATGCGATATATAAAATCTAAAAAGTGATAAATATAAAAATCCTTATAAACCTTATATACATAGGTCAATTTAGAAAAAACGAGCGACCCGCCTCGGTTTCGCGCGGGTGCAATGTTCAAATCATTAAATTTTTCGACCTTTCTGTACTTATAACATGTACTACGTATTATTCATATAAACCTTGCTTTTGAATCATCTAAAGTCTATTGCACGATCTAAGCGAACAGAGAGCGGAAGCGACTTCATTTTATACTATGAACTAAGATAATGATAAACAGAGTATTTATCAAACAAGTAGAATATTTAATTTAGTTAAGAAATTATTAACTGTTCAACAGCTGCTGTCTCGTCAATGTCACACTTGTACAGAATAAATCTACTCGCTACCTATCTTCACCTAATCGCTAGTACTTGTACTGCAGCTTGAAACACGACATTTCGTGCGCTACCTGCTACTTCACTACGTAGCAATTCGAATCATTTAGCTCTTTATCTTCTGAACAAATATTATTTCACGTACCTATGGAAATTTTTGGAGGCCTTTGAAAGGAAACAGTGGAGTTATTATTAGAATTAATACATTCATGTTATTGTTTGAATCATTTAACTGTAGGTATTATGTACATTTTTAACCACAACGATGAAATAACTGTGATCGTTTTCGTCATTGTGCTCAGAGAATAAATAGTATGAGCAAATAAATGTAAATTATTTATGTAGTGGGTTTCCTAGAAAACATGTGTCAGCCAAATTGATTTGTCCTTTCGAGACAAATGTTATTGTTCGTAACATATTTCGTTTATACCTATAGGTATATGAGAAAAATAGAAAATAAATAGACTTACGACAGTTCTAGCCCAAAACAAAACAATTTATCACGTGAAACATTATTATAGCATAACCCAATTTTTACGTAGGTACTAACTTCTTTCTAGAACTTTATTTCCCAGTTGGGACGCCCTGCTAGGGACTATGACAGTAAAAATTCAATGTACAAAGAAATACGCAAAAAGTTATGGTTCAAATTATTTAAATATTTCATTTGTTTATTGTTTTGAGTAGTAAAATGTTCAGTTAAACATAGGCGAGGTGGCGTTGGACAGACAGAAGTGGCGTCTTTTATTATCAGAGGTCAAGACTCACTTCGGGTCATAGCGCCATCTCAATAGGGACGTTAACACTAATTACAAAATAATGTTTAATCTTACTTTTATGTTAGTTTTTATTATTAGGATATCGAAAAACATATTTTTGTATTTAAATATAACTTGTGGTATGGTTACGAATCGCGACCATCGTGTTTTTCGGTCAGTGACGTCATGTCAGTCACGTGACAGTTGTTAGTGTTTTGGCGGAAAAATTCATAATTACTCTAATTTTGTATATTTTCTCATCGAAAATACTAATAATTTTAAATAAAATATTTTTTCTATGGTAAACAAGAGTCAATCTTTAAAATAAAAGCAATTTCGAAAAATGGTTAACATCCCTATTAGTTTTAACTTGTCTGCAAATATGATGGATAGGTAATTACCGGCAGTGGCGTTAGCTGTCACGTTTACAGTCGTGTTGCTGTCAACAACTGGCGGGGAGGCGAGTGCGGCGTTCGCGTTGGAGGCAGTAGGGGAAGCTCGGCGCACCCTGGCATGGTCTCCGTCCAAAGCCACTATGTTGGCAGGCACGAGCTTGGAACTGCCTCTGCTGTTATGCACCGTGTACTCTTGACCCCATACTGCAACAAGGAAAATATCATCATCATCAGCACACACACATTTATTACGTTCCCACTGCTGGCTCACTGGCCTTATCTCAAGAGAGAGAGAGTATAGGCCGTAATCTACCACGCTGGCCCAGTGCGGCTTGGTAGTTGTCGCATGCCCTTGAATGTTGCGGTTCTTGGACATGCCGGTTCCCTCGCGATTTTTTCAATAGAATTCTTTATCGTTAGGAATTCTGAACCTGTCTTAAGCAAAACTGTACGGGATAAACAGTAATATCTACATTTTTTATTTCCGTTCAATGTATATCTTTAATTACTATCCTTTTAAAAAAAATTCACAGTATCGTTTGACTACAAGTATTTGTGATCAAAGGTATCTCCACGCTACGTCTGTTTGGGAACTGGCATTCAAGTGTTTAAAATAATACGCATTTAATTGTATAGCTTCCTTAGGAATATGAGAAATATGTAACAGAAGATGAAATAGTATGTTAGTATGTTACTGTGTCCTACACACACATACGCACACACCTTTACACAGATACGTCGATAAGAAAGGCTGCTCACTGATCACATTCATTGTCTAAACATAACAAAGTTACATTGTTATCTATTTACGAATGTTGAAAAGCAATAAATCAGAAGTCAGTATTACATTCTACTGTCGTATCGCCACCACCAACAAGGAAAAGACTTCTGCGCGAATTAAAACTAAAAACCAGTCGCAACATAAGCATAAGGCATGTAAGTACAGTCAGCATCAGAAATCGACGATCAAAATTATAACTTAAGGACTAAATAATTTTATTTGATGTGTATTTGTTTTCTTTAAAATGATCACAATGTATCCTATATAATTTCCTATTGAATAAAAAACAATTGAGATTTAACTTTTTTGACGTTTGTTATTACATAAATATTGAGACTTGTCTAGAGTCTAGACACGCCGTTTATTTCATAGTTCGTAAGTGACATCAAATACAGAATTTGGGGCGACTATAATAATTTCCTTTCATTTATTTATTGGTTTGCTAAGGAAAAACTCCGTCACTCATCAGTACAAATACTATTACAATTACATAATCCCTACTAATATTATAAATTATTGCGAAAGTAACTCTGTCTGCCTGTTTCGCTTTCACGCCTAAACAACTGAACCGATTTAAATGAAATTTGGTACGGAGATTGTTTGAAGGAAGGACATATATAATACTTTTTTATCGCGATAAACTGTAGCCCACGCGGGTGAAACCGCGGGGAACAGCTAGTATGAAATATGTGGGAAAGTATAACGTTATACAAGAACACCTCTGATACATTAAAATAACATTTTTAGTTTAAAGTTGTGATGTTATTCTCGACTTCTATATATATACTAGCTGTACTTGCCGTACCGTACCTACTGCGAACACATACGAATGGACTTGATCATGGGGAAACCCGCTACACTAATTTAATTTTGTTGTGACTAGAGACATGCCAATGAAACATGCATACTACTTGTTTTATACTAAGAAACATGAACTTGAAGGCAACCTACGAGTGCGTTGTGTCTACCAAAAATGGTTGAATTTTTATTAGAAATTAAACAAATGGTCCTTCGAGCCGGATCTATTTAGCAACTTGTGGATATACACATACAGCCCAATTTAATTTTATAATCCAAATCACTGTCAACGATGTAATAAGGTTGCACGGCCTTTCAAATAATAACAGTCAGAAAAAGAGCTCAAACGCGCAAATGGTAGCGATTTCATTATAAATGAAACACTACTCATAATTTAAGTCGTAAGATAATAATCTTGAATCTTAACCATTGCATTGCAGGTTACAATGGTCACGAGACCAAATGCGCTACAAATTGTAGCGATATAAATAAATTGTGATTCGATATAGAACGCACATAGAAAAACAATCCAGGTTATAATGATAATTTTGCTGACGACCTGCAGCGCGCTTCTTGCCTGCTCTTTTGCCAACAATAGAATGTCTCATTTTACCACAAGTCACCTGATGTTATGTGACGATGTGGTCGAAGTTGGTGCCACGCTACACATGGATTGGGAACTCCGATAGGTGCTTGGCGTCAGATTTCAACTTTAGGGTGGTAGCTAGCCAGGCGAGCCCTTAAAAATGTTCTGCCACCAGTTAGTGTACAACAGGATGTAATTCTGGGCGAGCGGCGCCCAGAAATACATCCTGTTGTACATCCTGTGTTTACTCCCTTGATGTTATAGGAAGTAGGATTATATATTCGCTACTCAAAGCTCGTTGATAACCGCGTACTAATCTACTTCTATACTAATATTATAACGAGGAAAGATTTGATTGTTTGTTTGTTTGCATTGAATAGGCTCCGAAACTACTGAACCGATTTGAAAAATTCTTTCAATGTTGGAAAGCTACACTATCCCCGGCGGACATAGCTTATATAATATTTTAAAAAACATTAGGGATCCTTACTACAACTACAATAATGTAACCCCAAGGTGTAAAAAAATAACTTAAAACATTTTTTACATCGCGTGCGGCGAGAAAACTATTGATGATAGAATAAAATACAAAAAGTATCGTGACAGCATATGTTTAACCATTACAGTTATGCCACAATAAGTGTTCTTTTATTAAAAAATAATATTTGAAATAGCGCCGCTTGAAAAGGCACTTTATTTGTATCTTGGTATTACTCCTTATCATAATAAATTACTTCATATACAAGACTGCTTTAATGCATTTATATTAATTATTCAATTTGGACATTCCTTTAGAAAGATATCACGATATTAGAAAAAAGTTGCGTGGTAGCCGCTCACCCTGCTCGGCTAGCTAGGCAGCACCTTATGGCAATGTAGGCGTCACTGGGCGTACGGGCTGTGCGGGAGGAAGGGTTTACGTGTGTGTATTATAATTATTAATTTTGAAATTTGTGATTAGTACCTGTGCGAAGCCGGGGCGGGCCGCTAGTTAGTTATATTTAAACAATATACAAGTATGTAATGTAACCTTATCAAATTAATGTAAAAAATTCCTACAGCCGTTACGGAGATAAGTTTGTAGTAACAAATATATTATACACACTCACACACACAAACTTTTACATTTAAAACGATTAATTTTACCTTTATTTTGTTATCACTTTTATGTAGAAGCTGAAACTACTGTTGAGATTTTGATAAAGTAAGAGATATTATTTTAAAAACGTGTTCGAAATGATTAGGGTGCTTCATCAAACTGATGTATATCCGAATCGAAATGAAAACTACATTATTTAAGCCTATTTAAAACCAAGTCTGAGTAGTCTTATTATTAAATTTGTCGACATTATCGATAGCTCTAGTGTAATGGAAAAATAAAGATATTTGTGTGTGATGGATGAAGCAATAAGGGTCTAGCTGATAAAGTAAACAGCGTTAATATGTCACAATGTTAACGACTTTGACAATTATTAGGGACTGTTATATCGGTGACCGACAAATAGGATCTACTTTTATAAAACGTTTTAATCGTATTAAAAGTTAAAACCCGGCCAAATGCGAGTCGGACTCGCGCACGAAGGGTTCCGTTCCATTATCTATAAAAACGGCAAAATAAAAATCATGTTTGTAGTATGGGAGCCACCTTAAATATTTATTTTATTCTGTTTTAGCACCATCGGTGAAGATTTCAACTATATAGCTAACACGGTTCATGAGATACAGCCTGGTGACAGACGGACGGTCGGACAGTCTTAGTAATAGGGTCCCGTTTTACCCTTTGAGAGTTTAACTAAAATCATATTATGTACTAGCTGCGCCCCGCGGTTTCACCCGCGTGGACTACAAAAATAATATTGATATAAAAAATAGATGTTGGCCGATTCTCAGACCTTCCCGATATGCACACAAAATTTGATCAAAATCGGTCAAGCCGTTTCGGAGGAGTATGGCAACGAAAACTGTGACACGAGAATTTTATATATTAGATAACAATCAGTTTTACAGGTAATCTATATTTAAGATATTTCTACACTAATATTATGAACAGGTGTTTGAAGTTTGTGAATACGAAATAGTCGCTTAAACTACAGAAACGATTTTGAAAATTTGTGCACTAATAGATCCTGGTTATGAGTGAGAGATTAAATAAAAGTTTGAATGCCATTATTATTAAATCTAAAATCGAAGCCTTAAGAATGGATTTCGCTATCTCTCATAGTTTCTGACTTCCCCCTACTGACCCATTTGGATTGATCACCCTGTAGATAGACTGTATTTCATTGTGTAAGCAGTAAGCAATCACGTCATTTGTAAAACAAGTAGGAGAAAAATGGGACAGCTCAGCCAGCTGTCCCATTTATCAGCTTACGCTGGCTAAAACATTAAATATCTAGCTTTAATATTTAACGGTTTGAAAACACTTCCGGTTGTAAAAATTTTAGTCTACCCGTGTGACGACGGGGCGGGTCGCTAGATCTTACATATATATAAAACTAATTGCGCCCGCGGTTACACCCGCGTCTTCCCGTTATCCCGCAGGAACCTTTTTCCGGTATAAAAAGTAGCCTATGTGTTAATCTCGAGTATAAGCTATCTCCATTCTAAAGTTCACTCAAATCCGTTCACGAGTTTTTGCGTAGAAGAGCAACAAACATACTTACAAACTTTTTCGTTTATAATATTAGTAGGATATGTCATTATATTATGTAGTACCTGTTTTGCAAGGCATAAGGGACATAACGCACCAGGCTGGTCCAAAGCGGGCTGGCGGATGTCACAATTACTTTCTACTTCGTCCATGATGTCATTGGACGGCCCATGCATAATTTGTTACTTGGACATTCGGTTTCCTTCCACCGGTGTGTTCCGGCAGCCTCACTTGAGAGCCAGTTCCCAGTCCAGGTGTAGCGTGGCGCCATCTTCGACCACATCTTCACTTAACATCAGGTGACTTGTGGTCAAACACTAATAAGTAAAAAAAAAAAATATCCCTTTACATACGTTAGGTTGACCGAACAGAGCTAATTTTTTAGTAGTCAAACAAAGGTCGTCGGCGGAGTACACTATACAAACACTATATCCTTGATTCACACTCCCTTACAAGTAAGCAGTGTTGCCAACGATTTATTTGCACGGGAGCCTACGAAATCTGACCGGTGAAACCAAAGGAAACGAGTAAATCAAATTTATCGATTAGATTAGATAGTACATTTATAACTTTTAGAATAGAAAAAAAACATCCAAATTATAGTAGTTATAAAAATGTATTATAAAGTAATACTCTATCTCTCTCTCTCTCTATACATATATATTTTATATATATAATACCTACAACATTTAAAACCTATCAAGTAAGAACATATTATGATTCATTTTCTAAAGATTTGTAACGACTTCATAGCTGCTTGGGTATTATGGCTATGCAATTACAATTATATTTGGGGCAGGCATTTCACAACAAAACTAACACGTATTGGATAACGCAATTTAAAAGAATGCAAGTGTACAAAAAACTTATTTTTGGATTGACTAATCACCAAAAAAATCTCTAACCACTAAACGTAATATTATCCTACTAAAGGGCAGGTCCAAGCCACCAGATCTAGTAGAAAATTCACTGCTTTGGCAACACTGCAAGTAAGTAGGTATATTATACTAGTTGTAGTTGAATTGATTAGAGGCCACATGATGTTTTCAAGGCAAATTAATACATGCAAAAAATTCTGTTGAGTGCTTGCGTGTCCTGTGGTAAATAAACGAAGATTCGGAGTAGTGATTTCTCGTATATATAAACATATATAAAAATCAATTGCTGTTCCTTAGCCTCGCTAAAACTCGAGAATGGCTAATTTTGATTTTGATATATTCGTGGAAGTTCAGGAAAGGTTTGAAAGGTGAGAAACTATAACTAAATTTCCTTTAAAACAACTTTTATTGGCGATACGAAGTTTGCCGGGTCAGCTAGTAAATATAATATAATCGCCTTCGCAACATGTTCAACCAGAATGTTCAATCATATAAAAACAAGAAATAATTATTATACAAAGGGTACATACATGAAGATACTTATGATCGTACATAGAAATGCTGATCATAGGTGAGCGCATCATTTGAGAACGGCTAGATCAATATGGCAAATTAAAAGAAACAATAATCCAAAAAATGTTTTTATGAGAAACGAGGAAAGTTACCCGGGAAAATTAAAAACTGTAAGAATCGTTTACTCAAGCGTATTGCTGTATTACTTTGCCGCCGTCCACCGACAATGTCTCTCTAAATATTGCAATCGATTTCAATTATTGACTCGTATCGAGGAAAAATCTCTACGTTTACGATGAGACGGACGCAAGGACCAAGTCGTTGAGATCAGACCGGATTTGATATCAAGGCGTTGGCGCGTCCGTGCTAACCGTTGATTGTCTCGGTCCACTCAATGCAAAGCGAATAGTGCGCCGTCTGGACCAATGAAACATTTGTCATTCGAGGACGGACCACGCCACCGGATCTTCAGAACAACAACCCTACTCGGTAATTCAATTTAGACATTGTCGGTCCACCACGATCATCGTCTGCTCGTTTCTTGAACGTCCATCCAACTCCCACTTTAAAGTTCGAACGAGCAGCATTTCATTGAAATATAACAACAAATGCATTATTAGATCTAGAGACGAACGCACTAAACTGGAACACATTGTTCACTTATGATGTATGTAGTTTGAATTGTCGAAAAAATCAATTGTTTAATTCGATTCATCGAAAAACTGTGTTTACACTAGACTCCGGTTTGAATGCATTGGGTCAATTGGGTGTCGCCGTCGATTTTATATAGGACAATTTTATATAAGTGGTATGGCAACAGCTCAACTGCCATCAAACCAAGAAACTAACTAACTATTTATATTTTGCATGCCTATTCGGTATCTCTTGTACCAATGGTCGGAGATATCTCCACTCATTGTATTGTACTCGTATTCCTGCAAACTAAATTGATTTGAAATTGGGTCAGGAGTAACTGCCCTCTCCTGCTGTATAGCAGACACACTGGAGTCTGAATTTGTGGAAGTGCATAATTTGCCCGATGCGAGAGCTGCTGATTGACCAACAAAGACGTATGTATTGCTACAATCCGGCTAGCACATGGTAAATGCTATCTGACAGTTCATACGGGGAATGTGCGTGAGAGACCGTTGAGCATTAAATTGTAGGATGTTCAGAATTGTCCTGAATAGAACCCTAATAGGTGAATGCACTGTGAATAGTGTGTCTTTAGCTTCAGTAGACTAGCCTTGGGCCCGCGTGATATCATTGTATGAATAAAATTGCAAGACCTATATTTTTGTTGCTACGAGTATAAGTAGGGTGTGGCTCATGCCGATCTTGGAGTAACGAAAAATCGGTAAAAATAAATAAATAATGCAATATCTGCGAGAAATAGTACGAAGGCCCTCTGAGTATTAAGAGTATTATATTTTACCCGACTGCGCCTTGGAAGTTGGAAGAGAGTTTCGAGTGTTTAATACATTCTGCAGCCTAAATTATCATTATTACTGAACGTAATAACACATTCATGTTTCTGATAGTATATGAGAGAAACGGCTGAATGAAAAGTGAGGCCTCTTTTTATTTATGTACAAATATTTTTCACACAAACATTATTATAGTTTTAGTGTTTTTTATTACATTTACAAAGTAGAACTTTTACTTGTAATATTTCTTCAAGCGTACGTAAATTAAATTCAGGACCAATAATATAATTAAACATTTCCTAGTCTAGTCTCGATCACAAATGTATTATAACCGAATTATTTTTACGACATTTGTGGGATTTACACACGAACCAAACTGAATTGTGTAACCAAGAGTTAAAAACACTTAATATTACTTCTTTCAATTAGTAGATTTTGTGGAGCAGTGGGTGCCGGCGACAAATTAAGTTATACTGTACACTATGATTAGTTTTAATTGAAAACGCAGGAAATGCCTATTTATGTGTTAAACAATGTTTAAGTTCACACAATAGACCTGTTTTGGAATGAGGTCGTTGCTCCCAAAATATTAACGTCTGTAGCATGATGCGCATTTTGACTAAGACTACGTTTTAGGGCATACGTAATAGAAATGTACTTCTAAAGGGTTAGATCTAGACCTGGCCCTGCAATGTAAAACAAACAGTAAAACTATACTTTTTTATGTAGTTCGGCCCGCCTAACGGTTAGCGGTCACCGTCGCCTATGGACATTTGGAACACCAGGGGAGTTGCCGATGCTTTGCCAACCCTTAAGAACTCTTTTCACACCATATTTGTACTATGTATATTCCAGTACCCTTGATAAAAGTTTTGAAAACTATAAAAGTTTTCGTAAACGACAAAGTTTTCTATCGCCAACTTGTCAAAGTGGCAAAACGTACTGCCTAAATTCAAAAAGTGACCCGAATACTTTGTTGGAATACGAATACAACGATTTGAAATAACCCGTATTACCGATTTTAGACCCTCCAAGTATCGGTAAGGCTCACTGAAAAATTACATTGTTAGTTAGTTAGCTAGTTAGTTAGTTAGATAGTTAGTTAGTTACAAGTCAAGCTAATAAAAGTGTTTTAAAAAGGAAGGTAACGAAAACTTTTATAATTTTTGTAAACTATTAAATCCTGTAGGGGTGTACTGGTGAATTAAGTTTCATTCTTTTGACGACGGATATAGCGCAATGAACGGACAGCCGATTGCCAAACGTGAGGTTGGGTTTGATTCCGGTTGCGAGACAAATAATTGTGCATAGAAATAAGGATAATTCGGTGTTTAGGTATTGTGATCCCGGTCCCTTTAGTTTCTGATACACTAAATACAGCGAAATAATAATGGATCTAATGAATGGATCTTATAAGATAGAACCAAAATACATAATAATACATGTATGAGATTATTTGGGCGTTTAGGACTGAATAGATTTTGCAAGTGTAGAATTAGAAGATGTTGATGTTGACGCTTGAAAAAATTGCTTATTTTATATGTTTAAGACGAATCATCAATTCAAAAGTGTCTACGCTGTCCTTAGCATGTTCCCAGAGATCAAGTGACATTAAATCAAACAATGCCAGATGTCAATCTTCGCGGAATTGTGTCTAGTGACGTCAACATAATCTCAGTTGATTGGAATGAATCTAATGCGAAGGGAAAACTTAAGTTAAATATACAATAATTTTATTTGTGGCAAAAAAAACAAGTGTGCTTTAGCTCACAAGATTGCAGGTCTTTCAAGAGATTAGAAAAATAATAAGTACCTAATTGCACAGGAATATGCGTTAATTTTAGTTAATTATGATTTGTTCATCCATAGTAGTTTTTGTATGTATGAAAGAAAGTTTCACAAAAACAGACCTTATAAAATTAATAAATAATAATAAATAAATAAATATCGGGGACCATTGCATACAAATACATATGTAACTATTAATGCCCATCGATTACACGCGCGTCTTCCGAAAAAAAAGCCTATGTGTTAATCCAGGGTATAAGCCATCTCCATTCCAAATTTCATCAAAATCGGTTTAGTAGTTACGGTGATATGTGGTATAACATTCACACACACACACACGCAAACTTACGCATTTATAATAGTAGGATGAATATTTGATCTTATATACTTTTACTCTTTTTGTTACCTATGTGTTGTCTTGGATAAACATTTTTTTTATTTTATTATCTTGGGCGATTTGAACAACACATAAGAGTGACGTAGCATGCAAGTAAAATAGTTACAATAAAGAAAAGCCAAGCTTAGGAATGTGACGTAGAGAAAAGCGTATTTGAGTTTGTGAGGGGCGAATTAAGAATTTGGAATAGTTAAAGGCAGGAACTGAGGAAACCGGCATGTCTAAGACCTGCAACATTCAAGGCCATGTGACGTCTACCAACCCGCACTGGGCCAGCGTGGTAGATTACTGCCCATACTCTCTCTGAGAGAAGACCAGAGTCCCAGCAGTGGGAATGTATAAGGCTGATGATGATGAAAGGCTGGATGTAGCTAATATGGGTGTAGGCCAAGTCCAAGAGGAGATGGCTTATGGTTCATACCTTGTTACCTTTGTTAAGATACAGTTCGTATAGTACGTGAACAACAAGGTTTGTGGTAATGTGAGTGCTCATGTGTTCTACACAGGCACACATACATACACACAAATAGTGCTAAACTGTCAATATTTGCGAAGTGCGTACGTGTTGCTGCTGCGGAGATAACTGTTAGTAACTCCTCACGGTGTGATTAAATGACGCAATTTTTTACCGACGAAAAAACGGAGAAGACGACGAAAAAACGGAGAAGACGTCTCAATTCGATCGTATAATATATTACACATCTATCTATACATATAATAAATCTGTAACTCATCACTGTCTGTACATTGAAGATAAATGAGAAAAACTTTTACTGGGGGCCTTTATTAACGCAATAGAACCCAAAACAATGGTTTTTAGAATTTTTGTCTGTTTGTCTGTATGTCTGTTTGTCTGTTTGTCTGTTTGTTTGTGCGCGCTAATCTCAGAAACGGCTTAACCGATTTGAATGCGGTTTTCATTAATATATTGTGGTTTTCTCCACTTAACATATAGTGTTTGTTTTATTTCAATCGGTTCATAAATAAAAAAGTTATATCAGTTTAAAGCATCACGTCGGAAATTTGGTCGAGTCAATTAGATTATTGTAGCCCGGATAGCATATAGGTTCCTTTTTAACCCGGAAAAAGATTCTTGCGGGATAGTAGGGAATACCATGGGTGTAAATGCGAACCGCAGCTACCCCTATCACCATCCCCATCCCCACATTTATGAAAATGCGAAAGTGTGTTTTTCTGTTGGTTTGTTCGGCTTTCACGGCGTAACAAAACAACGAATCAGGGTATTATTTTGCATAAAGATAGTTTATGCGCCGGAGAGTAATATAGGCTACTTTTATCCCGGAATAATGCATGGGTTCCGTGGGAAAATCTAATATAACGAAATTTTTCGAAATCTTTTACATGGTTGCTAGGCATCATTCTGTTGAATTGTTTACATGTCAGGAAGAATATTATTGGCATGACATTATTGGTGTGGATACACACGTAATAATTTATCGTAGCGATGTATCTGTTCTAATTGCTAACCGATCTCCGGTTATATCGAAAGTGTGCCTGAAAAATCGCTGTAGAATTTCTGGTTTGCGCAGATGAGCGACGGCAGTAACATTTTCTGTTCGATAAATCATTGTTGATCGACTTGACCGTATTTGCATAATATTGATGGTAGCGTGTGTTTTGCTGCAATAAAACTGACGTCGGACACGGGCAAACAAAAAGGACCTCTTTGTAAGACGCGTCCGCGCGAAAATTGAAAGAAGAAAAATATTAGAACATTTTATACAGAGCTACAAAAACGAAAATCAAAAGATGATTGTGATTAGTGATGTTCGAAATCAAAAATCAACACACTGTAATAAAATAATATAGAGCCATGTATTTAATCCTAAGTTAGTGATTACACTATACGCTCTAATCAAACCCAAGACGTTTAAATTTGTAACGATATAGCACGTGTGTAGCAGACATGATCTTATTATACCTTATTTACTTAGAACTACTTGGTATTGACGTTGATGTTGCGGGCTACAATAAGGGTAAGCGTATGTTGAGACGCAGGCGACGGAAGCGCATGGCATAGTCCATGAGCGATGCTGTAAATTACACTGTAATAATGTACAAAAAACTGGTATCAAGAACAGTATTCAAGTTGACGAATAAACTGGGTTTAATATTAAACTTATACAACATTTAATCACTTTAAAAAGACAAACTAATAACTAGCTACGTCTGTTCTAACTTTCTTGCACCAGCAAAAGAAAAGGCAAGCAACGACCGGCAGGTACTTTTCTGGTGATTTTCTCTTTTTTTTCTGGCGCGATAACGTTTACTATTTCGGAGGAGGCTATTTACCATCCTATAGATTTTTATTCAGTATTAGTGTTAGATTATGAAATTAATGAGTTATTGTTAGTTACAGTTTATAATAGCGTTGCTTCTATGTCTTCATGCTTTTTTAAAATACGTGTTATGTATGAACGTGTGATATAAATACTATCCTACGCATTGATTAATACGCACTAACTTAATTTAGAAAAATAGTAATTGTTGCCGCAAAAAGAAAAAAGAAACATCGTATGCTGATCTTTGCTTATGCATATATATTACAAAAAATCAGCGCTGCCCCGCACTGCATCGATTGCGTCTCAATATACGCTTAGCCTAAAGATTTGGACACGTGGGAACTTGGGAAGCAAAGAGTTTGCATAGATTTGTTTTTTTTTTATGAAATAGTTTCGATATGTAGTAGAAAAAGTATTAATGGTGTGGATATATAGACCCAGAGCCTACGACAGCCAGACCTTCGTTTTTTAATGTAAAAGCTGAAAGTTTTTCTGTGCATGCCCCCTATATAATAGTACAGGTAAGAACATCCTGCGAATATAGAGTTTGGTTTGTGGTTACTTGGGCAGATAACAGGAAGTGCAGGTGTATAAATTAGTACCCTAAATTCGTTAAAGTATAAAGCTGATTTTTTTTATATCTTCTTCGGGATAACTTCAAAAATTCATCTGGCTGAAATTTGGTATAGGAATAGATAATACGAAATAATATACGGAATAATATATAGGATACTTTTTATTCCTGGAATAGGTTCTCATGGGCTGCGGGAACTGGATCAAAATTTCTTGATTACTTTTGGTCGCGAAAACCGACATCCACGCGGGCGAAGCTGCGGGCACCAGCTAGTATATATATATATATATTTATTTTTAGTACCCATGTTCAACAAAATATATCATCAGTGATATGGGTAAGATTAACAGCCGTTATTCATCACTATCAGCCTTTCACATTCCCACTGCTGGGACTCTGGCCTTCTCTCAGAGAGAGAGTATGGGCTATAATCTACCACGCTGGCTCAGTGCAGGTTGGTAGATGTCGCATGCCCTTGAAAATCTTGCAGTTCTTGGACATGCCGGTTTCCTCACGATGGCAAATCCGCACATAACTTATCAAGTCATAGGTGCAGGGCCGAGAGGATTCGAACTCGGTGTCGGCGCCTTGTAAGTCGCACGCGTTACCGTTCACCATCGCTCAACAATATATTATTGTGTATATAAGGCACCAATTAAATACAGATTTATCTACCTACAGTACCTACAGTAGAGCTTCGATAGTACATACTGAGGCTAATTGGAATATCACAATCTCTCGGAGCTGCTAAATGCCCATCTGTATGATATTTTTACCCCCACTAGGTGGACCGACAACATTGTCAACGTTGCAGGGAGCTGATAGATGCAAATGGCTAATAGCTGTTCATGGTCACGTTCAAAAGGGGAGGCCTCTGAGCAGTGGACTTCTATGATGATGGTTTATTTTATATTTTTGGATCTTGTCTCAAATACTTTTGCGCCACATCAAGAGTCTCTAAAAGACATCTCACATGAGCATCACTTTTCATTCTATTTTGCTAATTGATAAGGCATTTTAAAATTCAATAACTAGACAAACCTCCAAACTAAGACAGACTAATTTATGACTAGAATAAAAACTTTTTACATGAATAAAAACTACGATATTTTTTTTCATTATGTGTCACAGCTTAAGTTAGTGATTCTGACTTATTTAGAGTCACTATTATAAGATAGTGACTCTCAATTAATTCTCTGGTATGTTTTACATTTTTTTAAAAACATAGACAGCACATAGCTTTACAGTAAATAAATTGATCACGAGTTCAAAACAAGTAGTTTGCTCGTGCTACAACTAAATGTCGCCAATTGATCGCGGCGAGCTTTTTTTATATCTTGTCGTCATGAAGTGACCTAGAATTCAGTCGCCTTTCTACTATCCCTATACCAGACGCCTTCTAAAAACAATCCGATATACGGGTCAAAGATGAAAGAATAATAAATAGAAGTGAAGTGATACATACAATACGTCATCACTATTAAACCATGCATTCAAAGTATTCCTCACGGACTAAACAAGAGAACACTTGTAGTTGCCTAGGTACATTGTTTTTTAAATTGGTTAGTAAATACTCACCTGACACGTTTTGGCTCAATAACACCAGCAGAAATACACTCGAAAGGTATTTTAGCTTCACATCTACTCGTGTGAGATTCATTATAATACTTTAGAAGTTGAAGTAAAAGTTTATTCGATAGTTCCACGGATGTTCATTCACACAAATGCAAAACGTCTGTACGCACGTCTGCTATCGTTATTTTTCTGAGTCTGAGTCACACGCCTAACGCTCACAACACAGCAGTAGAGCACAATGAACTGACCAAACGCCAACCAAGCAAAAGCAATCCAAGGAAATATCTATCTATCTTGCTATCTGCACTGCACTGCACTGCAAGCACAGTTGACGTTGACATTGACACAATGACGTTTGACGTTGACGGTTGATTGGTAATTCAAAAGCCCATGGCCAAAGTTTTAAAAATGCTGCTATTGCTATGCTATTGCTGCTCTGCATCGTTGCATACAGTTTATTATGATGAACCTATTATATTGATTCCTAAATACTGATTTCTGTCAGTATATAGTCTACTTAATCTATGATTTAGACGATTGCGATCTGTTGATCGTGAGCTAGAATGAACTCGAGTTTTTAGTAAAGGAAAACTTAGTGCTAAAATCATAGCTTGACGGTAGGTAAAGCTTTATTTTAGTGATCTCCTGGCTAGCTTGCGCCATCTAATCAGCCATAGTACGGCGGTATGTTAAACTTATGTGTGTAAATAACAAGCCATGCTATTCACTATATTTTTTTTGTTATTATTGGCCAAACTTTAACATTCCGCGCCAGCCCTTAAATTGCTCAAAAATCAATAGAGCGCATTCTTAGAATCGAATTGTCAACGTGCAAATTTTGTTGTTACATATTTTCAAAACTTGTGTTTCTTCGAGTGATAATGTGTAATATTGGTGGATTATTAACCATTATGTGTTCGTTAATGTGTACGAGTATGGGAAATTGAACTAAAATTGTGAAAGTGACTTTTCTAGTTGTTCTACTTAAACACTATCCTTCATCTCATCATCATCATCATTTAAACTTGATTCAGTTTGAAATATTTTATACTTGACACTGGCAAATACACTAATCGTGTGACGCCATAACAAAAAAAAAAAAACGCAAACTGCTTGTCAAATGCTTCAAACGGAGTGACATTAGCAGTGTGGCTACTATTTTTTTTTTTTTTGTTTTGTTATGGCGTCACACGATTAGTGTATTTGCCAGTGTCAAGTATAAAAGATTTCAAACTCAGAGAGTTGAATCAAGTTTAAATGATGATGGTGATGACGATGATGAGATGATGGGATGAGGATAGTGTTTAAGTAAAGTAGTGGTGCTTTACTTAAACTTCACACGGACTTTTTTGGAGCAACTTGAAAAGTCACTTTCACAACTTTATTTCAATTTCCCACACTCGTACACATTAACGAACACATAATGGTTAATAATCCACCAATATTACACATTATCACTCGAAGAAACACAAGTTTTGGAAATAAAAATAAAATTTTCACGTTGACAATTCGATTGCCGCCAAAAAAGTCGGCTACTATTTTACGACATAAGAAAAGTGATACGATAAAAAGATTTAGCTCTCTTACTCAGTGATCATAACTATGCTAATATTCAAATATTAAGTGTACAACTGGACTGTACAATATTATTGCGAATTTTACATAAATTAAATATGTCTCTTGTCTTACTATCCGTATAATTCATGATAATAATGAATGATGAAATGAGTTTAACTACATGCGATACACAAAATTTTGATAATGATTAGTACCAGGAGCACTCAACGAAAGATACGAACGAAAGATACACATCTATTGACTGAACAGAAATGTGTGTCCCTCTATTCTGGCGGTCAGTGTCAAACTATACTCAGTGTCAGTGTCAGTGTCAGGGAGAGACTACGCATGGCTATTGGCTATGCTATGACTAGTCTAGCGACTAGCCTAGACCAGCCAGCCTAGTGCGTCCGTCGTCTGTCGTGCGCTTGACGCGTCGCGTCGTAACGCTTAGTGTTTTCTGGTGCTGGCAATATCGTGTCGCTGCTCGGACGGTTCGGACGTAGTCATCATACTTGTCTCGGTGCTCGACCGAAGCAGACGATACTGCGTTCCGCGCTTCTAGTTAACTCGAAGTTTTAAAATATTATGAACTAAAAGCCGGCAAAAAAACTCGGTCTTAGTCATGGGCGAAACTTCGAATGGTGCGGCGGCGGAGGCCAAACAAGAACTGCTGGTGAAGTCCGTGGCGCCAAAGAAGATGTGGCTAGGCGGAGTGATAGAATGCTTCACGAGCGTTATCACCAAACTGGCGGGCCAGGAAGTAAAAGCAAATTCAGGTTTGTACTGATGACTTAAACTAAGTTTTGTTTTGTTTTGCTTGTTGATGTTTTCTTTGGTGAAAGCTTGGCATACCTGAGATGCAAGTTGCAACTGTACTTCATGGGTTTGTTAGGCTGGCCTGGAATTTTGGCATTGCTGTAGAGTGAATATCTTCATTTTCAAATATATTTTATGACTGGCCTCAGCAATATTATTGAATTCTTTTGGTATTTAAATACAGTAAGCATGAAAAGTTATTGTATCAGCAGTGAATTCCAATTATGAAAGATTTTCAGATGACGGGATTAGTGTGTCTATTTGGGATTATCCTATTATTATCATTCAGTGATGACCTGTGTTCATTTAATAAGAAATCATAGACTGCTATAGCTAAATTCTTATGCATTTAAAAAATTACTAGTCTTTGTCGGCAGCTTTACTTGTGTGGATTCCAGGTGTAGATTTTATAGATGAACTTTTATCTCTCCATACAAAAATGGTAAAAGCTCTTTTGGCTTTGTTAAAGCTCAACTGCTTAGTTCTCTTGTGCAGTTCTCACATCCGGAACCTTGAAGGACCAATGATGATCACACTATTTGCACCAAGATATTAACACAAACTTTCAATCCTGGATTTTACGCCAGTAAAGCTTTGGATAAAAGCTACTAATTTTATATATGCATTTAGAATGATTACATATTCTATAATTTCTCCTTACTGTTAATGCCAATTTTCATGGAATATCGACCTGGCTATTACTAAATTGTTTATTATAATTTTGGGAGCGTCAATAAATTACGTGAGGTCTTCTATGGGGGGGGGGGGAGGGGATCAAGCTAAATCTTTCCATATCTCTTTGGGGGAGGGGGGCGGCAAATATCACGTAATTATTTTAAATTACGGTTATATTCACACAATCTCGCGTGAGATTAGGGGAGGGGGGGAGGGAGTTGAGGAAAATCTTGCGATATCTCACCAAGGGGGGGGGGGGGGGGGGTTGCAAAATTCTTAAAATTGCCTCACGTAATTAATGGACATTCCCTTTCCCCATTGATTGATTGACCCATTGTTTTCTGAGTGGTTGCAGAATCTTGATTATTCCAATCTTTCTTTTTTTGTTGAAATATAGATGCAGCTGACGTGATCATCATCAAACATTCAAAATTGCGGGTGTGGAAAATTCAGGAAATTAGATATTTAAGCTCCAACCCATAGATTTAAACTTCAATTTATATTTCTATCAAGATCTACAATTTAGATGCAACTGACCTAATTAATTTATTATCATCAGTGGTCAAATTGGACTCATTCACGAAACAAAACAAGTTTATTTAAAGTTTTCGAAAAAAAAAAATCATACACGTCAAGTTTGATTACATATTCTTTACGACACTTTAAAATCATTCCAATATTACAAGCGCGGTGAGGCTAACAGTGCCGCTTTGAGACAAAAACCCCTGATCGTGCAAGACCGCGAGCGAAGCGAGCGCGAAAATTTTCAATATTGATACATTGAAATTAGTAAAAGGAAGGGAAATAGATCTGCATTTAACTACGGATAACATTGTTACAAAGGCGGATGACGCATAATATCTTGAGACCACAGTATGACAGTCGGACACATTTCTTTCCACTCGAAAAATTACCAAAGCGTCGAAAAACAAAAAGAAAATCAATAGAACTCTATTTCATAAAAGATATACGAGTACTAACGGTTCCAAAAGCATGTACGGTACATGCGTAAAAAATTAAAAAAATTATTGTTTTAAAATTAGTAAAAGGAAGGACCATAGATCTTCACTAGGCGGGAGCGGAGCGAGCGTGAAAATTTGTCTAGTTTTGATTATGTACGAGTATTACATTGGCAAAATTAAGATTAATAATATTATTACAAAAAGTAAGCATACTGAGAATATCATTACTAGAAATAAAATAACAGAACTTAATATGTTAAATAATTACAAAGGTGCGAGAGAAAACGCGCAAAGATTTTGATCTACTATACTATTTAAAACAAAAAAAAATACAGTAGGTCTTCTGTGCTCAATGGACAAGCCAAGCAAGCTCTATATTGAGAAAACCACATTTAATTCTATACAGTTAGTAGTCCTTGAGTAAAAAAGCATATACATATATATTTTTTAAGAAATATTTTATTTTAAGACACGATTCACAAATCATCAAAAATAAAACGTAATTATTATTAAAATAAAAAATAATAAGTAATAAAATGTCAGAAGAAGAAAAATCCGTTGTATTAATGGCGATCGGCGGCGCCGACGGTCGATCCGCGGTAACGTTTGGCAGCGTCGATAGTAGTTATTTCAATTGCACCATACGGAACCGCTCGCGTAAATGCCATTAGTAACATTTGAAATTCCAAATTATACACGAATTTTGCGTCCTGGTCGTGTCGTGTATAGTTTGTAAATGAAGAGTTGAGCGAACGGATTCCAAACTCTATACCACTTTCAAATGATCAAAGGTTAATGAAGATAGTAAATAAGTATGGCAGTATTGTTCATTAAATACTGATTTGCGTTCTAAGTTACTATGATATGACGTATGAAAAATGTATTAATTAATATATTTTATAAATGCTTAATTAGGTTCCTAACCTTACTGCTCGCTATTACTTTAGTCTGGCCAAATAAAACGTTCAATTTGAAATAATATACTTAATAGTTACGAATGGAATTGAAGCGAGCGAAGCTAAACTGAGCGGTTAGGTTCTGAACACAATGCGCGAGCCGAGCGAGCGTGCCGTGGCACTTTTTATTTTATTAATAACATAATATACTCGATCGAAAATCCTTCTTTTTTAATATCTGACACAGTATAATACGAAACCAGCCTATTGACATAGATAATTCATAAAACATATGGATTACTGCGTGCGCTCTACTGATGTGTTATTTGGAAGGCGTGCGAAACTTGTATTACATACTATTCGCGA
This sequence comes from Opisthograptis luteolata, assembly GCA_931315375.2. Lineage (NCBI taxonomy): Eukaryota > Metazoa > Arthropoda > Insecta > Lepidoptera > Geometridae > Opisthograptis > Opisthograptis luteolata. The sequence continues at coordinate 12,853,400 of OV928033.1, forward strand.
TTAATTTCAGACTCGAGCTGACTGATTGTAGCTATAGAACGGAATAACGCAGCATCGACGGCCGATCGCTGTCTACTCTTTGAGAGAAGGCCAGAGTCCCAGCAGTGGGAACTTAATAGGCTGATGATGACGGACGATCGACTAGTGTGGGGATACGTGATCGGCTCAAGCTGATTCCGCATCGATAAGTGTGCTCACTCCCTTATGCTAGAGACTAACATCATGGGGACTGAATTCATGCTGTGAATAAAATATCAGTATCCGGTTGTTCTTTCAACGTTTACTAATAATATTTTCTTTAATAAAAATATTTTTTATAATTAAAAAAAAAAATGTTCAGTGTTTTTCAGGTGATGCGCCTACCAACGAACAATATTTAATTTTTATTTATTGAGAGTATAAGTTGAACCCCCCCTCCCCCACCCCCCCACCTAGAATACAGATTTAGTTAGCAGCATTCGTACTTGCTATTTCACGCTTCACAGTTTATTATAGCCATTTGTAATTACTAATTTTACGATCGGTTCGTTTATCGCGACGCGGAGGGAGACATAGTAACCATAATATATTTCGGATTAGTACATAATACAAATTAGTAACATTAAATTATGACAATTGTAACTTACACACCGCAAGCAGGTAAAACTTGTCCCTTTTGGAAACTTGCACGACGGGCGCTGGCATACCAGATATGACGGTAATAATTAATATCACAGGATAGGCATAGAACCTAGACTAGTCCATAATTTGCCATTACTCCCATTCGTGTAATCTATGATGTAGTTCTTTACATTTCAGTGACGTTAATGTCAACAAGTCAGGAGGGCACAAAGGTGTTAGGCGATTTAGTTCGAGAACTCTATGACGTAGATTGCGATGAAATACAAACCACTTCTACCTATGACTGTACCTGCTTAGAAAGGGAAGGAGTTTATAAATAGCTTAGATAAATAGATAGCGCCATGTGGTGTGACCGTGTAACTACTACTCAATGATACCTATCGAACTCCTTACATACTTATTTATTTTTACTTCCTGGTTAAGCCTTTGACTACAAGTCACCTGGTTATAAGTGACAATGTGTTCGAAGGTGGCACTACGCTATACCTGAATTGAGAACTAGCTTTCAAGTGGGGATGCTTGAATACCATCATTCAGATTAGTAGCGCAATCATATTGGAAAGAAGAAACTTTGCGATAAATTACAACAATCAGCAATCTGGGTCTTTTTAAGTCTAATGGGCCTGCGTGAATCACCCTCGACTGCATCGTTGGTCAAACGCAAGAACTTAAAGATAGAAAAATCGGCGCGACCTTTTCGCCTGTGCTTAAGTAACATAGTCTTTATTGTTAACAGCATGGAATATCCCATTTGACAACGTTCGCGATTTGAAGTTTGTGGGCTCCGGTGCTCACGGCATGGTGTACGCCGGCATGCTGCAGGGCGAGATGGTAGCGGTGAAGAAAGTCCGCGAAATGTGCGAGACTAACCTCAAGCATCTCCGCAAACTGAAGCACAAGAACATCGGTGAGTACTACATAGCTTAGTCATCGTTATCATCATCATCCTGTGTCTGCTGGACATACAATAAATTTAAGAATGTAAGCGGATCTCAAAGCCTTTAGCAGATCATTCTGGAAAGCAGCTATCTACTGTTACATAACTTTTTCAATCACTTTAATTGAAATTGCTTCAATATTGCTAGTCGAAATAAAAACACATCGGATGGCGACAGTACTACGCGATTCGGTTCAGTAACCGACAATATCTCTTGTTGTACAGTTCGCTTCATAGGCGTGTCTAAAGAAGAACCTTATTGTGTCGTGATGGAGTATTGCCAATATGGCTCTCTGTTCGGATACTTGCACAGTGGAAGTAACCTGCTGCCCTCCCAACTGATAAATTGGGCCAAGGATATCGCCGATGGGATGGCGTACCTGCACGAGCATAAGATCATCCACCGCGATCTGAAAAGTCCCAAGTAAGTACCACAGATAGTTACTAAAATCAGTCGAGTAGCTGACTAAAGGTCAGTCACACACAAGACGGAAATATCCTCGCGGACACTTGAGCATTCTCTTTGTCACAATACACACCTATAGAGCATAAACACGCGCTACTCTGAACTTTGCGTCGTGTTTGTCTAAGACTCTTCTCGGCATATCGGTATTTTTTGTGTGAGTGTGTGCCCTATGATAGGGTTATCATGATCCGTGGTAAGAACTCCCGGTAGAACACAAGCAGTTCGCCGTGCCGGCTTGCGGATTTTCCGCGCTTGACCGCTCGGGCTAGTTCCAGGAAACGCATGTTATCTGCGTCCAACTTTACACTTAAAAACAAAACTGATAAAGTTTATTATGCAGTGACAGAAGTGCGCGAGGATTTTTCTTTATGACCTTAATAATAGGGTCCAGGAATGGACACGTCAGTCATTGATATAAATAACAATAAAAAAATTATAAAAAATAGAGTAAAAAAAAAACAATTAGGATGTAAACGCTCTATATTTCATAATTCGCTCATTTATTTTTTTCATATGGAACGTAGGAATGTTGCTGATTGATATTTCAAAGTGAAACAAATGTCTCTTTCCAATTTCCTGTGATATTAATTATGAACTAATAATTTTAGTAACACATTTGTCAATTACAACCCCCCAAGAGCCAATGATAAGAGTTTCGCAGTTTTCAGGCCTTCCCAACCTCAAAATCGTCTCGCAATACGACGAACCTTATTGTTAAAAGGTGCTTTATTGCAAGCTCTTTCTATGCTTCAAATACCTACTCTTCTAGAAAACTGCCCCACTCAGTTAATATTCCTGTTTACCCTTTCGCAATAAACAGACAACCTTGTGCCGAGGCCACTTTGTTACGAGAATATCTCGTAAGTCTTAGTGCAAGCATACCGGACCTCCATCCTATATTGATTAATTAACCTGCTCCTTCACTCAGCAGGCTGGCAGCTAAACTATTTATTATGGATATTATGGATAATTATATATTTCGGATCTGGATACGGATATGGATATAGGAATAAAATTATATCGGTTTCGGATATGGTTACGGATATATATATTAGTGTGTAATTATTTCGGATTATCCGTTAGTTTCGGATAGTTTCGGTTGCAGATATTAGATTGAAGTAAAATATAAACACAAATAGTATGTTATAATTTGGTAGTCTAGATAGATGAAAATATGTTTTTCTCTATTGAAGCTGATTTTAGTTGTGACAAATATAATTGTTCTAGTTTCCTATTTTGCCTATTAATAACACCAGTCGCAAGCCTGGTTAGTTCCTATTATTGCAATAAGTCAGGTATACCTCTTTCCATTAAGGCTGTTCCTCATCATTCAGTCGTCAATAGTTCTCCTTCGACGATTCAACAAAGCTATGCAAAACTTACACATTTCTAGAGAGATTCCATTATGAACTAATATTCCCATCTATCTCCAGCGTCCTGATCGCTGATTTTATGGTGGCCAAAGTGAGTGACTTTGGCACCAGCCGTGAATTCACTGATGTGAGCGCGATCATGAGCTTCTCTGGAACCGTAGCTTGGATGGCCCCTGAGGTAAGAACTGAGATGGATCTTCTTATTTCAGATGTAAAGTTGATTCTTATTGTATATAATTAATTAATATATGGTAGAGCTCGATGATGGTGGTAGTAAGAGTGGCTTACCTTTCTGTTTTTTTAGTTAAACAGCTGTGGTCTTAAAACATTAGGTAGATTTAGGAAGGTGCCGAAAAATATCATTTTTAACTTTTAGAAAAAATGCTAGAGTTAGGTAAGGAGCTCAATTAACACTGTTCCGTTTCAGGAGCGTTGATTATATTATTTTTTTTATGCAAATCTATGTCAATTTTGCAACATTTACATTTTAATGAGAACTCTCTTCTATAGGTCATTCGTCACGAGCACTGTTCTGAACTTATTGACGTATGGTCATTCGGCGTCGTTCTGTGGGAAATGATGACTCGGGAGCTCCCATTCAGGAGCATCGACTCTCATGCTGTTATATGGGGCGTGGGTACTGACACCCTGTCGCTCCCCATCCCCATGGGCTGCCCGGGCAGCCTCCAGGTGTTGATGTGCCAGTGCTGGCAGCGCATCTCCAACAACAGGTAAGAACGCGAACGCCGAGCTGGAAAGCTGTGCATAATCTTATGGATTTCTATAGCTAACCCATTGCGAAGTGTGCTGGCCTGGAATACGTCATTGTGGTAACCAACATCCTACTATATAATATATGTACCTACTTGCATACGAATGTTATACTAACTAATAAGTTAAAGCATTGTCTGGTATTAAACTAATTTACTAAACAAAAAAAAACGTTCTGACATACACAATATCGCAAGACATACATACAAATGTAACAGGTACAAATACACACATTTGAAATTAAGTTGTCTCAAAAAGTGTATGTTTCACGCACGTTCTGTTAATGCTAGATATTATGATAGACTTATAAAAAAAGAGAAAGAAGAAAGAAAATGAAATCTACAAAAAAAAAAGGTTTTTGCCATAATTTTTTCATATATTTAAATCCTATCTATAAACGAACCGTTCAGCCAGCGTGAGCTGTTAAAGCAGTCAGTTGTTTCTACGATTCGTTTTACAAATATCGTGATTTCTTGCTGATAACTTTATCAGAAACTAGCGGCCCGCCCCGGCTTCGCACGGGTATTATTGGAGTTTTAGTAAGGATCCCTAATTTTATTGAAAACAGACATCAATATTTATACAATACTAACGTCACTCAATTGTTTTGCCTTCCCGGAACCTCTCCACTAACACTTGAACTTTATGGTATGGTATTAAAGTTCAAATTGACTTAAGTATTATTACGAATCGTTTGTATGGGGAAAAGAAAAGGGCTAATTTTAGTGTTTTCCCGGCAATTATTCGATTTTTCTCGCCGTAAAAACCATTATTGGACTTCAACGAACATTTAAAAAAAAGAATTGGTAAAATTGGTCCAGGCGTTGTTGAGTTATGCGCTTACCAACATATTTTGCGATTCATTTTTATATTATAGATAAACATGACACTCAGGGATAATGTAGCTACCTATTACACGAAGCTTTTTTTGGAATTGGATCAGTAGTTTAGGAGATTAGCCTTACATCCCAACAAAGAAACTTATGAACAAATAAGAACAAATTGTACCTCTTTATAATATTCGTGTAGACAGACAGTAGACTTCAGAACTGATATATCCACAGGCCGCCATTTAAGATCATCGCGGCTCATCTAAACATGGCCGCTCCGGACATCATCGCAGTCGATGCCCAAACTTTTGCCGCCAGGCAAGCGACGTGGGGCGAGGAAGTGCGCAACGGCATGGCAAGAGCCTATGCGAGGTAAGACCTTACTTATTTTCAGAGGTATTTGCAGAAGATTTATTTTATTTCATGCAACGCAGGGTTTCTCAAAGTGTGGCACGAGGACCCGATTGCAGATGGTAGGCCTACGCGAAAAGATTGAAATTTTCCGGAATTGCGCATCGACTCAATTTGAGACAAGAAACATATCAATATGATGCCCATCATATTTTATATCGCATATATTTAAATAAAAGTTTGCAATCGTCTTGGAAATTTAATACCTCGTGGGGCTTGATGTTTTGAGGAAACCTGTTCTAAGGCTTAATTATTACAAGAATGCATCACGAATGGGTCTTATTTGAATGCGTTTTTAGGGTTCTGTACATCCTATGAAAAAACGGAACCCTTATAGAATCAATCTCGTGTCTTTCTGTCTGCCTGTCTGTCAGCTTAATTCTTCCACTAATAATAGGGGGTATACATCCCACGAAAGTGAACTAGAAGACTAAAAAAAAATGAACTAGTGCATCATGTGACATATGAAATGGCTTGTGCTAAGAGAAATACAAATATCTTTATATAAATAAAAAATTCAAGTTTAAAGAATATAAATGAAAGTTATCACGAAAAAGGAATGGTACGGAACCCTACACACGTGAGTTCGACCAGATGTTTTGTGTTGCTTCCGTAAGCTAAAGTAAGATTTTAGATTTTGGTGCTTATTGTTCTTTTTTTAAATTACGCGGCTGATAAATTATTGTTACATATTATTTTAATGATCCACGTCTCTTTTCTTTTTTTAGAGCATGTGTTTTATTTTGCGAGACTAAAATTGCACCGATTTACACGTTTTCATGATGACGGCACCGTGTGAAAACTGCACCGTGAGTTTGTATTATTATTTTCTATCAATTTTTTTGTTGCTTGTTAAGTAATTATTATTCTGAATAACTTAATAATTGCTATTTATTATTTAGGAATCTCGCGCAATATTTAGCCTGACTAATCCTTCATATACCTACACTGTGTTAAGCCAAGTGCTTAGTGTTTAGTACACAACAAACTAAACATTCGACATATACTTAACATTACAATATAGGCTTTGTTTGATACAAACTAAACATTCGACATATACTTAACATTACAATATAGGCTTTGTTTGACACAAACTAAACATTCAACATATACTAAACACTACAATATAGGCTTTATTTGACACAAATTAAACATTCGACATATACTTAACATTACAATATAGGCTTTGTTTGACACAAACTAAACTTTCGACTTATACTAAACACTACAATATAGGCTTTGTTTGACACAAACTAAACATTCGACATATACTTAACATTACAATATAGGCTTTGTTTGATACAAACTAAATTTTCAACATATACTAAACACTACAGTATAGGCTTTGTTTGACAAGAACTAAACATTCGACATATACTAAACACTACAGTATAGGCTTTGTTTGACACAAACTAAACATTCGACATATACGAAACACTACAATTTAGGTTTTGTTTGACAAAGAGTAAACATATGGCTGCTATATATGGCTGCTATATTGCTCCAGGTTCATAATAGTGCGCTTTACAGGGTCGTAGTTCAATTGGACTATCAGTGCGCCGTACCTGTACAAATCAATATAATTATGTGTGTTGTATGATATTGGTTGACACAATATTATATGCAAAAATGACATGAATTCGATGAATGTCGTACCGGCGGCAAGAAAAAAAGCAACATCAAAAAAGTGATAGTCCGTGGTCATCTTTGTGTAGATCTATCTGACGACTACACAAAATGTATGTTTGACCCTTCCTCCACCCGTACTATGGCGTCATATACCGCAGTCGTGAGGACTGACTTAAAGGCGCAGGCGCCGCCAGTAAATTCTTTGTTGTAACTGAACAAAAAAAAAAATTTTTTTTTTGGTTATGAAATCATCAAATTCACGCAAAGTTTGAGTGGGGACCAAATCTGCTATTTACATTTTCCTGTTCAGTCCAGAACTCTAGATGCGTGCTGAGTAGATGCCATTGAGACGACACTGAAGTTTGGTAGCCTGCTAGATATCTAAGTCTATCGGTTAGCGGAATACAAAAATGGTACTTACTTTTACTTAACGCAAGGTTGTCTCGTCATGGACGATTAAGGATTAAATAATTACGAAAAATGTCAAAACCAACCACTACGAGCATATTTTCATATTGATTAGCAGACTTGGGCCCCTGTTCTCAGCTCAATGTTTGTCCTATAATATGTACCTACTCCGATTTAAAGCAAAGCGTTCGCTACCGCGTCGACATCTGATTCGGCCCATGGGTTGGACACCAAGCCGCGCGAGGAACTGCGCCAAGTTAAGGAGACGTATGAAGAGCAGATTCAGCGCGCCAACGAGCTATTCATGGAGGTTTGCGCCGTGCGGCTGCAACTTGAACAGCGCGAGAATGTCGTCGCAGAGTAAGTATCATCTTACGCTGGTTGTTACCCGTCATCAGCCAATGCTGGGACTCTTTCCTCAGAGAGAGAGAGTACGGGCCGCAATCTACCGCGCGGGCCCAGTGCGGGTTGGTACTTTGGTAGGTGTCGCATGTGATTGGACATGCCGGCTTCCCCACGATGTTTTCCTCCACATAACTAACTTATTAAGTCATAGGTGCGTATTCGAACTCGGTGGATACTGACATGGGCATTTCTCTTCACTCGATGTGAGCACGTTACAAGTCGAACATTCGGCATGTCAGTACAGGGAACCGAGCAGCTCGACGACGGGCGCCGAGCACCCGAACGTGCTCCACCCGGCTGTCGGTTGTTTGGCAAATTCTTTTGAATGTTATATTACATAGTCAGTCACAAGCACGAGCGTGCACCCGCTATATTGACTACAACTGCTGGGGATGGAGCACAGTCGAGCATTTATTCATCGCGAAGATTCAGGTGTCGTGAGCATTTGCCAACGATGAACAAATTCTCCATGCGAATATTCACATCGAGTGAATGCTCATGTCTGTCACCTTAGGGAACATGCGTTACCGGTCGACCTCCAACGTAGTAATCAATAGGTAAGCATTAGACTACCGACTAGTGTGTTGGTAAGTCATTACCAGGACTCTGATCGAGCATGCTCGCCTAGAAGATACCTGTTCACTCTTGATTTGAAGGCTCTCAGATTGTGTTTATTATGGGAATCAAAGGCGCTGGGAAGGTGTTCCACTTCTCCGATATTTGTCAACTAGCTGCGCCTCGCGGTTGCACCTTCCATTTCCCGTTATCCCGCATGAATTTTACACAAAGGTACAGCTTCTGGGTTAAAAAATTGTATTTCCTATTCAAAGATCTAAAGTAACTTAGAAAACATTCGACGCTCGCGAATTAAAAAAGAAAACAATTATTTATACTTCTAATTATTACAGACGCGAAAAGTTACTGAAGGCCTGCCGCTGCGGGCAACACAAGAACATCAAGCTTCTTCGGCAGCAGAGCTTAAGCTCTTCGGATGGCAAGCTGCCAATTGAAAAACAGCCGCGCAAGAAGAAGGCCGATCCACAACTGCTTGTGAACTACATCGATGAAGATGGAGGCCGCACTTACACCGTCGCAGTCGAGGACACCAATCTTTGCCTCGGTAATGCCATGTTCAACAAGAGCCTTGGGGCTAAGAAACGTGCCGCCGTTGCGGTTAAGAAAGGAAAAGGCGCCAAGGGTGACAAAGGGCCTGCCGAGATTCACATGCGCAAACTTGCCCAGGCTCTGAAAGAAGTTGATGAGGAGGCTAAGAAGGGAATGTCTGCCGAGGCTAAGAAGGGAATGTCGGCCGAGGCTAAGAAGGGAATGTCGGCCGAGGCTAAGAAGGGAATGTCGGCCGAGGCTAAGAAGGCAGTGATTGACGAGGCTAAGAAGGCAGTGGTTGACGAGGCTAAGAAGGCAGTGGTTGACGAGGCTAAGAAAGTAGGCAACGAGGCTCAGCCGAAAAAGGCTCTGAAGCCTACGGCTGGCAAGGCAGTGAAAGTAGCGCCCGTAGAGGCTAAAGATATGATCGTTGAGAACAATGGCAACGTCATTCATACGCTGCCCGTGCGCGTGCACGTGTCAACTGTAAAGGGAGCTATCCCGGAGGTTGCCCACGTCTAAACACGGCGTTCACGTCCCATCAGACGCAAACCAACGCCATCCGTTTGGTTCAAGTCAATCAGCGTCATTTTTTTTTTGCCTGTCACAGTAGATGACTTGTATTTCTCAATGTTACAACTGGTCTTGATTCTCAGTATTAAATAGGTTAGTAATCTCACGCGCCTTTGTGAGTCTCTTTGAAAAACGAAACCGGTGATTCCTCTTATATAATATATCTTTGTGTTTAAGGATGCTATCACAGGAACACTGTTTTCAAGTATTGTTTAATGCGTCTCGATTTGAAAGTTCAGTATCTATTTATGTTTTAAAAAACTATCCCGCCCATACAATCTTTTCCAATAGCGTCAGTTTGTTATGAAGAATACTCAAAACATGTCTTTTTTTTGTTTATTATTTAGTTGTTATATTTTATGCATTTATTATTTGCTCAAGTAACGTTTACGTCCAATATAAGTTTATAAACAATAATTTATTGCGGTTTCTTTGGCGCTTCTATCTGGAGGTTCCATAGCCGTGTCGCGGTCACCTGCGCCCGCGCACTTACTACACTTTTTAGCGTCAAATTTACAATTTTTACACTTATTTACTCTTAATTTTTATAATTATCAATAAGATTTCCTAGATTGTTATTTTTATTTTTACATTCCAAATATTCGTTTTGCGTTTTCGCAGTTGTGCATAACCGAATACAAGCTATTTGGTTCGTTGTTATCGTGCATATGTTTAGTAGGAAATCTGGTTCTTAGTATACTTATACAGTTTTATTATCAAGTTTTTGCTTGAATACGTTATGCTTTCGCCTAATGTACGTTTTTTGTTATATCAACGACAAAATTATTCTGTTCAAAGTGTTAAATGTTAATTAACGTTACCAATGAGTTACTAATTGCGCCTTGCGGTTACACCCGCGCCTTTTCTAGTCACAAACTTTTGCATTTACCACCTACCTATAAAAAACCGCAACATGAATATTGTTCACATTTTATCATTACCTACCCTGTAAGAAATTAACTTATTTTTATTGATCTCATGAATTTTACAACAATTTTGACGAAATGGGGATTATGCCAGGGTCAATCGAATAAAATGTGCGTGCGCAGCCGGTCACTTTACCCTGGCAAGACCACGGTCCCTATGAAACTAAATAGACTGCACCTAGTCTGACCTGTTCGGAGTAACTTTACCTATTTCTACAAGAATATCTATTTATTTAGTACTCTGATTTTATAAGTAAAATGAAAAACTCAACGAGGCAAGCTGTGAGGCCAAAAAAAAAAAAACAAGTCTGGCAACAAATCACCAATCACATTAGAAAAAGTCACAGGAAAAGTTTTAGACTTAACATTCCATTTCATTTTGCTTTGAATGAACTTAATACACAACAATATTGATGTTTGTGCTCCTTAGATTCGTATGCTACATGTTTGCATAGACAACTGGTATTGTAAAGAGGCCTCTCCTCTCTTTTATTCTAGTGTTTGTGAAAGAATACCGAATTCGATTCACGACTAATAAAAACTATTCGTTCGCAAAGTCTCGCTGAGAATGATACAGAGATCCGGTTGGTTTCAAGCAATGGATACATTTCGTATCTGTGTGAAAATTTTGATTTGTTTCAAGGTATAATGATCGGTATTATTTCACATACACAACAATATTTACTCATGTATACAATATTTACTACGTATCTAATATTATATAGTATATCGAGCTTTATAGCTCACGATTTATGTAATCATAAAATACGAAAAAATTCTCTTGTAACTTACCCATTTATGCATTGGTTTTCAAAGTTAAGTCGAACTATTTGATGAAAAAAAAATGTAGTGGCACAAAAATGATTAACCGCACCACTTAAACTTTTGTTAGACATTAAGTATATGATGTAGGATCGTAGAAGTCCTACCGGGGCTGGTCGTAGTATATTGATAAACCGAAATATTTTAAAGCTAAACTGTTGTAACACTTGTACTCACTTATTTGAAGAAATAAAAATGTAATAAAAAATTGTGCTTTTTATTTATACATCCCGATCCCATATCAGCGCCCCTAGCCAAGATGCATTCTGCAATCGTTGACGCTAATAGAAAACAAGAAAAAGTATTGGTTTGACATATTTCTCACGTGACTTAGCGTTGAAATATGTCAAACCAATACTTACTTTTATTAGCGTCAACGATTGCAGAATGCATCTTGGCTACGGGCCCTGTAGAAGGTAGGTAGGTACTAAGGAATCGTTTGGCTTGGTATGGACATGTTATGAGGAGGGATGATAGTCATATTATAAAAAAAGTAATGAATATGAATGTTGATGGATGGAAGGGAAGAGGAAGACCAAAGAAAAGATGGATGGATTGTGTGAGGGTTGATATGAATGAAAGGGGAGTGAATGACACGATGACGGCTGATAGGGGAGAGTGGAAGAAGAATACATGCTGCGCCGACCCCATATAGACGGGAACAGGGCAAGAAGAAGTAGGTAGGTACTAAGTACCAGGGTTGTCGCGAATATCGTTAGCATCTTCCATTATTTTCACATTACATTAGATACCTAACCTTCATTTACATGCAAACTCTTAGACGTAATGTTTTTTTAGTAACATAATGAATATCAGCGTCAGTTGAGGTCTATTACAAAAACCAGTGTCAGCATCTTTCCTATTGTGACAAAAATCTGCATCAGCAACAGGCCTGGCACCCATAAATGGGTATAAAATGGGAATGGAACAAGAGTTTATGAACTGGCACAAGTTAAGGTAGAGTCGTAGGTTACTAACTGAATAACACCCATAGCTATCATACAAAAATTAATTATACATAAAGCAACTATTAAAATGGATAATAAGACTATTATAATAAGCTGCTCAGCGCGCTATGGAAAGGGCTATGCTTGGGGTTTCTCTGAGAGATCGAATCAGGAATGAGGTGATCCGTCAGAGAACTAAGGTCACCGACATAGCTCACAGAATTAGCAAGCTGAAGTGGCAGTGGGCTGGTCATATAAGCTGCAGAACCGATAACCGTTGGGGTAGACGTGTTCTTGAGTGGAGACCGCGACTTGGCAGACGCAGTGTAGGACGCCCTGCGACAAGGTGGAGCGACGACTTGCGCCGAGTGGCTGGCAGTAGTTGGATGAGAAGAGCCGAAGACCGGGCTCAGTGGCGTACCCTGGGAGAGGCCTATGTCCAGCAGTGGACTGATACGGGCTGATGATGATGATGATGATGATGATAATGGATATGACGTCACAATGGAAGCATGTGGACATCTTAGTCCCCGTAATCATAACCAGTAGAAGAAATTATTGGAGCATCAGGAAACTATAGACAGGTGACGCTTACCATCTAGCTTGCCTCTTTACCTTTAGGTACCATGTTCCACCAAGCTTTGGAGTAGAACCATATTAACATTTTGATCGATATAGTACATTGTGAAAGCTTGGCATATTGTTCAACGTTAGGTGTAGCTACGCTACTACAGTCCTTTCCCACGATATTTCGTTCCCATAACACCAGAAGATAAACAAATATAAAATGCAGTTTTAACAACAATACAATTTTACTACGCACAGCAATAAAAGGAATATTTCACCGTTGCATCGTCTACGTTTCCCACCATTGAAACAAAAGAATAAATACGCCGAAAAGAACAATTGCAGTTTACGACCCAATAGCTCAAAGACCAGCCGAACTTTCCTAGCGCAATAAACAAACAGGACTCTCCGATCCTAAACACCACGTGCGACGCGCCGCCTGCCGAAGCGACCCGAGTTCCTGCCGAAGTCAAACGAAGATTAGGCTAGTTGTGTATATATAACGGAACTTTTAGTAATAAATATCATTCACTGTGAACACGCAGTACGAATCACACCACCGGCGTTTCAATAATCACACAAAAATCTCCATAACCACCACAGTACGAAGGATCCCTAAAGTGGTGACCCCTACATAAGAACAGCAACAAGCGCAAAATGCAGAATCAATCAGTCGGAAAACTAGAGCCTGCGCTGGCTGAGGCGGAACCCAGCGTAGTATCTGAAAACTCATACCGCCTATTCGTTACCGATAAAACGTCAAAACTAACGTTTTTAATCGACACCGGCGCAAACGTATCCGTCCTACCTCGGAACAAAGGAGAATCGTCAAAACCACTCAAATTTCAACTCTACGCTGCAAACAATACTGTCATTCCAACATTCGGCGAAAAAACATTGACACTCGACTTAAATCTTCGCCGTCCGTTCAAGTGGAAGTTCGTCGTTGCGGAAGTCAGCAAACCTATCATCGGGGCTGATTTTCTCAAACACCACCAACTCATCGTTGACATCAAAAACCGAAGACTGATCGACGGCATAACAAAATTATCAACAACTTCATACGTCCGAGCAAGCAACGTACCAACAATTCGTAGTATCGACGTACAGCAATCTTATCACGACATACTAGCGGAATTTCCCGGAACTACACGTCTTACAGCAATGGAACTTAATACAAAGCACAGCGTCGAACACTACATTGAAACGACTGGACCGCCTATTCATTGCCGCGGTCGACCAGTCGCACCGCACCGTTACGAAGCCGTAAAAAAAGAATTCGAAAACATGATCGAACAAGGCCTTTGCCGTCCAAGCAAAAGTCCTTGGTCATCGCCTCTGCACATCGTACCGAAAAAGAACGGGGACCTTCGCGTTTGTGGAGATTATAGGAGATTGAACGCCGTCACAACGCCTGATCGCTATCCGATTCCAAGAATAAAAGATTTCACGTTCCAGTTGTCTAATAAGACAATATTCAGTACCATTGATCTCAACCGAGCCTATCAACAAATCAAGGTCAAAGAAGAAGACATAGAAAAGACTGCCATCATAACGCCAATGGGATTATTTGAATTTCCGAGAATGTGTCCCGGTTTAACAAATGCCGGACAGACTTTCCAACGATTTATCCACGAAGTACTCCATGGACTCGATTTCGTCTATGCATTCATTGACGATCTCATTATTGCGTCCTGTGATGAATCCAGCCATAAGGAGCATCTCCGGATAGTACTAAGAAAACTAGAAGAAAATGGCATCACAATCAATCCAGCCAAATGCATCTTCGGCCAACCGGAAGTGCAGTTTCTTGGTTTCTCTGTGAGCAAAGAAGGAATCAAACCACCTACTGAAAAGGTCACAGCAATCTGCAATTACGAAAAACCAAAAACGATTGAAGAATTAAGACGTTTCCTCGGCATGATCAATTTCTATCGCGATCACTTGCCGAAAGCCGCAGAAATGCAAGCACCGCTCCATGCCTACTTACACAACGTCAAGAAAAGAGACAAAACAAACATTGAATGGACCGACGAAGCGACAACAGCGTTTGAAGCTTGCAAAGTTGCAATCCAAAACGCCGCTTTGCTCGCTCATCCATCGCACAAGGCTGCCCTGGCAATTTTCAGCGACGCGTCTGATAAATGTACAGGAGCTGTCCTACAACAACACATCGACGGAAAATGGCAACCGCTCGGCTATTTTTCAAAGAAATTTTCCGATGCACAATGTAACTACAGCACATTCGACCGCGAGCTACTTGCAATATACATGGCGGTCAAGCATTTCCGAAAAATGTTCGAAGGACGCGATCTCATCATATTCACCGACCACAAGCCGTTGACCTTCGTGCTCCAAAAGCCACCGTCAGCGTCTGAAACACCGCGTCGAGCCAGACAATTGATCTTCATTAGCGAGTTTACTACGGACATTCGACACATCAGCGGAGCAGAAAACACTGTCGCTGACTTTCTGAGTCGTCTACCTGTCGACAGCATCACTTGCCCATCACAACTTAACAATGAAACGAGTCACTATGCCCGAATCTCAATCACCTATTTACTGCGAAACATCAACGTCATACATTCGACCATACATGCCGGAAGAATTTCGACGACTTGCATTTGACACCGTACACAACATAAGCCACCCTGGCATTCGCACGACACGCAAACTTATGTCCCAGAAGTTTTTCTGGCCATCGATGATGGTAGAAATCGGAGTCTGGTGCAAAAATTGCTTACAATGTCAAAGATCCAAAATCCAGAGACACACATCGAGCAGCATTTCAAAGTTTCCAGTGACTACTGAGAGATTTCAACACATCCACGTAGATATCGTCGGACCGCTACCCACCTCACCGCAAGGCCATCGATACCTCGTTACAATGATCGACAGAGTAACGAAATGGCCAGAAGCAATTCCCACAGAAGATATATCTGCGGAATCCGTGGCGAAGATAATCTATGAGCACTGGATTACTCGCTACGGGCTTGCGTCAGTCATCACGAGCGACAGAGGAGGACAATTCACAGGTCACCTTTTCGCCAGGCTCATGAACGCAATGGGGATCAAAATAACACACACTACGCCCTACCATCCTCAATCAAATGGAATGATAGAACGCTGGCATCGATCACTCAAAGCTGCACTAAAGACTCGCCTGTCTCAACATTCAACGTGGATAGACGAGCTTCCTACAGTCCTCATGGGATTACGTGCCGCCCCGCGCACAGACACAGGCGTCAGCGCCGCTGAACTCACCTACGGACAAACGCTACGCCTACCTAGTGATTTCTTCGTCACACCACCATCAAACGAACAAGACATGAACTACGACTACGTAACTCGACTACGAGCTACCATAAACGCAATCAAGCCATCTCATCCGACCGAATCACATGGCAACAAGCGACCAATCTTCGTGCATCAAGATTTGCAAACATGTTCGCATGTGTTTGTAAGAAACGATGCAGTTAAGAAGCCGCTGCAACCACCCTACGACGGACCATTCAAAGTCATAGATCGAAACAGCAAAACATTCATATTACAGTTACCAGAGAGAAGCTCAACTATTTCAATCGACCGACTCAAGCCTGCTTACATTTTAAACGAAAACATTTCGGACCAGCCAACTCAAGACCACGTCATCATCATACCAACGAAACAAGATAGCGTACCCCCACCGCAATTATCATCGGAACCGGCCAATAATAACGTACTGATACCAGATCAAGATACACCAGCATCACCGCAACCAATAATACGAACAACACGACTCGGCCGCCAAATCAAACTGCCGGTACGCTTTCGCTAGGGAGGGAGTCATGTAGCTACGCTACTACAGTCCTTTCCCACGATATTTCGTTCCCATAACACCAGAAGATAAACAAATATAAAATGCAGTTTTAACAACAATACAATTTTACTACGCACAGCAATAAAAGGAATATTTCACCGTTGCATCGTCTACGTTTCCCACCATTGAAACAAAAGAATAAATACGCCGAAAAGAACAATTGCAGTTTACGACCCAATAGCTCAAAGACCAGCCGAACTTTCCTAGCGCAATAAACAAACAGGACTCTCCGATCCTAAACACCACGTGCGACGCGCCGCCTGCCGAAGCGACCCGAGTTCCTGCCGAAGTCAAACGAAGATTAGGCTAGTTGTGTATATATAACGGAACTTTTAGTAATAAATATCATTCACTGTGAACACGCAGTACGAATCACACCACCGGCGTTTCAATAATCACACAAAAATCTCCATAACCACCACAGTACGAAGGATCCCTAAATAGGTACACACAGGCAGGTCTTAATCCTCTCAAGCACAGGGCCCGAATGGAGTACCTACCTACCTTCTTTGGGATGAGTCTGCCTAGTCCCTACTAGCTTCGGATTTAGTTGAGCGATGTGCTAAAAAACTGATAAATGACGACATTTTGGTGAAATCTAGACTTCAGAGTGGCACGCCGCGCCGGCGTGAAGTAACCTATCGGTATTTTTATACAGATTACACAACCGAGCTGTATGCCATCACAGAACGATCAGGCGTTCGGATAAGTAATAAAGCGCCGCTCTCATGGTGGTACCTATTCAAAAACCGTTTTGAGTCAAGCACTGCTAAAGAGTAGAGTTTTGCCATGGTCACGCCGACTCTACTTTTTAGCACAATAACTGAACAAGCCAGGGCAGTTCAAGTATAGAGTGAACAGATATTTTCTAGACAAGCGTGCTACACTTTCGACCATACCGTCGCTTTCAATCAGATGAGGAGATGCGTCATTGCTTTTATATTAGGTATAGGTACTTACCACAACAACCACACACGTTTTAAAGATGCCGAGGTAATGATGTTGACTGCTTAAAGTTTAGGTAGGTTCGTCACGAGATAAGTTGTACAGAAATTGTCTAATGACTGCTATCCTAAGACATCAACCCTCGCTTCACGAAATCGATACACACTTATCAACAGTTCTATAAGTAACACATAAAAATAAAATCAAAAGTCAAAGGTGAAGCGGAACGCCCTATTCAACGTCGCATTATAGAATATTCAGAAAAAATTCCTGAGATAAGAAGATTCTTATTTATAGATATAATAACAAGAAGTTACTTTATGTCACATATTGATAGCTTATTGAAAATATCAGTAGGTACAATCACATGTTGTATCCTGCTCCTTAAAAATATTTGAGTTATGAGGTTTTTAGAACGCATACGGGGGACTAAAAGTAGGTTTTTTATCAGGTCAAGTGTGTCTTCAAGGGACCCGTTACTACCCGTACTAGTAAGTACTTACATAATTATTTTGTGTCTTCTAAATCTAGATACACACACACACAATGAGTTTGTGCAGTTTTTAAATGAAGGTTTTTTTTAAGTAATAGATTAGCAAACAAGCAGACGGCCCGCTTGATGGAAAGCGGTCACCGTCGCCTATGGACATTTGCAACACCAGGGGGGGTTGCCGATGCGTTGCCGACCTTTAAGAACTCTTTTCACACCCATCTTGAAGGATTGCAATCTGTAGCACAGCGGAAAGACTTGTGGGAGCTCATTCCACATTTTGCAAGTATGCGGGAGAAAAGAGCGCATAAATTGCGAGGTGTGGGATTTCCCGGACTCGATATGTGTGTGGATGAGCTTTTTTCCGATGACGAGATGATCGGTGGTAGAACCGTCATGGAGGGATGAGATTAGCTCTTCCGAGCATTCCCCGTTGTATATTCGGAAGAATATACACAGCGAGCCAATATCCCTGCGAAGGTTCAGCGGCTCAAGACGGCTCGGACCGTCTGTAGCTGATCTTAAGTTCATCTTACCTAGGTACTCAGTTTTCCAAAGGAATACCCTAATGCTGGGTGTCTATATAAGATGCTAAAATCGGCAAATTGGTCATAATCAGCAAGCTCTTGTCGCAGTTATAATTGGCTAGGCAGCCTCGAGAATTGCCCGTCTTAACAAAGCTTATGAGCATGGAGTCTATGGTCGGTATTCCAGAATGACGCTCAAGCAGTAATCTCTACTTAAGCACATATTGAGTCTGTCATTTCATACAAATACGTAACTCAATCGCTACTCAAGTATCGATATACTTGAGCGTCGTTCCAGAATCCCAGCCTAAGAGATGAAAGCAAGAAAACATCACTAAACACGCAAATTCAACGAACAGATTTTAATAATAATCAATCTAGTTACGGCACTGAAAGTATCAAGTAAGGGACTTCCTCTAAAATCTAATTTCGAAAAAGAATTAAGTAGGCCAATCCAAATCTAAGGCAATTAGGCAACTGCTCATTTCGTCAAAAACTGAAAGCCAGCTTAAATTAGACGAGTGAACGTGTACAAATCCTTAGAGGACATAGAGTTATCGCAGTCGTCAAGTAACCAGACACCGGAAATCGAAATGCCAAATGTCACCGCATTATTGTGTGCAACGGGAAGATAGCAAAAGTAGGTATTTCCCTGCACATTGTTACGTCAAGCGGAAATAGATTGAGAGCCGGTTTTCTAAACGTTCGTAACTTAAATGTCATACAAAGTTTCAGCAAACTTGATTTTATTGTCAATTTTTAGCACGGAAAATTTGACAGTAAGATCAAATTTACCGAAATTTGGTATGACATTTAACTTACGAACGTTAATAAAATCGACCCAAAATGACCTGCAGCACAGAATGGATATAGTCCTAAACTCTAGCTTAGAGCATACCGGTGTCAAGTTTAAGTACCGTTCTATAATTTAATAATTTATATTTGATTATTCTTGGAAAGAGAAAAGAGCGTAGGTACCGCTCACTCGTTCGCAATATTATTAAATTTCTCCTCGAGGACCTGTATAGTATGCGTTGCTGTGCTCAAGACTCTACTTTAGAATCACTCGCCGTGAAAATATTATGTTGCTCTGTGCAATACAATATACTCACTTACTCACATCGACTGGAAAGAGAACTGGCTCGTTATCTCGAATTCTATAGAATGTAGAGATGTGAAAGTTGAGAGGAAACTTTTATCATCTGCGTTACAATACTATAACCTACGCGAGCGAAAACTCCGGTACCAGCTTGTTACATATTTCTATTGAATACTATTTGAAAGACCAACCAGCTTATACACAGAGAAAAAAGACCTTCCGAAATACAATTTCCTTCCGAGTCAAAAAGGAAGGACTTTTGGACAACAACAACTCCTGATGTTAAGCGATGATGCGGTCAAAGGTTGGTTGGTGAAGTTAATCTGAAAATTTGTCGTTGACAGTACGTTGGTACATGCATCTCCACAGCTTCACCCAAAAGCGCCTCAATACATGCTAAAGTAATTTAGATTCAATATACCTAAACCCCCGATTACCGCCGTACTACGTAACCAAATTTCTAGGCGAAAATCTGTCAGAGCGGAGAGGTAGTTTGTGAAACAGCGCTGCGCTCTAACATAATTATTATTTGAAGGCGTCATGCACACGCTGAATCTACTCCCAGTACCGGATTAATCACGTAGCAAGAGTAGTAATTGCTACGGGCCCCGCGCGGAAGGGGCCCCACATATTATTATTTAAACCCACTCATCTCTGCTGCTTTTCTTACAGACGAGGAATTGGCAATATTGGCTGCAGGGATCTCCTTGTTTCTCAGCAATTACAAAACATACAGAGCTTATGTACATTAAAGATCATGTTTTTGACATTCAATTGTCGGAAGGATAACACGATTGGTTAACTTTCATAGCAGAAAAACAGTGATCGAAAACTGCCCTCTAAAGAACTACAGGTTTTGTTCCATAAAATTAACGATAGTTTTCATTTTAAACGAAAAAAACCTTTTTTGACGCATACGACCTTGCGGCATTAGTCAGCTCGCTTGCATTTTTGTATGGAGCTGATTTCAGATTCATTGTTTATTACGGCGTCCTCTTAAGAACACATTGTAGATCAAGGGCTCTTTGGAAGAATTAGCCACGGGCCCCGCGCTTTGCTGAGCAGATGAGCTTTGCAGATGAGTCTCTGTTACTCGAAATAAATGATTATTATTATTTGCTTAATCCGGCACTGCCTACGCCTATTGCTATATAATTAAAACATCACACATCTACACTGTTTGTGGATATTCTAGACTAGCGGCGCCCCGCGGTTTCACCCGCGTCTTCCTGTTAGCCCTGAAAACCTTTTCCGGGATAAAACGTAGCCTATGTGTCAATCCAGGATATAAGCTATCTCCGTTCCGAATTTCACTTAGATCCGGTCAGTAGTTTTTGTGTGAAAGAGCAACACATACATACATACTTATAAACTTTCGCTTTTATAATATTAGTAGGATTTTGTTGATTTTTAGTAAAACTAGTTAACTTCTTCAAAAAGCTAGGTATGGTACGAATTCTTATTATAGGCTCTATATTAAGAGTACTATTATCCTAAAATGTTAATTGTAGTTATGAAACTATGTTCATATCATTAAAATCAGCTCGCCGGTTTAGGCATGAAAAGGTAAGGGACAGAGACTTGCGCATTTATCATATTAAAGTTTAAGTATCGAGACTTAATAAAATTAAATATTTAGCTAAGTACCACTACCTATACCTACACTTACTCGTACCTATATATCCTATACTCTTATACTTGTATACGTATAAAATCACAACCTACGCCCTTACGGTGCAGAAAAAGAGAATAAACTAAGAAAAAATTTCCGAGAGTTAAAATTAGCCAAGTACAAAATATACTAAAAACACATAAAAATTACATTATTTTCTAGATAATAAATAAATAACAGCGCGTATTCCGATCAGCTGTTTCACGGCAAAACTCCAAACGCCGCGGTATTGGCAAAATATTCGCGTCGCACGAATTTCGCGGCGGCGTGAGCGTTACATTTTTCCGTATTATTTTTAGAAAGGCGACGGACGGGAGTCGAGAGGCGCACACGCCGAGGCGCGCGCGGCCCGTGCACATTGGAGCCCTATGGAGCCCCCCGTGTTCGCCGCCGGCCCCCCGGGCACGGTGCGCGCGGCTCCCGGCAGCGCGGCCTGCCTGCTGCTGCCGCCGCCCAGAGGCACGCCGCCCTTCCACTACCAATGGTGAGTACCATCCCTGCAAACAGCCATCACCGCTCCATAACTAGGTTATAATCCACCTATTGATTTTATTATTCGACTACAATAGATCCAGGCGATTTGTTCCAAAATGTATCTTACTGCTAAGCCCGTAAGGCGGAAAGTGCGCAGTGCGCGGCGGGCGGCGCAGTGGCGGCGCGCCCGCGCATCGCCGGCAAGCGTTGTTTGTTTTTTACATGTCGATGTATAAATACAGCACCAGGAAGCGTGCAAGAGATACTCGACACGCTTGTTTCTAATGTTTTTGTGAGTAGTCACCATAGGCAATATGGGAATTAGTCGTGATGCATGCCGTTATTAAAAATAAATCCGGTGATGTGCGTTGTCCGGTGGCGCGAGCTTTTTTACGCTTTAAGAATAATTTAAAAGTGGTTCCTTCTATCTCGCGCAGCAAACTTTGTCCTGGAAAGCCGAAACCGTGTCGTTTCATCGTACTGTTGCCGAGGACGGGCGTACGGACGTTAGCATACACTGTCGGAAACCGATTTACTTACATGCGAAATCACGTTGAAATTTTCCGTGGAATTTGACGTTATATTAAACATGTACACGTGTTTGTAATGGTTTATGTACAAGTGTGTAGTGGTTATCGCAGTTTCTTGGTAATGTGTATCGATTTAGCTCACATGGTGGAGCAACATAGTGTCACGAGAGCGATGTAATAATGTATAATACCAAGCTGCATACATTGCACTAAGTGTAGGCTAAACTAAGTAGGTACACACAATTCCCCTAGTAAATTATTGCAGCTTGTATGCTCGCGTGGGAACATAATACTTTGTAAATTGTGCCCTAGAATCACCAGTCGGCATCAGTGTTATAGCGCCGAGAAGCTTGCTAGGGTTATGTTGAGCGAAAATTCTATAAAGATACGTGATTGCAAATTTTATGAACAACAAATGCTTTGTGTAAACGTTTTAACACAATAGGAAAACTATTCAAGCTCCTTGCTGCAATGAGTCGTTGGCTCCAGATTTCAAAAAATGTAACAGGAAACTTTGCAAGAAACAGAAGAGAGAAAGAAAAAGCAGTTAAAAAAAACTGAATTTTATGCGCTTTGCTTTGAGAACCGTCTTCATTTTCGTCTTTTAATTAAAATGATTAAAACCCTCGAATGAACAAATAAACAAACGAGATATTTTATAAGTAGAGTGTCTCCGTTTATGCCAGTAGGTACATATTTACAAATACTCATTAATGTACTAATTAACAATTGCGGTGAGATGATAATGAGTGGTTATAATATTTATAATAGAAATACATAATTGTATTTAGTTTAATTTTCTATACAACTGTATATATTTTGTTGTTATGTTGTTATATAACAAAAGTACATACTTTTATCATAATAGAATGTATATTACTTTATATAATTGAGTGACGAGATGAGTAAGTCGCTTGCCAGACGTAGTCGTAGGCGTCAGGCTTACAGTTCATTTCCCCCAGAATTTTGATCTACTATAGTTCAAAATCTTGCGTGACATTGGACTACGCTCCTCACCCTGAAATATTAGATTTAAGTCCTTTAATTTCAATGTAAACGTCCCTTCAATCCGGAATACAGTATTCGAAGGTAGGTACTATGTTCTTTGAATGCCTGCCCGCCATATTTTTATTTATGTTACCAAGTAACTTGTATTAAATTACTCGAATATTTTACTAGCTTTTCCCCGCGGTTTCACCCGCGTGGGCTACAGTTTAGTTTATAGTGATAAGAAGTATCCTATGTCCTTCCTCAGGGTTCAAACTATCCCGTACCAAATTTCGTTCGGTATAGGTTAGGCGTGAAAGACATACAGACAGAGTTACTTTCGTATTTATAATGTTAGTAGGGATTTATCATCACAGTCACTTTTTAGTGTATTTACACTAGGTACTTGCAATATACCTTTTAAGTTTGAATTCCTTTGCCAAGGAAAGTTTTTATTCTGAGTAGAAATTCCTGTTAATTAGCGAAGTACTGCTTCATTTTATTAATTCGCTGTCCTCTCAGACACTTTTTCAACCTTGGAAATAAATGAAATTATCGAGAATGCACAAGTATTTCAAAGCCTGCATCTCAGATTGCAAGCATCCTTACGTTTCCTTTGCCGTTTTTCGCTGAATTCAAGACGCAATTTTTTATTTTTTCTACTTATTGCCTTCTCTGTGATTTAAGTACATATTTAATAGAATTTCTAAGAATTTAGAGATGACGGTATTTTTATGGAAGGACTGTAGTTTTGTTACGTGATGAAGCCACGTTTCGTCCGTAATTATAAAATGAACCTACAAAACAGGATTATAACATCCTGCCGCTACACCCCAAAGAGCGTCGGGGTCTGTTTGGTTTTCGAAAAAGCTCTCGAAAAAGCATCTATAAAAAATGTTTTACACTACAAGTTGGAATCTCAATTTTTTCATCAATAACACGTGCTTTTGATACGACGATGTACCAAAACAACTCTTTTGACTCTTACGTGCCTACCTAATTTCTGCCGCAGGGTTTCTAGTGTACATCTTTGGTGGATCCACTTTAAAAATGAGCGCACTAACTTGCAAGTATGGAACGCAGCGGAGCATTTAATCTTCATGTTTCTCGTAATAGTTCTTTAAAAAAATGTAAAGCAAGAATGTATTTAATAAACAAGCTCAGTCACATTTTTTACATTTCCGCTGGCTTGCTGGCTACAGCAAACAGAAATTAAACGAGTCCTTCTTTTGAGCAGCAAAGGGTGGAGACTTTTTCATTTTGTTATTAAACAGAATTCAGTTTTGCCAGCCAGCAAATTTCAACTGTTTATTGAAATTTCCGCGAACGGTACATAATAAAAATAACTTTGACCATCAGTTTTTTAGAAAAAGCAACAGCGAGATATTTCGTTATTACGTTGAGATGTTGGTTTTTAACCGACGAAAAAAGGGAGGATGTTTTTGAGGACCGTCGACTTTGGTCACATAATTTGTTTAAACATTTTATTGTTGGTAATTGACGATGTGCTCAAAGGTGGTGCCAGGCTGCACGCCCAGTCTGGGAACTGCCACTCAAGTGAAGCTGCCGGAACTCACAGATTTGTGGACAGATTCTTAACTTAACAAGAGCGTGGTAGCTAGCCAGACGAGCACTCAAAAACACCATAACAAGTGAAAGGCCAAGTGACGGTTTCATCACGATATTTTCCTTCACCGAAAGCTCAAGCACGTTGCAGGATTCGAAAATTTTCGTCTTGGTTTCCAGTAACCAGACATCGAACAAATCGAATTTATGGAAGCGATGAAAATTGAATTGTAGTGACGTTGGCTTGCATCGGTCGTGGGTGTGAATTTTACAATGAGCGTGATTTTTTGGTGAAAGGAAAACGTCGTCCTGAAACCATTTATTTATATATTTGTTGTAAACTCGTCAACTCGTGAACGGGTGCTGCTTGTGGGGTCTAGTCTGCTTTAATTGTAATTCCGTAACTCGTTAATGTTCATGTTTTCATATTCCAATGTGCACAGCCAACCAAGAGAAATCTTATTAGTACCTAAGCTTGTTATAAAATATCGGACTTTTTAGATGACAAAAATAGTTTGGGATTGTATGTAGTGAACTTGCTCCAATTCAATCAATTAGTAGTAAGATTAAAATTGTACATGAAACCGCGCTAAAAAAATTACCTGCCGAGCGTTTCTTGCCTGTTCTTTTGCCGGCGTAAGGAGGTTGGAACAGGCGTAGCTAGTCTTAAGATAGACGTTTTAAAGCGATCATGTTATGTATCCTATTAAATAAAGAATTTTTGAATTTGAAACAATACCCTGTAAATAAAAAAAAAAGGAAGAGTAAAATGCAATCTGTTTATTTCCGCATCACGTCGCTCCGTACTACGTTGTGAATACACCCGATCTACATTCTGTACTACAACAATTTTGTTTGCATAAACTACTGACCGCATACGAAAATAGGGAGGCGATAACGTAACTTGGATGGGAATGGGCTTGCGCTTTATATTGATACTAGTTGCGCCCCGTGGTTTCACCCACGTTTTCTTATTCCGCAGGAACCTTTTTCGGGGATAAAAAGTAGCCCATGTGTTAATCGAGGGTATAAGCCATCTCCATTCCAAATTTTATTCAGATCCGTTCAGCAGTTTTTGCGTGAAAGAGTAACATAAACATCCATTCATCCATCCGTCCATACTTATAAACTTTCACGTTTACAATATTAGTAGGATTTGAAGTTCATTGATGGGCGTCGACCATTATTACCACAGAATCGATATCCATTATCACGATTCTTGTACCCCAGGGATGTCGGTAATTTTGACAGTTACTTGAAGTTAATAGTATCAAAAAATTAACAAAGCAACTTCAAGTAGATTTTTAATAAGCTTTAAATTATTGTTTTATAGCATGCTGTTTCTCGCGGTTCCACCTGCATGGGCTACAGTTTATCGCAATAAAAAGTATTCTATGTCCTTCCCCAGGATTCAAACTATCTCCGTACCAAATTTTATTTAAATCGGTTCAGTAGTTTAGGCGTGAAAGCATAACAGACAGACAGAGTTACTTTTGCATAAATAATATTAACAAAATAATTAAATATATTTATTTCAGGCATAAAAAACACATATTATAGACATAAAAAAAATGTTTTAAAAAATACAATAAATTGTTAAAAATATATACCTAACTGTATATTTTTTTTATATATAACTATCATTTACGGTTCGTACTTTGGTGCATCTTCAGCCAGAAGCCAATATTAGCAGGCAAGTAGGGATTCAAACCATATTATCAATATTGAAACATACCGTTTCACTACAACTCAGGTTCATGTTCTTTCATTGATTGGGGGCGGAACCCATGTGGTACCTGATATCTATACTGTAGTAATGGTCGAAGCCCATAACTTGACTTCAAATTTCAAAATAAATCGCAAGCCCAATCCCATCGAAGTTACGTACTGTTTCGGTAAACCTCGGCGTGAGTGTAAACCCAGCCGACTGTATAGAGTGAATATTGCATTTGGCTCTGATATAATTAGCCCGAACCAGCATAGTAAAGGAGTAGTAGTTCAGCTTCACATAAATCGGCCGTCGCCGGTTTGAATATGTGCGTGAGTAGCGGCACCGTGTACGCACGCACTTTTCACGCACACAATCACATAAACGAAAGGAGGCGGCCGGGGCCGCGGCCATGCACTCAGTACGGAACGCGCCGCCTATGCGTCACCGCAAGAGTAGGCAATTAACTCGTCGAGCGGCCTTAGCTGACCTAATGTTCTTTATATACTGTGGAACCAGCGCCTACAGTCTGCTGGAACGGTTATAAGATTATGCCGTGGAGAGAGAGCAACAGTTCAATACAACGACGCGACGGCCGGTAATGATGTAACATTGTTTTGCTGGTGACAAGGCAGAGAGTATACGGAAGGGGCGGGTGCGGGTGGCAATGGGTGTTGGGTTTGCACGACCGGAAACTAAAAGTCCGGCGTATTCACTATGTCCATTCTGATTCTCATTCAAATGCGTTCAGCTGTTACGATGTGAAATGGAATTTTCTCAAACATGCTTGGAAATAAGAGCATTATTTTGACAACCTTTTTCGAGATAAATCGATGTTGCTGCACTGCGTGTTTAGTGACCAAATAAATTAAGAATAGGAATAAGCAGTAATGTACTTTATGTACACTAATTTACGATTTTAGTTCCACCAAGGATCCTCGACAAAGAAAAAATGCACCTACGGAAGGAAACGAAAACTTTAATAATTTTGTTAACTATCAAAAATTGTACCTACTACGGTTACAGATTAGTTCAACGTAGCAGTTACATAACGTATCCAAGCAAAATAGTAGGGGAGCCCAAGAGGGGATTTTGGGATTTACTCGAGCGCGTCAGATTAATATAAGGGAGGATACCTTACATATTGATAAGCACCTCCAGCCATTATGAGCTCTTAACATTGGTGGGCACGCTCAGGGGAACCTTTTAGATTCGCTGAGAGCTGGTATCACATTCAAATCGTCAGTCTAAGAAATGGAAGCATCTGTGGAGTTCACTGAACCCCCACTCTGAAAATTTGTCGCGGCAGAGTAATTTTTTTATTAACCCTCTTGCGGTTAGCCACCCACACCACGCAAACCAGTTGTTTATTATATTATATTTCATATCAGAGACATACTGGAGCATGAAAAATATCAATATCTGACACACTTGGGTCCATATCATATCATTGTTATTTTTATAACCTTAAAGTTTGTGGAAGCTTCCCCTACCGCTGAAAGTGGAAACATTATAGGACATTTATTCTTCTCAATATCTAATCTACCAAATCTAATGGGCTTCCGCGACGCTCGAGTAAATCCACATTTAGCATTATGGGCATTATTCATGAAATTGGTAGGTAGGCCATTTTAAAATTTGTATCGCTAATATCTCAGTTCTCAGCCTCACACTTGGTGTGCTAATAAGTTACGTGCGGATTCGCTATCGCTCAAAATCGGCATAGGAAAATGTCGAGAAGAAACCGGCATGTCCAAAAACATAACAACAAGGGTATGTGACATCTACCAACCCACATGCATTTATAGCCCATACTCTTTCTGAGAGAAGTCCTGTGTCCCAGCAGGAACGTACCTACCGTCCTAATAGACTGATAAAGATGATTATGATGATGATGATGATGATCGCTAAAACCGTTTAAGAGTTGTTCCAATAACATGTAGAAATCATGCATTTCCTATAGCATAAAGACGAACTTTTAGATATTTTCATCAGGATGCAAAATAAACTTACGCCCCCACAAATTCTATTCTGTTCTAGCCACCACCCCACCCTCAACCCCACCTTGTTTCGACGAAAATTTAATATCAGCGCCTCTGATAAATCTGAATATCTGAAAGTACCGGTTTGGAAACTGTAAGAAAAGTCAGGCCACAAATATGAGATCGACGCGCGAAAATGTAACGCGCTTTATTAAAAGTTCGTTTCCATTTGGGGGTTGAATTCTGCGAAAACACTTTAGCGGATAAAATACTTACGTTACTAATAAATTATTCTCGCTAAGGCTCGGGCCTGAGACCTATTTACGTGTCATAAAGTCATAATCCTAGGTGGCTGTCCTTTGATAGACAGAAGTGACATTATGATATAGGTATGACATTTTTTTGAAACAAAAACAAGTTAAAAATGCAAGAGTTGTTCTACTGTCACAACTTCACAACTGCTATGTCATTATTAACCAGTCAGAAAAATAATTTCGATTTGACCTAAACAGTAACCATTCAAACATCATACGATAAATATTGTATTTTTTTTATTTGGCTCTCAAGTGTGGCTGCCGAAACACACCGATAGGGGCTTGGTGACAGATTCTTAACTTGACGGTGGTAGCTAGCCAAGAGAGCACTAGAAAATGCCCTACCACCAAGCTATGGTTTTATCACGATGTTTTCCTACATCGAAAGCTCCAGCTCATTGTAGGATTTGAACCCACGTCCTACTGATCGCATGTCGTCGTCACTACCACTCCATCACTCCAGCCATCATCGCTATTAAAAATATTGTAACCTTCTATAAGTCCCCTCATCAAAACTTACCATATATCTCAACATGTAGCAGCCGTTTTGTTTTAGCACGGGCATAAAAGTAAGTAATTACCTAAGTTTGTATATACAAAGATTATTCCAGCTCTTCTCTTAGTGCAGGCGCAGCGTGGTGCCACCTTCGACCACAACGTCGCCATCGTTAACGTGCAGTCAAAACCTTAAACACAATAAGTAAAGATTAAAAGCTGTACCTACAGTATTTTCTACCATCGTCCTGGGTGAAGATAGAAGCTGGTAGCATTGAGAGTGAAGTAAACAAAATGTAAAATAGGGGTGGGTGTAAGAGGTACCAAATACATTGGTTGCCACTCGCCAAACAATTATCAAGTTAAGAATCTGGCGCTAAGCACCTGCCGTATTACGGCAGCCCCACTTCAGAGCCAGTTCCCAATCTAGATACTGCGTGGCATCACCTTCGATCACATCGTCTGACTTGTGATCAAACGCTACACGCACCGTAAGAAAAAAAAAACAGTTTTTTTTGGATAGCATTAGATTACCTATAGATCCATATTTAGACGTATGATCGACCACATGAGGTAATGTGCAAAGGCTGTTTATACGATATAATATGTAACAAATCTCTTTTTACAAAATACAAGTACATTCGTTACAAAAACATTCTTTTGAAAAACATTCATCCAACA
Source organism: Opisthograptis luteolata (assembly GCA_931315375.2). Taxonomy (NCBI): domain Eukaryota; kingdom Metazoa; phylum Arthropoda; class Insecta; order Lepidoptera; family Geometridae; genus Opisthograptis; species Opisthograptis luteolata. The sequence continues at coordinate 12,883,519 of OV928033.1, forward strand.
TTTTTGCTTCGACAGAATCGCGGGCAAAAATAAACAGTCCGGGGGAGGTAAAAGTGGGAGGGATTAAATGCAAGCGGAATTTACTAAGCGAAGCGAATCGTGAGAAATCCTCAGGCAATTGCAATCCGTTAATTGAATCGTGACCATTGCGCGGTGCTCTGACGACTACATTAAGCTTTGTGGTTTTTAAAAGCACTAAAGGCTTAGGTACGGTTAGGTTCCGATGTTATTTTGAGCGTGGCGTAGATGGCTGTAAAAGTAAAATGTCAAAAGGTCATATTTACACGTGTAAAACAAAATTCAATTCACCCACCTATCGGTTGCATCGAACGTCGGCCCACGCACCCGACTATTAACAGGTTATATTGTTTTGTTAAGGCATGGTTTTCAGTAACTTCACCTTGCATGTGATATGACTGAACCCTTCGTTACACGGCAGCTGTAATATATTAATATACATTATCGCAAAAGAGCTTTACATAGCTCAATATATTTTGCCGTAGGAGCATGCAGGTGATCACAGATGTAGTTATATTATATTTTTCTTCTTGCCCTGGTCCCATTTATTTGGGGTCGGTGCGGGCGCAGCATGTATTCTTCTTCCACTCTCCCCTATCAGCCGTCATCGCTTCAACCCTTACACAATCCATCCATCTTTTCTTTGGTCTTCCTCTTCCCTTCCATTCATCAACATTCATATTCATCACTTTTTTGGTAATATGACTATCATCCCTCCTCATAACATATCCATACCAAGCCAAACGATTCCCTTTCAACTTATCTGTCACTGGTGCTACTTTCATACTTCCTCTAATATACTCATTCCTTATTTTATCCATTCTTGTCACTCCACACTTCCATCTCAACATTCTCATCTCCGCTATATGGAGTTTCCTCTCATCCATCTTCTTCACAGCCCAACATTCCGATCCATACATGGTGACAGATCTTATTACGGATTTTGCCCTTCAACTTGAGGGGCATCCGCGGATCGCAAGTTGTTGCTGTGACCTGTCACCATTTCATCCATCCCGAGTTGATCCTATGCACAGCTATATTATAGTATAATATAGCTGCCGTCTGTCTGTAACTGAGGGTGACTGATCATACCAATCTGGAAGTAACAGGATGTAAAAAATCGAATACCTTCTGACTGTTGCACATAAAATGTACTTGTTAATTACACAATAGGAGCAAATAGTTGAATCCACAAACAAAAAGCATTTTTTATGGAACTAAAACTGAGATGGCCACGCTACTTCGGTCTGTCCTGCGCCACCTCCTGCCAGTCCTCCAACTGGAGCTCGCGCAAGTCCTTCGTGAAATTTTATAGATATTATTTTATACAAAAAGAAAGACATTTCATAACAGATTGTCGTAAAATTAAAAGCTAAATAAAATTAATTTAATTGATTGCTATTGGATAGATCGAGGAGTGATAATTTCATCCATATAGATTGCTTGAATTTGAACAAAATTTATTCCTCATCACGCGTGGAATTCTCAAACCATTAAAAGTGCAGCACTCTGGTATGCAAACGTCCTCCATATGGCATCGACGCGCCGACGCATAACTTACAAGACTATTATAACCCAATTAATTAGACGAGATATAGGATGTAATAGTTAAATAGACAGTTCCCGATATCCATTAAAGAAACTAGGACAGTGGAACAGTCTCCAGTTCAAAATGTACCTCCGTATTACTTCAGATTTATTTACGACGTCGAATAACTGAACTTTTTCATTCCTTTCCAACGAACCAAAAATTAGGCTGTACAAAAATAAATATGAGCGCATGAGAAGTGATATGAGCTTATCGAGAAATCTAAAGATTTAGTGTGTACTGCGACGCCATCTCTCGGATCTCTCGGGATTCAACTCGATAGCAGTCACTAGTCGTCGATCGTCTGCCCCGCCAGTCGGGCTGTGCACCGCCATCTGTTGGCTGCCCAGTGAACCGTTACTTGTTATTGTCTGGTTCGAATATATGTCTACCTGTAGTGCTATTCCAAATTAGTGGCCCGATTTGAAATATCGTTACAAACATACTAGCGTTATTTGAAAGTGAATCTCCGTTAAAATTTGTGTTTAATCAGTTTTTGGTTTTGATTATAATCGGTTTAGTTTGATTGCAAGCTGAGACTGATAAAGAAATTACCTAAGTGCTGCTAAAATGTAAAGTCCGCGAGTGAAATTTCGTCGTTAAAAAAAATTGGAACAATCGCGCGTTATTTGCGTCGATTGACGGGCCTATGATGAAACAGATCGCAGAATGGCCGCGTAGCGTAAACACGGGGCGGGTTCGTCGCTAGTACGAAAATATCCGGCGCGCGCGCACCGCGTAGCCCGCGGCCGGTCCTCGCGAACTCTCTCCGAGCATGCGCCCGCGATGGGCAGCAACTGCTGCAAGGGAGACGCCGCCAGGCCCGTCCGCTCTTCCTCCTCCATATACTCCAGGTACATCAACCTCGTCATCTTGGTCGCGCTGGAGGTCTCCTCCGTGCCGTGGATCCTGCGCCCCCTGGCTCCGTACGTAGAGTGGCGCCGGTGCGCGGTGCGCTAGCAATGCTGTGTAGTGCCATAGAAATTAGACATAGCATTATGTAATGCATTGTTTACGTGATTAAAATGAATGAAGCTCGACAAACTCGAGGGAGACGGTGATGGTTCTAATGTGTTCTTCAAAACTGATGTAAAGTTAGGTCTAGAAATACTGCTGTCCTTTTCATTTATTTGATCAGAAGAGGACTGAATGTCCTTGACCTGTCAAATTTGGTTTAGTTTTGGAGAATGTACATTAGAATTGACTCCTCTGCTCTGTGTGCTTTATGTTGCATTTTGAATGCTTAGCGTAGTTGAGATCCGAAATCTTGAAATCTTCATGAATGAAGCCTATTCCGTGTCTACTAAAGATCAAATGCGAATGTTAGAACATACATACATACATTTATTTCTAAATATAAAATGAAGTTTGTACAGTTTTCAATTCTAATTCTATTATCTATTTATTATTGAAATAGATAGATAGAGGTGCCTATAATATGAAATGATTTTGATAGAATTTGTAAAAGTATCATACATTAGTATTTTTACATACAGCGACATCGCGTGTAATTTCATATTTTTAAAACACTTTTATTATATACTTTATTATTATTCCATTAGATCCTTTGGGGGGTGAATGTCATGAGACATGCACCCTAACACTACAAAAGGAAGCTACCCTTCAATTTGTCTCTAGGACCAGTGGTTAGGCTGTGCATTGATGTGTCAGTGACTGAGTCAGGTTTAGAACTTTTTTTTAAACTCTTACTGCGTTTTTTATACGTCTTCTTGACCACAAGTGACGATGGGGTCGAAGATGGCTACAACTGGCTCTCAAGTGAGACTGCCGGAACACACAGATAGGTGCTCGGCGACAAATTCTTAACTTGAGTTAGCCATGCGAGCACTTGAACATGCCCTGCCTAGCTATGGTTCCGTGACGATGTTTTCCATCACCAAAAGTTTTTATGTATAATTGTATATCGACTGAATAAATTGAATAGTATATATACTATACTAAATATGTAGGACATTAGGAAGTTAAATAATATCAAAGTAAATCTAGTAAGCAGTAAAAAAATGAAAATTCTGATAACTTAAGCCTGGCCTTAACACGGTCGTGCTGAAAACAAGCTGTTTCTGTCCTCGAGCGGAAAATTTCCTTTGGATTTATCTCGTTTAAAGCTCTAGCCTTCACTACCGAGCAGGTCTCTCGCATTTTACTTATTGTTTACTTATTTGTTTATTATTTTTACTTGAACTCTTATGTCGCGGTTTCAATAACCGATCTATCCATGGCTTTCCCTACTGGAGATGGAAAGAGCAATGGCCAAAACGGACCCGAGGTCGTATGAAAACTGAATTGAATTTTTTGCCTATTATGATTATTCAAACGATATTTTGAAGAAAGTGTAACAAAAAGATATTGATTTTTTAACTTTGGAGTTTCTTAGACATTTTTTAACTTACACGATGCTTGGATGTTTTGAACGCAGTCCGCATTTTCTTTTCATTTCTCACGCTTTGGATGTCAGCCCTACTTAAATTAAGTCATTAAAATCAACATTATTTACCAAATATGAACAAAAACTAATCTTTTTAATCTATGTACTAGCAAATTGACTGGCACTGTCAAGTGACATTGACAGAAACGAAAATTTTATACAAAACATATTGCATTCAAGTCCAGGGCAGTATGAAAAGTGGCCATTGTTCTTTGACGTAAGCTCCATAGAAGTAATGTCAAATTTATGTCAAACCGTGGATAGATCGGTTATTGAAACCGGACGATAGGTAATTAAACGTAATTACCGATACGGTGCAATCACCTTTGCCGACTGCAAAGCATCAGGTCTTCTTCTTGCCCTGGTCCCATCACGTCACGAGTTCGATTCCCGCTACAGTACAAATATTTCACCATTATAAAAAAGCATTTGTTCTGTGTTGTGGATACCCGAACCGCGTAGTTTCAAATGATACCAGACTTAGATACAGGAATACCAAATTAGGGGTCAGAGTTATTTAAACGATAGTGTGGGTGTTTATTGTACTGTTATTATAAAGTCAATTATAATGAGTCTTTATTGGTATTGTAAAAAATATATCCAATTAATAATAATGCTTGAAAGAAAGACATACAAAAAAACGAACCATAAATACAAACAGATGACGTCTACGTTTCGCTTTTATATATGCGTTACTATCTACCCGCCCCTGCTTCACATACCTACATGTAAGCAAAACTGTAGACAAGATGTCTAGTGGTCACCGTCGCCTATGGACATTTGCAATATAAAAACACTAATTTTTAATAACAATAAGACACATTAGGGATAGAAACATAGGGGTCATTCAACTTTTACCCCCCCCCCCCCCCCTTTCCCTTGTCAGCAAAAGTAAGCAAACCTCACCCCGATGCTTATGTTTTTCTTTTAATGTATTCTGTTTTTTAATTGATTCGTGAGCGGCAGTTAGCAAATAGGCTTAAAAAAGAGGAATAAAAAAATAGCGGAACGGTAAAGGAAAACATCGTGAGGAAACCGGCATGCCCAAGAACTGCACCATACAAGGGCATGCGACATCTACCAACCCGCACTGGGCCAGCGTGTTAGATTACAGCCCATACTCTCTCTCTGAAAGAAGGCCAGAGTCCCAGCAGTGGGAACGTGAAAGGCTGATAATGATGATGAGAGGAATGTAACGATTTGTGGGTTGCCATTTGTGTAAAAATGTAAATAAATAACTGCTGACGTAATCACAATATCGATCCCCACCCACCATGTCATCAAGTATTAGAAAAGCGCAAGCGCTTTTCTAATACTTGAATGGCTCCATATCTATAGAAGTAGACATTACTTTTAATCTCTAAGGTTGGAATCTAAATTGAATTGACTTCTAACTCCTTTGCTCTTTTGTAGCTACTGTTACCAATCACAATTCCGCCACTATCCATTTCATGCTATAAACAAAATAGCTTCGATTGTATTATTAATTTATTCTTACTAACGATATAAAACGACATAATTGAAGGGTAAAGGTGCCAACTGAAGATAATTGGACTGTTTACCTCGACTTAACTACGCTATCCAAGCACTAACCTCACTAGCCAGTGTTCAAGCGCAATTTACAGTCATTTGATGATTACACTTTCAACGAACACGGTTAAAGTAGGAGTCGATTGTAGCAGTAAAGTTGAATTTATATTTTGCTACACATCCATGTTACTGTACAAAATCAACAATCACAGGCAATTATTTGGAGGCTTTTAGACCGACATTGGTGATCCGAAAATTATCGCTTTTTTGGATACGCGTCAAAGGAAATCCGAGCGTAGTCCTCACAAACACAGATCCGGCAAATTCACGTTGTAATAATTGACTAAAGTGGTCGCTTTCACATTTATTGAATTGTATCAATCCAATCCATCAAAATCCTATCCTAATTCCTACTAATATTTAACATGCGAAAGTTTGTGTGTGTTGCCACGTATCACCGTAACTACTTAACCGATTTTGATGAACATTGGAATGGAGATAGCTTATACTTTGAATTAACACATAGGCTACTTTTCATCCAGGAAAATGTTCCTGCGGGATAACGGGAAGACGCGGGTGAAACCGCGGGGCGCAACTGGTTTAATCTAAAAGAAAGACATAAATAATATAATATTACCTTACCTATCTCTTTTGAGCAAATCTATTATTCACTTTGAAGTAATAACTACGTAATAAATAAATTGAGTAAATGGTAGCAGTAGAAATGGACTCTCTAATTCCTTCCAGCGCCAATGTCTGACGTACGACAAATCATTAGACAACATGGATCGTGTAGAGAAGACATTTGGCTCAGAACTTAAAACAGCCAGTTTCCTTTAACTTTCAATTTTAATTCAAACAAACTTACTACAACTATTCTTCTGTTCTGTTGTTTTGTTATTCTTGTGTTCCGGATTAAAGCGTAATGTTTACAGAGAATAATTACCATACAGGGCGTAACAGATTGATCATCTGATATCTCTTGGGTGACGAGCGCAATGCATAGCCGCACGGGATTTCGAGCTAATAAATTTAAAAATTCTGGTTCTGCACCCTGAACTGTAAAAGGCAAGGGTGGCTCGTACCATTAGGAGAGCAAACTGCTCGTTTCTTAAATTAGTTATCCTACTATATAAAATAAACTCGGACTCCTTCATATTAATCTCTGCGTTAAAGTTTCGTCGTATAAGGTTCAAACTTGTACGCGCATCATCATCATAATCCGATTGTGCCAGTCCACTGCTGGACGTAGACCTTTCTCAAAGCACGACACTAAGCCTAAGCTTTGCCTATTCAGTCTCCAAAGCTCCACAGTTTCCAAATTTCACTTGTTCCACTGCACAAAACCATCAATGAATTTGACTCAAATTTTTGTTCGGCAATAATCCATCAAGATATTTGATTCAAATTCTTGTTCCATAATAATCTAAGAATGGGTTCAGTTCTACTTTTAGTTAATTCTTGTTTTTGACGTCTTTTGTGTACCTATTGAGTCTGGTTCAGTTATCGGATGAAAAGAAAATGCACCAGGAAACTTTATTGACTTTTCTATTTATATACACCTCTAATCAATCATCCAATGAAATCCTCTCACCTCAGACTATCCCGGCTCGATCGCTGCTGTGAAAGAATATTTTTCTTCGTCGTATTTCTTGGCTCACAATAAAAATAAACATTACAAATCATCGGTTTTATAAGATGCCGCCGTCGCGCATCGTGCTAACCTTGTCGTGTGAAATGAATGTCGGTCGAATTCTTGAACGTGGGTTTTTCTTTCACTACCAATTGTCTGAATGTCTTTTCTACGTTTTAAAGCTTCACATACGGAGTTTGTCTGGTCATTCCCAACAGTTACTTTAACGGCGTGTGATGTTTAGTGGCATTATCAATTAGACTGACACTTCCGTGCTTTATTTTTGTGAATAGAAAACACTTTTCGGGTCCAGCGATACAAAGGGCTGTCAGGGAAAGAGTGTTATGGTCAGAAAGAAATGAAGAAAGTTGTGTTTGAAGTTTAAGACAGATACATTACCAACTCAAGAATTAAACTTTGCACGCTTTAATCATTCCATATAATTGACGAGATGTATCCAGTGTATTCATGGGAATGTAGGTATCATAATAAAACATAGCGCATTGCTGAGTGCTGATCAATAATTGTAAAGCGGATTTTAGTCGTCATTGTTGGTTCTGTACACAAGGTTTTAGGGCTTTAGGGGCTAGTATCCAGGGCGTCAAATTTACAAGGCTGCCAAATTCGGGGAGTGAGTACAAAATATTTTTCATTAACTTCATGCAAAATATTTTCTTAAGTGTTATTGTATTGAACATGTTTATAAATAAATAATGTCCAATGCTGTTAAATGCTGCAAAATTTAAATATTAAAAAAAAAATTAAAACACTGTAGGCGTTATTGATAAAACGTATGATAAAATGGAGCGGTATTTTCCACGGTTCCCCAGGACGGCACTGAGGGTAAATCTGGCCCGGACAGTCACAATGACTGTCCTCGGCGCTGATAGTTGAATATGCATCATTAATATGCATTTTATACTGATTGCTCAGTGCTGTACTCTCGCTGATAGAAATGCGTCAACCAGGTTTATTGTTGGTATAGCGACCGCGACTGCTTCTACTGTTTGAACCAACTGTTTGAAGGTAATGTTCTCTCTGCTAAGACAGACTCTCACTAGAAGGGCGACTCGACAGCGGTTTCCTCTCTCCTGTTCAGCTTTTTAAGCAAGGCCTCGTGGACCACCTTGATTGCTACTAAGGACCACCATTGGTCCGCGGACCACCGCCTAAGAACCACTACTTTAGAGAAGTACAAGTCCAACAATTAAAGGCATGCAAGAAAATACCCTACATATTCCGCTACGGAAATGGAGATGCTGCGGTATGGTATGCCGTTGATTTACATTTGGCCAATAGGAAATTTTCCGACAGCTAAAAAAAAGTATATTCTAGATATCTTTTTACGCATAAATGTTGAATGAAAAAAGCAGATGCAAAAAAGCCCGAACAGCTATAACACAATAGAGCGGATTTTTAAAGGCAAAAAAAGCCTTTCAGCCATGGCATTTTTGCCACCAACCAGCTGTCACATCGCTTTATTGTGAGCCATACATACGCGTTCGATAAATAATAAAAAAAACAAACGTGACAGAGTGGATAATATAAAAAGAAGTGTTAACCTGTCTTTGTACTACCTGCCGTAGCCGTATAGAATACGGCAATTACCGTAGCAATGACAATACTGCTAGGCAGTCCTAGTCAGTAGCAAGTTGTAGTGAAACTCTATTCATCTTATTTTTGCACAACACGTTTAATCCCAGGAAACTCGTCAGGGAGGGTTATTGTTCATGCCCGCCACGTTATGACGCCTTTGTGCATACAAGCCATTGTTGCGATTTTGCCACGTTATTGTGCGGTGCGCAAATTCTCTGATAGTTTGAAACAATTTCATTGTTTTGAGAGTCTATCGAAAATACACTCTCGAGTGCTCTCGTATTTCACCACGTTTTAATTAAATCGCATTCTACGTAGGTTCGACCGGAAATTTGTACATAAATAATCGATTCTCAAGTAAGTTTCACAACAGGAAAAGTTGCTTTATAGAGACTTGACAATTTCTACATAATCTTAGGTCAGAATCGGACGAAAATGCAAAAAAATGCAGATAAAAAACAAGAAGAACATTGCGTTTAATATTGAAATAAAAAATAACTGTTTATTTTACTCTGCAAGTAGCGTTTGACCACAAGTGACATTTATAATAGTGACGATGTGATCGAAGGTGGCGCCACGCTGCACTTGGCTTATAAACTGGCCAAGTGGAGCTGCTGGAATACACCCACAGGTGTGCTTCGCGACAGATTATAGTACAAAACAAAGTCGCAGTTGCAGTTGATAGCGATGATGGCTCAGTGGTAGTGGGTTCGAATCCTACAATGAGGTTGAGATTTCTGTGATCAATCAATTCTGTTAAAAAAGGTTTATGCAAAATTTGAACTAGATTGGACCAAGGAACTTCGCCCTCATTTTTCTCTTAGGGGTAGAATTTCGGAAAATCTTTTCTTATCTGATCCTTACGTCATACAAAGAACACACCATCGCCACCGTCGCTGCTTAAAGTAGAGTAATTCTTATTTTTTAGTCGCTTATTCCGCGTATAAACGGCATACCCGCGCTTCTTTTTGTAGTGGTATACTCAGTTGCTTTTCGGAAGTTCGATACAGCGACTGAACTAAACTCTGTACACATTCGCATGTCAGTCTCAGGGGCAGGTTTTGGCATCTGCGGTTTGGCATCTATGGAACACAGCTCTTTTTTGCAAGCGGTTGCATGTGCATCGTTTGAATAATGATAGCAATAATAGAAACGCACAAACGCGCGATTTTACTATGACGATCGAACGCGTCGAGATGGCACAAATCAAATCAAGTCAACAATTTATTATTTATTTAGGGTACAACATGTGATCACTTGAAAACGTTAAACTTGAAACTAGCTACGCCTCGCCTGTTCCAACCTTTATAGCAGGGGAGCCCATGATGCTAAATGTGGATTTACTCGAGCGTCGCGGAAACCTATTAGGTTTGGTAGATTAGATGTAAAGAAGAATATATGTCCTATTATAATGTTTCCACTTTCAGCGGTAGGGAAAGCTTCCACAGACTTTTAAGGTTATAAAAAAAAACAATGACATGACATGGACTCAAGTGTGTCAGATATTGATATTTTTCATGCTCCAGCATGTCTCTGATATGAAATACATATAATCTTATAAACAACCGGTTTGCGTGGTGTGGGGTGGGTGGCTAACCACAACGAAGTAAATAAAAAAACATTACTCTGCCGCGACAATTTTCAGAGTGTTCAGTGAACTCCCCAGATGCTCCCATTTCATAGACTGCCTAATGATTTGAAAGTGACACCAGCTCTCAGCGAATCTAAAAGGTTCCCCTGAGCGTACCCACCAATGTTAAGAGCTCACAATTGCTGGAGGTGCTTATCAATATGTAAGGTATTCTCCCGTATATTAATCTGACGCGCTCGAGTAAATCCCAAAATCCCCTCTTGGGCTCCCCTACTATAAGAAACGCTCGGCAGGCTACGAATAAATAATAAGTCTTATTACAAGTTTATTTCTGTTACTAATTAATTGAATTGGAGCAAGTTCATAATGGGATGCAGCATCGACGCAGTCGCAAAATCATCGACCGCCGATGCTAAAGGTCTCGTCTTTAAAGGCCATAGGGCATCATCTTCTTTGAGGTTGCATCGATACAAACGCGCGCAAGCATCGTGCAGTTTTTTTTAAATTATTTATTTTAGGATAGCGTTTGACCCAAAGTCACCTGATGTTAAGTGACGATGTGGCATGCATTTGCATTGGGAACTGGCGCTCAAGCGAGGCTGCTGGATCACACCGACAGGCGCTTGGCGACAGATTCTTAAGACGAGGAATTGGCAACATTGGCTGCAGGGATCTCCTTTTTTCGCAGCAATTACAAAACATACAGAGCTAATATTTATGTACATTAAAGATCAAATTGTTGGAAGGATAACACGATTGGTTAACTTTCATAGCGAAAAAGAAAATGATCGAAAACTGCCTTCTAAAAAAAGATTTTCATTTTACAGGCATACTAAACCGAATTAAGAGTAGATTTTTTTTGGATGATAAATACACAATTACACATTCTTCAAAGAACTACAGGTTTAGTTCCATAAAATTAACGATAGTTTTCATTTTAAACGAAAAAAGCCTTTTTTTGATGCATACGACCTTACGGCATTAGTCAGCTCGCTTGCGTTTTTGTATGAAGCTGATTTCAGATTCATTGTTTATCACGACGTCCTCTTAACTGGAGAGCGGTGGTTAGCCAGGAGAGCACTTGAACATGCGCTACTATATCAAGCTATACAATGGGGAAAAGTTCTCAAGTGTGGCCTTTATGTCTTACTAGTTGCGGCCCGCGGTTTCACCCGCGTCTTTCCGTTATCCCGCAGGAACCTTTTTCCGGGATAAAAACCTATGTGTTAATTCAGGGTATAAGCTATCTCCATTCCAAATTTCATCAAAATCGGTTACGGTGATACGTGGTTACAAACACTCACACGCACACACAAAAGTCAAAAAGACAAAAGTCAATTTTTCTTTATTCAATAGGATACATTGTGATCACTTTAAAATGTGAAACTTACAACTAGCTACGCCTGTTCCAACCTCCTTACGCCGGCAAAAGAACAGGCAAAAAACACCCGGCAGGTAATTTTTTTGGCGCGATCACATTGACAATTTTATTCTTATTACTAATTGATTGAATTGGAGCAAGTTCACTAAAATTCCAAGTTTTTTTTTGTCATCTAATGGTCCGATATTTTTTAATTAGCTTTACTAATAAGATTTCTTTTGTTTGGTTGTACACGTTGGGATATGGGAACATGAATATTAATAAGTTGCGGGATCACAATCAAAGCACCACACACACACACACAAACTTTCGCATTTATAATATTAAGTAGCACCTTAACTACTGCAGGTTGCAAATGCAACGCATTTGCATCTAGTACTACGAAGTACATAAAAACCCCATTAAACGTTATTAACTATTGAGCCCAAACCAGAATATCGCGGAGTGTGAGCACTCGCCGCTTAAAAAACACATAAAAATCATTTTACCTTCCAACTGTCGCCATTTTGGCATTTTGTCTGTCACATTATATCCGAGCTATTATCCGACGCACTTAAAAGGCTTATGGCTTTTACTGAATCATTAGGTGTTTATTACCTCTATACTTGACACTTGATTTTAGCCATGCGAGATAAATTTGTTTTGACGTTAGCTGAGAGCCAAATACATTTTTAAATCGTATAATAATGTTAACACGTGGAAAAAATCTTTGTTGTATTTAACATATAAAATATTTCAGCAAAACCCTGTCTCGAATCTAGTTTTAGGGATCCATACATCCTATGAAAACAAAACGGAACCTTCATATTACCATGACTGTCTATATATCCATCTATATCTCCGTCTACCGCAAGAACGATATATTACGATCTTCCTCAGCTTTTAACAATGTTGTAAAGACTGACCCAACAATTGACTTATTCACGAGCAGTATAGCGTCACTTAGTAAAGCACTTTCCCCTTCGGAAGGTGTCATGACACTCCAAAATAGTTAGTTTAATTTTACTCTTCTATGTGTTATAGTAGGCTATGTTTGCATGTTTTATTAGTTATTTCCTTTCTTATCTGTGGAGGCTTGTAATTGGCTTGTGTTATTTACTTTTTAACTTATGTTGTATTAGTAGCTGTAAGCCACCCAAATAAAATAAAATATATGTCTGTCAATCACAGCTTATTTTCTCCCACTCTACTGAAAGAAAAAAGTTAAAAGGTTCATATAATTTTATTATTATTATAATAGAGGTAGATGGCTCAATCCTAGAGGACATTATCATCATCATTTCCATCAACCAGAAGACGTCCACTGCTAAACGTTGGCTTCCCCCTTTGAACGCCACTGTGAACGAATCATTGATTTTGATTTTAGCAGTTCATTTAGGGGGCAAGCCAAGAAATTAACAAACAGTTAAGTGCTTCATGTGACAGTTAAAAAATAAATGGCTCATTGTGAGAAATATAAATTAAATGTCTTTTAAATAATTTAAAAATATATTGTTAAATTCTTAAGTATTTCCCCGTTGTGTCCAAAACTACTAGCCTTAAAATTTGGGGATTATAATATACTAAAAATCCTTAGTCTTAAAGATGAATGAATAACGAAATTGTACGGAACCCTCTGTACGCAACTTCGACTCGCACTTATCCGGTATTTTTATTGATTGTTTAGAATTAAATTAATTTAATTCTGTTTCCCGGTTTGCCACATAGTTTATTTTTAAAGTTAATCTGCTCACGTGCTGGTGGTGATGACGATGATGGAGATAATGATGATGACGAGCCGTTTGCATTAATAATAGATGTACCTACCAAAAACGAAGCAAGCCAAGGTCAAACTAAACGTGTTTAGTAAAAAATAACGACAAAAATAAATTATCATAGTAAGTATTTTACGAAAGGTACATACTAAAATCAATAAAGTAATTTTCTCTTAACTGATTTCCTAAATCGTTTAGTTTGACCTTGGCTTGCTTCGTTTTTGGTATCACTAATCATCACTAACTATCATTAGCCGGAAAAAGTCCACTGCTGAACTTAGGCCGCCCTTTTTGAACGCTTACATGAACGTCTATTAGCCCTTTGCAAAAAAAAACACGACACACGTGAAAAAGATCGCCGCATGCCTACGCCTGAAATTAACAATCGATGTTGATCCGTTATCCGCGGTTTGGATCGATATGTCATGTCATAATATGTCATTTTAGTACTAGGGCTTGACATATTACTACTAAAATGAGTTAAGTAAAACATTAAGGGCCGGTTTTATAAACGTTCGTAAGTAAAATGTCATACCAAATTTCTTTTAATTTGATCTAGTTGTCAAATTTTAGCACGGAAAATTTGACACTATGATCAAATTAACCGAAATTTGGTATGACATTTTACTTACGGACGCTTATAAAACCGGTCCTTAAGCTATCTAAGTTACAAAACTGCCCCGGTCCTTTGATACTCTCCGTAGGCTGTTAGCATGAGCAGAGCATCATCTTTCCATCCATTAGTTGAATCAGCAATAAATTCTTCTACTCTTGATCCTCGCATCGACTGAAAATCGGATGAGTCTATTTAGAGCGGTTCATCGCCCTTTTAATCCCCATCTATTCAGATGTCAGGCAATATTTGGGCGGGCGGAGTCAAATAAATACCTGAACTAAGTAGCCGATGAATTGCCAAACGTTTTAAGTTCCCGTCGCGTCGCGTTTAAAAATAGAGAAAGCGGGGAAATACTGTTAGCTGTTAGCCAGATATTGTGTTTAACGATAATGTGATGGCATCTTTTGAAGGTTGATTTAAATATAGGTTAAACTAGATGTGTCCCGCAATTACACCCGCGGCGTTTCCGGTGTCCTATAGGAACCGGGATAAAAAATAGGTTATAATATGTTAATCTACGATTGAAGCTACCTCCATACTAGCCATGGGCTAACTAATATTCATGTTCCCACTATGGGAACATGAATATTAGGATATGATATCCCAATGTGTACAACCAAACAAGAGAAATCTTATTAGTAAAGCTAATTAAAAAATATCGGACTATTAGATGACAAAAAAAGCTTGGGATTTTAGTGAACTTGCTCCAATTCAATCAATTGGTAATAAGAATAAAATTGTCATGGTGATCGCGCCAAAAAATTACCTGTCGGGCGTTTCTCGCCTGTTCTTTTGCCGGCGTAAGAAGGTTGGAACAGGCGTAGCTAGTTTTAAGTTGACGTTTTAAAGTGATCACAATGTATCCTATTGAATAAATATATTTTGAATTGAATTTGAATTGAATTGAATTGATGATGATGAGTAAAACGTATAGCTCTGCCAGTTCCGATAGACTGGAATCTAAACATATCGTAAGCCGTATTGTTCTCTATCTAGTTGCAGAAATGGATATTTCGTGTTACTAATTGAGACGCCTCAATACCTGCATAAACCCATTGAGCTGAGATCGACCGATTGTGGCTTTGTGTTCAATTCGTGTCCGCTCCAACAGTGCATTGTTCGTTTCGGAACGCATATTGAATGTACTAATCCTTGCGCAACCAACTCCTTAATCGAATTACATTGGTTATTTGATTAATAATACCTTCGTAGTTTCAATAGGCAACCAGATAATATAATTATAGTAATATATTGATATTAATCTTTTTTTTTAATGTAATAAATTAGCAAACAAGCAGACGCCTGATGAAAGCGGTCACCGTCGCGTATGGACATCTGAAACACTAGGGGAGTTGCCGATGCGTTGCCGACCTTTAAGAACTCTTTTTACACCCATCTTGAAGGATTGCAATCTGTAGCACAGCGAAAACACTTGTGGGGGAAGCTCATTTCACATTTTGCAAGTATGCGGGAGTATTTTGCACTATGGCTATAAAAAGCGATATTGACCGGAAGGTAATGCGGGCGTCGACATCGAGTTCGAATCCTCGCATAAGTCATGTGTGGAATTGCTATCGCTCAAAACGTTGAAGGGAAACATCGTGAGGATACCGGCATGTCGAAGACCACAACGTTCAAAGGCATGCGACATCTACCAACCCGCACTGGGCCCGCGTGGTAGACGGCCCATACCCACTCGCTGAGAGAAGGCCAGCGTCCCAGCAGTGGGAACGTAATAGACTGATGATGATGATGAAGCCGAAAACTGATAATAATCGTTAAAATAATGAGATATAATTATAAAAAGTGCCGGACATAATTATGAGTCATAAATCATTACGGATTGTAGAGCGTTTGACGTCAGATGTACATAGGTATGTAGGTAGGTAATTCGCTAACGTAAAATGGTCACTACGCAGAATGTAAATTGATAAAATATACGTAAATCGAAAACAACGTTTTTAGGAATAAAAATATAAAAGGTAAAAGCTTGATACAAAATTCACTGAAATTCGTTGGAATGTTTCAGCAAACATATACGCTCACTCAAAAACTTTCGCATTTATTTATCATAAATTGTTTACACGCAGCATTCAGTGTTGTATTACCGCAATATTGTTTTACGGAGAATTATGAGTTTCCAATATTATGTTGTAGGGACGTTTCGCATGACGCGATGTAATTCGAGCGATATCGAGTCGATTGTCGATACAAATTTCACGCACGTCCTCGTGAAGCGATGCAATTCGAGCGATATCGATTTAAATCGCTTGTACGTCGATTAGGGAATATGCATGTGATTTAGATTTACTTGTTTTTTTCCCTTGATACTTTATGCTCTTGACATTACAACTAAACCATTCTTTTCTTATTTAATTTGTAAGTAATGCCTTAATCAAAAAGTGAGAAAAAATAAGCGGATTACAGATCTGAATGAGAATCTTATGGAGATTCAGCTGTAGGCTGTGTACAAGTAAAACGAGATGGGAACTTAATTATGTGTAGTGAAAGCTCGAATTACACCGGAGCATAATGTGCGTCAGAAGTGTTATGCTGTACAAGCGATCTGCTATTAAACTGGACTTCAGTTCAATGTGGAGATTGTGCGACACACTTATGTAAGTTTTTTTTCAGTTTCTTCCACTCATTGTGCTACTGCTAGAAGTTTTCTAAGCAAAACACTAGGGCAGATGTTATCGATATAACCAAGGCCAAGAACTTGTGACCAAATTCTACTTAAAGATAACTAGGTCAACCAAACTACAACTCGAATGAGATTTTTATTACATAATTATTATAGTAACTTATTTTTATTTTTAAAACACTTTTATTAGCTTGACTTGTAACTAACTAACTAACTAACTAACTAACTAACTAACTAACTAACTAACTAACTAACTAACTAACTAACTAACTAACTAACTAACAATGTAATCAAATCTTAGAAGTCAATTTTCACCCACTTCCAATTGTCGTATCGACTTGAAACTTTGTATGTGTATGTAATCTCGGTGACAATGCAATAATTTGATATCATCAACCTGATCTGATGATGCAGCCGGAAGGTGGGTAGGGCATCTCTGCAGTGGCTACTAGTAAACCCCTCGTGTTTGGGCTCATATGATTCGTCATCATGAGCCCAATACATTGAACTTGGTGACGAGGGTCTGATGATGCAACCGGAAGGTGGGTAGGGCATCTCTGCAGTGGCTACTAGTAAGCCCCTCCCTCGTGTTTGTGCTCATATGATTCGTCTTGATGAGTCTAATAGATTGGACTTGGTGACGAGGGTCTGATGATGGAACCGAAAGGTGGGTAGAGGATCTCTGCAGTGGCTACTAGTAAACCCCTCGTGTTTGGGCTCATATGATTCGTCTTGATGAGTCTAAATTGAACTTGGTAACAAAAAAGTAAAAAAATAAAAATATATAGTTTAAAAAAACTAAAAAAAACACTTTAAAACGCACTGAAAAATATAAAATAATAATGGTTAATTCAAAAAGTGTGGAGCGCTTCTTTTACTGGGTATATAAAAGTACACAAAACCAAAAAGCGCTCCACACTTTTTGAATTAACCATTATTATTTTATATTTTTCAGTGCGTTTTAAAGTGTTTTTTTTAGTTTTTTTAAATTTCTTTTGTTTTAGGAGGTTGCAAGCATGATAAAATATTGCATTTATGGCGTGGCTACACCGATGTAGTGAAGATCCATCGAGTACTGGTATTGAGTGTTATTGGAAAAAAACAAAGTTATCTTCGATCAGTACCAGCTTGAAGTTTATAAAAGCAAAGGATAATTGCGGTACACCTAAGCATAACCTAGTGCCAAAAACTATGAGCACTGCGAGTTTCCCTCAGTAGTCATTTAAGAGGACGCCGTGATAAACAATGAATCTGAAATCAGCTCCATACAAAAACGCAAGCGAGCTGACTAATGCCGTAAGGTCGTATGCGTCAAAAAAAAGGTTATTTTCGTTTAAAATTAAAACTATCGTTAATTTTACAGAACTAAACCTGTAGTTCTTTGAAAAATGTGTATATACCATACATAAAAAAAAATCAACTCTTAAATCGGTTTTGTATGGCTGTAAAATGAAAATTTTTTTTAAAGGGCAGTTTTCGATTATTGTTTCACTGTTATGAAAGTTAACCAATCGTGTTATCCTTCCGACAATTTGATGTCAAAAACGTGACCTTTAATGTACATAAATATTAGCTCTGTATATTTTGTAATTGCTGAGAAATATATAGTTTAAAAAACTAAAAAAAAAACACTTTAAAAACGCACTCAAATATATAAAATAATTAAATTGACTTGTATTAGTTACGATATAATGGTTAATTCAAAAAGTGTGGAGCGCTTTTTGGTTGTGTGTACTTTTAGTTACCCAGTAAAAGAAGCGCTCCACACTTTTTGAATTAACCATTATATCGTAACTAATACAAGTCAATTTAATTATTTTATATTTTTGAGTGCGTTTTTAAGGTGTTTTTTTTTAGTTTTTTAAACTATATATTTTTATTTTTTAACTTTTTAGTCTTTTGTTACTAAGTCCAATCTATCGGACTCATCAAAAGGAATCATATAAGCCCAAACTCGAGGGGTTTACTAGTAGCCACTGCAGAGATCCTCTACCCACCTTCCGGTTGCATCATCAGACCCTCGTCACCAAGTTCAATCTATTGGACTCATCAAGACGAATCATATGAGCCCAAACACGAGGGGTTTACTAGTAGCCACTGCAGAGATCCTCTACCCACCTTCCGGTTGCATCACCAGACCCTCGTCACCAAGTTCAATCTATTGGACTCATCAAGACGATTCACATGAGCCCAACACGAGGGGTTTACTAGTAACCACTGCAGAGATCCCCTACCCACCTTCCAGTTGCATCATCAGACCCTCGTCACCAAGTCCAATCTATTGTACTCATTAAGACGATTCATATGAGCCCAAACACGAGGGGTTTACTAGTAGCCAGCGAAGAGATGCCCTTCCCACCGGATGCATCATCAGATCAGGTCGATGATACCAAATTATTGCATTGTCACCGAGATTACATACACATACAAAGTTTCAAGTCGATACGACAATTAGAAGTAGGTGAAAATTGACTTCTAAGATTTGATTACATTGTTAGTTAGTTAGTTACAAGTCAAGCTAATAAAAGTGTTTTAAAAAAGGAGATCCCTGCAGCCAATATTGCCAATTCTTCATCTTAAGCAATATTGACATTACCACTAATCTTCACGACCTACTTTCCCTGCTCTCTGCAGGGATTTAGCTGGCACTTCTTTAGGTATATCTTTTGATAATGTTAAACTCAGATACTTCGTTTTAGAATAGAATAGAACAAAACAGATCTGTAATAAAAACCTGAGCATCAAAACTTGTTTTATATATAACTTTTCCCTCTTGTTGTCTCATGTTATTGAATTGTATATTATCTAAGGTATCTTCCTCGATCTAAAATAAATCCCCGGAGGAAAGACAGGAATGATAAAGGTCAGGCTGGTATAAACTTGGTGTAAACAGAGTTAGTTTCTCCCACTTAATATTCAAAAATATTTATGCACCAATTCACATCATGTTAACTACCGAAATACAATACACTAACATTAAATGATATTCACAACAATGTAAATACGATAATGGAGACACTTCATCTCTTCTCATAACCTCACCTTTACGTATTTTCATATCACTTGGATGGAATAGAAAAAAACACTTTATCCGGTGTACTTATTATAGTGTTCTGGCATTCTGGTACAAGACAATGTCCATAAAATGGTTTTTTAGCCTTTTCCATTGTCGAAATAGCGATTTAAACTGAAAATCCTTAACATTAGCTGTCATTACACAGAGTAAACAGTACTGGAAGTGCTCTATGACGTCATCAAAGCGCGCGAAAAATGAGGGGGTTCTAACAGGTCAAATTTAATCAGTACTTTAAATGTAATTAAAAAAATTCATTTGAAAGTTTTTAACAGGACTTATATTCTTTACTATGTTATAAAGAAGTAATAAGTGAATAAAAAAAATAAAAAAATATGCATATTCCCTATCATTCAAATTGCAGGTAGGTCCTCATGGAGCGCTGCGATATATGTAATTCGACCGCTACAGAACCAATCTTCGAAATTTCAATGTACGTCTAGGATCGATGCGATGCAATTCGAGCGATATCAAGTCGCTTGTCGATTCAAATTGCAGGCACGGCCTCATGTAGCGATGCGATGTAATTTATCCGAATTCCGTCCTGGAGACGTATACGCAATTCGATATAGAGCAGACCTGCGAGCCATATCGACAGACGGTGCAATTTTTTCAGGAAACAATTGCGATTGCCCACACATTTTCCACATGTCGCATTTTTAAGCGAGATTCGAGTGACAATCGATGCAATTCTGTATCGAAACGCGTCCTAAGTAAACACCCCCTAATTATTACGCTTTAAGCCTTTTTAAGGAAATAACAAAAAGGTTAGTCGACATCACCGGAGACCGAAGAGCTGGCAGTTACCTCGGACAAAGAATTAGTCTAGCCATCCAAAGGGGGAACGCTGCCAGTATCTTCGGTACCTTGCCTAAAGGGACTTCTTTTAATAATGCATTTTAGTTATTAGTTTAGGTTTATTTGTTTTTTTATTTCTTTGTTATGATATAATTATTTTTAGTTTGAAGCAATAAATATTTCCATTATTACATTACATCCATCACATTACGTAAACAGCGTAAACAGCGCGTGTTTGTTTCAGCGTGTTGTGAATTTACACGAATCTATCAAATAGCTACATTGGATATGATTTTATATAACACTCTAGCTGTTTTGGCTGAAACCGAAACTAAGGTCGAAACTAGATTTTTTGGACAAAACAGGCCGGGACCAAAACCAAACTTTCGATCGGTTCGGCTTTCACTAGTTACAATCGAGATATCTCGAAGCGAATATATCTCGTAATCGCCGACCGATACTTGAAAACATTTCTAGAAGCACTATCACAGTATCCCTAGTACAGGTTTTTATAGTTTACAAAAACTAGGTAGGTATAAAAGTTTTCGTTTCCATCCATAATTTTTTTTTAGCATGATTACCGAAACTTGGAGGAACGAGGAACTAAAATCGGTAATACCGGGTTATTTAAAATCGTCGCATTAGAATTACAAAAAAGTTTTCGAGCTGCTTTTTGAATTTAGGCAGATAGTGAGAGTTGCCAGCTTGACATTAGATGACAAAAAAAAAAGCTTGGGATTTTAGTGAACTTGCTCCAATTCAATCAATTAGTAATAAGAATAAAATTGTCAATGTGATCGCGCCAAAAAAATTACCTGCCGGGCGTTTCTTGCCTGTTCTTTTGCCGGCGTAAGGAGGTTGGAACAGGCGTAGCTAGTTTTAAGTTTGACGTTTTAAAGTGATCACAATGTATCCTATTGAATAAATAAATAAATTGAAATTGAAAATTGAAAATTGAAATTGACAAGTTAAACTTTGACGTTTACGAAAACTTTAATAGTTTTCAATATTTGTATTATGAGTGCATGACTGGCTACAATAATAGCTGTATAGTGCAATTTGTAATCGGAACATCCGAATCTATATCCGATCGGAACATACAATCGGGTCGTACTCTTGGCTGGGCCACGGAGTCGCGCAACGTGCGCTATTTCTGTGCACGTTCGCGAAACTCTTGCAACATTGAAGCACTGCGACACAAGGTCATCACTATTCATTCTACTTTCTTGACGGTTTCATGGCCAACACCGCTGTAATTAAAAAAAAAACAAATCATTTATTACAGATGTTCTTTTTTTATTTTGTTATGGCATCACACGATTAGTGTATTTGCAAGTGTCCAGTATAATATATTTCAAACTCAAATGAATTAAGTTTAAATGATGATGATGATGATGATGATGATGATGAGATGAAGGGATGAGGATAGTGTTTAAGTAAAGTTCATGAGTAAAGTAGTGGAACATTACACGAAATTTTTTGGAGCAACTCGAAAAGTCACTTTCACAACTTCTTTTCAATTTCCCACACTCGTACACATTATAGTTAATAATCCACCAATATTACACATCATCACTCGAAGAAACACAAGTTTTGTAAATAAAAACAAAATTTTCACGTTGACAATTCGATTGCCACCAAAAAAAGTCTTCAGATGTTTACTATGTTTTAAAATCCTACTTCCTTCCTACTAATATTATAAACGCGAAAGTTCGTATGTATATATGTATGTCTGTTGCTCTTTCACGCAAAAACTACTGAACGGATTTGAATGAAACACAGACTACTTTTTATACCGGAAAAAGGTTCTTGCGGGATAACGGGGTGAAACTGCGGGGCGCAACTAGTTCTAAAATTAAAACTATAACTTGTACTTTCTCTCCGGAATTCATCATCATCATCATCATCATCGTTATAAACCTGTATCAGTCCAGTGCTGGCCGCTCCCGAAGTACACCACTGAGTCCGGTCTTCGGCTTGGGCTCTCCGGCATTAGTACTGGCATATGCCTCCCGTAGCAATGCCGGAGAAAAGTGCAGTCTAAATGCAATCATTTTTTCGTTTTATTTCGTTCATTGGTTATCAGGCTTGCCTGTTATAGGTCAGTGCCACCCAGAATTGTCGAAATCCCGTACGGCGCAATGTACTCGTTACCCTGATATATAACATGATCAATTACTTTAGGCCCTGTAATTTCACTTGAAACATTGCCCTTCAATTCGGTACTCTTAGTACAAATTTAGAAAACTATAAAAGATTTCGTAAACGTTTACTACCGCTAACTAGTCCAAGTGGCAACTTGTACCTACTGCCTAAATGCAAAAAGTCAATAGAAAACTCCGCTGAAATTCGAATAAAACGATTGCGGGTAATCCCTCTGATGCAAAATTTCTAGATGGTCTTCTCCGCTACCGACCATATATTTATTCACCGATCAATCTCCATCGTTTATTTTCTACCATCCTACGCGACACTGGCGAAATTGTGGCAACACTGGCAACCCCACAGAAGCCATTTAAAAAAAGTTGAAGTTGAATAAAACGATCAAATTACCAATTTTAGACCTAAAAAGATTCGGTATGACGCACTGAAAAAAAAGGGTTTGGATGGTAACGAAAACAATTTTTTTTGTATGTTATCAAGGAACTGAAATTTCGTATGATGGCTTGCTTGTCCACAATCATTCATAACTAAAAAACAAACATGTTTATCCCTCAATTGTTTGCTCCAGCTAAGAATCAGTTAAGCCGGCAGTGTCACTACCTAATGCAATTTATGCTTGTTATACCTACACGAGAGCAAATCAATTATCAAGATGCAGGTGGCCACGTATGCATAAACCGTTCCCTTTGTGAGCTATTTGTGCAGTTTGATTGAATGGAGCCAACGTAATCGTTACACAGTACCTGAGCACAGGCTCGCTAGGTACGTCTTTGTTATCGTATAAAAATATCCAAGACTCAGCAACAAATATTCATGATCATCAGTCATACGTTAAAAATTATCATGTAGCTTTAACATAACCGAATTGACCTATAGGTACCTCTGCGAGCGACGAGTAGGTATGTATCGATCTGTAACTCCGTTTCCATTTGAACGTTATTCAATTCAAACGAAATGAATTTTCCCGGAAGTTGAACATCAGCTCCTGCCAATCGATGAACCTAGCTCAAAATAGCAAATGTCAAAATACTGAAACGAAATAAAGTTTCATACCAATTTTATTTTAAATTGGTTTCAGGTTGAAGCGAAAAAAATTAAAGCGTAACAACTAAAAATACTTTAGAGTAACTTTTTCATTTCCCTCACTATTCTGTCGTTGAATTTATCAATATTTAAATATTTTTTGATGGTCATTTAGTACGAGTTTGTCTGTAGTTGAAAATAAAATTTACTAAATTATAAGTTTGACGGTAAGGTTTAAGGTTGACGA
Organism: Opisthograptis luteolata; assembly: GCA_931315375.2. Taxonomy (NCBI): domain Eukaryota; kingdom Metazoa; phylum Arthropoda; class Insecta; order Lepidoptera; family Geometridae; genus Opisthograptis; species Opisthograptis luteolata. Next base: position 12,907,620 of record OV928033.1, read on the forward strand.
CCGATGTGGCGCAATGGGCGGATAGCCGACTGTGAAGCGTGAGGTTGCGGGTTCGATTCCCGCTACAGGACAAATATTTGTGCATTGAAAAAAAAAGCGCAAGTATTTGTTCTGTGTCTGGGTGTTGTGGATCCCCGATCCTCGTAGTTTCTGATACCCTATAGATACAGGGAAACCTAGTTAGGGGTCAGAGCCTATGTATGTGATTGTGCGGGCATTATTATTATTTTTATTATTAGTGTTTTTTTCTGTACTTATTCTGTAGTGTCGTTATTCTGTAGTATCTATTTATTTAGGCCATGGCGTAAATATATAATATTTATTTAATCAGTACAAATATTACCACTTGCCTACATACTAGTCATCATATATGTCATAAAAAATAAGGTAAGTTATTTATAAGGTTGGAGCTTTAAGGACTGCATAGGAACTCCATAATAGACATCACTACGGTCATACGTAAAAAGAATACGTTATAGGCCACAATTTATCTATAAAAATTTTCTGCGCGGTAGCCGGAAGAATATGGGTGCCATGTAGTCTCAAATAAACTTCCGTCGCATAGCCTCGCTTATCCTTCATTTTCTTAAAAGAACACTTTTCAAAATAAAACTACTTAGAGACTTCTTTTAACATATAAATAGAGCTTAAGCGTAAAATCGTACGCTGGAGATTCAACTCATCGAACCGAGAATAAGTTCCGTAGGTCGTTATTTCTTGAGATACGTATATTTGCTTGGCTTCACTCTCGCCTTACTACAAAATAGTGTCGTTCTCGTCTCCATTATTAATTCATTATTATCGATATTTATTTAGAAACACAACATTAAAAAAAATTAGTTCCTCTGTTTATAGGAAAAGCTATAAATAAACCTAGGAATGAATTTTTTTTTATTGATCTAGTTTCAGGTACAAAGTTTGCAGATTGATGTATTGGCAACGTCATCTATAGGATTTTCTTGTACCATTTTTTATATTGTCTATCGGAAAACTTCCCGTTCTATACAATAGAAATCACAACTATTTATAAGGGAAGCAAACTCCCCGATCGATACGCGTAGTGTCGCATGCAAGCCAGAGTGAATGATTGTGAGTATGAATGGATGGATGGATGGATGGATGGATGTTTGTTACTCTTTCACGCAAAAAACTACTTACTGAACGGATCGGAATGATATTTGGAATGGAGATAGCTTATACTCTGGATTAACACTTAGGCTGCTTTTTATCCCGGAAAAAGGTTCCTGCGAGATAACGGGAAGACGCGGGGCGCATCTAGTCATAATTATTTATGCTCTGTGCTGTAAACAATCATAGGTACTGATCGCCTGACGTGTGTTAGCTTTCGTCGCTTTTGAAACTGGGTCGTATTTTCAGGCCGCAAATTCTAGATCGCCAAAGTTCTGAGTAGTGCCAATTCAGTCTATGCGATGCACGCTGACTAAGAACTGAAATGACGATCACATATTTATAACCTTTAACAACCCTCATGAGTTACGGTATCAGCAAAAAATACCATTATAGTATTGGACAATGACCAAAAAGCACAGGGAGAGATTGGATGCATTTAAGATGTTGGCGACGTATGGAGAGAATCAGCTGGAAAGAAAAAAAAACAATCAAACGGAAGTATTAGACTTAGTAGGAGAAAAAAGAACGATAGATAAGAAGTGGAAAGATGTTTGGCCACGTGGTACGTAATGACAATACATGAAAACCATCTTAGACGGAAAAGTAGAAAGGAAGAGAGGGAGAGGTAGACCGAGAAGAACATACATACACAAAGTTTAAGAAAGGATTGACGTCATGTCGTACCAAGAGGTCAAAAAGATGGCCGAGAACAGAACGGAATGGAAAGTACTCCACGGCAAGAGCTCTGATCTTAAATAAAAGAAGAAGAAAGAAGTATCGTGTTTGTAATGTCCCATCACTAGACACAACTTTCATAGAGTGTTCAAATGTATTTATAGATTTTTTTAATTTAATTTACCTTTGGAATAAGCTAGGAAGATAAACTATTCTGGAAGTTCGAAGCGTGCCTGCCTGCTTTTCCATGCAATGTTGTAAAGTCTATTGAATTAACAAACTTAAGAAACGTCCGTTTAACTTGTTCCTAATTATAGACCAACTTAAACTTCTCTATCTTTTATCCTACTACTCAATTTGCATACATGCATTCCTTGGAACTTTTTTATAAATAGAGCTGAAGCCAATTACCTAATTAACTAATAAACAAATCACAGAAAATGTTAGAGATAACATAACATTTTATCATCTACTAGATGTTCCCCGCGGTTTCACCCGCGTGGGCTACAGTTTATCGTGATAAAAAGTATCCTATGTCCTTCCTCAGGATTCAAACTATCGCCGTACCAAGTTTCATTTAAATCGGTTCAGTAGTTTAGGCGTGAAAGCGTAACAGACAGACAGACAGAGTTACTTTCGCATTTATAATATTAAGTAGGGATTACTTTACCACTGCTGGGACACAAGCCAGCTGGATATTCATTTTAAATTGAATCGTATTACCTCTTAACCTCTACGACACAATCATCATTATTAATACGGTTCAATATATAAAAACATGGTATATTCTAAAAGTTACTTTTAAAGTCAGTTAACCTATAGGTGTTATGTGGTAGTATAAATAGCCTTACCCCTTCCCAGCTAGGTCGTAGCTAAAGCTATATTAATCCTCCTGTAGGTACAGCGTAGAGCTTAGCTCTTCATTCAATGAAACCAGACAGAATTGGGAACACTAAATAGTTCCTGTATAAAGCGATGATGGCTTAGTAGTAGTGACGTCGGCTTGCCATCCGTAGGACGTGGGTTCCAATACTACAATGAGCTTGAGCTTTCGGTGAAGGAAAACATCGTGATGAAACCATAGCTTGGTGGTAGGGTATTTTCTAGTACTCACCTGGCTAGCTACCACCCTCTTGTTAAGAATCTGTCGCCAAGCACCTATCGGTGTGTTCCGGCAGCCTCACTTGAGAGCCAGTTCCCAGTCCAGGTGTAGCGTGGCGCCATCCTCGACCACATCGTCACTTAACATCAGGTGACTTGTGGTCAAAGGCTAACCGGTAAATAGTAAAAAAAAAATCACATCGTGATGAAACCATAAGTTGGTGGTATAGAGCATTTACTAGTCTAGTGTTCGCCTGACTAGCTACCACTGTTGAGTTTAAAATCTGTCATCAAGCACTTATCGGCATGCTCCGGCAGTCCCACTTGAGAGCCAGTTCCCAATCCAGGTGTAGCGTGGCACCACCCTTGACCATATATTATTGTCACTAACTTGCGGTTCAACGTTGCACTGGAATGTTATGTCAAGAGTCCTTAATGCAATCCATTTGCTCTGAAAGCTGTTTTAATTCAAAGCTGTAATTGCGTAGGTATGCTCTCGGATGTTACACAAAGGAAAATCTGTGACTGTATGTCTCTAGATTAACATGTAGTTTATTTGCGTATGTCACGTCGAATTTTCCGTGAAACGTGATTCGGATTAAAATCCAATACGGGAATTCCTGTGCATTGAAAATAGAATTGCGAAATGTCATGCAATTCATGCTTGATTTATACCTGCTGTTATTGCTGTACCTAGTACATTTATTTTAATTTCATTGTTTGTGGTAGACAAAATTAGTTAGTTTTTTTCATCATCATCATCAGCCTTTCACGTTCCCACTGGTGGGACTCTGGCCTTCGTCTCAGAGAGAGAGTATAGGCCGTAATCTACCACGCTGGCCCAGTGCGGGTTGGTAGATGTCTCATGCCCTTGAATGTTGCAGTTCTTGGGCATGCCGGTTTCCTCACGATGTTTTCCTTCACAGTTTGAGCGATGGCAAATCCGCATATAACTTATTAGGTCATAGGTGCGGGCCGAGAAGATTCGAACTCGGTGTCGGCGTCTTGTAAGTCGCACGCGTAACCGTTCGGCCACCATCGCCCTAGTTTTTTTTAAGTTGATAGATTCATAATTTAGGGGAGCTAGCACCATGCTACGGCTTCATCACGATGTTATCCTTCACCGAAAGCTCAAGCTCATAGTAGGATTCGAACCCAAGACCTATGTACGGATCGCAAACCAATGTCACTACCTACTATACTCTGTCATCACCTTTCATTGAAGTGTTGTGCGAGCATGATGTACGAAATGATAATAATTGTTGTATGCATTTATTATTCGATGGAAATGATCATATTTTTGTAAAATAGGTTTTAGGAATATGAATTATCGTTCTATTTTTATTATAGTTTGTATTATTTCTCACATCGTTGACTACAATGGTCACCTGATGTTAAGGGACGATATGGTCGAGGGTGGCACTTCGGTATACCTGTAATGGTATCAGCTGTCAAATAGCGCTGCCGGAACACATCGATACTAGGAAATGGTACCATCAAAAAGTGGTCATTTCTGATTCTCTACAGTTTTAAACCACCGGTCTTGAATTTGCTTGTTTTTGTAACCAGCGCATGTCTTCCATTGTCAATTTTCAATTGATTATCTTGTATCATCTAATAATAAAACAAATAATTGACACAAAAAACATTTCGTATTTTTATTGCTTTTTTATTGCTAATGGGATTGTAGGTACTAACTACCTCGTCCAGGCGAGCTTCACAAGGTAAAGACTTTTACGGAGTACATCAATAAGCTGCTTAATTTATATAAGGACTATTGGTACGGAACTTCTCCAGTATTTTATAAGACTTTCATTTCACGGGAAAAACAATTTGAAATTCTCTTTTCTATTTATTGATCAATTATTACTAATAACTCGAAGACGAATTCACAAAGAATTACAGTCTCTCTGGCGGAGGCCTGTCAGGAAGGAGCGACCGAAGTGGTGTCTTTTATTATCGGAGGCCAAGACTCAGTTCGGTCCGTTGCGCTATCTCATTTAGTTATTAATTATTCGTGTAACATCACGAGTACTTGATTCATTATATTATTGGGACGCCTCCGCCAAGTACCAACTCAAAGCCATGGAGTCATTTGAATGTCGAGCCAAGAAGCTCATTAGTATAGTAATTAGCAACGAATGTTGCTTGAAGCTTACCTTCAGAATCTTGAACACAGACTTCCTACTAATAGGTACGTACATATTATAAACGTGAAAGTTTGTGTCTATGGACGTATGGATGTTTGTATCTCTTTTACACTAAAACTACCGAACGGATTTGAGTGAAATTTGAAATAATAATAAAAAAATAATAATAATATCTGGGACAATTTCACACAAATTGACCTAGCCCCAAATTAAGCTCGAAACTTGTGTTATGGGTACTAGACAACGATATACATACTTATATAGAGAAATAAATACTTATATAGATAGAAATATCCAAGACTCAGGTACAAACATTAGTGCTCATCACACATACATTTGCCCTTACCAGGAAATGGAGATAGATTATATCCTGGATTAAAACATAGGCTACTTTTTAACCCGAAAAAGGGTTCTTGCGGGATAATTGGAAGACGCGAGCGAAACTACGGGGCGCAGCAGCTAGTAGGGACATATATCGATATGTCAAGAATACATATCGGCGAGTATGCTCTGGAATTATCACATAACTTAGCTCCCCATTCCTCGAAAGGAAAGCGAAGGGCAAAGAAAACTTCACCGTTATTGCTAGACATTCCGCCCTTGCACTATGCGCTATGCTGGAAGCATTTGCTATCATCACTGTCGAGTTTTTATTTTCCGATCGGTATGCAATTAAGTTTTCAAGTCGCCAGTAATTACTTTTCATTGTCGACCGCATCAACTGCACTGGTATACTTATATAAAAGGTCGAATTGTGAGTTAAAAATGTACAGAGTATCACACCAAACAAACACAACCTCCCGCTAAAAACTGTTTATCATATAGGTTATGGGCTATCCTCTAATGGCCAGTTTCAGTAAGCTATCTATCCACGTTTTATCCTACTAAAGATAAAGAATTGACATAAGCTCCATAGAAGTAATGTTGAATTTCTATCTTTAGTAGGGCGAACCGTAGATAGATCGGTTATTGGGAACAGCCGTTACAGTGCTAGAGAAGTGCTCGTAGTGAAGTTTGTCTAGACGTTAATTGAATTAAAACAATGTTCTCTGCGGTCACTACTTGGATGGGTGACCACTAGCTATTATTAGGTAGGTATTTATATTGTTAACGAGTCGCCTGATGTTAAGTGAGTGACGAAGTGAATGAAGGGAAATTTTTAGTTACGTATAATAGTGACCACTAGAGGCGCTGTCGAAAATAGATTCTATACAAATGAACGCGATAGCAAATCCTTGGTTGATGAAGCTCGTAATATTATCGGGATTATCCATTTCGCACGAATAAAACTCATTGGGTGAACAATTCGATTACATGGTAAAATGGTTTATTTCGACAAAATAAAAATGAGATTTCATAATCTCAGAGTGTGGACCTTAAGGCGCTGGTTCCCAAACTATGCTGACTATCTCTCTGTGTAATTTTGGTCTAAAAAATCTAATAAAAATATAATGTAATCTACTTGATATATAGCGAACACCTTCAGGCCGAAAAATGCAAAAAATATATTTATAAATTGAAAAAATGTGCAAAGTGCCCCATTTTCTAAAAGTTTAATACTACTTTACTCCTATACTATACATGAAACAAGTACTTGTTAATACCATCAGCGTATTATGAAATATAATAACCAAAACACCTTCAGGCCATTTTTTGAATATTCTGCTTTAATTATATTTTGCGAATTTTTTACGTATTTCATACTCGCAAATCGCCACGTCAGTCTCTCATAAAGTCAGTGCGGGATGCTTTCACCTGATCAAGCAAGGTCAACGGCGTATGGCAGGGCCTTAAGGCCCTAGGGCTCATGCAGCTACATTCCCACCATCGCGATTCGATGCGAATGGTGGGAATGTAGTGAACGATGCATCGTTTGCAAGCCAACTGAGCGACCGAACCGAGCCTATTGTGCTATATTGAATGCATTAGTGCATTCGACCAGCGATTAGCGTCACTGGTGCAGTCAATCGTAACATGCCCCGGTCCGGCGGCGGTGCGTCATCTGATCTGGCTTCGTTGGAAAGTGAACCTTAGGAATGATCAGACAACGTCAGACAGCTAAAGGCAGGGTGTATTCAACGTGCGCCGTCCGGCCTGATCTGTTAAAAAGCGCGGACCGCAGCTTTACAGATCAACCAGGTTATACAACTTTGTACCAGTCGCACTGAGAAAATAATTCTGCCCTTCCTTCTGAGTCTTTACGTAACCAATTCCTTCCTTATTTTACTTTAGTTTTCCTTCTGAATCACAAGTCCTTCCTTCTTGACTCGAAAGGAAAACGGTATTTCGGAAGGTCTTTTTTCTCCGTGCTTAAAGTCAAAAGTCCTTCAAACCGTAGGCCGAGCTTAGACGAAAGAATTTAATGGATAAATCGTTCCGTGTGCGATTGACCTAGCGTGTTCTCTTGTAACACGTTTGTAGCATTCATTAGGATGTCGCGTGCGTAACGCGTCGAGAATAACCGCGCGTCGTCTATTCATCACGGTAACATGGTTACATCATGGCCATTCCTCACCAATCTCCGGACAGTAATGGACACAGTGTGCAATCGGTTCGTCTACGATACATGCTGATTTGCCGGCGAATTGATTTGCGGCGCGTGGCCGGTTTTTGAGTTTAAGCCGTACGAGTTGCCATTGCACTTTGACAAGTTGGCGGTAGTAAATTTTGACGTTTACGAAAACTTTCATAATTTTCAAAACTTGTACAAGGGTTACTGCTCTCTGTCTACTTTACTCTGACTAGCTGTCAGAGCTATTAATTTGCTGTAAGTTGGACTGAAATTAGCAATTTGCGCAATTCCTTAGTAATAAGAAAAATAAAATTGTGTTCGCTTTGAAAAAATTACCTATATGTACCGGGTATTTCTTGCCTGTTCTTTTGGCGTAAGAAGGCTGGAACAGGCGTAGTTAGTTTTAAGTTTGACGTTTTAAAGTGATCACAATGTATCTTGATGAATAAATTGTATTGACTTTTTTGAAGTGCAGAGTGTGCATGACTGTGTTCCTTATTGAAAGGCAATGTTTTCAGTAGAATTACATGGCATTTAGAGACCTAATAACATCTCAGAGTGATGAGCATAGTACATTGCCGCGCAAGATTTTGAACCATGAAATTTAAAGTTCTATAGGCAAGAATGACGTTTACCATCACTCAGACGCTGATAAAATTTTTGACTGGAAAAAATCAAACCTTAACAAGCATAAGATCTATCTATTATAATTATGATTAAAACCGTAGCTTGGTGGTAGGGCATTTTCAAGTGCTCGCTTGGCTAGCTACCATTCTCGAGTTTAGGATCTGTAGCCAAGCACCTATCGGTGTATTTCGGCAGCCCCACTTGAGAGCCAGCTGGTGTGGCGCCATATTCGACCACGGTGTGGTCAACGCTATCCTATAAAAAGATAAATAAATAAATAAATAAATAGCGCATGATTTATTCAGTTGACATTCCCTTTGTTGTGGTAGGTATGTGGAAAGATGACCGTGTATCAGTTATTAAACAATTTAATTATTATCCAATTGCAAATGAACGGGAAATGCTGTAACCAAATAACAGTTAATAACTATGTTGAATTAACAGTGGTTAAATTACCAAGAATAGTAGCATTAAAGCTTTATTTGTGAGATTGTTCACCAGAATTCTATTATTACCGTTCGTACCTAATTATGATTACAAGTTTAGTAAAATTCACGGAGTCTAATGGGATGTTAAAGTTCGTATGGAAAAGTATCAACTTTCAGGCTGGTGAAGTCGTAGGGAAGGTGGAACGTCAGCTTCAACATAATTTTGAGATGTATTTTTGCGTCTGTGGTTTTTACAAAGACATCCCGTTCATAGAAAAGGTTTCGCTGACGTTGCATATTGATTAATGCTACCAAAATACGATCGAGCTTAGAACAGATGCTTGCGTCACAGAATATATATAGGCAGAACCTGATATAAACTTAGCGCCGCTTCTGATGGGAACTAAAAATATACCGAAATTCTGCATGAACTCGAAATACTGAAACTTGATCATACTTTTATTAATGACAAAAATAGATCTCTTAACTTAGCACGATTACAATTTTAAAGCATTGAAGCACGCAATACGCAATTTTTTTTTTTAATTTGCCGCCCCTGAAAATTTGCCCCCCTGAGCACTAGCCCCGGTGGCCCCTAGTATGGATCCAGCGCTGGATTTAGTACTATCTACTACTAGTTTAGGTTTATCCGCCCGGAACGCCGGAGTCTCGTCCCTCACATTACAATAATCCCATCCTCAGGATGGCGGTGCGCTGTAATTCCATTTGAATAATTCAATTTCATAAATCATTTAGTTCAATAGAGTCATTGAAGAAGAAACTAGCAAGTGTTCGTGGATAATAATTTGAGGCGTCAAAAAACTGAACATATTTGAGACGGTATTGCTGGAATATGGAAATTCGAAGCCAAAGGCAACCTATTCCACTACCTGTGCCGACTGGCTGATACATTTTTATTTTTTTCTTTTTGTTTTTGTTACCAAGCTCAATCTATTGGATTCGTCAAATCGAATCATATGAGCCCAAACTTGAGGGGTTTCCTAGTAGCCACTGAAGAGTTCCGTTCAGCTACCCACCTCCTAGTTTCATCAGCAGACCCTCATAACCAAGTTCAATCTATTGTACTTATAAATACGAATCATTTAATCGCAAACTCGAGGGGTTTCCTAGTAGCCACCGAAAAGTACCGCTATCCACCTCCTAGCTCCATCATCAGATCAGGTCGATGATATCACATTATTGCATTGTCATCAAGATTACATAAATACATATAAAAGCTTCATTTCGATACGTCTATTTTGACTTTATTACATTGTTAGTTAGTGAGTTACAAGTGAAACTAATAAAAGAATTTAAAAAAAGTATTTTAATGAGTAGTCGCAGGTTATCAAAAATTTTTGAAGCAATGATGGCTCAGTGGTTGTGACGTCGGCTTGCGATCCGTAGGACGTTGGTCCGAATCCTGCAATGAGTTTGAGCTTTCGGTGAAGAAAAACATCGTGTTGAAACCATTGCCTGACGGTAGGGTACTTTCTAGTACTCGCCTGGCTAGCTACATCCCTCAAGCTAAGAGTCTGTCGTCAAGCACCTACCGGTGTGTTCCGGCAGCCTCACTTGAGAGGCAGTTCTCAATTCAGGTGTAGCGTGGCACCATCTTCGACAACATCAGAATTAATCAGGTGATTTGTGGTCTAGCGCTACCCTATAAGTAGTGAGAATAAAAACTAAAGAAAGTGCCGGTTTATTATAATTATAATCAGTCGCGCAATACAAACCGGGTGGTGGATCAGGTGGGTTCACAAAAGACTTTATATAGGCGTAGGTAGTTAGCAAGATATAAATTGTACTTGTCATATACACACGTAACTCAATACGATCTATTGTCTACGTTATGCTAGCTTGCACGTCAATCTCTCACTTTGTCTTAAGGATTAAGGCTGGTTCCTCATGATATTGCATCCAATGGACGAAAGCGACCAACCGACATTACATAACATTAAATATGTATATGTAACTCAAAGGTGACTGACTGACTGACATAGTGATCTATCAACGCACACAGTGCTGGATTTACTACCACCCTCTTGTTAAGAATCTCTCGCCAAGCACCTATCGGTGTGTTCCGGCAACCTCACTTGAGAGCCAGTTCCCAGTCCAGGTGTAGCGTGGCACCATCTTCGACCACATCGTCACTTAACATCAGGTGACTTGTGGTTAAACGCTACCCTGTAAATAGTAAAAAAAAAAAAAATCAGCAGGAACCTTTATCCGGAATAAAAAGTAGCATATGTGTTAATCCAGGATATAAGCTATCTTGTTTGTTTTGTGTTTCGTGTTTTCGCGGGCGGTAGCAGGAGGCGTCTTTTCCGCCTCCTCCCGCCCGCACCAGGGATGTTGTATCGGAGGGTGTCAAGCTGGACACCCTCTCTCTTAAGTGCCTAGGTACCTGGTGTGTGAGGCCCGGAATGAGAGAGTTCCGGGCCGGTCCGTCGGGGCGGGTGGGTAGACTGTCACAGTAACCCCCTCCCGCCCCACCAAAAGACGGCGGACGGAAACAATTAAAAAAAAAAAAAGATATATTCTATCTCCATTCCAAATTTTATCAAATCGGTTTAGTACGGTGATGCGTGGTAACAACACTCACACAACTTTCGCATTTATAATATGAGTAGGAAGTAGGATTACTAGCGAGAAATTCGCCCTCGTAATAAGACTCCGCAATGATTTCCAATACTTCCATGCATAGTTAATTGAGCAACGCCCGAAATTAATAATCGATCCTGATCCGTTATTCGCGGTTTTGGATCGATATGTCATGTCATAATATGTAATTTTATTAGTACTCTGTCAAGCCCTAGTATAGTCAGCGACAAAAGTAGCTGATCGTTCTCGATTTTCCAAATAATAATAATGCCCGCACAATCACATACATAGGCTCTGACCCCTAACTAGGTTTCCCTGTATTTAGGGTATCAGAAACTATTAGGATCCACAACACCCAGACACAGAAAAAATACTTGCGCTTTTTTTTTCAATGCACAAATATTTGTCCTGTATCGGGAATCGAACCCGCGACCTTACGCTTCACAGTCGGTTATCCGCCCATTGCGCCATATCGGTTGTCAATGTGTTTCAAATCAGTAATTATTATTGTTTTTTTTACATTTTGCATGGTATTATTTTGACCACAACATAACACACCTGATTTTAGGTGATGATGCGGTAAAAAATTGGTGTCTAAGATGATGAGGATAATAGAAAAAAGTGTGATTGTTCAGCGACTTTTGTCGTTGACTGTACTAAAATGACATATTTATGACATGACATATCGATCCAAAACCGCGGATAACGGATCGGATCGATTATTAATTTCGGGCTTAAGCCAACGCCGCCGTGTAGCAATGGTATTGTAGTCAAAAATGCACCTAGCTGACATCATTTAATTTGCAGGACACGTGCTGGCGTCACACTCGACGATCGGTTCAAGGTGACGGATGACGCGGGCGGCGTCCGAGTAACAGTGTCCACTGCAAGGACGGGGGACAGTGGCGTCTACACGTTGCAAGTGAGTATAGCGCCTTAGGGCCTTAGGGCACGCGCGAGTCGACACGTGCGTATAACCCTCATCTGCACTGCGATTTTAATTCACTCCCAAACACTTCCGACCACAGATCCGGAAAAGTTTCCGCAAGAATTTTGTATATCATGATATTTAATTTGACAAACCAGCTGTTCAATTACGGAAAAGTTTCCGCCACCTATTTGCTCTCAGGAAACGTTTCCGTGAAGTGAAAGTGACGTCGAATCCGACACGGAAACTTTCCGAGTGTTTTGGAATCGCACTGCTGGACAGGCTTTTAGAGCGGGTGATAACTTCGATACCGATGTACTAAAATGATAATATGTATAATTTAATGTAATATGTAATGTCATATAATATGTAATAGTACCAATTAATTTTGATATTTGCATTCCTAACGGAGCAGTTATGGCGATTTAAAAACTACTCACACCTACAATGTACCCATTTACTGGCAAATAAATGTTTTGATTTGATTTTACTATTAATAAATTGAATTGTAAAAAAAGTAGCCATATGGGATATGGAATCTAATTTTTCACCAAGCACCTATCGGTGTGTTCCGATAGCCTCACTTGAGAGCCAGTTCCCAATCCAGCGTGACACCTTCATCGACCACATCATCACTTAACATCAGGTGACTTGTGGTTAAACGCTACCCTGTAAAGTGTAAGTAGTAATACATGGTATGACGAGTTAGGAATGTGACGAATCAGGAATGTGACGAGTTAGGAATATGACCAATTAGGAGTATGACGAATCAGGAAAAAATCATAAAAACTATCGATCGGTTACCTTCATTTCGAAAGAATGTACAGAGTGTTGCGCTCGATAATGGGGCATCAAAGGTGGCTAACTGAGTACCATCCTGTATATGCAGGTGTTTCTTCCATTACTTTTCCAAATGCATATTTTATTGGGTACGTACATTCGGCAAAGAATAAAATCCATTTCAAATATTTTCTCAAGAAGCACCGAGAATAAGTTATGAATCTATCATAGTGGACTCACTGTGATTTGTATCTACTTATAGAGCAAATTGGACATTCTATCGACCCGAACATTTGGAACTATTTTTGTAGTTAGATCTCAAATCTATATAAGGATTTAACTATTAGCTCTTCCGCGAATATCCGGTCTATAACGAGCATTTCAGAACCAATTTCAAACTAATTTGTCGTTCCGCACACCTCGGTAAGCTAGTTTGCGGTGCAATTTTGTAATGTCAATATTGTCAATTATGACAACTGAAACTTGAAAATGTATTTTGCGCTCTACCATCATGATATTGTACATAGAACTATATGTCTTATAGTTCTATGATATTGTATTTATTTTAACGGTATTTGAAAATTGCAAGTGAACGGAGATAGCGATTTAAGTAGGTATTTGGGTAGTAGAAGAGCGATGTTCGGTAACGTTAGCGCCTTATGAGGCGCCGAAGCCGATTTCGAATCCTCTCGGGCCCTATGTATGACTTAATAAATTATGTGTGGATGTTCCATCGCTCATAAAGGTGAAGGAAAACATAACCGGTATTTTTTATTTTTTTTACTTTATATAGGTATGCGTTTGACCGCCATCCCGCCTGTTGCCAAGCGTAGATGCGGTCGACGGTGTAACACGCATACCTAGAAGGTACCTGTTCACTCTTGCCTTGAAGATCCCCAAATTGTAGTGTTCGGGAAACACAGACTCGGTATGTCCAAGAAGCACAACATTCAAGGGCATGCGACTTAGGTACTCGCTCTCTCTCTGAGAGAAGGCCAGATTCCCAGCAGTGGGAACGTAATAGGTTGTTGATGATTTGGATAGTGTCAGGCTCCATTGTACTTTGTTACTCTCAAAAAGAGGTTTCATGTCACATTATGTTAACACAGTATAATTTTACCGAATATGCAGTTTCGACTGGCCATGTCACTATACGCTATACTAAGCTTCGACCGAAAACCATGGAACATAGCAATGTAGTGGAGTAGCTTTTACTTTAAATATTTATATTAAAATAATAATCTTTAGTTAAACAAAAATAAAACAAAAAAGAAAAGCCACCTTCGACCACATCGTCACTTATCACCAGGTGACTTGTGGTCAAAAGCTACCCTGTATGTAGGCAAAAAAAAAACATTTTCGGTGTGCAAAGCTTCTTTCTCTTTCGCTTATAGTTCGGGTATAGTCAGATCACTATGACAAGTTCTTCTTAAGCAGCGGGAGCTTCAGTAATCTCAGAAATTGGGGCTTTAAAGTTGAGGAACTCTGGCTTATAGGATCACTCTCGCGTGTTTCCGACTATCACAGCATGATAGAAAGTGGTGACAAAAGTAAAAATGTATATATACGTAGTTAGATGACTCAATCACGGGCGTTTCGAAGGGTGCCATTTTTTCTTTGGATAGGTACATTACGTGCATCCAACTAAAATATATTTTTTTACCTTGAATCGTATTTCGTTCTATTTCTATTTTCTGTCAAGCTAACAACGGTATTTTGTCCTCTATTCGTTGTAAAGACACACGGTAGCACAAAGTCGGATGTGCAGGGGGATTAAAAAATTCCTGGAAGCGTAATTGTTTTTATTGATTTGCTTCTCTATGCCCCAGATAAAAATAAGCGGCTTATTGTAGATGCGTACTACAGGTAGGTACTTACTAAAATTATATCTCTGATAGTTATGTATGTAAAAACAATCCGTGCTTCTCTAGCATTTTTCTTTTCACTCTACTGAAAAGTAGTAAAAACGCAAATCCGAGGTTTAGAACCCCGAAAATAACAGTTAGATATTTTGCTGCAATTGTACCTGCTTGTACCGGCTGTACCTTAGAACAGCTGACAACAAACTTAACTCCTCTGCACACGGCGTCGTAGCGTATCGTAAGACGCGTGTAGTAACTAACCCCCTCCGCACACGGCGTCGTAGCGTAACGTAAGATGCGCGTAGTAACTAACCCTCTCCGCACACGGCGCCGTAGCGTAACGTAAGACGCGCGTAGTAACTAACCCCCTCCGCACACGGCGCCGTAGCGTAAAGTAAGACGCGCGTAGTAACTAACCCCCTCCGCACACGGCGCCGTAGCGTAACGTAAGACGCGCGTAGTAACTAACCCCCTCCGCACACGGCGTCGTAGCGTAAGCGCTGTCGCAGAGAAGCGTATGCCGTACTGCTTCGTCTGCGAATTAGTTTGAAGACGTACACGTACGTGCTCGCACTACGCGTTTCCTACTATATATACGCTTACGCTACGATGCCGTGTGCGGGTACCTGTGTAATTAAAACCATTAGAGCCTAAGTAGGGATGAATCCTAAACCGGCGAATGCGGTTATATGATTTGCACCGCGGTAAATATTTAATGGCTAGCACGTCAATAGCAATCTGCATTATTGAGTTTTGAATGAGTAAATAACTAGTTATCAGCCGATCAAAGGACTCCAAATATAGCGGTGTAATTAGTACGCTACCTGATGGTGAACGTACCTAGGTTTCAAATTTTCATATTAATTGCTAGGTGCGTTGCCGGTGGCGATTCACATTTTAAAATATCACGGACAAACAACGTTGTTTGCAAGCATCAATTCGTTCACAGTTTTTTCAGTTTTTGCTTCATGTTTTTTCATTTCACAAAATTCCAGTTAGCATGAACTTTTTTCTTTTTACAAGCTTACGTTTTTTGCGATCTAATATAAATTATCATGTCTCATTGAAAACTGGATCTGCGTCGGCAACATTTACGTGTAGCTGCAATAGAGCAGCTTCAGCATGTGCTGCATGTGAATGCAACAATAATTATGTAAGCGCAGCACTGTTTTTCAAACTACCCTACGCTCGGACAGATCTTAAGAAAGACGGTCGACTAACTTTGCAGGATGAAGAAAAAAGTGGTCGCCTTTTGACGGCTGTGACGAAAGGAAACGTGCTGGCAGTGAAAAAAATAACCCAAGACAATAGGCGAATTACGTGTCAAGAGATTCAGCACATACAAATTATTTCTCTTCGTTTTCTTCGTTGGTTCATATCTGCATCTGGCTTAAGCATAATGGGTAGTACGGTCGACGAGAAAAGTCGCTGAACAACAAAAAAATACGATTTTCTTTACTATCCTAACCCCTTACCTTCAACCGAATCATCACTTTACACCAGGAGTGTTGTGTTGTGGTCAAACGATGCATTGTAAGTTGTAAAAAACATACAAACATAACAGATCTAATACGCATTTACGCCCGTTATAAGCATGAGAGCCAAGTGGAAGGAGGGCATCTATCCAAAGTTAAAAATTTGGCATAATTAAACTCCATAGAAGTAATGTCAAATTTCTATATCTAGTAGGGAAAACCGTGGGTAGATTGGTTATTGGTTATTGACGACGCGGTAGCCGAGTTGGTGTTGACATTTTGTTTTTTTTTTACGTGGGGAAATCCTGATGGATACCATTCAGCCGATGGGTCGGCCGAATGGTTATGTGGGACTTGCACCCTAACTAAAACCACCACGATGAGCAATCCTGGCCGCTGCGGATTTTGAGAGGGACGGGTCCGGGTAGCATTGGCAGTCTACTTTCCCGCCTCCCAGCGGCAAGCCCTAGGGTGTTGGGCCGCAGACCTAGGAGGGGCTTCCTGGCTCATAGGAGGAAACCCCTCACCGACGAGTGGGCTATACAAGCTGGCGAGGGCCCCCATGCCCCCCCGAATACCGAATTGGTGGTGACACTGCCTACGCAGCTAGCGGTCCCGGGTTCGAATCCCGGTAAGGGCAAATATACGTGTGATGAGCACGAATTTGTTCCTGTGTCTTAGATATTTCTATCTATATAAGTATTTATTTCTCTATATAAGTATGTATATCGTTATCTAGTACCCATAACACAAGTTTCGAGATTAATTTGGGGCTAGGTCAATTTGTATGCAATGGTCCCTCGATATATTTATATATTGGGAACGGCCGTTAAAAAAGTCGAGTATGATCAGCTACCTTTGTCGCGAACTGTACCTACGTCAGTAGTGAGGTTTATAGGATATTGCGTCGTCGCCAGTGCTGGGGTGGCTTACCCCCACAGCTACGCCGATCAAGCAATTTCACGCGAATTATCGAAGCAAATTAGTACGTTTGCATCCAAGTGCTTGTGGCACTGGTTGTGGCAGCAGCGCTCCGCCGTAATTGTCATTTACGTAAATGACTTCGTTACAACACTGTGTTGATAGAAAATTGCATGCCGGAACAAGATGCATACTCCATATTTATGCCTACTTGAATCCTATTAAGATTATGAATGTAAAAGTTTGAGAGTATGGATATATGGATGTATGGGTGTATGGGTGTATGGGTGTATGGATGTATAACGATGACGGCGGGCGTAACTTAATAGAATCCGAAATGTAACGTTTGCGCGGCAATTTGAAAATAACATTATTCTATGCACATTTATAATGATTATTTATTATTGTAAATCACATATTCTACTTTTTAAGGATGCATCTTCTAACACGTTCTGAAAAGTTGTCCAGTTTGTCTATTGCAGAATCTTCAAGGCAAAAGTGAACTAACAGACTGACAGACAGACATGCGTGTTGCATCGTCGACGCTAATAGCCAAAATATGTTGGTTTGCTTTCGCTAAAAGACTCTATTATTTCTCACCCTCGTAGGATAGGCTTCTAGTTTAAAGTAGCTACCAATGGTAAATTGTCAAACGCAGATTCACAAAAAAGGTAATTCATATGGATCACGGGTGCTTGTCTCACATGCAATGTAATATCCACTTAAAAAGTTAATTAATCAAAAGCATTGCACGCAAGGGTTTAGAGCAAGCAATTCGAGCGTCATGCATATATGTCAGAGGACATACAAAAGATAAATCAATTACCGAAATGGCCACCTCGCCTGTCAATGAGGCAATAGGGATGCTCGGTGATCATCAATTTTCGATGATTATCGATGTTTGAAGATTAAACGTCGATGTTTTATCGATATCGTATTACATAAAACATCGTTACATCGATGTCACGGACACATAATCGAAATTTGGCTGCAGATACAAATTACAAACGTAATCAAGATATATGAGCGCTTCAATAGACTATTAATTATCAAATTTTGAATACAATAAAAACACGAAAATAAAACCCTTGTCTCGTTTGTTCTAACCAGTGTGGACCATGCTATGTTTATGTGTGACGTATTCGTTCCTATTCGAATCCTATTCCTAGGCCCTGATATCTCCAATCCAATTTCTTTTTTGATTTAACAAATTCGT
The DNA here is from genome assembly GCA_931315375.2 of Opisthograptis luteolata. Lineage (NCBI taxonomy): Eukaryota > Metazoa > Arthropoda > Insecta > Lepidoptera > Geometridae > Opisthograptis > Opisthograptis luteolata. The sequence goes on from OV928033.1 coordinate 12,926,030, forward strand.
GTGATTTTCTAGTTGTTTCATTTCTTGATTACGCTTCACATCGATGTTATAAGCCAACATGGCTTATAACATCGATGTTGGCTGACATCGATGATTTGTGCTCGATGACCATCGAGTATCGAAGTTCAGCTGTCATTGCCGATGCCATCATCGATGTTTTTGCATCGTCGATCATCCCTACGAAGCAATCAATTTGCTATCAAAGACTTAGCTAGCGAGCCTGTGCTCAGGTACCTACTGTGTAACGATTGCGTTGGCCCCATTCAATCAAACTGCACAAATGGTAGCTCACAAAGGGAACGGTATACGCATACGTGGCCACCTGCATCTAGATAATTGATTTGCTCTCGTGTAGGTATAACAAGCATAAATTGTATTATAGGTAGCCGCACTGCCAGCTTAACTGATTCTTAGCAAACAATAATTATTGTTTATAATAAGTTGCCAAATGAGTTTAAAGAGCTACCTGTTCATATGTTTAAAAGAAAAATTGGTAATTGGCTTCTAGATAATTGTTTCTATGACCTCAATGAATACATGACATTTAAAACAAACAATTATATTTGACATTCCATTCTTAATTTTAGTTCTGTTCTGACATATTAATTCTGACATTGTACTTAGTTCACATTACTATTAATTATTTTAAATTGTAAACTTAAGTTGACATTCCACACCATTGTTATGGTAGAATGTATGAGCAAATTTTTATATCAAGAACTCATATTTATATGTACAACATTCTTGGAATGAATAAATTAATTATGAATTATGAACAATTAAAGGATAAACATGTATATTTTTTCAAGTTTTGGATGATTGTGGTGCGTCCATGCGTGTGTTCAAGCTAGCCCGGACACGAAATTTCGGTTTTGGTTTTAGGTTTTGATAGTTTGTAACCATAAAAGTTTTCGTTTCTCTCCGAACATGTTTTTGAGCGCGCTGTACCGAAACTTGGATGATCTAAAATCGGTTACACGAGTTATCAACCCGTTACCGGTCCGCTACGGTACCAGTTTTCAATTATAAACTGAATCTCGTATCAGCCCGTCCGCGTCCGGTGGACGTACGGCAAGATCTCCGGCAGATAGGCAGCTCCGTCTATCGTTTTATTCATATTCCGACAAAGATTTCGAGTTATTTTTGAATTTAGGTAGTACGGGTTGCCACTTTGACATGTAGTAGTAAACTTTGACGTTGTACAAGTCCGTCTTGCACTTGGCAGATTTAAGGGTGGCCATGACGACAACCTTTTTTGAGCGCTGGATCGGCATTTCATTATCATCATCATCAGCCTGTATCCGTCCACTGCTTGACATAGGCCTCTTCAATGATACGCCACTGAGCCCGGTCTTCGGCTTTTCTCATTGCACTCAACCACTGCCAGCCACTCAGCGCAAGTCGTCGCTCCACCTTGTCGCAGGGTGTTCTCCACTACGTTTGCCAAGTCGCGGTCTCAAGAACGCGGATCCGCGCTTGATCAGGTGATTGGGGTGAAATGCTTGCATCATAGTAAGAACTAAAAATTTTGCATAAAAATGTATCTGTAAGTATCACATCTATGAACCTCTATGAATGTTTTGTTCTGTTATCGCAGGCGAGCAATGCCGCTGGAAGTGACACTAGCCGCGTGCGGCTGGAGGTGGCAGCCGAGGAGGCTCCCACTGGCGACGACCCGCCCACCTTCCTCCGGAGGCTGCAGGACCTGACAGTAAAGGTCGGCACCAGGACGCGCTTCCTCGTCGAGATCGTCAGTTCCACAGAATGCAGAGTGAGTTTGCACACGTCACGGCTAATGCCCAATCTTATATCAGTATCAGTCACTAGTTCAGTTCTAGTTGTTCTGGTCTCACCCACCCTCAATTGGGCTAAAGGTAGCCTATGTCCTTCCTCTGGGCTTAAACTATCTCCGTATCAAATTTCATGTAATTCGGTTCAGTAGTTTAGACGTGAAAGCGCTACGACAGATAGGGCAGGGCTACTTTCGCATCCACAATATTTTCTTTGTAAACTTAACCGCTGAATTGATCTTGATAAAATTTGGTATGAAGGTAGTTTGAATCCTGAGGAAGGGATACTTTCTAAAGGCAAATTTTCATTTGAGCGCGTAACTATATAAAGTAACAAACAAGAATTAAGCCACGTGGAGCAGTACGCCCTAGGTAAATGTAACTAAACAGTAATTCCTTGTTATAAAGCGATAGTTGCCGCTTGGCATCAGGTTGAACGGTTAGGCGTGCGACTTACAAGACGCCGACATCGAGTTCGAATCCTCTCGGCCCCGCACCTATGACTTAATAAGTTATGTGCGGATTTGCTGTCGCTCAAAACGGTGAAGGAAAACATCGTGAGGAAACCGGCATGCCCAAGAACTGCAACATTCAAGGGCATGCGACATCTACCAACCTGCACTGGGCCAGCGTGGTAGATTACAGCCCATACTCTCTCGCCGAGAGAAGGCTCGAGTCCCAGCAGTGGGAACGTGAAAGGCTGATAATTATGTATATCATAATTATCCTATAGGAGGTACTTATCTTTATATATATAATTGTAATGTAGTAACTGAACTCCTATAAACGGCTGGACCGATTTGAATGATTTTTTTTTGTATGCATTTGGGTGGCGCCCTAGATGGTTTAGATTCACAAGTCAGCCCGGCAGATGGCGCTGCAGTCGGTACTTAGGTCGGCAGGACAAAGTCTCTCGGGTCTTCTAATACTAGTGGATTAATTCTAACAAAAATTCAGTAGCTTCTCTTCCAAAGATCTCTTATTTTTCTACTATTATCATTTGATTATTAGCAATCCTGATCCGTTATAACATAGGTAATTAGGTACATACTACTAAAATGACATATTATGACATGACATATCGATCCAAAACCGCGGATAACGGATCAGGATCGATTATTGATTTTGGGCGGTAGGGTGTTTTTATTGAAATGTAAAGTACAACAACATCTTATTATTATTGTATTGTTTAGTTACAAATTCAGCGTAAGCACTAGACCTTGAGCGGCCCAAGAATTTGTGTGTTCAGTTCCAATGACATAATTCTTCTATTTTCGACCTGGACATCCGCTGGAGTAGGTGCTTATTTATAATCTGTTATTGAGTAGACTCGCACACAAGCGGGTTTGTGTTTTGACATCACATGTTTGTGTGTATGTAAACATCACCTTGGATGCCAGAATGTGAACTATTTTAATGGGTTTTATACATATATTATATTAATATGAATACTAGCGACCCCACTCTGCGAATTTTATAAACTAGTTGCGATTTCACCCGCGTCTTCACGTTTTCCCGCAGGAACCTTTTTCCGGAATAAAAAGTAGCCGATGTGATAATACAGAGTATAAGCTATCTCCATTCCAAATGAAAAAAGTAGTTTTTGCGTAAAAGAGCAACAAACATAGACAGATACATAGTCGCAAACTTTCGCGTTTATAATAATAAGTAGGATGGGATATTAAAAGTTTGATGATTGAAAATCCTGATGTATGGATGTTTGTTGCTGTTTCACGCAATAACTACAGAACGGATTTGAGTGAAATTTGGAATTTACACAGCCTAAACACATAGGCTACTAAAAGATAGGCTACTTTTAATCCTGGGAAAGGTTCCTGCGGGATAACGGAAACACGCGGGGCGCACCTAATCTATCTCTTCTATATGAAAGAAAGTCGTGTTAGTAACACTATTTATAACTCAAGAACGGCTGAACCGATTTGGCAGAAAATTGGTGGGGAGGAGGTAGCTTTGAACCAGGAGACAGACATAGGATACTTTTTATCCCGGAAAAGTTTCCTACGGGATAACGGGAAGACGCGAGTAAAACCGCGGGGCGCAGCTAAAAATAATATTAGTGGGATTTCAACGCCACTGTTTTCTTATCTAGGTGACATGGTACCGGAACGAGCGTCGGCTGATGGAAGCGGAGCGGGTGTCCCTCGTGAGGGACGGCAACTTCTGGTGCGCAGACGTGGCTGCAGTGAGCGTCGACGATGCCGGTCGCTGGACCTGCACCGCCGAGAACGAGGGCGGCCGCGCCAGCTGCTCCGCGCATCTCAACGTGCTGGGTAACAACGTCTTTCAGATTGAAATGTCGTAGATGTCTTAGGACTAACTATCGCCCGAAATTAATAATCGATCCTATCCGTTATCCGCGGTTTTGGATCAATATGTCATTTTAGTAGTAATATATCAAGCCCTAGTACTAAAATGACATATTATGACATATGTCGATTGGATCGATTATTAATTTCGGGCATAAGACGGCGATTATCACTCTCGTGACAACTACTGTGACTACTTACTTGTTGTTAGAACCATGTATATTATTTAATAAATATCGTCAGTTCGTGAGGCAGGCTTCATCAAGTCCTGACACATCATTAGGTTACCTGTCGGAATTGTACCAACTACATTTTACAAAATAAGTCAACTTGTAAGCACAATTATGTGTTTAATGTGTTATATTATGTTATCTCATGTTATATAATGTTATTTTATAATATCTTATGTTATTTTATGTTATCTTATGTTATCTTGTGTTATCTTGTGTTATCTTATATTATCTTATGTTATCTTATGTTATCTTATGTTATCTTGTGTTATCTTATGTTATCTTATGTTATCTTATGTTATCTTGTGTTATCTTATGTTATCTTATGTTATCTTGTGTTAGCTTGTGTTATCTTATATTATTTTATGTTTGATGTTGTTTCAGTGCCAAAGGCGTACAAGCGGCCCGAGTTCGTGGAGGAGCTGCGAGCGCTGCTCACTGAGCAGGGCACAGTGTCGCTTGAGTGCAAGGTGGTGGGGGTGCCCACCCCAGTGCTGCGGTGGTTTAAGGTAAGCTATATTATTTACACGAGCATTTTAATTTTTCACGTTTTGTATGTCACAGTCTGGGGGCGAGGTGTATGGGGAGAGGGGGGGATCACGGCAAATATCACGTAATTACGAGAATAAAAAAGCATGAACAGAACGCTCTCTTAAGGTGGGGACGGTGCGTCGAAAATAGTGTCAGTCTACTTCCAACGTGTCCAATGTATTTAAGTAGATATGTGCAATGTACAGCAAATCAATACGCTATAAAACACATGAGATGTGTTTGTATGTTTTAATTTTCTTTTTTAGATAAATAAACTAATAGGATGTGTCCCGTTTGACAGGACAGCCGCGAGATAAAAGCTGGCGACGTGTTCGCGCTGACCGCGAATGCGGACGATCCCACGTCGCTGGGCACGTACACGTGCGAGGCTGTGAACTGTATGGGCCGCGCCTACTCCTCGTCGAAGGTGCACGTCGTCGGCCGTGGCAGCAGGGAGAGCTCCACCAGACCCAGCGTCAGGTACCTCAATGTCACACCAGTCGGTCAACAACAAAAAGGTGGCCATACGGTCGCTCTGACTGCGAACGCGGACAACCCAACGTCGCTGGGTACGTACACGTGCGAGGCTGTGAACTGTATGGGCCGCGCCTACTCCTCGTCGAAGGTGCACATCGTCGGCCGTGGCAGCAGGGAGAGCTCCACCAGAACCAGCGTCAGGTACCTTAATGTCTCACCAGTCGGTCAACGACAGAAAGTTGGCGATGAAGTCGCTCTGACCGCAAACGCGAATGACCCATAAAAAAATTATTCAGGTAGGCCCAATAGTTTTTGTTTTATGAGCATTTTTTTTATTTTCTTTCACCCATCCTATAGGTCTGATATCAAATCTCGCAAGTAAATTTAATCCACTTCCCGGTTATCGATTGAGTTGAAATTTTGAATATGTATGTAATTGAAAAATTATTATGACATAGAGCTCGGTAATTAAATGACAAAACTATCGAGTTTGGGCTCATTTAATACGTCTTGACGAGCACTTTGGTGCTTGGTAGTAACTAGGACCCTCTAGGGTCCAATGAAGGAGTCAGAAGGTGGCCATATAAACTCAGTGATTACAAAAATCAATTTGACTTGCACAACAATGATAATGGTGACTTCAAGGACGTGAATCATGCGGTAATGCCAGTTTTTTTGTACGGTATTCTTCAAAACATCTCAATACAACAAAACACTAACTAACTAACTAACTGAGATGGCGCAACGACCCAAAGTGAGTCTTGGCCTCTGATAACAAAAGACGCCACTTCGGTCTGTCCTAACAAAACACTAAAAAGTATTAAATGAAAATAACTACGATAAAAAAACCGACTCCAACAACTAAAAAGTAAAAAATAATAAAGATTTAATATTAATTAAATAGGTAATTATTTATATGTGCTATTTTAACTATTAGGTTTGAAGTCGGTACCAAGTCTTAAACAAATAATTATATTTTAATCACTTATATGAATACGAGCAAATTAATACAATGAAATGCCTACTTTAAAGATTAAGATACGTTACTACGTAAGTATGTATTAAATTGGCTTGGCACCGACTTCAAACCCATTTGTAAAAATAGCACATATAAGTAATAGGTAGTATTCAATTAATGTACCCCATATTACGAAAATTATGCGGAGTTTGAAATTTGGCACAGTTAAAAAAAAGTAGCCTATGTGTTAATTCAGGGTTTAAGCTATCTCCATTCCAAATTTCATGCAGATCCGTTTAGTACTTTTTGCGTGAAGGAATAACAAACGTCCATCCATCCATATCAAATCTATATCATTTTTTACTTTCTAGTTTTAGAAGTCGGTTTTTTAACGTAGTTGTTTTTATTATCTAATGAGAATGAAAACGAATAACTTTTATCTAAATTGGGTTTGAATCATATCTTTTCATGAATGATTAGTTTAGATTTTAAACTAGCAACTATAGCATAAAGGTAATAAATTTTTGTGCTATGGCAACATCGCACTTTGCCATTTGCATAAACGGTGATGCTTTCTAAATTGTAGATTCAACAAGTTCTATTCAACAAGTTTTCCTCGCCTTTAAAACCTTGTACAGCTGCACTCGGCGTTATAATTATTGGCAGGGTTTAGCGGGGGCGTAAAAAAGGCTAAAGATTCACCGGTCTAAGCAGTTAATGAGTCAAGAACCTTATTTTTTAATCGATTTTATTTCTAACTAGTGACCCACCACGGCTTTGCAAACCCCCATACCTATAGAAAAAGCACCTTTAGTTTTTCATGCATTATTCCAAATTTCCGTTGGATTTTCCAATTTTCTTTCGTTCAATTCTTGTCTTAACGATTTCCTTTGCCTAGAACAAAAAAAAAGAATTCGAAGATGTAACATCGATAAAAAGCCTGTTTGCAGGGTAGGCAAGATTAGTTGTGCGTACTATATTAGACAGTACCTATAGCTAGCTACTACTGTGGTAATAAGTAAAATATATTCCTGCTAATAGCAGCTAAGTGTAGGCTGTATTCCTGTTTTCTGGTTTGAATGGCTAAGGATAAAATTACAAAGCTTACGAGTACATCGTATGCTTGAAGGCGGCAGACGCAACAGTGTCACAGAATAGAGTACTGCAGTGTCACATAATGGAACCACGTCCTAGCTAGATTTTTTTCATAATTGAGATGGACGCGATCTACATGGTAGCGTTTGACCACATGGTGGCGCCGCGCTACGCCTGGATTGGGAACTATCTGACTGTCATTCTAAAGTCAATGTCAGCCCAGTATCATAGATTTTTTTCTGACATCCGCAACACATAGCTAAAGTTATCCTCCTGAATTACTGTGCCTGTGAAGAATGGAAGTGTTCATTTGAAACTGCCTCTAACCCTAACGGTCACACTTAGAAAAGGGGTAGCTGCTGATAGCTATTGTAAAAAAGGGTCGAATGACGTCACTAAAACGGTGTTTATTAATTATATAACAAAATGATGCGGTTTCCCAAAGAGCGTTAACACCGTAAATCGCATGTTAGTTGCATTGCATTGCATGGCGGTTTTATTACGTCTGACGGACGTATTGCGGCCGCTGTGCGTCGCTGCCGCTGTTCTAGGTGATTAAAACTTCACATTTATTGTATAGTATATAAAATTAATCTTATTGGCTAACGTCTAGGTCTAGGTTGACATGGCTTGGTGTAGTCGCAAGTTGCTGACCTTTCGCTGAATCACTCGTTTTCCTCGATTTTGGGTCGGCTTACTACCTTTTATGATTAGCTTACCACTCTAATATTTCCTCATGCAGTGACGTGACGCCAGAACCACCGCCGATCTTCACCAAGGAGTTGGAAGACCACGCAGTGAAGATCTGCGACCCGCTCACGCTGAGCTGCCACGTGGTGGTCCCGCCTTGGCCTAGGAGCGTCGTGTGGTACAACAAGGAGGGGAAGGTCGAGCCCGGAGAAAGGTCAGTAAACTCAAATAAGATTTTTAAAATATTGCGCCATGTTAGTTTCTACAATCTACATTGCACCCGTGCGAAGCCGGGGCGGGTCTCTAGTTGTATATAATTATTATAAATACAACGTGTAACATAATATCTTGATAAGGCCAAAGTGCGGGTATTTCACACTTTAGGGCGAATAATTTTTTTTTGATTTTTTTTTGTAACTTATATTGTCTCCCACTGCTGGGCAACTAAGCTGGGTGTACCCGGATCGCTGGGTAAGCATCATCACCTGAGGACGGGCGACGTCGCCGAGGCAGGCCCCGAAAAAGATGGCGTGATGACCTTGACTCATTTGAGGAGCGATGGCTTGAGGTTGCGGGGGATAGAGATATCCTACGAATAAATATTGAGTATTTATTCGAAGGAGATATCTGAAAAAAAATTGAGGAAATTAAATTTACAAAAAAAAATTGATTGTTTTTCATACCTCAAATGCTCTGCAAAGTCTCTTCCAAAAATGCATCTGACACAGCCTTGAAACAGCTGACTATTTTAAAACACTTTTTGATCATTATGTTCTGAACTCGGATATTTCATAGATCAGTAATTCATTTTAAGTGCCTCAGTGAGTAAAACCTGTGTTTTTTTAATAATCTAATTTTAATGTCACCATGTGCATTTAAACCGTAGTGCGTCCTTGCATTTAGGGTTGTTGCAAATAATAATTTTACTTTCTATAATTTTATTTTTATTTTACTTTCTTATGGGAATTTCAAATACGATATAATCAACCTTTGCACACGTAAAACTGTTTACATATTTGGTCGGAATAAACACCCCTCGGCCATATATTGATAGAGGAACTAGTTGCGCCCCGCGGTTTCACCCGCGTCTTCCCCTTACCAGGAACCTTTTACCGGGATAAAAAGTTGTGTTAATCCAGGGTTTAGGCTATCTTCATTCCAAATTTCATCAAAATTAGTTTAGTAGTTACGGTGATACGTGATAACAAACATTCACACACACACAAACTTTCGCATTTATAATGTTATATAGTAGTATTACATACATTATACCCTGTATTATACAGGCTGTATAAGTAATGTGCTTTTTATTAAGGCATAGTTGTTATTCGTCCAGATACCACGTGCTAGAGGACGGCGTGGGTGGCTACTTGCTGGAGCTGCCCTCCGCGGAGTGGTCTGATGAGGGCGAGTGGAAGTGTGTGGCGACCAGCGCCGGCGGCCGCGTTGGCATCACCACCTGCGCAGTCACCATGGAAGGTAAATACTTAGATTGATAAAAAAAAAATGACAGCGGCCTTATCGCTCAAAGCAATCTCTTTCAGACAACCCAAAACTAGAGGAATACTACAAAACTATAAGCACGGTGGTATACAACAACAAGAAATCAAAGAAATAGATATATAATAAATACTAGGTATACCTACTTACATCGAATACACAATAATAATATTAAGTTCCGTCACCTTAAAACAAATTATTTTTCTCTTTAGTGCCCAAAAACTATCGAAAACCTCGGTTCATGGAGAACCTACAAGCTGTTCTGACGGAGGAAGGCCTGGTCTCTTTCGAGTGCAAGGTCGTGGGCTTCCCCACTCCAGTGCTCAGCTGGTTTAAGGACGGCCAGGAGTTGAAGCCTGGAGACGTGTACCAGCTCACTGGGACCAACTCGCTGGGCTCCTATTGCTGCATCGCCAGAAACTGCATGGGCCAGGCAAGCAGCTCGGCTGAGCTGACGGTGGAAGACATCCAAAACCAGCTCAATGAGGAAGAGAAACTGCAGCTGTTCTCGAAGAACCAAGCCCCTAAGTTCATACAGGGGCTCAAGAGTGTTGAAGCAAAGATCGATGAGTCGTTCCGATTTTCTGTTAGAGGTACTAACGTGTTTTTACGTCTTAGTAGATTATTTTAGGTAAACAAAATAAGTAAGGAAAGTTAAAAGAGACGCACAAGACCCATTTAGAATTACTGTATGTAGTTGCTACAATTGATTTACTTATCTTCCTAACTTGTTTTGTTCTGAAGTTCATTACAGACATATCCTAACTTTGACAAATTGACTTATGTAATTATTTATTCGTTATAGTGGCCATCCCACCGGAGCCATCCGTGCTGTGGTACCGTGACGAGCAGCCGGTGGACGAGTCCGCGCGCTGCCGCCTCAGCAAAGAGGATCGCGGCGGCTTCCACCTCGACATCAACAACCTCGAGTTCCTCGACCAGGCCGAGTGGAAGTGCGTTGCTGTCAACGACTTCGGACACAGCGTCACCTCATGCTTCCTCAAACTCATCATACCCAGACACTACAAAAAGCCACGATTCCTCGAAAATCTACAAGCTATCCTCTCCGAAGAAGGTGCCGTCAACCTGGAGTGCAAAGTTATAGGTGTGCCTCAACCCGTCCTGAAATGGTACAAAGATGGAGAAGAGCTCAAACCTGGTGACATACACAGGATTATATCAGGGCAGGATGGCACTTGCTGCCTCGGGACGTACACGTGTGAAGCACAAAACTGTATGGGCATTGCTGCCAGCTCCGCTTCACTGCTAGGCTTTGACGATTCAATGAAAGCAAAGGCGAAAAGAACCGAAGAACAAGCGCTACAGAGAAACCTTTCACTCAGCACGATACACGAAGAAAGAACATCGCAAATGTACGACACTCCTGTCGGAGATATTACTTTGGATGATAAAGGGGAAATTTCGTTTTCTTTTGATGGCAAAGAAGTATCAGTTTCTCTTTATGAAACACCAGATTTAACCGAAGAAGAAGCTTTACAAATAGTTGAAATGTACGCAGACCAGTTATCTGAAAATGTGACAGAACACAACGTAGTCGAGTTACCTCCTCTGCGTTTTGTCAAAGAAACTTCTACTTCTGGAAACCTGCTAATGGAGGCGATAATCATTGATGTTTCCCCAGATTATTTCGCCTCTCCTGAAGAAGATTTAAGAACAGAAGCGGACGTGGAAGACATTTCGATTGCAGATGAAAATGGCCCACCACAGCTATCATTGGATCAAGATGCTGATATCGCAGATGAAGACTATCTCGAAAAGACCATGGCATTGTTATCTGAAGAAAAATCAGATATTCCTGCTAAACTAAGTAGGAAAAAATCGGATTCACAAAGAAGTGATGACTTCTATAGTTTGTCACGTGATCAATCGCTCTCCGAAGAAAAACGGGACGATGATACGCACGTATCAGAGAGCGATTTACAAAGCTACGCGAGTGCTAGAAGTTCAGCCAAAGCTAAATCTAAATCATCTAAACCGTCAGTAGCTGATGGGCCGGAATCTTCAGAACCCACAAAAACTATTTTATTCAAAGACGAGGCTGTGAATCTAGCCAAAGAAGACATCTTAGAGTCACCTGAACAGACAAAGCAACCAGAGAAAATTATCGAAACAAGCATAGGTAAACCAAAACGAGAACGTCGTACCAGCCGAAGTTCCAGAAGATCTAGTTCTGGAAGTGAAAAGTCTATAGGTAAACATAAGGAAGAACTTCTTTGTATCAAAACAGATGTTGAGCAACTTCCTAAAGAGCCATCCATGGCTGACGACGAATTCATTGCAAAAATGGGGAACGTTAGCGATTCTCTTACTAAGGTTATCAACGATGTTCAAATTATCGAGCGAGATATTATTCTCAAATCAGAACTCATGTCATCTGCTGCCACAGCGTCGCGAAGCTTGGAAATTATTAGTAGTTTAATCTCATCGCTGTCGGAAATACATAGTATAGCAGATGCGGCCAAAGAATCAGTAAGCGAGTCTAAAGAAGTAAGCAGCACGATATTCAACAGTCTTCCACAACCATTAAAGGCACTTCATCAATCCTTGACCATTATTGAAAAATGTATTGATATGGAAAGCGACAGTAAGACACTGGTCAAAAAGACTTGCGTTGCTTTTGTTGAAACATGCGGCATGGATATTCAGAAAATTATATCGGAAATCACATCTGTTACAGCTAAGGACTATTTACACATAGAAAATAAAGTAGTGAATGAAATTGAATCTTTGTCCAATGAAATGACCTCTGTCATTAAATTTTCAGAAGACACTATCAAAGCTAGAAATCTTTTGTCTGAGGCCAGTGAAATTAAACCTGAGGAACCTTCTTTGGATGAAAATCATTTGAGAGACACACAGAAAGCTGTGTTTGAACTTAAGAGCCCTGTCGATTCCTTGTTGAATATAGTTGAAAGTGCAGAAAGCGGTAATATTATAAATTTGACAAAAGTAAAAAATAGTGATGTTTTACTTAACGATATGTCCGTGTCTATCCAAGATCTCCAAATGGCTTTAGAACAAATAGAAGCTCTTTCTATTAAGGAATCTACTTCTTCTTTGCACAAATATAACACGGAAATAATCGAAATTGTCGTAGATCCTGTTCTTAAATTACGAAGTTCATTTGAACAGCTGTCTATAGACACTAATACTGACGATGATAAAGGTATTTTAAAACAAGTTTTGTCTTCAATAAAGCAAAATTTAACCGAAGTGTCTATGCAAATAAATTTGATTGAAGAAAAGGTAGGCAAATTTGACATTTTGCAAAGTGATAATAAACTAAGTGTTCTTCAGAAAATGGCTCAAAGTCTTATAACATTAGAAAATAGTCTACCAAGATTAGAAACGATGCCTGAAGTACAAATTCACATGAATGCATTCCATAAAAGTTTAACAAAAGTTCTCGAAATAGTTATAGAAAGCAACGATGCCAAGAAATATTTCACATTAATGGGAACATGTGATGCTGTTAATCGCGTCAATACCTCAATTAAGGTTGTTGATTCTGAAAACGCTATGCCTCTTGCAAGCCTCAGCAATACCCTAAAAATAATCCAAGAGCATTTCATAAACAACGTATTTGAATCAGAATTGAACTGTTCCATAATAACCAGTATTACGGAAGTTTTGGTAGGCATACAAAAATCCATTAACACAGCGGAAGAGCTAAGTCTGCAGATTGATTCTGAAAATATTCAGGATTTGGTAACATTCGTGCCTAGTAGTGCAAATGTAACTGTTATCATGGAACATATTGATCAAACAATTGCTGCGATTGATACAATTAAAACCTTAGACACTACACAAGAATTTAAATCAGCACTATCACCAATGTTGGAATGTATTTCTCCAATTTTAGAGGAACTGAAAAAAAGTGTAGCTGCTATTCGACAAAATGAAGCCGAACAAGATGAAAATATTTCAGATTTATCAGTTTCCTCAATTGTCCAAACTCTTGGCACTCCTGTGTGTGAATTAAACCAGAATATAACTGTCCTTAATCAATTTTTGGTAGAAAACTTAGAAAGTTTGAAAATAAATAGTGACATAATATCTGCCGTTGCTGAACCACTTCACGAGCTTCATACTACGTTAGAAATCCTACAGCAAGACGTCATATCTCAATACGGTGATGATATAACACCATACGAAGTGAATGCGAATATAGCGAATGCAGTTCAAAACCTACATAGCTGTATTGTCATGATTCAAGAACAAGCTGGAGTGGAATTTGCTGATGAGATCTCAACATTAGAAGACATATCCAATATAAAAACATCTGCCGATACTTTACCTTCTGATCGCTTGGTATTGCCAACTGCAGAAGAAACTGGAGTAGAACAATCATTGCCGCATTTTATTGAAGAGTTACCAGTATCCGCAACAGCACAAACGCTGCAAACCTTAAACGAACACCTCATAGTTCTGAAAACGCCTGAAGTTATTGATGCTTTAGATACCTTATCAGAAGTCAGCGACTTTTCTAGTCTTAAGTCAGTGGTTTTGGGTATGGAAGAGTTGCATAATGGCATAGAAAATATTCTTCATCCAGTACTCATGGAAGCCACGAATGATCTTACAAGCATAAACAACGTGGCCAATTTAGCTACAATTGCACATCCACTGCAAGAGCTACAACAAAGTTTGTCCGTTTTGGACACCACGAACATTCCATATTATGAAGACATTCTAGATTTACCGACCGAAAAGGTACACTCAGTTATTCGATCTATTTCTGAATTTAAGGAGCAACTAGATAAATGCACACAAGCAGTATTCCCAGCAGTAGATATACTAAATAATACTTTTGAAATTTCAACTAAAGTTTGCAATCTGAGAGAGGTTTGTAAGCATTTGAAGAATGATATTGAAACTGCTAATGTCTTATCTCCAGAAATTAAAGACCTAGAAACAGTTATTGACAACTTGTTAGAAGTAACAAATGTTTCTAAGGGTATCGAAATTGATCAAATCAAATCCATAGCAGAAAATTTGTATGAAAAAGTGGTGGGAGTTCAAGAAGAAATGATACAATTCACTTCACAACCATCTGAAAAATTAGCTCAAGAAGCAAAGCTTATTCAGATTGTTGCAGACATAGAAAACAATATTGCTGTATTACAGCAATACGATTTTATAGATTTATCACGAGTTTCCGATATTATATCTTCATGCACATCACCACAAATGGCATTAAAAATTGAATCGGAATCACTTGCATTAATGACCGATATAGCAGATAATGCTGTTAATGTTTTACAAGATTCTTACCAAGAGACTCCGATTGCAGATCTTATGATTGTCGAAGAATTTTTCAAGACTTGCAAAAATGAATTTACGATATTAAGATGCTTAGTGACAAAAGCTTCCAGCCATAAAAAAATTATTAGACTTCTGGAAGAGTTCAACTCACTTAACTCAATTATAAATGATTTTAAAACTAAACGTATTGATCTTAAATTATCTGATGACGTTAACGGGTGCTTGACCACTTTTTTCGAACATGCAAATGATTGCATTGAAAATATTCAAAATTCACTTGTAAAAATTGTTGAATCACAATCAGAAAAGTTGATCACTATTCCGCTCTGCAAGTTACAAACCAGTGAACCTCTTAACCAGATCGCTATAACCAAAAAAGGCACTGTAATGGGCAATGTGATTGAACATTTTGTGAGTATAGTTGAGCTGTCGAAACCTCTGATGGTTGATATTCTGATTAATACTATAGAGGAAATTAAACAGCCATCAAAAAGTTCCGAAAAGCATAATGACAAACTTATAACAGAGAAAATAGAAGAGTTAACAGACTTGATAGAAGTTGAATCTAAATTACCGACTATTGATGTTGATACAAAGCGTATTTTGAATAAATTATCTAACTGTATTAACAAGCATCAAGATTTCAAAGAAGCGTCAACTACAGGCAAGACTCTTATTATTTTAAAATGTTTGTCAGAATGTACGGATATTTTACAAGACAAAAATTTACAACTGAAATTTGACTCTGATGAAGTTATAAGACATAAAGAAAGTACATTGAAAGAAGTTTTAACTGAAATGCTTCAGCCTCTTCAGGCACTCCAGGCTCAGCTGGTAAGCATTAGAGAACAAGTTTTATCTGGGGCGGAGGAAGACTCCATTTCTTTTGACATTACATCAACTGAATCACTAGTTCAAACTATGACTGAACTTCATAAGGATATAGTTCAACAAATTGAATCGGAAAAATCTGCTGTAGATAGTGAAAATATTTCTCTGATCATGGAAGTGGATAATGAGATTCATTTAATTCAAGATAGTATAAAATTGATGGAAAATGTGGAAGCTGCGCAAGTAGTTAAAGAAATAACGAAACCAATGGAAGATTTAGAAAAATCTTTACACAGTGTTTTTACTTCAGAAAAAGATGTTCAGACAAAACAAATTATCTCAAAAGGTATGTTCTTCTTATGCTACCTACTTACTACATCTTAAATAATAAGATATGAATAAAAATGTTGTTATTTCAAATTAAAAAATTCTTTCTAGATTTTAATTCAAATATTGAATCCTTGGAGAGTGCCCTTGAACGTTTTATAAATAATGAAATAAAACAAATTGTTACATCACTTATTAACATTGATATTTATGAAAGTAAACAACTGGCTATCGATCTCAAAAGCTTATTGACTCCCAAAAAGTTAAATAACCACAAAGTAGTTGAAATGCAAAATGAGAAGATTTCCATAGTAAAAGATATATTATCTAGATTTGATTGGCAGAATACCGATTCTTGCTTTGAAGGCAAGACTTCTTTAGAAATTGATAATATTAGCTATATATTTTTAACTGTATATCAACTTCTTGTTGAACTAGATAATGCTAAACTGACTGACAATGGTCAAACTAAAGGTAAAAAGTGTGATTTTAGTTTTTGCTTATTATTGAACGCTTAATTCAAGTTGCAGCTCATATTTTATCTTGTTTATATTATCATCATGTAGTCAATTAGTTATTAAGTTTCGATTAAAAATATCACTAAAGCAAAATTCATTAATCAAAAATTCAAATAACTGTTTCAGTTAATTGATAACAGCAGTAAAATTTCATAATATGTTGTTGTTTTTTCAGAACAATCAGCACATTTGTTACAACACATTGATCAATATATAGAACTCATTGAAATCGTTGAAGAAATATCTGCTGTAATAAAAATTGAAGACGTGAAAGAAACCTTTGAAATGGCACGAGAGCTTAAAGAATGCATTTCTTCATCTGAAATTGCTTTCGAAAGTGAGCAAACTGAAGAAATGATCAAAAACATTCAAAGCGAACAGGGAAAACTTGCTAAAAAATTACAAAAAGCATTATCTGCCTTACAAGTTCAAGCACTAGACAATGCACAAGAGCTAGCGCCAGTGCTTAGATCTGATGTATTACAAAGAATAGTACGAGTAACAGCACAATTGCAAGCTGATTTAGTGGCCGTAACTGGTGTTCAAATAGCTGTTCAGGCACCCCTATCTGTACTGGAAATTATTAATCCAGTACAAGCGATGGAAACAGAAACTGTAGAAATGAAATGGACACCTGAAACAGCAGAACCAACTACTTTGGAATCGGTTGGAGTTATTGACAAAACAATTATGGAAGCAAAGCATGTTGCTGCTACCACGGAACCTGTCGACAAGATGATAGCAGAAGCCCAACAAACAATGGCGATTGAAGATTCAGTCACAAGCAAATCTCAAGTTCATAAACATGAACAAGAAGACATACCTGCACAAGATGAAGCTGCCGCAAAAACATCTGAATCTGTTTTTGTTGAAGGCCTTGGAACAGCTGTAAAACTACATGATCCTAAATCTGAACATCCCGAATTGACAGAAATTGAATTACTTTCTCCATCTGAAGTAGTTGTCAGCTCTATAAAAGAAGAACTCTATCATCTTGAGACTGAAAGCCCTAATAACGAGCCTGAGATCATTTGTGGCAAACAGGCTACCCAACTACTAGCAGTAAAAGCAAATACTGAAGTAATGAAAGGTAGTATGTATTTTTTCCATTGATTTGTTTTTGTGAAAACACATAATACTGCGTTTTTGTTTCCTAAGAACATGTAAAAACTCTAACTAACCAACAAATGATCCAGCGTAATGCTGCTAAGACTACAGTACTTACATATTTTGAGGTCGTAAATAGTTTCTTTTAGACACCTGTGATACATAGTATCAGGTGAAAGTACTGTTCATCTCATCAGCTATATTAATTAGACTAACTAACACTAAATAGTAATTTTACATTTTCAGATAAACTAATTAAAGAAATAGATGAATTCATTTCTGAGGACATATCTGCAGTAGTCGATCAATTATGTACTGTAATCAACATTGAAGACCTTAAACATTCTGTTACGACAGCAAAAGAACTTCGTGAATGTATTGCTGCTGTGGAAACCTCTGCCACCTCAGAACATATTAATTATTTGAATCGGGAGGTTTCGCTTCATCTAGCAAAATTAGCACATCAACTGCAAAATGCTGTATTGGTATTGAATGAACAAGGTTTAGAAAACTTGCAAAAACTAGCTCCATTGATTAAAAACGACATCTTGCAGAGAACCACTGTCCTGGCAAAAGATTTATGTTCTGATCTTTTTGCCGTAATAAATACAAATCCCGTGATAAAAGAAGACGTACAAAAACAAGAAGCAGCCATATTGTCTGTAGAATCACTTAAATTATCAGACAGTGCAGAAAGTCTACTATCTACCCAAGAAAAGGCTCTAGAAGAAGTGCAAGTTACTTTTGCACAAGGAACAAAAGATAGCATCGAAGAAGAAGATACATCTAAATTGCAACCGTTAGAAAACATTGAAAATCAGGCTATCGTTTCCACCGAAGCTAAAGAAGTGATGGTATTAGATGCATCGCAAGCATTAACTGAATCAAGTGTTGAATCCTCATTGACAGAAGTTCAACAGGAGTTGTCAGCTAAAAATACTGTAGAACAACAAACAGCAGTTGAAATAACACAGCCATCCATCTTAGAGAAAGAAGAAGAACAAACAAAAGGCAAAACCATTATTTCAAGTACGCCAGAGCAAGAGCAAATGTTGGCTGTCGAGAAATTCACTGAAGTAGTTTCTGAACATTCTGAACAAAAAGAATGTAAACTGCCTATCAACAAAGAATTCGCAGTTGAAGAACCTGATCAATTAGTTGGACAAAAAGAAATAGAAATCGACGCTGCAATTTTGATGGAACCAAAAAAACCAATTGAAACTCCATGTGTAGCCTCAGGTAAATATAATCTAATCGATAACCCTTTATATAATATGACAAGCAACCAACCCCAGCTCTGTACGGGTGCGAAAATAAATAAAACTATATTATTTTAACAATAAATAAATCTATATCGGAGATTTCGGACATTATTTCCTTTGACCTTTTATGTCTCTTCATAGCTGCGATGTGGTCAATAGGCGTCAACTTACGCCTGGACTGGGAACTGGCTCTCAGAGCTTGACGACAGATTCTTAACTTGAGCTTGGGTTGTAGCTAGCCAGCCAAGCGCAAAAAAAAACCTAAAGGCTATAAAGGTCGCAAGTTGATGACTTCACTACTACTCATTACCAATGCCATCATTTGAAGCGATGGTACCTCATTGGTGATGATTGTTTATACCTAAACCATAACATAGTTAATTACTATAAACTTACATACTTACAAACAACTTTAACTATTTAGGAGGAAACCTAAAATAATTTAATTACTTAATTACCTCTATTACGAATACAATATATTTACGCTTACACAACAGTCTCAAACAACACATTAAATTTATTTTTAGGTTTTGTTTATTGTTTACACTGTTTTGTTATTTACACACTCAAATTGTAATCTCGTACTATTTACTAACACTTCGACACCACACTACATAGCGTTATTATTTACAGAAACACTTATACAAAAAATCAACGAATTTTTATCTGAAGACGTGATACAAGCGGCGTCGGTGGTTGTAAATGTTGAAATTGTCGAGAAATCTGTCAATTTAGCGAAACAATTGCAAGAATGCCTTACTCTGTCAGAAACAAATTCTATTAATGACGATGAAAACTTACCTAAAGATACAGTTACAGCTGAGCAAGTGTCTTTGATTATTCAATTACAACAGGGTTTGACTAATATACAAGTCCAATTACTAAACAGTTGTGAAAGTATGAAGTCACAAGCAAAACAAAATGTTAAATTACCCATAGTATCAGACGTAGTGACTCAACTCTCCGATAATTTGACTGTTCTTTTATCAACGTTTGAACAGCCGAAAAATGAAGACATTAAACTGAACAACACATTAGAAAATGCACAAAAAATTACGAAAATTCTACAGAAGGAAATAGTGCAATCACGGGAAGAAGGGAGTCATAAAGTAGAAGAAGATACTAAAAATCAACCTGAATCTTCATTTAAGAAACCAACGATCTCCACAGACATTGAAAAAGTGATCAAAAAAGTCGACTTTGAAACTATAGACGAATTTTTGGATTGCTCTAGCAACGAGCACACCGACAATCACTCAAAAGAAATAAATCTTGGCAAATCTATTGTGAATGTAATTCAAGACTCAATTATGCAAGAAAACGTTAAACCATTTGAAGAATATTTTGATGCGCCTACCATTGCTGACACAGTACTATTAGAGGAGTTGGTAGCTACTAAAATTGGTGAAACTGTTGCTATAGAACAAACCGATTTCACTCAAAGTTTTGGTGAACCTGTTCAAGAGGCAGTAATGAGTTTTAGTGACTCTCTCACTTCCGCAGCAAGTAGCGAATTTACTACTTCTATCCTGCAAGATATATGCAAGATAGATGCCAATGAAACAGCTATTAATTTTGGCGAGTCACACACTTCTATGGAAACTAACATCGTGAATTCCATTGTCTTAGAACATACGGATGCTCTCGAAAGCCTAGATACTCTTACCAAAGAGGCAGATATTACTCTGAACAACTTAATCACTACCGTGGTATGTAACGAAGTGACTGGTTCTATTTTGCCACACGTGGACGCTGTTGAAAATCAAGTTACATCTAGCAAGGAAGCATTTATCAATCTCGGAGAGCCTCTTACTTCTCCAGTAACTGACGTCGTGAGCTCCATTGTGTTAGAACATATTGATACCGTGAAAAACATAATCGAATCTATTCAAGAGACAGGTATTCTCAGTGACTTTGACATTTCTGCAGTAAGTAACGAAGTGAATTCTACTGACTCACCACATGCGTGCGCTATGAAAAATCTTGTTAGATCTGCCGATGAAGTAGTGGTTAATTTTGGCGAGCCTCAATATGCTGATGATATTGATAATGTTGTTCAAGAAAACATGAATCCATTAAAAGAGTATTTTGAAACGTCTACGGCACGTGGAATTACTGAAACAAATGCTAAAGTTCTCGTTGAATCTGAACCAAATACTTTTAGCGACAGTCTTGCCTTCTCAGCAACAAAAGAAGAAACCTCAACTGCCTTAGAGTCGGAGAACGCTCTTGACAATGAATGTATACCTACCATTGATTTCAACGAATCTCTTACTTCAGCTGTCGCCACCTCAACTGCTATCGGCACTGTTGAATCTATCGCCACTGAAAGTCAAGATTCATTTATACAAAAAAGCATCGAGCCATTTGAAGAGTATTTTGACTCACCTACCTCTGCTGACAAAGTACCACTAGAAGAATTAGTAGCTACTGGAATTACCGAAATCATTGCTTTAGAACATGTGGCTGATTCTGCTAGTATTCTCATTAAACCTATTCAAGAAGCTGCTATAACTCTCAGTGATTCCTTACCTTCTGCAGTAACCAACGAAGTCATCTCTACTTTCTTAGATCATGCCGATGGAATTAAAAACCAAGATCAATGTACTGAAGTGGCAGATATTATTTTAAGTGATTCTCTCGCTTCTTTAGTTACAAACAAAGAGACATCAACTACGTTACAGCCTTTGAATGATTTTGAGGACCAAGCTAAATCAGTTGAAGAAGAACCTATTATCATCGATAAGTCTCTCACTTCTGCGGTTTCCAAAGATACATCTTCAGTTATTAAAAATGTTTGTGCTGTTGACAATGGTGTTGAATCTTTTGGCAAAGAAAGTCAAGATACACTTATACAAGGAAATATCCACCTTCATGAAAACTATTTTGATTTGTCTACTACTGCAAATACAGTACCACTAGAGGAAGTATTATTTACTGCAGTTACCGAAATTAATGCTTTAGAAAACACTAATACCGCTAAAAGTATCGTCGAACCGATTCAAGAGGCAACTATAACTCTCAGCGATTCTCTTGTCTCTGCAGTAACCAACGAACTTGCCTCTTCTGTCTTGGAAAGTACCGATGCAATCGAAAGACTAGTCCAATGTACTGCCTGCTCAGTAAGTTCCGAAGAAACTTTATTACAGCATGTAGACGGTGATAGTAACGCCAAACCTACACAAGAAGCGACTTTAAATCTTGGAGAAGTTCTCGCTTCTGCGGTAACTAAACATATGAACTCCACTGTGTTAGAACTCACTCATGGTATCAAAAACTTTGTAGAACCTATTCAGGCAGTTATTACTCTAAGCGGTCCTCTCGCCTCCCCGGTAAATAACGAAATGACTATCTTGCAACATTTAGACAAAGTTGAAAACCAAGCTAAACATGCCGATGAAGTTGCTATGACTCTAGTTGAAACTCCAATAACCAAGGAAGAAATCTTTGCAGTTTTAAAAACTGTTGAAAATATCCAATCGCCTACTACAGCCACTGATACAATCCTGCCAAAAGATCTGGTTGGAACTGAAATTGCAGAGGCTTCTTTTCTAGAACACGTATACGTTCCTGAATGTCAAGTTTGGCCCATCAACGAAATCACCTCTTCTTTTAGTGACACTCTTGTATCTGCTGTAGCTAAGAAAGAGATTTCCGCTACACATGAAATTAGTGAATCGAATAGGAAAGAAATATTTATAAAAAATGAAGCTCATAGTAATGAAGCGGAACCAGTTTTAGGGAATAAAACTGGCGTTTCTGTTACTACCATTGACACAGCTCTTGAAGATAAGGGACAGTTATTGTCTACTGTATTTAGTGGTAAATAATGAAATTTACAAGTATGCTTATGTATTAAATTAATAATAGACGCTAATTCTGAAATCAATAACTAAAATTTACTTTTTTATAAATAACAATAATGTAATTGTGTTTGTCACCGAAGCTTATTGAAATGACTCATTAGTCTCACCGCACTATACACATGCAGGGTGAAATCTAAGTCGTGAATCGTAATCATGTTTTCTGGTAGTGCTACTGATGACTAACACGAGGCACTAGTAGGTATCGCAATTAGCGTGCTCCTTAATTAATTATCCTTAAAAAGAGAAAGTTCATCCCCAGTTATCATCACCTGTGGTCACTTTACTCAATCACGTGACTAAAATGCAACTTTTGCGAAGTGCAAAGGTTATCATTTAATAAACACTAATTTGACGTTTAAATGACTTACTTCTGTTTACATAAAGAAAATGTGGTATTAAATTCAAGGTTTATTACGTATTACATTTATTACACGTATTTCAAGAAATGTTCAAAATGTTCGTCCTGGACCTGTGAACACAGTTCCGCCCGTCGCCTTTTTACACGCCTTAACACATACATACACATCGGCTCTAACTGCTTCAAATGAACATACGATTTTTTGACGCAGCGACCAGTCTGATTATACAAAGACAGCATATCTAACCTTTGTATGGTGGTATAAGGATACGGAACAGGCATATTTCGCTTATTTATTCAAATAAATCACTGTAATTTTCTTTAAAAAATAATGTTTACAATGTTGACATTATTGACGATTAATGCCAAAACACTATCCAGCCAGTAAATCGAAAAGAGTTTGACTATGTTCTCTTCGAACTTCGTAACAATTATCCATCGTAATGTAGGGTGTCCAAGAATTTATAATAAATTAGGATATAAATTAAATTTTAAGCAAAAACAAAAAGAGACATTTATTTGAGTTACATAGTGGCGTGATTATTAGTCGAGTAAGGATTTAGGAAAGATTGTCACGATTCTCGATTAAAAGTTCACCCTGTATTTTCAATAAATTGCCATAACTTATAATACATAAGAACAAATAATACGCCACTCTTTGAAAATTCAATTATACTCTCCATCTGTGTCTAAACCCAATTGCTCATAATAATTCCGTAACCATAACTGTTATTTGTCTTTTTCAGAGCAATATAAACTCGTACAACACATTGATGAGTTCATTGCGGATGATATCTCTAAAATTGTTGATGAAATATCCACATTTACTGATACTGACGTTCTCAAGGAAAGTGTTTTTATAGCTAAGGAACTTCGTGAATTTATACTGACAACAATAGACAATAGTACTGCAGCCGAAGAAACCAACCCACTAACTCAAAGCAATCTTGTAGCAGAAGCGCAGCTGATAATAAAGTTACAAAATGCTTTATCCACTTTACACACGCAAACACTTGATAGTACTCAAGCACTTGCATCTGTGATTGAACCAGAATTACTTCAGAAAGTGTCTAATATCATAACACAGCTGCAAGAAAACTTAGCTATAGCAGTTGACTCCAGCTTTTATGATGTAATGCAAACTGTTGGTATGTAGTGTTCAATTTATGATAAATTAATTAATAAAAACGATGCACACTTTTTCTTGATAATGTATACTTTCAGGATCATCAGAAGCTGTTAGTGAACAAAATGCCATGGCTCAGTTGGTGGCATTACTTCAAGATGTAAATGACGCTATAAATATTTCTATAACAGAAAAAAATACTGAAGACAAAGAAACCTTGAAAGACACTCTTGATGAAGTTCAAACTGTAATTATAAAACTTAAGCGTGATTATGATGGCGCTGTAAATGACACTCTCAATGAAACTCTTGAAGATTTAGAGTGCAATGTGAGAAGTGTGCAACTTCAAATTAATGAAGATTATCCACCAGAACTACTAAAAGAAGCCTGTGAAACGTTGCAGCTAATTGCGAATAACATGAATGCTACACAAGAAATACAAATTTCTGAAACCATACCAATAGTTTCTTCGACTACAACTATACTTGAGAGATGCTCGGACGATACAGAAGAGACAGTAAAATTGTTGGAAGAAGCATCAAAATTAGATCCTCTTCTGAGCAATAATCTGGGAGACATAATATCTAATCTTAATAATGTAACAGACTGTTTAAAATCCTTAAGACAAAACTTTTTGAACAGTGCTGAGACCCTAATAGAAAACGGCATTGAAGTGATTCAATGCCTCGACAGAATGGAAAATCACGTTTTTGCATTAGAAAAAGATTTAGATGCAGACAAAACCCTATCACCTAACACAAGAGATAATATTATTACTGCTGTGCATTCAGTTTATGGAAGTATTTCAAATATGCGAAGTGCAATGTCAAGTGTTCAAAAACGATACATGTTTGAAAATTATGGTAAGCCGTCAGAGTCTCTTCTCCGCTGTATAAAAAATGTAGCTATAATTTTATCAGCAAACGATGATCTTAATAAATCTGATTGGAAGAAGTTTTCAAAATCAATTCGTAATGTATTGAATCATTTCGAAGACATTAAATTTTATATAAATTTAGATAAAACTGCTAGACTTCCAAGTGATGCTACATTCACAAAGATTATTCTTGAAGAATTGAAAACAAACATTTCAAATGTTTTGGTGCCACAGGGCATGTGTTTGGGAATTCAGATCATTAATAAAGTTAACACAACATTGAAATGTGTAGAGAAAAATCTAACTGCGATAGAAGAGCAATCAAGCTTAGAAGTAAAGAACAAAATACCAATGTTTAAAGAAATAGCCTCTGAATTACTAAGTGTCACAAATGTTATTAAAATATCTTTAAAAGAAATAAATCTGATTGCTGAAGAGACGGTAACAGAACAGGAGTCAGACAAAACAAAAGAAATTACTAATGTAGCAGAAGAGCTAGAGCATAGTGTTGTAGTAGAGGAAAAACTGGATAAAAAGCTAACTGAGATAATTAGTGATGAATTGAAGATTGAACAATCACTCCAAAAGCAGGCTGAGAATGAGTCCTGTTTGGTTGGAACATCTAGCGAAGCAATAAGAACAGACATTTCTGAAGCAAGTGAGTCATCGCAGAAATTTTCCATCGAAAAAGATCCAATATGTACAAATGTTAACACAGAAAATGAATCCTCAGCCATAGTAGAACAAATAGCTTTGGAATCTTTTTTGGCAGAAACGAGTTCTGAAGAAGCTATTCCTACTGAAGTAGAACGTAATGAATCTGAAGTTCTTACACAATCTCTTGAAACTCGAGAGATAAGTGAAGCCAAACTTACTGAGTTAGAAGCAGAAACACAAACAACTGAAGTATCTTCAATAGGCAAAAAAGAAGAAGTAAAAATACAACAAAAGTATGAAGAACAGGCTTGTGCGATGACCAATCAAGAAAAAGTAATAAATGACAGTGAAAAATCCAAAGATATACAAAATAAATTAGAAGCAGATGCTGATAAAAATGATAATCAAACACAAGAAGCTGAAATAAAGGAGCAGGTTAAGTCAGTAAACAAAGATGAAACAGAAGAAATTATGAATGAATTGGAGTCAAAAGTAGAGCAAACAGAAGACGTTGAAGTTGCGAAAAAGGATGAAGAGTTCAAACAAGAAGACTTAGTTGAAAATGCCCATTCAGCAAATGACGATAAAGACTTACAACAAAAAGAAAAACCTGAAAAGTTTAAGAATGAGACAGAGTTGCATCAAAAAGAGGAAGTAAAGATGGCTGACAAACTCAAGGAAGAAGCTGATTTGAATAGTAAGGTAGAAACCGAAAACGTAAGGAGTGATTATAAGTTAAAAGAAAATACTGACAGCTGCAAAGAAGAAATTGTGTTGAATGAAATGGAAAACGCTGATAAATCCGCGATGAAAGCTGAGTCAAATAAAAAAGAGGAGACAGATAAAGCTAAAAAAGAAGGTGACTTGCACCATGAAGCAAAATCAAAAGAGGTTAAAAAGGGGGATGAACTAAAAGAAAAAGAAGAATCTATGAGTGCAACTAAATTAAAACAAAAAAGGAAGTCAGAAGAGACTGAGAAAACCCTGACAGAGGGAAAAGTAAAAAATGAAAAAGATGCTGAAATACTTGAAAAAACAGCTGATTTAACACAAAGAGAAAAATTGGATATTCCAGATCAAGAACACGTTGAAAATTACAGGAATGAATCTCAAATGAAACACAACGAGAAATTAGAAATGGCTTCGAAAGCAACGAAAGAAATTGAGCTGAAAGACAAAGAAACTGCAGAAAATGTTAAAAAAGAGATGGAAACCAATGCAAAAGAAGCTGACAAAGTAAATTTGCAACAAAAAGAGGAGTATGAAAATTTGAAAAAAGATGTTGACTTAAATCATAACAAACAAACCGAGAAAACTGAAACACAACAAAAAGAAGAAATAGTAAAGGCTGCAAAAGATATTGAAACGGAACTGGTAGAAGCTGTAGAAATGAAGGATGAATCTGAATTTAAACATAAAGAGAAAGCGGAACTCACTGAACAAGAGTCTAAATTACAAGAGAAAAAGGCAGTTAAAGAGGCCAAAAACGATACTGATTTACAACAAAAAGCAGAACCTGATAAAGCCACGAAAAAAGGTGAAAAGGCTGAATCGCAACAACAAGCTAAAAAAGATAAGGAAGTTAAAGAAGAAATAGAACAACAACAAAAAGAAGTTGCTAATATAGCCATGAAAGAGGCCGAGATCAAGGAAAAAATAAATAAGGAAGTGGATGAGGCAAAAGAAGATCAGGAAAGGACCCAACAAAAGACGGAAAAAGAAAATATAATACAAGATAAAAAAATCAAAAAAACCAAAAGAAATAAAGAAGAATCTGAAAAAGCAGATGTGCAAACAAAAGAAGTGGCTGAAATTGATCAACAGGAAGAAGCCGAGTTATCTAATAAACAAATAGAATCAAAAAAGAAAACGGCAGTTAAAGAGGCTAAAGAAGAATTAAAAGAAGAACAAGAGCCACAGAAAGCTAAAAGTGAAGCTGAGTTTAAGCAATATGAGGAAGCAGAAGAGGATAAAATAGCTACAAAAACAGATTTGAAGCAAGAAAAAGATGAAAAATTGAAAAAAAATATTGAGTTGAAACAATATGGGGAAGCGGAGAACGCTGAGCTGAATGCCGAGTTTGAACAACGTAAAGAAGCGGAGAAGGCTCAAATTGCTATGATGGAAGCAGATTTAAAGCAAAAAGAAGAGGATGAAAAATTGCAAAAAACAACTGAGTTAAAACAGCAGGAAGAAATCAAATTAGCTCTAGAAGCTGATTTGAAAGAAAAGGAGGCAGCTGAAAAGGCCAAGAAAGATGCTGAATTGAAACAACATGAGGAAGCGGAGAAGGTCAAAATTGCTAAGATGGAAGCAGATTTGAAGCAAAAAGAAGAGGATGAAGAATTGCTCAAATTGACTGAGTTAAAACAGCAGGAAGAAATCAGATTGGCTCTAGAAGCTGAATTGAAAGAAAAGGAGGCAGCTGAAAAGGCCAAGAAAGATGCTGAATTGAAACAACTTGAGGAAGCGGAGAAGGCCAAAACTGCTAAGATGGAAGCAGATTTGAAGCAAAGAGAGGATGATGAAGAATTGCAAAAAACTACTGAGTTAAAACAGCAGGAAGAAATCAAAATAGCTCTAGAAGCTGATTTGAAAGAAAAGGAGGCAGCTGAAAAGGTCAAGAAAGGTGCCGAATTGAAACAACATGAGGAAGCGGAGAAGGTCAAAATTGCGAAGATGGAAGCAGATTTGAAGCAAAAAGAAGAGGATGAAGAATTGCTCAAATTGACTGAGTTAAAACAGCAGGAAGAAATCAGATTGGCTCTAGAAGCTGAATTGAAAGAAAAGGAGGCAGCTGAAAAGGCCAAGAAAGATGCTGAATTGAAACAACTTGAGGAAGCGGAGAAGGCCAAAACTGCTAAGATGGAAGCAGATTTGAAGCAAAGAGAGGATGATGAAGAATTGCAAAAAACTACTGAGTTAAAACAGCAGGAAGAAATCAAATTAGCTCTAGAAGCTGATTTGAAAGAAAAGGAGGCAGCTGAAAAGGTCAAGAAAGGTGCCGAATTGAAACAACATGAGGAAGCGGAGAAGGTCAAAATTGCGAAGATGGAAGCAGATTTGAAGCAAAAAGAAGAGGATGAAGAATTGCTCAAATTGACTGAGTTAAAACAGCAGGAAGAAATCAGATTGGCTCTAGAAGCTGAATTGAAAGAAAAGGAGGCAGCTGAAAAGGCCAAGAAAGATGCTGAACTGAAACAACATGAGGAAGCGGAGAAGGTCAAAATTGCTAAGATGGAAGCAGATTTGAAGCAAAAAGAAGAGGATGAAGAATTGCTCAAATTGACTGAGTTAAAACAGCAGGAAGAAATCAGATTGGCTCTAGAAGCTGAATTGAAAGAAAAGGAGGCAGCTGAAAAGGCCAAGAAAGATGCCGAATTGAAACAGAGAGAGAAGGCCAAAATTGCTAAGATGGAAGCAGATTTGAAGCAAAGAGAGGATGATGAAGAATTGCAAAAAACTACTGAGTTAAAACAGCAGGAAGAAATCAAAATAGCTCTAGAAGCTGATTTGAAAGAAAAGGAGGCAGCTGAAAAGGTCAAGAAAGGTGCCGAATTGAAACAACATGAGGAAGCGGAGAAGGTCAAAATTGCGAAGATGGAAGCAGATTTGAAGCAAAAAGAAGAGCATGAAGAATTGCTCAAATTGACTGAGTTAAAACAGCAGGAAGAAATCAGATTGGCTCTAGAAGCTGAATTGAAAGAAAAGGAGGCAGCTGAAAAGGCCAGGAAAGATGCTGAATTGAAAGAACTTGAGGAAGCGGAGAAGGCCAAAACTGCTAAGATGGAAGCAGATTTGAAGCAAAAAGAAGAGGATGAAAAATTGCAAAAAACTACTAAGTTAGAGCAGCAGGAAGAAATCAAATTAGCTCTAGAAGCTGATTTGAAAGAAAAGGAGGCAGCTGAAAAGGTCAGGAAAGATGCTGAATTGAAACAACATGAGGAAGCGGAAAAGGTCAAAATTGCTAAGATGGACGCAGATTTAAAGCAAAAAGAAGAGGATGAAGAATTGCAAATAACGACTGAGTTAAAACAGCAGGAAGAAATCAGATTGGCTCTAGAAGCCAAATTGAAAGAAAAGGAGGCAGCTGAAAAGGCCAGGAAAGATGCTGAATTGAAACAACTTGAGGAAGCGGAGAAGGCCAAAACTGCTAAGATGGAAGCAGATTTGAAGCAAAGAGAAGATGATGAAGAATTGCAAAAAACTACTGAGTTTCATCAGCAGGAAGAAATCAAATTAGCTCTAGAAGCTGAATTGAAAGAAAAGGAGGCAGCTGAAAAGGCCAAGAAAGATGATGAGTTGAAACAACATGAGGAAGTGGAGAAGGCCAAAACTGCTAAGATGGAAGCAAATTTTAAGCAAAAACAAGCGAATGAAGAAAGAATATCGAATTTAAAAGAAAATGAGGAAGCCGAAAAATCAAAGAAAGATACTGAGTTAAAACAATATGAGGACGCAGAAATTTCTAAGAAAGAAGAAGATTCAAAGCTAAACAAAGAAGCTGAAAACGCTTGTAAAGGTATTGAGTTAAAAAGGCAGGAAGAAATTGAAGTAGCTACAATAAACGCTAAATTAAGAGAAAAACAGACAGCTGAAGAAGCTAAAAATGAGGTGGAGAAAAATGAAGCAGACATGAGATCAAAACAAGAAATGAAAAACATTGAGATTACAGAAAAAGAAGCAAATTTCAAGCAAAATGACGAGCAAGAAATAACAGATAGTTCTTTAGAACAGACAAAGAATTCTGAAACAGCTAAGAAAAAAGTCAAGGCTAAACTAAAGGAAAAGGCGAAACTGATTGAAAAAGACAAAAAAGAAGCTGAGTTAAAACAATACCACGAAGCGGAAAAGGCTAAAATTGATATGAAAGAAGGAGATTCAAAGAAAAAAGATGAGTCTGAAATAACTTGCAATAAAATAGAATTGAAAAAGCAGAAAGAAAATGAACTAGCTAAGACAGAAGCTGAGTTAAAAGAAAAGGAAGCAAAGAAGGTTAACAAAGAATTGGAAGTAAAAGAAAAGGAAAAACCCAAGAAAACCAAAAAAGATGCTGCTAAGAAACCAAATGAAGAAATAGAAAAAGCTAAAGTTGCTAAAACAGAAGAAGATTTAAAACAAATACAAAAAGTCAAATCCGACAAAAAAGAAGAATCAAAAGAAAAAACAGAACTCAAGAAGACTATGAATAAATCAGAGTTAAAAGAAAATGAGGCAATTGAGATAGTTAAAACTGAAGCAGACATAAAACAGAATCAAGAAGCAAAAAGCGCTACTATAGATACTGTGCTACAGCAGAAGGAAGAAACTGAAATTACTAAAAAGAAAGCCGAGTCAAAACAAATAATAGAAAATAACAAACAAGTTGAAGGTGAAGCTGTATTGAAAGGTCAACAAGACTCTGAGAATGCTACAAAAGGTTCAAAGTTGAGGAAGCAGAACGACGTTGATAAGGTAGAAAGGGAGTTGCAACAAAAAGAAAAGGCTAAGAATGATGTTAAATTGAAACAAAAAGAAGAAGTTGAACAATCAAAGCTAGAAGAGGAATCTGAAAAAGCTAAAGACAAAACAGAGTTGAAACAGAAAAATGAAGTTGAAATTGTTAAACTACGAGCTGAAGCTACACAGAAGGAAGGGTCAGAAAATGTCACGTCGGATACAGTACCAAAACATCAAGAATCAATAGAAAAGGTCGAACCAAAGAAAAAATCAAAAACAGAAATTGACAAAAAGTTTTTGAAGACAAAAGATCGAGATATAAATTTAAAAGACAATGATAAAAAACTAGTACTGAAAGAAGATTTAGCAAAAACCACACAACATGTGACAAAACTTAATGAAAACTATAAGAAAGAAAATGGGGATATTGAATATCACCAATCGAAACGCATGACTTCTGATTCACAAGATACTTCGCAGCGCTCCTTTGGTGGTCATGAAGAACACTACATAAAAGAATATCAATACGATCCGTCTTATACTAGAATTAATCATGATCTTAAAGAGAAACCTAGGTTTGTAGATCACAACCATAGAGATTACACTATGGACTTCGCTCGTCCTGCAGCTTATAGAGAAAGATCATTTGATGTTGACAGACCAGCAGAAAGCCAAGCATTACATGACCTAGGAAAAAATGCAACTATCTATAAAGCACAAACAATAGTGCTGGATGCCCAATTAAGGTCTTCGGCCCCACCATACCCAGAGACAAGTAGAGGTAGTGAGCCGAGTCATCGAAAGCTTGAGATAAGACAAAGGTCGAAAGGTTTAAGTGAGGCTAGAAGCACCGTGTCTGAGAAACGCTCTGGCCTATCCCGAGATTCTAAACGTAAACCCGTATTTTCTACGTATTTGACCGACAGGACTGCCGTCGAAGGCTCTAGAGTAAAGCTAACGTGTAGCGTGTTGTCATCTACTGATCCTTCAATAACTTGGTACAAGAACGGCCTATTACTGGATAACAAATTGAAGTATAGAACAAAGTATACGGAAGGTCTGATCACATTAGAAGTTTTAAATG
Source organism: Opisthograptis luteolata (assembly GCA_931315375.2). Taxonomy (NCBI): domain Eukaryota; kingdom Metazoa; phylum Arthropoda; class Insecta; order Lepidoptera; family Geometridae; genus Opisthograptis; species Opisthograptis luteolata. Next base: position 12,958,366 of record OV928033.1, read on the forward strand.
CAGTACCGAACGATTCTGCTGAATATATATGTACGGTGGAAAATGAAAATGGTTCTGTCAGCTCTTCTGCGAATCTTAAAGTATATCCGAGCTTTGAAGCTTCTCCCATCCCACCAACTTTCACTCGATCCATACGTGGTAAGGATATTGATAAATGATTTAGTTTTACTAGCAGCTACGAATGATTCTCATTCTTGTATAAATTTCAACAGATACGTATCATTTGGCTGAGAACGAGTTGGTCCTAGAATGCCGCATCCGTGGGCAGCCACTTCCCACCATAACTTGGTTAAAGGACGACCGGCCAGTCACTTCCAACGACCGGTTCCAAGCATTCTATCTCGCTGACGGAGTGTGCAGATTAGCTATAGAATCTCCAACTCCAGAAGATAGCGGAAAGTATACCTGCAAAGCTGAGAACTCTGTTTGGTCTGATCAAATCACACATGTTGTTAACTTCACTGGTGCGTTTATGAAATAAAATTACTAAGTATTTTACCCATATTATTATTTACTTTCCTTTAGGCATATTGGCCTAAATACTACATAACATTTTATTTTTCCAGGTAAAGAAAGTCGTGTGAGCCCTAATATAGCAACAATAGAAAAGTCTCGATTTAATCGTCAGGTTATGGAATCTCGCCGCCCTCACTTCACCAACGTCCTGTCAGATTACAAAGTAGCAAAAGGTGGAACTATCGGCCTTCAGGTGGAGATTAGAGGAGCGCCGACAAATGTGGAATGGCTTCGAGAAGGGCGTTCGGTAACTGAAGTGTACCGAAACGCGAGAACTTTTGTCGAACAAGGCCTTTACACGTTGGCCCTTTCCGACGTAACTGAGAAAGAATCCGGAATGTATACATGTAGAGCATGGAGTGCCCATGGTAATGTCGATATGAATGCTGCCATTACGGTAGTGCAACCTAATGAACTAGAAGGGAAGCCTGCCATTATCGTAGGTCGTCCAGAGAAAGATATCCTTATTTCAGTCGGCGAAGATGTAAACATATCGTTCAGGGCTCAGGGCGAGCCTAAGCCTAAAGGTACAGTTTTTTTTAATTTATTTATAACATGTCATTAGACATTCTTTTCGTGACAACCAGAATTCAGCTACCAATTGGTAGTTTATTGCTAGGTATTTGTTTCTGTTTTCGTTCATAATACTTATAAATTCTGAAAGTCATCAGTGGCTGGTGCGGCAGCCGCATCAACATTCATACTATTGATATTAAGAGTACTAAGTGACAAGCAAACGAAACCATTTTTTCTTTTCTTTTGCAGTGGTCTTTATGAAAGGTATCCGCGATATTACCACCAGCCAGCGCGTTTGCAAAATGACTTCTGACGACTACGTCAAGTTTACGTTGAAGAGATCGGTGGTGTCCGATGCTGGTACATATTGTGTTCTCGCCAGAAATGCTTATGGGTGTGACAGAGCATTTGTCACCGTTGTGGTAAGAAATACACCAAAAACTGCTTTCGCTTTAGCCGTTGTAAACAATAGTTTAAAATAACAAGTAAAGGTAAGGTGTAACATAATAGTTGTAAATTTTGTAGGTGCGACAGCGAGCTTCTTCTGATCAACTTATTTCGGACTGGACATATCCTACTGACGATGCAGCTACCTCAGCTACTGAAAGAAACTACAAATGTAAGAATGAAAACTTATTCGTTCATGTTTCGGTTTCGTGACGGTATTTGTTATTAAAACTATCATAAATGTGCATTATTATAATAACGGTCGCTAATAACGTGATCAAAACTACTTCGATGTCAAAGCTAATTATAACTACAAATTTAAATGTCGATCAAACCGATCAATGTAAATTAACATCTGGCACATGTAACCTGGCAAGCAATCAAGTATTTCTTGAGGTCATTGCTGCGTTCATGATCAAGTATGTTATTTTAGCGGTGCCGGAACGCATCCCAGGGGAGCCGAGTGCCGTCGACGGTGGCAGCAACTGGCTATCTCTCGCGTGGCCCAAACCGGAGCCTGGTGTATCCGCCCCGGTGCTCGCGTTCAAAATCGAGAGCTGGCTAATAGGCAAGGAAGGTGGCGCGCGTTGGGTGGAACTCGGTATCACGCCGCTTAACTCCTTTGATGCATTTAACCTGAAACAAGGAGAAGAATACCACTTCCGCGTCACTCCTCGCAACCGGTACGGGTGGGGAGAATCGGTTCAAACGTCATCACCCGTCGCGATTGGGCTCGCGGGTGACAGGCCGGAGTTCGTGGACATCCTTCCGGGACAGTTGAAGGTGCTGGCTGGAGAGACTGCGAACCTTAGTTGCAGCGTCAAAGGCAAACCAACGCCAGAAGTGGTTTGGATGAAAAACGGCCATGAGATTGAAGAGGAGGACTCGCGAGTGTCGAGTTCGTACAACGGGTTCAATTGTTCCATGACCATCAAGGACATAAGTATCGAAGACGAGGCGCGGTATAGCTGCGAGGCCACAAATGTGCATGGAAGAACGTCCACATATGCGCGGATGGCCGTCGTCTCCGACAGAATGATTTGGGAAGCCGACGCTAAACTCAAGAGGTCAGTCAAGTTTAATGTCGAGAGTAAAAGAAAGTACATATTTTGTTTTTGAAAATACACACATAATAATATAAAATATATCTGTAGGAAAGGTAGCAAATAGACGGATAGATAGGTTCGTAAAAAACCATGCATGAACGAAAACATTATGCATCTTTGTAATGAATCCGCCCTTAATTTAAATAGAATTTTTATCGCTTTTACATAATTAGTAACAACAGTAAATACTCGTGGTTTCAGAGCAGACCGTGTAAAAATAAATCCTAAACATAATTCGTATCAGTGAGGTAGCGTCCGTGGAGAGGTCACTTCACCCACTACAACATATTTGTGGGAAGTGTGACCGTATCTGTGGCTCCCGGATTGGCTTACTTAGCCATGAGCGCAGATGTTTTTCGGGGGCTACCTCATATCATGTCTTGTAGATGGAAGCAGGCCAATGATGATGATGATTAGTGATCTGCAAAACATTTGATGGATCACCTGCTAGCTCATTGTGTTCTAATTCAGGGAGAGATCAGCGGGCGTTGAGGGAGACTACCCTCCACAGTTCACCATGCGACTGCGAGATAGACGAGTGCAGGCAACCTACCCCGTGCGACTTACATGTCAGGTAGTGGGCAGTCCCCCACCATTCGTCACCTGGTTCAAGGACGGTCAAGAAGTAGAAGCTGACAGTGAGTGTTGTTAGGTGTAGCTGGCATCTTTCCTACAGGTCCGAGTCAAGACAGACGGAGCAAGGCATCCAGTAAACTCTAGTCTGTACCTACAAAAGAACCCCCTTTCTTTCATGGGTTCTCTTTGCTATTACTACTCTTTTCCTTTTCATCTAATTCCAAAGTTGATGACGTGTTCAACTGTTCACATCTGTTTCCTATTATCACGTAGCGGCCAGTGCTCTTAGAGACATGGCACAGTTCGAACATCTATATTTAGAGACTTAAAGTTCAGACACAATAATATCTCTTGACATTATCATCAATAGTCTTTAAAACAATCACAGTGAGTCACAATTGATACAGATTAGGTTGAGAGTCGTGTCTCAGTGCAGTAGAGGGAAAATGCCATCGTCACCCATAGGATTCAACAAAGTTCACCAAGGTTTTCTATCTCATCAAGCAGTCAGTCTGATGGAAAGTCTTCAGATAACCACTGAAGACTAATAGTACTAGTAGGTTGCTCATAGGGTCCATATTTCATCTTTTGCGTTCTCACGGTTCCGATTGTGTTTCAGATCGTCGCGGCAAATCGCAAGACGAGCACTTTCATACGCTGGAGATAGCGCCGACCACCTTGGAGGACGGTGGCGTGTACGAGGTGACAGCACGAAACAGCAGCGGTGCTGTCAGCTGCCACTGCAGCCTGGTTGTGGACAAGGGCATCCGCGCTTACGTCGCTCCCGAGTTCTGCTGTGGGCTGGAACCGCTATACCGGCTTAGCGACGGTGAGTACTTGCAATATAATGTACTCCAAGAAACACAAGGGCTGCGTTCAGAAACGTTCCAGGTAGGGTTAAATTTGTCCAAACGCGTTTAGAAAGACCGGAAATTAAAACTCTGACGCACTCTAACGTCACCTAAGACCGTTCAGAAACTCGGAAAGTTTTACTTAGAGTGTCCCCATCTCTAACCCCCCTAAATGAAGTGAAATATTACCCGACATGTGCAGAACTCGTTGTATTCTCGTACTCGAGTGTTCGCTTGACTACCAATTTAAGAATCTGTCGCCAAGCACCTATCGGTGTGTTCCGGCACTCTCACTTGAGAGCCAGTACCCAAACCACGTGTAGCGTGGCGTCGACCACATCGTCACATAACAGGTAACTTGTGTCAAACACGTAAGAAGAAAAAAACAGCACCGATTTTCCCCAATGGTTACCCCGGGTTTCAGGCGAAGAGCTCCGCATCTCAGCAGTAGTGGAAGCGTACCCCTCAGTTGGAGTAACGTGGTACCGCGACGGTGTGCGGCTGCGGCCGAGCCGGCGCGCGGTGATGACCCTGGACCATGATGGGCAGATAGAGCTGGCGCTAGCCGCCGTCACCCCCCGGGACGCAGGGGTGTACACCTGCGCGGCCTCCAACGAGGTCGGACGCGCCTCTACCTCGGGCAAGGTGGAGGTTGTTGGCGGAGGCGCAGAAGTGAAGCGCCTTCCGCCGGTTTTGCTCAGCCCCGATGTCCCGTGAGTATTTAGATGCATTTACTTTGGGTAATTTGGTTTTATGAAAGACTACCTCCGGTTTGCGATTTCACCTGTGTGTTCCAGTTATCCCCCAGGGACCTTTTGCCAGGATAAAAAGTAACCCATGTGACACTCCAGGTGATAAGCCATACCATTCCAAATTTCGTCCAGATCCGTTCAGTAACAAACATCCATCCATCCATCCATCGTCACATACTTTCACATATATTAGCAAAATAGTAGGATTAGTACCTAGAACTTATTTTGGTATTTTATAAAACAAATTACGTACGCACCATTGCTTACTCGAACGTAGGTATAGCTGTCTAATCTGAGGAAATTACAGGAAACCATAGATAAAAAGTATGATTTCCTGTAAAATCCTGTATCTAGGGTATCAGAATCTAAATACATGCGCTTTTTGTCGATGCCCAAATAACGGAAATCGAACCTACAACCATACGCTTCGCAGTCAGCTTGCACCTCATCGGTAATCTTTGCATTGCGCCAGATCGGTCGTGCCTTTAATTTTGATGTACTGCGCTACTCTTGAGCTAGCTCATACGAAAAAAAAAAGAAGGCATAGGTCATGGATATTATTTCGAACTTCTTGTCCATTGTCAGATACTCCAAAGAGCCGATGTTTATCCGCAAGCCGCGCTCAAGCGAGGCGCGGGAGGGTGACACCGTCATCATCCAGTGCGAGGTCGTCGGCGACCCCAAACCAGACGTCTACTGGCTCAGGGACTTCCTCAAGGTACGCTCCAACGTTACAGAAACAGAAAAGAAAAAAAGGTTTTTTTTTGGTTGACGACACTTACAAGTAAGTGCTATTTTCGTAATCTACTAACCAGATTCAGATACATAGCAGACTTCCAACCTTTAGCGTTATCTCAATGGCATCGACTCAAGGCGTTCCGACAAGCGCCAATCATTTCATGGTGGAAATAGCACCGATACACACGAACTGGTTTGCGTCAACTTTTTTGTTGAGAACTGCAAAAGAGTGGAATGCCCTGCCTTGGTCGGTGTTTCCTGAAAGATACAACCCGGGGGTGTTCAAGTCAAGAGTGAATAGGTATGTTTATTTATGGGCACATCGTCGCTTTCCATCGGGTGATATCGTGGTCAAAAGCTAGCCTAGTTTGTTGTAAAAAAAAAGGATCGAGACTGCACATGAAAGTGTAAATTTATAGCAGACTTGACCTCCTCGTCTGATGCTACCTTAACAAAGACTCGCACTAGGGCTTTCTTGTACATTTCAGCCGGACTACTACCGTGACGCGACCCACTTCCGGCGCGTCGGGCTGGGCCCTGAGTACCGGTTCGAGATCCCGCACGCGAAGCTCGACTACACCGGCGCGTACTCGGTGGTCGCTCGCAACGTGCACGGCGAGGCCAAGGCGATCATCTCCTTGCAGATACTCGCTAAAGGTAGCCCACTTCGTTAAGTCTTTACGTCGCGAATACCTTAAAGTCTATAAACAAAAGTCTTCAACAAGAAGGCCACTTTAATTCTGTGTTTAATTTGTAACTTTTTAGTTAAGAATCTATCGGTGTGTTTTGGCAACCTCACTTGAGAGCTCGTTCCCGTTTACGAGTAACGCGACATCACGCGGACCAACTCATCACTTAAAATCAGGTGACATGTGGTCAAATGTTACTCTCAGAGAAGTAAAAATAACTTTTAAATTTCATTATCATCCGCCATTAGCCAGCATACGTTCTCACTGCTGGGACTTTAGCCTTTCTCTCAGAGAGAATATGGGCTGTAATCTACCGCGCTGGTCCAGTACGGGTTGGTAGATGTATCACGCTTATGGAGGTTTAAATCGTTCGTTAAATTCTAGGTATTACTTTGGGTTACTTAGTTTGTCAATGAACGTGATAGATATTTTCTTTTCAATTCTAGATCCGGATTCTTCAGAAGAAGCGCACAACATACGATATGGGTGAGCAAAGTATTATAGATTTTTTATATATCATTCTCACAATAGCTATATTTAGAACAATACAATAGTCCTTCCTGCGAAATTTAATAAATACCCTTGGGAGTTTTCCCGTGAAATTTCAATAGCGTTGCCTTTTTATATATAGCTAAATATTCGTTTTTTTCTCTGTTAGTCCGCTTTGTAACATTCCATAGAAAAACCCGCTTGGATTACGTTATTGTGTCCGTGGTTCTGTATGTCAATTCATAGTGTATGTACGGTCCGTAGCACCGCACCGTACAGAGTGTCGATGCAGCATTATTACCTTATTGCATCGATTACTCAACCGAGCGCGTCAGTTCGCATTTACGCCGCGACTCATCAACATCCATGTCATTAACATAAGCATTCGTGTCAAAATATAAAAATCCATCATATAACAGCAGTTATCATTTCGGTGAGGCAGCAGCCCCTACATCAATGGTCCTTCGAGCCTCCGAAGGCAGGCCAGCTTCGCGTGTGTAATTTAAAACTTACATCTTTGGATTGCCACGTGGGGACACGTAAGTGTAAAGTCAGCCTTCGGTGAGTCAACTTCAATTTCATTCACCACGAACTATGGATACACGCCAGCAGGCACCGTCGTCCTATCCTCAAATACTGCGCAGCAGCGGCAGTATGAGGACCAGTAGCAAACTGGAGGAGATGCTTCACAAACAGAAGAACGACTTCAGGGCATTCTCCAGGACGATCAATAGCATTTAATCTCGACAATATCTCCAGCCACTCTTCTAGCGGAAGGGCGAGGAGCACCTCGCGCCGAGACGTTGGGAGTAGGGCACCAGATATCGTCGTTCAATCCTCATGTACTGTGCAGCAGCAGCAGTAACATTTAATGAACAAAATAACTTAGCAACAGATTACAAATCGTTTACATCATCATCATCATCATCATCAGCCGGAAGAAGTCCACTGCTGAACATAGGCCTCCCCCCTTGAACGCCACCATGAACGGCTATTAGCCATTTGCATCCATCGGCTCCCTGCGACTCTTACAATGTCGTCGGTCCACCTAGTGGGGGGCCTACCTACAGAACGTCTTCCGGTTCGTGGTCGCCACTCGAGAACCTTTCTTCCCCATCGGTCATCGGTTCGTCGAGCGATGTGGCCTGCCCATTGCCACTTCAACTTGCAGATTCTGAGAGCTATGTCGGTGACCTTGGTTCTTCGGCGAATTTCCTCATTACGGATTTTATCACGCAAAGAAACTCCAAGCATAGCTCTCTCCATGGCTCGTTGTGTGACTCTGAGCTTATTCAAAAGGCCAACAGTCAAAGACCACGTCTCAGTACCATAAGTCATCACTGGCAACACACACTGCTGAAAGACTTTCGTCTTGAGGCTCTGAGGAATGTTGGACGAGAAGATGTCGCGTAATTTCCCGAACGCTGCCCATCCGAGTTGGATTCGTCGGGCGACCTCTTTGTCGAAGTTGGACCTACCTAACTGGACAGTCTGTCCAAGGTAAACATAATCGTCAACAACTTCGATAGTATCGTCTCCCACAACTACTGGTACGGGTGCGACATGGACATTGGACATGACTTTTGTCTTGTCCATGTTCATTTTAAGACCCACCTGTTGGGAAACTCTACTGAGGTCGCTGAGCATTGTACTGAGCTCTTCAAGCGACTCTGCCATGATGACTATATCATCGGCAAAACGAAGGTGAGTGATGTATTCGCCATTCACGTTGATGCCAGATCCGTTCCAGTCCAAGAGCTTGAAAACGTCCTCCAATGCGTTCGTGAACAGTTTCGGAGAGATAACGTCTCCCTGTCTCACGCCTCTCTGCAATTGGATTGGTTTCGTTCTCTGGTCCTGTAAACGAATTGACATAGTGGCGTTTTTATACAAGCACCTCAGCACTTCGATATACCTATAGTCAATTTGGCATCGCTGAAGAGACTGCAGCACCGCCCAGGTTTCGACTGAATCGAAGGCTTTCTCATAGTCCACAAACGCAAGACATAATGGCCGATTATACTCCTCAGTCTTCTGTATAATCTGCCGGAGCGTATGTATGTGGTCTATGGTGCTAAAGCCTTTACGGAACCCGGCTTGTTCGGGTTTACATGAATACCAGTAATTAGGTCACAATGCACTTAGCAACGACGGCCACCGGTAACAAGACACCCGGTCACTACATGCCTCACCGTCATCACTGTGTGCAAGTGCACCGCGCTGATTCATCAAATACATCTCTGCGAGTTGTTTACAACGCGTCACCACCGTCATCAAGCGGATGGAGCGTCAATGACCTCATGCATCGAGGTCCAAATTTGGAACAAAATCTTTCAACTCTCATCCTAAGGTGGACTCAATACCCGTATCCATTCACGGCTTATATTGAGAAACCATTATCATTTACTCATGGACAACAACATATCATATATCATATCATTTCAAGATCAAGGAGAGATCAAAAATTCCAACATAGAATTAGAAACAAGAAAAATAAAACAAAGTAATGCAATCACACTATGCCAGATATCAGACACCAACATTGTCGAACAATTAAAAAACACACACAGCAGTTTTACTTGTGCACCGCGCGTCCTTGCATGGATTATGCGCGCGATAAAACAAAAACCACACCAGCAAGCGTTTCTAACAGCTGATCAGATATGCGACGCTTCAAAGGTATCAATTCTCCTGTGAATAGTGACAACAGTCAACAGTGAAATCAAGATGATCAAAATCTAGCACAACAGGTGTAAACATAGTTGCACTTGGAAGCGACTGTACCATCAAAGACGAATCCCTCACGTCACACAAACAACACACCAAAGAACTGTATGCAGAGCCAGACAGTATTAGCCGAGATCGCTCCCGTCAACAAAATCATCATCTGACGATACCGATCACTTTCTTGAATGAGAGCAACTTCAAGGAGTCTTTCGTCGCAATAAACGAAAGCGGATCGAGCAGATGAAATCAGCGGGAGATCAATTGGAACGGGAAGATGCGATGTCGTCACAAGACATCCATCAGTACGTTTATACTGTGGCAGCGTTAGCGTTGGCATGCGCTGCGTTCATCTGGCGGCGATCACGCCGCTCAGCTTCTGCTTCCTTCAACGACCGCACAAGATTGGCTGCGTCCCTGACGCGTGTGCCGCCGGCGCTCACCGCGGCGGGCAATCAGCTCGCACCGCTGGTGAGCACTGCAACGGCGGCGCCCTCCACGGGTGCACCACTCAGTGTCAGTGTTTGTGAAGAAGTGATACGCACAGTGAAAGTGAACAGTGTAGGGAACTCACCACAAGGGGCACATCGCCCACATTATTAAAAATTAATTTTAATCGAGAATGATTGTCGGTCTTCACATGTCATACTAACCACACAAAATTGTTGAATCACCTTGTATCGACTTCACCGACTAACACGATCATTCTCATCTCATTAATCTCTTCTCGCGCCCGGAACATGTACGGTCCGTAGCACCGCACCGTACAGAGTGTCGATGCAGCATTATTACCTTATTGCATCGATTACTCAACCGAGCGCGTCAGTTCGCATTTACGCCGCGACTCATCAACATCCATGTCATTAACATAAGCATTAGTGTCAAAATATAAAAATCCATCATATAACAGCAGTTATCATTTCGGTGTGGCAGCAGCCCCTACAGTGTATTATATTATAAATGGGAAATAAATCGGTATGTCTGTTTGTTGTTATTCACGTGTAAACCGCTGAATCGATCTAAATATGGTATGAAGGTAGTTTGAGGACATAGGATAAAACCATGAGGTACAGTCCTGTAATTTTACTATTTTGTCAGATTCAGTCCAGTCTTTAGGACATTCACCATGCAGTTTTCAAACGGTTGTGGCAAATCTTGTGCGATATGTCACTTTTATGCTCTAGAGGTTTGAGAATTTTAGCTGTTATGTATTCAATCTGATCCTGGGGCTTTATTAGCTTCAGTAATTTTAGAGAGGCTATGATTACAGGTCGGAGAACTTCCGGCTTGTGGCTTATGCCGCTCTAGTCTACTTGATCCATCGTTATTCATTTATTTCCTTCGGGGTTATTGGTTCACAATATTCCCTCCAGCAATCAGTAATTTTGTTCCAGTTTATCTAGGACTTGACTTGGTCATCCCTATCCTCTTTAATCCAAGTCTTCGAGAAACTTAATAATTTAACCTTGCTAGACCCTACTATTGGATATAAACTTGAACTTGACATACCTACATAAACTGGTTCCTTAACAAAATGGGTCTTAACAGAACGCACGGATAAACAAACTGACACGGACAACAGAAGGATCCAATAAGAATAAAGGCTCAGTTTGGAACCTTAAAAAAAATGATCAATTTAAGAATTTAGGTAGGCTAAACGCTTATGGAATTTTTAATCTTTTGAACCGAATGTCATAGTTTATAACAAATGTAAAACACGTGTAAAATATTATTTGCCAGGGTGGTGGAAGTTCTACCACGTTTCGAGAAGGAGCTGACAGATCTGCTGTCGTGTGACGGCGACGCTGTCGAGTTCGAGTGCCGAGTGTCCGGTCACCCCGAGCCAGACATTAGATGGTTCCATTACCACGAGGTCAGTTGTTCTGAAGAGTGAAGCTTCAGTTTAGAGCAGCGGTGCTGTTAAGGCTGGGGGCTTATTTTACCGTATCAGCGGGCACCCTAGCGGTGCGGCGCCGCAACGTTGTCATTTCACAGCACCGCCGGGCGCCGGCGGTGCCAGCAGCAGTGTTCATCATCATCATCCTTTCACGTTCCCACTGCTGGGACTCTGGCCTTCTCTCAGAGAGAGAGTATGGACCGTAATCTAACATGCTGGCCCAGTGCGGGTTGGTAGATGTCGCATGCTCAAGAATGTTTTAGTTCTTGGTCTTACCGCTTTCCTCACGTTTTCCTTCACCGTTTAAAGCGATGGCAAATCCGCACATAACTTATTAAGTCATAGGTGCGGGCCGAGAGGATTCGAACTCGGTGTCGGCGCCTTGTAAGTTGCACGCGTTACCGTTCGGCCACCATCGCTCAGTAGCGTTGGCCTCGTCTCGGTGGTTGCAAGTACGGTGCGGCGCCGCAGCGCATTGTGTGATATGCCACAGTTGTTTTGTAAGATGACGCAGCGACACCACTCCGGCGCCGCATCGACGCCGCGACGCATCGTGTGCCTCAGCAACCTCCTCCGCATAGCGTAGCCTCGTATCGCGCGTATCTATCGTAAAACGCGCATAGTACGAGAGCAGTCCGAGTTCTTAAGTATTTTTGATATGAATAGCTGAGAACGGTTTCAAGTGAACTTGCTCCGATTCAATCAATGAGTAATAAGAATAAACTTGTCAATATGATGGCGCTGAAAATACTACCTGCCGGGCGTTTCTTGCCTGTTCTTTTGCCGGCGTAAGGAGGTTGGATCACAATGCCAAGTTGTATCATAGGTACTTCCTAGTCTTCCTACCTACTAAATAAATATATTTTGAACTTTGAAGTTTGACCTGTTGGTAAATGAACGTTTGTTTCATGACAGCTGATCCGAGAATGCGACGATTTCGAGACGACTTTCGAAGCGGGCACGGCGAGGCTGAAGATTCGTCAAGTGGCGGCGGAGGACGAGGGCACCTACACATGCGAGGCGGCCAACTGCCTCGGCAAGGCCGTCTCCAGCGCCTGCCTAGTGGTCTACCGTGAGTTCTCACCACTGACCATTATATAGTACAGTGGTTCCTTAACTTTTAACATAACGAAACACCCACCAAATACCTTTAATTTTACGGAACCCCATATCAAATTATTACAAATCGAAAACACTATTATTAGTTTAAAAAGTGTTAGATATAAGTAGTATAATTTAATGTGAAGAATGTATTTTTAATAATTGCTATAAAATTAGGTTTTTTATCCGTCCATTGTATGCCTATTACTGGAGTAGCATCTAGTGTATGGTTGTATTATTTCCCCCTGGAACCTTGGCGACTTTTCTACGGAACTCTTAGAGATATATCTAGAATTATGAAATTTGGCATCAATGTCTTTACATAGCATGTAAAGGAAAAAGTCTGTAAAAGAAAAACATCCATAGTTAAATAACACAAAGAAAACAAGTTCGTTTGGAACCGCGAGGTCTTATTCTATATATTTTTTTTTTGTTTTCTTTTTCTTTGTAAGTTTTTAAAAATATATATAACCTTGTCCTTGTTGTCCAGCACCCGGCGAACCCAACACTCTGAGCCAGCGCCTGCGGCGGCCACCCGCCCTCCTCTCCGCGGCGTCCACGCCACGCTCCACGCCGCGTACCACGCCCGCGCGCTCCGTCTCACGCGCCAGGACTCCAGGTAACAACCACTACTGTTTTAGAAGCGTTTTACCACAAATCACCAGAGGTTAACCGATGATGAGGTCTTGGCTCCCAAATGAGGCTTCCAGATCACACAAGAAGGTACTTGCCAACAGATTCTTAAATTGAGCGTACCTACGCTAGCTAGATGAGCACTAGAAAATACCCCGAGAATAAACAACGGCTTCATCTAAGTAAGATTTTGACTTGTCACTTCTAAATTGATCAATAACCTTCGAATCCACCAACAACATTCAAAGGCATGCGTCACCTAGGTACTAAACTGGTCTGGGCCAGCGTTGTTAATTTTGACCCATACAGCCTCTCTGATAAAAAGCCTGTGTCCTGATGTAGGGAAGAAAAAGGCTGCAGATTTGCGAATTGCAAGTGTTTCAAGATAGGTGTGAAAAGAGTTCTTAAAGGTCAGCAACGCCCCTGATGATGCAAATGTCCATAGGCGACGGTAACCGTTTACCACCTGGCGGACCGTCTGCCTGTTTGTCATTACTCTATCTTTAAAGAAAACTGACTTCCATCTATCAGGGCCGGACAGCCGACGCCTGTGCAGCCCCGCGCGGCACATGGCGCCCACCTTCTACACGTACCCTTTCAACAAGGTCGCTGAAGAGGGCGACACAGTGACCCTGCAGTGCGCCGTACGGGGGCTGCCCGCGCCTTGGGCAACCTGGGACAAGGACGGCATGATAGTCACCCCCTCCACTCGAGTCGCGATCAAGGAGAAAGACGAGATCCTCCGTATACTGGAGATCGAACAGGTGACGGTCGAAGACGTGGGTGTGTACCGCGTCACTGTGGAGAATGAGTACGGGCGCGCTGAGGCGTCTGCGCGGCTTGAGGTCATCACGCGCTCTGGAAGGTTCTACGGCGGCGTGCGCGCTGCTAGCCCCTCCCCGCGCCGCGCGCTACCCTACCGCCCCCGCCGCCCGTCAACGCCCCGACAAGACTGATGACGTCACGGCCCGATGTAAGCCCTTTCACCTTCCGTTTCAGCAAACGCGAATCGGGGTACCCTTTTCACATTGTTGCTCCGCGAATTTCAGTTAGCGAATTATGTACTTATATTTTTTTTTATCTATGACATTTTATTAATCTGAATGTTTATTACAGGAAGGACAACAGCGAGCGTGAGAACAATTTAACAGTTTTGTTTTATAATTTTATTTCTGTGCATTTTGTTTATTACTTACTTTTTAATTTATTGGACTTAATTCATCGTTTGTTAGATGTTAAGTTTTGTTTCGTTTTTGTTTTGTAGATCGCACCACACGTCGAGTTGATTTAATAAGAGACATTGAGTTGTTAAAAAGGGTTGTCTGTGGTCGAGTTGGAATAACCGCCGGTATGTCGTTACTCTGTTATTATTCCCCTTTGATATAGTTAAAATTGTGTTTAACTATGCTAGGTTTATTATAAATGTATGACAGACAAGTTCTCTAACTTGTAAGGCGTGTGAGCCTTCCATTGTCGCTAATCGACCTACTGGTTTTCTTGATGTATAAAATTAAACGCCTCAAAATCTTTTTTAGCATTAGCAGTATTTTAACATCATGCGATGTAAACAAAACATTCTCAAACAATACCGACCCGTGTCTCTACTAATAAGTAAGTTAGTATATATACTTAAACTGAAACGATGTCTATCTATTGATTGGCGAGTGTACTCATAGTTTATATTTTATTTCACCGTTTATATGAATCTGTACGATGTTTTTACTGCAATGAGACGTGTGGCGCGATCTTAAATGTTTTTTGGAACACTATAGTAGAGTGGAACAAGAATTACTTGTTAGGTAAGTGCGTCTTTAAATATTATAAGCTATTCTAGTTAGGAATGCAGAGAGTAGTCCCGGGTATTGTGAAATAAATTATATGAGAGTTTTTTGATGTTTTATTCTGACTCTCTCTCTCTCTCTTTATTAGACCCACTCTATCTATATACCTAATATTATAAAATTCACCAAAGTTAGTAAGTCAGTTATCCTGGGGCCACACTAAGGTCAACGTCAAGGGAAATGTCAATGCTTATCATCGCGTTAAATATTGCGTTAATTATTAACGCAATTATGTGAGTGGCTACACCTGAACGGTCAACGTGAATGCACTTGAGTAATGCTGGGGCCACACTAAGGTCAACGTCATGGGAAATGTCAATGCCTATCATCGCGATAAATAATGCGTCGCAATTATGTGAGTGCCTACACTTGAACGGTCAACGTGAATGCACTTGAGTTATCGGCCAACGTCAAAAGCCAATGTGAATGCCGTTGTCAAATGTCGTGGCTCATGTCAAACGTCAATCATCGCGCTATTTCCCGTTAGTGTGGCCCCAGTACAGTGTTACTCTTTTACGTTGAAACGGCCCAACGGATTTAAGCGTAATTGAGATAGAGAGATAGCTTTTTGCCGGGATTAACACATAGAGGCTACTTTTGTCCCGGAAACGTACGGTAGTGACAAAGGCTTGAGAGACCTGTAGGTCATGGGTTTGAAACCTTCAATGAGCTTGAGCTTTTGGTAAAGGATAACATCGTGATGAAACCATAGCTTGGGGATAGGACAATTTCCAGTGCTCAGCTGGTTAGCTGAAACCCTCAAGTAAAGAATCTACCTACCACTAAGCACCAATGGCTGTGTTCCTGTGTAGCGAGCCGCCTCCTTCGACCACCTTGTCATTTAACATCAATTGAGTTGTGGTCAAAGGAACTAAAGAAAATAAGAGAGGAAAATATCTATGATAAAAATGTTAGTTAATCAGCTTCGTTTCGTAAATAATGTGTATTTTTTTCTCTTGAATAAAACATGTACCTACTCATCAACAGAAGCTTTTTTTTATTCACAACAAAAATTACTACACACTTCTACGTTTTACATCGATGAGATCAAACTGCATAATACTGCGTCACAATATATCATCTGATAAAATATGTAGGTACTAGAAATAACGACTTAACACGATTTTATAACGATTTGTACAAGTTAGAACTCCTTGGAGGAGTGAGGTGCTAAAATGGCCGAAACAACGGGGCCGCGTGCAAAAAGCCCAAGTGAGGGCGTTCTAAGGTAAAGTTACAAAAAGGACAAAAAAAGAAGAAGAAGCGATGTGCGCACTCTGCGTGTCTTCTTATTTGGTAGATGGGCCTCCCTGGGCCTGGACGACGGCGGAGGTGGAGGCACGGGGCTGCACGAGGCCATAGGTCGGCTGCCCTAGAGCCTGAGCATGTAATATATCCAAATTCTGGTTCATGCCCTGAAATAAAAAGAAAATAATTAAGTACGGGATCAGTTGCTCGATTTATTTAATACACAAAACAAATTACAATCAATCCCTACTAATATTATAAATGCGAAAGTAACTCTGTCTGTCTGTCTCGCTTTCACGCCTAAACTACAGAACCGATTTAAATGGTATTTGGTACGGAGATAGTTTGAACCCTGAGGACGGCCATAGGATACTTTTTATTGCGATAAACTGTAGGCCACGCGGGTGAAACCGCGGGGAACAGTTTCTTATACAATTATAAATTAAACAAATTCTGAAACCAAAGTATGTGTAGGTGTACATAAAAAGAAACTAAAAGAGCACCTATCGAGACGAGTGAGATGAAAGCCCTACCCATCCACAAAACATATGTAGGCTAGGCCTGTATCTTGTGCTCGACATTATTAGCGAGATTCTGAGAAAATCCTTTTGTTACTCTAGTTACAGCAATTTTTAGCAGTATTTATCGCTGACTTCAGCAACAAGCTTTGACAATTTAGTCATCGTCATCATCAGCGTTTACGTTCCCACTGCTGGGACTCCGGCCTTCTCTCAGAGAGAGAGTATGGCCCCTATCTTCCACGCTGGCCCAGTGCGGGTTGGTAGATGTTCTTGGACATACCGGTTTCCTCACGATGTTTTCCTTAACCTTTTGAGCGATGGTAAATCCACACGTAACTTATTAAGATTTGGGACAATTTGCCGAAACACATCACATCATTCACATCGTCACCATAAGATGACTTGTTGTCAAAAGCAATGGGAAAAGTAAAACAAAAATGCTCAGAGAAATATTACTATACTAACCTTCCACTGCCGCCGATACCTCATCAAGAACTCCTTTAAGTTCTTCTGCGCCTGCGTCAAATATGCGAGCCCTTCCCTATTCTTCTCGTTTTGTAGCAGCCACGGGTGGATGAGGGCGTCTTCGGCTGTCAATCTCTCCTTTTGTTCCGGGACCATCAACTTGTCCATAAAATCTTTTGCCAAAGCTGTGACAACTTTGAATTCGGGGGGATTGTAATTGTAGTTCGGATAGCGGACATTAAACCTTGTCCATTTGGTATCGATAAATGGCATCACACCGGATAATCTGGAATGTATATCATCAGACAATCAATCAATCAAAGGATTTATTTAATTATTAATGTAATACATACATAGTTAAACAAATTATAATCAGTTTCAACATATTATATATATTCACGACGGTGCGGTGTAAAGATGCCGTGATTCTATTTTATTTAATATATATATTTATATATTATATATATATATATTTATATACCCAACATATTGTTACGTTCCCTGGTGAAAGTGTGCAGCTTCACGTTTTCTTTTCTTCATGTATTTTTCTTTCTGAAATGTCTAGGTATTAATGTAAAATCCACCGACATAATTCTCAAAATTTGCTAGTTTAAGTGGCAATGGGCAGGCCGTATCACTCCAGGAACCGATAACCGATGAGGAAAGTTTTCGAGTGGCGACCACGAACCGGAAGACGTTCGTTCGTTCGTCCGACATTGTATATAAGAGTCGCAAAGGGGCCGATGGATGCAAATGGCTAATAGCCTTATATGGTGGCGTATAAGGGAGGCTTATGTTCAGCAGTGGACTTCTCCTGGCTATTTATGATGATGAATGTTAAATTACTTTTATATTCAAAATGTTCAAATCAGCACAAATTATGTTTAAAAATTTGTAGCTTACTAAAAATGAGATGTAGCCCGTTAAAATTAATAAAAAAATAATTATTATTAATATCGCGCATGAGATTTATGCATGAGTCGCAGGGAGCCGATGGATGCAAATGGCTAATAGCCGTTCATGGTGGCGTTCAAGGGGGGAGGCCTATGTTCAGCAGTGGAATTCTTCCGGCTGATGATGATGGGATTTATGTATGTACTTTTTCGTGGGATACTTTTTATAGTGTTAAACGCAAGTAAAACCGCGGAGTACAGCTAGGTATAGTTTAAAATAAGGAAGGCATTATTCTCTACAAAACATCCCTCACTCATACCTATACTCGGCGAGGCCTTCGGTTATCCGTAAATCAATACCGTTCATTACTGACGTTGTGCATAGGTACACCGTTCTGTTGGAAAAATTCTCTGTGCCAGTGAATAAAATACTGGAAAAATGTCAATCAATGTCGGTTTTTCCTGAAATTAAAACGTCTCATGAATGTTAATAATGCACAATTCGTCGGGGAGGGTAATAAATGTACCTACTTGTATTTTTTAATGATAATTTTACATACCGTGACATTAAAAAGATTTTTGGTTGCATTGTAGTCACAATGAAGTGCATTAGTTGTGAATCGGTGGGAAAAATCCCGCAATCGACGTGATATTTTGTATATAAGCATTTCTTATCTAGAAATAGCTTTGAGTAATATCATTAGTGCTAACGGCAGCGAAAGGGCATTAGAAAAGTATCTAAAAAGCGTTCGCCGTATTAGTTGACTACGTAGATTTCCTACACATAGGTACCTAATACCAGCACACATTTTAAGCGTCACCTTCTTTCTAATGGTATAGGTCCTTTTTTCTCACGTAGAAATAAAATCTGGTAGAATAGAAAAAGAAATAATAATTCAATATTTTTTGACATTCACAAATTTAGCAACATTTTTTAACGTAACATTCAAAAATTAATAGTGTATTTTTAATATGGAGACTTTAACTCGTATAAGTAGCACATTCGAAAATGTAAGAATAGCAATCAAGAACAAGAATCCGTCGGAACGCCTACAGAGCTTGAAAAAAGAAATTCAGATTCTGAACACCGACCTCGTAGTTTTAGGCAAGGAGAATCATGACCAATACGTTAGATCTCTCGCCATGGAGGGGTATCTGACCTTACTCACAGCGAAAACCATGCCAATTGCTCTAATCGAGAAAAGGAATATTCTACACTCGGCCTACGAAAAGCTGAAGCAATTTGCTTTAAGAGAAGAGTGCCTTTTCATATTATTAAGAATTCAAAACCTACTCTGCTATTACCTCGTTCAGATGGATCAAATATCCCTTGCCAGAGAAATCCTAGAAAACATGGAGGACCTGTACGACAAGGTCAGCAAGTCCCAGCCTGACAAGTTTCTGGACGCCGAAGACCTGTTTACTGCTGAGCCGATCTGCAATATCAAAAGAGTTAGCCCAGAGAAAATAGATAAAGTCATCACGAACAATGTTCAGATGCAAGCTTTTCTCTACAATAAGCTCAATTTGCAGGATAAGTACACGCTGTATAATCACACCGCACTACGTAGGCAACTGGAAATGAAAGAAGGGACACCCCAAGACTGGGCTTTGAGAACTGCTAGACTAGGTAATTACTTTACCTATCTGAACAGCATAGGTAACGCTCGACATCATCTCTGCGCGGCGTACCATGTTCTGCGAACTTGCCATGACAACTGCAAGCTGATGCCCGAGGAATTCGTGCTCCAAAAGGCGGACTTCGAGATGCATTTTTTGGAACTTAGTCACCATTGGGTCAAGTACGGGCTCACTCTTTTCAAGCTATCGAAAAAGAAGATACTTAACAAATACTTCGCGCATCCTTCTTCGAGAGCCGACTTATGGAAAACGGTGGATGTCTTAGAAGAACATGTAATCAATTCTGAGAAGTTCGACGACGAGAACATAAAAGACAAGGGAGCTGAGAAGAATGGGACAGGCGACTGCAGCAACTCTGAGAAGTTATTCATGTTTCCATCGCTTGACTTGAAAGATATGGAAACCAGAGTACCTTTGGAAACCGCTTGCAGCGTAGAAGAGGCTCACAAGCTCTTCGCCTTCACACACAAGTGGCTTATGCGAGCGAAGCATTATTACGATTTCGAGCACCACTCCGCCCAATACATATCTTGCTCTTTGCAGTTGGCAGAACTGTACGAACACTTGGCATTCTTCGAGAGGAATATCGACAGTCAGTATAGCATACAAAAGCGACGAGCAGAGGTCCTGGAGACCCTGAATTCCTTGCTCAAAACATGCGACAACGTGATGTCCGTTCAGATCGACGTGATCAGAGAACTGTCGCAAGTGCAGCTGGAACTCATGGCTTTAAACCTGCAGAAGCTTTGGCGCGAGGAATCCCAAACTAACATGTTTAATTTAGATATGGATGCAGACTCGATAATTAACTCTCTAGATTCAGAATCTAATAAGACGTTGACGGAGAAGACGTTGAACACACCAAGTAAGAACATGTTTTTGAGGAAGATGGAGGCTGCTACCTCTATCAACGGTAAGCTTTTCCGGCTGAGTGGGCAGCTGGTAGCGCCCACGCCCTCGCAATTAAGTCTTGGCGCCGGTATCATGAAGAATTAGTTTATTTATGTACGTACTGGTTTTTTATTGACAATGAATGTTTCGAACATAAAATTCTAAACGTAACTTAATTAAAACTTTTGTGGAAATAGAAAGTGAGAAATAAAAATTGCTAAAGTCCATGTTACGACTTTTACTTCTAACAGTTGGGAAAAATTAGGCTTAGCGTTGTATCAGGCACATCCTAGTAAATTAAACAGCGGGTGTCACACTAAAATAATATATTTGACATAATAGTGTTCCAAAACAGTGCTTATAGAAAAATACACAAATGCTTGAATTGTAATCTTGATACGGCATAATTAAAATAACTACATATATAATAATCTAATATATCTAATTGATTAATAAACATTTACACAAAATACAAAGTACAAAATCGGAAGCGATTACAGTA
The DNA here is from genome assembly GCA_931315375.2 of Opisthograptis luteolata. NCBI lineage: Eukaryota > Metazoa > Arthropoda > Insecta > Lepidoptera > Geometridae > Opisthograptis > Opisthograptis luteolata. Next base: position 12,979,403 of record OV928033.1, read on the forward strand.
AGACTGGTACATCCCTACTGTGCCGTACCATACTTTACGGCCGCCGTATTTTTGAGAGAAAAACCCTTGGAAATTCGTAATAGTGCAACTAGTAAAACCATAAAGAGCAAGCAAAAAAAATGGAAAAACGAACAAAAAAATTAGAGACCGTAAGAAAATTTAAATTAATATCGCTAATAAGCTTTGAGCCTGTAGGAGCAACATTGTAAGGAAGGTCGCCCATACCACCTGGCGAAGTCGGACATCACCAAGGGCCCGTGCTCTTGGTATCCATGAAGATTTCCCGCTCCCACGGGAAAAAAAGAAAACATAAAGAGCAAGACCAAAATAAGTGCCAAAATCAATATGTCAAATTAAGAACTCCTAAAAGGCATCTCGTAAGCTTTTTAGATGTGTTAACATCATCATATCACAAAATCGTGCCTGTAATATTTCGATGAACATCATATATGAATATTTTATTTGCATTTCTGCTCTCGCTCAAAACGGTGAAAGTAAATATTCCACGCAAGGTACACATTCAAAGCGCTTGCACTATCGACCGACCCCACTGGGCGGGCTTGGTAAATAAACGATTTCAAGCTTTTTGATGACTAGTTTCCCAAATAATATTTACCGCCAATAAACTATTGCGACGTTTTCTCGTTCAGTATAGATGACTCAATGATTGATTCTATAATAATTATATGGTATGATAACGGGATTATTTAAAAAAAACAAGAGTGCTACCGAGTGCTACGGTAAAGCTAAATTGGTAAGACATATGGGATCTACCGAGTATGGTCGTTATTATATTATTATACGTAGTAGCACCATGAAGCTGCGAGGAATATCTCACTATGTTTTCAAGGAATTAGAAATTAGAAGTATAGTCAGCGACAAAAGTAGCTGATTATACTCAATTTTACAAATACGTAGCGTTTGACCATAACATTAAACGCCTGATGTTAAGTGATGAGCGACTTTTGTCGCTGACTGTATCACCTTCTGCACTGGATAGTATCTTCTACACTAACACGTATCAACAATTAATTCATTTATAATTAAAACCAGCTCTGCGAAACAACTTCTCTTCAGGCGAAATGCGATTTCATCCTGACAGGTGCAATTAGTATAGCGAACTTTTTCATAAGCTTATTAATTTTTTTATAATTCTGAATATTCTACTTTATTTTTCTGTTAGGTTCTAAATTAAAATTATTTGATCATCTATTTGGTTGATATTGGTGTCGATTTGGTTTTATATTCTTCTAAACTAAACTAAATTTGACAGGTCTAATAGTATTGCTGTATTTTTCTAACCATTGAAGTAAAAAAAGGACAGCATTACTATTAGAACTGTCAAACTTAGTTTAGTTTTAGAGAATGCAAAACCGAATCGACACCAGTGTATAATATTTTACAGATCTTAATATAGTAATGTAGTGGCAAGAAATGTATAGAAACTTACAAAATTAATTATTCTCGAATAGGTAGGTATGTCATGCGAGTCATATCAGACCTTTGCGCGAATATATTAGGTATGAGTTACAGATTTATTATATGTATAGATGTATATATACATGTGTATATTACAAATATATATATTTAGGTATACATCAAAATTGCATCATAATTATACTTAATTCAAATGCATAATTAAGTTATTTCATGTCATTTCTTTTGGTCCAATATTTGTTTTTATCTCTACATTCATGTATTGACGTCAAAAATGATTTTACCACCAATTATTGAAATATGCCTCCCTGTTAAATACATTTTAATTTTAGATTAATGATGATTAGCCTCCGCTGCTTCCCAAAATACACCACCTCGTTTAAAAAATAAATCTAAAATTACAAACTATTACTAATACGCTCAAATCGGCGTACTTTGAGTAGAGTACGAGACTGAGATGTCATAATATGAGTAAAATAGTCTAATCACAACGAATGTAAAAAGACTTTTCTAGATGTTTAATGGAAAAAGAGATCTATAACATTCTTGGCTATTTTAAGAAAACTAATAACACCGAAATACAAAAACAAGGTCAAGATCAAATCACCGCATAAGAGCACTCGAGCAATAACTGATGTTTTTGAATGGTTAATGTGATCTTTTGCCGGCGTTAGGAGGTTCGAACAGGCGTAGCTAAGAAGTTTTAAGAATCTGTCACCAAGCACCTACCGGTGTGTTCCGACAGCCTCACTTGAGAGCCAGTTCTCAATCCAGGAGTAGCGTGGCGCCATCTTCGACCACATCGTCACTTAACATCGGTGACTTGTGGTCAAACGCTACCATGTAAGTAGTAAAAAAATAAAAAAGCTAGTTTTAAGTTGACGTTTTAAAGTGACTGTATAGGTCAATTACCCAAAAATATTTTTCCCTAATATTTTTAGTCCCATTCGCGTTTTTCCCCATTTGATTTATTTTCCATAAGATACTACGACTGATAGATAATTTTCTCACGCGATTTAATTTCTACTCGTTCTTTTCGCTGCACGCATTTTTACCAATCAGAATGAATTGCGGCTTTAGCAATATCAATAAATAACCGTAAACTATTTTAAGGCATATGAATAGGACATTGCGATTTAAAACAAACGATATTGAAAATTGTATTTCTTTAGAAAATATTACGTTTCTATATTGCTCTTCAGTGCTTACATGCATCAATACACAATGCTTGAACGCTCCGAGGACGCAGATCCAATCTTATCGAGTGCACCCTAGTGCACAGTTCCTAAACTGTCACATTTTTAGAAAAGTATGCTAAGTTGAAGTTCAATGTTGTTGGTTAAATATCAAGTTTGCATTTGAAATCTTTGAACTTGAAATAAATTAACCGTGTTGACAAGAAATGCATAGATATCCTACTAATATTATAAACGTGAAAGTTTGTGAGTATGGATGGATGGATGTTTGTTACTCTTTCACGCAAAAACAACTGAACAGATCTGAATGAAGATAGCTTATACCCTGGATACACATAGGCTACTTTTTGATCCCGGGAAGTCGCGGGTGAAACCGCGGAGCGCAACTAGGAAGTAAATAAATAAATTTGCAACGGGCCCTCGCATTTCACACTTACACTTACTGTGCAAAATATTTTATCCTATTAGTGTGGTTAACGTTTAGAAGTTACCTACAATATTTTAAACGCAACGCACACAAGTATCTTTGCAAATAAAATCAATGCACACTGCTGTATTCAATGAATGCAGCCAAGAAGCTATTCTTGATATATAATTAGAGGCCAGCGGAGGCTGATCAATAAAACCCAAGCCGTTAATATTTGATAATAAGTAATACGAAATTCTATGAAATTCACATGTTTTATTATAAGGAGTTATTATAAATATTATATTTATTATAAGGTCGATTAGAAATTTTTATTTGTGGATCATATGATCCGAAACACGGGTAGCCATGATTGAACATTGCGTGACGTCACTGCAGCCCTTCAATGTCACTTGACATTTTTGAGGATAACAAATTAATATATTTGGACTTGGTGTGTTTGAATAAACTTTTATGAAAACTGTCACGTAGTCCACTAACACCATGTGTTTGGAGTAAAAGTCGATGTAGAACATATTATAATTTATTTATTATTTTGTTATTATTAGAGAGGTCGATAGGTACACTTGGAGTGACGTACTTTTGAGCTTATTTTGTATTTTAGAATTAGGTTTTATAACGGGATAATTACCATGTATTTGTTGTTGTTTGTATTTCGGCACTGTGCCGAAATTTCGGCACAGTGCCGAAATATCGAGAACTCAAACAAAAACAAATACATGGTAATTATCCCGTTATAACCTAATTCTAATGTTTTTGACCATGGTAGTTTAAAACAGTATATTATTTTGGATTGATTATACATTTGAAATTCTTAAAATAAATAATGTAACGTGAGAGTTTTATTTTGGTACTTATTTAAAACGAATAAACAATACATATACATAAATTCTAATATGTAATTTTCATAATAATATAATGTAAGATGTAAGTAAATCGGAATGTCAAGGTACAAATATGTTACAGGTAGTCGTGCTATAAATTATCTATTCTGTGGTTACAGTATATCACAGAACTGTAGTAGTAGGTATTAATAAATTTGGAAACAGTGAAATAAATACGTAAATTCAAAAGAATTAATTAAGGTTATCAATAAAAACTACGGAACAATTGGACGAGTTATTATGGAATGTTATAAAAATCACATCAACTAAAATTACGATAAACGTGATAGCGTTGAACTTTTTAGATACTGACAAGGATCCTACAAATATTATAAACGCGAAAGTTTGTGAGTATGTCTGTACGTTTGTTGCTCTTTCCCGCAAAAACTGCTGAACGGATTTGAGTAAAGTTTGGAATGGAGATAGCTTATACCCTGGATTAACACATAGGCTACTTTTTATCCCGGAGAAAGGTGTCTGCGGGATAACGGGAAGATGCGGGGCGCAGCTATTATAATTATGATATATACATAATATAATGTAGGAAAGTATTGTCTTACTTGTATTTGAATAAGTTTTCCTACTACGTAAATACTGTTGTAGCCAATATTAAAGCCTCGCGCATAATACGGGCGGGTCTTACCGCGAACTATTGCATAATGTTCATGCATCTCTGTCGTCCTGTTAATGTTTGAAAGAGATGTCCGAATGCGTTGCGGCGCGGCCCGCCCTGTTATAATGTACGAAAACTTTTAGAGCTTTTACACCAGAGCTATACGAGGCAGATAAGGTGGCCATACACGGAGAGCTTGAAGCAGTCGACTGTCGACTGCATCAAGCTGCGACTGCAACTTCTACGTACGTACACACGAATCGCTCGAGCAGTTGCAGTAGTTCACTATGCAGTCGCAGCTTGAAGCAGTCGATCCAGTCTACTTCAAGCTGTCCGTGCACGGCCAGCCTAAGCGGTGTTTAGACGTTCTTTTCACCAAAGAGTGCAAGGTGACGTAGCGGACTCTTCACGTGCAAGAAACGGTGTGCCCACTTACTTATGTTATATCAGCAAAGACGTCGCCCTGCTGAGCCTTTTTCTATATCATAGCTGCATTACAAGTGAGGCTCGGAAAACGAAGTAAACTTTAACGGTGGATTTTTCTCTACCTTCCGGAACCCTGGTGGAAAAGCACCCTAAATGGCCTTTTTAGTTTTACGAAAGTAGTTATCGATTTTTTATATTGCAATTATAGTTCCAATTTTTTACTCACGTTTTTAGAATAATGTGTTAATTGGGTCCTTGTTAATCATTTAATAGTGTAGAAGTAATATAAAAATAGTATAAGTTCATCAATGTTGAATAAGGACTACGATGCCGATTCAAAAGTGTATTGTTAAAAGGAAGGGATTAAAGTTATCAAAATCTATCAAGGTTTATTCAACCCGTTGCACTAAAATATTTCTATTTGACTAATTTACTGTTATTTTTTTATTTTATACAATATAAATGCTATCATAATAAGAGCAATGCCTAATTACACACAAATAAATCATACAAACAACGCACCACTAGGTATAGTACTAAAGTATAGTAAACAGGCCTCAGACGCACAGTTTTTGCGACGCGTACAACTAAATTGCTACAAACTATATAGGAATTCATCTCATATCATAGTGACTCTGCGGTCAACGCAAAGTTTTGTCTTATTAGATGAGATGAGATTTTTTAGCTTCAAACCAGAAACGAAACGTTTGCTAGACTTTTAAGTACAAGTACAGTTAAGAAACATGTTACGTCGTCACTTATTCACTTCGCACCATCCGTGAGTCTAAGGCCTCAGACTCTGAAGTCTTGACTAAATTCACACAAAGCAAAAAATAAATTCTAAAACAATCAACAAAAGTATAAGCTACACTTTTAACAATTAGGGGATTAATTTTAAGACTGTGTCCTCGACTACGGCGACGAGCGAGGCGGGAGCGACCACATTTCCAATGCCATGGGAAGATAGTATCTCAGCTATTCTAAATAAATCTGCTATAGGCAATAGTTAACACGTCAATGATAAAAATATAAGGACGATCAACCAACTTATCAATATCAAAGATACGAAATTTTTATAGACCGATATATTCAAATAACTATCAGAGCTACAGGGGTGTGTGTTACATTTATCTTTCGGCCATAATATCATGGGACGCGAAATAATCTCGTTCACAAAGTATTCATTCGTCAGTCAGTCAGTCATCATTAGCCTGCTGGGACTCTGGCCTTCTCTCAGAGAGAGAGTATGGGCTGTAATCTACCACGCTGGCTCAGTGCGGATTGGTAGATGTCGCATGCCCTTGAATGTTGTAGTTCTTGGACATGCCGGTTTCCTTACGATGTTTTCCTTCACCGTTTTGAGCGATGGCATATCCGCACATAACTTATTAAGTCATAGGTGCGGGGCCGAGAGGATTGGAACTGTGTCGTCTTGTAAGTCACACGCGTTACTGTTTGGCCATTCGTCACTGCACCACTACCACTTCTATGCTGTAGTTTCGAACCGTTTGCCCGCTGGTGCTTGTCTGCCCGCTGACACTACTGCCCCACTGTCGCTCCCGCCTCGTCGTCGCTGTACTCGAAGACACGGCCTAATAACTTACGTTAATAGGTATAAAATATATTAAAAAATTAAGTTCGATTATAGTTGTGTTGTCGAAGGTTCCGCTTGGTTAAATTCATTTACATTATTAACAATATGATTGAAAGAATCTAGCGATACTAAGTAGTTGGGAAGTTCGTTTATATTTCTTACTGGAAGTTATTCGGATATTCTCACTAATGCGACGGATGCGGCTGTTGCTCACGCGTATGCTGTAATGTCTGGGCCACACTAAGGTCAACGTCAATGCCTTTGAATTATAGGCTAAAGTCAAACGCCAATGTGAATGCCGTTGTCCGATGTCGTGGCCACACTTATGTCCAACGTCAATCATCGCGCTATTGAACGACATTTCCCGTTAGTGTGGCCCCAGCATTAAGCGTAGTATGACGTCATCACTTGTCAATACTTATGATAAATTGACAATAAAACGCACAATGTCATTGCCGTAACTTGCACGTTCTGGCGGTATCAGCTTTACAAACGTTTTCAACAAATTCACTGGTTAACATTGCTGGGACTCAGGCCATGTCTCAGTAAAAAAGCGCGACTGCGATTGATCCGATCATCATTAGTAGGAACAATCTGCGTCTGCTATTTATTATGATCGACTTGAATATTAGTAACCACTAATGTTTATTTGAATGGTGACTACTAATATTAGTCAATAGATGTCGACGGTCGCCCCTCGCGCGGCAATTTGTGGGCCTAGTGATGATTCGTGGCCCTAGGGGCGACCCGAAGGCCCGTTGGCGGCTCGTGGCCCTAGGGGCGACTTGTGGGCCTAATAACGACTCAGGCCGTGTCGGGCCCAGATGGCAGTCGACAGTCTGCAAGGCTGACGGCAGGCGAATTTGTGTCATTAGTGACGCAATTCGGTCAATCGAGTCGAATAATACGAATAGCGAGATTATTTTCTTTGTACATTGATTATGGCCAGTCGCAAAGGACCGGAACAGATATCGTGAAGGACATAAGCCCTAATACTCAGCAGTGTTTCAATACGGTCTAAAACGATGATGATGTTTGGCCATTTGTGTGGTAGTCACTACTCCGCACAGCGCAGTCGCGAGCAACAGTCGCCAACCAGTATTGATGTGGCATTTTCGTAACAAGTCACGATACAAAATGCGCGAGCGACGTTTAAGTCTTCAGCCTCTTTTGCGTGTAAAAGACTATTATCAAATGGTTTGTAAAAATATTCGTTGTGGTGATGTCCTATTCATCTAACTATGAGCTAATTGTTGCGTTGGAATCACTAAATTTACTTTAATGTGATATAATAAAGGCATCTGGCAATCTTTTCATATCAATCTAGGATAAATTCACTTTGTGCTTTTTGGAAGGGATATTTCCAAACATTCCGTGACAATTTCGACTCCTTCTTTTGAGATTTTAGAGAAACTTTCTGTATCTGTGTGGAAAGTAACTTTTCGGGTACAGGGGTTGGTAAAACTTTTACAATGGTATTTTAAGATTGCTAAACGTATGCGGGAATTATTAATAATACCTCGATCAGCTTACCTTGATAAAATGGTTTAACATTTTTTGTTGTACATATTCTATTAATAATTAATTGCCAGTAATTATAATAATTCCCGATTACTTACACACATTTGATGTGGACTGTTGATTTGATTTGAACATAATATTTTACTTTGTTTGTCTTAGCAATCAATTATTTATTTAAATATTGTGTGATTACAATGCTACTTATATGAGCCAGCTTTCACAAAACGATCATAGATGGCGCTGAATAACGAACATAAGTGAACTGTATCTGTTAGTTGTCATTCCACTCTGTTCAATTCATAGATGACTGACTTATGACGTGACAGTTCGTTCAGCCTCCAGTTTTTGTTTTGTTTTGAATGTGCAAAGCGCGTACATTTTACTTATGCGCGTTTATCAACGCCATCTACGATAATTATGTGGAAGCTGAAAGTTGCTTATTTACAATTAGCACCACAGATTGTTGTCTAACATAGCTATTAATACTTTACATTCAAGGAGATAAATGTCACGGAAGAGGAATTCTGGTCATCTAGTGTTTATTTTTAAAGAAGAAGGCTGGCGGATTTGTGAAATGACATCATCTTCTAGCTTGATGACAATAATATTTCATTTCGATAGTTCTTTGGTATGCATCAATCACAGTACTATAGCATACTGGAGCCGGTCAGTATACACACTTCCATCAGTATTTCAGCGTCTACTGTGCGTTCCAAAAATTGAACAATACTTTTTAACAAGATTTAATACAGGCGACACAAATAGCTGAGGTATTAACATGTTCAATATGAACACAACAGATTTAAGTAGTTACTATCTGGTATTTGGACTATACATCCTTTACTAGCGGTAGCTAAATATTGAGTTAATATAAATTGTTAATTATTAACGCTATGGTAAAGTTCTTCAAAAGTTATTAATTTATTCATGACTAATATGACCTTTGAGGCAAGCAGAACTGCTTCGACAAATATACTTTATATATACTCTAGAGTGGTACTAACGCATTTTGAATGGTATATTCAATTGTACAATAACAAATGCTTGTTATATCGCCTATGTATAATTTTAATCCAATATGAACGAATAAGTCAGTCATTTATGTATTCAGTCATTTGGTCATAGGTATAATAAATAATAAAAATATTATGTCGCCATGTTACAAATTTTTTTACATACAGATAATGTTGTGGGACTAGTAAACTTAGCGCTATTTATTGTATAAGCGACGTGCTTCGCTCTCAAGGTAAATAATTTATACTTTTGTCTAAAAACCTTGGGCAAACATCCACTATCTTACTTTAAGAGCTAGTTTCTACAAAATTCTCATAGATGTCGCTGGATAGCAAACATAAGTAAAATACTCATCGTGTCCAAATGACGTATCCTGGAGCGTTTATGATAGACCAATTTAGTTAGCCAGTCGAATTAATCATGGATATACTTGAATAGTTGTTAATGGAGACATTTTATATGGAAGTCAGAGTTTAACTACTTTTACATTTGAGACTGAGACGGAATATAAAGGCGATTGGTCCATCCAAAGCTAGTCTGATAGAGATTGCTATAAGTGAGCAATACGTCCTTATAACAAAGTTTTTACTGTAAAATCATTGGTGTATAATAAAACAAGTAAGTGCACGATTTCATTTGGTCCACTACGCCCCTTTGGAATAACGAAGCGTTTACACTGGGAGCAATCATAAATTCCTAACAAGGCATTTATATCTGGGCTTGATCTAATCTATTGTCTTTGGTGTATACTGAATGAAGAAAATGTTAAAAAAACAATTACCGTAGTTAATATTTCTGCCACCATTTATAACAATTAGATCATTAGGTTTGTAAAAGCTATCAAAATTATTGAATTAGGTAAGTACATAAATGTGCACATATATATGTACATCAGTATAATTATATTATAGTATCGCAATGGTTTTACGGGATAATATAGAAAATTGGTAAACATTTGTAAAATTTGATATTATTATTATCCTATCCCTACTTCCCTATCCCTACTTTATAATTATATAAATGCGAAAGTAACTCTGTCTGTCTGTCTGTTACGCTTTCAGGCCTAAACTACTGAACCGATTTAAATGAAATTTGGTATGGAGATAGTTTGAACCCTGGGGAAAGACATAGGATACTTTTTATCGCGATAAACTGTAGCCCACGCGGGTGAAACCGCGGGGAACAGCTAGTTATGTATAAAACTACCTTCTACATATAACATAATTAGTATAACATAATTAGGTTTGACATAATTATTTGGTATATGATGGAAGAAGCCTTGGCTCCTGAAATACAGTTTTTACTAGTTCAGGAGTCCATGGACTCATTTATAATTGTATCCCACTTTTATGTCAATAAATAAATATTTGATTTGATTTGTTTTAATCCTAATATCGGCACTTCAGTTGGCGTAGCGTATTCGTGGAGAGATAACGTCTCGTTCTAACCTAGGTTAATATAATCTATTTATTGGAAATGCTGCAGGAAAACAATAGTTACTCTAAATACTTTTAAATTACACTCAGACATTTACAATATTATATAATGTGTCTATATTATAAATAGGAATGTTATTATTATATATTGTATTATTCGCCCATAGTAAATGAATGGAAGAGAAGAGAAAGACTAAAGAAAAGATGGATGTATTGTGTAAGGATCAATATCGAGGACATATGAATGAAAGGGGGATGAATGAAGCGATGAACAGGGCAAGAAGAAGTATCGTAATTTGTACTGAAAAAATTTCAGCGCGTACTATTTCGTAGCACAGATATGGCGGGTATTCGGGAAAAACGAGGATCCGGCCCTATTAAACCACTCTTACCATATACGAGCTTGCGCTAGGTAGAGTTGAGAACGACACCGTTACACGAGGCCACGCCATAATATAACTGGGTTAACGGCAATGACAGTATAAAAAACCACTATCAAAACTTTTATATTATAACGATGGTATAACAAAACCTTATCAATAATGCTATAGTACCACTCTACCTCCTAATTCTTTATAATAATGACTCGAAGACTTGTGGGTCCAATCTTAATCGCTATGACATTGACAGTTGCAGTTTTAATATGCTGATTGTGCTTCGTATTTCCGTTAACATAACAGCGCGACAAATCTCTCCCGCTCGTGTCACGGACAGTATCAGTAACGCCGGCGGGCCGCACCGCAAAACACCATGCATCTCTATCGTTCATTTAATGCTAGAAAGAGATGTAGTAACTAGTTGCGGCGCGGCCCGCCTCGACGAGTTTCAAGACGGCAATATCAACTTTAATTTGCAGCCATGATTATTTGGATTGCGATTAAGATGGCGCGTGTTCCGCGAAAGCTGGTTTATATCTGGGCGGTGCTGGTCTTTGGAGTGGGGTCTACCTCCCGTCCCTTCGCTGCAGGACCTCGTGCAGGACCATGTTGCAGTCCACGTCGCTGTCCTCTTGAGGCCACGTCTCCTTCACTAGGAGCGGCTCGCCGAGTTCGCCGTGTTGCTTTGGAGATCGGGAGCAGCTGGAATTCAGGACCACAATATACTTAAGGGAAACATGCTCTACGGCTGGTTTCATTAACCGATCTTTCCACGATTTGCCCTATAGGAAATGGAAATTTGACATAAGCTCCATAGAAGAAATGTCAAATTTATGTCAAACCTTGGATAGATCGGTTAATTGAAACCGGCCGTAACACTGTTTTATCTTTGTTGTACCCTTTGTTCAAGTTTTGATAGATTACCATAGTGTTAAAGTTCTCGTTTCCTTCCATGCATTTCCTTAGAGCGGAACGGAAATTTGGAGGAACTAAAAGCGGTAGTACGAGAAATTTCAAGTCGTTACATTTTCGAATTCGATCAAACTTTTCAATTTAAGCAGTATCAGTTGCCACTTTTAACTACTGTGTAAAGAAATTGCTTTAACATGAGTACTGTGAACGTGCCAGCTATAGGCAACTCTGTTGTGTGTACACTGCTTATTTTACCTTAGTTTTCCTTCTGAATCACAAGTCCTTCCCTTTTGACTCGGAAGGAAAACGGTATTTCGGAGTTTAGTGTAAAATTTCACAGGAATAATGTACCTGATGGTAAGTTTGTCGAAGTTGTCGTCCAATGCGCTCACGGAGCCGGCCACCTTCTTGATTATGCAAACTTTGTGCACGATGTGTGCCGTTATTCCGAGCAGGCACACCGCCAGGCCCGACACGTTGATGATGCTCAGCTGGTCACCGCTCACCTCTACAGCCAAGATGAGGATGCACATCTCCTGGAAACGGTGTTCGTTATTGTTTTTAAAGTAATCACTTCAGTGTTGTAAAAGAATCGAGACGTTTAGCCTTAATTTCGCGATTTGACTCGATTTTTCCCACCTCGTGACTAGTCTCACGAGTCATGATTAATTAGTAATGCTTGGGTAGATGTCGCATGCCCTTGAGTGATGCGGTTCTTTGAAATGCCGGTTTTCTCACGTTGTTTTCCTTAACCACATTGGGCGAGGGTAAATCCGCACAAAACTAATGAAGTCTTAGGAGTCATAGCCGAGAGGATTCCAACTCGGTGTCAGTGTTTTGTACGGTGTACGTTTGGCCATCATCGTTCTCTATAAATCAGTATCAAAAAGTCTTCACAACTCTTTGTATCTCCATACCTTGAATATGCCAGCAATGGACAGCGTAAGACTAGAAGTGTAGGTCACCACGAGGAACTCGCTTATCTCCATTGCAAATGCGATGGTGGCGCCGACGGATACCTTCAGGATGGTAGGCATCAGCTGTTCGGGAGGCTGGCTGTCGAGGTAGCGGAAGCAATCCAGACCTGAAATGTAAGAAACGCATCTTGCTATAGTTGAAACTACATCACAACAATGAGACAGCATAGTGCTTCCCTTTTATGCTGTGAATCTACAAACTAAGTACATGCAATACTGGGTTTGCTTTGACTTTTATGATAATAATAGAAATGAAATTTAAAATGAAATGAAATGAAAAACGCTACATCATCATCATCATCATCAGCCTTTCATGTTCCCACTGCTGGGACTCTGGCCTTCTCTCAGAAAGAGAGTATGGGCCATAATCTACCACGCTGGCCCAGTGCGGGTGGGTAGATGTCGCATGCCCTTGAATGTTTCAGTTCTTGGACATGCCGGTTTCCTCACGATGTTTTCCTTCACCGTTTTGAGCGATGGCAAATCCACACAGTGGTGCGGGGCCGAGAGGATTCGAACTCGGTGTCGGCGCCTTGTAAGTCGCACGCGTTACCGTTCGGCCACCAACGCTACATTGTCAGCATAAAAAAATATATTTTTCCTGCAATATTTTTTATATGATGAGACAAAAAAAACCTCGAGTTTAAATATCTCACCTTCAAACATAGCGACGAAAGGCAGCAGCGAGATGAACATCCAGGGCTGCACGTGGAACACCATATCCACAGGGTTGTGGAGGCCGAGCTTGGACTTCTGCATGAGGAGCTGTGCGAACGTCCAGCGCAGGCCAGCGGCGAAGGAGGCAAGCAACAGGAAGTTAAAGCCGAGGAAGTCGAACTGCGTCGCCTTGTACGTGAACATCACCAGTCCCGTCGATATCATGAACACGATGCCCACCAGCGACCACGACTGGAACGATTAAGGGTTGCGTTGGAGTAAACAAAGACCATGGCTCATAAACGGTGAAGGATAACATCGTGAGGAAACCGGCATGTCCAAAAACCACAAAATTCAAGGGCATGCAACATCTACCAACGCAATATGCCAGCGGGGTGGATTACAGCCCATACCTCTCTCTCTGAGAAAAGGCCAGATTCCCAGCAGTGGGAACGTAATAGGCTGATGATAATGATGATGAGAAGACGCCACTGTGGCGCAGAAGCTAGTGCCTCTCGACGTTAAGCTTGAATCCTAGAATCCAATCCTGGCCGGAGCAACATAGGAGTCTTAGGACCCTTACAAGGGCCTTTTTAATATATTATCGGGTAGCGATTGACCTCCATTCACTTTGAAGGAACTGTCTCTCAAATGTCGCAACATGGCGGCAGATTTCTAACATGAACATGGTAGCTAGTCAAACAAGCATTGGAAAATGCTTTACCACGAAGGCCACTATGCCCACTATGGTTTAAGTTTGATGAACACGATGTATTCTTTCAATCTTAAGCTCAATGTAGGATTCGAGCCCACAATCTTCAAAGATACCATGGAGTTTTAAAGTTTACAATAGCACAATAAAGAAGGCGTCAAATGGTTAGATTCGCTCATTACATTAAATCTTACTGGGTCCAGGCGCAATGTGCCGCGAGCTTCGACCACGTCACTTAACATCAGGTGGTCAAACGCTACCTTGTAATAACACTATCTGTTTGCAGGAAATAGCTACGAAGCTAGACATCATCAGAACTTTTTCTATCATTCAGTATTTTTAATTTTTCCTTCGGATAGGTACTTACCTACCAATCAGCCCTTATAAGTTTGATACCACTTCCGTAACGGCTGAAAGGATTTTTATGAAATTTGGTCAAATATAGTTTACTTTAGGTCCTATAATAGGATATATATATACACTAAATACAATTGCACAATACATCAAATTTGCGCAAATGCATTATTCATATCATTAGCCGATTACATGCCCACTGCTAGGACATAGGTCTTCTCTTAGAGACAGAGTATATATGGCCCCTAATATACCACGCGGGTCTAGAGCGTGTTGACGGATAGGTTAGTAGCCAGCCTAAGCTACAATAATAGTGAAGCAAGCACTACGTTAAATAAAACAAAATTAACAAAACATGCAAATGCTACAACAGTTCGACAATAGGCTGTTTAAAAATAAAACTAAAAAGCTAGCTTAATAAAACGCAACGCAAAGCATAGACGTGTGTCGTAACGTGTGTATATACTTATTGACGCAATGCTCACATAATTTGTCCGAATATTACGATTCGTGAGAAGATTTTAATAGCTCAGAGTGATGTAGTAGGTATTAGGTATAGGTTTCAACATGAAAACAGATGTACGAGTATGTCTCATCGCGCTGTGACATCCAGCAGATGACTTTTCGGGATAACGGGAATCCCTAACTTGTGCGGGCCGCAGCAAGTTATACTCGAATATACAGAAGACTTATGTGGCGCAATGAGCGAAAATCTGAAACCTAACGTTCGATGCCCGCTAAGGGACAAATATTTGTGCAAAGAAATCAAATCGCAAGCGCAAGCGCGATCCGCACGTATTTTCTGTTGAGCCAGATAAGAGGAATCCTAGTCAGATAGCTGTAACGACGAGTATGTGGGTTCTGATAGCTATGTGTGCGATCGCGTGGGCTTTATTATATAGGACAAGAATTTCAGTAGGTATAGATACAAAGCCCTAAAAGGACATATGTATATTTTTCTAATTATAAATGGATAATGTATTTCATTGATTCGCTGTCACTACGAAATATTGCGTTGGCGCAACTTCATCGCTTTACGCCATCAGCGCGAAGAACAATGGTTTTCAACAATGTTACTGTCTACAGTCTCTACAGTCTGCAGAATTAGACCAACGGAGTTTGTTACAAAACTTAACAACAATCATAATCGCACCCAACAATCACAAACTCCAAGGCAATTCACAATTGATTTTATTAGAAGAAAATGATCGGAAAAACAATCTTCCTACAGAAAAGAGAACACTTTATTATGAACAAGAATACATTTATCCAACGAACCGTGAACATAAAAAAATGCAGGCCATATAAAGACGACGGAAAATTGAGCTCTATGCCGTTAATTTAAAATTGAAAACGGTAGTATACAATAAGTGTGAGAGCAGCACGTCTAAGATGACGTTATCGGCTTTAATCCAACGAAATAAGGTTTAAAGCTACGAAACATCAGTAGTTTCTTTGAATGTTTTGATAGACCTGTAATTGACATTGATTTAACTGTCTTTCCTTGTTATTTTTGCTCGAGAAAACAAGGTTGCTATATTTTGTGATTAGTAAATGAAATAAACATTCAGAGACAGCCCAGTGAAATCACTTTACCACTGAACAATAAGTATAATTGTTTCTAGGAGTGGACACTGGCCAGTTTTTTTATATATCATAGGATACAATTTGACCATAGGTCACCCGCCACCAGATGAATGTGACGATGTAGACATGTGGTCAAAATTGGCGCCACGCTACGCCTAGATTAGTAACTAACCAGTCAAGCTCTATATAGAAAATAACTTTCCACCAAGTTACGATACCATCAACCCAACTGTAGAGAGGCGTGATACAGGGAGATGTCATTTCTCTGAAACTGTTCATGTCAGCGTTGGAGGACGTTTTCAAGCTCTTTGAATGGAATGGCTTGAATTTTAATGGCGAATACATCACACACTTTCGTTTTGCCAATGAAAGCAATCATTTATGGCAGTCGCTTACAATGCTCAGTGACCTCAGTAGTTTCCCAAACAAATGTCAACAAGACAAGACAAAAATAATGTCCGATGTCCATGTTGCACCCGTACCGGTAGTTTTTAGAGACAATACTCTCGAAGTTGTGTGACGATTATGTCTACCTTAGACAGACTGTCCAATTAGCTAGGTCCAACTTCGACAAAGAGGTCGTCCGACGAATGCAACTCGGGTGGGCAACATTTGGGAAATTACGCGACATCTTCTCGTCAAACATTCCGCAAAGCCTTAAGATAAAAGTCTGCAATCGGTGTACGATGCCAGTGATGACTTATGGTACTGAGCCATTATTAGTGGCGTTCAAAGGGGCAGACCTATTTGGCTGTTATTTCAACTGCTTGGTAGTAGTCTTCCTCCAGCTAATGATGATGATAATGATTCCATAATGATGTTTTCGTTTTTTTTTTACTATTAAAAAGTAGCGTTTGACCACAAGTCACCTGATGTTAACGATGTGACGATGTGGTCGAGGATAGCGCCACGCTACACCTGGACTGAGAACTGGCTCTTAAGTGAGGCTGCCGGAACATACCGATAGGTGCTTGGCGACAGCCAGACGAGTACTAGAAAATACTCAACCACCAATCTATGGTTTCATCACGATGTTTTCCGTCACCGAAAGTTCAAGCTCATTGTAGGATTCGAACCCACGTCCTACGGATCGCAAGCCAACGTCACTACCACCCAGCCATCATCGATATAATCCTTCACCGATAGCTCAAGTTTATAGCAGGTTTCGAACCTACGATCTACGCTTCGCAATACTCAACATCATAATTATCACAGTCTAGAATTATTATTAGCGCGGTGCTTATCTTTATCACAACAATTTCAATGCAGCATATAACAACGAAACTGTACCTAATAAAACGTTATCGCTTAGCTTACTCGGTAATGTCGCTTGTCATGAATACTTTATCAGTTGCAAAGTTGTTATCAGACCACCACAAAAATATTCACATTACAATTAATGCGACATAGCTAATAACAAATGTGTGTTACTTGATGGCTTATTTAATCGTAATAATTGCAAGGATGCGATGGGATGTGTGATGGAACTCCATCATCATAAATCCATCCATGGTTATGTAGTTCCACCATCTCTTTTCCGACAACAGACAACAAGACGTTCAACAAAACAACATCCCTGCATGGTTGACTTTTCGCCGATACGCACAAAACGCTTAGCTTCTACGTTTATAACGCGAACGGTGAAGGACAGGAACACCCTGCCAGTAGTGCCAGTGCGTTGGTTTCCCGATAAGAATAATTTGGGAACCTTCAAATCAAAAGTAAATTGTCTAATCGGCAAACATGCTTTATCATCGCCTTCTCCCTTACCATCTTTCATAAAGTTCCAATGTTTTGGAGGTTTTGTAACCTAGATCGTGTTTTATTTTTAAGGCGTGGCGTGGCGGGTTTTTTTTTCGTGTTTTTTTATATGTGCTCAAGTTCTGAAGGTATACCTAAAAGTGACATAATCTAAGCTAGCAAGACGCGATCTTTGAATTTATTTAATTGTAGTAATACAACGCACGAAACAGAGATAAAAGCAAATAAAATAAACAATTGCTTTAGCGAATAAAAGTAGCAGAAGAACAGAGAAGAACAGAACAAACCTAGCTATAAAAAATGCAACAACATACACCAATGCCCTAAACTTCAGAAGTATATTGGCGCAATAGTTAAATTTTACTCGTTTACGTACAGTAAGCGACAAAAGTTACTGATCATACTCAATTTTCCAAATGCGTATGGGATCAGGCATGTTTGTTTTTTCTTACAACTTACAAAATTGCGTTTGACCATAGCACACATGATGTTAAGTGATTGAATCGGAAAATTTGATTTTGTCAGCGACATTTGTCGTTGACTGTACTACTTGCTACACACAACCGTTAAGAACCTTACCTTTTTCTCCAGCCCCAGTAGAATCGCGAAGCCCAGGATGAAAATAATCGTCGTCGACTTCGTCATGGTGTAAAGAGATATGGTGACCAGCTCCAGACCCCAATTGGAGAATCCCACGTCGATGCCGCTAGCGAGGCCGGTGGGGCCCACCGAACGGAGGCAGGTCAGGAACGGCAGCATCAGTTGAGGAGTGCCGGTTATAAGATACAGCACTAGGCGCACCAACACGGACAGGAGCCACTTCACAATCAAGTGGTACATCACCACGGTGAGCGGGAAGCGGAATTCCTGGAAAGAATAGAATGGTTCAATAAGGCTGCAAAACATGGAACGAGCTTCCCCCGCAAGTCTTTCCGCAGTACTACAAACTGCAATTCTTCAAGATGGGTGTGAGAAGAGTTGGCAACGCATCGGTAACTCCCCGGGTGTTGCAAATTTCCTTAGGCGACGGTGACCGCTTTCCATCAGGCGGGCCGTCTGCTTGTTTGACAATCTATAGGTATGCTTTACGGTTCTTAGGAAAGCTTCGCTTCTTAGCACGTTCTTATATAAATATAGACCTACTGCTTACGCATTAATTCTGAGGAGCTCTAGCAGCCATTCTGACTTCTGTCTTGGAAGGTAAGACTCAGAAGGAAAGTCAGAACTTTTTTCTCAGTGTATACCTATCATACTCAGTAAATATATCTAGAGAGAAATCAAGCGCTCGTCTCACCTGTTTATTACCTTGTCGCTTCTCATCGCGAATCGTTATGACGTAGGTATTGAATAGATTTACGTCATTATGGAAAAATACAAGATTCTCCGATGTACTCATATTACAAACTGGCTGCGCCGCGTGGGTATCACTCAATATTATTTTTCCGCGATTAAAAGTTGCCTATCTCCATTCTGAATTTCACACAAATCTGCTGAGACGTTTCACCGCAAAGAAGTAATTTAGAAATTTTCGAATTTATAATATTACTAGCTGTTCCTCGGGGTTTCGCCCACGTGCACTACAGATTATCGTAATAAAAAGTATCCTATGTCCTATCCCAGGGCGCAAACTATCTCCATACCAAATTGCATCAAAATCGGTTAAATAGTTTTTTAAGTTTATCCGGAACAATCATATCTTGTCCCTTTATAATTAATATTATACCTAGCTTACACACTCAACCTTACTAGTAAAGCTAATTAAAAAATATCGGACCATTAGATGACAAAAAAAAAAGCTTGGGATTTTAGTGAACTTGCTCCAATTCAATCAATTAATAATAAGAATAAAATTGTCACGGTGAGCGCGCCAAAAAAAAGTACCTGCCGGGCGTTTCTTGCCTGTTCTTTTGCCGGCGTAAGGAGGTTGGAAAAGGCGTAGCTAGTTTTATGTTGACGTTTTAAAGTGATCACAATGTATCCTATTGAATAATTTTTTTTTTATTTTTATTTCGTTTTTAACCTGTTCAAAATATTGTTCTAGTTTGTAACGACTTTTCTTAAAAGGGCTAGTAAAAGGGTAGTTTCCGTATTTAGCCTAAGGCGCCAGGAATGCGCTGCTGGAAGGTATTGTAGTGTACACTTTTGTATAATGTAGATTAAAATCAATGTCAATTTCCCTTTCGGATTTCTGAGACTTATTACAGTAACATTAATAAGGCTAACTCATAAAGGTCACCACAAGGTAACAGCTGTGTGAAACGGTTTATGTTAAACATGTAACAATATTATAAACGTGAAAGTTTGTGAGTATGGATGGATGGATGGATGAATGGATAACAACAGTAACAACTCTTTCACGCAAAAACTACTGAACGGATCTGAATGAAATATGGAATGGGATAGCTTATATCCTGGATTCCGATCGGTGTGTTCCGGCAGCCTCACTTGAGAGCCAGTTCCCAGTCCAGGTGTAGCGTGGCGCCATCTTCGATCACATCGTCACTTAACATCAGGTGACTTGTGGTCAAACGCTAACCTGTAAATAGTAAGAAAAAAAAAATTAACACATAGGCTACTTTTATCCCGGAAAAAGGTTCCTGCGGGATAACGGGAAGATGGGGGTGAAACCGCAGTGCGCAACTAGTAATTAATATAAATGTGAATTGTTTGTTGGTCCTTCTTTCACGCATCAAGAAGAGAAATTAATGTCGGAAAATGTTTATCGGCCGAAGCTGCATGAGCTACATTTTATATCGTAAAAATGGAACATTCTACATTTATTTATGTACATTAATAAATATAATGGTGTTTTTTAATTTTTAAAGTATAGTGTTTGACCACGAACAACATGTCACCTGACATGAAGAGATGATATGGACAAAGGTAGAACTACACTACGCCTACATTGAATGTTTCTTTGTTTTCAAAGTAAACCTCGAACTATACTGATCTATGCCCCTAGCCAAGATGCATTCTGCAATCGTTGACGCTAGTAGAAAACAAGAAAAAAGTATTGGTTTGACATATTTCAACGCCAAGTCACATGGTCAGAAATATGTCAAACCAATACTTTTTTCTTGTTTTCTATTAGCGTCAACGATTGCAGAATGCATCTTGGCTAGAGGCGCTGATGCCTAAGAAATTCTGGATCAACATAGGCTATATAAATAAATAACAGGGAACCATTGCTCACAAATTGACCTAGCTCCAAAGCTCGAAACTTGTGTTATGGGTACTAGACAATGATATACATACTTATATAGAGAAATAAATACTTAAATTTAGATAGATAGAAATATTTAAGACTCAGAAACAAATATTTAATAATTCTTTCCCAATTTGCATAACATTTTTTGAAAAGCGAGATTTAATGCACTAATTAAATTGATCTGACAAACTACCACCAGATGATGTTGCTTTTTTTTTACCTTTTTTTAATGTATTATATATTTTTTATTTATAAATCAAAGCCAATTTAATTACAATCAGGCAACAGTTAAGGTACAATATTTGTCTAGAGCACATATACACACAACCCCAGCAAGATATGCCATTGTAAAGATAGCAAAATTTATTGTGTGCGTAGTGTATTTTATTATTATCAGACATTTTAATGAGCATTATTAACAGATAATTTAATAATTTTCAACACCTACATCTTTTAAACAAATTTATACCTAGTACAAACAAGCTTATAATACCAAAACCAAAACACCAAGCAAGAAAGTTGTATCATGTATTCTATACAATACTTTACTGCTTTTACTAGCAGTTCCCCGCAGTTTCACCGATGTAGACTACAGTTTATTACAATAAATGTATTTAATTTCATTCCCGAGGATTCAAGTATCTCTCTAAACAAACTTCGTCAAGATCGGTTCAAATTTATGAGTTTATCCGGAACGAAGAAACAATGACATCTTTTCTCTTTTTGCCTAGGCTACTTTTATCCCGGTAAAAGGTTACTGCGTAGATCGGGAAGACGCGGGTGAAACCGCAGGGCGCAACTACAAGAAAATAAATCTTACCGTTAATAGCCATCTCTGGTAGAACGTTAGGCCGATTGACAACGAGAAGTAAAGTAATATGAGACCCAAAGACAGCAGTCCTTTCTGTAGACAGATCTCAGACCATTTTCCTTTGGTTTTCGTCGTCAACACGTCTTCTTCTATGTCAGGCTTGGAAGACAGCTGTTCATACTTTGTGCCTGCCATTCCGAACGCAGCGCAGCCCTATTGCTCTCACGAATGCACCTTGGCGCATATCAAAAATTGATTAAAATCGCAAAATTATAACATATTTGAACTTTTCCTACTAATAAACAACCCACAAAGAACATAAACACTGCGTATAACAAGCCCTCTGATAAGCACCGTGAAAAAAAGATCGCGATTTCACGACAACAATTTCAAGTTTCAACGAGAGCAAGCGAAATTTCCCTCTCCCCTGACCCCTACCAACATATCCGTCACTGTCCTTCAAGTCAATGTCAAAAGCCTGACACTGTCAGACTCAGGGAAAGTCACAATAGATGTGTCAAAATCATCATTTTTTTTGTTTTGTTATGGCGTCACACGATTAGTGTATTTGCCAGTGTCAAGTATAAAATTTTTCTAACTCAGAGAGTTGAATCAAGTTTAAATGATGATGATGAGATGAAGGGAGGAGGATAGTATTTAAGTAAAGTAGTGGCGCTTTACTTAAACTTTAAACGGACTTTTTTGAAGCAACTCGAAAAGACTTTCATAACTTTATTTCAATTTCCCACACTCGTACACGTTAACGAACACATAATGGTTAATAATCCACCAATATTACACATTAGCACTTGAAGAAACACAAAATTTGGAAATATAAACAAAATTTACACGTTGACAATTCGATTCCACCAAAGAAAAGAGTGTTTTTTTTTTACTTTTCAATATTTCTTATTAATAGTTGTCTACCTTTTTATTTTTACCTTTTAGATAGGCATTTTTTACCAAGCCCAATTTATCGGACTCGTCAAAACGTATCATATGAGCCCAAAATTGAAAGGTTTCCACGTAGCCACTGAGGTTTTCCACTATCCACTTCCTGGCTTCATCAGCAGACCCTAGTTACTAAGCTCAATCTATTGGACTCATCAAAACGAATCCTAAAAGCCCAAATTAGCCACTGAATAGTTCCACTATCCACCTCCTGCAGCAGGAGCAGATGATAGATGCAAGAGTCCTGCTTCCATCATCAGATCAGATTAATAATACTAAATTGTCTAAATTGTCACCGGGATTACATATTACAAAATTTCATTTCGATACGGTAATATTAGAAATAGGTTATAATTGACTTATAAATAATATTACATTGTTATTTAGTAAATTTTAAGTTAAGCTAACAAAAGGGGTTTTAGAAATCAGAAACAAAACCATGTGTATTATTAATGCTGCATAATTATAACCTATTTTTAGGGACTCTTTTATATGCTTTTTTGATTGTTAAACCACGTATATATCCTTTGATTGATCTATATTGATACTTTGATTGTCAAAACGACTGAAGAATTAGTTTTGTTTTTGATTTTGAAATCATTTGGTGCTAGGGTAATTTTGTGAATACACAATCAGAAAATAGAAATAGCTAAATCTGGCCACTTAAGTTTATGTTGGCATCACTGGTGACACTGGTAGTCACTTTGTGATCCATTCAATGGTTCAATCGTTCAATGGTTGGTTTTGTTTCACTGAAGCCTCCACAGAGTAGAAAACATGTACAGTAGTTCATTTTGATAGGTTGTTCTAGTTATCTAGTTCTAGTATTTTTACTTCATGCAGTATGCACCTATTTTTTTAGTAGTACCTGCGATGGCTATGTGCTAGGTCGTGGAGGTGCCGTTTATTTCTGGAGAGAAGTGTAACTTTATTATAGATAAAACAGGTTGGTATTATTTCTGAATTTGCTATTTATCTGTGTCGTCCACCAATCGCCTGCTCGTCCGTCTGTAGTCTGCACGACGGTAGTTGACGGTACGTCAAGTCAAGTCTATTCTGTGTCATCATGTCATGAAAGTTTGTTTGTGGGTATCAAATTGAATGCGAGAAATAGTTTTCTCCAAACTTAATTTCTTTCATCCTTCATACCCAAAGCAACATGGAATTGAAAATAGTAATCTACACTTGTTGTTTACATTGATAGCAAGTCGATAGAGCAAAGAGAACGTTGAGAGATTATGAGATTAAAAAACGTGATACTGGTTCCTATTGTCAAAATTAGTGCTGTGAACATTGTGTGAGTGGGTAGGTACGTTATTTTTTTCTAAAATTACACTCCGTGCGTTCACCTACAAAATGTGTAACACTTTCGGTTGGTTTTTGCTGCCCTGAATACGAATTCAGCTATTTTAAAATCGCAATGTTTCGGCCGTGTTTACCCCCAGTTTGCGAGTAAAAGGAGTGCATCAATCGGTAAAAGTCGGTGATACCTACGTGTTCGACTGCTCTGCAGACCAGTTATCTTTTTGTTTATTTGTCGTAGTTTCATATTTGGTGAGTACCCTCAAACTTTAAAGTGTTTAATTTATTTAATTTAGCTTATTCTTCAAGGTGGTGAATGACCTCAATAAAAACTATCAACAATACTCAACTTGACTCGGTGAATCATAATATCTCTATTGAATGTATTTATGAATTTGATTAATTTATAATTTATCATTAAATCAAATAGTTTGAAGTAGTTATTGTTGTAGTGACTTCTCTATGTCAAGCACCTAATTATTTGTTTATTCTGAAATTGTTTTGTAAGTTTGTGTATCCGAATTGAAATACAATTTTTTGTGTGATCATCAAATTGTCATAACGCCCTACGGTTTCACCCTCATCTTTTCGTTATCTTGCTGGCCCTTAATGCACATTATTGCCGAATAATGCAGGCAAGCACTTTAACCAATATAGGACAGATGAATAATTAGTGTAAACAAGTGTTGTTACTGATTAGTGTGGTGCATGTGAAACATATCACCCCTCATTGGGATCAGGGCTTATTTAAAAATTAAAAAACCCCCAACATCTTTAACCGATTTTCATCACTAAAAACACTCGCCCATAACACCTTTCATACAAAAAAAAAACTAAATTGAATTCGCTTCATCCGTTCGCAAGCTACAGTGCCACAGACACACGTCAAACTTATAACACCCCTCTTTTTGCGTCGGGGGTTAATAAAATGGTGTAGCATGCAAGCGTAGCAGCTAGCGTCAAGTAGTAGTGTTCATTGGCATCAGATCTACCGGGCACAGTGCCAAGTATTACTCTCCTGGTGTGGAGTCGATGACTGGCTACAATTGCTCACTATTATATTTTGGATATCATGAGCAACATTTGGTTGGCCGCATGCTATTCTTTCCACTTCATAATCAGTGATTGGAGTAGGCAGAATATTTTTGGATCAGAAAAGGCAGTGATTTCAAAAATAAAAGATTAATTATCTAATTGAAACAGTAAAATCAATCACGTAATCAGTAAGTTTATAAAAAAAACGAAAACATCCTTGACTTTAAATACCTTTTAATTTATTTAATACCTATCTATCTAGCTTTTATATATAATGGGTTTTAACGAATTTATGAAAACTTCCGGTCATAATCTTTGCTTACTTTGCGAATCGCTGGTGTATAATAAAGTACCATAATAACAAAACAATCCTTATGAAAAATAAACCTTAGCTACAGGTTCTCTAGGCGGGTCCACACTAGTAACATTTTACCGAACATTATTCCGTGATCGTATCAGAATCGCGTGTCAGTACCGATAATGTGGAAGTCTTTTGTTACGCGAACAAGTGTCACAAGCTGCAGTTACGGTTCCATCCATTCCAAACACACGAAGAAACTGCTGGACACGGAAGGAATGGCAGGACATTTTATGGAGTTACGATCTACTAGCTGGGGTCAGTGTGGACGCTGGTTTGTGTACTGTCACGCATGAAAGTCACGTGTTACGTGCCGTCTCAACGGAAGACGGTCTTTTCAAAGGATGTTCGGTATTGTTACTCTATTGTCCGCGTGACCAGGAGACGTCCACACTTGCATTTGCAAAAGGAATTAAACCAGCTCCACAGTCACAACCCAAGCCGGTAATCTCAAATACCGACGAAAAGATTAATAGGATTCTTGACCTTTTAACCTCATTCGACAGTCGATTAAAAAAACTAGAAAGTAGCACTAATACGGCTACTCAGAAACAAAAATCACAATGACTTCGCTAAGGATTATGGCATGGAATGCTAATGGACTACTGAAACATCAAAATGAATTACAAGCAGTCCTACATACAACAAACATTGATGTGTGTCTTATATCAGAGTCACATTTCACTAAAGAATCCTATATACAAATCAAAGGCTATAAAGCTTTTCACGCATTACATCCCGATAACACTGCAAGAGGGGGCAGTGCCGTGATCATCAAAGAAAATATCTACCACCATGAAGAATACAAGCATGAAGAACAGGACATACAAGCGGTAGCTGTTCGTGTTAAAACTAAAAGACAGCCTGTTACTTTATCAGCTATATACTGTCCACCAAGGTACTCAATTAAAGCAGACCAGTATAAAGGCTTCCTGAATAATCTAGGCAACAGTTTTATTCTTGGAGGTGATTTTAATGCTAAAAACACCCACTGGGGATCTAGGCTAACAACGACTAAAGGAAAGGAACTCCTTAGTGCCACTAGAGAGATGAACTGTCATGTTATATCAACAGGAAAGCCTACCTATTGGCCTACTGATTCCAATAAAATTCCAGACCTAATTGATTTTTTTATATACAAAAATATATCACACAGCTTTCTTCACATTGAGGAAGGTTTTGATATGAGTTCAGACCACTCGCCAATCATATTAACCTTAAGTGGAACTATAGACCAGAAAGAGGAGAATCCCGCCCTGGTAAATAAAAACACCGATTGGGAGAGCTTTAAGCTAGATTTGGACTCCGTTATCGAGCTTAATGTCCCGTTAAAGAATCCACAACAGCTAGATCTAGATGTAAGAAAATTCATCACACATGTACAACTATGTGCATGGCAAAATACACCAGCCTTTAAAAGAAGAATTAAAGGAAACTGCTATCCAACAGAGATAAGAAAACTTATAGCTGAAAAAAGGAAGCAGAGACAGAAATGGCAACAAACCAGATTTCCACCAGACAAAAAAAGGCTAAACAACCTTACAAAAAGGCTAACAAGGGAAATCCAGAACTTTCATGACGAAACTATGAATTCCTACCTTAGTCAGCTAACAAGTGATCGCTCCACTGATTACTCTCTATGGAAATCTACAAAAACCTTAAAGAAACCAATCATGCAGATCCCTCCCATTAGACAAGTAAACGGGACCTGGGCTGTAAGTAGCGAACAGAAAGCAGCTAGATTTGCAGAACATCTGGAAACTATTTTCCAACTCAATGAAGAAACCGGAGAGGATATTATTACCTTGGTAGAAACATCGCACGATAACCTAGAAATAAGGCTCGTTACACCAAAAGAGGTCTACAACGAAATCAAACGTCTTAACCGAAAGAAATCTCCTGGATATGACCTAATTACTGGGGAGATTCTGCAAAATCTTCCACGTAAAGCCATAGTAAAACTTACCACCCTCATCAATGCGACATTTAGACTTAAATACGTACCAGATGTCTGGAAAGTTGCTGAAGTCATAATGCTGCCTAAGCCTGGAAAACCTCCCAATGAAACTGCATCTTATAGACCAATTTCTCTGTTGCCCATAGTGTCAAAACTTTTTGAAAAGCTTCTTCTGAGGCGGTTAAAGCCCATCATAGAAGAGAGAAACTTAATCCCGGACTATCAATTTGGCTTTAGGGAAAAACACTCTACTATCGATCAAGTACACCGAATAGCTAGCAAAATAGAAGAAGCTTTAGAAGAGAAAAAAGTCTGCTCAATAGTTTTCTTAGACGTTGCGCAGGCATTTGATAAGGTTTGGCACACAGGTCTTATACACAAGCTAAGAAATATGCTCCCAAAGCAGTTTACAGACATTCTGGAGTCTTATCTATCACAGAGAATGTTCCGGGTGAGGCAAGACGACGCATATTCAGAACTGAAGGAAATTAAAGCTGGTGTACCACAGGGCAGTGTCTTAGGTCCGGTCCTGTATTTACTTTACACCTGTGATATCCCAGAGCTAGAAAACCACACTATTGCTACATTCGCAGATGACACTGCCATCATGGCAACTGGGGTCACACAAACGGAAGCAGCAGAGAAGGTTCAAATCGCCATCAACATCATATTTGATTGGACAAAAAAGTGGCGAATCAAATTAAATGAGTCCAAATCTGCTCACATTGACTTCACTAACAAAAGACCAAATTATCATCCGGTGTACATAAATAACCATGTGATACCGTACGAAAATACAGCCAAATATCTAGGCATGACACTGGACGCAAAGCTCCGCTGGAAAGCTCATGTCAAAAAGAAACGCGATGAGTTAGAGCTTCGCTACAGGAAGATGTACTGGTTACTTGGAAAATATTCTTCGTTATCAGTGCACAACAAGCTGCTCCTTTACAAACAAGTCCTCATGCCAGTATGGACGTACGGTATTCAGCTATGGGGCTGTACCAAAAAAATATATAGTTTAACAAACTAAAAAAAACACTTTAAAAACACACTGAAAAATATAAAATAATTAAATTGACTTGTATTAGTTACGATATAATGGTTAATTCAAAAAGTGTGGAGCGCTTTTTGGTTGTGTGTACTTTTATTTACCCAGTAAAAGAAGCGCTCCACACTTTTTAAATTAACCTTTATATCGTAACTAATACAAGTCAATTTAATTATTTTATATTTTTCAGTGTGTTTTTAAAGTGTTTTTTTTAGTTTGTTAAACTATATATTTTTATTTTATTACTTTTTAGTCTTTTGTTACCAAGTCCAATCTATTTGACTCATCAAGACGAATCATATGAGCCCAAACACGAGGGGTTTACTAGTAGCCACTGCAGAGATCCCCTACCCACCTTCCGGTTGCATCATCAGACCCTCGTCACCAAGTCCAATCTATTGGACTCATCAAGACGATTCTTATGAGCCCAAACACGAGGGGTTTGCTAGTAGCCACTGCAGAGATCCCCTACCCACCTTCCGGTTGCATCATCAGACCCTCGTCACCAAGTCCAATCTATTGTACTCATCAAGACGATTCATATGAGTCCAAACACGAGGGGTTTACTAGAAGCCACTGCAGAGATCCCCTACCCACCTTCCGGCTGCATCATCAGATCAGGTCGATGATACCAAATTATTGCATTGTCACCGAGATTACATACACATACAAAGTTTCAAGTCGATACGACAATTAGAAGTAGGTGAAAATTGACTTCTAAGATTTGATTACATTGTTAGTTAGTTAGTTAGTTAGTTAGTTAGTTACAAGTCAAGCTAATAAAAGTGTTTTAAAAAGCAATACACTGATGATACAAAGATTCCAAAATAAAGTACTCAGAGGTATCGTGAACGCACCCTGGTACGTTAGAAATGACGACCTCCATCGTGACCTCAAGGTGGACTTGGTCACAGATATTGTTAAAAAGTATGCTGAAGCTCACGAACAAAGGCTTCACCATCATGTGAACGTCGAGGCTATCCAGCTCCTCGACAACACGGACATTGTGAGAAGACTGAAAAGGACAAAACCTTTTGAGTTAGTGTTAATGAGTGCAAACAATACGTAGTTCAGTGAGTGCTACCTATAAAGAACACAAAAACAAAGTGTCTTCCCCTTAATAGAGACAATAAGAAAAGTGCTAATGGACACATTCTTAGTTATACTCTACCTAGCAACTTACGTTATATTTAAATTACTTATTAGCCATTATTGGCTAGATTGTAATAGTATAGAAGTATCCGCTTATAAGTAGAAACATCTCTTTAAAAAAAAAAAAAAAAAAAAACTTGCATTTGTGACACGCGTCGAAGTACGCCAGATGAGTTTAGATGACACGGATAAGGACACGGGCAATGGAGTAGTTTTTTTTTCTTTCTAAATACAGGGTAGCGTTTGACCACAAGTCACCTGATGTTAAGTGACGATGTGGTCGAAGATGGCGTCACGCTACACCTGGACTGGGAACTGGCGCTCAAGTGAGGCTGCCGGAACACACCGATAGGTGCTTGGCGACAGATTCTTAACAAGAGGGTGGTAGCTAGCCAGGCGAGTACTAGAAAATACCCTACCACCAAGCTATGGTTTCATCACGATGTTTTCCTTCACCGAAAGCTCAAGCTCATTGTAGGATTCGAACCCACGTCCTACGGATCGCAAGCCGACCTCATTACCACTGAGCCATCATCGCTATAATCACGTGGCAGAGGACGACATAGCTCTGCTTGGTGATCGGAGCTTAAATGAAACTATCGATCGACTCATGCCATGCTACGCTACTGTCTGATTCGAGACCATGCGTCTACATTTGTGACATTCCCATCGTTACATGTAATATGTGACCGTCGTCCGACATTTAACGTAACATATCCTGTAGCGATGCCACGCAGTCCGGTTCGTCGTCATGACACAAATGTGGACCCGTCTTTAAGTATCATATTATCGTCAATATCATACACCGGTGTCTGAAATCAAATCACTTGCGTACGGGCCGAAGCTTTGAAGTCTCCAATTAATTATGGGCTGAAACTGTCTAGATATATATAATCGGTTGTTAAATTTAACAGAGCTGTTACCTTGCTGCACGAACATTATCGCGTTACGGAGAAGAAGAAAAAAACCAGATATATCATTACGTTTCACTTTCTCGTCAAAGACTTGTTGAATAACTTTACCTAATTATTTACGATGACTTATCATGGGCAAGAAATTAATATAGAATTTGTTTTTATTACTCCTTGAGCAGGAGCATCGACGCAAAACCTTTGCACTGTTCTATTTATATCAAGTACGCGTGATGAGGCCTGATATAAAACAGATATTGGTGTTTTCCTACGCATCGCGTGTAGGTAGCTTTAGTTACAACATTTTGCGAACAAATTGCAGTTTGTTAAAACAATGTAATTTACGGCAAATTAAGCCTACACTTGGTAAGACAGTAAAGAAATATGTGGAGTAAAAAACAAAAAAAATATTGAAATAACTTGTACTAGTTACGAAAATTGGTTAATTCAAAATGCGTGGAGCGTTTTTTAGTCTTTCGTTACCAAGTCCAATTTATTGGACTCGTCAAAACGAATCATATGAGCCCAAACTCGAGGGGTTTACTAGTAGCCACTGAAGAGTTTAACTATCCACCTCCTGGCTTCATCAGCAGACACTCGTTACCAAGTCCAATCTATTGGACTCATCAAAACGATTTAGCCCAAACTCGAGGGGTTTACACCTCCTGGCTCCATCATCAGATTTCTTTTACAAGTGAAGCTAATAAAAGGGCTTTAACGGCGCTTCTATCCGCCGAAGGCCTCGTCACTGAAAAATGTAATAACGTTATATTTCCTCGTTTATTCATAATTCACTACCATTAATTTCATTCATTCATCTTTTTATTCATATTTCACTATTTTCTCATTTTACTCGCGAAGTTCGCCCTCCCTTATGACTTGGATCGACAACTATTTAATTTGTACTAATGGCCAGAATGCTTATTGTCTCGACGGTGCCGGGGGTTAAAATGTATGTGTGCATTTCTGCACCGCGGGACAGGGCTGTCAGTATTTACTTTGAAGCATAATCACGGACGCTTTATAATTACGAAACCTTCTACACCTCTACATTATCAACGGATGCTACCCTCCAAGTTTCAAATCTCTATATAGGCCGAATCATGCCACGTCTACAATGCTGGAGACATTGCTCGACAGATTTTTTGGTCTCGTTGTGTAAGTCAGCTCTCCTGCTTCACCACGAAACGGGCGTGGGTTTCTCCAGGAACTATATTTGTACCGGTGGCCGTCCCACGCAACATTTACCGAGTTGCGGTCTCTCTCAAGGACGCACTCTAATGGTTACCCGCCTTGCGAGGAATGTGACCAGCCCTTATCGCCAATTGAGCCTGCTTAATCCTTTGAGCTACTTGTGACATTGTTTTTCTCACTAATCTTATCCTTCCGAGGAGGTGCGAGCATTCCTGTTCCAAAGCTCGCTGAGAGAATTTAAACTAGTTGTCTTAACGTGAGCGCCCGCTTGCCTCATTATGGTTCATTGGAAGAGCCGATGTGATGATTTTGAAAATTAGCATTTATGTCGGTAGAAGAACATCATCATCTGCTTATTACAATACCACTGCTGTGACAGGTCTTATCTTCTGAGATAACGGAAAGAGAGTATGGGCCATAATCTTCCTCGCTGGCTGAGTGCAAGTTCTTAGATATCCCATGAAAGTTGTGGTTCTTGTATTATAAGTACTTCTTCTCCGTTTTGAGCGAAGGAAAATCCGCACGTAGCTTATTAAAGTTATAGGTCGGGATTGGATTAGTACTTGGTATCTGAGCCTTCTATGGCTCACGTATTAACGTTCGGCCACCACTACTCTGTATAATTATGCGGAAGACCAAGTGAGAGTATTTTTTCGGTGTCTAGGTTTTGTGGCACTTTAGTTATTGGGGTTTCTAAGATACAGGAGTCTAGTGCACTCCAGGTTGCGAGTTATGATCGTCCGATGACCGTTGTTTGCATTGTGACGTTTCCCTGTTTCAATGCATTGTGCTCATTATCTGTGCACGCGTTGTCCACTTGTTTGTGTGACCTTTATCATTTATTCGCCGCATAAGGGCATATAATTAATGCCTTTTCTTATTATAGCCTGTGGAAATTATGCAGCCGTTAAATGAATTCCTTGATGTCGTTGTGATTAATGCACAAAGACTGACGAGCTGGATATTATGATTATCAAAGTTGTGCTACTCATATGCCCAAGTCTGACTCTGGATAGATGCAGTCTCTTTTTTGTATGCCCAATTCCTAACCTATTTCATAGACATCATTTCATGTTTTTGGACGGATTTTTTTTCAATGCTTGTAAATGAAACAAGGCAATAATTGATTGGTAAGCAATATACTAAATAATAATAAATAAATAAATATCGGGGACAATTGCACACAAATTGACCTAGTCCCAAATTAAGCTCGAAACTTGTGTTATGGGTACTAGACAACGATATACATATACATACTTCAATAGAGAAATAAATACATAAATATAGACCTAATGTAGATTAACCGGTTCCGATATTCAAAATGACGTTACCATATTTCCGTAACTAGTCATTTCCAGTGCACGTAGGTCTTGCAGGCTCCATTACATTATAAAACAACTATAGACGTTTCATAACTTTCGCCACTGAGTACCCAATAATAACTTTTCAACAAATTAATACCGTTTACCCGTCAAGAATCGAATGCTACGTAATTGAAACATAATCATCAAATAGTAAAACGATACAATAGAAACAACGTAACAGCAACATGATCGAGAATTAGTAATTTCATAAATGCGAAAGTATCTCATTCCTTTTGTCTGTTTGTTACATTTTTACGCCTAAACTGCTGAACAAATCCTAATGAAATTTGTTATGGAGATAGTTTTGACCCGGGAAGGACATGGGATACTTTTTATCGCGATAAATTGTAGTACACGCGCGCGAAACACCAGGGAACAGCTAGTGTGATTACTAGTGTGTGTCGAGTCAAATCGCGCGGGTTGATTTTGTATAGGTCTGCGAAATATGTCTCCGTTCTATTGGGTGCCTCGTTTGTTCCATGACAGGTGAACGCAAGTACAACCCCTTGCACCTTCCAGTCGGCGACCACGAACCTTAGGGTTCCTAATGTTCCGAGTCTGAATAATGTGGTACGTCGGGAAAAGGCGTGCCATAATAACTCAGTGCACAAGCGATGAAAACGAGGAAATTTCATAACCATCAGTGTTACCGGGCGTATACCGTATAACAGTAACATGAGACCTTTGCGTAACGAGCATTGTACTGAACATTGTGAATTGTAAATGATCTAATTCACACTTTTAACTGAATGTAACACTCATTACGATTATAATTGTGGGACACACCGTTACAAAGATAGA
Source organism: Opisthograptis luteolata (assembly GCA_931315375.2). NCBI lineage: Eukaryota > Metazoa > Arthropoda > Insecta > Lepidoptera > Geometridae > Opisthograptis > Opisthograptis luteolata. Next base: position 13,013,383 of record OV928033.1, read on the forward strand.
CCACATAGAAAAGACAAGATAAGAACAAGGCAACAACAACAATACAAGGTGCCTAAACCAGGTTCGAATCCTCTCGGCCCCGCACCTATGGCTTAATAAATTATGTGTGGATTTATCATCGCTCAAAACTGTAATGTCCAAGAACCACAACATTAAAAGACGTGTGACATCTACCAATCCGTACTGGACCAGCGTGATAGATTTCGTTTTTACCGTTGCTTCCCCAATAGTCAAGTCCAGTTATGGTTGTTCCCAATAACCAATCTATCCACGGTTTGCCCTACTGGAGATATAAATTTGACATAAGCTCCATAGAAGTAATGTCAAATTTGTATCTCTTGGGACTAACCGTGGATAGATCGGTTATTGGGAACGGCCGTTAGATGTGAGAAGCCGATTTATATTCGACTAATCGATCCACGACTCTTCTGAACTTAACGGACGGATGGACGTGGTAACAACTAACAATACACTCGTAACCCAGACATAACAACCGGAATCAAGGGCCCTACCGCAAAAGGGGTCAGGATGCTATCTTTAGTTCCTCTCAGTCAAGCTCTCGTTGCACTGCGGCTCAACGGAACTGTTTCGCAAGTTGTGCTCATGAATGTTACTATGATACTATTTTGTTATTTTTATATAAGCACTGAATCAATCAAATTAAATAGGAATAGATGAAAGTATTTAGTGATCTTATTGTATTAGGCAGTTGTTAGACTTGGTGAGTGATACTTTTAGAGTTATAAATATGATCACATTCGTCTGAAAATACCTATTGAAAATGTATTTCAATAATTTTATGAAAGTTTTATCCAGTTTTTATTTGGGTGTCTAGAATAAATCTTCTAGGCGAGCAGCCTATGTAGACCACTTGTTTTATTTGTTTGCTCAAAGCCAAAACTGTTTTGATGATTTTAATGAAATTGTACTCAAAGCAAAATGGGCATACAAAAGGGAATTGAAAATTCCTCGTGGGATAATGAGACATGCATGACTAACGTCCCCAAATCGCCACGCGTCTGGCTTTGGTCGAGACAGTCCCGCTTTGTATCTATCCCGCTGTCCCTAAAACCCTCAAAAATTTTCCGTTTTGACATATTATAAGGTCATCTATGAGAATTTATTATAAAAAACGTCATAGCTTTGGATGAAGTTATTTGATTCATTCTTGATTCTGATAACAAAGGACAAAACACGCAAAAAGCTCCATTTTTTTTTAAATTATGTGTTAAAATATTTTTAATAAACACTTAATTTTGTTTCAAGAATTAGGGTCCCGTTCTGAGATAAAAATTAAATCCACGTTATCATCTTCATCAGCCTATTACGTTCCCACTGTTGGGACTCGCAACGCGAGTGCGTGTTGGTAGATGTCGCATGCCCTTGAAACGTTGTAGTTCTTGGACATGCAGGTTTCCTCACGATATACACGTTATGCATGACGTCAATGTAGGAATAAAAAATCTGAACACGTATTTGTGTTTTGCCCGCAGTCCCTTCAAGATGAACCGGGGCGCGCGCGTGGAGGTTACTCCACCGGAGTGCGCCCTGGCCGCGGAGATGTTCGACCACTTCTGTGCCGCCGGCACCATGAAACAGATTCTGGCACTACATCGGGAAATCTGCAACACGCTCACTCTCAAACCGAACAGGCTGCCCGACTTCTATCCCAAGCTCAAGGTGAGTGCCACGTCACACAATTACTTCGTTGTAGCGTTTTTATTTCAGCATCTATTAACTAAGTAGACAAAAAAAAGCTGTAGCACTCACGGCGCATATAGGTTGTCCGGTCGGTCGTAACAGAACAATCAGGTTAAGCAACAACCAACGCATTTATCACTTGGATGGGTGGTCGTTTAATGGTATTTTCAACTGAACGCTACCGTGTCTCGGAGAGTACGTTATCGTCGGCCTCTTATATGTCAGTCGTAAAGCCATGAAGGAAGCCTTCGGGCGGCCACTAGCTCGCATAAAAAAGAAAAAGGCAGAACAGAAGGAACGCCACTTGGCAATTTATCGATACCCGTATACTACAAGATTTTTAAATATCTGATTCTTCATCCATATTCTTCAACGTTTTTATGCACTATGATCGATTAAATTATTCATGTGGCAATATCGATTCAGCCCTGTGAAAGTCTCGTTAGACCACTGCTTGTTAATAACTAGCCATATGGGTATGGTATGGCTATGGGTAGCTAGTCACATCGATTGTTTTCCACTCTACATCTATTGGCTCACGTGGTATAATTACGAGTCTTACTTGGCTCACAACTGGTTGTGAAATTGTGAACGCACAATCAATAAGGTTTATTCTTAGCCAATCTCATCTAGGTCGTACCTGCTCCTAAGCTTTGAACACCATCTCCTAGTTCATTCTTGTGAATCTTATCGTATTGGCCACTGCCGTTTCTGCAACATATATCTTCTCAGCCACTCTCATCAATATATTTCCTGCGACTTACAACCTATTAGCCACTCTCATCTATGTGGTTCCTGTGACATATCTTCTTAGTTATTCTTATCTAGGCCCTTCCTGTAACCACTTTCTTTCAAGTGGCTGTTGTGACTAATACGTTCCTGCAACATATTATAATTATCTTCTCAGCCACTCTCATCTAAGTGGTTCCTGTGACATATCTTCTTAGTCCTTCCTGTAGCCACTTTGTTTCAAGTGGTTTTTGTGACTAATACGTTCCTGCGACCTACATCTTCTCAGCCACTCTCATCAATATAATTTCTGCGACTTACAACCTATTATTCCCTCCATCGAAGTTGTTCCTGTGACATGTCTTCTTAATTAATCTAGGTCGGTCTTGTAGCCACTCTCATCCAAGTGGTTCTTGTGACCTATATCTTCGTAGTTACACTCGCATAAGTTTCTCCATGCGCCTTGCATGGCTGTTCTTGCAACTGAACATTTCCTAGCCATTGTTATTTAGATTGTTCTTGCAAATTACTTATTTTTCATCTAGTCTGTGATATAAGAAGTTAGCAATTACTGAGATTATTATGAGTAATAGTGGCATTATTTTCGGTATTTGAAACTAGTTGTAACAACATGTGAGATGGTAGGTATAACTGGTGTGCAAACCATATTACGCTGTTAACATGAGAGGTATTTAATTTCCTTGTTATATTGATATTATATAAAGACTCTAGCGCTACAAGGCTCATTTTAGTAAAGATAAATTTGTGAAGGCGAGACTTCAGAGCCTTGAACATTGCCGCAAAGTTGCCAGCTTATCAGTCTTTTGTAGGTTACTTTAAAAAACATACGTCAACTCGATATTCGTAAATTATCGACATTCCCCCGATCCGTACCAAACACTTCGCTTTTACATTTGACAATACGAACAGCGAAGAAGTGGAACATCCTGCCAGCGTCTTTGGTACCCGAAAAATACAATCTTGCCTTTGAAGTCAAGAGTAAATAGGAAACTAAAGCAAAGCATGCGCTATCATCGACCTATCCTGAAACTTTGGTCAAATATTTAACTTATGTCCTAATAAAAATAATATATCGATGAGTCAAGTATAGTGTTTCAAGCTAATTAAAATAATTTAGCACAATTTTCACTTTATAAAAATTTCTAAAAATGTTGCATAAAATACGCACTAATTGCAACAATGGAAATCTGCTTGCTTGCTTTAGCGTAAGCATATAATCGTAATGTAATTCCGTATATTAATTGCTGTGAATGCTCTTAATGTTGCTAATTAACGCGGATTTGAATTAGAATGTGTTCTTTTTCGGTTCCTTCGAGAAACTTTGAAAGACTAATTAACAGTGCCAATAAAATTAAAGCTGATTATAATATGATTTTTCACTATACATTCATTATTTTCATCTTTGAATAAATGAATCACACCCTTTGTTTGCTAAGCGTCTTAAATTATCCATCAGCTGGAAAAAGCTGCCGTAATCGTTTCATATCCGACATTGTGCTACTGATAGAAATACCGTTGTCAGTTTGGCCAAAAGAGAACGAAATAGTAGATAATTCTTTAGCGGATTTCCTCATTTCCAATGTAAGCCAAGAGATTATAAGCTTGGCACTCTTCATAGCTGGTTGAGTTCACTTATATCTGAGTATTAATTTATTAGCTTCTTCCTTCACGACCTCTGGTAGTGTAAGGCAATACAGTTTGAATCAAAGCCAACAGCTGATTACAAGACAAGTGTAAGACAGTTCGCGGCGTTACACGATCCTCGAAACTTAATTTAGTAAAAATTATTACCAGATGACGGTTATTAGACCGCGACGCGAGCGCACCGCGTCGTTTGTGCAACATTGCCTTTTCGGCACCAACTACGCTCAGACGCAGAGTAATGAAGACAGTGCTTACAAGTTAGGCAAACTTGTGAATATTGGATGTTATACCAATACCATCAGTTAACAAGTGCACGGTTTGTGTAGAGCTATAGTACAATAGTCATTGGGTGATGCTAGCCACGACTCTCTTTTTGTATGTGTTGATCCCAGGCACCATAGGTTTCTAATTGTTCCATAGCCCTGCCCTGCAGTCTAGGTGTTTTATATAACAAACTGAACACAAGACGCATTTGACGAATTTGTCAAAGTGTCAACTGAAACGTGTTGTAAAATACTAGGCTTGCGTCGTGTTCGGCAGAAGCAAGTGCACATTCGCCCGAGTCTTTACAGAGTTACTAAGTTACTGAGTCCTTTGCAGTCTTTCCGTCCCAATCAATTCTGTTACAAGACTGCATTGTTGCAGTAGCCTGGTAGTTTGAATGCAGTTCGTGTGAGCTCGCAAAACCAGAATTACTGCATCATGTTCCTAATGATACATTAACGTTTCCGCATTAAGACATTCATAGCCGGGATAACGACAAAAATGAAACATGCCGACCGCATCCTGAGCTGTGGCTCAGGTGCCACTTATCTACGTGCTATATTGCGCTTGAGTGAAGTGAACTCGAGTTCGTCTGCTTAATGCGGATGAGTCAAGTTCGTCTGCTTATTGATGAGACAAGTTCGTCTGCTTGTTTAGAGTTAAAACGCTCTGACTATATGTCGTTCTGTGCTCTTTGTATCAGGAGTACAGACTAGAAAGTGGAATAAATTGGGGTATTACCGTCGGGGAAAGGCTTGTAAATCGTACCCAAATGAGATGTTTTCGCGAACCACCACGCCAGCGGCGGCGGCCCGACGCGTCTGTGTTTAGCCACCATGACTGATAGCTCTAAGCTGTAAATGTGAATATTTCGGCTTTGCTCAAGTTCTCTGACTGATATAGCAACTATGCCTTCAAACGACACTTTTCTATCATTTATGCCGTTGCTCACACCTAACTCAGTATTAAATCTGCTATACCTATCTGTGTCTGACCCGCTTGCTGCTGAACCAAATTTAGCTGATGCGCCAGGTCATATTAATTAACCCAGATAACGTTCATCTGAACCCGTGAACTTCAGCAAAATTGTAGAACCGCCGTTTATCGATTATTCATATCAGGGACCGAATTGGAATCTTGACATTGCAAATTTTGAATGCTCATCTCGCATCGCCAACCATTGCTCGCATCTGGTGGCATCGTATCTGGAAAGCTTAAAGTAATAATAAGACAATCGTATTTCTACTAGTCCATTGCATTGCAATCGAACTTTGTCCTACACATTCGAAATGTCGCCCACGCGGGCATTGCATCGAGTTCGTGGCCGAATCACCCTGAGACACAAAATCCACTTCTATCTAAGCAAACAACTTTTGCTCCTTTTTCGGGTTTGTAAAGTTGGTTAGCTTTAGAGCCCACGCAGATATGGTAAAGCGCAAAAAATTATCTTTCATATAATATTAGATCCAGAATGAATTACGGTCCACATAATGGAGAAATGTAGGTACTTTGGATCCTCGGATGTATCCTCATAGCTAGTCTAAAGGCTACCGCGAAGGAGAGCGGGTTCTATGTTGGGCATATTTGCTAGTACAGTCCGTTCATCGGTCTGAATTCCGCGAATCAGTGTAATCAGGTGTATCGAATCGCACCCAAAGTTTGCAGACGTTGGCACCTTGCCACTGGAACTGTAGAATGAAACTATGCGGACACTCCCAATAAAGCTCCTCATACATCTAAGCGACCACTCGACCAGCACGGTTGTGAAGCGAAAGCGACTACTGTAATGCCATTTGCCTCTCTGAGCTGTGCTGCTTATCGAAGTCTCATTGGTCGAGTAGCTAGATCGGGTTAAATGGTGAAACAATACACGGTACAACATAGACCGTATTTATATGTTGCCTAAAATCAAATGTGCCCAAACTCAAGGGGTTTCCTAGCTGTCCAATGGGGTAAATGAAACAGCCGTTGTACCCGGAACGCTTTTGAGCAATTTATTCAACATCGCAAAAAACCTCATACAAAATCAGGAAAATCTTACCACCGCGAGCTAACTCGACGCGAACGCCATCTAGTTTTATAATTTAGAACTAAAACCCAAACGAAGTCTATTACGGTTTGGACATACCGCCCACCAAGGACCAATGGTCCTTCTCAAAGTGTAATGAAAAAGATAATGAATTGATACAAAGTGACATGGTAAGATTTAGGCTTAAATAATGTGAATATGCAAATCCAGAATCTAACTCTACGAATTAACAATTTGATGATAAACAATAAAAAAAAAACGAATTTAAATGTTACCTAGTTACATGAATATAAAATAACACTTTAAACAATGTCTTTGAACCTTCTGTGGACTGTAAACATTAGGTGAGCACTTGGCAGATTTAACAAAACTAAAAACAACTTATAAATTGTTAACTAGGAACATCAACAGAACATTTAACCATGAAAACTAGTGATTAAACTACTAGTTTTAAGATAAACAATAAAATAACAGTGTAAAAGAAATACAATTTTTAAATCTATTTATTAACAGGCAAAAGACATAGCTTGGAAGTTGGTCGCTGAATCAGCGAATTTTTATGACGTAATGTCACAACTCTCGTGATGTTATCCTTTCCGGGATGAACGTCTACCACCAAACCATAAAGCCATTTGGCCGGAGGCAAGTTGTCCTCTCTGACCAAAACAACGTCACCTATTCTCAGTTCTGCAGACTTGGTCTTCCATTTATATCTTTGGAAAAAACCTGTCAAATATTCTTGAGACCAACGTTTCCAGAACTGTTGCACCATTCTCTGTGTAAGTTGCCAACGACGTAAACTACTTGTCTGTAGCTGATCATAATTGTGATCAGGAGCAATCAGCAAAGATTCGCCTACCAAAAAGTGACCAGGCGTCATTGGTACAGGATCGTCCGGATCTGTGCTTAACTGAGATATCGGTCGCGAATTCAGGCATGCTTCAATTTGCGATAACACAGTAGCCATTTCCTCGTACGTTAAAGTTGAGTCAGCTAGTACTCGCCGAATGTGATGTTTTGTGCTTTTTATCCCTGCCTCCCACAATCCACCGAAATTTGGAGCATGAGGAGGGATAAACTGCCATTCGGTACCGTTATTGGCCAATGAAGACGCAACTTCACTAGAGAATGAAGAGCGCTCGCTTGACAATAAGGTCTTTAGCTCTCTAGCTGCTCCTACAAAATTGGAGCCATTATCGCTCCAAAGCTGAACACAGCGTCCTCTTCGAGCGATAAAACGCTTGAACGCAGACAGGAACCCTTCAGTGGTGAGGTCAGACACAGCTTCGATATGAACTGCTCGTGTCGCCATACATACAAATAGGCATATATAACCTTTGTACGATCGTTGACCTCTACCCTTTGATACTCTCATATTAATGGGCCCTGCATAATCCACACCTGAATGCAGAAACGGTTTATGAGAAGTCACGCGGCAAGATGGTAACTGACCCATCAACTGGGTTCTTGTTTTTGCTGCATTACGAACACAAGGTACGCATTCATGAATGTGTGAACGGACTAAATTCTTCAATTTGGTGACCCAATACCTTGAACGAATGTAATTACAGGTCAGTTGTTGACCGCCATGCATCGTCTTCTCATGTGCATCGGCTACTATAAGCCTGGCAAGAGGCGTCTCTCCAGAAATTATGATGGGATGTTTGCTGCTATCAGGTAAGTCCGAATTTTCTATTCTTCCTCCAACTCTTAATATTCCATTTTTATCTATAAACGGGTTTAAAACCGATATTTTACTCTTTTTATTAACCATTTTATGTTTCAGGAGGCTGGTGATATCGTCGTGGAACGAGTGAAGCTGGTGTTGTCGAACACAACAGGTAAGTGCGTTTTGAATTTCCGTAGCGGTAAGGTAAGGTAATGGTTTGCTTTTTGTTTCAGCAGGATCCCTTAGCCGCAGAAATCTTCGACAATACGCTACAACTCTAACCACCTTCCGTAGAGATGAAAATTTGGAACAAACTTCCACCTCCTGACAGCTCTCCACGGATGAGGTATGTACTTTTACAACTCGCGTTTCCAAATCAGTTTTGGTGCAAATGGAACGTGGTTTCACATACTCTATGCTACCTTTCTGTAACCAGTCTGGACCGTGTCTCCATAATTTGTTGTCGACCAATTCGGAAGCTCGTATTCCGCGCGATGCGCAGTCAGCCGGGTTCTCTTTAGATTGCACATAAGACCACTGAGATGCATCTAAAGTTGTCAGTATTTCTGAAGTTCGGTTGGCTACGAAGGTTTTCCACCGACTTGGATGATCGCTTAACCATGCCAGAACTACAGTAGAGTCGGTCCAGGCATGTAAGTCAGCCTTAGCAACCTTCAACACTTCAGCTACTTCTAACACTAGCTTCGTAGCTAGCACAGCTCCGCATAACTCCAGCCGCGGTATCGAGATCTGCTTGATGGGAGCGACCTTTGTTTTGGCTGTTATCAGGTGAGTGTGAATTGTACCATCTATAGCTATACATCTTAGGTAAACTACTGCTGCGTAAGCGGCGTTACTCGCATCGCTAAAAACGTGTAACTCCACCTGAGTATCGTCATCAGTCCTGTGAACCCAACGAGGAATGTGAAAATTCACTAATTTTACTAATTCCTCTCGATAGAGTTTCCATTCTCGCAAAAGTTCATCAGGTAATCTGTCGTCCCAGTCTAGTCCAGTTATCCACAATTTTTGGATGAATATTTTAGCAGTTATGATGCATGGTGATATCCAGCCAAGCGGGTCGTACAGGCGGCAGATTTCAGAAATAATTCCTCTTTTTGTTTCAGAGACAGAAGAATCGGCCGACAAATTGACGCTGTAGCCAAATTCATCAGACCGGCGATTCCATGCAAGACCTACCACTTTCGTAATATCATCTTCCCTAAATTCTCTGTCCTGTCCATTATTCTCCTTTCCTGTTTCTAGTAATCCTCTCCTGTTACTGTCCCACTTCTGCATCATAAATCCTCCCTTTTCCAGCAATCCATTCATTTCTTCATATAACTTTACTGCTTCTGTTTCAGATTGACAACCAGTCAGAAGATCATCCATGTAGAAGTCCGTTTGAACTCTACTAGCCGCAAGCGGGAAATTATGACCTTCATCCGTAGCAACCTGCTGCATAGCTTTGACAGCTAAGTAGGGGGCACATGAAGTACCGAACGTAACCGTCAATAGTCGATAATCTCGTATTTTCTCATTGACGTCTTCTCTCCAAACTATCCTTTGATAGTCCACATGTTCCTCAGCCACTCTAACTTGCCTATACATTTTAACAATGTCGGCTGTGAGGCATATGGGATATAACCGCCAACGCATGATTATGTGTCGTAGCTCTGGTTGTAAGGTTGGACCTACCATCAACGTGGAATTCAACGACACTACTCCATTAGCACTCTTATCTGAGGCGTTGAAAACTACCCTGGTTCGTGTCGTGGTTTTGTCCAACCTAATAACAGCATGATGTGGCAACCATACCTTTCCGTTCAAATCAGCTGAGTCATTGCATACTTCCTCCATATGACCTAAAGAGAGGTATTCTTTTAACACCTGAGAATAATCCTCTTTCTGATCTGGATTTTTAGCCAGTCTCTTCTCCAGACTGAGCAGTCGCTTCACGGCAATGGCTCGTGTATCTCCATACTCACGCATAGTGTTCGAACGAAATGGCAATTCTACCACATATCGACCGGTTTCATCTCTGCACATCGTGGCCTTGAAATGCTCTTCGCAAGCTTCTTCTTCCGGAGTTAAGATTTTACCCTTCATCGAACTAGGTTCGGCTTCAAGCTCCCAGAATTTCTTAAGAAGGTCATTCTCTTCCAGTTTGACATGCAGATTCAGGATCACGTTATGACAATTTTGTTCATTTTCAGCATAGCCACCGACTCTACCCGACAAAATCCATCCAAGGTAAGTATCCTGCGCAATAGAAGAACCAGTAGGACTTTTGATTAAGCCCTTTTTCAGAATACTACAGTACACCTCAGAACCTAATAAAATATCAATTTTATTAGGTGCATTATATTGCGGGTCAGCCAGTTTGAGGCTACCTAATTCTGCCCAGTCAGGCAGAACGAATCTTTTTTCTGGTAAGATCGATGTTACGGTATTAAGCACATGGGCTTGTACCTGCAATTTAAAGGTAGGATCACAGAGTGACTGAATATTGACCATAACCATATACTTTGAGGTTAAGCCACTCTGACTGCCACCTAAACCTGAAATACAGCTTTTAGCTGCTATCTTATTCAGCCGTAATAATTGTACGGCTGCTTCAGATATGAAAGACGCTTGTGACCCTTGGTCCAGCAGAGCTCTCAATATCTGAGGATAACCATTTGTGGACTCAGCCTTGATTAAGGCTGTGGCTAATAAGGTCTGGTTAGGTACCTTTCCTATCACAAAATGGTTTTGAATGTTGGTTGGCTCATTCGTCTCAGAAGACGATTCCGGTTGACTAATTTCAATACCTGGGGATTCAGTTGCTAACGCTACTGTTAGCGAACTGGGCTTTCCATGGAGCAGCGTATGATGCTTCCCGTTGCAAAGACGGCATTTTGTGGTTGTTCTGCACATTTTCCCAAAATGATTGTTGCCCAAACAATTATAGCAAAGTCCAAGAGACTTAACTATATCCTGTCGGCTGGATACGGTTTCTTTGGCAAACTTACTACAGGAATACAATTTGTGGTTTTCATGGCAATGAGGACACGTGACGAGTGAAGCAGCGTGCAAAACTTTTGGATGTGTTACGGTTTGATTGTTAGCTTTAGCTTTATTTTTGGTGGGCTCTATAAATTCTAGAGCGCGAAAACGCGATTCTAAAAATTGCTTAAACAATGAGAATGAGGGTAAGTCTTTAACAGAATTCGTAACATGCAACTCCCATTGCTTCCTAGTTTCAACGTCAAACTTCAAGCTTACTATGTAAATTACAATAAGATCCCATGTTTCTACTGGAATACCCAAATTTGACAACTCATGCATACAATCAGAAGTGGTATCTAAAAGTTCTTTTAGCGCTTGAGCGGATTCACAACTTATCACCCGTTGACCGAATAAACGTTTAAGGATGCAATTTGACATGTAACGTTTGTTGTCATATCTATTTACTAACATTTCCCAACACTTTTCATAATTAACATGGGTGATCGGTATATGCTTAATCAATTGTTCCGCTTCACCTCTTAGTTGAGTTTTTAAATAATGCAAACGTTGAACGTCATCAAGAGTAGAGTTATTATGAACTAAGGACATAAACAAATCTTTGAATGATGACCACTCTGAATACAGACCCTTAAATAATGGTATCGATATAGTAGGTAACTTAACCACTGAATCTCTAGTAACATTCGTAACATTATCAGGCAAATCCGTATCCTTGCTTCTTGATGGTTTCAATGTCTTCAATGCAGCCTTCAACTCTCCTTTGTAGACTAGATACGTCTCGTAACCCACGTTGAAAATGTCGCTTTTATTATAACCGCTGTCATCTAGGGCTTCTCTACTGTGTGTTGATATAATGGCTTCGTGTTTCTTAGAAAACTTGTTAATTATATCCTCTAATCCTTCCAATCTAGCAGTTATATAAGATTCGGAACTTGTTCTCTCCTTTGGTGATTTTCTGAAATTACTCCTTCCTCTTTCTATCTGTCCTTTCAGATCCTCCATCACTCTCAAATCACCTTCCATCTTGTATTAAATGAAGTTCAAAAAATTTGCAAATTTTTCTAAGTCCAAAATTGATCGAAATTTTCTAAGTCCAAAGATGATCGAAATTTTCTAAGTGTTTGAGAATGCATACAAGTCAATGTAAAATTGGGCATAGGTTCCCCGTCTCGTCGTTTTTGACGAAACTATTCTAAGTCCTAGCCAACACTTTGAAAGTCATGCATTTATTCTAATTTTACACTTCACTTTTATAACGTTATATGTACTCACAGTTTGTCCTTGCACTTTACCAATATTTGAACCCAATCCAATCTTCAAGAACACCAGATTCCGCTACTCGTCGCTAGATGTCGCCACCCGTAGTCCAAGCTGCTGCCGTCGCAGGCGCCACCATACGGCGCACTCCGGAACTTCAATTTGGTACTGCCAAGCGTTTCCTTCACGTTCCGACTCGTAGGACCTTTTGTCCAATGGGGTAAATGAAACAGCCGTTGTACCCGGAACGCTTTTGAGCAATTTATTCAACATCGCAAAAAACCTCATACAAAATCAGGAAAATCTTACCACCGCGAGCTAACTCGACGCGAACGCCATCTAGTTTTATAATTTAGAACTAAAACCCAAACGAAGTCTATTACGGTTTGGACACTAGCAGCCACTGAAAAGTTCAACTATTCACCTCCTGGATTCATCAGCAGACCTTCGTACCTAAGCCCAATCTATTGGACTCGTCAAAACGAATCAAATAATTCCATACTCGAGGGGTTTCCTAGTAGCCACTGAAGAGTTCAACTCTGGCTGACCTTCTGGCTGCATTATCAAATCAGGTCGATGATTAATTAAAATTATTGCATTGTCACCGGCATTATAATTATGTACATACAAAGTTTCATTTTATAAGACAATTAGAAGTACCTAGGTGAAAATTGACCTCTAAGATTTGACTACATTATTAGTTAGTTACAAGTGAAGCTAATAAAAGTATTTTTAAAATGTTTATTGCTTTAGAGAGTAATTTAGCATTTGCCCTTTCGCATTGTTTCCATTTTTCGGTCAAAGAAAAAACTGGAAACATTTTAGTAAATGTTCCTCACAACAAAAGCACCCATCACACGCCTAGCCAGCATGTAGTCAATGTAAACACTCCGTGATACGTCACGCGGTTTCAAAATAGACTAATATGATACAGAATTAGATTTATTTAGGATTAATGCTCGAGTGCGTGGCAGTTAATGACATCGTAAACAACCAAGCGTTATATGAAGTAAAAAAAAATATTACCTTGTTCCGCATCACTAGAATTTTGATACTGAGACAAGCGCCAGTTACGTATAATTTAACTATTATATTATGTAAATCTACTGGTGGCTCTGGCAATGAATTAGAAATTAGAATGACGTTTCCCCATTAAGAATAAAGCGTGCGTTTTTTTTGTAAAAAAAGAAATGTTACTAGCGAAACTAATAAAATTAAATTTGTTTTTGTACCTACGTAGTTAAAAAGGATTTTTTGAGAAAGTATTTCAAATTTAGTTTGTTTTGCCCCTTGGCATGAACAAAATAGGTTAACAAAAATTTGGACTGTTTTTCAACAATCACAAATACCTCGGAGAGAAATAAAAACCTGTTGTACAATATTCACTTTCCAATAGAGTCTATTTTCGTTTGATTCCTTGAGAAATGTATGCTGATTAATCGTGAGATTCTGTTCTATTTGTGCCGAAACCAAAGTATGTAAGCCACAAAATCTCATCTTATAAATGCGCATTTGCCTAAGAACGAGATGAATCAGAATTCAGGACTTCCTATAAGTTCTGATTCATCACGGCCTACTATTTTCCTTTTATAGATCAGGAACTTACGACCTTTGCCAGAAATACAGTTTGCTGCAGGTTATTAGGAGCTCATGCAATAAATAAGCTTGAACGTACATATTTAGATTACATACATTATAGTAACAGAGAAAAAGGTTGTAATTAACCCCAATTTTCAGCTTGATCTTGTAATATCTGCCTTAATTTTATTCTTCTGATGAGCGGACCTTTAACTCTTGACACTCATAAGTCATTGTTGACACTAAGTGTCGAAATTAAATATTGGTACAATGGGTGATTTCGTCGCTATATACTCGTATGAAGCGATCTTTTCTAAACAATCTTAGGTTGGATACCTACCTACGTAGGTTTTCTTCATTCTTTGTTTTTTTTTTCTGTAAAAAAGATTATATACAATTATTATAATCGTTTATTCGGAGCAGAATTTACTGAACCTTTGGATTTTCGGCTTGCGTGTGAATAAATTCAGGGTTCTCAAAAGAAATGGATCAAAAATATATAATTTTGGCAAATTTTAGGGCATAATTGGAGCGATTATGGCATTCACTGATAAATTTAAGAGCCAAATTAGTTTCGATCTTGTAGGGTGTCTGTACTAAGACATAATTTTAAAACACTTTTATTTTAATACAACTTTTTCATTTTAAAAGTGGTATTCAAAACAGACTATGCAAAATGAATAGTGATAGTTACTTTTCTTTTTAACTCATACTACTTTTCTTTTTACATTAAACTTATAGTATGTTTCGACAGACAATTTTTATTATTATACCTAAGTGTTAGGATTAATTCCTACACCGCAGAACAGATCGCATATAAGTACTAACGTCCTACACTGTCATATCACATGACATGTTAGTGGTTTCGGTGTTTAATATTAAGTTTCTACCTAAGACGCACGTAGATTCCTAGATAGGTATAATAAGGTTAAGTAAGTTATAATTTGAAGCAACTAGTCATATATTTCCTCAGCGACTATGATCGAATGAGACACCTACATTCCTAAAACTTTAATAGAAAGATCGACAATCTCATCGCACTTTATAATCCTACTCATATTATAAACGTGAAAATTTGTGATTATGGATGGATGTTTGTTACTCTTTCACGCAAAAACTACTGAACGGATCTGAATGAAATTTGGGATAGAGATAGCTTATACTCTAGATTAACACATAGGCTACTTTTTATCCCGGAAAAAAGTTCCTGCGGGGGGCGGGCTCATCTGATTTGAGTGAAATTTGAAATGGAAGAAAGCTTATTATACCATAGTAAATTAACACTTAGGTATTTTTTATATCAGAGATTCTGGCGGTGGACGGACAAACCGCTAGACGCAACTGTCGTTTTAATCTCTTTTTTCCCCTGTATTAATCGCAGCTACGGCTTGTGAGGAGACTATGTCGACTAATGTTTCTCTAGTTGATACTAGACCAGTGTTGCCATATACATATGGTGATAAATGCTTTGCGATTCGCCTCTCGTGGGAGTAAAAATTTCTTCCCCGGGGAATCTCTTTATACGACCGTCTCAAGGGCTTTGTGTCCTGCATAAAATTGCAAAAAGCACTAATTCTCTTGAATACCAATCAAGTAATAGTGATACCAGACTTTAACCAGCTACATTGGCATCTTAAAAGAGTCTTAATCTCAAGCTGAAAAAAGTAGTAAATGGTATCTCGATTCTCGATTTCTCATGTAATCTGACCGCCGTTGAATCCGTTCACTTTGTCCTTCATTATGTTGGCTATTTATAATTCGTTACAAGGATTTTATGAATGTTTCTTTGTTGAAAATGCATGTGGCATCCAACAGCATGATTAGTTTATCTGCTCTATGAGAAAAAGATCTATAGTCCCAAGGAACGTAATTAAAAATGGTTTTATATGGTGATGCAAATATGTAATGCTAGATGAGCCGAGCCGAGGTTACAGCCGCAGTTTTCCCGCTTGTATATTTTTCCGGGATAAAAAGTACCTCTTCTATCTTCGTACTAAATTTCTTAATGATCTGTTTCGTTAGTTTTTAAGTTTATTCGGAACAAACAATCAACTCTTCTACAATAGATATAGATAACATATTATTAGACAACAATTTTCATAAATTGTTATTTAATAAGCAATTGAAACTCGACTCGACTTGAAATTGTTATGATGTCTCATCTCTAGCACCTAGTCAGTAAAAGTTTTACGAGCTAGTCTTGGCCGAAGACTTTCTAATCAGTAAAATTATAAAACGACTCTTATCAAATACATATATGTATAACTTTCATTTAATATTCGAAATTATATCGAGTAATTTACTGTCCTAATTGAAAAGAATACATCATTGTCTGGATTCCAATACGAGTTCAATTGAGCAAACAAAACATTTGTTAATACTAAGTTCGGAATGATGTACTTGTTCGCAATCCTCGGAACTGCATGTGTTATCTAAATCCACTAGTTGTGACGTTCCCTTTATCAGTAATGAGACTCGATTATCTGACTCACTGATTGATTTTCCGACAACAGCGAGCGAAACTAACACATTTTTGTCATGTTTTTATTCATTACATTGTGCACGTGCGAATGTTTTTCACAATGTTTTATCTTGCAAACGTATGATTATGAAATTTCAGAAAATGAAACTAAGAAATCGATTTTGTAGTAATGATGGCTCTCCGGTAAGTCGTCGGTTCTAATCTTCTAATCCTCCTGTGAGCTTGAGCTTTTGTTAAAGGAATAAGTCACCCTAGCTTGTTAGTGGGATATTCTCGGGTACTCGCTTCGCTAGCTACAATCATCTAGTTAGGATCTGTCGCCAATCACCTATCAAAGTGTTACGGCAGCCTCGCTTGAGAGCCAGTTCCCAATCCAGACGTAACGTGGCGCCATCTTCGACCATGTCGTCACTTAATATCTCGACTTATGGTCAAATATGTAATACCAATTTAAAAAAGTCGACTGTATTTGCTTATCACTTAATTCAACTCACAATTACATGATAATATTGCTCCAAATTGCTCATAGTTAAGTGATTCGATAGCTTCTTTTTCATGCTTCTGCGCACAAGCTTGCGTTTAACAGAGTTAAATACAATATGATTATGATGACCACCCACATGATTGGCGAACAGCCTGCGAAGTTTGTGCTCGCGTTTGACCACAAGTGACCTGATGTTAAGTGACGATGTGGTCCAAGGTGGCATCTCGCTACACCTGGATTGGCAACCGGTGGTTGGTGTTCCCGCAAAAGGACAAATATTTGTGGTTTGAAATAAAGCGCAAGTGTTTGTTCTGTCTCGAGTGTCCTGGATCCTAAATCTTCTGATATCCAATTTTTCCAAGATATAGGGAAGCCTAGTCTGGGGTCTAGAGCTATGTATGTGATTGTGTGGACATTATTATAAGAGCAAGACGCGACTATCCACCAGCCCTGAGCGATACGCCAAGCACGCTGTCTCCTGGTTTACTTGTTTAACTAGCCTTGCGTTTAAAATCATCATCGGCGTTTGTATCCGCATTTAAATAAAATGTTCTTATCTTATAAAGGGACAGTCTAACATTCAAAACCATCGTGAATTATTCATTCTTATTGTAGAATAGGTTGCCTCAAATACAGCATGCGTAAACATGGAAATATCGTCGAGAAACCCGTCGGTGTTATGTGCTGTAACTAACTAACTAACTCCGATGGCTCAGCAACCCAAAGTGTGTCTTGGCCTCCGAAACGAGAGAGCGCCACTCTTCTCTATCTATGTACTGTAAGATCATACTTATTTCAATAAAATTGAATTTCTGGAAATGAAAATGCGTTTGCTTTACATCAAATCATTAGTATTATCTTCGATCGTAACTGACCTCATCCTCAAACAACTTTAATCTTCGATGGAATCATTGTCTCGAAAATTTGTTTTATTTGTACAATGCGAATTTAATTATACACTTTCTTTCATTGGCTTGCTTGTAACAGTCAAATTGTTGAGCTCCATCCAAAACATTTTTTTATTATTGTTTGTAAATTGATTCGTTTTTGGAGGATAGTACAATGACATTGTATCCAAAAATGTAACATGTATGCCATAAAACTCTTGTAGCGGACAGGTATAGGTACACTTCATAGCCAGCCGAGCGACATACATATGGTCACTCCTATGGTAATCTGACACGCTCCAGAAGCTACTATGATGGCTTGACCTTTCAGTTACAATCCGACATGTGGAATAGTCAACCTTGGCGTCGTAACAATACCGACTATTCAATTCTGACTTAAAAAGCAACGGCGCTCACATCAACTGCCCTCAGAACGAGTTCATTATCAAATGTACGCGTCAAGTCTGGTTCTGGCATGCAAATTAAAAATAGATTATATGTGGTAGCTATATGGTTGCTTTTCGCGTTGCCCGGGAACTTAATTGGGATGGCTGATCCCGAGATCTAATTTGAAGGATTACGCCTATTGTTACTCACCAATTAGCAAAGTTAAATGATTTGGTAATTTTTTTTTTGGGATGGCTCGATATGCCTTTCCTATACCTAATGTCATTAAGCTGGCTGACGTATGTGTTGTGGATTATAATATTGGCGAACAATATTGTTCAGCTCTTTGAAATCAATAAAATCAGTTTCAAGGTCACTAGTTATAGGATTGTTTTTCTCATAAATCTATCGATGCTTTGAAATTCATGTGTCAGGAGGGAATTGAATACATCGTAAGCTTCGCGAAACATTTCACAACCCTATTCGTACTAATTAAACGAAACTAATTAGCGAATGTAATTCTGTTTGGCTGTTACTCTGTTACCTTTTGAAGCATAAACCGATTCTTCTTCTGTCGTATGAGCTAGTGACCAACTCGATGGTCGAAGTTATCAGCCTACTCGAAGGCCGCTGAACATATCTCGATGACATTTAGTATAGTATATTGAACCCAGGCCAAGGACATAGAATACGTTTACAGCGCTAAACTGTAGTTCCCGCGGAGACAGCTACTATATAAAGTGAAATATATCCTTGTCTGTGCGTGCTATATAATTAAGGAAACACGACGCGAAACGCCTCATTGGTTTAATTAAATTTATTGCTTATTAATTGGAATTTCATCAAGCTAATAGTTTATAGTAGACATCAACTTGTGAAATGGATCATGATTAAATATTCATAGTTGTAGTTTCCGTCTTACTGAAGGTCGAATTCATTGCGGGTGGTACCGCACTAGATCGATAGATAAGGGGTTTCGTCTTGCTTCTTCCCCACACATAGGATGGTATTTGACAGCTGTCGAAGATAAAAAAAGGTCACCATGAAGAAACCATAGCTTGGTGAACATTTCGAAAGGCTCGTTAGTCTAGCTACCGCCGTTTAGTATCTGTCTAAAAGCAATATCAAATATCTACCTCACTTAAGGATTAGTTCCCAACCTAGGCGTGACGCTGTGACCTTCGACTATTTCGTCACTTAATATCAGGTGCCTTGTGGTCGCTACCTTTTAAAATGTAAATAATGGCAACTGCAACGTAACGTTGTCTATTAGTGAAAGTATATAAGATTAAATGATGAAAAGTGACGCTGCGTTAGAAAATGTACCAAGTCACCACTCCTGCCAGCTCCGACCATAACTTTTTGTATTTTTAACAATATCTTGTCATCTCTCGTATTCCAGGCTAAGTTAGCGAGCTCGTGGAAAGCGCAGGCGCTATTCAAGAAATTCGACGCACGCGCCAACCACAAGGTGTACGCAAAAGGGCGCGCGTGCGCACAGAACAAAGCGCTGATCATCGGCGCCGGACCCTGCGGGCTCAGGGCGGCGATCGAGTGCCAGCTCCTTGGTGCCAAAGTGGTAAGCTACCTAAACATTACTGATTAGTTACAGCCCGCAATCCCTTATAAGGGTTGTAGGGTTGATATACCGTCTACGCAGTGTAGACCTTCACTGGATTGGTAATGCCCACGTATTCGCAATCAGCTTCACCGTGCTGACTCCTCGACTCTCGTCACAGTGACATTTTAGCTATAACCAATAAAGGAACACACGAGACAGCGTATGTATACTATAGCGCATATACTACAGGGGCCAACTGCTTAGGTAAAAGAAGAAGTGTGCCTTTAGGACTAAACTTCTACGAGGTTGTATGCTGAATTCTTGCATATACCAGTTTCCTCACAATGCTTCTTTTCGTCGTTGTGAATGATGGCAACATCTCTCTACTGAGTAGGTTCTACATGTCTCTTAGTAAGGGGGCTACGTAATCTTGTTTCTGGTATTCTGTTTCAATAGCCAGAAAACGCTATTCCCACGTAAAAGAATAACAAGTTTCTGATGAAATTAAAAAGCAAACAAAGGGATGTGTACAGATCTACATGACAAACATCATTCTCAGGTGGGCCATTGCATTACGTCGATGCGTAATGAATAATTATAATGATACGTCTGTCTATTTATAAGTATCCTTCATATCTGACAGTGACGCATCACCAAGATCGAATTCAAGATGATGTGATAATATATCTTCATGCAAGTGAAATGCCACAGACTGAGTCACGAAATCTCAAAATCTATAATCAATAATAATACAATAATAACAATTCCGCCACACAGTCACACATCTAATAGCTCTGACTCCCATTTTTTGTCGACGCGGAAATCTACACAAGATACTCCGCTGCACTGGGGACGTAACGCAGTTATGTGAGATTCTCAGTACTTACTATAACCCTCCCATTGTTGGTCGGACTCATGCAAATCAAAGGGCTCGAAGATCTCCTGAGGACCTGAGGAATGCACAGGTGCCTATCTCGCATGTTTAGCGCCGCTTAGAAGAAGAAAAGCCACTATGTGCTCAGACCCCCCTCTAACTAGGATACTCTGTATCTAGAGTACCCAGACACGAAACAAATACTTAGGCTTTTTTTCAATGCTCTAGTACATGCAAGAGTTCCCAACCAAGATGGGGCACGCCTCCCAAGTGGGGCATAGAGAGATGTCAAGGGGAGCGGAAAGCGTTTGCTTTTTCTTTTTATACCACTAAGGTGGCAATAGCGACCTGATGATAGCTCTTGCAAAAACAGAACCTAGAACCAACCAACTGGTATAGATCATGCAATCTCAAGTGTCTAATTAGTACCTACTCTTATTTTATTAAAGTGCGTTTTTTTTTGTGTTTATTGGAAAAGTAAGGGGAGGCATTAAAATATTATGAATAGTCCGGTGAGCTTCAACAAAAAAGCTTGAGAAACCCTGCTCTAGTATATAATCTCGTTGCAGGGATTGAATTCGCAAAGTACATGACCTACGTAACTGAACTTTGGCATGTGTAACATAGAGTGTAGACGTCAGCTAAGACTATATTATTGTCACCACCTACAACTTGATCAACTCGATGCATTTCCACTTGTCGCTACTTGTCAACACATTCACTTTGGCGTTTTGCTCACTCTCAAATTGGCGAGTCGCGGTTCTTTGTTCACTGAATGATTGCACTCACTTGAGTCATAGAGTGGGTGGGGCTAACAACACTTCATGATTGAGACATCCTTGAGTACTTTGTCGGTTCTAATTTCAACGGTGAGAGAGCGATGGTTTGCAGGGTTTATTCACCTTCGCGTCTTTGAAAACAGGCTGTTCAAACGTCAAAAAAGTCGAAAACATACCTATGTTTATTTAGTAGAATAAATGTGATTTTTGTGTTTTTAAAACGTCAAACTTGAAACTAGCCACGCTACGCCTGTTCCAACTTCCTCACGCCGGCAAAAGAACAGGCAAGAAACGCTTGACTGGTAATTTTTTGGTTCCCCGAGGTTTCAACGGCGTGGTCTATAGTTTAATTGCGATAAAAACTAACCCATGTCCTTTCCCAAGGTTGAAACTATCTCTATACCAAATCATCATCGAAATCGGTCTAGGCTGTTAGGTGTAGAATAACGAACTCACGCACACTGGAATTTTATTATATAAAGACAAGCTATCCCCTGTGTTGAGACCAGCGCGGACGATGCCCTTCTCTGGGGATCAAACCATCTCCATACCAAATTTTATCAAAATCAGTCAGGCCCTTAGAAGGAAAACAATCCAAAAATACGCACACCGGAGTTTGAGATGTAATCCTTTTACGTGTTTAACAGTCATGCAGTAGTAAATGCGTAACTTTAAATTATATACGGCACGATGTGGACTCTTGATATCCACCCAGACCAACTCGCCCATACCGAGAGCACTAGCATTCGGCACAAGTGTAATATGACTCGTGCACGGCACTTCCTCTGGGGACTAAAAAGCTTTTACGGTTCCCACGTTTATGACTGTACGGTTGGCAAACTATGTAGTTTCATGAAAGCTTGCGAGATATTGAACCCTTCTGGGGTTGTATATCGGGTCGTATTCAATTTAAGATATGTTTCATAGTGGTTTACATGCGTTTCAAAGCTTAGGTATATTCCCCCCATGTAAACTTTTACATATACATGTATATGACTTTGAAGTGGCCCAAGTGCCACCCCCGCCACACCTTTACCCACAGTGTCGGGGTTGGACACTAATTACCTGAAGTGAATACTTCACTTACTTGTTTTATTCATTCCTTTGTTTGTTTACATGTTCATTCATCATTCTATTGTGTTTATACAATATGTCAACCGCACCTTCGCTTACTGTTCAATGTTGAGGCAAAGTTATGTAGAGTGCATACAATATTCTGTTTTGCTTTTCAGATTGAGAGATCATGGTTTTATTTACATATTTACATGATCATTTAAATTGTTTATGTTAATGTCTAAAAATCTACATCACATCTGGGATTTTCAACAAGATGCTAAATCCGTACTAATATTATAAATGCTTAAGTAACTCTCTCAGTCCGTCTGTCTCTTTGTTGCTGTTTCACGCCTAAACTGCTGAACTGTTCTTGATGAAATTTAGTACGAAGATGGTTTAGATCCTGGGGAAGGACGTAAAATACTTTTTGTCGCGATAAACTGTAGTCCACGTGGGTGAAACTGCGGAGCACAGCAAGCATAAAATGTCACTGATATAATAAATCGAAAGTTAGGGACTGAATGTGTATATTTGTAAATCGTTCCCGATGTAACGCTGCAACCAATTTGAGTGAAATTTGGAATGGATATAGCTGACTACGAGGATTGACACAGGCTCCTGTAAAATAGCGGGCAACCGCGAGGCCCAGCTGGTAGTCCTATAAAGATTATACAATAGCTGACCCATTCTTCTATTTCTTCTTTCATTAAGGTGGTGATAGAGAAGCGGGACCGCTTGTCCCGGAACAACGTGTTGCACCTCTGGCCCTTCGTGATCCAGGACCTGCGCGCTCTAGGCGCCAAGAAGTTCTTCGGGAAGTTCTGCGCTGGTGCCATCGACCACATCTGCATCAGACAACTTCAATGCATACTGCTCAAAGTAAATAACTTAGCTGCATCCTAACTTTTATCGCCTGTGTGAATCTTCCGTTCTTGTGTGGATTTTTCGGGCTACTGAATTCTGTAACATTCTGAAATATGCATATTTAGTCTAATTTGAGTAGTATATACATGTGTTATCATATGATCACTTTTAGACATTAAAATAATAGTTATAAACCTGGCAACCACTAGTGATAAAGCAATGTCAGTGTCAAACAATTATTCAATTTTGTTTCTATTGTGACTTTACACCTACTGATCGAAAAACCAAACACTCAGGCACTCGCAGGCACTTTGCGGGTAATGACATATTGAATCCCGCACGACCGACCTACCACGACCCCTGAGTAAATAGGTTGAAAGAAACGGATCTAGAGGAAGGAATAATAGTAACAATGCAATTTTTATTTCCAGGTAGCGCTACTACTAGGCGTTGAGTTTCACGAAGGCGTTAGCTTCGAAGGATTAATAGAGCCATCTGTTTCAAAAAAATCAGACAGTAAGCATTGTTACCATAACTTTTTTTGGTCTTCTCTATTTTATTGCTTAGTTAAGTGATTATGAAGGCATTTGTATGCTGTTTATTTAATCATCGTCATCAGCCGAAGAACGTACACTGCAGAACATCGGATACCGTAAACGTTGCCATATTTCTAACTCAAAACACTGAGTAAAGAAGTATTCAAACCGGGTCGCGTGTTTATATATAACCAGGGCCGGACTGACCCTGTCAGGGCCCCTAAGCAATTATCGAGGCTCCTTAACCCTTTTCAATTCTATGATAATATTTCAGCAATAGGATGGCGAGCGCGCGTGTTGCCGGCCGACCATCCGGTCGCACAGTACGAGTTTGACGCGCTCGTCGGCGCGGACGGCAAGCGGAACACACTGCACGGGTTCAAGCG
The DNA here is from genome assembly GCA_931315375.2 of Opisthograptis luteolata. Taxonomy (NCBI): domain Eukaryota; kingdom Metazoa; phylum Arthropoda; class Insecta; order Lepidoptera; family Geometridae; genus Opisthograptis; species Opisthograptis luteolata. The sequence goes on from OV928033.1 coordinate 13,037,583, forward strand.
GAAGGAGTTCCGGGGCAAACTCGCCATGGCCATCACCGCCAACTTCATCAACAGGCACACGGAGCAGGAGGCGTCGGTCAGTAACACTCTCGAATCTAATGTAATAGAAATAAGGCTTGATTTTCACTAACATAATTGCTTGACATACTACGGTCTTGAGTGACCGTCTTAAAGTTCGCTATGGTCATCACAGCTAAGTTCAGCGGGTATGCGGAGCAAGATAAGTCTTTCAGCAGTAACACTTTGACACTAATGCAGTTGAAATAAGGCTTGATTTACATTGCCAGGATTAAAGTTCACCGAACAATTCATCTACTGGCACATGGAGCAAGAGTCATCGACATCGGACATCTCTAATCCAAACGATTGTCTGCAAATCAACGTAATGCTATATTCCGTCTGTTCAGGTGCCAGAAATAAGCGGCGTGGCGTTCATCTTCAACCAAAAGTTCTTCAAGGAACTGTACGAGGTTACACGAATCGACCTCGAGAATATTGTGTACTACAAGGACGATACACACTATTTCGTGATGACGGCCAAGAAGCACAGCCTGCTAGATAAGGGCGTGCTTTTGAACGTGAGTTTTTTGACTTTGCATCATTATATGTGTTAAATCCAGTATCATCAGAGAAGAAAGTTCGCGAGTGGCGACCACGAACTGGAAGACGTTCTCTTGGTAGGCCCCCCCACTAGGTGGACCGACGATATTGTAAGAGTCACAAGCCGATGGATGCAAATGGCTAATAGCTGTTCATGGTGGCGTTCTAAAGGGGTAGCCTATGTTCAGCAGTGGACGATGGATGATGGTGGACGAATGATGAGGATGTAAGGCATTCTGGATTGCCACAAAAGTTATATGTGTGCGTGGCTACAAGGCGCCGAAAAATAGTTCGAATTCTCTCGGCCTCCCTCCTATGACTGACTAGTAAAGTTATATTGTGTTGATTGGCAAAACGGTGAAAGAAAATTACGTGAGGAAACCGGCATGTTCAACACAACATTCAAGGGCATGTGACATCTACCAACACGCAGCGTGGTAGATTACGGCTTTCTCTTTCTCTCTCTCTCTCTCTCTCTGAGAGAAGGTTGGAGTCCCATCTGTGGGCACGTAATAGGCTGATGAGGGGCCATCCTTAAATTACGCCACACTTTAAAGGGGAGAGAGGGGGTCGATGAAGTATGACATTGTGTGACAAGGAGCGGGGAGGGGTCCTAATTTTTGTGACATCACATTTCAAAATATGTTTAATGTTTTATATTATACATATTTTGAGTGTTGATACATTGGTACAAAATAATCTTGACAGTGGATACATATTTGAGCCTTTTGGGGTCGAAACGCTTGGACCGTGGGGACCGGGAGCAAAATCGATATACATATAATGATATATCAAAGCGACTGGTCGATGCTACCCGTGACCAAAATGCTGGTCGTTATTTTGCGCAACGAATAAGCATTGCCGTTCAACGCGGCAATGCGGCCAGCATTTTGGGAACGTTGCCAACTGGTAGTGGTTTATTAGATTAAGTAGTTTGTTTAGTTTGATAGGTAGTTTCATTTTACATTTTAAGGTTTAGATAAGTGATTTTATTTTGGTACAAAATATGTGACATTACACTAGGTACTCACTAATGTGACTAGCTGTGACAACGACGGATTAAAAAACATGAAATTCGTGTGACTTGATTAATGGATGGCCCCTGATGAGATGTATGTATCTGACGTAGGACTACGCGGAAGTGTCGCGGCTGCTGAGCGTCGAGAACGTGGACCGGGCCGCCCTCATGCGGTACGCGCAGGAAGCCGCGCGGTTCTCCACCGAGGGCCGGCTGCCGCTGCGGGACTTCGCCCTCAACCACTATGGCGAGCCCGACGTGGCACTCTTCGACTTCACGTCCATGTACGCTGCTGAAAACGCCAGCGTGGTCAGTATTAATACACTGTGAATTACTTTCCGAGACCGATTCCTTCCTTATTTTACATTAGTTTTCCTTCTGTATTCTTGCAAATTTATAAATATGTTTGATTTGATTTGATTCTGAATGAAAAGTATGAAAGCACATAGGATAATACTCTTTATTGCGCAAAGAGAAACCGCGAAGAACATTTAGTTTTGAATAAACATTGTTATTGGTCCCGCAAAATTCTTTTTTACCTAACTAGCTGACCCGGCGAACTTCGTATCGCAAATTAAAGTCAAATTTTAAACCTTCCCCGAACTCCCACAAACATTTCAAGATCAAAATTAGCCAAATCGGTCCAGCCATCGCCAATAAAAGTCGACTAACGAACCTAACGAACAGCAATTGATTTTTATATAAGAAAATGTGTAATCGTAGCTAGTTAGGACGTAAATAAACAACATTCCAACGTCCATTATGTTCTAGGTGTACGAACGTCACGGGCGCCGCCTGCTCTGCCAGCTCGTAGGTGACAGCCTCCTCGAACCTTTCTGGCCGACGGGCTCGGGGTGCGCTCGCGGCTTCCTCTCCGCGCTGGACGCGGCGTGGGCCGTGCGCGCCTGGGGGCAATGCCCTACGCCGCACCCGCTTGACGTCATCGCCGAGAGGGAGTCGATCTATCGTTTACTTGGTTAGTGTTTTAACTGGATTTCAAATTTATTTCAAGGAGATGTTTCTATAAGTATGGAGTCTAGGCCAGTTTTTTGTACACCGTGCTAAACAAATTGCTTAGGCTAATTCTTTCACAGTAAAAAGGCCATGTTTTTATTTGTGTTTTTGTGTGTCTTTTTGAGTTTCTCTTCGCGCGTGCTACCGAAGGGAATAGCTAGATTTGCACAATTATCAAAAAAAAAAAAATTATCACTTTTTCATTAGGTATATTTTTTTAACCAAATGCGGTAAATTTACTGTTTTAAACTACAATAGGTCAATAACATTAGAATTAGGTTTTGAAACGAGATAATTACTATGTATTTGTTTTTGTTTGAGTTCTCGATATTTCGGCACTGTTGCAAGCGCCATGATCACGAGAATACTAAAAGTTTATGCGGGTAGGATTGTTGATAATATAACGGGCAGACATATCTATGTACCCGTTTCCTCTCACGTCTTTTGCTTACAATGACATTACCATTTTCACACAAGTCACTCGCAACTCGATTTAAATCTCGACACACAAAACTCACGGTATCCCCTCGCAAGCTATGACAGGTGCTTTTTCTGCTATCACATAACAAAAAAAAAAAACAATAATTTTCAAATGCAAATGCGGTTAGTTTATAAAACCGGCCCTACACCGAGTTATGGCAACAATACCTTCGTAGCTTGACAGCAATACGAGTAGATCAGCCTCGTTGGAAATTCAAATCCACTCTTCAATATCGTTTCGTTTTCAGCGCAAACGACTCCAGAAAATCTGAACCGTGATTTCGGCAGCTACACTCTCGACCCGGGCACTAGGTACCCGAACCTTAACCGGACCGCCGTGACCCCACACCGTGTCACCTCCTTCTACGACTCGGACGAGCCCCTGCCGCTGGACGCCACAGCTACGCCTCGGAAACGTAGAAGAGGTAGGCTCTCGATACTTCAGCAAGCCCACTCCATCATCGACCAACGAGGTCCCCTTACTGTAAGGTGATCATATTTGACCCTGCTATGTTTGTATATTATGTTCTTTTTTGACGTGATAATGTCTTATAAATCATGTAGGTGATGGTGATGTTTTTTTTTTGTAGATGATGATAATGATGATGGTGATGTTGATGTGCCCTTGTGTTCCCAGAGCAAGAAGTGTCGGACCAGGCTCTGACAGCTTGGGTGGGTTCTTCGGAGGGTGGGGTGCGCGCTGCCGTCTCGCCTCCAGCCCTCGTGGCGGCAGTCCGCCGTTTCCGGCCCGACCTACTACCAGAGGGCACGCCGCCGCTCGCCATCTACCACATTTTGCACCATGAGATGGGTATGTATGTCACCATCTAATAACTTTAAACGAGCAATTCTTGTAACGTTATTTGAATCTCGAAAGTGGCTCAATATTCATGAAATTTAGTACGCAGGGGGTTGGTCGATCGAATCGATTTAGCTAGGTTTCATTTTCACCCTACTGCGAAAGAAGGAGGGTTACGTTTTTGAGTGTATGTATGTTGTGTGTATTTCTTTGGCACGGCCTGTAGCTTAGATGGCTTGACGGATTTTAATATATGAGGTGTCATTAGATTCGTCTTTATTGTGGGAGTAACATAGGGTACTTTATCTTGGCGAAGTCAGGTTTTTTGTTCCATTTGTAATGTGTAATTAGAAAACGAGATATATCGATAATCACTTAATCATAAACTGAAAAGTTATGACTTTTCCTGACACCTATTGGCGTTGATGGCGTTGTACACTAAACCAATTTTGCTAAAAACACGATTGACCAAGGAAAAAAATCGGTCATCCAGATATTGTATTAGTAAAGCTTATCGACGTCACTACCACAGAGCCGCGATCGCTTCAGAGACGCTTCACCTTATGACGTTCATTAGCTGAAGTGCCGTCCTTGTTTGTCACCAGGCATAGCTCCGTTCTCGTCGAGTGGTACTCTGCGCGACGTGCCCGACGCCAAGCTGCGCTCGTACCTAACGCGCGTCTACAACGCGTTCAAAGGCGAGGTGCCGCACATATTCCACGAGAGCGATGTCTTCGACCAGGTACCACCGGCTTTGGACACTTGAATTCTAGATTCGAGAAAATTTTTACATATAGGTTCTTGACGGCCGTAGCGTGTGGCCCAGCGGATCTGGAGCCGTAAGACGATGATCCATCGCAATACGTAAGGATGCAAACTACTTAATTATAGGCAAATAACACTAATTTTTTTGGTTACAACGACACATTTCCCCTATATGTCTGGCTTTCGCATCCGTCATCAATACCTGTGCAGGTAAAACCGCGTGCAACAGCTAGTTAAACATGTTTTGTAGGAATTATAATGATAAAATATGACAATCAATTGACAATTTTTGCTATATCTAAGTAGTTAAATTGGTATTAAAATTCTGATTGCGTGTTTATTTCCAGATCAAACTGAGCATGCAGAAAGAGAAACACGTACGATATCCGGGCGAACACCCTGTATCAGCATATGCGAGTAAGTATGAAATTAAACAGTAAAAACGGTAAATGGCAAGCATAAAGATATGTTTTTATAGTTATTGGATAACTAGTAAACCTAGCTTTATGAACATATTTTATCAGTTACAGAGTTGGAATTACATACATCCACAAACATACACATTTACCTAGTCTTTCGCGTTGATAATATAGTAAGAAGTAAGATAAATAAACAGTTGAAAGTCTGGTTTAGCATTTTCAGCGCATGTTATTAAAATGGAACTATAAACCATTGCTTGTTGTGATCTTGCAGACGCGGCGGAAGCGGACAAGTCGCACTCGAGCTACAAGCGCAAACGCCGCTCGCTACGCACGCCACAAGTAAGTACCGACCCCGCCGACTATATCCGCAAAAAGATCGGCAAGCTAGACCTCAATGACATCACGCAGCTAGCGCGCCTCATAGAGGGCCACGACGCCGCCAACTCCACGAGCACAGACAAACAGAAGAACTTGCAAGAACAAATACTAGCTTTACTAGACCCCGATGAATCCCCTGACCCGGACATGCTGCGGGACTCCCTAGCCCAACTGCTGCAAGGTAACAGCAAGACTAGCAGAGTCGTCACGCGAGAGGAGGCAAAGTTAGCCAATTTTTTCCAGGAGAAAAACGATAAGCCAATTAAACCGCCGCGTAGGTTGAAAGGGCTAGACGTTAACACTATGAGAATACCTAATTTCGACTTGGATGACCCTGTCGTTGTCGAGGTCGTCAAACCGCCGCGCAGACTGAAAGGACTCGACTTGAACACGATCAGAATACCAGATTACAGTTTAGACGACTCGGGCGAAACAGTCGTGGTGAAACCGTCGCGCAAACTGAAAGGATTAGACTTGAACACTGTCATAATACCCGATTACGACTTGGACGACTCAGCTGACACCGACGCCACTCTCGTCATAACAGATAACTCGAGCAGCAGGAAAAACAGGTCGTCCTCGACGGAATCTGCCAAGTTCCGATCAGAAATTCCTGTGCTGCAGAAAGGAAGAAGGCCGTCCGACATGATCGAGCAGAGGATACGCCACTCTGAGAGCCCGGATGTGACGAAGCGATCGCACTCCATTGGCGCGTCCGAGGTCGCTAACACGAAACGTATCGCGCAGCTGTTCGAAGGCGGCAAGCGGCGGCACACGCCGAGCCCGGAGTCTCGCTCCGTGCGAAGCGGCTCCCTTACTAACGAAATGGCGTTGCGGCTGCAGCGCATGACGGACATCATCGAGGGCAAGCGCCGCGACACGCCGAGCCCGGACCGGAGCAAGCGAGACCTTGCCGCCATCGGGAACCCAGAAATGGAGATGAGGAAGCAGCGCGTCGTCGACTTGATCGAGGGGCACAAGCCGCGCCACCCGGCCGACGAATCGCAGCGCCGCGGCAGCGGAGAGATGCTGTCGTTCCGGATGCAGCGCGTCTCGGACATTATGCAGAGGAAAAGCGCCGAGGCGAAGCGGCCGAAATCCGGCGGGAGGAGGAAGGCGGCGCGCGAGATCATGAAGCAGCGGTTCGAGAAGAGTTTGCAGATGCTGGCGACGGAGCCGCGGCTCGAGTTCGCGCCCTCCGCCGACCTCGAGCACGACTACGGGCTCCAGCAGTACCGCGCCAGCGCGCCGCAGTTCGGCGAGCGCGTCCGCCAGCTCGAGCGGCAGCTGCAGCACTATGTGAGCGGTGTGCCGGTTGGCGTGTGTTGCATGACGCTGTGTGCTCGCCGCGGCACGGGGGCTCTGCGCATCTGTTAATCGGCCGAATGGAATGTCCTATAAGTACGTTACTACCTCACACCGCGGTTCCGAAAGCATCCTTTCTCGTTTTATTTTGTTTCTCGGGATAAACAAGCCTGCTGTTGATCGCGTCATAATCACATAATCAGCACTGAATTCGTTTAAAATGGAAATTAAAATAAAATAGTTAAGTATACTGAACTGATTCAAATCACTACTTTAGACGTTACTGCGTATGATAAAGATGTTTCGCCGTTATTCGTTTAACAAAGGCATCGTTTAAACATGAGGTTATTTCTGTTCGTCCGATTGACTCGACGCATACCATCCAAACGCCGAAGGTTGCCATAATACGCACGGTTTGTTGGATACATCCGCAAGTAACAACAACAACGCGCCCGCGTTGTTCGTCCGTTGTGTGACGGTTTATGTGTGCATGGACTTTCGTGAACTACACCTTAACGGTCACTTGTATTATTTTCCCTACACCGTTTTAAACTAACAATCGTTTTATTTTCTTCGGTTTTCCAGATTGTGCCAGTGTTTACCTGTTCTAGTATAAATTGTGTGATAAATGTAGTTGCTGCCAGTGTGTAAACGCACGACGTTAAGTTGTCATTTAATTATGTGTGTCTGTTACGTGTCACTTACTCCTAACACTTCTAAAAACCTTGCTATTACGATCACTTATCTCCAAAATTGTACTGATCCTCTAATCTCTGTGATGGTTCATGAAATAATGATTCTATAAAAGCGCAAGCAATGTCAGAGAAAATCTACCAATCGCTCAAATAGCAACAAAACACATTGACTCCTTCAACTCCCAGTGTAGTCAAAAAGGAAGAGTAAATATCACGAGTCTTCGTATGTGAGCACGAATATTGTCAAGTAGTTCCTAAACTATATGATCTTTCTTGTTTGATTTCTCTTGGCTTGACATGTCGTAGTTTGCGTGACGTCATAATTACAAACGTAGTCCGATTATTTTAATCTTGATGTCTAATACTTTGCACTGTACTCGTAGGAAGAAGGTCGCATTGTCGGCGGCGGCGGTCGCACAGCAGGCGGCGGCGCACGCGTTGCCAAACTCGCGGCGGAACTCTCCGGAAGCAACAGTACAGCGTCTGCGCCCAAGGCGTCCAAACCTAAAGACTTGATGCGCTCCGTCGGGAAGATAGAGCGAGACGACTGGAATATGAAAGAGATAGAGAGGAAGATCTTGGAGAACAAGCTCGGCCGACCTGAACCGAAGACCGCCGAGCGGGTGCCGAAGTGGGACCGCGAACAGGTGAGTTATTTTTTTCGATTACGTAGAACGCAATTGACTTTCGAATAGCCTGGCAAATACCGCTTTGTTAAACTGTTTCCTTGTTATTAGTTTCTCGGACGTCAAAGGAAGCTGAAAGAGGGTGAGGCGAGCGGCGAGAAGTGGGGAGAAATAGACGAGACTCTCCATAAACTGGATCAGAAGCTTCGTGACTCGGGAAGACCGGATCACGGCACTAAGAAGGTATTTTTCATGGGCGTCTTCAAACATTCTTTCAGTCACCCATATAAGATTCCGAACGCTAAAAAATTAAAATTCCAACGTCAACAACAGTTTCGGATCCTACATACATATATGTTTACATTTCATGCTACACGATAAAAGCCCTTATGTGACATGCAAATCATTGTTGACATATTTCTGTTCTTTAGTATATTATTATAATCACTACATTTCAGGTGGCGAACTTAGCTACAAAGTTTGTGATCGAACCAGAACCACCGAAGGCGCAACCCAAAGAAGAGGTAAGACGATTTGTCACTTAACATCAGGTGACTTTTAGTCAAAGGCTACCCTGTAATTAGTAGAAAAATAAAAGTGCCAGAATTGAATAACCGGGCTTGCAACTTTGCAACTTTTTAACGAACACTGCCGTTTATTCGTCTTCGGCCATGGTCGGCCGATCTCTAGAACGTTGGTAACTTTTGTCTCCCCATCACGTTTTCTAGGCCAAAAAGAGCTGGCGCGGCCCAGCCACGGCTGGCGTGCAGTGCGCAGCGTGTGGCACGCGCGTGTTCGCCGCCGAAGGCGTCACGGCGGACGGGCTGCAGTTGCACCGCGCATGCTTCCGCTGCGCAGTCTGCAAAGCGGTGCTCAGACCTGGGTGAGTGACAGGGAAGATATTATTTGGAGTTGGCGCAGCTAGCTTTCGAGACGCCCCCACCCTTCTCCCTAATCTCTCGTGAGATTTTCTCAAAATGCGTATAATTTGCTTCATTTATTTTAAGTTTTACTTAATTTAAGCCAGTTTTCTCGCAACTGTTTCTTGCGTAAAAAGAAATTATGTGATATTTGTCGATATTTTCTAGTCCTCGCCTGGCTAGCTTGGCTACCACCATTAAGTTAATAATCTGTCACCAAGCCCCTTGTGTTCCGGCTGCCTCGCCTCTTCCCTCTAATATGGTCGAGGAGAGCGATGGCTGCCACATGCGTCAACTCGTGAACGGGTGCTGCTTGTGGGGTCAGGTCTGCTTTGGTTGTGATCCCGTAACTCGTTAATATTCATGTTCCCATATCCCAATGTGCACAACCAAACAAGAGAAATTTTATTAGTAAAGCAATTTAAAAAATATCGGACTATTAGATGGCAAAAAAAAAGCTTAGGATTTTAGTGAACTTGCTCCAATTCAATCAATTAGTAGAAAGAATAAAATTGACAATGTGATCGCGCCAAAAAAATTACCTGCCGGGCGTTTCTTGCCTGTTCTTTTGCCGGCGTAAGGAGGTTGGAACAGGCGGAGCTAGTTTTCCGAGATGGCGCGTGCAAATCAGCGCGCCCTAGTGAAAACCAAGGTGAAATCACCCTGCTGAGGTGGGACCCATTGCAGGTTCATCGCCGTCGGGGCCGCGGAAGAGTTCCAACGCGTGCCCGTAGCCCCGACATAAGGCGTTTGGTGGTTTTAAAAAAAATAAATAATAAGGCGGAGCTAGTTTTATGTTGACGTTTTAAAGTGATCACAATGTATCCTATTGAATAAAGTACTATTGAATTTGAGTTTGAAACATGGCAACGAGGGAGGTAACTTGTTGCAGTAACTACACGATGGAGCGGAACGGCAGCCGGCTGGTGTGCCTGCGGCACTCCGGTGCGAGCGTGCCGGACGCTGTGGCGGCGCTAGCGGCGCCCGCGCGCGGCCTCCCCGCCACCCCGGAGCGGATCAGCCTCGAGCTCTCCGACGGCGGCGCCAGGGAGATAGACGAGGACGAGTGGACCGACAGGAACTTCCTCGCCTCGGAGACCTCGTGCGCAGCAGGCCTCAGGTACGTTCACTTGTACAGTCAACGACAAAAGTAGCTCAACATCAACACAATTCCCGATTACCGGCATCATCTTAAACACCTACCTTTGACCACATCATCACTTAAAATCAGGTGTGCTAAGTTGTGGCCAGAGCGCTACCTTGTAAAATGTAAAAAAACCCACGCCATACTGATCTAAAACGCATTTAGGAAATTTAGTATGATCAGCTACTTTTGTTTCCGACTGCACCAACTGTAGGCGCGTGGAAGCCAAATTTCGCAGCTCTTCTAACAGGTGAACTTTTGGTGTTCACCTAACCATAAAAGGGATATACGTACCGCAGGTCGTCAGTCCTGGTCCAGGCGCGCGCGCTATTGTTTTGGGACACTTCAACACACAGGGGACCGCACAAATTCACAGTTTAAATTGGGTCAAGGGTGATTCGTCGACTTGTATGCGTGGTCGCGCATTTCAGAATCGGGGCGCGGGAAGGGGTGGTAGCCGCTGCGCATATATCTAGCCCACACCAACACTAACACTAGCAGCGCCCCGCCACCCTCGACCTCCAGTGGCCCCACTTAAAAGCCAGCTCCCAATCCAGGTGTAGTGCGGCGCCACCTTCGACCACACATCACTTAACGTCAGGGGAATTTTGATCAAAGAACCTCTATAAATGTAAAAAAATAACATACAAATATTTGAGTGTTGGTAACCCAACAGTAACGAGTGCGCCTTACAAGGCGCCGACACCGAGTTCGAATCCTCTCAACCCTGAACCTATGACTTAATCAAATATAATAAAGATGTTAAAAGTGATAATTCTTGTTGGCTCCAAAAATCCATGGTACAGTTAAGTCAAGTGATACTGCTTCACTACAAATGGGACTATCCTCTTTGGCCCGACTATAGCTGGGGCACTTCATCTCATCATCATTATTATTTGATAGGTAGTTACAATTAATAGTTGACACTGGTTAATAATAAAAGACTAGTTATGTCAGTAGCACAAAGCCAACATCGCTTCAGTTCATTGCTTCAGTTGCGCGTTCGCTTGTACAGTGACGAAGAAGAATCCAGCTCGGAAGAGTATATAGATGCTGGTGAGAGCGACAACGAAGCGCGAGCGTCGCCCGCTCCGGTTGGAGACGCGCCGCCGCGGCACCACCACAACGAGATGTACTTCTCGGACGATTCGTTCGGATACGACGACTACTCGGATGATGGTGAGTCGAAATACCAACTTCGTTCAGTATAGGCCGGTTAACTAAAGGCCCGAAACGAGGAAATTAATAAATAATCTTATATATAAAAATGAATTACTGTTCGTTACTCTCGCTAAAAGTCAAGAAAGGCTGGACCAATATGGCAAAAACAAAATTTGAAATATTTGTGGAAGTTCGGGTAAGGGATAAACATTCAGACAACTTTTATTGAAGATACGAAGTTTGCCGGATCAGCTAGTATAATGAAAAAAAAAAACAATTTTCCTATAAATGTTTAACAATCGTTTCCTTTAAATTTCAAATCGGAACTTTTCCGAAAAGCTATGTCAAAGTCATGCTATGAAACCATGCTGCAAGTGCGTAAACTAATTCAACCTACTCCGATGTCAGCTGATGAGTGTGACGGTTGTAGGCGCGGAATCGTCTGGCAACGAGTCTTGTTCGCGCATGCGCGAGGCTCGCGAGGCGCGCCGCCGCGAGGTGCCTGCAGACGCTCGCCCCTCCTCCTACAGCAGCGAGGTACAGCGGTGCCGCATCGCGTGACGTCAGCGGCGCGGGGAGCGCGGGGAGGTGCGCCGAGCCCGCGGCCCGCCGCCCCGACCCGCATCCCTCACCTCGATGTCGATTACTTACTACTCACCTCCATCTCGCATCTCATCTCATATACCCCTTAGTACAAGTTATGATAGTTTTATACCTCTCAGTGCCACCTAGGTGGTAGATTTTGTGTTAATCATGATCGTTATAGTTTACAAGAATTAATTTTAAAAAAAACCTATTTATTTTTTATAGCATCGCCCGATGGGAAACTTGGAGGAAATAAAATTCGTAGTACGATATTTTATTTCAAATCGTTGTATTCGAATTCGAACAAAGTTTTCGAGTTACGTTTTGCATTTAGTCTGTGCGAGTTTCCGACTTTGACAAGTTATCGGTAGTTAACTTCGACGTTTACAAAAACATGTATTGTCATCAAAACTTGTACCAGGGGTATTCTTAAAAGTTACCGGTAATACCATCAACAACAAAAGTGGCTGAACATTAACTATTATCCGATTTTCTTTAACACCAAACATTACTGCGCTAGGGATAAATTTGGAAAAATTTGGACGATCAGACACTTTTGTAGTTTACTGGCACATATAGCTTAATAGCTTTTGCCTTCAGGTGGCGGTTGCAACTTATGTATACATACGGGACATACGACCACCATAGACAATTAGACATACGGCCAACCTAGACGTACGGTCATCCTAGACATACGGCCAATCTCGACGTACCTCCATCCAAGGTATACGGCCAATTTAGACATGCGGCCACCATAGACATACTGCTTACCTAGACATACGATCGACTCAAACATACGGCCATTCTAGATACACGGTCATCTTAAAATTAGGGTCATCCTAGACATACGGCCATCTAGACAAAGACTAGTCCCTTAACATGCGGCCACCATAGACATACTGCTTACCTAGACATACGATCGACTCAAACATACGGTCATTCTAGATACTCGGTCATCCTAAAATTAGGGTCATCCTAGACATACGGCCATCTAGACAAAGACTAGTCCCTAAACATGCGGCCACCATAGTCATACGACCACCATAAACATACGGTCATTATTATATCTGTAAAGGACGCGACATGACGTTCCTGTACTTGGACAGATGTAAATGACATTCCCGAAAATGTTTACCTGTTACGTATTCTCTACCTATCGTAGAGTAAAAAGTCATTCATGTAACAATCATTATAATATTATCAGCAGTGTAACGAGTGGCGGCGGCGCAAAGCGGGTAAGAGTGTAGTTTGCCCACACTAACTTACGCCTGTTACAGTCTCTTGTTATACGACAACTTTTTGTTTTATTTACTAGTTTCTGTTAAATTTTTTGCTGTTGTGATAGTTACATAGTCTGTTGCGAAATAAAAGCTTAAAGACACATCAGAATCGAAGTTCGGGAACCAGAGGCTTCATAATTACTTTGTATATACTACTGTGTCAATAAATGCCTTTGATTGATTTGATGATTGATTGATTGATTGATTGAAGAGGTCTCACCCGCGGTGACTACAGTTGGTCGCGATAAAAAGTATAGTATGTCCTTCCCCTGGGTCCAAGCTATCTCCATGCCGCGTTTCATCAAGATTGATTCAGCGGTTTGGCGTGAAAAAGCAATAAACATACAGAGTTACTATTGCATTTATAATATTAGTGTTTAATATAGACAGACAGAACTGGTAGATGAAAATAAAACAACGAGTTTCTCTGTAACCAGTTCGATGACGCTTTTGATTGTGTTTTATATTGTCATCATTTATATATTTAAAACATATATATGATATATATCGATTCTAAAAGCATGTCTTAAATTGCATGGACAAGAGTATTTTCTGTAAAAAACATAACAGCCAGCTTTTTTATTTACAAAAACAATTAAAAAAAAAAAATTGTATCTACTAGGTACGTAACTTCACATACATTTTAGATCGCAAGCTTTGTGTTGTTGTAACTCGATAGAAATATGTACCAATTTTTCAAACTCCCGCAATACTTTTTATGTATTGCGGGAGTATATCCCTACTTGAGAACCAAATGACCCTTCTAGTGAATTCTAGTAAAAAGAATGCTAAATAAACCCCTATTGTTATTGTCAGTGGTGTTCTTTTGGCATAACGTAAAATAATGAATTTGTGCTTTTAGAGTTGAATCGATAGGAAACATATTTATTTATTATGTATATATTGAGCTTGAAACTTATGAATATGTGTTATGATTTGTACATTTATTTGGATAAAATTATAGATATTATTAATATTTTGTATATATTGTTAACAGTTAAATTTTTGTTAATTTTGGATACGTTATAGATTCACAGTTAAATGTGTATATTATGTTTGTATTATTATGTACTATATATTTTATATTTTCTGACGTAGCTGGCCATCTACCACCTAGGCGGTAAGTTAGTGTGGTTCTTGAGTTTTCGGCGCACCTTTCTGCATATTTATAGTATAACTGAATGAAAATTAAGTTTTTCTGTTTATAAACGCTCGAGGACATACTGATAGTCTTCAGTCTTAATGTATATAATGTTACTTTACCTGGTAAGATGCCTGGATTAGGCAGGAGAGATTTTAGGATCCAATAGGAATTCTGGTATCAAGATCATATTGGACGTCGGACTGTTGCACTGAGTAAACTGAGCCAATCAGCAAACTCGATCCTTGCGCCTACACACTTTGAGATCATACCCGGTCACTTCGACCCTATCCGTTCGACCGTTTTACATAAGACGACCGCGTCATTTATGTAATTTTTAATAAGAAGCAGGACGTTCTCTATGTCCTCGAGTGCTAACACAGATATCCGTGTCATTCTCATACAATTTAGAGCGATCAGAGAGCTTTTGTATGAGTTCCGCTTAAAACTTTCCATTTGGTGGTGGATTTTGAACTTTGACCTTAATACCCTCCTCGTAAAGCAGTCAACAGGGTTTTGACGATGTGTGTAGCGTCCGAGAGGTATAACATTGTGATCGGCAGGTGGAGTCGGAGGAGGAAAGCGAGTCGAGCGACGAGGTGTCATCGGCGACGGAGGTGTCTACTGACAGTGAGTTCGCGCGCGAGGAGAGCGCGCCGCCGCCGCCTGCCATCCTGGTGACCGAGCCGCCGCCGCCCGCTCCCCCCGCGCCGCCCGCCCCGCCGCACGAGTACCCGCTCAGCCGCGCCCGCTCCGCCGGCGGGCTCGCCACCAAGCGCGCGCTAGAACTCAAGCGCAAGTACCTCCTAGGCGAACCGTCACCACCCGCCGTCAGAAAATCAGAATCTGCCTCGCAAATAGACACAAAACTCGAAGCATTCAGATCCAACATAACGGAGTTCCAAAAAATGCTCAACCCGGCGGCGACGTCCGCCCAGCCACCGAAGCCGGTCGTCTCGTTTCGCTTCTCGACCGAGGACAAGAAAGCTGAACCGATGCCCGATATCATCAAGAACCTGTGCACGGACGCACCGGTCGACCTGCTCGCGAAAACCGACACGCTAGGATACATATCCGAAAAATCGGAGCCAATATCCGAGGAGAAGAAACAACCGGACTTGGATTCGGATTCGCTATCCGAGGACGATTCGTCGCACACAGAGACGGCTCCGAAGAGCGTACCGCGCCTGGAGGTGCACAACGAGGGCGGCGAGCTGATCCAGCTGGACAGTCTCATGATGGTGAACAGCAGCACTGAGGAGCGCGAGAGGGCGGCGTCGGGCACGGGCTCGGCCACCGGGCCCACCGTGGTGGCCGCCGACTCGGAGTCCTCCGAGTCGGGACGCGACGCCACCACGCTCGCGCTCACCGAGACCGAGCTTTCCGACTGGGCCGCCGAGGCCAACGTGCTGGACGACGGCTTCCACGAGAAGGAGAGCAGGAAGCGCACCAAGAACCCGAGGACACTCAGCGGGCCCAAGCTTGTGCACGATGCCAAGAACGTAGCCGCGGTCGCGTCCCACGTGTGCGGGCGCACCACGCCCCCCGAACACATCGGCTACTCCAACGCTCTCGAACATTTCGAGTTCGCCGACGAGGGAGAGCAAGACCCCTCTATAGAGACCCCCTCCACGCCGAAAAACGAAGGCTACATGGAGCTGGTGGAAGACGAGTTCGAGTACTCGCCCGGGAACGACCGCTCCATGAACTTCATCGAGCGGTCCTTCTCGGAGACCGTCGTGAAGCCCACATGCCTCGAGCCGTACTCGCACGTGGAAATAGTGCATACTATTCCTAAAGAAATAGAAGAAACTTACATCGAAAGCGAAGCGCAGTCGCCGCAAGGAGCGGACATCGAATCGAGCGAGAAATCGACAAGCGAAAATAAAAATACCGACTTAAATAACGATAGCAAAACCGACAGCAAAATCAGCGACGAAAAGACTGATCAGAGCAAAGCTCAATCTAACGGCCTGGAGCCGAGCATCGAATCGTTGAGCATAACCGAAGTGTCACCGCAGTCCAAGTCGCAGCCACTGTTCAGCCGGACGACGACAGAGTCGGAGACGCCGGACGACTCCTCGCCGCCGCTGGTGCCGGACACGCCGACCAGCAAATCGCATAGCCTGCTGTCGAGCACGTCGATGCCGTTCTCGGGCGTCGGCGCCGGCGGCGGTGTCACATCCATGCGGCTGTACTCGCCGGCCATCTGTCGCTCGGCCAGCGAGACGTTCAACCGGTCCACCTCGCGCAGTACCGACTCGCCCACGCGGAGCTTCGAGCTGTCTCACTCGGTGAACTTGAGCTCGGGCTCGTTGTCGCCCGTGAGCCCAGCGCCGAGCCGCGACACCACGGACAAGGTGCAGGAGATCAAGCGCGAGCGGGAGGAGCAGACGGAGGTGGTGCGGCGGCTGGTGCTAGAGCGGCTCGGGAGCAGCGGGCGCGCGGGGAAGCGCAGCCGGCGCGCGCGCTTGCCGCCCGCGGGCGCCACGCCCCCACCCGTGCCCCCGCCCCCCGCGCTCCCCGCGCCACCCGCGCCGCCGCCCCCGCCGCGCCCCGCGCCCCCAGTGCTACCCATGCCCGTCTCGCCCTCCTTCTCCGACCCGGAACTGGCGAGAGAGAGGCGAAGAAAAAGTGTCATGAAAAGCATATCGAACTACCTTAATCGGCATCTGGGACCTCGACAAAAGGTAGGTTTCCTATCTCCAACAAATTACAAAATATACTTCTACAATGTTTATGACTGAGTATGTCTGTGTACGAGTTCTAACTATACAATATCTACTGTCTCTATTATTTTTGATTACCTACTGTTCACATACAAAGCGTTTGATACAACATAGCCTCAATCAGTAATGTGAGTTTGCAATTTGCACTTCATTCAGTTCATATATCCACCGACACACTCACAGTCATCATACACCTAAAGTTTTAGAATCATTTGCAACCAATGCAATGTGAATAATGTACAAAAGTAGCGTTCGATGGGGTTGGGGTTAATACTTGTAGAGGTGTCCATGATCTGGTGAATAGTTCCGGAACATGGATGAAATTATAAACACTTAAGGACCGCCCATTCCAAATGAAAACCTGAAGCGTGCGCTCAGTTTCTTTGTAAACGCCCGAGTAGTTCCATCCGCGGCCTTGGAATGTGCGGTCTAAGGCCGAGTCCCAATAACCATTTGTATAATTTGTCCAATAGCAATACGCTTCTTGACGACCGACGAAGAATGAACAAAATGAATGATTTGAAAAGGAAAACTGTACAGTAGAGAGTAAAGGAACAATTTCTAAATGAGTAAATGCTCGAATTTGCGCGCTGTGCTCAGCCTATCAAGGCTGTCCGCGTTTTGAATTAAGTACCTACTTGACGCACACATCAAAATGGTAAATTTTATTTAGTATTCCTGTTTCTGTCACTGTCAAGTATCCTATTGTTATCACTATCACGTGCTCTCTGGACATACCATTACAAAGTTATTGTCATCAGGCGATACTCGAAAGTAGTAATACTTGTGTAGTTGAGGACAAGCGCGGATACAGGGAGGGAGGGCGATGGGTGCAATTGCCCCCTTGACTCACGACCAAAGCCATTTCTTTTGACCAATTTCATTTTTCTTTTCTAGTCATCATGAAGTATTTCTGCCCCAATACAAAAATTGTCTTCGCTCCCCCCACCCCCTCTAAATGTTCTGTATGCGCGCCTGGTTGAGGACACCTGCAGTAGACTAACCGAAGTTGAATTTTCAGTGGGCCTCGGAACCGAACCTGACGTCGCACGTAAGCAAAGCATAGATAAATGTCTCGTGAGTCGCATGTTGTAGCTGTCTCTGTCGCACCCGCTCATTGTTATTGTACGTTGTCTCGCTCTGTTATGGCGCTCGATTGCGCTCGCTTTCTGGCCGTTTCAGCTATGAGTTGATGTTGCATCTCGTTTAAAAAATCTTCAAAGCTATTATATGTTATTATACATTTTATTGCCTGGTTTTAAGTGTCATGTTGGCGATATAGAGGTGACCTGATTTCACTAGCAAAGCTCAAAATTTAAGAAATCGCATGTTTTATGAGGCTTTGAAACGGTAAATTTGCATAGAGATTTTGCTCATCTAAGTGCTTTTTTACTGGTATTTCTATTCAAATCAGTGATTAACGTCTGCTGCATCTATGTCATTCGTTTTCCGTGACAGAGATGGTTAGAGACCAGTTGTCTCTTTCTTGCCAAATTGCCACATTATCACCAAGTATCCTTCCAAATTACGATGCATTGCTTCTTTATTTAGAATCCTTTGCCATTAGAGATTCAACATCACCGCTCTTGCATATGTTCGTATCATACATGATCAATCTTGGATGTTCTTTTCTCATACGTGTCTACGAGCTTCCTACAAGTCTTATCTTTTGTTTCATTGCCTGTCTTTTGTATGATAATTGTATGGGCATCTGTCGAATGTGCATGTATTCTGCTTTATGTTCTACGTTAAGTAACTGAACGATCAATTTACCGTGGTAACGAGTGATAAATAAAAAGAAACTCATCGTTAAGTTTCACTAATGCTGTACTGTGAATTGTTCTTTAGTGAGTCTAGATAAAGACCATTTTCACTCATCACTTTGGCAATATGACATCAGCAGAACCACAGGCCAAGCGACTCCGTAATGTTTTTGAGATGTTACGGTTTAGTCAGTGCTAGAGGTGACGTCGGACTTCGTAGCTGGTTTGAACATATGAGCGTGCGTAGTCGCCGTCACATCGCTTCCGCACTTACCACTTAGTCTAAAAATCAGCATACTTAGATAAGGATAAGGAAAACTGTTCCAGGGTTTTTTCAGTGATATAATTAATATATCGTCCATAAGCAATAAACTTATAGTTGTAAACAGTGTCAGATATTTTAGCCCTAGCAGTAGCTCTTGCATGTTATTTACAACTCTAATTTAAATTGGATAAAGGTGATATTTAATAATTATTTCATCCATGGAAAAATGCTGGAGCAGTTTTCCACCATATCTGCACCGCGCCTTACTGGTTATAAATGTTGCCACCCTTGCCTATGTTCAGACCGGCTATTAAGTACGGTGACACGCATTACCAATGTAAGTACTGCATGTAATATCAGCTATTTCTATTAAACTAAACTTATGTAAGTAATGTAAAAAAACAACTGGGTATTACATACTTTGCCAACTTTTTACACGCAATTGTAGCATTCTACAAAATTGTATGGTGTCAATTCTAATGAGTGATTCTCTAACCGAAATTCGACAGGTCTAAAAATAAGTTGTCGTAAGATGAAACAGCGTTACTTCAGTGAATACAAGTCAGAATCAACACCATTGCTATGTTAATATTTCTCCATGGTGGTCGCGCTCCGCAGGACCGCAGCACCTCTGGCTTCGATCCAGACATTGTACGCAGCTTGTTCTGCCACCGCGCAATGGGTACTAGTCTCAAACGTTTGGTGCGACTTCCCCTGTCACGTGATTTAATGCAAGTAGCTTGGCACTGATCTGTCAGTGTATCTGACGTGTAATGTTGACGCTAGGAGCCGCCTGCGCGCGCAGTGATCGTGCACAAGTCGATGGGCACGCTGCAGGAGCCGGCGCCGCCGGTGCCGCCCCCGCCCACCTGCTACTGCCCTCCTGCGAAGACCAGCCGGCCGCCGCCCTCCAGACTACCCGGTAAGGACGTTTATACTGCATCTTACAGGGTAGCGTCGCCTAACCATAAGTCTGATATAGCGCTCGTGGCCCACCTCGTCCAGTTAGTCGTAAATAAACCAGATTAAGCAACATTCGCAGGCGCCAACACCGAGTTTGAATCCTCTCAGCCCCGCACCTATGACCTTATAGGTTATGTGGGGATTTGCCATCGCTCAAAACGGTGAACGAAAACATCGTGAGGAAACCGACATGTCCAAGAACTACAACATTCAAGGGCATGCGCCATCTACCAACCCTCACTGGGCCAGTGTGGTATATTACGGCCCATACTCCCTTTCTCTGAGAGATGGCCATGGTCCCAGCAGTGAGAACGTGGAAGGTTGATGATGATGATGATGATGAAGCAACATTCAGCACAGTCATCACTTGGATGAGATTAGAGGCGTGTCAACTTAGCGCTACCGTGAGTTGGCCACTAGCTCATACGAAAGAAAAAGTTATGATAACCTAACCAGTTCTCACTTAAACACCGATAGCTGGGATTCTTAACTTGGATGGAGTCTATAGTCAGGCAAGCACTAGAAAATGCCATACTAATTCTTCAGACGTAGGTACCTCGTTCTGTCCACAACACAAACGGACCATGCCGTTATCTACGTTCAATGTGAAAACAGATAAACGCTGCTGATTCCTCCTTGGCTTAAGAGTCCAATAAATTAACGCTTCTCTCTTTATTTATATTTGTCGCTAGTGCTTTGTTAAATGTAGTTTCTCCAAATTTGCATTGACTTATGAATAGATTTCGCATGTAACGATTTTAGCGTTCATTCCATACTCTTGTGCAACTAGAACGCTATCTGAAATAGTTGTTACTCATTAGATAAATCATAGTTATCGATCATTAAAGAATAACAATAGAAAAACGCTTCCATCAATCAACTCGTTCAAATTAGACAGCCAATCAATCACGATTTCCTCCACCAGACTCAAAGCTCTCTCTCTGCAACATATCATACAGACGCGGAGCTGCGTTTGCATTGAATTAAGAGACTAATCGTATGTCACTTGATAGTCCCGTCACGTCACGTTCATTCCATCCATGCCACTAACAAGATGCGGGCGCAGGGGACGAGGAGCGGGACGCCATGCAGTTGTGGTTCGAGGCGCGGTGGGCGCGGCTCGTGGCGCAGAGGAGGGCGCGGGACAACGGAGCCCGAGAGGAGCCCCACGCGCGCCGCCTTGCCCGCCTAGAGCGCCGCCTCACGCGCCCGCTCTCTGGTAACTACTGACCCGGCAGCGGCAGTGGCGCACCCTCATACATGCATACATAGTCGCAAATATCACGCCCCTTCCCAGTGCCGGATTTACCATAGAAGCTGAAAAAGCTGAAGCTTAGGGCGGCAAAATAGACGTAAAAAAAATTGCCACAGAAAAATAGTAAAGCTTTAGTTTTCTTAGCTTAAAAATGTACCCAAAAAGTTAAAAATAATCAATAATTAACCTTATTGTGAACAGTAACATCTAATTTTAGAAGTCAGTAGAAAAAATTATATCTTTGGGGCGGCAAATGTGTAAATCCAGCACTGACTCTTCCAAATATTGCCAATAGCCACAGCTCGCGTCGCAGTAACAAATCATAGAGCCATATCCTTCGGGATTTTGCGTGCTGTATCTTTTGAATGAGATGCAGTATACAAAAGCGAGAGGGTGGTGGCAAAGTTTGATGTGACTAACGCGCAATTGATCTTGGCACTCTTGGTTTCTGATACTCGTATTATCGAAGTAGATAATTTGAGCCGGTGTAGTGCAATTAAGCAGCTTAAATCAACTACATGGCAGCTAAGATCAATTGCATCGAAATACGCCTCATTTTAACGCTTTTTACCAACTGGCGAGGAACAGGACAGATTGAAGTTAGGTACTTTAGAATACACACTCATGCCACCTACATATTTACATTAAGTGCATTTGATCTCACCTACACTGCATGAGTAGCGCAATATTAGTTTAGCTTTGCTGTATTTTTTTTTTCTATACTACGAGATCACTTCGCTTTAGGGCTCAACTATTAGGGTCAGGTCTAGGATAAACTGGTTGACTTAGGTCAGGCCTTTTATAATTGCAGATTGAATATCGAAATGTATGTCAGTTGAATGAATGATAATGAGACGCGTCCATCGAGAATAGGACTGCATTTCAACCAAATATGTGCGAGAGTAGCTAGCTAAGCGGTGCGTAAGGAAGAAATCCACCAATAGGATACAAGGGGAGGGGTTAGGATGTAAAAATTAAGTAATCCTATTGGTGGATTTTTGCTCGCGCACCGGTTACCTACATTGCACGGCTCTGGTTTGGAATGCATTCTGGTAACACAATTGTTCTGTACCCTTTGGTTAGATTTTGCATTAGCAACTCGGAGCTAATCCGTCCCGAACTGA
This sequence comes from Opisthograptis luteolata, assembly GCA_931315375.2. Taxonomy (NCBI): domain Eukaryota; kingdom Metazoa; phylum Arthropoda; class Insecta; order Lepidoptera; family Geometridae; genus Opisthograptis; species Opisthograptis luteolata. The sequence continues at coordinate 13,060,015 of OV928033.1, forward strand.
TGAAACTACTCGATATATTTTATTTAATTAGCTATAAAATTTGCATAAATATGTTTGTACGTGTTTCCAGCCGAGCAGCAGGCCGCGACGGTGGCTGAGCTAGTCCAGGTATCTGCGCAACGCGAAGCGCATCAGGCTCTTATAAAAGCTGACAGGTAACTATATGATCACATTCTTAGCTCCTATACTAGCTGTTTTGACTGTGACGAATTTGCTCGTTTGTCATGTGCACATTTTGATATATATTATCGGATCTCGGATTATATTCCTGCGGGATAGCGAGAAAATAGCGTGTCTAACCGCGGGGCGCAGCTAGAAGACAATAGCTGTTATGGGATTATAAGTTCTACGTTATAGTATTACATTGGTAAATGGCACATTGTCGTAGTCGGACCAAAACTGAGCGTAGTGCTACATTTTATAGTAATTGTTAACCACTAAACTACACTCACATACCTACATAAAAGCCGAAGCAACTTAATTTATCACGAGTTCGAGACCTGCAGAGCAATGAAAATTTCCTACGCTTCGCTGCAACACTTGATTGAACATGTACGTGCTCGTACTACGCGTGTGTATGCTTAAGTTACGACGCCGTGCGGAGGGGTTTTTAGTCTTGTGTCGTGCCTAAACGAATATGTCGCTGTTCCGCAGAAGGCGAAGTGCAGCCAGTAGTGGCGACTAAGCCCCGGCCGTTGGCAGACCGCGGCACAACCCTAGCCCTTCGTTTCTGTTCGCCGCGACCGCCGCCGAGTGTGATCCACTGAGAAGAGAACTAGCACGCATATAAACCTGCGCATGCGCACTGCCAGGTGAACTTTTATTAGCACGACGCGGAACATTGTTTCACATCGTTATTTTCATGGCTCTCAGTATTTCTATGCTTCGAACGCGCCGTGACACATACCGTGCGGGACACACGGTCGTAAATGTATGTCGGTTATGAGAAATCCAGTGCCTCTGTTGTAATCTCTCCCTCAATTTTAGCTTGGAGAATTTTGCGTCTGTATGCTCATAGCACGTGTAATTGATATAACTATGTAGTCGAAAAGTTGGTTGTGTAGCATTGCGATAAGTGTGTTATACGATGGGGGTTACTGCAACACGTTTGTGAGTCGATAGGGGTTACTGCAACAAGTATGTTATAAGATTGGGATTGCGCCGACCAATGTCTAGTGTCGCATAACCATGTTCGTGCTGAGCCTTATTATTATTGGTGCAATATATTACTTTATGGTAAATTAATATTATTAACTTTATCTCACACTCGGCCTTATTTTTACTAAACATAATTCTGACTTGCTAAGAACTAGTTGACACCAAAACTTTTAAACGATTTTTTGCAAACTTCGTGTACAAAATGTGCTCTGTGGAGAGATAAATATTTTTAATAGTTCAATTATACGAAGGTATATTTTATATTACGTTTAAGAACGTATGAAATGTAATCAAAAGCTTTATTTTAGTTAATCGCACTTCGTTTCTTAGTTGTTCATCTAAAAGTGTTGGGAATTAAATGACTGTCACAAATTATGAAGAAATAGATCCCATATTATATGTAGAATATTGGATCTCAACGGTGTGCTAGATATGCCAAATGATAAAAAAAAAACATGAAAATATTTTGTAATTGTATAGATGTATTTCATATTTAGATGTATAGTTATAGAATTTTGATTCAACTTTGTCTATATGTCGATTCTCTATCAAAATCATATTTTAGCAAATGATGATGTCTGGTGTCACTTGATTATATTCCGCTTCAGGGTGTAGAACTTGCCGTATGGCGTGGACGTTATAACTATGTGATATATATTACGGATGTTGATTCACGGAATATGTTAACAAAAGAAGCACGTAGCCGTATTATGCGATAAAAACTTTTTCACGAGTCCTCTTTGTCAATTAATCGACATAGCAAGATAAACAGTCAGGGTTGACAAGGGCCTAGCTAAATAGCGATTTCCATTCAACTTACTTTTTAAACTCTTATGAAAAACAACTAGCGAGGACAAGGGCGAATACTTGCAAAAAGTGAAACAAATGCCAAGTCATTTAATTTTATCATGATATGCAATCTGAAAGACACACACCTACGCGTGGAATGCTAACACGATACCGCGTATATCGTGCTGTTTTAAATTAGTGTGTATGCGACTAATAAGTAATGATGCAGAGCGAACGACTAATGAGGGCGGGCGTAATTAACTATAATTGTAAATATTTTACCTACTTTTCATTCTGTATCTATCATCTTGCCCCCCCCCCCTGTTCATGGACTGCGACGCCCTTGTCAATGTATATTTTTATTATGTAAGCACTCACGGAACTCGCTTAAACTCTAAACTAACTAAAATATTTTTACGTTTTTATTTCTCAACAACTATAGGAATGATATCGTTTTCATTTTACTTATAGTAGGTATAATAAATCATGATTATATTAAATTATGCAAGTGTAATCGCTCACCCACAAAAGAGACGGTTTCAGTGAATCACGGTTGATAAATTAACCACTCAATTTGTACTCCGAGAGTTTCACTATTTACTGATAAGATTGATTCGATAGCAAAATTTTCCTCTTGACTAAATAGTTCATTGAGCCTAATTTCAGAGCGGCAAATTTCCGGCGGGACTTATATACGTCTCTTTCAAACACTCAACGAACGACAGAGATGCATAATGTTTTGCGAAGCGGCCCGCCCGTAGTGTGCGCGAGTTTTAACTCAAGACTCTGTAACTAAATTCTATACATAGTTTTCTTTTTAGACAAATTTATAACTATAGCAATAATAGTTCCCATATGGAGATGTTTTATACGCGTTGCCTTTTAATCTACCTATAGCTCACGAAGGATCCTTAAATCAGGAACGGTTAGTTTTTCAAATTCTAAATAATAGTTTTTTCCTTAGTAGGTACTTAATAAATTGTCACTTGACATAGATTGAGAAAATAGTTGTGATATGTTTTAAGAGATAGCCTTGCACAAGTTATGAAAATATAATGCAAATAGATCTATATAAATATATATATGTATATAAAAAAGGGGAACTAAATCTGTTACTATTGTATTCTAAAAGAATAAGTCTAAAAAGTTTACCCGTTATCAACTGCCCACAAAGTAATACAGCTAACAGCCTGCATGTTAAATGGCTAATTAACTTTATTTTTCTGTTAATCATTTGGTTGTTTAAAAGCTGTTTTTTAGTCCAAGCTGACAACTTATCTGTACTAAACAAGTAAAAATCATCCGCTGAAGATTATTAAAAGAAATAGAAAATAGACGTAAAACATCGTGTTGAAATCATAGCTCGGTGGTAGGGTATTTTGTAGTACTCGCCTGGCTAGCTACCACCATCGAGTTATGAATGTGTCGCCAAGCACCTGTCGGTGTGTCCGGCAGCCTCACTTATGAACCAGTTCCAGGTGTAGCGTGGCGCCACCTTCGACCACGTCGCTTAACAACAAAAACAGCACCGCAGCTTAACATCTGACTTGCTGACTTTTCAGCTGACAGCTTGACAGCTGACTTGTGGTCAAACGCTACACTTTAAGTAGTTAAAAAAAACTTCTAATGATGGAGATATCCGTTTGATAATGGTAACATTACGCCTTAACCTTTTTGCATACATACGTTTCATAATATGTATTATGTTGGAACTTGACGATACGTAGTGCTTGAAATAAACCAATCGTGTTGTTTGATGCTGTTTGCGTCACCCTATCGAGATCACGAGCAATATAAAAGATATATTATATATATTAGATGTTTAGGGAATGTGTGTATATTAGATATATATATTATATATATTTTTGTATGCAATCGCGGTAAGATACGATTGGTTGTTTATATGGAATGTGAAAGTTTGGTGTCTGTACAGAATATAATAGGGAATTGAGTAACCAGCTTCTGCTCTGTTCCTCTGTCTTGTCACGATTGTCCGGTCAGACAGATGCTTTGGAGTCGTTTTAGTTTATGTCGATAAATATTCTGCACAGATAAAATATTTAATATGGATGGATGTGTCCGATTGATAAATTATTTACCTACAAATGAGTGGTGAATGGTTTTATTTACAAGGTATAAATCACATGACTGTGTGGTGCAGCTTTTAATATTTTTATCATGTAGATGCGTATATCAATAGATATTTAAGCTGTTATGTCACTAGTATTCTCGTATGAATCCGTACGCTTTTTCTTGGATATCTTAGCTCTGCCGTACTACAGAATCCATCCATTTCAGAGTCTTTAGGTAAGAAACAAATAGGCAAATATTCTCAATCTATACTTTTGGGATTCAGTGACCTTTAAATCAGCTGAATCCAGTTCGTTTTAAAAGAGTATCTTCAAAATATATAGTAATGTTAAATTTTTATTATAGTTAGCACTATGCCGGTAATCTGGTGTTTATTTTCTTAGTAAAATAACGCTATGTATTATCTTTTAACTAAGTCTCTGTCCAGTTTTATACCAAGTCTGTAAAGTCTAGATGCATTACTGTTCCAAGTAAACACATCTATAGCTATAGGTGAACTTGTTGTGAAAACTCACATGGCCATTATTAAACTCTGATTTTACGTATTTTAAATACAGGAATGTAAATAGCTGAACGATATAAGTAAACTTATATTTTTATACGTTTTTTTTTTCTGAGCTCCTACTCTGAATTCTGATAAATAAACGAATGTTAATGATTATCATTAAGGTAACATTTTCCTATTGAAAAATGACGTTAATGATGAACGAAGCTTCGTTTATCGGACCTCTGATTACAGGCTCTGAATTTGTCTGAAAAGTAACTGCTTTGACTCTATATCCGTGACTAGCAGGAGTAACTTGACAACTCGAAAAGTTGAGTCCTGAAGTTCTTGTGCTCAGGACGAATCATACTTTTCGTGTGCTATGACTACATTATAACTAATCGTTTATGAATATTTCCATGTAAATCTAACAGATATATGGGATTTTGCTATTTCAGATTGACAAATCGATCAGTGTTTTCTTTTGCATTGACGAAAATATGATTAGATCGATTTGCTATATAAAATGATCGAATAAAACTGTACAACTCGACAAAATTTATGATGATTATTAACTTAAACATTAACTTGACTAGTTTGTGAAATGTAGGTACTATATATTTTGTAAACTTGCTTTTTATATTTGATAAATTTTAAAATTACTACTGTTCGTCACGTCAACTTATTCCCGCCGAGCACGGGTATATAAACTTAATTATATAAATTCAGCATGAATACTCACAACGGGCTAACCATCATTTTTAATTTACCTTGAAGGGACGCGTCGACTTGTTGGATTCATAGTTTTTAAAATGAAATGATTGTTTTTATTAATTTGGTCGTCTTAGTGTGCACATCATTTCGATCAGCGTATTTTGTCTAAGGTGGATATTAAGTACGTACTTACTTTCTATATTAAATTACAAATCTATGTTCTTCAGCGGAATTGAGGCATTTGACAATTTTCTCTTAATCTACTGAAACTTAACAGCAGTGAGTGATAGAGTAAAAAATTATGAGTTGAGATTCTAATCGGACGACCAACAGTATTTATTATCAAGTATGTACTATAATAATTTGTTTAAGGTACAACGTCATTAGACTGATTTAAGTTTTATGTTATGTACAACTACATAGTTCAATATGGGACAGTGCCGTGGCGTGATCTGTGTGTCGGTTCATTTCATAGTCATTTTTAATTAATATCTTTATAATTAATATCGTTCTGACATCGATTATTTTATTACATCCCTACAGATCAATATCGCGGCGCTATTCTATTATGGAACGACTAATTCACGGGCTAATATTAAGTGTAAAACTTAGTGAGGTAAACTTTATTGACCCTAGTATTTAATAAGCTTTAATTTTGCTATCCCTTTATCAACCTTGCATGCCTTCACCACCTTAATTTTATTAAATCGTAAATGTTTCGGCTGGTTATATTTTTCTTCTATAAGGAGTAGGTGTATTATTTTGTTCTGTGTGATGATGGTGTTTTTAATGTTTACTATATATTATATACATTTATATTGGTTTGCCTTTTATATTTTTTGTGCAGAGGTGTTTGCTCGATGCCCGTACAAGTCAGTAGGTGATTGTGATTGACATGGGGTTTGCTGTGAATCCTTTGAGCATTTTTTTTATACCTAACATCTAGTTTTAAATAATGTCGCCCAAACCGACTTATGTTATATTATAACTAGAGACCGGATAAGGTATATGCAATTGCATATTTAGCCCATTTTCATCGGTTGTTGTATATTTTAACTAAAACGATGCATATTTTAGCTATATTTGCAATATTTCTTGGTAAGACAGTTTAAAGTATTTTTCATGTTAAATGTATATTTCAAGCTTTATAAGTCTTATCTAGTCTCTAATTATAACCTAATTTGTACTTCAAACCGTTCAAAAACTGTACTTTCTGTATATTTCACAATTTTACCTACAATCAGTTTTAATATTTTAGCTAAAAAAATCTTTATCATGTTAATTATACCCAAATTGTACTTGACATAAGAATTATTTTGTGTAATTATACATACTTATATTATTATTTGTGCTTTTAGTAGTAATTTTATAAAGCTGTTATCGGATATAGGTAATTTATTTTAAGAATTTGACCTAGATGTTTGAGATTAAACCCAATGCAAGGTTCCACACAAAGCGATGTGCCTCCTTTTTTATGTTAATTTCAAGGACTAATAAAAATGTAATATCATAATATTTTTGTTTCATTTTCTATTTTGCTCGTTATCATCAACCTAAGTCTGTCTATTAGTAGAAGTAAGGGAATGGCGCGGTAATCGCGATATCTCAGTAAGGTCTGTAAATACATTAGATATAATGGTGTCGATTCGGTTTTGCATTAACTAAAACTAAACTAAGTTTGACAGGTCTCATAGTATTTTTCTAACCACTAAAATAAAAAAGAACAGCATTACTTTTAGACCTGTCAAACTTGGTTTCGTTTTAGAGGATGCAAAACCGAATCGACACCATTATGGTATCTGAGTTTACTTGCACTTAATTACCTATTGTCGATTTGGGAAGTACAGTCAACGACAAAAGTCGCTGAACAATAACAAACTTTCCGATTGCGTTCATCATCTTTAACGCCAACCTTTGACCGCATTATCATTTATAATCAGAAACAAACACTGTTGTGGTCAAACGCTACCTTGAAAATTATAAAAAAAAAACAAATATTGCGGATTTAAAATACATTTAGAAAATAGAGATGTTCAGCTACTTTTGTCGCTGACTGTACCTAGTAGGGATGTAAAGTTAACTTTATAGGAAACGGATATGAAGTGGATTTTGTTGGGCGAAAAAAATTGAATCCCTATCTTCACAAGCGCTCTACGCGAATTTACATTATTAAATCAATAACTATCGCTAGTCAATGGTGAGCATTTGTTCTTCACGTAAGTTTACTAAGCGCGTTGGGAACTAAGCTAAGTTAGCAAGTAGGTAGACATGAAAAACATTTTGTTTAAAATGATGGTAAAATAAAATTATATATAACCTAAGCTTCGTTATGTTGCCAATGCAATAAAAACTGCGTCTATTGACCAGCCTTGGGTTCGTGCAGACTTTTACTTAGGACTCGCCTGAGAGCCAGCTCCTAATTCAGGCGTATAGTGGCGCCACCTTCGGCCCCATAGCCACATCACGTGATCTGTGCAAACGCTACCCTTTATGGTTTCAACACTTACCTACACTGTTTTTACTTCTTTCACTAATTTATTAGGAAGCAACATTATCCCTGAATATTGAAGTCTATGTTTAATAGTGATAGAAACCTGTAGGGACTATATATCTATGAATAAAACAACAAATATACCTAATTCATCACAATTTTAATACAAGGAAACCATAATTATTAATAAACATGAACATGACGTGCGGTTTACACTACGATCGTTTACAATTTTGAAACCAAGCTTGATAGTTTAGATCGGTAAGTAAATACATGAATTGATGAAAGTCTACAAACGCTTCTGAATAGGACCTTTATTTTTATAAAATAAAGTTCATAGCTGTTTGTTTACCTCCTTTATTTTTGTGATGCAATTCGCAGACGAATGATTTGTACAGGGCGACTACCATCGAGCAAAACATCATTTGAGGTAATTTCTCAATAAATGATGATTGGTGAGCTGTGGATGAGATGAAGGTATAGAATGGGCTGTGATCATCAATTTTCTTCTGCGAACAGCGGTTATAAACTTTGGCTGCTTTTGATACTGTCAACATTTAAGGTTCACAACAAACAAATAAGAATGTATTATAAGTCATAGAGGAGCCTCATGTAAACTTCGTATTTGCCAATTACATCCAGATTAATAAAAATAATTATAACAACATTAAATAGCATTTAAATTTAAACTAAAAAAAAACTACACTTTATTATAAACAATTTAATTAATTAATTTTTAAACTTTACCCACGTCTACAAAATTATATACATACTTAACTAAATTTTTAAAATAATATAAAATCTCTCCAATTCCTATACTTTATGTCTGCCTGTCTAATGGCACATATTTTTCATATTTTTCTCATTTCGTGATAATTTTATTAATAACGTTAAAAACAACTTTGTACCATACACTTAGCGGAGACTGGTCACCTGTCACAGTTTTTATCAATACTAAGCATGACATTAAACTAAATCGAGTCAACAATGAGATACGTTTCAACAGGAATAACGTATATTTTTACTATAACTGGTAGTCTAGTCCAAGGAGATGAAATTGTAATAGCAATAATCTAAATCATTATTATTTGTAATTGAGAAAAGTAGTAAATTGGATTTACGTAATTTTGCTTCGTTTTACATTTTATTTCGTGAAAATGCAGTGAAAATAATAAATACAACAGAAACACTAGGACGTATATGAAAGAAAAGAGAAAGTAGGTATGATTAACTTCAATCTAATCTTAAAAAATATGAAAGGAAAGAAATTTCACTAGGCAACTAAGATTAGATCAAGGCAATCATAGTTACCTAATAGTAAACAATAAATCAAGAAACCTTAGATTCTTATGAGAAATAACTTAGGTTACTTTTATAAAATAGAATATTATAATAACAAACATTTAATTTATAATATAATTATAATATGCTCTTATCTAAATAAAATAAATTAACAAACATAGCTGCGATCACCTATTTGGTAAAACTGTAAATTGCAGCTTTTTGGCTCAATTACTTAGTAGTTATTTGTCATTAATAAGTAGGTACCTAACATTAAAGTAATTATTATAATGAGCATTGTTCATGTTATTCTTTTAACAACGACATCCCTCACAAACTTTGGTCCAGGAAATATTTATTCTAAGTAGGTACGTCATTATTTCTCAAAAAATATTTACAAAAGTCAACTTGTTTTGACAAGGCAGGTATAAAATATCAATCAGTATCAGCTAAATGTAGCACCTGTCTCTAAGCAATTCCACCAAGCATCACATTCAAATATTATATATATCATTAGACTAAGCTTGAATTCCCTACAATGCCCTACAATAATAAAATGTCATCACTGGTTATTTTTTACTGGATAAAAATTAGTCTTATATTAAAGAGGTTTGGCGTGGCAGTACTTGGGTTTGTGGATGTGGTACTGGCGGCGGGCTTCGTCCTGACCGGCAGGGGCCTTGACGGGCACTCGCCAGTCTGGCTCGCGCAGCTCCCGGTGGTGGTGATGATGATGGTGTCTGCGTCTGTCGCGCGCGTTGCCGGCAGATACCACGTCCAGTACAACCAGCTCGGAGCCATCCTTCGGGGCCTCGCGCTCGTACCGCCGGCCGCCCTGGTCGCCCGCCGCCTGCAGCTCCTCCCACGCCTGCATGTAGTACCGGTTCAGCCGGCTCCGCGACTCGGACTCGGACGACTCTAGTGAGGCGACGGTGCAGTCCGGAGGCACGTGGTGGCGGTAACGGTTTCCATCCTTATGCTTCCTGCTGTGGATTAAAGTTTACACGTTACACGCTTCCCTTCTGTTCATGTATTTAAGTACCTTCCTTCGAGAGGCGAAGATGAACCGCATCTATCTATATATCTTGTGAAATCACTGAGAATAAAGGTCTAGCTTCTAATATCTCAGAGTGATGAGCGCAGTGCATTGAAGCGCCGGATTTTGAACTGTGTCGAAAATTCTGGGTGGCACTGAACTGTGATGGGCAAGCATGCCGCTCACCATCCGGCGAGCGACTTGCTCGTCTCGTTCTAGAAGAAGTTGCTATATAGATCATCGCATGCTTAAAGTTTATAGGTTCAAGAAATCATATGATAGAGAAAGATTCGAAACATCCAATGTAGCTGGAATATTGAGACCCAGATAATCGTTAGGGAACGAATGTTGTTTGCAACATTTTCTGTGTGAACGCTGGTGCATGATGTTGGCGGTTGATCGAAGCCGTGTGGTGGACAACTTGACGTGCTGAGTAAAAGTTTACGAGCATATGAGTGAGTGGGATAATGCGAGTTTGTTGTTTAATATCTGATACAATCACTTGTAAAGTATCATTTGAAATATGTTTAGTTTCGATAGCTTTGAATAATTTTGTACAAATCGGTGCGTTTGTGAGCCATACTGAGCACTCTACACCTTAGGTGCAAAGCTACAAGTAGGTGCATCAGCTGGTCTGTTCAGTAGATGACCACGTGTCAGAAGAAAACAAATATAATAGTTATGCGATACGAAAAGAGGCGCCTTGTATTGTAATTTTTAGCACGCAGCGCTGTACGAACTAAATTCTCCTTTACTGCGTTGAAGCAAGAGCCGCTTGTTTGCAGAGTGATTTTTTTGTGATCCTTTTGTACAATACAATGACGGATCTTGACAGCTACCAAACCAGCGTGCTTCAGACGGCATTCCTTCAAGTGAAACAGGTAGGAAAATGTAGGTGAGGTGATGGTGGCACTTCATTGTAGCGGTATCGCTGTCTTCTTGTAAAGAAGACGACGGTATCGCTATACAAATCGCTACGCCAAGTGAAGTGCTATCATAAGCTAAATTCTAGTCCAGTGCTCGATCCAACTTTGTGTCGTGTTGAATGATCAAAACGCGTGCTTTCCTTTACCGGTGCGTTTGCGCAGATGACATGGTGGCCGACAGACAAACAAGCTACAAGCGTACCTATAGTGCAATAATTGCCGTTGCTGCAGTGAAAGCTGTTTTGTGGTTTGCGTGCTATTACTAAGTAGGTACCTACGTGGTACACAAAACAGATCGTTCATGTAGCTACTGTCGGGGTCAGAATTCCAGTAGCAGTCTCAATAAACCGAAGCCTATTCTCAGGTAGTTGTACATGAACCAAACAGAAAGAGCGCGGTTAGCAGTCGCACACAGAGATACGCGGCACGCCTACCGGAACACTGAGGTGCTACTGCAATTTCGTCCTCGTACTATCGATGTAAAGGGGATCAATATTACGATGACGTAACACAAACAAACTGTAACTAAACTGCGGGATCAGTTGCGAGGGGGGCGTTGTTCCGCGGGAGTGGTAAATAAATAAATATCGAGGACAATTGCACACAAATTGACCTAGCCCCAAATTAAGCTCGAAACTTGTGTTATGGGTACTAGACAACGATATACATACTTATATAGATAGAAATATCCAAGACTCAGGTACAAATATTCGTGTTCATCACACATATATTTGCATATGTTTGGTAGCCACCATGTCAACGGACGCGGTACCTCGGACGCACAGGCTATAACGGGTTGGAGAAGTGTCCGGCGCGGTGCACGAGGCGGTGCGCACGCGCAAATTCGCGCCGCCCCACCTGCTGGTCGGGGAACGGCAGCGCCAGCAGCGTGTACCAGCGCGGCGGCAGCTCGCGCGCCGCTGCCTGCTGCTTGCGCCCGCCACTGCCCCGGGGCACAGAATACACACTAGTACCTACGCGGGCACGATGGGCATGCCCAGAAGTTTTCTGACAGCTGAAGAAACGAAGTTCCTAACACATATCTAAGCAATTGAATGGAGGTTTGAAACAAGTATGTAATGTGACGTAACGTAAAATGGATTACTGTTGGGTTGGTACTTTCGTAGCTCATCGGCACAGAATACACACTAGTACCTACGCAGGCACGATAAGCATGCCCAGAAGAAACTAAGTTCCTAACACATATCTAAGTATTTGAATGGAGGTTTGAAACAAGTATGCAACATGACGTAACGTAAAATGGATTGCTGATAGATTGGTAGGTACCGTCGTAGGTAATCGGCACAGAATACACACCAGTACCAACGCGAGTACGCTGCACGGGCATACCCACAACCCCGAAGTTTTGTGACAGCTCGAAAAACAAAGTTCCAAACACAAGGAGGAAAGATTGAAAAAAGAATTCCTATGTAACATGACTTAACGTAAGATGGATTGCTGTTAGGTTGGTACTGTCGTAGCTAATCTTCTTATACAATTCTTCCTTATTCCGTGGGGCTAGGATGCTGGGCAAGTGCCCCTGGCCCTTATGGTATAGACGCAACTAGCCGACGCTCCTGTACCCTTATGGTGTGGACGCAACTAGCCGACACTCCTGTGCCCTTATGGTTTAGACGCAACTGGCCGACGCTTTCGATTAAAGCGACAGGTCACCGATGCTTACCTCCTTACTAAGATAACGATGGTCGTGATCATGGCGATCAGGAACACGAGTAAGCCGAATGCAGCCAGCGCGACCACCGTCCCCATGCTGAGGCGAGCGCCTTCCACTGGCTCGTGCCTCTCGCCGTCCAGCGCCGTCGGCAGATTCACGCCGGGAGTGTTCTCCGTGCGGACGTTAGAGCCGCTGCCGATTATCTGAATCAAAGCATGTTATAATCAGATTTTTTTATCATCATCATCAGCTTGCTACGTTCCACTGGCACTGGGCTTCTCTCAGATTGAGTATGAGTCATAATCCAACACTAGTGGCCGCCAGTCCCAGTAGGTATCGGAGTTTCCAGACCACCAGTGCCCTCCGAAGAATGGAAGCGCTTAGTTGTAAACACCACTAATGGTCGCTCATCCAAGCAGTGCCCGCAAAGAACGTTAATTGGTTAACAATGACTGTATGGCTTCAAAAAGAAAAGCGATTATAACAATTGTATTGTTAGGAACAAAGATAAAATCGCTGTGCCCACTACTGGGCATCATAAAGTCAGCAATTCCTTCAAAGATCCATGCGTCCCTTTTTAATAAAACTTCATGGGAAATCCAAGATTTGGTTACTAGGTGTCCACAGTAAATCAATATTTGTCCTTTATTAGTGCCCATCATCGATAAAGATGATTTCTTTGCCTACCCATGCGAAGCCGGGACGCGGGTCGACAACATATACAAGAGTAAACTAAACCACAAACCTGGTTTTCCTTCGGATGGCTAGCCACGATGATATGTGGCTTGTGGATGGTCGGCGAGTCCTGACTGTTTGCCGCTGTGATCTTCCTGTCTGGAGGTTGGTCGTAAGGCTTGGTGGTAGGCCGCTCGGTGGAGGGCTTCGGGCGTGGGCGTCGCGGGGTCTCCGATGGCGGCTCGAACGGCGCCGGCGACGAGGGCCGCGCGGACGTGCGCCGCGTGGGTAGCACTAGCCGGGGAGTGGATGTCGGGGCGGGCTGGGTAGTGGGCGGCGGCAACGGTGGCGGCGCCGGGGTAGTAGTGGTCGTCGTCGAGGTCGTTAGACGCTCTTCCGCTGTTGGATTTAAACAATTATTTTATAAAATATCAAACGTCTTTAGAACTGATATAGCTTTTGAAGTAGATGGCTTTGGTTGGATGTTAATTTGTTTTGTTATTTATGTCATTAAATAAAATAAATATCGGGGACATCTGCACACAAATTGACCTAGCCCCAAATTAAGTTCGAAACTTGTGTTATGGGTACTAGACAACGATATACATACTTAGATAGAGAAATTAACACTTATATAGATAGAAATATCCAAGACTCAGGCACAAATATTCGTGCTCATCACACATATATTTGCCTCATTGTCGCCGACTTCCGAAACTATAGTTATTTTCATGTTTTCATTAGTTAGTGGTGATTGTCTTAATCTTCGATAGCTATGATGGGACCACCCCAAGAGTATACCAAGGTACACTTTCAAGCAAACAAGCTTTTTCAAAGTCAGTCTGCAATTGACAGATAAATCGGTGAATTTATATGTACGTAAATAAACGAACTAGATGAAGTTTTAATCTTTGGGACAATCTGATCAAATCAGTTGATAAATGCCAGTTCTGAAATAAAAAACGTTAAAAGTACAAGCTCATCATTTCTTTTTTGAATTCAGTGATAAATGACAGGCGTAGCTGCTTACATACTGTAGCTACATATAAAAATATGAATAAAAAAGAAATTCATATGCTATATTGTGTGGTCGTATTTATAATGCCCTGACTAATGACATTAAAGAATTGCTTAAAAATAAATTTGTATGGAAACTCAAATTATGGTTGACCGAAAATGTATTTTATTCTGTAACCGAACTTATCGAATAATGTAATTTTAAATTTTCCTTGACATTCTTACTATTATATTATTACACCTATTACTATTATGTTATTGGAATATTGTTTCGAATTAAGATTCTTTGACCATTTAAAAATGTTTTAGGAGTATGTGTCACTAATATTATTGATTTTTCGTTTTTATATCCCTACTAAATATTTGCATGTCACTTTTATTAGTTCTGACTAAGTATTCTGGATCCTCATCGTTTTTTAAGATCATAATATGTACCTACCAATACTTAAAGCAAATAAATCAAATCAAATCATTTCATTTCACAACTAGATGATGTGTAGGTATTGAATGCAAGTTGTCAGGTAGCTTACGTAGGCAGACCGGGTTCGGATAGTCCCACTGTCCCGTGTCGAGGCAGGAGATCCGCCTGGCGCCCTGCAGCCGGTACCCTCGCGCGCACGCGTACTCCGCCATCGAGCCGAAGGCAGTGGAGTTGTGCTCCAGCACCACGCGGCCGTTGGCAATCTGCGCGGGCTCTTCGCATTGCACCACTGATGAAACCAGCAAAATTTACATTTTAACTCCGAAAAAAAGAAGGTTTCTATAATCGGCCGTATATAAAACTTTTTTTGTGTGTTCGTGGATAACTTCGACGTTTATGAACCGATATTGATGATACTTTTTTTGTTGGAAGGGAAATATCCCAAGGGTTGTACCATGATAAGGAAACCAGGATCTGATGATTGCATCCCAGAGAAATCGCGGGAACTTGAAGTTGGTTTTCCATATTTATACTTTTGTAATAATGTTGTTTGTTTTTTTGGTACATGAACCCTTTAAAACAACCCTTCAACTTATTAAAAAGTAAATATATAATTTAATTATTTCGCTCATCATAATCAGCCTACTACGTTCCCACTGCTGGGACTAAAGCCTTCTTTCAGAGAGAGAGTATGGGCCGGAATCTACCACGCTGGCTGACCCAGTGCGGATTGGTACCTAGATGTCGTATGCCCTTGAAACGCCAACTGAAGCGATCGTGATGAAATTCGGAATGGAGAATGAATATAGTTTAGCACCTGGAGAAGGACAAAGCACAGTTTTTATCGCGGATACAGTGCAGCATCATATAACATCATCCATAGCACAGAATATAGCTAATCATAGGAAAGTCCTATACGTCCTATGTTATTCATATTTCAGCACATCATAACAGCGGTTCAACAAAGCGCTCTATACATAACGTCGGTAGCTTATGCGAACCAATTCCTGTTACGAGAGGGTAAACACCTCAACAATACAATAATGACCCACACGATAAGCATTGCCGTGATCGTAACACAAGAGAGTCCCACTTGTGAGAAAAGCATGTCTTTGTGAGCGTACGGGTTGAAAAGAAAGAACAATTATAGGTAATTGCCGAGATCTAGGCACAGAACGACAGAACCGATAGCATCGCACACTGACAGGAAACTTGTTTGTTCACTAGGAACAAATGCGTAGGTACAAATGCACCTTGTTAGTGTTGAGTAATGCGAGGACAAAGTTTAAACCCCACTGAGGACTCTGAGATCGATGTGTAGGCATAAGGTAAAGACTACCTACGCGTAAGGCATTATTTAGTCAGCAGGCTGAAAGACAGCTTAGAACGGTTGGTTAGTTTAATGGTTGCAATAATGTGAGAGGTACATATCGACAGCGCCCAGTGAAGACATCGGAAGTCAGAATTACAGTAAAAAATGTAATAGCTAGGAATTGTGATTATGGAATTTGGTACGATGATAGCTTATACCCTGGATTAACACGGTGGTTGCTTTTATCTAGGAATTGGATTCCTTCTATATGACGCGAAACCCGAAGATGTAACCGCGGGGCGCAGCGGAGACTATAATGCATTTAAATATATATAGTTCATACAAGTACGAGGTTTTCATAGATCGCCAACGATATCTTAGTATGTTTTGAGTGTGTCAGTGTGTGTGTGTGTAGTAAGTAGTAGTAAACGTTGCTCACCATCGCATCGTGGCGGAGGCCCGTTCCAGCGCTCATCGATATCACAGACCAGCCTGGCCCGCCCCACCATCTCGTAGCCCGCGTCACAGGCGTACTGCACGTGCGACAGGTACGAAACGGAGCCGTTCATCAGCTCGTAGCTGCCGTGCTGGATCTCGGCTGGGAACCCGCAGTCGATGCCTGCAAGTACAAAGATGACGATGTCATTGTTAACATCCCAGTACCTTCGAAGCTAGCTAATATTATGGAGGTTTGTGCTGTCAACATGACGTTTTTGTTTTCATTTCCAGAATCTGTGTTTCTTCGGGTGATAATGTGTCATATTCATGGTTGCTTTGTTCCTTAGTGTATACGAGTGTAGGAAATTAAAATAAAGTTATAAAAAGTGATTTTTCTTGTTACTCCAAAAAGTCTGTGTAAAGATGAGGTGAAGGTATCCTTTTTGGCCCGGCTTGTAAGTTGGGTCACAGCATCTCATCTCTATTTATCGTCATCATCATCATTAATATTTGATACATTTTACTTGACACTGGCAAATTATACACTAATCATGCGAAACAAGATTACACATTACAAAAGGAACAAAACTCAAAACTCAAATGTTTTTTATTCAATAGGATACATTGTGATCATTTTAAAACGTCAACTTAAAACTAGCTACGCCTGTTCCAACCTCCTTACGCCGGCAAAAGGGCGTTTCTTGCAACAGGCAAGAAACGCCCTTTTGCCGGCGTAAGGATTTATATATCAGCGTGATGGTGGATCCCCAAAATTGCCAATTGCAATTTAAAAACTTGAGACAGCTGTTACAAAGTAAGTCACCGATTTCGGCAGGTAATTTTTTTGGCGCGATCACCAAAACCCCGACTGCGCCACAATAAAGAAAAATCTAATGCGACACCTCATATGTTAAAATCCGCCAAGACATTTAGGCTACAGACCGTGTCAAAGAAATAGACATACTTACATATACATACACTTGAAAAACATAATCCACCTTCTTTTGCGGTCGGGTAAAAAACTAATGTTAAACAATCAGCTTACGCTTGCAGACAGGTGGGAACTCATCGTAGAAGCCAGTGTTCAGGCAGGTCCTGACGGTGGGCCCGACCAGCAGGTGTCCCTCGTCGCAGGAGTATTCAACCGAGGCACCCACTCTGAACCCTTCCGCCGCCATCGTGGAGTTCGGGGGTTGTTCCGGACGACCGCACGCTTTAGGTTCTGGGAAAAATTAGACAGGATCGTGAGCATTATGTGTGGTTATTGGACAGAGATCGTTTAAACAGATGCTAGACTGGTCATGCGTTTTTACCAACGTAAAATAGTGCAATAAAATTGCTCTCACGTATTTTGGTACGAGCAATTTTAGTTTAAACGATCTCTACTATGACTTTTTGCGTACAGCTCAGCATTTGGGATTACACACGATCAGATAAATGAGGCAGAGCGAGGTCGTAGATAAACAGAATTAAGACAAGTGTTTAGGGTACAGACATGTACAATTGAGAATGACAATTATGCTACGGGAGTTTAGAATTTCACAACAGTTTAGTACTTACACCTACTGCATCATTAAAATCGCTCACAAATCGCTTCGCATGAAAATATCGCAGAATGGCATTGCAGCGAATGGTTATGTTGACTTACGGTGCTGGCAGATATAGTGAACTGGTATCTGGCAGTCGGTGTAGCGCCACAGCCATCCCCTGCTGCCGTCGAACCAGGCGCACTGCTCGTCGCTCGGGGGGCCGGTCCAGAAGGAAACCACCACATTGTTGCCGTTCACCCATTTCCAATTGGTCGGGTCCTCGGCGTCGCGAACCGCACCCATCCAGTACTGTTTGCTGTTGTCATTTCTGTACAACAATACGACCATTGTTACCGAAACTGATGTTACATTATTGTATACACTGCGTTATGTTACAAGAAAGAGAACATAGTAGGTACTTACAAAACAAAAATGAAACAAAATAATATAAAATGCAATGCAGCGTGGTGTCATGATATAAGTTCCGACTTAGCATGCAATTAAGGTCCTAGGACTAACTTATTTTCTATCAGAACCCTCATGAAGTAAGTATTAAAAACATAAAATGAAATAAAACACAAACAGACAATGGAAAAGAAAAGACACCAAAGCCTAAAATAGTCGCAAACGCGGCAGCTCCATGGTAGATAATGGACACAGTGTATGGCAATACTGGCAAATTTATTGCTCCGAACAGATTTATATATCAGCGTGATGGTGGATCCCCAAAATTGCCAATTGCAATTTAAAAACTTGAGACAGCTGTTACAAAGTAAGTCACCGATTTCGGCAGTCACGAACTGTTTTCAATAACAGAAACTCGGAACAAGAGTTGCTGTCTACGTTGTTTCTCATCGCCTATGTACAGAACCACCATCGTTATCGCTAACCGCCATCGCATCTCTGACGGACGGGCAACGCCGTGAATTAACATAGGTCTTCACATTCTGCTAGGAACGAAGCTTGGAATTGACGCTCAAGTAACAATGTGTAGGTACAAAATCAGCAACTGAAAAATTAGGCACGTTCAGTGACTTTCGTCGCTAGCCATGCCAGCCGGTGTATTACGTTTTCGCTTAGCCAAAGCATTAGTTATAAACGAGCAAGTCGGCGCATAGGTCATCCAATCGCTATTAAGACAGATAGCCGAGAAAAATCACAAAAACAACGCTGAAAATAGTTATTTGTTATGCAAGGCTGCAAAGTTGTATTTTGGCGCGAGTACTTGTAATTGAAACCTAAAATCGAAGCCATGATTATTAAGAACGGATTTCGCTATCTCTCATAGTTTTTGACTTCCCCATACTGACCCATTTGGATTGATCACCCTGTATACTTAGAAGCAAAGTTTTATATCATTCCGTTTAGAAAGCTAACGCTTTCTTCATCTAAATGCAGTGATACTAGTCTGGCTTACAACAACATTCACTGTGAAGTTTATCTTCCGTATGATGCACATTAGAATTGAATAGTGTAGATGTTTATTTCTAATAACAACACTCTTGGTACAAATTAAATACATTATGAACACGTCTACCAAAAAATTCATTCCTATCTCTATCTGAATTACTATCATCATCATCATCATCAGCTTATTACGTTCCCACTCTGTGACTCTGACCTTCTCTCAAAGAAAGAGAGTATGGGCAGTAATCTACCACGCTAGCCCGTCATTCAAAACGGTGAAGGTAAACACGGTGAGGAAACCGGCATATGTATGAACCACAATATTCAAAAGCATGCGATGCGACATCTTAATCTCAATTAATATGTACTTAAAAGTAAAAATTTGTACTTTTGATTGTCTGTCCTTTCACACTAACAGTCACAAAAATTATTACTTACTTTCGTGTCGCAAATGAGTTGATTTTAACCCTTACCTACATTCAACAGGCGAAAACCGGTTTTACGTACCTACCAAACCTTGAAAAACCCTGGTAATTTTCACGGTAGATACCTACATCAGTCATTCCGATGCAATGATCATTTCGCTCAATCTCAAGCGAGGCGCTGACCACGGCAACACTGCGGAAGCGTGGTGGACGGTGAAGGCGGCCGCTGCCCGTTCAATTTATGTCATCGCCTTAATTCCCACCCATGCTTGAGCGGCATTATATCTACCGTTATGTTATCGAGCCGAGCCTATAGGTATAGCCTTACTCTTAGGAATGTTACATTACACCAGATCAGGGTAAATCTATGAGATTAGAATTTAGTTTTGAAACGGGATGTTCACCTACCATGTACATATGTTTTTGTTTGAGCTCTCGATATTTTGGCACTGTCGCAAGCACCACGAAAGTGACGATTTTACGAATTACGCCTTACATTCGTGATTTGGTCACTTAACTCTTTACATACCTACATCTAAATTTCAACTTCCTATGTCCCAATTTCGACAAAACGAAGGTGACCGATGGAACACCAGAGTGATCCGTGTAAGGAAAACTGTTCCATATTATTATCGTGCATAAGAAAAACTAATAACTGCGAATTTTGTTAATTTTAAGCCGTTCGAATTCGAAGTCACAAAAAATGAACGTGGAACGAGATAGCACTTTCCAAACCATTTGAGTTTTCGAGAAGGTATAACCGGCACAAAATGGCTAAATTACACGCAATAACTGCTGCGCCATGGTATCAGCTAATCAATGTTTTGTGTGTGGTGTACCACAGGGATGTAGCAAGGTCAGTGATGGGACGTGCTTTAAGATAGCTTAGCGAGAAGACGGCTTCGGTATCTTCCAACTAAGCGAGAGGAATTTAACATTAGACTACCTACATAATTTAATATGTGTGAAATCCGGTGCTTAAAAAACCGTCCGGCGTATTAGTCACAAAACAAATGAATATATTTCACGCACTGAAAACGCAGGACCCCGAATACATGACATAAAAATGGTAGATGCATTAACTCACAAGTAAGTCGCATGTACGCTGGTTGTCATACCTATTCTAAGTACGTCCACGCACGGGACCTATAAATTGTGTACAATCAGCGTCCACCTGCCGTAGCGGATCTCTATTAGAGCGTTCAGTTAAATGAACGGGTGCCGTGACTTGTTGTCCGCTTACTGTTACGTCATGAAGAGGTGTGGCGTGGTTACGTCGTTCCTAGCTTCAATGCCTAGCATCGCCACCAGCCAAATTCTTGTCAATAACCTAAGCATTTGACCACATTCGCACCTGATGGTAAGCAGCATAGAAGATTGGTACCTATTCACTCATGACTTGAAGTCTCCTAAATTATATTTATCGGAAACAAAGACCCAAGGGCGGATCCAGGGGCTGAGACTACGTTCACTATCAGTACTGCCAAGTCCCAAGCAGCAGGGAATTGCCCGCATAGCGCGTAATGGAAGGGCTGCGCGGGGTGAGCGCTAGTAGGTGGATAGAAATAGAGTAAAGAATTAAATTAGAATTAATTTAAAAAAAAACAGGGTTTTGCAAGCAAATGTTATGTAATTGTATGTTTATTTGTTTGAATGGAGGAGGTTATCACTGCTTGAAATGGACCAGATTGTGCGTACTTGTAAGGGACGTCAATTTAAATAAACAACATTTTTAAATTTTGTCATTTCTATGTTAATTGTGAAATGAAGGTCCGGTGAAATAAACGGTTCCTGGGGGATAGTCCACGCGGGTGAAGCCGCGGGGCAGAAGCTAGTAATAATTTAAATAAACATAATAAAAGCTTGTTTTTAAACATTTTTTTATTTCATTCAATTTTTTTTATACATTTCTTGTTCTTATGACCTAACGACAACACATGTCATACATTTTTTATTTTGCATTTAATTACCGTCTTAAGATACGTAATTTGTATAAATAGACAATATATTTATTTGTGGCAAAAAACAGCATTCACACAATTAAATTTGATAAAAAACACAAAACATAAAAACATAAATAATAATACAAATACAATTAATCGGATTAGTATTTATTGAGTGAACAACTAAACTTGATACCAGAAGCTGCCATCTTTGTGACTTCATAGATAGAGCCTCCACAGGCTGAGGAAGTGACGATCGGCTGTTCGGTACTCTACTTAATATATCCCACTTAGCACAATTATATCGGTTGTCGCTATATACTGTTCAGTCCAACGAACTTAGTCATTTAAAGACTTTTTCCAATTAGCCTCCCTACTACTACGGAATAAGTCGTAGACTTAGCGGTGGGATGCATGGATGATTATCAGCTGGAAGCATTTGAGCCATCAATACCTCTCGTATCCGCTCCTATCTTGTGGCCGATGAAGCGGTGTGAATGTCTACAGCTTCCTCAATGCGAAAAAGTGAAATCTACATATGACAACTTTCAGTGTCGATTTGACTGCCTCACTGTTTCAACTCCTAATTTAGGTGCCAAAAAGCCTTCGATTTTATGATCCATAAACAGTGTGTCAGCCGACGACACGGGTCATCAGCTCGCACATCTGTATCTTCGGAACGAATGAGGCTACGGTGAAGTATTATAGCTCAAAATTTGAGGAAAAAATGATTGCCAAATAAAATAAAAAAATTAAGGTTCTAGCTAGAATACTTTTTGAGCTATGAGCTATAACAACTGTGTAAGCCGGCGACCCGTGTCCCCAGCTCGCACATCTGTATCTCTAAAACGCGTGAAGATAGAGTTTCGCTGAATAGCTCAAACAAGGTTGTATAAATAAATACCGTGGCTGGGAAAGTTTCAAGTCTCTACATAGGATACTTATTGAGATATGAGCTAAAACAAGTGTGCGAGCCGGCGACACGGGTCCCCAGCTCGCACACCTGTATCTCTGAAACGCGTAAAGGTAGAGTTTCGTTTAATAGCTCAAAATGTAGGTCATAACTTTTCACTTTGACAACAAAATTTTGAACACCATAGACCCAGTAGTTTCAGTGCAAAAAGCAAAAAACTGATTCGCCGCCAAAAATTTCAAAATTATTTCCAAAACTTGTTCGAGCGTCGTGTTGCCGTTTCGTGCGCTACACCATTACAAGCGAATCTGGCCGTAAGGTATGAAGCAATAAAAAGCAATAAAGGTCATTTTAGCGTGGGCTCTGAAAGTCGCAGAGAGAGTAGGTAATAACCGGTTAGATCCTGTACTGAGAGCCAAGACCAAGGGCTTGCTAACAATTTGCAAAGAACTGTTTTCGTTCGTTCTCCAAATATAATTTTAGAAACAAAAACAACCGGTAGGTACGGTTATGGTAGGTAGCGATAACAAATTCATCTAATTTCAATTAGTAGTTTTACGGGAAGAAACAAAACTATCTTTCTGTTCCTATTTAACCCCATTCAGGGTTATTGTTCATAATTAGATTAGCCCATGTGTTAATCCAATACCTAAATTATCTAGATTTTGAATTTCATCAAAATCGGTGTAGAAGTTATGGTGATACGTGGTATTATAATAACAAACATTCACACACACACACACACAAACTTTCGCATTTATAATACTAGTTGTGCCCCGCGGTTTCACCCGTAGGTATCTTCCCGTTATGCCACAGGAACCTTTTTCCGTCATAAAAAGTAGCCTATGTGTTAATCTAGGGTAGGTATATAATTAGGTATGCTATCTCCATCCCAAAAAATCTGCACTGCAATTTGCAAAAAAATTATTGGCATACCCACCTATTTAATTTGATATGGAATACTTTTCACCATTAACCAGCTCGGTGAAGGTCGCTCTTCAAGGAATCCTGTTCTATTTCGTCGTAGGTAAAAAAGCATTCGGTATCCTTTGTATATGCGTCGACTAGTGGATAATTAGAAGAAAAATAGACCTTATTATAACTGGTTTAGAGTACATATGTTGTTAAATGCTATCGCCGTTGTATAATATGTTCGGCTTTTCCTTTGAAATAAGCCGCCTTCGCCGCGGTCGGTGTTTTTGGGAATGTAAACAAACAGAATTTTTCAGTAAAGCAGTCTTATTACTTAAGCAATAAAGGTCATTTTAGCGTGGGTTCCGAAAGTCGCAGAGAGTGGGTAGCTCTTTACGGACGCATAGGTACACGAGAACGAATTGCCGCGCATCTATTTTAGGTATTGAGTCCTACTACTACATTCGGATTCGCTAGGCGTCGAAATTATGAGTAAACTGACGCAGCTTAATACTTGAGCCTACTTTTATTAAATTTTTCTAGCCATGTATTTTTTTTATGCTTACGTTTGATTTTTTTTCAAAAAGATTGAGAGAAAGTAGATACCATTTATTTAATTAACCGATTTCCAAAAAGGAGGAAGAGCGACCCACTCTCTGCGACTTTCGGAACCCACGCTAAAATGACCTTTATTGCTTTCTATTGCTTCATACTTTACGGCCAAATAAGCTTGCAATGGTGTAGTGAACGTGACGGCAACACGACGCTTGCACACATTCAACCGGCATCGGCAAAGCAGTCTTATTACTCAATGCATAAACTATGTTGTTAAATGCAAGAAAAAAATACAAAATTCTTTAAACTATTGGCTAAAATAAGTGTATGTAGTAGTAAATTTTTCGTTTTTTATGTACCTATATAACCAAATACTGTCTCCTATGAACTTCTGTTTTCGTGGTACCCAAGTAAGGAAGTAGGTACTTTCCTTCTAATAATTATGTATAATAAATGCAAAAGTAACTCTGTCTGTCTGTTACGCTTTCGCGCTTATACCACTGAACCTATTTATATGAAGCCTCATTTACAAATTGAATGTGATTATTTAGTTAAGTACGAGTGACATCAATCAAAAGCAATAATATATGAAAGTAGGAAATATTTTTATAGCGATGATGGCTCAGTGGTAGTGACGTCGGCTTGCGATCCGTAGGACGTGGGTTCCAATCCTGCAATGAGCTTGAGCTTTCGGTGAAGGAAAACATCGTGATGAAACCATAGCTTGGTGGTAGGGTATTTTCTAGTACTCGCCTGGCTAGCTACCACCCTCTCGTTAAGAATTTGTCGCCAAACACCTATCGGTGTGTTCCGGCAGCCTCACTTGAGAGCCAGTTCCCAGTCCAGGTGTAGCTTGACGCCATCTTCGACCGCATCGTCCTTTAACATCAAGCGACTTGTGGTCAAACGCTACCCTGTAATTAGTAAAAAAATAATATAATATTATGATATGTTGTTAAATTTATCGTCGGGTAAGTTAGCATTTTCTGATTTGAGTTCTATAATTATTTGTATACTGTAGTGTACTTTTATTTATTTTTACATAATTACGATACGATATTTTGAGATCGAATATAATCGATTCACTAGGTTCTGATTTACGATCCAGAAGATCGATTCGACGCAAAAAGCGGGCATCCATAACAATGGTCTATGACTCTATGTCCCGCTCCTGTCAATGTCACTGACAGTGACAATCAATTTGCTAGTTTTTTTTTTTATATTTGGCAATTGTCTACTTTGGACATTTCTGCCAGTGTCACGTCATTATAATTTTCCAAAAATAGCGGCAACGGTACAAATTTAGAAAAAGGGCTGTCCAAGAAACCAGTAAAGCTGAAATAAAATTAGTATGTATTATTGAATTAGTAACGTAGGCAGAACACAACTACATATTAATCAATTTGCTAGTACATAGAATAAAAAGATTCGTTTTTGTTTATGTTTGGTAAATTAATAACTTATTTAAGTAGGACCGACCTCCAAAGCGTGAAAAGGAATGGCAATGGCATAATGGCAAAGAAAATGCGAAGTGCGTTCAAACCATCCAAGCATCATCTAAGTTAAAAAATTACATTAGACACTACGAACTTAAATAATCAATATCTTTTTTTTCTGCAGTTTTCATAAAAGTTTCTTAAATAACCAGGGCCGGATTTAAATTTGTGCCGCCCTGGGGCACTGAAGAAAATGCCGCCCTATGACTTAAATTTTATTTTAATAGTTTTGATATCGTTTTTAGTTAAATTTCCTATATTATAATATACAAAATTTGAATGTGATACATAATACTTGAATTATATTTCTTGAAAGATAAAATGTTTATTTAAAAGAATTAGTTAATTATATATTGTATAGAAATTTTTATCTCACTTTCCAAATTTTGCCGCCCTAGAAAATTTGCCGCCCTGGGCACCAGCCCCGACTGCCCTAGTATAAATCCATCACTGTAAATAGCTAACAAAGCGAGTCCAAACCAAACTCGCTTAGACTTAGTGCTTGCTACTCGTCGAGGAGTTCCAGTAGCAGTCTCTGAAGTTCACCTTCAGGTCACACCATCATTGAAGTCCGAGACGACCAGACGTGAAACCCTTCTTACTTTTAGCGAAATAAAATATGTTATAAAATATGTGAAGTATCAAATTTGGTTTATCGAATCCTGTACCTACTATTCCGTCGTGGTTATAAAAAAGCACTCGGTATCCTTTGTAAATGCGTCGGCTAATGGATAAAGAAGAAAAATAGACCTTATTACAACTTCTTTAAAGTATGTTGTTAAATGCTATCGCCGTTGTATAATTGGTTCGGCTTTTCCTTTGACAAAAGCCGCTTCCGCCGCGGTCGGTGTTTTTGGGAACGACTAGGGCCGGCCGGGAACTCAATAGGGCTGCGCCACGCGGTTGATCGCATCCATTCGACATTCGAGTAGGTACTACACTGCTCGCTCTCTCGGATTTGCTGCTCTCACTGACCCTTTATTTGTATAGTTTATAATAAAATATATTTATAATTAATAAAATATGTCTTTTATATTTCAAATGTATTTTATTTAAAACCTATTTATGAATTGGTAAAACATCACTATCACTACTTATTATAAAACAAAGTCCTCCGCGCCGCGTCCGTCTGTCTGTCTGTTCGCGATAAACTCAAAAACTACTGCATTGATTTTAATGCTGTTTTCACCAATAGATAGAGTGGTTCTCGAGGAAGGATTTAAGATATAATTTGTCAAGTTTTTGTATACATTGGCAAAAAGAACAAAGCCAAAAAAAAAAAACCAGACGGCTTATTTTTTTGGTAAAAAAAAGCCGTCTGGGAGCTTTCAATGAAAACGCTGTCTAAACCCTTTGAGATATAACAAAATGATGTATGGCGAAATTGTGTATCTTATACAGGTCTACAAAAAAGTCCACGATGGCATATGTCTATCTCTTAAGGATAACATACTAAAACTACTTTTTTACTTTTTAAAAGTTGATAAAAATGCCGACTAAAATCAGACCGTGTTATCCATACTTTTATATATATATATATATATATCCTTATCAAAATAAATCATTTCGTATTCAAGATCGTTTCAATACCTGTAGATTACTTTTTGAATTGTTGAAATCGGGCATTTCATTCAAAAGATATTACGAAATTAAAATGTCAATCTAATGGAAAATAAAACCACCGCGCCGCCCGCGCCCCGCACCGCCATCCATGGCCATGCAGTGGCCGCAGCGCAGCGGGTAGGTAACGCGGCGGGCACTGAAGTGCGGGAATAATTTTGGAGTATACAGAATATTTATGCTCTCAAGCCTAAACTACTGAACTGATTGAAATTAAATTTGGTACATAGATAGTTTGAACCCTGGGGAAGGACATATGATACTTTTTATCGCGATAAACTGTAGCCCACGCGGGAGAAACCACGGGGAACAGCTAGTACTTTATATAATAAAATAAAATCGTGTTACAACACTTATAACACGTGAACGGCTGGACCGATTTTTATAATCGTTGATTTGTTGAATTTGTCTGTAGGCTACCTACTACATATCTATAAACTTACACTACTTAGATAAATACACACATAGTACATATACATACATAAATTCATAAACATTATTATAATATATATTTAATACTTATTTCACATATACAGTTATTTTCTAACAGATACCCATACATAATATTATATATTTAAATATAGGAAATATCTAAACGCTTTGTTTACATTGAGTTGTGCATTGGAAACGAATCCCTAGCCGCGCGCTCTATTGTTCGTACCGCGAGCTGCGGCGCGTCACCGCTGCGCGTGTAGTAGTGAGTCCACGTGGACTAGGTACCTGCGTGCGCGCAGCCCGCGGCGCGGCGGACGCCGGCCGGCCGCCTCGCCAGTCTGCTGTACTGCCCGCGACGCGAAGCCCGTGTCGCTCGCTCTTCCACCCGCGCACTCGATCGCTAATTATTATTTATTACTGTTACCTAAACTCACTTACCTTCATTTTAAGTAATTTGGAATAAACGGAATTGGATCCACACACTCGTTTTGCCAAATGTCGTCGTTCGGAATAGGATAATAAGTACATATTAAAATATGATAATATTTTTTGAATTAAAAAAAATTAGCCGTTCATTTGTATACATGGTAGGTTACCAGAACGCAACTGATATGGTGTTATATAACAAAACCAACAGCTAAACGTATTGTTGTCTCTGGATGAAATTTAAATTGACCGGTTGATGTGTTTGTTTCATGCGAGTTTATGCGATCCTACTAATATTATAAACGTGAAAGTTTGTGAGTATGGATGGATGGATGTTTGTTACTACTGAACGGATCTGAATGAAATTTAGAATGGAGATAGCTTATACTCTGGATTAACACATAGGCTACCCGGATTTTTATCCCGGAAAAAGGTTCCTGCGGGATAACGGGAAGACGCGGGTGAAACCGCGGGGCGCAACTAATTATTGACATACATTAATTTTATAATCTGCTCATTTATTGCCTCTTACGCGGAACGAAGTTCGCCGGGTCATTCAGCTATTATTTAATTTAACTTTTTTTTACTTTTTACAGGGTAGCGTTTGACCACAAGTTACCTGATGTTAAGTGACGATGTGGTCAAAGATGGCGCCACGCTACACCTGGACTGGGAACTGGCTCTCAAGTGAGGCTGCCGGAACACACCGATAGGTGCTTGGCGACAGATTCTTAACAAGAGGGTGGTAGCTAGCCAGGCGAGTACTAGAAAATACCCTACCACCAAGCTATGGTTTCATCACGATTTTTTCCTTCACCGAAAGCTCAAGCTCATTGCAGGATTCGAACCCACGTCCTACGGATCGCAAGCCGACGTCTCTATCACTGAGCCATCATCGCTATAAACTAAAAACAAAAGTGACAACCCTATGCATCACCGTCAGAGTAGGCAATTAACTCGTCGAGCGGCCATAGCATTAGTTTAGTTTTTACCTCTGCGACTTTTGGAACCCACACTAAAATGACCTTTATTGCTTCCTATTGCTTCATACCTTACGGCCAGATTCGCTTGTAATGGTGTAGCGCACGAAACGGCAACACGACGCTCGAACAAGTTTTGGAAATAATTTTGAAATTTTTGGCGGCGAATCAGTTTTTTGCTTTTTGCACTGAAACTACTGGGTCTATGGTGTTCAAAATTTTGTTGTCAAAGTGAAAAGTTATGACCTACATTTTGAGCTATTAAACGAAACTCTACCTTTACGCGTTTCAGAGATACAGGTGTGCGAGCTGGGGACCCGTGTCGCCGGCTCGCACACTTGTTTTAGCTCATATCTCAATAAGTATCCTATGTAGAGACTTGAAACTTTCCCAGCCAAGGTATTTATTTATACAACCTTGTTTGAGCTATTCAGCGAAACTCTATCTTCACGCGTTTTAGAGATACAGATGTGCGAGCTGGGGACACGGGTCGCCGGCTTACACAGTTGTTATAGCTCATAGCTCAAAAAGTATTCTAGCTAGAACCTTAATTTTTTTATTTTATTTGGCAATCATTTTTTCCTCAAATTTTGAGCTATAATACTTCACCGTAGCCTCATTCGTTCCGAAGATACAGATGTGCGAGCTGATGACCCGTGTCGTCGGCTGACACACTGTTTATGGATCATAAAATCGAAGGCTTTTTGGCACCTAAATTAGGAGTTGAAACAGTGAGGCAGTCAAATCGACACTGAAAGTTGTCATATGTAGATTTCACTTTTTCGCATTGAGGAAGCTGTAGACATTCACACGATGAAGCGAAGATGTTCATCTAAAGGCGCATTAAAATAGGAAGGCATGTGTGTTCACATTCAGATATTCTTGGAGTTCTTGGAGTATGCCGCCCGCTTCAAGTGTCCCCATTATGTGACATTCATATCTTGTGATTTTATTTAATAATTATGTTGTTTCAAGTAATATGCTTCTATAGATCTTGTCACATAATTATTACATTTATATACATACACATTACATAATTTCTCAACTTTTTTTTCATGTTGTTTCAAATTACTTGCTTGAGCACATTTATAATCTATAAATCACACATTTTACATTCATATGGTTTCTTCTTAGAGTATATCTTTATATGATATTTCAAAGCACTTTCCTGACCACATTTATAATCACACATATGACATTCATAAGGTTTAGTCCTGGTGTGTGTTCTCATATGTTGTTTTAAACTACTTGAATGTGCAGTTTTATAATCACATTTATGGCATTCATAAGGATTCTCCCTGGTGTTTCCTCATATGTTGTTTCAAATTACTAGCTTGTTTACATTTATACTCACACATGTGACATTCATAAGGTTTGTCCCCAGTGTGTGTCCTTATATGTTGTTTCAAATAACTAGCATGTACACATTTATACTCACACATATGACACTAAAAAGGTTTGTCCCCGGTGTGTTTCCTTATATGTTGTTTCATATGACTAGCTTGTATACATTTATACTCACACATTTAACATTCATAAGGTTTGTCCTTGGTGTGTATTTTTATATGTCGTTTAAGACCAATTGCATTTGCACATTTATACTCACACATATGACATTCATAAGGTTTGTCCCCGGTGTGTGTCCTTATGTGTTGTTTCAAATTATAAGCTTGTGCACATTTATACTCACACATATGACACTCAAAAGGTTTGTCCCCGGTGTGTGTCCTTATATGTTGTTTCAAATAACTACCTTGTGCACATTTATACTCACACATATGACATTCATAAGGTTTGTCCCCGGTGTGTGTCCTTATATGTTCTTTCAAATGACCAGCTTGTGTACATTTATACTCACACATATGACATTCATAAGGTTTGTCCCCGGTGTGTGTCCTTAAATGTTGTTTCAAATTACTAGCTTGTTTACATTTATACTCGTACATATGACATTCATAAGGTTTGTCCCCGGTGTGTCTCCTTATATGTAGTTTCAAATAATTAGGTTGTGCACATTTATAGTCACACATATGACATTCATAAGGTTTGTCCCCGGTGTGAGTCCTTAAATGTTGTTTCAAATTACTAGCTCGTGTACATTTATACTCACACATATGACATTTATATGGTTTGTTCCCGGTGTGTGTCCTTATATGTTGTTTCAAATGACCAGCTTGTGTACATTTATACTCACACAAATGACATTTATATGGTTTGTTCCCGGTGTGTGTCCTTATATGTCGTTTCAAATGACCAGCTTGTGTACATTTATACTCACACATATGACATTCATAAGGTTTGTCCCCGGTGTGTGTCCTTAAATGTTGTTTCAAATTACTAGCTTGTTTACATTTATACTCACACATATGACATTCATAAGGTTTGTCCCCGGTGTGTATCCTTATATGTAGTTTCAAATAATTAGGTTGTGCACATTTATAGTCACACATATGACATTCATAAGGTTTGTCCCCGGTGTGAGTCCTTAAATGTTGTTTCAAATTACTAGCTCGTGTACATTTATACTCACACATATGACATTTATATGGTTTGTCCCCGGTGTGAGTCCTTAAATGTTGTTTCAAATTACTAGCTCGTGTACATTTATACTCACACAAATGACATTTATATGGTTTGTTCCCGGTGTGTGTCCTTATATGTCGTTTCAAATGACCAGCTTGTGTACATTTATACTCACACAAATGACATTCATAAGGTTTGTCCCCTGTGTGTGTTATTTTTTGTCTCTTCATATCACTTGCTTGTTTTGTCCCTGGAGGCTGTTTAATATTATTTATGTTGTTTCAATTACTTGTTGCTTTTTTGCAATTGCTGCGGTTTACTTCTGCAGTCTGCTCAATAAATTATAGGATATTTTTATCTAGTTATATTGTATGTAGGTATGCATACCCGTTATGACATACGGAGCCGAGTCATGGACACTCACGGCACGACTAGTCCACCGATTTAAGGTTGCTCAGAGCGCTATGGAAAGGGCTATGCTTGGGGTTTCTCTGAGGAATCGAATCAGAAATTAGGTTATCCGTCAGAGAACAAGAGTCACCGACATACCTAGCTCACAGAATCAGCAAGCTGAAGTGGCAGTGGGCTGGTCATATAAGCCGCAGAACCGACAACCGTTGGGGTAGACGTGTTCTTCAGTGGAGACCGCGACTTGGCAAACGTAGTGTAGGACGTCTTGCGACAAGGTGGAGCGACGACTAGCGCCGAGTGGCTGGCAGTGGTTGGATGAGAAAGACCGGGCTCAGTGGCGTATCATGGGTGAGGCCTTTGTCCAGCAGTGGACTGATACGGGCTGATGATGATGATTGTAGGCACGACCAATCGATCACGACGTGTGTACAGCCAATATTGCAATTTGGATGCTGCACGGCCTGACTGATCGGGAGACGATTATTCACGACCTAATAATGCACAGCACAGCCAGTATTGCACGAACTGATAATGCACGGCCTGATAATCCATGTACATTGGAATTCATGAGATTCGAAATATCAGGTCGGGAATTACTGGCGGTACAAAATCGGTCCGTTCCGTGTTGATAATGTACAGGCGCTAATGCACATATAGTCTACTTAGTCTATGCTAATGCACGGCCTGATAATTCGAAGCCAACCATAGACGAAGATAAACTGTCCTCTCTGAACTCTGACAGCGTTCGATCAAGCTTGATTGATGCCTCGTTTATAGGTCACTGATAGAAATATTTTTTATCCGTATTTGACTTTGCTTATTCTTTTATTTTATTGATGGTATGTATTAGGTAAATAACATATAATTTAGAAATAGTATAACAGTAGATTAGGGTGGGGCGGGAGTGGCCCTTGGGCCAACAACATTTTTATTTTTATCTGTGGTCAAACGGCACTTGAATGATCAAACCTAGCTCAATCAAAGCATCAAGCATGGAGCATATGACATTCTATTTATTCTGTGGTGATGTAAATGGATTATCAAGGTTTACATTGTACATTATCACCCGTACAAAATCGGTCCGTGATGATAATGTACAGCCCGTCTTGCACGGCCTGAGAATTGGAAGCCATGTATAGGTAGCGGCACGGAAGTTTAGCGCTGAGTGAAATGTGAAAGGGATAGCTGAGCATTGCAAACATGATACAATTATGTATAACTTTTTTTTTATACCGGGGACAATTGCACACATATTGACCTAGCCCCAAATTAAGCTCGTACTTGTGTTATGGGTACTAGACAACGATATACATACTTATATAGAGAAATAAATACTTATATAGATAGAAATATCCAAGACTCAGGTACAAATATTTGTGCTCATCACACATATATTTGCCCTTACTAGCGATGGGCGTTTTCGGATATTTACGACATCGATCCGCACCGGCATCGGAGATCCGGCATCCGATGCCCGCATCGTTATTTGGCATCGTAACAGTGTTGAGTTGCGTAGGGATGTGACTAGGAGATAAAAAAATCGATTAATAAATAATCGATTTATATCACTTTAAACAAAATCGATTTGTAAAAAATCGATTATTTAAATAACAAATAATCGATTTTATTCAATATTTTTTTCCCAACTATTCGAAAAGTTACATTTTTTTGTACATTGTAATAAAATTACCTAAAGTAAAAAAAATCGATTTAATTTTAGAGATTAAGTAAAAAATCGATTTTTCAAATTTAGATAATCGATTATTAAAAATCGATTAAAAGAAAAAAATAATCGATTAATATAAAAATCGATTATTTTTCACATCCCTAGAGTTGCGTAGATCAAGATATTATGATAATAGAAACTGGTGCAAGCGTGAGCAATAAGGTTGTGTGATAGAATCAAGAATAATAATTTCAGATTGTTAAAAAAGTTTTTATCATCCCACAATAAATATTATGGTGAAAAAGTATAAAACGGGAAATAATTACTACATTCGGCCTTGTGATAAGTAACGTCACGCCATCTATATAGATTTTTAGGTTTCTAAACTTTTAATCGAGAGTAAGAAAAATATAAAATCCGCTATACATAGTAGTTACATATAAATACAATAGATGGCGTTGAAAGATACTATGCGGTTATGACCGAATACGACCGAGACCACGATATCGATGAGGCCCGAATGCCCGATGCCGATGCGGCATCGGCATCGGCATCGAAACGACGCGCCGTTTCGTTGCCGATGCCGTGCGGCGATGCCGATGCCGATGTGTGCCGATGCCGAGCAACGCACGAGACGTTTCGATGCGCATCCGTTTTTCGATGCCTAAGGAATCGGATGCCGGCATCGGGTACTGGCATCGTTATTTGGCATCGTTTTTTAGAAAACGGCCACCGCTAGCCCTTACCGGGATCCACACCCGGAACCGCTAGCTTCGCAGGCAGGGGCACTACCAACTCGGCTACCGCGTCGTCACTTTAAATGATATAACCAAATAACTTTCAGAAAATATTTAAATAAATAGTATGTCTATCACTGAGCGAAATAAGGAGGATATTAGGTACTGTCGCGCACGCAAACATGAATTTAATAGTTAATGTTTACGTTTTGCATAGCTTGTAACAGGTTGTTTTACTATTCAAAATTAACCTCTTTTTTTTATTTAAATGAGTGCATGAAAAAACGACTTCCATACAAAGTTGATCATGTGAAAGAGTGATTTAGTGGAGTATAGGGGGTAGAAAAAAAACGACGTGGTCAATTTTTATTTCAGACAAAAATACCAATAACAAACTCAAAATTAACACAAAAAAAACAATAACAATGAACGGCAATATCAATTCACTTTAGAACGCGACTGTAGAGTCTGAAGACCGCGGGTCGACGTATCGGCGCGGGGGACGGAACACGACGACTAGCCAACTGGCGCTGCGCACCCTTCGTCCCTGTAGCCCTCTGTGGTATCAGATTTTTGACTTCTGCGCAATGACGTCGAGCGCTAGAGTTTCGTGCCGCTAGTTATACATGGCATATCAAGCTGTGCATTATTGGCTGTAAATTATCAGGCCGGGCATTATTCGTCGTGCAATATAGGGACTCCAAGCCAACCATAGACAATGATAGATTAACAGTAGGGACTTGAAAAAATAATCGATTTTTATATTAATCATTTTTTCATAATCGATAATCTAATTATTGAAAATCGATTATTAATTTATTGATTATTTACTTACTCTCTTTTTTAAAGTAAAAAAGATAACATGTACCTATTGCTGGTGATTAAACCAATGTGTAGCCAAACTACAAATTTTAATCAAATTTTGAAAACGTCATACATCTGTGCGACTAATAAAAAAACGCGTGGTCACTAAACGTAAAGGAAGGAAGTCAACTTGAACGTCCTGCCTGACGACGAGGCCGAATGTCTTGTAAGAAGACACGTTACCATTATGCCACTTTCAGCCGTTGCGCATTGAATTGTGGCAGTGATAATTCATACTTACAAAACGTTTTATTTTTTGGTTATGTTCACCACCGCCAAGTCACCTCAGCGGTTGTACGAAGCTTACATGTTTGATAGAAGTATATTATCTCTTTTGATTATTACCTACGCCTACACTGACAACCGCATATATATTTATAAAGGTATTAGGTATATATACATATGCTTACGCATATGTATTTGTAAGTGCAGCAATACTGTTATACACGTTCCAATGAGTCGTCTGCATTATTGCGTAAGTGTTCAATTCGCCACATGTCTTCCTCGTGTAGACATTAAGTTCGCATTAGCTGCACATAATGATGATGAAGCATGGAGGCGCGGGTGAATGGAGAGTCTGATGTGATGAGTGATGAAATTCCGTCGGATTGTCGGATCATCATTAATCGTTCGTATTTCAGATTTGTGTATCGGCATCTCTGGGTCTAATTATTAAGTAATTTCATTCAATATTATCTATTTCGATTTTGTTTCTGTCGTGTCTATCGTATTAGGGCTTACCTAGTGGTATTGTTGAGTTAATTTAGTTAATGAATATTTTGCTACCACACATATTGATTGAATTGATGTTAATTAAGTTCAGAGAAACATTAGAACGTTCAACTTGTATTTATATCTCTATCGTTGGTGAAAGTTAAACATCGCGCCGTTAAGGAAACATGCGGCTAATAGATTGTGGTTTATCAGGAAGTTGTAGGTCGTTCCTTACACTCGGCTTAGGAACTAACTGGGCGTGGGCTACAAGAAAATACTTACCCTACTACTAATTTAAATTTCTAGTACTAAACTTTCTAAATGCTAAGTAATTTGAGATATCTGGATCAATTCCCGATGGATCTTTATAGTAAACGACTGTGGGTAAACAAAAGCTGCATCTATTGATTGCATTAGATATTCCACCTAATTAGCCATAATATCGCCAGCCAAATGAAATGTAAACACTCACCGGTGCCTCCTCCACAATTCCCAGCTGATGAAGCCCTGCAGGGCGGGGTTGCTCTCGTCCACAAGCGTGCCGCCTCTCGACCGGCACGCTTCCAGCGCGTCCTGGAAGTTGGCCTGCTGGTCGTAGAATATGTAGCATTTCCCGTTGTACGTGGCCGTGCTGCCGGGAGCCTGATCCCTGAACTGCGGGCATCTTTCTATCGGAAGCGCTTGGTCCGTGTAAACGAAGGCCTCGCAGATCGACAAACGGCTTGGAGTGCTCGCTTCCAAGTGCACGCTAACGAAAGCACCGGGCATCGGCGGGTTGCAGGGCAGGAAGAGAGGCTGACCCTCCTCGATATTGCCTTTGAAGCGGTTGCAGATCGGATTGGTGCCCAGGTCGGGACGGTTGTTGCCCACTCGGACCACGATCACTGCAGGGTCGTTGTCACCTGGAAAGAATGTAAACATAAGCTCACTACTGAAGCGTCTATGGGGACGAAGCATGCTATTGGTTCATTCTTGAGATGATGGCTCCCAA
Source organism: Opisthograptis luteolata (assembly GCA_931315375.2). NCBI lineage: Eukaryota > Metazoa > Arthropoda > Insecta > Lepidoptera > Geometridae > Opisthograptis > Opisthograptis luteolata. The sequence continues at coordinate 13,097,070 of OV928033.1, forward strand.
ATTATCTTATCGCGAAACGAAGACATAGATAGGCAGTGTTTCATTACTTTGCCGTTCGCGTGTTGCGTGCGGATATGTTATTTTACACAATCACGCAGTACAGGAGTAAGGATTTGAACGATATGATACTTTTAACTTAAAATAACAGATGGGGTAAGTACATTAGGGTTTCATCTCACAGAAAACACAGCAGGTCGCTGGAGAAAAGCTGATGGAAAGCTATGAAATGCAGGGCGCAGCGCAGCAATGGTTGTGAACTGCAATAACTCATTCACAATTGTGCTGTTCCCGACATACCTTACGTCCCTGCGGTTATTGTCTTCAAACTTGAAGCCAGCATTTCATTTAAACTCCATCATTGCGAACTTTCATAAAGTAATGATAATTCAGCCTTTTGTCTCGTCACTTTCTCTAACGGCGGTTTACTCACCGCCGAGCCTTGTCGTACCAAAGATAATTTTACTATAATAACATCCAAGGGTTTAGATTAAATCATTGTGGAAAGTGGTTCTGCTTCGGAGGCTAAGTATCTATCAGTCGTGGAAATTAAAGGTTTAAGATAACGACCTGGTTCTGCAATGATAACTTTACAATAATTGTAGTACGATTTTATAGACTCATTCTTACTGTACGTAGTAATTTGTATAGTGAACGTAACTCTTACATTGTGACACTGAAATACTAGCACTAGTGTATAATGCAATCAACCCTACAAAACGATAATAGCATAAGACAAATTAAGTGTAATATATAATAGCAATGATGGCTCAGTGGTAGTGACGTCGGCTTGCGATCCGTAGGACGTGGGTTCGAATCCTACAATGAGCTTGAGCTTTCGGTGAAGGAAAACATCGTGATGAAACCATAGCTTGGTGGTAGGGTATTTTCTAGTAATCGCCTGGCTAGCTCACCACCCTCTTGTTAAGAATCTGTCGCCAAGCACCCTATCGGTGTGTTCCGGCAGCCTCACTTGAGAGCCAGTTCCCAGTCCAGGTGAAGCGTGGCGCCATCTTTGACCACATCGTCACTTAACATCAGGTGACTTGTGGTCAAACGCTACCCTGTAAATAGTTAAAAAAAAAAATTGTAATTATGAATGTCACACTGGAGAATCTGGAGATGTGCTTTCAGTGGTGTATGGAGATAGTCAGTTTGAACTTTGGACTAAACATCTCATTAAACCAATGATATTAGCTGTGACACAACACGAACAGATAGATAGACAGACATCTTTCGTTGTTTAACTCGTAGGAATGTCCTTTCACATTTGCTACAAATAAAAATATTGTCTATTTAAATCAACTTTTCTTTGTTGATAAAATTCCAAGACCAAACGGTTTTTCTATTGCTTCGGAATTAATCAAATTATGTAAATCACAGAAATATTGAAGCCACACAAAATCATAATTAGCCATATAATTTCAAAGCTACCTATTTCCAAATTGGCCTCAATTTTATCAATAACATTTTGTTATTACGTTGCTGGGTAAACTGTGAGACCTTCGTGGTCATGATTGAAGAACAATGGGTACATAACGCTTCTTAGTTCCTGAACGTCGAGGAAGCAGGGACACCGAGTACAATCGGCATATTGTGGTGATGACCATGCATTTTGTTCAGTTATTTGGCCTTAGGAACAATTATAAGGTTATATGGCAACAGCTAATTAGGAAACAAGCAATTATATATTGTAATTTTGATGTTAGACGCATTTCTGCGTCTCGTGGGTTTATTGTTATCCCGCATAAACGTTTTTCAGGACTTGGTAGATCATGTATGATCTGAAATGGTTCTTAGCTATATTATTATGGTTCATTTAACAATTAAAATCAAGCAAGAAGGAAAAGCGACAAAAACTCAACGAATTTCGACATATCAGGCAAGTAACTATAATAATATGTATATTACAAAAGGACTAATCGTAACGGTTGTTAAAATTTTTACTAATTTATAAAGAGAAAAGCTGTGATTGTTTGTTTGTTCTGAATAAATTTAAAAGCCATTGAACCGATCTTGATAAAATTAGATATGGAGATAGTTTGAACCCTAGGGAAGGACATAGGACACTTTTTATACTGTGATGCACGTGGGTGAAACCGCGAGAAACTGCTAGTATAAAATGAAACTAACAAACTAAACAATTTAACTAGTTAAGTACCTAATCTAAAATCACTTGGCATCAATAAAATCCAAACATCGATAAATGAGGAGCAAAGTAGGGAAAAATGACTAACGGTGACCGGTGACCATCCGTGTTAGTCCAACGACTAGTCTTCAAGTAATAACTTTTTTTTACTACTTACAAGGTAGCGTTTGACCACAAGTCACCTGATGTTAAGTGACGATGTGGTCGAAGTTGGCGTCACGCTACACCGGGATTGGGAACTGGCTCTCAAGTGACGCAGCCGGAACACACCAATAGGTGCTGGGCGAAAGATTTAACATGAGGATGGTAGCTAGCCAGGCGAGTACTAAAAAATACCTTACCACCAAGCTATGGTTTCATCACGATGTCAGTTAACTACTATGCTATTGTTTTTCCAGTCAATAAAGTCGAGTGTCAAGTTAGTGTGTGTTATTATTACATAAAGGCGAGACGAGCAGGTAAACGCAAGTAATCGGAGGTCCCGCTCGGGTGATCATCTGGGGCACACCTGTCCACTAACTTCGTAGTAAGCAGCTGCTGCGTATGGGCCTATTAATATGGTATGTGGGATCAGGAGGCCAACCACCAACTTTTACAAAACCATCATGGTTCCGAGCAATATTGTTTTAACCTTATAATAATGTTACTCCTTATCATACTATGAGCTTTACGAAACAATCTTGATTTATTACTGCCAAAGAACGAATGAAAATCTATTACTGCTATATGATAGAACAAGACGCTTCATTTTCATATAGCGTTGTCACTTTCGCACGTTGTTGAGACGAGTTAGTTACCTATAATACCTTTGTTTATATAGAACATAGGTTTCAAGGTCCTTTGGTTCTACTTTGTTTCTGTTAATTTTATAGGTTCATATAGGAGAGGCCTAAGATCGTCACATAGGCAATTCTCTCCGACGCTGCTTTCTCAACGAGGAATTATCTGCTTCCAAAAACTCAATTAGCTCGTATTCATCAGCCATCTACAATTACATTTATAATAATTATTAGGTACTCTGCATACACTTATAAACCATACATTTTAATATAGAATTACACAAACAAAACGTTTAGTTAATTTTCACTTACTTTTTAGAATAAAATTATAGGATTTCATAATAAAATATGGAAAACAATGTTATTTCAGCTGCGCGCGGGTAACTTTTTTATCATTGCTAAATGTGACACAAAAACAATATTGCTTGATGTCAAAAGTCACCTCAGAGTACCAAAGTAATGTTGTTTGAATGAACGATTTAACGTGACGTCACCAAAACGTCTCTGCGTCTTCAATATTAAAGTAATGTTACTTTAGTAACTTCATGGTATCGATTAGCAAAGTAATATTAAAATAATGCTGATTTAAGAGATTGAAGTAGGCCCCCAGCATGAGAATCAGATTATAAGGTTTGTTCCATTTTCATATACATATGTATATTATTATACCTTATCCTTGAGGAATAGCGGCACGAGCGAAGCGGATTTCTAGCCATTTTAACGGGTGTCAATGTCAATATACCCTACAGTCTAACGGCCAGTTTCAATAACCTATCTATCCATCAAACCATAGCTTGGTGGTAGGGTATTTTCTAGTAGGTAATCGCTTGGCTAGCTACCATCCTCTTGTTAAGAATCTGTCGCCAAGCACCTATCGGTGTGTTCCGGCAGCCTCACTTGAGAGCCAGTTCCCAGTCCAGGTGTAGCGTGGCGCCATCTTCGACCACATCGTCACTTTAAATCAGGTGACTTGTGTTCAAACGCTACCCAGTAAATAGTAAAAAGAAAAATATAGAGAAATAGACAGAAATTGGACATTACTTCTATGGAACTTGTGTCAAATTACTCTCTCCAGTAGGACAAACCGTGGATAGATCGGTTATTGGGAACAATAAGACTGCCCGCCTAATGGTAAGCGGTCACCATCGCCTATGGTCATACGAGTAAGCAATAATATGATAGAAGGACTGCTTTTTATAGCACTACGGAAAGACTTGCAGAGGGCTCGCTCTACATCTTGTAAAAAAAGAGACAAGATAACATCTAGGGAAGAAGAAAACAGAGAAGATGTTAGTTATGACAATACTTATTAGGTGGTTTTCATACAAATATAGTTGATGAAATTCGTAATACACAACTACATAACTGTAAAATTATGTACCTAATACTTAATGATTATTACGATTAGGTCTAAATTGCATGTTATATAAACTGCAGTACCAGTAAATCGACTATCGAGCAAATTCATGAATCAGACGGCGGCAGCTTTCTTAGAAGATCGGTGCAAGCACTGTTAACAGTTTCCTCGAATCCCACACAGGCTTTATGTACTTACATTTCACAGTATGCTGCCAATTGACTCGATAAGATCAGTTTACTTGAGTATTAGGTACCTACTAGTTTTATTTAAATTTGCTTTTACAGTGGGAGGCAATTCAGTAAACAGATGATAACAAATTCAGGGGATGCAGTTTGATGCTACAGCTACATATGTATAATCTACATCCAACTTTTAATTACACAACTCGATAGCTAAAAGATCAAAGAGTTCGTGATGATTGTGACGCATCGCTTACGATGCAGGGGGAAGCAACGTCAATATGAGAATTATGAGATCGTTTCGCTGCGACATATACCTATGTATAATATGCTCAAAGAATATATTACTCACTAGCGGAACTCCCCGGCTTTGCACGGGTATTTACAAAAATTCAAGATTAAAAATTGTAATACACACACATACATCCTTCCTCCCATACGGCCCGTACCGGCAGAATTAAAATTAAAATTTTATAATAAAAGATCACTTATTGTGGCATAACTATAATAGTTAGATATATGCTCTTGCGGACTTTTTTGTAGATCTTAATGGGACCTACAAACCCGTTGTACATTATTTTGTTCTATTGTCAATAGTTTTTGCAGCGCACGCAAAAATAGGTTTTCGATTTCACACCTTGTGTTACAAAATAGCAATTTTCTTACGGATCCCTATTTTTTTTTTATATACAATATAGCCTATGTCCGTCACAGATTGTGTAGCTTTCCAACAGCGAAAGAATTTTTTAAATCGGTTCAGTAGTTTCGGAGCCTATTCGATGCAAACAAACAAACAAACAATCAAATCTTTCCTCTTTATAATATTAGTATTTACTCATAACGTATACGTGTCCACAAACACACGGCCGTGTCCACAACAGTCACACCCCATTTTTTAGGGTTCCGTATCCAAAGGGTAAAACGGGCCCTATTCGATCTGTCCGTTTTCACCAGGCTGTATGTCATGAACCGTGATAGTAAGACAGATGAAATTTTCACATATGATGTATTTATGTTGGCGCTATCACAACAAATAGTAAAAAACAGGATAAAATAAACGTTTAAAGGGGCTCCCATAGAACAAACGTGTTTTTATTTTTGCTTTGTTATGGATTTTTTCCATTTATTTGTATCGAAAACTAGAATATAATTATATTATTTACAGTGTAATTTAACTCAGTCCCAAATTTCATTAAAATCTATTCGGCTGATTCGGTATGTTTTCCATTTATTATATAAAAACGGATAGTACCTATACAAAAATCTGATTATTTAATTTTTCATACACTACAAAGGGAATAGAGTCGCTGACAGCCGCCGATATAGTTACTACGTGTTGGTATGTCCTGTCTGTAGGAGAAAAATCAATCCGAGACGACATTGTATTTTTATCAGTATCTAACCACGCGCATTGAGTGTGTGGGCTCAGGTTTTAGACGCTGAAACATGAAGTTCACTGAAATGCTATTTGTCAGTTTTTACCAGGTTAGCTTGGCCACAGATGAATTGATAGTGAGCTAAAGCTATTTGCCAGTGAATGTCCCATCAAAATGCTAGTTGACGATCTGTACCTCACTTGAGAGCCAGTTCCCAGTGCAGGTGTAGCGTGACGCCACTTTAGACCGTATCGTCACTTAAAAGCAGTTGTTCAAATGCTACCCCGGTTTTCAACTCGACGTGTAATTATTTTTTATATAATAAAAGCCAACCGACGTACAACGAAACTGAAAAGTGAAAATCGTTTATTAATTGAAGGTTGGTATGTAGAGGGTGCAGGGATACGCACGTTTTTTTGGGCTGTTTTAGATTGCTTGCAAAATATTGGGAAGTTCTCTATTCGAACAAAATATTGTTTTAATCATTCATCATCATTACCTAGCTTATTACGTTCCCTCTGGGACACAGGCGCTCTCTCGTAGAGCGAAAGTGTTCAAGTTAAAGCATGTAGTACCAAAAGCTTTCACCAGTGGCAACTAGGTGGCATTAGTAAAATTTCACGTTTTCCTGAATCGCGGTGACAAGATTCGCAGGAAAAGAGCGGGCTTATTTGATTTGAACCGTTTCAAGTATGAAAGCAGGCATGTACGTTGTGCTGAGTAAGTTTGCACCCGAGTATGGGTGCAAGAACGGAAACTTACTTAGAACAAGGTGCATGTTATGCTTAGCGTGTGTGTACGTTGTGCTGAGTAATGTTGCGCCCTAACGGAGGGGCAGCAACAGCCAACAATGGTGACTTACTCAGAACAAGGTCCATATGACGCGGCAGCGTGTGTGTACTGGGCGCTGAGGACTCGACCAAGTGGTCCTCCTACCCTTGACACCACTTGGTTTTACTCAGCGGCTTGTGCACACAAGCTGCCACATAATAACTAACAAATAAACAAGAAAAAATACTGGAGTCGTCACCCCAGTATACTCAACTCTAAACTCAAAATTATTTATTTAATAGGATGAATAATATAATACATATCTCACCAAAAACATAAATGTAATTAGTTACATGTCAAGCTAATAAAAGTGTTTTAAAAAAAGGAGAGCCAAGTTCAATACAAAAACTATCCTAGGCAGGCTGTGGGCTTCGCCGCAAAAACACTGGAAATCTAAATGAGTGCCAAGTTCTATGCAAAATTCAAATATGTAATATACTAGCTGTTCCTCGCGGTTTCACCCGCGTGGGCTACAGTTTATCGCGATAAAAAGTATCCTATGTCCCTTCCCCGGGGCTCAAATTATCTCTATACCAAATTTCATTTAAATCGGTTCAGTAGTTTAGGCGCGATAGCGTATATATTATATTCCGTATACTCCAAAATTATTCCCGCACTTCGGTGCCCCCTCAACGCGTTACCTGCTGTAGGTACCCATTATCCTATTTTAATTCTAAGTTAATTTTTCTTGGACCGCACGTTTGAACCGCGCAGTTAAAGGTCTTTCTGGTTCGCGACCGCACTTTACCTATTTCATAGATTCTCCCGGTACCCCCCGTCACCTCACCGCGTGTCCCGCTGCGCTGCGGTGCGGCGGTTTACTACTTACATTTTTAAACTCGTGATATCTTTCGAATGGAATGTCCAAATTGAATGATTTAAAAAGTTTTATAAAGGCATTGAAGCAGTTTTGAATAAGAAGTAATTTATTTTGATAAGGATTAATATCAAGATACAAATAAAGAGCCTTTTCTAGCGGTGGCATAAAAATAACTTTTTAAAAATAAAAGATCACTTATGGTGGCATAACTATAATAGTTAGACATATGCTCTCGCGGACTTTTTTGTAGATCTAAATGAGACCTACAAACCCGTAATACATTATTTTGTTCTAGTGTCAATAGTTTATGCAGCGCACGCAAAAATAGGTTTTCAATTTCACACCTTGGGTTGCAAAATAGCAATTTTCTTACGGATCCCTAATTTTTTTGGAAATAAAATATAGCCTATAGCCTTCCTCAATAAATGGACTATCTAACACTGAAAGAATTTTTCAAATCGGACCAGTAGTTCCTGAGATTAGCGCGTTCAAACAAACAAACAAACAAACAAACAAACAAACAAACAAACAAACAAACAAACAAACAAACAAACAAACTCTGCAGCTTTATAATATTAGTATAGATTTATAGGTACAAAATAACATTATGAACAAGTATTAAACTCTATTTCTTTGCTTTACTGGATACATATTACAATTGCTGTTATTAAAAAAAAAAGTGAGATCTTAACGTAGGTTAGATTGAAAACTAGAAAAATTTTCGTTTCCTTTCTTACAGTTTTCTTTCAGCGCGCCTTACCGAGACTTGGAGGAACTATAATAATCTAAATATATATACCTGACTCAAAGGTGACTGACTGACATAGTGATCTATCAACGCACAGCCCAAACCAACTAGACGGATCGGGCTGAAATTTGGCATGCAGGTAGATGTTATGACGTAGGCATCCGCTAAGAAAGGATTTTGATTAATTCTACCCCCAAAGGGATAAAACGGGATGAAAGTTTGTATGAAACTTTGTCAATTTTAAACCGATCGGGCTGAGACTTTGCATGCATAAAGCTGTAGCCCACGTGGGTGAAACCGCGGGGAACAGCTAGTATATAATAAAATGTTTATTTATGAAAAACAAAAGTAACAAAAAAAGTAGAAATACTCTTTGGATTTTTTACTCTTGGAGGAACTAAAATCGTTCGAGTTATTTCATATCGTTGTATTGGAATTTCAACAAAGTTCTCGAGTAGTTTTGCATCTAAGCGGTACGAGTTGTCACTTTAACAAGTTGGCGGTAGTAAACTTTGACGTTTACGAAAACTTATAAAGTTTTCGAAACGTGTAAAAGGGGTAGTGGTGTAGCGTGGTGCCACCTTCGACCGCATCATCACTTAACAACTTGTGGTCAAACGCTACCATGTAAGAAATAAAGAATATATTTTTTTTCTAATTTTCTACTGTTGTTATTGTTGCTCAAATTTAATTCTATTGTGTTGTAAAATTTATTTATTGTGACATCGTTTTATTTGACCTAAGTATTCATTTATGAGTTATGTTATGATAGTGTAAGTGGTATACAATTATACATCCGTTCTAATTAATAAATAAATAAAGAATATAAACTCACCGCAGCAAGGCGCTCCAAAGTCCAGCCTGACGAGTTGTACCATGTAAGGTTCCAGTAGGTTGACGTACCACCACGGCACTCGCTCTGGCTTGGTCAGCGTGCAGGTGTCAGGGTTGAAGATGGCGGAAGTACTCCCGTCCAGAGCCCGCTGCGACATGCCACCGTCTTCCGTGGACACCTGCATCGGAGCCTTCCCCGCGGCTACGTTGATTACTAGAAAGAAACATCAAATGTTGTAGCTTTACATTGCGCTCTTTATTATTTCACCTATGGAACTTACATCTATGTATTTATTTATTTTTTTGATATGGCGTCACACGATTAGTGTATTTGCCAGTGTCAAGTATGAAATATTTCAAACTCAAAGAGTTAAATCAAGTTTAAATGATGATGATGTTGATGATGATGATGTTGATGATGATGATGAGATGATGGGATGAGGATAGTGTTTAAGTAAAGTAGTAGCGCTTTAAACTTTACACACGGACTTTTTTGGAGCAACTAGAAAAGTCACTTTCACAACTATGTATATTTCGATTTCCCAAACTCGTACACATTAACGAACACATAATGGTTAATAATCCACCAATATAAAGGTTTTTTTTTATAATTTGTTTTTTTTTGTTATTAATATTTTATAGTGCGTAATAAAAGTGTGTTTGTTAGTTTTGTATTTGGTTACTGAAAAACTACAGGGTCACAAAAGATCTAATCAAATCAAATCTATAGTTTTTTATTCATTGTGATCATCACTTTGAAACGTCAAACTTAAAACATAGCTACGCCTGTTCCAACCGCCTTACCGGCAAAAGAACAGGCAAGAAATGCCCGGGAGATAATTTTTTTGGCGCGATTACATTGTCAATTTTATTCTTATTACTAATTGGTTGAATTGGAGCAAGTTCACCACAACCCCAAGCTTTTCTGGCATCTAAATAGTCCGATATTTTATAATAGGCTTTTCTAACAAGATTTCTCTTGGTTGGTTGTGCACATTGGGATATGGAAACATGAATATTAACGAGTTAACGATTAAAATGTTACTCTGTTTTCACCTTAATACCCCACCCACGTAGGCAGACGTCCTTCTTATAACGATAATAATCTTTTTAAATAGAACTTCCCACACTCGACCTTAAGACAAAGGACACGATCAAAATTTACACGTGCGCCTTTGTACAAGGAGCAATAGGGTGCGTTTCCACCAGAACTGTGCGAAGAAGCGATGTGCTGAACACCTAGCACACATCCTTCGAAAGCCTTCCTCGCTCGCGTCACTCGCTTGTTTTATATTATGTACAAAGATATCGCACAGCTACCCCTTCTCCACCAAAGCTGATCCCAGCGAGGCTATAGGAAAATAACGTAATTGCTACCGGTGGATCTTTTCTCGCGCACCACTTAGCTACCTCTCACGGCCCTGGTGGAAACGCATCCTTATTCTTGTATGTAGGGTAGATGGTAAACGTTGTCCCGAATGACATCGGAATTGACGGAGTGGGTGACGGGCTGGAACGACTTTGCGAATAACAAATTAGAAACAACTGAATAACCCGTCGTGATGGTTCCAAGAATGGTGTTTATTTTAATAATATATATAATTAATATTATTATTATTTAATTATAATATTATTTTCGTGTATTTATCTTTTTATTTATGTGTATTTGTTGTCCTGTATTCCTGTTTTCCTTGTTTTTGCTTCATGTATGTTTTATGTAATGATTAATTTTTTGTGTTTTTAATTAATTAATGTAATTGGTTTTTTTACCGTTTTAATTAAATAAATAAATAAATAATAATATATACTAGTTGCGCCCCGCCGTTTCACCCGCGTCTTCCCGTTATCCGGCAGGATGGTATTTTCGGGATAAAAAGTATTATATGTGTTAATCCAGGGTATTAGTTATCTCCATTCTAAATTTCATCTAAATCTGATCAGTAGTTATGGTGATACGTGGTAACAAAAATTCACACACATACAAACTTTCCCATTTATAATATTAGTAGAATATAAGAAGACGCCAGGAGTCTTACAGGTCGAACACGTGGTTTAAATTAATAATTGTCTGATGTTAAGTACGAAGTAGGTTCAATAGGACCACAAATAAAATACTGAGTTACGCCGAAATTAATAATCGATCCTGGACCGCGGTTTTTTTTTTTTACTAATTACACGTTAGCGTTTGAAACCATAGCTTGGTGGTAGGATATTTTCTAGTACTCGCCTGGCTAGCTACCACCTTGCTCTTGTTAAGAATCTGTCGCCAAGCACCTATCGGTGTGTTCCCAGTCCAGGTGTAGCGTGGCGCCATCTTCGACCACATCGTCACTTAACATCAGGTGACGTGTGGTCAAACGCTAGCCTGTAAAAAGTAAAATAAAAAAAAAACGCTAGCCTTTATAGCAGTAAAAAAAAATTGTCTCTGCTAACATCCATGAATCCATGACATACCGTTACCATTGACGGTAAAATAAAACCGCCTTCAAAGAATTCCAGACATTTTTGCTTTCCTATTATATCGAGACGATAAAAACGTGATGTGCCGCAACGGTAAATTATATGAGCGCCTTATGCGTATACCTAGAAAACATATTTTGACGACTATTTGACCAATTTGGTATTCCTTTATTTTTGACACTTAGTTATTCAGCAAAAATAATCCATAAGATGAAGCCGTTCGATCAGTATGATAAAGCTACAGAGTATTTTTTTCTCGTGTAGCGCGTTCGATTCCCGGTTCAACCGTGTTATTATTAAAAATCTATGAATGCAGTTTAAATTGGTTTTTTTAAATAAATTTATTTCTTATTTAAGTAAGTTGCTCCATCTACAAAATTCAAGGTACTTTCCCTCCATGTGGCATAGTCTTGGGACGCCCTGTATAGTTAGGTCACTTCAACTCAAACTATAATATCCCATTTTTGCATTTTTGGGATGCAAAATTCCCAATTTTTTCTCTTATTCAGATTTTGCACCTGTTTATAAACGTAGGTACAGTCAACGACAAAAGTAGCTGAACAATGACAAAGTTTCCGATATTATTTATCATCTTAAACACCAACCCTCGACCAAATTATCACTTAACATCAGGTGTTTTGTGTTATGGTCAAGCGCCTCCTTGTAAGTTGTTTGTAATAAGCAAACATTACTGATCTAATACGCATTTGGAAAATCGAGTATGATCAGCTACTTTTGTCGCTGACTGTACCTACGCTAAATCTCTAAATCCAGCCGTTTTGACTATACCTACGTTGTCTATCAGTCAGACATGTGTCTCACTTAGAACAAAGCCTATAACTCCTATAAGGGTATTAAATGACGCCCCCTATGCAATAGGGGTAGCTTCAGCATGCGTCTCGTTCACTAATTATGTGGGTGCGGCATTGTTTTGCAAACAACCCCTGCGTAGGTGTAAAGTTTCTAGCAGCAATCAGAGTCAAAAAGCCTTTCTGTTTGCCATTTCTGAACAGGGGTCAGAGAGTATAGTACGAAATATAACGCGAATGAAAGGGAGAGTTCGGCACCGGCAGAAGTAGCAAAAGTAAAACAACTTCTCACGGACATTTACTCGTAAAAAATGTAGTACAATGATACTTTTTCTGATTAAGTGTCAGCTAAATTACTATACACGTGTTCGTGACTCTTTCGAGGTGGAGATTACGAGAACGAGCTGAATATTGGGGTTAACTAACTAACTCCGATGGCTCAGCGACCCAAAGTGTGTCTTGGCCTCCGAAACGAGAGAGCGTCACTCTTCTCTATCTTGAGCGATTTCAGCCAAGTTGAGAGTCTGGACCTGGAGCTCGCGCAGGTCTGCATCCACCGCGTCCTTCCAGCGGTATCTAGGGCATCCGACCGGCCTACGGCCATTCGGTCGTCCCAAATAAGAACGCTTTGCCGCCCGATCCTCCCCCATGCGGACTACGTGGCCAAGCCAACGTAGTCGGTGCGATTTAATTTCACCGACCACGTTAGGCTCGCCCACTAGAATAGTCAATAGTCAATTTTATTTATTCAATAGGATACATTGTGATCACTTTAAAATGTCAAACTTAAAACTAGCTACGCCTGTTCCAACCTCATTACGCCGGCAAAAGAACAGGCAAGAAACGCCCGGCAGGTATAATTTTTTGGCGCGATCACATTGTCAATTTTATTCTTATTACTAATTGATTGAATTCGAGCAAGTTCACTAAAATCGCAAGCTTTTTTTGTCATCTCATAGTCCGATATTTTTTAATTAGCTTTACTAATAATATTTCTCTTGTTTGGTTGTACACATTGGGATATGGGAACATGAATATTAACGAGTTGCGGGATCACAACCAAAGCATTGTTAGTTAGTTAGTTACAAGTCAAGCCAATAAAAGTGTTTTAATAAAAAGATGCTTGCTTGAATTCAGTATCTGCTCCAGTGGCACATGCTCGGAACTGAACCGGAACGAACGAGATTGCAGCCATTACCTTCAACTACAGTAATAGTGGAGCCACGAGCCATTGATTCGCAGCTCGCAGCGGCCGTAGTACACATTCCGGTTCGAGAGATGAGTCAGGGCTGCCAGCAATCGAGCAACAAGCTTATACTGTCATACGGCTGGGCACAGGTCTCCTCATGTCATTTCGCATGTTTCAGGGTAGAGTTTGATCACAAGTCATCATGTTAAGTGGTTGGGCTGAACTGGCTCTCAAGTGCCGTCACACCAGATACTCTCTCTCTCGCGCTCTCTCTCTCTCTCTCGCGCTCGCTCTCTCTCTCGCGCTATCTCTCTCTTTCAAATGAAAAAAAACCCATCGAAATCGGCCTATCCGTCTGAAAGCTGCGATGCCACAGACAGACAGACATCGACGTCAAACTTAAAACACCCTTCAAAATACATAAGTCTGAAGACTTTTTCTGTCTCCTCAGTAGCCGAGTAAAAAGTGTGTCGAAACAATCACTTGCTGACAGCGGAGGCGATGCCGAAGTAGGATCAATGAATGGCATAAATTTGTAGTAACAAATAACAGTTGCGTAGTGAAAGTGTGTGGCAGCCCTGCAGATAACGGCGCGTACATTAAGTATGCCACACACCACACTTGTCTCGTCGAGAGCGGGTCGGTGACGCGGCGGGCCTTGCCTTGCCAGACTGCGCCAACACCTGCGACGTCTTATAGGCGTATGCAATGCCGATTGTATTTTGGAACTGAACAACCACAATTCGGAAACAGATATTCGTTATTAGTATTTGTATTTTTTTGAAATACCGTTGTTGATATCTCGCCTGGCAAGCTACCACCCTCAAGTTAAGAATCTGTCACCAAGCACCTATCGGTGTGTTCTGGCAGCCTCACTTGAGACAGTTCCTAATCCAGGTGTAGCGTGACGCCATCTTCGACCACTTCGTCAAACGCTCTAATGGCTGTAAGTAAACTGTGAATAAAAAACAAAACCCAATTTGCGACTCCTTTACAAAAAATGTATATAATTAGCACAGTTATCTAGACATTAAACCCAAATTAATAAAAAAACTGATGTTTTATTCTGCCTAAACTCCAAAAACAACTGCACAGATTTTAATGCAGTTTTTGGGGCTCTCCTTGGGTTTCGTTTTGCAAGAAAGATGTGCGACGACATTGGAACATGGTAGAAACAAAATTTGTTTACATTATGCACAAATGTCTCCCATCAGGTTCTCTAGCATTTTAATTTTTCATTCTGGTTAGCGTTGAAGGTGGCGCTACACGCTACACCTGGACTGGGAGCTAGCAGTAAATTAATCGCAAATTAATGTATAGAAAGTCACATCATCATCACCATAATGAGCCCGTTTCAGTCCACTGCTGGACATAGGCCTCTCCCAAAGTACGTCCTCGAGCCCGATCTTCGGCTGAAATCACATAATATCCCTTTTTATTATTTACCATACCTGAGAAACCGTAAAAATCATCACTGTTACAGTCACCATATATAGGATACTTGACAGATCCTCATATCACGACTTCAAATGTTTGACCAGTATTGTGAGCAATGCGCATCTATTGTTAGAGTGGAGGTCAAACGACATAAAAGGCCAACTTTCTTCCGTCTCGTCACGATGACGACATTCCAAACATTTCCCAGGCTGTATACTAAATGATGAGTTATGTGGTACTTCATTAACGAGTGTTTCAATTCAGCGAAATATAATACTTTTGAATGGATGAAAAGTGAAAATCGAAAAGGCGTTGACGACGGACAGGTGGCACAGTTTAGGTTTACAAACTAATATATTTTATGTAGTGAGGTCAAATGGCTGAATGCCACAATGATAGTTCGATTCCTAGATGATCCTGAGCTACTTAGTTCATTTCATACTGAAAAGCCGAACACTAATACGAACGCTTATATTCAATCTTTTTCTTGCCCTGGTTCCATCTTTTTGTATGTATTGTCCTTCCACTCTATCTCTCTATCAGCCGTCATCACTTCACTCCCCTTTCATTCATATCGGCCCTTACAAAATCTGTTCACTTTTCTTTGATCTTCCTCTTTCCTTACATCCATCAACATTCAACATTCATATTTATCACTTTCTTGGTCATATAAGTCCATCCCACCTCATAACACGTCCAAAACCAAACCTTTCAGTTTCTCTGTCAATTTCATACTTCCTCTAATATACTATGCCGGAACACGCATGGATGTCATTAATATTAGTTCATACTTATTAGAACTGATGGGAATCTAGATATAATATAATACTGTTCATTGTAGGTCAATTATTGTTGGTAGATAATACCACAACGGATAGTAGGGTACTTTCTAATGGTCGCCTGGCTAGCTGAGCTACCTACCATCACCTTTAAGTTGAAAATCTTCAGCCAGGTACCTACTTAGCAAAAGGATGTTCCATCACGTATTGTAGAATTTTGACAGACATAGATAACTGTAATAATTTTATAATATGATAGCACAGCCCCGCGGTTTTATCTAGGTGGACAAAAGTTTGTCACAATAATATGTATCATATATCCTTCAAAAGAGTTCAATCTATCTCCATATCAACACCAAGAGCAGTTCATCCATTGAGTCGTTATTTTAGAATTTATTTTATAACTAATTGCGCCCCGCGGTATTACCCGCGTCTTCCCGTTACCCCGCAAGAACCTTTTTCCGGGAAAAAAGTAGCTATCTCCATTCCAAATTTCATCAAAGTCGGTTTTGTAGTTTCGGTGATACGTGTGGGTAACGGTTATAATATTAGTAGGATTAGTAGGATATGTATTTATCATAAGTTCATACGTACTAATATGGCTCCATAAGAACAGATACCGAGTTCCCAGGTCAACGTATCTACCGGATGCTTTAAACTAAAATATATGCCAACGAAGTACATACGAACAAATTTTGTGGAACTAATTGAAGATTATGTCGCAAATTACAACGTATTTGAAAAACAATGCCACCAAAATCGATTTCGAAACGTTGCACACAATACAGTCGCTTGCAGAATCGGACCCATTCGGTCGCCAATCTGCATTCTGGCAGCGAGTCTGGTTGCTTCATCTGCAATCTTCTCTGTCGTCAGTATTTCTCAGGTTGCATTATTATGCGCATATTATTTTGTCGTTGTCCATTAGCAGAATGAGGTACATCTTGATATTCTTGATACTGCTGGATATTTCCGGTATAGTCATAATATTTAGACATGTCGATGGGATCTGTTCTGGAGAAATACTTCCGACTGAAGCCCCGAAAGGTATTTCGCAGTCATTTCATTTTTCAACGTTACCGAATCTTTATGCCATTTGTGATACAATTAATGTCAGAACTGCTTCACAATATAATTTCCAGAAAAGTTTAGCCATATTATGAAGTTTAATACCTAGTTTGTTTCCCTTAGGAAGTGATTTTCAAAAATCCTATCTCGGTGCCCCGCTACACTACCAAAGGAAGTTACCCTGAAAATGTTCAGGGTCCAGAAGTAAACCAGAGGTTTGTTTCAGACTATCAGTCTGTGTGCGAGACGACGGTTCATTAAACGAAGACCAGTAGTGGACTAAAATAGACTGTTGATAGTAATATTAGGAAATAATCAAGCGCTAAGAATATCAGCAAGGCCGAAGAAGACTGATAGCCTGTTTCTGGTTATCAGGTAGTGAATGTTAACAACAAGAAAGTTAATGAAGAAAAACAGCACAGGTATCACGAGTGCAAGAGAAACGTTATTACTAACGTGCACCATATAATAATTTTACTGCAACACATTCGTCAGGTCGTAGACCCTAAACAATAAGGCCTCCAGGTCATCGTGACAGTGCATCTGATTCACTATGCGCGCACGGAATACTAAGCACTCAGTAGGCGAAGAATCGTGTTAACAAATAGGGAAGCCGTGTTTGGTGCCAACTGTTTGGCTTGTACGGCTGTTGTTAGTGCCTGCTATTGCTTCTGTAATTTTATACTCCAACACTATTGTGCGTATAACCTGGTTACAGAAGTCTTTTTTCGCGAAAAGTGCAGGTGTGTTATTTTAATGTGGTACCTTTATACTTTCGCGAATGACCCTTCGAAACCATTTTGATATAACAACAACAATACGCAGTCATTGGCTTTATCACTGGAAAACCCCTTTCACACCACAGAAGCTAAGGTTATATTATTAGGAGACCCACACCAGGCTAGTTACCACAAAAATTACACCTCATTATTACTTGGTTAGGGTGGCCAGAAAGCAGTGGTTGCGACTATCATAGCACCGGAACAGATGGCGTGAAGGACAGAAGGACTTTCCCAGGGTTGATACGGGCTGCAATGATGATTACTTTACCTACACTTGTAACTATTGACACATTAGACCTCACAGGTTATGGTACGCTAGACTTGTTTGTATACCTACTAGTCATCGTGTGTCTGGACGTAATAGGCCACTGAACTTTTTAGCATACTAGACATTCAACGAGACTATACTTATTATCAGCCTTTCAGAACGACTGTTTTTTATGCCTACCGGGTTCTCCTTCTACTATAGGACCATGAAGATCAGCATGTGTAGCTCATATTGATATTAAAAACTAAAGAGAAATACTTGATTTTTTTTTGTTTATACCAAACAAATGTATGTAAAACGTTTTGAACCGATCTCGATAAATTTGGTATGGAGATAGTTTGAATCCTGAAATGATACTTTTAATTGCAATCAACCGTAGTCCGCGCAGATGAAACTGCGGGGAACAGCTATCTATATACACTCGTACATAACAATCAAAGTGATTGACTTATATCAACGTACAACCTAAATCGCTGGTCGTAGATACTTGAAATTTAGATGGTATGTTTGTCTTGATGCATAGTGGTGTACTAAGAAACGAATTTTTGGAATTAAATCTTTAAGGGGCTAAAGATGGGAAACTGTAGCCCACTCATAAGTACACTTGAGAATAGAATAAAAATTAAAAACCTAACGAGACGGAGACCGTCTGTGATCAGCTCAGTATTGTACCAAGTCGAAATATTTGACTATAAATAACGTTTTTAATGCTTCATGACGTGACTGTTGATGGTCGTGATTGTCGTGATCCATCGACATAAGCTCATAGTGTCGTGATCGCATCGTTCTATTACAATCGGCTATTGCTTTCATTTGTCAACGACACCTGTGCTGCTGCTTCTAACAATGACACCTGCAGGGTTTTTGCTGGCGCGTATCGTAAAGCTTTGGTAATATGTACTTAGTTTTCGTTTCATAACAGTACTTATCCTCTTCTTTTTAACCGGTTATGCCTGTTCTTTTTAAATATCAACTAATAACTTGTTTATACAGTCAGAGACTTGCGAGTTGTCAGTTATGTTTGGGTTCTTTTACAACTTAAAAGGTAGCGTTTGACCACAACACAGCACACCTGATATTAAGTGATGATGCGGTCAAAGGTTGGTGCTTAAGATGATGAGGTAATCCGAAAATTTGTGTTTTTTGTCGTTGTACGTACAACAGTTTTGCGCGTTTTGCATTCTAAACGTTATTGTTCTGATTCTGAAGTATGCCTTAGGACTGCTGAGATATCCTTTTTTACACGAATGAAGTCCTGATTAGACCAATGCCTATGTTACGAGCAAAACCTAGTTTTCTTATGAACATTGAATTGCTTCCATCCATGGTTCTCACGGTGCATGCGTTCGGTGCCGTTAGGCAACTTGGCCCAAGTTACGAACAATTTGCTTAGTAATCTTTCACTTGAAAGCAATTTGCTGAGTCGTTTAATCATGGGTGTCTGTCAACACCAATTCAGAAGGCTTCATTTCAAAGTCTGCATATCATGGCTTTTCTATATGATTAACTAGTGGCGCCCCACGGTTTCACCCGCGTCTTCCCGTTATCCCAAAGGAAACTTTTTCCGGGATAAAACTTAGCCTATGTGTTAATCTAGGGAATAAACTATCCATTTCATCAAAATCGGTGAAGTAGTTACGCTGATCCGTGGTAACAAACATTCACACACACAAACTTTCGCATTTATAATATTAGTAGGATGCAAAACATCAATACCACATCACTACTTACTTATTACATAAATTACTGTAATTTGTTCGTAATTTCCACTGCTTCTAGTTCCAATATCTTCATTTGCTCGTTAGGCGATGATTAAGTACAATTTTAGTTCAAAAGGCCTACTTTTTTGTTTGCAATCGACAGAAAGTTACCTACCTACTACTATCTCTTCCTAAGTACATACTTTTGTGTGTCGGCCGCTTGTTATTACTGTAATAACAATAAAAATTAAGTGTTTAGTGAGGTATTTTATTAAGGATTGTGAACTTATTCCAGGTCTTGTAGTAGCTTACTTACCTTTGACGAATCATCCGTTACATCGCAGATAGAGGTGATGATAGTTGGCTTTTCACTACACTCAACTACACTGATGCCTAAATCATGATTACCTAATTTGTTTCTACAGTAAGATAGCATTGGCTCTAACAAAGGGCGGTGTGTGCGCTTTCATTCGAGAGTGCTGGGAGCGCACACAATGCCTTCCGCTTTTTAGAAGCCATTCACAGCTCATGAGAAGTGATTTCACGAAGAAAGTAAAAGCGGGTCACGAGAGATGGGATATGGCACTGCGAGTGCAGTATCGGGTGCAGGCGACGACATCGTCCGTGCGCTAACGGTGCTGCGACTACATTTAAAATGTTGTTAACATTTATGTGCAATCATCAGCTACCACAAGTTCGTTCGTTGGTGGTTATTTTTAGGATTGAGCGAAGTGTGAAGGGCGTGTGGTGTTTGATTGTGTAGAATAAGATTCTCTCACGTATGATGAGAAAGACAAAGCTCTAAGGCTGCATATTCGGTGGACGAAGAAAAAGCAGCGACGGGAGCAATTTGCTCGCATAAAAGACATTTGTATTTCAATCGACTTACGCCAATGCAGCCTTAGGCTTCACCGTATCGTGACTGTTTGGGAGCAAATGCGTATCTTACTAATATTATAAACGTGAAAATTTGTGAATTTGGATGGATGGATGGATGGATGGTTGTTACTCTTTCACGCAATAACCGCTAAACGGATCTGAATGAAATTTGGGATGGAGATTGCATATACCCTGGATTCTTATATAACGGGAAGATGCGGGTGAAACCGCGGGGCACAACTAGTTTATAACAAAAATACACTTACCACAGAACGGAATGCCATCGGGAGCCCACTTGTCGTCAGGGCCGCAAATCCTGCGCGAAGGCCCGAGCAGCTCGAAGCCACGCTCACATGCGTATGAAGCCACGGTGCCCTCGGTGAAGTTGGGTCCAGAGAAGGACACCTGGCAGTGCGCTGGCGATCCGGGAAACCCACACATTGCCCATGCCGATCCTGGGGAAGACAAATCACGCTGTCACACAACACATCATAACTGTTAGAACTTTTAGATTAGGCTGCACAAGCGCGAGACCAATTCTTCTTAATCTACATGTTATAAGTAAGAACCACTTATTATTATTTTCGTATCTTACGACATACATTTCTATATGCATGCATAGAAGATGCATGTAATTTATGTACGTAAAAAGTTTAACGAAAACTTCTCTTGGACGAAAGAGTCGGGGCTCAAATATTGGTATTGGAAAGAAAGAAATTTAAGAGACAAAACTATAATAACAACTATATATATATATATTAGACAAATGGACCACATCTTAAACCGTATCTGAGACAAAGAAAACTTAAAAGAAAAAGATAGAAGCCGAGCTTAACCTCGTGAACTTAGACTTTCATGAGACATTCATCTATATGCTCACTTTACAGAAGTAAAAGATATACATTCTCTTTTGTAAGAAGATTATTCTCATTGCCATTGTCCCATCATTGCATTGACACGATGTCATTTTGGATATCATTTTCAATAAGATATGCTACGAGGAAATCTTGAAGAAAGAAAGTCTGACTTCATAAAGGAGCTTTGAAGTAGTGTTGGAAGCTTTGGAAGCTTTTGTTGCTTTGTTGGTGTTGTCACAACAAACGCAAACATTTTAAATTTTATTTGCATCAACAATACACTCGCCGTTCACTGGCTCAATGAGATCTTATTGATACGTTAGACTTCTATAAACAGATAAGTACTGTGCTTTGTGAGGAGCGAGGTCTCCTACCAGTGACGGATCACTCGAACCATATCCAAACGTAAAGTGAACGAGATGCCAACAGTATATATATGCTATTTCATAGCGTTATTCAACAGACGCATGGTTGTGTTACCAAAGCTTTGAGTCATTATCTGCCGGAAAAAGTCCACTGCTGTACATAGGCCTACCTTTGAACGCCACCATGAACGGCTATTACCAAGCTTTGAGTGCTTGAGAAAAATGGCTGATATCGGTACTACGGTCAGTTACTCCCACACCCACCACCTGGCGCTCCGCTTGTTCACCCTGGTGGTGCTCGTGGCGCTGATGACGGTGCATATGCGCTCCGTGCGCGTGTTCCGCTGGGAACAGTCGGTGTCTGGAGGCGTGTTGGTCACCTGTAGCATGACGCAGCTGGGACTGGCGCTATGTGCCGGCGCAGACAAGTGCGGAGGGTTCGTTCTACAGGTATCGTCATCATTATCATCAGCCGGAAGAGGTTCACGAACATAGGTCTTCCTCTTTGAACGCCACTATGAACAGCTATTACTATTAGCCATTTGCATCTATCAACTCCCTGCGACTGTTAAAATATTGTCGGTCCACCTAGTGGGGGACCCACCTATAGAACTTCCGGTTCTACACGTATGCATGACGAAAACTCGTTAACAGAGTATTTCAAGAAACTATGTTCTTCTTCCTTCAGTGTCTTGTTGTCCACTACTGGTATCCATAATATTTGCGTGTCACTATCTGCATTTTGTTACAGTTCAAGTTTTTTTGTTGTTGATTACCTGTAATCTTTATGACTCCATCTAGCCAGCCTGGGCTTTAGAGACATTTACCTTAATAGCAAAGACACTTCAAAATCATTTGTAAAGGAAGATTGCTTCTGATTTCAGGTCTAATTGAGTTCCACGTTTTCTTCTCAGGTCTATCTTTGCGGAATGGGCGTCGCCATGCTGGCAATTAACGCGTTTGTTCTTTGGCTGCGCTGGCGTCAAGCCGATCAAATGACGCACGTGGTGGCGGAGCTGTTGCTATCGCTGGGCTTACCGCTTAAGAGGCAAGTCATTATCAAGGTGTCACTGAGCGCAGTGGCTGCGGCGGCGCTTCTCATCGACCTAGCGCTGGTACCGTTGCTGCGTTTAAAGTGAGGAATTGGCCATCTGACATTTCTGGTAAGAATAGTCAACTGGGACGTGCAGGAGACGTGTGAGCATTGGTATTCGCTGCGACAACGGTAGTACTTAGTTGTAAAAAAGTGTTCAAACCGCTGAGAATGTACTAATAGTGTAGAATTCTATAAGTTCTTCAAATGTCTGCTGCATTAGAAGTTTGAATTTACAAATACTATATTAATAATGTACGTTAGTAAAAGAAATTGTTAAGGCATCGGAAGTGCTAAATTTTAGTAAGGGTTGTGAACGCAGTAGATTTCAGTGATAAACCAAAGTGTCAATTCCATTCTAATGTTTGATATTACTAACTGTATCGAGTAACTTACTATATAATAAGTTGTCTATATAAATAGAAATGAATCACTGAAATGGAACTAGCCGGGGTCATCGAGATTCGAGCAACCAGGCTTTTGCACCTTTTTATAAGCTTTGCTGTAATGAGATGAGAGACGCGACCGTAGCAAGTTGATGACACGAATTACGACGTGCTGTTACTTTACGCGCGACGAGCACAATTTGATATGGTCATGAGAAGGAATTTCTGATCCAGGTGATTCATGTAACAAATCATGGTACGTGCTGCTAGTGCTACAGTTGCACTAAACGCTTAGGTAATAGCGTTTTCGAAAAGATCCATTTTGTATTAGGTGCTTTAGAGGATTTCTTGCGGCTGTTCCGTAGTCACACCAATTTGCCACATCATCACATCAATTTGCCACCTAATTTGAAATATACATAGTCATTAGCCGCACCGCGACCGGTGTGACTTCGGGCATAGTTTGAGAAGCATTTGACCACAAGTCACCTAATGTTTGATCTCATTTGTTTGCTGTTTTAAGCACTAAGCGACGATACGAGGCAGAAATGGTAAGCGAAAGTATTAAACTGAAGTAATAAAAAAACATAAAAATTCTTAAGATTAAGCTCGGCAACAAATAGCTTTTTAAACATATTGGATACCACGAAAACGACTATTTACGCAAAAGAAAACCAACTGATACAACTATGTATCTATAAAAGTCCGCAATACCTTGAATTATCTTATTTTCCTTCGCGTTACAGCAGAAGTTCCTCATAATAATAAACAATAAACAACTATTTAAAATAGAACAATCAACATGGCAAATTAGACATTAATGACTGTACTCAGCCTCAGCTTATGCCTAACCGTCGTGCTATTACCTAAACAAGAAAGCGTGATGCTCAACTGATACTGTGATGGAAACCCTCGTTTCCGCCAAGCTTTACTTTTCTCACGCTCTTTCTCTCTTAGAACCTTAACTCTCGGCTTTAGGGTTTACAATTGGCTGGCTATTATGAAGGTCAACAAAAATAAGCTGGTTTTTTGTCGTTGACAAGAAATTAATGTAGAATGCAAGCCGAGAGATCGTTTGAACTGCGGATTATATTTTGATTTACTAAATCGAAAAGATCATATATTATAATATGTAAGTAAGTATAGGTGCTAACTGCAGGGACTTTGCATTTCCCCCTTAAATGAGTAAACCTTAGTGTTACTCCGCAGAAGAGTAATTTCAATGGAGTTCTGTACATCAATAGCTAGAGTATATGTTAGCTATTCGGTGCAGTATACAGTGGGTATATAATATACGGTCCAGCTAACGATTTAGCGAGGCGTGACGTGAACCTCATCTAATCCTTAATACGAGTAGGCACCTACTGGGGTCGTAGCCAAGATGCAAATGCTTCTTTTACTACAATCGTTAAAGCTGTGGGAAGTTTCGTTTGAGCTTGTAAAATTCAAGTCATAATGCATCTTGGCTACTATTTTGTATGGGATGCAGTGACAGTCATTGTAGATTTATGTTCTGACCATGTATCTTAACGTTGAAATATATCGTCCCCATTTTTTTTGTTTTTGCGGCGGTTTAAGCGGCTTAAAGTGTGGTAAAAACCAGTTTATTGAAATACCAGGATGAAAGTTCGTATCAGCAATAAATCCAGGGGAAAGTGGCTGTGGTAGGTCAAAGGTGAAGGTTCCCGAGCCTTGCACCTGGTCGAACCGGTCCGGCTCTTCGGAGGGTCACTTGCTGACCGGGTTGTTACTAGGCCGGCAACTGTGGTGTTACTTTTCTTATCGATGAGCTGAGTTTATCTCCCCGAGATAACTTCAATAGTCGAGCCGTGGTGGGGAACAAACCCTTAGTCTTAATCTTAACCTAGTTTTAAGGGTATCAATATCAAACTTTCCGTTTTCTTGGATCTGAAGTGTGAACCTAAGCTGAAATCTTACATTAAAACCCTAGGTCGAGCAGAAATCTATTGTCGTGTCCACAGATTTGGGGTCGTGTCTTATTAACATTGGATAAAGATACATTTTAGATAACAGCCTGAGAAGCATGCATTGTGAGTACCTGAGCATTTTCGAAGAGGAAGTCGGTTGTTTGTACCTACATCTCACACAATCGGTTGTTGACCTTGCCTCTTACGTAACGTAGATAAGTGCGATCTAAGGCCAATGGCCGGAGTGACGAAAGAATAATTTTTGTTTATATACTATATTTTACTATAACAAAAACAATTACGATAGTAATTCTTCATTTGTGTATTACGCCTAAACCGCTGATCATGAAAAAGGTTGTTGCAACGGCAATTATCTCTTGCAAACCTATAAGTAGATATTACAGTGAAATTTTGGACGTTCCTTAAGTACAGTCAGCGACAAAAGTAGCTGATCATACTCGATTTTCCGAATGTGTACCAGATCAGTAATGTTTGTTTTCTTTTCATTGCAAATTACAAGGTAGCGTTTGACCATAACACGACACACCTAATGTTAAGTGGTTATTCATTCGAAGGTTGGTGTTTAAGATGATAAAGAGAATCAGCGGGCTTACCGCGGATCACAAAATACCATAAAATTTATCGTAAACTCTTTTAATTTGACACATTTGGTACCGTCGAACTATCACGTGGTCCATCGACTAGCCATTTCCATTATGGCTACATTGAATGAACGAAAAGGTAATAGATTATTAATTTCAGGCGTACCATTGTGCTATTACACTCCTAGTGAAATAAGAACCAACCTGCCGTTACGGAGACCGGTGTCTGTTTACAAGGAAGCTGAGTCATCTGCCACAATTGCGGTAAAACAACATGTCATAAATGACCTACTGGAGTTTTTACTACGCCGCCTGTACCGCCTTGGGGGTAGAAAGTAACTCATTTGTATGCACCGACCGACCTTGCTGTGTCTTCCTTCGTTTTGATCAGTTGATATGGAAAAAGTTATTAGAGAATAATTAGTTAACGAATGCACACAGGTAGTTCCGACCGAACCTGTTTCTTTAGACTCGGCCGTGCCGTGGCCAAGAACATCTCCGAGAAAGTAATAGCTTATCGGCCAAGACATTAAAAAATCTCAAAAATACACACGTTAAAATTTAAAAATATCTATAAGAAATGGTTTATTTTATTTATCACTAGCTGTTCCCTGCGGTTTAGCTCGCGTGGCTACAGTTTATCGCGATAAAAAGTAGCCCAAGTCTTTTCTTAGGCTCTAGACTATCTCTGTACCAAAACAAATTTTCATTTAAATCGGTTCAGTAGTTTAACGATAAATTGGCAGTTAGCCAGGCGAGCACTAGAATGTGCCCTACCACCACGAAGCTATAGGTGTAATTACTGTTTTACGACACCGAAAGGACAAGGTCATTACAGAATACGATCCCATGACCACCCATGATGGTCGCAAGCGCAACCGGCGTCACCAATCTGTCGCAAACACCTGTGTGTTTCCGACAACCTCACTTGAGAGCCAAATTCTCTATGCAGGCGTAGCGCGATACCACCTTCGGACCATCTCGTCAACATACCATATTGTCATAGTACAATACTTCTTATTGTGCTATGATATTATGGTTAAACGCTAAAAAAGAGTAAGGTTCGCTTCAGACATATATGACAGTATATCTCTATCGGCTACCGCCAAATTATGCTAAATCTATTTGAGTAAGTTAACGGTTTTCCTATGATTCGTGATATTATATATATTAAGTAAGTATTCATTTCATTTCATTTCTTATAGAGGTACAGTTAGCGACAAAAGTAGCTGATCGTTCTCGATTTACCAAATGTGTTTCAAATCAGTAATTATTATTGTTTTTTTTACATTTTACATGGTATCATTTTGACCACAACATGACACACCTGATTTAAGGTGATGAGGAGGTCAAACATTGGTGTCTAAGATGATGAGGATAATAGAAAAAAGTGTGATTGTTCAGCGACTTTTGTCGTTGACTGTACGCAGCAAAATTTACGCACTATGTAATTTTATTTTATTTAGAACTTATTAACATTTTAAAAAATCCGTCAATTTCGTTTGGGTTTCTGTTTTTGTACTTTGAATGTTTTTTCTCTAACTCATTAATTTTGTATTTGATATTGGGAAATTCAGAAACTCTAGTCCTCTTAATATTTCCATGTCCATCAGAGCACTAGACTTTATAGAGTCTTTTGATTTTATTATTTTATAATAGGTGGATTCTGGGAAATTAAACTCCCGCTGAATTCGTTTCGCGATTTTCCGGATTCAAACGCATTGATTTTAATTTTCCGTTTTGACATGATGCAGAACAGAACTTTCCTTCGCAATTGATTAACTATAAACTGAGTAAGTCCGACAAACAGGACGGTACACAGGTACACGTGTCCATTCGAAAATAATGCGATAAAATAACAACGTTATTATTTTTTTTTTATTATTTTATTTCCACGAAATAGAATAGGTACAATATTGAAGAGAAAACAAAACAAAAACAACGGTAGGAAGTTCCGCGAAGGTTAAGAATGAGTCTTAAAATAGCAGTCGTTAAAGGAGTCGGCCAATTTTCCATGAAAATTTGGAAATAGCTGTTTCTTTTTTATAAAGTTTTACTAAAAATAGCCAAAGAAGCACGTTCACGAACATCAAATAATTTATAATAATCCACCATTTATATTACATACTACCGGACCGTCCAGGCTTAGCACGGGTAATAACAAAAAATTCAAATTTCAATTTTATAGTATCGCACATAAACCCTTCCTCCCGTGCGAGTGCGACCCGTGCCCCAGTGGCGTCTACTTTGCCGAGCAGAGTGAGCGGCTACCACGCAACTTTTTTTCTAATATCGTGATATCATTCGAATGGAATGTCCAAATATAATAATTCAATAAGTTATATAAAGGTATTGAAGCAGTCTTGAATATAAAGTAATTTATTTTGATAAGGATTAATCAAGGTACAAATAAGGAGTCTTTTCTAGAAGAGGTATTTAAATTACATTTTTAAAATAATGAAAACACTTATTGTGGCATAACTATAACAGTTAGACATATGCTCTCCCGGAATTTTTTGTATATCTTAATGGGACCTACAAACCCGTAATGCATTATTTTGTTCTATTGTCAATAGTTTTTGCAGCGCACGCAAAAATAGGTTTTCGA
Organism: Opisthograptis luteolata; assembly: GCA_931315375.2. Taxonomy (NCBI): domain Eukaryota; kingdom Metazoa; phylum Arthropoda; class Insecta; order Lepidoptera; family Geometridae; genus Opisthograptis; species Opisthograptis luteolata. The sequence continues at coordinate 13,125,353 of OV928033.1, forward strand.
TTTCACACCTTGGGTTACAAAATAGCTATTTTCTTACGGATCCCTAATTTCTTTGAAAATATAATAAAAAATAAATAAAATAAATATCGGGGACAATTGCACACAAATTGACCTAGCCCCAAATTACTACTACTAGTACTAGACAACGATATACATACTTATATAGAGAAATAAATACTTATATAGATAGAAATATCCAAGACTCAGGTACAAATATTCGTGCTCATCACACATATATTCGCCCTTACCGGGATTCGAACCCGGGACCGCTAGTTTTGCAGGCAGGGACACTACCAACTCGGCTACCGCGTCGTCAATGTAATATGTGTGATAGTGTAGCTTTTCAACAGTGAAAGAATTCAAATCGGTTTAGTAGTTTCGGAGCCTATTCGAAACAAACAAACAATCAAACAATCAAATCTTTCCTCTTCATAATATGAGTATAGATTACCACTCGAAAATACACAAGTTAAGGATAATAATACAATGACGCGACATGTTTTTTTCACGTTGGCGCCAAAACTCCAATTTCGTAATCCAGGCAAAATGACACAAGCACGTTCGCTTTACGTAAACTTCAAGAGAAGGAAAAAAATATATAGTTTAAAAAACTAAAAAACCATTTTGATGACAATTGACATTCTATGCTAGATTTTAGTTTTGACCAGTTTTTACAGATCCGTGCCACAACACCTGTGTCATCTTCTGACGTAATGGAAAGTGAAAGTTGATGACGCATACTTTTCCCATCCTACTATTTCTTGGACGCGATGGTAGCTCAGCAGTGGTGCGACCAGGTCACAAGACGTGGGGAACGTCCCAGGTTGGAACGCTATAATAATCTTGAACTCGTATAGAAATACAACGCTATGAGAGCGGGTGGTTAAAAAACGGTTTCACATGTCTAGACTGACCTCCCGAGGGGTGGGATCATTGATTTTTTAAATTTCGTCAGCGCTGCTCCTGAGACTATTACGATTATACCATCGTATTCATATTATAGCAATTATTTGCCATTATCATGTCAGAAGAAACAACAACAACAAAAATTATTTCCTAAACCGTGGATAGAAGACGTCAATATCTTTTATTCCGCACTTGTTCAATCAAAAAAATGAAATGCATCGGAGATTCGGAACGAGGTCCATACTGGTAAAGACGGTTCAGCGGTGGAAGGCCTGATATAGAACAAGATTATACACTACAAAAGGAACAAAAAACCCGACTGCTCCAAATTAAAGTACCCTATGTCACTCCCATAATAAAGACGAATCTAATGACACCTCATATGTTAAAATCCGTCAAGCCATTTAGGCTACAGGTCGTGCCAAAGAAATATACATACATACACTCGAAAAACATAACCCACACCCCTAAATTAACATTTGTCTGTGGCAGCCGCGGCATTTGCCTGATTTGCCACCAACCAACTGTCACTTCACTTCACTTCACTGCTTTACTAACTGAGCTACCGCACTTAGTCACACCACTGGTCACACGCGTTCGTTAGACAACAACGAAAACAAACATGAAAGACCGGATAAATATGTAGAAAGAAAATCGGACTATTGAGAGCACTTCATTAATTGCCTGTCTGGACATATACCTCCAATTAGCAGAAATTTCACCTGGGGCGCAGATTATAAGTGGGCGAAATTTAACCCTATCAATTATCTCGTATTCAATTTGTGTGCAAGGTAAAGGATGATAAAAAAATATTTAATTTTCAACCAATACATTTTGGCTTTATCTATACAAGCAAGGATATAATAGACGATTTAATTCAAGGCCTAGCGTGTCAGTATTACATAAACTCGAAAAATCTGTGTAGGGGTTTTTTTCACCACATGTCACCTGATGATATGTGGCGATATGGTCGAAGGTGGCGCCACGCCACACCTGGATTGGGAACTGGCTCCCAAGTTGTGCTGCCGGAGTGCCCGGCTTTAAAGTGGAGTTGCTTTGCGTTGTATAAATTAAAAGCAAACATTTTCAACTTCAACGGTCTTCGATCTGAGACCTAATCAGCATCGAAAGCTCCTAATGTAACACACATTCCTTGAGCGTGAGTAGCGGGCTGCCGGCATTCTTGCACCGTTAGCCAACCATAGCGCAGTTACCTCGGCGAATTCAGGCCGGCTTGCTGACGAGTCTTCGATGGAGACGGCTCGCGACGGCAGCTGTCGGAACCGGGTACCGCCGCAGGTCAACCGAGCAGAAATGATGAGCGGACCCCGTTTTTTTTTGCAAGGTCTTCTTACTTTCTCTAAGCAACAGGTGTGGGTTTCGCCGCGGTTTGTGCCCGTCTTCTAGTCAATGTTTGCTAACAGACGGTTATTTTTGCCGATGAAATACAAAAGACCGAGGTTCTCAAATCGACGCGTAGGTAGGCATAGAATTTCTATGTAGGTAGGTATATTTATTTTGTCACTACGGATATCGGACTAACATATATCTAGCTTTTGTATTTGACGGTTTGAAGGAACTTCCGGTGGTCAATATCTTTGTCTACCGTTGCGAAGCAGGAACGGGTCGCTAGTTTATATTAAAGAAGTATTGAATTATTTTGTTATAATACATGTATGTCTGTTGCTCTTTCACACAAAAACTACTGAACGGATTTGAGTCAAATTTGGAATGGAGATATAGCTTATACCCTTAATTAATACATAAGGTACTTTTTACTTTTGACGACCGATGTGGCGCAATGGGCAAGCCGACTGTAAAGCGTGAGGTCACGGGTTCGATTCCCGCTACAGGACAAATATTTATGCATTGAAAAAAAAAACGAAAGTATTTGTTCTGTGTCTGGGTGTTGTGGATCCCCGGTCCTCGTAGTTTCTGATACCCTAGATACAGGGAAACCTAGCTAGGGGTCAGAGCCTAGGTAGATGTGATTGTGCGGGCATTATGATTATTATTATTATTTATCCCGGAAAAAGGGTCCTGCGGGTCAACGGCAAGACGCGGGTGAAACAGCGGGGCGCAACTAGTATAAAATAAAATTAAAAACGATCGGGCTATAATGACACAAAATATAGACAGGCTGGGAAATCCACTCTTTACCTCACATGATAATTTAATGTGCTAAAAGATCCGCCATATGACGGCGCCGCCGTTTAATTGTCCGTCCGATTAATTATGCAAACGAGAATGAGGTGTTTAAGTGTAGGTACATTTACCGGGAACACACGCCGACATGTGACATTTCTGTAAAAATGAAACACGCTGTAGCATTGCGTTGCTATGACTTATTTGATAGAGATACGTTGATGTCATGGGGTCAGTCCCTCCCTACCTCCCCAGACTAGCCCTTAGGGTAGGGAAGAAAGGGGTAAGCTATGATTACGAGTAATATGCCAATATTTTTGTTTTTTTTTTTTTTTTACTATTTACAGGGTAGCGTTTGACCGCAAGTCACCTGATGTTAAGTGACGATGTGGTCGAAGATGGCACCACGCTATACCTGGACTGGGAACTGGCTCTCAAGTGAGGCTGCCGGAACACACCGATAGGTGCTTGGCGACAGATTCTTAACAAGAGGGTGGTAGCTAGCCAGGCGAGTACTAGAAAATACCCTACCACCAAGCTATGGTTTCATCACGATGTTTTCCTTCACCGAAAGCTCAAGCTCATTGTAGGATTCGAACCCACGTCCTACGGATCGCAAGCCGACGTCACTACCACTGAGCCATCATCGCCTAAATCATCATCGCCTTTGTAAGGGTTTAGAGTTGTTTTTAAGATACGTTTATTACAAAATCATAAATGCTTATTAGAGATGAACCGATGCATACATTGCATTGCATACCTATAAAAACATTGTTACAAGTTGCTCTAAGCCGTCTAATCCGCGCATCAGAGTAATTGATATTACTTTTGTGCTGATTCTCGTCCATAATATACCTACAACGATCAGCTGAGTGGTAGGGTTGTGATAGTTTAAAGTATGGTAAATATATTTTTTACTAATATTATAAATGCGAAAGTTTGTGTGTGAATGTTTGTTACCACGTATTACCGTAACTACTTAACCGATTTTGATTAAATTTGTAATGAAGATAGCTTATACCCTGGATAGGCTACTTTTTATCTCGGAAAAAGGTCTCTGCGGGATAAAGGGAAGACGCGGGTGAAACAGCGGGGGGCAAGTTGAAAATAAATCGAAATGTACGTCCAAGACAAGATCAAGTTCAACAATAACAAGTGCAAGTTCAAGATGCGAGCACGCGATGGCCCAACCCCTTGAGTCCTAGCTAAATTTCCGTCGCTGTCACCCGTTGTAGCACATACAGTGACGTACTCCTAGTACAAGTGTTAGTTTACGATATATATATATATAGTTTACGAAAACTATAAAAGTTTTCGTTTCCTTCCATACATTTTTTCTTTCCACTTAGAAACGTGGAGGAACCAAAATAGGTTGTAACTTATTTAAAATCGTTGCATGCGTCTTTCCCTACACCGACTGGCTTGTTCCTTATTATTCGGCATTAATTTACAGGAAACTACTGACGAATAAGTTACTTTGCAAATGAAAATATATCCCGAATATAAAGTATGAAAACTAAATCAAAACGTTATTTTACGCCAATTTTGTTTAATTGCTTCGGCTTTAATTCGTGCGGTCCCATCCCTACCCTCCAGGATTGACATCAAAGTATGCGTAGGCTGTCCATTAAACGCGAAGGTATAAATAGGCAGATACCCCTGATTGATTCATTCATTAGCGTTCCAGACCTTAACCAGTGTGGTTGTGTGTACAGGAAGATCATTCGAACCAATAGTGAAAAAGTGTTAGTGGCCATGGCTGAAGCTCAAAAGTGAGTACATATTTGTTAACACCGAAGCTTGCGCTTTTTTTTTGAGTTTTTTGTTCAGTGGTCAGTAGTAAGAGCGCTCCGTTTTTTTGATTGATGCTAACCGCTGGTTTTAGTGACAAATTCAAAAAACTGTTGTTATCAGTGAATTAATTATAAAGTGTGATTTAAATTCATAATTAATAAAACCTTGGTTAAGCGAAGCTGATTGCACATTACTAGGCTCTTCGTCTTCGCGTCTGTTGGGATTTTCTTATTTATTTACGATGAAGCGGCATTTGCAAAATATTAATAAGGATATTATGTAGTTTCTTTTTCTATTTTACGGGACGAATTGAAAATAATTTTATTGCAAAATAGCATGGCAATTTATTTATAATTTAGCACAAAGCAATGTTACAGAAAGTCCGTTTTGTAGTATGTTTTTAATTACTTATTATGTGAATGTTTATAGAGGGCAACCGTCGACCGTCGACCAAGAAAATACTTTTATAAATTCCTTTACATTGAAGATATCTTTGTGAATTTAGCTGGGATGGATTTACAGGAATTACAGGTTAAAATAACACTGTGTTTCGGATTTTTGTCTTAATAGACGCGGACATAATTTAGTTTTTATTGTCACACCTAGTAGTATTGTAGTAGTCGGGAGAACTTCTTGTAAAATAGTTTGAGCGGAGATATATCAACACAACCATTTTTCAGCCTTTCTGGGTTGGGTACCGCGGAATTTAATTAAACTAACTACCAGCCGCAAAAAAATAAAAATAGTCAATGTAATGCAGCAGGTTCAGAGTTCATACAAAAAATACTATACGAACAAGCACTTTTAGTTTTTCCCAGAAATCTTTCTTTACATTTTTTTCGTAAAACCCTTATTTATTATACTATTAAAAACGTTAAAAAATGTTAAAAAACTGCATCGTGCTCGACAGTTTCCGCTTCTAAAGCAATTAAAGTACCTAACTACGGTAATATTTACAGGCCTAAGCAGCAGCCGGATGCGGAAGAAGTGAAGGAGAAGATCGAAAAAAAGAATGAAAATGAAGTAAAAAAAGATGAGCGTGTGGAATATGTAGAGATTATTTCTACATCGGGAACAGGGGCCGCCTCGGGCGAGGTAAACATCCCGCCCCCTGACCAGCAGTTAGTATATTTCATCTATACATTTTTCTTTTGTTTCTAGTTTTTTTTTCTTACTTTATAAATGCGAAAGTTACTCTCTTTCTCTGTCTGTTTGTTACCATTTCACGGTTTAACCGCTGAACAGACCTCGATGACATTTGGCATGGAGATATTTAATTATGTAGCTATTTTTTCAGTTTACAGGGAAGTGTTTAATCACAAGCCACCTGATGTTAAGTGGCAATGAACTGACTCTCAAGAGATGCTGCCAGAACACGCCGTTATGTACTTGAGGTAGCTAGCCAGAAGAGCGCTAGAAAATGCCCTACCACCAACCTCTGGTTTCATCATTTTCCTTCACCGAAAGCTCAAGCTTATTCTAGGATTGGAAACCACGACCTACGGATCTGAAGCCGACGTCACTACCAGTGAGCAATCACTGCTCCAATTCAAAATTCTGGGTAGCACTGAACTGCAATGGTTTGTGTTCTCGATGTTTCGGGACTAGAAGAAGCGTCATGGTCACGCAAGTACTAACTGCGGGTAGGATTGTCGATTTTATAACGGGCCTATAAATGTATAATATAGTTATACCTTAAAAAAATACTTACCTATATTAATACCTACCTTAAAATTACCTGCCGGGCGTTTCTGGCCTTTTCTTTTGCCGGCGTAAGGAGGTTGGAACAGACAGTTTTAATTTTGACGTTTTAAAGTGATCACATGTTGTATCTTACGAAATAAAATAATTATATTAAAGTTTGAAGTCTAAACTTTTTAAACATGTAGGTCAAGTTAACATGCCCGGTTTTACAAGAATTCTGAAAATTATTTCGCTAATGACACTATTCCGGCTAAGATTGCATCTTATAATAAGGTTTTTAATTCAATTTCCAGGCCTGAGCTGGAGCCAGCTGTGCCCATTGAGATAAGAGCAGAGGAGGAAGATTTAAGCTCTGAAGAAGAATTAAGCGTGGAGGAAGACATAAGCGATGAAATCCAAGCGGCAATAGCCCTTCAGAAATTTTCCTCGCGCGAATACTAGGGGACTAGGAACTGGAGTAAACGGAGTTACTGGGCGTTTTCACATTAGATGATAACGTAACTGATCAGCGCCTCTAGCCTCTGCAATCGTTGACGCTAATAGAAAACAAGAAAAATGTATTGGTTTGACATATTTCAACGCTAAGTCACGTGGTCAGAAATATGTCAAACCAATACTTTTTTCTTGTTTTCTATTAGCGTCAACGATTGCAGAATGCATCTTGGCTAGTGGCGCAGATATCAGCACGAGATCAGTGGACTAGTGATCTCTTACGTCGGTAGTGTCACCACAGACGCCTGACATGTCATAATCAGCTAATGTGAAAGCGCCCAATCTCGCAGACCAGTTCCAAAGAGTCGCAAACGCATTTTGTAGTACGTTTTAATTTGCACAATAGGTATAACTTCCAAATTGTATAATGAAGATTTTATACTATTGAAATAAATAAGCTTGTAGCTTTTATGTTTATCACACACACAGTTGTTTTTATTTATCACCACGTATATAGGTAGGTTTACATACAAACGTATTGTATTGTACTGTCGTAATGATAGGTAGTTAAGTGCTAGGAACACTGAATTCCTTTCTTTTTTCTTACACATCGTAGCGTTAGACTGTAAGCCACCAGTACCCCTAGAACAAGTTTTGAAAACGATAAAAGTTTTCGTAAACGTCGACGTTTACCACCACCGACTTGTCAAAGTGACAACTCGATCTGCTTAAATTCAAAAAGTAACTCGATAACATTGTTGAAATATGATTATAACGATTTAAAATAACCCGTATTAACGATTTCAGTTCCTCCAAGTCTCGGTAAGATTCGCTGAAAAAAATATGTGTGGATGGAAACGAAAACTTTTATAGTTTTTGTAAACTATCAAAACCTGTACTAGGTACTGATGTTAAGTGACGATGCGGTTGAAGATACTGCCAAGACACCGTTAGGAGAAAAATAACTCAAGGATGGTAGCTAGAAAGACGAGCGCTAGATAATGAATGCTCCAAGCTCTGGTTTCATCTCGATGTTCAAGGGCTTCATGCTCTTTAGTTGTCTCTTAAAATTATACGGCTGTTATCAGTAACAATCGTAATATAAGTACTCATATTATATAATCTGTCTGGTTACCGATGTCGGACCCGTTAAGGGTAAGCGATACAAACAATTCTATCGACAAATAAATTTTATTTTTATTTAATCAACGTCCTGGAAATATTATTCGATAGCGACGATGGCTCAGTGGTAGTGACGTCGGCTTGCGATCCGTAGGACGTGGGTTCGAATCCTGCAATCAGCTTAAGCTTTCGGTGAAGGAAAACATCGTGATGAAACCATAGCTTGGTGGTAGGGTATTTTCTAGTACTCGCCTGGCTAGCTACCACCCTCTCGTTAAGAATCTGTCGCCAAACACCTATCGGTGTGTTCCGGCAGCCTCACTTGAGAGCCAGTTCCCAGTCCAGGTGTAGCGTGGCGCCATCATCGACCACATCGTCACTTAACATCAAGTGACTTGTGGTCAAACGCTACCCTGTAAATAGTAAAAAAAAAAAAAACAACCTGGAAATATTATTACATAATATATTAATATATATTACAGAATGCTCATGAAGGGTCATAATTCAAACTGTCATAATTCCTAAACCATTTGATTAAATGCTTTCATTTAAGTGTTAATTTTTTGGAAATATCTTGTTCTATCTAAAAACATAATTAACTAGTTTTCACAATTGTTTTTAAATAAACAACAAAAAAACGAAACCTAATTTTTACTCATGTCTTTTTCGGTTTACTACTTTTTTCTTTATCTTAATGACAAAATTAGTCAATATTTGTAACACTAATTTGTTGGGTACATTTTTAGCTATCGAACAAAACTAGATTTGTGTCTGTAGGACTGCTACATCATGAGAAATTGCTAAATAAATGCAAGTACCGTTGCTTAGTCGAAATGAAAATAAAATGGCTGCCATTGAAAAAGTCAAAGTTGATTAAAAAAAAAATGATTTGTCGATAAAATTGTTTGTATCGCTTACCCTTAACGGGTCCGACATTGGTAACCAGACGGATGGTATAGTATATACAATAGTTACAGCTCATAGCACGGTTACAACATATCATATAACTCCAATTAACGTTTACCAGCGAATAACGCTACTTTCACCTGAGATCTCTGATGGTAAAATACTTTTACTCCACTTGATCTTGATCGAAACGAAACCGTATAACAGAAGAAATAATAATAATAAAAGTTGCCCCTTATGTCGCCAATAATGGTAGCACTCATTAGCCCGTTCATTGAGTGGCGAGTCACCACCTGCCTTAATATTTTTCAATCAGACTGAATTGGCAGGTGCCTGAGTCTCATCATCCCATAGATTTCGGATATCAAAAATTTCGCAATAATAACCCATATAACTTTTTAGCATTGTTACAATAGTAGGTACACTTCACCCTTCCTTCCCTGCAGCATGGTTTTGTTTGCCATATTTAATTTAAAATTGCCTCTTAACTTTGTTGGCTACGGCTCCGCTAATGCCTAACAAAGGTCCGGGCAAAGACCCGAGAATAAAGCCACATAAAAGTTCTATTAGCTCTATTAGTTTACACAATAATGATATTCAGAAGGTATACGAGTATATCACAACATGGATATAAGTTATGTAAAATATAAGCAAGGTTATGAAAGACTAGCTGTTCCTCGAGGTTTCACCCGCGTGGGCTACAGTTTATCGCGATAAAAAGTATCCTATGTCCCTTCCCCGGGGCTCAAATTACCTCTATACCAAATTTCATTTAAATCGGTTCAGTAGTTTAGGCGCGATAGCGTATATATTCCGTATACTCCAAAATTATTCCCGCACTTCGGTGCCCCCTCAACGCGTTACCTGCTACATTATCCTATTTTAATTCTAAGTTAATTTTTCTTGGACCGCACGTTTGAATCGCGCAGTTAAAGGTCTTCCTGGTCCGCGACCGCACTTTACCTATGTCATAGATTCTCCCGGTGGAGAAATAAAATATAGCCTATAGCCTTTCTCGATAAATGGACTATCCAACACTGAAATAATTTTTCAAATCGGACCAGTAGTTCCTGAGATTAGCGCGTTCAAACAAACAAACAAACAAACTCTGCAGCTTTATAATATTATAGTATAGATTTAGGAAATACAATGTAGATACCTCAGTGGAAACAGTCTGCATACTAGGTAGGTAATATCTGTATTAGTAAGGTCACCTGATATATCTATTAGTTCGTCATGTATCGGAAGAAATATGAAAAATCTTTTTTATAGGACGTAGGAAGAGAAACTAAAAAAAAAACCCATCAGTCGGGAGTACTGCTTATTTGCTACTCTATTACAGAAAAATAAAAAAAATATTGAAGCGGTTTAGCCAAGTGTGTAAATACAGCAAACAAAAAGAGAGTAGGAGCAAGTTCTGGAAAAATATTTCGACCTTTTCGCATAAAAAAATAATGTACGTATACTTCTTGAAACTTTTCCTGCTAAGTCTAATTGAAGCCTTGCTGGGGCGTTATCACTGGCTATCATCACTACGCTTGTCTGGGCGAAACAATCGGCCCTCATCGAATTTCTTCATAGCGCGGGACCTCGATACGTATTGTCCGTTTTCTAAGGGATGTTGCCTCACCCACAGTGGTTATTTGGGGCAGTGGCAACGTTGGCAGTAAATCTAATAATTAGAGCTGCCCCGAATATTCGTTTAGTATTCGGCATATTCGGTATAATTATCCAGTTGATTCAGTTTTAAAGCTGGTTGAAAGATCACACTCGCACAGACATTATCTGGTGAATGCTGAAGATTATTCAATCCTATTAGCTATATATAAAGTATTTTATGTAAGGACATAAGATATATTTTAGATCGCAATCAACTGTAGACCCTGGGGAAGATATCAGGGTCCTAATTACCTTCATAGCAAAATTCATTAAGACGTGGTCAGTGGTTTGAAAATGTAACAAACGTAACTTATTAGGTAGGTAAATTATATTTCTCCCTTTGTATAAGAATTGTGTTAAAAAATGGTGGACGAACGGTAACGCGTGCGCCTTACTAAGCTCCGACACCGAGTTCGAGTCCGCCTATGACTTAATAAATTATGTTTGGATTTACAACACGGTGAAGGAAAACATCGCGAGGAAACCGGCATGTCCAAGAACCACAACATTCAAGGGTATGCGACATTTTTTTTTTGTTACGTGGGGAAATCTAATGGTACCATTCGGCCGATGGGGTCAGCCGAATGGTTATGTGGGACTTGCACCCTGAACTTAACTAAAACCTCCACGATGAGCAATCCTGGCCGCTAAGCAAAAATAATGTGGGGGGACGGTTCCGGGTCTGCGTTACAGTCTACTTCCCCGTCCCCCAGCGGCAGGAAGGGTATGCGACATCTACCAACCCGCACTGGGTCAGCATGGTAGATTACGGCTCATTCTCTCTCTCTGAGAGAAGGCCAGAGTCCCAGCAGTGGGAACGTAATAGGCTGATGATAATGCTTAAGAATTTAAACCGGTGATTTTTACGAAGCATTAGTTCTCAGGCCAATATCGTTAGCGCTAAATTTAAAGTTTAAAGCGCTACATTTTATGTTATTGCTACTCATATTGATTTTAAAGGAGAAATCTTTAATTTGTTACTCACGTCTTTGACTTTTCCTGATTCTTTATCTGTAGTCACATAGAATCTTTAAAACAACTTTCTTTTATTAACCTAACCTACCGACTCTACGTTTTTTTCCATATTTGTAAACATGTGTAAAATGTCATTACAATCAATTCTACGATTTGGAGTTCATCCCTGTTCTTCGTTTTTTTTTATCATCAGCAATCATCATTAAAATTAAACTAACTACACTTTACAAAGAATGATAATGAAAGATGAAGAATGAGGATTTCCAGATTTTTTCTGCTTTTTTTGTAAAGGGGCAAACGTGGTACGTGCAGTCACGCGTTCAAAAAAAAAATACCTTACCAATGACACGGTGGTATCAGGTAGGTAAGCTCGTCCGAAAATCGGACTCTCTGATTGAAATGAAATTTGGTACATTTATAGTTTGAACCCTTGGGAAGGACATAGGCCACTTTTTATCGCGATAAACTGTAGCCCGGGGAACAGCTAGTTAGTAATAAGAATAAAATTGCCAATGTGATCGCACCAAGAAAATTACCCGCCGGGCGTTTCTTGCCTATTATTTTGCCGGCGTAAGGAGGTTGGAACAGGCGTAGCTAGTTTTATGTTTCACGTTTTAAAGTGATCGCAATGAATAGAGTACTATTGACTTGAACAAAAAAAAATACTAACGAAACGGGCAAGTTGATCCCCTACAACTATAAAAGTTTTCATAAACGTCAAAGTTGACTGCCGTCAAATTGTCAAAGTGACAAATCGTAGTGCCTAAACTAAAAAAGTAACTCGACGATTTGAAATAATTCTTGCATACCTATTACTGATTTTAGTTCTTCCAAGCATCGCTAAGGTGCACTGGAAAAAAAATACATGGAAGAAAACGGCAACTTTTGTAGTTTTTATAAACTATCAAAACCTGTACCTACTAGTGGTTCAGTTCAGGAGAAAACTTCCGGTTGGCAAAATCATTACCCCGTGCGATGCCAGGGCGGAACGTTAGCATTGGATTTATTCCATATAATATCATCATATCATTCATTTCACTTTCAATCCAGAACAGTCAGTGATCACAGAATAAAAAAGATATAGTAAACTAATACCCAATTAGTACCCAGTCACAGGATCAAAAGGATACAGCAAAACCAATTAGTCATATACCTATATTAGGTAACTATTAATAATACCAGTAATACTCGTTCAGTCCAGCGTAATGAAGGGGTGTAGTACGATTTACTAATTACAGCTCTCAACGGTATCTATTTTATGAATCATCAATATTGTGTTTGCAACATGTCAAAGGCTTTCTCATTAAAATCATCCCCCAACCCCATCTCTAAAACCCTCTTTATTTGACAATATGTGGTCGACTGCCCAATGCAAATTGCTCCTTGCATGAACGTCCCTATACGCATATAGTACTAGATGTATTATGTGTCTATACCTACTTACTTATTTTCTGACACGTCTATTTAAAAAGAATACATTGTGGAAATTAAAATTGAAATTTTATTTATTTTGTAGGTAGGATACAGTGATCATTTTAAAACGTTAAAAAGAAGGTAGGTAGGAAATGTTAGAAAGAGGAACTAATGTATCACAAATAATGTTTAATCTACCCTCATTTCAAGGATCTGTCGCCAAGCACCTATTGGTGTGTTCCGGCAGACTCACTTGAGAGACAGTCCCTAATCTAGGCGTATCATACGACTACATCGTCTCTCAACACCATGAGACTGACTTGTACGAAAAATAGATTACGAGAAATGTAAAAAAAATAACGGTAGATTTATACACACTAACTTGCCCTACTAGTGATACACATTTGACATATGCTCCATAGAAGTAATGTCAAATTTCAAATCACCTGATGTTGACTGACGATGTGGTCGGAAGTGGCGCCACGATATACTTTTAGCAACTTTCTCTCAAATGGGGTGCTGAGACACCGATGCTAGCCGATATATTCTAAACTTATTAGCTACGCAGGCGGGCACTAGAAAATGACCTGCTACTAAGCTATGCGCATATGCGCTGGAAATTAATAATCTATCTATCCATAGTTTTTCCGTCAAGAGATAGATTTAAGACATTACTTCTATGGAGCTTGTATCATATTCTAGGGCAAACCGTAGGAACCTCTTTCCGAGATAAAAAGTACCCTATGTTTTAATCCGTTATGTAGTTTTTGCGTGAAAGAGTAACAAACATCCATACATCCATCCATACTCACAAACTTTCACGTTTATTATATTGGTAGGATATAGGATATATTATTATATGTTACCAGCGCCCCGCGGTTTCACCAGCGTCTTCTCGTTATCCCGTAGGAACCTCTTTCCGAGATAAAACGTACCCTATATTTTAATCCGTTAAGTAGTTTTTGCGTGAAAGAGTAACAAACATCCATACATCCATCCATACTCACAAACTTTCACGTTTATTATATTGGTAGGATCAATTAGCGTGTCGACTACATTTATAGTAATTTAAAGGATCGTGGGTCCTTGCCCATGTATCTTACCTCCAAAATTAACAAAGTTTCACCAAGATCTCAGCGGTTACTGCGTAAAAAAGTAACGAACGTCAAACACACGGAGCACTAGGTACCTACTATCGCATTAATAATATTCTAAGTATATATATACATACTTACATTAAATACAGCTATAAGTATGGATTAGGTTTTGTTTGTGGTTTTATCTTTTGTGTTCGTCGTCAAGACACATTATGCTCGAGGGAAGAATATGAGGAGCAAAAATCAAGTTTATTGACAAAATATCGCCTTGGCCATGGGCATGAGATCGGGTGTCATGAGGTCAAGTGACTATATTATGTTTTGAAGCTGGTAACGTCTCAATCTCATAATATGTGGTCAAAATTCGCTTCATTCTAGTGTAAAAAATAAAAAAAACAAAATTTAGTTACACCATTTATAACTCAAGAACGACTGGAGCGAGTTTCATGATCTTCGATTTGTCTCAGGTACTATATAGAACATAAAAAAAAAATCACAAAAAAAATTTGATGTGACCTTTTCACGCCTAAACCGCTGAACTGATTTTAACGAAATTTGGTATGGATGTAGTTTGAATCTTGGAGACAGACATAGAATACTTTTTATTGCCCTAAAATGTTGTCAATGCAGGTGAAACCGCGGGGTACAGCCATAGTATAGTTTCCTAAATTTATGGGTACAGCCAGGGGCGTATACTAGGTATAACGTATTTAATTTTCTAACGTTTGACTACGATTTCACCAGATGGGCAGTAAAGTATCATCAAAGGTGTACCCAGATATACCTATAGACCCAGGTTGCTCTATTTCGAAAAGATAGACGATGGAAGCATTTGGCGTTCTTTAATGTCGAAGCAAAGCAAGTAGTAGGTAAGTCTTATTAGTCAAGTACCTACCTACGAGTATATTCAAGACAAAATTTAAATTTTACTGTTAGTTCTAAGTATAATATTTTTTAAAGTCAAGTAGAGGTGACATGAGGGCATTTTGCTAAATGTGCTAATTCGTCTCTCAGCAGTATAGCGGGCCGCCCTACTAAGCTCGGCATCTTGCGACGAAGCGTCGAAGACGCGACGGCCGTCGATCGAACATCGAGAATTTGTTAATTTAAAAGAAAAATATGTAAATTGGCTAAACGGTACCACGCATACCCGCTTCAAACGCGAGCTTTCGTAGAACGTGCTTTATAAATTGCTTTTCTAAAACTAGTGATACAACAACATCGTGTTACGATCATGAATCATAATTTCATGCTCGAGGTACGGAGAAAGCGACAATTAGTGACCCGTGAAATTGCTATAGTTTTCATCTTTCTTTTCTAGAACGTTTTAGAAATATAGCCGTTGGAAAAATTATACCTGCCTACCTTCAATAATTTTTTAAACATCACAGTCTTACATTTACCGATAAAAAACGAATAGAAGAATATAAATGCACAGTTCTCCTACTTCTCTATCCACGAACAGGAACAGTGCTGAAGAAGTAAAAAAAATGAACAATAAACAAAATAGAAATCTCACATCGGCGCGACAACAGAGATCGGAAAGTAGCCCATCTCTCCACGAGAGTGTATCACACCTACTCAGTAATCGTACGTTATAAAAGTGGTAGTTGCACCCACCTTGGAAGAAGCAGAAGATAACACCGACGTAAAATAGCACATCCATTTTAAAGTTCACACTTGTATCGTTATAGAAACACTCGCGTCAATATTCGGTTGCGTTTGGTCATTGCACGTGCGCTACGCGCGGCTAAGTTGAATCTACTGATGCGCATGCGCAAGTGGTGAAAGACAGGTGCGCTGCGCTGGCGCAGCTCTCCTCCCCGCGACCGTCTTGACTTCCCCGCAACAGTAGGAGCTTTCGCGCGCTAAATAGCTAATTTCACGTGGTCCAGGGTACTACGTGATGTGTTTGACAATCGGACACATTATGCGGTTATTGGGTCAGTAGGCTTCCATTATTTTCATATCAATATGGACTAGGGTACAATTGTCTTGAGAATTAATTTACATACGGAATTTTCTATATGTCATGATTTTATTTTATGATTCTTTAACCCGCTCTATCGCTCTATTATAAAATCAAAATGTGTTCGTAGCGGGTGTTTGAGATAAACTGTCATTTTGATATATTTCAGCTTTTAGCTAAACGAATAAAAAATAGGAAACAGTTTTGTAATGCGAGATATAATTTATGATACGAATGTATACAGCGAAATAGCTGACAAATAAATAATATAATCTACCTAAGTGAGTAGTAAGTATAAAAACGATACAGTGTGTAGGTAGTTGTGCTAATTTGACGGATATCCTGACAATATCAAATTGCGAGGATAAAACAAAATAATTGGTTTACTAACGAGACAGAATAATATAATTAACGGCTCTATAATACTTTCATAATATATAACTTGTACAACATTCTCCATAATGTCTTCGTTTCTAAATTATTATGGAATCGACTCGATTTTGAGTTTTGGAGGTGATGTTTAGCGATGTAAATGTCAGTATCGATAGGAGGGCTAAATAAAATATCTGTGGACACATGGCACGTTATGGACTTTTTTTTACATACTTACAAATTTTGTGAAAAAAAAATTGTGTCACTGTCCATAGGTAACATATACCGTATCTTCTCGTTTGAAAGTTATTCTGAAAACCCGTTGCTATACTCATTTAAACCCTGTGTAAAGGTGTTAAAAGTTCTATAGCTCTAGTTTTAAGGGGATTTTTGTATGAACTATAGGATACTTTTTATTGCGATAAACTGTAGTCCACGCGGGTAAAACCGCAGAGCACAGCACGTACCTACTTACTTAATAATAAGTCAACAGACGACCTAATCAGATTTCGGATTTCCTTAGAAGTGGAATAGCGACGTATTGTTTTTCGGGATAATTCTAATAAAATATATTCTGTTACCGTTGACGTCAATGTCTGTAACGAAACCATTACTTTGTTTTTCTGAGAGGGTTCATTACCTACCTATTTTCACTAATACAAGCGATCCCTTGGCTTTGCACGGGTAGCAAGCAGGTAGCACTAATTACTTGAACTCTATAACGAATAAAATAGTAAATAAATAGTTTTAGGAAAATATGATAGTATGGCAGGTACTCAAAAGAAGTAATCTCTACTTACACAGCTTTTTTCAGCAGGTTTTGTATTCTCTAAAACTAAACTAAGTTTGACGTAATGCTGTCCTTTTTTACTTTAGTGGTTAGAAAAAGAGAGCAATACTATTTGACCTGTCAAACTTAGTTTAGTTTTAGAGAATGAAAAACCGAATCGACACCAATGGCTGCTATTGTTGATCTACACTTGAACGATCTGTCGATCCAATCGTTACCAAACTTGACAGGATCACGGAACCACTGGCCTATCAGCAGTGCCTAATTCACTCGGAAACTCTTTCGACCACGGATTTGGAAAAGTTGCCGCGGGAATTTTACAGACGCGATCCACAAATCTGAATTCCGATACCGAAACCGACATTTAATTTGTCAAACCAGCTAGTTCCATCACGGAAAAGTTTCCGACACCTATTTGCTCTCGGTAAACGTTTCCGTAAAGCGAAAGTGACGTCGAATCCAACACAGAATATTTCCGAGTGAATTAGAATCACACTGCTGATTGCCTAAAAAATTTCATTGAAAACAGTCCAGCTGTTGAGACCATAGTACATACCTACATCGCTTTTAATACTTAGCTAAGTCTAAAAGATAGTTAAGAATTTAGAATAGATTGTATTCTTCGTTTACTGTAATGTTTTGAAACTTGTTCACTTTTCTCGTAACAAGCATTGTGCAATTTGAGAACTCGCAACGAATCGATTTAATGTAGAAAGTGAGCGAATTGATTTTAGCTCTTACCTACCTAGAATTGAATTTCAATAACTAGCTAGAAACTTGGCTTCCTTCAATGGAGGTACCTAATATTGTTATATTGTTCGGTATTCTTGAGAAATCATACTTGAACAGTAAAAACAAGTTTCTAAGTAGTTATAAAATTAAAACTTATTGAGACATTTCTAAAACACTTTTATTAGCTTCACTTCTAACTAACTTACTAAGTAACTGACATACTTAATGGTGTCGATTCTGATGTGCATTTTCTAAAACTAAACTTATTTTGACAGGACTAAAAATATGGCTGTTCTTTTCAGACCATGGAGTTAAAAAAGACAGCAATATTTTTAGAACAAACTGTCAAACTTAGTTTCTTTTTACGCTCGAAATTAATAATAATCGATCCTGATCCGTAGTAGTAATATGTCAAGTCCTAGTAAATGATATATTATGACATGACATATCGATTCAAAACCGCGGATAATGGATCGATTATTAATTTCGGGCGTTAGAATGCACAACGGACTACGTACTTTTTTAATTTTATTTTATCCACGCTTGCTAAAATCAATCAACTCAATCAAAGCAGTCGCAGGTAAAAGTGCCATCCGGTGTCCTAAACGTAATTACTTAGTACCTGTTAGGTGCTGTTCCAATATCAGCCGGCATGGTACTTCGCTTAAAAGGGTTAAGCCAGACAATAGGTATGCGAGCACATTTTGTCCATGCACTCCATTTTGACAGTATTCTCTAAGCATCTAGGTTCAATATTGAATGTTTTAAAAATTGTGAGTGGATAGAAGTAATGTATCACTATCACGTAGCAGCCAGACGTGGTGATGGGTAGGAATGGAATGCCAAAGCCATTTTTCCCGATCCTTACTTGACTAAGTGGTTTGGCGCCTTGGCCCTTGGCGTGATTAGGGTAACGAGCCTAAAATCGGAGATCCGCCACTCGCCAGCACCGCCAGCAACAAAGCTTATAATAATAAACAGATCAGTGTTTAAAAGAAATTCCTTTTAACTTAAACTTTATAAATGACTTATTTAAACTATGAATTATCGATCCCGAAAATCCCTGGGTTACTAAAGTATGACCGGGATCCCGAATCTCGGATCCTTTAATTATATGCAATGTACCTACTTATCTATCGTGAGCAAGTCTGTAGTCCAACTCGCTAGATCCGCGCCTGGTTGGAACTATCCGATTTCTTATTATTTTATTTAAGAGCAGATGTCTTGTCGGTGGCGCACGATATTGTTCTGTCCTCCGCCATCTTTATAACCTCTTCAACGTCAATCCTTTCTTGTAATTGGTCTACCTCTCCTCTTCTATCTTTCTTTCTAAAATGGTTTTCACTTATTCGTTATGAGGTACCAAGTGACCAAATATTTTTCCTCTTCGTATAGATCTACTGTTGTCGGAACGTCATCCAATTTAGGATGGTCATTATCAACCAGTGGTCTCGAACGTCAAAGTGCGAAATCGGTAGAGTTGCCCTCCAAAATCGGTATATTTGTACCAAAAATCGGTAGTATATAAAAAACAATATAGTATCAAATTCGTTTATATATTTCTACATTACCTACATTACATACATATTACAAACTATATTATTTATTTAGTATCAACTTAAAGGCTTAATATTTTTACTTTTTTTTGAAGTAATTTTTTTTTAATCTAATTTATGTATAAAGATACAAATAAAGAGTCTTTTCTAGAAGAGGCATTTAAATTACATTTTTAAAATAAAAAAAAAACACTTATTGTGGTATAACTCTAATAGTTAGACAAATGCTCTTGCGAATTTTTTTGTAGACCTTAATGGTACCTACAAACCCGTAATACATTATTTTTTTCTAGTGTCAATAGTTTTTGCAGCGCACGCAAAAATAGGTTTTCGATTTCACACCTTGGGTTGCAAAAGAAGAAAGAATTTTTCAAATCGGATCAGTAGTTCCTGAGATTAGCGCATTCAAACAAACAAACAAACTCTGCAGCTTTATAATATAAGTATAGATTAAACATAAATGAAAAGGGTTGCCAATTTATAAATGTTAAATCGCTAAAATCGGTAGAAAAATCGGGAGAATTTCAATGTATTCTCGGAAATCGTGGAAAAATCGTTGCATTTCGGTAGAACAGAGCTCATATCGGTAGAAATACCGAAAAATCGGTAGGTTCGAGACCACTGTTATCAACAGTCATCTCCGTATAACAGTTGAACGGATTTTCATGTAGGTACTTTGTACCTTAGCTACCTACCGATATATTTATGAATAAATTATTAGGAACAATCATTAGCCGTCGTAGTGGAAGTAGGGGAAGGCACTGGCGTCATTGCTGTGTAACCTATTCTTGGGGATAAAGTACGAGTATAATTAAGGTGGCATTTTAAGTAGGTAGTGCTTGTAAAATGTTATGGTAAAAGGGGAGCCTGTTGTTTTGTCCTGTTTAGGTCCTAAAGTGGACTGTTATTATGTTTGATTAGATAATGTAACCTTTAACATTGATTTCCTTTGACATAGGTACGTAGGTAGGTAGGTAAATTGAGGAATATTGGGAGGGGAAACTTCAAAGCAAAGCATACAGTCAGTTTTCAATTTTAATAATGTCATGCTAGCAAGGACTGTTTTATGACGCTTACCTACTACAGAGCGCATTGATTTATTAAAATAGCAAATACCTAGTGGTCAAGTAATATATTAATTTAAGTTTTCATTTATTGACCTAACTTAGCAATGCTGACTCTATAATAATGTATAGGGCTGCCATAACTTATGTTGCTGACACCAGATAAACATACTTCAAAAACCAGTAGGTACATTTTGTATTTTTCCTTGGAAGCTTAAATTGCTTTTTTTTACATTATAATAGACTTAACATAACAAAACTTACCTAAAAGACACAAAGAAATGAATAATAGACTTCTTAACTTAGCAACGCCTAGCTGAAATATACAAATAAATGATTAACCAACATAACTCCAACGACAGTCATTGCAATGGGCGTGGTGCATTAGAGTTGACCCGGATGCCCCCGGGCACCCCAAGTAAAACGAATTCGGGGAAACCCAGATGGATGTCATGGCACCCTTATGTAGTCCTTAATCTATGTCTACGTAGATGACGATTCAGTGATGTATATATATATAGTGTAAGAATAAAAGTAAATTAAAACATTTTGCTTCTTATAAATGGTACCTACTCCAATAACGTTAACGTTTAATTTTAATTAGATATGAGCAAAGCATACGATTTCGTTAATCATTCAAAATTACTACGCAAATTGCAGTTTTATGACATTAAGAGAAATGCGCTGGAATGGTAGGCGAGACAGACAGACAAAGTTACTTTCAGCTATAAAAAATATTTTAACAGTAAGAATTTTACAGATTTGATATTGACTAAAACACACATGGCGCATGTGAAGCCACAAATAAATAGAGAGAAAGGTGAAATTTAGTCGGATTTATTTTTTATTTATGCTTTCATTCAGCACAGAAGAGTTTTAGTACACAATACACATAATTATACACATACGTTCTCTCTCTACACAGTAGCGTATTTATTTAACCGATATTTGAATAGTAGCCACACATATCGGAATTGTAAATCCATCGAGTATTTGCAAGCCCTACTACCTACTAATGAATAAGCAGTCGACAGCCAAGTGGAAGATTTTCTACCCGATAAGCAATATAGTTATAAAACAATGGCACTGCCGAGATAAATATGTGAGTGTGACATGTACCTACCTTTAATATGTTAGATGAAAAAGCAAATGGATACTAAGATCAGCTGTCAGTGGCCGGCACGCGAATAGCAAATCGCTAGTTAGAAAATATATCATTTGCTAACAATCAATAAAAGTGACAGTTCATTTGTTTCTTTACACGAAAGTTAATTTCTCTGTTTTACAAAAAAATACAATGCAAGGACAATCAGAAAAATACCTATTTCCTTGAACTCAGCATCACAAGTAATTGCAACGCAAATATCGATACTGATTACTAAAGTTTTTTTAAAATGGATTCACCTTGCATGTTACCCCGTCCAAGGCCTGATATCTCGGTTATTTTTAATATGAAGGACAGGGTAGTAATTTAATGTATTTTTACATTCCATTACGATCGTTCAAAAACCAAATCGATATTGTTATATATTAATCGACTTTTTCAAATCGATTATTTTTGACATCACTAAGTTAGTAAGCTATACAAAATTTACTTGTATGTTTTGTGTTTTGATTTTCTATTGTTTTTACAAGTAGTTCTAGAGATAAATGTGTATAATAAGTGTTTTATTTTAGTCTTAGACATTAGAGGAAATTAGACTTAGATATGGATAAGAAGCTGCCAGAAGACTGCGCCAAGCAGTGGGAAATTCTTTTGTTGTTGATTGCTTCTGAAGAGAGATTAATAGACCGGACGAACGATAATGAAATCGACACTATGAACTATTTCTTGAACCATGCGGGAGTAAAGTACGTATTTTGTGCCCTAACTACTTAGCTACATAGAATGTAAACTACTTTTACCCACGGCATCATTCGCACTTCGATTTCAAATGCCAAACAAACATTTCCCGCGCGGCTACTCACTTTATCAAGCATATCTCAACACTGATGTCACAGCGATAAAACTTCAGCTAGAAAGTTGAGATCTAATCCACATAACCCCTAAAGCACGGAAGCGCTAAGTTGTAAAACTAGGGTATTTACAACTTAGGGCTTCTCTTTCGAAAACTCTCACTACCGCCTGGCCACTAGCTTATCCTCCAACCCTCATAACACAAGTTTCAAGCTTAATTTGGGGCTAGGTGAATTTATTTATTAATTTAATAGGCGAGCAGCCTGAGGCTGATGTGCCTATATCATGCTGTGTTGAATTATAGCAATGTTGTGCAGAGAAAAGTTAATTCTTTAACAAGAAAGCATTGTTCGTTCGCAACCACTTGTCCAGTCTGTTTTTTTATGTTTTAATTTATGTGCAATTGTCCCCGATATTTATTTATTTATTATTATTTTGCAGACAAATTTTCCTCCAGTGGCTATATCAAATGCAAGCCACATATGCCAGGAACATCAGCGAAAGTGACACTGCCTTAAAATGTGACGATGTCTCTCTATGGTGGAGACAACAAGGGAATGAGAAGTTCCGCTCAAACCTTGTAGAAGATAGCTACAAATGTTATACAAAAAGTGTGCTGTATGCTTACCAGAATGGGCCAAAGTATCCATTAGCTCTGGCCAACAGATCCGCTGCTTTATTGAGATTGAAAAGATTTGAGGTATGTAGATTACATTTTCTATCCAGTCAGCTTGATGGCTCAGTCGGCTTGCGATCCGTAGGTTGTGGGCTCAAATCCTGCAATGAGCTTGAGCTTTCGGTGAAGGAAGACATTGTAATCAAACTATAGCTGGTGGTAGGGCATTTTCAAGAGTTCATCTGGCTAGCTGTTAATGCTACAACACCCTGTGAAAAGTAATAAAAACTACTAAGGTTCCAACTTTAACCACATCATCACACTTTATGTGAGTTCTGGATCAATGATACAAGATTCTGAAAAATAAGTAGAAATCAGAACTTTTTAACTGATCGCCTGCACTTAAATCATTTTCCAATAAAAAAAACTATTCATCTTCTAACAAATAGAAACAAATAAAAGTATGCTGTATGTTATTGACTTATGGCATAAACTAAAATGTATAAGTTTGTTTATAACGAGAAACAACATTTCAATTCATTTGCCAGTGTAAGGAGAGTGGAACAGGTTTTAAGTTAGATGTTTTAAAGCAATCACATGTCGTATCCTACTAACTAAATAATTCTTTCCCGTCATGTTTGAATAGATCCAATATTAATGCCTGTAGCTAAATTACCTTGCACAACATTTTCAGGAGTGCCTTGAAGACATAGAGCTGGCGATCTTGGCCAGATACCCAGTAGAGCTGCAGTACAAGCTGCTGCTACGCCGTGCTGACTGCTTCATTGAGCTCAACAGACGGGAAAAAGCAGTAGAAACACTGAAGGCTGCATCGCAGCAAGCAATGCTGACAAAACTCACAGTGGCGCAAGCTGGTTAGTGTTTCATATCTTACAGGGTAGCGTTTGACCATAAGCCACCTGATGTTGAGTGCCAATATGGTTGAAGGTGCTGGAAGCTCAAGCTCTGGTAGAATTTGTTTGAATTGAAACATGCAACCTGTGGTGAGCATTCCTTATATGTACATATATATATTTTTAGGGTTCCATAACTCAAAAGAAAAAGACCCGTTTTTCTCAAGAACGGGTTGAGGTATCAAGTTGAAATTTATAGCAAACTAGCAGACCCGACAGACGTTGTCCTGCCGACCTTAATACCGACTGCAGCGTCATCTGTCGGACTGGTTTGTGAATTTAAACCATCCACGGCGCCACCCAAACGCATACAAAAAACTTCATTCAAAACGGTCCAGTCGTTTAGGAGGAATTCAGTGATATACACATACAGTAGAATTATATGTATAAATATAATATATATTTTATTATTAATTAATAGATAAGTAACTGAAACATAATGATGTCTGTGTTATAGTGGCAATAAATTGTTTTTTTATTAATTAATTAATTTATTATTATTTTAAAGATACTCGGCTCTACAATCTCTTTTAGGTGTTAAAAAATGGTACAGTCAACGACAAAAGTCGCTGAACAATCACTCTTTTTTTCTATTATCCTCATCATCTTAGACACCAATTTTTTACCTCATCATCACCTTAATTCAGGTGTGTTACGTTGTGGTCAAAATGATACCACGTAAAATGTAAAAAAAACAGTAATAATTACTGATTTGAAACACATTTGGAAAATCAAGAACGATCAGCTTCTTTGGTCTCTGACTGTACTTGTAAATTAACGCGATCATAAAATATGACCGTTTGGGTCGCATATTTTGTGATTTTACAAGGGAATCAAAACCTATCAGGGTACTTCCCGTTGACCTAGAGTCATAAAATTTGGCATGAAGCAACGTCTAACAGGCAACAGCACATGTAAAGGAAAACATAAATATGAAGTAAAATAACAAATAAAAAGTAGTTTTTACGGATCTCTCGATGCCCAAGTCCACCTCGCACTTGACCGGTTTTTTTACTATTTACAGAGCGGCGTTTGATCACAGTCAGCTGATGTTAAGTGACAATGTAGTTGAAGATGGTGCCGCGCTACATCTGGACTAGGGACTATAATAATATCATATTGCCCCGCCTCTGGCAACCTCTTTGTTTAGATGAAAGTATAATGGTTTGTTAGACAATCCTGTAGTCCACATGGGAGAATCTGGTGACGGCTAGTAATAAATGTTATCCACTGCTGGACATAGGCCTCTCCCATGATACGCCACTGAGCCCGGTCTTCGGCTTTTCTCATCCAAGCACTGCCAGCCATTCGGCGCAAGTCGTCGCTCCACCTTGTCGCAGGACGTCCCCTACACTACGTTTGCCAAGTCGCGGTCTCCACTCAAGAACACGTCTAACCCAACGGTTGTCGGTTCTGCGGCTTATATGACCAGCCCACTGCCACTTCAGCTTGCTAATTCTGTGAGCTATGTCGGTGACTCTAGTTCTCTGACGGATCACCTCATTTCTGATTCGATCCCTCAGAGAAACCCCAAGCATAGCCCTTTCTATAGCTCGCTGAGCAACCTTAAATCGGTGGACTAGTCGTGCCGTGAGTGTCCATGACTCGGCTCCGTATGTCATAACGGGTAGGACGCACTGGTTGAAGACCTTTGTCTGAGAACCCCCTATTACTTCATTTTCAGCCGAGCTCCACCGCCACGTAAAGATTCTGGAGACAAAACTAGAAACAGCCAAGAAAGAAGAGCCAACTCAAGATGTCGATGCGTTACCTGACTGCTACAAAGGCGAGAACCCTGAATTCAACGCGGCATCGAGCGTTTTAGAGTTGAGGTAATTAAATGCTTCCTTAAGTGGGAGATAAATGTACGAGTACATGTCAGTTATCTAAGGTTGGCACTAACACAGTAGGTACCGGATTTAGCAAGCGCGGGGCCCGTAGCAAATTCAGAGAGCCCTTTATGTAAAACTTGTGCGTTTACCGTATGATATTCGGTGTTTAATTTACGCCAAGGAAATAGTCGGTCACCGAGTGCCTGACGTGGATGGTCTTAGTAGGAAAAGTTGTAACGTTCCACGTTTTTGTGACATCAAGTAAATACAATATATCACATCTTAATAAGTTTCACTCAAAAAATACGCTCAGGCAGAGATGAGTGGGTTCAAATATGCGGCCCCGAAAGGGAAAAGGAAGGGGTTTCGCGCGGGGGCCGTAGCAATTTCTACTCTTGCTACGTGGTTAGTCCGGCACTGCACTAACACCGAGGTACTTTCATTATGCAGTAGTAAAAACAAAACGATAACCATCTCTGTCATGCTCCTAATCATGACCGCGTGCGAGAGAGACAGACTTTTCATGATTCTGAAAAATGTGTTGTACATGCCAGCTTTAGATAACTGACATGTAAACTGGCGTACTTATGACACTGTGACTTTTTTCTCGCGTGTGTCAACCTAAACTGGCCATACACGGACAGCCTGAAGCAGTCAGGATCGACTGCTTCGAGCTGCGACTGCATAGTGAACCGCACAAACCGCTCGAGCAGTTGCAGTTGTTCATTATGCAGTCGCAGCTCGAAGCAGTCGATCCTGACTGCTTCAGGCTGTCCGTGTATGGCCAGCTTTAGTAAGCACACTTTATGGCCTACATAAGGTCATAATTATACTGATACACGTACAAGAAGGTTGCCATGTTAGAAGCACGCGTATTTACTCCTACGTTTATCTCCCACAGCGTTCTCTTTACTCAAACATAAACAAACATATTCTCCCGTTTCCTCCCTAGAATGCTTCAAAAACCTCATAATTTGGAACGGCGTCTTGAGACGTCACGTTTTGAATTATGACAAAGTTATATTAAGTATTTTTAGAAGAGCCAAACTTAGGCATTGTAAATTTATTTATAGAAAAATAAAATATTAAAAATCACTTCAGTTTTGGAAGAGGAAATAGGGGACTAGGTTGTAGGATATTTAAGTTTTATTTTATTAGCTTAAATGCAATCATTTCTTGCACAAATCAATCACAAATCAGTCAGTGCTGCGTCAGTAAGTGATGATGTGGCCGAAGATAAATCATGTTTGCCTAGAAGATGTAACATAAATCCATCAACAAGAAGAAAATATAGCAAGCATGCTCCATCATCACTTTCTCGTACCATCAAGTGACACTGGTATCTATAACTGTGTCGTGTCTGGTCAATAAACAAGCAACTTTGCAAGCAAAAAAAAAACCGACTTCAAAGGTTTTCTCATGGATGCAATTGACAGAACTGGACCACACGGGAAGCCTTTCAAATAAAAAAAGAATCATCAAAATCGGTTCACCCAGCCGAAAGTTCTGAGGTAACAAACATTAAAAAAACTCCTCCTTGTTTTAAAGTCGGTTAATAATTGATATAACTTGAATTTTTACAAAATTGTGTTATAATCCTCATCATCACTTCTATAGAAGTAGTACATTTGTATAATAATATATATAAATGCGAAAGTGTGTTGGTTGGTTGGTTTGTCTTTCTTTCACGGCGTAACTAAGCAACGGATCAACGTAATTTTTTGCATGGAGCTAGTTAATGCGTCTGAGGGTAACATACGGGCGGTTTCAATAACCGATCTATCCACGGATTGACATAAATTTGTCATTACTTCTATGGAGCATATTATGTCAATTTTCCATCTCCAGTAGGGCGAACCGTGGATAGATCGGTTATCGAAACCAGCCGTAAGGCTACTTTCAAAAGCGAAAGGAAGCGCCTTAGTTCTTAATCGATTAACTTTGTTAAGCAATGTTATCTGCGTCACTACCTGGATTGGTGACCTCTATTGGTATTTGCAACTGTGCGTTTTTCCGTCGGTCCCGGTTGTGGTCTTAAGATAGCGTTCGCTTGGCCGTGTTAGAGGCCTTTGGGCGGTCTGGAAACTCCGCCAATATGGCTAGGTTATCCGCTAACCCGCACTCACCCAGCGTGGTGAGAGAAGTCCTGTGTCCCAGCAGTGGGAACGTACCTGATAGGCTGATGATGATGAATCAAAAATACTGATTAGATTTTGAGATGGTATTAGAGTAATATATTTTTTTCCAATTTTTACTTTAATTTTATATTATATTGTGTTTGACCACTATCTTATCTGATGACAAGTAATGATGCGGTCGCCGCCCCGGTAAATACAAATACAATGATGCGAGATATATTATAAGGACACGAAAGAATAGTAGTAGGACTGCTATCATAATAATTATTGGCGTCGAATCTGATGAACTAAATTTGACAGGTTTAAAGTTAATGCTGTCATTTTTATGTGTCGGTGATCAGAAAAGGGCAACATTACTTTTAGAACTGTCAAATTTAATTCTCGGATTGTCATCCTCTACTACTCCTACTAGAGATAAAAAAATTTCATTTCTCCTTGAGAGCTTATGTCAAAATTGTACTCTATAAGGATTCTGTGGACACCTTATGAGAGGCCATTGTCTAGCAGTGGACTGACACAGGCTAATGATGATGAGGATACAGCGGATATATATGTTATTACTACCGGCGTTAGAGAATGTCAGTACCAACGCCATTGTAAGCCTTGCAAATGTTTGTTTAATGTATTTTTCTTCGCGGATGTAGCCTAGCAAATTTTCTAGCAAGTTCAATCATTTATTGCATTCATATGTGCAATTTATACGATAGCTCCCCGTGTGTCTTTTTTGTCATGTTTGTTTTGGTCGTTCACTGTTGTTTTTAGTCAGTAATCTTCGCGGGTGTGCGCGCGACTAACCAAAATGTTATAGCAATTGAAATAATAGTTTTGGAATACATGCGGGACTAGCAACAAATTTTATATTCATGTAGCCAATCACGTATTCGCAAAATTTATATATTTGTCTCTGTACAAATTATGTTTAGAGTTCCTATATATCTTCTCTCATTTTGTTAATGAATTCTCCGTAAATATGTTAAGATATCCCATGTCTTCTCTCATTTTGTTAATGAATTCTCCGTAAATATGTTTAGAGCTCTCATATCTTTTTTCATTTGGTAATGAATTCTCCGTAAATATGTTTAGATATCCCATATCTTCTTTCATTTAGTAATGAATTCTCCGAAAATATATTTAGAGATCCCATATCTTCTCTCATTTTGTAAATGAATTCTCCGTAAATATGTTCAGAGATCCAATATCTTCTCTCATTTTGTTAATGAATTCCCCGTAAATATGTTTAGAGATCCCATATCTTCTCTCATTTTGTTAATGAATTCCCCGTAAATATGTTTAGAGATCCCATATCTTCTTTCATTTTGCTAAAGTGCAAAGTGAAACATGTTCACGCTCACTGCGCTGGCGGTTGGCGAGTTCCGGATATTGCAGATTATGCCGGCTGTGTCTAAAAAAGACGCAATTGAAACCAACTGTAGCAATTTAACTAGCAATATGCTTAAGCTTAGAGGTTCGTCCGGTTTTGCGATTATTTTTTTTAGTTCTAATACGGTAGCTTTGGCCACAATAAGTCATGTTTAAATGACGTTGTGATAAAAGGTGGCGCCGCGCTATGCTTGGAATCAGAACTGGCTCTCAAGTGAGGTGGCCGGAACGTACCGATGGGTGCTTGGCGACAGATTTTTTACTTGAGAGAGCTGAAACGCTGTTTTGCTATACGTTACTTTAGCTCCTAGAATAGGAAGGAGATAGTATACTTTATTATACGGGATAAATGTATAGTTTATGTGCGATAATAGTTTCTTTGTATAATAAATATAGTGTAGCCGCTACCATTGATAGTTACTTCAGGTGTTTGCGCATAACGAACAACACATGCAACGGTACAATCCTACTAATATTATAAATTCGAAAGTTTGTGAGTATGGATGGATGGATGGATGGATGTTTGTTACTCTTCTAAAGAAAAACTACTGAACGGATCTGAATGAAATTTTGATTGGAAATAGCTTATACCCTGGATTAACACATAGGCTACTTTTTATCCCGCAAAAAGGTTCCTGCGGGATAACGGAAAGACGCGGGTGAAACCGCGGGGCGCAACTAGTATTATGATAACACACTAGCTTTGGTCAAGGACTCTGTCTGTGCTGCGATCAGCAAAAGCAGCGTAAACCTATTAATATTATAAACGTGAAAGTTCGTGAGTATGGATGTCTGGACGTTTATTACTCATTCAAGCAAAAACTACAGAACGGATTTGAGTGAAATTTGGAATAGAGATAGTTTATACACTGGATTAATTGGACATTGACTACTTTTTATCTCAGAATAAGGTACCTTTTTAATTGGATAACGGGAAGACGCAGGTGAAACCGTGGGGCGTAGCTAGTTAGAATAATAAATGCGAAGCAACTTTCTGTTTTTCTGTAACCCTTTCACGCCAAAGCAACTGAACAGATTCTGGTGAAGTTTGGTGATATGTAGTTTCAACACTGCGAACAGAATGGAAGTAGGATAATTTTATCGTGAGATACTTTAGCCCACGCGGCGGAACCACGCGAACAGCTATGATTACTATCAACTGGCTGTAATAAGCAAATTCATTAAAATAGCGTTAATCAGCTGCCCGTTTAAAAGAAACAAAGCGATTTGGCGATGATTGCTCAGTGGTAGTGACGTCAACTTGCGAGCTTGAGCTTTTGGTGAAGGAAAAAAACATGATGAAACCATAGCTTGGTGGAAGGGTTATCTTCTAGTACTCGCCTGGTTAGCTATCACACTCATGTTAAGAAGCTGTCGCCAAGCACCTATCGGTGTGTTCCGATAGCCTCACTTGAGAGCCAGTTCTCAATCAAGGTGTAGCGCGACGCCACCTTCGACCACATCGTCACTTAACATCAGGTTACTGGTGGTCAAACGCCACCCTGTAAGTACTAAAAAAAGAAGATAGAGTAGATTGATAATAGCGAAGTAAATCACAATGTACGCGCTATCACTATCTTAGATTCTAAAGATTCAAAGTGCACGCACGTGCTCGCATTTTGCTTTAGCGCCATATTCTTCCTTTCAAAATATTTAAAAAACTAACTGAGATGGCGCAACGAACCAAAGTGAGCCCTGGCCTCCGATAACAAAAGACGCCACTTCGGTCTGTCCTGCGCCACCTCCTGCCACCACCTCCTGCCAGTCCTCCACCTGGAGCTCGCGCAAATCCTTCAAAATATTTCGGTTACTTTCATATTGTAATTCTAAAGAAAAAATAGGCGACCCGACGTTTTGACCGCCTCTGGTATTAACGACGCCGTGGCGTAGTTGATAGTGCCTTAGCCTGCTCAGATAAATGTCCCAAATTCGAAACCAGGACGGGGCAAACGTTTTTATTGAATGTAAATGTAACACGTAATGCTGTTGCAATGTTTGAGTGTAAAACGTTTTGGAGCGATTATAGCTTAGTGGTAGTGACGTCAGCGTGCGACTCGCAGGTTGTCGGTTCGAATTTGTACTATGAGCTTGAGCTTCCGGCGAAGGAAAGCGTCGCGTCGCAATGAAACCACATCTTGGCACTTTTTAGTGCTTGCTTGGCTATGATATCGGCGTCATGATAAAAATCTATCGGTGTGTTTCGGTAGTCTCAATTGTGACTCAGTTCTCAATACAGACGGAGGCTGGTGCCACCTTCTACCACATGTTACTTGTAGTTACCCATAATCCCGAAAACAGTTATTACCAGTTATAGGATGGTTTTGCGAGTCTCGATACCGCTGGCTCAGCCAGAAATGACATCAGGTAGGTAAAATGTGGGCATGCATCAGCGAATACACACTAATAATACAAATGCAAAACTTTGTGAGTGTGTCAGGTGTATGTTTGTTACTTCTCGACGCTGAAATGGCGCAACGAATTTGAGTGAAATTTTATTTATTTATTCAAAACACTTATAGTCTCTTATAGCCGCGCATGAGTCCCTAAGACTTGTAAAACTAGTTGAATGAAGACATTATAGTGTAATGACTAATAGCCACCCAAATAGGTCGGAACCTGTGCTTGGGTGAGCTACTGATTTAAGCGAACCATAGAACCGATTGCGATAAGCGGTGAAATACTGTATGGACTTTGCAAAAACAAAAAAAAAAGAAATTGGAATGAAGATACCTGAATTAATACATAGGCAAAACTTTCTTCCAGAAAGTAAGATTACCGAGCATAGAATACTCAAAAACTGACGTTTTGATGACGAGCGCAGAGCAGTGAGCTAAATATAGCTCAAGTTGAACTATATTTAAGAAACAAAATTTTCTTCGTCTCAACCTTATATACGTAATAGCATAATTCGTTTGAAAAGCTGTCCTCGAAATCAACACACGCAAAAGAATACACTAGGTTTGTAAATCTACAATAATGTTTATTGAGCACATTGCGCCGGAGTGTCCTAAGGCCTTATGAATGCATATATGCCTGGTAACCAGTCGCTCGTAGCCACTGAAAACGGAATTGCAAGAAAGCTCTGCTGACCCCTCTCATTTAAGCCGTTTTGTCTAATATACACATTGTCGGCACCTGTGACATAATACGTTAAGTGCGGATTTCCCATTTCACGTAACGGTGAAGGAAAACATTGTAAACGAAGCCGACATGTCCATAAACCCACAATATTCAAAGGCATGCGACATACTACACTGGCCTGCGGGTTGGTAACCCGCAGGCCAGTGTAGTAAGAAGACCATGGTCCATACTCTCTCTCTATGAGAAGGTCTATGTCCCATGAACGTAATAGGCTGATGATGGTGGTACATTTTCCAGGCGCAGCGAGACAGTGGGCCGCCATGTGGTGACGCGTGAAGCGCTACGGCGCGGCGACGTGGTTTTTTCGGAGGAGCCCTACGCGTGGGTGGCTTTGCCCTCCGCACTGGCCGTGTGCGACGGGTGCTGCGCTTTCGGCATTAATTTAGTGCCGTAAGTACCTTGGAAACTAGGTTGACTTTATGTACAGCCTTTAATAATGTAAATCATTTTTCAAAGTAATAAATATTAAATATATTAAATATTAAAATCCATTTACCCTGGTACAAACACAAACTATTTTTGCCGTCCCTTTCTTTTAAGCAACATCAGGGTGTTTATCTCGTATATTAATTAGAGTTCCGTACCCAAAGAGTAAAACGGGACCCTATTACTAAGACTCCGCTGCCGTCGTCTGCCTGTCTGTCTGTTTGTCTGTCTGTCCATCTGTCACCGGGCTGTATCTCATGAACCGTGATAGACAGTTGAAATTTTCACAGATGATGTATTTCTGTTGCCGCTATAACAACAAATACTAAAGAACAGAATAAAATACTTATCTGAAGGGGCTCCCATACATACAACAATTGTGATTTTTTTGCTCGATATTGATAACGGCAATAGGTAGGCGCGGTTTTTTTGCCGTTTTTATAGATAATGGCACGGAACCTTTCGTATGCGAGTTCGACTTGCACTTTACCGGTTTTAATCAATCGCTCGTTCTCTCAGGTGGGCTTTACTGAGGCTTACATCCCTATCATCGCTAGACCAACAACCTTGTTACAGTTGCGTCAGATGTTCGCGCAACGTGTACTGCAACGAGGAGTGTCGCACGCGCGCCGTGCCCTACCACCGCTGGGAGTGTGCGGGAGCGCAGGCCGACCTCTTTCCCACCATTGGGATAGCCCATTTAGCTCTACGGTAAGATTTGTAAACTACAGGTTATCGCGATAAAAAATACCCTATGTCGTTCCCTATAGGGTTCAAATTATCTCCATACCAAAGACGTTTCAAATTGTTTAAGCCAGTAAAATACGTTTTTTTATAAAGTAACTTATTTTTGTAGTTTAAGGCTAAAATATATCATTAGAATCATTAGATAGGTGCTTAGTGACAGAACATGTGTGGGAGCTAGCCAGGCGAGTACTAGAAAATATCCTACCACCAAGCCATGGTTTCATCACGATGTTTTCCTTTACCGAAAACTCAGATTACCTACAGGACTTGACCAAAGTGGTGTCTTTTATTACCGGAGGCCAGCACTCACTTTGGGTGATGCGCCATCTAATTTAGTTCAGTAGAGCAGGAGTTTCTAAACTTTTAAGATAATGGATCACCTACCAAATACCTTTTAGTTTAGGGTTGCATTTAGTGCTTGACCGACTTCAGCGCTCACCGTCGGTCGAGCACTAAATGCAGCCTAAGGATAAAACTAAAAATTATTACAAATCCAAGACTCTAATTTATATAAGAAAAAAGAAATATTTTAAAAGTAAAACACTTTACTCTTTACTTCGACTTGCATAAAATATGAGTAGCATCTGGTGAACCTAACTGTGGTATGCGAAACCCTGATGAATTTTCTACGTAACCTAGGGGAGGTTCCGCGGAACCCACTTTAGGAATCGCTGCAGTCGATAAAAGAATACTCATAGGAGTAAGCAAGTTAACTTTTCCACCGTTCGATTTGTTCCAGAGTTCTTCTGGTAGCGACCACGTCTGGGTTCCCGCCCGTGCCTCCCCAGTGCCGCGTGCCTGCTACCGCCGCGGATCTGTTCAGAAGCTACGCGGTTGTCGACGATATAGATATTTACAAGAAAGATACGCCCGCCTTCTACAGAATGTTCAATTTGGTCACGAACTTCGAGAAAATGAACAATATGGATTACATACAGTACGCTCTGGTGAGTATGGTCCTAGGTACCATCAACGACTAGCTGTTCCCCGCGGTTCAAAGTAGCCTATGATCTTTCTCAGGCTCTAGACTATATCTGTACCAAATTACATTTAAATCGGTTCTGTAGTTTAGGCGTGAAAGTGTGACAGACAGACAGACAATTGCGACATCCCGTTAGGCACCTTATTCTGGGATAAAAAGTAGCCTATTATGTGTTAATTCAGGGTGTAAGCTAACTTAATCCAGATGCTAAAATTTTGCTATCGACAAGTCTTGCATTTCACTTGGAATTTTGTTACAAAAACGTACACTTTTGAACGAGTTGCTGCCTTTATGGACCCTAGTAGTGGGTACAGCAATTTTATCTTTATTACAATTCCAGACGGACTTTTTTGGCGGCAATCGAATTGTCAACGTGAAAATTTTGTTTTTATTTCCAAAACTTGTGTTTCTTTGAGTGATAGCGTGTAATATTGGTGGATTATTAACCATTATGTGTTCGTTAATGTGTAAGGGTGTGGGAAATTGAAATAAAGTTGTGAAAGTGACTTTTCTAGTTGTTCCAAAAAAGTCCGTGTAAAGTTTGAGTAAAGCGCCACTACTTTAAACACTATCCTCATCCCTTCATCTCATCATCATCATCATTTATACTTGATTCAACTCTCTGAGTTTGAAATATTTTATACTTGACACTGGCAAATACACTAACCGTGTGACACCATAACAAAACAAAAAAAAACACATTAGTGGTTAGTGTTGCCGAACTCTCGATAGTTTTACCTCTTTATGTACTATGGTTTTACCATAGTACTTATTATCTGTATGTTCATTGGGAAATTAAGGTCTCTTGTCCTCCATTCTAGACGGCGACAATGCTGACTCTGTACCTGGAGCACTTCACTCGCTTCTTCGAGCAGCTGCCGGCAGCGGTCCCGTACGCCTTGAGCAGGGCCCAGCTGCGCTTGTTTGCTAGCGCTGTCGTGCTGCGAGCGCTGGGCCAGCTTGTTTGCAACGGACACGCAGCGCTTAGTCTCGCGACGGTCGACGACTGCGATGCTAATGGTACATTACATATTATTTGACGACCGATATGGCGCAATGGGCGGATAGCCGACTGTGAAGCGTGAGGTCGCGGGTTCGATTCCCGCTACAGGACAAATATTTGTGCATTGAAAAGAAAAAAGCGCAAGTATTTGTTCTGTGTCTGGGTGTTGTGGATCCCCGATCCTCGTAGTTTCTGATACCCTAGATACAGGGAAACCTAGTTAGGGGTCAGAGCCTATGTATGTGATTGTGCGGGCATTATTATTATCATTTATTTATTATTAACCATACACGTTTGGCCCGGTAAACAATTGACGTTTTAGATAATTTTTTTTACTATTTATAAGGGTAGCGTTTGACCACAAGTCACCTGATGCTAAGTCACAATGTGGTTGAAGATGGCGCCACGCTACTCCTGGACTGGGAACAACAATAAATAAATGTGATTCAATAATGTCATTTTTTCGGTGCGATCACATTGACAGTTTTATTCTTATTACGAATTGATTGATTGTCTAGTACCCATAACACAAGTTTCGAGCTTAATTTGGAACTAGGTCAATTTGTGTGCTATGGTCCCCCGATATTATTATATTTATATTTTATTGAATTGGAGCAAGTTCACTTCAAACCCAAGCTTTTTTGTCATCTACTCGTAAATAGTCCGATATTTTATAGTAAGATTTCTCTTGGTTGGTTGTGCACATTGGGATATCAAAACATGAACATTAACGAATTACGGGATCACAACCAAAGCAGACCAGACCCCACAAGCAGCACCCGTTCACGAGTTGACGCATGTGCCAGCCATCGCTCTCCTCGACCATATTAGAGGGACGAGGGCGACCCGACACACGACGCCGCTGCAAGCAAAATCACTTTCGTGAGCAATAGCATGACTGTTTTGATGGTTACCGATGGAAATTAAAATACGTATTCACGTCAAAGAAATGTGCATTTAGTTCCGATTTCCATACAAATGGATGGGTTTGTGTGTTGTAGGAGTACCGGGGCGTACTGTGTCAGAGCGCGAGGTACGGCGCGCGACCGCCATCTACCCATCCGCCGCCATGATGAACCACGCTTGCGACCCTAACATTATCAACACGTGAGTACCCATTACACATACATAGTACGCAAACACACATGCATACATACACAGTCATGCTTTGATCCTACTAATCCCTATCCCTACTCCCTACTAATATATAAATGCGAAAGTAACTCTGTCTGTCTGTCTGTTACGCTTTCACGCCTAAACTACTGAACCGATTTATATGATTTGGTACAGAAATAGTTCAAGCCCTGGAGAACCCTGGACATAGAATACTTTTTATCGCAATAAAGTGTAGTCCACGCGGGTGAAACCGCGGGGAACAGCTAGTACTTATTATAAATGCGAAAGGAACTCTGTCTGTCTGTCTGTCTGTCTGTTTCTCTTTCACGCCTAAACTACTGAATCGATTTAAATGAAACTTGGTACGGAGATAGTTTGAATTCTGAGGAAGGACATAGGATACTTTTTATCGCGATAAACTGTAGTCCACGCGGGTGAAACCGCGGGGAACAGCTAGTGTTATATAAGTTTGTGGTGTGTGTGTGTGAATGTTTGTTACCAAGTATTACCGTAATTAAAAAATAAATTCTTCATGTGAATATTCACATCGTGTGAATGCTCATGTCAGTGTCCACCTCAGGTTCCACAAGGCCCGTCTGATTGTGCGGTGTTCGCGCGAACTGTCAGGCGGCTCGCAGGTTCTCAACTGCTACGGGCCGCACCGCGCGCGCGACACTACCTCGCGCCGCCGGCAGTTGCTGCGCGCGCAGTACCTGTTCACGTGCTCCTGCGCCGCCTGCCTCGACATGGAGCGAAGGGACTTTGTGGTCAGTACTTTTTAACCGAGTACAAAAAAAAAAAAACGTAATTATTTTTTTATGTAATAGATTAGCAAACAAGCTGACGGCCCGCCTGATGGGAAGCGGTCACCGTCGCCTATGGACATCTGCAACTCCAGGGGAGTTGCCGATGCGACTTCGGTTTTCCCTCGATTTCTCTGGGATGCCATTATCAGATCCTGGTTTCCTTGTCATGGAACCACCCTTGGGATATCTCCTTTCCAACAATAAAATAATCATCGAAATCGGTTCATAAACGACGAAGTTATTCGCGAAAACACATTGAAATTTTTTTATTGATTATCACAATTGTAATGCTAGGAACACTGATAAAATTGCTGTACCCACTATCACACCATGAAATCAACTGCTCCTTCAAAGTTCAACGATTTTGTAGCTGTACGTTTTTTCAACAAATTCCCTAGCGAAATTCAACACTTGTCGATAGCAACATTTCATGTACATAAAAATAAATCTTATTGGTAAAGCTTATTATAAAATATCGGACTATTAGATGATGAAAAAAAAACTTAAGATTCTAGTAAACTTGCTCCAATTCAATCAATTGAAAAAACTTGTAAATGTGTTCTTTTGCCGGTGTAGGTAACGAAGTCAGAACGGGCGTAGCTAGTTTTGACATTTTAAAGTGATTACAAAAATGTTGTATACTTCTTCTAGCCCTGGGGTCGGCGCAGCATGTATTCTTCTTCCACTCTCCCCTATCAGCCGTCATCGTGTCATTCACTCCCCTTTCATTCATATCAACCCTCACACAATCCATCCATCTTTTCTTTGGTCTTCCTCTTCCCTTCCATCCATCAACATTCATATTCATTACTTTTTTGGTAATATGACTTTGATCCCTCCTCCCTCCTCACTGATGATAATGGTGTCGATTCGGTTTTGCATTCGCTAAAACTAAAGTAAGTTTGACAGGTCTAAGAGTAATGCTTTCCTTTTTTAATTTTAGTGGTTAGAAAAGGACAGCAATACTATTAGAGCTGTCAAATTTAGTTTAGTTTTAGAGAACGCAAAACCGAATCGACACCATTTTCATACTTTCTCTAATATACTTATTCCTTATTTTATCCATTCTCGTCACTCCACACATCCATCACGACATTACCATCTCGCATGTTGTACTTGATTACCTTATTTTAAAGCCAGCTAAACATTACACCCCACAGATGTTGTTCAACGCCTACGCCTGTCAGTCGTGCAAAGGGCCAATGTTGCGCGGCGGGCGTCGCTCCCACTGTACAAACTGCCGGACACCCTTCCACCCGCTGCAAGCGATCGAACTCATCGAGACGGCGGACAGCCTCGTCGCACAAGGTACCGCTAAGTTCCGGTACCATTACCAATTTGTTCGTTAATTACAAGTTATATTTTGCTTTCGCCACGCATTTACTGTCACGTACATTATCTCTCACGTATTTGTTTACTCCCGCCACGCATCTAGTGTCACGTACATCATCGCTTTCGTATCTGTAAGCTTTCGCCACACATCTAGTGTCACGTACATCATCGATCTCGTATCTGTTTACTTCCGCCACGCATCTAGTGTCACGTACATCATCTCTCACGTATCTGTTTACTCCCGCCACGCATATAGTATCACGTACATCATCGCTCTCGTATCTGTAAGCTTCCGCCACGCATCTAGTGTCACGTACATCATTTCTACGTATCTGTTTATTTCCGCCACGCATTTAGTGTCACGTACATCGTTTCTCACGTATCTGTTTACACCTGCCACGCATCTAGTATCACGTACATCATCGCTCTCGTATCTGTAAGCTTCCGCCACGCATCTAGTGTCACGTACATCATCTCTCACGTATCTGTTTACTTCCGCCACGCATCCAGTGTCACGTACGTCATCGGTCTCGTATCTGTGAGCTTTCGCCACGCATCTAGTGTCACGTTATACATCATCGCTCTCGTATCTGTAAGCTTTCGCCACACATCTAGTGTCACGTACATCATCGCTCTCATATCTGTAAGCTGCCGCCACACATCTAGTGTCACCTACATCATCGCTCTCGTATCTGTAAGCTGCCGCCACACATCTAGTGTCACGTTATACATCATCGCTCTCGTATCTGTTAGCTTCTGCCACGCATCTAGTGTCACGTACATCATCACTCTCGTATCTGTTAGCTTCTGCCACGCATCTAGTGTCACGTACATCATCGGTCTCGTATCTGTTAGCTTCTGCCACGCATCTAGTGTCACGTACATCATCGCTCTCGTATCTGTTAGCTTCTGCCACGCATCTAGTGTCACGTTATACATCATCGCTCTCGTATCTGTTAGCTTCTGCCACGCATCTAGTGTCACGTACATCATCGCTCTCGTATCTGTTAGCTTTTGCCACGCATCTAGTGTCACGTACATCATCGGTCTCGTATCTGTTAGCTTCTGCCACGCATCTAGTGTCACGTTATACATCATCGCTCTCGTATCTGTTAGCTTCTGCCACGCATCTAGTGTCACGTACATCATCGCTCTCGTATCTGTTAGCTTCTGCCACGCATCTAGTGTCACGTACATCATCGCTCTGGTATCTGTTAGCTTCTGCCACGCATCTAGTGTCACGTACATCATCGCTCTCGTATCTGTTAGCTTTTGCCACGCATCTAGTGTCACGTACATCATCGTTCACGTCTCCGATTCGCTTATGTTATCCAGCATGATGTAACTACTCTTTGCTCTTGTCTCGTTTCGCTTTTGTCTCTTGCTGTCTTTTATGAAAGTTCTTCGATGGCTGTTTGTACAGACAGCCCTGTCAATCTATTATCGACTTAGCGTTCATTATTAAATGCTTGCAGCGGAACGCGCGAAAAATATGAAGGAACGCATTGAAAAGACACATGCGGCGTTCCGTCTGAAGCAGCAGGCGTGGTACCGTCACAACTCCACCCTGCGGTCAGCCGCCGACCACCTCGCGCGGCTATACGCTGACAACGGTAACGTTACATCTACTGAACATTACAAAAATAATATTATAGAATATCATAGTGGCTTGAACACCTAAGGAGTCTACAATTGACTTCTGAGTTTGGCGAAGAATTCGAGCTCGAGACAATTAACCCTCTACCCTGTTTACTCAGTTTAAATTGTTGTACTTATGATAGCACACGTCAAGCTGAGCTGCTGCTGCTGGCTGATATCTAACTGCCTGAAATAGGTTTAGAAAAACCTGCCGTACAGGTCAACAGGTCACCCCCGCAGGTAGAAATCATTGCTTACATTAGATGGTAACATAATTAGCAGAATACTGGTAATAAAACGTATTTGAAGGTAGTTAAAGAATAAAAATATAAAAATACAAATAAAACAACATAACGAAATATGAAACGTTAAAGTGAGAAGACTGTGTGAGTGTAGTGTAGTTGTGTGAGTGAATTTTTACGCGGGCGTAGTGTGTTTAGGGAGTGTATATGTGTTGGTAATAACTTGATGATTATTTCGTCTGTTTCAGGTGATTTTGGCAAGAGCGTCGAGTTGATAAAGCAAAACATACAAAGCTTGGAGTACCAGTTCGGATCGTTCAGTGTAGAGGTAATGCTCATCATCATCACCAGCCTATTAGGTTCCCACTGCTGGCCTTCTCTCAGAGAGTGAGTATGGGCCATAATCCATGCGTCAACTCGTGAACGGGTGCTGCTTGTGGAGTCTGGTCTGCTTTGGTTGTAATCCCGTCATCATCATCAGCCTTACACGTTCCCACTGCTGGGACTCTGGCCTTCTCTCAGAGAGAAAGTATGGGCCGTAATCTACCACGCTGACCCAGTGCGGGATGGTAGATGTCGCATGCCCTTGAATGTTGCAGTTCTTGCAATGTGCAATGTTGCAGTTCGACGCTCGAGTAAATCCACATTTACCATCATGGGCTCCCCTGCTATTATTATATTGATTTCGGGCCTAAGTGAGTAACTAGTACATTTTCATGAACTGTGTATTGATAGTGAACCGTCACGATTGCAGGTGGCCCACGAGCTGCGGAAGCTGTCGGATGTGATGCTGGAGAGGATCACGAGATCGCCGCATAGCACTGACTACAGGTAACCAACTCGCGTGTCCTCTAACACTATCTAGCCCTTTTTAGCTTTACTAACACCCTGAGGAAGGAAGTGGTGTGGGCTGTGGAGCTTCTATAGCAGGGTTTCCCAACCTTTTTTTTGTTGTGGCTCCCCGGACTGTTTATAATATTTTCATGCCCCCCCCCCCCCCCCACCCCCGCTTTCCTTTTCTAAAAAATACAAAAAAACTCACATTATGTACTTAGAAGCTTTTTATTTCAATCCTAATAAACAAACCTTAAAAGTTAATTTTTTGAGCTAAAGTAAGAAATGATTTTTATCCAAAAAAAAATAATAAAATAATAAATAAGAACTAATGACTTGAGATTGCATGTTCTGTTATTCTGTACCAGTTGGTTGATTCTAGGTTCTGTTTTTGCCAGAGCTATCATTAGGTCGCTATCGCTACATCAAGCCGATTCCGCTGTTTATGTTTAATTTTTTTTATGTGCAAACGCTTTCGTCCCCCCTAGCCATCTCTCTACCATCTCTCAACCAGGGGGGCACGCCTCCCAAGGAGTCCCCTGGTAGAGAGATGGCAGGATTCTCAACCAGGGGTGCCACCCTGGTTGGGAATCCTGTTCTACAGGATCTTACTTACGTGTCCCGATCGACGCTCCACACGATCGCCGCGTCTTAACAGGACGACTCCGAGATTACAAGCATTTTTCTGATAGTAAAAAAAAAACTTTGTACATATATGAGTATGGATGGATGGATGTGGATGTGAAACTTATTATGACGTATGGCGGGCAGACTGCACTGCATGGTGCAATCTATACCGCGTCCTTACTCTTTTATGTTTTTAACACGCTTTTATTAGTTTCACCTGTATGTTTGCTTGCTTGTATGTTTGTAACCGACTCCTTTGGGCTCGATTTTGTCTTACTTAGAACGATCAGATTTAATTCAAACTTTGCACACCTGTCAAAGACCGATAACAACTTATGTACCATATTCTTGTGGAAAAAACCCTTTTTTTTTTGCTAAATTACTCAATTTGTTTAGATAAAAGTTGGCAATAAAGTAATTTCATTATGTAGTCTATATGGTGGATGCTGAGAAAGGGGCGGCTAATGGCTTGGGGCCTAGGGCGGACGAGATTACAAATCCGCCACTGCCAAGGCCTCTAAGCGGCATATTTGTCGCTGAACGTTGTTAACGTGCAGCGCTCGCCACGTTTCAGGGATTTGTGCTTGGAAACGCACAAGATATTAAAGAAGGCGGTGCAACTGATGGACCTGAACTACGGGTCGTGGGAGCCGACGGTGCGGCGGCTGCGCGAGCAGGAGGCGTTGGCGGCGGCACTAGTCGCGGAAGGACGCGCGGCGGACGCGACGGACAACGTGCACCACACGCTGCACTACAACCTCAAGATATAGACAGTGGAAGACTAAGGGGCTGTCCATTTTACGTGAAGGTTTTTTTTTACATTTTTAATCCCTCCCTCCTCCTTAGTGATACGTGGTGAGGACCGCCATATTATATTTGAAATTCGCACACTCTGAGGGATGTGCGCGCTCGGCGCGGGAGTGAAAACTAAGGACCGTTTCGTGATTTTTGCCGAACCCCTCCCCCCCCCCCTTTTTCGAACCTCACGTGATTAATGGACAGCCCCTAACTGAGATGGCGCAACGGGCCAAAGTGAGTCTAGACCCCTGATAACGCCAGCCACTTCGGTCTGTCCTGCGCCACCTCCTGCCAGTCCTCCACCTGGAGCTGAACATGTCGATCCAAAGCCGCGGATAACGGATCAGGATCGATTATTAATTTCGGGTATTTGTGTTCCTCAAGTATCGCTGGAGGGATCCAGCGATACTTGGGACGGCCGACCGGGCGAAGTTCACTCGGCCGTCCACTGTATGCTCGTTTGACCGCGCGATCCTCTTCCATTCTTTCAAGGTGGCCGAGCCAGCGTAGGTAGCGCGCTTTTATCTCGCCGATGACATTCGGCTCGGCCACCAGCTCTTCGATTTCTCGGTTCCTCATCCTGAGATTGTACTGAACAAGATTTAGACACAATATATTCATTTGTAGCAAAAAAATAACAGGTTGGGGATCTTCCAGGCAAGAATGAACAAGTACCTGATCTAGGTATGCTTGCTACACCATCAGACCGCATCAACGCTTGGTAACAGATGAGATGGCGGTCAAATGCATACCCATTCACATTCACATAATCAAATCAGACAAATAAAAATAAACTAATAGACTTAAATTTACTTAGATAATAATGATTACAGATTTTTTGCCAAAAACCGGCACCAGCTCAGCATGATGCTGGTTCTTTCAAACCCGCGCTGGTCTTCCGTTGGTACCGGTAGGTGACGTCACGCACGAGTAATGAAATAAATAAATGAAATGTTTATACACACAACATTTTAAAATGAAATATAACCAAACAATTAGTGAGATTTTTAAACGTAACATTATATTGATAAAAAAATATTATAGTGAGATTTTTAAAAATGTATAGTCGTAACA
The DNA here is from genome assembly GCA_931315375.2 of Opisthograptis luteolata. Classification (NCBI taxonomy): domain Eukaryota; kingdom Metazoa; phylum Arthropoda; class Insecta; order Lepidoptera; family Geometridae; genus Opisthograptis; species Opisthograptis luteolata. Next base: position 13,169,592 of record OV928033.1, read on the forward strand.
GATTACGCGTAGGAGTTATGCAATTACCTACCAACATAAGATATAGTAGAAGATTCAGTCTACGAATCTTAATGTCTAGTTAGCATATTCATTATTCTGAAGATAGCTTTTCGAGTAATGTTTAATGAGAAACAATTACAAGCTGTGCTTGCGAAATAGCTTCCAAAGCAATATGTTAGTGTAGACATATCAATTATTAATGTGTAGAATTGGTTAGTGTTCGAGTGCAATTAAACAATCGCACATTTTTCATCTTAGTCAGCGTTCTCGCACACTTGACGCAGTACAATATATTATGTACAGTCAGCGTTACTAATCACGTAGAATTTCCCAAAGGGGTACCGGAGTCGTTTAAGCTTCTCCACAGAAGGAGGTACTATCATAATGTAGCGCGCATGGACAAAGTTTACTTTGATACCAGCTGGCACTTACTTAATGGAATCTCCGGTCCTGGATTAGATATGTATGTCACATATGCGTCTTGGAATATATATCCGAAGATATACATAGTTGCGGCCGGAGCTACCCACAAGTCCACCTTCGCTTACACAATACTCGCAGCACTCTCTGTCAATCATATAAAAACGCTCACATTTTATTTAGAAAAATTATAGATAATAGATAACAATGTACACGAGGTGTGCAGTACCCGTAAAACAAGTTGAGCCAAAAGTGTCGTGGAAGGGAAAGTTCGCGCATGTGCACTTCCATTCGAGTTCGTGGTTGGATATGCTAACGTGACGTGAACACAGCGCGGGAACCCGATTAACCAATTAGGCGCACGCGTTTCGGCGAACTCCCCCCGCGCACATTTCGAACCACCAATCAGAGAGATCTAAAAATCGTTTCTGCGCAGCCAAGGTCAACTTGTTCAACTTGTTTGCCGGCCACTGTATGTAGGTATGTAGACCAAAAGACTTTGCCGTTCGGTCGCTTAGAACTTGTCCTACTAACATTGATGTACTAAGGGACCTATTACGGTTGTTGTTTTAGTAAAATTCGATAAACATTTCACATTAATAATGCTCTTTTCGATTTATTCTCTTTACAACTTATTTTCAATTCTCTAAGGAATTGTAGTGTATAGTTTAGTCTGCGGTGGTCGTTGTGTAATTTTGAACAAATTGAATGAATGACATGAACCATCAAAATGGTATATGCGCACATTTTCATATATTGATATATGAGGTAGCACTATTTTCAATTCGTCGGTTTAATATCCATATTTGACCTCTTCGTAATCTAAGGTAAACAATACATACTTCCATAGTAGGTAATATTTAAAATAAAAGATATAATTTGTAAGTTTCAATGTACGAGGTAATCACCGAAACTACTGGCAATAACGTAAATCACATCGGCGACAATTATTATTACAAACTAGTGAGAAAATGTGTTCTATTAATAATTAGATTATAATTAATTATATTGAATTTTTGCTGTTCTAGGATATTTTACAGCGTTTTATAAATTAAAAATAATATTTATTCATAATTTTCACATAGGTAATGTGTCGTTGTCTGCCAATAATAATATACGTCATTTTAATTACGCGAATGCCACGCCTGCTCATAAGAATCATTGCAGTGCCACCCCGAACTTGGCATTGTGATGTTCTAAGCCGCCAATATTTTTATTTTTATCTGTGGTCAAACGGCACAGGAATGATCAAACCTAGCTCAAACGACGCATCAAGCATGGAGCATATAACATTCTACTTAATCTGTGGTGTTGTACATGGATTATCAGGCCGTACATTATCGCCCGTACAAAATCGGTTCGTATTGCACGACCTGATATTTGGAAGCCATGCACATGGATTATCAGGCCGTGCATTATTGCCTGTACATTATCAGGTCGGGAATTATTGGGTCGTACAATATAGGGACACATTCTATGACATCGTGTATTGTTTGTTTAGAATTGTAACATTTGTTATGTGGTTGTCAAGTTCAACACGAGCAATATTAGTTATGTAAGGCTATGTGCACACTTACGATTAAATAAGGATTAGCTCAATGTGGCTAATTACACACGAGATGATACTTTTAGGGTTAACCGACTTTGAAAAAGGTAACATTTTATAATTGTAATTTTTTTTTCAAATGTATATCACTACTCGACTTGGCCATCAACTTGTTTATAGAGACGGTTTTAGTAACTTTACATACTGTATGGAGCGATGGTGGCCGAACGGTTTGGCGTGCGACTTACAAGACGCCGACACCGAGTTCGAATCCTCTCGGCCTCTTACCTATGACTTAATAAGTTATGTGCGGATTTGCCATCGCTCAAAACGGTTATTGAAAACATCGTGAGGAAACCGGCATGCCCAAGAACTGCAACATTTTCAAGGGCATGTGACATCTACCAACCGTACTGAGCCAGCGTGGTAGATTATAGCCCATACTCTCTCTTTGAGAAAAGGCCAGACACCCAGCAGTGGGAACGTGGAAGGCTGATAATGATGATGACATACTGTATATCTCTTTAACAAAAGTGTTGAGTGTATTTTTGTAGCTCTCATGCTATTCATTCATTCTTCGATGAGCCAACATTGCCATTATTCATTTTATCATTGAAGCAATGATAGCTCAGTGGTAGTAACATCGGCCTGCGACTCATTGGTCGTTGGTTCAAACCCTGCATGGAGCTTGAGCTTACGGTTAAAGAAAACATCGTGATGAACCGTAGCTTGATAGTTTTAGTGCTCGCCTGGCTAGCTTCTACCCTCAAGTAAAGAATCTATCGCTGATTACCTATCGGTATGTTTCGGCTGCATCACTTGAGAGCCAGTTCCCAATTCAGGCGTAGCGTGGCGCCACCTTCAACCGCATCGTCACTTAACATCAGGTGACTTGTGGTCAAACGCTACACTGTTAGATATAAAAGAATATGTAATTTTTATAGAACATGTTTTCAAACCAAGGCTAAATCGTCATCTATTGCAATCGTCTATCATGGCGCATCGATGAGATGAACCTTTTATTTAGGTAAAAAATATACAATTCATTTAAACTAAATATTATATTATATTCATTTTAACTATGAAATTTATCTTTTGCATATTATTGTGTAAACAATGTTTACAAAAAAGGTTTGTAGTTGAGTAGAATACTGTAACACAACAGGTAGTACATAGTATAATTATATATTTAATTAATTATGCTAAATATTAATTGCGGAATTAAATATAGTTACATTTAATTCAGTAAATTCTTGTAGTAAATAGATTAGTACAAATTTCTACTAATTATTATTATATATATATCTATTTTAATTATTTACTCTCAACATATGGTTATTGTATTTACATTAAACAAACTGATTGTATTTGCATTAAACGAATTCATGATTACAATATTTACAAATAAAACGCAGCATTAAGGTCGGGTTCTGTACACGGAGAAAAAAGACCTTCCTTCTGAGTCAAAAGGGAAGGACTTGTGGTTCAGAAGGAAAACTAAGGTAAAATAAGGAAGGAATCGGTCTTGGAAGGTAACACTCAGAAGGAAAATCAGTATGTTTTTCTCAGTGTACCTCGCTGAACAGCCAAATTGATAGGCTGAGGTTAAGCCCGCTCATTAATTAGTTTAATTACGCATTTCTTGAATTAAGCGTTTAGACAACTTGTTATAGATATCCCAGTGGAGCCATTGTTTCGAAAAAATATGAGCTGGCGAACAAAACGATAATTTTTTTTTTACTGTCCCACTGCTGGGCTCCCCACCGCTCCTCAAATGAGTCAAGGTCATCACGCCATCTTTTTCGGGGCCTGCCTCGGCGACGTCGCCCGCCCTCAGGTACCCACTGCGTGATGATCCTTGCCCAGCGATCCGGGTGCATCCGGCAGACGTGTCCCGCCCAGTCAGACTAATTACACAAAACTAAATTTTACAGTAGGAGCAAAAAACTGTACTGTAATTGTATCCTCTTGATCGAAACTCAATTTTAGCACACTTTTAGGCTATTTTGCTTGTAAATAGGTTCTAATTTGGATTCAGGAAACCATGAACCGCCGGATGAAAAAAAACTGTTTTGACCAGAAGCGTAGTTAGATCGTTTTGTTCGACAGGTCCTCAAATATACCCGTGGACCCATTGTGTCGACTACAACGGAAGAAATATGTAACCCTCGCCGAGAGCTGCAAATTTCTTCCGCTTGAGGTTGCTCCAGTGCCGGATTTACCACGTAGCAAAAGTAGCTATTGCTACGGGCCCCGTGTGGAAGGGGGCCCCGCATATTAAAAATTTTAAACCCACTCATCTCTGCCTGAGCGTAATTTTTGAGTGAAATTTATTAAAAAATATAGATGAAATGATATGTTGAGTATGGTATATTCAATTTACTTGATGTAAAATAACATAAAAATTGAAAATTTAAGAAACCCCCGACATCTTGGACCGATTTTCATCAAACATAGCTAAGAACACACTAATTAAATTTTGAAACAAAAAAACCAAAACTTGATCAACTGTCAATAAAACACCGAATTTCATACGGTAAAAGGTAAAAAGTCATTTGCTACGGGCCCCGCGCTTGCTTTAATCCGGCACTGGGTTGCCCCCAGATGTATCACGAACGCCAGGGGGCGCTAATGCGTCGGCGAAACTATCCCACACCTTCCATTTACCTTATTACATGTTACCGTTTCTAAGATTAAAATATGTAATATGTTTTTGTATGTACTTATTATACTTATTTATACAAATGTTGTAATGAAAATAATGTGTTGTCTGTTATACATGTTTATGAGCGTTGCTCCATTATGGACCCGTTGTTTGGTGCGCGGTCAATGTTACCTATGTAGTCAAAAATGTGTTTAAAATTTCCTACATATTGGTTATTTTTTCCATACATCTGTACGCTTTCGGTAAAGGAAACATGGTGATGAAACCACAGCTTGGTTCGCCTGGGTAGCATCGCCGTCTAGTTATGCGTCTGTCACCACACACCTATCGGTGTCTTCTGGCAGCCTCACGTGAGAGCCAGTTCCCAATCCAGACGAAGCGCCATAATTATGTGGTGAACATACATAGGTAAACATCTACCTGCTTAGATAAATTATCAAATCTTAGATAACTTGTCGAATTATATTCTAAGAAGAAAACAAGTGTACTTTGACCACGGATAAAACAACTCGGTCCAAAACGATTGTGTCAAGTTGCCAAACATTGTTGTTGAGTTAAAGAAACAGGCCTGTTTTTATTGTTAATTCTACCATAGTGAAAATAAAACAAGTGTTCTTAAAATATATATACATTTATATACAAATATATATACTTAAATTATGTACTTATATACAAATGCGAATGTTTACAAATCAATATACTGTATTTTATATAGCCTGAAAATAGAGGCGTTTTCCCCCGAAGGATAGAAAACGCTTATTTAGGTTTCAGCCGTTAGGCTTCACATGATTTTATTGTGAAGTACCCACATATAGTATGTATTAAGTGAAGTCAGTAGTCAGAAATATTATATTGGTCTCGATTCGGTTTTGCATTCTTTATAACTAAACTAAATTTGACAGGTCTAATAATATTGCTGTCTTTTTCTAACCACTGAAGTAAAAAAGGACAGCATTACTCTCAGACCTGTCAAACTTAGTTTAGTTTTAGAGAATGCAAAACCGAATCGGCACCATTATCTATTTATAGGCACTTGTTTGTTACATTTTAATATAACAGCAAATTCTGTTATTTGTTCTGTTTAGAAAGCGGTGTTATTTAACGCTAGACAATAATAAATAATAATATGATACTTGTTTTTATGAACATGTTATTTTTGAATGTACAGCACACATTTAAGTTTTGCAATAGAATAACTCGCATACAATGACGGTACAAACGAAGTGATACCATACAATAAGATTTTGATAAATTTAAATACATAATTAATCAAACAGAGTATATTTTTCTGCTTTTGTTATCTGAGGTTTCTTTGAGACGCCAATATTTTTCTAAAATTGTAATGCTAAGCTGCTAGCTTTCTAAAGGCCATATTAAGGACGATAAAGAGACAAGCGACCAATTCAAACTTGGTTTGAGTTTTGGCGCCTCTCGTTGTCTTCTTTTACCTAGTGTTTAAGAAAATACGCTACGCCAAGTGAAGGGTTTAAACGATTTATTGTTTCTCACATGTAAGTTTGAAGAAAAATGTGTCACATTTAATATCTTTAGGTGACAAGCTCAGCACGTTGCTGCGAAGGATATGAACTGTTGAAGTTCAAAATTCTGGGCTGCACTTAACTGTAATGGGCTAGTGTGAAGCTGTGAAGTTTAGCATCAGGCGAGGCTACTTGCTTGTCTCGTCAGTTGCATATGATATGAAAACAGAGAGTTAAAACCATAAAGAGAAATGATTCCAAGCGAGTCCCTTTCTCGCCCTATATGTGCCACATCAACACCGGATATTGTAACAATAGTTAAGCAGTGTTGACTGCATAAAAATAGGCAATAAGATTTTGAGCAATATTGTTTTAAAAAGTATTTATATTTATTAGTAGTACTACCTAGTTGAAATTGTCGATAAATATTTGTGAAATAATAATCTATCAAGCCGGTTTAAGATCCAGGGGGAGGTATCTCTATCCATAGCAGGTTATCTTACAAATATAAAATAGTCATATTTCAGTTCGCGCCTAATCTGATCTCAAGTCACAAATGGTATTAAGCTAATATAGCAAATATGGTTAAATAAAACGTTGTATTGTTGTGACATTGTCTGATGCCCGGGCCATACTAAGGTCAACGTCAAGGGAAATGTTAATGCCTATCATCGCGATAAATATTGCGTTAATTATTAACGCAATTATGTGAATGGCTACACTTGAACGGTCAATGTGAATGTACTAGAGTTATCGGCTAACGTCAAACGCCAATGTGAATGCCGTTGTCAAATGTCGTGGCCACACTTATATCAAACGTCAATCATCGCGCTATTGAACGGCATTTCCCGTTAGTGTGGCCCCAGCATGAGGTAGAGACTAGATGTATGTATGACGCACGAAATTCGAATATTTTAAATTTGAGTTTCAATGAATGTTTCATCGTTGTTATGCCTTAAAAAAATGTTTAATTTTAAATAATAATTTTTACATCAGCTTTCAAGGGTTTTTTTTTGTAAAACAACCGAAACAGATAGATATTTTATAGACACCTACTTGGATTATTCAAAAGTGTCTTTAGTGGTTTGTAGGTAATAAAATTATTAAATTACTGATTATATCTTGTTTTAATTAGTAAACGTACCCCTGTGCTCCTCAATTTCTCTTCTGAACTCGATTATTTTATTGCTATATCCGCCGTCAAGGTCGGATCCAGCTTTCAAGTCAGGGGGGGTCATATAGTAGATAAGTAGTAGAGGTCTAGTCAGGACAGGCTCCAATTCCATTACAATAATAAATCAAACTAAAACGATTTAATATTTTACTGTTATGTGTCTCGTCTGTCGTCTCGACAAACGAGTTATTATGACTTCCTCCATTTAATCTAGCCATCGACTAATAAACCTCCATTCTACGATATAAATAATTGTAACTGAAACACGAGCGAAGCGAGGGCAAAAATTTTGCAGTATTTCTATTCTATAAGTTAGCAAAACAAAGGACAAGAGACCTTTTTTTCGCAATGAATATAAAAGCAACAAGACTGATCAAAGCGCGAGCGGAGCGAGCGCGAAAATCTTGAAGTATTTCTACTCAGAAAGTAAACAAAGCGAAGAAAAAAAGAGACATTTATTTCACAATCAATACAGAAACAACAAAATTTAAAAAGCGCGAGGCGCGCACCGCGCAGTCCTTCCATTTCCCGCTGATTGATTCTTGGCAGCACTGCTAGTCTACCTAGGCTCAGCCCAGCGGGGGAGGGTCAACATTCAAGAACATGCGACATCTACCACCCACACTGGACCAGTGTGGTAGATTATGGCCCGTAAACTCTGCGAGAGAAAGCCTGTATTCCAGCGTTGGGAAATAATTGTCTGATGAATGATGATGATGAAGTGACTACCTAGCAGGAAAGTTGTTCTAGTTCTGAAAAAGATGTCATCTACATATCTCTTTATTTGCTGAATCGGGGGATATTTATATATTTATAAAACAAAACGTTTTTGTTGGGAATAGATGTTTATTTATCCAATAAATAAAATATTGCCAACTACAACACAGGAGGCCAATTGGTAAATGTTACATTAAACTAGTCAAAATTCAGTTCGGGTCTAGTCTTGCTCTAGTAAATGACATAAGAAATGACACAAAAATACAACGCTCGACTTTTTACATTCACAGACGCCGAGTGAAACTGCGTATTGATTACACGTGGCAAACTCTCGAACAGAGGTTGCGTGCGACAGCCGCGCAAATCGTCGCCGCGTTTGATGCGCGATCGCAAGCGCAGCGACAGTCGCTGCACATTGTGAAATACGAGATCGAGACTAGATCTTAACTGAATTTCGACTATTTCAAGGCTGGTCACATACAAGCCGTATTTTTAGATTCTTACCATTGTTCTCTATCAAGTTGCACAGATCGGACCGAGGCGAATGGCAATAGATACATTTTACATTATATTCTTCGTTCTTCATTTCACAATCCAATAGAATACGCCTCACCAGGATCACGCTCGCAAATCGCTAGTGTAACATCAGCATAAGTAAGAACAGATAAACAATAATACGGTCTGTATGTGACTGTCCTCGATTAACAGAATTGGCCTGAAGGTACAGAGGATCGGTGAACCACAGATTTCGTAATAATATAAGACTTTGTATGTATGGTAAACTCGTGTTAGCACGTCGCGGTATCAGGTAAACGTGATTATAAAATCATCTGTGCGATCTGGGGTTCATCGGCACGGCAGTTCTATTTTAATAGAAAACACCCAGTAAAGCGGCGACTTACGTTCCCGGTGCTTAACGTGGTATAATACCTAACAATTCAAGGCCTTATATTATTTGGACCATTGTGGTAAGTAGTCATACAGCATAGGTACATTAACTAACGCTAACATCTAGATAAAGTGAAAAGTTTACATAATTACGAACAAACACTATTCAATGGCGCTCCATCGAATGTTGAGATCGTATGCGTGAACGTTGATTTTGAGATTATTGACGGTACGACATCGCTACGCCATACTAAACACGGTGTGTTGCGCAAATAGTGGATAATTGTAAAACTGAGAAGCAAAGATATCACCTCAACTACGAATCAGATAATCTGAAATTTGGACCCATTTAGGGTCCCACGATTTTTTTTAAACAAGATTTTATATTTATGAAAAGTTGGCACCCTCACTACTAGAATTGGCTTTTCTGTAAATGTAACAACTTTAATATAATATTTTAGGAGAACGGGTGCCCTGTAAGAGGTGATAAGCTTTTACCAGTTCTTGGTCATGGATCATCAACTATTTACTTTGTTTTCAACCCTTTCACCACAAGCGAAATTATTTACCCTTACATGGACTCACAAAACTGTATATTACGGCGTTTATTCTTACATTTGTTCGTTTTAAAACTGGTAATATAATATTTATTACGAAACAGTTCTCTCACTTGTAGTTTGGAGTACAATCAGTGACTAAAGTTACCAATCACGCTCAACTTTTCATGTCTATTGTATTAAAAATTTGAATCATCTGATCAGATTAGTATCCAAAGCTGAAAAAGAAAAGGTATGCTTAGCAAATTTAGTCGCTGACCGTACAAGGGTTGAAAGCTATAGCTCGTAACGCCTGTTCGGGATACCCCTGCGTTCGCGGGTAGGGGCCCAGTTAGGACACATCACTCACAGCCGATACCCTTAGCTTCTTACTTCTTACAATCTCGTTTTACAATTGCGCCAACCGGAGCAGCCTTAGCGTGTGACAGAGTTGACTTTTGTATTGAACTCCTAGCGTCAGCAGAGGTAAGAATCTATAAGAATACGACCAGGGGGCTAATTTGTAAATGCGATTCAGTTTAAGACCTACAATGTACCTTTCAATAAATTTATGGAACGGTATTTTTCAAATCTAAACTGGATCGCTGTAAGAGACGCTGGTAGACACTCTTTTTGCGATGTATCATTACGCATGAACCGAACGAAAGAAAGTGAGGGTCGCGAGTGGATGTCGTCAAAAGGCAACGAAGTTCACTCGCCTTCGCCGGCGTCTCCAAACAGAACGAATTAAGGCCAACGATGGAGATAACCAGAGGTCGTCATCAACGACAGAGCATTCGCTTGGTCGTACACAGCGCGTGCGCTCGCTCGCTATAATTCTCTTCAATGTACACTCAGCGAAGCACGCTCGAATGCGAACGAAGGCCTTCGTTCGCGTTAACCATCGGTTGCTTTCGTTCGGTTGGTCCCACCCCCCGCTGGCGCATCGCGAACACACCCTACCAACTATAGTTACATTTGATCACACGCATAATACGCTGTTAACATAGAGCTACTGATAAACATACACGTTATACAAACACTTTAATTATTAATTTAATACGTAATGCGCTCTAACATGATTACATATAGAGAAATTATCACTAATGCGAGGTCTCGCGCACAGATCAACGTAGATTGGTTCACCAGGGTGACATCATGGTATAACTTTGTCATGTGATTGGCTGATTGTCAAATCGACTTGTACGTTTATGATTGGCTGGATGAAAACCAGAGATGAGCGAGATAGCTAGCCGGAACGAGAGGGCGATAAACTGTGAACGATGAGTACACGCAACTAAACATTTTTTTTTTACTATTTACAGGGTAGCGTTTGACTACAAGTCACCTGATTTTAAGTGACGATGTGGTCGAAGATGGCGTCACGCTACACCTAGACTGGGAACTGGCTCTCAAGTGAGGCTGCCGGAACACACCGCTAGGTGCTTGGCGACAGATTCTTAACAAGAGGGTGGGTTTCATCACGATGTTTTCCTTCACCGAAAGCTCAAGCTCATTGTAGGATTTGAACCCACGTCCTACGGATCGCAAGCCGACGTCACTACCACTGAGCCATCATCGCTACATCGGTGCACAAATGTTTGACCCATTGTGAGAATCGAAAACGCGACCTAACGCTTCGCAGTCGGCTGTTCTCTCATTGCGCCACATAGGTCATTAATATCCGTGCAAATACGTTATCTGCGCTTTGATATTAATGTATTTACCAATACTTAGAGCAAATAAATCATTTCATTTCATATAAAAGACATCGCTTTATAAAACCCTTCTCCACCGGAGCTTAGGTGTAAAAATGAAGCAATCTCATTGGCTTATTCCACACGCATCCCTCGCTACGTCACCTCGTACATGTCTAGTATGATGTTGCAGCGAAACCTCGTTACATGTAAACGTGCAATAGTTACACTAGAAGAACTTTAATAATGCATTACTATCGAAAATTATTATAAACAAAAATTGATATTCTGAGTAATTATATTACATTATGTATATACAATGGTAAATTCACCAAAAATGGTTTTCAAGATTTCGTATATATATATATCTTCTATTATATATAATATAAATAGTTTTATCCGAAACTCTCATATTTTTTTAAGGATAATAAAATTAATCCATCCCTGATACCAAGTGGATGTAGAGGTACAACATTGTTACCGAAGCAACATACACCTTTTGCATATAAAAAAAAACCATACTAAATTAAACACAAACGGCCAAAGACCACATACAAATGTGATTGTAATCCTAAGTTAACCTTATAATAGCTTTAACCAACATGAAACTTTATTCTTTTAAACGTTCTAAGTACTTTACCGAAATTTTTTTTATGAATCAATAAATCCATCTTTCGTAAATTAATCTTGCAAACATAGCAGCGCCCCTAGCCAAGATGCATTCTACAATCGTTGACGCTAATAGAAAACAAGAAAAAAGTATTGGTTTGACATATTTCAACGCTAAGTCACGTGGTCATAAATATGTCAAACCAATACTTTTTTCTTGTTTTCTATTAACGTCAACGATTGTAGAATGCATCTTGGCTACGGACCCTGGACAGTTATCAATCAAAATACAAGGCAAAATACAAAAATAATACACAAAAATTTCTACCTCGGAAAAAAAACTTCGATGGAAACGTCCCAGCAATAATAGGTAAATTAAAATAACCTGTACAAACGTAACAACTTAAAAATACGCCTAAACACGAACGAAACAGAAATTCTATTCAATTTATACAGGTTTTAAATATATTGTTACACTTACAAATGGTTTCATAGGAAGGATACACGTAAGTATATGAATTAAGTATGATGCCATCATTGTGTCTCACAATAACAGACCATTCGGGAATATATTAGAATACTATACTATGTGTGTCCCGCGGTATACGACGACACTATGCTATGAACAGAGCAAGAATTATTATCATAATCGGATATTAGTTCCGGAGATTACGTCTTACATAATTAAACAAAATCGCAAATTGTATTTAGTAAATATGAACATTTGTACTGCATTTCTTGAGTAGACAGTGCAAGTGTATTTAATGAATTAATATTTATTTGCAAACACAGAGTAAAGTTTTTATTTTTTTTGTATTTTATAACTTTTTTAATGTTGAAGATTTTTTTAGACCGGCAAGTAACTACAAGTTGAACAGTTGGACGACCGATAGAGCAGTCGTTTCAGTAATTTAGGTATAGGTTAGAATGTTAACATCACATGATTATGAATAAATAAAGTAATAATATAGATTCTACATACAGTAAATGTTTGACATCGATTAACATTAACATATCATATAGGTATCGGTTGATACAACTCCGAATAAACTAATAGGGGGAGGGTTTGATGTTTCATCCATGGCATATTGAAGTGCAACGGGGATGTTAATGGGACCATTCAAGTATTACGTAAGCAGATTTTTTACAATTATATACCCACCCCCCTTCCCCTTGTCAGCAAAAGTAAGCAAACCTCTCCCCCCCTCACCCCATGCTTACGTAATCATTGGTACCTATGCATTTTTCTTTTAATGTATTCTGTTTTTTTATTGATTCGTGAGCAGCAGTTTGCAAATAGGCATCATTATCAGCCTTTCACGTTCCCACTGCTGGGATTCTGGCCTTCTCTCAGAGAGAGAGTATGCGCTGTAATCTACCACGCTGGCCCAGTGCGGGTTGGTAGATGTCGCATGCCTGAATGTTGCAGTTCTTGCATGGGCATGCCGGTTTCCTCACGATGTTTTCATTCACCGTTTTGAGCGATGAAAAATCGGCACAAAAAAATAGGCATAAAAGAGAAGAATTTAACGATTTGTGGATTGCCATTTGTGTAAAAAAGTAAATAATAACGGCTGACGTAATTACGATATCAACACCCCACCCACCATGTCATCAAAAATAAGCAAAGCAAAGAAAAATACACACAGTTCCCACGGAAATCGTACTTGAACAATTCTTTGACCATAGATGAAACACCATGCCTAACACATTTCACTTCGACAATTAAATACTAAGCTACAAGTACATTATATACAGCAAGAGAATAACACATCAATATATCATGTGTATATTATAACACAGTAAGGGCTCTACGCACTACTATGCCCTTACTGTGAACAGTGTGAGGAGTCACATCAGCTGCGTAAACTCAAAAAACATAGCAAGGTATTTGAAACTTATCTTCTATCTATCTATCTACCCGTCTTGCCAAGAGTTTTAAGTGTTATGCAAGAACGTACACAGGACCAATTGCAGAGTTCTCGCCGCAATACATTTATGAAGATGGGCCTCTATAATGGCCGACACCGGTCGAGTTTTTAACTTGCAATCCTGAGTGCAAGCCGTAGAAAGACTTGCTAGGTGTGCGTTTAACAAAGCCGCTCTGTGCGGCAAGGAATGAATAGAATTCGTCAAGTCCAAACGTCCTCTAGCAACAAGTCAGAAGAGATTTCAGGCGGTGGCAGTGCTAAATACAAGGTAGCAGATTCAGGCAGGCGGCCGTCTGTTATTTTGTATTTATATGGTAAAACTAGCACACCCACGTCTCTCCTGCGTGTCTTATTCCTGAATAGGATAGGACGAGTTTTGTCATAGCCAGGTTCCTCGTCTTCAAGAGCAGGACAAGATTTGTCTTTGCCAGGTACTCGTCTTTAGACAGGGTAGGAGGAGTTTAGTCGTAGCCAGGTTCTCGTCCTTAAATAGGGTAGGACGAGTTTAGTCGTAGCCAGGTTTGTCACAGCAGGGTTGTATTGATTTATGTTGTTTACGAAATTGTAGTGTAGTTTTAGACGAGTTCGTAAACAACGCCGTCCTGGAACACCTCGTCAGACTCCGTCTCTTCCTCCTGGAAAACAACGTCAATCTTGGTATAAATCTCACTCAATCGTCACGCTAAGTTCACGTTGCGATGGGCAAAGGGAAAACCAGGTAACTGTTACCCTGCATACCTATTTCGCTATAATTAAGTTTGATTGTGTATTAGTTCTCACTCCGAAACAACTGGGACCCATTATGACTGTTTTTAATTTTTACACTTCTGGTTAGTGCTTAACCTCAAGTCACCTGATGGATGTTATGTGGCCAAAGGAGAGAGAATCGATAGTGGTGGCTAGCCAGATGAGTACTAGAAAACGCCATAACATCAAACAGAAGCAAAGTAGGAAAAGCCGTTTCAGCGTTTTATTCTTTTTTTACGTTCATTGGAATATTGAAGTTACAAGCTTACCACAAATCCAAAGCAAGTATGGACATCCTTCTCTAGCTTGATGGAGCGCTCCTCAGCAGCCTTCTGCTGGTTCTAAAGAAACAAAAGAGCAAAACATTAGGTGCCACCTTGACGCAGTCGTTGTTGTTTGTCTTTAGATGTTTGTGGTCATTAATGTACAAAGGGAACATGCAACCATGACGAGAAAAGTTTTAAGTTAAACTACAAACAAGGTTTCATGTATAAGATTATATTATTTATTTATTACTTATTTATTTGGTAATAGGCGAGCAGCCTGAGGCTGATGTGCCTATATCAAGCTGTGTTGAATTATAGCAATGTCCAAAAGTGCAAAGAAAAGTCAATTCTGTAGCAAGGAAGCATTGTTCGTTCGCAACCATTTGTCCAGTCTGTTTTTAAGGAATTCACTGAAGGATTAGCATACTAAAATATTTATATTAGTTTATATCGTATGTCAATAAGATACAGCCTAATTTTGCATGCAACAAAGTATCAGCTTATGCATCTTCGACAGACCTCGAATGTTGTACATATTTAGTACCATTACTATTTCACCAACTTTTTAAGCACCCAATGACACTGCAAAGGACACATTTGCTCAAGGGTAATAAAATAACAAAATATAATCTCACCACAATATGCTTTTTCATCTTAGTTTCCATATCTTCTTCATCATCATCGCCCAACTCCATCTGTAAATTTTAATAACAATTTAGTACGATACAATAACTTTAATACGTTAAAACCTCAATATATTGTGTGTTATTTCAGGGCATAAGCTATCTCCATTCCAAATCCGTTGAACTGAACGTAAACACGTTCTCACTCACAATCTTTGAAATTCATAATATTAGTATGATATTGCGGAAAACTACACTCCGCAATACAGAAGCAAGGAAAAATCAAATTACATGAATCTCTTTTAGCCGTTGCATGCTTTACTGCATCAAATAACGGTTCTGAAAATATTACCTCCGTTTCAACCTCATTTATGACCTCCATTTCTTCATCCTCATCTTCCTCATCGGGACCCTCAATCACATCCTCATTGTTCTCAACCTCAATCACCACTTCCTTGCCAGATTCTACAAAAGATACCAATTATGTAAAAAAAAACATAGTAGTAGGTCATGCATATGTTATCACAGTGATAAAGACATGTAGTATTGGAATATAATAACAACATTTGAGAAAGTGTCAATAAACCGATACAAAATTCAAATTGTATTTAAAAAAACATATAACACATGATTATTACATAAGATGGTTTGTTTATGAATATTCCTATTCGAACTTGACAAAGAGATACAATGCTCATGAGTAGAATAATTTAACTTACAAAGTTACTAGAAATAGATCTACTAAGTACATAATTTAAAACCTAAGCTTGTTAGGTGTCCCATCGGCTTCATGATGGTGTTACCGGTAAACGAGTTTAAATATTTCATGGAAAGTGACTGTACCTCTGCGGCGCACGGTGAGGTACTCCGGGGCAACCACAGCCACCTGCTGCTCAGAGCCATCTTCCAGCTGAATCACCTCCAGCACCACATACTGCTGACCATCGCCATCGTTCACGGTCACCAGTTCACCGCGTTTCAGCTCCGATGTAACTCCGATCTTGATCACCTGATTCTTGTTGCGGCCATCGTCGTGGAGTACCTGAAATTTGTCGTACTGATGTAGCCATTTGGAAGATATCTAGTCTGATGTGTATGTTCCAGCTGCAAAAAAGGCTGACTAACACATAATGACATAACACACTATGTTATTGAAGCACCACATTTTGCTGAGAGTATTCGTGTAACCAACTTCCTCACAAACGTTAGGAAGACAGCGAACAGCAACAGCGCTAGAGAAATATGCTATGCCAACTGAAGTGCTACTGAGCAACTTAAAACATCAACAACATTATGGAGTCTAGAGCGTTGGACGTCACACATATGTAAATTAACTTTGAGTTACTACGAAACTGTCTTTTTGCTTGTTTGCTTACATGTGACGTCATATGCTAGGATTTGTATCAGATAATAGATATTAGAAGTTTTAAGTTTTATTTAACTATAAACACAAACAGTATTGATTAATATTACTATAAACCATACTTTAGATTTCTTTTTTGAATTTCCTCTCCAGTTGCCTATGAAATGGGAGTTCTTAAGTAGCTGTTAGTGAAAGTAGCATTACCTTCAGGGTGTCCGTGTTGATGTATTTGACCTTCTTCTGGCGACCGATCTTGAGGGCCAGAGCGCGCTCCTGGTGGCCAGACTCCGGGTCGTGGACCGCGAGGTGGCGGATCAAATTGCCCTTGTGGGCGAAGGTGCGGCTGCACTCGTGGCATGTGTGGGTCTTCTCCTTTGGGGGCTTTGGCACATACTCAGGGTTGTGGTATAAGTTGGTGTGGCGACGGAGCAGTTGCTTCTGCCTGTATTGGACGAGGAGGAAATGTATTTCACCGTTTGCAGTGTCATACCTATCCCTACTAATACATATTATCGTCGGCTAGCTAACAACACCGCCCAAGTCAAATTTTGCAACTTTTCAGGAGAGACTTAAAACCGTTTTACTCATATGTTTTTTATGTAAACTATTGACTTGTGGGTGTTACAATTTTTAATTAACGGCTTCTATTTAGTAAAAAAATGCTTGGAACTGACAGGTTCATATCAAAATTCCATCTAATTGCATTATAATGTCAATACCACAAAATTTTGACTTGTTCGGTGTTGTTTGCTAGCCGACGATATATAAAAGTAAAATATTGTTTGAGGTTAGTAAAGAAATTTCAGAATCACATAAGTCGTTTCAGAGATTAACAGATAACAAACTATAATACAACTTTTTTGCTGTATATATAGAGTTAAATGTTACCTGAAGGACTGGTCGCAATCATCGCAAGCAAATGGCTTCTCATCGGTGTGCTTCAGCAAGTGCGACTTGAGGTGACGCAGTGTAGTGGACGCGTAGGGGCACAGGTCACACTTGTAGCATTTCTCGCCCTCGTGGGTCTGAAACCAGTTTAAGTTAGTCTCCACAAGTAAAACTGAGCACAACATGATGCTGTAGGAACAGCACTGCAGTAGAATTTTTCTATTAAATTTTTTTGTTCTTATATTTTCAGATTTTGCTTTCAGCAAATTGTTAACGGGATTAAGTACTGCCTTTATATCAAAGGTAAGTACATACCACAGTACCTAATAAATTAATAATTTCGGGTGTTAATCTACATACCTTGTTGTGCATCTTGCAGGTGTATCTGTCCGGGAACGACTTGCCGCAGCGCTTGCATTTCAGCGGCTTATCAGATGTGTGCAGCTTCTGCACGTGGATGCGGAGGTCCGTCTTGCGGCCACACTTGGCCGGGCACAGCTCACAAGCATACACCGGCTTCTCAGACACTGCAGGCATAAACTCAGAATGTAGAGTGGTTCAGTACGAATCGATGACAAAAGTACAAATTAATTAATGTTAGAACTTATTGCATGTTTATAGCGATGATGGCTCAGTGGTAGTAAATATTCAGTGAACCCTGAAACCCCTCAGGCATTACTAAATGAAAATAAAAGTTTGATCTAAAACAGTTACTGGTTGGATATCTAAAACTGGCACGATCACAGTATTAACACGAAAACAGTAACACACACATTACACCACAGTAAAAACAAAACAACCAACTCACAGCATGATATAGGCACATCAGCCTCCGGCTGCTTGCCTATTACTAAATAAATAAATAAATACTATCTCTGTCACACCCGTAATCTTGACCTCATGCGAGAGAGTCAAAGAGACTTTCATGATAGATAATGCAATGCAACATCATGCCGTGCTCTCATTCACAGACAAATGTGAAATAAGTTGTATGTGCCAACTTTAGATAACCAACCTTTCATCATTATCATCGGCCTTTCACGTTCCCACTGCTGGGACTCTGGCCTTCTCTCAGAGAGAGAGTTTGGGCCGTCATCTACCACGCTGGCCCAGTGCGGGTTGGTAGATGTCGTATGCCCTTGCATATTGCAGTTCTTGGACATGCTGGTTTCCTCACGATGTTTTCCTTCACCGTTTTGAGCGATGGCAAATCCGCACATAACCAACCTTTGCGGGACATTAACTGTCAAACATGGTACCCCATACCGTTGTGGATGAGGCGGTGAGCCTTCAGCGAGTTGGATTGAGTGAAGCACATGTTGCAGCTATCACACTTGTACGGTTTCTCTCCAGTGTGAGTACGGAGATGGCGCTTCAGCTTGAATGTGTCCGGAGAAGCATAGGTGCAATGGGGGCACTGGGGACAAAACAACACCGTTACAGTGCAAGCTTATCTAAACCAGTGGTCTAAACTGGCAACAATTTTATGATAACATTAAGTAAAAGCACTGCGCGAGTCGTCAATCGACGTTGTAGCAGGACGTCCTACACTGCGTTTGCCATGTGGAAGTTGCATTATTGATAATATCGTCATGAGGTGTCGTGGTACCTGGTAGGGCCTCTCGCCAGTGTGGCAGCGGACGTGGCGGCGGAGCTTCGACAGCTCGACGGATGCGTAGTCGCACTCGGTGCACTTGTGCGGCTTCTCGTGAGTGTGCTTGTAGCGGACGTGACGCACCAGCTCGCCTGCGCAAAATTTCATATTCAAGAGATGGCTGCGTTTGTGCAGTTATTTTAATATATGGAGTATGGACTGGCCGCGTCGCAACCGCAACCTAGTACATCTTTTTCAACCATTAGATGGACAACAGAGATGCATAATGTGCGCGAGGCTGTAATGTTTCACTTGTAGCATTGCCGAACCTATGCAAAGAGTATGGCCCAGACAAGTCTTCTATCATAAGCATCTTTAAAAATAATTTTATAAGGCCTGACTTTTTCCTTTGTTTCGTTTTACTGCAATCTCACAAAGTTGAAGTTGTACTATGCTTGCCTAGAAGCTATCCACTCTTGTATTCGCAAAACTTCCAGCTACTAGGAAGTAAGAAGCGGAAAGCATTTTACTCCGTAAACTCCTGAAGTCATAAGACGCTAGATACTTACCACTGGTGGTGAAAGTAGCTTCACAATATTTGCAGATGTGTGGCTTCACACCATTGTGCATGTTGGTATGATTCTGGAGCGACGCGACGGTCTTGAATCCGCGCTCGCAGACATCACATTTATGCGGGCGTTCCTCCGAGTGTGATTTCATGTGGCGAACCAACAGGTACCTAAAATGGAGATGGCATTTTAAAAACAAACTATAGATTTTTTTTTATTACTTACAGAGTAGCGTTTGACTACAAGTCACCTGATGTTAAGTGACGATGTAGACGAAGATGGCGCCACGCTACACCTGGACTGGGAACTGGCTCTCAAGCGAGGCTGCCGGAACACACCGATAGGTACTAGGAACTCACTCACTATGTTTTCCTTCACCAAAAGATCAAGCTCATTGTAGGATTCAAACCCAGGTCCCACAAGTCGATGTCACTACCACTGAGCCATCGTCGCTATAAATAAAAAGTTCTAACGGAATACAGCATATTTTTTTATTGGCCGGCACTTTTATATTTGGACCAAAAATGTATGAAATCCCGATGATGTCCTTTATTACATATGTTACTCAATGCCATTATGATTGCACAAACCGACATATTCCAGTTAAAACTGAAGGGGTGTTCATTGCTTCAATTTTTTTTCATTTTCTTTAATCTTCTGTATTGTCACAGTTTTAGTGCGCAATTTAATAAATGGTATGTTATAAAACTCACCTCCTGTGGCTGCTGTAAGAGCAGAAGTTGC
This sequence comes from Opisthograptis luteolata, assembly GCA_931315375.2. Classification (NCBI taxonomy): domain Eukaryota; kingdom Metazoa; phylum Arthropoda; class Insecta; order Lepidoptera; family Geometridae; genus Opisthograptis; species Opisthograptis luteolata. Next base: position 13,190,047 of record OV928033.1, read on the forward strand.
ATGTGAAGGTAGAGCGCGACCCCTTGCCCTTACGCTTCCTCCTCACAGTCAATGGCAGGTCCTCCAGCTCTTCAGTGTTGGATTCTTCACCTTCATCCTCCTCCTCCTCCACCTCGTCTTCCTCCTCAAAGTTGTACACATCTGCTGCGGGTTTCTCTTCCTGTTAAAACAAACAAGTCTGCATGTTACCTAATACAACACGGACATTGTGAGAAGACTGAAAAGGACAAAACCTATTGAGTTAGTGTAAATGAGTGCAAACAATAAGTAGTTCAGTGAGTGCTACCTATAAAGAACACAAAAACAAAGTGCCTTGCCCTTAATAGAGACAATAAGAAAAGTGCTAAAAAACATGTTTCACCTTTATGTCAACATTCATGATTGGCTGTGTATCCTCCTGAACCACAAGGACGTAGCTCACTTCGCCGTTGCTGTTCTTCGACGGTACCAGAGTCATAGTCTGGTATGCTGCTGCTTCAACTCCCTCAACATCTGCATCAGCGGTTTCTTCCAATTGGACAGTATCCTGTTGACAACATTAGCTTTATAATAAAAAAAACATTTTTTAAAGGAATAACATACAAAAATGAGTATTTCAAAGAGTTTTACCTGATCTGTTATTATAGTATCTTCATCAGCAGGCAAAGAAACTAAGCTCTGTCCTGGTTGATAGTAATATCGGCCTTCGCTATCCACGAAGTAAGTAACTTCATTTGGATCCATTTCCTCATCAATTTTTTGCATTGCTGAAACAAGAGAATTTATCATCATCAATTATTAATCAATTTAAATGCTTGCTCACTAGCAGCTAAGCTGCTAACAGCCAATTGCTTTCTTCATACACCTGAGTGATATGACAAGCAAGTCAAACTAAGCTCATAAGTATGGTTTCCTACTGACCCACACCTTTTACATATTGCTATGCATATTTATAGTTCCGTACTATGTATGTAAAAACATTAATGAACTATATAATAATGGTGTCGATTCGGTTTTACTTTCTCGAAAACTAAACTAAGTTTGACAGGTCTAAAAGTTATGCGGTCCTTTTTTTACTTCAGTGGTTAGAAAAAGACAGCAATACTATTAGACCTGTCAAACTTAGTTTAGTTTTAGGGAATGCAAAACCGAATCGACACCAATATCTATCTTACCTTCTTCATGCTCAGCAATCATAGACTGCATGAGACTTTTCCCACTGTTGTTTTTATAGGATTTTCTTTTAGGCGGCATTTCTGTAATACAAGAATATTTTTATTTTACAGACCGAAACGCAAAGAACACCACAATGTATAGATATGCATCAATACTTTACACTTGCTTTACTTATGTACAGTTGCCTGGACAAGACAAGCTTTTCAATGATTACAAAACTAGTACCTATGATGTAAAAGTGACCCCTCTGATGCTGTCTGCTGTAAATACTAATTTGTATTATGCTAATTAATAAAATTTAAAATATTTTCTATTGCAGTGTAAATATACCAGAAAGTAGGTTGGTAAGTTCCCTACTTCCCATAGCGTATCTCTCGAACAGGAAATCGATATTAGTTATTACTGCATTCCAAACTTAAAAAAAAGGAAGATAGATGCGCAACTTTTTCGAAGGTGTAACATGTTTCACAAGGCAAATTTCAAACGGTACCAAACTTTTGTTCATGGGAAATCAATATTATACTATGAAATTCGGTCCGCCATCTTATGCAGACATCTTACTAGAAATGCGCATTTATTGAAAACCAGCACAATGATTAGAATATTATATTCCAACATTCAAAAGTGATAAACATATCTAACGCCAACAACAGTGAATAGGAAACAGGCGAGTGGCGCTAGCGTCAATGAATATAATGAAAGAAGACTTACTTGATGCGAAAGGGATCTCGGGATTCACGTAACGATTCACTTCAAGTACCCTGTACCATGCATTTGAGCACACTTTTGAGATATTGCAACAAAACTAACAAAAAATGAATTAAAAATGAAAACAAAGGAATCTAATCACGGTATTTCAGGATCTCGTTACGTGAACTTCTATTTTTTCTCAATGAGGGCGTTTTAGTCGACTCCTTTGCGCGATAGTGACGCCTAGAAAACGAAATGGCCGACAAGAGAACTACGCAAGTACGCAAGCAAGCAATGTCATACGAAATCGATAGAGTGCTGCCAGTTAAATTATTATTTTGTTGCCTATGTGCAAATCCAGGTGGCATTAACAAAGAAAATCATATAATATTGCGCTATTACTCAATCTACTGTTTATATTGCTTTAATCAAAGAGTATCTAAGATACAGTGATTAATGTGGTGGTTAGTATGTCATTAATGTCATAACTTCATAAAGCAATATAAAGCACCGTGCTTATTATAGGGTTTGCATTATTCGAACAGTGAAGTGGGTTTTTAATAAATGAAAATAATAAATTGTCATATTTTTATGTCTAGTAGGACAAACCGTGGATAGATCGGTTAGCTATTGGCCACGGTCGTTAAAGTAATCAAAAAGTGAGGGCCTACTTTGTTTCATGCTTTTTTTTGTGTAAACAGTGACAGGACACGCGCAATATGGACTAAAATTGTACAAGGATGTGGTTGATAGATTGAAAGTTTGAGTTGCTCTTTTGTGTGTGTCTAATGTAATTAGAAAATAAAAAGTGTATGTAAAAATGTCAAAAAATTGTTGTTTTTTTGTACATCACTAAATACATGCATGATACAGTCGATTAATATTTAAACCCTAATAATCTACTAATTATAAATGCGTGTGTGTGTGTGTAATGTGTATTTTTGTGAATGTTTGTTACCACGTTTCACCGTAGCTACTAAACCGATTTTGATGAAAATTGCAATCAACGGAGATAGCTTATACTCTGGATTAACACATAGGCTACTTTTATCCCGGAAATAGGTTCCTGCGGGATAACAGGAGGATGCGGGTGAAACCGCGGCGTTCAGCTAGTACGTCTTTAATTGCTTTACATACTAACAGACTTATTTTCATAATTTATTGCCTACGTAAGGATGATTTTGGTGATTTAGATGTAATTCGAAGGGAATGATGAATGCCATTCGGCACCCAAAATGGAATTAACGATTCAACCATTCAAGAGCGGCAGGGATCGTCCGTTCTGTACGCAGTGCTATATCTATTCTGTGGTTCAGTGTTTTTTTTACTGCTCCTGTTTATCGTAATAAGTTCATAATCGCAATGTGATATTTTTGTAAAGCATGTTGTATGTCAGACGAGTCCGACGTTAGTAAAGGTAGGAGCTGCGAGTTAACACATAACAGTCACCTCACTTGCTATATTTGCGCCCGCCAGTTTAGCCGTAACTAATGAACGTAAAAAATAAAGCATTAAGCATATCTTTATATGGAACGTCACACATCACGCAAATATTTCATTTCGTCTCACCTAAAATCCAAACCCGAAAAGCACTTTGTGAGTTATTTGTCTTCCTTCATTATGGCAACTTTAATATCTAAGGATAGCAAAAGTTGTTACTACCTTCAAAAATCATAACACATTAGTAGACTTTTTTGGCGGCAATCGATTTGTCAACGTGAAAATTTTGTTGCTATTTCCAAAACTTGTGTTTCTTCGAGTGATAATGTGTAATATTGGTGGATTATTAACCAATATGTGTTCGAGTGTGGGAAATTGAAATAAAGTTGTGCAAGTGACTTTTCTAGTTGCTCCAAAAAAGTCCGTGTAAAGTTTAAGTAAACCTCCACTACTTTACTTAAACACTATCCTCATCCCATCATCTCATCGTCATCATCATCATCATCATTTAAACTTGAATCAACTCTCAGTGTTTGAAATATTTTATACTTGACACTGGCAAATACACTAATCGTGTGACGCCATAACAAAACAAAAAAAAACACATTAGTGGTTAGTGTTGCCGAACTCTCGATAGTTTTACCTCTTTATGTACTATGGTTTTACCATAGTACTTATTATCTTTATGTTCATTGGGAAATGAAGGTCTCTTGTCCTCCATTTTATGCTAACTTTAAATGTAGAAATACTTAAAAATCTTCTTTTCTCGACATTAAAGCTGAATCGCCCGAGGGGCGCTCAATCCGCCCTGGGCCAGGGCGAAACAATTTTAAATACGCCACTGCCTATAGCTGGTTTATTATCATCGATTTTTTAGAGGGGCCCCATTGTTGTGTGCCCAAGGGCCCATGGCTTAAGACGGCCCTGTCCGTACCATTGCATTTTCCGTAGGTACAGCTACGATTTTTTATAAGTTTTCCTGTAGGTAAACTAGAATTAGAACCCGTTGTGTAAGAGTCGATAGATTTATGCTTCACGGGATCGCGGGCAGCAATACCATCGACAGCATTGCGTCGTTTTAAGCTATCGATAGTATCGATAAGCCTTTCGATAGTGTTTCGATTGGTTAACTATCGATAGACTATCGATTAGGTAACTATCGATAGTCGACTATCGATCGGCAACGCTATTTGCGACCCCGTATCCTACAATGAGCTTCAGCTTTCGATGAAGGAAAACACCGTGATGAAACCATTGCTTAGTGGTACATTTTCTAGTGCTCGCATGTCTAGCTATAGGTATCATCCTCAAGTTAAGAAACTGTCACCAAGCACCTAGCGGTGTGTTCCGGCAGCCCCACTCGAGAGCCAGTAGGTATAATTTTATTATACTAGGTACAAAATCCAGATGTAGCGTGGCGCCAATTTGGCCAGACGCTGCTCAAAACAATGCAAAAAAAATATATCCTGGAAATCCACACGGGTGAAGCTACGGGGCACATTTAATCGAATAAATTCGAAAGTTTTGAGTGAGTGTGTATACCACTTACTTCTTCACGCTGAAATGTCTAAAAGCATTTGAGTGAAATTTAGAAATTTAGATCCCTGTATTGACACAGAAAAAGATTCCTTTGGACGAAGCTAGCGATCAATAAACCAAATCATGAGTAGGTAGATAATATGTTGATCACGGTGGGAAGTGTAGGTACGTTAGCCACCGAATAAATGGCGCATAATTTGGTACCTTGATGTATTTACCTATAATAAATTATACCATATAATATAATCAAACACGTTTATTTCAAACCAAAACTAGCTTTTTACAGAAACCAACCAAAATCAATAATTAAAACAATAACCAAAAACAGTTTTAAGCAAAAACAAAACAAAAAGATAAGGGTAGGTAGTAGAGGTACCTTATGAAAAGCACAGTTACGTAGGTAGGTAGTTACAAATTAGGGCCACATAATATATAATTTTTTTATCATCAAACGTACTACCTGTGGCCTGGGGTTGGCGTGATAGCGGCTACTTGCTCAAGAGCTAGCGCATAACAAAACTGGTAAAAATAGATCTAAAACTCTTAGCCTAACCTAACACGTACAGTCAGCGACAAAATAAACCTATCAAACCCAATAAAGTCTATGATTCTGTAATGTTCTGTAATGTTTATTATCGCTGTACTAAACTTTGTTTAGGTATTCGAACACATAGCATGCCCCTACTCATCAGGTTAACTCATCAATCTTGTATCAGTTTAATTTGACTTTTTCTAATGAATAGGCACGTACAATATGTGGCTCGATGTCATGTTAAGCAAATTCTATTGCTGACCATACCTAAAATTTCTGGAAGAAAAACACAAAAAAGTTGAGTCATTTAGCCAAACAAAAGTTTTCATTATTAACGATTATTTCTTTTTAAATTGATTATTAATAATCTGTCCAAAAATATTGTCTGAACTTTTTTCATTTGATTCCGTTATTAAATAAACTGCAGATATATAGGTACCAATAATAAATACGTTAAACGTTTTTTTTAAATATAAATTATTAATCTAGCAATTAGCAACATTGTCCCGGAACCAAACTTTTTTATCATCATTAACATAACTTCTTTAGAGGCACAGAAATGCCAGCGAAACATAACATTTTCAACACAATCCTGTAGTCATATTATGTATATTATACAATAAAAATAAGCAAAGCGGCACGTCAGCTTAGAATGTCATGGTATACTTAAACTTAATACATAATAGAGATTATAATTATGCCTAATTAAGTAGGAAGGTACTTATATAATTTCTTAAATGACGAAGCATTTGACACGAATTAACAAAACTAAATAAACTACATTTATTACAACAGAACACATTTTACACAATAATAATATTATGTACATAATACTTAAGGACCTATACATTTAGGTAAGATATTGGATAACATTTAAATTCTAATAAGTACTAAGTAGATATGTATAGTTATAAGCGTTGTACTTGTAACTAAACATAGTCTTTCCAATCCAATTTCGTAGATATTATTAAGAAAAACGACTAAAAACTACAAAAATCAAGCGACAATAACACTGCAACACTTACAAATGGCACTATTAAGATAAATACAAGTTTATAAAAAAGAGACTCTTATGTTTATGCACAAAGTTACCCCTTTTCATTTACGCACTCAATCCGACCCTTGCGTAGGTGTGTTTGTGCGCAGATGAGAGTTTAGGTTGCGTTGCGACATTTATTCGCCGGAACTATAATACATTTTTACTATACTTCCGGCTGCAGGCTGATTAGCTATTTTTTTTATTGCAATTAGGCCTTATAACCACAGTTTTACATTCGACTTCGCTCGTTGGTGTAATATAATATATAATACAGGGTGTAGGTAATATTAGTGAAACTTCAATCGGTTTGATTCTTTGATCTCTCGTATAAGTAAAAATAAAAAGTAAATTAGTAAGTGTGCATATTTTGTTTTCTAATAAATCATGCTCATGGCTCTTTTCACCACATTTCTCTATTTCTTTTAGTTTCAAACTTGTTCATACAATCCCATGTCAATAATCCACCTGCTGTACCTAATCCTTACCTACTTTAGATTATTTTTTTGCAATCTTTTTCTCTATTAAAATAGGTTTACACTATCAAAATTTTTATTCACTGGTATGTTTTTAAGCCCTAAGAAAAATAACGTAATATCAGCCAAGTGCGAGTCAAAATCACGTGGGGAAGGCTCCGTATAATTTTTTTCGTGGTTTTCTGCATTAAGTACTACATATTTAAAATAGATACTAATAACTTTCCGAAACTATACTTACTCATTTCGGTGTTACGGGGAATGCTCGATTTTCGTCCTCTTGTTAATTTTGTCGCTCTTGACTTGCACGGTTTCTTACTAACTAGATTCAAATTCAACATCATATGAGGCTAGTCAATGTCTATACTTTGGTGTTTAGGGGGGTGCAATCAGAAATCGAAGCAGATGCACGCGATTAGAGTTGCTAACTCGGTAAAGAGCGCGCTCAGAATTTCCCCCACCACTGCGGTCTAAATTAAGATTCTGAATTCAGTATAATCTAAAGCCACATAGATTCTGTTCGAAGTGACAGCCCTAGTAACACTACATATAACGTCTCTATGTTAGGGAGACGCCGGTCGACAAACCGTGGATCGCGACCCGATTACATTTACAATATAAAAACGAAATAAACCAATTATATTACGAAAATTAGCAAGTACTTACAATAATTACAACTTTGGAATGAAAAACTCAGTCTCCACTTTGGAAATGGAAATAACTCTTAAAGTAATAAAGTAATAACCAACCTTAGAACAAAACCCGGCAAGTTCCACGCGCATGCCTCATTCGCGCATTGGAACCTATCCGCGAGTATTTGATTACAGACAGACATGTTTTGTTGTTTTTAAGCAGGTTGCGGTCTTCGGTTATGCGTCCTCATGTGCCTGGTGATCATGTCGCGGCGACAGGCGGCGTAGGGGCAAGCTGGGCAGCGATACGGTTTCTCCCCGGTGTGAGTGCGCTGGTGAGTGGCAAGGTGGTCCGACCGCGAGAAGACCTGTCCGCAAGCAGTGCACGAGTACGGCTTCACGCCGCTGTGCAGGCGCGCGTGCCGCGTCAGCATGTCGGACCGAGCAAACCTGCGCGAGCATATGTCACACTCGTACGCCCTAGCGGAGTCCGGAGTCCTGTTCCTATGGCGCGACGCCACGTGCTTCGCTAGGCGGTCGTGAACCGCAAAAGTCTGGCCGCAGGCGCCGCACACGAACGGTTCCGACTCGGCTGCTGGCGGAGAGTAAACCTGTTCCGTTTTGATGGACAGATCTAGGGGAACATCCTCGGGTGCCTTTGGGGGCTGGTTGACTAACATGAGCCATTGAGGGGCTGAGTAGTTGTTGTTGTTGCTGATCTGGACGGCCAGCTTGTCGAGCAGGCGCGACAGGCGCCGTCGCTTGTGCAGGTGTCGCGGGCTCTGCGGGACGAACGCGGCGTCCGCCATGCTATCGACACCCTCGATGTTGCCTTCGCCGTGTTCTTGTGCACCAAAAGTCTTTTTCCAACCTGAAAATAAACAGAGAACGAAATTTAATTCATTTTTTAAGTTTTTTTATTCGATGTTCCTAATAAGCGGTAGGTCCTACGGGAAACTTAGTTTGGTAGTTCACTTGTGATGTTTAGCTAGAGGTAGCAAAATCAACAATTTCTTTAAAAGTAAAAGCTCAACTGAGCAACTAACTATCACCCACCAACCTACCTGGTTGTTAATTTTTTTGCTCGATCATAATATCAACCCAATGAAATGGTAGACTGATTTAGGGGGCAGGTGATGCTTTTTTGCTTCACAGCGAGATGGTAAATATTAGCAAACAACAATAATTCACTGCACCTTTAGCGCATCTGTCTTTTCGTTGACCATCTTGGGCGAACCTTATCCTTTGCTTGCCATTGGTACGAGTGAATTCTAAGAAAATTTGGACCAATCAGACGTCTCGGCTGCAATACAAAAGGGATCCCCTAAGGTGTCGAGGCTCAGAATACATAGATAAGGGACGATTTTGGAGTTTTTTTTGTATGTGTACAACCGTACACCGTGGGCAAAACTTAAAGAGGCGTAAGGGCGTAACTAAATATTTATAACGGAGAAGGAATGAAACTGGTTCCTGACGAATTGATTTGGACATATTCAGCGTCATGCATAGGAGCATTGGAGCGCACTTACGTTCCATTGTAAGTTAAAGTACAACTTAGCTTACAATAATACACAATTAAAAACTATCAAAGCTGGTCTCATTATTTTAATATATTATGCTATTTTGTATTCGCAGAGGCTAACACTCCAACAAATGGCGATACATTATATTAGAATGCTTTTATGTAATTCAGCATTATTGCGCGCAGGTGCACTGATAGGTTTCTACGAAGCTAATTCTAGATATTAGACACAAGCTGTGTCCCGCGGGTTTATCCGCGTGGATATTCACACAAGAAAAATAGCCTATGACGGCTATGACACATTCCTGTCTACAAACTGTTTCAATCTAAAAAACATGTCTATCTGTTTCTGTGTGAATAATATACATTTAAAATTAAAAAAAACCGACATCCTGGACCGATTTTCATCAAACATAGCTAAGAACCACCGCAAGGAAACTGGCTTTCAAATGAAAAAAACCGCATCAAAATCGGTCCATCCGTTTGAGAGTTACGATGCCACAGACAGATAGACATCGACGTCAAATTTATAACACCCCTCTTTTTGCGTCGGGGGTTAAAAAAGGTAAAAACCAACAAATCTTGACTCTAGTGTCATAGGGTCGGTTATGTGAATCCGACTAAAGTGACTTTTTTACATAGGTGCATAAAGCATTTTAGGGACATGGAGTATTTCGTTCTCTTTCTGCCAAGCTGCCAACGGTATTTCTATCTCTATTTGTTGTAAAGATACACGGTAGCATAATGTCGGATATGAACAGATTGTACAAATTCCTTGAAGCAAAGGTAATTGTTTTTTTTACTTTCTCTAAGCCCAGATATAAAAAAGTGTTTTAAAAAGAAGCAGCGTAGAGTAAGTAGATTAGAGAGAGAGAGAAAGACTTTATTTGGGAAAAACTGCACACAATAACGAAACAAAATATATAGAAACGCACAAAAACAGTAACATTGTACGTAAGCCATTAGTAATATTATGTGATGGTGCGAACACTGCTGCTGTGTACAGTGCCTCCCGAAAAGGACTTGGCTCAGCATATGCTATGGACGAATCCACAGCGCTGATTTTCAGCCAAGACCCTATTGAGAGACCTGTGGATAATTATACGAAAACAAAAAATAAAATATTATATATAAATAATCCTAATAATAACATCACGGTAAAAATATAAATTATAAATAACAATGGTAGGTATAATATTTGTATGTAGGTATATTCTAGTAAATAGTTAAGAAGTCAACAGAAATGGATAACAAAAAGCGAAAAAGTAGTAAATGTTTATATATAGGTATAGTTTAAAATTGGAAAGAAAAAAGGCAGCTCTCTAAAATTAAAAAAAAATCCCCATTTTGGTATGAATCAATTAGTATTATAAAACATCCCTTACACTTATTATAAATGCGAAAGTAACTCTGTCTGTCTGTCTGTTACTCTTTCACGCCTAAACTAATGAACCGATTTAAATGAAGCTTGGTACGAGATAGTTTGAATCCTGAGGAAGGACATAGGATACTTTTTATCGCGATAAACTGTAGCCCACGCGGGTGAAACCGCGGGGAACAGCTAGTACGAAATAAAATGAAATAGATATGTTCAGTCAAATATTACAAAAGCAACTAACGCTAGAAATTAATGACCTATCTTATTACTTCTTCTTGTAATATTACTTCTATGGAGCTTGTGTCAAATTTATACCCCTAGTACCCCTAGTATGATAAATCGTGGATAGATAGGTAATTAATTTCGGCCGTAAAATAATATCTCTGATAGATTATGTAATTACAATCCGGTTTCTTTAGCATTTTTCTTTTCACTCTTCTAAAAAGATGTATAAACCCACAACCGATCTTATGGCAGTCGATAATTTATATAAGTGTACCTAAAAGTTATATATCTACCTAGCTGTCTAGTACTACCTAATCCTAGTCTACAAATATTGTGTTATTTTGTGCTAGCATTACTTGCGTGAGTTCGTCAAAGGCCTATCTCAACTCTCCAATATCTATCGAACTTGGTAAACTTCGTTTATATCCGTTCAGCAGTTCCTGGTTTGCAACTTGAACTTGAACTCAGTTTTAACTCAGTTACGGATATTTAGGCGGTACCTATTTAAAGGACAGAACATGCCTTGAGCTTGAGCGTTCGGTGAAGTAAAACTTCCCGACCAAAATAATAATAAGGCACTTCTTGTACTCGGTTGACTAGCTCACCACACCAGTCACCCATTCGCCATCCTCAACAACAACATCGTGTTTTCCTTTGTGGAATTCGAACCCGAGATCATCGTTGTCCGGGGTCATCGTTGTCCACTTATCGTCACTTTTTGATTTCGCTGTGGGGGCAAATTACGTACGAGGGCCCAGAATCTAGTCTTGTTACCTCTAGCTCATCTAAGCTCTTCGATTCGCGATGGGATGTATGCTGCACTTTCCATTCCAAATTTTATTCAAATCCGTTGAGCCATTTCAGCATGAACAAGTAACATACCTACTCACTCTAAAACGCAAAGCAGATTTTGATGTAATTTGGTTTGAAAATAATTTGATGATACTATTTATCGCGATAAATTGTAGTCCACGTATGTAACACCGTGGAGTACAGCTATAATGTTATAATTAATGCGAAAGTCGCTCTGCTGACTTATCACGCCTAAAACCGCAAAACAGATTTTGATGTAATTTGGTATGGAGAGTTTGAACACTAGGGAAGGATATAGGATACTCATTATCCCGATAAACTGTAGACTATTATGAAAGAAAATGAAGCGAGCTACAACATCACAATTAACATTATTCAGATGTTCTCCTATAGGTACTAAAAATAATAAAGTAAGCATATGTGATGGCATTGGGATAAATCTGTCTCTACTTTCATCTTTTCTTATTGGACTGTGGGATTATTCTTGAACTGCATAGAGGTAGGTGGTGGTAAAGTTTTCGTTTTTGTTTGTAGTTCTGAGATGTTTGATTTCTTCGGTGCTGAAAAGGCATTGAGGTTTTTTTTGAGGGAATTAAGGTAATATAGATACATGTAGATCACGTTAAATTTTTAAACGGATTTTAAGAGATTATGATGACAAAATAAGGTGTCTTTTTTCAACCAATGTTCCTGATATATTTTAACTATTCTGTAAATAGTGATAGTTACAATAATGTTTATTAAATAAAATATGTTAGGCCAGATTGACACGCCCCATTCCCCACAGTTTTTGTGGTTTCATTTTTCTCTTATCCATACTACTGCTTTCATGAATAAACCTCTGAACAGTCTGAACCAATCCTGATGCAATTTGGTGTTGGAGATAGTTCGCACCCTGGAGCAGGACGAAGAACAGATAGTTAAGGATCAATAAATTAAAAAATGTGATTGGTACTCAGAAGGCTGTCAAGGTCTTTGCAAATATCTACAGGGTTATTTTCAGTGTTTTGGTACGTTTTTATTCCTTCTAGAGAAGCATATATTAGTCACCTTCGAGCCAAGGCTACTGGCTCCAGGGTGACCAGATTTTTCTTACACACATTACACGTAGAATTTAATATTGCTGTGTTGACTATTTTCTATTCTATTTCTTTTAGGCAGACATCTTAAATTGGCTCCATTAGTCTACCTACTAACGTTTGTGCGTTCAGTTCCGTAACGGCTGGATTGATTTTAATGAAATTTGGTAACTACAAAGCTACGTTAGATCCTGAAATAAGATGTAGAATACTTCTTATCTAGGATAATTTACAGTTCCCGTGGAATGGTGGGAAAACCCAGACGCGCTACTAATCTATGTAGAGGTAAAGTTTGTTCTAAAATTATGTTACGGCTAATCTCCGGAACTACTGGACAAATTTTGAAAATTCTTTCACTGTTAGCAAGCTACGTTTTTCCCGAGTGTCATGGGCTATGTTTTATTGTGCCTCCCGTGCGAAGTCGGGGCGAATGACTAGTTAGTTGCATAGGTGCGTTTATTGTACTTTCGCTAAGGCTCAACAGTTTTAGGTGGTAAAAGCTTTTGGAAAACATAAATAAATGAATTTTATATTTTAATGATATATTTCTAGCGCAGCAATTTAGGTGCTTATCAAAATAGGCATTATAATGTAAGTAACGGTATTAAATTGTGCACGTTTCTCCGATTACATGCAGTTTGTAACTGGAGCCTTACCTATAATAAATCAAAGTCAGCGTAATTATATATTCCTTAGGATAGTCATTATTGTGATAACGATACCTACCCGTTATGCTCTACCGATAGAGTCAACCTAAAACCTTTTCACTAACTAATTAAAACTATGCGCGAGCAAGTGGTATTGCTATACCCAACAAAAAGTACATACATGTTTCACGACGATCTGAATGCAGTTTCGAGACGTGACGATCAGCTGCATTTATCCAAAACCGTCTGTGGACGCTGCGTTTTCCTTTTTATTTATGTTAAAATGTTATCTATGAGATGCACTCAGTTTTAGCACGAGAGCCGAGGTGCGTACGGTGAACGGTACGTAAGGTCGGCGGGTCGGGCGTGCGCGTGCGACCGGTCCCACCGCCCCCGCACCTTGCATGGAAACATTGGACGTTCACAGTTCACACACGGGGCATCGGTATGCGCGGACGCAGCGTGCGTCGCGGTGCGCGTGTCGCGGTCGACTGACTAGCAGCACTCGGCCGGCGTCGTGCTGCTTCAGCACCTGCGCGTGCGCCGGCCGGCCGCGAAAACTGACTGATGCATCCAGGCATTCACGCATGCATTGCCGTACCTACCTGCCTACACACAATCTGTGGCATCCCTCGCCTCGACGTTGCATTTGCATGCTTGCATTTCAGTTTTCAACTATGTATAATTGTATGTATATGTAGGCTCTACATATACATACAATGAAAACAATACAATTTGCCGGGCGAATTGACGACATAGGCAAAATTATTTGTATCTTTTTATGTAGATCTACGTGTTTTTAGATACTTCTATGATATTACAATCTAGCTTAGTATGAAGTAATTTAAATATGTAGGTACATAAAGTAAAACTAAGAATGTGTCCAGTAGAAGTACTATTATTTTGAGAAGCACTATCTATAACCAGTTAGTTCTATGGATTAATATTTATAGTGATGATGAGTAGTTTGTTAGGGTACCAACTTCAACTCTAGCACGAGTATATTGAAATTTGTTTTAGTTATCTAGGTACTGCTAAGCCACTGGTTTCCTATCGATGTACAGTTGTACAACCCCTCCTCCCCTACGAAGTACGAACTCAATCTCAATATTGCAGCTATCTACAGGCGCGGATTCAGGATTTCGTTCACGGTGATGATATCCTTCATAAAATTGGTTCCAAAACATTTAGAAATCAATATGGCAGTTGTTATGGTTATAATTGAATTTGGAAAAGAAAAATAAGAGCTACGTTTGCATACATCAATCCCCCCCCCCCTTTATTTTTCCCTGTATCCACTCCTGGCTATATAACAGCATGTAAACATTTAATAGACACTTTGAAAAAACAAAAATAAGAGCTTCGTTAGAATCGTTAGCACACATTAACCCCCCACCCCTTTCTTATTTTCTCCTGTATCCGCTCCTGGCTCTCTAAGAACATGTAAACATTTGATAGAAACTTTGCTTTGCCACAGACGTCTATCGGAAATTCGTAAGAAGTACCCTTTACCCCCTCCAAACACGCTTGCAGCGGGGCGGCTGCGGCGATGCCATGGACTAATTAAATGCAACCACCGAGAAAAGTTCCAAGAAGACCCTCCATATTTCCACCAAATATCTTCTAATAAAATTAAGGGAAAGCATTGAGGCAAGTAATTAGTTATTTACTTAATAGGTACAAGTTGTTTTCGAGTTGGTACGAAGTAGACGAAGAGTATTTGCTAGATAGGTCTCCACTATTTGAAAAGAAAGACAAAAAGTCAGTCTAAGTTAAGGTATAATAAAAATATATATTAAAAAAAAACTAAAAAAAACACTTGTGTTTGAAAACTCAATACTACGATGACTTAAAGACCGTCAACGGTGTCCACCAACCAACTTTTCAATTAGCTTGCATGAAACTGGGCTTGATAGAGGACGACAAAAATTGGGATTCTGCCCTAGAGGAAGCATTATGCGAGTCGCCATTTACAATGCGTGACTTTTATTCTATAATGCTGGCATTCTGTCCGATTACAGACGCACTAAATCCTTGCCTAAATTACAGGGATAGCCTATCAGAAGACTACAAACAACAAGTGGAAAGGCTTTCTGGCATTATAAATGAACATCTAGCAGATGAAATCTACAATAAGGAAGACAAAGCCGTACGAGTTGCCTCAGCCTCCAAGGTCTGAGACTTACACAATAACCGGGACTACCTGAAGGAAACAAGTATGAAGTAACTATGTCAATGCTTAAGCTAAAGTGGTGTCAAGTAGTGAAGACTCTGTAACCAATGAACAAAGACATAATATATGGTGTAGGTTATATCTTTTTTTTATGCTCCTGGTGGCACAGACAAGTTGGCCAAAGTGATAGCAGCAGAGCAGCTTTTCCCTGCTTCTCTCACGGCCAGTTGTATGTGCCATGATTCAGAGTAGCCTGGTGATTCTAGCTCCCAAAGGAAAAACACAAAAACATTGTTTACAAAGAAATACTGTGGTAGTTGTGTAGTATTTCAATTTCGTTGTAAAAAGATAATATCCCCGTGTAACTATGACCAGATGGAAGGTCGAGCTTCGTATTCACTAAATATAACAAAGCTTTATTTACCCTTTAAATCCCTACACTATAATAGGGATTGTTATATTTTATGAGTATTCAAACATTTGAACATAATAATGTATAATTATGTTACTAGCGACCCGCCCCGGTTTCGAATGTGTGCAATGTAGATTTGTAGATACATACTAGTATGGGGCAGTATTTTACAACTCTTTGAAGTTTTCGGCTTTTCTGTACAATAATATTTATATGTATGTATGTGTTAAGCTTATAAACCATCCTCTTGAATTACTCCATCTACTGCTGAAAACTGCATTAAAATCCGTTATGTAGTTTTAAAGATCTAAGCTTAGCTAGGGATAGGATTCATTCGTCATCGTCCGCCTGTGTCATTCCCCTGCTGGGCATAGACTCTGTCATCCCTGTTTTATTGTGATATGAGTACTACGAGTATAATATTGGAGATCTCCAAGCGGGTGAATCCGAGAGTAACAGTTAGTCATTAATTAATTATTGCTAGCTGTGACTATAATTAAACTATTAATTTTTTTTTCATTAATGTGGTCATATAATTTTAGTATACATAAATCATTCAGTAAAGTTCTTTCTCTTTTTTGTTGACTACTTACAGGGTAGCGTTTGACCACAAGTCACCTGATGTTAAGTGACGATGTGGTCGAAGATGGCGCCACGCTACACCTGGACTCCACTGGCTCTCAAGTGAGGCTGCCGGAACACACCGATAGGTGCTTGGAAAATACCCTACCACCAAGGTATGATTTCATCACGATGTTTTCCTTCACCGAAAGCTCAAGCTTATTGTAGGATTGTACCCCATGTCCTACGGATCGCAAGCCAACGTCACTACCACTGAACCATCATCGCTATCAACTGGACCTGCGACTTTGTTTTTTAATACTATGTAACGATACAAAAATTAATGACGTTAGACATATAAAAATTAACTAAAAATCCTATTAGAACCATTTTTAGGTAAATACATTATTATCTAAAGTTTGCGCAAATTCTAAATTACTTAATAACATTCAGGAAGAGATTAGCTACATAATGACTAATAAAACGACTAATTTTATTTTTCGAATTTCATTTCTATTTTTCAACGGTTTAATATTTTGCTGTAAAGTTTTTGTAGACCTGCTAAATTTCTGCAGTTCAGCAAGTAGTCCGTCTTGTCATTGTTTTACAAATATCGGGATTTTCATGAACACTAATTTATCAGAATAACCATAATTTATTATACATACTTATATACCAGTCTATTACACTAAGGGATAACCATAATTATATTCTAGCTTCCTATTAGTGAAAGAAAATTAAAAACGGTTCAGCGCAGTTTTAAAGATATCTACTATCTCTAAACCCAAAATAAACAAACTTATAATGAATCCTAAGGTGCCTATTTATAATATTAGTACAAAATATAGATTACTATCTATAATAGAGTATAGACTTCGCAAAGATGCAAAGCTGAAGTCGTAAGAAATTGTAAATTAAAAAAAATACGCAGCAAGCCGAGTTTTAATGTAGATCATTTCTTTGCCTTAGCATAATTTAAAACAAATCGCTACTAGAATTGTAAATAAAAATAATTCAAAAAAAATTAATAAAGCCGCGACGCCAATCAAGTAACTTCAACTGACCTTTCAGAACATCCATCGATGGCAGGCGCTGCTGGCTGTTAAAAAGCGCGTTCATTGCACTACACTTTAAAAAAAAAAACTTTGAAAACTTCCGGGACCAGCCAAACTAACGGAGCCTGCGAATCCCGCCGCGTCAGATTGCGGAATGAGTAACGGGACCGTACCTCCCTAAACACCGAATCAGTGTTGGGGTTCCAAGAAGTGTTGGAGTCTTATTGTCGTCACAAGGTAAGGTGAAGGGTCGCTTGGACAGATGTAGTGCGCGTGGGAACCGGGGGCGGCCGCGCCTCGGCGGCTTGTCGCGCAGCTGCCGCGAGCTGCCCGCGGCGACGTCGTTCCCGCGTCGCACGTGCTTGTCGCACGCACCAAAAAGTAACTACCTCCAAGTAGTATGGAGGTTAGTATTATGTTACTCTTTGAGGCCATTTTTATTTTAGGGTCTTTTCGAGGAAGCTAGTCCAGTCTAGTCTATTTTAGGTCTAGAGGCTTTGCGCATGGGCTGGAATAATTTTAGGTAATAATTTCGGAGGATAGAGATATCTGGAAGGAAATGGGGGAGACCTTTGCCCAGCAGTGGGACAGAATAGGTAAAACAAAAAAAAAAAAAATAATTTAGTATGCTCAGCTACTTTTGTCGCACCTAGATTGTACCTAGATCGCACAGGGTTTCATTAGGAAACAGCCGATCTTTGATCTAATCAAGTGGCCACCTCTGGTATAGAGTATCTAGAGTACTTCCTAGTAGGTATAGTTACCACCCTCTGGCCTCTAGATAAGAATCTATATCACCAAGCACCAAGAATATCTCGGTTGGTTTTGACAGGTTCATTTGAGAGTCAGTTCTCAGTTTACGCGTAGCGTAGCGTTACCTTAGACCACATCAAGACTATAACGGACCAACACTGCCCTGTAAGAACTAAAAAGGTAGGTATAGATATACTCGTATTTATGACTAGCTGGTGCCCGCAGCTTCGCCCGCGTGGATGTCGGTTATCGCGACCAAAAGTAATCAAGAAATTTTGATCCAGTTCCCGCAACCCATGAGAACCTATTCCAGGAATAAAAAGTATCCTATAATTATATTACTCCGTCCTATTATCTATTCCTGTACCAAATTTCAGCCAGATGAATTTCTGAAGTTATCCCGAAGAAGATATAAAAAATTGAGCTTTATACTTTAACGAATTTAGGGTACTAATTTATACACCTGCACTTCCTGTTATCTGCCCAAGTAACCACAAACCAAACTCTATATTCGCAGGATGTTCTTACCTGTACTATTATATAGGGGGCATGCACAGAAAAACTTTCATCTTTTACATTAAAAAACGAAGGTCTGGCTGTCGTAGGCTCTGGGTCTATATATCCACACCATTAATACTTTTTCTACTACATATCGAAACTATTTCATAAAAAAAAACAAATCTATGCAAACTCTTTGCTTCCCAAGTTCCCACGTGTCCAAATCTTTAGGCTAAGCGTATATTGAGACGCAATCGATGCAGTGCGGGGCAGCGCTGATTTTTGTAATATATATGCATAAGCAAAGATCAGCATACGATGTTTCTTTTTTCTTTTTGCGGCAACAATTACTATTTTTCTAAATTAAGTTAGTGCGTATTAATCAATGCGTAGGATAGTATTTATATCACACGTTCATACATAACACGTATTTTAAAAAAGCATGAAGACATAGATGCAACGCTATTATAAACTGTAACTAACAATAACTCATTAATTTCATAATCTAACACAAATACTGAATAAAAATCTTTAGGATGGTAAATAGCCTCCTCCGGAATAGTAAACGTTATCGCACCAGAAAAAAAAGATAAAATCACCAGAAAAGTACCTGCCGGTCGTTGCTTGCCTTTTCTTTTGCTGGTGCAAGAAAGTTAGAACAGACGTAGCTAGTTATTAGTTTGTCTTTTTAAAGTGATTAAATGTTGTATAAGTTTAATAAACCCAGTTTATTCGTCAACATGAATACTGTTCTTGATACCAGTTTTTTGTACTTTATTACAGTGTATCTGTGTAATTTACAGCATCGCTCATGGACTATGCCATGCGCTTACGTCGCCTGCGTCTCAACATACGCTTACCCTTATTTTTTTTATTTTTTTTGTTATGGCGTCACACGATAACAATAGTGTATTTGCCAGTGTCAAGTATTATACAATATAATATTTCAAACTCAATGAGTTGAGTCAAGTTTCAATGATGGTGATGATGATGATGATGGTGAGGAGATGATGGGATGAGGATAGTGTTTAAGTAAAGTAGTGGCGCTTTACTTAAACTTTAAACGGACTTTTTTGGAGCAACTCGAAAAGTCACTTTCACAACTTTATTTCAATTTCCCACACTCGTACACATTAACGAACACATAATTGTTAATAATCCACCAATATTACACATTATCACTCGAAGATACACAAGTTTAGGAAATAAAAATAAAATTTTCACGTTGACAATTCGATTGCCGCCAAAAAAGTCCCTTACCCTTATTATAGCCCGCAACATCAACGTCAATACCAAGTAGTTCTAAGTAAATAAGGTATAATAAGATCAGGTCTGCTACACACGTAACGATATATCGTTACAAATTTAAACGTCTTGGGTTTGATTAGAGCGTATGGATTAAATAGATGGTTCTATATTATTTTATTACAGTGTGTTGATTTTTGATTTCGAACATCACTAATCACAATCATCTTTTGATTTTCGTTTTTGTAGCTTTGTATAAAATGTTCTAATATTTTTCTTCTTTCAATTTTCGCGCGGACGCGTCTTACAAAGAGGTCCTTTTTGTTTGCCCGTGTCCGACGTCAGTTTTATTGCAGCAAAACACACGCTACCATCAAAATTATGCAAATACGGTCAAGTCGATCAACAATAATTTATCGAACAGAAAATGTTACTGCCGTCGCTCATCTGCGCAAACCAGAAATTCTACAACGATTTTTCAGGCACACTTTCGATATAACCGGAGATAGGTTAGCAATTAGAACAGATACATCACTACGATAAATTGTTACGTGTGTATCCACACCAATAATTGTCATGCCAATAATATTCTTCCTGACATGTAAACAATTCAACAGAATGATGCCTAGCAACCATGTAAAAGATTTCGAAAAATTTCGTTATATTAGGATTTCCCACGGAACCCATGCATTATTCCGGGATAAAAGTAGCCTATATTACTCTCCGGTGCATAAACTATCTTTATGCGAAATAATACCCTGATTCGTTGTTTTGTTACGCCGTGAAAGCCGAACAAACCAACAGAAAAACACACTTTCGCATTTACATAAATGTGGGGATGGGGATGGTGATAGGGGTAGCTGCGGTTCGCGTTTACACCCATGGTATTCCCTACTATCCCGCAAGAATCTTTTTCCGGGTTAAAAAGGAACCTATATGCTATCCGGGCTACAATAATCTAATCGACCCGACCAAATTTCCGACGTGATGCTTTAAATTGATATAACTTTTTTATTTATGAACCGATTGAAATAAAACAAACACTAAATGTTAAGTGGAGAACACCATAATATATTAATGAAAACCGCATTCAAATCGGTTAAGCCGTTTCTGAGATTAGCGCGCACAAACAAACAGACAAACAGACAAACAGACATACAGACAAACAGACAAAAATTCTAAAAACCATTGTTTTGCGTTCTATTGCGTTAATAAAGGCCCCCAGTAAAAGTTTTTCTCATTTATCTTCAATGTACAGACAGTGATGAGTTACAGATTTATTATATGTATAGATAGATTATCTAGGACACGATACTGACGTCTATTAAATGACGTCAATTCAAAATAATAGGACAGGAGCAAGAAAGCTAAATCTATATTCACTACGAGGGGGTGCGCGATGCATTCCGCATTATCTGGGGCACAAGAAAATATATCAATTATTTTCAAAATGTTATTTTCTCGTATCCTTTATACGTAATTAAAGCCATGTATTCACTGAGCAACATTCGTAAACTGTGTAACTGTGTGTTTGTGTGTGTGTGTGTTTTTATAAACTGTTTCATAAACAAAATCTACGTGTTTCAGAAACATTCTGTAAAAACTACGTGGTTATCAGTATGTTTCGGTGCTCTCCACTTACGGCGGGGTACACTGAAACAAATGAGTTGCGCAACAGTTGCATGCGATTGTGGACGCGTCTTAAACATTGTTTAGAAACACAGACGTAGTGTGGGACGATGAAACTGTGTTCAAGTAGATTGAGCTGTTTGAGAAAAAACCTATATTATGGGGTTGCTCTACATAGGATTACAAAATATTTATTTATTTATGCATATTATTACTCCTGAACAACCACCTTTTTCTTTTCTTTTTACTAGTACCTAATAGACTTAAACAAAAAATGTAGGCACCATACAGCAACACTACTTCCTCCGTTTCTCGTAGGGATGTGAGTTGGAGGGGGAAAAAATGAATAATAAATAATAATCGATATTTATCTCTTTAAAATAAATCGTTTGGTTAAAAAAACAATTATTTAAATAAGAAAGAATCGATTTTATAAATAAAAAAGAATCGTTTTTTTAAATAAAAAAATAATTGATTTTTTTAAATATAAAAGTTATCGATTTTTAATATTTAGATAATCAATTATTAAAAATCGATTAAAAGGAAACATTGTTCGTGGGAACATCTACGTATGTTTCAGAAACTGTGTAGGTATTCGAAACATTGTTTCTCAGTGAATACATGGCTTGAGATCACATTTCAACTAGAACAATTATAAAACAATGTATCTAAATATACGTTTTCTTTCTCGGACCTTTGGTAATAGGAACCGTGGTTAACGATTTTATTATTTTGTTTGTTCTAAGTAAGCATTATATATGGTACCTATACCAAAACGAAACATATACTTAGACTTACTTACATAATAAAAATCACCAGCCTATTACGTTCCCACTGCTGGGTCAAAGGCCTTCTAGAGAGTATGACTCATAATCTACCATGCTGACTCGGTGCGGTTTGGTAGGTGTCGTGTATACCACTTTTTCTGTACATCTGCCGCGGTGTCGGGACTGCCTACCGAGCCTGAATATTTGTAGCACTTGGACATGCCGGTTTCTTCACGATTTTTCCTTCGCCGTTAGGAGCGACGGTAATTAGGTTTATTTCTTAAAAAGGTACTTGTATCAACAGCAAAATGTCTAAATCTCAATGATGATCAATACTATTAGATAATAATAATAGTAATGGGTACTTTACTTTTTAAACGTTTTTTGGTAGCCGCAAGGTAGCGTTATATTAGTATGTGGTCTATAGTGGCGCCACGCTATACCTGTACCCCTAGTACAGGTTTTGATAGTTTACAAAAACTATTAAAGTTTTCGTTTTCATCCTTACATATTTTCTTCAGCGAATCTTACCAAGACTTGGAGGAACTGAAATCGTTAATACGGGTTATTTTAAATCGTTATAATCATATTCCAACAATGTTATTGAGTTACTTTTTGAATTTAAGCAGATCGAGTTGCCACTTTGACAAGTCGGCGGTGGTAAACGTCGACGTTTACCAAAACTTTTATCGTTTTCAAAACTTGTACTACTGGATACTGGATTGGGAACTCCCAAGTGGTAGTTCCGGCAGTCGGTGACCGATCCCATCTCGACCCAGTCCAGAGTGTAGCGTGGCTCTACCATATACCACATTGTCGCTTTACATCAGGAGACTCGTGGATCAAAAGACGTAAAACCAAAGAAAAGGCTTAAAAGTTACGTGCGGAGTTGCCTTCGCAAAAAAACGGTAAAGGATACATCGCGTGAGGAAACCAGTATGCCTAACCACAACATTCAATGATATCAAGGTCATGCGACATTTACCAACCAGCATGGTTCTCTGAACTAACATTTTCATATTGTGTAGTTCTACCTGGCCTAGGCAAGAGGCAAAAGGGGTTCTCAATTATCCATGGTCCACAATAATCTTTCGGTTTAGGGCTCTCACACAAAACTGCGAATTCACATCGCATATTAAATAAAAAAAAAAATATCTGCGAACTCGCACTAATAACACGATCGATATGTAATGTCATTATATGTCTTTTAGTAGTAATATGCCAAGCCCTAGTACTAAAATGACATGACATATCGAACTAAAACCGCGGATAACGGATCAGGATCGATTATTATTAATTTCTGGCGTATGTCACAAGAACTTCCGATCTGCCGCATCGCATCGCAGTGTTGTGTGGGAGCCCTTAGCGTGAGAATCGCTTCTGGAGCGATGGCAACTCCGTTCACAGCTGGTTGGTTCGCGAGGGGGTGGCGCACATACCTTATTCTTCTCGAGATTTAACAAGATTTAGCATGACTAGTGACTATTTTGTTTAGTTTGTATAAAAAGGAAAAACATTGAGCAAATAGGTGGCTGAACTCTACTACTGCACAACCAACCAAGATAAATCTTATTAGTAAAGCTTATTAAAAAATATCGGACTATTAGATGACAAAAAAAGCTTGGCATTTTAGTTAACTTGCTCCAATTCAATCAATTAGTAACAAGAATAAAATAGTCAATGCGATCGCGCCAAAATTAAAATACCTGCCGCGCGTTTCTTGCCTATTCTTTTGCCGGCGTAAGGAGGTTGGAACAGGCCTAGCTAGTTTTAAGTTTGACGTTTTAAAGTGATCACAATGTATACTATTAAATAAAAAACTTTTGACCTTTGACTTTGACTTAACTAGTACCTAGTAAATATTTTTTTATAGTAAGTACATATACGAGTATCACATGTTTGTTTTCTGCTTGAACATTTTGTAAATTATACGTACCTACCTACCTGCTTATCCTATAGGTAGTTAGTAATATGTATTTGAAATCGTTAATTATAGAGTTTGATGACGTTTTCACCAAAGTATAACTCAGCAGAGAAATATAAGCTAGAATCTTTAAAATACGTTTGTTTGAAATCGGACAAGTTTGATGATACAAAATATAAATAATGGAACGTATTTAATACATGTATTCGAGTGCACCTATGTCCTTCGTGCGTATGCACACTTAATTACATTCAGGAGTGAAATAAAAGAAAGATTTAACCCCCTTATCTCCAAAAACTAGTGAGCATAAAAGCTTAAAATAAAAATGTTTAAAAAAAAAAAATTTACAATATACATTTGATTTACAAATAAAAAAAACTGAAATCTATAAAACATTAAAATCGGGTATCAAAATGGTACAGAACTCTGCACATACGCTTACGATTCGCACTTGATCGTTTTTAAATCTCTTCGAGCTATACGTAGGTAAGTAGTTGGCGTCAAGCCAAGGGGCTTTCAGCCCTTAGGCGTGGGATCCCGGGCGATAATAGCTTTGCAGCTGCTCGCGCCGCGTAGCATGAGAGTGGCGCATAAACCTTAGAACAAGTACTAAAAAACTCCTTGGTATTACACACAGATTATTTCATAGGTATTAGAAGTACTTTCATACATAACGTAACTTAAGTAACCATTTATTTTGACGTTTTAAGGCGCTGGTTCCCGAGCTAAGCTAAAAAACGGGGTTAATTAAAACTATCCCTCTGTGTAATTTTGGTCTAAAAAAAATCTAATAAAAATATATGTCAATCTACTTGATATATTATATGAACATCTTCAGGCGGAAAAATGCAAAAAATATATTTATTTACTGAAAAAAAATGTGCAAAGTGCCCCATTTTCTACAAGTTTAATACTACTTTATTACTAAACTTTAAAGGTAACAAAGACTTGTTAATACCATCAGCGTATTAAGAAATATAATACCTAGAGCACCTTCAGGCCACTTTTTGAAAATACTGCTTCGATTATTTTTAGCGAATTTTTTACGTATTTCATACTCGCAAATCGGCACGTAAACTCCTCAGTCGCCCATAAAGTCAGTACGGGACGATCAAGCAAGGTCAACGGCGTATGGTAGGGCCTTAAGTTTGATGCCCACTTCGAGAAAAATAGGTAACGTGACCATTTTCAGAAAATGCAGGTATTTACGAAGCCGTTATAAATCATCAGCTTATTTCGTACCCACTGCTGGGACTGTCGCCTTTTCTCAGAGATAGAGAGAGAGAGCATGGGTCGTAATCTGCCACGCCGGCCCAATGCGGGTGGGTAGATGTCACCTTGAACGTTGTGGTTCTTGGACATGTCGGTTTCCTCACTATGTTTTTCTTTCACCGTTTTGAGCGATAGAAAAGCCAAGGTGCGGGGCCGAGAGGATTCGAACTTGGTGTTGGCGCCTTGTACCTAAGGCGCACGCGTTACCGCTCGGCCTCCATCGCTCCGTTGGTCTCTTTAATCATACACGAACACGAACATGTCGTTTGACCAATGGTCTAGGCCCCAGCACAATCGCCACCATGATAACTCTTTTTGTTTTTACTACTTACAGAGTAGCTTTTGATCACAAGTCACCTGACTATAAGTGACGAAGTGGTCGAAGATGGTGCCATGTTACACCTGCAGTGCGATTCTAAATCACTCGAAAACTCTTCCGACCATGAATTCGGAAAAATTTCCGCGAAATTGAGTTTTTGGAAATCCGTGTGCAAGCTTGCTATGTAACAGCCCATGTTTACAAAAATAAA
This sequence comes from Opisthograptis luteolata, assembly GCA_931315375.2. Classification (NCBI taxonomy): domain Eukaryota; kingdom Metazoa; phylum Arthropoda; class Insecta; order Lepidoptera; family Geometridae; genus Opisthograptis; species Opisthograptis luteolata. The sequence goes on from OV928033.1 coordinate 13,216,030, forward strand.
ATATCTTCATCTAAATTTAACCAACGAAAAAAAGGAGGAGGTTCTCAAGTCAACGCGTATTTTTATACAACTTATACCGTTAAGTACGACCCCTTCTTCTTCATTCAAATAAAATACAAAAGCTTTTTTTAGCTCACGGCCACTTAAGATACCCACGTGGTAAAAATGTTCCAAGTAACTCTTTGTTAATCTGTGGGCCTGTCTACAATCGTAGCGAGTCCTTCGTAAGAAAAAAAGAAGCTTATAAGCTTTGTCGTCGTGGGTGATGTCGTGGGTGATGCAGTTATTGATTGAGCTATCTTTAATTATTAAATGCTACGGTGTTTGTTACCAAACTCCTCCGAAGCGGCTGGACTTGTGCATATCGGGTAGGTGTGAGAATAGTCCAAACTGTTTTTTTTTTATCGCGATAACTGTAGTCCTTGCGGGTGAAACGCCAGGGCGCAACTAGTTTACATTAAAACAAAATATACCTACTTGTCACTGGCTAAATACACAAACCGTGTAAAATCACAAATAAAGAATTTTGAGTAAAAAAATAATAATCCGTTATATTCATTCCTCAAAAATGCTTTTTGGACTAGCAGCACAGCAGAGTTTTAAACACAGACCACTTCAGATGACCAGTCATTAGCCAGTACCCCGTGTCGTCGTGGGAACGTTACCGCCGCCGCGTCGCTCGTCCCTCTTAGGGGCTAGAGTTCTCACGAGCAAGACCCGCCGAGGCACACCTGCGCTCGCGCACCCCTACGTTTTCGTACATACTTACGAATAATACCACCGACGACGGAGGGGAGGTGCGAATCTTGAACGGTGAACCGTTACAGGAACTCCCGTGGAAATACTAGCTCTTTGTGATTTGTGATGAATCATGCGTTTTTAAAACACTTTAGTTTTTCTTCTGGAATAACGCTGGGCTAAGAGGAACAAACGTTGATGCGCTATCGATGAAGCTGTTGCGAGAATTGATAAACTTTTAGTAGTTTTGGCGTTAAAGAGTAATAAACATCCATTCATCCATCCATCCATTCATACTCAGTACTAGTAGGATTTTGCTTGGTGGTAGGGCATTTTCTGGTGCTCGTCTGGCTAGCTACCTACCACCTTGCCAAGCACCTGGCGGTGTGTTCGGACAGCCCCACTTGAGACCCGGTTGCCAATCCAGGTGTAGCGTGGCGCCATCTTCGACCACATCGGTTCTCACATCAGGTGACTTGTGGTCACACGCTGCTGTCTAGTAAAAAAAACTTTTTTTTCTGAATGTTCTCTGTGTCTAAGATGAACAAATGCCAATACTATAACCAAACTATATCGGTGATTCAGAAAAGACAAGCGAAGTATTGCCAAATATACCTTAGTATACATTTTTGTAAAATATATTAGAGGAACATAGCAAGTCAGCCAGTTACTGCATGCGCTATATTATATAGTGGACAGACGGATCAGATAAAGGGTTCCCAGTGTGATTATACGGAACCCGTGACCTTTGCTGGGGCGCAAATCTTTAGGGCAAGTCGCAACACACGTGTTTTACAAAAGCTCTTTGATTTTTACAATTTATACAACGAACTCGTTTTGCATGCTGCTAGGACAACTTCTGAGTTAGGGTGAGGAAGAAATTTTTGACTATTTTAAGACCTATTTTTGTAAACATAAAGTTGAGTTCGTAATGCATTAACATTAATTGGAATAATAGGAATTATGATTTGGGATTTATTGATATTTTTGAAAACGAAATAATCTTCTAATTCTACTAATATTATAAACGTAAAAGTTGGATGGATGGATGGATGTTTGTTAGTCTTTCACGCAAAAACTTCTGAACGGATCTGAATGAAATTTGGAATGGAGATAGCTTACGAGTATAACCAGGATTAACACATATATAGGCATTTTTTAATCCAGAAAAAGATTCCTTCAGGATAACGGGAAGACGCGGGTGAAATCGCGGAGCGCAACTAATTAGTATAATTATAAAATCTCGTGTAAGTACATACTTTGTTATCGAACTCATCCGAAACGGCTTGACCGTTTTTTATTTTTCTAAATTTATTTGGATTTTTTATTGCGATAAAGTGCAGTCCACGCGTGTGAAACCGCGAGGCATAATAGGTACACATAATGAGGTTCCTACCCAGACTACCTGGTAGTTAACTGGGAATTGAACAGGAACAGAATTGGGAACATCCTGACAAAGGAGTACCTCAGCCTTTTAGATTTTTATTACTAGCTGTTCCCCGCGGATTCACCCGCGTGGGCTACAGTTTATCGCGATAAAAAGTATCCTATGTCCTTCCTCGGGTTCTAACTATCTCCGTACAAAATTTCATTTATATCGGTTCAGTCGTTTAGGCGTGTTAGTGTAGAAATATCAATTTCAGTCATAAAATCTATTCGTCAAAATCTCACCCTCTAAAAAGCTTGATGCCTAAATAAAAAATTGGAATATTAGGCAAGTATGTAGGTTTTTCTTCTAGGAGACATAGGGAGGGCTAAACAGCGCGTTAACCTTTGCTCCCCAAACATAAAACCACACAATTTCAAAAACTTGTTCACAAATATTTGCAAACGCGATCTGATAAGGAAGTTACGGTCCTGCTGCAAAATAACGTTACTGCTGTTATAAGACGCGATGATGGCTCATTGGTAGAATCTCGGCTCGAGATCCGTAGGTCGTGGGTCCAAATCCTACAATGAGCTTGAGTTTTAAAGAAAACACCGTGACGAAATTATAGCTTGGTGGTAAGGCATTTTCTAGTGTTCGCCTGGCTAGCTACCACCTTCAAGTTAAGAATCTGTCGCCAAGCACCTATCGGTGTGTTCTGGCCGGCCCATTTAAGAGCCAGTTCTTAATCCACGTGTAACGTGGAGCCTCCTTCGACTACATCGTCATTCGTCACTTTACATCAGGTTACAAGATATATGGTCAAACACCATATCCTGTTAAAGAGTAAATGAAATAAAATTCTATGTTATGGATTGTACGTACGTATAGTCGTAGTATTTTAAATGAGAGCTTGTTTCTATTTGCCGGAAGCAAAGCAATTAAAACCTTAATTGACCCTTATTACTCGTCCATAAAGGTATAATTTAATTCGCCTTCAACTTTTGTAGTAGGTAACCACTGATTTGTGCTAAATAGTCAGACATCCGTGGTGGTAGACACCACGACCATCCGATTGTATTCGTTCCGGAAATGGGCTACAAAACGTATGGTAATTACTTGGACATTACCTACTATTACCTTGCCATTTGTAGAGCAGATGTTTACCTCAGGTACCTAATTACTCCGTACTTTTGAAATAAACATTGTATCTTGCTATTTGTGACGTAAACACCCAGACTTCTGACATTTATATATAGGTTGAGGTCGGACGCATTTTTTTTGTAAATTGAGAACACTCCCTTAAATTCTGAGATCTGTGACACTATAACGCCTACCTAATCACATAAATAGCTCCGGAGTCCGGATCCTCGGAACAACGACCAAAGCATCATTGTTCTGAATCCTAAATAGGGTTCCTTATATCAGAAATTACGCGTACTATTTACGGCCGGTTTAAATAAAAATCTACCCAAATTTGCTGGAGATGGAAATTTGGACATTAGTCCCATAGAAGTAATGTCAAATTTATGTCAAACCGCGGATAGATCGATTATTGAAACCGACCGTGAACCACCCAACCACGGAACAGATACTTGCGCTTTCTTTTCAATACCTACACAAAAATGGATCATGGCAATTCCCAAACAAAATTTTAAATTAGGTACCAATTCGGATTCATTTCAATGTTTCGGCTGTTCCTGCGGGTTTTTTTTTCTAAATCTTTTTTCCTATATTTCCCAGCATTGAGGCACAAAACAAAATAAAAACAAGAACTAACCAGGTAGAGCAATTTTCATTTTCGAAGCCTAACTCAATGATAGTCTACTTAGGTAATCTATGGTGGCGATGAGTTATAAATAAATAGATTTTCAGTTGCGTTATTTTGCACCGATAGCGCACATCGTACAGAAACATTTACAGTAGGGAACTTATCTGTAATCGTGGGAAAATTACGCGCTAGGTAAATACTTTATATACCTATACCTACCTACTTACCTACTTATGTACATATCCCTAAAAGGTAACCTAGGATATTTGATACGGACTGTTTCATTTAAATGGCGGAACAAACATATTATTACATTATCTACATAAAATATGAAAACCAGAAGGTACTTACATGAAATCTTGATTACAGAGCACAGACTTCTCCCGAAATTAGTAATCGATCCTGATCAGTTATCCGCGGTTTTGAATGTCATCTAATGTCATTTTAGTAGTAGGTACAGCTTGACATAATGATTGACATATCGATCCAAAACCGCGGTTAACGGATCAGGGTCGATTATTATTAATTTCGGGCGTAATGCTGGGGCTACACTAACGGGCGGGAAATGCCGTTCAATAGCGCGATGATTGACGTTTGACATAAGTGTGGTCACGACATTGGACAACGGCATTCACATTGGCGTTTGACGTTAGCCAATAATTCAAGTGCATTCACGTTGACCGTTCAAGTGTACCCACTCACTTTAGCGTTAATAATTAACGCAATATTTATCGCGATGATAGGCATTGACATTTCCCTTGACGTTGACCTTAGTGACACTCGATGCATTAACGGTCATATTATATAACCTATCTATCCACGATTTATTATACAAGAGATAGAAGATTGACACAAGCTCACAAGTAAATTTTTTTCAATTTTTTTTCATCTACAAATATTCTATTATAAATTGTTTAAGTACCTTGTCTACCTAACTGTATAATTATACATTAAACTAATATTATTGTTAGCATGAATAGTGCTGGGACAGGGACGAGCGTTCCTCGCGTGTCTGTTGCTGCCAGATCGGATACGTCGGATAGTGGGCCCCGGACCCCGAGACACAAGTTCATTCATAGTTCGGGGACGGGGTTTGCACTTTTTTTTCTCTTTTTATTACTTATGTTTTTTCATAAATAAACATTTTACTTTTATTAATGTCAAAAATCTATCTCTAATAAGACAAACTATGGACAAATAGGTTATCCCAGCATAGGCTGGCCATACACGGACAGCCTGAAGCAGTCGGCTGTCGACTCTTTCAAGCTGCGACTGCATATTGAACTACAGAATTCAACATACGTACATACACTAACCGCTCAAGCAGTTGCAGTAGTTTACTATGCAGTCGCAGCTTGAAGCAGTCGATCCTGACTGCTTAGTTGTCCGTGAATGGCCAGCCTAAAAGATAGTTGGTTACCGAGAAACAAAAGTAAGAGAGATGAAAAGATATTTTATTTGAAAAGGCTGGACCAGACAGAACTACGCTATATATAGACGAAGAAGGTTGACAAAGGTTATAGCCAGGAGAGGGCGGCGCCAATGAAACGACTAATACAAATTATGAAATTAATTATTTATTAATTAAGTATTTAAGTAAGAAGTCACGTCAAAAAAAGTAAACTTTTTTTTGTTATGGGGTCACACGATTGGTGTATTTGCCAGTTTCAAGTAAATTAACATATATTTCTAACTCGGAGTAGAATCAAGTAATAAAGACGATGATGATGATGAGATGATGGGACCCAGCAGCAAGCCGGGTGAAAGAGGATAGTGTTTAAGGAAAGTATTGGCACTTCACTTAAACTTTAAACGAACTTTTCAGAGCAACTAGAGAGGTCACTTTCACAACTTTATTTCAATTTCCCACACTCGTACATATTAACGAACACATAATGGTTAATAATCCACCAATGTTACACATTATCACTCGAAGAAACACAAGTTTTGGAAATAAAAACAAAATCTTCATGTTGACGGCTCAATTTCCGCTAAAAAAGTTAAAAGTTAAAAGTAAACTTAATCAAGTTAAGATGAAGAATTGGCAAGATTGGCTGCAGGATCTCCTTTTTCTCAGCAATTACAAAACATACAGAGCTAATATTTATGTACATTGAAGATTATGTTTTGACATCAAATTCTCGGAAAGATAATACGATTGGTTAACTTTTACAGCAGAGAAACAATGATCGAAAACTGTCCTCTAAAAAAAATATTTTCTTTTTACCGGCATACAAAACCGATATATAAGTTGTTTTTTTTTTGTATGGTATATACACATTCTTCAAAGAACTACAGGTTTAGTTTTAAAAAATTAACGATAGTTTTCATTATAGACGAAAAAAACTTTTATGTTGACTCATACGACCCTAAGGCATTAGTCAGCTCGCTTGCGTTTTTGTATGGAGCTGATTTCAGATTTATTGTTTAACACGGCGCGGCGTATTCTTAAGAATCTGTCGCCAATACTCGCCAAGAATCGGTGGATCCGATAGCCTCTCTTGAGAGTGGTCAAACGCTACCTGGAAGATATATAAAAAAAAACAAATCAGAATTATTTATTTTTCACTGAACGGCTGACCGATTTTAATCATCGCGATGAACTGTACCTATTCCACGTAATTGAAAGTGTAAGGTACTGTTCTATTCTAAATTCTATGTTTTCAGGAACTCATATACCACCTACCTATCTTCTATTACACCTATCATATTGCTTTTGTATGTACGTTTATATATATAGGCACATATATTGGATCGTTTGAACTAACTAAAGAAGGTCTATAGATAGTTCAAACGATCCTTGATGTCTGGCAACGTGCCCAGAATGCTGGCGGCATTGCCTCGCTGAATAGCGAGGCTTATTCTTTGTCCAAAATATAGGCCAGCATTCTGGTCACGTGTGGACTCCCTAAGTCTCCCATCTTCTTAGTTCATCTTATAGTTCTAGGTCATTCCTAAATAAGTACATAGTACATTTTACGCACTATAAAACGTGTGAAATGCGTAAAAGGTACAAAAACTTAAATTAAAAAATAACTTTGAAAGGGATTGAGTTTAGTATTAAAATTCATTTATAATTTTTATTCTTTTTAATTCATAATTGATTGAATTGGAGCAATTTCACTACTATTCCAAGCTTTTTTGGCATATATAAATATATGGTCTGTAGTTTTATAATATTTTTTTTTAGCAAGATTTTTTCGACTTTTTTGGCGGCAATCGAATTGTCAACGTGAAAATTTTGTTTTTATTTCCAAAACTTGTGTTTCTTCGAGTGATAATGTGTAATATTAGTGGATTATTAACCATTATGTGTTCGTTAATCGTTAATAAAGTTGTGAAAGTGACTTTTCGAGTTGCTCCAAAAAAGTCCGTGTAAAGTTTAAGTAAAGCGCCCCGCTAAGCGTTTTAATACTTTACTTAAACATTATCATCACCCCTTCATCTCATCATATTCAACTCTCTGAGTTTGAAATATTATATATTATACTTGACACTGGCAAATACACTGATGACTGATACGTGTGACGTCACAACAGAACAAACACTATTTTTTTTTTCAATGGAATGTAGTGTTACAAATTAACGAGATATAGTATTATTTATCTAGTACTAGTGTTCTGGGTGGGTCTTTACGTGGCAAATAATGTGGTGCCTGCCACACCCATGCCAAGAGACGTGACATGACGTACACGTAATAGACGGGTTTACCATTTTCGGTTTGAATTTTCCCGCCATCGCTCTTTCTTAGATTGACTTCTTTTCTTTGCGGTAACGGGTAAAGCATAATATTTAATTGGCTCCGAAAAAAAAAAACGGTTGGCGTCAGTCTCAGTCTCTCAGTTGACACTTGACAGTTAACGCTATTCGTCCGCGTCACCATGGCATGTTGCCCTAACTATGCATGTTGCGGTATCGCGATTCACGGCATCTGATTGTTTCATCCTAATATTATGACGTTGAATGGTGAAATGGTTTTAACCATGTTTCATCCTTTCATCCCTGTTTCATCTCACCTTCTTCATACTTTTTATAAATCCGTAGAGTTCTAGGCTATGGACGAAGAATGGTGACAGTCACAGTGTTCACGTTAACGATTATCTAATGTTTACTATTGAGTTCACGAAATCCTTCATATTTCATAAATATAGGAAAAACAACTTAAACATTTCCATTTTTCTCATACAACGATCTACGTCATTCTTAGATTGATGTGTTGCAAATGGCAATTCGTAAACAACAAAAAAAGTATATCGGGAGGGCAACACTAACAGCTGACATGCGCAAACCTAATGTCATTCACAATCGACAATCGAGTATTGAATTTGAGATTACAAGATTTTCTGGTTCGTTTTTCTTAGTCCTAATAATCCCTGGCTCAATCATCCTTCGGGTTCGAGACAGTACAGTCGTGTGGTAGAAAACCCTAACCCGCACGCGCGATCCGTTATTCGACGAGGAGTATTAGACGGCAGCGATGGCGAGCAAAATAAAAGAAGCTCAAGAGCACTGCAGGGCTGCAGAGAAGCAGTAAGTAACATTTAACATTATTTATTGATTTTATTCATCTAGGATATGGTTACGTCCATTTATTTATAGTACATTACTGCAGCGGGCAGCAAAAGATGTATTGATGGATAGACATGTAAATGTGGGCCGAAGCACACATAGGTAAGTCCATCTCAATGACGAATTGTGGCCAGGGCTTGTTTAGTACTTTTCTCAAACAATGCGCGGAAATTAAAACTAAGTACCTAGTACATAACATACTTACGGAACTTTTTATTTGAAAATAGAATTACTTTTCAAAATCAATGACGAACTATGAATAACAATTTTTTTCCTGCATTAAGGTTTTCTTTTGTTTATTTTTAATTTTTTTTACAGCTTTCTCTTGAAATTAAATGATTTAGTTGCTTTAAGTATTGCTACATATATGAAGATCTTAATAAAAACAATGAGGATCCAGAATACTTAATCAGAACTAATATTAGTGATTTAAGCAAATATTTAGTATTAATAATAATTGCATTACATAATTGTAAACAAAATTTTAATTATAGTCTATTAGTCAATATGAATAAAAATGACAAGCCAGTTCGAAATTTAAATAAAACCTTTGATAAGTTACCTCCTTGGTTGCCATATTTTGGATGATGGCTCAGTGGTAGTGACATCGTCTTGCGATCCGCAGGATGTGGGTTCGAATTCTACAATGAGCTTGAGCTTTCGGTGAAGGAAAACATTGTGATGAAACCATAGCTTTGTGGTAGTGTATTTTCTAGTACTCGCCTGGCTAGCTACCACCCTCATGTTGCCAAGCACCTATCGGTGTGTTCCGACAGCCTCACTTGAGAGCCAATCCCCAATCCAGGTGTAGCGTGATGCCACCCTCGACCATATGTCACTTAACATCAGTGACTTGCGGTCAAACGATACCCTATTATTAAAAAAAAAATGTTAAATATTGTTCCACTTCTTTCTATTGAATTTGGATTTGTACTGTATTAATTATAACATACTACAACAACTTGACTCGGATAATAAGAAGTCCGTCTACACCCCCGGCGGTAAATTTATTCACCAGGCCTGCAATGGGCGCGACATTCTATTGTTTTGATTTCCGTGCTAAATAAAATGTTATCCATTACATAGATGTGTCCAATAATTTTAATTTTAACATTAGAGACAGTGGTTGAATGAAACACATACAATTTTTTTTTTTTTTCAAAAATTTTACATACTAATTACAATAAATCAAGATTTAGGGTTCTATACCCAAGGGTAAAACGGGACCCTATTATTAGGACCCTATTCCGTCCATCCATCCGTCTGTCACTAGGCTGTATCTCACGAACCGTGATAGTTAAACAGTTGAAATTTTCACAAATGATGTATTTCTGTTTCCACTTTAACAACAAATACTAAAAACATATAATATTACTACTAATGTCATGTGTAATGTTTGTCTTGATATATTATTAAAATAACAAAAAAAAGCATCATTTGTTCAATTTACTCCTATTTTACGTCACCTTCCTCCCCACTCGCAGCTGCTCCCCCTATCTAGCCGTATTGGGTTAGACAAGGCTCAGTTGAGGGTAAGTTATTAGGAAAAGGGTTGACAAGTGGATATTGATATTGACATGAATAGTAAAAGCATCGTCCGTTTGTGTTTGGTGTAGTCTTTGTGATTATCATTCTATGTATATGTATGTATATCGTTGTCTAGTACCCATAACACAAGTTTCGAGCTTAATTTGGGGCTAGGTCAATTTGTGTGCAATGGTCCCCTATATTTATTTACAAGCTGTTCCCCGCGGTTTCACCCGCGTGGGCTACAGTTTATCGCGATAAAAAGTATCCTATGTCCTTCCCCAGAGTTCAAACTATCTCTATACTGAATTTCATTTAAATCAGTTCAGTAGCTTAGGCGCGAAAGCGTATATATGCCGTATACTCCAAAATAATTCCCGCACTTCGGTGCCCCCTCACCGCGTTACCTGATGTAGGTATCATTAAATTTTTTTGGACCGTGCAGCTAAAGGTCTTTCTGGTCCGCGACCGCACTTTACCTATTTCATAGATTCTCCCGGTGCTCCTCACCTCACCGCGTTTTCAGCTGCGCTGCGGTGCGCCGCGTTTATTTTTCTACTACTACTTACTTTTTAAACTAGTGATATCTTTCGAATCGAATGTCCGAATTGAATGATTCAAAAAGTTGTATAAAGGTATTGAAGCAGTTTTGAATAAGAAGTAATTTATTTTGATAAGGATTAATACCAAGATACAAATAAAGAGCCTTTTCTATGGCGGTAACCTCTTCATAACCGTATTGAGCTTTATCGAACAAATGCGATTATTTGCCGTTTTTAGGGTTTCGTAACCAAAGGGTAAAACGGAGGTTCGTTACTAAGACTCCACTGTCCGTCCGTCCGTCTGTCACCAGCCTGTATCTCATGAACCGTGAGACAGTTGAAATTTTCTCAAAATAATGTATTTCTATTGCCACTATAACAAAAAAATACTAAAAAACAGAATAAAATAAATATAAGGGGGCTCTCATACAACAAACGTGATTTTTGTGTCGTTTTTATAGATAATGATACGGAACCCTTCGTGCGCGAAACTGTTTCGCACTTGTGCGGTTTTTACATTAACTAAGGCATCGCGGGATCAGTGTAAAGTACCTACATCGATCGCCGATTGGGTGGACACAGGAAGGTTTCTTTGGTGAAAGTACTCTGGTTGGCAAAAAGACGAATTTTTTGACAATAAAGCTAATTTTATGATGACCTGTTATTATGAAATAAATGAACGATTTGCACAGACTAAGGCGTTGTTTACACTAAAAACATGCATTGAGAAAAATCTCATGTCAGATTGGAGGGGAGGGAGGATTGGATCGAGCCAAATCTCAAGATCTCACCAAAGGGGGAGAATGGGTCAAACAATCGCCTCACGTAATTAATGGAGACCCTCTTATTGTACGGGTAGTAGGTACATGCAATAGGCATTAGTGAGATCTGTAAAGGGATAGTATCTCAAGCATTTTTCAAGCGAAATAACGTTAATATTTTAGAACCAACATCAAAATTGTAAATATTAAAGTGCCCTTGGGAATACCTAATTCTAATTCTACTTCTAAAGGTCCGTCAATTATTGCTAAATTCTACTGACGGTTGGGGATTGGGGATGCCAGATGCCAGTATAATGAAGAGGGTTGACATAATAGAGAGCTTTTTTTGACTTTCACAACAACTTTTGTTTTCTTCAGTACAACTTTTTATCTGCTCCGTTTCTTTTTCATTTTCTTAAATGTCACTATGATATGACAGATACAAACAGTGGAGGTTGAAACTTTGTTTTATATAACACTATTATTAAAAAACTTTTATTAGCTTCACTTGTAACTTACTAACACTGTAATAAAATCTTAACCGCGGATAACGGATCAGGATCGTTTATTATTAATTTCGGGCGTTAAAGGTGATTTTCAAAAATCAAACCTTTGCTACCCCAAAAGAAGCAACCGTGAAAATTTTACGCCTCGCGTCATTTCTCGCCTCTGCGCGTTGACTGTCACTCAGTTGATGATTTCATATTATTATATAATACAATTATAATTTTTATATACATTATAAATTAATTTACGGAGCGAAGCAGGCAAATTTTTTTTCAGTAGAAGACACAAGTTATTCAAGTGTTCACTGAAATGCTTGATTAGCCGACAGGAACTCTGCGCCGTACACTGAGGATACATACTCGTAGGCGTGTATCCGTTATAATATAAAAATCACGGTAAAATCATAAGAAACAGAAGCTTTATTACAAGAGTAGGTAGTAAGTATTATTTATAGCTCTTCCCAGGAGACTTTTTTTATATTTTCGTTTTATCTTCTTACATTTCAAGTAGGTAAGCAACTTTTCTATTGATTTTTCTTGTCTGCTAACGATACTGGTTACTTTTACGACATTTTATTTATTTATTTTATAGAAATACATAATTATAATGTACCTAAGCGTGTTTCTAAATGGGGAGTCACATGTTTGTAGATGACACTCTGAGCCACTATACCTTGTTTAAGAAGCTGTGTCACTGTCAAGTTATAGCAGTGCTGGGTTCAGAAACGTTCCAGATAGACTGGAAACTGGAAATCTGACGCACTCCAACGTTTGTGTTCTCAGAAGAAGCTCCACCTAAGACCGTACAGAAACTCGGAAATTTTTCAGAAACGTTCCAGATAGGGTAAAATTTGTCCTAAATCGTTCAGAACACAGATTATAGACAGTTCAGACATTACCTTACTCTCACCCGAGAGTGTAGTTTCTTAACGTTCCCTGTGGTTGTTATTGTCAAAGAATGGTTGTAGACCTTGGAGGAAAAATGGACTTGTAGACCATGTAGTTTGGCCAATGACGTTGTATGTGAAAATGTAACCACATGTTTTTTTTGTTTTTTTTACTATTTACAGGGTAGCTTTTGACCACAAGTCACCTGATGTTAAGTGACGATGTGGTCGAAGTTGGCGCCACGCTACACCTGGACTGGGAACTAGACCAATGTTGTAGATTTTGACAGATGTTATGCAAAATTAAGGTACAGAAATAATTTAGGTACAATTGATCATGATGCGGCACCCAGCGTGAATAAGTTCGTTTTCCTCCCCATTCGAAAATTATAGTGAAAAATATTTTGCCCATACATGGTTTTTGAGGTATTCCACGAGCACCAGAATAGATCCCACCTACGCGAATACCACCAACACTATTCCACGAAGAACACCGATCGATAGTAGCTGGGCGCTCGCCCTGGAATACTGAAAATTATTACGAGTACCTACCTACATAATATAATTATGTGATGGGATGATATTTTCAGGTTTTTGTTCGCATTGAGTCTGCTACGAAAAAAAAAACTTTATTCGATACGAATTTATGTTATATTAAAACAAAGGAACACCTACATAAAGCAGCAAATTGCTGGATAGGTAATAGATAAGTAGGTTGTATAGGAGATAGATAAATTGTATAAGATGTTTACTCCTTTTTATGTGTGTTTAACACATTGCTTGTTGTACTTTTTGGGTTCTTCATCATCGTCATCAGCCGGATGAAGTCTACTGCTGAACATAGGCCTCCCACTTTGAACGTCACCATGAACTACTATTAGCTATTTGCATCCATCGTCTCCCTTCGACTCTTACAATGTCGTCAGTCCACCTAGGGGAGGGCCTAACTTCAGAACGTTTTCCGCGATGTGGCCTGCCCATTGCCACTTCAACTTGCAAATTCTGAGAGCTATGTCGGTGGCATTGATTCTTTGGCGAATTTTCTTGTTGCGGAATTTATCACGCTAAGAAACACCAAGAATGGCTTTTTTTTCTCTCTTTGTGTGGCTCTGCGCTTATTCAAAAGACCCACAATGGAAGACCACGTCTCAGTACTTTAAGTCATTACTGACAATACACACTGAAAGACTTGCGGAATGTTGGACGAGAAGATGTCGCATAATTTTCTGAACGCTGCCAACCCGATTTGGATTCGTCCGGCGGACTTTTTGTCGAAGTTTGATGGGTAGTGTTGGACGTAATTTTTGTGTTGTCCATGTTCGTTTTAAGACCCACCTGTTGGGAAATTCTACTGAGGTCGCTGGGTTCTTAGATATTAGCAATAACTAAGTCGTATTGTTCTGAAATAAGTTTGTCGATGTAAGATTCAATATAGAATCGAATATCCTCTTAACTAAGTATGGAACGGAACGAATTAGTGAAGGCAATCTCCCCTCGAGCGAAGAGCTATCTATTGAAAATACATTTGTCAGGAAGCTCTTGCAACACTGGTTGCCTTGCGCTATTGTTATATTCCAATATCCTTGCACCTCACAGGTTTATACAGCAGTATACAATTCGAAAGGTATTGCTGTCGTCTTTATGACTTTTATTTTAACAAATAACTAAGCTTTAGTACGACGGTAAAAGAAGTAAGCGTTTTATCACAGTCTCACTTGATGGTAAGAGCGATGATGGAGCATGTTTGTTTCATCATCATCATAGTCAGCGCCTGTTTCAGTCCGTCCACTGCTGGACATTGGCACATAGGCCTCTCCCAAAGTACACCACTGAGTCCGGTCTTCGGCTTTTCTCATGCAAACACTGTCAGCCACTTTGCGTTTGTCGTCGCTCCACTTAGCCGGACTTCCTAAACTATGTTTGCCGAGTCGCGGCCAAAACACATTTGCCCCAGGGTTATCGGTTCCCCAGCCCATTGCCATTTCAGATTGCTGACTATCTAAGCAATGTCGGTTACCAAGATACCTATTCTTTCTTAAAATGTGGGTTCCCAAGTTAGAGAACAAAGACGCTGACAGGTTCCACTCTTTTCTCGTTCGCTTTATTATTAAATAAAATTTAATATAGAAGCGAGCGCTTTGTGCAGTCAGCGGAATGTCTATCTACGGATATCGTGTTGCTGTGCTTCATACGTATTGTTGTCCGATGGTGGAAAGGGGATGATAGAACAAGATTAAGATTCCAAGTGGAAGACTTGTCGATAAATAAATTTCAAGTTCGTATAAAGAGAAATCTTATTAATAAAGCTTATTATAAAATATCGGACTATTTAGATGACATATAAGCTTAGGATTGTAGTGAACTCGCTTCAATTCAAACGCCCAAAAAGTTACCTGCCTGATCTTTTGCCGGCATAATGAGGATGGAACAGGCGTAGCTAGTCTTAAGTTTGACGTTTTAAAGTGATCACAATGTGTCCTATTGAAAAAAATGATTTGAATTTTGAATTTTTGAATTTTAACAATATAGTTGGCCACATACGAAAGAGCTCATCTTTTTCATACGAAAGATGAAAAAGATTTAGTTTGTTTCTCAAATATTTTGACTCAAGATGAATTAATATGAATTTAACATTATGTTTTTTTTCCTCAACAGTCTCAGGACATCACTTCTGAAATGGAAGCCGGATTTCGATGCGGCGGCGGATGAATACAACCAAGCCGGTAAGTGAAGGACTTATAAATTTAAAAAAAAACCGGCCAAGTGCGATTCGGTCTCGCTCACGAAGGATTCCGTACCATTATCTATAAAAACGGCAACCAAAAACACCTTTGTTGTATGAGAGCCCCCTTAAATATTTATTTTATTCTGTTTTTTAGTATTTTTTATAAAGCGGCAACAGAAATACATCATCTGTGAATCATTTTTGTCATCATTTTTTTTTTCTTTTGTCATTTGATACGTACCTGTCCCTTACCAACTCAGTTGATGAAGTGTGAAGGTTTTCTTCGAATGGTCCTCAAGTAGCATTAAATACCCAAGGTATTTTCTATTTTGCTTCGGGCTAGATATTTGGGTCAGAATTTCTAAGAAGGACGATATCGTTACCTGTAATTTTCTGCATTACCTTTTCTATGACGAAGGGAATATTCCATTTTCTCTTTATATCTATAATAGTAGGGGAGCCCATGATGGTAAATGTGGATTTACTCGAGCGTCACCTTTTAGATTTGGTAGATTAGATATTAAGAAGAATAAATGTCCCATAATGTTTCCATTTTCAGCGGAAGGGGAAGCTTCCACAGACTTTTAAGGATATAAAAAAAAAACAATGACGTGACATGGACTCAAGTGTGTCAGATATTAATATTTTTCATGCTCCGGCATGTCTCTGATATGAAATATAATATAATAAACAACCGGTTTGCGTGGTGTGGGTGGCTAACCACAATGGGGTAAAAAAAAAATACTCTGTCGCGATAAATTTTCAGTGTTCAGTGAACCCCTCAGATGCTCCCATTTCTTAGACTGACGATTTGAAAGCGACACCAGCTCTCAGCGAATCTAAAAGGTTCCCCTGAGCGTGCCCACCAATGTTAGGAGATCATAATTGCTGGAGGTGCTTATCAATATGTAAGGTATCCTCCCTTATATTAATCTGACGCGCTCGAGTTAATCCCAAAATCCCCTCTTGGGCTCCCCTACTATAATGTGTCAAGGCAATTGTGGGACAGATTGATATTGTATATAATTCCACTATCTCGTCTCAATATAGCTTTAATAGAGTTGTTAAATATTTAATGTTACACAATCAATTTTTTACTTCACTTTTTTTTGTTTTCAACTTGTTTTCACCTATAAGGGTTATGCCGATGATAGCACACTGTGATACCTTTCAATCGCGGTTCAGCTCTCGATGTCACCGCCATTTAAAACAAAGTGTGCATTAGACAAACACCTAATTTTATCTTTGATAAGTTTAGGACTTAGAACCTCATCAGTGATGATGAGTTAACGTATCGCCGTGTCATCAGTAGAGACCGCGACTTGGCAAACGCAGTGTAGGACGCTCTCTGAGTAGTTGGGGCGACGACTTGCGCCAATTTTTAACACTAAAATCGACGACTTAGTTCCTAAAAACAAAGTTTAGTGCTCGCCTGGCTAGCAACCAACCTAATGTTATGAATCTGTCGTCAAGCACCCATCGGTGTATTTCGGCAGCCCCGCTTGAGAGCCAGTTCCCAGAAAAGGCGTAACGTGACGCCAACTTCGACTACATCGTCACTTAGCATCAGATTCAGGTGACTTGTGTTCAAACGCTACCTTGTAAATAGGCAAAATTAAAAGTTTCACTGCTGCATGGGACTCAGGCCTTCTCTCAGACACAGAGAGAGTATGGGCCATAATCTACCACGCTGGGCCAGTGCGGGTTGGTAGATGTCGCATGCTATTAAAATGTTGTAGTTCTTGGACATGCCGATTTCCTTACGATGTTTTCCTTTACTGTGTTTTAGAATGAAATGAAATGAAAATGTATTTATACATACTTCATCATCATCAGCCGAAAGAAGTCCACTGCTGAAAATAGGCCTCCTGCTTTGAACGCCACCATGAACGGCTATCAGTCATTCGCATCCATCGGTTCCCTGCGACTCTTACAATGTCGTCGGTCCACCTAGTGGGGGGCCTACCTACAGGACGTCTTCCAGTTCGTGGTCGCCACTCGAGAACCTTTCTTCCCTATCGGTTATCGGTTCGTCGAGCGATGTGGCCTGCCCATTGCCGCTTCAACTTGCAAATTCTGAAAGCTATGTCGGTGACTTATACATACTTATAATATTCTTTTTTAAAACACTTTTATTAGCTTGACTTGTAACTAACTAACTAACAATGTAATCAAATCTTAGAAGTCAATTTTCACCTACTTCTAATTGTCGTATCGACTTGAATTTATTTTATATTTTCGAGTGCGTTTTTAAATTTTTTTTTTAGTTTTTTAAACTATATAGCGATAGCGATGATGGCTCAGTGGTAGTGACGTCGGCTTGCGATCCGTAGGACGTGGGTTCGAATCCTACAATGAGCTTGAGCTTTCGGTCAAGGAAAACATCGTGATGAAACCATAGCTTCGTGGTAGGGTATTTTCTAGTACTCGCCTGGCTAGCTACCACCCTCTTGTTAAGAATCTGTCGCCAAGCACCTATCGGTGTGTTCCGGCAGCCTCACTTGAGAGCCAGTTCTCAGTCCAGGTGTAGCGTGGCGCCATCTTCGACCACATCGTCACTTAACATCAGGTGACTTGTAGTCAAACGCTACCCTGTAAATAGTAAAAAAAAAAAAACATTTTTATTTTGTCTTTGCAGCGCAATGTTACCGCATCGCCCGCCAGCTTCAGAGCTCAAAAGAGTGTCACCTGAGTGCTTCTGAGTACTACAAGCGGAACAACTCCTTCTTCCACGCTGCGAAA
The DNA here is from genome assembly GCA_931315375.2 of Opisthograptis luteolata. Lineage (NCBI taxonomy): Eukaryota > Metazoa > Arthropoda > Insecta > Lepidoptera > Geometridae > Opisthograptis > Opisthograptis luteolata. The sequence goes on from OV928033.1 coordinate 13,234,164, forward strand.
TCTCTGGAGAACGCCATCCTGGTCGATAAAGAGGATAACACCGCAGACGAGGTAATGGCGAAAAGAATATATGAAAAACAAACAACAGTACACACTGAGAAAAAAAATCTGACTTTCCTTCTGAGTCTTCCAAGACCGTTTCCTTCCTTATTTTGTATTAGTTTTCCTTCTGAATCACAATTCCTTCCCTTTTGACTCAGAAGGAAAACGGTATTTCGGAAGGTCTTTTTTCTCCGTGCATACATACTAAGTTTGATATAATTATTTCTTTGTTTAGTTACTACATTTGATTATTTTATTTTTAAGGGTTTTCAACAGACTTTATGTAAAGTGTTTCCACTTGAAAGCACTTATTGGTGTGCTCCGGCAGCCTCACATGAGAGCCAGTTTCCAATCCAGGTGTAACGTGGCGCCACCTTCGACCACATTTTCACTTAACATCACGTGACTTGCGGTCAAATGCTAACTGTAAAAAGTAAAAAAAAAACAAAAGGGACAATCTTGTTTGGCGCGGCTTGTGGGTGGGTCACATCATCTCATCATCATTAATGTTTAATACTTACATCAAATACTTGACACTGGCTAAATTCCTGACTTTCCTTCTGAGTCAAAGTTCTTCCCTTTTGACTCGGAAGGTCCTTTTTCTCCGTGTACACAAACCGTGACAACTTGAAGGTGTACGAGCTGGCGCTGGAGTCGTCCAACCTGTACCAGCAGCACGGCTCTGGGGACAGCGGCGCTAACGTCCTCGTGAAGGCTGCCAAGATCCTCGAGGAGAGTCACCCGGAGAAGGCGTTCAAGCTGTTCGAAATGGCCGCGGAGGTTTCGGCTGTAAGTACCTACATGTTTCTCTTGCCTTAGGATTAGATATCTGCAGTCAGCGGTTCAATTGCATTGAGACGTTCGTAAAAGGCCATCGCAAACTGGGCGACTTGTCGCCGCGACAAGACTCGGTGTTGTCGTTTGCATCTGGCGTCTAGTCGACCGCTTGCGTCGGCGACTAGTCGCTACGACAGACGTCGTAAAGGAAGCGATCATAAGTAGTAGAGTATTCTTGAGAGACGGCCGTGTTGTTCATCTCGTGAGTGAATATGAAGCTTCTAGTTGCACTTGCCTTGGTGCTTATCTTGCGAATGCGAAGGCGCAGAGTGCGACGAATCGCCTTTATTGGGTCCATCTAATACTAACCTCTCGCCAAGAACGTGGGCAGTTTTGTCTGCTTTTTGTGAGCTCAAAATGCAACATGGAAAGTAAACACGTGCACCTTCATCAGCGCTCACAGGGATACTGGCGCTGCGCTGTCGCGCGACTCTCCTAGCTTGTCGTCGCGACTCCGCGACTCTGACGTCAAGTGTGCGTAGCTTTGAACAAAAACCTGTCGGCGCGTCTAATCGCCGAGCTGTCGCTGTCGCGTGTCGCCTAGTGTGCGCCTAGGCGTAGGATCGTCGATTTTCAATGCTGCTTTGTTCGCAGGGCGAGAGCTCTTCTCATCAAGGCATCGAGTACACGAGCAAGGCCACTAGGCTCCTGATCAAGCTGTGTCTGTAAGTATATTAAGTTTGAAAAGCTAATAATAATCTATACAAATAATAAAAATTGACTGCTTTTATTACCAAATTTCACTAATTACCTACATATAAAAGGTACTTCCATCAAAAAAGCAATTTTTTATAGTTTTGTCTGGCTCTCTGTCTGTTTGTTCCAGCTAATCTCTTACACGGCTGGACCGATTTTGACAGGACTTTCACTCTTATACAGATAATGTTTTATGGAGTAACTAAATATTATGCTACTTTTATTGGAAATATATCATAGGATACTTTTTGTCGCGATAAACTGTACAGCACAGCTAGTTTTATATATAAATGACTTTCATAATGACCAAATTACACTAAAATACACCAGTCTGCTCATTATTTTGGAACCATATGTTTGCATTTTAATCTTTAAGATATCATGTACATATGGCTAATAAATAATTGAGTACTGGGTATTGAGTATTTGCTACATGTATAATCTTGTTTCCAGTTACGACAAGGCGGCGGACAGCGTTCGCCAAGAGATCAGCTACCATCTCGAAGCCGGCAACTTTGGGGCTGTGGGCCGTCTGACCGTGGCCGCCGTGCTCATTCAACTAGCTCGCGGGGACGTGGTGGCTGCCGAGAAGAGCTACAAGGTATGTACTTCTACGGCATTTTGTATGCAGCCACTACAAATTTTGATAGTTTACGAAAACGAAAAAAGTTTACGTTTCCTTCCATACATTTTTTCATTTAGCGCCCGCCCCTTACGGAAACATGGAGAATATTACATTTTAAAAGTTTTTTTTCGAGTTACGTCTTGTAAAAATGCAAGTACAGTCAACGAAAAAAGTCGCTGAACAATCACACGTTTTTTTCTATTATCCTCATCATTTCAGACACCAATTTTTGACCTCGTCATCACCTAAAATCAGGTGTGTTATGTTGTGGTCAAAATGATTCCACGTAAAATGTTATAAAAACAATAATAATTACTGATTTGAAACACATTTGGAATATCGGGAACGATCAGCTACTTTTGTCGCTGACTGTACAAGTTGCCGCTTTGACAAGTTAGCGGTAGTAAACTTTGACGTTGACGAAAACTTTATGGGAAAGCATTCTCCATCATCGACAAATGAAAAAAAAAATACTCCGAGAGAAGGCCAGAGTCCCAGCATATTTGGTTAAAAATGTATTTGTTTTAATATTTAGTTGTTTAAAATTACCTTCATACCAGTGACGTCATAAACGGCTTAAACGGAAGATCAGAGCTGGTCAAAAGACAAGCACAACGCTGAGTTGAGGCCGGTTTGCAACAATACATCTTTTGAATTTACTCTTTAATAATCCATTTGTTTTAAGTATTTTCGTATAGTTTGTTGCAAATTAATGATTCTTTTCCGTACTAATATTATAAATGGAACAGTAACTCTGTCTATCTGTCTCGCTTTTACGCCTAATGAACCGATTTAAAAGAAATTTGGTATGGTGATAGTTTGAACCCTGAGGAAGGACATAGGATACTTTTCATCGCTATAAACTAGCCAACGCGGGCGAAACCGTGGGGAACAGCTAGTTCAAAATATGCTGACTATGACGACGACAAACAATTGTTTCCAGGAGTGGGGCGCGAACTGCGAGGCTGCGGAAAGTGAGACTCTAGAGTGTCTTCTTACTGCTTATGACGAGGAAGATCGCGAGGGTGCGAAGAGGGCGCTCCAGTCGCCCTTCATTCGCAGCATGGACGTGGAGTACGCTCGCCTGGCCAGCACACTGGCCCTGCCGCAGGGGGAGCCAATGCCTAGTGTGGGTATCCGTAAGAACGCTGCGCCTTCATACGTGAGCGGCCAGGCTGGCCCACCGACCGCCAGCGCGAGGCCTTTCGTGGTCACTACATCAGTCCTCTACGTAAGGCCCTAATAGTACTCTACTGTGCCCTCTTTTCACGTTTTGTTTTCACTCTCACGTTTTCCGAATTGAAAGTAGGTAACGGTTTTGTTGTATGTCACCGTTCTTAGAGTTTTGAACTCCTGTTTTGCAAGACCGCCCACAGTAACACCTACCATTCAGGTTCTTTGTTCTCGTACTTAGATTTCGTGTTGTGGTGTACCAATAGAGTCATTGTGGTGAAACCATAGCTTGGTGGTAGGGCGTTTTCTGGTGCCCGCCTGGCTACCTACCGTCCTTAAGTTGAGAATCTGTCGCCAAGTAACTGTCGAGCCAGTTCCCAATCCAGCGCCACCCTTGACCAACTCGTCACTAAACATCGGGCGACTTGGTGTTAAACTACCCTGAGAGAGTAAAAAAAGTCTATCAATCTACTATTTAAAGCTCCAATTGCGTTATGTGCGCCTGCTCCTCTCAAGGCCTCTGTACCGAATTCGAATCCCATCTTGGCCCTGCACCTTTGACTTATGTAAGTCATGTGCGGATATGCCGTTGTTCAAAACGAAAAACATCGTGAAAAAAGTGGCTTGTCTAAGACAACAGTGATATTCTAGGGTACCTATGCAGCAACTGCCAACTCAACCCGTACTGGGCTAGATTAGTAGAATATGATCCATACTCTCAGTGGGATGATTATGATAGGTCTGAAAACTATGATATTGAGGCTGGCTTATCCGCCAACTCGCGTTGGGTTCGCGTGGTGGATTATGGCCCATACTCTTAGGTCTGTGCCTCAGTTGAGGGAATGTAAAAGACTGATGATTTATGATACGTTACGGCAGCTGACCTACGCGAACCCCGGTCTTGGCTGAAATCCCTAAGGATAGAGAGGAGTGATGCTGTCTCGTTTCGGTGATTAAGGCACACTTTGGGTCGTTAAGCCAGAGTGAGTCTAGTTACGGCGCTTGTAATCCGTCAACTTCATTCACGGTACGCGTGTGGAAACAGGCAAGCCTGATCGCATTTAATTTCAATCCGCAATGATTATATTATTTCCGCGTGTCTTGCAGCGCGGTCAAACGGACTCGTTTTGAAGTGAACTCGGTGGTAGTGACGTCGGCTTGCGACCCGTAGGTGGTGGGTTCGAAGTACAACGAAATTGAACTTCAGAAAAATATCGTGATGGAACTGTAGCTTTGTGGCAGGGCATTTTCTAGCTACCATGCTCAAGTTAAAAATCTGTTGCTAAGCACCTATAGTTGTTTTCCGGCAGCCTCACTTGAGTGCCGGTTCCCAATCCAGGTGTAGCGTGACAACACGTTCGAACACATCGTTATTTAACATCAGATGACTAGGTCCGACCCTACCTTGTTAAAAGAAAGAAAAGATAAAAATTTGTCTATTTATCACTTATTTAAAATATTTGTTGACAATGAAGGTCAGACAACGAAAGTGTTTGTTTTATTTTCACAGCATCAGCCGCGTTTCGAAGACATTGAAGAGTCCCCGTACGAGGTGGTTACTCTCGGCAAGGGTGATGAGGCCGCTGGGTCCGATGAAGCTAAGGCGACCGGCGCAGCCAAGGCTGCCGATGAGGCCGAGGAAGGAGATATGTGCTAAATTACGACAGCCAGCGTAAAAACAACAAATTTGTGAGAAAGACAGTCGTATTTCCCTTCCATTATCACCTGTAATAGATTTGAAAGCCTTGACTAGCTATGGGGCCGGTTTTATAAACGTCCGTAAATTAAATGTCATACCAAATTTAGGTAAATTTGAATCTAATCGTCAAATTTTCCGTGCTATAAAAATTCGTTTGTTTAATTTCAGTAACATTTTGCGGACGCTCTTTACCGATGGAGATGGTAGCGATTTCAGCTTACGAATAGTTTAATTTGACGTTTTGACATTTCCATTGCCGCCAAAAATTCCCAATAACATTTTGACAATAAACAATAGACAATTCACGTAAAATATTCGTTGTACCTAAGGACAGACCATTCCTGAAGAGAGTTCTAGCACTGAAGAAGAACATGTTGTAAGTCATATCTTACTTTTTAAAGAACATACCATGCTTAAAGTTAAAGTTAAAATGTTTGTTACTACAATCTTTAGGCAGAGATGTTAAATGCGTTTATAATAATGCCACAATCAGTAAAAGATACTAACGTGTCATTTACGAGTCGTAATATTACTAATAAGTTACCGAAAAAGGATACATTGTTTATAAAACCGGCCCTTAGTAAAATAAATTGCTCAGCGAGTGGTTTTTGACACATAAAATATGTATATCTTTCCGAGAAATATGTCTGTCTTTCGAACAAATTATTCATCATTTATCACACAACATCTGAACGCGTTGTTACTGGTAAAGACAGTACATGTCGTTTACTACTCTCTCATCTTCCACAAACAATGGCATGAACATTATATCCGATCTCGTTATAATATATCTTTTCCTTAATAATGTTTGAAGTAGTATAAAAAAAAGGTTAAAAAAAAATGTTATTTTGAATTTAGTAGGTGTGCTTTTTATGCAGTTTATTGAGTCACAGCCTTGCTAATATTTTGCCTGAAACCCGTTCCAGGAAGATTGTAATCAATCGTATTCTTTTCAAAACCGTACATATTATAATCATAGTTATAGGAAATAATATTTATATTTCGATGGTTACGTAAAATCAAAAGAAATCAGCATTTTATTGTTTTATCTTTCACAATAGAATCACATCTTCGATAGTTTAATGGAATGTAATGAATATATTATACCAATTTATTAATAGCGAGTAGCTTTAACAACACTCATAATAATTGATTATTATTATTACTTATTGCACTTTTAATGTAGCTTTCTAGAAATATCCGATTAATTATAAGGGCACATACACATTTATTTGCTATTATACGGTTTATCATAAATGTCCGCTTATAAAAGCATAATATATTTTTTTTGCCTTTATCATGTATTCTTATCTATTTTATATAATGTGTGTGCCCCCAGCTTTATAGTCATATGTTAGGATATAAGTGTTAAAAGTTGACGTCACCTAAGCAAGCAAATCATTCTTCCCTACATAATTGTTAATGTTTATTCCTATATATAATTATATATATCAATAAAATTGTTCAATCATAATATTAATGCTATATAATTGATAATGATTCCAAACCACATTATAACGTATGTATATAATATATATATATATGCTTAAAATGTATATGTCAAAAAAAGATAAAAAATTTAAAAAAAACGTAGTCTGTCGTTATATTTAAATTAAACTTTGTTTCATTCCGTAAGTAAGTACCTGTTTATTTTCTTGAATTTGTATTCAATTTAATTAATATAAGTTAGTTTTATTCAAGCAATATTGTTTACAACTTTATTCTTCTATTTGAATTATTTTCTATTATTATAAAATGGCGATTGAAAAGTTATTTGATAAAATTAATGTTTTTTATAGTTGAGTGGTACCTACTGTTTAGATTTTTATTGTTAAAATTTATTTAGTTCTTCGTATATTTTATATTATCGTTTTAAATAATTATTTTAAAGTAGAAATTTGTACGTTGGACTGGATGATGTAAAGAAGTTTGCCTGATTGTGGGTTGTAGAATATTCACTGCATTGGGGCTTCTAATATGGAATGAAGTGGTTTGGTTCAACTTAACTGTAGCTGCATTCATTGACCGTTAGATGGCGCTAAAATTAATAAAACAAATCACCATACTCAGGGCAGTCAAGCCATGCAGGGGCCCTTGGGCACACATCTCTAAAAATAAAACAAAATCGATGATAAAAAATCAGCTGTACCTACTTCTTTCAAATACGTATCGGGAATTTTAAAAAATAATTCCCGCGTACCACGACCTACGCGTAAAAATGGATAGCTGTTGGTATGGTACTGTCGATAGCTAATCTTTGTGTTACCGAATGCTGTTATTTCGGGGCCTCCGTGAAGCCGGGGGCCCTGGCCATGTGCCCCCTGTGCCCTTATGGTAAAAACGGAACTGACCACACTACATAGTTACGTAAAAAGCCCGCCCCGTCTACAGAACGTTTCAGAATACGTTACGTGGTCTTATTATAGATATAAAGATGATAATTAGGTTTCTCTCTTAACATTGTAAGAAACAGCGGTTCTGTTTTTGCCACTTTATTCTATAAGTCTGCTGCAGTGATCTGAATGCTAAAAAAGGAATTGATGAGCTTGCTTCTTTCGGGCAAACGTGGAAAAGTTAAGATCTTGCATTGGTCTAGATTGTCTTACGGGTGGAATCAATGAAATAAATGTTGGATAACTAAATACGTGTTTCATTTATTTATTCTAGCTCTTATGTAATATGCAATACAAAACTAGTTTAGTAATAAACAATGCACTTGATAATGCTTTTATTTAGGTAACGTTACATGGATTTGTCTCAATAGCTACATCGAGATTTTGTGCCGTGAAACTAGTGAGACTTCATTTTCATTAGTTCCATGGATTGCTAGATCCTGTGGAACTAGTGAGAATGGTCCTCATATATTATAGCAGCGATGGAGAACCTTTGGCACGCGTGCCATTGATGCCACGTGACAAAATGAATAAGACACGATTTTTTTTTTGAAAACGAATCATACAAGCTTTTGTTTAATCCATAGTAACAGAGTTAATTGTGGTATACGTTTCATTTTGCTGCACATAACGAGTTTTCAATTGATAGTCTTTTTTTACTTCATTACTTCATGGCCTTGTAAACATTATTTTAGAAAAATGACACGTAGATCAACAAAGGTTCGCCATCTCTGTATTAGAGCAGCCTTCCTTCGTGCGAGTTTCTGAAACGAGAGAATGCTCATTCTACATATAATACACTTATAAAATTTTAGCATAAAAGCATTAACTGAGACAAATACACCACTAACGTTTTTCACTAACAAATCTCGCTCTATGCTAGATGAAACATTTTAGCTAAATAACTATTCCATATAAAAATATTTATTCGATGACGATCATTTCAAGTCACAAGATAAAACAATGAGTAAATATTTTAATCTGATTGACAACAAGGCAGTGATGTGAGTTAACATGGAACAACATATTGTTTAAAATAGGCATTTAAACTACATGGAAAAACTAACAAGTTTCGTAGTTTTCTCATACAATATTTACAACAGGTATAATATGAGCTCAACATGAGTTTTATTATTGTATAATTATTTACTTAAACAGGTACATAATTATTATAATTAATAGTTCTTGAATCATCGCATTAGTAGGTAAATACTTACCTATTACAATTAAAAATCAGAGTTGTTACTCTAGCGATTATTCAACGAAACATCAATTATAGGGTAGAGTTTAATCACAAGTCACCAGATGTTAAGTGAGAGGTCGCAGGTGACGTCACTACACCACCAACATTTCGATTATTACGACACAATAAGGATCCAAAAATATTTTTTTTATTCATGTTCTTATATTTATCTTATTGATTTTCACTGCACCTTCTAGGAATAAAACCTGCGTCTTCATAATGTTCAACTAGCATGTATACATATTTATGTCACATTGAAATAATTAGACCATCGACCTAATAATACGACTGACTGAACCACAGCTGTAAAGTAAGAACAGTAGGTCAGCTAAGGCCGCTCGACGAGTTAATTGCCTACTCTTGCGGCGATGCATAGGCGCCGCTTTCCGTACTGAGTGCATGGCCGCGGCCCCGTTCGTTTGTGATTGTGTGCGTGAAAAGTGCGTGCGTACACGGCACCGCTACTCTCGCAGACATTCAAACCGGCGCGGCGGCGGCCGATTTGTATGAAGCTGAACTACTATGACTGAACCTACCAATAGTAGTTTTTAGCCTATTTGGCACAGAGTGGACCCGCTCTGGCCGCGTAGACTAACTGGGAGAAATCACAGCTTTTCGTCTACCGTTTGTTAGTTTTATAATAATAATGATTGCAGCAACTTTATACAGGTAGGTATCTACAATGATAAGCTGGAATTGAGTAAAACATTTCGTCGAGCCTCAGCTCCCGCCCTCTGAAGACCCTGATGCGGGAGTGCCCTGTAATTAATTTGAGGCTAGGTCAATTTGTGTACATTGGCTCCGATATGTATGTATTATTTTAGTCGTCTTCGAACTCACTTATACATAAAGCTCAACGCGCCAGTTTCTGATGCTTGTAGCAATGACACTGGTAGCTTTATAAAGCGGCAGGTTTACGGTGCAGATGGATCATTTGTCGTTCAATTATTAACTCTATTTCGTTGGACGAAGCATCACAACAGATAAATAACTAGTCCGGGCACGGACTAGCCATAGTGCCCTGGTGACTTGTGTTCAAAGGCAACCCTGTAACGGCAGCATTTCGTCTCCATAAACGCTATGTACATCGAATACTTTACAACAAGCGATGTTAACAACCAACTGGAACCCTCTGGCAATAACTCTTTTTCTAATATTGCTATAACAAACCTATTTTTGACGACTACTATTGCTAAAATACAACAAAATTGAACACGCAGACCGTTCCGTCTCTATTGAACAACACCCTTCCATCTACTCATCCATCTATTCGCGTTCTATCAAGTATGGGCTTAGAATAGGACTAAGGCCACTGAAAGCGATTGCATCCCAAAATTTCAAGTTTTATCTTAGCACGCACTCACTAGCTTCACAATACTAAAAAAATAACTTGTTATAAGACTCACGTAAGCAGCCTCAGTTACAATCTTTCATACATTCATGGTGTCGTTTTAATTTATTAAAACTACATGCCGGATTAAAATCAAGACCAGTGTATATAATGAGAGTTAATTGGTTATCAAACCGACCTGCGTTTCATTAAACGGCCGAAATGAAGACTGCCTACAAGAGCTTCATAAGTTCACATGTTGGGTGTACAACACACTGCAAACATACTGAAATTACTATAGAGCTAGCACACACATAACACTAAAAAAGAAATTGATTTATCTATCTTACTTCAACAGTGTTATAAACTATGGAATACAACAGGTAATTCAGACATCTTTCTTCACAACATCTACAAAAGATATTAAGCCTACAAAAACTAAAAGTTAGTTGATCCACTCAGTTTGCGGTACACTTGTAAAGTCTAAAAGATATGTATCGTAAGATGGACCCTTTAAATTGTGGTCAATTGTCACCATTTATCTCTGCAAAAGTAATTGAACACAAATGCATTCTAATTTCCACGACGATGATAACAGTGGCTCACAATGTAGGAGACCTTCGGATGACTGAAAACTCCGACGAGTTGGCCACTAGTCCATGTAAAATAAGAAGTGGAACTCTCTCTCCCTATCTTTATACTAATGTCGCAAAAAGACATGCAAAGTGCCCCTTTTTATTTGGGTGTCAATCGATTTTCTTCTATTCTATTTACGACAAGTACTTGTTCGTACAAATAGCGATTAAAAAAATACAATGCTCGGGACTTCAAGTTATCTTGCACAAAAGTTGTCTTGACTATTATGTCGTCCACTGTCGCCTACAGGACGTGGCTATTGAGACCTGAGAATTAAATTAGGTTTCAATTAATCTGCCGTAAGGCGATGTGGTGCTGGTCTGATGATAACGTTTCAGATGGACAATGACAATTGAATGATTTTTATCAAATCAACAGCCTCAACGAATTGCTTTTTAATTGGGCTTCTTAACAAAACAAGCTGTATCGCAAACAGAGCGAGCTCACATTTATCCTATGCACTGCGTAAAGTGTTAATTATTGCCAGCAGTGCACGAACTGGATAAAATACATGATCATTTCATTAAGCTAAAATTGAATAGCCATGTTTAATCTCCATAGTATTTACTAATATTTATCTAGATTTTGCCCCGCAGCTCCGACCATACAGCGATTCAAGTCCCTCTGATATTTATTAAGCAACTTCATATGCTTTCATAAAGATATCTCAGCGCTATGACATAAGTAATGAAATCCCATTAACCGCATCAAAAGCAGCCCAGTAGTTTCCATATCTACATGATATGCTTCATAATATGTACAAAGTCTGAATAAACAGGTTTAGATTGTTGCATGGACGGAACTGACAGTGAGTGCTATTAATATATAATCATTATTGCCCAAAAATACACAACTTTTAACAATACAATACATGTGTAAAGCTGCTATGACATAATAAAACAAATCTCTAGAGACTAACATTTGAATATTTCCAACACAATTTTACTAATCCATCTTGAATGACACATTGACCTCTATTTTCGAGGATATTAACATTTGCATAGTATATTGACAAGTTCATGACAGCTTTTTTTTCATGAAAATCTGTTTAATTTAAATGGAAATATGAACAACTTCCACAGATAAGCTATCGGTAATTTAAAACTCGGCAAACATTTTTCAACACAAACATCATTTTGTTTTGTCGAAATGGTAGCTCGGCAATGTAAGTTTAGAGCATAAAATAACATTAAAACATTGTATTAAAATGATTAAAATATTGCAATAAATTCCTATTATTAAACAATAATGTTAGTAACTGATTCATTAAATACTTAAAAACTATATTTGATAACTTGCGCTTCAAGTTAACAGTATTTTTTAAATAGTCGATGTATATTACAGTAAATAATGAACTATTAAAAATGTTAATAAGTAAAATGAAAACTACATTAATAATTCATGGGACAAAACAATAAAATATATAACAAAAAAGAACTTACTTCCATTATTGGTCATAAATCATATTGCTGTAGACTGACAATTCTCAGAATGTTATTTTTTAGAGGCTCGTTTTTTTTGTGTTATCTGTCTTAATATGTCACCCTACAAGTGAACCTTGGGCATACTTACATGCAACTACTGCGAGTATTTAATTTCCATATAATCTCTTTCATGTTCAAAGAATTACAATATTCCATTATAAATTCTGCAAGTGCAACATTTTTTACTAATCCTCGATAAATTGTGCTAAAGCTCATGCGAGCCAAAGATACCATCTTAAGGTATCCAATATGGTTTTATATCTTCAAGATAATCAGATAACAGAGTTGCTAGAACCTATTATTGCTTGAAGAGCTCTATAAACGGAGCATAGAAGCATTAAAAGAGCTACTAATTATCACCCATTAAAGTGATCAACAATTAGCAATAATAATATATAATATAAATTGTGTTCATTTCTGAAGAATTCAGTCTGTATTTCAGTTATATTTATAATAACTTCTTTTTATTGCTTCTTGTTTTACAACTAGAATACTAGATCTAACAAATATGTAGATGAATAAAATTATTTGCTCAATACTCTTCATTAAAAAATACTTATTTCATTTCCGTTTCTAATTAGCTAAATTTTTTCTAAAATATAAAGGCACTACTCTAGTTTTGTATGTTCTTATGGCTAAACATGGTGTGTAAGTAAGGCGCAACCATAGGCACTGAGGAAGTAGCCTCGGGAGCCGGTTCTTTATCTTTATTGTTTTTAGTTTTTCTAAACTGAAAGCCATTCTTGCGAAGTATCTTTCTAAGAGTTTCTCTTGAACCTTTGAAGTTAATTTCTTCTTTTAAGATTTGCAACAGCTTGTTTATGGTTGGCACTTCTTTTTTGAATGCATAAAACTCGTGAATTTTTCTTCGTATCACTTGCAAATCGTACTCGTCCACTTCTATCTTGCCCTTTGTTCTTACGCGTTTTTTGGGTGTTTTCTTCAATGTTTCCGGGTCTAATAGTCCTTGTTCAACGAGTCTTGCTTCTTTGACAATGTTTAGAACAGTTCTTTCTGATACACCTGTAAAATTCAGATTGTTTATTTAGTAGAAGGCATCATAGAATCAACACTTCATAAAATAGCCAGATAGAGTTTACGATAGCTGTTTATTTGAACTTGCATCTATAGAGAGTTTAGTTCATGTTATTGTTTGGCTAGAGACTTGTCAGTTAAGTAGTATCAATAACTAACGTCTGGTTCCAATAACTGATCTATCCACGGTTTGCCCTACGGCAGATAGAAAGAACAATGGCCAAAACGGAACCGAAGTCGTATGAAAACAATTAATACTCGATAATTTTTAAAAATTTTTACCTATGAAGATTAAACCACTTGACCGTTATTCGAAGCATAGACAATTGAGATAGGCATCTCTCTTTTCCTGTACCTTTTCCCTACGTTTCTAGTGCTATAGCTCTGTCTCGCTCGCTCCTTGCGTCACCAGGGGAGAGGGGAGTGCTCCTCTGTGGTCGCACGACCCGGTCTTGCTCATTGGCGTTCTTTTCCTTGCCGGTGACGGTCGCTACCATAGCAGGTGAGAATATTTAAATATATTTTCATCAACCGTCATAATTATATTTCTTTTCTGAAATAGTCGAACTAATTTCAAATTGTGTATATAATGTGTTTCTAGTGTTTTCTAGTGTTTCAAACTTTTGGTATACTATAGATGGATAACGAAGACTCAATAGTTTCGAAAGAGGCACCGATTGCCGCCTCTTCCAAAAGTGCTACAAATAATGAAACCAGGAAGCGAAAGCGCTCAAATTCTAGCAGTAGCAGTAGTAATAGTAGCTCTGATAGTAGTAGTTCTAGTTCATCTAGTTCCTCCAATCGAAAATCAAAGCGTAGGCATGCGCGTCGCCGCCATCAAAAGAAAAGGGGGGGCAAACGCAAGCGCCGCTCTGGGCGTAAAATAGAACAGCTTATGAGTGAAATTAGTGATTTACGCAATCAGTTAAAACCAAATAACAGTATACCCGACGCAGATGCCATATCTCTTTTCGCAGAGGATTATTCCGAACACGAGGGTAGTAATACTTGTGAATTTTTACGCGATTTAGATGTAGGAACAAAACTCAAAGAACCGGCGGTTCCAAAAACGGCTGAGCGGTTTTTAGACATCTTAAAAGAGATTCAGTTCTTTAACAAAGCGGATTGGAGTGAAGTACGTTATGCGGAAACACAGAAACTTTACAATCTTAGTCCTGGTTTTGTTGAACTCGATGCAAATGAGGAGATTAGGTCTTATGACACGCTAAAACACCTAGTTTATACGGAGAGGGCCTATGCTTCGTTAACCTACGGAATGTTAAAACAGAAAGAGGCCCTGAAAAAGGAACTCTGTGGGTTCATGGCTTGGATTCGGGACCAGGACGGTGGCAGCATCGAGGCCATTAACCAAAAGGTGAATGACATTTTTACTTGCGGTGAGTTCAGCAAGGTCTCGGCAGACCTATTGCAAATGGTTTGTGGCCACAGGGCCGAAACCATACAAATGCGCAGAGACGGCATTACCAATGCTGTTCGCGATCCGTTTATTAAAGCATCATTGCGAAAGATACCCCCATCCGAGATTAACTTATTTAACTCTGAGCAATTTGCTACTGCAATAGAGAAAGCAGGCGGCATCAAAAAGGCTTTCTGGCCTATATCTAGATCTGCCGGTGGCACGAATTCAACGTCGCAAGTTGGAAAATGGCCCGTACGCCCCTCGCAGGGGCAATATCCGATAACTCAAGCGCCCTCTCAAGGTAAGTGTAAGTGCATCGCTTGTACGCCTTCACAAGGCTACGGCTATCAGACTGGAAACGCCCCCTCGCAGGGTGGCAGTTTACAAAACGCGCAGTGTCCTTCGCAAGGGCATTCTGCGGGGCATGCCATGTGCATAGGGCATGCATGGCACAACCATTCTCAGCGGGGTGGTAGCACAGTGAATAGAGGTTCCTTTCGCTCTCGCGGGGCAAGACAGAACCAAAGGTACCAAGACCCAAGGCGTGGTGGTCATAAACGAAGGTCATCACCTTCGGGCTACAATGCCAAAAGAAGTAAGTATTGACATGAGGGTATTCAAAGCCGGCCAGTTATCGACTTTTGTCAAGCATTGGAGAGAAATGCAAGCGCCAGAATTTCTTATTCAAATAATTCAAGGTTACCGCATACCCTTTCAACAAAAACCTCCTTTGATCATGCCCAAGTTAGACAACAAGGCGTTTTACACGCCTGTTTCGATAGAAATGACATCGATTGTCCAAAAAATGATGAGCCAAGGAATTCTGGAAATTGCGAGTCAAACTCCAAGTTTTTTATCTACCCTCTTTCTTGTAGCAAAAAGCGATGGCTCGGCTCGACCGATATTCAATCTAAAAGCATTAAACGCATTCGTACGGACCGACCCCTTCAAATTGATAAATGTATTCAGGGTCCCAGATTTCATTCAGCCCCAGGACTGGCTGTGCAAACTAGACATATCACAGGCATATTTCCATTTGAAAGTGGCAGAGTCTCACAGACGATTTTTGCGCCTCATTTACAAAAAACAGCTTCTTCAAATGACATGCTTACCTTTTGGTCTAAGCACAGCTCCAAAAACGTTTGCCAGTTTGACAAATTGGATTGCCCAAGTAATGAGAAGCAAAGGGGTGAGAATTTTAGTCTTCCTAGACGATTTCCTCCTTGCTCATCAAGAACCAGAGGTTCTCGCAAGTCACGTACATCTACTCGTAGAGACCTTGCAATATCTGGGCTGGCAAATCAATTTCGAGAAATCGATCCTTGTACCAAAGAAATCCATAGTTTACCTGGGGATATTATGGGACCCCTGGCTAAACCTCAAGCGTTTACCAATGGAAAAGGTGCCCTCATTATTAACCAAAATCTGCGAAATTGTAGACTTGGGAAAGGCGGACCTAAAACAGTTGCAAAGTGTAATAGGAGCTCTGAATTTTGCGAGTTTCGTTGTTCAAAGAGGGCGATTGCATTATCGAGCTCTTTTAAAGTTTTTGAACACGCTAGATTTGGACAACACTGTCAGAATTTACACCGTGCCTGTAGAGGCAATGAACGACCTACGGTGGTGGATTCACAACTTGCGACATCCATCAATTTTACACCATCCACCAGCGACACATTTCATTACGACAGACGCGTCCGATCTGGGTTGGGGCGCACAGATGGACAACCAGTCCTTATGGGGAACTTGGTCCCAGAACGAGCAGATCTTTCACTGCAGCGTAAAAGAGATGCTGGCAATTTTGAAAGTTTTTCAGAGTCATGCCCTATATCTGAGCCAGTCCACGGTCACTATACAATGCGACAATCGTACGGTAGTAGCATACTTACGACACGAAGGAGGAACCAAGTCCTCTCGATTGATGGACATAACCCACGAAATGTTTTGTCTGATAGATCGATACCATATAAACATCAACGTGTATTACATTCCGGGGCGGTACAACAACCATGCCGACCATCTGTCTCGGTTTCGCCAGGCCCCCGAGTGGCACCTATTGCCCGAGTGCACCAATATAATATTCATGAAGTGGGGAGTCCCACAAGTGGACTTGTTTGCCTCCAGAGATGCCCACGTAGTCCCTTGCTACGCATCGAAAGACCAGAACGACAATCAAGCTGTAGCCCAGGACGCCTTCACGATTGCTTGGAAATTCGATCTGGCCTGGGTGTTCCCACCCCCGTTTCTAATACCCCGAGTTCTAAGTTACCTCAATCAAGCCTCGGGGGTTTACCTGATAGTGGCACCACGTTGGGAGAAAGTCTTTTGGCGCGGGGACCTCAAATCCCGAGCCCTAGCCCCACCGTTCACAATACGGAACTTGAGTCGAGTATTAGTCGATGTGACAACGGGACTACCACCTCCCCGTGTGCGAGATCTGGTCCTGGAGGTGTGGAGATGTGGGGGTGGTCGCAGAATCTAAACGATTGGAGTAACGCTGAAATAGATCTTTTAAAAGGCTCATGGCGCTCATCCACCCTTAGAACGTACAGACCCGCGTGGAACCGTTGGCTTTCTTGGTGCGGAACTAGTGAAATTAACCCTGAGAACCCTTCGGGCTCAGACCTAGCTCGTTTTCTAGCTGATCTACATATAAAATATAAACTAGCTTACAATACCATCATGTTACATAAGTCTGTTGTCTCAACGCTTTGTAATGCAAATAATTCAGGTGCTCTAAGCAATCATGTTCTGGTCAAGCATATCTTGAAAGCAATTTCAATTAAAAAACCTATGTCGAGCAATTTACCCGTATGGAACATTGATGATTTTGTATCCTTTCTTGCCGAAAGAACGATTAGTCATGACAATATTTTTGATGTATCAAGTCAAACTGCAGCTCTTCTAGTGCTCTGTTCAGGCAGACGTATCCATGATTTGACATTGCTTAGGATTGACAATGATAATTATGTTAAATCATTAGATGATAATTATATAACTTTGTGGCCATCCTTTGGATCAAAAACGGATTCATCACATCATAGACAGTCAGGTTGGAGGTTATTTAAAAATAATGATAATATTAATTTGGATCCTGTGTACTGGGTTGATCAGACTTACACGTTGCTTGCCACTAGACGTCAGGAGGCTAACTGTCAGAATTTATTTATGACTACAAGAGGTGCAGCTCGTGCAGCCTCAAGGACAGTTATTGCAGGCTGGATCAAGACTTTGATGCGTAAAGCAGGTATTGTTGCCACTCCTGGAAGTATCCGATCCGCTGTTGCTTCCAAGAACTGGTTGGACAATTTCCCCATAGAAGATATTATGGCTCGGGGAAATTGGAGGTCCTC
This sequence comes from Opisthograptis luteolata, assembly GCA_931315375.2. NCBI lineage: Eukaryota > Metazoa > Arthropoda > Insecta > Lepidoptera > Geometridae > Opisthograptis > Opisthograptis luteolata. The sequence continues at coordinate 13,252,130 of OV928033.1, forward strand.
TAACACCTTCATACGATTTTATAAGCGACAAGTGTTGGATTCTTCTAGAAGTAACAGCAGTATCACTACTCTGTTCAACCCTGTCACTTAATAAGTGAAATATTTTTAATTTAAATATGTATGTCATTATTACTATTTATATGAGTACATCAAGATATTTTCTAAATCATACGATTATAATTTTATTAATGTTGGTAGAATAAAGTTATTATGTTCAATATGAATTACTCTGTCTTATTTCACATCACATTGGCGTTCACCATTAGCATCACCAGGCGATAACAGACACTTCTCAATTGTCTATGCTTCGAATAACGGTCAAGTGGTTTAATAGCGGCGTTTTACCTGAAATAAAACGCTTATTAAACTACTTACCTTATTCGAAGCATAGTTTAATTTCTGCCTGGTGACATAAAGTCAATCATCCAATGAGCAAGACCGGGTCGTGCGACCACAGAGGAGCACTCCCCTCTCCCCTGGTGACGCAAGGAGCGAGCGAGACAGAGCTATAGCACTAGAAACGTAGGGAAAAGGTACAGGAAAAGAGAGATGCCTATCTCAATTGTCTATGCTTCGAATAAGGTAAGTAGTTTAATAAGCGTTTTATTTCAGGTAAAACGCCGCTATTATACAAACAATATTTTAAAGATAGTGTAGAAAAAGAAGATATTGATTATTTAACTTCGGAGTTTCTTAGGACATTTTTTAACTTACACAATGCTTGGATGTTTTGAACGCACTCCGCATTTTCTTTTTCATTTCGTTTCTCGCTTTGGAAGTCGGCCCTACTTAAATTAAGTCAATAAAATCAACAGTATTTACCAAATATGAACAAAAACTAATCTTTTAAATCTATGTACTAGCAAATTGATTGATTGTCATTGTCCCCATTCCAAATTTCATCAAAATCGGTTTAGTAGTTACGGTGATACGTGCTAACAAATATTCACACACACACAAACTTTTGCTTCTATAATATTAGTAGGATTCATTTCACCACGCTGTATTTATTGTCGGAATACTGTACCTGAGTTATTCCTGGGTACTCGAACGAAGTCGCGCGGGAAATTAACGAATGTAGCAAGACACCACTAGGTACAAACAAGCTAGAACTCGAGCAATTGGATTACTGATGTCTTTGCTAACATTATACCGAGACAATTGTATATTGTTTAAAAATTAACACATGATTCGTGTTTGTGATCTTGTATTGTTGTTATTATTTGATAACTTACCAGTGGCGGCCGACACTCGCACATACACTTTTGATAGCGGAATTATAGGCACTTGCATGCGTTTCTCTTCATCCATAAACTCTTTAACTTTCAATATTATATCGCGCACTTCACTGGTTATATTTTTCGGCATTATATTAGTTTAATTTTGATAGAAACAAAAACAACAACTATGGAATGAAATCAATGAATTGGCCTAATGGCCGACTTTATTTGTCCTAAATGTCAATGTCAGCTGAGCTGAGTGACATTTGCTTTTTTTGTTATGGCGTCACACGATTAGTGTATTTGCCAGTGTCATATTTCAAACTTATAGAGTAGAATCAACGATGATGATGAGGATAGTGTAAAGTAAGTAAAGTAGTGGGACTTTAGTTAAACTTTAGACGGACTTTTTTGGAGCAACTTGAAAAGTCACTTTAGCGCGCCTTTATTTCAATTTCCCACACTCGTCGATGTTAACATCAGGTGACTTGTGGTCAAACGCTACCCTGTACCTAAGTATAAAAAAAAATCCGGGACAAAAAGTAGCCTATGTGTTAATCCATATAAGCTATCTCCATTTCAAATTTAATCAAAATCGGTTTTGTAGTTACGGTGATACCTGTTGACAAACACACACACACACACACACACACACACACACACACACACACACACACACACACACACACACACACACACACACACACACACACACACACACACACACACACACACACACACACACACACACACACACACACACACACACACACACACACACACACACACACACACACACACACACACACACACACACACACACACACACACACACACACACACACACACACACACACACACACACACACACACACACACACACACACACACACACACACACACACACACACACACACACACACACACACACACACACACACACACACACACACACACACACACACACACACACACACACACACACACACACACACACACACACACACACACACACACACACACACACACACACACACACACACACACACACACACACACACACACACACACACACACACACACACACACACACACACACACACACACACACACACACACACACACACACACACACACACACACACACACACACACACACACACACACACACACACACACACACACACACACACACACACACACACACACACACACACACACACACACACACACACACACACACACACACACACACACACACACACACACACACACACACACACACACACACACACACACACACACACACACACACACACACACACACACACACACACACACACACACACACACACACACACACACACACACACACACACACACACACACACACACACACACACACACACACACACACACACACACACACACACACACACACACACACACACACACACACACACACACACACACACACACACACACACACACACACACACACACACACACACACACACACACACACACACACACACACACACACACACACACACACACACACACACACACACACACACACACACACACACACACACACACACACACACACACACACACACACACACACACACACACACACACACACACACACACACACACACACACACACACACACACAAACTTTCGCATTTATAATATTAGTAAGATTAAATACTTCAGCGGCGAGCAATAGAGGCATTGAGGGACGAACGTGTAAATGTGGGCTAAGGCGAAGGCGAGGCCCACATACGTAAGTCCATCAATGCTTAGTTGCGATGCGACTAAGGGCCGGTTTTATAAACGTTCGTAAGTTAAATGTCATGCCAAAATTTAGGTAGTGTTTAAGTAAAGTAGGGCACTTTACTTAAACACTACCCTCATCCCATCATCTTATCATCATCATCATCATCATCATCATTAATACTTGATTCTACTCTCTGAGTCTGAAATAGTTAATACTTGACACTGGCAAATACACTCATCGTGTGACGCCAAAACAAAAAGAAAAAAAACAATCACGTCTTTTTTGGCGGCAACTTTAGTACGAAATTGTTTGATATCAGAAATAGGTCGCGGCTCAACAGCTGCACATCTGCCTAAGTTACTGATTTTCAGCCAAAACCCATTTCATGACATCACGGAGAAGTATCACAAACAAACCTAGGTACCTACTTTAAGATTATGGTAGGACTAGCTGCGCCTCGCGGCTACACCCGTGTTATTACAATATTGGTATCACAAAAAGCTTTTTACGGAACCATAGAACAGCTGAAACGGGTTAACAGATTTGAATAAAATTTGGAATAGATAGCTTACTTAGACCAGCTTAGCTTAGCTTGCTTATTCATCATGTGTTATTAACACAACAACAACAACAGTGATTAGGGGTGGACCATTATTGACGTGAGGCCTCACAAGGGGTGGACCATTATCGACGTGAGGCCTCACAAGGGGTGGACCATTATCGACGTTAGGCCTCACAAGGGGTGGACCAGTAGTCCCGTGGGGTTTGGTTTGGGGGGAAAGGGGTTCAAATAACATCACGATTGATCACGTTGGGGGTAGAGGGTTCCGCGACATAACGTGTAGGTATTATACGTTTTATGATATTACACAATAATACACCTTTATTCTCTACCCTTATGTCTATCAGTAATGAAACTTGCAATTAATATCGAATTCATAATTATGTTATAGGTATCTCGTTTTATTTTTCACAGATTATTATTATTATACTGTTGGACTGAAGTGCTTATTACGGTTTATACTGATTTTACTGTGAGGTGAGTTTATTAGAGAATAGTTTGTTGATAGTTATAATTTTAATAAAAAAATAAACGTTTTTTTTTTACTATTTAAAAGGTAGCGTTTGACCACAAGTCACCTGTTGTTAAGTGTCGATGTGGTCCACGCTACACCTGGAAGATGGCACCACGCTACACCTGGACTGGGAACTGGCTCTCAAGTGAGGCTGCCGGAACACACCGATAGGTGCTTGGCGACAGATTCTTAACAAGAGGGTGGTAGCTAGCCAGGCGAGTACTAGAAAATACCCTACCAACCAAGCTATGGTTTCATCACGATGTTTTCTTTCTCTGAAAGCTCAAGCTCATTGTAGGATTCGAACCCACGTCCTACGGATCGCAAGCTGACGTCACTACCACTGAGCCATCATCGCTATAATGTAATGTTGGGTTGGCTTACAATCTCACCGCCGTCTCCCTCTCGTGGGATAAAAACCTCTAATTATAGACGATTCCTACACTGACAAAAATAATCTGACTTTCCTTCTGAGTGCTACAAGACAAGGCTTACAAGACGGATTCCTTCCTTATTTTGCCTTAGTTTTCTTTCCAAATCACAAGTCCTTCCCTATTAACTCAGAAGGAAAACGGGATTTCAGAATGTCTTTTTTGTCCGTGTGTTAGATAACGCACCAGGAAGCTACCCTTGTCCGTCCAGTTTTCACCCGTCACTTGCATCTACGATAAGACAATGTAGCATTTAGTATAAATAACATAAACCGAAGAAGTCCACTGCTGGACATAGACCTCCCTCTTTGAACACCACCATGAACTGTTTTAGTCCGTTTGCATCCATCGGCTCCCTGCGACTCTCACGATTTCATCGATGGTGACTAGGTGGCTAGTGGGGGCCTACCTACAGAACATCTTTTCGGTTTTTTAATTTTTTTATAATCAATCTTTTTCGCTATAAGTAGGTACAAGCTCGAGGTCCGTTGTCAACACATTTTCGTTTTTTTATAATTATAATTAGATAATTCCGCGTATAAATATAATTATATTATACTACTTAGGAACTAATCAAAAACTAAGAGGTTGTGCACATTGGGATATGGAAACATGAACATCTTTTCTGTTTGTGGTCGCCACTCGAGAACCTTTCTTTCCCATCGGTTGTCGGTTCGCCAAGCGATGTGGCCTACCCATTGGCAGTTCAACTTGGAAATTCAGAGAGGTGATTTTTGTTCTTCGGTGTACTAGCAACTGGCACTGGTTCACTTCAAATAAGAAATCAGACTACTTAATATCACATTAAAATACGAAAGTTTGGGATTATGTGAGTGTGTGTGCTTGTTTGTCGCTTCTTCACGCCAAAACTAATAAACGGAATAGAGTAAAATTTGGAGTAAAGATATACTCCAAATTTCACTTAATTGCGTTTATTCTCATAACCTGGATACTTTTTATTCCGAAAAAAAAACCTGCAATATAATGGGAAAATCGCGGTTGTAACCATGGGGTGCAAATGGTAAAGTTTAAAAAAAAAGACATTTATGTCTGTGGTAACGTTACCCTATCGATTCCGAGAACGGCAGTAAAGCGCGTGATACACAGCGGCGCAAACGTCTAACTAGACTTGAGCCGCTGTATAAAATATTAATGTATTATACATTATAGTGAACCGGGATGTATAACTTTAGATAATCTCTAAGTATCACACATACTATATACATACACACATAGGTATTGCATGTTGTATTACATGCTTTCATTACTGACTAGTGAGTCGGCAGACTCGCATCTTAGCTGCTCAGTTCATGTACATTTATATTTATATTATTGAAGAGAAATGTAAACTATACAAAAATAATAAATTTTGTATCGAGATGTAAGTATATATCTGCACGCGACTTTTGTGAGCTCCTGCTAGTCTATAGGGCAAGTCGCGTTACGCTGTGATTGAAGGGCCGCAGTGGGTGACGGTCTTTTCTTTGATTTTTTGGGTACCTCCCGTTTTAGAACATTTCCAATAACCAAGTTTGACGTCACTTTTTCGTTAGACCGTCTTCAAGGCTAACGTTTCCCGAAATCTTGCTTCCTGTGACCTCTTAAATTTTAGTGCACTAGTGTATTTTGCCTTGAGATTTGTGCAGTTTGTAACTGTTGGATTGAAGTGATTACACTGATACCTACTGATTATCCTGTGAGGTGAGTTTATTAGACAATAGTTATGATTTTGTTTTATTTTATTATTGCGGTAAGTGCTTTATTGTGTGCGATTACAGAACCGAGCAGAGGCAGTGCGAAACTTGTGGAGATTAAAGAATTCAACTATCAACTTTTTTAAATGTTATTTCCTTGTAGTTTTTAGTAATGCTGAGATTGCTGCTATGCTGCGCTACGACATTGGAGTGCTAAGATAAACATATAAAATATAGCGAAAGAGGGCGCGCGGAAAATCTGATAAAACGGAATAGAATGTTTGCAATTTTTCTACATCGTTATGCGACAAATCTTTTCTCGCCAAACATTAATTAACACTTTGCATAAGCACAAATTTTGTAAAAAAAAGAATGCGATGATGAACCGAAGCGAGAAATTAAACGCAAATTATTTATTCAGCGTGATTTAGAAATAGCTTAAAATGCAATCCATGTATATATTAAAAATAATGCGGTAACGTTTGTTTGAATGTAGATAGGTACGAGTACATTGTGTACCGGTGTGTACACGGATTTGTACACAGGTAGGTAGGTAATAATTATTTATGTATCGTATCTGTAGTGATCACTATCACGGTAACAATAACAACTAGAGGTAGATATTGATTCACTGGCTCACTACTACACCAGCTCCGAGCCAGGCGCACGTCCTCTCTCCCCAGGTACGGCGTCTAATGCCAGACTCTCGATGGCCACGGCTGGTGTACATGAGACAATGTATTGTATCTATATTGTATAGATACTTGTACAAATACTACATCCCTTCTTTATTAACAATTTTAATTAGGTATTAAAAATGTAATTAAATCAAATATCTTCTATACTAACAATCAAATCATATCCCTCCTTTATTAACAATTTTAATTAGGTATTAAAAATGTGATCAAATTAAATCTACGTTGATCCTAAGATAAGTGAATATTATTGTCCGTTCTCATTATCTGTTTCATTGATTCGTCTAGCCTTGTACTGATTCCCATTTTCCTTCTACACGCTTTAGGTGGATCACATTTCTTCATAGTATCTGTCCAGTTTCTTCATTCCTTATTGTAACATCACCTCCAACTGATTGTTCCACTGCATGCGGTGTAGGGTTGAACGGGGTTGAGAGCTTATTATTTTTCTCCATTTCCTTAACGTATACTTTCTCACCTTCTGGGCTTTCTGCTCTCCTTTTCCGGTCTCCATATTCCTTTCCCTTTTCCTTTTGTAACTTGTCTCGGTCTCTAACTTCAGTGTCGTTGTCTTTCTCCTTTGTCTTTTAACAAGGGAATTTTGTCTGAACATGGACTCTTCTTCTTGACTTCGTTTGAAAAAAAAGTTCGATCGTTGTTTTTTCCGTTTTTTCCGTAACTGAATGTGAAGTGGAGTTGTATATCATTAGGTATTCGTATAGTGTGTCTCTCATATCTCGTTTTTCGCTAGCACTTATTTTGAGACGTTTCAACCATCAACTCAACGTCTTTATCTATTCTAGTCTACCAAACTTTAGAACGACGGCGACTCTTCATGGCAACAATTCCTGTATGACCCTCATGGGCTGCTAGTAAAACCTGCTTTCTTAAATTCTGTGAAATAACTATTATATTTCCTCTCAAAAGGATGTTCTCATAAAAACATAGTTCATCAGACACTTTTTATATATTTTACAGATTCTTCCCACTGCTGACTATAAATTCCTTTTTTAACATTGGTGATTTCCTGATCGTTTTCTGATTCTTATCTTATTTGTTGCGTTGAGATTGCACAAGATCTCGCAAGTTCGACTATCTGATGGACATGATTCTCTTCTGATGAGTAAATTGACTGGTCCGAGTACTTACATAGCCGCGATAATGGGTCCGCAATATAGGTCTAACCCGGTTTATATACCTATTATGTTATAACGATACGCCTGAAGTCGCAAAACCCACCTTTCGACACGGGCGCACGGTTTGATTTTGGATTGAACAGGAATTCCAATGGTTTGTGATCCGTTATCAAGTGAAACTCTTTATCAAAAAGAAACGTATTAAAATGTTCAACAGCCCATACAAGCGCAAGAGCCTATTTCTCAGTTTGGCTATATTTTTTCGCATTGGCTGAGAGTTCGATTTCTATATGCAATAATTCTTGGTCCTTTGCTACCAATCTGCACTAAAACTGCCCCTAGTCCTACAGAGCTTGCGTCCATTATTACTTGCGTCTTGTTTTTAACATCGTAATAGCCTAATGTTTTTATTTTAGAAAGCATTTCTTTTAACTTTTCAAATGTTTTATTTTGATCGTATTTCCAATGTTCTTCTATGTTTGCTTGTTTTCTAATTTCTGTCTTAGTATTTCTTTTAAAGGTTCTGTAGTCATGGCCAAATTCGGAATCCATTTATTTAAGTAATTTACTAGACCTAAAAAGCTTTGCAACTCTTCTATTGTTTTTGGTATCCTCCGGTAGGGTTGCATAACTGGTTTAACTGACGAATCAATAGGAATCTCTAGGGTTTAATCGGTTCTTGTTCAACTTGATTCACGTTCACACCTAACTTCAGAACACCTAATTGCAATGCAGTGTCTTTACCAAGTAGGTTTCGTGATCCATCTTCTATAACGTAAATAGTGGCGCGTTCCATTTTTCCGTTTACTTTTATTTCAGCTTCAAAAGAACCTTTAATTTGTAGAGGCGTCTTACTTCCATATGCTAGTAATAATTTATTCGGCTATTTTACTTGTTTGCTACAAATGATCTTGTTTCTCTTTAAATGTTCCCAAGTTTTATTAAATATTAAATTTAATTTGCATCCTGAATCAATCAACATTTCTAAATTTACCCCTCCTATTTCGCATTTGATTGTTGCATCGTCGTTTAAATTAAATATGTACTGTACTTCTTCATCTTCCAGAGAATTTACTGTAGTTTCCTTACGCTGTCGCTTGTAATAGTTTTGTTCTGTTTCTTGGTTCTTTATGAGTTGACGTTTTTGTTGAAATGATTTAGTATTGCAACATCTTTGATAATGACCTAATTTTCCACAGCCATTACATTTCTTATCTTTCGCTGGACAAGGAAGACTTTGCGAGGCATGTGCAAAATGTCCACATCTAGTACACTTAAGCGTTCTTTTCTCTTCATTAGACCCTTTTTCTTGTCTAGACCATCTTGAGTTATCTTTGTTTCTATTTTGTATTGCATTTATTTCATTTATCTTATTCTTCTCTAACTTTTCGTAACTGTTCAGTTGGTAGTTTACAATTTCTAATGTATTCGCTATAGTAATCACTTTGTCTAATGTAATTTCATCACCCATTGTTAACATCTTTTTTCTTAGCTCTGATGACAAAGATTTTTCTAATATTTGGTCAATTATGTGGTCATCAGGTTTCTCGAACTTACATTTCGCACCCTGATCTCTTAACTTAATAAGAAATTTTTCGAAACTTTCACCTTCATCTTGTTTAATAAGACGGAAAATGTGTCGCTCAAAGGTCTTGTTTTGTTTAGGGAGGAAGTATTCGTCTAATTTACTAATAGCTACTTCAAAAATATTCACATTCCCTTCCGGTTCCACGTCTGCTCCAGGCAAATTGTAAAATATCTCCTGTAGTGCACTTCCGCCTAGGACTAACAATGTAGCTCTCTTTTTTCCTGGCATTGTAATATCAGCGGCTTCAAGATAGATCCGCAGGGACCGTTTCCATTTTTCCCATCTTAAACCGACTGAAGCACTATCGCCCTCGATATCCAATTTCTCTGGTGGTGGTAGCTGATTTGCCATGATTGATCGTATTGGCGACCTGAAAATTACATCCAATTGAATGGACGTCAATATACCTCCAATTTAATGAAAGTCAATATACCTCCAATTTAATGAAAGTCAATATACCTCCAATTTAATGAAAGTCAATATACCTCCAATTTAATGAAAGTCAATATACCTCCAATTTAATGAAAGTCAATATACCTCCAATTTAATGAAAGTCAATATACCTCCAATTTAATGAAAGTCAATATACCTCCAATTTAATGAAAGTCAATATACCTCCAATTTAATGAAAGTCAATACTAAATCCAATTTAATGAATTTCGACTCAGTTGTTTTAAATTCAATTTAATGAACTTCTTTCAAAACATTTTAAATCCAATTTAATGAATTTCGACTGAGTTGTTTTAAATTCAATTTAATGAACTTCTTTCAAAACATTTTAAATCCAATTTAATGAATTTCGACTCAGTTGTTTTAAATTCAATTTAATGAACTTCTTTCAAAACATTTTAAATCCAATTTAATGAATTTCGACTCAGTTGTTTTAAATTCAATTTAATGAACTTCATTCAAATTATATTAAATCCAATTTAATGAATATCTGCTTACAAATCTTACAATATATGTATATATATTTATACCTCTAAATAATAATTAAAATCTACCAGTTAGTACCTATGTTATCGTAGGTAACACATAGTAGGTATTTGAAATCTAAAGAAACCCTACATTTAATTAAGTACATAATATATATATTATATCTTGTTGTATTATTACTGTTTTATAGCTGTCGCAATTCCTGTTCCATTATGTTGTTAATGGTAAACAAGATCGTATAAAAACATAAAACCGACCTCCTTAAAAACATACAAGCAACCTCCTTAAAACATAAAACCGACCTCCTTTTACGTCAACAGAATGGAGAAGAAAAAGGTAAATAGGCAACTTAATAGTTAGTTTTGTTTTCATTATTTATATAGCAATTTCAACTAATTATCTTACTATTTTGTACTTTTACTCCAGAAAATCGAATTTAATACGAAATGATCGCAACTAGGAGTCGATAGCATAATAACCCAACTACCTACTTCCAACTGTCACTTACTTCCTTTCCTTTTTATTAATTGATTATATTATTGTATTTATTGTATTTACTGACCTTTTCACTCGTCGCCACTTGTAGTGATCACTATCACGGTAACAATAACAACTAGAGGTAGATATTGATTCACTGGCTCACTACTACACCAGCTCCGAGCCAGGCGCACGTCCTCTCTCCCCAGGTACGGCGTCTAATGCCAGACTCTCGATGGCCACGGCTGGTGTACATGAGACAATGTATTGTATCTATATTGTATAGATACTTGTACAAATACTACAGTATCACTATTATAAAAAACGGCACCTAAGGAATTTTACGATTACGATCGTCGGGTCGATTTCAGTTTGTACCTATAAATGAAATTTAATTGTTTGACGTATGTAGTCTGTATATTTATAATCGTGTAATATACTTTTTTAAAGAAAACATGTTTTAAATAACAAAATAAAACCTTTTAAATATAAAAAAAAACCACCTACTCGTATAAATCGTGTAAACTAATACGCGTGAAGTGAATTCTAGAATATTTTTTTAGTTATCGTCAGTTTCTTTCAAACCGATGTAGGTACACGGCTAAACAATAAGAAGTGGTTGTCAAAGAGAATAAGATTTTTATACTTATTTTAAATAAATAAATTAATTAATAAAAAAAAATAGATGTATGTACGGATGGACGGATGGACGGATGGACGGATGGATGGAAATAAATAAATAAATAAATGGATGCATGGATGCATGTATGCATGGAATTATGGATGTATGGATGCATGGATGCATGGATGCATGGATGCATGGATGCATGGATGCATGGATGCATGGATGCATGGATGCATGTATGCATAGAATTATGGATGTATGGATACATGGATGCATGGATGCATGGATGCATGGATGCATGGATGCATGGATGCATGGATGCATGGATGCTGGATGCATGGATGCATGGATGCATGGATGCTGGATGTGTGGATGTATGGATGCATGGATGTGTATGGATGTATGGATGTACGGATGTACGGATGTATGGATGTATGGATGTATGGATGTATGGATGTATGGATGTATGGATGTATGGATGTATTGATGCATTGATGCATGGATGCATGGATGCATGGATGCATGGATGCATGGATGCATGGATGCATGGATGCATGGATGCATGGATGCATGGACGGATGGACGGATGGATGGAAATAAATAAATAAATAAATGGATGCATGGATGTATGGATGCATGGATGCATGGATGTATGGATGCATGGATGCATGGATGCATGGATGCATGGATGCATGGATGCATGGATGCATGGATGCATGGATGCATGGATGCATGGATGCATGGATGCATGGATGCATGGATGCATGGATGCATGGATGCATGGATGCATGGATGCATGGATGCATGGATGCATGGATGCATGGATGCTGGATGCATGGATGCATGGATGCTGGATGTGTGGATGTGTGGATGTATGGAAGTGTGGATGTATGGATGCATGTTTGCATGGATGTATGGATGCATGGATGCATGGATGCATGGATGCATGGATGCATGGATGCATGGATGCATGGATGCATGGATGCATGGATGCATGGATGCATGGATGCATGGATGCATGGATGCATGGATGCATGGATGCATGGATGCATGGATGCTGGATGCATGGATGCATGGATGCTGGATGTGTGGATGTGTGGATGTATGGAAGTGTGGATGTATGGATGCATGTTTGCATGGATGTATGGATGCATGGATGCATGGATGCATGGATGCATGGATGCATGGATGCATGGATGCATGGATGCATGGATGCATGGATGCATGGATGCATGGATGCATGGATGCATGGATGCATGGATGCATGGATGCATGGATGCATGGATGCATGGATGCATGGATGCATGGATGCATGGATGCATGGATGCATGGATGCATGGATGCATGGACTCTTACTCTTTCACGCAAAACTATTGTCGCCGGGATATGAGAAAAACCGTGGAATTTGTCCTGAAACATCCATCCAAAATGGTAGAGTATAACATTTTGAAAGTTTGAACTACTATTAAAGTTATTAGTAAAAGAATAAGCTTCCCTATTTCTATATTAGTTATTATATATTGCTTATCTTATCAACATGTATTTAAAGCCACCGTGTGTGGCCGGGCTTACTGATGACGGGAACAGCGTGTTTAAATTCAAACAATCATCACGCAACTTCTTATGCCTTCAAAAATAAATATCTTAGCACGACAACGTCACGTCGCGATAACACCAACCATAGTTTAATAAGAGTTGTATGTATGTTGTGTGTATAATTATAGCTTGAAATAGCTTCAAAAAGAGAAGTGGTTATCACAATATTAATACTAGGAATAAAGATAAAATTGCTGTACCCACTACTAGGCTCCATTAAGTCATCAACTCCTTTTAAGGTTACGTTTTTCAACAAAACATAACTCCAAGTGAAATTGAAGACTTTTCTATGGTGGTGGTGCAATCCAGCCATTAAATCTTTAGAATAGTTTCGGAGCCAAAACTAATAGACGAAAATTCGCAGCGCAAGCTCGACGTCGTGTCGTAGCTGCAAGTCCTAGCCCACACTAACCGCTATAAAATATGTAGTATATGTAGTAATAAGTACTCTGTATTAATAAGACATTATTTTTACTAGTATGTAACTTTGTTCCAGATCCAACTTTCGATATCACTTCATCAATTTAAAAGCTCCCTTTGAAGCAAACGATACCATGTCCCATAACCCAGAAAAACCCGTTGCTACCACCAGCACTGATGATGGTGAAGACAACGCCTCAGAAAACGCCTCAGAATACTTTAGATTCATTCCGATTGCCATTGTTCGGCCGTTGCAGGCTCTGCTTTCGCTCCCCGAGCCTATTTCACCCCCAGCAACAACACCGGTTGCCTCCAGCGCTTCCGAAAACAATGACCCAACGGACAATTCTGATGACTCGGATGTTCTATTAAGCCAACTAAGACTTGGCGGCAATGCGTCAGGGCTTCAGGAGAACCGCAGAAGGGGAGGCAGTGCGTCAGCACGGCGAGGTCAACGACGTGGCAGCCGTCCCACCTCGCGCGGCGTTCCTCGGAGCGTTTCAACATCGTCCTCATCTTCGCACGGCAGTCGAAGCCCTAGTAGGGATCCTCTGCCGTGTTCCAGGGGAGGACCACGAGGGAGAGGATTTTTCAACGCTGCCAGGAAGGGACGCAGGGGAAACTCATATCGCGGGGCATGAATTTCTTCTTCTGATATTCTGATCGGGAGCTGGTGGAGTCCACAAACAAAGACCAACGCAACGCATAACGGTTAAAGATTAGAAATGGATATGAATCGCATGGTCAGCACTCGCGATTTCTTGAACATCATCCAGAAGAATGATTGGAAAAGCTGTAATATGTGTTTACATTTACTTCAATTAGATGTGTCTGATTATTCAGGTAGTTTTTATTCTAGACGTAATTAGAGCCTGTTAGCGTGGTATCGAGTTATCGACATGGAATTTGTTTTACGCAACAGTTTTTGACTTCGGAGTATCTCCCAGGAGAAATTCTTGACCACTGATTACAATGTGACCGGCATCCATTTTCCTATATTTTTACGCAACGTTGAACACTACTGATTAGGCAAGATGAAGAAGACGTTATCAATACTTACAATTGAATGTCAATGAACTACTGAAGATGACACCGACTTTTAGAAAGGATATACGGGAACCAATGATGTATGACGAAATTGGAATACTTTGAATGTTTATGCCCTATTTCCAGGTCCTTGATTATTTCTAGTCAGTTTTTATGTTACTTTTGAATGTACATATCGTAGGTGCATATAACATAAAATATTAAACATTTCTATTGTACTGTTTTGCTCAAGGAATGATAAAATGAGAAAGTACGTTAAACATGACAACATTACCACGATTTTAAGCGTAAATTAGAATAAAATTAACGCAACTGAACTTCTTTTAAAGTTCAAATGCTACATTCATTTTGTTCAAGTCCTACATTTGTCAAATTATTTTTAGTCAACGGAATTTAAACGATAGGCCAGCTGATCGTTAGCGATGCCATGGAAGATGGACAACGCTCACCTATGAGGTTTTGCGTACTTAGTACAATATTTTATAAAGTAAATTTTGGCAAGCACTTATTTAAAATGACACGAGATAGTAATGTTGCCTTGTTTTACGTATTATGACTGTTTAGAATAAAGAATAGTTAAAACGTACAAGACTTAAAAGTGAAGACTTAGAGGTTCGTGGTGCGTTATAATAACAGGACTGAAGGAGGGTATTTGTTTTTCTATAAAAAATAGTAGTGTAAATTAGACTACCGACGGAACGTTTCGAATATTTATTTAAATCACAACTTGCATTTATAAAATATTTCCCTTACGTACCTATTTGAATTATTTCAAATTGAAATGAGTGTATATGTACCTACATTCATTCTACGACACTGGTACGTCTACGATAGATTCATAGATGAAGAAAACATCATTCATAGAACATAACCATAGCTTGGTGGTAGGATATTTTCTAGTACTCGCCTGGCTAGCTACCATCCTCTTGTTAAGAATCTGTCGCCAAGCACCTAGCGGTGTTTTCCGGCAGCCCCACTTGAGAGCCAGTTCCCAGCCCAGGTGTAGCGTGGCGCCATCTTCGACCACATCGTCACTTAACATCAGGTGACGTGTGGTCAAACGCTACCCTGATAAAAGTAAAAAGAAAAAAAATATATAAGAAATCCACCCAATTGCGTAAAAATATAAAAACAAATCCCTCAGGGGTATACATTTCACATAATATTCATGAAAAATTATCTGTCATAAATAAACTTGCTCTAATTCAATCACATAGTAAATAATAGGAAAAAAAATGTAATCGACCCAAACATTATCTGCTGGTCGTTTATTGCCTGTTCTTTTGCCGGTGTAAACAGGTATCTAGTTTTAACTTTAACTTTTTAATGTGATTAAAAATAGTATTCTACCAAGTAACATTTATTATCTATACTGTGTAGTGTATGTTTACTAATTGTATGATTAGTAATGTACTCGTAAGTAAGTTTAGTATTTCATAAAATACATTTTCATAATTGTTACGTGAAGAAATTAATTTGTGACATTGTTTCGCTAATCCATTTATGAAATATATGTAAGATTGTAATGTACCAATTTTCAACACTTTCGATTAAAAATTACGATACGAATATTTTTCTCCTTTACACACAAAAAGTTGAAAAACCGATTGGCTGAATCCAGTATAAGTTTGTGGATTAAAAGTTATACGTAACACGAAATTATATATTTATGTCATAAAATATGAATTTAAACTACGTACTGTCCCATTTTAAAGAAAAGTGCCATAAGTTTATTTTATAATTACAAATATATTATTATTACTATCGTTTCTTAAAACGCTTGATATTAATTATAATAATAACATTATACCTACGAAGTATTTCTGGCCATTTTTATGTACATAATATCAATACGATTAGAGATTTTTTGTTAGTAAATAAATTATACAGGGGATTTTACTTTACTTGGTAAGGACATTTTGCGATATTATAGTCTTCGAATCATTTGATGCCTGTATCAAAAACTTTAAATTTAATAAACCCCCGACATCTTGGACCGATTTTCATCAAACATAGCTAAAAACACTCGCCCGTAACTCACCTTTCATACAAAAAAAAAACTAAATTTAAATCGCTTCATCCGTTCGCGAGCTACAGTGCCACAGACAGATAGACAGACTGACAAACAGACAGACAGACAGACACGTGAAACTTAGAACACCCCTCTTTTTGCGTCGGGGGTTGAAAAATTTGTACCGAAAGACGGACAACAGTTGTCGCAGAACCAAAATTAGGCACTGAAGTGAAAAATTAAATTAAATCTTCATATATATTGAAATAAGTGTGTGATAAATTTTAGACTCACGGCTATACAGATACTGTATTTCAGGAGCTAAGACTTCTCTTATCTTAGTGTCCCCGCGCATTTAGGCCGCTGGCCGCGCGGCCAGGTCACCGCTGCCAACGAATCCTTCCAAGATATTATATTGAAGTGCGCGCATTAAGCGGCCAGCCGTTGGCGGCCACGCTGAATTAAATGGGCTGCGCGATCTGGCCGCGCGGCCAGCGGCCTAATGCGCGGGGGTACCTATGACTTAATTAATTACGTCTAAAATGTATTGTAATGCGTTCTCGCAATTTATGTGGAGAATCACTCGAAAACGCAAGCAAAATAGCGCAAGTATTTGTCCTGTGTCTGGGTGTTGTGAGTTCAGATCCTCATAGTTTCTGATACCCCAGATACAGGGAAAACCTTGTTAGGTTAGGCTGCGTGTGATTTTGTAGGCGTTTATATTATATAATTTATAAAAAAACAGTAATTATAATCAGTATGCAGCCTGGAATGCAGAACGGTAGATTGGATGTAATACGCAGTTCACGCGAATTCGATTAATTTCTTAAGTTTATTTCGGCAGGCATTCCAGAATAATTAAGTAGGACAATCCTTATGATGCATTTCGAGCGATATCGAGTCGATTGTCGATTCAAATAGGCAACCGGACAGTTATCACAAAAAATCTAAAAACAGTTTGAATTCATTTTTTTAATTATAAAATGATCAATCTAGCGCAATTTATATAAAATAATACAGATTAATGTTTTTAAATCAATAAGTAAAAATGTAATAATTCTAATATTTTTTTATCTGTTCCGAAACACAATTTCTAGAATATGACGTCATTATTAAGTAGACCAAAGCTTGACGTTTGTTTATTTATGTCATATTACTAATGACGTAAACTTAATCTAAAAAGTGTTTTAAAATGGAATGATTGCGCGGCAATTTGAAAGTTATAAATTTAAAACAATATTTTATGATTATTTATTAGTTTTAAACTAAATTTTTTACTGCTTCATAAAGCCGTTCCTGAAAAATTGCCCGGTTGTCTATTGAATGTAAGTTCTCACGGAGCGATACGATGCTAATCGAGCGATATCAAAGCGATTGTCGATTCAAATTGCGTGCAGGTACGACATGGAGCTATGATTTGTAATTCGAGCGATACTAAGTCGATTAAAATTATATCTACGTCATAGAGCGATACTATTAGCGATGATGGCTCAGTGGTAGTGCTTGCTTGCGATTTGTAGGACGTGGGTTCGAATCCTACAATGAGCTTGAGCTTTCGGTGAAGGAAAAACATCGTGATGAAACCATAGCTTGGTGGAAGGGTTTTTTCTAGTAGGTACTCGCCTGGCTAGCTACCCTCATGTTCAGAAACTGTCGCCAAGCACCTATCGGTGTGTTCCGGCAGCCTCACTTGAGAGCTACTTCCCAGTCCAGGTGTAGCGTGGCGCCACCTTCGACCACATCGTCACTTAACATCAGACGACTTGTGGTCTAACGCTACTCTAAAAGTAGTAAAAAGAACTATGAAATTCGACCAAACGCGGGCTATGAGTACGAACACGCAATTCGACATCGAGCAGTATCCCTAGTACAAGTTTTGAAAACTGTAAAAGTTTTCGTAAACGTCAAAGTTTACTACCGCCAACTTGTCAAAGTGGCAACTCGTACTGCCTAAATTCAAAAGTAACTCGAACACTTTGTTGGAGTACGAATAAAACGATTTAAAATTACCCGTATTACCGATTTTAGACCCGCCAAGTTTTGGTAAGGCGCGCTGAAAAATAAACTTATGCTATATCGTTTTTGTAAACTATCAAAACTTGTACTAGGGGATCTGCATGCTAGCGATTTCGACAGAACGTGCGATTTGTTTAAGGGGCCATTCTACCTACCACGTAAGCAGATTTTTCACAAATATTTACTCCCCCCCCCCCCTTCCCCTTGTCAGCAAAAGTAAGTGAACCTCATCCCCCCATCCCATCCTTACGTAATCATTGGTACCTATATGCATTTTTCTTTTAATGTATTCTGTTTTTTTTATTGATTCGTGAGCAGCAGTTAGCAAATAGGCTTAAAATACAGGAATTTAACGATTTGTGGGTTGCCATTTGTGTAAAAAAGTAAATAATAACTGATGACGTCATCACGATATCGACCCCCTCCCACCACGTCATTAAAAATAAGCAAAGCAAAGACCCCCCGCCCCCTCCAAGCGCTTACGTTATACTTGAATGGCCCCCTAAAGACATAATTTGCGATTGTCCTTACATTTCCTATGGTCGCATCTTGCGCTAACCGAGTGATATCGACAATCGACGCTATTTGATATCAAATCGCGTCACGAGTAGGCGCGCCTATGCAAACATGTACCTCCTGCTCTCTGTACTAAAGTTTAAAAGTAACTAAAATGATTTTAATATCGTTGTGAAGATTCATTTAACATTATATAGCTTAAAACATTTCACAGCGGTTGAGCTGTGTTACCAGGTTTAGCCAAGATCGATGCAGTGGTTTAGCGCTTCCACACAAAACTGTGAATACACATCGCATTGCAAATATGTATATCTGCGAGCTCGCTCGAATGCACCACAAGAACTTCCGATCTGAATCGCATCGCATCGCAGTTTTGTGTGGGGCCGGTTTTATAAACAATTTTATAAACCCTTCAGGGGCCGGTTTTATAAACAATGTACCTGTTTTCGGTAACTCATTGGTAACATTACGACTCGCAAATGACACGTTAGTATCTTTTACTGATTGTGGTATTATGAACGCATTCTAACTGTCCGTAAATTTTACGTGACTTGTCTATCGCTACTTGTCATTTTACTGTCAACTGTGAAATTTCTACCAAAATGTAATGGGAATCTTTCGGCGGCAATGAAAATATCAAAATGTCAAATTTTTTTAACTATTCGTAAGCTTAAATCGCTACCATCTCCATCGGTAAAGAGCGTTCGTAATGTTACTGAAATTAAACGAACGGATTTTTAAGGCACGGAAAATTTGACAATAAGATCAAATTTACAGGAATTTGGTAAGATATTTTACTTACGGACGTTTATAAAACCGGCCCTTAGCGTCAAAAGGTAACGAATAGACAATGAGGTAGCGGCTTAGTGAGTTACTTTCGCATTTATAGATAAGTATTATTAGAAATAAACAATAACCAATCAGCTTTTGATGTGCTTTAAAAAAAAACATTACTAGTGATGTTGGCCAACTTTATATGGCCACTTCTATTTGATGTCCAATTTAATGCTATTTCGACAGTTTTAGAAAATATACGTGATTCGATTGTACATAGTGTGTTTTTTTCAAACCTTGCCTCTATTAATTTTCTCCCTATTTCTCCCAACAATTTAATAACATGCACTCACTGGTAATGAAATATGACCTATAACAGAACTAGGCACAGCGTGAACAAATAAATTTCATCATGTAGGTACCTAATCCTATAAAACGTGAAAGTTTATGGATGGATGGATGTTTGTTACTCTTTCACGCAAAAAACCAATGAACGGATCTGAATAAAATTTGGAATGGAGATAGCTTATACCCTGGATTAACACAAGGGCTACGGAAAAAGGTTCCTGCGGGATAACGGGACGTAACTAATAATATTACCAAGTAAATAAAATATAATATGTACCTTTTGTAAATTGACATAAAAAAATTAGCTCGTAAATTATTCGAGGATAGGTTTATATTTCTCCTGGAATCGTTCATAACTATAGCATCATCAGGCCTTTTTTGACCACAAGTTCTGAAGAAATAGGGTTAAGAAGTCATCATCATCACAATTAGCCTATTATATTCCCACTGCTGGGACTCTGGCTTTCTTTGGGAGAGAGACTAGATAATTAATTATGCTAGTGCGGATTGGTAGTTGTTGGCCTTTGCAAGTTGTTGTTCTTGGACATAACAGTTTCCTCACGATGTTTTCTTCGCCGTTTTGAGCGATGGCAAAGCCGCATATAACTTATAGCTTTATCACGTTTATAATATAGGATTATAGGGTGCGGGGCCGAGAGGATTCGAACTCGGTGTTGGCACCTTGTGAAGCGCACGCGTCACCGTTCGGTCACCACCTTCTTCTTCTTATCTTATATATAAAAATCAATTGCTGTTCGTTAGTCTCGCTAAAACTCGAGAATGGCTGGACCGATTTGGATAATTGTGATCTTGAAATATTTTTGGGTGTTCAGGCAAGGTTTGAAAGGTGACTTTTATTGGCGATACGAAGTTCGCCGCTGAATAAAAAACTTGTAAGAATAAAAAGTTAAAAATAATAAAAGAGGATTGAGCTCCACAGAAAAGAGCTCTTCTCTTAACGAAGAAGAAGAAATTATTGTTATTTTAATCACCTTTTTTATTGGAACTACAACATGCGTGTCCGTTAAGTTCTCTGTTGTTCTCGTTTTTTGATTTTCTCCGTATTGTGGTGTGCCAACAGAGTTAATCTATCTATCCAACTATCTATCCATCTATCTATCCATCTATCTATCCACCTATCTATCCATCTATCTATCCATCTATCTATCCATCTATCAATCCATCTATCTATCCATCCATCTATCCGTCTATCTATCCATATATCTATCTATGCGTGGAATTAAGGAACGAGGAAACAATGATACCTGCAAAATACTTGAAAATACTGCAGAGCTTCGAGATCGGATGCGAGCTTTGAAAGGCGCTCGCGAAACAGTTCGGCTGCCATCGCTCAATAAAATTGACAGTTTTGTTTTGTTTGTAAGGTTCGCAAAAACGAGGCTGCATTGGCTGGGCACTGGTGCAATGTGAAATTCAGGACTTGTCGAGAAATTTCAATTCCATATAAAGAGAAATCTTATTAGTAAAGCTTGTAAAAGGCGATGATACCGAAGCAGGCCCAGAAAAACAAGGGCGAGATGATCTTGACGCCTTTCAAGTCTTAGGTTACGAGAGACTACGCTGGTATTCCATAATGACGCTCAGATTTGAGTCTGTCATTTCATACAAATATGTCATCATCATCATCATCATCATCATCATCAGCCGGAAGAAGTCCACTGCTGAACATAGGCCTCCCCCCTTGAACGCCACCATGAACGGCTATTAGCCATTTGCATCCATCGGCTCCCTGCGACTCTTACAATGTCGTCGGTCCACCTAGTGGGAGGCCTACCTACAGAACGTCTTCCAGTTCGTGGTCGCCACTCCAGAACCTTTCTTCCCCATCGGTTATCGGTTCGTTGAGCGATGTGGCCTGCCCATTGCCACTTCAACTTGCAAATTCTGAGAGCTATGTCGGTGACCTTGGTCCTTCGGCGAAAATATGTCACTATAGCTATTCAAGTATTGATCAACGCTTAATGAGCGTCAATCTGAGATATCTAAACTTAAATATGGGAAACCTTTGGCCAGCAATGGAACAGTATAGGTAAACAAAATCAATGGATTGTGTTACATAATGCTCGCATGTTTCGGAAGCTTATTCATAGTTCTTGATTATGGAGAAAAATACCATGATCAGTTGATATCAAAAAAGGCTGAATAAAAAATCAATCTGTTTGTACCATTGTATTCAGACCTATTCAGTAAAAAGCGACTGTCAAGCGACAGTGGTGTGATTCAGGCAGGCGCAACTCGGAACAAAAATTTTTTGTTTGGAGTTTACGACGCAAATAATGGCGGATATTGCTATCACACTCCCTCAGTGCGGTTTCTCTTTCATGCAATACTACTGTCAAGTGTCAGCCATGTTGTTTATCAACAAAACTACATTTCGTACCGTGTGTTACCTTACATTCTCTTTGGTGTGATTGACCATTTTCCCTCCGAGGGTTTGACATTTCTTCGTAAAATCAATGGTTATTTTAGCTTCGCTTTCGACTTGAGGATTATATTTTGGTTTAGTTGCAGAGAAAATTACCATGTAATTAATCTGTGTTCAGTGTTCATACCATTGAATTTGAGTACAGTAATACCCCGACTTACGCTACCCTGTTTTACGCGAATTCGGTGATACGCGGTTTTCGTTTTTGATGGCTGCGCGCATAGAATTATGTCTTATAATTCTATGGCTGCGCGTATCGGCTCTCCCACTCCGCCCTGTTACGGTATGGCTTTCATTAATAATAATGTGAATTGATTTATTATTATCTACCATTCCATTACACATGTTTCTTCTAAATTATTGACTTTTTAGACTCTGGTCGCGATTAAACATACTTTTATGTATGTAGTCAAACCTGGATAAGCAAGAGTTCAAAGGAGCACAATCTTATTCTCGCCTATAGAGGTTTCTCACTAACCCGAGTTTCTCGCTAATGCAGGTACATGGGTAGCGTTTCTCTCTTATAGAGGTACAGTCAGCGCCAGAACTCGATTTTCCAAATGTGTTTCAAATCGGTAATTATTATTGTTTTTTTTACATTTTACATGGTATCATTTTGACCACAACATGACACACCTGATTTAACCTGATGATGAGGTCAAAAATTGGTGTCTAAGATGATGAGGATAATAGAAAAAAGTGTGATTGTTCAGCGTCTTTTGTCGTTGACTGTACGCAGCAAAATTCATGCACTATGTAATTTTATTTTATTTAGAACTTATTAACATTTAAAAAAATCCGTCAATTTCGTTTTGGTTTCTGTTTTTGTACTTTGAATGTTTTTTCTCTAACTCATTAATTTTGTATTTGATTCAGGAAATTCAGAAACTCTAGTCCTCTTAATATTTCCATGTCCATTGTCCATCAGAGCACTCAGACTTTATAGAGTCTTTTAATTTAATAGGTGGATTCTGGTAAATTAAACTCCCTCTGAATTTTATTTCGCCATAGCCCGGGTTCAAACGCATTCGCTATTTTAAGTTTATATGTATTTTAATTTTCCGTTTTGACATGATGCAGAACAGAACTTTCCTTCGCAATTGATTAACTATAAACTGAGTAAGTCCAACAAACAGGACGGTACACAGGTACACGTGTCCATTCGAAAATAATGCGATAAAATAACAACGTTATTATTTTAGTTCCACGAAATAAAATAGGTACGATATTGACGAGAAAACAAAACAAAAACAACGGTAGGAAGTTCCGCGAAGGTTAAGAATGAGTCTTAAAATATCAGTAGTTAAAGGAGACGGCCTATTTTCCATGGAAATTTGCCCCACAGCAATAATAGCTGCTTTTTTTTATAAAGTTTTACTAATAATAGCCAAAGAAGCACGTTTACGAACATCAAATAATTTATAATAATCCACTATTTATATTACATACTAGCGGACCGCCCAGGCTTCGCACGGGTAATAACAAAAATTTCAAATTTTAAAATTATAATATACGCACATAAACCCTTCCTCCCGTGCGAGTGCGACCCGTGCCCCAGTGGCGTCTACTTTGCCGAGCAGAGTGAGCGGCTACCACGCAACTTTTTTTCTAATATCGTGATATCATTCGAATGGAATGTCCAAATATAATAATTCAATAAGTTATATAAAGGTATTGAAGCAGTCTTGATTAATTTATTTTGGGATTAATACCAAGATACAAATAAAGAGTCTTTTCTAGAGGAGGTATTTAAATTACATTTTTAAAATAAAAAAACACTTATTGTGGCATAACTATAATAGTTAGACATATGCTCTCGCGGAATTTTTTGTAGAAGTTAATAGGACCTACAAACCCGCAGTACATAATTTTGTTCCATTGTCAATAGTTTTTGCAGCGCACGCAAAAATAGGTTTTTCAATTGCACACCTTGGGTTACAAAATAGCTATTTTCTTACGGATTCCTATTTTTTTTGAAAATATAATATAGCCTATGTCCGCCAGAGATAGTGTAGCTTTACAACAGTGAAAGAATTTTTCAAATCGGTTCAGTAGTTTCGGAGCCTATTCGAAACAAACAAACAATCAATCAAACAACCAAATCATTCCTCTTCATAATATTAGTATAGATTACCACTCGAAAATACACAAGTTAAAGATAATAATACAATGACGCGACATGTTTTTTTCACGTTGGCGCCAAAACTCCAATTTCGTAATCCAGGCAACATGACACAAGCACGTTCGCTTTATGTAAACTTCAAGCGAAGGAAAAAAAGAGAAAAAACATGGCTGACTTTAAGTACAGTCAAGTACAGTAATTTTTTAATTTTTAATCACACCAATGTGCCACGTACCAAGCGGGGATTGCAAAATCCCCGCTTGGCACGTTAGTATCGAGTGTACAGTTTGCATTATTTAATTATAAGTTATTTTAATTAAATAACTTTTATAGGTCTCCTGGGCAAATAAGTAAATAAACTTGAGGGGCATAAATGAGCCATCTCCTTTGTCATTTGTTACTGTTTGTGTGTATCTTTCATGTATGTATGTATGTATGTATGTATTTTTATTGTAGCTTTAGTACATACCTCTTAAATAATATAAATAAATAAAGCTAGACTGTCGCTTATGGAGGTATAGATAAGCAGCAGTCTCACTTATGGAGGTCCATGAGGGAAAAACGACTCTCTCTTACAGAGGTTTCTGTTTCTCACTAATAGAGGTTTTGGGAGCTTAAAATGACGGGTCCAGGCTTTTATTCTCACTTATACAGTTTTCTCACTTATCCAGTTCTCACTTACCCACGTTTGACTGAATTTATGTCCAAAGTTGAACTCCAACTTAAGCGAATTCGGCTCACACGGTTATCGCTCAGTCCCACCTATCGCGTAAGTCCGGGGTATTACTGTATCAATAATAAAAATATAATATACAAAATAACCGTTGCAACCGATTACAATTTAATTACTGGCTTTAGTGTGCAAACATGTACAGTGAAAGCTCAGGGGTCCGTAGAGACTTCCACGAATCTTACTATGAGCACAACTGCGAAATAACTGAAACAATGGACGTTCTGTTTACGGACATTCCTGGGAGGTCTTTCAAAAGTCATCTCAAGAGATGGTGGCATGGGCTGTTCCTTCTCTCCTACAGCGATAAGAGATCCAGGATCTACTACACTAGCTCCGAAGCTATAAGACTGGAGAGGATCCGTCAATATCGATTGTTCAAGGGCAGTATTCATCCGCTGAGTCTATTCAGGTTCGTTCACGTGGAATCGTTTGGCACGTGGAGTAGCGTTTAGTGAAACAAAAAGAAAAAAAATGTAAACACAGCACAAGCTGAGTTGTACCCCTTTTGCCGTTATATTGTATATTACACTTCGACGTTGCATTCTCGATATTTATTCACTTTGTAGTATCCTATTTATTGCACAGGGCGTTGCACATAATTTTTAGAGCTGTAAAAATAAAAATCAAATCACAAAAATATAAAGTTCACTGTTTCTGAACGATACCTTCCATGTCATAGGCAGTGCTGTCATCTCCGTCATACTTCATTTCCTTTTTTATGTGCGGGCGTCGCAGCTTCGACTTATCGATTAAATCCGTTATTTTATTGGAAATTTTGTGAAAAAGTTAGTTGAAAGCAGTGTTATGGAGAAAAGATCGTCATAAGTCCAAATAATGACGAAAAATAACATGTTGGGAACGCAAGATACGAAACTCGCCAACTAGTTCGGACGATCAAGGTTAGTTCGTGGTCATTAACTGCGTGTTAGTTTTATCTGTAAATTTGCCTTTGTCCCTTCCTTTTTAGGGAAAAGGCGCATACTTTGGAAAATAACTGATATTTTTTCCTCATGATTTTTGCGTAGTTTTTCTTTTGTAACTACCCACATAATTCATGATTTTTTCCATTCTTTTTTCTTGCATGATGCTCGGCTGATAATGAGTTACTCCGGCGGCGTATTGTAACCTTCAACACTGCACACGCTGCTTGCTGAATCATATAGTCTAGAGTCGTACCATGAGTGCGTACCATGACTTTAAATCATACAGTCATAGGATGTAACGTGAGTGCGTACCATGAGTGCGTATCATGACTTTAAATCATACAGTCATAGGACGTAACGTGAGTACGTACCATGAGTGCATACCATGACATACAGTCTAGAGGCGTAACGTGAGTGCGTACAATGACTTTAAATCATACAGTCTAGAGACGCAACGTGAGTGCGTACCATGACTTTAAATCATACAGTCTGGAGGCGTAACGTGAGTGCGTACCATGACTTTAAAAACCTTCAATACTGCACATGCAGTTTATGGAATCATACAGTCTAGAGGAGTAACGCGAGTGCGTACAATGACTTTAAAAACCTTCAATACTGCACATGCAGTTTATGGAATCATACAGTCTAGAGGAGTAACGCGAGTGCGTACAATGACTTTAAAAACCTTCAATACTGCACACGCAGTTTATTGAATCATACAGTCTAAAGGAGTAACGCGAGTGCGTACAATAACTTTAAAAACCTTCAATACTGCACACGCAGCTTGTTGAATCATACAGCCAAGAGGCGTAACGTGAGTATGGACAATGACTTTAAAACCTTCAATACTGCACATGCAGCTGGTTGAATCAAATAGTCTATAGGTGAAGCGTGAATACGTACAAAACCTGATATGGCGCTGGATCTTCTTGACCAGACAAAGCTCGACCATAATCATCCAAGGTCACCGACACCAGACCCGCGACAATGGTCTTCTGATGATGATAACCGGGTTAGATCCCGTACATTCATTCCGACAGGTCTAGTTACAGATACTGCAGATGCAGCTAGCATGTCCCAGCTCAAGCGAAAAGCCAATGTCTGCCGCACCAGAGTTTTTATAGCCAAAATGCATTCATAGATCCAGTACGGAAAGATGAATTATTTGGTGGGCGATTTATGATAAGGTATCTAAACGTTGGGGTAGAATCCTAGTGTAAATGGTAAAGGCAGAAGAAACCACGATAAAGGAAACCCTAATACCTGAAGACCTAGCTTACGGAGGGCACCAAGCTTCAACTTAGAATTTTCTGCAGTCTTATACACGAACTTAAAGAGTCGGGATAAACTCCTTATAAAGGCTAAAACAAGCCAGTCATTTTCTAGACTTATATCTGTGGGACATAAATCATAAACAAAAAACAAGAACACAAAACACTTGTCTTTTATTATATAACAACAAAACAACGAAATATATACAGTTGGATAGAAAATTGAAATAAATGCTAAAAACTAAACTTCTTACAAAGAAAAAATTTGAGAAAGCTCTGGCCTTCATTCAAAGTTTAGCAAGGCTGGCGTTCTACCTACATCTCTAGACATCAGGTTCATTTTGAATATGAAGGACAATAACAACTGAAGACTTTAAAATGAAGATATTCACACAGCTAATATTTACCAAGTAAGGTTTTTTATATACATTATGTCCACATCAAGGAACCGTAATTTTAAGTTCCTATCCATAATTTAAAACTTCAAGATAACCTATGTATTTCAATGACTTCCTTTGGTTTGTCATTGGCTTCTGTACCAGTTGGTAATTATCTTAGAAACCGAGATCTGTTGTTACTTGTGTGTTATTTTGATGTCTTACTACACATTAATGACCATAATTTAAAATTTGCTTAGAGGGTTCATTAAACTTTCTCAAAAGGTTAAGATTTGTGTTAAAACAAGCAAAAATGTATTTTGATTTGGAACAAAAAACACACACATTTCGGCATTGAAATACTACATATTTACAGAAAAGTCATTATATGTGTTTAAAGTTTACAAAAAAGAAACTTAAAAATACCTGACGAAACAAAATATTTTTCCAGATTAAGCAGATTGACAATCAGGGCCTTTTTACCTTTTTAACCTTTGTACCTTAGGTTACTTTTCTTAGCCTACCCTGCAGTTTTCTTTGTATAGAAAGAAAAATTACAAACTGCATAACATTACGAATGATTTATATGAGAAATGTATCAAACTCGAAGTCAGAGTCGTCTTGGGAAAAATAATGTTTTAACTCAGTGGTAAGTACCTTCTAGAAATCTTCATAGGTGCCTCCCTTATTGGGCGGGGTGTTTTTTTTGTAACGTGAGTTTTTTGTTTTGGGACCACACAATCACAACTAGCATACTTTATTATTAGAATTGAAATCAGCTTACATTGGCCTTCAATGCTTTGCTAAGGATTAACAGAATAAATATGGGCAGAGTACCGCTGTTGTCTGCATTAATGAAGATGTCTAATATACTCTCAGAGATATCTTGCACTAGCTTAAGCAAAGATAGCTTAATATACGTACAAAATAATATATATTAATTAATAAAGGACCAAAACATTGAATGGGACCTGGCTCCAGGTGCCTGTGATCTATCATGATCATAATCACGAACTGTTTTTTGGAGTCCCTAAATTGATGTTTATGTACAAGAATATTTGTGCGAAGCATATAATATTAAAAAAAAAAAACTTACATCATTAAAAAACTAAGCAAATGATATTTACTTATGCATGTTATACACTTTCTTATAATTCATTAAATTTCAGATTCATTCACAGAACTGGGCACCCATTTAGACCACAATTGTTTTGTATGTGAAGTTGACAACCAAACATACCATCACAATATTGAACTTGTCTCACTTTTTTCACATTTATGTTTTAGATGGTATATTATACATATTATTACGGATAAGAGATCCTTTGGCATAGCCTGACCTTATGGACCCTATGGTCAATGCATTCATTGGATTGGGAAACTCATTTATTTTACGTCTTCCTTCTATTCTAGTTTATCTGTATTTTTAAGAAATATTATTTTGATCAAGCCACTGCACGGGAGTCATGGTCAGCTAATAGGCCTAAGAAGGCCTTTAGTTACTCTTATTATTTTTATTTTTCCAAAGAAGATTGATCCATTTCACCCTCTCTGGTAGCATTATATCCTGGTTTCGAAGGTATTATCAACCAAACATAGTTATATTTCCAAGGGGTATCAAAATTAATTATAATTTAAACTTAGAATAAAAAAAAAAATAATAATAATAATAATTTCAGAAAAAATAATAATTGGATATCAATAATTTCAATAAGAACTCAGATAACTTTTTAGCATTGTTGTAATAGTACACTTCACCCTTAGCGTGGCCTCTTAGCTTTGGCTACGGCTCCGCCAATGCCTAATAAAGGTCCGGGCAAAGACCCGAGAATAAAGCCACATGGGATAATAATAATAATTCAAAGTATTACCATATTTTTTCCTGTTTTCTCAAATAGGATTCAAATTCTCGTCTCTGAATATCATTCAGGTACAGACTCGCCGTTCGGCTTCTGTTTTAATATCAGGTAAATGTGTTATTTAGATGACCAAATTATAAGATTCACAAAAGAAGTTTACGGAATTAAACTTTGCTATTCAAAATACGTATCTACATGAGATCCTAGTACGCAATCACTTGTAGTAATTTTATCCAAACGAGAGTTAAGCTTTTGATTCCATATCCAAAAAGTTTGTGCCTTTCCTCGCGTTGTCAACTATACAACGAGTGCGAAATTAAAGTAAGTCGCACGAATGGAAATCAATATTTGGCTAGAAGCACTTACTAGAAATAGACTAATTACTGATTTCGCCTACAAATACTTTGGTGCCTAATCTAGTAATACTTTTTTACCTCACAGAGAAAACATATATCCAGAGAGAGTATTATCATTTTAGATAGATGCCATGGCACCTAAGAGCTACCTCCATCAAAGAAATTAATTCATACATCTAAGAGATAATCCATTGCTCCTACCACAAGTCACATATACATTAGACATACTTACATTTATAGTTTGGTGCAAATACTGGTATTTGCGGCACATAGTAGCCGTTACACTTCTACCTCGGCTAGTTATAAGGAGTTCTGTCCATGTTATAAAATGAACAACAGGATGGTCAGGAAGCTTATAAGTGTTGCATTCACAAAGGTAATTCATAATATCTTCAAGCAAGAATGCTAATAACGGTAATTGGGCTTACATTATCAATTGACTTATTGGTTTTAGGTTGAACGTAAGGTTCATAATAATGTGGATAATCACTCCACTTTTTTCGTTTATATGTGTTAATGTATCTTTTTATTTTTCTATCTAGAATCCTGCCTGCCTATCTCGTTTGTGTGAAAGCGCTAAACATCTACAAAGTGAATAAATATCGAGAATGCAACGTCGAAGTGTAATTAATGGTTAAACGAACTTACCTAAAGTGATGTTCGACCATAATTATACTAGACGTTGCATTCGAAGATATTTATAGTCCCACCCGAACCCAGCTACTAAAGCCCATACAACTAACAAACGAGATAAGTGTCTCTGAAAGAATGAAGTATGACGGAGATGACAGCACTGCCTATGACATGGAAGGTATCGTTCAGAAACAGTGAACTTTATATTTTTGTGATTTGATTTTTATTTTTACAGCTCTAAAAATTATGTGCAACGCCCTGTGCAATAAATAGGATACTACAAAGTGAATAAATATCTTCGAATG
This sequence comes from Opisthograptis luteolata, assembly GCA_931315375.2. Lineage (NCBI taxonomy): Eukaryota > Metazoa > Arthropoda > Insecta > Lepidoptera > Geometridae > Opisthograptis > Opisthograptis luteolata. The sequence continues at coordinate 13,283,544 of OV928033.1, forward strand.
CAACGTCTAGTATAATTATGGTCGAACATCACTTTAGGTAAGTTCGTTTAACCATTAATTATCACTGTGTTTTTATTTTTCTATGGAATGTTTTTTTTTTAATGGCAATAATTTTTCTTTTTTTTTACTGGAGCACACCTCTCTACATCCTTTAGCCATTCACACCAACGTTGCTCCTTATGTCGCCAATGATGGCGGCACTTATTGGGGGCTCGTTTATTGAGTGGCGAGTCGCCACCTGCCTAAATATTTTTTAATGAGACTGAATTGGCAGGTGTCGGAGTCTCATCATTCCGTAGACCAGATTTCGGCTAGCAATCATTTCAGAATAATAACCTAGATAACTCTTAGCATTATTACAATAGTTCACTTCACCCTTCCTTCCCTGCACCATAGTTTTTGTTTGTCTTATTTAATTTAAAATGGTCTCTTAGCGTTAGCTACGGCTCCGTTAATGCCTTACAAAGACTCGAGAATAAAGCCGTATAGGAAAATAATATGCCAAAGCGTACTAATATTATAAACGTGAAAGTTTAGGGATGTATGGAGATACCTTATACCCTGAATTAACACATAGGCTACTTTTATCCCGGAAAAAGATTCCTGTAGGATAACAGGAAGACGCGGGTGAAACCGCGGGGCTATACGGGTGATAGTAACTCTGGGGAGGGGACAAAACACAGGGGTTGTTTCCCTTCGTAATTTCAAATTAGTTCCAGATTCATACAGTCATATTCTAAAGCTGACACATTCTAAATGATTTATTAGATACATTTAATTTGGGTATAGGTATAAAGTTTTAATACATAGTAGGTGAATAATAATCTATATCTATAATATAAAAATGAATCGCAAAATATGTTGGTAAGCGCATAACTCAACAACGCCTGGACCAATTTTACCAATTCTTTTTTTTAAATGTTCGTTGAAGTCCAATAATGGTTTTTACGGCGAGAAAAATCGAATAATTGCCGGGAAAATACTAAAATTAGCCCTTTTCTTTTCCCCATACAAACGATTCGTAATAATACTTAAGTCAATTTGAACTTTAATACCATAACATAAAGTTCAAGTGTTAGTGGAGAGGTTCCGGGAAGGCAAAACAATTGAGTGACGTTAGTATTGTATAAATATTGATGTCTGTTTTCAATAAAATTAGGGATCCTTACTAAAACTCCAATAATGTGTGTATTATAATTTTTGCGTTTTTGCTAAATACCCGTGCGAAGCCGGGGCGGGCCGCTAGTATTATATAAAATTAATCTCTATTTCCCTTGGTTATCGCATCTTTCGTGAACGGGTGGAAACATTTCGATAATTCTTTTTTTTGTGGTCTTTGATGTCCAAGGAAGGTTCATAAGATGAGAATAACTGAAACAGTTGCCAGGTAAGTATTAAAATTTGGATAAAACGGATAGTGTTTTTTTCTATAGGTTACGTTTTATTGCAATAAACTTCACTCCACGCGAGTGAAACCGCGGGGCGCAGCTCGTTTTTAATAAAAAAGAGATGCTAATATTTCATTTCAATTGAGGTGTAACGGGAATTTGTAAGATTTTGGTGTAGAGTGAATTAGTATATCAAAACAATGTAACATTTAAGGCAGTGTCTATCTGTGAGTTACTTGCACCTATTTCTGGTTGTACCTACAGTAGATTTTGAATTCATCACTACAGTTTTTCATTTTATTTTACCTGTTCAGGGTAGCATTTGATGTTAAGTGACGTCGTGGTCGCAAATGACGCCACGCTACACCTGGATTGGGTACTTGAACTTATAAGTATCGGAAGCGATGATTTTATATTTGCAAAGAAAATCTACATCTAACTCTAAGTTTTTGTTGCAGAAACTTTTGGGACTTTCTAATGCTCATGCTGTTCTTGATTAACAAAATGATGTTTCATCACAACACTTCTATGACATACGGCCAGATATCCCGCCACTTCTACTATGTTGGTGCTGTTCTGGAGCTGATAATCATGTTCGACGTTTACCTCAACATGCAGACCGGCTACATTGATAACAGCACCAGGAAAATTGTCCTCGGAAAACGAGACGGTCTACTCCATTACTGTTCTACTAAACTATTCCTCCATTCTGCTTCTGCCATTCCTCTGCAGTGCATCATGTTTCTGCGATACGGCTACGACATCGACTGCGCACTCTGCAAAATTAACAATTTCATAGTCACCCTTAAGTTTATTAACATTTTCGGATTGTTTAGAATCTACGAATGCTCGAGCTATTGGCATCGCGAATGGAAGAGATACAACGTGACGCACATATTCAGATTTGTGAGAATTTCTGTGTTAGGATTGATGACAATGTTGCAGTACATTGATTTGACCAACAACATTTCGCTACTGATTATGATAGCGGAAGGTGAAATTGACGAGACTTCTTACGTTTGTACGCTGATTCGTGCGAAGTTCGTGATAAGCGATCCACTTTCTAGCTACAAATTCTTCGTTTTCAATTTATCCCGCATCTGCAATTCTATACATCTGTATACATTTAGCATGTATAGAGCACAGCATTACTTAGATAAATTATTTTCTCTCTTCGCATACCTGATAGCGCATCTTTTCAGTTTGTGGACCATATTGGAATGCATAAATTTTTTAAATGGAATAAATTATATTCAAAACAATTCACTCTGTATAAGGTCTGAGCCGTATAGCTTGGTCCGCTGTCGACAGCTAGATGATAAGATAACAAAAAAGATATATGCATATTATGATTTTCATCATGCCAAAATGAAGGCAATTGAACTGAACAATAGACTCTTCAAAGATTTGCCGCAGGTGTTGAAAAAAGAAACTTTATTGGCCACTCATAGTCGTTATATCAAGAGGGTTCCGTACTTTTCTGAATGGCCGCTTAGTATAGTCGATGAGATTGTGTTAATGTTGAAGGAGGATATATATTTGAATAACGACATGGTTGCTGATGTGAGTACCTAAGCAAATGTTATGTATAAAAAAGGTTTTTTGAAATGTATATGTATAAATTTAATGTAATACGAGTATGATTAGGGTTTGAGAATTGCCGACAATTTCAAAGTCCCGGGACACGAGACAGCTTACACAGTCCCGGGAATTCCCGCGACTTCGAGACTAAAGAACATTTTGTTTCTTTGTTTTTAAGAGTGGTAAGCTATTTTGTAGGAATGTTCGTTGATTTAATTTCTGGTTCAACGTATTAAAAAAGGCATTTTTTGTAAAGATCAATATTTATTAAACAGCAAATTAAATTTTAATGTAACTTTGAACTGAAATTATTCAGTCTTAAAAACAGCTTTGCTTATTTCTTTGAATCACACACAAATTAACTTTTATGCAGTTAAATCTTATACATAGTTATAAACTTTATCTAACTTTACTATTATCTAGTAATTCTAGTACCTAATCATTCATCAAACAGTAACAAATTAATTAGACTTTATTGATGATCTGATAAAATAGGCTTTCAAAAAATCAGAGCGTCTACAGCTTTTTCCGACAATCTGTTTCTGATTTTTGTGATAATGCCGACGGACATAGAGAACACTCTTTTCTTCAACAGATTTAATTGTGTTTTAGGCTATATACAGTAGTTTCAAACTGACAGATGGCGCTATGCTTCATCAATTATTTGAATAGGAAAATGGTTGTATAACAACTTTGACAATCTTGTCTCATCTTGAATATCGACCCGAAAGTCCCGGGACTCGAAACAACTAATATTACGAAAAATCCCGGGACTTCGAGACACGTGACGTCCCGGGATCCGAACCCTAAATATAAATAGAGTGGCAAACAAGCAGACGGTAGGGGCGTTGCCTTGCCAATGAGTTGCCGATAAATTGAGTACTCAGGGTCGGATTAAAAGCTCTGGCCCTGGGGCAACCAAGATGTGGAGGGGTTCCCTGGTTATTTTCCAAATAATGTTATGTCATTCAATGTATGCTCGATTGACCGAACGATCCTCTTCCATTCTTTCAAGGCGGCCGATTCAGCGAAGTTTATGCGCTTTTATCTCGCCATGACATTTGGCATATTTTTTTCATTCTTAGCCTGGAGTGCAAAGCGACGGTCTTCTGATAGTGGCCGTGGGAGAGCTGGTGGTGTACAGCGGTGAGACTGAGACCGGCCACCTCATAGACGGTGACTTTTTCGGTGAGCTGTCCCTGGTGACCGACGAAGAAATGCGGACCTCGAGTGTGATAGCAATCACTCCATGCGTGGTTAGTTAAGACTTTTGAATAAATAAATCCTACTTATAATAAAAACGCGAAAGTTTTTGAGTACGTATGTATGCTTGTTGCTCTTTCACGCAAAAACTACGGAAAAGATTTGACTAAAATTTGAAATGGAGATAGCTTATACCCTGGATTAATCCAGAGGCTACTTTTTATCCCGGAAAAGGGTTTCTGCGGGATAACGGGAAGACGCGGGTGAAACCGTGGGGCGCAGCTAGTAGAGAACATTCGTGCATATCACACATATATTTGCCCCTACCGGAATTCGAACCCGGGACCGCTAGCTTCGTAGGCAGGGTCACTACAAACTCGGCTACCGCGTCGTCGCGTCGTAATAAAAGTCGCTAACGGTTTTAGAGTTTTATTACCTTGTAACTTCATTGTTATTGAAACGTTTCATTCGCAGATACTTCTGTTAGACAAAACTGTGTTCAGAAGATTCATGCGTGACCACGCAGAGTTGTTCTTTGCGCTGAAGCAGCAGCTATTAAACAAGTTTCGCAAAAAACAGGGCCTCAAAAATTTAATGAGTGATACTATATCATAAGAAAGACGCAACTTTAGAGATATTGAATCCTGAAACTGGAAGCCTTACAAATACAAACGTCCAATTCAATTTGTATCTTGAAATAGAAATATATAACTAATTTTTAGGGAGCTTAGCATTTCTACGGTCAATCAATTACCTACTCTTTCGTTGCAAAAGGCAAGGCTTACTTTCAATTAAGTTAGTAAATTGTTTTTCTATTACTATTATTGAGTAGATATAAGGAACAATCTCCAGTAAATTGTCTTGTGTATCGTACAGTCAGCTACAAAAGTAGCTAAAGTAAAGTAGCTGATCGTTCTCGATTTTCCAAATGTGTTTCAAATCAGTAATTATTATTGTTTTTTTTTTCCATTTTTAATGGAATGATTTTGACCACAACATAACACACCTGATTTTAGGTGATGATGAGGTCAAAAATTGGTGTCTGAGATGATGAGGATAATAGAAAAAAGTGTGATTGTTCAGCGACTTTTGTCGTTGACTGTACAAGTAATGTTTTAAAATTTTATAATATAAAATTTATAGGCATAACGATTTTATGGTTAGTCGAACTTGTAAGATTTCATCATAAGGAACTTTTAAGTTACAGAAATTAAACTACTTTGTTCGTTTAATTTACTCGTAATTTATTTTTTAGACAGCTGTAAAGCAACTTGGCTGGCTCCTACGTTACTGGTACTTGGTACACTTAATTGGCAATATTGGCTGCAGGGATCTCCTTTTTTCACAGCAATTACAAAACATACAGAGCTAATTTATGTGCATTAAAGATCATGTTTTTGACATCAAATTGTCGGAAGGATAACACGATTGGTTAACTTTCATAGCAGACAAAAAAATGATCGAAAACTGCCCTCTAAAAAAAAAATTTTTTTATTTTACAGGCACACAAAACCAATTTAAGAGTTGAATTTTTTTTGTATGGTATATTATGTACACATTCTTCAAAGAACTACAGATTTAGTTTTATAAAATTAACGATAGTTTTCATTTTAAACGAAAAAAAACCTTTTTTGGTGCATACGAACTTACGGCATTAGTCAGCTCGCTTGTGTGTTTGTATGGAGCTGATTTCAGATTCATTGTTTATCACAGTGTCCTCTTAAAAACGCTCTCATGAAAACTAGTAATTTTGTAGCTAGGTAGCTGTTTGTCCTTTGTTGCCGTCGACATATTATGGAATAAATAGATAGACATCCATTTGACCGGCGCGCCGTCGACCCATTCGTTGCTAGGCAACGGGAGGGATGGCAGTCAAATGAACTCGAACGCATGTCTACCTATTATACGTAGCATGTAGCTCATAACTCAGCTCAGTTGGTAACGTCTAGCGCGCATACCTAGAAAATCAATAAGGTGACAGAGCAAAGGTGCAGTGCGCGATAGCTATAAAACTACCGTTTACAACATCATGAAGTTCTCTAGTAGAGATTAACAAGGTTCACGTAGAATTCGCTAGATAGCGCCACTTGGATGTTGAGCGGAAAATACCTGAGGTTATACCCTAGGATCTAGGGGCTAAATTAACATTATGTTAATGTCAAATTATTTTATATTAATGTCCTGTGGAATGATGGGAAAACTGGTGGTGTTACTGTGGGGCACAGTTAGTAATTAATAGAACGTTGAATATGCAACTGTGATTTTTGTGTCTAATATTTCGAATGTAACGAGAAAAATTGTAAAAAAAAATAAAACGTGATAACTACGGCCCGCTTTAGATTGATTTCGGTATTGTGCGGCCCTTCTTTGGTAAGAGGTTGTCCACCGCTGCTCTAGACGTTTTTTGTAATAGGTATACTTTTACCTTATCTTCTATACATATAATAAATCTGTAACTCATCGCTGTCTGTATGTGTGTCTGTGTGTGTCTGTGTCTGTCTGTCGCTGTCATTGAAGATAAATGAGAAAAACTTTTATTGGGCGCCTTTATTAACGCAATAGAACCCAAAACAATGATTTTTAGAATTTTTGTCTGTTTGTCTGTTTGTTTGTGCGCGATAATCTCAGAAACGGCTTAACCGATTTGGATGCGGTTTTCATTATTGTATTGTGGTGTGGAGCTACCACTTAACATTTAGGGTTTGTTTTATTTCAATCGGTTCATAAAAAACAAGTTATATCAATTTAAAGAATCACGTCGCACATTTGTTCGGGATGATTAGATTATTATGGTCCAGATAGCATTTAGGTTCCTTTTTAACCCGGAAAAAGATTTTTGCGGGATAGTAGGGAAAACCATGGATGTAAACGCGAACGTTTAATGTATATTTTTAACGAGTCATTGTTGCTCTCTTTTTTATAGCATGTGTGTGTTTGTTGTGAGTTTTTATAGGTACCTATAGTCAGCAACAAAGGTAGCTGATCATACTCGATTATTCAAAGGCGTATTAGATCAGTAATGTTGTTTTTACAACTTACAAGATAGCGTTTGGCTACGACACAAAACATCTCATGTTAAGTCGTGATTTGGTCAGGTCAAGATGATAAATGAATTCGGAAAATTCATTAATATTGTTCAGCGACTTTGTCGTTGACTTCGTAGTATCAGATTCCCTAGATACCTACAGAGAATCGTCGTTAGAGATCAGAGCTAGGTATGAGATTGTGTGGGGTGTTAATTTTTTTATTGACATCTAGCGGTCTGTCCCGGCTTCGCACGGGGTGGGCATTCAATTCCTTAACATTTTTGGATCAACATATAGCCTATTTTACTCAAGGATAATATAGCATTCTAATGGTGAAAGAATTTTAGAAATTGGTTCAGTACTTTTTGAGTTTAAAAAATATAAAAAAATAATTCAAATCTTTCCTCTTATAATATTATAGTATAGAAAACGCGCGATCATCATCACCATAATCAATCTGTTTCAGTCCAATGCTGGACATACACGGAGTAAAAGACCTTCCGAAATAAAGAAGGAATTTCCTTCCCTTTTGACTTGAAAGCTAAGGTAAATAAATAAATAAATATCGGGGACAATTGCACACACAAATTGACCTAGCCCCAAATTAAAAAAAGGTTTAAAGAATTTATTTTCAATAAGACAAACGTCACTTACTTGAGAAACAAAAATGGTAAAATAAAATATAATAAATTCGTCGTCGGTAATTTTACTACCCACTTAACGCGTCTATTTATCTAGTAAAGAGTAATCTGCAGTGAGATATTGAGCTAGTTTGGACTTAAACGCGTTAAATGAGTTTACATTTTTAATGTGTGAGGGTATTTTATTATAAAGTTGCACTCCTTCAAAAGTAATAATTTTTTTGCCATAATTTGTTCTAGCTTTTGGTAATACTAGGAAACTAGCTCTTCGGCTGCTACGTTTACTTATTTGGTTATATTTTGTGAATGATAGGTTACTGTGAATACTTTTGGTAAGGGTTTTTCGAATGAAGATGCATACGTTGTAAATGTAAAGTTGTTTTATATTCATAATTTTAGTTTCCTTATAGATTTTAGATGTCGCTGTGAGGTAAGGGTAGTTGAAAATCATTTTAATTACTTTGTTTTGAACCACTTGAAGACTTGCTAGTTTTGTTTTGGCTGCACTGCCCCAAATTTCAACCAGGTACAATAGATGTGGTTTCACTAACGCATTGTACACGGTGTAACGTAGTCGATGCGGAATACATCGAACTATATTTCGAAGTGAACCGAGCAGCGAGGAAAGTTTACTTTTAATATGTTCGATTTGAGTGTTCCATGTTAATGAACTGTCCATTCTTAGACCCAAATATTTTTCGGTATTTTTTTGTTGTAATGGTAGGTTGTTTATAGTCAATGAATCGTGAGGTGGAATGATTTTGTTTTTAGCTTTAAATAAAATGTAACAAGTTTTAGAAATATTGATTGTTAAGAGGTTATACTGGAACCAGGTGAACAAGGTATTTAAATCTTTTTGCGCTTGTGAAATTAAAACGTGTATTGAAGACCCAAAGTAAAACAGACAGGTGTCATCGGCATATAGAGTAAGGTGACCATGTAGTCCGATTTCGTGCAAGTTATTAATATAGATCAAAAAGAGCAAAGGCCCTAAGATGGAACCTTGTGGTACTCCATATGTTATTGGTAATGCCTTACTTTGGTAACTATTATTCATTTTAACTATTTGTGATCTATTTTTTAGATAGGATTCGAACATTTTTAAAGCGCTACCTCTAATATTTACGGATTCTAATTTTTTCAGGAGCAATTTGTGACTTACTGTGTCGAAAGCCTTTTTAGGTCTATAAAGATACCTAGGACTATTTTTTTAGAGTCGATATTTTGTTTTATTTTAGTGATCAAATCGACTGTTGCTGTAGTGGTATTACTTTTTGGTCTAAATCCGTATTGGCGTTCAGAGATAAAGTTGATCGAATCGAGGTATCTCTCTAGTCGGTTATGGAGAATTTTTTCTAGAATCTTCGACAACACAGGTAAGACAGAGATTGGCCTATAATTACCTGGATCCGTGGTGGGTCCTGATTTATAAATTGGAGTAACCTTTGCTATTTTCAAAGAATCAGGGAATTCTCCATCAAGCAGCAGTTGGTTGAAACATTCAGTGAGGTGGTTTGCTATTAGATGTTTTATGCATTTAATGGCTTTGGTGTTAATGCCGTCTAGTCCAGTACTGCAATTAGAATCGAGATTGTCTATTATTTTGATAATTTCACTATCAGTGCACGGTTTGAAATGTGATAATTCTAAGTTATATTGAACAGGTGTTTTGGGCAAGGAATGAGTGCAGTCATCGTGAAACATTTTGGGTATGTCATTTGCTAGCTTAGATCCTATTGTGGCAAAGTAACCATTTAATATTTCGCAAACATCATTTGGTTCTGTTATAATATTCAAATCAACTAATAGTTTTGGAGGAGTACATCTTTGCTTAATTTTATTATTTGCTAGGGTGTTTATTAAGTTCCACATTTTCTTTGGTTTATTATGGCAATTGGTAAATTCTTTGTAGTAGTAGAAGTCCTTTGTGTCTTGAATTAATTGAGCTACTTGCATTCTTTTTGAGTTGAATTCAATCTTCATGGTGTCATCATTGGGATTCTTCTTAAGTTCAGCCCATAGGAAATTTCGTTGACTTATTCCAGTAATGACGTTCTTATTTATCCAATCCTTTTGGGGTGGATTTAGAATTTTCGTCTTTGTAACTCTGCTTTCTTCCAACAGCATTTTCACTTTATTTTCTAGTAGTGCATATTTACTATGGGTGTCGTCGAAGTTATATGATTCTATTCATATATAATTTTTCATAGTCGATTGCTTCATATTGTATGCGTGCCGTTGGAGGAGGTTTTATTTTTTTTATTTCTATGTATATTTGTTTGTGATCGGACATTGAGGACTCCACAACTGCCATGTGAAATCTATCATTTTTCAAATTTGTGCTCACATGATCTATAATCGATTTTCTCGTAGAACATTCCCTGGTGCAGTATTTTTTGCTAATTTTATTTAGTATCGTATATCCAGCATCTTTTGTAATTTCTTTGTACTGTTTGGTTTTATTTTCTTTTGTTAATAGGTCGATGTTAAAGTCTCCGAAAACTATCGCTCGTTTTCTTTGTTGTAGCTGTGAGTCGTAGACCTCAAGAAAGTCGCCGAAATTAGTGTCGCCGGGGTTATAAATGACTCCTACTTCAAGCCCATATTTTTCTAGCCGGATCCATAAATAGTTGTTTCCGCCCAAGTACTGTGACTCTGATACGCTATGATTTAGATCATTGTGGATGTATGCTGAAACTCCGCCTCCTCTGGCGTCGGTTCTATAATTGTAGTAATGTGTGTAGTTATTTAATTGGAGTTCTATAGCTTGTGTTTCAGAACGTATCCAGGTTTCTGTTAATAAGATTACGTGTATAGTATTTGGCATTGAGCGTAGAATGCATTTTAGTTCGTCAAATTTTCCTCTTTTTCTCAAGCTACGGGCATTTAGGTAGAAGAATCTTAGGTGTGACTTACAAGTTTGAAGATTGCGGTAGTCCTGAAGCACTTGGTAGGTGTTGCTGCTTGCTGTGATATCTGTGTTACAATTTATTGTTTGGAGTTTTTTGGAGAAGGTTAGGTTAGGTCGTGGGTTATCGTGGGTGTCCCATTAACGTATTTAATAGTAAGCTCACTCTCGCCATCGTTCTGTCGCCGTACCAGTTCCTCTTTCAGATGTTTTAGGTATCTTTGTTGTCCAGGAGTTTGGTCCGAAAAGATCTTTATATTTGTTGGTAGCTTCTCTTTGTTGCGCAAAAGTTGCTTAGCAGGTTCTGGCGTCTCATAGCATACCTTGGTTAAACAGTTTTTTTCTGCAGAATACTTCCCAATTCTAAAGATTTTGCATGGTTTTGGAAAGTCTTTACTCACAAACGCAGTAATATTTAAAATAGCAGATTCATCTTTTAATATTCCCTCTTCAAAACTGGAAGTGGTCTGTTCTGGCAACCCCACGAATATAACATTTTTCTCTCTATTTTGGCGGTCTTGCATCTCTTTAATCAGTTCTTCGTTTATGCATAAACGGTTTTCTGGTTTAAAAGTCGAAGGTCGATCGTTGCGCTTAATGGTTTCTAGTTCTGATTCAAGCGACTTTATTTTGTGCTGCCCGAGAGATATTTGTTTTTCTAAGTGTGATATGGTAACTTTTAAAGTCTTCTGTTCATTTTCTATGCTAGATGTTGAAGATTTAATCTCGTTAATTTGCGTTACATTTGAGCGTATTAAGCTCAGAGTCTGTTCATTTGCTGTTTTTAGCTCGACTAGTTCAGTTTTAACGTCGGCTATATTTTCATGCATTTTGGTCATTATTTGTTGATTAGATCCAACATACGTTTCCAATAACGAACCAATGCGGCTCAGTTCTGACCGAATTACCTTTATTTCATTTGAACATTCACATTCATGTTCTAATGTCGGTTGTTTTCTTTTTCGGAAAGTAATTAGCGGGTCGGCTGACATTGCGCTTAGTTTCGTTAGATCCGGGTGCGAGCCGCCAGCGGCAGCCGCTGCGCCAGCGCTTCCACTTGGAGGCGGCGAACGTTTTACACTCATACTTATGCAGGAACAGTGCACCACGGAAGTTGAGTTTTACAAATGCCGTTGGGCTATAGTTGTTGTTCGCCGAACTTCAATGCGCGAGTGTACGTTCCCCCGCCGTAGTAGGTGCGAGCGGGTCAAAAATAGCAACTGAGTTGTTCTCGCGGGGGTGAAGTGCGACGCGCGCGACGCTTTAGCGCCCCGTCTTTTGTTCTTGACACGTAGTTCACAGCAATAAAACGATACAATTTACGATCACTACTTTTTTTAGTTTGAATTCTAAGTGTGGAGTAATAGCAGTTAAATTTAATTAACACTGATTAGCGTAATTTTGGCACACGTCTACTCTGAACGACAGTCAACGACGAATTCGACGAATTCGATTAAGCTCGAAATGAGTCGAGTTTTATGGGACAACGATAAAAAGATAAAAGATAAAGAGAAAAATCATTTATTGGCCATTTTGTAAAAATTTTTACTGATTTTGTTTTTTTTTGATATACATACATAAGGTAAAATAAGGAAGGAAAAGGTTACATTTTGGAAGGAATCGGCTTTGAAGTGTAAGAATCAGTAGGAAAGTCATTTTCTCAGTGTAGGCCTCTCCCAAGGTACGCCACTGATGCTGATCTTCGGCTCCTCTTAGCCAACCGCTGCCAGCCACTGCATATGTCGTCGCTCCACCGGAAGACGTCCTACATCGTTAACAGCCTATTACGTTACGTTCCCACTGCTGGGACTCTGGCCTTCTCTCTGAGAGAGGCCGTTATCTAACACGCAAGCCCAGTGCGGGTTGGCAGATGTCGCAAGCCCATGAACGATGTTGTTCTTGGATATGCCGGTTTCCTCACAATGTTTTCCTTCACCGTTTTGAGCGATGGCAAATCCTACTAATATTATAAACGTGAAAGTTTGTGAGTATGGATGGAAGGATGGATGGATGGATGGATGGATGGATGGATGGATGGATGGATGGATGGATGGATGGATGGATGGATGGATGGATGGATGGATGGATGGATGGATGGATGGATGGATGGATGGATTAATGGATGGATGGATGGATGGATGGATGGATGGATGGATGGATGGATGGATGGATGGATGGATGGATGGATGGATGGATGTTTGTTACTCTTTCACGCAAAAACTACTGAACGAATCTGAATTTAGAATGGAGATACTTTATACCCTGGATTAACACATCTACTTTTATCCCGGAAAAAGGTTCCTGCGGGTTAACGGGAAGACGCGGGTGAAACTGCGGGGCGCAACTAGTCTACGCATAAAATTAGGTCATAGGTGCGGGGTCGAGAGGATTCGACCTCGGTGTCAGCGCCTTGTAAGGAGCACGCTAACCGTTCAGCCACCATCGCTCTGACGTCCTACACTACGTTTGCCGAGTCGCGCTCTCCACTCAACATGGCTTTTGTGGCAACCGCGTTCGAACACATTCGATACGTGACACCAATAATTTAAGAAACGAGACTTTGTGTCACAACTGGGTCGTCATAAACCCAGTTTTACATGTAGGTACATGATGATTTGGTCCGTGGCATGAATACTACATTTCTTTACTTTTAATTTCATTAAACCTTCCTTAGAATGTCCGAGCACGTTGTGTGGCGGCAAGTCAGTCATCGTTGTTAGGGGCCAGTAGCCAAAAAACGAATGCGTTTATATGTATGTAGTTTTGCACGCGGGTGATAATGGGCCATGGACCGATGATCTTGAGCTTTCGCTGAAGGAAAACATCGTGATGAAACAATAGCTTGGTGGTAGGGTGCTTTCTAGTGCAGGCCTGGCTAGCTACCACGGAATCTGTCGCCAAGCACCTATCAGTTGGTTCCGGCAGTCTTACTTGAGAGCCAGTTCCCAGGCCAGGTGTAGCGTGGCGCCATCCTCGACCACATTGTCACTTAACATCAGGTGACTTGTGGTGAAATGCTACAATGTAAGTAGTAAACAAAAAAAATCTATGAATCCGTTTTACTACACTGAGAAAAAAATTCTGATGTTCCTTCTGAGTCTTTACCTTCAAAGACCGTTTCCTTCCTTATTTTGTATTAGATTTCCTTCTGAATCACAATTCCTTCCAACGGTATTTCGGAAGGTCTTTTTCTCCGTGTAGATATGTATTTAAATATTGTATGTCTTTATATAACGAAGACAATAAACAACATTGTCTCAAAAAATTATTTCAAATGGATTTATTGTAAACTAGTTGCTGCCCGCGGTTTCACCCGCCGTTATCCCGTAGGAACCTTATTCTATGTGTTAATCCAGGGTATAAGCTATCTCCATTCCAAATTTCATCAAAATCGGTTTAGCAGTTACTGTGATACGTGGTGACAAACATTCACACACACAGGCACAAACTTTTTTATTATTAGTAGGAAAACGCGTGTAATGTTTGTGTGTGTACAATTTTAGATAAACAAAAACCAATAAAAAGGTCGTGTAAAAAAAATTATACATAGGAGCATTTTGCATGCATTTCTTTTTAATTAGTTCTGTTTTTTTGTTTTATATAGGTAGTTTAGCTCTTAGTAATTAGTTCAATTTCTATCCTATTGTTAATATTTTGTTGTTTTGTCATTTATTATAATATTACATGATATCTAGGCAATATTTTTAATTATTTGAATATATTCATCTTTCTTTGTAGATTTATTTCTACTAAGTAGGTACATTAACGGAAATTTTTTTTGCTAAGTCTAACGCTAAAGACCCCCTTAGAGTCAGCAAATCAACCCCAAATCGGAACATGCACTGAGAAAAATAATCTAACTTTCCTTCTGAGTCTTACCTTCCAAGACCGATTCCTTCCTTATTTTACCTTAGTTTTCCTTCTGAATCACAAGTCCTTCCCTTTTGACTCAGAAGGAAAACGGTATCTCGGAAGGTCTTTTTTGTCCGTGTGCTCTTTCAAGATCACCGGAACCTTGTTGTTGACGCTTTCGACGTACTCTTGGCTGGTTTACGTAAGGCATGCGTAGAAAAACTTTACTGTGCTCCGGCCGGTATCAAGTGGGATGATTTACTTGTTACATAACAGTTATTCATAACATTCAACTTTGTCAACAGCTTACTTGGTGAAAGGCTTTAGTGCAGTTCATCAAATTCAATGTCCGTTTAAAAGTTATTTGAACACTTCACTACACACAGAGAAAAAAGACCTTCCGAAATACCGTGTTCCTTTTGAGTCAAAAGGGAAGGAATTGTGATTCAGAAGGAAATCTAAGGTAAAATAAGGAAGGAATCGGTCTTGGAAGGTAAAGACTCAGAAGGAAAGTCAGATTATTTTTCTCAGTGCACACCTTAAGCTGCGTTCTGACGAAGGCTGGCTGTTCAACAGTCCGCTATATAGTACAAGTTTTGATTGTATACAAAAACTGTTAAAGTATTCGTTTCCTTCGAAATATTTTTTGTTCGTTCAGGTCGCTTCGCTGATATATTGAGAAAAAAATCCAGATTTTCCCACTGAGTCTTACCTTCCAAAACAGATTCCTTCCAAAATGTAACCTTTTCCTTCCCTGTCCTACCTTAGTTTTCCTTCTGAGTCAAAAGGGAAGGAAATTCCTTCTGTATTTCGGAAGGTCTTTTTCTCCGTGTACACATGGAGGGTCTAAAATCGGGAATACGGGCTAATCGTTTAATTCATATTCCAACAAAGATTTCGAGTTACATTTTAAATTTAGGCAGAACGAGTTGTCAATTTGACAAGATCATCAACATCATCATCATCATCATCAGCCTGTATCAGTCCACTGCTGGACATAGGCCTCTCCCATGATACGCCACAGAGCCCGGTCTTCGGCTTTTCTCATCCAACCACTGCCAGCCACACAGCCTTTGACAAGATGGCGGTAGTAGTAAACTTTGAAGTTTACGAAATCTATTATAGTTTTCAAAACTTGTACAGATCAGACAGGACGGACGCACGTTAATACACCCTGTCTGTAGCTGTGGCGTTGTGCGTTCACGTCTGATCACTCCTAAGGTTCATTTTCCAACAAATCAAGCCGCGCCTACCCAGACGACCGTCCGTGGGACCGGGGTGTCCGACCTCGTCCGTGGCCTTGCGTCTACGTTAGACAAAACATGGGGCTTTCTCAAACAACTCAACTGACAACGTGAACATGTTAATTCTAATTATAATTGTTTTATGTATATAGTAATAATGTGTGGTTGTGGTATGTATTTACTGGTGGATTACATAAAATGAATCTTTATTTCTCCTGGTCATCGCATCACGCGTGAACGGAAGGAACAATTTCGCTTGATCTATTTTTGTTGTATTCGTTGAAGTTCAAGGTAGGTTCCAATGAAGAGAAAAATTAAAAAGATGCCAGGATAATATTAAAATTTGGATAAAACGGAAAGTGCTTTTTCTACAGTCTTTTTAAAACACTTTTATTAGCTTGACTTGTAAGTTACAAGTTGTAACTAACTAAGTAACAATGTAATCAAATCCTAGAAGTAA
Organism: Opisthograptis luteolata; assembly: GCA_931315375.2. Classification (NCBI taxonomy): domain Eukaryota; kingdom Metazoa; phylum Arthropoda; class Insecta; order Lepidoptera; family Geometridae; genus Opisthograptis; species Opisthograptis luteolata. The sequence continues at coordinate 13,299,847 of OV928033.1, forward strand.
ATTTTCACCCACTTGTAATTGTCGTATCGACTTGAAACTTTGTATGTGTATGTAATCTTGGTGATAATGCAATAATTTCGTATCATCGACCTGAAGTTTCATCTGGAAAAATGTCCGTGAGTACATATTGAGAATGGTGATTTTCAGAAGAGAAGGCTATTAAAATATATTTACATCATAAGTTTTATTGGAAATGTATCTCAAATGGAGGAAGTATGCATCGCTTGGATACATTGCGAAGCGGCGGTCCCGGGTTCGAATAAATAAAGGGGCAAATAGCCCCTTTATTTATTCGTGATGATGATACATGATGATGTGATGAGCACGAATATTTGTACCTGAGTCTTGGATATTTCTATCTATAAAAGTATTTATTTCTCTATTTAAGTGTCGCGTTCCAAATAATTGTACCTACCTACCGGGGCAGTCACAGGTAAGTAAGACAAGTCGAACGTTCAAAAAGTTTATTAAGAAAACAGACTAAATTGTGTAAGAAAATTATAGGTACATAGAAGAAGACGAGCAAGGTCGGGGATGCGATTCGTGGTCTGAAGTGCTTGTCAACCGGTGAGACGAAGTTCAGGTTCCCGTTCGTAGATGGCGCTAGTACAAGTATGTGGTCCAGAAGCAATTGTCACGCTGCGGGGGTAAGACCGCTACGTGGCGCTAGTTGTATGCGGGGACAAGTGGTTGTCACGTTGCGGGGTAGAACCGCTACGTGGCGCCAGTAGTATGCGGTGAGAAGTTCACCCAGTCCACACGCGTACTGGTGAACCCTGGAAACCCAATTATAAGCTGCCTCAGTGAATATCCTCTTCTTGGGTTTGACTACCGCTCTCGTAAGACTAGCAACGCGCAGGCGAGTGACGTAGCTATGAATAGCTTCTAAGATGCGGCAGTCAAACTGGTTCATAGATATATTACAAGAATAAGCAACAGAGAATGAATAAGAGTGAAATAATTATTAATATATTTTTTTTTATAATAAATAGGCAAGCATTTGACCACTGTCTCTGATGGTAAGTGATGACGAGGTCGAAGATGGAGCATGCTTGCCTAGAAGATACCTATTCACTCTTGACTTGGAGGCTCTCAAATTATACCTATCGGGAAACAAAGACGCTGGCAAGGTGTTTCACTCCTTCGCCGTTCGCATTATACCTAAATGTGGAAGCGGAACGTTTTGTACGGATTGGGGGCATTTCCACCATGTACGGATGACGTAATTCCGTGAGTTTTGTTGTACGATGGTGAAATGGGGAAAAAAAATGAGAAATGAAATGTGAAATATTATTACTACCTAAGTGAAGTATTGACAGACAGAATGATGTAATACCTAAAACAAAACAAGGAAGGAGTGAAATTTCTATCTACAAAATATAGCAGTTAAGCGATTACCTGATTTAATGATCTAAGTAGGTCTAGGGTACGTTCTAATAAGTCCATAAAAAGGGTACTACACTGAGAAAAAATATCTGACTCTCCTTTTGAGTCTTACCTACCAAGACCGATTCCTTCCTTTTTTTACCTTAGTTTTCCTTCTGAATCACAAGTCCTTCCCTTTTGACTCAGAAGGAAAACGGTATTTCGGAAGGTTATTTTTCTCCGTGTAGGCCGATTACAGAATACGATATGAGCAAGATTCGAGCTTAATTTGGGGCTAGGTCAATTTGTGTGCAAATGTCCCCGATATTGCTCCGTTTGGGGTTGAAACTCTTGGTCCATATAGGGTCGTACTTTTTATATATTCGTTATGTACAATATATACATAATACACGGAGAAAAAAGACCTTCTGAAATATCGTTTTCCTCTGAGTCAAAGGGGAAGGATTTCTGATTTAGAAGGAAAACTAAGGTAAAATAAGGAAGGAATCGGTCTTGGAAGGTAAAGACTAGATTTTTTTTCTCAGTGTATAATAAACTACTATTTTCATCGCAAAATGCATGCATCGTAAAGTGAGTCCGCGCCATTTTCCCAAAGGGTGGCGCGAGCGGCAAACGAAATGGCAAAGTAGAAATTCGGAAAGGGGATGTCGAAAACGTTTTCGAAATTCCCGGGAAAATTTCTAGGTAACCTATCATTTTGGCACCAGATGACTGTACTACGAAGGTAGTCTCTATTTATTTCCAAAGAATTATCAAGAGCCGAGCTGCGTTTATCCTAAACGCAATATTTGGCAACACCACTGACCGACATACGTAACATGCGTAATGAGCAGTAATTATGTACAGTCAGCGACATAAGTCGCTACACGTGTCCACTTTTACAAAACCGCTGTACAAAAATTTTCACAAAATTCGCTGATTCCCCATTGAGACAAAATTCAATAGACGTCGTAATATTACAGAAGTCAGTGAACACCGATAAATTAAAAATCGGTAAACATTTTATAAATCGAAAAGTGAGCTGAGTGACCATCGAATTATGGAAAAAAGTATGTTCAGGATGTTTTGTTGTTTTGTTTTTTTTTTTTTATTTGTCGGTGATAAAGGTAGACAAGTATTGGAAAACTTGATTTTATTAATAACCGATGACAAAAAAATTGAGGTTTTCTATTTATCATGTATAATGTTTGTCAGTGATTTTAAACAAATAAATATAAATGATAAATAATATATAAATGGTATACTGTGTGTTTTTCTTTTCATTCCTTGACATTGTAGTTTTTTTTTTTGGTTAGGTATCCTCATGAAAGGGTGGATCCAGCTTTAAATCAGGGTGGAAGTTATCTAGTAGAGGACTAGAAGTCTAGTCAGGATAGGCTCCAATTCAATTACAATAATGAATCTAACTAAAACGATAGGTATACTCGTAGTATTATTGTTATACTAATTGCGCGCCGCGGTTTCACCTGCGTCTTCCCGTTTTCACGCAGGAACATTTTTCCAGGGTATAAGCTATCTCCATTCCAAATTTCATTCAGATCCGTTCAGTAGTTTTTGCGTGAAAGAGTAACAAACATCCATCCATCCATACAAACTTACACATTTATAATATTATAAGTATGACGTCAAAATAATTTTAATTAGATAAATGGAACAAAATCAATTTTTCTTTTTTGTCGTCTCAAGAAACGAGTTATGACTTGCTCCAATTGAACTAGTCATCGACAAAAAAATAACCCTCAATTCTGCGATGGAAATCAATGTAACTAAAATGCGAGCGGAGCGAGCGCTAAAATTTTGAAATATTTCTACTCTAATTTAGCAAAACAAAGGACAAGGGAATGAAACCTCGGTCCTTCATGAATATTCATGAATATAACTGTAAATAGACTTATAAAAGCGCGAGCGGAGGGGTCGCGAAAATTTAGAAGTATTTCTACTCTAGTTAGCAAAACAAGGGAAAAGAGACCTCCTTTTCACATTGAATGTAAAAGTAACAAGACATATAAAAGCGCAAGCAGAGCGAGCGCGAAATTATTGAAGTATATGTATATTATTAAAACGAGAGAGAGGGCAATGGGCATGGTGGACATGACCCCTATTCTGGATCCGCCCTTGTCTTGTGTTGCACTGTTAGGTATAGACCATTATTATCATCGTCATCATCATCATTGCCCTTGAAGTTTTGCAGACCTTTCAAACAGTGAGGTGTATGATTTATACCATGGTAATAGGTAACTATTTGATTATAATAGTATAAATCATACACGACACTGTTTCAAAGGTCTGCAAGACATAAAGGGCAATGTTGATAATGATGGTCCATAGCTAGCAGTGCAAATACACGAGCTGATGATGATGAGGATACCTGCCTAAAACTACAATGTCAAGGAGTGAAAAGAAAAACACACATAGTATATATACCATTTACTTATTTTATTAAGAATCACTGACAAACATTACATATACGTGTTAAATTGAAAACCTCAACTTTTTGTCAACGGTTATTAATAAAATCAAGTTTTCCAATACTTGTCTGCTACCTTTATCACCGACAAGTCTTTACGCAACCAAACATCCTGAACATACTTTTTTCCATAATTCGATGGTCACTCAGCTCACTTTCCGATTTATAAAATGTTTACCGATTTTTAATTTATCGGTGTTCACTGACTTCTGTAATATTACGACGTCTATTGAATTTTGTCTCAACGGGGAATCAGCGAATTTTGTGAAAATTTTTGTACAGCGGTTTTGTAAAAGTGGACACGTGTAGCGACTTATGTCGCTGACTGTACTAACTCGTATAAATATTATTAAATCGATTGCATTATAATGCCCACGCGCCGCTCACTAACAAACCAGATTGCGGAGAGTTTCTAATTAATCATCGCTATGGTTATAGTGGTAAGGTTAGGTACGGTCAGCGACGAAAGTTGCTGAAAAATATCAAACTATCCGATTACCTTTATCATATTAAAAGCGAACCTTTGACCGCATTGTAGTTATTATTATTATTCATTACCGAGTTGGTAGTGTCCCTGCCTGCGTACCCGGGTTCGAATCGCGGTAAGGGCAAATATATATGTGTGATGAGCACGAATATTTGTACCCGAGTCTTGGATATTTCTATCTATTATAAACTACTAGCTGCGCCCCGCGGTTTCACCCGCGCCTTCCCGTTATCCTGTAGGAACCATTTCCGGGATAACAAGTATCCTATATCCGTTTCTTGGTTCTAAGCTACCTCCCCACCAATTTTCAGCCAAATCGGTTCAGCCGTTCTCGAGTTATAAGTAGTGTAACTAACACGACTTTCTTTTATAAATAAATATATAAAGATATAGAAGATGTCTATCGGTGTCTAGTACCTACCCATAACACAAGTTTCGAGCTTAATTTGGGGCTAGGTAAATTTGTGTGCCCGATATTGTCCCCGATATTTATTTTATTGTCATTTAAAATAAAGTGTAATGTGTTGTGTTCAAACGCCACCCTGGAAGTTGTAGATAAAAACCAAACATTGATGATCTAAAACACATTTGGAAAATTGATCATGTTAAGCTTATCTTGACACTGACTGTACATGCCTTTTAACGACTTTGGGCAATCCTTGCGTATCGCATGTTTGTTGCTAAACGTAGGTCATGGTACGTTGAAGCGATGATGTCTCAGTGGTAGTGACGTCGACTTGCAACACGTAGGTCGTGGGTTCAAATCCAAACTTGAAATTTCGGGGGAGGAAAACATCGTGATGAAACTTGGCGGTAGGGCATTTTCTAGTACTCACATAGCTACATATCTGGTTAAGAATCTGTCGCCAAGCGATGTTTTCCAAAATTTCCGCTTGAGAGCCTGTTCCAAATTTAGATGAAGAATTGGCAATATTGGCTGCAGGGATCTCCTTTTTTCTCAGCAATTACAAAACATACAGAGCTAATATTTATGTACGTTAAAGATCACGTTTATGACAACAAATTGCCAGGAGGATAACACGATTGGTTAACTTTCATAGCAGAGAAATAACGATCGAAAACGGCGCTCTAAAAAAAGATTTTCATTTTACAGGCATACAAAACCAATCTAACAGTTGATTTTTTTTTGTATGGTAATATGCCCATCCATCTAAGAACTACAGAGGTTTAGTGTTATAAAGTTGACGATGGTTCATTTAAAACGAAAAACCTATTCTTGACGCATCAGACCTTACGGCAACGTGATGCGATTTTAGCGATTTTATTCGAAAAGGGGAGCTTTTTGGTGAGTTTTCGTGAGATTCGACCCACCTCCACTTAAACGGTCACACAGTATAGTTTTGCACTGCCTGTTATTAGTATTGCTGCTCACGAAGTACCTATATACTATCGGTAAATAAAAAACTATCCAAAGTATCGGTACTATAAATACTTTCGATAGTTTATGTTTGTTGTTCTAGTTTAAATTTTCCTTTTTTTTTTACTCTTTACATGGTAGCGTTTGACCACAAGACACCTGATTTTAAGTGACGATGTGGTCGAAGATGGCGCCACGCTACACCTGGACTGGGAACTGGCTCTCAAGTGAGGCTGCCGGAACACACCGATAGGTGCTTGGCGACAGATTCTTAACAAGAGGGTGGTAGCTAGCCAGGCGAGTACAGAAAATACCCTACAACCAAGCTATGGTTTCATCACGATGTTTTCCTTCACCGAAAGCTCAAGCTCTTTGTAGGATTCGAACCCACGTCCTACGGATCGCAAGCCGACGTCACTACCACTGAGCCATCATCGCTATCGCTTGTATTGTGGTGTACCACTAAAGAGTTAATCTATCTATCTATCTATGCTTCGCGGACAGCAATATTATCGATTCTATCGGTAGTATTAATTGATATTATCTTGATATTATCGATAGGTCTATCGATAGTGTTTCGATTGGTTGGCTATCGACGGACTATCGATTGACTATCGATTGGCAACGCAAGTATGTATAAATACTGCAGTGGATGTATGTATTAGATGCTGTTACGTCAGGATTGCATGGGAGGCTGTGTGCTTCTAATGGTTGATATTTATCGTCCCGCCGAGAAGGCGGCAGTAACATTTCACTTGCACATTGATCGATTACTGCACAGCTACCGTCATATTAAACTTTGGACTACCATAAAGTGGATTTTAGAATCGGAATCATTCGTTGCATAACTAACTGCGATGCCTCAGGGGGCCAAAGTGTGTCTTGGCCTTCGGAACGAGAGAGCGCCACTCTTCTCTATCTTGACCGATTTCAGCCCATTTCAGAGTCTGGAGTTCACGTAGGTCCGCGTCCTTCCAGCGGTATCTAGGACGTACGACCGACCTACGGCCATTCGGTCGTCCCAAATATGTCATAACGCTTGCATGACTAATATTTTTAAATTTTATAGGTCTACTATTGCTGTATATTGATTTTATCCTCACCTGTCATAGGTTTATTTTTGAAGCGATGATAGCTTAGACTTGGAGTGTTGATTAAGCTCTCGGTGAAAGAAAATATGGTAATAAAAAACCCTAATCATTTTTTCTAAAACAGAGTAGCCAGTAGACTTTCTATAATATCGGTTATCTGCTATTGAAAATCCCATCAAAATCAGTCCAGCCGTTTCAGAGACTAGCCGGTACAAACAAACATACAGACTTACAAAAAAAGATATTTGTTCTACTAAAAAATGCATTTATTAAAAGCAATTATTTTGACAACGCAAACAGATACATTATATCTTTGTATAATTGAAACAATACATTTGAGTTTTTATACTGAATCACTGGAACGCTGGTTTTCGGCAAATGTTATGAAATCCTACTTCCTACTAATATTTTTAACGTGTTTGTGAGTATGGATGGATGGATGGATGGATGGATGGATGTTTGTTTGTTACTCTTTCACGCAAAAAACTACTGAACGGATCCGAATGAAATTTGAAATCGAGGTAGCTTAAATCCTGGATTAACACATAGGCTACTTTTTATTCCAGAAAAGTTCCTACGGGATAACGAGAAGACGCGGGGGGCAACTAGTAAACTATAAAGGAAACACCACGGACGACAACCACGCAATGCGACCGAGGCCCCTAAACATCTTCAATTATTATTTTAGTGGTGTTAAACGAATATCGAAAACAAGTTGCACTTTCTCAACAGCACTAAGTAGACCAAGTGATTGCAACATGTATATAAATATATAATAAGGATATTATTCACTGTTTCCAGTCTCGCTGCAATCACGTTACGTCGTATATTTCGGTTCGCTATGTAAGTGGCAAATGGCACCGGTTTGGCACATCTCGCTTCCTTGTCGACTAGCGGACAGTGACGGCCTTAATGCTACACTGGGAAAAAATTCTGACTTTCCTTCTGAGTCTTACCTTCCAAGGCCGATTCCTTCCCTTTTTTACCTTAGATTTCCTTCTGAATAACAAATCCTTCCCTTTGACTCAGAAGGAAAACGGTATTTCGGATAGTTTTTTTTCTCCGTGTAGGCTGATAATGATGACATGCTGAAGCTGCCCTATTGCCCTATATAATTATGCAAGTAACTTGACTGGAACCTAGGGTAATACTAATAAGACTCTTTGTATAGGCTTCATCATCCCATAGACCAGATTACGGCTAACAATCATTTCAGAATAATAACCCAGATAACTCTTAGCATTATTGAAATAGTTCACTTCACCCTTCCTTCCCTGCACCATAGTTTTTGTTTATCTTATTTCATTTAAGATGACCTCTTAAGCGCCCTGTAAACGATCAAATTTGTTTGACAAATTTTACGTGTTTGGCAAATTATTTGATAGTTTGCAGCTTTGTTTGAAGCGTTTGTCAAGCAATCTACGTGTTTGTCGCGTTTGATGAAAATCTGGATTGATGGTCGTGTTTGAAATTTGTGATCTGTTGTTTGACCGTTTGCGTTGATGTTTGATGAAAACGTAAAATGTGACAAACAAATTTGTCAAACAAATTTTATCGTTTACAGGGCGCTTTAACGTTGGCTACGGCTCCGCTAATGCCTAACAAAGGTCCTGTATAGTAAAAAAAACAAAAATAAAACTGCTTTTGTAATTTTTAGTACATTGATGTGATATAATATTTTTCATAGTGAGTAATAACATCGCAATTCGCAAACCAACAAACAAACGTGTTAACGTAAAGTATAAATATCTAAACGTAGGCCGTTGCTAATAGGGAGGGTGGCAAGGGTGGTGGAGCTCTCATGTTCGATTTAATTTATAGCATTGACGGGGGATGCAATCTGAAATGCACACATGTACATAAAGTACCCCATAGTCGTTATACAGGCTGAAAGAATATGGGCCCTAGAGAGAAAAATTAAATACATGAAAAAACATTATTTTATTTAAAAAAAAAGAAATAACTGCATTCAAAAATTTTCTAAAATTTGCTTGTTTCATCCGAGAATCGAACTAGCTAAAAATTTAAATAATAAATCCCGCAATTTCATTCTAACAATCGATAAGGTTATTGCTCAGGACAAAACCTCTGTCATAAACATTTATTCTTAAATACAAAAAAAGATTGTAATATCTAACAATAATTTTAATACGAAGGACAAATAAAAACTTTGAGGGCAGTTACGTTTCTTTTTTTAAATAAATTAATGTTTCCTCTAAGTAAAATGATGTAACTTAAGGATTTAAAGTAGTTCCCCTAAAGGGCCTATCATTTTTGACCACCCTGTATACGCGTGTACAATCTACCTAACGTTGTATTTAGCTTGAGTAATGAACATGTATGGGTGTGTGCGTAGATACAGTCAAGCGGAGCTTTAACATTATTTTAATGGAGCGATTTAGGAACTGTTCATGAATAGCCGTCCCTCCTAGAAATGGGCTAACTAACTCCGGTCCCGGATTGGATATGTATATATCCCACTCCGAGCAAAGATATGTGTCCGCTTAGCATATCCAGATACGCGTAACATATCCGAGAGCGAAGGAACTGTTTATTGCAAGAATGTATCTGAGATAGATAACTCTGACTTCCAAACATATGTTGATATGAAAATATATCCGCGGAACGATTATGTCATATGGAAAGATATTAATTGGTTTAAAAAAACGAACAAATACACTTTTTTAAGCACTAAAATATATGAGAGAATTAAATTGCCTTGTATGAGTTACGTTATAATGGTTAATGCATTCTGTCTCACTCACTAATTACAGGCGACCTCTTCGAGCATTCCATTCCGGAGTTGGATATGGGATCTCGGTCTCGGATATGGGATATGTTAATTTTTTTGAAAGAGAATGAAGGACACAATATCCGAAGATATAGTTGTGTCCGGAGTTACCCATGGCTAGTCCCTCCTTATGGAGTGGAATGTAATATTGATAGAAAGAGATAGATGAACTCTATATTGTACATCAACACAGAGAAAACAACTAGAACAACAAATACAACGGTAAGGAAGTGTCACATCCTAAAGGCAGGGGTGTATCCCCACTTTTCTATTATGAATATCTATTGATAGAAATAATGGGACAGATTAGATCACTATATCTATTACTGACCTAATGCAATGACAATATGGCATGTGTATGATAAGTTTAAGAGTAGCCTTTTAGGGCCAGGGTAGATTCCCAACACACCAGCGCAGGCTGAGGAGGGAAATACCTTGAGATATCGCAAGCGTCCTCCAGCATATACCACAAGGTGAAAAAAGACCTTCCGAAATACCGTTTTCCTTCTGAGTCAAAAGGGAAGGATTTGTGACTCAGAAGGAAAACTAAGGTCAAATAAGAAGGAATCGGTCTTGGTGGGTAAGTGAAAACAGAAAAAAAAGAAGAAAAAAAGATGAAAAGTCAGATTTTTTTTTTCTGTGCATGGCATGCAGCGCCATTCTCAGATGTGCCACCGGTCACTTCTATTTGACTAGCAACTAAGCAGTAGAAGAGTTGCTTTGCCTCGCTTCCGCTGAGATGGATGCCGCAGAACCCTTTTAGCATGATCTTCTGTCCCGCAGGGGGATATCGGCTGCGAATCTCTGAGCCTTGGAATATACACCTTGTTTCGACCAGACAAGTTTAAATATGCATCGGCAAATTCAAAAGCCTATCCGATTCTGTACATCAGTGTGCGCTGACCAGCCATTTTCATTTACGTGAGCCGATTGCGAGGGTGGAGGGTGAAAATACAAATGGACGTACGTTGATTTCTAGGTAAAAGTGGGAGGTGCAACGATTTACTAAGTCTGTAGTACGTTACTACCACAAACACGAGGGTCAATGTTGGAATTTCTGGAATTCGTTCATCAGTTGAGAGTCCAGGAAGATCTGTCCGATTAGATTACATTAGGTGAAGTACCACTACGGCTGCTAAACTTTTGCTTTCCATCTCCTAGAGCTTGCCAGGCTCTACCAAGGAGCTATCGGTGTGTTCCAGCAGTATCACTTGAGAGTCAGTTCCCAGTCCAGGTGTAGCGCGTTTCTTGTTTAACGTTTCCCATTTTGAAGCGATGACGGCTCAGGTCTTCAATCAATCAATCAATCAATCAATCATTTATTGCATTCATATGTTAGTATACATGAGATCTTAGTGGTTATTATTAGTGAACATATGGACCCGAATAGGGTATAGCAATGTCGGAGCGCACCGATAACATTTACAGACAACTTATAAACATTAAATTATTGTCAAAAAAATCAGAAGGAAGTCATTATATTAGTAGGTATAGTCAAGTAATAATTATATTCATTTCATTGCATTCAATCCGATATTGACAACCAAAATAAATAAGTTAGTTATATACATGCTCAATTTAATTGCAGAAACTCTTTCAAAGAATAAAATGAATGATCTATTAAGTATAAGAAAAGTCTTTGTTTAAATTCGTTATAACTATTGGATTCTATAATATATTTGGGAATTTTATTGTATATTTTTGGCGCCATAGCAAAGACACTGTTCGCGTATAAAGCAGTTTTATAATTATATACGTTAATGGGATACAAATGTGTTCGATTACGAGATCTAGTGAGAGTTTGATAAAACGTAGGATGTTGCTTGATAAAGAGAGCCACCTCATATATATATAATGAAGGGAGAGTTAGTAATTTTAAGTCTTTGAAATAGGTTTGACAGCTATCAGTGCTTTTCAAACCACACATAGCGCGGATACATCTTTTTTGGCATCTAAACACTCGGTCCCAATTTGTTGCATTACCCCAAAACATTATTCCATACCTCAATCTAGAAGCAACGTAGCCGTGGTAAGATACAAGTAATGTGGAGAGTAACTACTAACTTTTTTTGATAACATATAAAGACTATATGATGATTGCGAGAGCTTTTTACATATACATTCTATGTGATTTTGCCATTTTAGGTTATAGTCTATGTGCAATCCAAGAAATTTCGTGGCATTTGTTAGGTCAACAATCTATCCATTATACTCAATTACAGTGCTTAATGTTTGATTAGTTCTCTGTTTAAACTGCATTACTTTAGTTTTATCTATATTTATGACCAAATTATTGTTTTGCATCCAACCAATCATTGATTTCAAGCTTTTATTAATGGTATTTTCGTCATTAAATACAACCGTACAGTCATCTGCAAACAATATCATTGGATTGTTGACTGACTTGGGAATGTCGTTTATGTAGATCAAGAATAGCAAAGGGCCCAAAACACTACCCTGAGGTACTACAAAGTAAACCGATCTAGGAGTTGATCTAAAGTCAGTATCATGTTTACTCTTGGTGCAAATTCTACTTATGCTAGTGACTTGAATTCTGTTACTTAGATAAGATTTCAGCAAATCCAAAGCTGTTCCCCTGACGCCATATATTTCTAGTTTTTTTAACAGAATTGTATGATCTACGAAGTCCATACCCATACCATACCATACCGGCCTTTGACATATCCATAAAAAGGGCATAGACAGGTTGTCTTGAATCTATTCTGGGATATAACATACTTAAAAACTCATAAATTGCCAAATTGATAGACATATTTTTGCGGAAACCTTTTTGTTCCTTTGTAAGGATGTCGTTCCTATCAAAGTAGTTGTATAGGTTACTATAAATAATCTTTTCAAAGATTTTTGAGAAAACCGGGATCAAAGCAATCGGCCTGTAGTTTTTCATTAAGCGTTTGTCATCTTTTTTATGGATAGGTTTAATAATAGTTGTTTTTAAGGTCGATGGAAAAATACCTTGTTCCAGACATAAGTTAATAATGTAAGACAATATAGGGGCAATAGTTTCAGAGACGTATTTCAAGACTAGAACGCATATATCATCATAGCCAGTACTTTTGGTCTTGGGTTTGAATCTTACAATGAGCTTGAGCTTTCGGTGAAGGGAACATCGTGATGTAAACATTGCTTGGTGGTAGGACATTTTTTAGTACTCGCCTGGTTAGCTAGGTACCAAAGCACCTATTGATGCGTTCCGGCCTCACCTGAGAGTCAGTTTCTTATCCAGACATAGCGAGGCACAACCGACGATCATATCGTCACTTGATATTAGGAGACTTGTGGCACAGTATTGCAAGAAGAGAGTTGTGTAACGTGGATGAAATTTCTCTGTCGACTGACAACTGTTCAGAATATTACCTGAGACGTCTATTTAATTTTTTCATCATCATCAACCTGTATCAGTCCACTGCTGGACATAGGTCTCTCCCAAGGTACGCCACTGAGCCTGGTCTTCGGCTCTTCTCATCCAACTACTGCCAGCCACTCGGCGCAAGTCGTTGCTTGTCGCAGGACGTCCTACACTACGTTTGACAAGTAACTAGTTAATTTTTTGGTCGTAATTAAAAAGTCCTGTATCTCCATACCTTTCGGTAGGCCTGGCCAGTGGCAATTAAATACAGGGGGTATATCAAAATTCTGAGAATTTGTGGTGGTAGAATGCCGACCAATCACAGGCAGACACGAGTTGTTCTATTTGATATCACTGGATATACATATATCTATCCACTACCACTACTACACTACGAGTACTTACGATTCAATTCGTACTAAAATCAATATCTGCTACAAACAAATACGAGCACTTGCAATATAATTTTGCATTTTAACAAAGAAAACTCATATTGCTGTTTTTAGTAATGATTGGTAATGACGACGCGGTAGCCGAGTTGGTAAGGACCCTGCTTGCGAAGCTAGCGGTCCCGGGTTCGAATCGCGGTAAGGGTAAATATAATTATGTGTGATGAGCACGAATATTTATACCTGAATCTTGGATATTTCTTTCTACATAAGTATTTATTTCTCTAAATAAGTATGTATATCGTTGTCTAGTACCCATAACACAAGTTTCGAGCTTAATTTGGGGCTAGGTCAATTTGTGTTTTTGTCCCCGATATTTATTCACTTACTGGTGGGCGAACGGTAATAAGTTCACCGTTACAAAGTTCGAATTCCATATTGGGTGCAGATTTTCCATCGCTCAAAACGAAGAAGGGTCTAAGAACCAAAACATTCATGGACGTGCGACATCTACCTATCTACCTGCACTGAGCCAGCGTTTAGATTATAGTCAGTAAGAGTACTCTCCTCGAGACTTTGTTTCCCAGTCTTTGGAATGCAGAATGATTAGACTGTTTTTTTGTTTCGTAACTATCAGGACACAAGAGATTTCCCTTCCCTTCTGGTTCTTGCATTATATCAACACGTTGTTGAGTAGAGACAGTGACTTGACAACGTTGTATAGGAAGCCCTTGGACTAAGTGGAGTGACGACTTGCGCCGAGTGGCTGGCAGTAGTTGGATAAGAAACTGAGCTCAGTCGCTTATGTCCAGCAGATGATGATTGTGACGTCTGTTCGCCATTGTCCGCGATACTGTTGAGTCCAATTGTCTTCCTAGTGGAATGTAAAATTCAAAATTCACAATTTCTTTATGCATACATAACGTCAAACTTATGATTAGCTACGCCTGTTCCAACCCCTTCACGTCGGCAAAACAATAGGCAAGAAACGCCCGTAGATATTTTTTTGTAAACGAAGCAGATCAGAGGTGAGATTAGAGACAAATAAGATTTTTTTTCTCTATATTTTTTTATTTTTTTAACCTGTACTGTCCCACTGCTGGGCAAAGGTCTCCCCCATTTCCTTCCAGATATCTCTATCCCCCGCAACCTCAGGCCACCGCTCCTCAAACGAGTCAATGTCATCACACCATCTCTTTCGGGGCCTGCCTCGGCGACGTCGGTACCCACTGCATGATGATCCTTGCCCAATAAGAATTTAAATATTTTTAATTACGTAAGCCAACATATAATTACTACACGTCTGCCAAACATGTTACGTATCGCGTTACCGTACTAAATTACCCGTATCTCAACGTAGACAACTAGACAGTTCCTTCGAATTTCTCAAGAGTGACACTATTCGTTCATGTATAAAAAGTGGCGCAACATCTAGTAATATGTATGTGGAGACTGGAGAGTAAGATAATCTCTTCCGTGTTGAAGCATAATATGCAATATGCATCTATTGGGCCAGTGTATATTTTATTTAAGTCTCACTAGCGAGTCTAGAGACCCGCCGTGACTTCACCTAGGTAAATATAGGATGGATGGACGGATGGATGTTTGTTACTCTTTCACGCAAAAGCCACTGAACTGATCTGAATGAAATTTGGAATGGAGATAGCTTATACCCTAGATTAACACATAGGCTACTTTTGATCTCGGAAAAAGGTCCTGCGGGATAACGGAAAGACGCGGGTGAAACCGCGGGGCGCAACTAGTAGGTGATAAAGTTTAAAATTAAAGTCTTAAATAACAATTAGAAGTAGGTGAAAATTGACTTCTAAGATTTGATTACATTGTTAGTTAGTTAGTAAGTACGTTAGTTAGTTACAAGTCAAGCTAATAAAAGTGTTTTAAAATAGACCACTCTCAGTGCTAAATAGCTAGATTTATAAAAAAATATGGATTGGTACATGTTATCCGGTCAGCGCCCCAGTTTTTGTGGCGTGAGCCATTTCCTTGCTATGTTGTCAATTTGATGTATTGTGAAACCAGGTAATGCAGATCGATGCGCCTATCCCGTCACATCACATCGGTCATCGTGACGTCATTTATTGCTTTGAGGGATAGTCACATATAGCTTGAAGCAATGCTGGCTTAAAGGTAGTGACGTCGGCTTGTGATCCATAGGACATGGGTTTGAATCCTACAATGAGCTTGAGCTTTCGGTGAAGGAAAACATCATGATGAAACCAGAGCTTGGTGGTAGGGTACTTTCTAGTACAGTCAGCAACAAAAGTAGCTGACCATACTAGATTTTCCAAATGTATTTTTGATTGGGTTTTCTTACATTTCACAAGGTAGCATTTTGATCACAACATAACTCACCTGATTTTATGTGATGGTGTGGTCAAAGATTGTTTTTTAAGATGATGACGGCAATCGTAAAATGTCTTATTGTTCAGCGACTTTTGTCGTTGACTGTACCTCAAGTTAAGAATCTTACGCCAAGCCCCTATCGGTGAGTTCCGGCAGCCTCACTTGAGAACCGATCCCTATCCAGATATAGCGTGGCACCATCTTCAACCATATAGTGACATCAAGGTACTATCCGATGTCAGCAATCACTATCAGATGTGTATAATCCCACCTCATTGTTTTCGCATTGTGACTATGTAGGTGGCAATGTGGTACCTATCTAGATGGATACTGGGAGATGGACGATCCATTCTCGATAAGCTTCAATCACATCTGAACTATGTCTGAACGTGCTGGCGTCTTGGGGTTATCTAAATTAGATCGTTCGCGACGTCATATCAGAAACAGATCACACTAAAATCTAATTAACCGAGATGGTGCAACGACTCTAAACTAAAGTGAAAATTGGTTTCCGATAATAGCACATGACAATAATGTCTGTTCTGCGCAAGTCCTTCGTGACTTTGTCTTCAAAACCAAAATAAAAAAAAAAAAATTCAATAGGATACATTGTGATCACTTTAAAACGTCAACTTAAAACTAGCTACGCCTGTTCCAACCTCCTTAAGCCGGCAAAAGAACAGGCAAGAAACACCCGGCAGGTAATTATTTTGGCGCGATCACATTGACAATTTTATTCTTACTACTAATTGATTGAATTGGAGCAATTTCACAAAATCCCGAGGTTTTTTTGTCAACTAGGTAAATAGTCCGATTTTTTCATTTTTTCTTTCCAGCGATACCTGGCACGACTGGGCGTCGGACACTCGGCTGTGTTCTTATATCGGCGTAAGGAGGTTGGAAAAGGCGTAGCTAGTTTCATATATGACATGTATCCTACTGATATCCTCATGAAATTACATTACGAAATTAGTTGCATGACATTAGTTGTACAAAAAATATGCGCATAGGACGAAACTACTCCAGTGTCACAAAAGTAATGCATGCATTGTAAAACTTGATGTTTACACGTGAAATTACTGGTCAAATGAGTGTTATTAAAAACTAATTTCAAGCCACTAATTTCGTGATGTAAATCCGGCTTTATCATTATCATTATCCGCCTTCCACGTTTCCACCAAATCCGGCTTTATCTTGGACTAAATTTTTCGCTATTAAAAGTATCCTATGTCCATCCCCAGGGGGACTCTGACCTTCTCAGAAAGAGAGTATGGGCCGTTATCTACCACGCTGGCCCAGTCCGCGTTGGCAGATGTCGCATGCCCTTGAATGTTGCGGTTCTTGGACATGCCGGTTTCCTCGCGATGTTTTCCTTCACCGTTTTGAACGATGGTAATACCGTACATAACTTAGCAGTAGTAGTTAGTATTGTTTAATAGGAATAAATAAATTAATGACGTGATGATACTGCTTAGTTATAAACCTAACGATAACCTAACTGTCAATTTAATTAAAGTTACAGGCAGAAATTAGACGCTCAAAGAGCGGTCCAAACGCAACAATCCTTTGTGTTACCAATCGCACTGTGAACGTTGTTCACTAAACTTGCACAGGCATATCAAAATTCGCATTGCGTCGCTCAGTACACATCCTATTATCCTACTTCCTGCTAATATTATAAACGTGAAAGTTTGTGAGTATGGATGGATGGATCATCATCATCAGCCTTTCACGTTCCCACTGCTGGGACTCCGGCCTTCTCTCAGAGAGAGAGTATGGGCTGTAATCTACCACGCTGGCCCAGTGCGGGTTGGTAGATGTCGCATGCCCTTGAATATTGCAGTTCTTGGACATGCCGGTTTCCTCACGATGTTTTCCTTCACCGGTTTGAGCGATGGCAAATCCGCACATAACTTATTAAGTCATAGGTGCGGGGCCGAGAGGATTCGAACTCGGTGTCGGCGTCTTGTAAGTCGCACGCCTTCACCGTTCGGCCACCATCGCTATGGATGGATGGATGTTTGTTACTCTTTCACGTAAAACTTACTGAACGGATCTAAAGGAAATTTGGAACGGAGATAGCTTATACCCTGGATTAACACATCTAGGCTACTTTTTATCCCGGAAAAGGTTCCTGCGGGATAACGGGAAGACGCGGGTGAAATCGCGGGGCGCAAGTAGTATTATAAATGCGAAAGCTTGTGTGTGTGTGTGTGACTGTTTGTTACCACGTATCACCGTAACTACTGAACCGATTTTGATGAAATTTGTAATGGAGATAGCTTATAGCCTGCATTAACGCAAGCTATTTATCCCGGAAAAAGGTTCCTGCGGGATAACGGGTAGTAATACCTAAATAAAATTAATTAATTCAGACAATTCAATTGAGATATTTTTGATAACTTACTAGCTGTTCTCTTATGTCAATCCTCAGAGTCCAAACTATCTCCATACTAAATTTTATCAAAATTGGTATAGTTGTTTGGAGCAGAAGACACACCCACACCGGAATTTAGATATAAAAATAATTCCAGTTCATTATTACCCTATCGTACAGGCAGCACTGTTACCACAGGTTGTCATCGCAATATAAGAAAAAAAACCCAAAACATTTTGTTAGTAACATAGGTATTTAGAGTGTGGGTCCTGGTTTTGAGGAGAAAATTAAGCTCATTATAGAAACAAAAACATTCTAGAAATAAAATATTTTATTACTACAAAATTTCAGTTAGTTAATATACTCACATAGAATTTATCGTAAAACTTTTTAACATAATAATCCTTATAGGTGCAGCATTCATAACCCTTGAAGTAACTGTAGTACACAAGCCTGACTAAGTATTTCTTTTTCTTACTATTTACAGGGTAGCGTCTAATCACAAGTCACCTGATGTTAAGTGACCATGTGTCACGGTCCTCAAACAACACAGGGTTCAAAATTCCGATTCGGATTCTCGTGAATGCAATCACTAGTTTACAATCGAGAGCACGAATACCTCGACACAATCACTCGAAAAGTTGCTTGATATTAAAGGTGTAGTAGGTAGCTCGGCTATCTAGTCAAGTGCACTCGCGACTGCACCCCACCTAAGGTGACCCCACCAAGTGAGAGAGACCTCTGTATCTCTGAGAAGAGAACACGGCGGGTGCCTTTCTAAAATGATCGGGTATTTCGGGCTAGTAGGGATGAGCTAAGGGGCTAGATTATGCAACTGTCGGACCCACAAACGTTCGAGTATATAAGCCTGCAGTACGGTCCAAATGAGTAGAAAGTAACCCAGTCTCAACAGACCAAGTGTGTACTGAATCAGTCCAGCAAATCCAAGAAAGATGTACGCGAAACTCGCTGTGAGTCACACAATAAAATCATTTACGAAAAAATACTCGTATACCTACTCAAATATTCAGTTACATTAATAACTAAATTGAAAACTAATTTTAATCTGACAAAAGTTCAAAAATAACTATCCTTTACGTAAATTGTTTGGTTCATCCCTTTGAATGAAAATAAAATTTAAGTCAATGTTTTTCAAACCTTAAAATTCATATACTCGACTTGTAGCTCGGTCACATCATCTCCTCACCGTCATCAGCGTCATTGGCTTAATAGGTACACAAAACGTCAACCATGTGAAGCCTTAAATGAAAAAAAAAAACAAATCAGAACTATCAAATTATTTGCCATCTACCTACTTCACTTTAATAAGTTAGAATTTAAAAAATCTTGTTGCATCTAAACTCATACATAACATGAACTTATATAATTTTCTTATATCTAATTATCTTCGTTTAAAAATTAGCCATTTTGCAAAACAGAATGGCTATGTCATTACTCCCCATTTCGATGACGTTGAATCAAATCAAATCAAAATAAGTAGGTTACTGAAACAAGTGATAAATTTAAAACTAGCAACACCTGTTCCAACCTCCTTACACCAGCAAAAGAACGCCCGGCTGGTCTTTTTCGGACGCGATCACATTGACATTTTCAATTGGAGCAAGTTCACTACAATCCCAAGCTTTTTGTGTTTTAAAATTAGTTTGGTACATACTTTGTAATAAGCTTTACTAATAAGATTACGTTTCATATTGGCTTGAAATTTAGTTCTCGACAATTTGGATATTTCTAAAATATAATTTTCCGTTCCAGCTAATCTCCCTGGTGGTTGCCGTCGCTGTTGCCGTTCCTACCCCCGGTGGTGGTGGAGGTCACCAGTAAGTATACTTACACTTTAGCAACTTACCGTACCTACTCCAGCAAAACAACATTTAAGGATTGTTTTAAAGCTTCGTAAATTTTATCTTTCAATGCATCGGTTTTTGCGTTTCTACCAAATTTTGTCTTGCCAAAGTTCTTATTCTTAACATCCAACCATCAATTAGCTTAATGGAAGTTAAGAAAAACAATAGTACATACCTACCAACCGTAAAAAAAAAACAAAGCTGTAACAACAATTAACTTTTTTTTAAATCTTAGGTTTAAAAGGAAAATATTAGACTTCGTTGGTCACATTAACTTCATAACGCCGACGACATTTTGAAATAGTACGCTCTGAATTGTATTTGTAATAAATCATGAATGAGACTACTTACACAATGAAATCGTAGACTAGAAAAAAGGAAAAGTACAGTAGTACTACACGTAAAAGTGACCTTCGCCGTAAGAAGCAATAAAAGTAAGCGAAATCAAAAAATAGTCAAAAACAATGTACCTATAGATCGTTGTTGGCAATTGTTACACTTATATAACTTAACAAGTCAAGGCTAACTTGACGTAGATCCGTTTTAAACTAACACACCTTGTTACGTAATTAAGTAACTGGCAGCACTTCCTAAGTGAAGATTAATATTAGATTGTTTTAACTAACGTTGAAAAATTAGTCATCTAAGATATTTTTTTTGCGAAGTGGTCACAATAATATCTGATATCCGTGTTAAAAACTTTTATCACAAAACGCAGCCATCAAATTAATTAATGAATTAAGTTTCATCGCGAATAAAAATCTTCGCATTCATCTGCCAGTGCGTGTTATTAATTATTACATAATGATATTGAACGAATCGCAAATCTTATGATTGCTCTTATGATGTTCCATTTTGACAAATTATTTCTTCAATTATGTAACATAAATATTGTCGACGTAGACGTCTCATAATTCATTTCTGTTTTATCTAACTTAAAAAAAAAAATGCTATCCAAACGGCTTGATTTTGATGAAATTGGGTGCTGTGGAGAGGAATGGAATGGTAGAATTATCTTTATCGCGGTAAACTGTAGTCCACGCAGGTAAAACCATGGGAAATCGCTAGTATATTTTTAAATGCGAAAGTCATTTTGTCTCTGTCATTTACTCTATCACGGCTAAACGGCATAATCGACCTTTATGGTATTTTACAAAGAAATACTGCGTATCCTAAAGAAGGTTATAGAGTTTTTTCTTTCTTAAGAACGATGGCTTATTAGAGATATTTAACACGATAGTTTGCGGGCGAAGTTACTCAAAATTAAGAAACTTTCCTCGTGACGCGATGCAAATCGAGCGATATCGAGTCGATTATCGATTCAAATAAGTACGTCAGAGCGATGCGATGCTATTCGACTGCATTGTGTTGCAAATGCAAGTGATTCGCGCGACTGGACTCGTCTCTGTACATTTGAAACGATATCGTAGGCCATGAGGACGTACACACAATTCGATTGTCCATACATGTTTTATAGGTCGAACATTTAAGCGATAACCGAGCGATATCGAAAATCGATTAAATTCTGTATCGAATCGCGAGAGAAACACGCTTAATAATATAGACACTCGATTACGATCATAAACAGTGAACGCGATCCATTCACTCGTGGGTAGTTATGTAACTGTAGTCTTACCGTGTTCACTTACCTACATAAACAGTGATTAATATAATCCAATATTCATATTTAGCAATAATAAATTAATGTGTCTTGGTACAAATCAATCAACTGACTTTGTTGCTCTTGATATACAATAATCCTATCGATTAGTAGAATGAAATACGAATTTTAATGTTTCAAATTTTAGCTAGTTCGATTGCCGGGTGTGGGGAATTTTAAAAACTCTACGAATGCAGTTTTGTTCTTTTTTTTTAACAAAAGTATGTTTCCTTTATGTAAAATGATCTAACTTAATCGAATATAGGTATACTAGTAGTAGGTAGTAGGTAGTGTAGGTATAATCGAAGCGACTGGTCGATGCTACCGGTGACCAAAATGCTGACCGCTATTTTGCGCAACGAATAAGCATTGCCGTTCAACGCGGCAATACGTCCAGATTTTGGGAGGTGGTTTATTAGATTAAGTAGTTGTATTGCTTAGTTTGATAGGTAGTTTCATTTTATATTTTAAGGTTAAGTAAAACACTTGCATAGTGTTTTTATTTTGTATTATATTTTTTATTAAATACAGGGACATTCTAACTTAAGGATTTAAGGTAGTTCCCTGTAGGGCCCATTTTTTTCCATGAGACTGGCTTCGTACGGGCAGGTAAAGATTTTGATAACCGGAAGTTAACTCTAAACCGTTATGAACCCGTTAAATTTAAAGGCTACCTAAATATCACTCGATGGGTCACAAATTATGGATATTCACGTTGACCTTTTGACTTGCAGCGGTTAAATTTGATCAAAAAGTCCTCAACCAACGCTTTAATATAATATATCCAACTCCAAACGTATATATTACATGCAACGAGCATGAAGCAGTCATTGGCAGAGTTGTGACAATAAGCCATAAAAGCCCTAAAAGCCATAAATCAACGACCCCCTGATATAAAAGACCCTCGAATTGTAGGTAATAATTTAAGCTGTATTATATATTATCCTCACCTTTATATAAACGTGAAAGTGTGTTTATTGGTTTGTTGGTTTGCCCTTCTTTCACGCAAAAACTGAGCAACGGATCGATGACATTTCTAAAACACTTTAATTAGCTTCACTAACTAACTAACAATGTAATCCAATAGAAGTCAATTTTAACCCACTTCTAATTGTCGTATCGACTTGAAACTTTGTACGTATATATGTAATCCTGGTGACAATGCAATAATTTACATAGAGATGTAGGTATCGTGATATATGTCGTTTCATACATACCATAATTGGCATACACATTTTTTTTTGTTATTTTAGGATTTTTATCTCCTATTGTAATTTTTTTTTCAAAATCTGTGAATTGCAGTTCAGTAGGTATATCTCAAAAAATTAGGGATGGTTTCCTAGAAAAGTTTTCCTTTAACTATAACGGTTAAGATTCCTGCCCTTACTGGACAGTAGGATTCCCACACACGCACACTTACAACACAGCTATTAAAACTGCTTATTACTTTTAAGAAAGGCATGCTTATAAGCATGCGGGCTAAATAGTTCCGTAAGGCAAGGAGTTTCCGCCTCAACCCGCAGGCGACCTAGGAGGTACGCCATTCTTATCTGGGAACAAAGAAATGGTTTCAAAAATTTCTAAAAAAGTAGTATTTTTAAAAAATATCTTAAAAAATGTGTTTGTAGATGTTACATTTCTTAATATGTTGGTGGCACTTCTGGTATTTTTACGTCGTATCATAAAAAAAGACTTTGCACATTTCTATTCAATACAAAAATTTGTTTATGGCATTCTTCTTCTAAAAGCTTATTTTTTTGCAGAAAATCTTAACGTTGCCTCATAGAAGAATGAAATAGATGAAATTACTGTCTGGCACACACAGACTGCGTTCTCAATTATCCTTTGATGTAGCAAATCATAATAAACAAAGACAAATCGCAGACTCGCCAATCTACGTATTTGGTTATAAACGCGTTGCTACCCCCGCTGCGACGGGGGTGGAAACAGGGTTGCAATATTGATTTATTGGCCATAAAAGAGTCATTATAGTACTGGAAGAAGCAAATAATTTCACAGGAGTAAAATGTTTCCGTGAGCGCAGTTGTCATAAACAAGATTATAAATACACTAGCTGTTCGCGGTTTCACCCGCGTGGGCTACAGCTTTATGCATGCAAAGTCTCAGCCCGATCGGTTTAAAATTGACAAAGTTTCATACAATCTTTCATCCCCTATTTTATCCCCTTGGGGGTAGCATTGATCAAAATCCTTTCTTAGCGGATGCCTAAGTCATAACACCTACCTGCATGCCAAATTTCAGCCCGATCCGTCCAGTGGTTTAGGCTGTGCGTTGATAGATCACTATGTCAGTCAGTCACCTTTGAGTTATATATATTTGATTACAAAAGGAACGCAAAACCAGACTGCGCCAAAATAGTGTGCCCTATTTCACTACCACAATAAAGACGAATCTAATGACACTTCATAATTATGTTAAAATCCGTTAAGCCATTTACATACATACCTAGATACACTCGAAAAACATCCGTCTTCACCCGCGGTCGGGTGAAAATCACCATCATAGTGTAGTAAGAGTGAGACGGATGTTTACAAAAGTGGAGAAAAGTGGAACTAAAATTATCCTACACAAGTAGCTGTCCAAGTTGATAGATTCTGTTAGTTCTACGAAGAAAGTGGCGCCCCCCTCACTCACTTATACATCCGTGTCGCACTGAACGTTTCGTTTCCGGTTTTTTATGTACTTATTGGCGGCACTTTATTTTAATTTACGTATAGCGTAGGTATACCTACTCTTTAAGTGAAACGGCGTCATTGGTGTCGATTCGGTTTTGCATTCGATAAAACTAAACTAAGTTTGACATTTCTAAGAATAATGCTTTAATTTTTTTACTTCAGTGGTTAGAAAAAGACAGCAATACTATTAGACCTGTCAAATTTAGTTTAGTTTTAGAGAATGCAATACCGAATCGACACCACTACGCGTTTTTTTTTTCATTTTAGGTTGTCTAATAGGAAGACTTCTTTGAAATAGTTACATTACTTAAACACTTGCTTTCTGAGACTTGCTTTGAAATGTTGTTACCTACAACTTTCAAATTGAAATTATTTTACATGCGAAATGTATTTTCTATTGTAAAAATAATAATACCCCAATTGCTTAGCTGTCTCATTGTCTTGTCTTCTAAAGCAATGAACTTTCAAGTACCTACCTATTTGTATATTCATACAATTTAATTTCCTTTCGAATGTAATTTGATGCCGGTACATAATTATGGTAATATTAAGTTAATTTGTTTGTTGCAAAGAAATAAAGAAACTTACATAATCGCTGGTAGTTATTCATGCACTAATTCCTACCACTGACCAAGTAGGTTGTCACATCTCCTTAGACTTGTGTGTGTCGAACGATGTGTTGTATATACTGTTTTAAACTACCATGGTCAAAAATAAAATCAATACCAAGAACAATAAAATAAAGTAACAATATAATAATTTCATAGCGATGATGGCTCAATGGTAGTGACGTCGGCTTGCGATCCGTAGGACGTGGGTTCGAATCCTACAATGAGCTTGAGCTTTCGGTGAAGGAAAACATCGTGATGAAACCATAGCTTGGTGGTGGGGTATTTTCTAGTACTCGTCTGGCTAGCTACCACCCTCTTGTTAACAATCTGTCGCCAAGCACCTATCGGTGTGTTCCGGCAGCCTCACTTGAGAGCCAGTTCCCAGTCCAGGTGTAGCGTGGCGCCATCTTCGACCACATCGTCACTTAACATCAGGTGACTTGTGGTCAAACGCTACCCTGTAAATAGTAAAAAAAAAAAAATTTGGTCAATATCGAGAACTCAAACAAGAACAAATGATAATGCCCGCACAATCACATACATAGCTCTGATCCCTAACTAGGTTTCCCTGTATCTAGGGTATCAGAAACTACGAGGATCGGGGATCCACAACACCCAGACGCAGAACAAATACTTGCGCTTTTATTTTCAATGCACAAACATTTGTCCTGTAGCGGGAATCGAACCCGCGACCTCACGCTTCACAGTCGGCTATCCGCCCATTGCGCCACATGGGTCGTCAAGACGAGGTCGTCAAGAAATACATGGTAATTATCCCGTTATAAAACCTAATTCTGATGTGTTGTATGTTTGACCACAATCTCTGTTTTAAACGATGATGCGGTCGATGGTGTAGCACACGTGCGTAGATAGTGGACACCAGTGAACACTCGTGTCTAGGGAAGTACATTTCATCATCATCGTCAGCCTGTATCAGTCAGGGCATAGGCCTCTCACAAGGTGCGCCACTGAGCCCGGTCTTCGGCTCTTCTTATCCAACTACTGTCAGCCACTTGGCGCAAGTCGTCGCTCCGCCTAGTTGCAGGACGTCCTACGCTATGTCTTACGTATGTCAAGTCACTGTTCATTTATCTATCAGATAATTCATCTGTAGATCTTTTGTCAATCCAATAAAGTACATTCTTCTTCTTGCCTTGGTTCAAAAACATTGGGCGTCTTTTTTCACTCTCCCGTCTAAGCCGTCATCGCATCATTAACATCCTTTTCTTTCATCATATTTGCCCTTACAACAATCCGTCGACCTTTTCTTTGGTATTCCTCCTTCCTTCCAATTTTTTTTACTTAATAGGATACTTAACATCTGATCACTTTAAAACGTCACGTTAAACGACTAGCCACACCTGTTCCAACCTCCTTACGCCGGCAAAAGAACAGGCAAGAAACGCCCGGCAGGTAATTTTTTAGACGCGATCACATTTACAATTTTAGTTGATTGAATTATAGCAAGTTCACTACAATCCTGTGCTTGTTTGTCATCTAAATAGTCCGATATTTTATATTAAGCTTTACCTACTGATAAGATTTCTCTTTATATGGACTTGGAATTTATTTGCCAACAAGTTTTGTATTTCACTTGGAATATTGTTGAAAAAGTTCTTCTACCTTCTTTGTAATATGAGTTTCATTTCTCCTCGTGCCATTCTCAAAACTACCGTGGTAAAATATTTTCTATCTGCCAACATTAGCCCATCTAGAATAAAATTTGCGTTTTATATCTTGGATGTCTGTCTATCTCGTCCCTGATTGGGCGGTGCTTCATACTTCCTAGTGAGTAGATTTTCAACCCTGCTTCACTCGTAGCCTGTTCAATTTAGTTGCGATAGTTGTCGTACATAATCCTGCTAATATTATAAACGTGAATGTTTGCGAGTATTGATGTTTGTTACTCTATCACGCAAAAACTACAGAACGGATTTGAGTGAAATTTGGAATGTAGATAGCTTATACCCTGGATTAACACATAAGCTACTTTTTATCCCGGAAAAAGTTTCTCCGGGACAACGGGAAGACGCGGGGCGCAGCTAGTCTTTTTTTATACAAGCCTTCTCCGGGGCCTATAAACGTTAATTAAATAAAAAAACGAAGTTGTATACGTATGACAAATTTTAATAAGACACTTGTGTACAGGCACGGACAGACAGATTTCCTATACATATAGTGAACAAGTGAGCTGTGTGAATTTGTGTGTAGTGCGGTCTGTTTGTCTGTACTGTGTACGGATGCGTGATGAGTGTAACATAATCATGATGTAACGACGGTCACAGTGTATGACTAGACCAGTAGGTCAACTAAAAAATGCAATCGTTCTTCTTACACCTTGTAGGCTATTAAAATATGCTATATATCTATTCATACTTATCTTCTATGCTTATGATGATATTATAAAACGAAGGACGAAGGACGAAGGTTACTCTCTCAGTCCTTGTCTGCATGTCACCTTGATCTTGATGAAATTTGCTATGTAGATCGTTTGAAGCCTAATGTACTTAACATAGGATGAATTGAATTGAAATGTAGATATAAATTGTTAGTAAATATTGTTTTTTTTTCGGCATACAGCTGGTTTATACATACGTGCATGTTGGTTTAGGTATATAACCCCGCCACGGTAAGACCAATCGCCATGAAATTTAACTTTTTTCATTTTTATTGGAAGGGTGTTTTGCTATACAGTTTGTTGTAACTCGCCGCTAGAGGGCGCGAGCGAAGCCAAGAGGAGGGTCGCTACGCTACTAATATGATTAAGGTGATACCCTTTTTCGTAATTAAGTTGTCTGGCAACCACCCTTACACCCTTAGGCCAAGAGCCAAGCACCTAATCAGGGTGTTCCGGCAGCCTCACTTGAGAGTTTGAAACCTATAAAAGTTTTCGTAAACGTCTAAGTTTTTTACTATCGCGAACTTGGCATTTCTTACTGCCTAAATTCAAAAAGTAACTCGAAAACTTTGTTGGAATACGAATAAAAAGATTTAAAATGTATTACCGATTTTAGACCCGTCAAGTTTTGGTCCATTAATTACGTGCGGTGTTCCAGGGGGGTAGGGGATCAAGTTAAATATTTCCAAATCTCACATTTGGGGGCGTTGTCTTGGCAAATATCACGTAATTATTTTTCTCGCAGAAAACGGTGTAAAATTGCGTAAAAATAATATATTTTCGTTTTTTTTTATTAGTAATCCAACACGTTTAGAAGAATAATCTCGCGTGAGATCAGGGGAGGGGGGAAGGAGTTGAGGAAAATCTTACGATATCTTACCAAAGGGGGAAAAATTCCCAAAAATGCCTCACGTAATTAATGAACACGACAAAGGTGCGCTGAAAAAAAAATGTATGGATGAAAACGAAAAAGTTTATTTATAGTATCAAAACCTGTAATGAGGGGGGGGGGGGTAACTGTCCTGGCGCCACTTTTGACCACATCGCACGGTAAAAGTGACCATTAATTACATCTTGCGTGTATTCACATTCATTCTTCGAAGATATTTCTTTGAATGGAGGTTAAAATGGTTCATTAAACTTAATGTAACTTCATAAAATGCCTTTTGGTTGCGCAACAGTGTTGCGGACAGCAGGTTGTTCTACTTACAATGCTCTACAAATGATTAGCGAGTGAGTAACCACAGACTGCGTTTCCCACAACAGTTTCACTTCCACGTTTATCGTAAGAACCAGGGCCGGATTAACCCTGTCAGGGTCCCTAGGTAATACCATTAACAGGGCCACTTTTCTTACTTTTTAAAATATTTTTTCAATTATTTCATAGTAAAAACAAAAAGTAAAAGGAAAATGCGTATTTTTGAGAGGCGACATTTTATCAAATACAATTTTTGTTCGATGAATACTTATTTTCTTTTTTCTTGTTGCGTGCACCGGGCCCCTAGTCGATGCGGGGCCCCTAGGCAGTTGCCTGTTCTGCCTAATGGTTAATCCGGCCCTGGTAAGAACAGTAGACCGGTTTGAAGTTGTAAACGTAGTCTCTTGCACAAAAATAATAGTAAAATGACCTAGAGCATAACAGAACTGTACTTCTAGGGGAAGCCCGGGCAAGAAACATAGGGTGGGCAATGAAGAATAACAGATTTTATTATAAAACTATAACAGTTAGCGCTATAACATTTTCTCAGTCGTGCGTGACACGTGCGACCGGCAACGCCATGACAGTTCAACCAAAATAATGTGCATTACAATAATTATCGTTGTTTTTACGATTTTGCAAAGGTTTTTATTTTAACCTTACAAACAGACACTTCAATATTATTTAGTTAAATTAATATTTATTGTATTTAATGAGAAAGTTAAACAAAGACTTGTTTTATACTTATATATAAGCAAAATAGGTAATATTGGTATATTATGTTATTAATAATGCGCAATCAATACATAATACTTTGGTAGGTATACTTTACTTTCACAACAAACTGCAGATCCAAAAAAAAATATCGTTTGGATTCGAACAGCGGTCCTTGACAGAATAATTGGCTAATTGCACAATGGACGGTCAAACTTATACATGACCGTTTCAAATCTCATTGTGATTCAATCTAATAACTGAGTAAGAGAATTATTTTATTACCTACCTATATGCAGCCAAGTGTGCTTTTGCGATGTTACAATAGCATTTGTGTAAGGAAAGTAATTTTTTTCCGTTGTAAGACATTAACGTAGTAAGGAAGAACGGTATATGGCCATAAAATTAGTTTTTGTATTGTGGTTGCGACATTATTGGTATTATAACTTTATAACACTAGTGAACTGTCCCATGACTTCACCCGCTTGTAAGCTAATTTTGCCCCTTGCCATCTGAAAATTGTAGGCTCACTACGCGTAATAATAAAATAAAAAAAAAATTAAACATTTGTAAAACGTGATTATGAAACAACTAGATCTTTCAACTCAAATGATGAATTTTAGAATAGCATTGTATATTTGGATCACTAAATAGATATCAATCCTCAAATCAGTCACCTGCAGGGTGATGCTACTGACAACGTCTGGCCTTGCACCTTTTTTACCATAACAGTTCGAACCGGTCTTTCCATACCAATCTATAAATTCTACATAAATATACGAAGTCTCGCCTGGGGCCCGATTCTCACGGCGTGATATATTATCACATTCGATAGATATCGCAATAACTGTCAAAATATGTATGTACGCGAGAATTGGGCCCCTGGTTTGAACTTAACAAGTCACGGAATTCCTCGCATTATGCAATTTGTAACCGTACACAGTCTTCCATGAAGTTGAACTTCACAAGGCACTTGTCCTCGCATGTTACGAAATTGGCTGCATACGCAATAGCCCGTCCCGGCCCAATTATTCGCAATTGCGTAAGCGATGATCGCATTCTGCTTGGAAATCATTCATTTCCCTTGTGACGAAGAGAAAGCGCATGATTTGTACGCTAAACGACGCTAGTTTTACAACGGATGTGTTGAATAAGAACTTGGTTTTATAGCGCGGTGCGTGAACTTTTTGCGTGTCTAGAAAGTCTTAGGGATCAAGCACCAGAAATAGCAGAACAGGAAACATTCGTAGTTTCGGTAGTTCGGAGACGCGCAATCTCTGCGGGATGTGTTTCAAATACCAACATACCTACATATTATCATCGATAGATAAAATTTATAAAACGTAACAGAGAGAGAGAGAGAGAGAGAGAGATTTACGAGACTTTTTCGTCAGCTTGCAGAATGCTAAAACGATGGTGTATACAAGTTTCTAGTTCTCATCACTCATTCCAAGATGAAACCCTAAATCGACTGGACTAGTATACTTTTTTTTTACTACTTACAGGGTAGCGTTTGACCACAAGCCACCTGATGTTAAGTGTCACGCTAGATTGGGAACTAGCTCTTAAGTGGGGCTGCCGGAACAAACACATAGGTGCTTGGCGCCAGATTCTTTACTTAAGGATGGTAGCCAGGCGAGTACTAGAAAGTACACTACCACCAAGCAATTATCACCATCACTAGTTCTAACCTCCTCACCTCCTCTTTTCAGCAAACACGTGACCATCCACGTCCCGTACAAAATCCACACGATCCACCACCACCACGTCTCCAAAGTCCACGTGCCGGTGCATGTGCCGGTCGTGAAGGAGGTGCAGGTCATCAAGGAGGTTCCAGTGTACAAGCACGTGCCGTACCCGGTCGTGCAGCACGTGCCGTTCCCCGTGGTGAAGCATGTGGAGGTGGAGAAGAAGGTCTTCGTGCCCGTTCATGAGCACCACGAGGAACAGCACCACGGATGGGAGAGCGAGTCGCTGTCGCATGGCTGGCACTGATTTTATATAACTAGACAATTTTAATTAAGGTACGTCATTTTTATTCTTCACACATTGAGAAAACCATACCGACTTTCCTACCGAGTCTTACCTTCCAAAACCGATTCCTGCCAAAAGGTTTTTTCAAGTGCTTGCCTGGCTAGCTACTACCTTCAAGTTAAGAATCTGTCGCTAAGCACCTATCGGTGTGTTCCGGCAGCCTCACTTGAGAGCCAGTTCCCAATGCAGGTGTAGCGTGGCGACACGTTTGTCCACATCGTCACTTAACAGTAGTAAAAAAGAAATGTAATAAAATTTTCTTTCTTATTTTACCTTAGTTTTCCTTCTGATTCAATAGTGAAGGGAATTCCTTCTGTATTTCGGAAAGTCTTTTTTTCTCCGTGCATAGGTACAGAGTACCTTGGGTGTATCCAACTATTAATATGTATTATGAATTTCTATTAACAGAAATACTGGGACAGATTCTCCCACTATTTCAAATGCCAACCGAATCCGAGGCAAAGCTATAGCTTCATAGCGATGTTTTCATTAATTCAAAGCTGTAGGATTTAAACCCACGACCGGTCATGGCAATGTCTCATAGGCATCATAGCCATATCACACTTGAAAGAAAAAATCTGATATCATCATTAATTCACATAAAAACTATTTCTACAAACCAGTTTGTGTCAGACTGGCCAGGTTTTTTAATAGTCTTTTTTTTTTGTCGACAGGTTTACAGCATAAGTACATCTACATTCACACATCGTCATCATTGAAACGAATGGTCATCAAGGAATTCTGCTGATGAGAGCATCTACACACGTATTAGTTATCACGTTCCAATGATCGCTTATTAGTACAAACGGGTTCAAATCTGCAATGAGCTTGAGCATTTGCTGGAGGAAAGCACCGTGATGAAGCCACAGCCTGATCGTAAGGCATCTAGTGCTTGCCTGGCTGGCTACCAAACCGTCTCCAAGCATCGTGACGTCACACGTCTTGATACCCACTTTTTAGGTACAGGCGTAGCGTAGCGTGGCGACAGCTTTAACTACATCGCCTCTTTACATCACAAGACTTGTAGTCTTACGCTACCCGTAAGATGTAACTAAAAGTTATAGCATCTTGCTTCTATTTGTAAGTGAACCGGGTTGGATAATAAAGAATCGCTTGTTATCCATAGCTTCAACTGGACAAATCGAAATTCTTTAAATAACGACTTAGGAATAGTAAAAAGTTATACAAGTCTCCAGAGAGGAAAATAATACCAAAAACAGACGAGCAGTCAATTTTTGTGCACAGAAAGGAATAGAATAAATTATAATCCTTTCGACGACAATATGGGGCTGTAAATGTGAAATCGTATGAGAGTCGTAAACACTCATATTTCTTTCTGCTTATTATTTACAAAGGGGAACATTAAAATCCATGGTTCGCTTTGATAGCGCACGTCCCCTCAAAAACTCGGCAATGACATCAGCCTGCGGCGGCCGGCCTCCGATGCAATAAATGCGTCTATGTTTGTTTTGATTGATCTGTCTACTATTAATTAAAAGGTATCATAGGCATCATCATTACTGGCTTTCCAGACTGGGGTCAGCCTTTTGATAATCGTTTAGGCATCATTTGACGTTACGACTGCAAGTAAAATATTACCTTAGTACGCTCCTTGCGGCTTTTCACTAAAGTTTCTTAGCGTTATTTTTTGTTTTTACCCACAGTCAGTTTTGCAGGGAAGACGTGAAATTTCTTCAAGCGATGTGCAAATATTTCCAAGCATTCAAAGATACCATTCGTTTTTAATTTCAATATTTCTTGGTTGACATTATTCTTTCCAAGAAATGTTAACATAAATATAAAATTGAAATACTATGATCAACTATGATTATATATGTATGTAATTAATGTAAAATGATACAATTTAAAACTCAACATTCTAACAATTTCTTTAGTTACCTTTTTAGTAGGTGTGAAAAGTTTGAAATTTTATCATTGTTTTAAATTACACTCATATTCAGTATTTTTTGTATTACCATATCTGTTACTATGTAATAACCAAAGAAAATAAAATGGTGTGTTTTTAATTATGCTATTTTTTTTTCATACCTCACTACAAATAAATATAGGTGAACAGGCTGCCTCCTTGTTGACCCTCTATTTTGGCCTAATGATGTAACCACGAGGGAGACATCCAACAAATTTCTGCAGTCCAGATTTTTTCTTCGATACAATGACATAATCCTTATTAGGTACATACAACTGATCCACATATTAGCCGACAGTCATGTCCAAAAAATTAACTAAATATGCCAGAATTGTTAACAACAAAAAATCCGACTTCAAGGTTTTTTCATGGGCTGCACCAGCTTTCAGATAAAAAAGAATCATCAGATACGCTTCACTTACGGCCGGTTTCAATAGCCGATCTATCCACGGTTATAATAATAATAATACTGGGACTCTGGCATTCTCTCAGAGAGAGAGAGAGTATGGGCCGTTATCTACCACGCTGGTCCAGTGCGGGTTGGTAGAATTCATTTTTGAAGTCGGTTAAAAAATAACCGAAGACAGTTTCCCCCGAATCTGCTATGGATTCGGATTTCCCTATTGATAATAAACACTCTATAGCTAATACATAATTTTGACACTTATACTCAGTACAGAGACTCACATAATATTAATGGCTTATGTGTGATACTGTTTTTTGTGCGTTTCTTTCTCTTATGCTGGGGCCACACTAACGGGAAACGCCGTTCAATAGCGCGATGATTGACGTTCGACATAAGTGTGGCCACGACATTGGACAACGGCATTCACATTGGCGTTTGACGTTAGCCGATAATTCAAGTGCATTCACGTTGACCGTTCAAGTGTAGCCACTCACATAATAGCGTTAATAATTAACGCAATATTTATCGCGAAGATAGGCATTGACATTTCCCTTGACGTTGACCTTAGTGTGGCCCGGGCATTACAGTTTTCCCAAATAAAGTATTTCTCTCTCACTCTCTCTTTCTAAAGTAGTCGATAAGCATAAAGATGTGTTATCCACTTAACAATAAAAGTAGCTTAAACATAACAAAACAAAGACATCAATAATAAATAGACGAAAAAAAGACTTGTCGAAAGAAGCATTTGTCGATTCGTTTCAACTTCAACTATAAAAGATTATTCTATTCTATTCTAGTAAAATTGTAAAGGAAGGGTCTATTATAATCGTCCCCCTCGGTAACATTAACTGTGCAGCAATTTACGCCTATGTCAGCAAATCGAATTAGCACGTTTCGGAATTAGCGTGACAAATGTCTTTAGTGATAAGTGGCTGCATGTTATTTAGTGTATCACATTTTTTTTATTACTAGCTGACCCGGCGAACTTCGTATCGCCAATAAAAGTCACCCTTTAAACATTCTCGAGTTTTAGAGAGTTTTAGAAGAAGAAGATGAGTTTGGACTCTAAATGTAAC
The DNA here is from genome assembly GCA_931315375.2 of Opisthograptis luteolata. Taxonomy (NCBI): domain Eukaryota; kingdom Metazoa; phylum Arthropoda; class Insecta; order Lepidoptera; family Geometridae; genus Opisthograptis; species Opisthograptis luteolata. Next base: position 13,334,532 of record OV928033.1, read on the forward strand.
GATACATCTCCAAACTTTGGGAATGTCCAAACTAATATTTATTTATTTTAATCAATTGCTCAACAAATGAAACTCACTATGATTATGCACACTATTTTCAATAAACGAGAGGGCTGTATGGATTTTTCCTCAGTCTTGTCGACTATATGCAGTGAAAACACTACAATTGTAGCACAAGCTTGACACAGCTCTAATCTCATGTCAATAATTACCGACAAATCTGCAAATATGTCAACTTGGAAAAATTGACACTGTTTCACAACATTAATTGTCCATAAATTAAGATATGGACAGGACTATTGACTATTGACGACGCGGTAGCCGAGTTGGTAGTGTCCCTGCCTGCGAAGCTAGCGGTAAGGGCAAATATATGTGTGATGAGCACGAATATTTGTACCTCAGTCTTGGATATTTCTATCTATGTAAGTATTTATTTCTCTATTTAAGTATATATATCGTTGTCTAGTACCCATAACATAAGTTTCGAGCTTAATTTGGGGCTAGGTCAATTTGTGTGCAATTGTCTCCGATATTTATTAATATTTTTATTGCTATTATTACTTGATAATTGCCGAATTATCAGCAGACATATATTATGTCATTGACAATAATTGTAACTTGGTGAAATAGGGCCTAGGTTGACTTTTGGTCAAACGCTACCCTGTAAATCAAAACAACGACGTTAGTTTCAGCATAACATAAGATTATTTTGTTCTCCAAGTAACCCAACCCTACAGAGAAGTCCATTAGGGAACAAGTTGGAGTTTGCTGGAGCTTACAACGCAGTTTGCGCAAATCGGAAAACTCCTGCAACGAGTACTGTTCATAATATTCTATTTCCTACTAATATTATAAACGTGAAAGTTTGTGAGTATGGATGGATGGATGAATAGATGGATTACTCTTTCACGCAAAAACTACTAAACGGATCTGAATGAAATATGGAATGAAGTTAGCTTAAGCCCTGGATTAACACATAGTCTACTTTTAATCCCAGAAAAAGGTTCTTTCGGGATAACGGGAAGACGCGGGTGAAAGCACGGGGCGCACCTTTTGCGCGATGATAAAATATTTTCAACAGCAAAAATCTGAGGTTGAAAATAAAATACACATTTATACAACCACAACATGCCTCGGGTACAACTTCTATGGGATTTCTCCGGAATATGAAAACCTATAGGTCTACCAGAATCTGATGGCAAAAAGGGAAAAAAGAAATTGACGCTAGCAATACTGGGGGAAATTGGAGTAAAACGTTTTGATACTTTTTTTTCCCTATAGTGGCTGATTCTGTGTGTAATAGATACATGCAAATATAAAAATGTATCTAATGCATGAACAACATCACAAAAATCCACATTTACAGGCAGGATTTTAAAAATACTTTTGCATAGTGCAATTTAGATAAAACAACGGAGCGAAACCACAGGAGCGATGGTGGCCGAACGGTACGCGTACCTACTTACGCATTACAAGGCACCGATAACAGGTCAAATCACCTATTACTTAAAGAGTGCGCCTAATGCAGGAAAAAAAACAGACGGCCCCTGTGTTTAATATTTTATCTACGTTACTTTGTTTAGAGTTGAAAATCGCGTGACCGTGTACAGTTGACGATAATGATTCGAGCTCCAAACTATAATTTTATTTAATTATTCAAAACATAAGCATGAAATAAAAATACTAATCGATTACTCGAGTAGAACATTAGTTTGGCTATGTAATAAGGCCCATCTCTCTCTGAGAGAAGGCCCGAGTCCCAGGAGTGGGAACCTAATGGGCTCACGATGACGAGGAAAAACAGTAAGTAGCGGAAATTTAGGAAACTTAAATCTATTTATTTCTGCATCACTTAGAAGAAATTTCCCTAATGGCAAAACACATCAGTTCATACGTTGTGAAAGCCACGACACTGGTCACCTGTGCTTTGTAAATGGTGACCTTCCACCCTCGGTAGAGACCGACAAAGCCCTCGTACTTGACCGTCTTCACCAGGCAATCAGACAGGTTCCGGCACTTGATCAAGTTTCTCGATGTGCTCGGTACCGTAAATCGGTAGTCGTACTTGTGACTCTGAAACGTGAAATCGTAGTATTTTTTTTTTTACTATTTACAGGGTAGCGTTTGACCACAAGTCGCCTGATGTTAAGTGATGATGCGGTCGAAGATGGCGTCACGCTACACCTGGACTGGGAACTGGCTCTCAAGTGAGGCTGCCGGAACACACCGATAGGTGTTTGGCGACAGATTCTTAACGAGAGGGTGGTAGCTAGCCAGGCGAGTACTAGAAAATACCCTACCACCAAGCTATGGTTTCATCACGATGTTTTCCTTTACCGAAAGCTCAAGCTCATTGCAGGATTCGAACCCACGTCCTACGGATCACAAGCCGACGTCACTACCACTGAGCCATCATCGCTATGAAGTATGTTATGAATAACCAGTGCTTATATGTTATTGTTGTAAGAGTCGCAGGGAGCCGATGGATGCAAATGGCTAATAGCCGTTCATGGTGGCGTTCAAGGGGGGAGGCCTATGTTTAGCAGTGGACTTCTTCCGGCTGATGATGATGATGATGATATGTTATTGCAATTAGGGGGGCGCATTACTGATTTTTATTTATATATTATTATTATTCTTTCCATAGGTATATTTGTTTTCCTAAGTAAAAGATTTTTACATCTTCTCTTATCTTCTTCTTATATATATATAAATAAATATATAATAAATAAATAAATAAATAATAAATATAAAAATGAATCCCTATTTCCCTTGGTCACGGCATCACGCGTGATGGAAAATCAAAACGGCTGGACCGATTTCAATAATTCTTTTTTGTTGTGTTTGTGAGGAGAAAGTTCTTATGAAAGAAACAAACTGTGATAAACTGCAGTCCGCGCGGGTGAAACCGCGGGGCGCAGCTAGTTAATAAAAAAAATATTATAAAATAAAAATAAAATAATATTAAACAAAATCATTTATTAAACTCCAACAAATTATTTTTATACCCCACACATTCCTGAAATATTTATAAAGAACCGTGAATTTAAATTTTATGTTCTTATCAATACAATAATAGCCTGTTATCCTGAAATCAGTGGTCTCGAACGTCAAAGTGCGAAATCGGTAGAGTTGCCCTCCAAAATCGGTATATTTGTACCAAAAATCGGTAGTATATAAAAAAACAATATAGTATCAAATTCGTTGATTTATTTCTACATTACCTACATTACATACATATTACAAACTATTTTATTTATTTAGTATCAACTTACAGGCTTAATATTTTTACTTTTTTTGAAGTAATTTTTTTTTAATGTAATTTATATATAAAGATACAAATAAAGTAAAATTTTAAAATAAAAAAAAACACTTATTGTGGTATAACTCTAATAGTTAGACAAATGCTCCTGCGAATTTTTTTGTAGATCTTAATGGTACCAAACCAACAAACACGTAATACATTATTTTTTTCTAGTGTCAATAGTTTTTGCAGCGCACGTAAAAATAGGTTTTCGATTTCACACCTTGGGTTGCAAAATAGCAATTTTCTTACGGATCCCTATTTTTTTGGAAATAAAATATAGCCTTCCTCGATAAATGGGCTATCTAACACTGAAAGGATTTTTCAAATCGGATCAGTAGTTCCTGAGATTAGCGCGTTCAAACAAACAAACAAACTGCAGCTTTATAATATTAGTATAGATTAAACATAAATGAATAAAAGGGTTGCCAATTTATAAATGTTAAATCGCCAAAATCGGTAGAAAAATCGGGAGAATTTCAATGTATTCTCGGAAATCGTGGAAAAATCGTTGCATTTCGGTAGAACAGAGCTCATATCGGTAGAAATACCGAAAAATCGGTAGGTTCGTGACCACTACCTGAAATTCTTGTTTTTGTCGGCATTTCTACGTATACGTAGGCCGGCCTTCCTCGAACGTTTTTAAGAATTCAATATAGAGCCTTCCGCTTGACAAATGCGAACTTTCCGGGAAGGCCCGCTTATAACATACTATCTGTGCCCTGCGGTTCCAGCCGCGTTTAATAGTATAAAAAAGTATTTTAAATAAAAGTACACAGAAATCCCATAGAAAAAAGCCACTTTCAGCTTTTCCTCAATTTCCCAAAACCACGGTGGATTTTCCAAAAAAACTTTTGTACCAACTTTTTTCTGACAATTACAAATACAACGAAAAAAGAATTATATAATGTGGTGCAGTCGTTCTGAAGTAATGCGTATACATAATAATTATAGCCCGGCAGGTAACAGCTTGACGGGGCTGCACGACTGGCCAGGTCAAGATATTTTTCACCTCAAAATCTCGGAAAGAAGCTCTGTTTATCATTCGAAATCTGAGTGCAAAAGCGCATTTTGCGCGCTAGCGTGGAAAGTATTTTTAATATTCGAACGTTTCCATTTAATAATTTTCCATACCACCAGTCCACTGTAAATGCAACAATACTTATTTCATGTCAGTGTGCCAACCTCTTTTTGGAATATACGCGCTGGCCAGGACGACGATTACATTAAAAAAAAAACTTATTGTATCTGTTTTTCTTGCACCTAGCATTTATTTACTACGCTGTATTAAGGTGAAAAGTTGTGTGTTTCGCTCAGCAGCAAAGTTATTCTGCGTCTCGTACCTTTGAAACCCTCGCTACGCTCAGGATTCTATATTTGAACCACTCGCTTCGCTAATGGTTCAATCCTATATCCTTCGCTTGCTCGGGTTCCAATACAAGTGCTCGCGGCAAAAAGCAACTTTGCAGCCTTGCATATCAATTAACTATTCTAGACTTTGTAGTGCATTTCGTTTATGCAACTTGAGGCCTAGCGAGGAAGCTGGTGGAAAGCCGGCCGGTCTGACGACATACTGGCAAGACATTTAGTTACTATGGCAAATTACATATTGTCCGTCTACCGGTGTCTACGTGCCAACATTACTTATACTTCCGTTGCTCAATAGTACTTCCAGGTTTTGAAAACAATAAAAGTTTTCATAAAAAAGTTTACTAACGTACCTACCTACCGTTGGAATACGAATAAGGGCCGGTTTTATAAATGTCAGTATCAAATTTTAGTACGGAATTTTGTCAAAAAGTTTAAATTTACCGAAATTTGGTATGACATTTAACTTACGGACGTTTATAAAACCGGCCCTAAAACGATTAAAAATAACTCGTATTACCGATTTTAGACCCTTCAAAATGTAGGGAAGGAAACAAAAACTTTTGTAGTCTTTGTAAACTATCAAAACCTGTACCGTTTATCGTTGTGATATCGATAATCAAGTTTCAAGCTGACATAGCTACTATGATATTGACGACGCGGAGAAAAAAAGACCTTCCGAAATACCGTTTTCCTTCCGAGTCAAACGGGAAGGATTTGTGATTCGCAAGGAAAACTAAGGTAAAATAAGGAAGGAATCGGTCTTGGAAGGTAAAGACTCAGAAGGAAAGTCAGATTTTTTCTTCTTAGTTTAGCCGAGTTGGTAGTGACCCTGCCTTCGAAGCTAGCGGTCCCGGGTGCGAATCCCGGTAAGGGCAAATATATGTGTGATGAGCACGAATATTTGAACCTGAGTCTTGGATATTTCTATCTGTATAAGTATGTATATCGTTGTCTAGTACCCATGCATCACATAAGTTTCGAGCTTAATTTAAGGCAAAGGTCAATTTGTGTGCAAAGGTCCCTTGATATTTATTTATTTATTGATATTTTATGAAAATGAGATAGGTTACTACATACACATTTTTTTTTGAGGTAATTATTTATGATTACAGCAGGTCCCGTGTTCTCTTATGCCCCGTAGGATGTAGATTCGAATGCTATAATGAGCTTCAGCTTTCAGTGAAGGAAAACATCGTGATGAAACCATAGCGTGGTGGTAGGGCATTTTCTAGTGCTCGCCTGGCTAGCTACCACCCTCATCTGTCGCCAAGCACCTATCGGTGTGTTCCGGCAGCCTCTCTAGAGAGAAACGCTACCCTGTCAGTAGTGAAAAAAACTTTTCTTTCACTCGAGGCCCGTACTTTTGTCAAAACTTAATACAGTACTTTGACTTTTTTGGCGGCAATCGAATTGTCAACGTGAAAATTTTGTTTTTATTTCAAAAACTTGTGTTTCTTCGAGTGATAATGTGTCATATTGGTGGATTATTAACCATTATGTGTTCGTTAATGTGTACGAGTGTGGGAAAATAAAATAAAGTTGTGCAAGTGACTTTTCTAGTTGCTCCAAAAAAGTCCGTGTAAAGTTTGAGTAAAGCTCCACTACTTTACTTAAACACTATCCTCATCCCATCATCTCATTATCATCATCATCATCATCATTTAATCTTGAATCAATTTCTGAGTTTGAAATATTTTATACTTGACACTGGCAAATACACTAATCATGTGACGTCATAACAAAAAAAAAAAGAAAGTACAGTACTTGATTCCGCGTTTATCTCTGGTCTCTTGTTGTTTTTTTTTGTTACCTTAGATTGCAACCTTGAATCTCAGAAACGGCACATTAATGCACGCGATAATGAGACGAGGATAATATGGCTGTGCGCGACGCGACACGGCAACTTGAGTTCATATTAGATCATTAACTAAGTCTTAACGTGCCACTAGCGGGGTGCTTACCACCTTACCTACCCTTTTATTATTTGACGACGCGGTAGCCGAGTTGGTAAGGACCCTGCTTGCGAAGCTAGCGGTCCCGGGTTCGAATCGCGGTAAGGGTAAATATAATTATGTGTGATGAGCACGAATATTTATACCTGAATCTTGGATATTTCTTTCTATATAAGTATTTATTTCTCTATTTAAGTATGTATATCGTTGTCTAGTACCCTTAACACAAGTTTCGAGCTTCATTTGGGGCTAGGCAATTTGTGTGCCATTTTCCCTTTTATTTATTTAAAACAGCATTGCCATTAAATGTTTTTTTCTTTTTTTTTCGCACCGGCTGCGTTGGCTTAGCCACGTAGTGCGCGCATGGGGGAGGATCGGGCGGCAAAGCGTTCTTATTTGGGACGACCAAATGGCCGGTCGGACGCCCTACATACCGCTGGGGGGACGCTAACATCCAGACTGAACTGAGCTGAAAACACTCAAGATTGAGAAGAGTGGCGCTCTCTCGTTTCGGATGCCAAGACACACTTTGGGTCGCTGAGCCATCGGAGTTTAGTTTCATTTATTGCGTTTAAGTACATTATCATTAAAAAGTTCACCTCTAGAAATTCGAGACTAGTTGAATAATCGCCTTATGGCAGCAAGCTATGTATGTAATTTTGCGTTGAGAGTTCTTCACGTTACTGCCACCCTACGATGTTAGTTAGATCTTGTAAGTCTACTTTTAATTGCCAATTACATACAGTTTATGTACCTACACGTGCCAGCTTATCTTGTCATGCATATGAGAGCAAATTATTACATTTGAATGGCTTCATAGCATAATGATAGAGACACTTGTAGGTTTTCTTTTTTTTTTTTTCTTTATTAAACAGTGCGTTTTATGTTTCCTTAGACGCAATTAAAAAGATAAGGGAAACCTAATAAAATACGCAATAAACCATCTCTTTATTTGCAAAACAATGAAATGCAATTCAAGAAGTTTGTACTGAAGCCTGATTTGTGCACGCAGCGATATAAGCAGGGATCTTCTTTAGTGATGCAAAGCTGACACAGTGGTAGTGACCTTGTCATGCGATACGTAGTTCGTGGTTTCGAATGAGCTTTCGGGGAAGGAAAACATCGTGATGAAACCAATAACTTGGTGTTAAGGCATTACTGGTTAGCTACCACAGAAGTTAAGACCTACCGGCGAGTTTCAGCTGCCTTATTTGAGAACCATTTCCCAACTAAGGTGCAGCGTGATGCCACCTTCGACCACATCGTTATTTTACATTAAGTGATTTGTGCTCAATCGTTACGCTGCAACAAATAGGTACATTTACAATTTTAAACAAAATTTCAAGAAAATATGAGAATTGGCAGGTACGTCTTCATTTTCTGTCGACGACATGTTGAATACGTGGAATGTGTGAAGGAAGCATATTATACGCCATTCAAAGGTAGGGGGGTTCGCGGCAAGATTTACGCAATGGTGGCTTTTACCCTCTGCTACAATATACTTATGTGAGCGTGGGTTTTTACACCTGGCCACGTGGGGGGAGGAACTTTAACAGGGGTTCGTGCAGCCAAAACATTGAGAAACCCTGATCTAGCGTATACAAATCAAAAGTACACAATACTCACGGCAATCTGCATCCTTCGCTTGGCGAGGTCGAAGGGGTAAGTGAGGGTTTTGGAGACAAAACCTGAGGCGGAGCCAGCGATCGAGCTGGCCAACAGCAAGTTTTCCGCCCGGTGCACGTTTCCGGAAGCGCGGCAGGTATCGTCATTGCAGGGTTTGAAATAGCTTAGAATCAGCGGCTGCGTGAAGCTGAATACGCAAAACGATATGCCCACTTGTGGACCCATCTACAACAAAATGAAATATCGCTTACACGAGCTAGAGTCGAGCATACCTAGTATTAAATAATAAGTATTAAATTAATTAGTAAAGTAACCTACCTACCTAGTACCTACCTAGTATTACCTAGTATTTAATTTAAAGCTTAGTACGTTCCTCATATATTGCAGATCATAAGACGGTGCTACTTTGTCCTAAGAAACCTAAGCTTTTCATGTTAAACATACCTGCAGTAAAGAAGCGGTCAAGCCTTCGTAGAAAGCGAAAACCCCTCCAGAAATGTACACTTCCCTGGCGCCGTTGAGGACGCCCTTGTACTGGTCTTTGATCAACATCTGTCGCACCCTGATCACCTCCAGAGGTATCACCAGCGTAGCACTGCAGCATCCTGCCATTGTTCCGCACATGAACCTTATCAATGTCCTGGAAACATTCATTACATATATATAATATGGCCTTACACGTCTTTAAGGTGTAACTTCGTCAAAAGGTTACATTTTGATAGGATTCGGTCTTGGAAGCTAAGACTCAGAAGGAAAGACAGGAATTTTCTCATTACATCAGCTTATTACGTTCTCACTGCTGGGATACGAGCCTTCTCTCAGTGGAAGAGAGTGGGCCATTTCTACCGAGGTGGCTTAGAGCGGGTTGGTAGATCATACGACTTCTATAGCAGTCAATGACACGCAGGCCGGATGCACCCGGATCGCTGGGGAAGGATCATCACGCAGTGGGTACTTGAGGACGGGCGACGTCGCCGAGTCAGGCCCCGAAAAAGATGGCGTGATGAATTTGACTGACTCATTTGAGGAGCGGTGGCCTGAGGTAGCAGGCATCGAGATGGGAAATTGGGTAAAAAGTAAAAAAAACATATCCTACTTATAATGTCCCTGAGTACCAGCAGACCCACTTGGGAGCCGGTTACTAAGCCAGGTGTAGCGTGGCGCCACCGTCGAATACATCGTCACGGAACATGAGAAGTCTTGTGGTCAAACACTATCCTGTAAGAAGAAATTACAGTATTTTTTGCTCTCAGTTATAAAAGATATTTAAACTATTAAGAACGTGGGAAAACTGTCATAAGCGGCCTGAATAAATTGACACTAAGATTGCTCACTAGCTCTTGCAATGTTACTTAAAAGTTTGTTATTACTTACTGGTATGATTGGTCAACGTTTGTATGATTAGCCACATATTTTGTTGCCATTTCGTATACAAAAAACTGACTGCTTACTGATAACACTGAATGTACCTGAAAATAACGCACAAATACATAAATACATAACATACTTTCATAAACGGATTATGCTAACATTTCTTCGGGGCTTTATTTAAATCGGCAATCATTAAACATCCTATCAGAAATTACGGAAAAAATCATACCTAAAAAACCATTTAATTCGCGCCAAATCCATCGGTGTGTTTTGCAGCCCCACTTGTCACATAATATCAGGTGATTTGTGGAAACACTCACAAACTTTCGCATGTTTTTGGGCTTCTCTTTCAAAACTTTCGCGAGGCAAAGGTTCATCATCAGCCTTTCACGTTGCCACTGGGACTCTGGCCTTCTCTCAGAGAGAGAGTATGGGCTGTAATCTACCACGCTGGCCCAGTGCGGGTTGGCAAAGGTTATTTATATCGAATAAATTGCAATGAAAGGACTAGATTGTTAGAAGCGTCCTCTGCAGTACCTCTGCAGTTGCCACAAGAATTAATCTCTTATCGTGTTTAAGTACTACTTCCTACTAATATTATAAACTCGAAAGTTTGTGAGTATGTATGTCTGTATATTTGTTGCTCTTTCACCCAAAAACTACTGAACAGATTTGAGTGAAAATTGGAATGGAGATAGCTTACCCCTGGATTAACACAGCTACTTTTTATCCCGGAAAAAGGTTCCGACGTGAATGTGCGGGTGAAACCGCGGGGCGTAGCTAGTGTTAAATAAATTCAATAGAACCTAATAAGGGTTTCATTACCATTTATTCACCAGTCCACATCAATATACTATTTTGACTAATTTGACACGATTTTAATTTGATTTTTCTAATTTAGGTGCAACAGAAAAAAAGACTACCTACTAGCAGACGGATCAAGTCAGAGAAAGTCCGTTCGTCCCAATCTCATTGTGGCAGTACTACCGAGTAGATTGAAACAATCAACAGACTCAGTCGTGTCGCCAGCACACAAACCTTGAGACCACATCCGACCAGATTTCTCCAACTTGGTCCGTCCTACCGCCTCCTAGTTATCAGATCTCAGCATTTTACTTCTACCAAAGCCATTTCAGTAAGAAACGTTTGAATTAACCCACTTTAGGTGCTATCTTTGCATGTACCAAACAGTTGTTTTCAATGTCATTACATCTACCTGTCCAAGAATGTGGCCATGCCAGAATGCAGCGATCCCTTCTTCCCTCAATATGTTTATAGCAGTTTTGAACAACTTTTGCTTATGCTTAGGAGATAATTTCTGTAGCTGCGTCCTTGTTTTTATCACGTCCATGGGCTGAGTAATGAAACGAGTGACCACGCCGGAGATGCAGCCAGCGATCAGCTTCTGGTTAGAAGTCATGTGATCTTCCTTCTGATATCCAACCATATTCTGCACATGGTGGGGAGAATCTTTTTTCTATGCAACATTGACTTGACTTCTTGATTTTAAGCTTCTGCGACTAATTGTCACAATAATTCTGCCAATGACCATTTATTATGCTAGTTTCACACAAGTTTAAAGTACATATTATGTTTTACAAACCGTATGAGTTATGGTGACAATGCGGCGTGATTGACAGATAATTTGATTAATATGTCAACTTGACGGTGGATGCCTTTTATTTTAGTATACCTAATATATTCAAATGAGTAATGATGCGATTTCGGAACAGTTTACTATTGGTAACAAATAAAATACATAGATATACATAAAATCAATTATAATAATTCCTTTTGAAGGGTATCTTTTATATACAAACTAGCTGCGCCCCGCGGTTTCACCCGCGTGGACTAAATTTAACTCGATAAAAAATTAATATAAAATATAGATGTTGGCCGATTCTCAGACGTTCCCTAAAAATATATATGTATAAACATAAATAAATATATACATATATGTTTATATTTACGCACCCTAACCTACTGTGACACTATATTTTATTTACCCATTATAATAAATATTATTTATTCGTCCAGTACCCGTACAAATAGTCACTCCCGTCTTAATTTAAGCACTTAATTTGTGGCTTTATGCCTTTAGCACTTCCACCCTTGGAGCTAGGATTCTTAGCTCTTACAAATCCACCACTGGAGGGCCAGTTAAGGCAAGCCAGGGGGCAGAGGTGAGGAATTATACCCCAGGGAATGTCTCGGGGTACGCGGTGTTGCCACGCACCGACGGCTCGCCACAAAGCCGCCCCTGCGTTATGTACCCCCCCGTTATATTATATATTATTTTATACATAGAATCCACAATTGGATGGAAGAGAAAGAAATCATTCTTGGTTCCACAGGTGGGTTGCGAAGAATGAAACTGTTCTTGAATCCACCCACCTGAGAGAAAGAAATAATTCATGAATCGCGGATTACAGGGTATCCACTGGTAGGCCGAAGCGGGTGATATAATTCATGAATCCACAGGTGGATTACAAATAATCTACTGGTAGGTTGGAGCGGAAGAAATAACTCAAACAGGAGCTATTCAATCTCATCACTCCATCATGGGTATATTACTGATCATCTCGTCATCGGAATAAAGGTTATCCATACAATATCGAGCCCTGGAAATCGCACGCCTCACGATTTGTGCGCTACTTTCTCTTGCATACTTGTAAAATGTAGAACGAGCTCCCCTGCAAGTCTTTCCGTAGTGCTACATATTGCAGTCCTTCAAGATGGGTGTAAATAGTACATTACTGCCACGGCCAGCATCAGGACTTTAGATGGACGAGCGTGTAAATGTGGGCCGAGGCAAAGGCGAGGCCCACATACGTGAGTCCATCAGTCTAGTTGCGGCCAAAGCTTGTATAGTACTTTTCTCAATTAATGCGCGGAAATGAAAAACTAAGTAGTAACCTGGGATCTTTTTTCTTTCGAGTTTTGTACACAACAAACAGGTTTGTATGTGCAAGCCGGTTCGGAATTTAAATAAAACCTGTGATAACTTACCTTCTCGGTTGCCATGTTTCGGAGCAAAAATCGTTCCATTTTTAAATAACACGACGGCCGCTAAACACAACAGATATGGATTTTCATACAACTTTTGCCGGCCGCTGCTCGCATGTATTTGGACAGTGCAGCAAGTTCAATTTATCTCAAAGAAGGTTGTCTAAATAATGCTCATATTTCCAAGCATGTTTGAGAAAAAGAGTTTTTACGGGTGGGCTACGCATCGGCAACTCCCCTGGTGTTGCAAATGTCCATGGGCGGCGGTGACCACTTTCCATCAGCCGTCTGCTTGTTTGCCACTCTATTACATTAAAACTGCCGCTACAGATTACCTACCTCATTATTCTTGACTTTAGGACTCCCAAATTATAACTATCGGGAAATTAAGACGCTGGCAAGTGAAATGAAAAAGAATAAATAATGTTTGCGCATTTCACGTGTCTTTAGCAAGCAGATAACCCTAGCTATCTCTACAGTAGTAGCGTAAATAGGAAATTTAATCATCGGGTCAATTTTTCTACACACATGCTCAGCATCATCATCACTGGCGCGTAAAAAAGAAAGCCTATGTCACTATGTCGGTCTCGCCACTAACATGGCATGATATTGACCCGTTGGGTCTCCAGAGTAATGATAATTTAGTTTTGAGGTCATATATATATTTGTTACTGTCTCTTCAATATCAAAATTCAAATTCGAGGTAAAGTCTAATTATAATTGAAAATGAATGGTGATAAAACTAATAAACAAACAAGAATTATAGGTAGGTACATGAGGAAACTAAAACCTAGTAAGTTTAAATTATCTTTTATTACCCTCAGTCTATCAAATCAGTATCGTTAAGTCTTGCTTTCAGATTTTCCAGGCGCGATCTTAGCGGATCTGACATTTTTTTTTTTTTCAATGTTAATGTATTATTTTATTATAAATTATACTGAATTCATGTTACCAACGACGTCAAACAACCGGTAACTGAGAATCGTGAAAAACCGCAAACAAATAAATAAACAAACTAATTTTACCTCTTTATTACTGAATACATATTTATTTACATACATATTTAACTCTTTAATCGGGTAAGTGTTGTGCTATTTTTAGGTACAATAAGAAAAACTACTGTCTATTAACTATCTCTATGCAAAATAATACTTCAATCCGATGTTCCATTGCTGCGTGAAGGAAGGACACGCCAAAAAACAATCAAACACATTTAATAAGTGTGAGGATATAGCGTTTAATCGATTACCCATCAGGGTGGCCGCTCCAGTCAAATGACACTTCGTATATTTGATTCTTGCCCTTCAACGACCTTCTGCACGTGGGTCTGTAAAAATAGAAGATAAGTTTAGTTACTCAAAAATGCTTGTAATGTGCACGGAGAAAAAAAGACCTTCCGAAATACCGTTTTCCTTCTGAGTCAAAAGAAAAGGAATTGTGATTCAGAAGGAAAACTAAGGTAAAATAAGGAAGGAATCGGTCTTGGTGGGTAAGACCCAGAAGGAAAGTCAGTTTTTTTTTTCTCAGGGTGTCATTGTTTTGATAGCTGTTTATTCCAGCTTGGCTATCAAGGACTGTAATGCTGACCGTGCTGTGATCCTGTGCTACGCTTTGATGGCCTGAAGCAGCACTGCGCTGTGATGACCTGAAGCAGCACTACGCTGTGATGACCTGAAGCAGCACTACGCTGTGATGGCCTGAACCTTCGCTACGCTGTGATGGCATGAAGCAGCACTACGCTGTGATGGTCTGAAGCAGCACTACGCTGTGATGGCCTGAACCGGCGCTACGCTGTGATGGTTTGAACCTGCGCTACGCTGTGATGGCCATCATCATCGCTGCCCGCAATTCAGTTATTACAGACCGCGACAGTAAATCATCTAATTTACTGAACACGCATCGTAAATACATTTTGTAATTTCCAGTTTTTAATTATTACAGGTAGACCGAAAATGATATACAATGTACATATTGTATATTATAACCTAGTTATAGAAGGAATATACTTTATGTCATAATGTAGGGATTGATGATATCATAACGGTTAGACGTATCTTTCTACCGTGAAGTGAATGGAATCGCATTCACGTTTTTGCCAACGATGAATGTCAAAGTCAAAAAGTGTACTTGCAACAGTGCTGTAATATCGAGAACTCAAACAAATACATGATAAACATCCAAATGCTGTCATTATCCTTCACCAAAAGCTTACCTGGTATATTTAGGTATATAATAGGTTTCCTATCTCGATCCTTTGAGCTCCATCCTCATTTGAACCGTTTGCGTTGCTTTGACATGGTATCCTACGATGAATACAACGGACGATGGACGTACCCGATATCCTTATCGATCGCACAAGATATTAGATGTCTGTGGTTCCAGACACTGGTATACAAATACGGACCGTAGCATTGCTTTGTAATGGCTTTGGTTAAGCAAGCTGACATAACACCGATGACCAAGGCAGTCTTGCCATGACCCACTATGAGAGGTCCCCCGTGATCGTTCTGGAAAATACATTCAGGATTCAGGACATGTTAAAAAACAACGTTGTAACTAATCAAAAACAATTCTCAAAGTAAATATGTGTACATCATATAAAAATACGATAAATGTTTAGTGAATTGTGAATTGTAGCTTCGAAAATAACATTTTTCTTTTGTTCTTGCCTGTTCTTTTGCCGGTGTAAAGAGGTCGGAATAGGCGTGACTAGTTTTAAGTTTGAATCTAACTAAACAAAGATTGGGAAGTGCTTTTGGCGGCTATTGAATGTCAACATGAAAACTTTATTTTGCTTTCCAAAACTTGTGTTTCTTCGTAAGATAGTGTGTGATAATGGAAGATTATTAACCTTAAATTCGAATGCCTACCTATTATTTAAAAAAATAATAAAATATAAGGGCATGGTGTCAGGCCCTAGCTTTTTTACAAACAACGTGCTCGTGTTAACGAGGAAATAAAATTGCTAATAAGTACCTCACAAAAACCTCCAGAAGTAACTTTGTATCGTCTGGTCCCATTAAGTTTAAGATGCCAACCTCCAAGAACTTCCAGCTTGTCTGGTACCAGAACCCTTCGATATTTCTTCTTCTTGGCATCGTCTTCTTCATTGTCATCGTATTCATCTGAATACTCCAGTTCTTTGCAGTTTATTCCTTGCTCCTACAATAAATATTAAACTAAGAGCACCGCTCGGTTTCCAGTTATTCTGCAAGATTTTTTTCTCACTTTATGATTTGCCTATGTGTTAATGCAGATTAAAATCCATTTCCAATTTTAGCCGTAATTATAAGCGGTCGCAACTTGCAACAAAATCTGTGCTGTAGTTTCTTCAGCATATTTAGGATATCATAAACTACGTTTAGAACATTTGTAACACCTTGTCACTGAATATATTATATACCTACTTACACTTTTCTTTTAATGCACAAAAATGCACCTCTTAGCGAGAATCGAATCCGCGACCATACGCTTTGCTGCTGGACACAGTGGTCACCGATTATGCCAAATCAACTAGGTACTTATACCTGAGCAAAGGCGTAAAAAGCAGCGTAGGCGTAGGCCAAGTGGCTGGCAGTAGTTGGGCGAGAACAGCCGAAGACCGGGCTCAGTGGTGTACCTTGGAACAGGCCTATGTCCAGAAGTGGACTGATACAGGCTGGTGATGATGATAATGATAATGAAAGGCGTAAAGCGTAAGTTGTTCCACATACATTTATCGGACAAGCTTTCCAAAGGGTCAAATATCAAGGCTGTAGGTAAATCATAAGATTAACTACTAAACCTGTTTGAAACTGTGGGACTGCCAGCGTCTTCCAACCAAACAGCTTGTCATATATTCTACAGGGTACATACAAGGCAGGCGGTGCTCATAACATTGCTGTCCTGATCGTCCTTGGTGCAGATCATGTCCTCATCGATGATGTAGTGGTACCGCGGGTCCCAGCGTTTCTTGCAGTTTTTCTTTGATATCAGCTGAACATCTGTTTCCAGGAGGTCCTTCGAGTTAGCTGAGGATCTACCGATCTCCGTCTGAGAAGTAAAGCCAGTATAGGCATTTGATCTGGTGGGTATAGAGAATAGAAACCGATGATCTAATTTTATGCTTCCAAAAATATGAGTAATTTTCGTTGAGAAGGAACTCCTGACAGATTGCTCTCAATTATCACGTTAAAATCAAGAAATGATTTAAAATAAATGATAAACCAACAACGGTCAAAGAGAGAAGTACACTTTATTTGCACAAGCTGTACACAATAAAGGAACACTAACTGCCGCATCTTGACCAAGTTGTGAACAAATTTGGTAGACATGGCTTTACGATTGGTAAAGTAGGGATAGGAAACGCTTGTGCCCTCCAAAGCACGGGGCCCTCAGTTAAACTAACGGACAAGGATCAAAGCGAAACAAAGTTTTACCTTTAGGAAATATCTACATACACTGAGAAAAAAAACCTGACTTTCCTACTGAGTCTTACCTTCCAAAGGCAAAACCTTCCAAAATGTAACCTTTTCCTTCCTTATTTTACCTTGCATTTCCTTCTGAGTCAAAAAGGAAGGAAATTCCTTCTCAATACTCAATTGTTTAATGCATTCATATTATGTTAGTATACAAGAGATCTTAGTGACTAAAATTAGCAAACATAGTTATGGGCCCGAATAGGGTAAAGCAACGGACTGATCCATTTTATTCATTTTGTGAAGTCGTCGTTGAGGAAGTCATTTATTTGTTGTAGCATTTGTCGACTAAAGACGTTTTCAAGTGATTTAGAAATACATGAATATTGAATACATTCTGTATTTCACAAGGTCTTTTTTCTTCGTGTAGCCAGTTTAGAAAGTTACACAAACTTACATCCCCATACTTATTTGTGCTCCCCCAACCTGCAATTGAAGCGATAGTCCCCCGCTTCTCATGGTCAACGGTCTCGTTGTTGAAGGCTATCTTCTTCGGGATGTAGTCGCAGCCCCGCACTCGCTGGTTAAAGTTGAAATCGTCTTCAACCTTCACCACCGCTATGTCACCGGACATCCAGCGGATGTTATCAAAATCCGCACCGTCGTAAAAGTAATCTGGGAAAGATCGATTTCAAGATTGGTAACTTTATTGGTACATCACAATACATAAAAAGTTAACACTAGAATAACGTTAGAACTTAATCGTAATAAAGTGTCACAAAGCGCTCCTTAGACAAACGATAATTGGTAACAGATTTTGAACTTGAGGGTGGCTACTGGCTAGACAGGCAAGCGCTAGAAAATGCCCTAACTCCAAGCTATGGTTCTAACTAATATTAGGATCCTAACTATTATGGGACATGAATGATATGCCAGTGGACTGTATAAACTGGTATATTATAAGAGCTACAACGGAACATACGTTTTTTTAACCTATACTGTCCTATTGCTCGGCAAATGTCTCCCCCATTTCTTTCCAGATATCTTAATCGAGATATCGAGATGATATACATATGTGGCAGTGAAATAGTGGACGAACAAGTGTGACTGATGCCGTTGGTGGCGGTAGAAAAACATACTTACTCTTCGGAACGCATTTCCACACAGCTTTTTTTGCACCGTTCGTGATACATTCGTTTGCTTCACTTACAGGAGTCCATCTGTAATTTTATTAGGAAAACAATGATGTCGTAGTCTAAAGCTAAGCTTGACATGTCTAAAAATATTGCTGTCCTTTTCTGACCGCGGAAGAAAAATAAGGTCGGCATTACGAGTACTTACGAGGACCTGTCAATTTTAGTTAATTTTTAGAGGATGCACACCATTGTATTTCGTAATTTATAACCGTTTAATGGTCATTAGTGATGATAGCCCAGGGTAAAGACATTGTAAAGATCCGAAGCTTAGATTTCCATGAAAGAAACTACGACAGGTTAGGTGTAAATAATATGCGAGATGATAGAATGTGACAGCGCTTGCGCCCCTTTATTTTTACTACTTGCAGGGTACCGTTAGAACACAAGTCACCTTGACGATGTGGTCGAAGATGGCGCCACGCTACACCTGGACTGACACCTCCCTATTGCATCTGCAGCGGCTAGGATTGCTCATGGAGGGGTTTTTAGCGGATCCGAGCCCCGCATACTCCCTTCCGCTAGCCCCCAAAGGCGGAAAAGAAGCGCACGGAATTTGCCCCACGCAAAAAAAGTGTAATAATATACTTATTGGTTCCGGAGACAACATAAAAGTTTTTTGCGTCTTCAATGCAAGCCGCTGATGTGAGTATGAACCGTTCGTGAACGATCACACCGGCACACATCCAGTTCGTCTCCGTTATCTGAGGGTCTGCCAACGACGCTGGTTTCAGGTACACCTGGATAAAGAACACGACATAATTCATCATCATCATTATCATCATCAGCCGGAAGAAGTCCACTGCTGAACATAGGCCTCCCCCTTTGAACGCCCCCATGAACAGTTATTAGCCGTTTGCATCCATCGGCTCCCTGCGACTCTTACAATGTCATCGGTCCACCTAGTGGGGGGCCTAACTACAGAACGTCTTTCATCGTGGTGGTATAGTAATATTTATATCTAACAGTAATATGTACAAATATTGTTTTTTGTCTCTATGGATTACCATGTAGGGTCTGGTGTCGCCCACAGTTTTCCCGTTCAGTATCCTTCTGGTCTCTTGATATTGTGATAAGTCAAGTCTTCCTACAGGCTCTGTTAACGCAGTAAACAACACGTTATCAAATAATGTCATCTTCATTATCACCACCACCACCACCAATGTGAATGCGGTTGTCAAATTATCGCGTTAAGTCGTGGCCACACTTATGTCAAACATCAATCAAGATCATCGCGATAAATTTCCCGTAAGTGTGTTCCCAGCATCAGAAATAAACAAAACCTAATGTAATGGTGCGTTGAATAATTAGAAAAGGTATATTAATTAACACTCAAACTTCGTACCACCTGGAAATGTTCATGAAATACTACCTATTTGAGTTTCCCTTTAAACCTCCTTTTATTAAAGTGAACAAAAGAAATCTAAAACCAATTGAAATTGGGGGAGCAATGTTCGTGTTTAAGATGAGGAATCGGCAATATTGGCCGCTGGGATCTCCTTTTTTCTCAGCAATTACAAAACATACAGAGCTAATATTTATGTACATTAAAGATCATGTTTTTGACCAAAAATTGTCGGAAGGATAACACGATTGGTTAACTTTCATAGCAGAGAAACAATGATCGAAAACTGCCCTCTAAAAAAAAAGTTTTTTATTTTACAGGCATACAAAACCGATCTAAGAGTTGAATTATTTTTTTGTATGGTATTTGCACATTCTTCAAAAAACTACAGATTTAGTTTTATTAAATTAACGATAGTTTTCATTTTAAACGAAGAAAACCTTTTTGCCGCATAGGACCTTACGGCATTAGCTAGTTCGCTTGCGTTTTTGTATGGAATCGCCGAATTCCCACTCCCCTTCAGTCCGCCATTGGCTAATGCCAGCGTCGGATCTGTGTCACTTCTGTCAATCGAGCTCCCGCGCTTTCGATAGCGAAATTATCTATTAAAATTCCTTGTGAGTGAAATTTTATAGTTGAAAATTACTGTGAAATATTCTAAAAGAAAGAGGAAAGCTTTTTAATTGAAAAATGTTAGGAAATGATTAAAATTAAGTAAATAAACGTCACATATTGTATTTTCGTTGTTGATATTTACTTAGCCGGTTTCCATGGTAACCAATGTTACCTACCATTGTTTTTTTTTGTTTTGTTATGGCGTCACACGATTAGTGTATTTGCCAGTGTCAAGTAAAAATATTTCAAACTCAGGGAGTTGAATCAAGTATAAATGATAACGATGATGATGATGAGATGATGGGATGAGGGTAGTGTTTAAGTAAAGTAGTGGCGCTTTAGTTAAACTTTACACGGACTTTTTTGGAGCAACTAGAAAAGTCACTTTCACAACTTTATTTCAATTTCCCACACTCGTACATATTAACGAACACATAATGGTTAATAATCCACCAATATTACACATTATCACTCGAAGAAACACAAGTTTTGGAAATAAAAACAAAATTTTCACGTTGACAATTCGATTGCCGCCAAAAAAGTCCTTCATGGGTATTGTCAATGACAAATGTTGCTGATCATGACAAAGTCCAAATGTGTACAGTTAGCGACAAAAGTAAACAAACATACAAAATTTTCTAATGTGTTCGAGATTAAGCATTTTTAGAGTTGAAAGATGATTAGAAAAATTGAAAAGTTGAGTATCTTTAGCGACTTTTGTAGTGACCATATTATGTACTCAGAGTTGCAATCTCATTATTTTTCTTATGTTTTCGACAACTTTTTCTGATTAGGTTTCTTTTTGCCATCATAACGAATGGCAGCGTGGAGCTACGTGAACCAACAAACATTGTGCAGATTTTTTATATCTTTAGGGTTACTTACATCTGATGAAAAAACGGAAACATTTAAAGGATCATCAACAAAATAATGTGAAATTATATGTATATAACTATACTAATACTACATGAAAATAATAATACATTTCGCTCAGTGATAGACTCACTATTTATTTAAATATGTTTTTTAAAATGATTTGGTTATATCAATTAAAGTTATAATTGTATCATGTTCGTGACTGTACCCATGCGCAGCTATCCCCTCCACATTTCACTCAGCACTAAACTTCCGTGCCGCTACCTATACTAGCTCTTCCCGCGGTTTCACCCGATACAGTTTATCGCGATAAAAGTATCCTATGACCTTCAATGCCCCGCATTTCTTTTACTGGGTAAATAAAAGTACACACAACCATAAAGCGCTCCACACTTTTTGAATTAACCATTATATCGTAACTAATACAAGTCAGTTTTATTATTTTATATTTTTCAGTGCGTTTTTAAAGTGTTTTTATTTAGTTTTTTTAAACTATTCAGAGAGAGAGAGTATGGGCCGTTATCTACCACGCTGGCCCAGTGCGGGTTGGTAGATGTCGCATGCCCTTGAATGTTATGGTTCGTGAACATCCCGGTTTCCTCACGATGCTTTCCTTTACCGTTTTTGAGCGATGGCAAATCCGCATATTTAACTTAGTCATAGGTGCAGTGCAGGGCCGAGAAGATTCGAACTCGGTGTCGGCGCGTTGTAAAGCGCACACAGTTACCGTTCGGCCACCATCGCTCAGTAAATATACGTTTATATACATGTAGGCACATTAATGGATCGTTTGAATTTCCCAACGCAATATTGTAAGCCGACAGCATTTAGATGAAATAAAGAGTCGAGTAAAATTTATGCTTTTCACCGTATGTCAAATATGCTGCGATATGCGTAAATACGTCAATAGCCTCAGCAGCCTGTTTCAATGTTTTCAATGAACGAATCAAAGGCTATAAAGTGGTACGTGTGGCTAATAATGAGTGGTACCTAGTATTCGTGGTGGTCTTACACGGAAACATCGATTAACTTACCGACCCGTCCGCCAAACAAATGGATTGGAGAGGCTTCCTCGAAATACTCTAACTAAAATGCGCAATCCTAATCCGTTTCTATACACGTTCAGGTTGAAAATTAATCACTGCAAGCCCAGAACCAACAGAACTAGGTTCGTTAACAAAACGGACGAATGGACGGATTCAAAATTCCATTTATCATTTCTACAAACATCCGTCCATACTCAATTAGGGAATATACTAGAATATAATATTATTATATTCTTCCTACTAACATTATAAACGTCAAAGTTTGTGAGTGTGGATGGATGGATGGACGGTTTTTTGTTGCTCTTTCTCACAAAAACTACAGAACGGTTCTGAACGAAATTTGGAATGGAGATAGCTTATACCCTGGATTAACACATAGGCTACTTTTCATCCTGGAAAAAGGTTCCTGCGGAATAACGGGAAAACGCGGGTGAAACCAATTACACGGAGAAACAAGATCTTCCGAAATACCGTTTTCCTTCTGAGTCAAAAGGGAAGGATTTGTGATTCAGAAGGAAATCTAAGGTAAAAAAAGGAAAGAATCGGTCTTGGAAGGTAAGAATCAGAAGGAAAGTGCGATTTTTTTTCTCAGTTAATCATAAAGTGAAGGGCAAAGGTCCATTATTTACGTGAGACTATTTTGGTGAATTTGTGACCCCTTGTTGAGATGTTGTGACCACATCTTAAGTGAGATTTTTCAAAATGCATATGTTTTGTATTTTGCTAAATTGTTACTTCATGTAACCCATGCAGTTTTCTCGCAAACATACTGTTTGTCGCGGAAATAAAAATATCTCGAAATTCGTTGAGATCTCCCACGTAACATCCCTCCCCCCTAAACGCATCACGAAATTAATGGATGCCGGGATTACAATCTGGGCCGATATAGCTCAAATGGCACCGGGGTCCAACCCCCTATGCGTTTTAACCCCTCCCCCCCATAAAGATACAGATTATATATACCTCTGTATACAGATCATATATATTCCTACTCACGGTAAGTTTTCTCAGCGCCCGGGTGCACATAACAAACCGCTGGAGATACCTAATAAATGCAAAAGTTGTGTGTGTATGTGTGTTTCCACGTATCACCGTAACTACAAAACTGATTTTGATGAAATTTGGAACGGAGATAGCTTATACCTTGGATAATAACACATAGGCCACTCTTTATCCCGGAAAAAGGTTACTGCTTGATAACGGGAAGACGCGGGTGAAACCGCGGGGCGCAACTGGATCATCATAAAGCGATGGTGGCCTAACTTTAATAAATAAAATAAAATAAACTGTAATGCGCACGCCTTACATGACGCCGATACTGAGTTCAAATGCCCTCCGCACCGCATTTAGGACAATAGGTTAAGTGCGGATTTGCCATCGCTCAAACCCGTGAACGAAAACATCGTGAGGAAACCAGCATGTCCACACTGAAAAAAATAATCTGACTTTCCATCTGAGTCTTACCTTCCAAGACCGATACCTTTCTTATTTTACCTTAGTTTTCTTTCTAAATCACAATTCCTTGCCTTTTGACTCGATTTACTTTTGAACAATATTTAGGACGGTCTATTTTGTCCGTGCACGAATCTCAACATTAAAGGGCATGCGACGCGTCTACTTAACTGCACTGTCCCAGCTTGGTAGATAACCTACAGTCCAGAAGAAGGAGGCAGGCCAGGGTCCCAGCAGTGGGAACGTAATAGACTGATGATGATGACCGCGACTTGGCAAACGTAGTGTAGGACGCCCTGCGACAAGGTGGAGCGACGACTTGCGCCGAGTGGCTGGCAGTGGTTCGATGAGAAAAACCGAGAACCGGGCTCAGTGGCGTATCATGGGAGAGGCCTATGTCCAGCAGTGGACTGATACAGGCTGATGATGATGATGATGATGATGAATCATAAAGCCGCAGTCGTAAAAACATTTTGGGTAAAAACAAAAACTCAGCCTATGTCATTACGACATTCTTTTCTTACCAGTTTTCGTCATCGTGATAAATGAAAATAAGCCAATGAGACATTTAATTACTTTCATGTTCGACTTTTTCTTTTCACAATAACATGGTGTGTACATTTTAACTTTCACTGTTCAATTATATTGATAACAATTGTTCTCTTTCTAAAATATCAAATAAATTTATTTGCAACAGAACCGATTTGCGAAAATTAATTTCATGGGAATCTGAACTTTAATCTCTTTAGAAGAAAAACAATTACATTGAGTAATTGTTAACCTAACTGGCTTTTGCTCTTAGCTCTCTCTACCCACGCAATGATTTTACGAACATTACGCTGCCTCTTTTACTTCATAAGTTGGAGCCACACTAAGGTCAACGTCAAGGGAAATGTCACTGCCTATTATTACTGGGGCCACACTAACGGGAAATTCCGTTAAATAGCGCGATGATTGACGTTAGACATAAGTGTGACCACGACATTTGGCAACGGTATTCACATTGGCGTTTGACGTTAGCCGAAAACTCAAGTGCATTCACGTTGACCGTTCAAGTGTAGCTACTTACATAATACCGCAATATTTATCACGATGATAGGCATTGACGTTTCCCTTGAGGTTGACCTTAGTGTGGCCCCAACATTACAAGGTAGCATTTGTCTACGAATGACATGTCGAGTGACGCGGTCAAAGATAAAGAAAAAAAATACTGATTACTTATTTATCACTAGGATCTCGTTTACAATGTTAAAGATCTGTCAATTTTTTTAAATTATGGACACCCATAATGACCAACATGATAAGTAATCCTATCCTACTATAATATTATAAGCGCGAAAGTTTGTGAGTATGTATGTATGTTTGTTACTCTTTCACGCAAAAACTACTGAACGGATTTGAGTGAAATTTGAAATGGAGATAGCTTATACCCTGTATTAGCACATGGGCTACCTTTTATCCCGGAAAACGGTCCTGCGGGAAGACGCAGGCGAAACCGCGGGGCGCAAGTAGTGTTAGTATAAAACAGTATACGGTTACCATGGTTACCAGACTACAACATCGTATTACTATATACGTAGGTATATGTCTTGATAATCTAGATCTAGAACTTTCCTTACACGTGGTCTTGCACTGCATGACCGTGACCTGAAAACTCAGGATATTTCGCATGCGCTTTAGCCCTAGGCGCGCTACGCAGTTAAACACACGGCAGGGCAGTAACATAACTTTAAAGATATCAGGACATACGATTTTTCTCTATGATATTTATTTTTACTTTCAACAAACATAGTAAAGGCCGGTTTTGTAAACGTAAGTTAAAAGTCATACCTTATTTCGGTTAATTTGGTGTAATCGTCAAATTTTCCGTGCTTTATAAATCCGTTCGTTTAATATCAGTAACGTTTTACGGACGCTCTTTACCGATGGAGATGGTAGCGATTGGAGCTTACGGATAGTTTAATTTGACTTTTTGACATTTCCATTGCCGCCAAACAGTTCCCATTCAAATTTTGATAGAAATTTCACAGTTGACAATAAAATGACAAGTGGCCATAGCCAATTCACGTAAAATTTTCGTTTCCCTTACGGACAGTTGAAATGCGTTTATAATACCACAATCAGTAAAATATACTAACGTGTCATTTACGAGTCGTAATGTTACTAATGAGTTACCGAAAAAAGGTACATTGTTTATAAAACAGGCCCTAAGTAAACTATGTTTGTTATTTACGAGGTGGTAGTGACCCTGCCTTCGAAGCTAGCGGTCCCGGTTTCGAATCCCGGTAAGGGCAAATATATGTGTGATGAGCACGAATATTTGTTCCTGGGTCTTGGATATTTCTATCTATAATGATAAGTATTTATTTCTCTATATAAGTGTGTATATCGTTGTTTAATACACATAACACAAGTTTCGAGCTTAATTTGGGGCTAGGTCAATTTGTGTGCAATGGTCCCCGATATTTATTTATTTTATTTTATTTATTTATTACAATTTATTTTTCTACTAGTTGCGCCCCACGGTTTCACACGCGTCTTCACGTTATCCCGCAGAAACCTTTTTAATTCAAGGTATAAGCTATCTACATTCCAAATTTCATCAAAATCGATTTAGTGGTTACAGTGATGCGTGGTAATAAATATTCACAACTTTCGAGTATATAATATTAGTGGGATAGTAAAATAATAATAAAGTAGGAAGGATATATAAGTATGTATTATACTAGCGGCCCGCCCCGGCTTCGCACGGGTATTTAGCAAAAACGCAAAAATTATAATACACACATTATTGGAGTTTTAGTAAGGATCCCTAATTTTATTGAAAACAGACATCAATATTTATACAATACTAACGTCACTCAACTGTTTTGCCTTCCCGAAACCTCTCCACTAACACTTGAACTTTATGGTATGGTATTAAAGTTCAAATTGACTTAAGTATTATTACGAATCGTTTGTATGGGGAAAAGAAAAGGGCTAATTTTAGTGTTTTCCCGGCAATTATTCGATTTTTCTCGCCGTAAAAACCATTATTGGACTTCAACGAACATTTAAAAAAAAGAATTGGTAAAATTGGTCCAGGCGTTGTTGAGTTATGCGCTTACCAACATATTTTGCGATTCATTTTTATATTATAGATTATATCGTTGTCTAGTAACCATAACACAAGTTTCGAGCTTAATTTGGGCCTTTAAAGGTCAATTTGTGTGCATTATTCCCTCGATATTTATATTTACTACTATTTGTGCCCATGGTTTCAACCGCATGGACTGCAGTTTATCGCAATAAAAAGTATTTTTTTTTTTACTTTTTACAGGGTAGCGTTTGACCACAAGTCACCTGATGTAAAGTGACGATGTGGTCGAAGATGGCACCACGCTACACCTGGACAGGGAACTGGCTCTCAAGTGAGGCTGCCGGAACACACCGGTAGGTGCTTGGCGACAGATTCTTAGCAAGTGGGTGGTAGCT
Source organism: Opisthograptis luteolata (assembly GCA_931315375.2). Classification (NCBI taxonomy): domain Eukaryota; kingdom Metazoa; phylum Arthropoda; class Insecta; order Lepidoptera; family Geometridae; genus Opisthograptis; species Opisthograptis luteolata. The sequence continues at coordinate 13,361,560 of OV928033.1, forward strand.
AGCCAGGCGAGTACTAGAAAATACCCTACCACCAAGCTATGGTTTCATCACGATGTTTTCCTTCACCAAAAGCTCAAGCTCATTGTAGGATTCGAACCCACGTCCTACGGATCGCAAGCCGTCGTTACTACCACTGAGCCATCATCGCTATGATCCAACAAAGTGCCCATAGAAAAAAAGCACTTTTCGTTATTTCCAAATTCTAATATTTTCCTGGCAACATTTCAATTTGCAAATGCATAACGAATAATAACAAAAAACTCCAGCCTGTCAGAATTTGCAGATCACTAGAAACAACCTCTTAGCCTAAAGCAGGGTTTCTTGAAGGCCCCATGGACCCCATGGGTCCGCAGCAGCTAAGTTAACCTTAAACATAGTATAGTCATGTTAGGAAATTCACAGTAAATTTACGCATCGTTTGTCTCTTACTCTCCCTCGATTAATAATTTAAGTATTAATCACATCACATTACATTTAAACTACCAACAAAATGTTTCTTTCTTTTTTTTTAATGTCTCCAGAAAGTTAAAGAAACCCTTGTCTAAAGACTGCTATCCTAACGGTTTCAATACCCTTTCTATCTATGGTGCCGAAGTATCTTTTGAAGCGCGGAAGCGCAAAGCCGAAACTACGAGTGGTCAACTGGTCTAGTAGTGAACGCAGAGCATGGTACTAGATTTATAGCGAGCGCGAGTATGTATTTAGGTGTGGGTACTTAGGTACTAGACTACATGCTGTGCCTTATTTCCCGACCCCGCATGCTCCAAACAGAAAAACTGCTTTGCAGCGGATTTTTTTTTGTAAAGACCTTTACTACCCACCGCTGCATCTATCTAGAATCACTTCTCTACACGGAGAAAAGAGACCTTCCGAAATAACGTTTTCCTTCTGAGTCAAAAAGGAAGGATTTGTGATTCAAAAGGAAAACTAAGGTAAAATAAATAAAATAAAAATAAATATAAATACTCCACCGACAAGAGCTTCACTCTTAAATAGAAGAAGAAATATCAGAGGACCATTGCACACAAGTTGATCTAGTCCCAAATTAAGCTCGAAACTTGTGTTATGGGTACTAGACAACGATATACATACTTATATATAGAGAAATAAATGCTTAATATAGATAGAAATATCCAAGACTCAGGTACAAATATTCGTGCTCATCACACATATATTTGCCCTTACCGGGATTCGAACCCGGGACCGCTAGCTTCGCAGGCAGGGACGCTACCAATTCGGCTACCGCGTCGTCAAAAATAAGGAAGGAATCGGTCTTGGAAGGTAAAGACTCAGAAGGAAAGTCAGATTTTTTTTCTCAGTGTATATATACAATTAATACAATTTATGTTAAGTAAATAACTCTATTTGATTTGAACAGATCTCGACAGGATGCAGAATGCAGTTAATACATCCCTATTGAAGCTGATCACGTGCCTATACGTTCGTTAGTAAATAATTAATATCAAGTTCACGACAGTACCTTAGCTAAGCCTCAGATGAAGAACTTGCAGGATTCGTAATTTATACAAGTCAGGGCTGGCCTATTGACCGGAGCGAAGGGGAGACTTAAAGAATTACTAGCGGTGCCCTGCGGTTTTACCAGCGTCTTTTCGTTATCCCGTAAGAACCTTTTTCCGGAATGAAAAGTAACGGTGATGCGTGGTAACAGACATTCACACAGACCTAAACACAAACTTTCGCATTTTTAATATTAGTAGGATATAAGTAATTTCATATAAAAGCTAGGGAAAAGCCAGTGTCTAATTTCTTCTCTCCTCTCTACCATCCTCCCCCCCCCCCCCCCCTTTCCTTCCACTAGCTCATGCAGGAAGAAAATATAACACTTAAATATTAAATTTATTTCGAAACACTAACAGCCAATTAAAAACTAAATATTATGCAACGCTAACTGAAAGTTTCCACTTACGGCCGGTTTCAATAACCTATCTTAAACACGGTTTGCCCTAGGTACAGTCAGCAACAAAAATAGCTGATCAGACACGAGTTACCAAATGTGTTTTAAATCCGTAATGTTTGGGTTTTTTTTTACCACTTCCTAGGTAACGTTTGACCACAACACAACCAACATGCTGTTAAGTTATGATGCGGTCAAATGTGGATGTTTAAGATGATCAAGGTAATTGAAAAATGTGTAGTTGTTCAGCGACTTTTGTCGTCGACTGTACTGGAGATTTGGCACAAGTTCCATAGAAGTAATGTCAAAAATCTATCTCTAGTAGGCCAAACTGTGGATAGATAGGTTATTAATTTCCAGCGTCAATATTCATGTAAACACTTGACCTTTAATCTGTTTTATAAGCAAAAAGGTACGTTACGTTAGCAATTTGTTTTGTTACGTATCTAATTAAATAGAAAAGGTTTGAGATTATTTTTGGATTAACGAAACTTCGCTTAAATGGTGACTTTTCTTTTTGTAAGGTTTCGCATACAAAAGGTACTCGAGGTTTTCAAGTTGGTTGTGTAACTGAACTAATTAGTATTAGCGACTAGGTTACTGCTGCATTCACGGCACCGCTTGAATTTTCATTATAAATTATGTAAGTACATAGTTGCTGTACCTACTTACTAGGTATAATAATTTCAATGCCAATGACAATGTTACGTATAGGTACTAGTAGACAAACGTAAGATATGGGATACATAGGACCTACTAATCTAAAAATATGTGACTCAAAAGTGACTGACTGACATAGTGATCTATCAACGCATAGCCCAAACCGCTGAACGGATCGGGCTGAAAATTGGCATGCAGGTAGATGTTATGACGTAGCCATCCGCTAAGAAAGGATTTTGATTAATTCTACTTCCAAGGGGATAAAATGGTTGGTATGAAACTTTGTCAATTTTAAACTGATCGGGCTGAGACTTTGCATGCATAAAGCTGTAGCCCATGTGGGTGAAACCGCGGAGAACAGCTAGTTAAATAATAAGTAGGACGCCAACAGAATTTACCTGATACAAATGTATATAGATAACGGATTAAGCACCTACTAGCTGCGCTCCGCGGTTTCATCCGCGTCTTCCCGTTACCCCGCAAGTTTTTTTTCTTATAAAATGTAGCCTATGTGTTAATCCAGGGTATAAGCTATCTTCTTTTGTGAGGCAACTTGATTTTCTATATGTGTGCGAGCTGAATGTATCCATACTTCACAGGTGCACACAAATACAGCTTTCAGTATTACCATTGCTAAGGATTTCCGCACAAAATGTGGGAAAACGCATGATAGAGGAGCTATCGAATCCATGCAAGTATTAAATTGAATAATATGAAGATTACTACTCGCATGGAACAGAAAACTCGATTAAAACAATGAAGATAGTTAATTTTGTAAGCCTAGTAGAGTTTTTTTACACAGAGATTCACGCATGCGTACGTCGTACATCCGCCTAACAGTTGCCGTACGCCCGTATAAAACCGTTACATGTTTACAGTCTCATTTTCTACTTAAAAGTCTAATAATGTTTTCCTTGGTCTGTATCGAATAAAGCTCATTAAAGGTGTTTTTTCCCTATCGTCATCATTTCGGTACGTTTAATAAAAAATCCTGAAGGGATTTATAACGCTACTAATTTGAAAGTAACATAGTTAATCAATAATTATCAATGTAAGAGAAAGATAAGGAACGAAATATACTCCTTACTGTGTAACAGTTTTGTCATACAAGCTCGCAAGACCAATTCCATTCTACTACCTGTAGGCGGGCGGGAGCGCTTCACCTATAACACCGCCGCCCGCCTAGACCAGTCTGCTCAGTACAGCAACTGGCAGCTGCCCGCGTCGGAAGCTAGCGCCACCGAAAACGCGTAGTGCCTCTCTTTTCGAGATAGACTGTTGAGTGATCACGAAGTCGATCTGGATACTTAATTGCATATAATTTTTTTCTTTTCATCTATAGTGACTCGGACAATTAATTGTAAATTTTTCCAAAAACTTTTACATACTTTCGTGTTGCTTAAAAGTTTACTTGTTGGCGAGAAAAAAAAGCAAGGATGCTTTCCTGCTGCAAAGATTCTTGTTGCGAAGAAAACCCACAAGCCAAAAAAGGCAAGGAAGGAAACCCGAAAGTCGCTGAGCGGCTTATGCATTGGGATGGCCTGAGTTCCGATGTTACATCGATGCAGTCCTTTGATGATAGTACGTATATTCTATATTGAAAATATTAAAATATTACTAGTGGTGAAGTAAAGAATTCGCACTCACTTCCTTAATATTTACAGGCTTTAAATTTTAAACTTAATTTCCCATTTTATTTTTAGTTTGAGGTCTTTAAATTTTATGATTTTCTAATAGATGAGAACCCTAGTTTTATTTTAAATTTACGATTTTGTGCTCGTGATTTTACATTTTTGTGTTACTTAAGTTTCTAGAATTAAATGTGTTTATTATTTAATTAGCAAACGAAAAAAGGAGGAAGTTTCAAGTCGACACGTATGTTTTTTTTTTTGCGTCTGACCAAGCATTTTAAGATTGAAGAACCGCTAATTTTTGTAAAAAAATCTAAGTCAACCTGAACATTATTACTACTGGAGACTGGGCGCTAAATCAACAATCGATTAAAGCCGCTATTAGCTGATTCCCGTTGCCGATTGTACTCTAATTATTATGATTAGTCAGCCAGATCCTCGCGATTTTTCGGGAATAGCACCTAAATATGTTTGTTGCCTATTAAAAAGTGGGCCAAGAAGCGCAGCAGTTTTCAAACAAGTTATCAGACTCAATCGCAATCTTAACAATTCAACAGGTGGCTTGTAGGTATACTTGGGCGCTTGTTTTCAAGTCGGAACTTTATGGACACGAAACAAAGAAATAAAACGAAAGTGCTATTGACGAGATTATTTTACAAATTACTAGCTACTACCCCGTGGCGTTCAAAGGGGGAGGCCTATGTTCAGCAGTGGACTTCTTCCGGCTGATGATGATGATGATGATGATGACCCTGTGGCTTCGTCCGCGTGGTATATTTTCAAAGAACTTAAGGAGTAGCGTTTGACTTAGGTCGCCTGATGTTGAGAAAAGATGCGGTCGAAGGTGCTGCTGCAAATCGACACCGAAATAAATCATTAAGAACTAATTCTCAAGTGAGACAGCCGGAACACATCGACAGGTGCTTGATAACAGATTTTTAACTTGATGGTGGTAAATATTTATTTAGTTATTGCATTACTAGCTGCGCCCCACGGCTTCACCCGCGTCTTCCCGTTATCCCGCAGGAACCTTTTTCCGGTACAAAAAGTAGCCTTTGTGTTAATCCAGGGTATAAGCTATCTCCATTACAAATTTTATTCAGATCCGTTCAGTAGTTTTTTGCGTGAAAGAGTTACAAACATCCGTCCATCCATACTCACAAACTTTCAAGTTTTTAATATTAATAGGAAGTAGAATGTAAAGGAATACTGTAACATATCCCTGTTAGGGTAATAATAGCAAATGGAAACAAGAAATAGAAACAATCATTTCAAATCACACTATAACAATGAACCTAAAACAAAAACCTTAAAAAGATATATTATAATAAGTAAAATATATTATTGTAAGGAGTCACTTTAGGCAAGGTTTTGAAGATACTGGCAGCGTATCCCTTTTGAATAGCTATGAGAATAATATGCACGGTAATGTGAGAATTTCATTGTGTAAAAAGTAGGGTTTCCAAAATCACTTCTTACTAGATCCACGGTTTAAGAAGATGGATCTAATGGGGAAATAAAATGTCAGTAAATCCAAAATGGATCTAATGAAGGAATCAAATGAGATAGAACCCAACTGGCGAGCACTAGAAAATGCACTACGACCAAGCTATGGTTTCCTCGCGATTTTTTTCTTCAAACTTTTTCTAATGAAGCCAATGTGAATTGTGACCTACTTTCAACTGTTCCCCATCCTTTTACCCGCAACTCGGTAACTGAAAACATTCAAGTGTCGCATCAATGGTCAGTATTTGACCTTAGACACCATTTTAATTTTAGATTGCTAGTTGCGCCCCGCGAAATCACCCGCGTCTTCCTGTTCCGCAGGAACCCTTTTCCGGGATAAGAAGTTGCCAATATGTTATTCCAAGGTATAAGCTATCTCCATTCCAAATTTTAACAAAATCGGTTTAGTAGTTATGGTGATACGCGGCAGCAAACATTCACACACACACAAACTTTCGCATTTATAATATTAGTAGGATAGCGGATTATAGATTGAAATAATAATAGTTGTTGAAACCAAACTCAGCATATAATTTGATTTAATAACTAAAACATTTAGTTGTAATTTATGTCTATGTAAGAGTAACATTGCACACCGTCGCCTATGGACATCTGCAACACCAGGGGAGTTGCCGATGCGTTGCCGACCTTTAAGAACTCTTTTTACACCCATCTTGAAGGATTGCAATCTGTAGCACAGCGGAAACACTTGTGGGGGAAGCTCATTCCACATTTTGCAAGTATGCGGGAGAAAGGAGCGCATGATTGTGCGAATTATTTATATTTAAGATTTACTTGTTGAATGGTTTAAATCGGACATTCTATTCGAAAGATATTACGAAATTAAAAAATGTCAAACTAATCGAAAAATAAACCCGACGCACCGCAGCGGGAAACGCGGTGAGGTGAGGGGGGCACCGAATTGGCGGGAGAGAGAATCTATGAAATTGGTAAAGTGCGGTCGCGGACCAGGAAGACCATTAGCAGCGCGGTCCGAAAAAAATTAACCTATGATTAAAACAGGCTAATGGATACAGCAGGTAACGCGGTGACGGGGCACCGAAGTGCGGGAATAATTTTGGTGTATACGGATTACATACGCTTTTTCGCCTAAACTAATGAACCGATTTATATGAAATTTGGTAAAGGGATAGTTTTTTTTATTGCTAATAGGTGTGCGTTTGACCGCCATCCCGCCTGTTGCCAAGCGATGATGCGGTCGACAGTGTAGCACGCACTCCCAGAAGGTACCTGTTCACTCTTGCCTTGAAGATCCCCAAATTATAGCGATCGGGAAAAACAGACTCTGGCAAGGAGTTCCACGCCTTAGTGGTACGCATGATGAAGTTAGAAGCAAACGCTTCGTGTTTCGTTTGAGCCCTGGGGAAGGACATGGGATACTTTTTATCGCGATAAACTGTAGCCCACTCGGGTGAAACCGCTTCCTTCTGAGTCTTTTCCTTCCAAGACCGATTCCTTCCTTATTTTACCTTAGTTTTCCTTCTGAATCACAAGTCCTTCCCTTTTGACTCGGAAGGAAAAGGGTATTTCCGAAGGTCTTTTTTCTCCGTGTAGAGAAACCGTGCATATATCGGTTATTGCAACCGGCCTCATGTACACTTGAGGTTTTTGAGAACGAATGTATGACCTATTTAATTTTACGAAACTAGAAGGGTGGGGAAAAAAGGATTTGCGCGAACTGTAGGGTCTCTACAGGGAGAAAAATGACCTTCCAAAATACCGTTTTCCTTCTGAGTCAAAAGGGAAGGAATTGTGATTTAAAAGGAAAACTAAGGTCAAATAAGGAAGGAATCGGTCTTGGAAGGTAAGACACAGAAGGAAAGTCAGATTATTATTCTCAGTGTAGGTAGAGCACTAGGAGGTGGCGCAGGACAGATCGAAGTGGCATCAATCGGAGGTGAAGATTCATTTTGAGTCGTTGCGCCATCTCAGTAATTTTTTTTGTGGGGTTGGTGGCTTTGAGTACAATTTTATAACGTCATGGAGCAGAATGACATGTTACTTAATATCAGTAACTAGCTGTGCCGCGCGGTTTCACCCGCGTTGTTCTCGTTTCCGTGGAAATACCGACATAAAATATTGCCTATCTTTAGCCTCCCTCAATAAATGGACTATTGAACATTGAAAGAGTTTTTCACATCAGACCAGTATTTCCCGAGATTACCGCCGCGCCGGCCAGGCAGCGCAGCGTCTTGCCTTGCGCATCAAGCGCGCGCGGATTTCCGTTGCGGAGTTATTTTAAAAATGTATTTACTATATATAGATCTAATACTCCTAATCAACAACACATTTATTTGGATTTAAAGATTAATATTAGGTATTATGTTGATCAAAAACTCTTTGGCAAATAACTCATAATTAGGTACCAACTCTTAGCGCCTTTAACTCGTGATAACTTCTAAGCGAAATGTCCTATTGGGATGAAACAAAAAGTATTTCACTTCTACATAAATATCCTTAATCATATAATGCCTCATTTGGATAAGGATTAATATGACGATGCACATTTAACGTAGTTTCTTTTTTCAGACGATTTAATAATATTTTTGAACACTAAAGCGGTTATTGTGACTCAACTATGACAGTTAGATATATGCTCTCCAGACTTTTTTGTAGATCTTAATGGGACCTACAAACCCGTAATACATTATTTTGTTCTATTGTCAATAGCGCACGCAAAAATAGGTTTTCGATTTCACACCTTGGGTTACAAAATAGCAATTTTCTTACGGTACCCTATTTTTTAGTAAATAAAATATTGCCTAAGAGGAGAGGAAATCCCTTCTGTATATTGGAAGGTCCTTTTTCTCCGTGCACTTTTCAATTTGTTCACCGGGCGTTAGCGTTCTTTGGCCGCACGCTTTTCATTGAAACACTTTAAATAGCTTCACTTGTAGCTATGTAATTAACAAAACTGACTAACCAACTAGCTAACTAACTAACTAAACCAAACGAAATCCCTAAACTAACAAACAAACAATGTAACAAAATCTTAGTAGGTACTTAGTCAATTGTAACCTACATCTAGATAATCATCATCATCATCATCATCATCAGCCGGAAGAAGTCCACTGCTGAACATAGGCCTCCCCCCTTGAACGCCACCATGAACGGCTATTTGCCATTTGCATCCATCGGCTCCCTGCGACTCTTTCAATGTCGTCGGTTCACCTAGTGGGGGGCCTACCTACAGAACGTCTTCCGGTTCGTGATCTAGATAATAGATGTATCGAAATAAAACTTACCTGTATAGGTGTGTACGAGTATGTCTTATGACAATGCAATAATTTGGTAACATCGGCCAGATTTGATGATGGAGCTAGGAGTTGGATAGTGGAACTTTCCAAAGGCTTCTAGGGTGTTTGGATTCATATGATTTATTTTGACGAGCCCCATACAGTAGGCTTGGTAACGAGGGTCTGCAAATAAAGCCAGAAGGTAGATAGTGGAACACTTCAGTGGCTACTAGTGAGATATAAAAGTAAAACATACAAATATGCAGTTTATAAAAATCAAATAACACACTTTTATTACGCGCTAAAAATCCTATCCTACTAATATTATAAATGTGAAAGTTTGTGTGTGTGTGTGTCAAAAGTCAAAAGTCAATTTTTCTTTACTCAATAGGATACATTGTGATCACTTTAAAACGTCAAACTTAAAACTAGCTACGCCTGTTCCAACCTCCTTACGACGGCAAAAGAACAGGCAAGAAACGCCCGGCAGGTAATTTATTTGGCGCGATCATATTGACAATTTTATTCTTATTACTAATTGATTGAATTGGAGCAAGTTCACTAAAATTCCAAGTTGTTTTTTTTGTCATCTAATGTTCCGATATTTTTTAATTAGCTTTACTAATAAGATTTCTCTTGTATGGTTTTACACATTGGGATATGGGAACATGAATATTAATGAGTTGCGGAATCACAACCTAAGCAGACCAGACCCCACAAGCAGCACCTGTTGTGTGAATGTTTGTTACCACGTATCACCGTAACAGTAACTACTAAACCGATTTTAATGAAATTAGGAATGGAGATGGCTTACTCGTATACCCTGGATTAACACTTAGGCTACTTTTTAACCCGGAAATGGTTCCTGCGAGAAGACGCGGGTGAAACCGCGGGTCGCAACTTGTATAAAATAATAAAATTGACTTGTATCACTTACGTTATGATGTTAAATTCAAATCGTTTCGAGTTTAAACTAATTAAAATCTGGTACAGAGTTACAGAAAATCAAAAAGCGTTAATTTTTTTTGAATTATTACGAGTTCTTTTTGACGCAATCAAAGTATGTTTGGACCAAGATTCTTTACAGCACTGCTTGAGCTTTGATAAAAGTTTTTGTGATATGTACTATTTTACGATTACAAAAACTAGAACTAAATTTAATAACGCCACCAGTATCTTGTAAACCTTATTTGGAGTGTGTGATGAGAGAATTGTTCATGATTTTTTACTATTTGTATTTGTAATCTGAGTGGTTATGGCGCACATAGTTATGAAAGGTGCAGCCCAAGAAACGATTCTTATAATGAAAAAAATCTGTAAGCAGAAAAATATTAGAAGTTTTAATCCTTTTAATTAATGAATAAGAAACTTAGAAGATCAGGGCGATATTACAATAATAGGTATATATCTTAGGAATGCCTTTGCGTCTATTACCTATGTACCTAATGAGTAAAATATTACAATACATATAATATTATATTTTAATAATCTTTGGTAAATACCTTCGATCGCCTCTTGCTATTTACACAAGTTAAAATTCAGGCGTTTTTGTAACAACTACATAATAAAACTTGCACCTCAAATGCGTCGCAATTCTGAATCGAATCGCCATATGAGTGAAAAAACTTATACCGATGATGGCTCAGTGGTAGTGACGACGACTTGCAATCCGTAGGACGTGGGTTCGAATCCTACAATGAGCTGGAGCTTTCGGAGAAGGAAAACATCGTGATGGAACCATAGCTTGGTGGTAGGGCATTTTCTAGTGCTCACCTGGGTAGCTGCCGCCCTTATGTTAAGAATCTGTCGCCAAGCACCTATCGGTGTATTCCGGCAGCCTCACTTGAGAGCCTGTGGAGTCCAGGTGTAGCGTGGCGCCTTCTTCGACCACATCGTTACTTAACATCAGGTGACTTGTAGTCAAACGCTACCCTGTAAATAGTAAACAAAACGGAGAAAAAAATTTACTGAATGATTTATGTATACTTACTAAAATTATAAGACCACATTAATGGAAAAAAATATTAAAAGTTTAATTATAGCCACAGCTAGCAATAATTAATTAATGACTAACTGTTACTCTCGGATTCACCCGCTTGGAGATCTCCAATGTTATAGTACTTATATCACAATAAAACATAGGGATGACAGAGTCTATGCCCAGCAGGGGAATGACACAGGCGGACGATGACGAATGAAACTCGGGTACACTCAGCAACAAAAGTAGCTGACCATACTTGATTTTTCAAATGTGTTTTACATCAGTAATGTTTGGGTTTCTTTAACAACGTACATGGTAACGTTTGATCACAACACAATACATCTGATGCTAAGTGACGATACAGTTAAAGGTTGGTATTTAAGACTATGAAGGTAATCAGAAAATTTGTATTTTTCAGCGACTTATGTCGTTGACCGTACTTAGTCGTTTGTATTAACACTCGCTTACCTTTTACAGGGCTCAATGGTAACGCAGCCACAGGCGGTTCAGAAGTCGTCTGGGGTAAGTTAAGACCAAAATACCTACGAATCCACTCGCACCTGCGTTGTTATATTAGTGATATTTTATGTTATTGATTGGTATACAAGCAGACGGTCCGCTTGATGGAAAGCGGTCACCATAGCCTTCAACAAAAAAAAAACAACTATGGGTGCACAATTTTACTATGCAAAAACCGAGAAAATGCCTAATTAATACTTGCCCGCGGTTTCACCCGTGTTAGCTACAGTTTATCGCGTTGAAAAGTATCCTATATGTCCTTTCTCATATTTCGAACTATCTCCGTACCAAATTTCATTGAAATCGGTTTAGTAGTTTAGGTGTGAAAGCGAGACAGACAGACAGACAGATTTACTTTCGCATTTATAATATTAAAGAAAAGACGTAGAGATTTAAAAAATAATTAAATCTGACTTAGTCTTATAATTAGGGCCTCTTTCATCATCTTATGCTGATCAATGCTGATGAAAGAGACTCGAGCCTTTTAATCCTTTTTGAATTAACTCTCGCTCACGTTCCACAGAACCACCAATTGAGACAAGTTTTGCAGATGATAGCCACATAAATTGTAAGTTTAGACTTAAGATCAAAAGACTTACGGGTCGTTTTAAGGCTGGTTTCAATAACTGAGCTATAACCACGGTTTGCCCCAAGATAAAAAAATTACATAACTTCTATTAAGCTTGTAAGAGTAGGAAAAAGAATAATTTATTTGCAACAAATTAAACAAAAATATTTAAAACAAAACAAAAGGCATGCGTCAAATTTCAATCTACAGTAGGGCAAACCGTGGATAGATCGGTTATTGAAACCGACCTTTGGAAACACACATTGACGTACAAAGATATGAACTTAGGGTTCTACTGCTGGGGCGAAAAGAGGAAGGAGGACAATCAGTCGTAAGTCCCCGATTGGCTGACGGTTCTAAAGATAGAGAGAAACTATACCCATTATGAAAGAGGATATGCCCATTATAGAAGGTATGCCCATTGTGAAAGAGAATATGCCCATCATAAAAGAGGGTGTGCCCGGCAGCGGAATCCAGCAGGGGAATGACACAGGTGGACGGTGACGAATGAAACTCAAATACTTAGTCGTTTATATTAACACTCGCTTACCTTTTACAGGGCTGGAAAGTAACGCAGCCACAGGCGGACGGAATGTGGCCCCAAGTAAGTTAAGACCAAAATACCTACGAATCCTTTTTGAAATGACTCGCACCTTCGTTGTCATATTCATTTTAATACAGCTTGCAGCAAAACTATAGGCGCACAATTTTACTATGCGAAAACCGAGACAATACTTAATTTATACTTACTAGCTGTTCCCCGCGGTTTCACCCGCGTGAGCTACAGTTTATCGCGTTGAAAAGTATCCTACATGTCCTTCCTCAGGTTTCGAACTACCTATCTCTGTACTAAATTTCATTGAAATCGGTTCAGTAGTTTAGGTGTGAAAGCGAGACAGACAGACAGACATATTTCTCTTTCATTTAAGAAGAGACGTAAAGATTTAAAGTTGGTACAAGCTGACTTAGTCTTATACTTAGGGCCTCTTTCGTCATCTTATGCTGATGATGTCCCCGATTGGCTCTCGGTGAAACTATGCTTATCATGAAAGAGGGTATGTCCATTATAAAAGAGAATATGCCCATTATGAAAGAGGGTGTACCCGGCAAGGGAATGACACAGGCGGACGATGACAAATGAAACTCAAATACTAAGTCGTTTGTATTAACACTCGCTTACCTTTTACAGGGCCTGATAGTGACGCAGCCACAGGTGGACGGAATGTGGCCCCACGTAAGTTTAAACCAAAATACCTACGAATCCTTTTTGAAATGACTCTCACCTGCGTTGTTATATTCATTTCAATACAGCTTGAGCTCTTTTGTTAGTGATATTTTATGTTATTGATTGGTATACAAGCAGACGGTCCGCTTGATGGAAAGCGGTCACCATAGCCTTCAACAAAAAAAAAACAACTATGGGTGCACAATTTTACTATGCAAAAACCGAGAAAATGCCTAATTAATACTTGCTAGCTGTTCCCCGCGGTTTCACCCGTGTTAGCTACAGTTTATCGCGTTGAAAAGTATCCTATATGTCCTTTCTCATATTTCGAACTATCTCCGTACCAAATTTCATTGAAATCGGTTTAGTAGTTTAGGTGTGAAAGCGAGACAGACAGACAGACAGATTTACTTTCGCATTTATAATATTAAAGAAAAGACGTAGAGATTTAAAAAATAATTAAATCTGACTTAGTCTTATAATTAGGGCCTCTTTCATCATCTTATGCTGATCAATGCTGATGAAAGAGACTCGAGCCTTTTAATCCTTTTTGAATTAACTCTCGCTCACGTTCCACAGAACCACCAATTGAGACAAGTTTTGCAGATGATAGCCACATAAATTGTAAGTTTAGACTTAAGATCAAAAGACTTACGGGTCGTTTTAAGGCTGGTTTCAATAACTGAGCTATAACCACGGTTTGCCCCAAGATAAAAAAATTACATAACTTCTATTAAGCTTGTAAGAGTAGGAAAAAGAATAATTTATTTGCAACAAATTAAACAAAAATATTTAAAACAAAACAAAAGGCATGCGTCAAATTTCAATCTACAGTAGGGCAAACCGTGGATAGATCGGTTATTGAAACCGACCTTTGGAAACACACATTGACGTACAAAGATATGAACTTAGGGTTCTACTGCTGGGGCGAAAAGAGGAAGGAGGACAATCAGTCGTAAGTCCCCGATTGGCTGACGGTTCTAAAGATAGAGAGAAACTATACCCATTATGAAAGAGGATATGCCCATTATAGAAGGTATGCCCATTGTGAAAGAGAATATGCCCATCATAAAAGAGGGTGTGCCCGGCAGCGGAATCCAGCAGGGGAATGACACAGGTGGACGGTGACGAATGAAACTCAAATACTTAGTCGTTTATATTAACACTCGCTTACCTTTTACAGGGCTGGAAAGTAACGCAGCCACAGGCGGACGGAATGTGGCCCCAAGTAAGTTAAGACCAAAATACCTACGAATCCTTTTTGAAATGACTCGCACCTTCGTTGTCATATTCATTTTAATACAGCTTGCAGCAAAACTATAGGCGCACAATTTTACTATGCGAAAACCGAGACAATACTTAATTTATACTTACTAGCTGTTCCCCGCGGTTTCACCCGCGTGAGCTACAGTTTATCGCGTTGAAAAGTATCCTACATGTCCTTCCTCAGGTTTCGAACTACCTATCTCTGTACTAAATTTCATTGAAATCGGTTCAGTAGTTTAGGTGTGAAAGCGAGACAGACAGACAGACATATTTCTCTTTCATTTAAGAAGAGACGTAAAGATTTAAAGTTGGTACAAGCTGACTTAGTCTTATACTTAGGGCCTCTTTCGTCATCTTATGCTGATGATGTCCCCGATTGGCTCTCGGTGAAACTATGCTTATCATGAAAGAGGGTATGTCCATTATAAAAGAGAATATGCCCATTATGAAAGAGGGTGTACCCGGCAAGGGAATGACACAGGCGGACGATGACAAATGAAACTCAAATACTAAGTCGTTTGTATTAACACTCGCTTACCTTTTACAGGGCCTGATAGTGACGCAGCCACAGGTGGACGGAATGTGGCCCCACGTAAGTTTAAACCAAAATACCTACGAATCCTTTTTGAAATGACTCTCACCTGCGTTGTTATATTCATTTCAATACAGCTTGAGCTCTTTTGTTAGTGATATTTTATGTTATTGATTGGTATACAAGTTCCCAGTTCAGTTACAAGTTCGCCAGTTCCCAGTCCAGGTGTAGCGTGGCGCCATCTTCGACCACATCGTCACTTCACATCAGGTGACTTGTGGTCAAACGCTACCCTGTAAAGAGTAAAAAAAAAAAAAAAAAAAAAAATCTCCAGTAGGGCAAACCGTGGATAGATCGGTTATTGAAACCGACCTGGAAACGACACGCGCCTGGAATATGTACATTGACGTACAAAGATATGAACTTAGGGTTCTACTGCTGGGGCGAAGAGAGGAAGGAGGACAATCAGTCGTAAGTCCCCGATTGGCTGACGGTTCTAAAGATAGAGAGAAACTATACCCATTATGAAAGAGGGTATGCCCATTGTGAAAGAGAATATGCCCATTATGAAAGAGGGTGTGCCCGGCAGGGGACTGACTCAGGCGGACGCTTGAGCAGCTTGAGCTCTTTTGTAATTTACGTTTTATGTTATTGATTGGTATACAAGCAGACGGTCCGCTTGATGGAAAGCGGTCACTATGGCCTTCAACAAAAAAAAAAACTACAGGCGCACAATGTTACTGTGCAAAAACCGAGACAATACTTAATTTATACTTACTAGCTGTTCCCCGCGGTTTCATCCGCGTGAGCTACAGTTTATCGCGTTGAAAAGTATCCTATATGTCCTTTCTCAGGTTTCGAACTTCCTCTGTACCAAATTTCATTGAAATCAGTTCAGTGCTTTAGGTGTGAAAGCGAGACAGACAGACAGACAGATTTACTTTCGCATTTATAATATTAAAGAAGAGACGTAAGATTTAAAATATGATTAAAAGTTGACTTAGTAGTAGTAGTGTAGATGATAGTAGTGATGATGATAGTGATAGTGATAGTGATAGTGATTACGAATAGCTTATTTATGTTGTACGACTGGCCTAAAACAGTTATTGGTTTGTGAAATTAAAGTTAAGTTCAGAAAAAGAAAACTAAGTACAACAAAATTGGTAGAATAAGACGTATTGTAGCGTAGCAAAAGCAAACAAATGTTATTAGACACTACGAAGTTAAAAATTCAATGTCTATTTTTCTTATCATTTCTTAAAATATCGTTTGTATAATCTTTATAAGAAAAATTAAAAAAAAATTAACATGTTACTCGTTTTTTTACAACCTCAGGTCCATTTCGGCCATTGTTCTTTTTTTTATTAAAACGGGCTTTTATTTTACAGGAGACCCACCACCACCGTACTCTCTGCACCCGCCTGCCTATTACAGTAAGTTTCTTATCAACACACTAACGGGCGATGGTGGCCGAACGGTTAGGCGTGCGACTTACACCTTACAAGACGCCGACACCGAGTTCGAATCCTCTCGGCCCCGCACCTATGACTTAACAAGTTATGTGCGGATTTGCCATCGCTCAAAACGGTGAAGGAAAACATCGTGAGGAAACCGGCATGCCCAAGAACTGCAACATTTAAGGGCATGCGACATCTACCAACCCGCACTGGGCCAGCGTGGTAGATTACAGCCCATACTCTCTCTCTGAGAGAAGGCCAGAGTCCCAGCAGTGGAAACGTGAAAGGCTGATAATGATGATGATGATGTAGTGATAGTGATTAACACTCAAAGAAACACAAGTTTTGGAAATTTAAACAAAATTTTCATGTTGATAGTTCATTCAATTGCCGCCAAAAAAATCAATGCGTAAGAATACCTGTGTTAATGTTAATATCTACTCCATTTCAACAAAACACTGCAGTGACTGACGCGGCGCGGAGGACTTTGTTTTATAATAAGTAGTGATACTCGAAAATTAAAATTATACACGCACTTCGGTGCCTCCTCACCGCGTTACCTGCTGTATATTTACCTACATAGAATTAATTACAAGACACAGAAGGTGAGTTTCATTCATAGTTCCGCTCAGTATCGAAGCAATAAAAGATCAAGCCTCACGTACTTACATTCACCGGCACGCACACACACGGCCGAATAATGTTGTAAGTGAATAGACATTTATTTACCCCAAAATATGAGGAAATTGGTACACTTGTTCCAACTTTGCCATTTGTTGGAATTAGAATTATGTAATGTTATTTGCTTGGATATTACTCATTTAAATTATCATGTAGGTTGTATTCAGAAGTAAGTCGTCAGACAAATAATCTTGGACATTATTGTTTACGTTAAAGCAAGATTTTTTGGCTAGTTGTTTCCGCAGAGCAGACCTTCGAGGGGAGTCAAAAATAGATTCTAATTCCGTGTCGTACTCTTGAGATATCTGTAATGAAAATTTATTTATACGAATCAAAAATTCTGTACAAATCTGTGTATTATGAGAATTATTGACTGGGCAAAGCGAGGTCTCGGAGTTTACGGTTACGGTTATTAGTTTACTTTATAATTAATATAATTGTTAATCACTACATATATATAAACATGGTCCAGCTCCGCGTCCGTCTATCTGTCTGTTCGCGATAAATTCAAAAACTACTGCACCGATTTTCATGCTGTCTATTATTACTAATAGGCTCGTTTGAAGCTTGCGCTTCATTGCATTTTGTTGTTGAATTATTTTCATTGGCTTCATTAGATGATGTGCCTTGAAAAACGATTACAATATCATTATAATAAATCTTAAATCGAATACAATTACTTTGCACAACTTCATGCACATTATACGTTAATAACTGCAGAAGAAGGAAGTCTATAAAAAATTTAGACAGACTGTTATTGTCAATGCACTTTACACTACGGACGGAATCTTAGAAGGGGTAAATATTTTTCCCATAGCTGACAACATTTTTTAGAGTAATGGCGCCTGTTTGTTTACAAATTATTTTTCTGTTTTAACGAATGTTTTTCGTAAAATAATACGTTGCCAAATATGTAGTACTTACATGTGAAATGTTATTTTTTTATTCTTATCTTTGTTGTGAGATGCGTTGTGACACCCTTTTACTGCACAGGAAGGCATATTTAAATAAAATTGCCCGAGCTATTCGCTGTGAGACTTCATCGTGACTACTGACGTGACGGGAAACGTAATCGGGCATATCTGCCCGATTAGAAATTGCTGCCATCCGCTTTAGCCGACTCACTTTCTGTGTCTTGTAATTCTATGTTTACCTATTTTAATTCTATGTTAATTTTTACGCGCGAATCCGTAGCGAGTAGACGTATTACAAAATTAAGGCCCTGCCATACGCCGTTGACCTTGCTTGATCAGGTGAAAGCATCCCGCACTGACTTTATGAGAGACTGACGTGGCGATTTGCGAGTATGAAATACGTAAAAAAATCGCAAAAAATAATTGAAGCAGTATTTTCAAATAATGGCCTTAAGGTGTTTTGGGTATTTCACAACGAACAAATATAATTATTTATTTATCATGACACAAGTAAAAACACTTATCTAAACCTTAAAATGTAAAATAAGGGGGTATTATATTTCTTAATACGCTGATTGTATTAACAAGTATTTGTTGCATATATAGTTTAGGAGTAAAGTACATAGTATTAAACCTTTATAAAATGGGACACTATGCACATTTTTTTTTCAATACATAAATATATTTTTTGCCTTTTTCGGCCTGAAGGTGTTCTTCGGCCTGAAGGTGTTCTGCTATATATCAAGTAGATTAACGTATATTTTTATTAGATTTTTTTAAGACCATAATTACACAGACAGATAGTTTTAATTAACCCTGTTTTTCAGTTTAGTTTTGGAACCAGCGCCTTAAGCGTAAGCAAGTCACAACACAACCGCTGTATCCGAGTCCATGTTTTTAAGTGAATCTCTCCCAGCGTAGGAATGCGCGTAAAATACACGGGGAGAGGAGGTTGCAATATTGCTGAAATCACCTCGCGTAATTAATAAACGCCCCCTTAACACTGGCTTACATTTTACAGACACATTGCCACCGCCGCCCACTAGCCACTGCAGAGTGTGCTGTAAGTTAAGTGTGGACCAAAAGATAGGGGAGAGGCGTACAAAATGACATAGGTGGAAAAATCGCACACCGGTTTTTTCTTCGAATCTAAGAACTTTTTAACCGCCGCGCCGTCGGAATGCAAAGGAAGGCTAACAAGGCCACTGACACCCGCGAAACGGTTTTTAGGGGATGTCGATATTTAAATGTTATGTACTCGTGAGTTCTTAACGGAAAAGATTGATGCAATGAGTAAATTCACATATATTAATATTCTTAAAACTGTATCGTTGTAGAAGTGAATGTTTTCAATAATTTAGATACCTACTCAATAAACCAAGGTATAAAAAAACTTCAGCAGAAAAGAATGAAAAATAAAAATCTGTGATTGATTTAGCAGAATGTATGTCGTTTTGTACCCCCTTCCCTTAGAAATTTTGGACATGTTCATTGTTAGTTTCCTTTGGTGGCACCTGGTATATTTTGAATGTTTTTAGGCCCTCTGGCGCGAAGAATACCTGATCCACTTATGATCATAAGGTCGGTAGATTCAGAATTAACTGATGAGCAGAGGACGCCTGTGGCGACGCCAAGCGAGATGAGCGTGGGACCTATCCCGCGCAGGAATGTCGAATGTAAGTACCTACCTAACATGAAGTCCCCCAGTCCCACTGTGAAGCTCTAAGGGGGCCTCCATTAGTTACGTGAGGCATTTTTGAGAATTTTTCGACCCCCTCCCCTGCCCTCTTGATAAGATATCGTAAGATTTTCCTCAACAACCTCCCCTCTCCCTTAATCTCACGCGAGATTCTTCAAAACTTCTATTCTTCTAAACGTGTTGGATTAATAAGAAAAAAAAACAAAAAATATTTTTCCCGCAATTTTACACCGTTTTCTGCGAGAAAAATAATTACGTGATATTTGCCAAGACCCGCCTTCCCCCCTAAGTGAGATTTGGAAATATTTAACTTGATCCCCTCTCCCCCCCCATAACACCTCACGTAATTAATGTCACACTGTCCCTAAAATAGTCAAATAAATTCCGATTAGACAAAATAGGCCATCGCATCGGTAACAAATTAACAATGGAAGGTTTTATGACAGACAATTACCAAATAATTCTGTAAAAAAAAACTTGAGTTACATTTTATGCCAAGATTTTTTTGAGTTTGTGATATTTGTTTCAGGCGGATTGAAATGTGTCTGCTATATATCAAGTAGATTAACGTATATTTTTATTAGATTTTTTTAAGACCAAAATTACACAGACAGATAGTTTAAATTAACCCTGTTTTTCAGCTTAGTTTTGGAACCAGCGCCTTAAGCGTAAGCAAGTCACAACACAACCGCTGTATCCGAGTCCATGTTTATAAGTGAATCTCTCCCAGCGTAGGAACGCGCGTAAAACGTGATATCTGGACGCAATATAAATTGGAAAGCGCGAGTTCACTCGTGCGTAAAACGCCTCATATGGACAAGCTCTTATTGTAAAAATAGGCATTTAGAAAATCTGACATGTGATTACGGGGGGAGGGAGAGGGAGGGTCGATCCAAATCTCACGAAGTCTCAATACACGGGGAGAGGAGGTTGCAACATCGCCGAAATCACCTCGCGTAATTTAAGAAACGCCCCCTTAACACTGGCTTACATTTTACAGACACATTGCCACCGCCGCCTATGAGGCCCTGCAGAGTGTACTGTAAGTTAAGTGTAGACCAAAAGATAGGGGAGAGGCGTACAACATGACATAGGTGGAAAAATCGCACACCTGTTTTGTCTTCGAATCTAAGAACTTTTAAACCGCCGCGCCGTCGGAATGCAAAGGAAGGCTAACAAGGCCACTGACACCCGCGAAACGGTTTTTAGGGGATGTCGATATTTAAATGTTATGTACTCGTGAGTTCTTAACGGAAAAGATTGATGCAATGAGTAAATTCACATATATTAATATTCTTAAAACTGTATTGTTGTAGAAGTGAATGTTTTCAATAATTTAGATACCTACTCAATAATCCAAGGTATAAAAAAACTTCAGCAGAAAAGAATGAAAAATAAAAATCTGTGATTGATTTAGCAGAATGTATGTCGTTTTGTACCCCCTTCCCTTAGAAATTTTGGACATGTTCATTGTTAGTTTCCTTTGGTGGCACCTGGTATATTTTGAATGTTTTTAGGCTCTCTGGCGCGCAGAATACCTGATCCACTGATCCTAAGGTCGGTAGATTCAGAATTAACTGATGAGCAGAGGACGCCTGTGGCGACGCCAAGCGAGATGAGCGTGGGACCCATCCCGTGCAGGAATGTCGAATGTAAGTACCTACCTAACATGAAGTCCCCCAGTCCCACTGTGAAGCTCTAAGGGGGCCTCCATTAGTTACGTGAGGCATTTTTGAGAATTTTTCGACCCCCCTTCCCTCTTGGTAAGATATCGTAAGATTTTCCTCAACAACCTCCCCTCTCCCTTAATCTCACGCGAGATTCTTCAAAACTTCTATTCTTCTAAACGTGTTGGATTAATAAGAAAAAAAAAACAAAAAATATTTTTCCCGCAATTTTACACCGTTTTCTGCGAGAAAAATAATTACGTGATATTTGCCAAGACCCGCCCTCCCCCCTAAGTGAGATTTGGAAATATTTAACTTGATCCCCTCCCCCCCCCATAACACCTCACGTAATTAATGTCACACTGTCACTAAAATAGTCAAATAAATTCCGATTAGACAAAACAGGCCATCGCATCGGTAACAAATTAACAATGGAAGGTTTTATGACAGACAATTACCAAATAAATGGCGCAAGCCAAAAAAAAAAAACTTTAGTTAAGTACATTTTATGCCAATTTTTTTTTGAGTTAGTGATCTTTTTTTCAGGCGGATTGAAAAGTCTCTTGGGGTGCAAGCATTAAATTGTGCACGTTTCAAACACATCTCTACGCGTTCTGCGACGTGTCTGCTTTTATTTGACGAACGAAAGTTCAAAGTTACGCGGAACAAATTGTTTGTTGTTATATTCTTCATATTATATCCATGTGAGTAACTTGAAATTTACCGCTGATGTTAACCTTATTTAGCCTGATGTATATGTACCTAATCTATCCATAATATAAAAATGAATCGCAAAATATGTTGGTAAGCGCATAACTCAACAACGCCTGGACCAATTTTACCAATTCTTTTTTTTAAATGTTCGTTGAAGTCCAATAATGGTTTTTACGGTGAGAAAAATCGAATAATTGCCGGGAAAACACTAAAATTAGCCCTTTTCTTTTCCCCATACAAACGATTCGTAATAATACTTAAGTCAATTTGAACTTTAATACCATACCATAAAGTTCAAGTGTTAGTGGAGAGGTTCCGGGAAGGCAAAACAATTGAGTGACGTTAGTATTGTATAAATATTGATGTCTGTTTTCAATAAATTTAGGGATCCTTACTAAAACTCCAATAATGTGTGTATTATAATTTTTGCGTTTTTGCTAAATACCCGTGCGAAGCCGGGGCGGGCCGCTAGTATTATAATATATTTGATTGTATCTGACATTGTGTTTACTAGCATCAAGCAAAAGTTATATTGTTCATATTAACTGACTTCACTTATGGAACAGTTGCGTAGTTTTACTTGAAAAGTTGTCCGAGAATTTTGAAAATTGGTGATTTTTTGATTTTGTTGTGCTTTTCTAGAATTTCAACTTTGCCCATCTTGGCCGCTCGCACCGCCATATTGGAAAAATGGCGCCTAAAACAGTTTTTGTCAATAATTATATATAGTAATATTTTGTACATGCAAACTTTTTTTGTATCATTGAGACTTTTATCGTACGAGTGCGATAAACCAACATGCAATTACACAAACACGCGTTTTTCGTATAATAACGAAACATATTTCAACAGGTAGGTATTTTAAAATCGGTTTTGTTATTGCGTGTCGCGCACTCGTACAACAAAAGAAATAATAAAATATGTAACTACAAAATTGTAGAAAACTGTTCTAGCTTAATTTACTACAAAACTATTTTTATTTTATCGTAAAATGTGTGTAAGTAAGCGGGTAAGGAGATGAAAAACAAACTATTTTTATTTCATCGTAAAATGAGGGAAGGAGATGAAAAACAGTTTTCGCGCCATTTTTCCGATATGGCGACGCGAGCGGCTCAGACACGAGGAGATACGAGGTGGCAAAGTAGAAATTCGGAAAAAGCACTTCTACATCTAAAAAATCACCAATTTTTAAAACGCCGGGATAACCATCCTTTTAACCTATGGTTTAAACACTTATTGACTACGTTTACAGATAAAACGAATAACTAACTATTAAACAGACTGTACAATGATCGAAAGCTGCAGTTACAGGGGTTTAAAACACTCGAGACAAAAGATCAAGTTTTATAAATTTAACGAAAAAATTTTTTTTATGCATTGTAAAGTATGTATTTCATTTCTTTGTCCAATAAGATACAATTTTTAAATTCTTTGTCCACTTATCCTTTTATCAATAAATAAATGTATACTATGAATTCATACCAATATTAATTTGTCAATCGATTCGTCATAATATTTTCGTATCGAAGTGTATGGCGAATGAAGTCGTCTAGATCGCATCTATAAACATGAGCATCGACCTTGTCTTGAGCACACATTTTTGGTCCCTGATACCAGCAACATTGATACGAAGTCAAGCAAACGTGCATAGTGAGTCCTTGAGTAGCAACAGGCTGGATACCTATGAGTAGTAGCGCAACATTGTGACCATACAGTTTAGTATCTTCAAGCGATGCGATTTGCTTTATGTGCATTTAGCATAGCGAAAGCTGCGCGACGACTGCGCACCGCGGTTTTAAAGCTGAGCATATCAACTGAAAATACTACGACGTTAACGTTTCTCACTACTACGTAACAAAATAGTCACCATAACGCCCATCACGGACACACTGATTCTGTAACGCTGTCAGATGGAAATGACGGAACACCGATACGCAATATGATTTCTTGTTTATTCCTTAATAAGAAGTAGTAAAATCACTTAGCTAAACGTTTACGCAATAACAGATCTCACTTTATCATATAAACAAAATTTAAAAAAAAAAATGTTTAAAGCCTTCTGACCCGGCGAACTTCGTATCGCCAGTAAATTCGCCTTTTAAACCTACCCTGAGCTCCCACTTTCAAGATCAAAATAAGCCAAATCGGTCCAGCCATTCTCGAGTTTTAGCGAGACTAACGAACAGCAATTGATTTTTAAGAGATATTTAGTTTAAAAAACAAAAACCCATTTTAAGCACATATATTAAGAAAATAATCCTATAACATTTCCTATATTAATATGATTGATTCACGAATTAATCGACATGCCTAGACGACTCGACTCGCCATACATCATTCCTTTTGATTCTGTTGCTACAATCGTCTGCTTGAATGTGTTTTGAACCCATAGTAACTTGAAACTTGAAATGCGTTTGTTCCGCGTAAACCAACCAAAATTAAATGTACACTTTCAATATTTTTTTTCCCTGTCCGTAAACGAACTATTTCTCGCCATTCCTCAAACTTTTAGGTAAATATCGCTTAAATAGAAATGTAAGTTAATCAGTATATCTCGCTTTCGTCGTGGCGCTCTAATTATTATTATTTTATTTATCTGTAGCTTATGCTCTGATCTTTCTGATTAGAGCAAGTCACTTATGGTAAGGGGTCGTCCCTTAATCACGTGAGGCTCAGATAGGGGGGAGGGGATTCAGATATCATCATGATTGATCACGTTGAGGGTGGGAGCGTCACGAAATATAACGCAAAAAAATAATTAAAAATTAAAGTTAATCAAAATATATAACAAAAAAGTACTCAACTATAGTTAAACTCAAACAAAAAAAATAAATTAAAATAGGACAAAAAGTTAAACCAACAAAAAAATAAACAAAATATTATAAATGTAATATAAGTACTGAACTTTTAATCACACCCAAAAAAAACAAAAATTAAAAATGTAAATAAGTACTTAACTTTAATTACACCAAAAAAATATTAGAAATGTAAAATAAGTACTTAACTTTAATCACACCCAAAAAAATAATAAACATTAGAAATGTAAAAAAGTACTTAACTTTAAATACACCAAAAAAAAACAAAAATAATAATGTAAAAGATTACACCAAAAAAACAAAAATTGAATATGTAAATAGTATTCAACTTTAATTACACCAAAAAAAATTAAAAATGTAAAAAGTACTTATTCTAAGTACAACAAAACCAAAAAAAAAACAAAAATCGAAAATGTAAAAAAGTACTCAACTTTAATTAAGCCAAAAAAACAAATAAAAATGTAAAAAGTACTTAAGCTTTAAGTACACCCAAACCAAAAAAAAAACAAAAATTAAAGATGTAAAAAAGTACTTAACTTTAATTACACCAAAAAAAAAAACAAAAATCGAAAATGTAAAAAGTATTTAACTT
The DNA here is from genome assembly GCA_931315375.2 of Opisthograptis luteolata. Taxonomy (NCBI): domain Eukaryota; kingdom Metazoa; phylum Arthropoda; class Insecta; order Lepidoptera; family Geometridae; genus Opisthograptis; species Opisthograptis luteolata. The sequence goes on from OV928033.1 coordinate 13,387,160, forward strand.
TAATTGCACCACAAAAAAAACAAAAATTGAAAATGTAATAAGAGTACATAATTTTAATTACAGCCCAAAAAAAAAATTAAAAATGTAGAAAAGTACTTCAGCTTTAAGTACACCCAAACAAAAAAAAAACAAAAATTGAAAATGTACAAAAGTACATCACTTTAATTACACCAAAAAAAAAAAAAACAAAAATTAAAAATGTAAAAAGTACTTAACTTTAATTGCACCAAAAAAAAACAAAATTAAAAATGTAATAAGAGTACTTAACTTTAATTACACCAAAAAAATATTAGAAATGTAAAATAAGTACTTAACTTTAATCACACCCAAAAAAATAATAAACATTAGAAATGTAAAAAAGTACTTAACTTTAAATACACCAAAAAAAAACAAAAAATAATAATGTAAAAGATTACACCAAAAAAACTAAAATTGAATATGTAAAAAGTATTCAACTTTAATTACACCAAAAAAATTAAAAATGTAAAAAGTACTTATTCTAAGTACAACAAAACCAAAAAAAAAACAAAAATCGAAAATGTAAAAAAGTACTCAACTTTAATTAAGCCAAAAAAAACAAATAAAAATGTAAAAAGTACTTAAGCTTTAAGTACACCCAAACCAAAAAAAAAACAAAAATTAAAAATGTAAAAAGTACTTAACTTTAATTGCACCAAAAAAAAACAAAATTAAAAATGTAATAAGAGTACTTAACTTTAATTACAGCCCAAAAAAAACAAAAATTGAAAATGTAAAAAAGTACTTAAACTTTGAGTACACCCAAACAAAAAAAAAACAAAAATTGAATATGTAAAAAGTATTCAACTTTAATTACACCAAAAAGAAATTAAAAATGTAAAAAAGTACTTATTCTAAGTACAACCAAACCAAAAAAAAAACAAAAATCGAAAATGTAATAAGAGTACATAATTTTAATTACAGCCCAAAAAAAAATTAAAAATGTAGAAAAGTACTTCAGCTTTAAGTACACCCAAACCAAAAAAAACAAAAATTGAAAATGTACAAAAGTACATCACTTTAAATACACCAAAAAAAAATAACAAATATTAAAAATGTAAAAAGTACTTAACTTTAATTGCACCAAAAAAAAACAAAATTAAAAATGTAATAAGAGTACTTAACTTTAATTACAGCCCAATAAAAAACAAAAATTGAAAATGTAAAAAAGTACTTAAACTTTGAGTACACCCAAACAAAAAAAAACAAAAATTGAATATGTAAAAAGTATTCAACTTTAATTACACCAAAAAGAAATTAAAAATGTAAAAAAGTACTTATTCTAAGTACAACCAAACCAAAAAAAAAAACAAAAATCGAAAATGTAAAAAAGTACTCAACTTTAATTACGCCAAAAAAAACAAAAATCGAAAATGTAAAAAAGTACTTAACTTTAATTGCACCAAAAAAGAAACAAAAATTGAAAATGTAATAAGAGTACATAACTTTAATTACAGCCCAAAAAAACAAAAATAGAAAATGTAAAAAAGTACATAACTTTAATTACACAAAAAAAAAATTGCAAATGTGGAAACTAAGAAGTACTTTACTTTAATTACACCAAAAAAAAATGTAATAAGAGTACTTATAGGTCTACCAGGATCTGATGGCAAAGAGGGAAAAAAGAAATTGACGCTAGCAATACTGGAGGAAATTGGAGTAAAACGTTTGATACTTTTGTCCTTATAGTGGCTGATTATGTGTGTGATACATGCAAATATAAAAATGTATCCAATGATCAAAGATTATTTTTGAAAATCTTACTGTGGCGAATGTGGGGTTCGAAATTTAGATGAAAACTCCAATTACTCTGTTCTTCCAATTACCTGTTAAAGGCTATCAGAACTTGAAAATGGTTCCAAATACTGCACATCCATAAAAAGTCTTCAACGGAAGAAGAGGAAGACGAGGAAGACGCAGTATTTATGATAAACCTTTCCTCCTCCATCTCAATCGATCTTGTTCTATGAACTGATTTTCAATTTTTATTACATGTTCACAAGATTTTCGCCATGCATCGATCCTATTCGAGAGAAAGCTTCTTCAGTTCACACGAAAAATGCAATAAACCAAAGTATCAAGACGTGTCATCCCTACTAATTTGAAGACAAACCATAAACAATTCCTCGAAATTACAGTTGACAGATGACATTTTTTTCGTTGCCATATGAAAATCGCTATTTATTAAACTTTTTTTTTGCCATCTAATCTTGGTAGACTTATAACTTTAATTACAGCCCAAAAAAATAAACGAAAACTATAAATTAAAAAAGTAACATTATTTTAAACGTAAAACCATAAAAATATATTAGAAACAATAATTTAAAACCAAAACAAAATAAAATAGAGAAATAAAAATAATATATACAAAAAAAAATTCGCTCCCTTTTGTGCCACCCAGTATTTTGAACTTAAGTTCAAAATCCTGAGCGGCTCTACACCGCGCTCGTGAACCTGAGAGTTCACATGTACCTGTCTGTTTCTACCATGTATGTAATTTTACTGGAAACATTGCCCTTGAAATAGGGTTGCCAACTTTTTTTTTACAAGAAATAAGTATATTCAGGTCTGTGAAGAATACTAGACAGTATTTTAAAAAAATGAACAGTATTTTATTTATTTATCGTTTTAAATAGAACTTCTGGCACAACTAACTAATTTACAATCTTTTTTAAAAACTTCATACGCCTCACCACAATCGTAACTGAAATTAAAATAAATGTGGAGCTCATTTTTTATTAAATTAATAGATGCTCTATTTCTATCCTTCCGCCTCTTAGCATTTATTACTGAAAAAACCCTCTGACTAAATGAAAGCAAATTTGAAAATTGACAACAGTATTTTGTTTCATTTAGTTTTGTTTAACAGTTAAAAGTTTAATTTAGTGAGAAACAGTATAAATAATACTGTTTAAAACAGTATAGTTGGCAACCCTACCTTTAATCCCCAAGAGCACAAACTGACACTTGGCTTACTTTCTTGCAGTAGGTATATTATCATGCGTACTCGACATCGATTACAATGTTTCCAGTAATACTCTATTTTTTATCATATTTACGAATCATAAATCACCATAATATATCCTAATATGTATGTTCTTGCTATTATAATATAATTATGTAATGTAGAAGATAAGTGTTGCAACATAATATGTATAATGTTATTGGACTCTAATTCTATTATCCATTTCATGTAATGCATCATCATCTTTTATTATTTCATTTATTTATTACATTATATTATGAGTATGCCAAATTAAGAAAAAAAAACAGTTTTACTAAAGACAAAGTTTAAAATTGCTTTAATTTAATTTTAATGAAATGTCTATCAATAAATCAAAATATATAATGTCTAATAATTGTTATCACAAATGTTTTCTTGCAGCCATAAATTCTTGCTCAGAGGGGCTGGTTTATGTTTCATTACAACAAAATTTTTGAATTTTACATTGTTAAATTTTCTTCCTGATAAAATAAATATATAAATATTAAAATAATATATAACAAATTTAAATAATTATAGATAAATATTTTAAATATCATTCATAACTTCATTACCAATATATAAAAAAAATCTGTATGTAGGTACTTAAATAATAAATAATTTTACCTAAAAGGTAAAATACCTATGTATGTTATTAACAGTGATCGGAGTAGGTAGAGGTAACATTTTTATTCTGAAGTTGTACAAGAACATAAATTCCATACAAATTATTTGTTTCTCAAAAATCAAACATAAGTAATCGGCTGAGATAACATTTGACTACAAGTTACTGTTGGTGCAAAAGAGACAAAACAAGTGCGTCACTCTAGCGACAGAAACACCCCGCTATTGTTTTCGTTTGTTTCCATTGTGCAGCGATATCACGAGTTTAAGCAAAGTGGCAACGTCGCGCGTTTGTCAACGTGTTGCTGATGTAAAATTGACAACGTCGCTAATGCGCTTATTGGCTTACATATGCCATGTTTTATACTTATTGGTAAAAATAATTATGTTCACTAATATCAGTTGGAATCCCATGGAATATCTATATTAAAATCAATGTTTGCCGTCAATGAACCTAAATAGCTCTACCAACTCCGATCAATGGTTATTAATTAGTATTATAATTATGTTAATGTGTATATAATGTATGAAAAAATAAACACAAAAAAGCTCAGATATTTTATTTTCTTACCATTTGTCCTAATTAATGTCCTACTTTGAGTTGAATTAGTTAGGTATACCTAAGTTATTACCAAATACCAAAGTTAGTTTTGTTGATGTACTCCTACTATCCTACTTATATTATAAACGCGAAAGTTTGTGAGTATGTATGTATGTTTGTTGCTCTTTGACGCAAAATCTACTGAACGGATTTCAGTGAAATTTGAAATGGAGTTAGCTTATACTCTAGATTAACACATGGCTACTTTTTTATCCCGGAAAAAGGTTTCTGCGGGATAACGGGAAGACGCGAGTGAAACCGTGGGGCGCAGCTAGTAATCAACAATCTTGTGAGAACAATCTCTCCACAGTCAGTACGTAAACAGATCACCAAATTTTTTTCATCATGTGGGTAGGTAACTAGGTAGGTAGTTACATTATAATTATAAAGGCGCCCAGCGGGTTATGAAAAGAGCTATGCTCGGAGGCGAGTTAGAAGTGAATTGATCAGACAGAGAGAAAATTAAGTCACGGTAGCCTAATAGGATTTGCAAGCTGAAATGGCAAGCTAGACCGAAGCTTAACCGAATAACCGATAACCATACGGGTAAACGGGTTCTTGAGCGGAGAGGCGACTTGGCAAACGTAGTAGGACGTCCGCCGGCTAGGTGTCGACTGTCGTCCCTCGATGTAATATACTTTTCACCTCACAAACTGGCACTGTAAAGTATTTATAAAATTCGAACCTTTCTATTCCATAATTATTCATACCGTCAGTCCACCTAAAATGCAACAGTACTTATTCTTGGCGCGATTTTGTCGACACCTCGCAGGTACCTTTTTCCGGGATGAAAAATAGCCTACGTGCTATTTCAGACTATAATCTGTATCTGTGCCAAAATCCACCCAGATCCGTTTTGCCGTTCTGGCGTTATTGAGTATATACCAAACTAGGGATGCTCGTCGCAGGTAAGCGGCATAAAAATGTCGTGAAACGCTTAGGTATTTACCAACCAGTAGCCTGATTACGAGTCGTAAGCTCTTGATACAATCACTGATAATAGAATATAGGGACCGGGCATTACTCGTTGCATCTTTACGTCACGCTTACGAGACGCTTACGCTTACGACTCGTGTGCGCGAAGCCTTACAACGTCCTTGCATACAGGAGTCCTGTGACAGGACTAATGAATTTATCTTGTTAACCGTTTGACCGTTTGACAGCAGCCACCGAGAGTTATACAATTACGGTGTTCGCCGCCCGCCAGCGCCAGAATGCGTTCCCGATCCTTACAGTTCATACGACGTAACATTCAAATAGGAAACTATGCGATTAATATTATTTGTAGCTAGCAACAGTTATCTACATTAATAACTTGAAGAGTGTTGCGTTAAGTCGACACGTACACTTATATATTTTCATAATTCAGAAACTTGCTCTTAGGTACTATACGAGTAACACACATAAAGACTCAATCGCTCGCTCCCTCACAAACTTTCGCATTTATAATATTATTAATCATTTTACGAAAACCATTTTAAGCTTTCAATAAGTAGCAATTTATAACCATACAAATAATTTGACGATGGCAGGCAAGCGAATCAGAGTCTGATTAATGTATTTATGATTAGATTTTACTAAATAAGTTCGTAAATTATCACCTTTGTAATTTTATTTTCTTCGCGCTACTTGTACTTCAAATTGTTTTAACATGAAGTCTAAACTTAAACTAGTAGGTACTATTAGTACTCACAGTACTCGTATATTGTGACATTTAAATAGGTGTAGAGTTACTTATTGCTGTAAATAGCTTGTCATGTGCGCCACTGACAGGTGTGTCAAGAGTCAGGGACGCACTCTCGGCGCAGCGATGGCGCGGCGCCAGGCGTTTTCTTTCACGTAAACATTAACGAGAATACATCAAAACAAGTAAACTGTATCAACTATAATATTATATTTATTAGGACTGTAGTTGGTAGTATAGATTCATCAGCCGAAGGTCGTTCCGTTCTGCGCAGCGTTGTGAGGTTGGAGATCGTAGAATGTTATGAAAATTCTGAAACAGTAAAAACTTCAATCACTTTCAAAACACCATTCTGTAATAGTATAGACTATAGGTATGTGTATAATAATTATATATGTAGACTATAGGTCTATGATATGGGCTCGTTAATATTATGGCGGGCCGCGCCGCAAGTTCACAACGAATTACATCTCTTTCTAACTTTAAATGAATGACAGAGATGCAATGATATTTTGCGGCGCGGCCTGCCCGTAATGTTTTATCCTGGAAATTAATAACCGATCTATCCACGGTTTGCCCTACTAGAGAAAGATTTTTGACATTACTTCTATGGAGCTTGTGTCCAATTTCTATCTCTAGTAGGGCAAACCGTGGATAGATCGGTTATTAATAACGACCGCTAGCGCACTCTGGTAGCTGCACTTTAGATATATTAGGTAGGAACTTTGCGTGCTTAGCTTCGTCCACTACATAATCTAATGATCAGATAAACCTTTAAAAAGTAGACAAATTCTAGTATCATTATATACAGCCAGTTAGAGATCGGACTGGTCCAAGTTCTCTGAAGCCAGATGAGCGTAATTTACGCAGCGTAAAGGTCGCACAGTAATATTATTGCAGTCTCCTACTGTGGTTGAACAAAATTCAGTAGTCATGTAACCCCGAGAGCAACTGAAATTACGCGTTGTAAAAAACGCGACTCACAAAACTACGCCCGACTGGCCTTAGTAAAAATTAAAAATTCATGGAGCAATAGCATAATTTTGTCAAAGTTATTCATATACATTTTTGAGCCATGCCTTAGAAAATTTCTATGCGCAGTTTATTATAGAGCTCACCCTTATGCTACCCAAAAAAAACTATGATAGATAGACGTAAACACAAAAAAAAGGCGAAATAAAAAAAAACTGGCATTGCAGGCCAACCAACTAATCGCGAGTGCAGCCAGAGCGAAAATGTAGGTCGCATTTCTACTTTAACTTATAAAAATATAAATAGAAAATTAGTAAAATGCGAGCGCATGCAGCGATGCGTTAACATTTTAAGGTAAGTATTTTGAAAACATGCTAGTAAGCCCACGGAAGTTGGGGAAAAGTTTGCCAACAAAAGTTCGCAGCGCGCAGCTTCTATTTGGAAATACAATGGCGGTGCCGGAGGAGCGATGGCGGCGGCAGTGGTGGAGCGACGCCTGGTTATGTAGGTATAACTATACAATATTTTATGAAATAATGGGAAATGTGATCAATGCAACTAGTAGATCTATCTTTAGGAGTTCCCTCTTCCCTCTAATATGGTTGGGGAGATCGATGGCTGGCACATGCGTCAACTCGTGAACGGGGCTTGTGCATGAGGTCTGGTCTGCTTTGATTTTTTTATAAGTCGATGGATGGGGCACGCACACCCAGAAGGTTCAGTTCACTCATGCCATGAAGAATGTAATCCCGTATGTAATGTGTACAACCAACCAAGATAATTCCTATTAGTAAAGCTTATTATAAAATATCGGAATATTTAGATGACAAAAAGCTTAGGATTGTGCTAGTGAACTTGCTCCAATTCAATAAATAAATAAATAATAATATAGGGGACAATTGCACACAAATTGACCTAGCTCCAAGTTAAGCTCGAAACTTGTGTTATGGGTACAACAACAACGATATACATACTTATATATATAGAATTAAATACGGACAAAGAATTAGTCTAGCCATCCAAAGGGGGAACGCTGCCAGTATCTTCGGTACCATGCCTAAAGGGACTTCTTTTCATAATGTATTTTAGTTTATAGTTTAGGTTTATTTGTTTTTATTTTATTGTTATAATAGTATATAATTAAATAAATAAATGATTAAATACTTATATATGATAGATAGAAATATCCAAGACCCAGGTACAAATATTCGTGCTCATCACACATATATTTGCCCTTACCGGGATTCGAACCCGGGACCGCTAGCTTCGCAGACAGGGGCACTACCAACTCGGCTATCGCGTCGTCAATTAGTAGTAAGATTAAAATTGTAAATGAGATCGCGCCCAAAAAATTACCTGCTGGGTGTTTCTTGCCTGTTCTTTTGCTGGCGTAGTAAGGAGATTGGAACAGGAGTAGCAAGTCTTAAGTTTGACGTTTTAAAGTGATCATATTATGTATCCTATTAAATAAAGAATTTTGAGTTTTGAGTTTTTTTAAGTTTAAGGTGTCAAGTTGAAATTCATATCAAATACTCGGCTTTACGTACTCTTTCAGCTGTGAAAAAATTAAACTTGTAAGTCAACGCGATCAAAAGATATGAACGTTTACGTCGCATATTTTGCGTTGGAATCAAAACCTATAGGTACTTCCCGTTGACCTATAATAGAATAACCAAAAAAACAAGCTTGTACGGAACCCTCAGTTTCCCTATATCAGCGTTAACGAATGCATCTTGGCTAGGCCTCCAATAGTAACCTAACATAGGTACCTACCTTTAATTATGTCAACATTATTATGATCTACTTAACTACCATTTAATTTAGCTCTATATTAAAACACTTTTATTTATCGCCATTATCCTACCATCATCATTACTCTCATTGAAACCACGTCACCGAATAATGCATTATTCAATTAGCGAGCTTTTAACTAGTTTCCCCGGATAAACCGGGGCTTTACGTTCGACGTTTATCTAATTTCCCGAGTTTCTGAGCGGCCAACCCGTCAGGATTTAAAAAACAAAAATATTCAGAAATAGCCACTAAAAGCCAGTTTCATGGAACAGGGATTAAAGCAGTATTGTGAAAAAAAAATTAGTGGCCCTATAGGTATTTCTGAATATGTTGATGGTACTAACAAGTGTCTGCTATTTCTAGAACTAGAGAAAAATGGCCGTAAACTTAATCAAGAGGGCACGTCACACATTTTTTCGATCCCTTTTTAGCCTGTTTTGTTATGTGTAATTTAGACTTTTCACTAGCATAATTACAGAGAAAAGGATTGTATTTAGCCACAGTTTTCAAATAAAACTCGCATCTAAAAATAAAATAAGTTGAAAGCTACATTCTCAAACCCTGAAAGTGCATCGATATCCGTTTACCAGTTTCTGTATATGCAGGTAAACAAAACAAACTACAGACAAAAGATACACGCATATACCATTTCTTCTAAGTATGTATTTACTTTTCTAGACTGGATGCGTTTCCATTAAACAGCGCGAGGTAGGTAAACAGCGCGCAAGACAAAATAGACGAGAGTAAATGCTTTATTTTCTTTACTCCGTTCAGTGTAATTCTAGAAATAACGACTTAGCAAAGTCTTTGTCAGTTCCATCTTTACCATAGGGGCAGATGGGGCACATGCCAGGGCCCCCGGCTTCACGGAGGCCCCGAAATAACGACATTCGGTTACACGGAGAAAAAAGACCTTGTGAAATGCAGAAGGAATTTCCTTCCCCTTTGACTCAGAAGGAAAAGGTTACTTTAGGAAGGAATCGGTCTTGGAAGGTAAGACTCAGGAGGAAAGTCAGGTTTTTTTCTCAATAAAAAAAAAAGATGAAAAAAGAAATAAAGATATTAAACTTTACATGAAGATTAGCTACGATAGTGCCATACTTACCAACCTGGCGGATATCCATTTTTATGCAGGAACTCTTTTTCAGAATTTTCGGTATAGAAGAAAGAAGACAGAAGCATAGTTGTATTTTTTTTTTATGAAAGTGCCCCATTCTTGTGTACCCAAGCACTGTTTCTTCGTAGTATTACGTGAAAAACGCTCCCCTTCTATGTACTGATTTAGTGGAAACTTTGCTTTCTCACAGCACTAAAGCTGCAATGCGATTCAGATCAGAAATTCCTGTGTTCGTGCGAGTTCGCAGACTTTTGCGATGCAATGCGAACTTTTAGTTTTGCCCTAAGCTGCCTCGCATCCAGGTGTTACTAAAATTGAAGGTAGGTAAGTACATAAGTAATGTAGGTAACTAGTTTTTGTGCTAAAAATTGATTGACATTGAATTGATTCTGAACAACCACTAAAGTACATTGAGAATAGTCCCAGCTATTATCCTTGGATTAGAATGCAACATGATGAAAAATTTTAAAATATTTTTTTATCAATAGATATTTTTGGCGTTGCTTGAGAATCAATATATGGGTTTCTTATCTTTTTAGAACCAAACACACTGAGAAAAAAAAACAGACTTTCCTTCTGAGTCTTACCCTCAAATACCGATTCCTTCCTTATTTTACCTTAGTTTTCCATCTGAATCACAAGTCCTTCCCTTTTGACTCAGAAGGAAAACGGTATTTCAGAAGGTCTTTACTCCGTGCAATGGAGCAATTTGGGATTAATCCTCTCAAATTATGTTAGTATCTACTAACATAATTTGAGAGGATTAATCCCATCTATCTAGATAGGTAGATAACGCTTATTATTGTATCACTACAACAACAGAAAATTGAACAACATAGAGGTAAAATAGAGCTAGTGTTACAATGTTAGTACTGCAATATGAACTCTTAGCATTGACTACGACTTAGCTAAAGGCCCGGAAATACCTAGACAGAAAACGTATAAAAATAAGTAGTAAAATTGTAAAGCATACATAGATCAACAAATAATGCAATGAAAGGTAAAACAAACCGTTTCTTGTCAACTCCCAGTTCTTTCGCCATAAACTCTGTAAGGTCCTTGGCAATGACGTTGTTCTCCTTTGGTCCTAGGTTCCCGATAGATTCTAGCGTCGCTATAATGCCACTATCACTTTTTTCATTCATAACCAAAACGCACTCAGTGGAAACGGTCACCATAAATGTCTGAAAATGAAAGATATGAAACCTTATAGCTACGTTCACACTGTGCCTATTTTGGCATGCGTCATAGCGAAGTTAACAGCGCACGTGATTTTTTTTCTTTCTCTTATTTAATTTTTTTTCTGGAATTTCTTACGACCAAGTAAGCCGCACATATTCCACCAAGTAAAATATTCTCGTCATACATGTTTCCAAAAGCTGACAGAAACTAAGACTGAACTAAACGACTGTATTGGCGTTGCGTACAATTATTAAAAGCGCCAAACGAAATTTGAATAGAAAGATGAAGACGAAAATTGAAGATGAAAATCTATAGTGTAAACATAGAACAATTATAAAGGAAGAATAGTATTTCGCCTTACAAGGCGCCGATAACGAGATGGAATCTTATCTTTGCAGATTCGCAATCGCTTAAAAACGTTGATGGAAAATATCTTGAGACAAGTTACATTTTTTAACAAAACAAAAACCGACTTCAGGTTCCCTTCGGATTATCTGGTCTGCCTTCATCAAAGCCTGTTTTCCTTATCAGGGGACCACCACCTTAGAAATATCTTCTTTCGAACAAAAAAAATTTTGCAAAACCATACTTATATTCGAAGGAGTTATTATGCACGAACATAAATAAAAAAAATAAAAAAATTGACTTGCTTAGTATGTAATTATGTATTTAGATTTGTTTATTTTCATCAAATCTATTGTAAAATCACGAATACTTAAATAGGGTAAACGCTTGATGCTTCAGTTATACCTTTTAAACTATGTAGATGCCTCGCGTCGGGTTTCTGTAATCTTTATTTTTGTTTTATTAACAAAATTTTACGGCTTATTGATATTTCTTTCATCATCATCATCATCTCCATCAGCCGGGAAAAGACCTCTGCTGAACATATAATATAGGCCTCCCCGTTTGCACGCCGCCATGAACGGCTATCAGCGATTATATCGGTTCGTCGAGCGATGTGGTCTGCCCATTGCCACTTCAACTTGCAAATTCTGAGGACTATGTCGGTAACCTTGGTTCTTCTCAAATTTCTTAGTTTCTGATATTATCACGCAAAGAAACTCCAAGCATAGCTCTCTTCATAGCTCGTTGTCTGACATTGTTAAAGACCAAGTCTCCGTACCGCATTGACCGCTCGGCCACAGCCAAGAGCGGCGCGGATTGCGGCCGAGTCATCACTGGCAACACACACTGCTGAAAGACGTTTGCCTTAAGGCTCTGGGGAATGTGGGGACAAAAGAGAGCTCTGGGGAATGTGAGATCTTTTTCTCACCTAATTTCCCGAACGCGGCCCATCCGAGGTGGATTCGTCGGGCGACCTCTTTGTCGAAGTTGGACCTACCTAACTCTCCAAGGTAGACGTGATAAAACAACTTCGATAATATCGTCTTCCACATCTAATGGCACGGCAACATCGACATTCCTGTTGGGAAACTGTACTGAGGTCGCAGAACATTGTACTGATCTCCTCGAGAGACTATGCCATGTTGACTAAATATTTTATAAGTAGAAAATTGGCAAATACACAAGTCATTGGTTATATAAATATTGAATCATGACTCGTGTCAATTTTCTACTGATAAGTCTTTTCAATACATATATTATCATCATCTAGTTAAGGAATTGACGAAAGTGAACAAATGTCATGGAGAGTTTCATAAGATTGACAAGTTACTTACGTTCGTTGATTTATTAACACATTTTGAAAGCACTGGCAATATTTTCTGTACAAAATCTTTTGGTACTGCACTCTTATTCGTGAAAATTTTGAGGCAGGGCATCTTCAGATATAATTAAGAGTATGCTATCTTGTTTATTCCAACAGCAGCCACAGAAAACAAGCGAGATAATGCAATGTTTTAGTTTATATATAGGTGAGATACATTACATGCTGATTGCACTATCTTTCGTTCCTTCTTATCAGCGTTTAAGTTGTTATGCTTTTCATATAAATAAAATAACTATGATTATTGTAACATATTTTAGATATTTATTCATTCCATCTGACCCCCTTGTTAAGATCTTTGCAACATGGCGTAAACCCCCACAATTTAAATCTCTTACAAGTCGGAACTTTATCGCAATAACACATGCCGCCTCTTCTAATATAGTTACCAAAAAATAGTTGCCACAGCGTTATTGTGCCAAAGTAATGTCGCGAAGAATTATTGCAAACAATTTTGAGTGGGCTTAGTAGTTATATCAGTGTGTTAAAATTAATACGACTTGGGAGTGGTTTACAACAGTTAAATGATAGTGGGTATACCTAACACACAATTATACAGTACTAGCTACGCCCCGAAGTTTCACCCGCATCTTCCGGTTATCCCGTAGAAACCTATTCCGAGATAAAAAGTATCCTATGTTCGTTTCCTGGTCATAAGCTACCTCCCCACCAATTTTCAGCCAAATCGGTTCAGCCGTTCTGGAGTTATAAATAGTGTAACGAACACGACTTTCTTTTGAAGATTATAAGATATAAGATATCTATATAATTATAATGTTAACGATTAACGATTACCTTCTTAGGAAAACAGCTTTATAGCGATGATGGCTCAGTAGTAGTGACGTCAGCTTGCGATCCGTAGGACGTGGGTTTGATTCTTAGAATGAGCTTGAGCTTTCGTTGAAGGAAAACATCGTGATGAAGACATAGCTTGTTGGTAGTAGTACTTTGGTGGATTTCTCAGTGGATTACAATGGAATAGATCGAATTTTCCATGACATCCCTGTGCGGTGTGAAAATAACACGTCATTGTATGCGAGTATCTGACAATGTCTGGTATGAAACAATATGGTGTCCCTTATGACGTCCAGTCCCACAATATTATGACTCATACTAAGTATAGTTTTCAATCATTTCCCGTATATCATAACGCCATATAACCCATCCGGACTAGTGTCCAAATGTAAGTGTGTTCTGGATTTTGGAAGCTGTAGACAGTCATACTACTAATATGTGTTATAGATGTGTTTAAGCGGCTCTACTAAGTAGTGTAATCAGATTTATTTCATCAAATCGTAGTGACAAAGAAATCTAAATAATTATATACTTATAACTCAAAGGTGACTGACTGACATAGTGATCTACCAACGCACAGCCCAAACCACTGGACGGATCGGGCTGAAATTTGGCATGCAGGTAGATGTTATGACGTAGGCATCCGCTAAGAAAGGATTTTGATTAATTCTACCTCCTAGGGGATGAAAGTTTGTGTGAAACTTTGTCAAATTAAAACTGATCGGGTTAAGTTTGCATGCATAAAGCTGTAGCCTACGCGGGTGAAACCGCGGGGAACAGCTAGTGTGATATAATATTTCTCTTTTTGTATTTCCAAATGAAACCTAAACTGTCAAATCCTGGAAACCACATTGAAATTTTTGTTCTCTCTAACAGTTTTAATACCTTCCTAAATAAGCAAGTAAGCATTCCAAAAACATCTTGAATAGCCTTTGTTAGGATCTATTCTAATAATATTAGAAAACAATTTTGATTGTTTGGTAGTTTGCATTGAATTGGCTCCGAAACTACCGAACCGATTTCTTCTTTTACTGTTGGATCCCCGGCGGACAAGCTATATTATATTTTCAAAAAAATCAGGGATCCTTACTTAAACTACAATAATGTAACCCAGAGTGTAAAAAAGTTATCTACAAAGTTACCTTCTCTAATCGCGTGCGCTGCGTAAACTACTGATGATAGAATAAAATAATGTACTACGACTTTGCAGAACACATCATTATCTACAAAAAGTGTCGGGACATCAGATGTCTAACTATTATAATTGTGCCACAATAAGTCTCCTTTTATTTTAAAATTTTGTTTGAATTGGACCGCTTGAAAATGCTCTTTATTTATGGTATGGTATTAATCCTTATCAAAATAAATTATTACCGGGGTACGGGAGAAAGGGTTTATATGTTGTGTGTATTATAACTTTAATCATGAAATTTTTGTTAGTTACCCGTGCGAAGCCGGGGGTCATAATCATATAAAAATATATTAAAATTAATACCATACAATTGTATTGTATTACAATACTATATTTAAAGTACAATATTTGGAACTGGATCCTGAAGTTCGGCAGGATTCATGCTCATTAATCAATATCATTATCAAAATAACATAATCTTCTGCGAGAGGGTAAAATATAAAATAAATAGAAAAAATCAATTTTTGAGAACTCGCAAGGTGTTCAAGTAATTTTAGGATAATACCACTTCTTGGTAAGTGTTTCCACTTATAGCATTTGAGTCTCGTTTGAAAGCGAGTAAACATCTTGTTTACCCGAAAGAGGTACCTATTGGCTATTGGTATAGGTTCCTAAAAAATTGTCGTTTACTCAAAAAATACTCGCGAAAAGGTGACGTATAAACAGTTAAACACCTGCATAATAACATCTTTGTCAAAATAACACAGCCGTTTGTGTTGTGTATATAACAAATCCATACCCTAAAATTAACATTATGGGTACGTACAGTCATTGGGTATTTTTATCTGGGAAGGCAATTGTCTCGATTATTTTAATAATTAACGTAATTTTTATAGCGATGATAGCTCAGTGGTAATGACGTCGGCTTGCGATCTGTAGGACGTGGGTTCGGATCCTACAATGAGCTGGAGCGTTCGGTGAAGGAAAACATTGTGATAGCTTGGTGGTAGCACAGTATTTAAAGAACAGTAGGTTAACTAATGCCTACTCTTGCGGTGACGCATAGGCGGCGCGTTCCGTACTGAGTGCATGGCCGCGGCCCCGGCCGCCTCCATTCGTTTATGTGATTGTGTGCGTGAAGAGTGCGTGCGTACACGGTGCCGCTACTCACGCACACATTCAAACCGGCGACGGCCGATTTATATGAAGCTGAACTACTACTCCTTTACTATGGTGGTAGGGTATTTTCCTGTACTCGCCTGTATCCTTCTTACAAATTATAAATCAAAGTACAAACTAGAAAAAAATTATATAGTAGGTATCTTTAGGTGTATCTTATTTAATGATCAAGGTTATAGAATCAAGATTATTTTTGGTCATTGAGGAAAAAAGTCTTGGACTTGATCTAAAACGGCTGTTTTCTATTACCTACATTTCAATAGTGTTTTAATATATATAAACCGCCCATTTTCGCAATCAGCAAAATGAGGCAAAAAAAAATGTGCAAACATGTTTGAATCAGGGTTGCACAACCATATACATCATTTATGGTAACAACTACCATCTATACTATAACAATGAACTAAAAAAACCTAAGCTAATAACTACAATATATTACTGAAAGGAGTCCCTTCAGGCAAGGTTCCGAAGATACTGGCAGCGTTTGATTTAGATTGATTTTAATTCCAAATTTTACTCAAAATCGTTGAGTCGTTTAAATGTGAAATAATTAACAGACATACACACTCGCTCACTCAAAAACCTTCGCTCGAAAACAAAACTCATTTGAATTCTCAGCAGACACCATAATAACACCTTCATGAACACAAGCGGTTAGGTTTCGTACACATATACGAGTATAATACAGAAGCCATAACAAATATTGTTCATGCAAACAGTCAATAATAGTATTTACAATTTTAGCTGTACATTTTAGAGCAATTGATATAGAGCTCAAATTTGTCAAGCAAATAATTGCAGAATAGAGAACCTAGAACCTTGGCCTGAATGAACATAAGTCTTAAACGTGATTGGTGGATCGTCAGGCTTTTGTTTGAGTTTTTCTGATATAATTGACTTTCTATTTTGATGCTGGGGCCACACTAAGATCAACGTCAAGGGAAATGTCAATGCCTATCATCGCGATAAATATTATGTGAGTGGCTACACTTGAACGGTCAACGTGAATGCAGCGAAACTTCAACCGTAAACTTTCTTCTTTCTTTCTTCAATATGTAGTAGTGTGGCCCCTTCAGCCCTTTAATTCTCGTGTTGATCTCTTTGATGTACCGCCACTTGAGTTATCGGCTAACGTCAAATGCCATTGCAAATCACATGAATCATTTGAACATGTATGTTAAGAGTTTGTACATAGGTGTAAACATTCACTGCAGTCAACTACTTAGTGCCCTCACGTGCAGTATCATAAAATATTTACCGATGAAGCATAACAATAAAAAAGTTTTCAAGGTTGCTTCAAATACAGAACGTCAAAGATTTGGAACAATTTACCACCACCTCTAAGGAAAAAAATTTTGCTAGTAATTATAAAATACGACTAAAAATGAATTTACTTGTTCGACAAAAGCATAGTTTTGAAGCAACCTTCCTATGACAGTCTGGTTTAACACACACAAAGGTCAAAATAGACCAAAATAATTTTCCCGTACCGGGAATCGAACCCGAGCCTCCTGGGTGAAAGCCAGGTATCCTAGCCACTAGACCATACGGGAGATGGAATGACAGCTGAAAATTGTTAACATAAATGCAGATAGTAAATTCTAAGCAGTTGTTTCCAATAAAATACTCGCAGCATATAGAACGGTAGATCAAAAGACAATGTACAAATACTAACATTATAAAGTTTTTTTTGTTTCTAAGGCCAAATGTTTTGGGAAAGATTTGATTAGTAAAATAAAATAACGAGTCTTTTTTTTTTGTACTTTTAGAAAATCCTAGAATGTAATTTTGTTTCTTTTTTAAAATAATAGAATGTTTCCTCTAAGTGAAATGTAATAAATAAACTAAGGATTTAACTGATTTAAGGTAGTTCCCCCTCCAGGGCTCATATTTTTTTCCACCCTGTAAATACGAATAGGTATAATAATATTCTGCATAATTTTGTAATTTAAAATATTATCTTATGTATATATTTATTTATATTATACTGAGTTACATCATTCTATAACAATGCTATCTTTGGTTTATCACAGGTCGTATCGTAACCAAATATATAAGACGTCACTTTAGATTAATTCTGACGCCGCCGTATTACGTAAAACGGTTAAGATTTCAAATTAGAAAATTCATCATTATCATTATCAGCCTTTCACGTTCCCACTGCTGGGACTCTGGCCTTCTCTCAGAGAGAGAGTATGGGCTGTAATCTACCACGCTGGCCCAGTGCGGGTTGGTTTAGAAAATTATGAATGTTATAAAAATTAATTAGAAAATTTTGCGGTGTTAATTTGGCTGGCGGCCACTCATTTGTATGTAAACTGAGTTAGTGCATTCGTACGTTACCTACGCTTTTTTATTTCTATTTTCCACTCATTTGTTCCAGCAAGCTAGCAGTGATTGTTTATGCCAGCCTTACGGTTTTTGTTTTTAATTGAACATGCTTCGTTTTTCATTTTGTAAAAAAAAATACTAAAACAATATGTTTTACAGAAAATATTCCGCGTAGTTTTGAAGAGCGGATTTGAGAAACAATTTACAAAAATGGGAATATTTTTTTTTTGGCGGCTTATTCGCCTCCTTCCACTTGGCTCCCATGCTTATAATCCCATGGGATTACAGTATAATATTTTTGCCGCTTTGCTCCCCCCATGGGAGCAAAAATATATCATAGGATATATTTTTATGTCTTTTGATTCCCATGGGATCATAGAAGATACTAAATATATAAAATTATTCATATAGCCTCAAGCCAAAGATGAAAGTAACGACGTGGGACGTGGGTACCAGGAGAACAGAAGTTCATAGGAGACACAGTACTTTATTATATTCATAAAAAATTCAATTACCATTATAAATTATTCACTTATTTCATATTTACTACTACATTTTGTTTATGCTACCCTAGTACAAAACCACAAATACACTAAAGCCACCGATGTGAATGCCGTTGTCAAATGTCGTGGTCACACTTATGTCAAACGTCAATCATCGCGCTATTTAACGGTATTTCGCGTTAGTGTGGCCTCAGCATGACAGTGTTGCGTTTGATGGTCAACAGCTAGCAGCTGTCACTGGATAGAGCGAAAACTCTGTCGAAGGTGCGCCACGCTAAGCTAAGATTGGAAACTGGCCCTGAGAATCTGGTCAGAGGCTTTGACAGAAAGGGACTTGAAGGTAAACGTTTCTTGAAACCACGTGGCATAGTTATAGCATAGTAAAGAGTAGTAGTTCAGCTTCATACAAATCGGCCGCCGCCGGTTTGAATGTGTGCGAGAGTAGCGGCGCCGTGTACGCACGCACTTATCACGCACACAATCACAAACGAACGCGGACGCGGACGGGGCCGCGGCCATGCACTCAGTACGGAACGCGCCGCCTATGCATCACCGCAAGAGTAGGCAATTAACTCGTCGAGCGGCCTTAGCTAATCTACTGTTCTTACTTTACTGTGGTTATAGTGGGAAATATGACTATAATGACAACAAAAATTAGTTTGTTGCGTAGATATTTATTCCTACTTCTATGGTTTGTTGTTGTCGACTTCCGAGTACGAGTAGACCGACGCATCGTCGTGTTAACATCCTATCCTACTAATATTATAACTTGAGTTTGTAAGCATGGATGTATGGATGTTTGTTACTCTTTCACGCTAAAACTACGAAACGGATCTGGATGTAATTTGGAATATAGATAGCATACACCCTGGATTAAAACATTGGCTTCTTTTCATCTCGGAAAAACGTTCCTACGGGATAAAGTGAAGACGCGGGTGAAACCGTGGGACGCATCTAGTCATCGATGAAAGTACGAAACAAAACCGGCATTTGTGTACACGGCCTATCCAATCCACTATGTGAGTGATTCAATAACCTCGCGTTTGTTTACCTATCTTCCTATTGTGTTCCCAAAAAGATTGAATCGGGCTGAAGCTGGACTCTAAAATCTACCGGGCTACATTTTTCGTGAAATAAAAAATGCACTCTTACATCGTTCAAATCGTAGTGTGACGCCACCTTCATCGCCACTTCAAACTTCAGTAGTGCGATTCTAATTCACTCGGAAAGTTTCCGTGTCAGATTCGACGTCACTTTTGCTTCTCGGAAACGTTTTCCGAGAGCAAATAGGTGGCGGAAACTTTTGCGTAATTGAGCTGGTTTTTCAAATTAAATAACAGCTTCCAAATTCAGATTAATAAATCGTGTTTATAAAAAAAAACGAAGGAAATTTTTCCGAATCCGTGGTCGGAAGAGTTTCCGTGTGAATTAGAAAAGCACTGCTGGTAGCTTGTAGTCAAACGCTATCCTGTAAGAAGTAAAAAATAAACTTCATGTCAAAATTACAACACCTAACGAATAATATTTCACATACATTCGAATTGCATAATATAAAAACAAACGTAGCTATGGAAATAATTTATAATCTTGAAACACTGATTACCAATCAATAAGTCATGGGGTCAGGGTAATTAAAGTGTTACGTCCATATGCTACATTCACTCATTTCATTTTTCGAGACTTGAACGAGGAAGTTGTCTTTTGAACACTGGCATCGTTGACCTGTGACTTTCACAGCAGAAAACAGCTGAAAATTTCTCTTGGAGTCTAGACTTCTAGACTTTGAACGCAACGGAATAAACGTTTTTCTTTATTAGAATTAGTTCTAAGATTCCGTAAAGGACGACCTTCACCGAACTGGTTAATGGATGAAAAGTAATTAATCAATGACAAAACAACAAAATATATACAGTTGGATAGAAAATTAGAAAATACTAAGAACTAAACTACCTAAATAAAACTAAACATCTACAAATAAAAAACATGATTTAGGTGCTGCCTGCAGGTAGAGTGCCCAAGAGACTTGGCGACATTACCTCTTTGAATGGCTAAAGGCTTTGAAAAGTGATTTATATCAAATTTAATACGGATTGACTAAAAAATTTCAGCCCAGAACATGTTTTAATTTTTTAACATTTCACTGGTTTAGCTAATAGACAAATTCCATACAATCGATAGTATGAAGCATATAGAATATGTAAACGTTAGTTTGACCATTCTTTTCCCATCACAACTTTTGGGTAGGCCGGTATAAACCAGAGAGAATGTAAGTATAAACAGGAAAATCGATACTTCTACTACATTACTCGCACAAAAATAAAATTAAAAATGTAAGTCATTTTTTTTATAATTATGATATTGTGTTGACCTTTTTATACCTGCCTACCCGAGAGTTGTGACGGGTGAAATAAAGGTAGTATGATAGGTCTATGTTTCATAGGTTTAAAGCTGTCAGTCAACACGAATATCACGAACGAATCTCTGAACCTATTCATCCAATAATCCCATCCCATTGTTTACTATTTGCCACTGTCCTTGCTGGAAATATCGGTATACACTGATTATTTAATTAAGAACCGCAATTAACGTGATATTTGTCATAGCGCAGTGTTTAATTAAATTATGGGTATTTTATTAGCGTATTATATTATTACATTCATACAGAAGTCCGAAGAGTATAATCAGCCCCTGTGCTTAGCGTTTGTGGACTATGAGAAGGCTTTTGACTCCATTGAAACCTGGTCTGTTCTGGAGTCCTTGCAACGGTGCCAAGTCGATTGGCGATATATCCAAGTGTTGAGATGTCTGTACGATGCCGCAACAATGACCGTCTAAGTGCAGAACCAGCAGTCTGAACATATCCACCTGCGTCGCGGAGTGAGACAGGGGGACGCAATATCCCCGAAACTGTTCTCAAACGCTTTGGAGGATATGTTTAAGACTCTGGACTGGCATGGACGTGGCATCAGCATTAACGGCGAGTACATCTCACACTTGAGATTTGCAGACGACATCGTCATTATGGCTGAAACCGTGCAAGACTTGCAGCAAACGTTGGACAGCTTAGCTGATTCTTCTCAACGCATTGGGCTCCGGATGAACTTGGACAAAACCAAGGTTATGTTCAACGAACATGTCATGCCGGTTGCTGTTGACGGCGTTGCGCTCGAAGTTGTTCCCGAATACACTTACCTACGACAAATGCTCCGACTTGGTAGGAACAACTTCGAGAAAGAAGCCAACAGAAGAATACAGCTGGGCTGGGCAGCATTTCGAAAACTTCGTCGAGTCTTCTCGTCGCGCATACCACAATGTCTAAAGACAAAGGTCTTCAACCAGTGCGTCCTACCCGTTATGACATACGGAGCCGAGTCATGGACACTCACGGCACGACTAGTCCACCGATTTAAGGTCGCTCAGCGAGCTATGGAAAGAGCTATGCTTGGGGTTTCTCTGAGGGATCGAATCAGAAATGAGGTGATCCGTCAGAGAACTAGAGTCACCGACATAGCTCACAGAATTAGCAAGCTGAAGTGGCAGTGGGCTGGTCATATAAGCCGCAGAACCGACAACCGTTGGGGTAGACGTGTTCTTGAGTGGAGACCGCGACTTGGCAAACGTAGTGTAGGACGTCCTGCGACAAGGTGGAGCGACGACTTGCGCCGAGTGGCTGGCAGTGGTTGGATGAGAACAGCCGAAGACCGGGCTAAGTGATGTATCATGGGAGAGGCCTATGTCCAGCAGTGGACTCATACAGGCTGATGATGATGATGATGATGATTATTACATTCAGAAAATATCAACCACATGTGCGTTTTAAAAACATGCGTTGTTTGTTACAAGAATTATGTGTTATATATAAGTAAGTCACCGGAAGACAATTTTTATTTTATTTACTAGATATTTACAGGGTAGCGTTTGACCACAAGTCACCTGGTGTTAAGTGGCAATGTGGTCGAAGATGGCGTCACGCTAAACCTGGATTGGGAACTGGCTCTCAAGTGAGGCTGCCGGAACACACGGATAGGTGCTTGGCGACAGATTCTTAACGTGAGGGTGATAGCTAGCCAAGCGAGCACTAGAAAATACCCTACCACCAAGCTATGGTTTCATCACGATGTTTTCCTTCACCGAAAGCTCAAGCTCATTGTAGGATTCGAACCCACGTCTTACGGATCGCAAGTCGACGTCACTACCACTGAACCATCATTTCTATATTATTAACTAGCTGTTCCCCGCGGTTTCACCCGCGTGGGCTACAGTCTATCGCGATAAAAAGTATCCTATGTCCTTCCCCAGGACTCAAACTATCCCTTTACCAAATTTCATTTAAATCGGTTCAGTAGTTTAGGCGCAAAAGCGTATATAATCCGTATACTCCAAAATTATTCCCGCACTTCGGTGACCCGTAACTGCGTTACCCGCTGTATCCATTAGCCTATTTAATTTTTTCGGACCGCGCTGCTAAAGGTCTTCCTGGTCCGCGACCGCACTTTACCTATTTCATAGATTCTCTCTCCCGCCCATTCGGTGCCCCCCTCACCTCACCGCGTTTCCCGCTGAGCTGCGGTGTGTCGGGTTTATTTTTCGATTAGTTTGACATTTTTTAATTTCGTAACATCTTTCGAATAGAATGTACCATTAAAAAGGTAATCTACAGGTATTGAAACAATCTTGAATACGAAATAATTTATTTTGATAAGGATTAATATAAAAGTATGGATAACACGGTCCGATTTTAGTCGGCCATTTTATCAACTTTTAAAATGCATATTCTCCTTAAGAGATAGATATATGCTATCGCGGACTTTTTTGTAGACCTGTATAAGATACACAATTCTACAGTACATCATTTTGTTATATCTCAAAGGGTTTAGGCAGCGTTTTCGTTGAAAGCTCCCAGACGGCTTATTTTTTTCCGACCTCTCCAACAAATATCGTTATATTTTAGCCAATGTATACAAAAACTTAACAAATTATATCCTAAAATCTTCCTCGAGAACCACTTGATCTATTAGTGAAAACAGCATGAAAATCGGTGCAGTAGTTTTTGAGTTTATCGCGAACAGACAGACAGACAGACGCGGCGCGGAGGATTTTGTTTTATAATAAGTAGTGATAGTGATTTTTATCACTTGTGTAAATTGTTTATTCACAAGTTAATATATTAAGGTAAGGTTTTGTTTCATTTCAGACCATTCAAGTAACATATTACATATAAGAAAATTTACTTCATGTCTCAAATAGACCTTTTCAGAAAAAGTATAATAAAAGAAATCCTCTCATAAATCATTGTTTATGAGACAATCTGATGATCAATCTGATGATTGCATTTTCCAACCGAACACAAAGACAAAAAAACAATGAATGACTGGAGCTGGGTCACCAAAAAAATGCCTTTTTAACTTTCAACACAGGGATTCATTTTTAATATTCAAAAAGACGCAACGCACCCCTTTGTATTATTTTATTTGTGACGGAAGGCCTATGCGTTGTGAAAGCGAGATATTGTTGGGGATTTTGGGAACAGTGGGACTCACACGGAGAAAAAAGACTTTCCAAAATACCGTTTCCTTCTGAGTCAAAAAGGAAGGAATTGTGATACAGAAGGAAAACTAATACAAGAAGGAAACGGTCTTGGAAGGTAAAGACTCTGAAGGAAAGTCAGAATTTTTTTCTTAGTACAATAGGGTACACCCATTTTTTAAATGTATCTCATTTAGATTTTATAGAACTAGTGAACCGCTACAAAATTCTCAAATGTTTTAATTTAGATTTTGAGATTTCAAATTTCACGCGTAATTTGACGAAAACGCTAGTCGCAGTGGACGCTACATTGCTCTGTGGTCATGACGTCAGTCGGCTGTGTAAACAAAAGGTATGCTGATAGTAGACAGATGACACTTCTTATGTTTACATAGCCGTATGACGTAATAACATGGCGACTGCTATTTAAATGGTGTCAATGGTTATTTCAAAGATTAAAAAAGCTGAAACTTTAGAATTTATGGAATGCAATAAATTCTTTGAATCTTTAAATGACTACATTGCGTCGTGAACTAGATCGCCATAGCGTAACGACTACCTACGTTGTCTTTTGTTTTCTTGTTTGTTTTTTTTATTTCATACTGGGTATTGTTTGACCTTAAGTGATCGTACTTGAAGGTGGCGCCACGCTATACCTACTTGGGAACTGACTCTCAAGTGAGGCTAGCTTTACATGATGTCCGGCAATACACTGAGAAAAGAATTCTGAATTTCTTACCTTCCAAGATCGATTCCTTCTTTATTTTACCTTAGTTTTCCTTCTGAATCACAAGTCCTTCCCATTTGACTCTGAAGGAAAACGGTATTTCGGAAGGTTTTTTTTCTCCGTGTTTGCCCAAAATGCTGGCCGCATTACCGAACAGCGAAGCTTATCCCGTGTCCTAAATACAGACCAGTGACCAGGACTCCACAAGTCTCTCAGTAAAATCTATAAAATCATTTTGTCCGAGCGCAGCTTGGCACCAAACGGCACAAACAAATAGCCAGGGTATTTACACAGCCGGAAGGATTTCGTCGGAGTCCAAAATTAAATTTGCATTCGTCGTAGTGTCGAGGAAACCCGACTGCTCGGAGGTAGCTCCATTGTAAAATAAGAATTAGTTCAATAAGATTTCTTATTGGACTATGGTAACTCCCCGCGTTTGAATTGGAGTGAAAATTACACGTTATGCTACATTTTACCTATCCATTTTATCAGAGAAACAGAGGAAGAAAACATCGATCGTGAGAGAACCAGTCATGTCCAAAATCCCCAACATTCAAGGGCATGCGATGCGACAACAACCCGCACTGGGCCAGCATGATAGCATAGTAAAGGAGTAGTAGTTCAGCTTCATGTAAATCGGCCGTCGCCGGTTTGAATGTGTGCGTCAGTAGCGGCACCGTGTACGCACGCACTTTTCACGCACACAATCACATAAACGAAAGGAGGCGGCCGGGGTCGCGGCCATGCACTCAGTACGGAACGCGCCGCCTATGCGTCACCGCAATAGTAGGCAATTAACTCGTCGAGCGGCCTTAGCTAACCTACTGTTCTTTATATACTGTGATGATAGTCCCAGCTGTGGGGACTTAATACGTTGATGATGATGATGATGAAAACAGCAAAGTTTACTTAATCATAACGATATATCCGATCAACTGTTAAAATACTAAATTATTTTTCTGCAGTATCGGCGCGACTTGCATTCAAATTGAAAATATCAGGACATCTATCTTGTTTATTTTAATTAGAGAGTAATAACAGCATTTCAGGAGGCGACAGACAGCAGTGGGGTGCCTCAGGCACCCTATTTCTCCACCCGCCACCCCCATGTCCAGTGTCGCTAGTGTCCAGTATTATAGGCTTATGGGCTTGCTTTGGAAAGTTAAGCGTTATTGACACAGACTTTGGACTTTATTTCCTTTGTAGGCGTTTATAATCCTTGCCGTTTGCGTGTAGGAAGATGAGATATGGCAGATTGACAGATACGACGGAGTGGAGAATTTAAGGCTTAAATTTAATTTTCAATTCGTGCATTTTTGTTTGATATGAATGATTTGATTACCCAAGAGCCGACGGCGGCCAGACCTTCGTAATTTTTTAAAAGCTTAAAGTTTTTCTGTGCGACTGTGAAGACACGCAAAGAAAAACTTTCACGTACATACATGTAAGAACGACCAGTGACTATAGAGTTTGTGTAGTGGTTCCCGACCGGTTTCAATAACCGATCTATCCACGGTTTGACATAAATTTGACATTACTTCTATGGAGCTTATGTCAAATTTCTCTCCAGTCATGGATAGATCGGTAATTGAAACCCGGCCTAAAAACAGGAAACAGGTAGTAAAGTTGTATAAAATAGTACCTAAAATTCGTATGATAATTAACGTAACTAGTATAATTGACGTATATATTCAAAGTTCGTTTCGTCCGTGAGTTTAGAAATATTAACAGATCGATGACAGATATTGTTAAAAAAAACCTTTGTAACTGCAGATGGTAGGCTTTTCCAATTCTTTTTTATTAGATTTAATGTAAGTAATGCATGAAAGAAATGTACTTTTTTGGCGGCAATTGACTGTCAACAGGAAAATTTGAAAAAAAAACTTAAGTATCTATGTCTACAAAATAGTCCGCGAGAATGAATATTTAACTGTTAAATTTAGTGGTTTTGGGAAAATGTTCTTTTGTCGAAACCTTTGCCTACTCGCGTTTATCGGGATAAATCGCCCAAGTCTTTGAGGTGTTGTTGTAAGGCATTTAGCTAAGCAACATTTCTTTGCGGTTTTGTTCGTTTCTTCATAGCCATAGGCTCTCAAGTGGGGCTGCCGGGACAAATGCACCTATAGGCATCCACGCATCCGCGTTTCCACACATCTACGCATCCATACATTTATACGACCATACGTCCATACGTCCATACGTCCATACGTCCATACGTCCACACGTCCACACGTCCACACGTCCACACGTCCACACGTCCACACGTCCACACGTCCACACGTCCACACGTCCACACGTCCACACGTCCACACGTCCACACGTCCACACGTCCACACGTCCACACGTCCACACGTCCACACGTCCACACGTCCACACGTCCACACGTCCACACGTCCACACGTCCACACGTCCACACGTCCACACGTCCACACGTCCACACGTCCACACGTCCACACGTCCACACGTCCACACGTCCACACGTCCACACGTCCACACGTCCACACGTCCACACGTCCACACGTCCACACGTCCATACGTCCATACGTCTATACATCCATACATCCATGCTTACACACTTTAACGTTTATAATATTAGTGGGATGGTTTGTTAAGCAAGCCCACGACGTCACTACTACTGAGCCATCATGGCGCCCGTCATGTAAAGTACCTACTTGTCGCCGTGAGATATATTCACGACTCGTACGCAAATAAAACAGCCAATTACTACCTGTCCATAGGCAAACCACTTGAGTCCAGCGCGTGTGTGCATTATGTCATTCCGCGTGTTCGAACTCGGAGATTGCGGTAAAACAAACTACTAGCTTCTCTGAAATGGAGTAGGAAGCCAACGCTTTTCTAGCTCTAACGAATAATACGAGGTGTCCTTTTCAACTAGTCAACGTAAGTATAATTTATTATGTACATATTATATTATGAAAGTGAACCGTTGTCCGGTTTTGGGGGCGTCCTTTGACTAAGTGAAGCGTTATGGTGGGGAGGAGGAAGGGAGGGGGGAGGGCGAAGTGGGAGGGGAGGGGGACAGGGGGGGGTCAAAAATTGCTAATACAAATAATTTTGTTGAAATTTTGCACATAGATAAATGACACGAATTAATCACGCTTATTTTTAAATGTGAAAGTTTGTGAATGGTTTTTACTTCGTTAGGCTAAAACGAACAGATAAGGGGGCGTCCAATAAATACGTGCAGAAACTATTTTGGTGATTTTGGACCCCCCCCGTCCCCGTCCCCACGTTCTGAAATACCCCTCTCCCCCTATGCACCTCCCAAGATTATTGACCTACCCCGTTTTCCCAACGGCTGACAAAATTTTCATAACCGGAAGTTTTATCAAGAACGTTGAAACCCTCTAAATATACAAGCTAGATATTTAATATCGCGGACATTGTTGCTGAGTGGAAGCCTACATTTAATTTCACATAATAATTTAAATTACGTCAACTCTATTCAAATTGATAAGCCAGCCAGCAGGCAGTTGTTGGAGTGTTTGTTCGAAACATATATCGATACCTATTTATGTATGTTCCATATTACATAACATCGGATTCCAGCATTGATGTTCATCGATATATCGCTAGAAAATGGATTATTTTTCACTATCGAATACTTTCCACAAAAGGTTAATATTATTTACGTTTTTCAGTGAAATTCGCAAAATTTGTGGTCCTTGATTTTGTATGTGTGAGTGTAGAATCAGCGATCAGAGTAAGATAGCTTATCTAGTACTTAGTAGTGTAATACAAAAAAAATTACCTGCCGGGCGTTTCTTGCCTGTTCTTTTGCCGGCGTAAAGAGGTTGGAACAGGCGTAGCTAGTTTTAAGTTTGACGTTTTAAAGTGATCACAATGTATCCTATTGAATAAATAAAAATTGACTATTGACTATAATAATAATGTTTTATTTATGAGTGTTACTTGAGTGGAATTGTATTAAGGTAGTGGTGAGATGAAGGAGATGAGTTATACCTACCTATATGTTTCTATAAATAAATATATCGATATATTGAACACAATAAATATTTGTCAAAACATCGAATCAATCTGATATATCGTATGAAAAACATCGAATAAATTCGATATATCGATGTTAAGTGAATATCCCTAGCCAGTTGTTTTCCAATTTATTTTACAAATCAATTAATTAACTATGGACGGACACAAAGGAATGTAGCTATTTTTGGAGTTAACCACGCACATTCTAAAATACTAAACAAACAAACGTTACATGTTCAGATATAATATTAATATTGTAATTTGTTAATGACTATATAGCTGTTCCCCGCGGTTTCGCTTGCGCGATAAAAAGTAACTTATTGACCTTCACCAGGGTTCAAATTTCGAAAATAAAAGTAGTGCAAGTTACTCCTTATAACATTAATTAGCTATCTGCACGACCGACGACAGGTAAACATTATAAAAATAAATTTTGCGATGCAAGTACCGTATATATTTTCATAAATATGCATTTAGTGGAAAGCTATTAATTTGAAATTACAAACAGACTTACAGCAATTTTATTTATTTTTATATATAATACTAGCTGCGCCCCGCGGTTTCTCCCGCGTCTTCCCGTTATCCCGCAGAAAAAATTCCGGGATATAAAGTAGCCTATGTGTTAATACAGGGTGTAAACTATCTCCATTCCAAATTTCATAGTTTTTACGTGAAAGAGTAACAAACATCCATCCACCCAGCCATACTAGTCACAAACTATTACCTACCTAAATATTTAACTATTCTAATTTTATTTCTTTTAACCTTATTTTGTTAATATAACAGTATACTATCTTAGTTTCACTACAACTTTCTACCTCGAGTTACTTCACTCTCATTGCACCTTAGTTAATTGGCCTATCCCTCTCCTTGACTATAAACCTACAAAAATGTTTGGTTCACGCACACATTTTATCCAATTATCTACCGCGAGGTGCTCACCCGTTTACTACATGAACAATGCTATTCACCACGAATGCACTTCTCACACATCCACACCTTACAATCGACTCGTCAACTTACTCTCACTCAAGCATACATATATTCACACATGCACCGCAACATATTCACACATACACCGCACTACACTCACACATACATCCACTTATACTCCGCACGACACCTGTGAAATGAATCTTCTTTAAAAATTTATTTACCTACCCACATACAAAATTATTTTTGTTTAGAATTTTTTTTTTTTTTGTTATGTTTAGTTTTAGCATGCTAGTTTTAAGTGTTTATGTCAGATCCGTGGAGTGGGGCCTGGTGACCTGTGACACAGGCTATTATGCCTACTGCAGGCACCAGTTCCTTGCAGAACGGGTGCTCAACATAATAATCTTTATATTATATTGTTCTTATTTAATCTTTTACATTGTACCTTTGCAAGGAAAAATAAATGTATCATTTATTTATTAAAAAAAAAAAAAAACTTTTACTCTTATAATATTATAGCAACGCACATAACGCCAATGTTCAAATAGTTATCTAGCTAATGAAGCAAAGAAAGAAACAGACTCAGTGTGTAATCCGTAAAGCCGTTGTTCTTACACAACATAATATAAAAAAACAAACAATTTCATACATATTTGTTAAAAACAAAATTTTCATGGCAGTTCAACTGAATAAAATTTAAATCGAGTAATTAGATAGTGAAAAAACTTGTTCTATTGTCAGTTTCTTTTACAAAATGCTCCTTTTTAGTCCTAACTATCAGTCTCGCCCTTTTGTATCGCCAGTGCTGTTACTAGCCTTTTGTGCATCCGAAGCGAACTCCTACAACTCCGCCATTGAAAACTATTCCAATCTTACCGGGCTCTGCTAATGAAATGAAAAATGTCTGTATACACTTGACCTAGAACTTGGTCCGGGTTTAATCATTGTGATTAAACCCGGACCAAGTTCTAGGCCACTTTAGGGTCTTCGCCTCGTGCCTGGCAAACGAAGCATCGCGCTAGTTACGGCCCTGTCTTCACCTGTAACTGGGTGACTGCTAAGTCGTGAACCGAAATTAAGGTTTCTAACTCAGCATTTCAAGGAGAACACAGTGCATTTACTCCAAAAACTAATGATAGAATATTACACCCATATTTAAAAAGTGTCTCAATTAGATTTTATAGTACTAGTGAACCACTACAAATTCACAAAGTTTTTATTCAACGTGACGTTTTGTGTGTTCACTGCATGTTTTTTTTTTTTTTTTAATGGCGTCACACGATTAGTGTATTTGCCAGTGTCAAGTAAAAAATATTTCAAACTCAGAGAGTAGAATCAAGTTTAAATGATGATGATGATGAGATGAGGATAGTGTTTAAGTAAAGTCGTGGCGCTTTACTTAAACTTTACACGGACTTTTTTGGAGCAATTAGAAAAGTCACTTTCACAACTTTATTTCAATTTCCCACACTCGTACACATTAACGAACACATAATGGTTAATAATCCACCAATGTTACACATTATCACTCGAAGAAACACAAGTTTTGGAAATAAAAACAAAATTTTCACGTTGACAATTCGATTACCGCTAAAAAAGTCCTTCACTGCATGTTAGTTGTTTATATTTACATAGCCGTGTGACGTAATAACATGGCGACTGCTATTTAGATGTTGTCAATGGTGTTTTCAAACTGATTAAAAAAGCTGAAATTTTAGAATTCAATTTTAAAATTTGATTGCTATTTTAGGAACTAAAACTATCGATTTCCGACTGCTTTTTGCCTAAGCTATATCAATAATATGTTTTTAGAATTTTTAACAAATAGAGTAAATACATTTTTTTAAATTAAAGTTTGTTGGAGAGAAAAATAATTTCTTTATGAATAAAAATTATCAACCGGGTGGTCACCGTATTCTACTAGACGAGTTATTATAGTAAAGTACTCAATTACGTGTAATTATGACAGTCAATGACAGTTTAACGTAATATGAGTAAGTAAGTAGTAACAATAAGACTCGTTAAATATAAAAATATTTTTTATCCTACTAATATTATAAACGTGAAAGTTTGTGAGTGTGGATGGATGGATGTTCCCAGTCCAGTACCCCTAGTACAAGTTTTGAAAACGATAAAAGTTTTCGTAAACGTCGACGTTTACCACCGCCGACTTGTCAAAGTGGCAACTCGATCTCCTTAAATTCAAAAAGTAACTCAATCAATAACATTGTTGGAATATGATTATAACGATTTAAAATAACCCGTATTAACGATTTCAGTTCCACCAAGTCTCGGTAAGATTCGCTGAAAAAAATATGTATGGATGGAAACGAAAACTTTTATAGTTTTTGTAAACTATCAAAACCTGTACTACAGGTCTGGTGTAGCGTGGCGCCATTTTCGACCACATCGTCACTTAACCGCGCTAGGTTTAACAATATTAAATAGTATACATTTTGGTCAGTTCTAATGTTACCTAACAAGTTTCTCACGATAAATAACACGTAGTTTCTACTACATACTAGGTTCTTTATAAAGTCGGTAAGCTCTGGGCGACAGTGATGTATTTTTGCAACAAATTAACTGTGTATGTTGTTAGAGTATATTGCCGTTTAAGTTTTATTTGAAGACACTTTGTTATTCATTTAATGAGTAACGCAACACGTGATGTTTATTTGTATGAGCATAGGTTTTAGCAAGAATGACTTAAAAGCAAGTTTTTAAGTATTTGATTTATATAGATTTTATATCCTCCGTATTTTCGTCGGTTTAAAATAAAGCCGTTATTAAAAACGCAAAACAGCTTTTTATTTGTGCGATTTGTAAATTATTGTGGCTTGAACAAAAACATCGATATATTGTTATTTTGTTACAAAACTTTCGATGTAATAAACATCGTCGATATTTTAATTTTGATAACGATATACAATCACATGATATCAATTCCATCGAATTTGTCTGAATTTTGATCTATTTTTTTTACGCAAGTCTAGTTTTGTATTAAAAGTTACTTGTACAACGGAACTTTTATAACAGAAGCAAACACAGAAACAGATGGCAAAAGTATTTTTCGCCGAGGCGGAAAGGTAGACGAACAACAAAGTGATTCTGTAAGGATTCATTTTCCTTTTGAGGTACGGAACTCCTACATCGACAACTTATCGATATGAGATATATTGATTTGTTTTTTCATTTGCCTATCTCTTAGTGTGGTCAGTGACGTTAACCTAATGTCAGATACAATATTGATTGTATCTGCGTATTGACGCAGCACATTCCAAATTAATTTCAGTAACGGGAGCCACATTCAGTTCCGTCAAGGCTATGATGATGTTTGATGGCCAATACAAACCGCACATGTATATAATATACGAGCTCTATAATATAGGTACGAATACCAATATCTGTGAAATGGACGGCCACACTAAATAGATATAAGTATACCTATAGTCCTACATATAGGTAGTTTAGTTTTTGATAAGTATTTAGTAAAATTTTCTATCACACTGTAGTATATATTTTATTGTTTTGTACCCATATATCGGATATCGAAACAAACTAGCTAACATTGGTACTATATCTATGTAATTTACTGATTTATGGAAGGTATTAAATCATCATTATCAGCCTTTCACGTTCCCACTGCTGGGACTCTGGCCTTCTCTCAGAGAGAGAGTATGGGCTGTAATCTACCACGCTGGCCCAGTGCGGGTTGGTAGATGTCGCATGCCCTTGAATGTTGCAGTTCTTGGGCATGCCGGTTTCCTAACGATGTTTTCCTTCACCGCTTTGAGCGATGGCAAATCCGCACATAACTTATTGAGTCATAGGTGCGGGGCCGAGAGGATTCGAACTCGGTGTCGGCGTCTTGTAAGTTGCACGCCTAACCGTTCAGCCACAAAAGAAGAAGAAGGTATTAAATAAACAAAAAAAAAAACAAGGAAAAATGGTTGAGCAGCTAAAATAGATGAATGAGCAGCATAGTCCTACAGCATAGTCCTACAGTTCTTGATAGGTTTTAGCAATAGTTCCGCCAATTTTATAGTTAAAATCGAATTTTTCATAATATTTGGCCAGACTTGCGATGATTTTATTGGTTTGGTTTTTTGTTTTTACTTACCGTACTCAATAAGTGCTTTTTGTTGTAACGCCTGCATGCTCTAAGCTGTACAAAGTTGTAGGTACCCTACTTTATAATTATTTTTAATTTCTCTGTAAGTAGTAGGTGAGTGCACTATGTTCTTTTGAGACATAAATGTCTTAAACCAGAAATCTTGGCGTGGCGTATTTGAAATAAATTTCGGATCATTGCATTGAAATGTAGGTGCGGAAAGTAGCGTTGCCGATCGATAGCCAACCAATCGCAACACTATCGATATGTCTATCGATACTATCGATAGCTTAAAACGAGGCAAAACTATCGATTCTATCGAAAAAAAATGAAAAGATATCGAAAAACATAATTTTGTATTTAAATATAACTTAATAATATAAATAAAAATGATTTTAAATGCTTTATTTATAATCTTTTGTCACGTGGCTGCAAACACCAAAAAGAGCTTCTTACGTCACTAACCACTCAGGCGATTTGTGCTTCGATGGTTGCCCGCGCGTCGGTAGCCGCGGGTCGGCGTCGGGGGTCGGCGCGGTGGTATGGTTACGAATCGCGACCATCGTGTTTTTCGGTCAGTGACGTCATGTCAGTCACGTGACAGTTGTTAGTGTTTTGGCGGAAAAATTCAGAATTACTCTATTTATGTATATTTTCTCATCGAAAATACTAATAATTTTAAATAAAATATTATTTTTATGGTAAACAAGAGTCAATCTTTAAAATAAAAGCAATTTCGAAAAATGGTTAACATCCCTATTGTGAAAGGGAGCTCGTTTAAAAGAACAATGGAGTATGATCAGCTACTTTTGTCGTTGACTGTACACTTCTTTCCTACCACCATGTTCTAGTTGAAAATTTTAGTAATACATAAGAGTCCTTATAGCGATCTGCGAGACAGATTTTCATTCCCATTTCAGACACCGTCACCTCACGAATTTGGCTTTCAACTTATCATTTCCGATAACGACACGTGTACCTATTTTTATTTTACGTTTGTAATAAATAAAAAAACACTTTTTGCGTAATTTGGTTTATTTTATATTTTCTTTGTTATAATTCGGCGAAGCTCCAGTCTCCCAGAATCTTTTAACAAAGTTTGGACGCCTCTTTTGTTACAGTTGACAAAGGTAGCTTTTAAAAAATGTTTACCTGTACATTGTATAAATTTACGGAATTACAAATTAACAGTATTGAAAGTTAGTAACTCCCTCAGTAGGTAATTGACGCACAAGCAAAATTATGTACATTTATAGAATCACAAAAGAAAGTTAATAGTCAATAGTCATATAAAATAAAAAAATAAAAAAATAGTCATAAAAAGTAATAGTCATATCCCAATGTGCACAACCAAACAAGAGAAATTTTATTAGTAAAGCTAATTAAAAAATATCGGACTAATAAATGACAAAAAAAAAGCTTGGAATTTTAGTGAACTTGCTCCAATTCAATCAATTAGTAATAAGAATAAAATAATCAATGTAATCGCGCCAAAAAAATTACCTGCCGGGCTTTCTTTATATAAGGAGGTTGGAACAGGCGTAGCTAGTTTTGAGTTGACGTTTTAAAGTGATCACAATGTATCCTATTGAATAAAACAAATTTTGACTTTACCTTCATGTTAAGTCGCGTGAAGCGTCTCATAAATATAATGGCAATAACATTAGATTTTGTTAAAATGGATAAGGAATAAAAAAATCAAAACAACCATTATCGAAGATGAGTACAGGTACAATTTGGACAGCAAAACCCAACAAGCAAATCGACTCAATAGCGGTGCGTAAACACAGAGTGTTGTACAGCTTCTGGGACATTAAATGGAGATCAAACGAAAATAATTCGTAGAAGCAATTATACTAGCGAAAGAAATGTGAAGAAAAACAATTTATACTTATATTATAGTCATCATCATAAGGATCATCACGCAGTGGGTACCTGAGGACGGGCGACGTCCGTCGCCGTGGCAGGTCCTGAAAAGATGGCGGGATGACCTTGACTCATCTGATTAGTCAGCTCGCTTGCGTTTTTGTATGGAGCTGATTTCAGATTCATTGTTTATCACGGCGTCCTCTTAAGCCGGGGAAAGTGACCTCGGCTGAGAGCGAGAGTTCAGCGCTCGCCCGACTTTACGGAATAAACGGACTTCATAACCGATTCCTGCAACGGAACAAATAAATGGACATTGACATGAAGAAAATAGCGCAAAAGAGTTCCCAATCCAGGCGAAGCGTAGCGCCACCATGGACCAAAACTTCGCTTAGCATCAGGTTACTTATGGTCAAATGCTACACTGTAAAAAGTAAAATAATAAGTAATACAATAGGTATTTTTTAATGATACTAAAATATCATCATAATCGGTGTAGCCGTTTTGAAGCCCATAGGAAACATACTCACATACATACATACATACAGTCATAGACGAATCGCTTTTTTCATAAATATAGATTGACCTTTTGAATAAGCTCAGAGTCACACAACGAGCGATGGAGAGAGCCATGCTTTGCGTATTAGAATCCGAAATGAGGAATTATTTTTTATTTTTATTAAAACACTTTTATTAGCTTGACTTGTAACTAACTAACTAACCAACTAACTAACTAACTAACTAACTAACTAACAATGTAATCAAATCTTAGAAGTCAATTTTCACCCCCTTCTAATTGTCGTATCGACTTGAAACTTTGTATGTTTATGTAATCTCGGTGACAATGCAATGATTTGGTATCATATTATTTTATATTTTTCAGTGCGTTTTTAAAGTGTTTTTTTTTAGTTTTTTTAAAACTATATATTTTTATTTACAGATAAAAATAAAGGGTTTTGTAAAAACACCTTATAATAATAATATTTAATGTAATTCTAATTTTTCGTTGAAATGTGCGTGTGAGCACTTCTATCATTTTTCTCGCCGTGTCACAATTCTTTATAATGTTTAAAATATCTGTCCGGTAGGCATTGTATTATTGTTTTTGGCTTTTGCATTTGCTTCTTTATTTTCCTCTTTATCTAATGTACATAATAATTGTTTCTCATCTAAAATACTCTTTACTCTGAATAACCAATTATTGAGATTATCGGCTTTCAGTAACGGATAATTTGACGTCGCCATATTTTTCAAATGTTTTTTCCTTAGTTACCGATTTTTTATCCGTGAAAATCCCTTTTCATTTTTAGCATCCGTTATCGCCCATAACCTCTTGAAGATGGATACCGGTTTGCAAAGTGATTTTACGGATTATTATTATAGAATTTATATTTATATCAATTTATTTTTACAAGGCAATTATTCTAGCGAACCGACATTCTTCCGACAGATTGACTGTATCCAAAAAGTCTACACTACCAATTCGCCGAAGAACCAAGGTCATCGACATAGCTCTCAGAATTTGCAAGTTGAAGTGGCAATGGGCAGGCCACATCGCTCGACGAACTGATAACCGATGGGGAAGAAAGGTTTTCGAGTGGCGACCACGAACCCGAAGACGTTCTGTAGGTAGGCCCACTAGGTCGACCGACGAAATTTTAAGAGTCGCAGGGAGCCGATGGATGCAAATGGCTAATAGCCGTTCATGGTGGCGTTCAAGGGGGAAGGCCTATGTTCAGCAGTGGACTTGTTCCGGCTGATGATGAGATACATATCTAAAAATATATAACTCAAAGGTGACTGACTGACATAGTGATCTATCAACGCACAGCCCAAACCATTAGACGGATCGGGCTGAAATTTGGCATGCAGGTAGATGTTATGACGTAGGCATCCGCTAAGAAAGCATTTTGATTAATTCTACCCCCAAGGGGATAAAATAAGGGATGAAAGTTTGTGTATGAAACTTTGTCAAATTTAAACCGATCGGGCTGAGACTTTGGATGCATAAAGCTGTAGCCCACGCGGGTGAAACCGCGGGGGGAACAGCTACGAACGGCCGTCGCCGGCTTGAATGTGTGCGTGAGTAGCGGCACCGTGTACGCACGCACTTTTCACGCACACAATCACATAAACGAAAGGAGGCGGCCGGGGCTGCGGCCATGCACTCAGTACGGAACGCGCCGCCTATGCGTCACCGCAAGAGTAGGCAATTAACTCGTCGAGCGGCCTTAGCTAACCTACTGTTCTTTATATACTGTGGTAACACGTTATAATTCATTTTTGCTTATTATAATGTGCATATGCACAACCAACAAGGATCTCCTACTTCTTACTAATATTATAAACGTGAAAGTTTGTGAGTATGGATGGATGTTTGTTACTCTTTCACGCAAAAACTACTGAACGGATGAAAGAACATCGGCCACTTTTCGTACTGCGTTGGACCTGACCGCAATATATTTTGTATAAAAATTACGATTTACGAATATTCTATTGAAGTTATGCTGCTGCAGCTGGTCGAGCCGAGAACAGTTTTTGGTGTGTGAGATTTAGTCTGGTTCAGAAAAAGAAAAAGGAGTACAAACAAAAATAGTAGAATAGTATCGTAGCAAAAGCAAACAAAGGTTAGGGTTAGGGTTGCCTGACCTGAATCGATCTTCCAGAAGATCAATATCGAAAAAATCTATTTAATTTTTTCTGGACTCGCCTTGAAATATCGTTTGTATAATCTTATTAGGACTAAAATTACAATTTTTTTCATACATAGCTCGTTTTCATACAAGCTCAGGTCCGTTTTGGCCATTTTTCTTTGGAATGTAGATAGCTTATACCCTGGATTCACACATAGGTTACTTTTTATCCCGGAAAATGGTTCCTGCGGGATAACGGGAAGACGCGGGTGCAACTAGTTAGTAATAAGCATAAGATTGTCAATGTGATCGAGCTGAAAAAATTAGCTGGCGGGCGTTACTTGCCTGTTCTTTTGCCGGCGTAAGGAAGTTGGAACAGGCGTAGCTAGTTTTAAATTTGACGTTATATAGTGTTGTCATGTTGTTTCTTACTAAATAAAATATATTGAAGTTTGACTGTTAAAAATGTATACAATGTTGTAAATGCTGCTTTTAACAATGTAGTATAAGTACCTATACCTACTGAACCGTTGTCTTACGTAAGGTGACATAAAACACATATTGTGTTAATTTAGTTTCTGGAGTTAATTATTTTTAGCTGTTAATTAGGTATACGTTGCGCGTATGAACTCCGGGTTCAAGTGTTACATAAAAGTTGGTATTCGCTTGGTGGAATAAATTATAAAAACTCGGTTGGAGAGTTCGGTGAAGGTAAACATTATGATGACGCCATAACTTGGTGATTGGGAATTTTCTAGTGCTTGCCTGGCTTACCGCCCTCGTGTAAGAATCTCGCCAAAGACCCGGTGTATACTGAGTTTTCGACTGCTCCCTGCTGCCGTAGCGTGGCGCCACCTTCGATCGCACTGGTGATTCACTTGCCTAAACTACGCATATATGCATTTTATAGCGATGATGGCTCAGTGGTAGTGACGTCGGCTTGCGATCCATAGGACGTGGGTTCGAATTCTTCAAAGAGATTATCATTTCGGTGAAGGAAAACATCGTGATGATACCATAGCTTGGTGGAAGAGTATTTTCTAGTACTCGCCTGGCTAGCTACCACACTCTTGTAATGAATCTGTCTCCAAGCACCTATCGGTGTGTTACGGCAGCCTCACTTGAGAGCCAGTTCCAAGTCCAGGTGTAGCGTGCCGCCATCTTTGACCACATCACCACTTAGCATCAGGTGACTTGTGGTGGTCAAACGCTGCCCTGTAAGATATAAAAAAAAGATGTGGGTTCAGTGATAGAAGATCCTTGAAAGATTTTTAATTTCTCTTTTGTATCTAATTGCAATATATCATTAAACGAAATGGTTTTCAATTCACATTACTTGAGTACCTACCCAAGAAAGGCTGGACAGATTTAGCAACTTTTAAAAAAATGTTTTGATTATCCTCCTAGGCTTTTTGGGAAAATTGTTTCGAAAAATTTGGGGATTAACCGAGTTTCGGTTAATCCTTTTCCTATTGGATTAATGATGAACTTACAATACTTTTTATTGCCAAAAGCTTAGCACATGAGGGTGAAACCCCAGGGCACCGGTATAACCGGTATCAGTGTACCTTTGTTGGTAAGTTTGTCCAATCTAAAGTTATTTCCCACCGCACAGTAGTGATGCAAAACAAAATAGTGGGAATGGACAAGTAAACGTTCTCGCAGACAATAGCAATTTTTTTGCAATATGTTCGAAATAGATTTTGCTTGCAGCGGCGTCATGTGTCGGGTCGCCCTCTTCCCTCTCATATGGTCGAGGAGAGCGATGGCTGGCACATGCGTCAACTCGTGAACGGATGCTGCTTGTGGGGTCTGGTCTGCTTTGGTTGTGATCCCGCAACTCGTTAATATTCATGTTCCCATATCCCAATGTGTACAACCAAACAAGAGAAATCTTATTAGTAAAGCTAATTAAAAAATATCGTACTATTAGATGACAAAAAAAAAGCTTGGGATTTTAGTGATCTTGTTCCAATTCAATTAATTAGTAATAAGAATAAAATTGTCAATGTGATCGCGCCAAAAAAATTACCTGCCGGGCGTAGCTAGTTTTAAGTTGACGTTTTAAAGTGATCACAATGTATCCTATTGAATAAACACATTTTTGAGTTTGATTGCTATTAAGCAATTATTAATTATTTACCTGTAGTAATCCAACCAAACATGTTGTTTAGTATGTCCTACTAATCCCACTAATATTATAAACTAGCGGACCTGACAGACTTCGTTCTGTCAAAAAGATTTGGAACGTAGCAGTTTTTTGTTCCTACCTATTTTAAAGTCGGCGCAAAAATATTCTCCTGAACAGAACCGTCTCCCTGGTGATAGGGCGGGGTGTGAGGTTCAGCTCGGACCAAAGTATCTTCGCTTCCACGAACTTTGGCCACCCTTCTGGGACCCACTAAAAACACCTACATTTCTTAGACAACAGTGAGTGCTTGTAATTTAATATGAACTCTATTGAATTGCAATAAAGTTCAAATTGACTCTACATT
The DNA here is from genome assembly GCA_931315375.2 of Opisthograptis luteolata. Classification (NCBI taxonomy): domain Eukaryota; kingdom Metazoa; phylum Arthropoda; class Insecta; order Lepidoptera; family Geometridae; genus Opisthograptis; species Opisthograptis luteolata. Next base: position 13,428,109 of record OV928033.1, read on the forward strand.
TGAGTAAGAAAACGTTTGTATGGGACAAAGAAAAGGGCTGTTTTTAGGGGTTTCCCGGCAATTATTCAAATTTTTCTCGCCGTAAAAACCATTCTTGGACTTCAACGAACATTTAAAAAATGATTGGCAAAATTGGTCCATCAGGCGTTGTGGAGGCACTTGCCAACACATTTTGCGATTCATTTTTATATTAGGTATATAGAAGATGTGAACGTGTGTGTGTGTGTGCCACAGCTGGGAAACGGGCCTTCTCAGAGAGGGAGTTAATGAGCCATACATTTTTCAGGAACTAAGGTCACTAACAGTGGGCTGATCATATAATCTATAGAACCGTTGAGGTAGATTCTTGAGTGGAGACCGCGAGTTGGCAAACGTAGTGTAGTACACCTGTGACAAGGTGCATGGAGCAAAAACTGGAGCCGAGCGGCCGGTACTAGTTGGATGAGAAGAGCCGAAGACCGGTCTCAGTGGCGTACCTTGGGAGAGGCCTATGTCCAGCAGTGGACTGATACAGGCTGATGATGATGATGATGATTTTTTCACGCTAAGCCAATGCTAGTGTGTAGATGGATTCGGATGAATGTTGCAGTTCTTGGACATTTCACGGTGTGTTCCTTTATATTTGAGTGATAGAAAATGCGCACGTCACCTACTAAGTCCTGGGGCTTGAACAATCGTTTCCATTCGGCCACCTTTGCTCGTTTGTTTTAATTCATCTAAATGGGGTAGAAGCAAATGACGCACGTCGCCTTTATCAGCGTATTTCTCGTACGTCATGTGCGTGTACCTCTTGGTGTACCCTAAGTGATACATTACGTCACCGTTCGTCACCTCAAGTAGGTATTTCATATGCGTAATTTCACTTGACCTATTTTTCTTAAGCAATCTTCTTCAATACTACTCATTAACGCTTCGGAAGAGAGAATAAAGCATTTCAGTGTCTGATAATTAGTTGTTGAATTTTGTACTGACATAGCTTGACAGACCTTTGAGCAAAGAAAAATTAAAGCTTTGACCTTTGGCATGCAGTTTTGAATGATCCGTGGTGTCAGTGCGGATAGAAGTAGTACAGTCAAAGACAGAAGTCGCTGAACAATCACACTTTTTCTATTATCCTCATCATCTTAGACACCAATTTTTGACCTCATCATCACCTAAAATCAGGTGCGTTATGTTGTGGTCAAAATGATACCATGTAAAATGTAAAAAAAACAATAATAATTACTGATTTGAAACACATTTGGAAAATCGAGAACGATCAGCTACTTTTGTCGCTGACTGTACCACAATAAACAATGGAAGCAGAAATGATATATAAAATTGACTTACAACTTTTCAAACGAGCGTCTGGATTCTTCTATCAAAGTGATTGTGGCCGAATGGCTACGCGTGCGTTTAATACTGAGGTCTAAATTAATCCCGTCTCATCACCACACCAATGACTTAAAAATGAGCTATGTGTAGATTTGCCATCTTTCAAAGCGGTGAGGGACACAACTCAAAGAAGCCGGCTTGCCAACCCGCACTATTCCCTAAGCAAATAAAATAATTGCGCCCCGGGTTTCACCCGCGTCTTCCCGTTATCCCGCAGGAACCTTTTTCCATGATAAAAAGCTAGATAGCTTATGTTTTAATTTCATCAAAGTCGGTTAAGTAGTTACGGTGATACGTGGTAACTAACATTCACACACACACACAAACTTTCGCATTAATAATAATTAGTAGGATGATAGGTACCACTTCCGGTAATGGTAGGTATGCCTTCGCCATTTTTTTGAAGTTTTTTTTAAAGCAACGCTATATGCAACGTAAACAAACGGACAGGTTCATATTATTATTCGCTCACAAAAGGCTACGGTTAATAAAAAATTTCCAATAAAGCACTCAGCGTATGCTATAGATTGGATTAGTGCTCTCAATAAATGGATGGCCTCCTGTTATGGGAAAACTCGTTGCAAATTTTAAAAGCTACGGGTACAAAATAATCCGGTTACAAAAAATATTAATAGTTCCCAGTTTTACCTACATAAAATGCCTTTAAAAAGTACAACTACTCGCAAAACGCACAAATATCAAATCTTGTGCAATTTAAGCAAAAAGTAGAAATTCAGAATTTATAAAAAACCGACATCTTGGACCGATTTTCATCAAACATGGCTTGTTTTGGAAAACAGCTGATACTCTTACGTCAAAATTTAATAATCGATCCTGATCCGTTATCCGCGGTTTTGGATCGATATGTCATGTCATTTTAGTACTAGGGCTTGACATATTATTACAAAAGTGAAATATTATGACATGACATATAGATTCAAAACCGCGGATAACGGATCAGGATTGATTATTAATTTAGAGCGTTACACTGCTAGACCGATATTAACCAAACATAGCTAAGAACCACCGCAAAGAAATCTGCTTGAGCAATGGAGAGAGCCATGCTTGGAGTTTCTTTGCGTGATAGAATCCGAAATCAGGAAATTCGCCGAAGAACCAAGGTCACCGACTTACGAGTAGCTCTCAGAATTTGCAAGTTGAACTGGCAATGGGCAGGCCACATCGCTCGACGAACCGATAACGGATGGGGAAGAAAGGTTCTCGATTGGCGACCACGAACCGGAAGACGTTCTGTAGGTAGGCCCTCCACTAGGTGGACCGACGACATTTTAAGAGTCGCAGGGAACCGATGGATGCAAATGGCTAATAGCCGTTTATGGTGGCGTTCAAAGGGGGATGCCTATGTTCAGCAGTGGACTTCTTCTGGCTGATGATGATGAAAGTCTAGTTTAGTATCTAGGCGAAGGGACTCTGTACCATAAAACGTTTAAGCAGGTACCTACTTGAAGAACTACTTATGTTTATTTCAATCACACCATGGATGAGCGATGGTGGCCGAATGGCTAGGCGTGCGACTAACAAGACGCTGACACCGAGTTCGAATCCTCTCGGCCCCGCACCTATGACTTAATAAGTTATGTGCGGATTTGCCGTCGCTCATAACGGTGAAGGAAAACATCGTGAGGAAACCGGCATGCCCAAGAACTGCAACATTCAAGGGCATGCGACATCTACCAACCCGCACTGGGCCAGCGTGGTAGATTACAGCCCGCATACTCTCTGAGAGAAGGCCAGAATGCCAGCAGTGGGAACGTGAAAGGCTGATAATGATGGAGCTCGAACCAATCTCAGTTTAGTTTGCGTAATGCCCTATATTAGGGCTTCTACAGGAGCTCCACACAATAACAAAAGCATTTCAGGGCTACCACTGCATAGTTTGTTTGCTAGACTCTCTCACATTTATTCATTAACATTCTTACACAACCACACACTACACAAGAACACACCACATAACACTTACACAATTACACACTACTCAATACACACCACATAACACTTACACACTAACATCGCGAGAATTTGGCAAATAAACTTGAGTTTATACGTGTACCTACACTTACTTTATCACAATACTTACTTGAATTTTGAATTTACTCTTAGCACAATATCTATTGTTTAGTACAAATGTATATTATATTTACAGTGTCATTAGTCGGGGGAGCACAGATCCCTATAATACAAGCTTTCTGCTTAGCATAGGGGTTTGCGACTTTCAAGCATTCTGGAAACAGCATTACAAAACTTTTATTTGCTCATCGATAATGTGCTCTAAGTTAAGTCAATTTATTGTTTATTTAATTAGACTTATTTTTTTCTTTAAATGTTTCACTCTGTTTTTGGATCAATAAATATATTATTATTATTATATTATTACCTTATAAATACCTCACCTAATACAAAAGGTTCCTAATACCCTAATTAAGCATTAGTAATATGCAGGCCTACCTTAGTTCATAGAATGCTAAAATTGTGTTAAAGCTAGCCCGTTTTACAGATTAAAAAAAAAACAAGCAAGTAGTGCGCAAGCAAAAGAAAAATTGGTAATTGGCTTCTAGAGTGTGATTCTGACTTAGATACGGTGTGGTCGCGTTTCGTGTCCTCATAATTCCCGCCCAGTGCCTCACACCGTTCTCGCCTGTATTTTTTGAGTAATTGGCATCAGTGTTGAGTGCACTAAAATAGTAATTTATTCGTAAATAATTCGTAAAAGTGCATTACTGCTACGCCGCGTGCCGGGGTAAGCTCCTCTACACCTCGGGTAAAAGAGACGGGCTGCGAATTTCAAATAATTCGTCTCTGTCTCTCACGTACGGCCGGGCGGCGCGAGCGACGAGCGGTGGCCTTGAGCGGTGAGCTACGAACTTCTACATACATAACTACGCGTTAATCTTTATTCCGTACTGGGACATAACACGCAGTAAGAAAAATGGTAAATAACTGCGCGGCTTGTACGAGGACGATCAGATCGAGTATGCCCAGCATTAAATGCTCAAAATGCTCCAGTTACTTCCACCCGATGTGTGTCAACATTTCAGATAGAAAACCATCGGAGGAGCAAAAATCTACTTGGGTATGCCCAATGTGCTCCAGTAAGGAGCCGAGAAGGGACAATTCAAACACACCCGTGCGGGCCGCGGCGACGGCGACTACCTCATGCGGAGACGAATGCTCGAATGACCGCGAGCCGGGTACCGCCGCCGGCGGCCGCAAGTTGCCCACTATGGCCAGCCCGTCCGTTGTCATCACTGCTGGATCTGACGACTTATCAGCCCTAACATTAGAAATAAAATTACTTCGAGGAGAGATAGGTGAGATGAAGACTCACATGACTTCGCTCAGTGATCTCGTTAGGCAGTGTTTTACTCGTATGGACGAACAAGATAAAAAACAACACGACACAGACGTAAGACTTCGCCTCCTTGAGGAGCAAGCGTGCGAAATTTTTACCTGTCGCAACACAATAACTGACCTGCGTCATGAAATAAGTATGCGTTCCCAAGCTAGCCTTAGAAATGAGATTGAAATCTCTGGAGTTAACGAGTTTCCCGACGAGAGTCCGATGCACATTGTCCAAGTTATTTCACAAAAAATCGGCGTCACCCTTGACCCTAACGACTTAGATTATGTAACCAGGGTCGGCCCTCGCATCCGTGAATATAATGGAGCCAAGGATACGCAGGAGTCTTTCGTCAAGCGACCTCCTCGACCACTTGTTGTTCGATTTTTGAGACGACATAATCGTGAAACGTTCCTGAAGGCCGGCAAAAGCAGGCGCAATATGACCTGTGCTGATATTAACATCAATGGTCCCACTAGAAACATCTATATAAATGAGCGCCTCACACAGGAAAATAGGCAGTTGTTTCGTTCAGCCAGGGAGCATGCGAAAGCTGCCGATTATAAGTTTTGCTGGATCAAAAATGGCACCATATACGTCCGCAAACAAGAAGGCAATCCAGCAGTGGCCCTCAAAAATTTGGATGAAATCAAACGCCAGTTTAGCCCACCGCACTTACAATAAGCATACGCATACTACCGGTGTTCTATTACTTCTCTTTTTTATACTACTAGATCAGTACTCTAATTTAAAAAACCTTCACACTTTAGGTATAGTTTTTAAGTATAGATTTTTGTTAAATAATCACGTTAAGGCAACAACTGGATATACTTTAGATAAACACATAAACCCACAAATACACAACACATTCAAACACACACACGTCATCATTAAGTTTTCTCTTGCAAACCATAGTACTTTATATTTTATTCGTATGACTCACTGGTTTCAGGCTCCATCTTCTTCAATGTTTCACTATTATAGTGATGGTTTTACTTAGTGTAGTTAATGATATTGACGAAACCGTAAATATTGACTGTCATACACTTGAGTCTGTGGAATCTTGCAAGAGTTTCCTGGTTCACTCTGTTTATAATTTTAAGATACTTTCCATGAATATAAGAAGCCTGCAATGTAACTTTGACGTTTTTGCAGTAGTGTTAAAGCGCATCGATTCCGACATAGACGTTATTGTCCTTTCGGAATGCTGGCTTTCAGATGGGCAGATTGTTGATCATCTCCCAGGTTACAACGCTTATAGAACTTCCATGCAAAAAAACAAAAGCGGTGGCGTTGTGATTTACGTGAGAGGCTCGATTATATCAGCGATTCAGGAGCCAAAGATAGAGGATGCCGACTCTTTACTCATTACAATAAATAACAAAATTGCAATCCTGGGTATATACCGTTCTCCTTCTACATCCGTTCTTGAGCCGTTTATTGACTCACTAGATAAATCACTCTGCAATTTAAAAAGCTTTCCTACAATTTTTGTCGCTGGCGATATAAATATAGATATCTGCGGTACCTCAGACAGGCCCAATGACTATCTGTGTCTTCTGGCGTCCCACGGCCTGCTCCCAGCTATTTCTAAGCCCACCCGTGGTCAAGCTTGCCTAGATCACATATTTATAAAATCCAGCAGTAAATCCATCGGTCTGATATGTAAGTCATCCATCACTGACCATGACATTACTATTCTGGGACTATCGACATCAAACCATGACACTGAAAATAAGGTTAATTTCAAACTTAAGACTGACATAGAAGCCGCTACATCAGAAATCCATAAAACAGACTGGTCTGTTGTTCTCGAGGACTCATGTGTTAATTCTGCAGTTGTGGTCTTCAACCGCATTCTGACTAAGATAGTAGATAAATATACACGCAAGGTTAAAATAGGACGCAAATGGGTAACTATGAAACCCTGGATCACGCCAGGTTTACTTAGGTGCATGCGTCATCGCGATAAACTACACCTCGACTTAAGGGCTCACCCAGACGACGTCGTGCGTCGCAAAGTCTATGCCAGATACCGCAATTTCTGTAACAAATTGTTGAAAAAACTTAAAAACGAACACAATAGGAAGCAGTTAGAGGAAAATAAACACGATTCTAAGCAATTATGGAAAACTATAAAAGGTATATGTCATATGTCAACTAAGAAAAGTGATTGTCTAGAATTATTAAACAGCACCTCCGATGCTGAATCTTCACTTTCTAGCTGTAACAAATACTTTGTTTCTGTCGGAAAGACCCTCGCCGATGCAATATTGGGAAAGCTCTCTGTCACTCAACATGCCCTAATATCTGCATACAGGTCAAGTAATTCATTAACTGACTCATTCTTTCTTCATCCAACTGATCCAGCTGAAATCACTAAAATTATAGCACAATTTAAAACAGACAGTGCTCCCGGCCCTGACAGTTTCACTGTTTCATTATTTAAAAAGTCACTCCACTCTTTGCTCGCTCCATTAACCTACATACTTAATCTAAGCCTAGAGTCAGGTATTTTCCCTGATTGTTGGAAGCTCGCAGCAGTCTCTCCAATTTTCAAAAATGGTCCCAAAAACCTTCCTGAGAATTATAGACCAATAGCTCTTCTAAGCATAACTTCAAAAATTCTCGAAAAAATTGTTAACAATCGCTTAGTAGCATTCATAGAGAAACATCAACTCATATCTGAAAGACAATATGGTTTTCGTCGGGGCAAGTCGACCGAAGACGCTACGTCACGCCTCACCAACCTTGTCTCCTCATACGTAGAAAATGGCGAATACTGTGTCACTGTTTTTCTCGATCTAGCAAAGGCTTTTGATTCCGTATCGATCGGTCTTCTCCTCAAGAAAATAGAATCCATTGGAATTAGAGGAGTTGCTCTTAACTGGTTCAAAAGTTACCTGAACAACCGCAGACAATTTGTTAAAGTTGGAACGATCTGTAGTGGTCAGCTTTCGATCAATTTTGGCGTTCCTCAAGGAAGCATACTCGGCCCGACGCTTTTTACTCTATATATTAACGACATAGTCAATTTCCACCTAAAGAATGCTGAAATAATAACATATGCCGATGATACCGCTATACTCTTCCACGGAAAAACCTGGAACCAACTGCAACGACTTGCAAACGAGGGCTTAGCTCAGGTCGCCGAGTTGTTGGATAGAAACCTCTTAACTTTAAACGTCAAAAAAACTAAATACATGGCTTTTACAAAAACATCTGCGGCTAGTCCAGATTCCGATTTTGTGCTAAAAATTCATTCGTGTAGTAGTGATATCAATAACCAGTATGCCAGCTGCACTTGCAGCGCCATAGAACGTGTTTCTAAAATAAAATATCTAGGCATCACTTTAGATGAACACTTATCGTATAAAGATCACATAATCGACCTATCGGGTCGCGTAAGAAAACTTATGTTTATCATGAAGAAGCTGAGGGACTGCACCCACGTTGACATGTTAAGGCAAGTTTACCTTGTTTTATGCCAATCAATAATACAGTACTGTATTTCTGTTTGGGGAAGTGCCGGAAAGAGCTTTTTTATCGCTATAGAAAGAGCCCAGCGTGCACTCATCAAAGTCACTTTAAAAAAACCATTCCTGTACCCAACAAATAACCTATATGAAGAATTCAAGGTGCTGCGGGTTCGTCAGCTCTTTATTTTAAATGCTACAGTTAAAACCCATAAAGCTTTTTTAAACCGACCCGACTACGAAGACCTCTTAATAAGGCGAGTTTTTCGCCTACCACTCCCAAAAGCTACATCTCTTTTGTCTCGCAGAAGTCCTGCTTTTGCTCATGTTAATACCTATAACAAAGTTTGCAAACAATGTGAAGTAAAACTGTGCACAACAAACTCCTGTAAAAAAGTTGTAAAGGAATGGCTATTAAAACTCCACTATGAAGATACAGAAGATCTGATTTAATTTATTTCTAAAGAAGGCTTGCTCACTCACACTCACACTCACACACACATCTTCACACTTTCACATGCGTACTTTAACAAACACACACGTCTACCCACATCCATACACAACTCACAAACAACTTCATTCACATTAAAATCATACACACCTGGCAACATAACACTCACCTTCACAACACACAACACTCACCAAACACTTAACACTATATATCCAGTCAGCTCACTTTCATTCTGTTATTATTAAGTTGTTATAAAACAATCCAGAACAATATTTATTTAACTTTATCTCTTTCATTTATGTACTTCTTTTTATATCAAGTACAAATTAATTAATTAATAAAATAAGTACTATGTTTAGTTTTTTGTCATATCAGTTAAAATTTCTGCTTATAAGTTCGTCCTTGTTGTAGAACCAAAAATGTATAGCCGTCTTATTTGGGTAAACTCTATTAAGTAATCGCATCTCTGAGTCCCAAGACACAGGCTCCGGCCTAGTTTGGGACTCGCTGTATAGTTGTATAAGTTATATATATAATAATAGTCAAATCTTATGTAAACTTGTCGAACTTAGTACTATTTTGGTAAAATAAATATTTTCATTTATTTTCATTTTCAGATAATTGTTTCTATGACCTCAATGAATACATGAATTTAAAACAAAAAAATTAATTTGACATCACCAATCCAATCCAATCTTAATTTTAGTTCTGTTCTGACATATTAATTCTGACATTGTACCTAATTCATATTATTATTAATTATTTTAAATTATAAACTTAAGTTGACATTCCACACCATTGTTATAGTAGAATGTATGAGCAAATTTTTATTTTAAGAACTCATATTTATATGTACAACATTCTTGGAATAAATGAATTATGAATTATGCATTACGGTGTTTCACAGTATTTGTAGCCAACAAAATACCTAATCGACCTTTTCCAAAACGTCAAAGGTAAAAAAAATATTTAGTATTCAATAGGATACATTGTGATCACTTTAAAATGTCAACTTAAAACTAGCTACGCCTGTTCCAACTTCCTTACGCCGGCCGGCAAAAGAACAAGCAAGAAACGCCCATCACAATGACAATTTTATTCATAATGCTAATTGTTTGAATTGGAGCAAGTGCACAAAATCCCAAGCTTTTTTTTGTCATCTAATAGTCCGATATTTTTTAATAAGCTTTACTTACAAGATTTCTCTTGGTTGGTTGTGCTCATTGGGATATGAAAACATGAATATTAACGAAACATGAATATTAATATTAACGAGTTACGGGATCATAACCAAAGCAGACAAGAAGCAGCGCCCGTTCACGAGTTGACGCGTCGACGACTTGTCAAATCAAATCAAATCGTTAATTTGCTAAAAATACATATTATACGGCTTTATTCTCGGGTCTTTGCCCGGACCTTTATTAGGCATTAGCGGAGCCGTAGCCAACTAAGCTAAGAGGCCATTTTTAATTAAATATGGCAAACAAAACTATGCTACAGGGAAGGAAGGGTGAAGTGCCTTATTGTAACAATACCAAAAAGTTATCTGGGTTATTATTGTGAAATGAAATGAAATCAATCAATCAATCAAAGGCATTTATTGACACAGTAGTATATACAAAGTAATTATGAAGCCTCTGGTTCCCGAACTAGTGGGAACTGTGTCAGGAACCAGATTCTTCTCCCATTTTTGTGTGCAATTTACATGTCAATAAGTTAAACTTAATATTTTCTAATAGCAGTACATAATAAGAAAATAAAATGAGACAGCATAGTGTACAAATTATAACAAAATTTTAAAATTGAGAATTATATTTAGCATGCAGAATGTGCTTTCCTGCCTGTGCTTTCTTGTATACTTCTGTGGTGGGATGTCTGTAAGGTAAGAACATAAGTACTTTTAGCACAGCTCTTTGGGCTCTTTCCACATCAATCAGGTATTTCTTTGCCGCATTAACCAAAATACAATATATTATTACTACAAAATATTTGCTTTTGGAAACTGATGTCTCAATAAAGGCTAGTAAAAATAAAACTATGGAAGACCAGCGCTGATGAAACGACCAGCACAACGCTGAGTTGAGGCCGGTTTGCAACATTTTTTTTTCGTTTACTACGTAATGTATTTGTCTTATTCTTATTCCTAAAATAGTCTTAAAAACCTTGATTTTTATGCAAGTTCAAAAATGAAATGTTGTCAACCCTATCTTCCGGCTCCTGTGATGTCTGATACGCTTGTTACAAAATACCCAGCACACATTTTGAACACATTTCATAGAATTTCGCATAACATGAACTTATCCCAAATACCTAGGTGGATTATTAATTATTATGGATGCAACTATAGATACTGAATAAAGAATCAATTTTAATGAGACAATGGTGTCGATTCGGTTTTGCATTCCCTAAAACTAAAGTAAGTTTGACAGGTCTAATAGTATTGCTGTCTTTTTCTAAACACTGAAGTAAAACAAGGACAGCATTACTTTTAGAACTGTCAAACTTAGTTTAATTTTAGAGAAAGCAAAACGGAATCGACACGATTAATGTTTTTTTTTATTCCATACTTACATTATTATTTTTTATCCTACTAAGAATATAAATGTGAAAGTTTGTTTGTGTGTGTGAATGTTTGCTACCACGTATCACCGTAACTACTAAACCAATTTTGATGAAATTCGGAATGGAGATAGCTTATATCCTTTTTTATCCCGGAAATGGTTCCTGTGGATGACGCGGGTGAAGCCGCGAGGCGCAAGTAGTTAAAAATAAATGTTTCACTGGTTCAACGTGTACTTACATCGGACTAAACAGTCGACATAGATATATATCTGGTCTTTAAGGTCTTCAAACAAAAATGACTATCGGTATCTTCAAATAAAGGAATCAACTTCACCTTGCAAATCTGGTACGCGGCGTTTGCATAGTGGCGCCAAATATTTGCTCCGTTCTTGTACCTACTGGTAGCGCCAGTGAAATGCCGGAATCTGTGAACCAAGGTGCATGTTTATACTATTTACAGGGTAAATTTTGACCACAAGTCACCTGATGTTAAGTGAAGTATGTCTAATAAAAAAAAGATTTGTCAAACCGGACTACTCTGTAATGCTGAGGCCATACTAAGGTCAACGTCAAGGGAAATGTCAATGCCAAATCAATCGCAATAAATATTGCGTTAATTACTCGTATTAACGCTATTATGTGAGTGGCTACACTTGAACGGTCAACGTGAATGCACTTGAGTTATCGGCTAACGTCAAACGCTAATGTGAATGCCGTTGTCAAATGTCGTGGCTACACTTATGTCAAATGTCAATCATCGCGCTATTTAACGGCATTTCCCGTTAGTGTGGCCCCAGCATAAGAAGTTATGCTAAAAAAAATTGTTAAAAGAAATACCGTCGACGTGGCAAATTCCTTCATTACTCATAAATTATAGAAGTCAGTTTATGTGCTTTTACTTAGTTTGGATAGTTACTGCTTTGAAATAAAGTCAAATAAAAGTAAACATCAATTACATTATTAATGTTATTATCTACTGATACTACTGCTGATAATAATTTAACACACTCGTATAATTACATCGTTGCTTTGACATCGGAGGGGAACGCTTCGTTGAACATCGCGCAGGAAATACATTAGCAATCAAGGAGTGGTGTGCAAACATTACTGTCTTGCACATGTAAAAATAACGTTTTCACTGAAATAACATCGTGTTGTGAAGAGTTTTCGCATCTAATGTAATAGGAATAAGAATCATTTATTTGCAATTTTTTTTTCCCGTCGCAACTGTACAAAAGATGTATTGTTACATACCGTTGTGCTGGTCGTTTGATCAGCGCTGGTCTTCCGTTGAACCCGTTTTGATGACGTCACTGGCATGAAGGTAATTATAATTAATTATGATGATTGCAGTGCACGGGATTTTGAATAGTTGAGTTTTAATTTTTAATATTTCTAGCACTGTGGGCAAGTGTGACGTCAGTCGGATAGTTCTACCACTGGTGGGTCAAAGTGGACTGCGTGAATTTTTTAAGTTCATCTTGCCCCACTTTTTGTTTTTGACCAGGTAAATTACACCGGTATAAAATGTCGATTAGCAATGCTGGATTTACCAGGCAAATAGTGTTTATCTATACTAATATTATAAAGAGGAAAGATTTGATTGTTTGTTTGTTTGTTTGCATCGAATAGGCTCCGAAACTAATGAAACGATTTGAAAAATTTTTTCACTGTTGGAAAGCTACACTATCTGTGACGGACATAGGCTATATTATATTTCCAAAAAAATTAGGGAACCGTAAGAAAATTGCTATTTTGTAACCCAAGGTGGGAAATCGAAAACCTATTTTTGCGTACGCTGCAAAAACTATTGACAATAGAACAAAATAATGTGTTACGAATTTGTAGGTCCCATTAAGATCTAGAATAAATTCCGCGAGAGCATATGTCTAACTATTACAGTTATGCCACAAAAATTCTGTTTATCATTCGAGATTTGAGTCCAAAAGTGCATTTTGCTCTGGCGGGGAAAGGTTTTTCTAAATTCGAACCTCTCTACAGTCTACTAAAAATCGATTGATACTAATACAAATACAAGCATAACAGTTCCAAAAAATATTAACTTGCAATATTAATTATTGTATGAAATTGTAGGTAAACTAGTAAAATTTAAACCTAGTAATTTCTTCGCTGTGAAGTGAAAAGTTTAATTGGTGTATTTTGCTCGGCAGCAAAGTTCATCTGCGTCTCGTGCCATTGAAACCTTCACTGCGCTCACAATTATATATTCCTAGAATTCTTCGCGTGCAAAGGTTTCAGAACAATATTTGCTGCAAACACAACTTTGCCTTGTATGTATTCGTATAGAAATGAACTACAATTATTTCTATTTCAAAAGAAAGATATTTTCATTTTCACAACATGTTATGCAGTTACGATTGGTATTTATTTTTTTCCTCCGCCGTATTCATTGAAATGTTAAAGAAACAATTTAAGTTATTGTATAGTTAAATAAATGGGTTAAAATAAAAGTGATTTATAGATTCCAATAAAACTGCGTGAACATCGATCTTATCCATACCATCTAGATTTGTGCTAATACCTATTTGAGAGCCAGTTCTCAATCCGAGTATATCATGGCGCCACCTTCGACCACGTCGTCACTTAACATCAGGTGACTTGTGGACAAAAATTGCCCTGTATAAGAAGCAGACATAATAAGCATATCGGCGGGTGAAACGCTATTTGTATCAAGCGACATTTTTTAATTTTACAGTACGGTTTTAAGATTCGGATCAAAAAAAGAACGTTAAAGATAAACTATGTAACTATGTATTAAACTATTTAATATTTTTACGTACAGGTACAGTTTGCTAGATCATTTTTAGGAGTGTAAAATCCCGTGTTATTTTTAATTTATAAAATGACATCGTTTATTTTTTACGAATACTTTCAATCGCTCTACTGTAAACTTCAAAAATGTCGCTTGTTACAAATAAATAGCCTTTCACTTGTCGAATTATGCACAAATTTTTGGATCAATACCTTAATCATGGTCGAGAGGGCGTAGCTTAGATGATGCTATGCATTGCTTCACCGAACTTCTCGCTATAGTGGTGAAATCTGACATAAATACTTGCCTTGTGTAGGTACACATCGGCAGTATTATCTATTAGGCATTGCATATATAAACAAATCCTTGGTCATATAGTATGTGAATAAGTTAAATCAGTTACGGGAGAACCGGAAGATGCTCTGTAGGTAGGCCCCCCACTAGGTGGACCGACGACAGTGTAAGTCGCAGGGAGCCGATGGATGCGAATGGCTAACAGCCGTTCATGGTGGCGTTTAAAGGGGGAGGCCTTTGTACAGCAGTGGACTTCTTCCGGTTGATGATGGTGATGATGAATTAAATTTCAGGATTTTCCAAATTTTGCCAATTTTTTGTTTAGTTGGTACTTTTAGGATAGCGTTTGACCACTAGTCAGTTAGGTGACGTTGTGGTGTCACGCTACACCTGGATTGGGGATGGCTCTCAAGTAAAACTTATCAATTATATAAAAAAAAAAGCGCTAGTATTTGTTTCGTGCCTGGGTGATGTGAATCTTCTATCCATGTAGCTTCTTATACTCCATCATTATCATATATCATCTTATTTCCTTAATAAAACTTAGTTCAGTTCATAAAACAGAGTTCACCTTTTCGACTTGCTGCACCACATATTAATAAATGTTCTACGCAGAAACTATGTTTTTGCTATTTTTATTGTTTTGAGTATTTATTTAGTAATTTTCGTAACGTAACTAGCTGTTCCCCGCGGTTTCACTCGAGTGGGCTACGTTTTATCGCGATAAAAAGTAGCCCATGTCTTTTCTCAGGCTCTAGACTCTAGACTATCTCTGTACCAAATTTCAAAACGGTTCAGTTTTTTAGGCGTGAAAGCGTAACAGACAGACAGACAGAGTTACTTTCCCATTATAATATTAGTAGGTATCGAGAGAGAGAGAGAAAGAGAGAGAGAGATACTTTATTTGGGAAAACTGAAAACAATAACAAGAGAAAGAAACGCACAAAAATAATAACATTACACATAGGTAAGCCATGAGGCCTGTTGTCGCCTGTGTAGCTATAGAGAATTATGAGACAATGCAAACCCATTACTTACCTACTCGGTTTACGTGCAATATCGACAGGTTTGCCTTTGATACCGCACTGGTGATCAAACACTTTGATACCGCACTGGTGATCAAACACTTTGATACCGCACTGGTGATCAAACACTTTGATACCGCACTGGTTATCAAACACTTTGATACCGCACTAGTGATCAAACACTGACCGAATATGGTAATATTATCTGGTATACGTGACAGAGATGAATCCCACAAAGGTAAGGATGAATCTTTGGAGCACTCCTCTACCCATAATACTAAATAAGTCTTGATAGTTTACGAAAACTACAAAAGTTTTAGTTTCCTTCCATACACATTTTTTTACACCGATCTTTACGGAAACTTGGAGGAACTTAAATCGCTAGTACGGTCAACGACAGAAGTCGCTGAACAATACAAAATTTTCCAATTTTCTTTATCACCTAAGATGAAGAATTGGCAATGTTGGCTGCAGGGATCTTCTTTTTTCTCAGCAATTACAAAACATACAGAGCTAATATTTATGTACATTCATGTTTTTGACATCAAATTGTCGGAAGGATAACGCGATTGGTTAACTTTCATAGCAGAGAAACAATGATCAAAAACTGCCTTCAAAAAAAAAAAGGTTTTCCTTTTACAGGCCTACAAAACCGATTTAAGAGTTGAATTTTGTTTTGTATAGTAAAGTTACATATACATTCTTCAAAGAACTCTACATGTTTAGTTCTAGTTTTCATTTTAAACGCAAATAAACTTATTTTTTACACATTCGACTTTACGGCATTATTCAGCTCGCTTGCGTTTTTGTATGGAGCTGATTTCAGATTCATTGTTTATCACGGCGTCCTCTTAAACACCAACCTTCGACCGAATCATCACTTAACATCAGGTGTTTTGATGTTGTACTCAAAGCTACCTTGTAAGTTGTAAACAAAAACAAACATTACAATATTACGTTTTTTCTTTGTAATAATCGGACGGCCCGGCTCATAGTAAGTATAATGATAGTAATAATCGTCGCCTGGAGCATTGCCGATGCGTTGCCATCCCTTATCAACTCAGCGACAGATTCTGCACGGAGAAAAAAGACCTTCCGAAATACCGTTTTTCTTCCGAGTCAAAAGGGAAGGAATTGTGATTTAGAAGGAAAACTAAGGTAAAATAAGGAAGGAATCGGTCTTGGAAGGTAAAGACTCAGAGGGAAAGTCAGAATTTTTTCTCAGTGTGGTAGCTAACCAGGCATGTCCAAGAATCACAACATTCAAGGCCATACGAAATCTACCAACCCGCACTGGGTAGCGTGGTAGGTCACGGCCCATACTCTCTCTCTCTGAGAGAAGGCCCGAGTGCCAACCCAGCAGTGGGAACGTAATAATGATGATGTAAATTCAGTTTTAAAACAAGGAAGTAAGGCTTGAAATTCCTTGCTAAGGTCTGTAGATCCCGATCGCTATATAATTTGTGATTTTTTAACACAAAGTAAAATATTTGTACGTAGCTTTGTTTTGGCAAATTAATCCTTCTCTAACCAAAACATGTTCGATCAAAAAAGCCGAGCGTGTAATTTCAGTCGCCTGAAATCTCAACTTTATCACATGGCTTTTGTAGCGAAATTTCTTCGGCATAGTACTTTAAGGTATGAGTCCAGTAAACCCATGTGGGGTGATGGGGGAACAAATCCAATCCCCCTAATACCTGCTCCACATTAATAGGATGTGATTTCAAAGACATGACATTCAAAGAATTTAATTTCAATTTTGAGCGAGTAGGTGCTGCACTAAAAGACTCCGATGAATTACTGCTCCGCTATGGACAAAGGCACAAAAGCATACGATGGCTTCGCTAATCAATTAATTGAATTTTCTGCCCCAGCAAAATTCTCCTGTGAAGTTCATTTAGCTTTATTTCATTGTTTGGAAAATTAGTTTGTGCGTATGTACTCTCCGGCTGGGGGAACGAGTAATTAATTAAATTACACTGAGTGCAACGATTTTGAATGACCGATGTCTTTCGAAGTAACGATGGCCCAGTGGTAGTGACGTTGGCGTGCCTGTGACCTGTAGCTCGCGGGTTCAAATTCAAATACCACAATGAGCTTGAGCTTTCGCTGAAGGAAAACATCGAGATTAAACCATAGGTTGGTGATGGTAGGGCATTTTGTAATGCTCGCCTGGCTCTAGCCTAGCTACAATATGTCGCCAAGCAAAGCACCAATCGGTATACCTCTGTGCCCATTTAATGGATTCGCCGGGATGCGTGCAATATGTTAACTGTCACTTTATGCGCATTTTCACCGTCATCTGGCAATTACTGAATTTTGTCCGACAAAGATTGATCTATTGCAATTAATATGAACATAATTGATTGGACAGATTGTTGGACGATATTTAAGGCGGAGATTAAAAAGAAAGCTCAACATTGAGGGTAAAAAAAATGTAGTCTAGGATATAATTAGCAAGAGAAAAAAATACTAAAAACAAACTAAAAAGTTATCAATATAATATTATTATGTATATACAGGTATTTAAAAAAAGTGTATAATGCATGCCCCTTTCTCTTAGCATTACGACCATTTTTCTCTTAATCTCTAAATTATGAAGGCTTATTGATAGCGTCAGCATAATAAGAAATACTTACAATACCAAGACAGACAAGCTATTTCTTGAAATCGAAATCTGAGTGCAAAAGCGCATTTTGCGCGCTAGCTTGGAAAGTATTTTTAAAATTCGAACCTTTCAATTCAATAATTTACCATCCGCCAGTCCACTTAAAATGCAAAAATACTTATTTCATGATAGTGTGCCAACCTGTTTTTGAATAATCGCACTGGCCAGCACGACTATTGCATAAAAAAAACTTATTTTATCTGCTTTTCTTGCATCTAGCATTTTCCTTGCTGTAGTGAGGTGAAAAGTTGTGTGTTTCGCTCGACTGCAAAGTTCTGCGTCTCGTACCTTTGAAACCCTCGCTACGCTCAGGATTCTATATCTGAACCAATCGCTTCGCTCATGGTTCAATCCCAGAATCCTTCGCTTGCTCAGGTTTCAATACAAGTACCTACTAGCGCCAAAATACAACTTTGCAGCCTTGCATAACAAATAACTATTGTTCATCATCATTAGCCGGAAGAAGTCCACTGCTGCACATAGGCTAACCCCTTTGGACGCCACCATGAACGGATATTAGCTATTCGCATTCATCGTCCACCTAGATAGCGGCCTGCCTACAGAACGTCTTCCGGTTTGTGGTCGCCGCTCGAGAACCATCGGTTATCGGTTCGTCAAGAGATGTGCCTGTATTTGATGTGGCTTGCCTATTGCCAATTCGACATGCAAATTACGAGAGCTATGTAAGTGTAAGACACATTTACACGCTCGTCCATCTAGTCCCCTTTGCTGGCCGCGGCAGTAATTTACTAATAGTGTGTGCTCAAACGTAATAATTGGTCTGTAGATTAGAAGTCACTGTAGATTAGTTGATGGGTCTCGTATATCGTAATGATCTTCGCGGTCGCGGTTCGGATAAACTGCGGTGTAAATACACGAACACGTCACAGGCCACGGTTCAGTTTTTTTTTAATATATAATAGCGTCACACGATCAGTGTATTTGCCAGTGTCCAGTATCAAATATATCAAACTCAGAGAGTATCAAGTTAATGAGATGATGGGACCCAGCAACAAGCCGGGTTAAAGAGGAGTGTTGTGTTCAAGTAAAGCAGTGCGGACTTTTTGGAGCAACTCGAAAAGTCACTTTTATTAACTCTATTTCAATTTCCTACACTTTAGCAAATTAACGAACACATAACGGTTACGAATATCACACATTATCACTCGGAGAAACACAAGATTTGGAAATATGTATAAACAAAATTTCTAGTTGACAGTTCAATATAATTGCCGCCAAAAAAGTCATAGTTTATTTGTAGGTACATAATTTAGAAATTTTGAACTCAATCATTTTTTTTCTTTGTTTTGACAAGTTCCCGGACTGTCGTTGATTTTTATTCTCCGTGGTACAGCCGGCGTACCACGGTTAATATTTTCCTTTCGGTAGTACTGTTAACCGGACCATGGAAAAACGTACGTGCATAATTTAGAAGATACCAAATATATATATATATATACAATTATTCATATAGCCCTCAAGCTAAAGATGAAAGTAGCAACGTGGGTACCAGGCGAACAGAAGTTCATAGGAGACACAGTACTTTTATAATAAAATGCAAACCGCCCATAACATACATTACACTTCGACGTTGCATTCTCGATATTTATTCACTTTGTAGTATTCCTATTTATTGCACAAGACGTCGCACATAATTTTTAGAGCTGTAAAAATAAAAATCAAATCACAAAAATATAAAGTTCACTGTTTCTGAACGATACCTTCCATGTCATAGGCAGTGCTGTCATCTCCGTCATACGTCATTCCTTTTTTATGTGCGGGCGTCGCAGCTTCGACTTATCGATTAAATTCGTTATTTTATTGGAAATTTTGTGAAAAAGTTAGTTGAAAGCAGTGTTATGGAGAAAAGATCGTCATAAGTCCAAATAATGACGAAAAATAACATGTTGGGAACGCAAGATACGAAACTCGCCAACTAGTTCGGACGATCAAGGTTAGTTCGTGGTCATTAACTGTGTGTTAGTTTTATCTGTAAATTTGCCTTTGTCCCTTCCTTTTTAGGGAAAAGGCGCATACTTTGGAAAATAACTGATATTTTTTCCTCATGATTTTTACGTAGTTTTTCTTTTCTAACTACCCACATAATTCATGATTTTTTCCATTCTTTTTTCTTGCATGATGCTCGGCTGATAATGAGTTACTCCGGTGGCGTATTGTAACCTTCAACACTGCACACGCTGCTTGCTGAATCATATAGTCTAGAGTCGTACCATGAGTGCGTACCATGACTTTAAATCATACAGTCATAGGATGTAACGTGAGTGCGTACCATGAGTGCGTATCATGACTTTAAATCATACAGTCATAGGACGTAACGTGAGTACGTACCATGAGTGCATACCATGACATACAGTCTAGAGGCGTAACGTGAGTGCGTACAATGACTTTAAATCATACAGTCTAGAGACGCAACGTGAGTGCGTACCATGACTTTAAATCATACAGTCTGGAGGCGTAACGTGAGTGCGTACCATGACTTTAAAAACCTTCAATACTGCACATGCAGTTTATGGAATCATACAGTCTAGAGGAGTAACGCGAGTGCGTACAATGACTTTAAAAACCTTCAATACTGCACACGCAGTTTATTGAATCATACAGTCTAGAGGAGTAACGCGAGTGCGTACAATGACTTTAAAAACCTTCAATACTGCACACGCAGTTTATTGAATCATACAGTCTAAAGGAGTAACGCGAGTGCGTACAATAACTTTAAAAACCTTCAATACTGCACACGCAGCTTGTTGAATCATACAGCCAAGAGGCGTAACGTGAGTACGGACAATGACTTTAAAACCTTCAATACTGCACATGCAGCTGGTTGAATCAAATAGTCTATAGGTGAAGCGTGAATACGTACAAAACCTGATATAGCGCTGGATCTTCTTGACCAGACAAAGCTCGACCATAATCATCCAAGGTCACCGACACCAGACCCGTGACAATGGTCTTCTGATGATGATAACCGGGTTAGATCCCGTACATTCATTCCGACAGGTCTAGGTACAGATACTGCAGATGCAGCTAGCATGTCCCAGCTCAAGCGAAAAGCCAATGTCTGCCGCACCAGAGTTTTTATAGCCAAAATGCATTCATAGATCCAGTACGGAAAGATGAATTATTTGGTGGGCGATTTATGATAAGGTATCTAAACGTTGGGGTAGAATCCTAGTGTAAATGGTAAAGGCAGAAGAAACCACGATAAAGGAAACCCTAATACCTGAAGACCTAGCTTACGGAGGGCACCAAGGTTCAACTTAGAATTTTCTGCTGTCTTATAGACGAACTTAAAGAGTCGGGATAAACTCCTTATAAAGGCTAAAACAAGCCAGTCATTTTCTAGACTTATATCTGTGGGACATAAATCATAAACAAAAAACAAGAACACAAAACACTTGTCTTTTATTATATAACAACAAAACAACGAAATATATACAGTTGGATAGAAAATTGAAATAAATGCTAAAAACTAAACTTCTTACAAAGAAAAAATTTGAGAAAGCTCTGGCCTTCATTCAAAGTTTAGCAAGGCTGGCGTTCTACCTACATCTCTAGACATCAGGTTCATTTTGAATATGAAGGACAATAGCAACTGAAGACTTTAAAATGGAAGATATTCACACAGCTAATATTTACCAAGTAAGGTTTTTTATATACATTATGTCCACATCAAGGAACCGTAACTTTAAGTTCCTATCCATAATTTAAAACTTCAAGATAACCTACGATTTTCAATGACTTCCTTTGGTTTGTCATTGGCTTCTGTACCAGCTGGTAATTATCTTAGAAACCGAGATCTGTTGTTACTTGTGTGTTATTTTGATGTCTTACTACACATTAATGACCATAATTTAAAATTTGCTTAGAGGGTTCATTAAACTTTCTCAAAAGGTTAAGATTTGTGTTAAAACAAGCAAAAATGTATTTTGATTTGGAACAAAAAACACACACATTTCGGCATTGAAATACTACATATTTACAGAAAAGTCATTATATGTGTTTTAAGTTTACAAAAAAGAAACATAAAAATACCTGACGAAACAAAATATTTTTCCAGATTAAGCAGATTGACAATCAGGGCCTTTTTACCTTTTTAACCTTTGTACCTTAGGTTACTTTTCTCAGCCTACCCTGCAGTTTTCTTTGTATAGAAAGAAAAATTACAAACTGCATAACATTACGAATGATTTATATGAGAAATGTATCAAACTCGAAGTCAGAGTCGTCTTGGGAAAAATAATGTTTTAACTCAGTGGTAAGTACCTTCTAGAAATCTTCATAGGTGCCTCCCTTATTGGGCGGGGTGTTTTTTTTGTAACGTGAGTTTTTTTGTTTTGGGACCACACAATCACAACTAGCATACTTTATTATTAGAATTGAAATCAGCTTACATTGGCCTTCAATGCTTTGCTAAGGATTAACAGAATAAACATGGGCAGAGTACCGCTGTTGTCTGCATTAATGAAGATGTCTAATATACTCTCAGAGATATCTTGCACTAGCTTAAGCAAAGATAGCTTAATATACGTACAAAATAATATATATTAATTAATAAAGGACCAAAACATTGAATGGGACCTGGCTCCAGGTGCCTGTGATCTATCATGATCATAATCACGAACTGTTTTTTGGAGTCCCTAAATTGATGTTTATGTACAAGAACATTTGTGCGAAGCATATAATATAAAAAAAAAAAAAAAAACTTACATCATTAAAAAACTAAGCAGATGATTATATTTACTTATGCATGTTATACACTTTCTTATAATTCATTAAATTTCAGATTCATTCACAGAACTGGGCACCCATTTAGACCACAATTGTTTTGTATGTGAAGTTGACAACCAAACATACCATCACAATATTGAACTTGTCTCACTTTTTTCACATTTATGTTTTAGATGGTATATACATATTATTACGGATAAGTGATCCTTTGGCATAGCCTGACCTTATGGACCCTATGGTCAATGCATTCATTGGATTGGGAAACTCATTTATTTTACGTCTTCCTTCTATTCTAGTTTATCTGTATTTTTAAGAAATATTATTTTGATCAAGCCACTGCACGGGAGTCATGGTCAGCTAATAGGCCTAAGAAGGCCTTTAGTTACTCTTATTATTTTTATTTTTCCAAAGAAGATTGATCCATTTCACCCTCTCTGGTAGCATTATATCCTGGTTTCGAAGGTATTATCAACCAAACATAGTTATATTTCCAAGGGGTATCAAAATTAATTATAATTTAAACTTAGACTAAAAAATAATAATAATAATAATTTCAGAAATAATAATAATTGGATATCAATAATTTCAATAAGAACTCAGATAACTTTTTAGCATTGTTGTAATAGTACACTTCACCCTTAGCGTGGCCTCTTAGCTTTGGCTACGGCTCCGCCAATGCCTAATAAAGGTCCGGGCAAAGACCCGAGAATAAAGCCACATGGGATAATAATAATAATTCAAAGTATTACCATATTTTTTCCTATTTTCTCAAATAGGATTCAAATTCTCGTCTCTGAATATCATTCAGGTACAGACTCGCCGTTCGGCTTCTGTTTTAATATCAGGTAAATGTGTTATTTAGATGACCAATTTATAAGATTTACAAAAGAAGTTTACGGAATTAAACTTTGCTATTCAAAATACGTATCTACATGAGATCCTAGTACGCAATCACTTGTAGTAATTTTATCCAAACGAGAGTTAAGCTTTTGATTCCATATCCAAAAAGTTTGTGCCTTTCCTCGCGTTGTCAACTATACAACGAGTGCGAAATTAAAGTAAGTCGCACGAATGGAAATCAATATTTGGCTAGAAGCACTTACTAGAAATAGACTAATTACTGATTTCGCCTACAAATACTTTGGTGCCTAATCTAGTTATACTTTTTTACCTCACAGAGAAAACATATATCCAGAGAGAGTATTATCATTTTAGATAGATGCCATGGCACCTAAGAGCTACCTCCATCAAAGAAATTAATTCATACATCTAAGAGATAATCCATTGCTCCTACCACAAGTCACATATACATTATAGTTTGGTGCAAATACTGGTATTTGCGGCACATAGTAGCCGTTACACTTCTACCTCGGCTAGTTATAAGGAGTTCTGTCCATGTTATAAAATGAACAACAGGATGGTCAGGAAGCTTATAAGTGTTGCATTCACAAAGGTAATTCATAATATCTTCAAGCAAGAATGCTAATAACGGTAATTGGGCTTACATTATCAATTGACTTATTGGTTTTAGGTTGAACGTAAGGTTCATAATAATGTGGATAATCACTCCACTTTTTTCGTTTATATGTGTTAATGTATCTTTTTATTTTTCTATCTAGAATCCTGCCTGCCTATCTCGTTTGTGTGAAAGCGCTAAACATCTACAAAGTGAATAAATATCGAGAATGCAACGTCGAAGTGTAATTAATGGTTAAACGAACTTACCTTAAGTGATGTTCGACCATAATTATACTAGACGTTGCATTCGAAGATATTTATAGTCCCACCCGAACCCAGCTACTAAAGCCCATACAACTAACAAACGAGATAAGTGTCTCTGAAAGAATGACGTATGACGGAGATGACAGCACTGCCTATGACATGGAAGGTATCGTTCAGAAACAGTGAACTTTATATTTTTGTGATTTGATTTTTATTTTTACAGCTCTAAAAATTATGTGCGACGTCTTGTGCAATAAATAGGAATACTACAAAGTGAATAAATATCTTCGAATGCAACGTCTAGTATAATTATGGTCGAACATCACTTAAGGTAAGTTCGTTTAACCATTAATAAAATGTAAACTCCCAATGTAGGTTATTCCACTACCACTTCTCTCAGCTGGTACTACTCATTGTTATGACCAAAACGAACGAGATGAGGTACTGGCTTCTATGTCGTGGACACGAAACTAATTTACCTTTGTCGAAGTTCGACTGCCACTCGTGCTTAACGTTTTTAATACAAACAATATTAATTATTCCCATTTCCATTTCAATAGCATTTTTGCCTATTATACATTTTTCACACGTGTGCTTTGTCCTTTGTCCTAACTTTATTTTGTACTAGCTGTTCCCCGCGGTTTCACCCGCGTGGGCTACAGCTTTATACATGCAAATTCTCAGCCCGATCGGTTTAAAATTGACAAAGTTTCATACAAACTTTCATCCCCTATTTTATCCTCTTGGGGGTAGAATTAATCAAAATCCTTTCTTAGCGGATGCCTACGTCATAACATCTACCTGCATGCCAAATTTCAGCCCGATCCGTCCAGTGGTTTGGGCTGTGCGTTGATAGATCACTATGTCAGTCAGTCTTTGAGTTATATATATTTAGATTGATTGATTTGAAACACATTTCCTGTACTAAGTAACAATATAATATAACAGCAGTTAACGACGCGGCGCCGAATTGGTAGTGACCCTGCCTGCGAAGCTGGCGATACCGGGTTAAAATCCCGGTAAGGGCAAATGTGTGATACGCACGAATATTTCTTCCTGAGTCTTGGAAATATTCTATCTACATATATAATTATTTATTTGTCTATATGTATATCGTTGTCTCTTAGTAACACAAGTTTCGAGCTTAATTTGGGGCTAGATCAATTTGTGTGCAATGGTCCCCGATATTTATTATTATTATTTTATAAGTTTTTTCCTGAACACTATCCGGAAAAAAATACCCCATGTCTTTTTTCCACGAGTTCTAGTTAAGATTCTGTCACCAAAGAATTTCCGATCAGAATCGCATCGCAACGCAGTTTTGTGTGGGAGCCCTGACGCAACGCTTTACCACACGAAATCGTATCGCAGCAGTTCGCATCGCAAGTTCCTACACGGAGATAAAAAGACCTTCCGAAATACCGTTTTCCTTCTGAGTCAATAGGGAAGGAATTGTGATTTAGAAGGAAAACTAAGGTTAGATAAGGAAGAAATCGGGCCTGGAAGGTAAATACTCAGAAGGAAAGTCAGATTATTTTTCTCAGTGTACGATGAGGCGTCGTATCGCTTCGCATCACAGTTTTGTATGGGAGCCCTGAACCAGCGCTTTGCGGCACGAAAATCGCAACAATTCTCATCGCAAGTTCCTGCGACGAGGCGTCGTATCGCATTGCATCGCAGTTTTGTGTGAGAGCCCCAATTTCTGGTCAAAGCAGCTCCTTTATCGCTTCAAAGCATGGGTGTACACTACACCCTACCCTCTTGAACCCCATTGCATACCAGGTATGTATGTAGCTTTGCGTATAAAATCAATTCAATAAAGTAAATGTTTATTGAGAGAGAGACATCACGAGTGGCCAGTACTGACACGTCAAAGGATGTCGAGTGCGCTCGAAAACCTTTGACAAGGTATATCGTTGTGGTCAAGATTCATTTCACATACGCACCAGAGTGCTACCTACTGAAATTAAATTACAACCAACGGGCATCCAGTCTGAAATGATAACACTATACTTAGTGTATCATAACGTATAGATATTAGGTATATTATTGTTTAGTTAAATTTGTTGTTTTCTGTATATGGATGTTATGCGGTAATTCAAATTCATGTTCATAAATTTCTTTATTTGATAGAATACAAAATATGATCACGGAGAAAAAAGACCTTCCGAAATACCGTTTTCCTTCTGAGTCAAAAGGGAAGGAATTGTAATTCAGAAGAAAACTAAGGTAAAATAAGGAAGGAATCGGTCTTGGAAGGTAAAGAGTCAGAAGGAAAGTCGTTTTTTTTTTATCAGTGTAACTTGAGATCTGATTCCCAGTCCAGGGGTAGCGTGGCGCTACCTTCGACCACATCGTCACAACATCAGGTGACTTGTGGTCAAACATTTAAGAAGGGAAAAAAAGAACAAGAAGTGGAACAAGATAGAAGATGTTATGAGGGAAAAACAGTCTTCAAAGAGGTACAAATAACAAACAAAATACAAATATCCTACAATAATATCTATCGTGCTAAATCTATAAAAAAAACTAATAGTTAAGTTATGTCAAGTTCCCAGTCCAGGTGTAGTGTGGCGCCACGCTCGACCACATCGTCACTTAATATCAGGTGACTTGTCGTCAGACGCTACCCTGTAAAAAGTAATAAAAAAAAAGATAGGTGATTGGCGACAGGTTTTTAAATTGAGGGGGGAGCTAGCCAAGTGAAAACCTGAAAAAGGTTTAGTGGCTACATGATATAAGAAGCATCAGTTATTTACAGCAATTAGTAAAGTCTCAAATAAACTTAATATTGCTTCATTTATCTATTCAAATTTATTCGCCCTCGCTGTCGTCTTCATTCTCGTACACGCCTTTGCAGATTCTGATATTGACAAGGCCGGGAAACATGTCAGCTTGTGTTAGTAACCCAATATTCTGAAGACCCACGGACACTTTCATGCTTGCATGATCAAACTACGTGCTTGACTGTATGCATGGACGTCAATATACCAAATATTTTTATACTTGCTTGATGGCTTGTCGTGCCTTTTACGTGCTTGTCACCAGAATAACAATATTGGTAGCACCCATATATAATGACGCTATAATATCTGGGACAATTGGGACAATTGCACACAAATTGACCTAGCCCCAAATTAAGGTTGAAACTTATGTAATGGCACTAGACAACGATATACATACTTATATAGAGAAATAAATACTTATATAGATAGAAATATCCAAGACTCAGGTACAAATATTCATGCTCATCACACATATATTTGCCCTTACCGGGATTCGCACCCAGTTATAAGACATGCATGGCTCTAAACCCTAATTAGGATTCTCTGAATAATCCAAAACACCCAAACACAGAGCAAACTTGCGCATGTTTTATCGAAGGCAATTTTTTCCTTCTGGAAAACTAACCCTTACCTCACGCTTAGCAGTTGACTGTTCACTGTTCACCATGACATTAAAACATTAATTAATTTAATTATTTTAAGCATGGGCCGTGCTAGTCATGTATCCATGTACATTGACCTAGTACATACAGCAGTACCTATTAGTCATGCTACGCTCATTCGATAAAGCGATAAGTATATATTATGAATACAATGTTATTAAAAAAGACGTT
Organism: Opisthograptis luteolata; assembly: GCA_931315375.2. Classification (NCBI taxonomy): domain Eukaryota; kingdom Metazoa; phylum Arthropoda; class Insecta; order Lepidoptera; family Geometridae; genus Opisthograptis; species Opisthograptis luteolata. The sequence goes on from OV928033.1 coordinate 13,456,180, forward strand.
GAAAAGATTATTAAGTAATAAATGCTATTATTCAATAGAGGACTTTTTAAATGACAATTTTTAGTGATACTGTAGTACTGAAGACATAATGACGACCTTATTAGATTAACTTTTAATTTTATCAAACATGACCCTGCATGACCAACAATAATTTTCAATTTCTTTTTATATGACATCATACTTTAATTTAATTTTTATTTCTAACAGTGTTTATAGCAAACTGACATAACTGTACCTAATGATGTTATTTTATTTTCTTGGTTTTTATAATATTAATTGAGTATTATGCATGCCTTTCCAGCGATATCTGGAAGAAGTCACGACGAGTCTGTGGAGTCACGAAGGATTTGCGCGAGCTCCAGGTGGAGGACTGGCAGGAGGTGGCGCAGGACAGACCGAAGTGGCGTCTTTTGTTATCGGAGGCCAAGACTCACTTTGGGTCGTTGCGCCATCTCAGTTAGTTTTTTAGTTAGTTTATTATGCATGCAATACTTACCTAGTTGTGACAATATTCTTATTTGCATGGCTATCTTGACCATTGCTTTTGTACGCCAAACCAGGCCAACCATGTGTGCTACTTATTATTTATTGTTACCACCTTCATCTTCTATGTATTTTACCCATGTTTTACAATAAATAATCTTTATCTTTATCATTAGCTCCATACTCCATACCCATGATTGTATGAATATAGTATGAAACGTACCGTCAAGCACGAAACAGCTTGATCATGCAAGGATTGAACGTGTCTAGGTGCAGTAACACGTGGAGCTGTTGAGTTACTTGTACCTACATTTTAATCTACGAACAACGGAGGAGGTTTTTAAAGCGTATATTTTTTTAGAGCTTTGGGTGTTCTTGTAAGTTTTGGTTTTTGTACTTGACTTTCTAAATCGTTCATAATAACCTTTTGCTCATCTTTCTAATTTTCCTACGATGAATGATTTATAACTGTATTTATAGCGGTTACACACGCGTGGTCTTCACTTTATCAGGATCAAAAAACAGGAGTTGATCTTAGAAGGGTGAAAACTTGAAGTTGTATGTATTTTTCAATGATAAATCATGATATACTACTATATACAAATCATTTAAAAAAACCTTTAGGGGTGGGGTTCACCCTTATCATTTAGGGGTATGAAAAATAGATGTTGGCTGATTCTCAGACCTACCCGATGTGCACACAAATTTCATACAAATCGGTCCAACCGTTTCGGAGGAGTTTGGTAACAAACACGTTACGGCGAGACGAGCATTGTATGTAAAATGTTGGATAATAAAATAGTAGAGCTATCGAACTAATTTTCGATAATAATATCAGTGCAGTACAACACATTCATATTACTAGTTTACTTTATGGCCATGTATAGATAGATAGACAGATAGATAACGCTTTATTGTTTCACCACAAATAGCACACTAATTGGCCACAACTCTAAGGCCCGGTCTATCACAAGATACCTGCTCACACGACCGTGTAATGTGCAACCCGTAGTGTATGTACACTGTATATAGTTATATACATTGTACAATGATGCATTGAAATGCATTCACTGAACGCCCTGATTGACATTGAGGAAAGCCCGATCATTTCAGTGTCCGAATTGCTTGATTTGCATCGCCGAGCAGTTAAGTCTTATGATGAATTAATTGCATCGCATGACCGCACGCATGTTGCTAATTGGGTATTTGATAAACCAAAATAAATTGTCATAATAAATAAATAAATATCGGGGACAATTGCACACTAATTGACCTAGCCCCAAATTAAGCTCGAAACTTGGGGTAATAGACAACGATATACATACATTTGTAGAGAAATAAATACTTATTTAGATAGAAATATCCAAGACTCAGGTACAAATATTCGTGCTCATCACACATAATCATTTGGTTTATAAAAAATCGTTGCTGACACTCATATGCTACAAAAATCTATATATAATTGGTTATTTTATTGCGTAAACAGATAAAATGGCAACACCCATAAGTTTTACACTGCGCATTTAATTTAGCCAGACATGAACTACAAAGTACCCTATCACCAAGCTTAGGTTTCAGCACATGTGTTAATTGATCGAAAGCTCGACCTCAATGTAGAATTCGAATCCACGACCTGCGGATCGGAAGCAGACGTCATTACCACTGAGCCATCATCGCTTCGCTTAGGTACAGTCAACGACAAAAGTCGCTGAATAATCACACTTTTTTCTATTGTCCTCACCATCTTAGACACCAATTTTTTACCTCATCATCACCTAAAACCAGGTGTGTTATGTTGTGTTCAAAATGATAACATGTAAAATGTAAAAAAAAAAACAATAACAATTACTGATTTGAAACACGTTTGGAAAATCGAGAATGATCAGCTACTTTTGTCGCTGACTGTACCTACTCAGAGCAGGCTGCCTTATCCTACTAATATTATAAACTAGCTGTCCCCCGCGGTTTTATCCACATCCCGTTATCCCGCAGGAACCTTTTTCCGGGATAAAAAGCAGCCTGTGTCAATTCAGACTTATAAGCCAAACCATACCAAATTTCACTCAAATCCGTTCAGTAGTTTTTGCGTGAAAGAGTAACAGACATCCATACATCCATCATCATCAGCCTTTCACGTTCCCACTGCTGGGACTCTGGCCTTCTCTCAGAGAGAGAGAGTATGGGCTGTGATCTACCACGCTGGCCCAGTGCGCGTTGGTAGATGTCGCATGCCCTTGAATGTTGCAGTTCTTGGGCATGCCGGTTTCCTCACGATGTTTTCCTTCACCGTTTTGAGCGATGGCAAATCCGCACATAAATTATTGAGTCATAGGTGCATACATCCATACTCACACACTTTCACTTTTATAATATTAGTAGGACGTGAAAGTTTGTGAGTTTTACTTTTTATCATGGAAAATGGTTCCTGCGGGATAACGGGAAGACGTGGGTGAAATAGCGGGGCGCAGCTAGTACTTAATGAAACTCGAAAATGGTGTCGATTCGGTTTTGCATTCTCTAAAACTAAAATAAGTTTGACAGGTCTAATAGTAATTCTGTCCTTTTTTAAAACCCTTTTTTACTTCAGTGTTTAGAAAAAGACAGCAATACTATTAGACCTGTCAAACTTAGTTAAGTTTAGGAGAATGTAAAACCAACTCATTAATATTCATGTTCCCATATCCCAATGTGTACAGCCGGACAAGAGAAGTCTTATTAGTAAAGCTAATTAAAAAATATCTGACCATTAGATGACAAAAAAGCTTGGGATTTTAGTGAACTTGCTCCAATTCAATCAATTAGTAATAAGAATAAAATCGTCAATGTGATCGCCAAAAAAATTACCTGCCGGGCGTTTCTTGCCTGTTCTTTTGCCGGCGTAAGGAGGTTGGAACAGGCGTAGCTAGTTTTAAGTTTGACGTTTTAAAGTGATCACAATGTATCCTATTGAATAAATAAAAATTGACTATTGACTATTGACTATTGAATCGACACCAATTTGTAAATACTCCTGTCTTTTCCAATCCATCATAGATCCGTCTTTTCCCAGGTAGATGTAAATAAGGTGGTGTTCGTTATAAACTACCACCGATACCCGACTGTTTTAGTTCCATGGTAGGTTCACTTCACAGGATAAATAAATTGGAAAAGTTACCTGTAGTGCGATTCTAATTCACACGGAAACTCTTCCGACCACAGATTCGGAAAAAAATCCTTCAGATTTTTTTAGACACGATACATTAATCTGAATTTGGAAACTGATGTTTAATTTGACAAACCAGCTGTTCAATCACGGAAAAGTTTCCGCCACCTATTTGCTCTCGGAAAACGTTTCCGCGAAACAAAAGTAACGTCGAATGCGACACGGAAACTTTAGAATCGCACTACTGTACTGGTAAACTGGCGGATTCGGGAAAATCTGAAGCTATGTTTTTGGCAATTTTATTGTCTCATATTTTTCCATGTAAAGTAAAATAATTGATTGTTTAAAAATTGCAGTCTTTACACCTACCATGTACTCAAGTAAAGTATAAGGTAATGTAGGAGTAATTAAATCGGAAAGTAAAACTACTTTTATAGCACAAGGGCCGCCATCTACCGCTTTACATGCGAACTACTCTCAAGAAAGTCAAGCGTCTTCTATTATTTACTATCTTTCCACCTAGACCAAGCACATAGAAGTTCTCAAAATAAACGCCAGGTGGCGCTAGTTGTTTGTTGTTTGAGAGGAGTCGTGCCATCTATTCGTTCGAAGTTTTACAAACATTATTATAATTTTATAGCCTTACTAGTGGACCGTCCCGGCTTAGCATGGGTATTTAAAAGAAATAACAAAATAAAAATTGTAATACACACACACAAATTCTTCCTCCCGAACGGCCCTTACCCCCGTACTCCAGTGACGCCTACATGCAAAATGCTAACACGCAACTTTTTTCTACTACATACTTGCATTTTTAAACTCGTGATATCTTTCGAATCGAATGTCCGAATTGAATGATTCAAAAAGTTGTATAAAGGTATTGAAGCAGTTTTGAATGAGAAGTAATTCATTTTGATTAATGCATTATTTTATTTTATAAAATAGTTATTTTTAACTTCAATTTATTTTAAAACAAAATTAAACTACATACTAAAAGCTAAACATTTATTTACAAATAAAAACCTGCAGGCAGAGTGCCCAAGAGACTGGCGACATTACATTATATTTAGGGCTGGTTTTATAAACGTTCGTAAGTTAAATTTCGTAGGTACCAAATTTCGGTAAATTTGATCTACAATTGTCAAATTTTAGCTTTTTTACCGAAATTTGGTATGGCATTTCACTTACGGACGTTTAAAAAACCGGCCCTTAAATAGTTATATTGTGACGTATCATTTTAGCGACTTCATTAAATTATGTAGGGACGTGAGTGTAAAAGCAGTAAAACAAGCTTTGTGATGTGGAAAATATAAATTCCAATGATTAATGTTGTAACACGATCCTTATTTTCCCGGTTCAATGATCCACCCCTCACACAACGCTCCTGTGCAGACTATGGTAAGGGAGCCCAAGAGGAGGTTTTGGGATTTACTCGAGCGCGGCAAATTAATATTAATTCGCTGAGAGCTTGCGTCACTTCCAAATCGGCAGTCCAAGCCCATATTCTAGAATGACACTCAAGCGATAATCAATACTTAAGCACAGATTTGACGCTGTCAGTTTATACAAATACGTCACTCAGGCGTAGAGGACTCTGAAAATCTGACGCGCTTGAGACTTTTTTGTATTTTTACCTCTCCCGCATGGCCACAGATATTGTTGGAGCATGAAATATATCAATATCTGACACGCTTGAGTATTTTCACATTATTTGTTGGGGCGAGATAGAAGCCTGCGATCTTGATTGGGACTCGCCGGTCGGTCTCCACTTTTCCTCTGTGTGCAGTCAGCGTTGTTCATGGATGTCATAGTCTTATATCCACAAGACGCCGTGGTTCCTCGTTTTCCTTCCCAATCACCAACCCAGTGTGGCGGTGTGATAAGGCACAATATAAAAGTTACAAACGCAATCTCTCTCTCTTTTCCATGAGAGGTCTCACATACACAGTTCGGACGATACACATAACACAAATTGCACAACTAAACTGTACTTTTTGTCCGCTGTAGAGGCTTCTTCCACCGCTGAAAGTAGAAAAATTATACAACCATTTATTATTCCTAGCATCTAATAGGTTTAGGTTTCCGGGACGCTCGAGTAAATCGCCGTTTAGGTTCATGGGCTCCCCTTCTAGAATGTAACATGGGCGTGAATAACGGCATTCTGAAAACTAGAATAATATTTTCGATATTTCGATACCCGGCATTGATAGAATCCAATTTCCACCAGTACGAATAAAACTATTTTGCTTAAAAATAAAACACCGAGATCGAGCTCCCAATTAGTGTTGCCGAAATATTGATAGGTTTACCTACTAAGTGCGTGTAATAGGTATCAATTATTTTGGACTATCGATAGTCTGTCAATTATAATACGACTAGCTGTTTCCCGCGGTTCACCCGCGTGGGCTACAGCTTTATACATGCAAAGTCTCAGCTCGATCGGTTTAAAATTGACAAAGTTTCATACAAACTTTCATCCCCTTTAGTAGAATTAATCAAAATCCTTTCTTAGCGGATGCCTACGTCATAACATCTACCTGCACGCCAAATTTCAGCCCGATCCGTCCAGTGGTTTGGGCTGTGCGTTGATAGATCACTATGTCAGTCAGTCACCTTTGAGTTACAATATATATTTAGATTTAGATTTAACATATTAACTATGATTTAACTATGGTCGATAGTGTAAGATAATCGACACTATCGATACTATCGATATGTCTATCGATAGTGTTGCGATTGGTTGGCTATCGACAGACTATAGATAAAACATCGATAGTTGACTATCGATCGGCAAGACTACTCCCAATATGAGATTTGATTCCTGTACTGAGAACTGTCCGGCGTTGCACGCCCTGTTTGTACTGTTTTTATTTTACGGATTGGTGAAGGACCAACAAAAAATCGGATTACTCTTTATTACCCATCCGGGCACCAAAAATCGTCCTGGCATAAACATAAAACAGCTATTTCCTTTTTCCCCGTTTTTTTCCAGTTATTTTTTAAGTAACGAGTTACTGTTTTTATTTTAAACGATAATAGTTGAAGAAGACTTACAATATTGTAAAAAATAGAATGTAGTACAGTCAACGACAAAAGTCGCTGAACAATCACACTTTTTTCTACTATCCTCATCATCTTAGACATCAATTTTTGACCTCATCATCACCTAAAATCAGGTGTGTTATGTTGTGGTTAAAATCATACCATGTATAATGTAAAAGAAACAAATAATTACCGATTTGATACACATTTGGAAAATCGAGCTACTTTTGTCGCTAACTGTACCTAATAAAATGTATAAGAAAGTTTCTCACATTTTCTGTAAGAACCCATGTCCGGGTAAAGGCCTCCTCCAAAGATTCCCATCTGTCCCTATCTTGTACCACGTGGGTCCATGACGAGCAGGCAGTTCCCTCTAAGTCGTCATCCCATCGTGTCAGTGGCCTTCCTCTGCTCCGGTTCCCAACTGGGCCCTTCCAAATTTCCGGTATGTATTACACTTCAATTGAATCCCTACCTTAAAACCTTTAGCTTGAGAATATATTTGCCTACTTGCGCTAAATCGAGGTGCTGACCGTGGGTTGCTTGCTACTTGAATATATTAAGCCAGCGTGTGGGTAGGTACTGGGTAGCAATAGCAACAGTTGTGACTCAGTAAAGTAAGAACAGTAGGTTAGCTAAGGCCGCTCGACGAGTTAATTGCCTACTCTTGCGGTGATGCATAGGCGGCGCGTTCCGTACTGAGTGAATGGCCGCGGCCCCGTTCGTTTGTGATTGTGTGCGTGAAAAGTGCGTGCGTGCACGGCGCCGCTACTCTCGCACACATTCAAACCGGCGGCGGCCGATTTGTATGAAGCTGAACTACTACTCTTTACTATGGTTGTGATTAGTCCATTACGCCTCTTATCGGTAACAATATAAAATACAATAGCCGTTGCCATAGCAATTTCCTTTAATAGGATTTAAGTAATTTCGGAGAAAGCGAAATAAAATTGGAAAATCCCAATTTCAAATATGGTAAGTGTTACGGCCGAAATTAATAATCGATCCTGATCCGTTATCCGCGGTTTTGGATCGATACGTCATTTTAGTACAGTCAGCGACAAAAGTAGCTGACTATAATCGATTTTCCAAATGCGTATTAGATCAGTAAAGTTTGAGTATTTTTTGCAAATTACAAGGTACCGTTTGACCACGACACAACACACCTAACGGTTGTATACTTTAGTGTTTAAGGTGATGAACGTAAGCGGAAAGTTTGTTATTGTTCAGCGACTTTTGTCGTTGACTGTACTAGGGCTCGACGTATTACTACTAAAATGACAAATTATGACATGACATATCGATTCAAAACCGCGGATAACGGATCAGGATCGATTATTAATTTAGGGCATTAGTCTTAAGTACTTATATTAGAACGTCTTTCGCGCCGGCCACGGTATGCGGCACAGATAAACGGCCGCTATTAAATATCCGATCTATCCACGGTTTGCCCTACTAGACATACGTCCGAAATTAATAATCGATCCTTATCCGTTTTTCGCGGTTTCGATTGATATGTCATTTGGGGTAAAGTTTGTAATATCGATCCAAAACCGCGGAAAACTGATTAGGATCGCTTATTAATTTCGGGCAATAATAATTTGACATTACTTCTAAGGAGTTTGTAATAACTTTCTATCTCCGATGGGTTATTGAAACCGGCCATAGATAACCTATCTAATCAACGGTTTTTCTTACTAACGATATAAATTTACCATAAGCTACATTAACACATTTTAATTTTCTTTAATTATTGCCTTTTTATTACTGGCCTGTATTTTATACCAATTTATAGTCTAAGAACCCAGTAAAGAACGACCTTGTTGGTAAATGGATGAAATGTATTTTATTTATATGAAATTAAATAAATATTATGTCAATAAAGGATCAATTTTTGATTGAATAACTAGCTGACCCGGCAGACTTCGTACTGCCTCAATCAAAAAATCAAAAAAATCTATTAAACTTTATTGAATAGCAATAAAGTTCAAATTGACTCCAAATTTTATTTAGAAAACGTTTATATGGGAAAAAAGAAAGCGCTGTTTTTAGGGTTTTTCCGGCAATTATTCTTATTTTTCTCACCTTAAACCTTCCCTAGACTAACATTTCAAGACCAAAATTTGCCAAATCGGTCCAGTCGTTCTCGAGTTTTAGCGAGACTAACAAATAGCAATTGATTTTTATATACAGAGAGATAGGATATACTCGTACATTAACTAAACCTTAGAATCTTCTATAATATAAAAATGAATCGCAAAATATGTTGGTAAGCGCATAACTCAACAACGCCTGGACCAATTTTACCAATTCTTTTTTTTAAATGTTCGTTGAAGTCCAATAATGGTTTTTATGGCGAGAAAAATCGAATAATTGCCGGGAAAACACTAAAATTAGCCCTTTTCTTTTCCCCATACAAACGATTCGTAATAATACTTAAGTCAATTTGAACTTTAATACCATACCATAAAGTTCAAGTGTTAGTGGAGAGGTTCCGGGAAGGCAAAACAATTGAGTGACGTTAGTATTGTATAAATATTGATGTCTGTTTTCAATAAAATTAGGGATCCTTACTAAAACTCCAATAATACCCGTGCGAAGCCGGGGCGGGCCGCTAGTATAAAATAAAACTACCTATCAAACTAAACAATACAACTACTTACTTAATCTAATAAACCACCACCAGTTTGCAACGTCCTAAAAATGCTGGCCGCATTGCCGCGTTGAACGGCAATGCTTATTCGTTGCGCAAAATAACGGCCAAAAAATATGTAGCAAATGGGTTGACTACAAAATTTCAGTCCAGAATATGACATTTTTTTAAACGTTTCACTGGTCTGGTCGGTAGACTAATTCAATACCAATCGATAGTATGAAGCCTATACAATATGCAGTCGTTAAGTTGATAAATTTAATCCTGTCACGATACTTGGGTAGAGAGGGTATTTTGTAGCAATAGAAAATTACCATGGTTAGGGGAGTCTAACTGCTGCAATTAGGGTCTAGTAGGCTCGTAGGGTAACAAAGAGTACATGGATCGATATCTATGCCAATATAAATATTATAGAGAAAAGATGTTTGATGATTGTTTGTTCCGGATAAACTTAAAAACTATAGAACCGATCTTATTGAAATTTGGTAGAGTAGTGTTGCCGAACTATTGATGGTAAAACTATCAAGTTTTCATCTGAAAAAGCCATACTATCGATCAATACCTACTATCGATAGTTTTTAACTATCGATAATTTATGATAGTATCGATAGTATTGCCTCGTTTTAAGCTATCGATAGTGTTTCGATTGGTTGGCTACCGATAGACTATCGATTAAATATCGATATTAGACTATCGATCGACAACGCTAATGTGGAGATGTTTTGAACTTTGAAGAAGGTCATAGAACACTTTTTTCTTTCTCTAAAAAAAACTGCTGTCCCCGCGGGTGAAACCACGAGGTACAGTTAGTCTGATACAATAACAAACGAACGTCAGCAAGAAAATAAAACGTGGCATTTTCAAGAAATTAATAATGTACGAAATGATTAGACTGATAGGCATCGTTACAAACTAGACGCTTCGATATTTACCTTGTGTTTTCATTCTTGATCGCTAACCTATACTTAGGTATTATATCTATTCATCAATACCTACTAATAAATTAAGTTGAAGTGTCAGTTTGTAATTTGAAATTAGCAGCTTCTTACTAAATGCTTATGAAAGTATGTATATCGAACAATTAACTTTTAAAGTTACAATTTACATAAAAATCTTTTTTTTATCTGTCTGTCTGTTTCTTCCTGATAATTTCTGAAACGGCTGGAATGTTTTTGACGGACTTTCGCTCGCAGATAGCTAATGTTGTAAGGCGCAACTTAGGCTAATTTTTGTTTAGAAAGAACATTGGCCACTTTTCATACTGCCTTGGACCTGACCGCAATATATTTTGTATAAAAATTACGAATAGGTTGTTGAAGTTAAACGACCGGCCTAAATCAGTTATTGGTTTGTGAAATTAACGATAAGTTCAGAAAAAGAAAAATAAGTACAACAAATTTGGTAGAATAAGACGTATTGTAGCGTAGCAAAAGCAAACAAATGTTATTGGACACTACGGAGTTAAAAATTCAATATTTTTTTTCTTATCATTCCTTAAAATATCGTTTGTATAATCTTAATAAGCAAAAAATTACAAATTCTTTAATGTATTACTCGTTTTTTACAACTTCAGGCCCGTTTTGGCCATTGTTCTTTGACCCCTGGGAATTTCGAAGTTCAAAATTCTGTTTGTTCACTGAACTATTATAATGGACGAGCGCGCGACGTTTACCATAAGACAAGCCATTCAATTACAAAAAAAAAAAACATATTAATAAGTAACAGTTAAATAAGTAACTGGAACATAATAGGCTGTTTGTGTTATAGTGGCAATAAATTGTTTTTTTTTAAGTACTACCTGTACAGTGTACAAGCCAAAGAGTAGGTATTGTACCTAATCATTAGGTTTGGTTACACTAATCTATACTAATATTATAAAGCTGCAGAGTTTGTTTGTTTGTTTGTTTGTTTGTTTGTTTGTTTGTTTGTTTGTTTGTTTGAACGCGCTAATCTCAGAAACTACTGATCCGATTTAAAAAATTCTTTCAGTGTTAGATAGCCCATTTATCGAGGAAGGCTATAGGCTATATTTTATTTCCAAAAAAATTAGGGATCCGTAAGAAAATTACTATTTTGCAACCCAAGGTGTGAAATCGAAAACCTATTTTTGCGTGCGCTGCAAAAACTATTGACACTAGAACAAAATAATGTATCACGGGTTTGTAGGTCTCATTAGGATCTACAATAAAGTCCGCGAGAGCATATGTCTAACTATTATAGTTATGCCGCAAAAAGTGATATTATATTTTAAAAATTTAATTTTTAATGCCGCCGCTAGAAAAGGCTCTTTATTTGTATCTTGGTATTAATCCTTATCAAAATAAATTACTTCTTATTCAAAACTGCTTCAATATCTTTATAAAACTTTTTGAATCATTCAATTTGGACATTCCATTCGAAAGATATCACGAGTTTAAAAATGTAAGTAGTAGTAGAATAATAAACCCGCCGCACCCCAGCGCAGCGGGAAACGCTGCGAGGTGAGGGAGAATCTATGAAATAGGTAAAATGCGGTCGCAGACCAGGAAGACCTTTAACAGCACGATTCAGACGCGTGGTTCGAAAAAAAATTAACCTAGAATTAAAATAGGATAATGGATACCTACAGCAGGTAACGCGGTGAGGGGGCATCGAAGTGCGGGAATAATTTTGGTGTATACGGAATATATACGCTTTCACGCCTAAACTACTGAACCGATTTAAATGAAATTTGTTATAGAGATAGTTTGAGCCCTGGGGAAGGACGTAGGATACTTTTTATTGCGATAAACTGTAGCCCACGCGGGTGAAACCGCGAGGAACAGCTAGTCAACAAATAAAAAGTGAAAAAATGCAACAGACATGGCTATCGTGTATCTTTGAAGGTTCCTGAGTTTGGATTAGTAAGTACGATTAGTAGTTATTTGTATTAGAAAAATAGCTATTTGTGAAAAATAGATTTTTATCTTTCGACCAAAATAAGACATCTCGTTCCTTTTTCTTTTTTTGTAAATTTTTATAGTGGGCAAATAGTGGGTACTAACTCTTCAATTAGCATTTCATTAATTGGTATAATAATTCTATTTTCGCCTCTTCTTAAAACATTTTTTTTTATCGTAATTATAGTTGGAACGCTGTTGGATTCCGTAAATAAATATTTGTCTATAGGAAATTTGACTACATTTGTTTGCTATTTTGTTAGCGAAATTCCAGCAAAATGTTATAAACGGTAAACAAATCCGTTTACCGATTTTAAATGGTTTAAAGTATCAATACTACATACCAAATAAACCATTCGATAAACCTCAGAAAATACAATCAATAAAATTAATTCTAGATAATAAGCGTTATTTTATGGTTAAAACCGCCGTTCACCTGTTTTAAAAGATCAATACCAAATAACAAGAGTTCAATGACAAAATTCAACAACATAAAATGTTATTTAAAAATTACACGGTGCTATATGAACAGACAACATTTCGAGGGCAAGGAACGGAGAGCGAGTTTCCTTTTCGCCATGTAGGAGCAAAAGGGAATGTTATATATATTTGGGATTTATTATACTTGAGTTTCTATACAACCTGTTAAGGTATATTGTACAGTAAAGTCTAGTTTGAGTTTTAGCTATACACGTCAACGCGTTTCAGTTCTACGCGTCTTTTGATGCATGGAAAAGTCGATCCAAAAACTCGCCCGCCAAAGGTAATATATTTAATTTTTGGAATAATTTACGAAATAAATAAGTAAACAAAATGAATAACAATAGAACATTGTCATACTAGCTTACGCCATAACTGGGTAGGTATCCGTTTAAAAAAATGGTTTGCGTCAGTAAAGAAAATTTCGCAACAGTTAAGGAAGAAGCCAGAAAAATGATCATGCAATAAAAATTTGTTTTACAAGTTTCACAATAAATTTCGGTTTATTTAAAATGTTTCCAATTTGTCAAAGTAGGTAGGCACTATGTAGCAAGAGCTTTATTTCAACTGGCAACTTCTTTTGGTTTGGCTTCTGCGGGGGTGTGCAATACTACAAACATACTGAAGTCACGTTGAAAGTTAAGCAATGCGCGTACTACTTTCGTGTAACAAAATATTGGAAAACGTGACATGAGAGTATTTTAATTTTTTTCTGACTTGTTTCAATTATTATGAAAAACAAGTAGCAGTGATAGCAGAGCTCATGTTGGTGGAGCATGTTCCTTTTTTCAACACTTTCTCAAGATGACCTTTCTTCATACAACACCTGACATTGATGATATGCAATGTAATATTTGTACACCGGAAACTTCGGCATCATCGACTACATCGTCACTTAACAACAAGTGACTTTAGGTAAAACATTACAAGGCAAGAAAATAAAAAATGAAAAAGTTGGCCGCCTGAAAAATCACTATTTTAATAGAATAAAATTTCTCCCTTACATCGACGACCGACGGCTACTGCAACCGCGTACTTATTAAGTACTACCCCACACTCTCCCCCGTGCAATTAGAGGCAAAATAATTAAAAACACAGGGGCAATAGACAACATTTCATCGCGGTTTCCCACATATCGACTTTATAAAATACTAGCTGTTCCCTGCGGTTTCACCCGCGTGAGCTACAGTTCATCGCGATAAAAAGTATCCTATGTCCTTCCCCGGGCTCAAATTATCTCTAAATCAAATTTCATTTAAATCGGTTCAGTAGTTTAGGCGCGAAAGCGTATGTATTCCGTATACTCCAAAATTATTCCCGCACTTCGGTGCCCCCTCACCGCGTTACCTGCTGTAGGTACCTACCCATTATCCTATTTTAATTCTAAGTTAATTTTTCTTGGACCACACGTTTGAACCACGCAGGTAAAGGTCTTCCTAATCCGCGACCGCACTTTACCTATTTCATAGATTCTCCCTCACCTCACCGCGTTTCCCGCTGCGCTGCGGTGCGGCGGTTTTATTTTTCTACTACTACTTAAATTATTAAACTCGTAATATCTTTCGAATGGAATGTCCGAATTGAATGATTCAAAAAGTTATGTAAAGGCATTGAAGCAGTTTTGAATAAGAAGTAATTTATTTTGATAAGGATTAATACCAAGATACAAATAAAGAGCCTTTTCTAGTGGTGGCATTAAAAATTAAAATTTTAAAACAAAGATCACTTATTGTGGCATAACTATAATAGTTAGACATATGCTCTCGCGGACTTTTTTGTAGATCTAAATGGGACCTACAAACCCGTTATACATTGTTTTGGTCTAGTGTCAATAGTTTTTGCACCGCACGCAAAAATAGATTTTCGATTTCACACCTTGGGTTGCAAAATAGCAATTTTCTTACGGATCCCTAATTTTTTTGGAAACAAAATATAGCCTATAGCCTTCCTCGATAAATGGGCTATCCAACACTGAAAGAATTTTTCAAATCGGACCAGTAGTTCCTGAGATTAGCGCGTTCAAACAAACAAACAAACAAACAAACAAACAAACAAACAAACAAACAAACAAACTCTGCAGCTTTATAATATTATATTATATTATAAGTATATAAGTATAGATTAAACTTAAAAACTCTAAGCCGTACTAAGTCTACTTTCATCCTTATCTCTGCAAGAAATCATCATCATCATCAGCCTGTATCAGTCCACTGCTGGACATAGGCCTCTCCCAAGGTACGCCACTGAGCCCGGTCTTCGGCTCTTCTCATGCAACTACTGCCAGCCACTCGGCGCAAGTCGTCGCCCACCTTGTCGCAGGGCGTCCTACGCTACGTTTGCCAAGTCGCGGTGTCCACTCAAGAACACGTCTACCCCAACGGTTATCGGTTCTGCGGCATAGATGACGAGCCCGCTGCCACTTCAGCTTGCTAATACCATGAGCTATGTCGGTGACCTTAGTTCACTGACGGATCACCTCACTTCTGATTCGATCCCTCAAAGAAACCCCAAGCGTAGCCCTTTCCATAGCGCGCTGAGCAAGCTTAAATCGATGGATTAGTCGTCCATGACTCAGCTCCGTATGTCATGATAGGTAGGACGCACCTGCAACCAGCATACCTGATTCTGTTGTGTCATAATGACATACAATAAGTACATAAAAAGCATTAACTACGCTTATTATTTTAAGAGAAAACAAATTACAAACAAAGGAAACTATAGATTTTTTAAAGAGGTTAACGCACTTAGGTATATTTTATAAAAGGACGACAAACTTTTGTATCCTAGCGTGGCTTTGACTTTGACGGACCGTCATTATTTATTTATACGAAAAAAAAACAATAGATATAACTATAGGCCTACCAGAATCTGATGGCAAAAAAAAAGTTTAATAAATAGCGATTTTCATATGGCAACGAAAAAAATGTCATCTGTCAATTGAAATTTCGAGGAATTGTTTATGGTTTTGCTTCAAATTAGTAGGAATGACAAATCTTGATACTTTGGTTTATTGCATCTTTCATGTGAACTGAAGAAGCTTTCTCTCGAATAGGGATCGATGAATGGCGAAAATCTTGTGAACATGTAATAAAAATTGAAAATCAGTTCATAGAACAAGATCGATTGAGATGCAGGAGGAAAGGTTTCATAAATACTGCGTCTTCCTCGTCTTCCTCTTCCGTTGAAGACTTTTTTATGGATGTGCAGTATTTGGAACCTTTTTCAAGTTCTGATAGCCTTTAATTAATTAATAAACTCATGGACAGAGTAATTGGAGTTTTCATCTAAATTTCGAACCTCACATTCGCCACAGTAAGACATTCAAAAATTATCCTTGATCATTGGATACATTTTTATGTTTGCATGTATCACACACAGAATCAGCCACTATAGGGAAAAAAAGTATCAAAACGTTTTACTCCAATTTCCCCCAGTATTGCTAGCGTCAATTTCTTTTTTCCCTTTTTGCCATCAGATTCTGGTAGACCTATACCTAAGTTTAAAACAAAGTCTATATATTATTTCGGTAAAGAATTGACAAATTTTCCGTGCTATTTTGTCAATTGCAAGTCAAACGTTAATTGAGTAGTCACAGATTAAATGACCGCGGAACGTTTGTAATCATTTTCTAGGTATATGTCTATCTATCTTTAATTTAAAACCACTGACGCAACTGCCGTCAGATGGAATCACAGTAATCGTATCATACAAGCGAAAATTTGTCTGAGTGCGTTAGATCCCTCATGGCGAAACGGCTGAACGGATTTGATTGCGATGCTCTTACACAGGATTAAGAGCACTAACCGCGGGGCGCGGGACTAGTGCATCAATAATCAGCAAACACCTTTTTCATCTTTAAATTAAAGGGTAGCGTTTGATCACAACACTACTGGCGTTAAAAGACAGGCTTTACTTGAAGCGAATATTTTATCAAAACTAAACATGATAAATAAAGGAGATCGACCATTCTAATTTACAATAAATTTAATCAATATAGCAAATGTAAAACATCGCTTTGCGGCTTTGAAATCAACTTACCTATGTATTGTATTAAAATACTCTACAGGGTAGCCAAATAGAGAAAAATGATTGGGTTATTAACTAAAAAGCAAGAAGGTGAACCAACCTTCGACCAAATCGTGACTTAGACCACTTCAACCTGAGGTCCAACGCTACCTTCTAGGAAAGCAAGATAGTTCGCTAAATGTATCTTAACCAGCCTTATAATAATATAATATAATTTCAACGCCGAAAGACCTCAGCCTTTTTTTTCATCATTCAAAGGGTTATCATGGTTTTGTTCAGGGCAAGAAGTGGGGCTGGACATCTCATCTCATCAGAGCCTTTTGTAGAAGGCATACTATGCTGAGGTAAGTAACTACATATTTTAATATTTTTTACGAAATTTCATAATAATTATATTATTATATTATGCTTAAACGAATGACATGTTGCGGTGATCAGGTCCTTGTTATGAGCAAAGCTCTTTTCGGTGGGGCCGTAGTAGTGGGGGTAGATAAAACAGGGGTAGCCAAAAAAGCATATAGCCTGCTAAGCAAGTAATTAGGCAAAGCAGTGATCACATTAAATAAATAATACATTTATTTTTCCTTACAAAGGTACAAAGTAAAAGAAATTAAGAAAGAATAATACAAACATTATTATGTTGAGCACCCGTTCTGCACGGCATTGTAGGATACCTACTAATACTATCCACGATTTGCCCTACTGGAGATGGGAATTTGACATAAGGTCCATAGAAGTAATGTCAAATTTATGTCAAACTGTGTAAAGATCGGTTATTGAAACTGACCGTAAATCAACTGAGTTTGTGTCGAGTTTGAGTTTGTGTTTACCCATTGACGAGCCGAAATTTGATGACGTTGAATCCAATGGACAAGACACAATCCACAATATATATGACTAATACGAGTACGAGTATATCTTATCTTATTTTCCTCTTCTTCTTCTCTTAAATATATGTAATACAAAGTCGGGTTTGTTACAATCCTTACAACTCGAGAACGTCTGGACCGATATATATTAAAATCAAAAATCAAAATCAGAAAAATATTTATTACACACATACATACATCATGATCATCATTATCAGCCTTTCACGTTCCCACTGCTGGGACTCCGGCTTTCTCTCAGCGAGAGAGTATGGGCTGTAATCTACCACGCTGGCCCAGTGCGGCTTGGTAGATGTCGCATGCCCTTGAATGTTGCAGTTCTTGGGCATGCCGGTTTCCTCACGATGTTTTCCTTCACCGTTTTGAGCGATGGCAAATCCGCACATAACTTATTGAGTCATAGGTGCGGTGCCGAGAGACAGACACATACATACATTTTGATACATTGTGATCACTTTAAAACGTGTTCCAACCTCCTTACGCCGTCAAAAGAACAGGCAAGAACGCCCGGCAGCTAATTTTTTTGGCGCGATCACATAGACAATTTTATACTTATTACTAATTGATTGAATTGGAGCAAGTTCACTAAAATCCCAAGCTTTTTTTGTCATCTAAATAGTCCGTTTTTTATAATAGATAAGCTTTATTAACAAGATTTGTCTTAGTTGGTTGTGTAGTTTGGGATATGGAAACATGAATATTAAGTAATTACGGGATCACAATTAGAAAAAAACACGATTTTTTTTTATAAATATAATTCATTTTCCATACATTTCGTATGGAACGGCAGCTAGCATATTGACGGGTCTTTTACTGACTCATAGCTAATGTTATAAGGCGTAACTTAGCCTACTTTTATATTAGATAATCCATTGTAAAGCACACATTAAGTACTTAATATCGCGATAAACTACTGTAATCCGCGCGAGTGAAACTGCGGGGCACAGCCAGTATACCTATTATAAATGCAAAAGTAACATCACTGTTCCCCTGTTTGTTCTTTACTTTGTACACCTAAGCCGCTGAGCTGATCACAATTAAATTTGGTATAGAGTTGGTTTTTGAACCCTAGGGAAGGGCACTTTTCATTGCATTATAAAATAGGTGTCAGCTGTCCGATAGAAGTCACGATACAATTAAAATTTAAACTAAAATGTTTCGAAAATATAAAGCTTAACTTAACTTAGCTGCCAGTGGATATTAAATAATAATAAAAAATAATAAAAATCGTTTATTTCAGGCAATAGACCCATAAAAGTACACATACAATGACATTCGAAACATTTTACAGAAATACAATAAAAAGGAAAAAAAAAATGTATGTAATATATTAATTGTAATTATGTATATAGCAGCAAAATAAATATATATAATTAAAATAGAATCACGGTGTCTTTCCACCGCACCGTCATGTACCGTTACTTTTTGTTGTTGTCCATGTGCACAGAAATCCAATATTTAAATATTGGACTCTGGACATTGTCAGAGACAGCCTCGAGTATCCTGTTACCAGAGCGGCGCAGTCGGCTCCAGAATGAAGCCACCCGCGCTCTGATTACTGCAAAAAAGTCTGGAACCCCCGAGTCAGCAAACATGCTCGACGCACTGCAGTGTCTCGGCAGCTTCATAAGGACCCGGTACGCATCATTGTACTGGACCCTTATCGTGTTGATGGCTTTCCGAGTGAACTTAATCCACAACTGGCACGTATACATGCAAAGGCAATACGCCTTGAAGAGAGTGGTCTTTACGTCCGCACTACAGTTGGAAAATCTGCGAGCGAGCATGTTACTTCTGACCGCGAGGGCTCTCCGCTCGCGCTCAATATCAACATCGTCATGCAGCCGCTCTGTCAACAGGTGTCCTAAATACCTAAACTGCTTCACAACATTAATAGTTGTGCCGTTCAAATATACGCCAGGTACCCTGTCCGGACCTTTACCCGATCTAAACACCAACATTTCTGTTTTGGAAACATTATATTTCAATCCATGATCATCAGCATAATGTTCACAGACTGAAAGCAGCTTCCTCAGCCCCTTGATCGAGGGACTGAGGAGCACCATGTCGTCCGCGTAACTCAGGTTATTCACACACACATTTCCTAGATGACAACCGACCTTGGTACTCCTCAGTTCCCCGATCAAGCCGTTCACATACAAGTTAAAAAGGTCCGGAGAGGTAAGCCCCCCTTGACGAACGCCACATTCTAGTCTATAATTACTAGATGTTGTGTCGCCCCATTTCACACTATTTGTTTGATTTCCGTACCAATATTTCAACAGATTGACCACCTGACTAGGAACTTGTGACGCTAGTAATTTGGCCCAGAGAATCTCATAATTGACCAGGTCAAATGCACGCATATTATCCTGTACAACATAGGTTTTCCTTTACACGTGACAATTCTTGTGAAATTCAAACGCACTTAGTAACTTTATTTCCTCACCGGTTCCTTCCACTTCGAGTGGAGTATATAAAAGAGGGTTGGGTTTTGTTCAGTGGCATAAAAGGTTATTCTATCAGTTTCTGACCGGCTCGGCTCCAGAACGGTACAGCCGCGCGTTTTATAGAAAGAGTGACCAAAAACTTTTGGAAATTGACGCGTTTTGTCTAATACGCGTTTAACATGAGCAGTGTAAGGTTGAGAACGCGCAGAAGGAAGAAGAGAAAAAGGAAGGAGGGCGTTAATCGGTAAAGTATATTTCTTTCTATATTTTGTTACGTCTTAAGTCACAATAGAACGTTAAAGAACATGGTAGAATGTACTGCTGAATGTATATCTTATGTGGATGACAACTTGATGGCTACGGTCGATTGTAGAATATGTTTTGGTAGCTGATTAGAGGGATACATCAGATCTGTGTGGGGTGTTATTTATTCTCCTCATTAACTACAATTTATTTCTCTATTTATGTATGTTTATCATTGTGTAGCTAGTTTTGTCGTTGACAGTATTACTGTTTTTTTATTTGAAAGTTATTTTTGTCTCACACGATTATTGTACATATCAAGTATTGATGATAATGAGATGATGGGACCCAACAACAAGCCGGGTCAAAGATATTAGTCCCCTTTGTGTATAACGGCCGGTTTCATTACCCGATCTATCCACGGTTAGACATACATTTGACATTACTTCTATGGAGCTTATGTCAAATTTCCATCTCCAGTAGGGCAAATCGGTTAAAACCCGGTCTTAGTAACGCAGTGACACTTTACTTAAACTTTACGCGGACTTTTTGGAGCAAGTACAAAAGTCACTTTTAACAACTCTATCTCAATTTCCTGCACTCGTAGCTCAGTAGCGAACTCATAATGGTTACCAATATAACACATTACCTCTTAATGGTTACCAATATCACACATTACCCGAAGAAATACAAGATTTGGAAATAAAAACAAAATTTTCATGTTGACAGTTCAATTTCCGCTAAAAAAGTCCAACGGTAAGGTACTGTTGCATAAATATGTTTGCACTCCATCCCCTTTTTGCTGTTATGTTTCCAGTAATAGCATCCTTTAATTAGCACGTTCGTAGAAATGTCTCTTTTTAAAATACTTACCTGGTAGAAATAAGGATAGATGGAGAGGAAAGAGGCATTGCTAAATAAAATCAAAGTGTACCGTCCGGTGGTACGGCTTTTCTTTGAAAAGAGCGCTGTACGACTCCGGTACCTATACCTACGGTTCCTTTTAGAACTCTCTTTGAAAATAAAAGAACACTGCGTTGGCTCCGGTCCCCGTCAGCTAATTACACTTATTTCGACATCTTTTTGACGAAAGTAAAAAACTATGTTATTTTATGAGAAAATTATTTTTATCTGACGAAAAAACGGAGGAGGTTCTTAGGTCGACGCAAATATTTTTTGTATATGTTTGGCCAGCTTTGTACCCTGGGAAGGACATGAATTATTTTTGTTGCGACAAACTGTAGTCCACGCAGGTAAAACTGCAGGGAACAGCTTAGTAATAAGAAAAACTGTAAATGTGATTGCGGACAAAAAATTGCCTGCTTGCCAGATATTTTGCCGGCGTAAGAAGGTTGTAACAGGCGTAGCTAGTATTAAGTTTGACGTTTTACAATACAAACTAAAACAAATAGCTTGGTATTGTAGTGAACTTGCTCCGATTCAATCAATTAGTAATAAGAATAAAATTGTCAAAGATCGTGCCTAGAAAATTACCTGCCGGGCGTTCTTTGCCTGTTCTTTTGAGAAGTTTTAAGAAAGCTAAACGCTTAGGCCCACTTGCACCACCAATTTCAATTTAGCGAAATTCACTTATCTAACCGTACGGAAAATTTAGTTAAATCCAGGTTTAAACAAGGTTAAACGTGTTGTGTAAGCTAGGCCTGGTCTAGAATAATGTCGGCATATTAATTGTGTAGCGTATTCTTGTAGCCGTTTTTTACTACCTTCCGTTTAGCATGAAACAACGAGAAAATTACAAACCCACTAAAGTATCACTACACGGAAAAAAAAGACCTTCCAAAATACCGTTTTCCTTCTGAGTCAAAAGGGAAGGATTTGTGATTCAGAAGGAAAACTAAGGTAAAATAAGGAAGGAATCGGTCTTGGAAGGTAAGACTCAGAAGGAAAGTCAGTTTATTTTTTCTCAGTGTACCTCTTCCGTATGTCTATAAAGTATGTTCTTAGAGGACCGTCGGACCTTGCCAAACAACCTTGTACAGAAATTGGTAAATTTTAGTCCTAGGTTTATATTTTTCTACGTAATTAATTGAATTTCTCTTGTTCACTAACGTAACTACCTGCGGGAAATATAAAGAAGCGCCAGATTGATACCTTGTAAGATTTGGGCATCCTTTGCAAAAAAGGTGTTCTGGCTATTCATTATTTAATCGGTAAGAGAAACAGTAAGTTTAGTATCAGTATCTAGTGATAATATATGTTGTTCTTCCGGGCTCGAGCTATCTCCACAGCAAATTTCAATTCTTTAGTCGTAAAAAGGTAACAAACAAGCCAAAGGAGTTACTTTGGCATTAATCAAACATTAAGTGCCGGTTTTATAAACGTCCGTAAGTAAAATGTCATACCAAATTTCGGTGAATTTGATCTTATGACATTTAACATACCAACGTTTATGAAACGAGTTGTTAATCGATTGATTAAATGCATTTTTTAAAGATGAATTTGAGTCATGTGTTTGGAAAAAAATTTGGCACGCAACGTGCACAACGAGCCAAGCAAATTCTAAAATCAAATACGTAAAAAAAAATCCTTTAGGCCAAAGTTTAATCCTACTGAAATAGTTTCCTTATTTCGCAATTATTAACTTGTTAGAAGAATTTATTAATTCTGAACCTGAAATAGGGGTCGGAACAATTTTTGGCCTGAATCAGTACATCGTTGCGTGTTGGTTGGCTCTTTAAAACTTTGCCGACGGGCGGCGGGCGACGGGTAGCGGTAAATACGCCTAGGTTGTACTAAATATATAAAATTTATATATTTCAGGCAATGTACAAGACACGTTATATTAGAATTAGGTTTAGAGTCGGAATAGTTACTATGTGTTTGTTTTTTTGAGTTCTCGATATTTCGGCTGTTTCTGCTATTATTTTTCATACCTTCATTTTTTTCCTCCACACCGAAAACATTCATCATCATTATCAGCCTTTCACGTTCCGACTGCTCGGACTCTGGCCTTCTCTCAGAGAGACTGTAATCTACCACGCTGCCCAGTGCGGGTTGGTTGATGTCGCATGCCCTTGAATGTTGTGGTTCTTGGACATGCCAGTTTCCTCGCGATGTTTTCCTTCACCGTTTTGAGCGATGGCAAATCCGCACATAACTTATTGCGTCATAGGTGCGGGGCGAAGAGAATTCGAACTCGATGTCGGCGTCTTGTAAGTCGCACGCCTAACCGTTCGGCCACCATCGCTGTTACACAAAAACCGAAAACATTACTGCGATGTAATTCCCCAAAAATCTATATATATAAAAATCAACTGCTATTTGTTAGTCTCGTTAAAACTCGAGAACGGCTGGACCGATTTGGCTAACTTTGGTTTTGAAATGTTCGTGGAGGTCTAGGAAAGGTTTATAAGGTGAGTAAAATTAGAACAATTGCCGGGAAAACCCTAAAAACAGCGCTTTCCTTTTTCCCATATCAACGTTTTCTAAATAAAATGTAAAATCAATTTGAACTTTATTGCTATTCAATAAAGTTGATTGTTTTTTTGACTTTTCGATTGAAGCATTAGGTACGAAGTCTGGTCAACTAGTTTGTTGTAAAAAAGCCAACGTACTTACGAGATAGGGTTTTTTCATGTATGCCTTCTGTGCATAACAAAACTAAATGCTGTGTGTCAATGAACAAAAGAACTTTCGTAAACATTTTGAATGTGAACCCTTTCCAAGCGAAGATAATAGAGTGAGTGACCCTTCGACCCTTGTCGATTTCAAACTTATTGTATTTATAAAGCAGGAGATTATGATGTATCAGGATTTAATGTAAATACACTGCGGCCGTTGGTTACACGTGGTGTTCTTTGTACCAACTAGTTTTCAAGGTTACAAAGCAGTATAGTTTTTTTTATAACGTTGCAGTTTATTTGCGCATAGCTCTGGCAAATGTTACGTTGTACGGCATGCAGAATAATTAGGCTCCCCTTCAAATTCTGCCCTGCATACTGTTTATTTCATTTGTATAGCTTAAGGCGCTGGTTCCCAAACTAAGCTGAAAAACGGGGTTAATTAAAACTATCTCTCTCTGTATTTTTGGTCTAAAAAAATCTAATATAAATATATGATACTACTTGATATATAGCAGAACACCTTCAGGCCGAAAAATGCAAAAAATATATTTATATCTTGAAAAAATGTGCAAAGTGTCCCATTTTCTAAAAGTTTAATACTACTTTACTCTTAAACTATATATACAACAAAAACTTGT
Source organism: Opisthograptis luteolata (assembly GCA_931315375.2). NCBI lineage: Eukaryota > Metazoa > Arthropoda > Insecta > Lepidoptera > Geometridae > Opisthograptis > Opisthograptis luteolata. The sequence continues at coordinate 13,480,726 of OV928033.1, forward strand.
TAATAACATCAGCGTATTAAGAAATATAATACACAAAACACCTACAGGGCATTTTTTGAAAATACTGCTTTAATTAATTTTTGCGAATTTTTACGTATTTCATACTCGCAAATCGCCACGTCTGTCTCTTATAAAGTCAGTGCGGGATGCTTTCATCTGATCAAGCAAGGTCAACGGCGTATGGCAGGGCCCTAAAGCAAAAAATAGAGACCGATAATAATACTGAAGTAGGTACATATTTGGACTTTGTCTGGGTGTTATGGATCCCCGATCCATGTAGTATCTGATTTCTTAGTTAGGGGTATGTGATTGTGTGTGTGGGCGTTATAATTTTTTATGTGGTTTTATTAAAAAAAATGTTTATAATATGTGCAAATCGATTTAAAACAATACCTAAGACTTTAAAATATTGGACGGTAAGTAATAAACCTACCTTTGGTTGACCTTTTGTTTCTATAGTGACGAATTAATTTTGTATCTATTAATGTTTATAATATTAACTAAAAAATAACTGAGATGGCGCAGCGTAATTTATTTTGATAAGGATTAATACCAAGATACAAATAAACAGTCTTTTCTAGCGGCGGCATTGAAATTATTTTTTTTAAATAAAGATCACTTATTGTGGCATAACTATAATAGTTAGACATATGCTCTCGGGGACTTTTTTGTAGATCTTGATGGGAGTGATGGGACCTACAAATCCGTAATACATTATTTTGTATTTTAGCAGCGCACGCAAAAATAGGTTTTCGGTTTCACACCTTGGGTTACAAAATAGCAATTTTCTTACGGATCCCTAATTTTTTTGGAAATATAATATAGCCTATGTCCGTCACAAATAGTGTACCTAGCTTTCCAACAGTGAAAAATTTTTTTAATCGGTTCAGTAGTTTCGGAGCCTATTCGATGCAAACAAACAAACAATCAAATCTTTCCTTTATAATATGAGTATAGATTACCCTTGTGAATCAATACTCAATCATTTCTAATAAGTAGATCATTTCTAGTTATCTCTACTCCTTTCAAACACAGATGATGTTATAGCTGTTCCTGAAATAAGAAAAAAAAGGAGACAAAGTTTACATCCATATGAACCAAATGACAATATATGTATTCAAATCAACATATTGTTGTATGTAAGTATTTTATTTCGGGTTCGACTTTGCAGCGGCGGTGCGGCGCTATTGAGACCTTATGTAGGTAAGGTCATTTCATCTTTACTCATCCATTTTATCTCATCTATTTTCATTTCAACCACAGATGATTGTGATTTCGGCTCCTGAAAAAGGAAATAAAAAGGAAGACCTAATAAATTAACATCATGATGATCACAGCAAGCAACACACCTTTAAACAACAACAGGATATGCTCCTGTTGTTTAAATAAGTTAAGCATTTCGGCTTCAGTAACGCAGCGACGGCACGGCACCATACCTTATGTACTTACCAATTCTTAAAGCAAACAAATCATTTCATTTCATCTCATATCTATTCATCTCTACACATTTCATCTCAAAACATCTCATTCAGTTTAATTTCATTCGATGTGATAACTGTTCCTCAAAAAAAGAAAGAAAAAAGAATACCAACAAGTCCATGATTATGTACCTGGCATGCCTAGTCACTACAAACATTATGTCATTGTGTAAATTCTAATCACATTGTGTTTGTAGTTCTATGGTATTTCGGGCTTGACAACGCAGGAGCAGTGCAGCGCCTTTTAGACTACCGGTACCAATAGAAGACGAGTGCCGGTTTTAAAAACCAGCTTAATACTGAGTTGGTGACAGTTTGTGGCAAAAACTACAATGTGTGTAGCTATCTATAAGTTTTTTTTGGTTATATTTAACTTTTCTTAACGCGTATTGTGTATGTTTCGTGTGTATTGTTTGTGCTACAAAAAAAACACAGTGTCTATTATTGTCGTCTATTTTATTGTCTTTTCATCTCATTTCTACTCATCTTATCGCATCTCAATTAATTTCAATTTATTTACCCGGCATGCCCTGTAGACTTCAAGCATCGATGTGTTTATTTTAATCATCACACGACGTTTAAAGCTCCAGGACATTTCGGGTTTGACAACTCAGCAACAATGCGGTGCCATTAAAATCATAAGTACCAATACCAATACATAGAACTAAACCAATTTTTTAATATAATCTCTATTCACCTACTGGCACCAATGGAAGAGCAGCACTGGTTTTAAAAACCAGCTTAATACTGAGTTGGTGCCGGTTGGTGGCGAAACACAGAAAGTGTATAAATAAATGTAAGTATTTTATTGAGGTTAAAATTAATTGTCTGATTGCGTATTGTGTATGTGTCGTGTGATTTGTTTAGTGCTACAAAAAAAAAACAGTGTCTATTATAGTCTATTTTATTGTCTTTTCTCCTACCAGCACCAACGGAAGACCAGCGCCGGGTTTAAAAAACCAGCATCATGCTGAGTTGGTGCCGGTTAGTTGCGAAACACAGAAAGTGTATAGATAAATTTAGGTATTTTATTATTATATTTTAACCTAAAATTAATTGTCTGATTGCGTATTGTGTATGTTTCGTGTGATTTGTTTAGTGCTAAAAAAACACAGTGTGTATTATTGTCTTTTCATCTCATTTCTACCCATTTAATCTCATCTCAATTAATTTCAATTTATTTACCCGGCATGCCCTGTAGTCTTCAAGCATCGATGTGTTTATTTTAATCATCACACGATGTTTGAAGATACAGGACATTTCGGGTTTGACCACTCAGCAACAATGCGGTGCCATTAAAATCATAAGTACCAATACCAATACATAGAACTAAACCAATTTTTTAATATAATCTCTATTCACCTACTGGCACCAACGGAAGAGCAGCACTGGTTTTAAAAACCAGCTTCATACTGAGTTGGTGACGGTTTGTGGCAAAAACTAAAATGTGTGTAGCTATCTATAAGTTTTTTTGGTTATATTTTATTTTGCTGATTGCGTATTATGTATGTTTCGTGTGTATTGTTTTGTGCTACAAATAAAAATATTGTCTATTAATATGGTCTATTCATCTCATTCTAGATCATTTCATTAAATTTCAAACAGTTGACGTAATACTGTTCTTGAAAAAAGAAAGACAAAAAAAGACCAACAAGTTGACATGATTATGTACCCGGCATGCCATGTGACCACAAACATATTTGTGTAAATTCTAATCACATAGTGTTTGTTGTTCTCATGGTATTTCGAGCTTGACAACGCAGGAGCAGTGCCCGGGCTTGACAACGCAGGAGCAGTGCCCGGGCTTGACAACGCAGGAGCAGTGCAGCGCCTTTTAGACTTTAAGTACCAATATTTAAAAACCAAAAAATGATATCACGTATGAATGTATGTGTAAATTTGTTAATTTTAATAATTTTATTTTCGTTTATTTATCTTTTTATTAATGTGTATCTGTTGTCCTGTATTCCTGTTTTCTTTGTTTTTGCTTGTTGTATATATTATGTAATGATTATTGTTTTGTGTTTTTAATTAATTAATGTAATTGGTGTTTACCGTTTTAATTAAATAAATAAATATATCACTTGTATCACCTCTATTCTCCTACCAGCACCAACGGAAGACCAGCACCGGTTTCACAAAACCAGCATCATGCTGTATTGTGTATGTTTCGTATGATTTATTTAGTGCTACACAAAATACAGTGTCTATTATCGTCTATTTTATTGTCTTTTTATCTCATTTCTACTCATTTTATCCCATGTCATTTAATTTCAAACACAGATTTGATAACTGTTCCTGAAAAAAGAAAACATCACTATGCACTTGGCATGCTCTATATCTATAAGCATCTATGTGTATATTCTAATCATCACTTCATGCTTGTTGCTATAGGGCATTTCAGGTTGTTGACAGCGCAGCAGCAGTGCAGCGCCATTTGGACCTACATAAAACCAAAAGGTGGCAATTAACATAAAGTGTATGGATATAATTACGTGTTTAAGTTATACAAAGTTACGTTTCAGATTAGGTATTGTGTATGTTTCGAGTGTATTATTTAGTTTAGGCCACAAAAATTGTCTATTCATCTCATTTCTACTAACTTTATTTCAAACACGAATGGTGTTATTACTGTTCCTGAAAAAAAGAAAGAAAATGATGACCAACAAGTTTACATCTTATATCTCCTAACTACAATGAGCTTATTCCAATCATCACATTGTGTTGTTTATAGCAATAGGGCATTACGTGTTGTTGGCAACGCAACAGCTGCAGTGCAGCGCCATTTAGACCTTATCAACACTTAAAGCAAATAAATCATTTCATTACGTCTCTAATCACCTCATTTCATTATTAAATACAGAGGAGCAGATAACTGTTCCTGAAAAAAGAAGTGGAAATTTAAATCATTACGAGCCCTGCATGCTCTGCGTCTACAAACAACAACGTGTAGGTATATCCTAATCAACACATTGTTGTTTGTATGGGCAGGGCATGTTGAGTTCGACAACACAGCGGCGCCAACAACAAGTTACCCTTGGGATCTCCTCAACAGCATTTGTATTGCTATCATTTCAGTATGTTAAGAATACATCTGCTGTCGATGATGTTCTATACTTTCCCCACTGTGATTGAAACGGCTTCTTGTAACCAACGTAACAAGACGGAACTTCTGCAGTCAACGCGTATTTATTTATAAACGCTTAGGTATGTGCCCACACTTTTCTCTTAACTTTTCACTAATGTAATTCAAGCCAGGAGGAGAATAAATATCACCACACACAGATCTCGCTGAATCACTAGAAACAGCCACCCAAATATTATATTTTCCTACCATTGCTCCTAATACAATCGACTGTCACCACTTGACTTGACTTCTTGGTTTATGGCTTCTGTGACTTATAACTGTCACCACTATTCCCCGCCAAAAATCTACCCCATCCAAATTGATAGAAAGAATATAAAGTTGCCATTCACATAAAATATGTGCAATCGTAGACATTCTGCCACAGATATAATTATTATAATTAAATGGATTAATGCGTATAATGGCAATATTTAAGTAAGAGAATGAAGTTACTATGAATTCTAATTGTTACATGTTTTTTTATAGTTTTATTCTGACATAAGAATTATTGCTCGTTAACACTAATAATTAAATTCACACTACCTAATCATTCCATTGAATTTACACTCAGGTACTTAAACTATGTAGAAATTTAATAGCGCCGCACCTAGCATATGTCGAAGCCACACTAAACAATGTGTACGGATTTCAGTACAGTTCAGTTGAACATAGTGAGTGTTTGGTTCGCGAAATCTAGTACGAATTACATATCGATGACGGTTTAAAAAAAAAAATCAAGTTTTTTTCTAGAGGCAAGTGCTCCGAGTACTACCAAAAAAATTGTATAATGTCCGTGTGTGTGTCATCTTGTAATAAGAATTCGTCTTGTGTGTCATCATCGTCATCATCATCATCAGCCCGTGTCAGTCCACTGCTGGACATAGGTCTCTCCCAAGGTACGCCACTGAGCCCGGTCTTCGGCTCTTGTAATCCAACTTCTCTCAGCCACTCAGCGCAAGTCGTCGTTCTACCTACCTAGCCTACGTTTTCGTTTGTGAAATTTTGTTAGTCGATTGAACCTTTTCTTTACACAAAATCGGATTCATAATTATTACTTAACGTTTTTTGTGATCTTTGATTCGTTGGAATTGTCTGCGCCCCAACTAGCACAATAAGTATGTATTAAAACATATTATTAATTATTATTTATCTTAGGTATATATTAAAGTCGATTGCTGTTCGTTAGTCTCGCTAAAACTCGAGAATGGCTAGACCGATTTGGCTAATTTTGATCTTGAAATATTGGTTGGTGTTCAGGGAAGGTGGTTAAAAAGGTGTTTTTTATTGGCGATACGAAGTTCGCCGAGTCAGCTAGTACATAATATATTATTTTACCGGCGTAAGGAGGTTAGAAAAGGCGTAGCTTGTCTTAAGTTTGACGTTTTAAAGTGATCTTATTATGAGTATCTTATTGAATAAAGAATTATGAACTTTGAACACCAAAAAAATACACGAAAACAAAACAATGGAATGTAGTAATAACTGTCAATGTTTTTTTGTTACACTTCGGTGTCGAGTTTGACAGGTCTATTAGTATTGCTGTCCTTGTCTGACCACGAAAGTAAAAAATAAGACAGCAATACTATTAGACCTGTCAAACTTAGTTTAGTTTTAGAGAATGCAAAACCGAATCGACACCTTCGTCGCCTAACAGTCAGTTTCACTAACCTACTAATCCACGGTTAGCCCTTCTAGAGATAGAATATTGACGTTAGCTCCAAACCATAGATAGGTTATTGAAACTGTCCGTAAACCGATGTAATAGACGAAATTTGTTTGGAGATAGTTTGAAGCCTGAGAAGGCAATATAATATGTTTTATTGAAAAAAATTGGTTGCCTGTAAAGTCGGTATACGGGCGAAAGTTTTACGTGACAACGACTTTGAGTGGTAAAATAATTTTAATGTGAATATTCATCTGGACGCGTGCCTTTCACTTTTTATGTCTGTCTCTCTCGCTCTTAGGCGGGCTAACCATGCCCGAGTGGAAGGGACGCGTGCCTCTCACTCGCTCTCATTGTGAGCGCATAACGTGAGCGGAGCGTAACGCAGTTTCTTGAAGTGTCCCCGGCAAACCAATTTATAAGACGTTGTCACGTCAAAATATTGAAAAAGAGACCACATCACTTAAGGCTGAAGTCATAATTTATTTCAAAAACAAAATGAAAACACTTAACCAAACATTTGCGTTGAAATATAGTTAAACCATGGGGCGCAGATGTATTTAAATTGTATTTCAATTTTCATACAGGTACATTTTCACTTGAATTTTATTTCCCCGTCTATTTTCCCCGACAACACCAGTTTGTACAGTCAGCGACAAAAGTAGCTGATCATACTCGAGTTCCCAAACACGTATAAGATCAGTAACGTTTGTTGTTCTTTTGAGCTCAACACCTGATGTTAAGTGATGATGCGGTCAAAGGTGGGTGTTTAAGATGAATTTGTTTGTGTTTGGCGACTTTTGTCGGTGACTGTACAGTTCGCCCCCTATCACTGTGTCCGGGTGAGTGCATTTCAACATGTGTATTGAGAAAGGTAGAAAATTGTACAGGGCTGAAGATTATCCTATTGTCCTCAAAAACCATAGCAACCCCCCAATACGATAATTTAATTTAAAATTCCAATAAAAAATAGTATTACAAAAACAGCCTCGCTTGCACCAAACAAATACTACGGCTCAATACAATAGGGATGTTAACACAAATTACAAAATAATGTTTAATCTTACTTTAATGTTAGTTTGTATTATTAGGATATCGAAAAACATATTTTTGTATTTAAATATAACTTAATAATTTAAATAAAAATTATTTTAAATGCTATATTTATAATCTTTTGTCACGTGACTGCAAACACCAAAAAGAGCTTCTTACGTCACTAACCACTCAGGCGATTTGTGCTTCGATGGTTGCCCGCGCGTCGGTAGCCGCGGGTCGGCGTCGGGGGTCGGCGCGGTGGTATGGTTACGAATCGCGACCATCGTGTTTTTCGGTCAGTGACGTCATGTCAGTCACGTGACAGTTGTTAGTGATTTTGGCGGAAAAATTCATAATTACTCTAATTTTGTATATTTTCTCATCGAAAACACTAATAATTTTAAATAAAATATTTTTTGTATGGTAAACAAGAGTCAATCTTTAAAATAAAAGCAATTCCGAAAAAATCCCTATTCTTGGTAACTGTATGTTTTCCAAAAAAAAACAAAGCAAGACATTACCATTTTAACAAAGTGACATTTGGTATTCTACCGTCCCCTCACACTGGTTACTTTAACAAGGAAAAAAACTATTTCTGAACGACAAAGGACAATTAAATTACCGCCGTTCCATTGCGATCTATTGAATAATGATGTCAGTATAACGGTTCATAGAAAATGCAACTCTACTATGTTATGCATGAACAGTACAGGTACAAATGCGATAGGCGATAAAATTGTCACTCCATGTAGTCATAATAATGAAATAATAGGCCAGGCACTGTAACAGTACATTGTGATACAAGTGTAATGATCAATGCATACGCGTCGCACGACTTTTTCAACACACTTGTAAGAAAAAATAAACTAGGTACTTATTCACTAACTTTTATACATGATGAATTAAGTTCGACTGATCTTTGTTGCCGATTGACTATCCCAAGCTTCTTTCAAAAACTTTTCATCGTTTCCTCACGATCTTTTCTCTCACCATACGGTGTTTAAATTTAGATAGATAGATGAACTCTTCATTGGCACACCACGATACGAAGAAATGAAAACATAACAAGAACAACAAAGAACTCAAAAAAATAAAACTAATAGTACATTACTGCAAAGGCCACAAAAGTAGGCATTGAGGGACGAAGGTTTAAATGTGGGCCGAGGCGAAGCCGAGGCACACATACCTGAGTCCATCAATGCCTAGTTGTGGCCAAGGCTTGTATAGTACTTTTCTCAAATAATGCGCGGAAATTAAAACTAAGTAGTACCTGGGCAGAGATTTTTTCTTTCCATTTTGGCAGTAACATGTTTTCTATTACGGCTCTTGCTCTTGTCTCTTGAGTTTTAGGTGGTGTTAAAGTAACTTTATCACACTTCACTCATTGTCTTCACTTGAACAAATTTTGTCAAATAACAATTATGTACTTTTCAAAACCTATGACGAACAACAAAAAAAACCCGCGTTAAAGTGTTCATTTGTTTTTTTTTTCTGTAAACAGTTTTCTATGTGCAAACCGGTTCGGATTTTAAATAAAACCTTTGATAAGTTACCTCCTTGGTTGGCATGTTTCGGAGCAAAAATCGTTCCATTTTTAAATAATACTACAGTTAAGAGTTTACTATGTAATTTATTTGCCGCTAAACACGACAGATATGAGTTTACTATGTAATTTATTTGGTCGCTAAACAGGACAGATATGAGTTTTCTATGTAATTTATTTGGCCGCTAAAGACGACAGATATGGTTTTTCATTCAAATTTTGCCGGCCGCTGCTCTTATATAATTGAGCAGTGCAGCAAGTTTGATTTATCTCGAAGAAGGTTGTCGAAATAATACTCTTATTTCCAAGCATGTTTGAGAAAAATAACTAACAGGTGTAATAAGTTGCAGTAGGTTTAAATACAAAATTTCATTTTTTTTTATTCCATTAATCCATTTTTCTGTTTATTCTAATTCTAAAATCGATCACATGGTTCAATCAAAGAAATATCTTTAACAATAGTAGTTTTACGGCTGACATTAATAATCGATCCTGATCCTTTATCCGCGGTTTTGGATCGATATCTCATGTCATAATATGTCATTGTAGTACTTCATGATATTTATTACTTCAAACTAAAAATAATATACCATAACAAAGAAATAAACTTGTAGTAACTTGTAGTACTTGACATATTACTACTGTAATGACATATTATGACATGAAATATCGATCTAAAACCGCGGATAACGGATCAGGATCGATTATTAATATCGGGCGTTAACCATCTTCATCTTGGTGAATCAACCGTGAGCATTTGCTAATTACTGTGCAGTAGTGCGTTTGACGTAGCACGATAGAAGCTACGGAAACGTATTCGTAGCAAATACGTCTACGTGACTACGGACATGTGAACTAGACCGCTACGTAACGCTACGCAACTATGATTTGATCAAGCGTCTACCTTAATTAGTCGTATTATGTCAATACCGGTTGTATCTACTAGTCCACACGGATCAAGGATATCTCAGTATGTTAGAAGGAGAGCCCATGATGCTAAATGTGGATTTACTCGAGCGTCGCGGGAACCTATTTAATAGATTTGATGTTAAGAAGAATAAATGTCCTATAACATTTCCACTTTCAGCGCTGGGGGAAGCTTCCACAGACTTTTAAGGCTATAAAAAAAAACACTGACGTGACATGGACTCAAGCGTGTCAGATATTGATATTTTTCAAGCTCCAGCATGTCTCTGATATGAAATGTAATATAATAATCTGCCGGTTTGCGTGGTGTGGGCGGCCATTCACGAGAGGCTAACAAAGAAATACTACTCACCGCGTCAAATTTTCAGAGTGGGGGTATTCAGTGAACAGATGCTCCTATTTGTTGTACTGACACCAGCTCTCAGCAAATCTAAAGGTTTCCCTGAGCGTACCGCCAATGTTAAGGGCTCATAATGGCTGGAGGTACTTATCAATATGTAAGGTATCATTATATTAATCTGACGCGCTCGAGTAAATCCCAAAATTCCCTCGTGGGCTCCCCTACTATTATGTAAAGCGCAAAGTTATTTGGCCGTCTGCCTGTTTGTCACTCAACTGTATAAAATAACAGATTTTAAATGGAGACCTAAGTGAATTGACTTGCAATATTTTTAAACACGTAATTCAAAAAAGGTTTTTTTAATGCTGTAAAACTATCGATAGTTTTCTTCAAAAACAGCCATAGGCCTATCGATAGTGTTTCGATTGGTTGGCTATCGATTAACTGTCGATAGTCGACAATCGATCGGCAACGCTAGGTCAGTATTCGAGAGACATATTGAGAGCGTCTTGTTGGCAATGTTAATCCTATCAGCTAACATGTTCAGACATGATTGCAGATATGGTTACTACGGCTTGTGCTACGGGTTGTTTGCACGGCAAGGGTTACGTGGACGGACGTGAAGCTAGCAAATATAAGGGCAGGTTGTATAAACAACTAGTTGCGTCCCGCGGTTTCACCCGCGTCTTCCCGTTATCCCGCAGGAACCTTTTCCGGGATAAAAAGTAGCCTATGTGTTAATCCAGGGTATAAGCTGTTTTTATCAAATTTTAATGAGACTTTGTTGGTGGCAATGAAACTGTCAACGAATGGTACAGAACAACAGTCAATTGTCAAATCGCTACCATGTCCATCGGTAAAGAGCGTTCGTAAAATGTTACTGAAATTAAACGAGCGGATTTTTATAGCACGGAAAATTTGTTATAAGTTAGGTCAAAATTTCCGAAATTTGGTACATATGGCATTCTTTTACGGACGTTTAAAAAACCGGCCGGTAGATCGCGAGCCAGCGGCTAGGGCCTAAAGCGGGGACGGCGAGGTAGGGCGTGTGGTGATTACAGTGACGCGCGAGCTCAGCGGTGCATGTGATATTGCAGTATTGCAAAAACAGGACGAGGATTTGTTATTTTTACTAGACAGTCTAATTCTGAGCTGGGAGGTGTTGAATATTAAGGATGAGAGAAAGAGAAGAGAGAAAGCCTTTACTTGGAAAAACTGCACACAAGAGAAAGAAACGCACAAAAAACAGTAACATTACTCTCATAAGCCAAAATTAATATTACGTGATGGTGCGAACACTGCTGCTGTGTACAGTACCTCCCAAAAAGGACTTGGCTCAGCATATGCTTTAAACGAATCCACAGCACTGATTTTCAGCCAAGACCTATTGACCCTATTGAGTGACGTGAGACGAGTAGAATACACGAGAAGAATGAAAACAGTGAAATGAGTGGTGAATTTTTTTACTTAGGTATATGATGAATTGAGATTATAACCAATACAAAATTATTCGAGTACACTCGAATGCCCGTGTCAACATTTGACTACATCCTATGTAAGATAATATAATAGGTGGTTTAGATTTAATTGTACGCGCATTACACGGAGAAAAAGACCTTCCGAAATACCGTTTTCCTACCGAGTCAAAACGGAAGGACTTGTGATTCAGAAGGAAAACTAAGGTAAAATAAGGAAGGAATCGGTCTTGCAAGTTAAGACTCAGAAGGACAGTCAGAATTTTTTTCTCAGTGTAGGTCGCTTGCTGCCAAGGCCCGTAGTGTGGCCAGAACGCGCGGATAGAAACGTTTAATAACCACGCGCGCTATCGGCCGGTTTCAATAACCGATCTATCCACGGTTTGACAGAAATTTGACATTACTTCTATGGAGCTTTTGTCAAATTTCTATCTCCAGCAAACCGTGGATAAATCGGTTATTGGAACCGGCCGTAAATCGTTTTGTACCGACGCGCTAGTTTTCCGCCCTAGTCACTTCTTTGGACGCAAAGGCGCTTTTCATACATTTGATATTTCGCGCCTGCCGTCGCAAACGCTCTAGGCTCGCAGTCTGGACGGGCCTTAGTCTCTAATACGACGGGGAAAAACAAAATCAAAGTGCCGGTCAGACGCCGCGGGCGTTGGAAATAATTTTTAATTTTTTTAAATGATATATGGCAGGAAATTCCAATAACAGCTATTTTAGAGCAAGATCGTGTCGGTGTAGCATTTTCATCAAAATCGGTCCTCGGCCATTGCTTTGATCTCTTGGTATGACATGAAGTCAATCTTTTCGTTGACGGTCTATGTATAATTATGTCCTTCTCGGTTTACCGTACGATCATACCCAAAAATTACCAGCAAAGGGTCTCTCCTTGTCTGTTTTTTACTGGTGTTAGAAGGCTGGAAAAGACGTAGCTAATTCGAAGTTGTAGAGTGATGTTACTTATAAAATAAATATTAAAATTGACTATGAATCCTTCCCGTGCAATCTTTGTTCCTTTATCCAATGAGAGGAAGGAGGGGAGAGAAACCAAAGTTTTAATCCCTACTTAATATTATAAATGCGATTGTAACTCTGTATGTCTGTCTATTTGTTACGCTTTCACGCCTAAACTACTGAACCGATTGAAATGAAATTTGGTACAGAGATAGCTCAAGCCCTGGAGAAACCTGGAGGACATAGGCTACATTTTATCGCGATAAAGTGTATTCCGTGCGGGTGCCGGAACGAAACGAAACCGCGGAGCGCAGCTAGTAAGAAAAAAAAAACGCTCAAACAAATTACATATGTAGCTCCCTGCGATCAAAGAGAAGCAAAATTTATACGGAACCTACAATCCAAATATGAGCGTTTTTAATTTCAGTGCACTTATATTCGTTTGTATAAAACCGCACCCTCACACTTTGCTGTCGGCCGTTTCCCCATTACACCACATCGATCATCATTCGGATGGCGCTTTCAATTTATTTTTTTACATTCACAGCTACAAGTAACGTAAAGTAAAGTAGACTATGTTTTGAAATGTCGACGTGGCAGCCACAGATAATAGCGTGACTGCGGCTGGCACATCGGAAGTTAATGTCCGTTTTTTGCGTTCAGTTTTGTGTCTTATTTGATTTTGTAATCTGTGTTTTTTATTTAAATTCTTGTTTTGTCCTTTAGTTTCTTACTTTGTATAATATGCTAATATTTTTACTTTTATTTTTGATTTTGTGTTCTAGGTTTATACTTGTCCGTGATGTCATGAAGTGGGTTCCGGCTGAAAATTAGTAACTGAGGCTGTTGTACAGCCTCAGTTGTGTGCTGAGTCGGGACCTATTTCTGACATCGCGCAATGTCGTACCTGTCTATTTTATGTGTGATTGTTACTTTTTGTTCTTGTCCCTAATTTGTGCGATATTGTGTGTGTCAGTAATAAATGTATTTTTATTTCATTTTAAAATATTTGAGATACTTCTAAGTTTTATTTTGTTGCCTGGACCGTGTAGTACTTTAACGGTAAAGCCTTTTTAGGGCTCCTTTGTAGAGTCCAGCTGGAAAAGTAGTACTTACCCCTTTGCCCGTTTAATCAACCGCTAAGCAGCAAATATGTACTAGGCAAACATCACTCTGTTCCGGATTGAGGGAATATTTTTTCCACGAAAAATACTGGGCATAAAAGAAATTAATCGTCTGGTATCATAAAGTGATGAGGGTATGAAATGTTGTAGTTTACAATGCTGAGCAACTATATCGAAGACTTCTTTGCGGCAATTGAACTGTCAACATGAAAATTTTGTTTTTATTTCCAACTAGCGTTTCTTCGAGTGATAATGTGTAATATTGGTGGATTATTAACCGTAACGTGTTCGTTAAGTGTACCTATAAGTGTAGGAAATTAAAATAAAGTTGTGAAAGTGATTTTTCTAGTTGCTCCAAAAAAGTCCGTGTAAAGTTTCCGTGTAAACGCTATCCTCATCCCATCCCATCTTATCATCATCTGCATCATCATAATCAATACGTCTTGATTCTGCTCTCTGAGTTTAAAATATTTAATACTTGACACTGAAAAATACACTAAACGTGTGACGAAAACACAAAAAAAAAAAAACTATATCGAGCAAGCGTACCGACGCTAAACTTCAGGCGAGTGACATGCCCGCCTTATCACTCAGTAAAAAAATACATTACGGTTTAAATAGGAAAACTTATGGTAACTATATTATCTTAAACTGAGGTTTATTGTATTGCGGTCTATAATACCTTCAGAATTGTGAAGCATATAAATTCTAGCAGGAAATAAGTACATAGCCGTATATGGCTATGGGATTTTATTTACAAAACGGGCAGGTGTCTGGGCAAAAACAAATAATACAAAAAACCATCTGAAAATCGCGTACAGCCATCGGTTTTTACCCGTCTGCTGTCACAACAACCGACTAATAAAGTTGACTAAAAAAAGTGAAAGCAACCCCGGGGTAGATGCTGGCTGGGGTTCAAATTTAATATCCACCCTAATAGCAGTTACAAGGTTAGGGTCGTCTCCAAGTTCCTGTCCGTCTGCCGAAAATAAACCAAGTCTTCGTCTCAAAGAGTTAAACAGATTATAATGTGCATACAATTATAATTTGTCCATAATATAAATGGTTTTTGGACAGCTCACGCCCATAAAATTTTGTATTGTTTAAGTTGAAAATTCATCCAAATAATATTGCACTTCATGGACAGGTAGTGATGTGCCATACCTACATACCTAACAATTACTACGATTGTGCCACATATTACAAATAATCGGTAGAAATAAATGCCAATGCTGTAAATAAAGTACACTATGTTATTTAAACAGAGCCAACAAAATTTTAGAATTAGGTTTTAAAACGGGATAATTACCATGCATTTTTTATGTTTGGATTCAGAATAGTAAGTATTTCTAAACAAAATTTTTAGACAGTTTCTTTCCGTTAAAACGGCACTTGTTTCGCACGTGTAGGCAAATATTATGACAAACCAAAGTTTTACAAAACCGTTATAAGCCCGTTTGTAATCTAGATATTTAATGTCACGGACTTTTTTGTTGACCTAGGTGCTTACTGGAAGCCTACATTTCTTTCATTCATTAATTACATCCAATCAAATTAATCTTTTTGTCATCGCCAACTGATAAAGCAGCCAGTTTAAAAAACCAATTTAAGCCGGAAACTGATCAGATTGATAAAACGTTAAAGGAGAATTTCAAACAATCAAACAATTTTTTCCTCTAACTAATGTTGCTTGTAAATTTTATATACATAATTATTTACAGGTTTTTAATGTTTTTATTCCAGCCCAATCATTTCCCTAATGTAAGTGAACTATGTTTCGATGGTTGCAATATTTTAAAACGCATATTATAAATATCGGGGGACATACATCTAAGTTTTGCAAAAGTTTTGCCATTGATATTACGAGAGAAGCTTAATCAATCGCTTAACTTTAAGGCTGGCTTACACAACACGTTAAACTTTGTTTAAATCTGGATTTAACTAAATTTTCCATACGATATGATTTAAATCGGTAGTGCAAGTGGGCCTTTCAGTAGTTTATATTAAGGCTGGTTTTATAAACGTCCGCAAGTTAAATGTCATACCTTATTCCTTATTCCAGTTAATTTTTTGCTATAAAAATTCGTTCGTTTAATTTCAGTAACATTTGACGGATGCTCTTACCGATGGAGATGGTAGCGATTTGAGCTTACGAATAGTTTAATTTGACGTTTGACTGTTGTTTTGTACATAGATAGGTATAGAAAAACAGAAGAGTCGTATCAAGTTCCGTGTACGACAATTTTAATGTCAATTGAAGCTAACTCTTTGACAAAGCACCATTAGTGCACAATTTAAAACTTGAATTTAGTGTTGCCCAACAATCGATAGTTTAAAAAAAAAGATTATGGAATAGATTGGCAAACAAGCAGGCAGGCCCGCCTGGTAGTAAGCGGTCACCGTCGCCGTGGTCGATATACTCTCGGCTAAATGGTACAACACTATTTGCTGTGGCAGAGGCGACGCCATTTTAGGTATCAGTCGGGTATCGTCTTCAGATCACGTAACCTTAATTCCTATCTCCTTTTCTTTCCTAAATTTATGTGTTTGTACAGTCAGCTACAAAAGTCGCTGAATAATAACACATTTTTCGATTCTCTTAACCATCATAAACACCAACCTTCGACCGAATCATCACTTAACATCATGTGTGTAATGTTATAGTCAAACGCTACCTTTTAAGTTGTTAGAAAAAACAAACACACTGAGAAAAAAATTCTGACTTTCCTTCTGAGTCTTTACCTTTCAAGACCGTTTCCTTCCTTATTTTGTATTAGATTTCCTTCTGAATAACAATTCCCTTCCCCTTTGACTCAGAAGGAAAACGGTATTTCGGAAGGTCTTTCTTCTCCGTGCATTACTGATTCCATACGCATTTGGAACATCAAGTATGATCAGCTACTTTTGTCGCTGACTGTACCATTCGTTGACAGTTCCATTGCGGACAAAAAGGTCCCATTAAATTTGATAGACATTTCACAGTTGACAGTAAAATGACAATTAGCCATAGACAATTCACGTAAAATTATCTTTTCACTTACGGACAGTTAAAATGCGTTGGTAATACCACAATCAGTAAAATATACTAACGTATCATTTACGAGTCGTAATGTTACTAATGAGTTACCGAGAAAAAAGGTACATTGTTTATAAAACCGACCATAAGTGATGTTTATTCAAAAATTTGTTGTAATAACACAATTATCAGGAATAAGTAGATAATGGTTTTATAAATATTTCACGTCGAACAAAATCAAACGGACAGTGATAGATCAAACTGTTCATACTTGAAAC
This sequence comes from Opisthograptis luteolata, assembly GCA_931315375.2. Taxonomy (NCBI): domain Eukaryota; kingdom Metazoa; phylum Arthropoda; class Insecta; order Lepidoptera; family Geometridae; genus Opisthograptis; species Opisthograptis luteolata. The sequence goes on from OV928033.1 coordinate 13,497,692, forward strand.
CGGCAAAATCTATAATATTATGGCATGAATAATTGTAAACCATCAGTTTCTAAATATGATTACTTAATTATGGAATCAGTTTTCTGGTTTGAAGCGAAGAAATAAACAATGAAACCACAACACATCTTAAGTTGGTTAAGTTCTATGTTAGAAACTTTAATTCAAACAAAGAAACCCATATAAAGATTTGCAATAATTTATTTTTAAGATATGAAGGAGTATAGTAATTTAGGACAGATAGGCTTTATAATCCGCACAAGCGTAAGTGTATCTCAAAACCTTTACAAGTCGAAGACGCTAGCTAACCTTTATCCAAACTACATACCAATACAAAGTAGATTTTGAAAAGCCCTGAAAATAATCATAATAAAAGTTTTTTTGTATCGAAACCAAAACAGAACTCTTCCTTTGACATAAAATCATAAAGGAATTGCATTACGAGGTATTATTAATTTTACTACAAGAGATAATTTTAATGTCCATGTGGCAGAAATGCAATCTACGCGGGCGACGCAAAGTCCCTGCAATGAAATTTCCCAGAACTGATTTAAAGGATTCCTAGAAAACTCGCTCTATCCTCTATATAACTATTGACTTTAGAATGAAAGAGAGGTACCAGAGGAGATACGTCGCGTTTTGATAAAAGGGTTGTCTTTTGCATACAAGTCCTAGCTTGTCTGTGATTGGTCGGTGGACGACGTCCATACTAAAACTGCGGCGTTGGCGCCACCCCTTTGCTAGAACACAAAAAGTTATTTTAAAGGCGGAGTACACCATTTTGTACAGGTAGGGTGGAAACTCCATCATTTTCACTGGAAAAGCGTTCGAGTATTATTTTTAGCTCTGCTATATATGTTATACATTTTTAATGGCTCTTGCATAGAGTGGGATGGGTTGGGAGTGGGGTGCGGGGTGGTAGTTACGCTCCTGGTGGTATAAAATGACACCCAAATTGTAGACGAGCACAGTCTAAAGCGCAACTTCCCTGGAAACAGGACGTTGTCCGGCTACCTCGGGCTCCGATACATGTGAATACTTATCTAAGTAACACACCTATTTCAAATTCAAAGTTTTCGTATAAATTAATTTTCGTGAAAATCGTTTCAGTCGTTTAATTTTCAAAATGTTTTTGCTTATCCTCGCGTTCTTATGGTTTTTTTTATCTTTCTTGACAAATGCGATTTTATATTGGCAACGTCTCGGGCGTTTCGTGAGGCGTTAGACATTAATTGCGGACTTACGACGCGTGATTGACTTTCAAAATGTGCATCTTGCTACTTTGCTGTAAGCTTCTGTACGTGCAGTGCGTGAAGTTGTGCGCTTTCGTGAGAAGGCTTCGGGGGAGGACGTAAGTATAATTGTATTAACATTTAATAGTATTTTGTGCATTTTTTTTTGTGTTTTTGTTTTTTGACCAGTGAGGTTGTTCTCAGGTTATCCGACTCGGCTGAAGTACCTGACGTTAGCCCATTTAGCTCCGGGGCAGACAGCGTAAACGATTTGTATGAGGAATGTTGCGAGGAAGTCTAAGAAATTTCACGTTTTAAACAACAGTTAACGCAAAATTGGGTAATTTATTAAAAACACTTTTTTGATTTTTAATTCAAGCACACTTTTTCATTAAAATTAGCTTGATTTTTGTGTTTTGTGTCGTCGCTATTGTGCTTGATATGGTTATCAAAAAAAATATTTATTTTTAGAATACAAAATATCAAGGACGGATATTAATGGGTTTAGGGGGTCCGGACCCCTCATCCTCTCTTCATTCGAATCAAAAGCGCTAAATATGTTTTATTTAAATACATTTTTCCACAGCTTTCCGCTCAATTAAATTTATTGGTTTCGGCGTGAAATGGCGAGCAGATAAAATTTGGACACCTTATTGCTATAATGTGTTTTATACATTTGCAAAAAAAAATTAAATAAACATAATTAACTTAACTACTAACTAAAATTGAAACAAACCATTATCATTAATCATTACTGCACAGCACGTATTTTCTATTCAAATATTTTTACAACTTTAGTAGTTTTAGCCCGGTAGGGCTCTTTTGCAGAGTCCGCCTGGGGAATCACTGCACCTTTGCCAGTTTTTCTACCGCCCAGTAGTTACAATGATTTTTGGGCAGCGCTTTTTTTTTCTACTTTGTACGGTTTAGATTTTAACCACAAGTCGTCGTCGTCGACAGTGGCGCCGCGCTAGACCCGGATTCTAGTGAAATTATGAGCAAATGTCGATTTTAATCACAAAATCTCAAAAAGTCTACACTCAGAAAGCTAATATTTTACTACGTGTTTTTCTTAAGATTTATGTAAAATATTTTTCTAGGTGTCGGGCGTATTTTAACTTTCCCGACGGCGAAACAGCGACATGGGTCACTAATAAGAGTTGATGAATCGTTAAAATGATAATGCAATATTATTGATAATAAAATGAAATATATTATTTCGATAAATCCCGCGCGCACCAAAAGTGAGTCGAAGTTGGAAATATGAATAAAAGTGTTAACAAATAGAGAATACAGTTCATTAATTATTGTATCACATTAAAAGATAAAAATATAGTAAGATCACGTGCAAGATAGTAAGGCGATAACGAGATGTACTTAATCGAACTCGCGCACGAAGGGTTCCGTACCAATATCTATAAACACGGCAAAACAACACGTTTGTTTTATGGGAAGCATAAAACAGGTAGGTATTATAAAAATCTGTTGCTGGAATTGGCCGTCGGAAACTCGCAAGAGAGCGAGGGACACCTGTTTGCACCGTGGCCTGTTCATGTTGTTCCACAATGAAATCGAGATTTTGTCTGTATCCCAGTTTCTTTCTCCAAAAACAGAAATGGATTTTCATAATTAATTTGGCCACTGGACAAAACTTCCATGTTTATAATGTTAGTAGGATAGGATAAAAGATGACAAAAAATCGGGAACTAGATCGCATCTCAAAATTCTTCCGTCGATTCCATTCAAAGGGGTGCGTTAAGTCAATCGGGCAATGCAATAAAATCAAGTCCTTTTTAACTCTCCGACGCTAATTGAGGCTTGTTATAAGTTCGTCGTTTATATCTGGTTTCGGTTTCAAGTATCATCCCGATCAGATGAACCGTTGTTTGAAAGGTAATTTGATCGAGGGGGTTTTTTTATTTTTCTTTCGTTTGAGCTTGTGGAAATCGAATGAAAAATTAAATGTAGTTAGCCCGTCGAGAGGTAGGCAGGCATTGAATTAAGCTTTGAACGACTGTTTTTAGGCTTTTTAGACTAAAAATAAGATAAGTCAAGGTTTACCGTGGCACCACTTTCAGCGACATCAATACTAATGGACCCTGTTAAGCAGAAAAGATCCAACGATTTTTTTTTGTAAAATCGTGCTTTCTGCGTATCAAACTCAAACTCAAACTCAAACTCAAAAATATGTTTATTCAATAGGATACATTGTGATCACTTTAAAACGTCAACTTAAAACTAGCTACGCCTGTTCCAACCTCCTTACGCCGGCAAAAGAACAGGCAAGAAACGCCCGGCAGGTAATTTTTTTGGCGCGATCACATTGACAATTTTATTCTTATTACTAATTGATTGAATTGGAGCAAGTTCACTAAAATCCCAAGCTTTTTTTTTGTCATCTAATAGTCCGATATTTTTTATTTAGCTTTACTAATAAGAAGATTTCTCTTGTTTGGTTGTACACATTGGGATATGGGAACATGAATATTAACGAGTTGCGGGATCACAACCAAAGCAGACCAGACCCCACAAGCAGCACCCGTTCACGAGTTGACGCATGTGCCAGCCATCGCTCTCCTCGACCATATGAGAGGGCGACCCGACACATGACGCCGCTGCAAGCAAAGTCACTTTCGTGAGCATGACTGTTTTGGCTGTTTACCGAAAATGGTTAGAATAGGGGAAATAGGGAGAATAGATAGATAGAAAGAAAGATAGATAGATTAACTACAATCCCAAGCTTGTTTGTCATCTAGATAGTCCGATATTTTATAATAAGCTTTACTAATGAGATTTCTCTTTATACGGACTTGAAATTTTGTTATAGACAAGTCTTGAATTTCACTTGGGATTTTGTTGAAAAAGCGTACACATTGACTTTTGAACGAGTTGCTATCCAGAGTGTACTTCCAAGATATACACAAAAAATCTAGGCAGTTTGATCACATTTACTTAACAAAAGTTATAGTCGTATTGAGTCAAAGACAGTATCTCCAAACACGTTAGAAAATGCAAAAAGGTGCCATGTTGCTTGGACACAAATAAGTTTTTTTTTTCAACAGATTCATGTTGCATTCATCTATTTAAAACTTTCACCTATTTTAAACATCAGAAGAATTTTATTGCGGTTATGGCTACCAATTATTTTTTTTACAATGATAACAGTGGCAGATATACGCAATTGATGAAACAGCCGGTTTAATATTTCACGCCAGTTTTAAACACGTTAAAAATAATAAATTCTTTTCACGTTAATCATTGATTTCGAATGATAGTGAAGATAGCGATCAATGAAGTTTGATATTACTCACAGACATTGTAATTTAATTTTTTTGTACCTTACCTACTCTATTCTTCTATTTATACGTTTTCTCTTGTTTTTTTTTTTAAATTCTCATAAATCGAGTGGTGTAGGGTTCTAGGGCTAAAATGTTAACCATTAGTCATTTCTTCCATACTTTTTGATTTTTGTTAACTTTTACGACAAATCGCAAAACTAAACGCAATTGGTCCTGCATTCGTCATAATAACAATGCAATTTCCTAACAGTACTACAGGTTTTCATATTTTACAAAGACTATATAAGCTTTCGTTTTCTTCTGTACATTTTTGACGTGACAACGTCTTATAATTCGATAGAGCCGGTTGCACGCACGAAAAAACATGAGATATGCGGCGTTACCTCGCTCTGCGGCGTTACCTCGCTTTGCGGCGTTACCTCGCTCTGAGGCCTTCCATGTGAGGCTTGAAGTGCAAGCGAGAGCGCGGAACGAGCGACAAAGAAGCACAATCGGCCAATCGACGTTGTCACGTTCAACTATCGTCAGTAAACCGACTTTACAGACAACCAATTTTTTTTTTCAGCGCGCCTCTCCGAGACTTGTATAGGAACTAAAATCCAATACGGGTTATTCCAATACGGGTAATACGGGTTATTTCAAATAATTTTAGTCATATAACAACAAAAGTTTTTGAGTTTATAGCGATGATGGCTCAGTGGTAGTGACGTCGACTTGTGATCCGTAGGACGTGAGTTCGAATCCTACAATGAGCTTGAGCTTTCGGTGAAGGAAAACATCGTGATGAAACCATAGCTTGGTAGTAGGGCATGTTAAGAACCTGTCGCCAAGCACCAATCGTTGTGTTCCGGCAGCCTCACTTGAGAGCCAGTTCCCAGTCCAGGTGTAGTGTGGCGCCACCTTCGACCACATCGTTACTTAACATCAGGTGACTTGTAGTCAAACGCTACCCTGTAAGTAATTAAAAAAATTGAATTTAGGCAGCACGAATTACTAATATGACAAGTCGACGGTGGTAAACGTTGACGTTTACGAAAACTTTCATCGTTTTCAAAACTTGTACTACTTGTAGTACGGGGTACAGGATATCCGACTCAAATAAATCAAATACGGCGAACTCTCCCCATATAACGCAATCGATAAGTGATAAACAATAGATAACGCTATCTAATTATTTCACGATATTGTTATCTTGTCTTCTTAGTCATAGGTGCGTGTGGGCGTCACTCTATTGCTGACCATAGTCGAAGTAAGGTGTGAACTGAGAATTAATTCGGAGTGAATCAGTAGTAAGGAATTGAGAATCGCATGTGTCTTTCTCGGAATTCAGTGGTGTGATGTGATTTGAAACACTAGTGAATATTGTTACGATCATATGATGAGGTAACTATTGCTTAGACCACAAAAATGTTACATTTTGTTTTGAGCATGACGCTGTTTTCCGAATACTCAACACAACGCGTATTCGGAAAAACAGAAACAGTTTTTCCCTGTGACTGTTGCAAAAAGAAAATTATTTATATCTTAAACTAGCTGCGCGCCGTGGTCTCACCCACGTCTTCCCGCTATCCCGTAGGAACCTTTTCCGGGATAAAAAGTATCCTATGTCCGTTTCCTGGTCCTAAGCTACCTCCCCACCAATTTTCAGCCAAATCGGTTCAGCCGTTCTTGAGTTATTAATAGTGTAACTAACTCGATTTAATTTTATATAATATAATTTATTTATAGATAGATTATTCTTGCGATCCATTTTTTTAATACATCTTATCTTATGGTTTGACCACAAGGTGCAGCTAGTAATAAATAAATAAATATCGGGGACCATTGCACACAAATTGACCTAGCCCCAAATTTAGCTCGAAACTTATGTTATGGGTACTAGACAACGATATACATACCTATTTACAGAAAGGTATAGATAGAAATGCTATCATTACAATCTGTTGTAATTACATGTAATTAACAAAAATACAACTATAAAAGACAATCAGAAAATCATTACTCATGTGATAAGCGGACTTATTCTTTAAGAACTGGGTCTCAGAAACTCATGCCGGTCGAATTAAAAGCCCCCGTTTTTACGTCGATTAAAAAGTCCCCAAAAACATACTAAATTTGCAAAAAGCTTAAAAACAGTCTGCATATGGTAATGTTTAATATACTGATCGTTGTAACAGTTAGTATGTTAATTAAAATAGGAGAATAAGGGGTGTGATCACTAAAATAGCTTTAAGAATTTCTTTCCATAAATAACGTTAAAAACTATACAGTAGGATAAAACAATCAACCAAGTTGCTAACCAATAAATTTGTAAAGTAAATTTGCTATAAGCAATTTGAAATTTGCTGTAATTAACCGTCGTCTTAGAATTTTGATGTAATTAACTCCAATTTTCAACTTGATATTGTAATTTCCATCTTAACCGTTTCCCAACCGGGAACTTAATTTCGGAACTTGAATTAGGTAGGTATAGCTTAGTTTTTTACTCCTAATATGTGGTGTAAGCGGGCCTCTTTCATACGAATTATTTTCATTCAAATACTACCCATTTAAGGGGTTTTCAATTAACTAAGCGCTGCCGCGCCGTCGGTCTCAAACAATTCGCTCTCGTACCGAAAAACTTCAACACCGTTTATCACGAGCTCAGGCAAACGAACTTAGTGTAACTTAAACTAGGAGGATGAAAAAAATGAATAGTAATTATGTAATATGTATGTTATATATGCATTTTTCTCACGGTTTGCCGCTGTTAATGCGTACATAAGCTTTGTTTGACACAAAGCGAGATTTTGGTAATTTTTTTGAGTGAACGAGAACACCAATGGTGTTGAGAGCCAACTTTAATACAAACTTTATTTCTGAATTGCCAATCGTAAAATGTACATCATCGGAACAATAATATAATACCAGTACACGAAATGAGGGAGAATTCAATAAAAATGCTTCAGTATGAACCGTGGTAACCGAGGAGTCAATATTTAGCTAAAAATAGGGTGAAAGTTCACATGAAACAGGATTTGGGTCAATGTTCAAGGAGGCACGGTAACTGTGCCAAGGTCAAGGGTACCTAATCGTCCACCTGTTAGAGCCAAGCCAAAATAAAGTTAAATCGGCTAAGTCAGATAAGATACAGACAGCTGTTGCACGGCGATAACGAAACGCAAACGTAAGCTTGTATACGTCCGTTTTTTTCGCCGGACAATGGACCGTTTTTTACGCTGTTTCCCGCGGTTTTATCCGCGTGGGCTACAGTTTAGCGCGATAAAAATTAGCCTATGTTTTTTCTCAGGCTCTAGACTATCTCTGTACCAAGTTTAATTTAAATCGGTTTAGTAGTTTAGGCGTAAAGGCGTAACAGACAGAGCTATTTTCGCATTTATGATATTAGTAGGGGTCTGTGCACCGGACGCAGGTCCGGCAAACAAATTACGCCGCCTCACCTTGGCGCAACGTTGACGGTCTTCCGGCGAAAAATAATTAAATTTAAATAACGAATTAAAGCGATGGTGGCCGAACGGTAACTGCGTGCGCTTTACAACGCGCCGACACCGAGTTCGAATCCTCTCGGCCCCGCACCTATGACTGAATGAGTTATGTGCGAATTTACCATCGCTCAAAACGGTGAAGGAAAACATCACGGCATGTCCAAGAACCACAACATTCAAGGGCATGCGACATCTACCAACCCGCACTGGGCCAGTGTGGTAGATAACGGCCCATACTCTCTCTCTGAGAGAAGGCCAGAGTCCCAGCAGTGGGAACGTGAAAGGCTGATGATGATGATTAAAATTTAGGTATATTATTACGGTAACGAGACAGTTTATACGCTTTATGCAGTCGTAGGTATTTGTTGACAACAAACATGTTCTTAAGTGGAGATGACAACTCGGAAGATGTATTGTAACAAGTAAAGTGTTTGGTATTAGTTGGAGTAGAAAAGCCGAAAACCTGGCTCAGAGGATTGCTTTAAGAGAGGTCTATGTTCAGCAGTAGACTATAAGTCGGTGATTTTGGTTCTCCGGCGAGTTTCCTCGACTACATTAATATTATACATAGTTGAATAGAATTTTGATTAGATTTTGGGAATTAAAGATATTAATTTTAATATATGATTTGTATTTGTATAGCATCCGGGTGGTGTAGCACTTCCAGCTGCGGCTACTTATAATACACTGAGAAAAAAAAAATCTGACTTTCCTTCTGAGTCTTTACCTTCCAAGACCGTTTCCTTCCTTATTTTGTATTAGTTTTCCTTCTGAATCACAATTCCTTCCCTTTTGACTCAGAAGGAAAACGGTATTTCGGAAGGTGTTTTTTCTCATAGAAGAAGTTTTTCTCTGCTTTTCTGTTTTACTAAGAAATGTTTACTCTCAGGTTTTTATCTACACCCTACATAGTAAGCAACGATTGGTTCTCATTTTTTACTCTTTTGTTGATAATCATTTGAGAATGTTAGCATAACATAACAGTACTACAAAAATCATAAAAATGCCAATGTGAATGAGTTTTTCGATGATAGCAAATTTTAAGCCGATGCTTTGCAAAAAGTTTTCAACGTTTTTTGAAATTGTGTTGGAAAGGATAATATTATATTAGAGTAGACTAGATAGAAACGATACGTGCACACAATAATTAACTTCAAATAATTGAAGTGAGATTGAACATAAGTTCAATCTCGCCATGCGGAACAGGGGTGGGGTCCCGTTTCCAAAAATAATTGGATTATTGCGTCGAGGTGTGGCGCAATGGGCGGATAGCCGACTGTAAAGCGTGAGGTCGCGGGTTCGATTCCCGCTACAGGACAAATATTTGTGCATTGAAAAAAAAAGCGCAAGTATTTGTTCTGTGTCTGGGTGTTGTGGATCCCCGATCCTCGTAGTTTCTGATACCCTAGATACAGGGAAACCTAGTTAGGGGTCAGAGCCTATGTATGTGATTGTGCGGGCATTATTATTATAGGTCGATAAATTGTTGCAAGCAAAACACTTTTGTACGTTCGGTTCATACCAAAAAGCATTTCAACGCACTCATAACGTAATTATTGAAATTTAAGTGAGACAAGAGTTCGTAAAATATAATAACAATGGGTATTGTTGGTAGTGAAATATTTTGCAAGACTTTTGATGCAAAATCGAAGAAATTCTTAGTCTACACATAAATTACCGATTTTTATACATTACATCCATAGTAGCTTTTCACCACATGTGATGTTACAACTGATGTTTAGTAACGATGGGATCGAAGCCGTTCATAATGTGCGAAACCCGTAAAACGTATTAAAAAATGCAACACGCTACACTATAACTTTCATAAATTTTGACTCAATTATTTTTAGCGATCGTTTTCGTTACTCCCAGATCGACATGATGATGATGATTGACATCAATAGCTAACCAATCGCAACACTATCGATAGGCCTATCCATCGCTTAAAACGAGGAAATACTATCGATAGTATTGGTGCTCGCGAAGCATTAACTGTCGAAGGTATCGATACTATCGATAGTGCTGTTGCTCGTAAATAGAAACTATCGATAGTATCGATTGTTAAAGACTGTAGTAGTAAGTATCGACACTCTGCCAATTTGCAATATTAAACGATACTAATGTAAATTGGTAAACTATCGCGATAGCCTAAGATAATAATTGATACTATGGCTTTTTCAGATGAAAACTATCGATAGTTCACCAACACTAATAACAGGGCCTTAAAGTTTTTTTTTCTGCAGACGCAACATGATGCAAGGGACGGCTTCGTGCATGTCGTCGAGGAAGCTGTGGATTGTTCTGTTCGTGGTGGCGTCGTTCACCTTCCTGGCAACAGTGATCTTGGTTAACGGCTCCTGTAAGTGTTACACTTATTAATACCTATCCTTTTTATGATGATGATAGTGAGGATGATGATGATGATGGTGATTATGGTGATGAGGATGAGGATGATGATGATGATGATGATGGTGGTGGTGTCATCCCAACTGATTTCGGCCACGGCGACTACACTTCAGTATTGTGTTAAAGCGTGGATGGCATGCCCTCTCTCATGCTCTCGTTACGACAGTTCTCCTTTTTAAAACACTTTTATTAGCTTAACTTGTAACTAACTAACTAACTAACAATGTAATCAAATCTTAGAAGTCGATTTTTATAAGATACTAGTGACTTACCCCGACTTCACACGGCAAAGAGCAATAGTTGCTAGGCTGCATTGTGTTCATATAGAATTCTGAAAAAAGTTTCAGCATTACCCTAATTTTTAAATTTGTCGGGTAATTTTTCATTATAAATCTTTTTTGGAATACATAGTGCGCATACTTAAAAACAATAATATGAATCTATCTCACGTGTTGCGCTTATTGACAAACATCATTTCATTTTTATTTATTTTAGATAAATAGTGAGTTTTTAAGAAAACCTTATATGTAGATAGTTGGATTATGTACCTAAACAAATAAAATAAAAATAAAGTTACGTGTAGTGATCATGAGTTACCACATTTTCGTCAATAGAACTACATACCTACTGCCATAACATATAACAGGGGCGACCAACTTAATTAGACCCACGGTCTACAGTTCACTGACAGATTTACCAATCTACTTCTTGAAATTTTTAGTGAACAATACAATTGTGTAGTAATTTAGTGTGAGCATTAAGTCTGAGCATTTTCCGCTATATTAGCAAACTCAAGTGCGCTGAGAAAAAAAATCCCGACTTTCCTTCTGAGTCTTACCCTACAAGACCGCGATTCCTTTCAAAATGTAACATTTCCTTCCTTATTTTACCTTAGTTTTCCATCTGACTCAAAATTCTCCCTTTTGACTCAGAAGGAAAATGTATTTCGGAAGGTCTTTTTTCTCCGTGTGGTTCGTATTTTACGTAAAGTATTCTTGTATATATAATACTAAACTTACATGTTTTTTGCCTTGCCACGATCGATTGAGTTAATAGCCGCGATCGACTGGTTGGTATCCCCATAGTGTTTTATAAGCATGCACGGAGAATAAAGACCTTCCGAGATACCGTTTTCCTTCTGAGTCAAAAGGGAAGCAACGGTCTTGGAAGGTAAAGACTCAGAAGGAAAGTCAGAATTTTTGTCTCAGTGTGTAGCTAAAACATTTCTTCTTCGTCTAGTCTTCAAAGCAAGTACTTTTCTGGTATGCGTACTTTACCATCGACCGCGTCATCGTTTATCAACGGGCACGCGGGATGGCGGTCCAACGCTGGTCTATTCGCAATAAAAAGAACAGTCACAAAGAGCTATTCAAAAGATGTTAAAATAAACGTTGTCGATCTCGTACCTATTTGCGAAAAAAATCCAGAAACTTCGATTATTTTAGGTAGGTATGCTGATTGTATGGAATGAAATCTTTCAAGCCAAGGAAATTCTAAGCATCAATTGGATTTTTTCTGGCTACTTTCGTTGTTGGTTAATTAAATTTGACGTTTGATCTTTTTTTGAGGTAACGTTAGTACCGCATTTACCAATAAATTAATTATTACAAGTAGGTACATTGCCACAGAATAGACATACCTAGTACTACGACATTGCTGAAAACTCTTCATTGGTTATAAACCACGTGACTTTAGAAAAATTACGACAACCTCGCAGAAGCCATTAAAAAGAAGTTGAAGTTATTGGTTTTGCCACATATTTTGTTAAAGTTAAAGTTTGTTACATTAAATAAATCCCTTTTAGGGTTTTGTATCTCAAAAAGATTGTAGAATCACTTTTTAGTCCGTCTGTCAAGATCAATTTTTTCAAGAACGCAGCTGCCAAAACATTGCTAAATAATTATTTTAAACGCCATCTAACGCTGAAAAAGTAGAAAGTACTTACTAAGTATTCTAAACAAAAGTGAGAGCTTTCAAATCTGCTAATAAACAACAACAATGAAAGGTTGAACTTAAATGGAATCTTTTGTCACGTCTTTGTAAAAGCTTGCGTCAACAAAGAGGCAAGACGTAAACAGATAATAACTTATTGGAAAAATAATACCTTCTAAGTTACACAAAAAACATCAACATTAGCTTTTCTTAATAATATGTCAATTAGCTATTATTTTCTTTCATGCCGCAAATAGAAGTATAGACACCTGATATAATGTTATAGAAAGAAAATGTCAGTGTCGGGTGACTTTTATAACGTGCTTCTACGTCATTATAGCATTAACTATATTCTTAGTAATTTATCTAACTCATACCTTTGATATTAGCGCCCTAGACACTTATTATTATAAAGACGACAGATAATAAGGAAAAAAATGATGTTAATTTATGTCGACATTTTATATTTATTGTTCAGTTATGTTGCTAGGATATTGTAATAGTTTAATTATTTATTTATTTATTAATGTACATGCCCTTGGTGAACATGACAGTTTCCCAATTCGTTCACCAAGGACTAAAAACACAACACAACAAAAACAAAAGAAAACACTAACAAAACTCACTTAATTTAAACACAACAACCAATAAAAAAATAAAAACTAACAACACAAAACAACAACATTACAATTTTTCTACAAAATCTAATGCCACCCTGTGAAACTCCTGCTGCGTGCATAAAAATAGATCCAGGTCCTGGTGTCGGCGCAGCACAGCGTTGAGCAAGCGAAGTGCTCGGGGAATCGGCGACTGGTGACCCAACTCGCTTCTGGACCCCGGGCCCCCGAATAGGTCATGCCTTCTAGCCCTGGTATAATTGTCCGGGACCGCTAAAGTTATTCTTTCTAGCAACAATGGATTGTACCTACGGCTTACTAATAAATTTAACACATACTCGATAAGCGACACAATCCGTCTTACTTCAAGAGTGTTGTAACCTACCATTCCCAGAATAAACTTGCTCGGATACAGATATGGGTAGCCAACGAAATATCCATACTGTTTTTGGTAGAGCCACCTTAAAAATTTTATATTCTTCTCGTCGTCTTAATCTTATATTTTTCTCGTATTGGCGTTACACGATTTGTGTATTTGCCAGGATCAAGAGTTAAATGTTTCAAACTCAGAGAATAGAATCAAGTTAGAATGATGATGATGATAATGATGGAACCCAGCAACAAGCCGGGTCAAAGAGGATAGTGTTTAAGTAAAGTAGTGGCGCTTCACTTAAACTTTACACAGGCTTTTTTGGAGCAACTAGAAAATCACTTTCTCAGCTTTATTTCAATTTCCCACACTCGTACACATTAACGAACACATAATCGTTAATAATCCACCAATATTGCACATTATCACTGGAAGAAACACAAGTTTTGGAAACAAAAACAATTTTTTCTTGTTGGCAATTCAATTGCCACCAAAAAAGTTATGTTAAATTAAATATTCATTTTTATTGTTACATTTACATATCCATTGTTTTATTTTAATCCAGCCATATTTTTTTCACATGTTTCACCAGCTGCTCGGCACCGTGAAGAGAAATTGGAAGAGACTATAGCAAAAATGCACACACATCTTAGATTTCTCGAATCACAGTATGGTGAAAAACAGGAGGAACTGTTTAATTTGCAGGTGAACATAAGACTTAGTCACTTGATGATTAGTTCTTAGCTCATTGCTTTCTTGAAGGTAAAAAATAACAAACAAAAATATGACATCATCATCAGTGGCGGATTTACACATTTGCCGCCAGTAGGCTAAGCATTCAAATTTTGCCGCCCCTACCAACCTCTATAACCTCTACGGCCTCTGCCTTTCCTTTTTAAATGTCTCATTTTTTATGCATCAGACAAAAATTTAAGAAAATTCAAGTGGTGAACAATGTTTGTTTGTGTGCACTTAATAATATTTAAATACATATATACGACTCTTTTAATATCATTATAACATTTTTTTAAATTGACACTAAATTTGCCACCTCTAAAATCTGCCGCCCTAGGCTCCAGCCTACTCAGCCTGCTGCTAAATCCACCACTGATCATCATAACTTTTTCAACTCTTAAAAGAAATATGTACAGTCATGATTATACAGTCCCACTGTTCCTTTAAAAAAAATGCTGATCAAAAAAGTGACAGTGATCCTCATAATTAATATTTAAGGATGTTACAATAATGTTTCATCAGTTCACCTATTCAGGTTTTATTTTTTACAGCGAAGATGGCTCAGTGGTACTGACGTTGGCTTGCGATCCGTAGGACGGGGGTTCGAATCCCACAATGAGCATGAGCTTTCGGTGAAGGAAAACATCGTGATGAAACCATAGCTTGGTGGTAGGGTATTTTCTAGTACTCGCCTGGCTAGCTACCACCCTCTTGTTAAGAATCTGTCGCCAAGCACCTATCGGTGTGTTCCGGCAGCCTCACTTGAGAGCCAGTTCCCAGTCCAGGTGTAGCGTTACGCCATCTTCGACCACATCGTCACTTAACATCAGGTGACTTGTGGTCAAACACTACCCTGTAAATAGTAAAAAAAAAAATATATTACAGAAATGGCCTCCTATATTTGAGTCACGGAAAAGTTTACCAAAGAGGTTACCGAAATTGGTATTAAAATGCTAATCATTTTCCAGGAGAGAGTACAAGAGGGCTATAAGCCATTGAAACCAGTAGCTGAACCAAACTACACGTTTTCGCCGGCGATAGAAGCGTTGCTGAAGAATGCTAGCGGTATTTACATTTTATAATTAAGTGATAAATATCACTCTATTGTGGCGGGCAAGAAAAAAACTGGCTAATTTTCGCACAAGGGTTCGGTCTATTCGTTAAAACCAAAAGCAATATTGCAATACACGCGCCCTCATCATCATGAGAGGTCCCTTAATGATGGACCTAATAAGGCTTTACATATTCGTAGAGAACTAAAGCTAAGTTTAGAGAGTAACTCGGCTATTTTTAATGATCACATTTATTCTGACAAGATAACTGGCTAAGTGGCTGTAGGTATTATTAAAGAAATTTGTGTCTGGCATCGTAGTCGAACCTTAGCTTAACGCCTGACTTTCGGGTAGGCAGTAACCTGCAAAAGACTGCCAAACAGGTTCACAATAGATTAACACAATAGCATTTATCGTATCCGGACCGGACTCTTTGTGCAAAGCTGCCACTACAACAGCTAACGTATGCAATGTGCCTAAAAGCCGTCACTTTATCAAAATCTGTCACTTATTGTGCGCTTCCGGGGTTGTTTGTTGTTTTTGATTTTTGTTTCGCTACTGAAATTGCAGACTTTGTCGCTTTGATGCTGTATGTAATACGCTTTTCGTCGGCCATGGGGCCAATTAATTTTATACAGTATTTTGTTGGAGTCTTTATCAAAGGACGTGCATCGTTCATATTGCTGAACGAATACCTTTGTTCGCAAAGCCCTTGCAAACTTCAATATTCTGCAAAACGAGAAATTCCTGCTTCACAGTCATAAGCATGTTACAGTGTTAAATAGGTCCGAAATCATGAACCGTGAACATTCTGTGAAATACAATAGCTAACTGAATGCGAGGGGATTGAAAAAGCTTTAGAGTTGCACAGCAAATTTTGATAACGATTTACGGATGAACGCTTTTACGTCTCTTTTGCATAACTGTTTATTAAATATTTTTCATGAACAGCTATGAAAAATGTGGACTGTGAAAGTCAGTAAAAATGTTAAAGTTACAAGACAAATCATGAAGGGCTTTTTTATTAGATTCATTCTGACATCACCGTCTTGCACGGAGAAAAAAGACCTTTCGAAATACCGTTTTCCTTCTGAGTCAAAAGGGACTTGTGATTCAGAAGGAAAACTAAGGTAAAATAAGGAAGAAATCGGTCTTGGAAGGTAAAGACTCAGAAGGAAAGTCAGAATTTTTTCTCTGTGTTATTTGACACTTCATGAACTATGTACCTACCCACATAGTATTATGACCAAGCTTTAATAACTGAGCTCCGGTTCTGTAGGACAAATTTCACTAGCTATTAGTAACCTTTTTTTTTCAAATAATTAAACAAAAGAGTTTGTCTGACTGAGTGATTTATTTTCAACGTAGAGCCTAAACCGCAGATTTTACATAATCGAGTATACATTTGGAGAGTTCTATTCTCTTTGGAACGTAGGCACATGTAGTAAAACAAAACTTAACGGTAGGAGCAGGTAAGCAGACATTTATATTTAAAAAAAAATGCAAATGACTTTGCATTTTTAGCTGATGAAAAACAAAACAAAGCGCTTCTAAAATCGATACTTTCTTATTACTAACCCTACTTACTATATTTTGATAGTCAAGTTAAAAATAGCTGATCAAGTAAGGTACATATTATTATGTAAAGAAAATCTTAAAAACTGCTATTACACACGTGGTATTATTTAATGCATTGTACTATTATTAGCTCATTACTTGACTTCGTTTTCAAGAATTTTCTCAACACTTCGATGTCATGGCGCGATGGCACATCCTTTAGTTCAGAAGGCGAAACCCTATTTATTTTTATTCGCAATAGGCAATCGTTTGGCTACGGCCTCACCTGATGGTTAGTGATGACAAAGTCGATGATGGGGCTAGGGTTGCCAACTATAAAGTTTTCAACAGTTTTATACTGTTTTTCACTAAATTATACTTTTTACTGTTGAACAAAAATAAAGTATACAAAATACTGTTTTCAGCATGCAAACACATCATTACGTATTATACTTAAACGCTCACACAAATTTGTTTCAGTTAGAAGAATTTAAAAACACAACTATAACTGTCTTTTATCTATTTTCTGTTCCCGCCACCTCAGCATTTACTGAAAAAGTTTTTTCAGTAATGAATGCCAAGTGGCGGGAGGATAGAAATAGAGCATCTATTAATTTAATTTTAAAAAAATGAGCATATTTTATTTTCATTTCAGTTATAATTGTGGTGAAGCGTAAGAAGTTTTTAAAAAAGATTGTAAATTAGTATGTTGTGCGAGAAGTTCTAAAAAAAGTATGTAATTAAAACAATAAATAAATAATATACTGTTCATTTTTCTAAAATACTGTTACATATTCTTCACAGACCTGAATACGCTTTATTTCTTGTAAAAAAAGTTGGCAACCCTAGATGGGGCACGCTTGCATAAAAGATACCCATTTACTCTTGACTTGAAGACTCCCAAATTGTACTCTATATCTCAGTACGGAGCATCGTTACTACCTAAACGATGCCAGGGTTAATAAATATCAATTACTCCTAGCACATTAAATTGACCTCTCAGATGTCGATGCCTACTTGCAAACTAACATGGCCCGAGGGTACTTACTTTGCTGTAATTGGAAGATTCACAAGCAGTACAAAATTTTAAACGTTTTCAAATTTTAATACATCAACATTATTCGTTTTGAAAACGATATTAACCGCCATTTTGTGGGTGGACTTATTTGATGGTAAGTATATTTTACACTAGTTGCGTCCGTGGTTTAAACCGCGTCTTCCGCTATCCCGCAGGAACCTTTTCCGGGATAAAAAGTAGCCTATGTGTGAATCCAGGGCTCATGCTATCTCCATTCCAAATTTCATCAAAATCAGTTTGGTAGTTAGAGTGACACGTGGTAACAAACATTCACACACACACAAATTTTCGCAATTATAAATTTCAACAGGACTAGCAGTTTGTTGCAATAAATTTATCCTATATATCCTCGGGCTTAAACTATATTCATAACAAATTTCATCAAAATAGGTTCTATAGTTTTAGAGTTTATTAGACTATTAAATCTTTACAAATCGGCCGCCGCCGGTTTGAATGTGTGCGAGAGTAGCGGCGCCGTGTTCGCACGCATTTTTCACGCACACAATCACAAACGAACGGGGCCGTGGACGGGGCCGCGGCCATGCACTCAGTATGGAACGCGCCGCCTATGCGTCACCGCAAGAGCAGGCAATTAACTCGTCGAGTGGCCTTAGCTAACCTACTGTTCTTACTTTACTGTGGTCACGGGATAATGTTCGGTGAAATGTAACATGTGTGGACCCGGCTGTATATGTGCTCGCGATACGTTGAGTGAATCAATTTGAAAATCGACGATCCTTTTCATTCCGTGACTGGCCTATATAAATCAGTGCCAGCCAAGCTGTTGTCTGAAACTCGGTGTCAACTCCTAGCCTGTTGCTTTGGTAGTGTTATACACTGTGTATACAATGAAAACACTTGTTACTGTACACCAAAACACTTGTTACTGAACAATGGTTTAATATTTCCATTTTTCGGGTGTCATGTTCAAATTAAATTGCGTGGAAAGGTTTAACTTACTTTCTAGACTGTTCTATAATGAAGTCAAGGTTAAAAAATATTTATTCACTAGGATACAATACCTTCATTCAAAGGCATGCGACATCTCTCTCTGAGAAGGTCAGAGTCCCAGCAGCGGGAACGTGGGAGGCTGATAATGATCCAATCCCTAACCAATAGTATTTTATATAATAGGATACATTGTGATCACTTTAAAACGTCAAACTTAAAACTACGCCTGTTCCAACCTCCTTTCACCGGCAAAAGAACAGGCAAGAAAGAAACGCCCGGCAGGTAATTTTTTGGCGCGATCACATTGTCAATTTTATTCTTATTACTAATTGATTGAATTGGATCAAGTTCACTAAAATCCCAAGCTTTTTTGTCATCTAAATAGTCCGATATTTTATAATATGCTTTACTAATAAGATTTGTCGTTGGTTGTGCACATTGGGATATTGGAAACATGAACAACGTGTTACGGGGTTACAACCAAAGCAGACCAGACCCCACAAGCAGCACCTGTTCACGAGTTGACGCATGTGCCAGCCATCGCTCTCTTCAACCATTTTAGACCAACATTACACATTGAGATAGTTTTAATTAACCCCGTTTTTCAGCTTAGTATGGAACCAGCGCCCTAATAACTAATTTCTAAAATCGAAATACCTAATTACCTACACCAAGACATCTTCGTATTCGAATGATTCCATAAGTAAATCTCATAATCGCCCAGCAAACAACATAAAATTACTGTGAGAGTTTAAACTAAAAAAACTGCAATTATATTTAGATATACGTTTATATATTATATAGGCGCATATGATTGGATCGTTTGAATTAAGTAAATAAGGTCTAAAGATAGATAAGACGCTAAAGATAAATAAATATCGGGGACCAGTGCACACAAATTGATCTAACCCCAAATGAAGCTCGAAACTTGTGTTATGGGTACTAGGCAACGATATACGATGAATAAGTAGTTCAAATGCTGGCATTGGCGAGGCCATATAATAAAAATATGAATCCTTTTTCTTAGTAAATCTCATCAGCTGTGAATTAACCGTTTTTGTTTCTTGTTTAACAGGACATAGGGCCAAGGGTGCGCTGTTATCTGCAGAGAAACCGGAGCTTATCAAAACTCCATGTACTCTGCAAATAATGCCGCATCTGCTGAAGGATCCGAACAGCCTGCGTCCAGCGTACGAACTGAAGACTAAGCGCAAATTCTCGGACTACATCATCGGTGTCCCGCACGTCAAAAGAGACAAGGAGATTTACCTCTTTGAAACTCTTCGGGTAAGTCGATTTTGCCATAACCTCCTTATTTTATTTTCAAAGACACTTTTGTCATTTACGTTCTTACAGGTTAGTCGCTTTCTCTTTATCAATATCGTACAGTCTAGCGTTGCCGATCGGTATTCGATAGTTAATCGATAGTCTATCGATAGCCAACCAATTGAAACATTATCGATAGGCCTATCGATACTATCGATAGCTTAAAACAAAGCAATACTATCGATCGACAAAATTGCTGCCTGCGAAGCATAAACTATCGATATTATCTTGGTAGTATGGTAGTATGGCTTTTTTAGATGAAAACTATCGATAGTTTCACCATCAATAGTTCGGCAACACTAGTACAGTCATCGACAAAAGTAGCTCATCATACTCGATTTTCCAAATGTGTTTTAGGTAGGTACGTTAACGGTTGGTAAGGTAGCGTTTGAACACAACACAACACACAGGATGTAAAGTGATGATGCGGTCAAAGGTTGGTGGTGTTTAAGATGATGAAGGTAATCGGAAAATTTGTTGTTGTACAGCTTCTTTTGTCGTTGACCGTTCCTTGCTGAGCCGGGGTAGCGTAACCTCAGGTTGCGAATGACGAATCTCATGATTACATTATTATTATTACAGCCATTGTTATCTCCATTCCAAATTTCATCAAAATCGATTTTGTAGTTACGGTGGTACGGGGTAACAAACATTCACACACACACAAACTTTCGCATAACTATCATATTAGCAGGATTTTTAAAACCAGCTCAAAATAAATTAGATAAAATAGCTATATCGATTAGTATTGCTGCTCGCGAAGTATACAATACTATCGATAATAGTATCGACACAAACAAGATTCCAGAAGGTTGTTTTTGCTATATTTCGGCCATTACTCCTATGATGCTTCAAAGTGATGTGCCTTTTTTCATTCGCTAAATATGCGATTTTTTTGCGTATTTTTTACTAAGTTGCGCATTTATGTTTCATGTCTGTTATTATTTTGTTCTATTTTTCTGTTAATGTGCGCTTTCCGCTTTAGTCGTTTATGCCCTTTTCGTGCAATTGATGTCACGCTCAAAAACCATTTTTCACTCGCGTACAAAGAATTAGCAAATCGATCCTACGAAATAGGACCAAAGTCGCAGGTTCACCATTTTCGTAAATGCAGACGCAGATTTGATAAATGCCATATTATAGCTTGCGTCTAACCAGTAGCGACTTTGATGCCATAAAAGTAAATCCTTTATATTTATGCATCAAGCAGTCCAACTGACATTAGATCTCTTTTGACGAGGTAAATTCACAAACGCTTCATGCCACTGACATAAATTACACAGCTTACTCAATTAAATAAGCAGTGTGATTATTTTAGTTATTTTCGAGATATTAGAAATGAAATAACACGTGAGAACTCTTTGGTGCGAATCGTATTCTTATTGGAATACAAGAACTATAGCGCGCGCGTTTTTTATGACTACATAATGATATTTCGTCAATAACTTGTATTGCGGGCAATGACGTTTATCTGTTGTTTTGAGGTCATCTGTTTCATCATAACCTTAAAATTCAAAGTCTCACGTTTTGGACAGTACATTCAACTTTGCTGGCTGAAAGAAACTACCTCAGTGATATTTTAGTGCGTGCTGTGTCACCTCTATGCTTTAGTTCACACATTGTTTTTTGTTTGTTAGCAATGATTGTTTAACAACTAACGCCTTTGCCTTTGTTTTTGGCGTAGATTCAATAGAAAACTAGCATTCGTTTATACCAGGGGCGACTTTATTGTTTCAAATATTATAATTCTACATTTATGGTTAAAGCGCCCTTAAGCGATCTCTCTTGATAAAGTAACGCCACATGCACTTCATGCCTTGAACATTCTAGCAGCTGGTTTATTTCAAGATTTTATTAGAACATTCTAAATTTTAAAGCGTTTATATTTCAAAAATGTCGAGTCCTAGAAAATATTAGAACAAAAATCAAACAGCTTTGAACACTTGAGAACTCGTTCATTCTTTTGGAAGCTGCGATGCCACGGACAGACGCACGTAGTACCTATTAAACTCGCCAAACTTAAAACACCCCTCCTTATACAAATTTTCACCAGCGCTAATTATGCTGTTTTTAGAATGCAAAAATTACTACCAATTATAACATTTCATAGACAACTAGAAGTCTGTCTCAAGTTGCAAGGCAATTTCACTGTTAAATGTTTCGCATTGAAATTTTACTTCACGTTTGTGACTCCTATTCATTATTGCTGGCAGAAAACAACGATTCAAAAAAAGATTGTTTTTTGGGAGTTTTCAGCGATTACTACTATGATGCTTGCTTTGCTTTTTTCCATACGCTAAATATGCGATTTTTTTGTGTATTATTTTTTTACCAATTTGCGCATTTGTCTTTCATGTCTGTTATTATTTTGTTCTGTTGTTTTCTGTTGATGTGCGCTTTCCGCTTTATTCGTTTAAGCTCTTTTCGTGCAATTGTTGTCACGGTCAAAAACATTTTTCACTCACGAACAAACAGTGCTGGATTTACACATTTGCCGCTCCAAAGCGATAACATTTTGCCGCTCTTACTGACTTCTGAAATTAGATACACTGTTCACAATAAAGTTAACTCCTTCCGTTTTTAGGGAATAATCTAGTTTTTTTTTTTAAGTACATTTTTAAGCTAAGAAAAGCAAAGTTTTGCTTGTTTTTCTGTACCTAATTTCTTTTTGGGCGGCACTGCAAACAAAGAATTAGAAAATCGATCATATGAAATAGGACCACGCTTTTCAGCGATTATCCCAAAATAATTGTTTCAGTTGCAATAGGCACTAATAGAAAAGTAAAAAAAAATTAGTTCACCATTTTCGTAAAAGCAGACGCAGATTTGATAAATACCATATCATAAATTGTGTATCAGTAGCGACGGTTATAAGGCCGATCTTGATGTACGGATGCGAGACTTGGACACTATTAACACTCAAGGAGGAGAACAAGCATTTAACAGCAGAGAGGAAGATTCTCAGGAAAATATTGGGACCAACTCGCCAGCAAGATGGCACATGGAGGATCCGGAAGAACCAAGAGATCGAAAACCTAGTGGGCGAGCCCAAAGTGGTCGGTGAAATTAAATCGCCCCGATCGGGCGGCAAAGCGTTCTTATTTGGGACGACCGAATGCCGGTCGAACGCCCTAGATACTGCTGGAAGGACGCAGTGGATCGCTCAAGATAGAGAAGAGTGGCGCTCTATCGTTTCTGAGGCCAAGGCACACTTTGGGTCGCTGAGCCATCGGAGTTAGTCACGTGTATTGCGGTCAATGACGTTGGTCCATAATTTTAAGATTATCTGTTTCACCATAACCTTAAAATTTAGACCTTACGTTTTGGACCGTAAGTTCATCTGAAAAAAAACACCTCTAGACGATTTTTTGTGAGTTTTTACTGTGTGCTGTGTCACCTCTATGCTTTAGTACACCATGTTTTTTGATTGTTGCCAAATATTGCTATAGTCAATTTTTTTTTTGAACGAATGCAAAGCATCAAAAAAAAATTACATACCTTATGCCAGTAGCGTCTTTAATGCTGCAAATATTAGGACTTTACTTGTATGCTTCTAGCCAACGCGGCCTATTTTCTCACTTGAAACGCCTCAAACACTTAAAGCTCATCACCAAACTCTTTGCTGAATTATTTTCAGATTTTGTGAACAGAACACGTGGACACTTCTCACCAGCGCTAGTTGTATTTTTAGCAGAATGCATCGATAAGCCCCAGTATTTGAGTTCCTACGTGTCTTACCTTATTCGCAAATATAAGTTTCAATCTACTTGTGAAAAGGTATGACACATTAGGGATTCAAAATCATCGATGCTGGCGAAAAATCAAAACATCCTAGAGGACCTGGACGACGTCTTCTGTGACATGACAGCGTTATCTCATGTTGTTCTTGTTGTTTTGTGTTTGTTGTGTAGTACAATATCAAAATCAATTACATTAAATGCATTGATAAAAAAAGGATTGTTTTAACTATACTCAAGGTGATTAGTGGCCGGAACGTAACGCGTGCGACTCATTATGCCGATGCATTTTTGTGCTGTAAAATTATATGTTAGAATCGAACATAAAAGGTTCAATTCCAGTTTTTATAGGCTGGTCCTATCCTTAACCATATATGCGATGACATGTTCTTATTCATAGACTTAGTTTCGTAGAGAAAAGCTAAAGCAAATCAATCAAATAAGTTTTTCATAAGTTTTAAGTTATAGTTTTAGACATTATTTCAATGCTTTTTGAAACGCGAAAATTATCTAATTATGTATTTATTTATGACAGTACCAGTTGTTGAATGAGCACTGAGAAGGTAACTCATCTTTCCCTTTGGTAATATCGCAGATATTTATATATAGTTTTTGAAGACAGTTCCGATCTAGAACGTAAACATTTATATCCACGCCCTCCACAGCATGCGCTTATAGTTGTACGTAATTATAACATTATTTAGCAGTTTTAATGATATTATAATATGATTTTTATATTTTCCAACAGTATCTTCTGGGGGACCTGTCAAAGGCAGATAGAAACATCACGATGATAGTAGTTATGATTGGTGAAACGGACTTAGATTACGTTATGAAAATAGCTCACGAGATCGAGGAAGCGTAAGTGTAAACTACTTTTAGGCGAGCTTATTGAATATTTATTGGTTTATTGTGTTTCCAATGCAGATAAAAGAATTTGTGTATGCATCAATAACACTTAAGGTACAAATTATTAGCATTTAATGAAAATAATATTAGTGGCCGAACGGTTAGGCGTGCGACTTGCAAGACGAGTTCGAATCCTCTCGGCCCCCGCACCTATGACTTAATAAGTTATGTGCGGATTTGCCATCGCTCAAAACGGTGAAGGAAAACATCGTGAGGAAACCGGCATGCCCAAGAACTGCAACATTCAAGGGCATGCGACATCTACCAACCCGCACTGGGCCAGCGTGGTAGATTACAGCCCATACTCTCTCTCTGAGAGAAGGCCAGTGTCCCAGCAGTGGGAACGTGAAAGACTGATAATGATGATGATGAATATTGCAATATAGATACCTAGGGAGACCAAAATGTCACGGTCACGAATTGGCTCTAACCCAGCATAATGCGCTGATCTTCTTTTTGGGACTGTTTGTTAAGATTTATCTCACAACTGCTTGGCTCGCACAAAATCAAAATCTAAAAATTCTTTAATTATTAGGATACATAATATGATCACTTTAAAATATAAGGCTAGCTACGCCTGTTCCAACCTCCTTACGCTGGCGAAAGAACAGGAAAGAAACGCCCGGTAGGTAATTTTTTGGGCTCGATCACATTTAAAATTTTATTCTTATTACTAATTGATTGAATTCACTACAATTCCAAGCTTTTTTGTCATCTAATTAGTCTGATATTTTGTAATAGGTAAGCTTTACTACTGAGTTTTTTCTTGGTTGGTTGTGCACATTGGGATATAGAAACATGAACTTTAACGAGTTACGGGACAAAGTATAGAATAACAAGTTGAAATTTGTGTGTTGTATTTGAAGATGAATCTCTTACAGATTTCCTAGTGAGATGGATGAAGGCATAATTGGAGTAATATCACCAAACAAATACTACTATCCGGACTTTGAGACGCTTGCTCCAACCCTCGGTGACTCCCACAAACGTGTCCGCTGGCGCACCAAACAAAACTTGGACACCATCTTTTTGATGGCATACGCGCAGTCCAAGTGCCTGTACTACCTGACGGTTGAAGATGACGTCATCGCGTCAGAAGGCTTCATGAAGGTAAGAGGCTTTCACAACTCGTGTATTACCTACTAAGAAGTATTTATATGTTTCTATATTGACCTAAAGAAAAATAGTCATATAACTTTATAAAATAGAAGCTGTTCCCCGCGGTTTCACCCGCGTGGGTTAAAGTCTATCGCGATAGAAAGTAGCCTAGGCCCTTCCTCGGGGTTCAAACTATCTCCGTACCAAATTTCACTTTAATCGGTTTAGTAGTTTAGGCGTGAAAGCGTTACAGACAGATGCTGGGGCCATACTAACGGGAAATGCCGTTCAATAGCGCGATGATTGACGTTTAACATAAGTGTGGTCACGACATTGGACAACGGCATTCACATTGGCGTTTGACGTTAGCCGATAATTTAAGCGCATTCACGTTGACCGTTCAAGTGTAGCCACTCACATAATAGCGTTAACAATTAACGAAATATTTATCGGAAAAATAATTAAGGGAAAAACTTAAATCATAATCATTCATTATTTAATGATTTTTAAAAGTTTTTGAGAAACTGACAAGTTTGGATGAACTAGCTACAGCACTTAAGGAAGAAAATTGTTCGGCCCAGAAATTATTTGACCTTGAAATTTAATAGTTGCGCACACCCTACCATACGTAGGTTTTGAGACAACTTTTAGGGTGTCAATATACAAGTATTTACAGACTTACAGCTGGGTACCTCGAATTCCGAGATTCTTACCTAATTTAAGCTTAAATGACTGGACTAAGACGGACAGACATACAGATAAACATGACGACCTTGTATAGGTTTATTGTCAATGCACTTTATATTACGAATCTTAGAAGGGGTAAATATTTTTCCCATAGCTGACAACATTTCTTAGAGTAATGGCGCCTGTTTGTTTACAAATTATTTTTCTGTTTTAACGAATGTTTTACGTAAAATAATACGTTGCCAAATAGTACTTACGTGTGAAATGTGTTTTTTTTATTCTTATCTTTGTTGTGAGATGCGTTGTGACACGCTTTTACTGCCCAGGAAGGCATATTTAAATAAAATTGCCCGAGCTATTCGCTGTGAGACTTCATCGTGACTACTGACATGACGGGAAACGTAATCGGGCAATTCTGCCCGATTAGAAATTGCTGCCATCCGCTTCAGCCGACTCACTCTCTGTGTCTTATAACTCTATGGATTTAATTATGTAAATATATTTCTCGATACATTTTTCTAAACGTTTTTTTTTTATTTTATGTATGTGTTATGTAATTTTTCTATCATAAATAAGTACGAAAAAATTTGGTCGCAATCAACCCCAATTGTCAGCTTAACCGGAGTAGTCCTTCAGTTTGATGACCAGTGTTAATGTTTCAGGAAATCCGCCAATTCACCGCGATCACATCAGCGACCAACCCGAACTGGTTCTTCATCCAATACAGCACCACCGGAGGTATAGGCAAACTGTTTCGGTCGACAGATTTGTTGCGCTTCATTGCCTACGTGCAATTATTCTACAATGAAATGCCCGTTGATTGGCTAATGGAGTCTTACGTTGCTGATCGTAGCTGCGGCATGAACCGAGGGACGGTAAGTGAATCACATTTCTCATACTTGGAAAGTTCCTTTTGACGTGACAACGTCTTATAATTCGATAGAGCCGGCTGCACGCACAAAAATACATAACTCATGCGGCGTTACCTCGCTCTGCGGCATTACCTCGCTCTGTGGCGTTACCTCGCTCTGAGGCGTTCCATGTAAGGCTTGAAGTGCAAGCGAGAGCGCGGAACGAGCGACAAAGAAGCACAATCGGCCAATCGACGTTGTCACGTTCAACTATCGTCAGTAAACCGACTTTACAGACAACCAATTTTTTTTACTTCTGACAGGGTAGTCAATAGCCAATAGTTATTTATACAATAGGATACATTGTGATCACTTTAAAACGTCAAACTCCTTAATTATTCAAGACTTCACTTCGGGTTGTCAGGAATAGAAATATCAATATGTTTTTATTATTTAGGTTATCTCACACATGGCAATGTCCTAGCTTTTGCTTGGTGGTAGGGTATTTTCTAGTACTCGCCTGGCTAGCTACCACCCTCTTGTTAAGAATCTGTCGCCAAGCACCTATCCGGCAGCCTCACTTGAGAGCCAGTTCCCAGTCCAGGTGTAGTGTGGCGCCATCCTCTACCACATCGTCACATAACATCAGGTGACTTGTGGCCACCCTGTAAATATTAAAAAAAAATAGTTTCTTTGTTTTGTACCACCTTGGCTACCGAAACGACGTGTAAACTCCACAGTGCACCAACGTCATTGGAATAGTCAATCAATCAATTTTCCACGTTCTTGCTAACAAGCAATTATGTACCTGCAACGGTGATATATCAACTTTAATTATTCAAGACTTCACTGCGCGTTGTCAGTAATAGAAATATCAGTATGTTTTCATTATTTAGGTTAACTCACACATGGCAATGTCCTAATTTCTTTGTTTTGTACCACCTTGGCTACCGAAACGACGTGTAAACTCCACAGTGCACCGACGTCATTGGAATAGTCAATCAATCAATTTTCCACGTTCTTGCTAACAAGCAATTATGTACCTGCAACGGTGATATATCAACTTTAATTATTCAAGACTTCACTGCGCGTTGTCAGTAATAGAAATATCAGTATGTTTTCATTATTTAGGTTAACTCACACATGGCAATGTCCTAGTTTCTTTGTTTTGTACCACCTTGGCTACCGAAACGACGTGTAAGCTCCACAGTGCACCGACGTCATTGGAAAAGTCAATCAATCAATTTCCACGTTCTTGCTAACAAGCAATTATGTACCTGCAACGATGATATATATATCAACCTTAATTATTCAAGACTTCACTGCGCGTTGTCAGTAATAGAAATATCAATATGTTTTCATTATTTAGGTTAACTCACACATAGCAATGTCCTAGTTTCTTTGTTTTGTACCACCTTGGCTACCGAAACGACGTGTAAGCTCCACAGTGCACCGACGTCATTGGAAAAGTCAATCAATCAATTTCCACGTTCTTGCTAACAAGCAATTATGTACCTGCAACGATGATATATATATCAACCTTAATTATTCAAGACTTCACTGCGCGTTGTCAGTAATAGAAATATCAATATGTTGTCATTATTTAAGTATATACTAAAGAGTATCGACTCACCGTTCGAAGGAAAGGCCTATGTTCAGCAGTGGACTTCTTCTAGTAGGGGAGCCCAAGAGGGGATTTTGGGATTTACTTGAGCGCGTCAGATTAATATAAGGGAGGATATTTTACATATTGATAAGCACCTCTAGCAATTATGAGCCCTTAACATTGATGGGTACGCTCAGGGGAACCTTTTAGATTCGCTGAGAGCTGGTGTCACTTCCAAATCGTCAGTCTAAGAAATGGGAGCATCTGTGGGGTTCACTTAACACCCCCCACTCTGAAAATTTGACGCGGTAGAGTAATTTTTTATTTTACCCCCTCGTGGATGGCCATCCACACCACGCAAACCGGCTGATTAATATATTATATTTCATATCAGAGACATGCTGGAGCATGAATAATATAATATCTGTCACGCTTGAGTTAATGTCATATCATTGTTTATTTTTATAACCTTAAAAGTCTGTGAAAGCTTCCCCCACCGCTGAAAGTGGAAACATTATAGGACATTTATTCTTCTTAACATCTAATCTACCAAATCTAATAGGTTTCCGTTACGCTCGAGTAAATCCACATTTAGCATCATGGGCTCCCCTACTATTCCGCCTGATGAATGATGATGATGATGTCTCACCAGCCACATAAACATTCAACAATCAGAGCAAGCCTGATATTTCCCCTACTTTTTTAGGGTTCCGTACCTCAATATGAAAAACGGAACCCTTTTAGGACCACTTTGTTGTCCGTCTGTCTATCTGTCAAAACCCTTTTTCCCAATAACGCATTTCGGTATCAAGTTGATATTTATATCAAATACTCGTACTTACGGTCTCTTTCAGTTGTAAAAAAATCAAACTGGTAAGTCGACGCGATTAAAAGATAAGAGCGTTTATGTTGCATATTTTCGCATATTTTGCGTACAGGGTACAGTCAGCGACAAAAGTAGCTGATCGTTCTCGATTTTCCAAATGTGTTTCAAATCAGTTATTATTTTTGTTTTTTTTTACATTATCATTTTGATCACAACATAACACACCTGATTTTAGGTGATGATGAGGTCAAAAATTGGTGTATAAGATGATGAGGATAATTTTGTCGTTGACTGTACTTTCCGTTGTCCTAGAATTCATGAAAGGCATGAAGCGAGGTCTTACAGCTCATGTAAAGGAAAAAGTCTGAAAACCGCAAATATGTAGATAGATTAATAACTAAAAAAACATGTTTGTACGGAACCCCTGTTTGCGCTAGTCCAACTCGCACTTGCCCGGTTTTTTACTTCTTGCAGGGCGGCGTTTTACCACAAGTCAGGTTTTGTATGTTACCCGGAAAAAGTAGACAAAGTCGACCATTGTTTAGGATAAGAATAATTCACCAAATATGATAAAATTGGTTTAGTTGTTTTGGCGTGAAAAGAAAACAAGCATATTTAATCATTATAAAAATATTTATTAATTATTTATTTACTTATATTTTCTTTACTTTTAATAGTTAGTAAGAATTTTTTCAAACATTTTCTTCATTTACAGAGAGAATGTACTGATGCTAAAAACAAATTGAGGCCGACGTATCGAAATAATCTATTCATACACATTGGACTTTTCTCTTCGCTCAAAGGAAAATTGCAGAAAATTAAGGTAATTAAATAAGCGTTACTTACAATCAGCGCACATCATCGCTCCATAGTTTCTACAATATCTTAGAAATAGAGATATCTACGTTTAAAGGTTTAATCTGTGTGTTATTCATTATTCGTGACGTATAAAGCGCAAAATGACTTTATATAAAAAACGCATAAAACGTTTAGAACACCTACAGTGCAAAGCGAGTAAGAGGCAACACGTCTTAAGCACATATTGTCTAATTGTCTAATAAGCAAAATACCTAAAACACAAACCAAAGAACCTTATTGACTAAAATATAAAGGCTGAGTCTATTCATACGGGTACTGTACGAACAATTTATAATTATTCGTACGGAAGTCGGACGAATAATTTTATTTTATCAATTGGAGTGCAAATTTAAAAAAATAATAATATTGCGTTTCTATTTGTTTTTAATTTAAACAAAAAAATATAGATAAATATATTGGTGGCTTAGGGGTGGCCCAAGGGCCAACCCCGCTGCACCCTAACCTACTGTGACATTATATTTTATTTACCTATTACTGTACGAATAAATATAATTTATTCGTCCAGTACCGCCGCACCCTACCCTACTATGACACTATATTTTATCTATTACTGTACGAATAAATATAATTTATTCGTCCAGTAATAAAAAGTCACTCCCAAATATAATTAGGCACGTTTTAAGTGATTTTGCTATAAATAGTCATTTTGGGGTTTATGTATCCTTACGATTAAAAGTATCTATGTTATATTATAATGTTAGCCAAATGTTTTTTTTCAGTACCCAGCCAGAAAGACCGCTATCGCCGACTTCTACCCCCACAAAAACCCTCCACTGTCAAAAATCAGGAACGACTTAGGGGAACACGGCGATTACACCATTGAAAGCGCATACGAAGGGGATTCATTCTTTTGGGGGTTACCCCCACTGAAGGATAGCGTTATCGAATTCTGGTTTGAAGAACCTACGAGAATCGGTCGGTAAGTATTGAGCTGATGTGGCGAATTAGTCTGATACAACTAAAGGTTTTTAATCTCTTCGTTTGCGTAATGAACTCACGTTAGGCCGCTTAAACAAGCGAATTATTGAGGCGTGAAATTTGCTTTTCGTGTCGTGTTAGATGCGTTGCAGCGCCTAAGTTAGGTACATCAATGCAAGGTCCAATAAAATTGTAGTATTCGATGCTTACATCATGATTGATGACGTAGACGTCCCTTTTCAAAAAATTCGCCATCAAAATAAAAGGCAACGTTACAGGGAAAGGGCTCCTACACAAAACTGCGATGCGATGCGGCGCGATGCGAATCACATCGGAAGTTCTTGTGGTGCATTCGAGCTCGCAGATATTGGCGATGCGATGCGAATTCGTAGTTTTGTGTGGGAGCCTAAAAGACGTATCAATCTGTCGGTTTTCCAAACTCAAGCCCTTTGTCTGTTAGTTTGTGCGATTTTATGCCTTAAGGTCAATAAAAGGACTAAAACACTAACTAATACAGACGCCAATATAATATGACCCTCAATAGGATCTCGTGTATCAAGAATGCCATCGCTCAAAACGGTGAAGGAAAACATCGTGAGGAAACCGGCATGCCCAAGAACTGCAACATTCAAGGGCATGCGACATCTACCAACCCGCACTGGGCCAGCGTGGTAGATTACAGACCATACTCTCTCCCTGAGAGAAGGCCAGTGTCCCAGCAGTGGGAACGTGAAAGGCTGATAATGAATGAAAATGAATGTATCAAGAATATTAGAACACTAGTTGCGCCTTCCCGCTATCCCGCAGCAACCATTTTCCGGGATAAATCGTAGCCCATGTATTAATCCAGGTTATAAGCTATTTCCATTCCAAATTTCATCCGTTCAGTAGTTTTTGCGTAAAAGAGTAATAACATTCACGTATATAATTTTTCACTCAAAAGACGTGTTTCCGTTTTCTAGATACATGATCCGCAGTGGTAGCTACGAACGCTCTGTAGACAAAATCTACAACTCTGTGCTCGAGGTCCTTCCAGACATACCGAACGGAAACTTTACGAAAATAGACGAGTTTGATGAATTTGGCATGGTTGAAGGACGCGTAAGTATAGTTAGAGTTCTCACCCATTGAACTAAGGTCATCAACCTCAAACTCAAAAATATGTTTATTCAATAGGATACATTGTGATCACTTTAAAACGTCAACTTAAAACTAGCTACGCCTGTTCCAACCTCCTTACGCCGGAAAAAGAACAGGCAAGAAACGCCCGGCAGGTAATTTTTTTGGCGCGATCACATTGACAATTTTATTCTTATTACTAATTGATTGAATTGGAGCAAGTTCACTAAAATCCCAGGCTTTTTTTTTTTGTCATCTAATAGTACGATATTTTTTAATTAGCTTTACTAATAAGATTTCTCTTGTTTGGTTGTACACATTGGGATATGGGAACATGAATATTAACGAGTTGCGGGATCACAACCAAAGCAGACCAGACCCCACAAGCAGCACCCGTTCACGAGTTGACGCATGTGCCAGCCATCGCTCTCCTCGACCATATGAGAGGGAAGAGGGCGACCCGACACATGACGCCGCTGCATCGACATAGCTGAAGCGACAGCTACCGTTGGGGTAGACGTGTTCTTGAATGGAGACCGCGACTTGGCAAACGTAGTGTAGGACGCCCTGCGACAAGGGAGCGACGACTTGCGACGAGTGGCTGACAGTTGGATGAGAAGAGCCGAAGGCCGGGCTTAGTAGCGAAGTTTGGACTATGTCCAGCAGTAGATATCTGATAATGATGATACATTTTTACCGGACGTTCACGAAACCTGTACAAGTTGATATCGTTATAAATCTTGGATGATTGAATTTCAGGTAAACGAGTTCAAGTTTGGGGAACTTCTGGCAATCCGTATACGTTTCGAAGCTCCAAGCAAGCACTGGGTGATAGTAACCGAGGTGAGTTGGTAATGATGATGATAAAGGTGATGATAATGATGATGATGGTGGTGATCTGCTGCTCTGGACTCTGCAAAAGAGTCCTACCCCTGCAAACAGTTATAAAAATGTATTTTAACTTCAATAAAAAGAGGTTTCTTATTTCAACCATATAAATTACATATATTATATTATACCTACCTGAGTATATATTTTTTGATG
Organism: Opisthograptis luteolata; assembly: GCA_931315375.2. Taxonomy (NCBI): domain Eukaryota; kingdom Metazoa; phylum Arthropoda; class Insecta; order Lepidoptera; family Geometridae; genus Opisthograptis; species Opisthograptis luteolata. Next base: position 13,531,403 of record OV928033.1, read on the forward strand.
TGTGTTCGCGGATAACTTCGTCGTTCAGATAAATCGAGAGGAAACTGCACTGAGAAAAATAATCTGACTTTCCTTCTGAGTCTTAGCTTTCAAGGCCGATTCCTCCCCTATTTTACCTTAGTTTTCCTTCTGAATCACAATTCCTTCCCTTTTGACTCAGAAGGAAAACTAGTAATAAATTATACTTGTTATAATGGCTGTAATAAAACTATTTCAATTGCAGATAGAGTTTGCTACGCTTGAAACGAAAATCAAGACCTGAATGACAAAGATCGAGGGCCGGAGCAATGTCAAAACAGAATACTAAATTCCGAACGGCAAAGTATTGCCACGTAGTCATCGCTTATATACATGTTCCGGTCTGAACCTGAGCAATAGGCTGGTCGCGCACTATCTACTCGACGTGTCTTTTTCAGGATCTGTGGTTTTGTCTAGACCAGTTTACGGAAAGTGATCTCAAACTTAGATCATAGTGCCCGACCTCCATTGAACTTTCACTCGTAGCCTTTCAAGGCTCTAATATATTTAAGCGTATATAGTGTTTTGAAATTGTAGCATCTTTTTTTTCTTGTAGTAGTATTGAAGTAGGTGTAGGTTTTCGACCTTTCTAGTATTTAAGTCTAGTCAAATCAGTCCGGTGTTAAAAAAGGCCTGCTGGACCCGTCGGCGCGTAGCTGTTCGATGCATCTAGAGTCAGTGCTGAACAATGAGTGTAATGTCAATTGTGTGTATAAACAATGAGTGTAATTATAAACAATGAGTGTAATTGTAAAAGCCGCATTTGAATGATGCCTTGTCTTCGATCAGCGCCGACGGTCAGCGGACGATTCGTCGTGGCTGTAAAATCAGCAAAAGTTCAACTTAGTGTTCTTGATTGGGTGCGATTTTTAACGCCGGATTGACGGGAACTTCTAGGAATAGTAAAAAAAAGTAGAAGTAGTAAACGCCGTTGGAACTTAGACTTAGTAGTGTGATATTTAATCACCTAGCTAGACTAGACTAGTAGGTACTTTTTTATGTTCAAATACCTATGTTTTAGTTCTCACCTTTCGATCCTGTTTTTATCTGTGACAATCATAGCTTCTGAACAACTGCTGCGATTCTTGAAGTACCTTCTCTTTTTTAAAACACTTTTATTAGTTATGTTCCAGTGCCTGTTTGTGGCATGGTCTTAAAAGTTTTGTGGGTAATCATGTAAAAGATCTTCAACCTTACCTATATTCTCCTAAACTAAACTAAATTTGACAGGTCTAATAGTATTGCTGTCTTTTTCTAACCACTGAAGTAAAAAAGGACGGCATTACTATTAGACCTGTCAAACGTAATTTAGTTTTAGAGAATGCAAAACCGAATCGACACCAGTATCTTCTTGCAATTTTAAATCCAAAACCTAGGGTCTCACTTCAAGTAGGTCTATTGAATATTGTGTCCAGATTTTAAGTTTGAAATTTAAACGTATTATTTTTAAAGCAATTTCTTTTATTTTATTTCTTATTAAATAAAATTTCGCCGTAAAAAAAGTTAAGGTACCTACTTATATAAAATAATCACTTAGGACTAATTTTGTAATTATTATATGCTACATAACATGCTGTTATGTATCTTGTTTTAATTCAAGTCCTTTTATCTGATGCAATTACCCAGCTAACTCCAGTGTTATATATTCTATTTAATTTTTACAATGGATTTTATTTACTGTCAAATCATTTGCTTTTGTAAAACAGGACTACGTATTTTCGCGCACAAATTGTAAATGTAATTACATTAACAGGAAAGTATGACTTTGTCGATAAGTAAGTAAGCGTATGATCAAGTGGGAAATTTAGAAAGTTGCCAATATGGGAAGTGGTCTGTCTACTCGGGAAGTTGTCAATATGGGAAGTTGTCGCAATGGGAAGTTGTTTTATTGGGAAGTTGTCTTAATTGTAAATGGTATTTGTACACGTTCGACTTTTTAAGAACGGTCAATTATGGAAGTGGTCAATTTTAGGCTTTTTAAGAACTGAAATTTAAGCGTCGATACGATTGTTAGTGTAATAACTTTATTTGTGTGTGTTAGTTTAATTATGTATGCAATACGATTTATATAAGTAGTAGTATTATGGTTTCATCATGGATGAAACCAAATCAGAATTTATTTAGTACGTAAATCGCATTACCATGTCTGTTTTGTAAATAACTTTTGTCCTTTGAAATGTTTGTAATCATTTGAAGTAAATTAAGTCAAGCTCCTGTGTTTTACAAAAACATACGGTTTTAGTAAGTGTTTTTGTTTTTTTTTTGTTTGTTTTAGACGTTATCTATACAATTCTTGGTTTGTATTCATTAATTCATTGAACACCATGTCTTGTAGTTCGTTTGTATTTATGTTATTGTAATTAGCGCTTTTAAAATTAAATTTGGTAAATTATAATTTTTCATTAGATAATAATAAAATGCAAATATGGTAATAAATGCTTTACAAAATTAATGTTATAAAAATATTGTAACCTTTTAAACCTATTGTAATAATTATTATGGATACGTATTTATAACGTGTAACGTTTGGGCTATTTGTGAGATTGAGTTGTTTGTGAAATTCGAAATGGAAAAGAAAAAAATTATCTGTTTTGTTCTTATTATAATTTACCAACTTTCGTTTATTTTTAATTGTTGTATTTGTTGTTATTTACATCTTAGAAATGAATTTAAAGGTGTATGTATTTATTTGTGAGTGTAATTGGGTAATTGAGTAATTGAGTCGTAATTTTAGCATTTACCTTGGTAAATATAATTGTCTATATCATTTCACGTCCAAACTTTTATATGTATTTTAGCTTGAAAATAAAAGCTTCGAAAAACGTACTTTACAGTTGTTTTAATTTAACTGTAGTTATACCGCCTAGGCTACTTCCTATATTATATATAGTATGCCTAATTAGATTAGAAGAAAAAATCTAAGCCTACACTGAGAAAATATCACCGCTGTGCCGGTCGGTGTTAGGTTATTTTCGTTACGGAATTTCTGAATTCGGTCTCCACGCTCAAGGCCCGCGATAGAAGCTATGCAATAGCTTAAAAATTCTGTCTTTTCTTCTGTATTACCTTCCAAGACCGATTCCTTCCTTATTTCACCTTAGTTTTCCTTTTGAATTACAAGTCCTTCCCTTTTTACTCAGAAGGAAAACAGTATTTCAGAAGGTCTTTTTTCTCCGTGCATACTGAAGTTTACGATGGGAACAAGCTTCTGAGATTTTTAGGAACAGACCTTAGTCTAGCTTAAGAGAGGAGCAAGAGAGCGAGATAGCGAGAGAGCGAAAGAGCGAGAGAGAAAATAACAACAACAAAAAAATAACAAGAGAAAGAAACGCACAAAAAAACGTGTGTGCGTGCGATTGAAGTAAAACTTCTTTGGCTTTGACGGCGTATATCACTGAAATGATCAAATGTTAACTTAAATAATAAATATCATATCATAATTTAATTATTTTTATTATTCATGTGCTTTACAAAGATTATTCCAATGTTATATTAATATTAAATTATTCATTCGAAACAGGTACTTGAATGTCATCATAATTACTTACGTATCTGTTTAGTTTCCGCTATTTAAAAATAGCGAAAACTACACAGAAAGCGCGCGCAGCTAAGCGTTACTTCCGTCAGAATAAAAATCTGAGTTACTCCCTAGTCGCGCCTAAAGAAGTTTTACTTCAAAACAGTAACACAAATTTACCTATTTATTATTACTGAAAAAACTCTTTCAGTAAACGCTGAGGTGGCGGGAACAGAGAATAGATATGAGACAATTTTTGTTACGTTTTTAAATTCTTCTGACTGAAACAAATTTGTGTGAGCGTTTAAGTATAACTCATAAACATATTGTGTTTGCATGCTGAAAACAGTATTTTGTATACTTTATTTTTGTTCAACAGTAAAAAGTATAGTTTTGTGAAAAACAGTACAATACTGATGAAAATAGTATAGTTGTCAACCCTACCTGCAATATTGTTTCACAAGTACGGAGACGCGAGTGCGCGACGCCATTCGATCAAATTGCATTGCATCGCTCCATGGCGTACCTTGCTAAGCAATTAGAATCAACAATCGAATAGATACCGCTCGAATCGCATCGCATCGTTCCATGAATACGCACATGCAGTTTGAATTGACAATAGATTCGATATAGCTCGAATTGCATCAAGTTTCGAGGAAAGTCTACGGACTGCACTAAGAAAAAATTCGGACTTTCCTTCTGAGTCTTACCTTTCAAGACTGATTCCTTCCCATTTTTACCTTAGATGTCCTTCTGAATAACAAATCCTTCCCTTTTGACTCGAAAGGAAAACGGTATTTCGGAAGGTCTTTTTTCTCCGTGTGCTGTCTAGATTGAAAAATACACTGAAAGATAACTATAAACTTAAAATTTAAAAACCCCGACATCATGGGCCGATTTTCATCAAACATAAATAAAAACACCGTCCGTAACTCACCTTTCATACAAAAAAACTATACTGAGAAAAAAAAGTTTTCCTTCTGAGTCTTACCCACCAAGACAGATTCCTTCCTTATTTGAACTTAATTTTCTTGCTGAATCACAAATCCTTCCCTTTTTCCAGGAACTGGCTTTCAAATGAAAAAAAAACCGCAACTCGGCCCATCCGTTTGAACGCTACAATACCGCAGACAGATACGAACACAGAAAGACAGACATCGACGTCAAACAATACATAGCAAATCTACACGGAGAAAAAAGTCCTTCCGAAATACAGTTTTCCTTCTGAGTCAAACGGGAAGGAATTGTGATTCAGAAGGAAAACTAATACAAAATAAAGACTGAAACGGTCTTTGAAGGTAAAGACTCAGAAGGAAAGACAGAATTTTTTTCTCAGTGCAATTGGATTATTCGACGTTTATGCCATTATTGTAGTAGATAGGTATAGAAATGGAATGGAGGAGCTTAATTAAAACTAGTTCGCTTAAAATTTTTTAACTCGAAGAGCCGTAATGCTTTTTGCTCGTCAAATTCGATAAGGTGCGACCAATCTAAAGTTTTAATTAAACTTATTATATACCCTGTTCTGAGCTTCGTAGATAAATACTCACTTCCTACTTATTGATTCAGTTAAATTAATTAAAACTTATAGCTAAAGTTCTTTAAAACCTTAGGGAGGAGACCTATAGATGCTCTTGGATAAGACTCCAAGATGTGTAAAAATAGTGAAAAGACCTCATTTTTCAAATGCATCATTTACCAACTGGTACTGGGCCAGCGTGGTATATCACGGCCCATTCCGCCTCTCTATTTGGTCCAAAATCAATTGCTATTTGTTAGTCTCGCTAAAACAAGAATTTTTTTCTCAGTGTAAGAGAGAATGCAAAATAATAGCATTTTCTTGAAAAAATTAGCTCTTTTTTGAAGGCACAAGTCACGACCACGAGCGTTTTAAGACACAGGAGTACTACATACCATCAACATTATTATTAAAAGAAAAAAAATTTACTAATTCATTACTTTCGCTCAAAAGGGTGAAGAAAAACATCGTGAGGAAACCGGCATGTCCAAGGACTGCAACAGGGCATGCGACATCTACCAACCCGCACTGGGCCAGCGTGGTAGATTACAGCCCATACTCTCTCTCTGAGAGAAGGCCACAGTCCCAGCATGGGAACGTGAAAGCATAGTAAAAATGTAAAAGGCTGATAATGATGATTGATACCTTCCTGCCACGACGCGTGTTAAGATGTTGTTAAAAGTGACATCTAATAAAACAAGCTGGAACTAAGTAAAGTTTTGAAAGGTAGGTTTACCTTTACGTATTAGTTTGTAAAGTTTCTCATAGGTGGCGTATAAAACAACTTGGTAAAATCGGCTTTCTCAAGTTTCGAGTCCATCATGGTGAAATTATTTCAGAAAGCGCCATCTATCAAATCTGACTGGAACTAAAACTAACTAGAGTCTGGTACTTAGGTACTGGACCATTTAGTTCAATAGGATACCGACAGGTGTCTACAAGGCGCCTTGACGAGACGCATAAATGGTTGACTTTTTTGGCGGCAATCGAATTGTCAACGTGAAAATTTTGTTTTTATTTCCAAAACTTGTGTTTCTTCGAGTGATAATGTGTAATATTGGTGGATTATTAACCATTATGTGTTCGTTAATGTGTACGAGTGTGGGAAATTGAAATAAAGTTGTGAAAGTAACTTTTCAGTTGCTCCAAAAAGGTCCGTGTAAAGTTTAAGTAAAGCGCCACTACTTTACTTAAACACTATCCTCATCCCATCATCTCATCATCATCATCACCATTTAAACTTGATTCAACTCTGAGTTTGAAATATTTTATACTTGACACTGGCAAATACACTAATCGTGTGACGCCATAACAAAACAAAAAAAAACCATTTAATGTTTCGTACCTCAAAAGGAAAACTGGAACCCATAAAGAATCACTTTATTGTCAGTCTGTATGTCTGTCAACATCCTTTTTCTCAAGCAAGCGTTGAGGTATCAAGTTAAAATTTAATTCTTCATAACATAATATAATCTACCAAATCTAATAAGTTTCCGCGACGCTCGAGTAAATCCACATTTAGCATCATGGCCTCCCCTACTATTATTAAGCTATACGCACATTTACGCATATTTTGCGATTTCACAAGGGCATCAAAACCTCTAGGGTAGGTCCTTACTACCCGTTGACTCTTGAATTTGGAATGAAGCAAATTCTTACTGCACATGTAAATTTTACAGAACTTAGTAAACCAAATAAGTGAAAAGATCCAGGTAATGTTACCTACCTACACAATGTAACACAAAATAAAAATATTTTTAGTAAGTACATTTTTATTAGGTTTTCATTTATTAGAAAGCTATATTATCAGCAAGTAACATGGAATGTATTTCACTTTTAAAAAATAGAGTTTCTGACGAAAATTGTAGGTAACAATATAACTCAAGGTCCTACCAAAATTTATCTGTAAATTTTATGGGCAATTTGAAACAAACTTGTATCATAATTACAGGTCGATTTAGATCATTATACCATAGTACATTTTACTATAATTATACTCGAGGCGGTATTCACACACGTTTCGTACGTTTTTCAACACATTGGCGAAGAAAAAAATAGGCCAATTAACTTTTAATGATTAAAACTTACTGACTTATCATACAAAAGTGTCTTTTGTTTTAAGACATAAAAACAATTTGCGGAGATCAACAGAAATAAATTTGTAAATTATAAAACACTAGTGCGGTTAAGGAAAGCAAAAAACACTAGTACGTTAAAGGCTGGATTATGAACCAATTGCGTTGCAATACAGGTCGCTTTACGAGCAAGTGTGTTGAAAAGGCAAAACTCGTGCGAAGCCAGGGTAGTCCCTTATCCCTTAAAATTAACCATGACAGCTTACTGCTACTCCGACATCATTCTCGGTACAACCAAAGCTTTGAAAGGAGCTGCAGACGGCGTGACCCCATCGATGTGCTGCAGCGAAGGCGGGGGTTCCCCCGGGACAGGAAGGAACGAGAACCTCTGCAACATTGTCGAAGTGAACACGAAGATGTTGCACTTTGCGAGCACGTCACCCATACACCTGTGCTTGGCCAGCCCAAACGGGAAGTAGTGGTCGGGAATACTAACTCTTCCGTCACAGAGGAATCTCTCCGGATTAAAGGAGTAAGGATCCGGGAACAGATTCTCGTCCATGAGGATGTTAGTGAAGTTGCTCACCACCATCGTGTCCTGAAACAATTGGGCCTTGATTACTTCTGTCATCATCGTCAACCTGTGTCAGACCACTGCTGGGCATATTCATCTTTATATTCATATTAATTTATTTTCATCATCATCATTATCAGCCTTCCACGTTCCCACTGCTGGGACTCTGGCCTTCTCTCAGAGAGAGAGTATGGGCTATAATCTACCACGCTGGCCCAGTGCGGGTTGGTAGATGTCACATGCCCTTGAAAACGTTGCAGTTCTTGGGCATGCCGGTTTCCTCACGATGTTTTCCTTCACCGTTTTGAGCGATGGTAAATCCGCACATAACTTATTAAGTCATAGGTACGAGGCCGAGAGGATTCGAACTCGGTGAAAACCGTTCGGCCACCATCGCTCTGTACTATAATTTATTTTGCTTTGCTATAATTATATGTACATAAGTCAAATTGTTGCAGTAAAAATTACAAAACAGACACAAATAATAATAATAATAAAATTGAATTATGTTATATAGTAGGCCTCTCCCAAGGCACGCTACTGAGCCCGGTTCTACTCATCAAACTACTCGCCGCAAGTTATGTTGAAAATGAAATCCAATAAAATTTACACAAGCACCTAGAGGTATAATCATGAATTTAACAATTTTTTTTTATCATAAAAAGGTTAGGTTAGTCGACGTCACAGGAGACCGAAGAACTGGCGCTCGGACAAAGAATTAGTCTAGCCATCCAAAGGGGAAACGCTGCCAGTATCTTCGGAACCTTGCCTAAAGGGACTACAATATGTTGTAGTTTTTAGTTTAGGTTTTTTCTATCATGTCTTTTTTGTACTGCCATAAATTAATATAACATCAGCAACAGTGCTGGATTTAAAAATTCACAAAGCTATATAACATTTTTGCCGCTCCTACTGACTTTTAAAATTAGACACATCGTTCACAATAAAGTTGGTTTTTTTTTATAGGGAAAAATCTTGTTACTCCATTTTTTTTGTACAAGTTTTTGGGCACATTTTTAAGCTAAGGAAAACAAATCTTTTCTTTTTTGCTGTACCAAATTGTTTTTAGGGTACTTTTTTGCCGCCTACTCCTAATTTTGCCACCCTAAGCTTCAGCTTTTTGAGCTTCTATAGTAAATCCGGCACTGATCAGCAATTTTTTGAAAACATCATTATAAATGTGAAAGTCACTATGTTTGTTTGTTACCTCTTCACAGATAAACCGCTGAACCGATCTCAATAAAATTTGGCGTGAAGATAGATCAAACCCTGGAGAAGGATGTAGGATATTTTTATTGCGCTATATAGTAATCCGTGCAAGTGAAAAAGCGGGCGCAGCTAGTTCTGCATATAAATACGTTTCCTTAAACATGCTTGGAAGTAAGAGTATTATTTTGACAACATTCTTCGAGATAAATCGAACTTGCTGCACTGGCCGCTAAACACGACAGATATAGATTTTCATACAACTTTTGCTGGCTGCTGCTCGCGTATATTTGGATAGTGCAACAAGTTCGATTTATCTCGAAGAAGGTAGTAAAAATAATGCTCATATTTCCAAGCATGTTTGAGAAAGGGCGTTATATTTGACAAAATGAGTTCAAGTGAAGACAATGAGTGAAGTGTGATGCTTTGCTTTGATGCTTACTTTAAAGCCACCTGAAATTCAAGAGGCGGCAAGAGCCGTAATAGAATACTTGTTACTGCCAATGTCGAAAGAAAAAAGCTCTGCCCAGGTACTACTTAGTTTTAATTTCCGCGCATTATTTGAGAAATGTACTATATTACAAACCTTGGCCACAACTAGGCATTGATGGACTCAGGTATGTTTACACCTTTTTCCCTCAATGCCTACGTTGATTGCCGCTGCAGTAATGTACTAATTATTGACATTTCAAGCTGTGCATACCTCGGGAATCACATATCCAGATAAAACGGTATCTCTCAAAGCGCGATGCGGGACTCCAAAAGTGCGGCCCATGAAATGACGTACACATTCATGTACTATCGCTTCGGTATACGGCATACTGAAAACGATGAAATACTTTCATTAGGACCCAGCAGGCGACGAAGTTCCTCACAAAGATCTGGATCAGTTCTAAATCCAGGTATAGCGTGACACAACCTTCGACCACATCCTCACTTAGCATCACTTAGACATTACTTCTATGGAGATTATGTCAAATTCCTATCTCCAGTAGGGCAAACCGTGGATAGATCGGTTATTGGGAACTGCTGTATGAAGACAAAAATAAACAAACACTTACTTTGCCCGGTCATCCAGACAAGGAAATCGATCCTTTCCAATGACTCTGTCGATCTCTTCTTGTGCTTTCTTCTGTATCTGTTGTTCCCTCACCAGATAGCTAAAACAGAAGCTCATGCTCTTACTTGTAGTTTCAGTTCCTGCCATGAACATATCCATACACATCGCTACCAGTTGACCCTCAGAATAAGTGTCTGATTTGGCGTGCTCTCTCAACACTCTAATATAAACATCCATGAAATCTTTATCTTCTTTCTCTGGTTCAAAATTCTCCTTGTGCCTCGCGATCTCTTCTCTGAGAAATCTCCATATACTTTTATGAGTCTTGACAAACTCCACGTATCCTGATGAAGTTGGTGCTATAACGGCGAGTATCGGAAAATGACTGAAGACCGCTCCCACCATGTCTACTGCAGCAAACAGGTCAAATAAAAGCTTTTGCAGCTCAACCATCTGTGGCTCACTCGGTTTATACCTGATGCCAGCCATCATCGTCCAAAGGGTGTTTAAAATGTACACATTGAAAAAATTGTGCATCATAATCTCAGCAGATTTGTTTCCCATGCTGTTGATGATTTCCATCACGTCGCTTACCATGTAGACAGCCTCAGACCGGGCGATGTTGCCCATTCCTTTCCTACCGAATCCAAACTCCCTCAAATGTTTAATCAAGAACCTTCTTTGCTCCTTCCACAACTCTCCATCTGTTATTAATACTCCACGCCTTTCTCCCCAGGTTCTTGTCTGGTAGAATATGCCTTTGGGTCTGCCGTCAATGTCTTCGTTGAAAAGCATTTCTTTATTAGCTTCTAAGGAGTTGACCATGACGATTCTGTCTTTTCCGATCCGGAGTCCGAGTAGAGAGGCATTATTGCAAGCAGTGGAGAGCTCTTTGACAGCTTTGTATAAGTATCCACTTTTTTCTCGAAGCTTGTAGACTTCGCTGGCACAGCCGAGTATGGGAAACCACCGCGGGCCTGGCGGAAACTTTTTGGGCTTAACGGTATCCAGGTACAGATATAAGCAGACTGCTAGCACAAGTGATAGCGCTGCTATCCACATCTGAAAATAAATTAGTATTAGAATCAATGCTGGCAGTTAATTTGCAGCTAAAACTATTTTCACGTAACGACATCAGGTTTGTTTTTTTTTACTCTCTACAGTTTAGGGTATATCCACAAGTCACCTGATGTTAAGTGACGATGTGGTCGAAGATGGCGCCACGCTACACCTGGACTGGGAACTAGCTCTCAATTCCGGCATTGCTATTAAAAGAACGTAATTTGTACAAGGGTACAAATTACACCCGAAATATTTGGGACCGTACGAAATCCTGCAATAGAAACGAAACGATAGATACGTCGCGAGGAAGATTGGTGATGGTGAAGGACCTATCAACACCACCAGCTCAGCAGACTTGATGAAACCTTGGTCCAGCGGCAAAGACGAAGATGAGTCACATTCATCTGGGCCAGAAGAATAACGCAGGATAGCCGTGTGGGAAAAAGATTGTGGAAGTCAGTCCTTAAACTTAAAATTGTATGGTATAACTCAGCCTTATTGTTTTGAGTCTGTGATTAGATTTAAGCTGTGGTTAGATTTTTAAGCGATGGTAACTTAAATTAAGTAGACGACTTTTTTGGCGGCAATCGAATTGTCAACGTGAAAATTTTGTTTTTATTTCCAAAACTTGTGTTTCTTCGAGTGATAATGTGTAATATTGGTGGATTATTAACCATTATGTGTTCGTTAATGTGTACGAGTGTGGGAAATTGAAATAAAGTTGTGAAAGTGACTTTTCAAGTTGCTCCAAAAAAGTCCGTGTAAAGTTTAAGTAAAGCACCACTACTTTACTTAAACACTATCCTCATCCCATCATCTCATCATCATCATCAACATCATCTCATCATCATCATCATCACCATCATCATTTAAACTTGATTCAACTCTCTGAGTTTGAAATCTTTTAAACTTGACACTGGCAAATACACTAATTGTGTGACGCCATAACAAAACAAAAAAAAAATTAAGTAGACTTTTTTGGCGGCAATCGAATTGTCAACGTGAAAATTTTGTTTTTATTTCTAAAACTTGTGTTTCTTCGAGTGATAATGTGTAATATTGGTGGATTATTAACCATTATGTGTTCGTTAATGTGTACGAGTGTGGGAAATTGAAATAAAGTTGTGAAAGTGACTTTTCGAGTTGCTCCAAAAAAGTCCGTGTAAAGTTTAAGTAAAACGCCACTACTTTACTTAAACACTATCCTCACCCCATCATCTCCTCACCATCATCATCATCACCATCATTGAAACTTGATTCAACTCTTTGAGTTTGAAATATTATATTGTATAATACTTGACACTGGCATATACACTAATCATTTGACGGCATAACAAAAAAAAAAAAAGTAGATTAAATAAAAAAAATCTAAAAACGTAAAAATTATGAATTTTCTTCCAAATAATGATTAAATTCGACCTGCAACCTTAATTTCCCACATATATGTATGTGAATGATCCGGATTGATTAAAAACTGCATAGGTAAAAATGCATGTAGTGCAAAGAACGAGTAGACATTGAATCGCGTGCGAAAATTATCGGTCGTATGGAAAATAAAGAAAATGGGACTATGCAGTCGTTGGTAAGGCATTTTTTGTAGGTACAATTTTGGCTGATCCACCTTTATGCCAGGCTGATGGTGGTATTGCTGGAGATTGACTGCGACTGGCACGTATAAAGATATTACAGCGTCTACTAGACAGAAAAAAAAAACCGACATCTCGAACCATTTTTCATCAAACATAGGTAGGTAGCTAAAAACACTGGCCCATTTACTCACCTTTCGACTTTTTTGGCGGCAATTGAACTGTCAACATGAAGATTTTTTTTTCATTTCTAAAACTTGTGTTTCTTCGAGTGATAATGTGTAATATTGGTGGATTATTAACCATTATGTGTTCGTTAAAGTGTACGAGTGTGGGAAATTGAAATAAAGTTGTAAAAGTGACTTTTCTAGTTGCTCCAAAAAAGTCCGTGTAAAGTTTAAGTAAAGCGCCATTACTTTACTTAAACACTACACTCATCCCATCATCATCATTATCATCATCATCATTTAAACTTGATTCAACTCCCTGAGTTTGAAATATTTTATACTTGACACTGGCAAATACACTAATCGTGTGACGCCATAACAGTGCCACAGACAGATACGTCAAACTTATAACGCCCCTTTTTTTGCGTCGGGGGTTAAAAACTGTTTGTTTTGTTCGGCTGTATTGGGCCTTTACAACTGCACCGGTCTGTGAAAAAGCCAAAATTCTAATGCTCGCTCCATTATTCTCAGCTCATTGTCTCTAAGGGTTTGCTGAAGAAAACTTTTTATTATTAAATTTTAACCCTTCCACTCAAACGCCCAAGTTCTTGCCACGCATTTTTTTTGTTTTTTTTTTTTACTTTTTACAGGGTAGCGTTTGACCACAAGTCACCTGATGTTAAGTGACGATGTGGTCGAAGGTGGCGCCACACTACACCTGGACTGGGAACTGGCTCTCAAGTGAGGCTGCCGGAACACACCGATAGGTGCTTGGCGACAGATTCTTAACATGATAGCTATAGGTAGCTATAGGTAGCTATAGGTAGCTAGCCAGGCGAGTACTAGAAAATACCCTACCACCAAGCTATGGTTTCATCACGATGTTTTTCCTTCACCGAAAGCTCAAGCTCATGATTATCCTTGCACTTTCCATTTTCTAACATAATATCAAGCAAACTACGAAAGCTACACGAAAACAAAAAATACTGTGTACTGTTTGAACTATACTTCCATAGGTTTAAGTGTATTTAAATGCTAATGAAATGATAATTTTTCTAAAATAATTAAAATAAAAAAAAGGATGCGCAAGGATCTGTTTTTGCATATCGTCATTACTGTCGTATCAGACTTTTAGATAATTATTCCATAGGATATTTCATAGGGATTCTTTTGCTTAATAACACTATTCTATCTAAGAAGATAGTAGTTAGCCAATGAACGCGAAATTGCAATGACATATCTTTCAGAAAATTCGTCCTTTTCATTTGATTTTTTTTGTTTATAATGTTTCTTTTGGCTTATGCTTTAATGGAATATTATTATAATATGTAAGTATTATTTATTATCATGTTTTACTATGTTCATTAGAAACATAAATTTAGTTCTATTATTAATAATGATAATACTAATTACGATCTTACTTGTTTGTATAAGCTTGAGTACAATTTTGACACTAAACCAAGCAATAAACTTAACGCATAATGATGCTATCATTTTTCGTTATACGATGCTGCTACGTAGGTATTTATTATATTTCAATCTTTATTGTACGCAGGCAGGTACAATAAGGATCGAGCGGTATAATAACTAATATTTATTTATAGGCGACGAGGGACCTTATAGTTCCAATCGCGCGTTCAAAAATACAAGTATAAAACTGTGATAAATAGGAGAGGGAGACCTAGAGTAGAATGTCAGCGGCGAAACCCCTTTGTTCGCAGCGAATGAAACGCTTGCGAGGGCTAATTTTTCTACTAACGCCATCTAGTTTCATTCCACGTACTAATAAACCCTTCCATTCGTCTACATTGCCTGTGTGTGTGTGTCTACGAGTCGTTGGTGGTAGATTTGTCGACAAAATGTTGGTTTCTACGGATGTTTGTGTGATATTGGTGAATTTATAACCATATAAGTGTTCGTTAATGAGTACAAGTGTAGGAAATTGAAATGAACTTGTTAAAAGTGACTATTCTAGTTGCTCCAAAAAGTATGTGTGAAGTAAAGTGTTTTATGGAATATCGTGCTCGTAACTTTGGTTGCACATCATTATTTATGTACCTTTATAACAATTTAATACTTGACACTAGATATACAAACTGTCTGTCTGTCTGTCGGTCTGTATATGTCCCTATCCTATAGGAGAATGGGCATTATTGTATAAAGATTAATTTAGTTCTATTATTATTGATAATGATAACACTAATTACGAACTTACTTGTTTACATAAGCTTGAATACAATTTTGACTCTAAAACAAGCAATAAACTTAACGCATAATGATGCCATCATTATTCGTTGTACGATGCTGCTACGATAGGTATTAGGTATTATATTTCAATCTTTATTGTACGCAGGCAGGTACAATTATACAATAAGGATCGAGCGGTATAATAACTAAAATTTAATTACAGGCGACGAGGGACCTTATAGGTCCAATCGCGCGGTCAAAAATATGAACTTCAAACTGTGATCTAGTAAACGAAGTTAGGGATATAGAGTAGAATGTCAGCGGCAAAACCCCTTTGTTCGCAGCGAATGAAACGCTTGCGAGTTTTAATTTTTCTACTAACGCCATCTAGTGTCATTCCACGTACTAATAAACCTTCCATTCGTCTACATTGCCTGTGTGTGTGTGTCTACGAGTCGTTTTGGTGGTAGATTTGTCGACACGAAAAAAAAGTCTAATATAAATTTATGTTAATCTTCTTGATATACGAGTTTATAGGTCTACCAGTATCTGATGGCAAAAAAAAAGTTTAAAAAATAGCGATTTGCATATGGCCACAAAAAAATGTCATCTGTCAACCGAATTGTTTTTGGTTTGGCTTCAAATTAGTAGGAATGACACGTCTTGATACTTTGGTTTATTGCATTTTTCGTGTGAACAGAAGAAGCTTTCTCTCAAATAGGAATCGATGCATGGCGAAAATCTTGTGAAAATGTAAAAAAAATTGAAAATCAGTTCTTAAAAAAAGATCGATTGATTGAGATGCAGGAGGAAAGGTTTATCATAAATACTACGTCATCCTCGTCTTCCTCTTTCGATGAAGACTTTTTTATGGATGTGCCGTATTTGAAATCATTTTCAAGTTCTGGGCTATCTATAGTTACATATTCTATAGTTACATCTCACATCAATAGATGTCGCTACTGAATATATTATAGTATTAAATTGAAAAGTTACGTAACATTTGAAACATAGCACCATAATGATGACCTCTATAAATTGAACGTGTTTAACTCAGTTTATATGTGTGACGTGTTATCAATTGTCTACTACTCTGGTAGATTCTAATGACGATTATGAAAGATAACTTAAAATTCATGTTTATTGTTACGTAACAAAAAATAATAATTAGACTTTCTTAAATATTTATTTAGTAATTATATACAATATGTTTTAGGTGAAAACATTTCATAATATTACAAAATTTCAGAAACAAATGTACAAAACTTAGGAGGAAAACATTTTATTTTCTAGCAGCACCGACTGCACCGTTGAGTAAAGCTGTCATGTAATTTCAGCTATGTCGGCAATCCAATAAACATAGACAAGGACTTTTTTGGCGGTAATTAAGTTGTCAACGTGAAAATTTTGTTTTTATTTCCAAAACTTGTGTTTCTTCGAGTGATAATATGTAATATTGGTGGATTATTAACCATTATGTGTTCGTTAATGTGTACGAGTGTGGGAAATTGAAATAAAGTTGTGAAAGTGACTTTTCAAGTTGCTCCAAATAAGTCCGTGTAAAGTTGAAGTAAAGCGCCACTACTTTACATAAACACTAGCCTCATCCCATCATCTCATCATCATCATCACCATCATCATTTAAGCTTGATTCAACTCTGAGTTTGAAATCTTTTACACTTGACACTGGCAAGCACACTAATCGTGTGACGCCATAACAAAACAAAAAAAATACATAGACAACCTATTTGACAATGTAAAAAATACAATGAATTTGTATGATTTTATGCAGAATGTGCATTATTGAATTGCAAATGTACTTTCGATAAAATGTCGTGTTGTTTTATTATGAGACAGAGACTCCAGTGACGATAACATATCATTATTATTTACTTGTTTACAATGTTCTATATTATTTATCTGCATATTAGCAGAAACTGCAATCAGTCCGAAATAAAATATGTGCATTTGAAATCTGTAGTTTTTTGTTTGTTCTATAGCGAAACCATTCCTACTGTATCTATTATATAAACAACTACCTATACCTATAGCACAATATATACACGACCCTATAGGTACGTACAAGACATAGTAATAGTTATGTGATGGACAAGAATAGTTCCATTCCATCTTATGATATCAGGTGGGTGTTACCAACTCTCAAAAATCTTTATCCCTAAAGTTGTTTCAAAAACCCCTGAAATCGCCTTAATTATTTAGTTATTCCCTAAAAAAATTAATATAAACATAAATTCACGTTTTTTATATTTATTTTCCTTAGGCATCAATAACACATTTATTGTCGACACACAGAACAAACCAAAATCGAAATAACAATCGTCGTAAGAATATTTTTAATCTATTTTTTTGGCGGTATCCTGACATAAGATTTTTTAATGTCAAACATAATTATGTACGTTTAGGTATAAAAAAAAATATACACAATAATAACCGCCTTGCACAGACAATAAAATGTCCGCCAGTGGTACGAGTATTGCCGCCAGACACCACAGAGTGGTTGTAGAATTACGTACTAGATGTCGCTAGGTCAAGAAATTTTAATATTATCAAGTCAAAAGATCCCAGAAAATACCCCTAAAAATTTCAGAACCCTAAAAAAATTCCATCTTCTTATTTGACCCCTAAATCTGGGGGGGAAAGCTCTAAGTTGGGAACCGTGTCAGGTGGCAGCACATTACTATTGCACCTTTTGGCCTTGAAATACGTCTCTATTCTTTCTTATTCAATATTTGCTCTAAGAAAACTGAATTACTTATGGTTCTTATTACAGAATGGGTGCTAATTATCGCATTAAATAGAATAATGCTCCCGAGAGGGAAGATTCCCTTCTTAATCCCCTAATTATATTTGCTTTATGATAGATATTACAGGATCATGCTGAAAACACGAGAAAACAACAAGAAGAAACTCCATGACGCAAATAATCTACAAGAAAAAAAGAATTGAAAGAAATATAAAAGGAAATCAAAGCCAAGAGATTATTTTAACGAAATGGCCATTTTCTTCTCGCGTTGTAGGTTCTATGAAATTATGTTCCCACTATTCTTGGTAGTTTTTGTGCGATGACAGATTAATATCATCAGGATTCACATTGCAAGTTCCTGTCAAACTATTTTAGCGTGAAGAAGTAACAAACACACACTCACACAAACTTTCGCATTTATAAAATTAGTGTGTCAGTGTGATTAGTGTGATATATACTTATCTAGTAAAAATACGTTTTATAAATATTTCCTTCGACATATACACCACTTACACACACGCACACACACACACACACACACCCTCACATACACACTCACTCGTATACATACACAACACACATCACATCTTGTAATTTTGTATTAATAAGTACCTATTTGTTTTATTACTTACCCTTAATTTAGATTTTATTGTAATTTGTGTAATCTTATTTTAGCTTTATTGTATAACAAATGTTTGCCTATTTTAAAATTGGAACGCTGTTCGAAAACATGAATAAATAAAACAAAAGAAAATGTAAACTTCCAACTTCTATAGAGTTGTTACCATTATAGCGATGATGGCTCAGTGGTAGTGACGTCGGCTTGCGATCCGTAGGACGTGGGTTCGAATCCTACAATGAGCTTGAGCTTTCGGTGAAGGAAAACATCGTGATGAAACCATAGCTTGGTGGTAGGGTATTTTCTAGTACTCGCCTGGCTAGCTACCACCCTCTTGTTAAGAATCTGTCGCCAAGCACCTATCGGTGTGTTCCGGCAGCCTCACTTGAGAGCCAGTTCTCAGTCCAGGTGTAGCGTGGCGCCATCTTAGACCACATCGTCACTTAACCTCAGATGACTTGTGGTCAAACGCTACAAAAAAAACAGTTACGAAACATTGCGTTCGCGTGATGTAAACTAACATGTATTATATACAAACTAAATTATAAACTCAGTAAGCAACTGAGATTACGCGAGCCCAATCATGCTAGACAGTTACGCTTCAAGTTACAGTTACACATAGTATAAAACACGAGAACTAGTTATTTATGTAAACATAAAATAACATTAATCCATATACTTAAGTATCTTCTTATTTATAAAAATCAATTGCTGTTCGTTAGTCTCGCTAAAACTCGAGAACGGCTGAACCGATTTGGATAATTTTGATCTTGAAATATTTGTGGAAGTTCAGGGAAGGTTTAAAAGGTGACTTTTATTGGCGATACGAAGTTCTCCGGGTCAGCTAGTACATATATAAAAATGCATTGCTATTTGTTAGTTTCGCCAAAACTCAAGAACGGCTGGACCGATTTGGGTAATTTTGATCTTGAAATGTTCGTGGAGGTCTAGGGAAGGTTTATAAGGTGAGAAAAATTAGAATAATTGCCGGGAAAACCCTAAAAACAGCGCTTTCCTTTTTCCCACGTAAACGTTTTCTAAATAAAATGTAGAAGTCAATTTGAACTTTATTGCCATTCAATAAAGATGATTGGTTTTTAAAACACTTTTATTAGCTTGACTTGTAACTAACTAACTAACTAACTAACAATGTAATCAAATCTTAGAAGTCAATTTTCACCTACTTCTAATTGTCGTATCGACTTGAAATTTTGTATGTGTATGTAATCTCGGTGACAATGCAATAATTTGGTATCATCGACCTGATCTGATGATGCAGCCGGAAGGTGGGTAGGGCATCTCTGCGCTGGCTACTAGTAAACCCCTCGTGTTTGGGCTCATATGAATCGTCTTGATGAGGACAATAGATTGGACTTGGTGACGAGGGTCTGATGATGCAACCGGATCATCAGACCCTCGTCACCAATTGTAATTGTGATTTTTGGTTGTGTGTACTTTCACAACCAAAAAGCGCTCCACACTTTTTGAATTAACCATTATATCGTAACTAATACAAGTCAATTTAATTATTTTATATATTTGAGTGCGTTTTTAAAGTGTTTTTTTTTAGTTTTTTAAACTAAATATTTTATTTGATTTTTCGATTGAGGCAGTACGAAGTCTGCCGGGTTAGCTAGTACAATATAGTAAACCTATAATCTAGTAATAGTAAATCAATGCAGTATTTTCAGTTAAAATCTCAAAAACCCACGACATTATGGAAAAGAGCTGTAACTCTTACGCTGCTGGACCGTTAACCAAACATAGCTAAGAACCACCGCAAGGAAACTGGCTCCCAAATGAAAATAACCGCATCCATATCCTAATGTGCACAATCAACCAAGAGAAATCTTATTATAAAATATCGGACTTTAAGTTACAGACGTTTATAAAACCGGCCCTAAACATTTCAGAGTAATATTCTGCAGCAAATTAGTAAAAATGCATTGAAAATGGTTGAAAACGCAGAGCTGGCCGGCTTTCACAATGAAACAAATTTCAACTCGCTCTCCGAACTTTCGGAGTTGAACAACGTAGCGTTTAACTTTTAAAACGTTCGGTTCTCCACAAAAGAAAAACGAACAAACGTAAGCACAAATAAAAAACAATCAAGCATATATTAGTCTCAATTTAAAAGTCCTTATTTAAGTCCTTATTTAAGTCCTTATTTAAGTCCTTATTTAGGAAACGAAGCAAATATAGGTTGGTACATATTCAAGAATGACGCTCAAGTGTACTAATACTTGAGGAGCGATTGAATAACATATTTGTATGAAATGACAGGCCCAAATCTGTGCTTACAGATAGAACCCTCGTAAGTGGTGATTTCTGCTTGAGCGTCGTTTTAAAATACATATGCATGGTGGATTTATGCTAATGCAATTTCTTTTCCCCCTTTTATTAGGTTAAGGACTGATATATAGTACTTAACCAACCAACGTTTTTTTCTAATTAAAATGCCACATTTGGCGTTGATTCGGTTTTGCATTCTCTAAAACTAAACTAAGTTTGAGAGGTCTAATCGTATTGCTGTCTGTTTCTAACCACTGAAGTAAAAAAGGATAGCATTACTTTTAGACCTGTCAAACTTGGTTTTTTAGTTATAAAGAATGCAAAACCGAATCGACACCATTATTTTCACAAGCGCAATGGGTAGGGTACCTAAATTAGTTAGTTACAAGTCAAGCTAAAAAAATTGTGTTATACAAAATAAACTGTACACAGGAACTTTTCACATCGATTTCACATCTGCAGCTGTTTTCGTACCAAATTTCGAGACATAGAGAAGCACAGCCAGAATAAACCATAGCTCCACAGTAAGAACACGAAGCATGTCAGATGGTTTACAACGATTTTACATCTGGGGCTGTTTCCGTACCAAAATTCGACACAGAGAAGCACAGCCGGAATAAAATATAGTGTAAGTGAAACATGTCGGATGGTTTGCGGTTTTACCGTACCACGCAAATAACGGGTTTTACCTTAGCACCGTCGAGCGTAAGCAGGGAACTTTCACTGCACCGAGTCCGGAATTGCAATGCGTATAAACTGCAACCCGCCTGATGCCGTTGCTCCCACAAATACGACTAACAGAGCGCGACAAAAGCCTCGTTCAGAACTGCCCCCTTGTGCAACTCGGATATTCAACAGAGGATGATTAAACAGTACATTATATTAACGTAACGCTCGTGGCATAGCTGGCATCGTTGAACGTAACAGATCAAAGGGGATATGCTTGGTCAAAACGCAAAAAACCGTTGTATTAGAAGATGAATAAGGAAGAATCACACTGACAAAAATAATCTGACTTTCCTTCTGAGTCTTACCCTCCAAGACCGATTCCTTCCTTATTTTAGCTTAGTTTTCCTCCTAAATCACAATTCCTTCCCTTTTGACTCAGAAAGAAAACGGTATTTTGGAAGGTCTTTTTTCTCCGTGTATTAGGCCTATTTATTTAAATAAAAAAAAAACATATTATCCTATATCCTACTAAAATCATAAATGCGATAGTTTGTGTGTGTGTGTGTGACTGTTTGTTACCACGTATCACCGTAACTACTAAACCGATTTTGATGAAATTTGGAATGGAGATAGCTTATACCCTGAATTGACAAATAGGCTACTTTTTATCCCGGAAAAAGGTGCTGCGAAAAAGGAAGACGCGCGTAAAGTAGCGAGGCGCAACTAGTAAAATATAATTCTATTCAATAAACGTAGTATGTACACTGAGAAAAAAAATCTGAGTTTTTTCCTTCTGAGTCTTTACCTTCCAAGACCGATTCCTTCCTTATTTTACCTTAGTTTTCCTTCTGAATCACAAGTCCTTCCCTTTTGACTCAGAAGGAAAACGGTATTTCGGAAGGTCTTGTTTCTCCGTCTCCGTTTCCATAACCTATCTATCAGCGCTTTGATAGATAGATTTGCCGTAGGTATAATAAACTATAGTGATTTCAGTGTGACGTATAAGCTCCATAGAGGCGATAGGTATCAAATGTCTATAGCTAATTACGAGCTGTGAATCAATGGGTTACTGACAGCGACCATTAATCGATTTCTGGTGGGTAGGTAACCGTGTTATTGTACAGTGTTATATGATTTTGCCTACATAGTCATTTTGCAATCGAGATTATTAACAATGTTTTGCCTATCTAGGGAGTTATTTGGCCTTTAAATGGTCATATGAGCCTGTCATAGTTATTTTGTTATAGAGAGATTTTCTGGGGTCCTTAGTGTAACAGAACAGAACAGCACGCTTCTCCAATACAAATATGGTTATCAGTTAATTAATAATAATTATTCCTGACACTACATAATTATAAGAGATCTATTTAAGTACATTTATAATTAATAGAAATAGATTGAAGCCACACACACGGAGAAAAAAGACCTTCCGAAATACCGTTTTCCTTTTGAGTCATAAGGGAAGGAATTGTGATTCAGAAGGAAAACTAATACAAAATAAGGAAGGAAACGGTCTTGGAAGGTAAAGACTCAGAAGGAAAGTCAGAATTTTTTTCTCAGTGCAATTGGATTATTCGACGTTTATGCCATTATTGTAGTAGGTAGGTATAGAAATGGAATGGAGGAGTTTAATTAAAACTAGTTCGCTTAAAAATTTTTAACTCGAAGAGCCGTAATGCTTTTTGCTCGTCAAATTCGATAAGGTGCGACCAATCTAAAGTTTTAATTAAACTTATTATATACCCTGTTCTGAGCTTCGTAGATAAATACTCACTTCCTACTTATTGATTCAGTTTAATTAAAACTTATAGCTAAAGTTCTTTAAAACCTTAGGGAGGAGACCTATAGATGCTCTTGGATAAGACTCCAAGATGTGTAAAAATAGTGAAAAGACCTCATATTTCAAATGCATCATTTACCAACTGGTACTGGGCCAGCGTGGTATATCACGGCCCATTCCGCCTCTCTATTTGGTCCAAAATCAATTGCTATTTGTTAGTCTCGCTAAAACTCGAGAACGACAGGACCGATTTGGCTAATTTTGGTCTTGAAATGTTCGTGGAGGTCTAGGGAAGGTTTAAAAGGTGAGAAAAATTTGAATAATTGCTGGGAAACCCTAAAAACAGCGTTTTTATTTTTCTCATAGAAACGTTTTCTAAATAAAATGTAGAGTCAATTAGGTAAGTAGAGTCAGCTAGTGTGATATAAAAGGTTAATGGTTAAGTGAGCAAGGTCCGAGGAGTACGATGTGTCTTCTGTCTTGGGTGAACTGGTGCGTTGTCTTGCAAAATAAATAAACACACCGCGTGCCAATTTCCCACGTCTCTTCTGAACTACTTCTTCACGTGCCTGAGTCAATAAATTTGCGTGATATTGACCATCATTGTAGTTACCTTATTCAATTAATAAAACTCCCTCACTACCCCAAAAAATGGTTGCCATAATCTTTGAAGCCGACTTTTCGACTTCGAATTTCTTCGGTAGCTTCTCCCTGTTTTATCCATTGCAAGGATTCTTGTTTGGATTCCGGATCATATTGGCGTATCAATATTTCATCTACGGTCACTATTCGGTTACAAATTTCGTACAGTGTCCTTGGCTAATTCCAAAAACTCCTCGCAACATGCGAGTCGTCGCTGATTGTCAAGCGACGTGAGCATACACCCAATGCTCACGCAACGCGCACAAATTTTTTTCATGTCCATAATATGTTGATGTAAAATCTCTCCGATAAGTTTTTTACTAATCAGCAATTCTTCAGCTATTTGCCAGATTTGAATTATATGGTCGGCCAATACAATTATTTCAACATTTTCGCTATTGTCATTACGGTTACTACTCGGGCGTGGGTCATCTTTACAGGTCTCTTGTCCTTGTTGAAATAATCGTGCCATTTTTTTGACAGTCATATATGAAGGTCCAGATTCCTGAAGAACCGATGACATTTCTTCAAAAATCTCTTTCGGGGTATTTCCTTTCTTCACAAGAAATTTAATCACTGCGCAGTGCTCCAAATTGCGTGAATTTCCACTTTCAGTTGACATGGTGATGTTGTTCGTCCGAAAGCTCGAAAAATAATGAACCTATTTAAAAAAAATCTTAATATTTATACCACCACTGAGTCCCGCAATTAGTGGTATCACTATAGAGATGATTAGTCATTGCTAAGTACATTAGGCCGTGAACTTATCAGCCGTCCCAGGTATCACTGTAAAGACGAAACCACGAAGGATTTGGATTTAGAGGACTGGTAGGAGGTGGCGCAGGACAGACCGAAGTGGCGTATTTTATTATCGGAGGCCAAGACTCACTTTGGGTCGTTGCGCTAACTCAGTTAGTTAATTACAAAAAATAATACCTTCAACGATACCACAATAAAATACATCCGTTATAAACTTGAAGCGTATCTGAAGCAATCGCCTTAGAACCAAGTTGACCCTATCGTGTGACACATTATCGACGGTTAGGTACATATCGCCTGATAAGGTGTTATTGTAAGGAATACAAAGCCTATGTTATGGCACGGAAAACTAATAAGGTTCTCCAACAATTGTATAGGCACAGAAAATATAGAATTTTTTGTTCCTCATATGCTCAACAGTAGTATACTTAATCAATGTATCTTTTGCCAGTATCAAAAAGAAAACTATGGTTTTAGTTTGATCTATTTTCTTACTCTTAAATTTTGTACCATATCTTGTTTTTTTATCAAATGTTATAATATCATATATTTCCGAATCAATTTACTTGATTCTTTTTTTGTTTGATGCGGAATAGTTTCGAATTGGTCCCATAAAAATTTGATTTAGGTAGGCCCAGTAGATTTTATTTTATGAGCATTTTTTTATTTACTTCCACCAATCCCGATGTCTGAAATCAAATCTCGCAAGTTTTGACCCGCTTTCCGGTTACCAATTGAGCTGAAATTTTGTATACTTCAAACCTATTAGTAAAAATAGCACATATTATATAAATCATCATTATCAGCCTTTCACGTTTCCACTGCTGGGACCCTGGCCTTCTCTCAGAGAGAGAGAGTATGGGCTGTTATCTACCACGCTGGCCCAGTGCGGGTTGGTAGATGTCGCATGCCTTTGAATGTTGGAGTTCTTGGGCATACCGGTTTCCTCACGATGTTTTCCTTCACCGTTTTGAGCGATGGCAAATCCGCACATAATGCGGGGCCTAGAGGATTCGAACTCGCTTTCGGCGTCATGTAAGTCGCACGCCTAACCGTTCGGCCACCATCGCTCTGTTCGGCCACCATCGACCATTGCACACCTAGCCCCAAATTAAGCTGAAAACTTGTGTTATGGGTAAAACACTAAGAAAAAATTCCAGACTTTCCGTCTGAGTCTTACCTTGCAAGACAGATTCCTTCCCTATTTTACCTTAGTTTTCCTTCTGAATCATAAGTCCTTCCTTTCTGACTCAGAAGAAAAATGTATTTCGGAAGATCTTCTCCGTGTAGACAACGATATATGTACGATATATACTTCATTAGAGAAATGAATACTTATTTATATAGAAATATCCAAGACTCAGGAACAAATATTCGTGCTCATCACACATATATTTAACCTTACCGGGACCGCTACAGTTTCAAAGGCAGGCACTACCAACTCGGCTATATATAAATAAATCAACCAATCGTGTTATCCTTCTGACAATTTGATCTCAAAAACATGATCTTTAATGTACATAAATATTAGCTCTGTATGTTTTGTAATTGCTGAGAAAAAAGGAGATCCCTGCAGCCAATATTGCCAATGCTTCATCTTAAGGGTAGCGGCATCTGAGTAGATGCCTGCGGTAGTGGAGCGGAGTGGCGGAGGATATGGCGCAGCGTGTTGTCATCAGGGTTGCCAGATTGGGTGATATGGGCTACTTGAGGTGCCATTTTGCGACCTAATTTGGAGGTTTTGCGATGGTCGCAATTGAAGTTATTGAAGTGCGATGTTTGGGTGATCTGGGGCGTTCGCTTATTATAAGATTTTAAGGATATACAAAAGCCAGAATTTGCGAGAACGAGATGTTATTTGGCTACATTTCGGTGACTTGTCGATTCAACCCTTATTTATTTACGCCAGTAATTAATAATCGATCCTGATCCGTTATCTTCGTGAAGGTTTTGGATCGATATATCATGATTATTAATCGAATATTAATTTCGAGCATTATGGGATCACTTTGCTGTCCGTGTCTGAAAATCGCAAATAGGTAGTTTATTAGCAACAACAATAAACAAGTTATTAAGAATGTTTCGGTGCGCGAGTCCAACTCGCACTTTGCCGGTTTTTTTTAATATGGTCAAACACAATGTATTATCACACATCTTGACATGAATTATCACTTGACAATTATTGTATTGGTAGCATAAATTAAAATATGATGTGATAATAAAAAAAAAACCTTTATTTAAGTGAAATGTTTTCTTATTCTTTTAAGTTTTATTGTCGTATTTCTCAGATACTTATCGAATTCCGAATTGTTGGCGCATCACTTTGTGCGATTTTGGGCGACTTCCACCGTCAGCTCGTGAATGCGATATTGGCCCACTTGAGCGCCATTTTTGCGCAACTAGCTCAATGAATAATCTGGCAACCCTGGTTGTCGTCACGTAATCGCCAGTCCGGCGCCCGCATCTGCGGCGTCAACACGTATTACGTGGAGCGACGCTCACGAGAATTGCAAAGTTTGCAAACGACGATAAATCTTCCGATTGAAGCTGAAAATAAAGAAGTCATTTACAAAAATACAGATATTATTAATAAAGAAAATCAGATCCTAATTCCGATGAACATAACGAGCGAGTAGCAAAAATTTATGTAATATGTGTTGTTAACAAAAAATCTCATAATAAGCCTATTACGTCATAAGTTCCTGCTGGGAAACAGGCCTTTTTAAAACACTTTAATTAGCTTCACTTGTTACTAACTAACTAACAATGTAATCAAATCTTAGAAGTCTATTTTAACCTATGTACCTACTCCTAATCGATAACGTTATAAAAGTGTGATATTTAGTTTTTTTAAACAACTTATTTTATTTTAGACTAGCTGACCCGGGAGACTTCGTACTGCCTCAATCGAAAAATCAAAAAATCAATCAACTTTATTAATAGCAATAAAGTTCAAATTGACTCTACATTTCATTTAGAAAACGTTTATATGGGAAAAAGGAAGCCACTGTTTTTAGGGTTTTCCCGGCAGTTATTCTAACTTTTCACACCTCTTAAACCTTTCCTAGACCTTCACGAACATTTCAAGACCAAAATTAGCCAAATCGGTCCAGCCGTTCTCGAGTTTAGCGAGACTAACAAATTATAGCAATTGATTTTTATATATACTTATAGATAAAGAGTTTAGGCCATCATTCGCCTTGTTTGCGGATAAACTGGTGACAACAGTGGGTGCAAGAATTGTGCACCCATCGACTGAACCAACCAATGGGATGAGGGGTAATTCCTCGATAGATACCAGTAGAATAAGAAGGAATTTTTGCTACAGAACTCTCTTTGCCGTGGCAATTGGAGAAAAAAGACATTCCGAAATACATTTTCCTTCTGAGTCAAAAGGGAAGGACTTTTGACTAAGAAGGAAAGCTAAGGTAAAATATGGAAGGAAAAGGTTACGTTTTGAACAGAATCAGTCTTGGAAGGTAAGGACTCAGAAGGAAAGTCAGGATTTTTTTCTCAGTGAACACATTGAGTTAAAGTTTGGCTTCAAACTTGGCTCTGGGCGACCAACTTCTACCTGTATTCACAGATTTTGAATATACTCTTAATGGAAGTTTGAATGGTCTATGATAAAATAATCCATCCTCTCGCCCTAAACTCAATAAGTTATGTGTGGACTTAGCATCGCTCGCTAGAAAAACAACGTGAGGAAATCGGCATGTCAAAGAACCATAACATTCAAGGGCATGTGACATCTACTAACCCGCATTGGGCTAGCGTGGTAGATCGCGGCCTATCATACCGGCCGGCTGGCTCTCTGAGAGAAAGTCTGAGTCCCGACAGTGGGAGCGATCAGCGTGAGCCGTGATGATACTTATAATGCTACAAACTTACAAAGCGTACCTAAGTAACTTTTGTTTGTTTCTTTGTTTGTTACCTTTTGAAGGCTAAACGACTAAATAAATTTGGCAAGGAGGCAGTTTACTAACTGAAAAAGGACATGTGAGATACTTTTTATCGCTATAAGTTGTCCGCGTGGGTTATAAAATAATAGTGAAAAAGATACGTTTTCAAAATTAATGAATAAATCAACTTAATAAATTCACTTTGTTTATTAATTCAGCATGTAGAGGTACATTAAATTCCGAAAATTACACACATAACTTATCAAGTCATAGATAAATGGCCGAGATGATGGGATTCAAGGAGGCACCATTACCATTCTGTCACCATCACTTGCATAGAAAATACCTCACATTTGACTCTAAAGCTAACACAAATCAAAAATAATACTCGTAAATCAACCTACAAATTAAAAAATACAAATCATATTTTACTAGAATTTATAAGTAATAGCTGTTCAACAAGTTCAGTTAATCTAATTTATTTTCTTCAACGTCCAGTTCAGACAATCAATCTTGCTCCAGTTTAGTTGAGACCCAACCTGGTTTTACTGGCGAATCTGTTCAGAAGTTCGCTTTGTTCTCCGCAGTGGACCCTGCCTAGGAGAATCTAATTAATCCCGACAACTTAAGCTCCCAACATGGTGCCAAGCGATGGCCTTATTGACGAATAGTGATGTATGTATGCAAATACATTACTAAAACTATACTCGCAAAGGTAAGGTAGGCGTACCTTGGGAGAGGCCTATGTCCAGCAGTGGACTGATACGGGCTGATGATGATGATGATGATGACTCGCAAAGGTTGTCCTTCATACAATATCACTGGGCCTCAACACAGTTGGTTCACTCGTAGGCTCAAGAGTATATTACGAAAGCTGCAATTTGGTTCTCTATCGGGTATCGGTAGGTATAGCTGAATGATCGAGTATATCTTACTCCAGTGGCGGATTTACACATATTTTAATTGTTGCCTTGGCTATCCACAATTTTGTTTTCAGTGCTTGCTTACTTTTTTTCTGTATCTCAGCAATTTAGTTGAAATGTCTCATTAAATAGTTTTTTGGTGTATAATTCTGAGCTAATGAATTTCAGTCGGTTGAACTTTGGTTAACCAACTTATCATTGCTATTAAGGAGCTTCAAGAACTTTTCTTGAAAAGTAAAAAATACAGTCCCTAAATTTTACGTCCATAAAATCAACCGCCCTAGGCCGTTCTACCTGCAGGTGAATCCGCCACTGCCTAACTCCCTACCAATCGGCACTTCAATCGGTAACTGTCTAACTGGTCATGTCAATCCGTTGGCGGTCCACAAATAGATGGACCATACAGACAGGTTGGTGCATGAAGAGCGCGATTTGGTATTTCAATAGAGGAGCCATCGATTTCACACGTATACAGGCTTCAATGCCACAAGCTAAATTGAAGTTGGCCAGACAGTTGGATGCAAAACACGTGTGTGAGAGAAGGCAGTTGAAAGTACGAACCCGATCCTGACGATTGTGAGCCAAATTGTGCCGAACTAAAACACTAACAACGAACAGTTAGTGTTTCAGTTCGAAACCAGGTAGAGAAAATGTTATGAAATGCAAAAGTTTGTTTGCTAAGTCTGGTCACCACAGTTGAACGGACTTTCATCAAAGTAGCAAAAAGTACAAAAATTAGAACAGGAAAAGTTGGTTTTCATGGCAAATTACGGTGCTATTCATTGCAACAGCAAACTTCTATTAGCATAACTTTGGTTAGTACTGGACTTTGAAAGCCGGATTCAGCATACATTTTGAACCAACACTAATGTTTTCACCGGCAAAATGTTTCGACTGACGCGACGGACGGTACAATATTGATCTTTACACGGGTGTTCTCTCCTGTATGACCAATTACTTTGCGGGTGTTTTTTGAACACGAAACATAACTATTTTTTTGGTACTATTTTTTGCTGCAACTGAATTCCGTTGGTAGCCGAACTGTAAAGCATGAGCGTTATATTTACACGGCACCGATACCGCGTTCATCTACGAGTATGATAGTGGGTAAGTTAGTTTCGTGTGAATTTACTATCGCTCAAAACGGTGAAGGAAAACCGGCATGTCCAAAAAAGATAATATTCAAGAGCATGTGACATCTACTAACCCGCATTAGGCCGGCGTGGTTGATTATGACCCATACTCTCTCTCTCTCGAGGAGAGAAGGCTTATATCCTAGTAGTGGGTTGATGATGATGATGATGATGATGATTGGTAGAGATTAATGTTGTTGTTCTTTAGGTACTGATGGTTGCCTCTTCGCGACGTCGCGTCACCAGACGTCCCAACGGAAGACCAGCGCTGGTTGACTTACCAGCCTAATGCTGAGTTGGGGCCGATTTGCGACGGTGACATTTTTGTGTAGGTAATTCGGTAACATTCAATTACTGTAATATTGCTCTTTTTCCATAATTTGTATCATGAATGTTGATGTGTTATGTTACATAATATTCTACTAAGGCACTATCCTGTATTAATAGAAGAGGTTGGAAATGCCCTACAGACTAGCCTTCCTTGTTAGCCGATACAATAGAACTGTTCCACGTAATTGCAGGCAACCGTCAGGACTGTAAGCTACCGAGATTGACCGGAGAATTGATATTGTTTAGTATTGGCATATTGCGCCAATTAAGGCGTGTTCAAAGTTACTCTGGGGAATATATTTTCAACAATATTATAGTCAAAGACCGCAGCTTACTCGAACTCTGACGAGTCTACGAGTCTAATTACTTGACCAGTCAAAAGCTGAAACTCCATTTGGTGTAGGCAATCAGGGTTTGATCAGTAAAACAGAAAGGAATTTATTTTAACTAGATCTTCTTATATATTCTTATATATAAAAATGAATTGCTGTTCGTTAGTCTCGCTAAAACTCGAGAACGGCTGGACCGATTTGGATAATTTTGATCTTGAAATATTTGTGGTAGTTCAGGGAAGGTTTAAAAGGTGACTTATTAGCGATACAAAGTTCGCCGGGTCAGCTAGTCTCTCATATAAAAATCAATTACTGTTCGTTAGTCTCGCTAAAACTCGAGAACGGCTGGACCGATTTCGATAATTTTGATCTTGAAATATTTGTGGAAGTTCAGGGAAGGTTTAAAAGGTAACTTCTAATGGCGTTACGAATTTCGCCGGGTCAGCTAGTGCGAATATAAGACGCGAAAGTAAGTCCGTGTGTTAATTTGTTACATTTTCACGACTAAACAGCTCGATCTTGATGTTTGGTCTGGACATAGTTTGAAGCCTAGGGGATTTTTATCGCGATAAACGTCCACGCTGGATATGACAGGTAATTCTTTGAGCGCGATCACATTGACTTGACTACTCTTGAAAACTTTATTTGATATAAATATAACAAAAATAGTAGATCTCAGCCAAAAAAAATTATAATAAAACTTTTTAACAAAAAATCAAACCGCATAAGAAACTGAAAAGCAAAAAATAATAAACTTGTTATATTTAAGATTATTAACTAAGTTCCACCGTATGGAAACTGGCGCTCAAATGAAAAAAATTGCATCGAAATCGGTCCATAAATATGTTGAGAGCTACGATGCCACACACACACACACACACACACACACATAGACAGACAAACAGACAGACATCGACGTCAAATTATCATATGTATTTATCATTAATTTTATTATAATTAATATTTAATTGTTTTACCTAAGAGTGGGGCCTAGATTTGGTTAATAAGTGAGTGCCGAATTACTAGCTGAGAATACATTTTGGTGTCAGAGTGTCCTGTTTGGAAGGTTGGATACGTCATAAATCCCCGGTTTCCTTCAGGATAATAGGACAAAAAAAGAGAAAGGGATATTTCGTTATCTCTGTTCTTTACATTAGTTTAAGGATTTTGAGGATAGTGGCGGGGCTCGGTTTGCGGGGATCGAGGGACCATAATCGCGTGCGGGGAGCAAAGTTAGGCACTGGCACGCTCACCCAAGACAAAAAGTGTTGCCAGATGCGGTAACTTTTCCTCATTTTGGCTAATAAAGTTATGCCTATTGCATTGAAATTTTTTATTGAATTATGGCAACATGTTTTGGGGCAACTTTGTGCACGCAGATAGTACATTTATATTCCAGAAACGGAGTCTCAGAATCATCAATGGTATGAAAAGTGTGGAGTCGTTAAATATTTACAGATATAAAATACCTACCTCACGGTCACGGGAATCTACCAGCTGTGCCTTTTTTTTTTTTTTAATATGGTATATGGTACAAATGGACTATATTTGTACCATAGAACATCTGATATGTGAGTTAGGAAAACGAAGATGAGGCAATACGACGATTTATACTTCCTAATAGTTGTCGAGAATTGGCGAATAAAGTAGCTATCTCCAGTATTTGTATTTTTAATCATGTGCCATATTATATCGAAATTTAAAAACGCCCTCACAAAATGGCTTTTAGACAATGTTTTTTTTATGACTTAAATGTTTTTTTAATGTAATACTAATTATAAACATCGATTTATTAAAATTTATTTAATGTTATGTAATCTTATCATTTATTTCATTGCGAGGTGCATATGAATTCATGTTTTTAAGTTTATAAATTTTTGCATGTCATAGGTATGTGTGTTGTTTTTACATTTTGAGCATATGCAGTTTTCTATTAGTTTCTTATTACTCGTAGTACAATGGTAGGTGGAACATGACATATTTTTTTCTAGAATTTTAATTTTAAAGTGTTATAAAAAAGTTAAGAATATTATTCAATTGTAATAACTAGTTATTAAAAACACTCATTAGTACAAAATAAAATGTGCCACAAACTAATTAAAAATGACATAAAAAAGCATAACTAGGTATTTTTTAAATAGTTTTTGTTACATTCTGTACTTTACTGAGCTAACTTTTTTAGCATTAGCGACCAAAATTTCAGTCGCTAACTCGCGGACTCTTAGAAAAACTCATATTTCTTCTTGATTGTTTATATTCTACTTAAAAAAATTACACCATTCAGCCACATTTGGGTGGTCGCGATCTGGCAATACTGCGAGCCAAGCAAGGCGCGTCGCGTGAGTCGCGTCAGTCGTAAGCGTGCCGTGCTGCGAAGGTGACGCGCGCTCGTGTCGCTGTATCCCGTCGACGTCGCATGTGAGCACGATGGACGTGTTGCCGAGCGGCAATCTTTTCCGCGAATTGGAGCACGTCACTGACACCGGGTACTTCGAGCTGAAGCTGACTCTCGAGGACTACTGGCAACAGGTGAGTGACAATGCGCGACCGCAGCTAGCACCGAAAAACCGCGAGCGGAGCAGCTACATACACCAAAATAATTAATTTATTATTAAACAATTTTTTTGGGCACAAGCTCTAGCATGGAGTCGAACCGGGACGGAGTGACCGGAGGGTCTTCCAGCGACGCGCGACGCCGCGCTTGCGTGCCCTGCCAGGACAACCGGTCGATTTTGGAATAGGCATTTTGGGCAATTTTGGAATGTTCCTTCAAAGGCTGAACGTTCTATAAATCATGATGATTCGTTTACTTGTATTGCGTTCGTACGCCGCGGGATTACGCCACGACTAAAAATATCCCGGACGTTTAAGAGGCTCCGTTTATTTTGAAGATACGATCAGTTTGTTGAAGTTTGTATTTGCTATGCGTTACTATTTTGCGCATAAGTAGGTAAGTAGGTACCTATACATTGCATTTACGCATTCGGTTTGGTAGTTAACTAGTTAGGTACCTACCTACCCAAATAGGGACGTGTGCACGCGAAAAATTGGCCCACAAAGTTAACTTTTTCTGTCGGTGACCTCATTCACTAGGTCAAAACCTAGTTTAAACTCTAAACCAATCTAACACGTTAAATAAACGGTCCAATTATTCGCGAGCGGCTGGTAAATAATCCTACGTGGTTAAGGCGGCGATCACAAAATCGAGCTAAAAATTGGGATTTAATAAAACTATTTTTGCTTGACAAAAAATTACATAATTAAAAATAAGCGAGCTTACAGAAATATATATTTATTTGTAGGTCAAAACAATATTGACATAAACATATAGCCTCCGTATTTAGTGATTTCAACAGTTTTTCTCTTCTTAACGAATAGGTATTTAAATCGATCATTAAACTAAAAGTCACAATATAAATAGGCAGAACTTTTAGCGAATATTGCTTAATTTTAATCAGTCTTTCTTTTTACTTTTTTGTTAGGTGCCTCTTGCAGATCTTTGGTAATTCCAGCATACCCAGCCCTGGTGGGGCAAAATCAACCAACATTATAAAACCACGTAATTTTCCCCCATTAAAATCGAAAAGTGAGGCGGAGGGACTTTTAAATTTCAAAGGGGCAAAGTGGAACTAAGGAGATGTATCCTCAACTTCTTTGTAGTATATATCCACATCTTTGTACACCATTAAAAAACATCGTAACATCTTAACATCAAGTGACATGTAGTCAAAAGCTACACAATGAGAAAAAAAATTGACTAAAATCTAAATTTGCTATTAGTAGTTTTTAGTTTTAAGTTTATTATTGCTAGTAGAGAGAGGGAGAGAGAGAGAGAGAGAGAGTGAGAGAGAAAGACTTTATTTTGAAAAACTGCACACAATAACAAAAGAAAGAAGCACACACAAAAAAAAAGTAAAATCTATATACTACGAGTATATTACACTATTTATAATAATTTAATTCAAGAACGGCTGACCCGATTTGGCTGAAAATTGGTGGGCAGGTAGCTTAGAACCAGGAGACAGACATAGGACACTTTTATCGCGAAAAAGGTTTCTACGGGGAGACGCGGGTGAAACCGCAGGGCGCAGCCAGTAATAAATAAAATAATGTAGTAATATATTATTTAGTGTTGACAAAATGTACGGGCCCCGCAACGGTATTTTGTATAGGGGGAGTTTCCGTAGTTAACTGATCAGACCTAAGCCTTAACTGTTTGCGAAGCTTCCGAGCCGTCCCGTCGGTGTTAAAATAAATACCTGTGCATTCAGAATTTAACCGAAGGTGTATAAAATGGATGTCCATATTTTATAGAACAGACAGTGGTTTTTGAATGGAAACAAGGTCTGAATATCTTGGTTTCGCATAAGGGTACAATTTACCTATTAGAAAAAAAAAAATTCACTATGAAAATCCTTTTTTTTTCTTAAAAAATTGACCTTTTTTCTGATACGGTGGTGAAGAGACTGCGAAACTGAGATTGCGGGTTCGATTTTCGATTCCCGCTCTGGGAAAACAATAGTGCATCAAAAAAAAACCGCATCGTATCTCCTAATACCCTAGTAGGGATTCCTAGTTAGGGGCCAGATTGCGTGGGCGTTATAATTATTATTACGTAGGTAGATCCTTTTTTTATTATTATTTAGGTGCGACAATAGAACACATATCAAATCAAATGAAATCGAAATATATTTTGTATCCCACATACATTTTTTGGCGCGATCTCATTTACAATTTTATCCATAATATCATTAACTGATTGAGTTTCTTGTCTTCTAAATTGTCTAATTTTTTAGAATGAGTTTTACTAATAAGTCCAGTTAACATTTGACAAAAAGCGTCCGCTCGCAATTTCGTCAAAAAACAAAATGCATCAGTAAACCTCCAAACAAACTGTAAACGTTGAAACTTATAATAATAAAAAAGTGTTTTAAAAAAAACACTGAAAATGCTCGGGTGGCGTCGAATAGATTTATTCGTACTCGCGGGTATATTCGTTCCATCAATTTCGCTGTGCGCTGTGCGAAATGAAAGCCTTAAAGCTTAATTTTTGAAACGTCCAATCAAATTTTACAACGTTCTTTTATTGGTAATTTCAAACGAAATACTTTTATTCGATCAAATCAACACCACTGATTGACTTGGAGTTGCTTTAAATTGAATGATTAAAAGAAACGTGGTTGATGATAAAATACCTTTCAGCGCATTAGACTTGATGTTAGCATTAAAAGTCAAACGTCAAACTATATTTATTTAGTAGGATACAACATGCATCACTTTAAAACGTCAAAATTGAAACTAGCTACGCCTGGTCCAACCTCCTTACGCCGGCAAAAGAACAGGCAAAAAACGCCCGGCAGGTGATTATTTGGGCGCGCTCACATTTATAATTTTTATTCTTATTGCTAAAATTTATGAAATTAAAATAAATCAAATTAAATAATCGTAAATGGAGCAAGTTCCTTATAATCCCAAGCTTTTTTGACATCTAAATAGTTCGATATTTTATAATAAGCTTTACTATAGTAAGATTTATTAAAAGGACTTGCAATTTTGCTATCGACAAGTTTTGAATTTCACTTGGGATTTTGTTGAAAAAACGTATTAACCTTTGAAAGAGTTGCTGAGTGGAACCTAGTGGCGGGTACAGCACTTTTCTCTTTGTTCTTTGTATTAAAATTGTGATAGTCCATTTTCAATTTGAAGCTGACAAACTGTCAATACAAACAAAACACAACACAAACTGACAAACTTTTGACAAACTGTCAAATATATAATTTCTTCTAACTAGATTCAGGGCCCATATAACAGATCGCACGCTCTCTAACCATTGGCATAAATACCTAATTGGTAGGATATGCGTCTCCTCTCCAGCCAGTCAGGCGTTCTGGAATCCGGTGCCGAACGTGTCTGAATCATTCATCCAGAATTCTGTTTCTACGATAAGAGCATGTGCCAGGACAAAGGCTTAAGTTTCCTTCACTTTGACGACAAATCGCAGTCGTCTTTTCCGCCTATCACTGCTAAAACCTTTTTTGGTTTTCAGAAATGCTGCCCCCAAAATCTGTCACCAAAGTAAATAACAATGGCCAAAACGGACCCGAGGTCGTATGAAAACGATTTATATACGATAAAAAATTTAATAGCCTACTGCGATTATACAAACGATATTTTAAAAAAAGTGTAGAAAAAAAAGATATCGATTTTTTTACTTCGGAGTTTCCTAAGGCATTTTTTAACTTACACAATGCTTGGATGTTTTGAACGCACTCCGCATTTTCTTTTTCATTCCGTTTCACGCTTTGGAAGTCGGCCCTACTTAAATTGAGTCATTAAAATCAACATCATTTACCAAATATGAACAAAAACTAAGTGACATTGACAGAAACGAAAATTTTCATACAAAATATGTCGCGTTCAGGTCCAGGGCAGAATGAAAAGTGGCCAATGTTCTTTCAATTTTCCCCCTATTGGGGTTCAGTATTCCTAAATCTTTTCTTCCTGCCCTACAACCACGCCCAAGTCTTTTATAAACTTACTTCTTTCATGCTTTTTAACCTCCCGCCTCCGCCTTTTTATCTAAACTCCTACACTGGCTCAAAGCGTAGAAATCGTAGGTATTGCCCAACAACAGACGGCGATGCAAGAGCAACTATACAAGGGGATAAAATTCAAAGACGTTTGAAGTTGGAATGTTGCTTTGTAGAAAAATTTAACAATAGCCTTTTTAGCTTACAATAGAAAAATGAAGACTGTTTTTTATACGAATAAATAAAAACAAATATAAATGATTTGGGTTGGTATCATAGCGACTACATTGTGAAAACAAAAACTGATCATAAGGTCCAGATCTCAGAAGGACCAACTCTGCAGAAAGCCTATATCTCCGGAAGACTTTGTAGCAAAACGACTGTTTCTTTAAATGACCACATATCAAATAGACCGGGTAGCAAAATTACTAGATCGCAAAATGTTGGCATAATCAGAGCTATTTCCTGCATAGCATTTGTATGCATCTATACATAGATAAAATCGTTAAGACCAAACCACCCTACATGGAAGATTTTTTTAAAAAGTTTCTCTTTATAGATGGTCAAAGTATATCTTGTATATTTAAACAAAAGCACAGGTTAAATGAAAGTTCCCGAAAGTGCTGACTCTCCGCAGACAGAGTCGCGGGAGGAAAGCTGGTACATATATAAAAAAAAAACTTCCATGCACAGATTATTTGGTCTTAACGATTTTATTAAATGTATAGATGCATGCAAATGCTATGCAGAAAACGTTTAGAACCCCACTTCTGGATGTCGTATAAAGCAGAGCAGTTATTAACGTAGTCATGAGACGGAATTGTTGTTCGTAAGCTCATCCGATGGAAAGCGACGGCGTGCGACCTAATTCACTCAAGCCGTTATATAGTATTCTCAGGAAGCAAGGAAGACGGAAGAAAGTTTCATTCCTTTACAAAAATCCTACTACAATATTATAAATGCGAAAATTTGCGTGTGTGTATGTGATATATCTACTGAGGATACAATCACCAACATTCCTCTTATTATATTCAAACCTATGGTATAGGTTGTATAGGTCTTATACAAACGTCTTAGTATTCACATATCTACAAGGGACATACAAACAGACACTTCACACAGATAACCGTGTAGAGCGAGTCAATGACGGTAATTACTCACAAGTATATCACTCCGCCGCCAATTGCAAAGGCACAGAAAATGCTAAGGTCATTTGTTTAGAAATGCGTTATCAGATCACTCGAGCTTAAGAATATTTAAAGTTTTTGCTTCAGATTCATGTAATACATTTGAAGCTGGTTCTAACTTAGTTCTGGAATAGTCACGTCGACTTGTTAACGCACGAAATTGATAATCGACTCTGATCCGTTATCCGCGGTTTGGATCGATATGTCATGTCATAATGTCATTTTAGTAGTAATATGTCAAGCTCAACACTAAAATGAAAATGACATAATATGACATGACATATCGATCCAAAACCGCGGATAACGGATCAGGATCCATTATAAATTTCGGACGTTAGTCGAGAGTTCTAATCCTACAGTCGATATGATGAGCTTGAGCTTTCGGTAAAGGATGACATCGTGATAAAATCGTAGCTTGGTGGTAGGGCATTTTCTAGTGCTCGCCTGACCATCTTCAAGGACGCTATGCACCCATCGGTTCCAGCAGTCTCATTTGAGAGCCAGTTCCCTGTCCAATCGTTGCGTGACACCTACTTCGACACTTAACATCAGACCTGCAGTCAAGAGCTACTCAGTGAGAAAAAAGTGAAAAATGCATTCACATAAACACATAAATCACAAACTTGCTTTGATAACTTCGATGAAAATCACCGGTGAGATGAATAAATCCCACCAGGAAACTGACAAAGCTTATAATCCACTGACCCAAACCTACCGTGTCCGTTATTTGACGTATTCGATAATCCAATTTGACTTTGAATTAACTCACTAACGTTTCCTAGTTAATTGAGACTGGCAACATAATTTTCCTAGAATATACCGAACATTTTGCTGTGAACTGGCGAACATTATCTTTGGTTAATTAGTCTACTACATGTCCTAAAGGAATGTTCCATGAACCGGCACAAACTGTTCGCCGTTGCAATAAACGGTTACCTGGAACTCGCACCAGTTCCTCGGTCCACCGACAATCTCGTTAGGCCACTCAACGTTCATCCTACATCTCCCGAGTAGGGAAGTTATGGATATGATATTTCGGATCTGGATGTGGATATACGAACAAAACTATATCGATTTCGGATACGGTTACGGACATTTAATTATTTCGGATTATTTATCCGTTAGTTTCGGTTGAAATATAAACAGAAACAGTACCTATGCAATAATTTGGTTTTATTTATAGGTTTTATCTAGTTAATTAAAAGAAACTATGTGAAACTTGTGAAACGGATACGGTTACGGATATATTTTTATATCGGATATCCGATAGTTTCGGTTACGATTACCGAGCTGCACAATGTTATGCCAGTAGGGATGTCCCTAGTCCCTAGTTAGCTTCTGTTTCAGCGTCCTCCAAACTAAAATTCAATAGGTACCGAGCTCAACGCCGATGCCGTCATCTTAGGTAATTTTAGCTCAATACTTCCACCGCAGAGAAAATAATAAATTACTTGAATATACGAATTAAAACAACGCGTATGTTATACAAAACAGCTGATTCAAAACACAGCCCGTATCATTACGCCTTTCGATAAGAATGATAACCGGGCAGGGAATTGTTTGTCATCGCCATTTCGTGGAGTTCGATAAAAATTATTTACTTTTGAAATGCACTGTTTAGATTTAGATAGCGTATCAGTTAGGTTACGTAAAGTATACAAAATACTACATTGTATATCGTACGAGGTGAACAGGTATATGGACACTGTAAAAGAATGTTGATAAGTATAATATGTATTGTGTTGTTATACGTACTTATATAGTTACGTAAAATGACGTATTCTTCTTAGCTCTACATTTCTATTAAACCCTATTCAGTGCGACGCGGACCATCCGCACGCGGACCAGGTTTTGCGTCCGTCGCGGATGAATTTGTCGTTCAGTGCGATGCGGATCGTGATCGAGTCGTACTTCTTCTTGTTCCCTCTCGGTTTGCACATTTGACGCAGCCGCCATGACAACGACAGTACATTACATCCGCTCCGCGCGACTGTCCGCCGAGCACTGAACAAATACATTAGAACCAAGCACCGTCCGCCCGCGGACATCCGCGGCCCGGAGGAGCGGTGCGGAGCGATTTCGCCCGCGCGCGGATAGCTCTCCGCGACACGGACAGCTCCGCGTCGCTCTGAACGCGCTGTAAGGTTTCATACATTTTACCGTCCGTCGCGGACGTCCGCGTAGGTCATCCGCGTCGCACTGAATAGGGCCTTAGTAGGGGGGCCCATGATGCTAAATATGAATTTACTCGAGCGTCGCGGAAACCTATTAGATTTGGTAGATTTGATATTATGAAGAATAAATGTCCTATCATGTTTCCACTTTCAGCGGTGGGAGGAAGCTTCCACAGACTTTTAAGGTTATAAAAAAAAACAATGACGTGATATGGACTGAAGTGTGTCAGATATTGATATTTTTCATGCTCCAGCATGTCTCTGATATGAAATGTAATATAATAAACAACCGGTTTGCGTGGTGTGGGTGGCTAACCACAAGGGGGTAAATTAAAAAATTTACTCTGCCGCGACAAATTTTCAGAGTGGGGATGTTCAGAGAACTCCACAGATGCTACCATTTCTAAGACTAACGATTTGAAAGTGACACCAGCTCAGCGAATCTAAAAGGTTCCCCTGAGCGTACCCACCAATGTTAAGAGCTCATAATTGCTGGAGGTGCTTATCAATATGTAAGGTATCCTCCCTTATATTAATCTGACGCGCTCGAGTTAATCCCAAAATCCCCTCTTGGGCTCCCCTACTATATAGGGACTCTAGCACAGAATGCATACGACTTTGTCACACTTGGATATCAACAACATTGAAGGAGAACATTGACGTCACGTTACTGAGTAAAAGGTAACTGAAATTATGACTGGGTGATATTTTTGCGAAAATAAATAAATTATGAATACTAACCCGCACTGGGCGCGCATGGTGCATTATGTTCCATACACTCTCTCTCTGAGAAAAAGCCTGCGTCCCAGCAGTGGGGACGTAATAGGGCTGATGGTGATGATGTGGCCTATGTCACTCTCCAGCTCATAAATATCTCTATGCAAAAATTACGACGATCTGTTGCTCCGTTGCTCCTTTTCAGCGTAAAAGAAACTTAGACTAACGAACGTACAAAATCGCATTTATGAAAATGTGTGAGGAATTTTACACGTGTAAAAACGAAAGAAAAGTAAAGAGAGACACCTCGGTCCCACGGTAGGTCTGGTCTGGACCGGCTTGATTTGTTTGATAAGGAACCTTAGGGACGATTTCACGCGCACGCACAACGTCAGAAAACCACAGGCAGGGTCACTTTCTCTAGGTGCTTGGTGTCGATGTGGGGCCCGGAATGAAGGAGTTCCGGGCCTCTCCGTCGGGGCGGGAGGGTTGACTGTTACAGTGACCCGCCCCTCCAAAAAGGCGGAGGAAGCTTTAACTAAAAAAAAAGAGGTTGACGTTCGCTTGGTCTGGTCTGGTCTGGTCTGTGAAAAGGCAAGCCGTGGGACTCTACTTCTAGTAATATAACTTCTCCAACAGATCCATTTGAAGTGATCTCAAACATCGAGCAAGTAACCTAACCTAACATAAGTACAAGTACAATGTACCTCATGTAAGTTGTGTTGAGCACCTCGACGGAGTCGACGGTTTATCATTCCATTCTCAGAAACGATGATTCATACCAGATATATGTATAACGTAAATAAATAATGATTAACCGCGGAAAGACTGTTTTATAACTGACACAGGATATTCATGAGTAGCTAATGGATATTATAAAACTAACTGAATGATACCTAATCACTTATTGCGACCATTTAAAGTCCATTTGCTAGCATTGCCCCGCAATTTCACCCGCGTAAGATGCTCACAGTAACTGTGATTTTTTTCAGATAAAACGTAGTCTATGCCACTTAAGATGTTATAAGATAAGATACATTTATTTGTATAAAACATGTGTAATTAGTACAAACAAAATGATGCAGGTACACTGGTACAGTCAACGACAAAAGTCGCCTCCTCATCTTAGACACCAATTTTTTACCTCAATATCACCTAAAATCAGGTGTGTTATGTTGTGGTCAAAATAATACCATGTGAAATGTAAAAAAAACAATAATAATTACTGATTTGAAACACATTTAGAAAATCGAGAACGATCAGCTACTTTTGTCGCTGATTGTACATTGATGTTAGTCTGTAATGCTGTTGCCACACTAACGGGAAATGCCGTTAAATAGCGCGATGATTGACGTTTGACATAAGTGTGGCCACAACATTTGACAACGGCATTCACATTGGCGTTTGACGTTAGCCGATAACTTAAGTGCATTCACATTGGCCGTTGAAGTTTAGCCACTCACATAATTGCGTTAATAATTATCGCAATATTTATCGCGAGTACAGGCATTGACGTCCCCGTCGTTTCCATTGACGTTGACCTTAGTGTGGCCCCAGGATTAGAGACGCATCGTGTTTTGTCTTTATTTATTGACGTGCAAAATTAGAGAGATTGTTGTCACCATTTTTGACATAATGTACAATAACCACAATAACACATCTAATTAATAAATACATAATTCAATACATATTATAGTATAGAAAAAGACATTAGAGCAGAGTATAATGACGTACCTAAGCTACACTTGATACCTCAACGCGTTTTTGAGAAAAAACGATCTTGGTCTTGACAGAGAAACAAACAGACAGACAGACGGACAGCAAAGTGATACTATGAGGATTCCGTTTTTAATTTTGAGATACGGAACCCTAAAAAGTCCTTGTCTTTATATAGTAACAAGCATTTATCATAACCGGTTTCGAAAAATACTTCAGCGAGTCATGTTCTCTGCCAAAGCCAAAATCCAAGATGGGCGCTAGTATAAAATTGGAGTAGTGAATAAAATCAACATTCTGTTTTCAGTGGTTATTTTAGTTATTATTAAACGTGATTTGTGCAGGAAAAAACTGTACCAAAACTCTGCATGATTTATCGTAACTTACTTGTTTTGTACCGAGTGCTCCTAGCAATAGTTTAGAAGCGGTATTTTCCTTGACTTCATTCAAATCTGTTGACACACCACGCGAGGGTTCAACAAGATCAGTGCACGTGGAAGCACTAATAAAGATGCTGCTGATAGTATTTGACTGTTTTGTACGTTTAAATCACAATGGTGTCGATTCGGTTTTACATTCTCTAAAACTAAACTAAGTTTGACAGGTCTAATAGTATTGCTGCTTTTTGCTATTTCACGCAAAAACTACTGAACGGATTTGAGTGAAATTTGGAATGGAGACAGCTTATACCCTGGATTAACACATAGGCTACTTTTTATCCCGGAAAAAGGTTCCTGCGGGATAAAGGGAAGACGCGTGAATGAGTAACAAACATCCATCCATCCATCCATCCATACAAACTTTCACGTTTATAATATATGTAGGATTTGCGATCGGACCTGATTGGATAACCACATCCAGATCATAAAATATGCATTCTAACCCTCCTATCTATTCTACAGTGAATTACTCTCAATAGAAGACTGTTGACCCCACTTATTAAGTTAACTAGTGCATTCATACATTCATAGATTGCCTCTTTCAATGTCGAACAATTATATTGACTGCAACTACTAATGCTGGGGCCACGCTGGGGACACAATCAAAACAGTGTATTTTTTTTTAATAAGGGTCCTGTTTTATCAATATCACAAGACTTTTTAATAGATATTAACTGCAAAACATATTTTTCTGCAAAATTTAGCCTTAACATAGTTTTTTTCGTACTATTACTATGTAGAATTTGGCCTCAGAAACAGTCACCTAATTGTATAATTGTGGTTAGTGATAATTTTAGCACCTTTTGGCGCATCTTTAGAAACAATGTGTTCCGGAAGCCCTGCGTGAGAGCCACTAGATCGTAGCGTGGCTCCATGTAATCAAATGCTACTCTTTAAAATGTTAAAAAGACCTGGAAATGGTAAATACAAATGTAAAAGTTTAAAAAACTCGTGGTATTATAGAAAAAAAAATTCTTACACCAAAATTGTTCATGAAGAATTCGAAGCTCTCTTCTTTCACGAAGAGCGTAATTAATTTAAATTAGACTCGCACACC
This sequence comes from Opisthograptis luteolata, assembly GCA_931315375.2. Classification (NCBI taxonomy): domain Eukaryota; kingdom Metazoa; phylum Arthropoda; class Insecta; order Lepidoptera; family Geometridae; genus Opisthograptis; species Opisthograptis luteolata. The sequence goes on from OV928033.1 coordinate 13,576,340, forward strand.
ACTGACGTAATATTTCCTTTGAGGAATCGTTAAAATTCCTTTGCCAGTTCCCAGACGGAATCTCAGAGTTCTTTGCAAACCGTTGTCAAAGTGAGCTAAATTCGAATAATTAGCAAGTCAAAAGTCCAGACCTTCAAGTTGCAGTCAAAATACTTCACCGTAACTTGAGTTAATAAGACAGCGGGACAACATGAATGGTAACGGTAATATTTTCAAGAAAGTTTGTCTTATACTATTGCCACTCGAGGAGACGGTCGGATGGACCGGGTCGATAAGATTTGTTCTGATTTAGTCTCCAAGGAACATGCCTTGGTCCAACCAGTACAAGGGTTTGACGTCCGACAGTCGAATGAGATTTCATTCGACGACAAACCTCGACCAAACTTCTATAGTACCAGTGCGATTGGGTACAATACAACCGACCTGTAGGGCTGCCATGAAAATGTCTCTCCGAAACTTCGGACTGAAACAAAACACGTCCGAAATACTCCGATCTTGCATAGTGCGTAGCGGCCTAGAACTTTGCCGAACCGCTCCGCAAAAGCAAAGATTAAATTCCTTTTTGGTGGTTTGTTCGTTCTACTACAAAATAAAAGAAATAAAACTTCAGTCAACATTTATCGTGGATTCAAAAGAAGAGTCACAATATGGCAGATTAAATAAAAATATAATTTAAAATTCGGAACAAACTAGCACTCTATAACACTGTAGTGTCCAGCATCTAAGTGTCCAGAAAAAAGCAAATGTTTCACTTTGTCGCCTCGGCCATAGTCTATGGTTCTTGAGCATCCATCTATGTGCACTTTGAAGGTGTATTCTGTGAACAGTTCGCTGACACAATGCAGTTCAACATGGCCCGCGTACTCTCCATCTCTGGACATCAGGCTTCTGTACGAGTTCTGGGATCGAAGAGGCCCGTACGAGCGATCTCCGATGATGAAATCTTTGTACCAGTGCCAAGTAGAGACTACGCGGTCGACTACCCGCAGACGGATGTCCCGGTGACGCTCTTGCGTCCCGTAAATACAGTACGAAATAGATCTGAATAAGCAATTTCCATCACCGCGGATAGGCACCACTTTACGGGACATACCTTTTCGAGTACGTATATTCAAACTTTTTTCGGACGGATTCTCGATATCGACAAATCAGTCATTTTTTGCAGCACTAGCGACTTTTCTCGGAAACAATGGCGACTATTATAATATATTGCAAAGTTGTTTTTTTGTTTCTATCGACGAATGGTAGTATACATATTTTGAACATAAGTACAAAGTGTTTGTTAGCAAATTAAATTTAGAATAGCGGTCAACGTTACGAAAATATTAACTAGAAAAATGTACGTTGAGAATTTTGGAAATTACACGGTTCTGAAGTTGTCGCCGCTTTTATTTTTTAATTTGTCCGTTGCTAGGAGAAACCTCTTTACGAACATGACAACATAATGATTTGTATTTTAGCTCTAAAGTGCTTTGGAGGTACAGATATGCGTCGCCGACAACTGATAATAAATGCATTAAAATAAGATAAGTTATTTAAACCAAAACAGAAATGACCTCCACGACGTATGACCGTTTAATACGGACTGTACACAGTCGATACACATATGCTCATTTTTTAACAGTCGTTAGTGATAATTTGTTTTTCAATGTGACTCGTAATATGTATATTCACACATTTTAAAACCGGTATATGACTGTGCGGATTTACCATCGCTCAAAACGGTGAAGGAAATCATCGCGAGGAAACCGGCATTTCCAAGAACTCCAACATTCAAGGGCATGCGACATCTACCAACTTGCACTGGGCCAGCGTGGTAGATTACAGCCCATACTGACTCTCTCTCTGAGATAACCGATAAACGATGGGGAAAAAAGGTTCTCGACTGGCGACCACGAACCAGAAAACGTTCTGTAGGTCCACCACTAGGTGGACCGAGGAGTAAGAGTCACAGGGGGCCTATGGATGCAAATGGTGGCTATCTAAGAGGCCTATGTTCAGCAGTAAACTTCTTCTGGCTGATGATGATGATGAATCAATTCTTATGCTAACGTCCATGTTGGACCAATCTGTCTAGGTCCAGCTGTCCACCAATCTGTCCGGTCAGCTGCTGTACCCGATACTCTGTGGTGGTCCTCCCGTATCAGAATTAAATCAACACCGCAGCATTGTTCACAACCTCTTTGTTATCTGTCGACAGACAATAGTACTCCTATGCAACCGGTAGTGTTTCATTAGCTTATTGGCAGACCGGGCTTTGTGACGTCAATTTACTCGCTTCCATTTTCAGATGCAGTAATTTTAGTGATGAAGTAAGTACCTGAACAGCGAAGCCTTAGTAATAGGGTTGACCCTTTTGACCCTTTAGGATCGAAACCCTAAAAATGAACCATTGAAAAAATATATTTATCTAGGGATACTGTAGCTTTTGGTCAGTGATCTCAATTTTCAGAAACAGGTCAGCCATACTATTTTGTATCAATTAAGTCATCTCGTGTCTATAGCCAATTAATGAAACTTTACGCATGGTTTGTTAGAATTGACCCAGTTTTCCGTTATACATGTAATTTGCAAAAAAAATGCAAAAAAAAAAAGAAAGTAATTGCAAAAGTAAATTATTACGGATTGGACCACGTAAGGTTCCGTAGTTCATACAAATACTATACCTAAATTATTTCTAACAGTTTTTAGGGTTCCCTACCCAAAGGGTTAAACGGGACCCTATTACTAAGGCTTCGCTGTCCGTCCGTACGTCCGTCTGTCACCAGGCTGTAGCCTATGAACCGTGATAGTTAGACAGTTGAAATATTTAAGGGGGCTCCCACACAACAAACGTGATTTTTTTGACCGTTTTTATAGTACGGAACTCTTCGTGCGCGAGTCCGACTCGCACTTGACTGGTTTTTTAAACAATTTTTTTACTTTCAAATCCAGGTATGATGTACGATGTATCTATCTACCTCCTCAGTTGATTATGGCCTACTGAGACCCGACGTTTAATAACTTTCATCAGGTCCCTTATCATTATCAGATATCATATCAAGCCAACAAGTTATCTATTGACTCCAACACAAAAACATACATGTTGACTTAAATGCTATGTAGCATCAAATAGTTATAAGTAAGGCGTTTTCTTCCATCATCATATTGTGAGGTTTGGCTGGACCCTAATATCTGATGAGATTTTTTTAAATGCTTATTTTACTTTATTGTTAGTGACTCAGACCGATACAGGAACCCCTTTCACATTCTGCAATTTTCTTACACTATTCGAAATTAATTAGTTTTTCCCTTCGTTGCACGACCTTCAGGACAGGCCGAAATGGCGTCTTTTGTTATTGGGGACCAAGACTCACTTTGGGTCGTTGCGCCATCTCAGTTAGTTAGTTATATTTCTGAAATGATTAGGATATGATAGTATAATAAAATTGAATAGTTGTTAATAAATGTATATAATATGTATATAATCTGAATCTCAGAAACGTCTCTTACGATTTTCATAAAATTTTATATGCCGGGGGTTTCGGAGGCGATAAATCGATCTAGCTAGGTTTCATTTACAGAAAACGTCGTTTAATTCATGTTTTCGGGCTGTGAAAACCCGAACAAAGCTCGGTCATCCAGGTACTACTGTAATCGTTGCCACTCTGCTTTCCATTGAATAACGTAGAAATGACGGCACAGTAAAGCGTATAACACAATTTTCCTGAGCGACGCGGTTAAGTCAATTTGGGGGATTCTGACCGGGAGCAACGTGGTTAACTCGTACTAAGTTACTACGAGGAAAGTAGAGGCATTATTTACTATTAATATAATTTAAACTAAAGCCTTCTATCTTCTATATTATATACTAGTTGCGCCCAGCGGTTTCACATGCGGCTCCCCGTTATTTCCGGGGTAAAAAGTAGCCTTCGTTTTAATCCAGGATATAAGCTATCTCCATTTCAAATTTCATTCAGTTCTCTTCAGTAGTTTTTGCGTGAAAGATTAACAAACATCCAAACATGAAATGAAATGAAATGAAATGAAAATGAAATGAAAATATATTTATTTCTGACATCGCACAAGAACAAAAACAAACAGTAACAATTACACATGAACAAGTACGACACTGCGCGATGTCAGAAATAGGTCCCGGCTCAGCATACAACTGAGGCTGTACCAGCCACAGTTACTAAACATCCATCCATACTCACAAACTTTCACGCTTATAATATTTGTAGGATAAGAATCAAAGTCCTGACTGACTGATATCAACGCTCAGCCTAAACCGCTGGTCGTAGAAACTTGAAATTTGGAGGGTATGTTTGTCTTGATGCATAGGGGTGTACTAAGAAAGATTAAAAGATTTTGATATTCAACCCCAAAAGGGGTAAAAATGGGTGAAAACCTTTGTACTCTAAAATAAAAAATGATGTGTTCATATTCATATTCATATTCAATCGTTTATTGCATTCATATGTTAGTATACAAGAGATCTTAGTGGTTAAGATTAGCGAACATATGGACCCGAATAGGGTATAGCAATGTAGGAGCGGACCGATCCATTCTGATCATTTCGAGAAGTCGTCGTTGAGGAATTCATCTAGGCTGTAGTAGCATTTGTCGATTAAAAACGTTTTTAAGTTATTTAAAAATACGTGATTTTTTTCTTCGGATTTTAATTCGTCGGGTAGTTTATTAAATATTTTTATAGACATTATGTTTGGTCCGGAACTGTGTAATTTTAATTTTGACGGTGGTAATTCTAGTTTATACATAAACCTGGTTGCGTAGCGTCGTGATTGGTCAGCTTGTTTTATGAAGAACTGCGGATATTTTCTCACAAATTTACTTATTTCCAATATGTATAGTGATGTGTAAAGCAGTAGAGTGCAAACATTATTGATGACTCAGTGGTAGTGTCGACCCGTAAGTTGCGGCCTCGAATCCTTCGCGAAAGGAAAATAAAAAATATCGTGATGTACCCACAAGTGGTAGGGCAATTGCTTTATAGTTTCTGCTTCCGCCGCTTGGTTCCAATAACTGGAATTTTCATTCTGTATAACAACACAAAATAATATACCATCTGTTTCTCAGAATTTGCACCAACGTTCACGCTTTTATTTTCATTTTATTTGCCGCTTACATTCGGATCTCAATTTACGTCGGCTTTTTAATAAAAGGCGAAGTATTTAACCATTTCAAGTCAATTCATTGCTAGCATTTAAATTATCATAAGCGATTTTTTATATATCATGAGGTAACCCCTCAGCCACCTGTACATGAGGCTGCTGAGGCCCAGGCCAAAAACTCAGGTAGACTCAGGACGGAAGGAAGGGGGGCCTGTGCTGAGCCTCAGTATTCTCTAATGTTATTTAAGGTCGCTGCATACTTGACGGGTTTTTATACGGACGGGACGGGACGGAAAGTTTTGGAATTTTGGAAATATCGTTTCATACAAAATGTACATGTTGTACATATGTCACGATGCACGTTAACACTAGTATGGGGTTTATTATTAATAACATTATCTCTTGGCATGAAAGGGAAACGACCGTGGAGGCTAAATGGCATGCGGGAGCAAATCAAATTTTCAAAGACCTGTTGGCACGTCTGGTCGAAGAGAAATTTAATTAGGTTTGCAACACGTAGCCAAATTCTACACTTAACTCGAAAATTAAGCACCTCAATTCAACGTGGCAGTCCTCCCAGTATGTCGGAGACGTAGCGGTGTGTCATAGACTAATTTAGTTTGCATTTAGACGGTTAAACTCGTTAGAAAAGAAGCCTCAGGCGTAGTACTATTTATCTATTCTATGATGCAGGCGTCTGATGGCGAGATAGGTCGACGACATGCACTGGCGGATTTATCATAAGGCAGAGTAGGCTTCAGGCGGCTTCATGCTTTGAACAGGTGACAGATTCTAGGCGGACACTTAAGGCTTACTTTACTGTGCTTAAAGACTGAACTTTAAAAAAAGTGAGATGTTGCGGGTAGAGGAATACATCTACTCGTTATAAAATCATCAATCCTACCCGCAGAAACTTTTAGCACTCTCGAGATCATGGTGCTTGTAACACAATGTTAATTTGTAAGTCGGTGATTAATTTTAACCTTATATATTTTTCGCACAATTTGTACGCCGTTGAAATCAAAACAAATAACTTTTCTATATTCTGTGGCAAAAATTAAACAACCTTTATTTTGACGACAAAGTGTCAATCTGCGTACTGATGATAAGGCGGATCCTAGATAAGACTGGATCATAACCGGGACGAGAAGGATACACTAATATATTTGTGGTCTAGTCTCGACCATAAAGAGGTCGATCATCTAATACGTACGTATTAGACCCTGATACGTTACCCTGATATATGTATAAGGGTAGGTAACGTGCTTAGTACATTGCCACACGAGATTGTTAAAGTACAAAATTGTAGTTGTCACTGAAAGTAATAGGCAAGCGCGACTCTTACCATCAGGATAGCGATTTACGGCCGGTTTCAATAACCGATCTATCCAAGATATACTGGAGATGGAAATTTGACATAAGCTCCATAAAGTTATGTCAAATGTATGTCAAACCGTGGATAGATCGGATATTGAAACCGACGTTACTCGTCTCTTCACACAGTAACAAAACAAAATACTTTGAGCTATTTTTTTCTTACTTAACAAAGTTTCGGATTTTGCTCATTCCTCATGAGAAACTTCCTAAATAAATGTTTCGTTGACTCTCAATAACTTTCTGTGCTGCTTCTGTTATTGTAACTAAACCTTTTCATGATTGAGCTAAACGATTGTTTTTTTTTCACAGGTAAATAATGCTACTGCTGCGTACGCTACAACATTGAACGAAATAGAAGCGCGCGTAAGTTATACCCTTGTTGCTTCGTTTAGGTCCAAGGCTGACGATGAACACCATCGGCGAATAAGTACTGTCAGGACCAAGTTTTAAGCTATTTTGAACCATCGTACACAGGTTTAGAGACCTTTGTACTATGAAGCCCTCAGTTCTATTTATATAATATAGGTATGACTGCGAGTATGGATTCAATGGAACTATGTTAGCAACAATTCTGATCTATTGACTTTGAGTCTGCGTACAAATAAATTCCACTGACTGCAAAATTGCATCACATGCCCGAGTTAACTACTAACAAACAATGCATAGATACCTATATAATATATCTATACAAGTAATAACTTAAACATTTCACAATGTGTTTTCTAACATCTCTGAACATCTGTTCTTGTAATAAGACGTACCTGGTATATATGATTGCGTTATTGGGTATCAAATGTGATAAAGCGGAGCTGATCATTGAAAATAATTCAAAAAACCGATCAAGTAGACCACATGCTGTAAAATAACAGTACATCATACTAGTTTCTTCTGTCGATGCGGCAGACGTTGCTTTTACGGTAGAAGATGAATCATCGGGAGATGGCACTGCAGACTGCATTGATGCGGAGCGGATGCCAAATGTGTCTTTACTCATTTGAAACCGGGAAAGATCTTGAACATCCCGGTTTTACAATATTTTTCCTCACATGCTGAACTTCGCCAAATTCATAGTCCTTGACATCGATTTCTAGTTTCGAACTACATAGTAACATTACCCATAAATAGGTTCACATTCACAATAAGCAAGGCCTACCTTCCTCATTAAAACTCTACAGTTTCAAGTAAACGGCCCACTTCTTAAACAATGGCCAGCATTAAGGCCGCAAATGGACCCTTAATTAGTGCTAACTCAACGGCCTATTTAAAACTCAATAACAGCGCTGGCTGCGGCTCCGGTAGGAATTGAGGAGATGCGCGAAAAAAGAAGACTTTCCTTCCAGACATATATTTGAACCTGTCTCATCCATTAGCTCAGTGATCAGTCCAGTTAACGGGTAGTTAAGGAAACCGGACGGTACAACTGTTGAGCGTATTGCGCTTAATCCCTGGCAGACGCTAAATTCACGGAGGGTTCGGAAACCAGGTTGTGGAAAGAGAACCGATGCTTTAGGGTAGGGCACAGTATTGCCACTATAAAGGAAACATTGGAAAGTTTACACACATTGCACATGCCCTGTGTGAAGTTGCGGGTTGTATGGAAATTGGTTACACACATCGTCACACGGAGTCACACCACAAACATCCAGAACCTACACGAATACAAATATACGGGGCTAGGGTTTGTATAACAGGTTCGCGACTTAACAAACGGGGGCGTTACCAAACTGTACCGTGGCGTTGCTACAACCGCAGGTACTAGCAGCTAGACTAGCGTTGAATAAAATTTATACTAGGTATATCTCCATAATTTTTTATACAAATCTGCCTAATCGTTTTCAGTGATCGAGTAACAAACAAAACCCAAGCGACACCCACGTTTACGTTACGTTACGTTATACAGATCCAAGGCTAAATGTGTCGAATCATGTCTTTAAAAATGCAAAGTTCGCATGTACCAAAATCTTTGGAACTCCGTCCTAAGCAGGACGAATTCGCAATCGATCGGGAATTCGGGACCCGGCCGTCCCAATTTCCACCCGACCCCTGGGAGACTCGCCTATACTGCGATGGTATACATACATAGATGTATCTTAACGTAGTTATGATAACTCGTGTAACTCGGAGCCTGGAGCTCGCGTTGCGCAAATATATACGTGAAGATAGTACCGCGATCTACTTATATTTCTGCGAGCGCTGTGAATGTTTCAGGGATTTAAAATATACCCTATGTCTGGTAACCTAATAGTAGCAGAGCTGCGTGGTAACCTGGTAACAAACATTTGTTTGAATGACTGAATATATTTTAACGTTAACAAATTCATGTATTTACCCAAATCCAATAAAAGGGCAAGTAGATCTCTTTGTCCCTTGTCTGTTTGTTACCTTTGGCAGTTAAAATTATAATGAAAATCAACATGTACGCTGATTTTATGAAATAAATAGATAATATTATTTCATTTCGTTTGCAGTGTAGCCTACCATTTATTTAATGTGAAATTACATCGCCCGAGGTGTCATATAAACTTCCCACATATTAAAGTTTCATTACAATATTATCGTATTGGAAGTAAGTACATACTTAGTATGAAAACCATAGAGGTCGAAGCTAGTATTGTTTGCAAATATAGGTGAAAAAGAACGCTTGAATCGACCTGTCCTTACATAGATGGTTCGAATATGTGTGGGCCAAGCTAACGCATAAATTGGATGAAATCATCAGAACAGCTACTTTCCGTGCTTTGTGTGTTTTTCTCACCAACATCAAGGAAAGAAAATTTTCTTGTCAACACTCAATGCGTCGTCTGAATCGGTAGAATGATGAGCACAGGAAACTTATAGCAGAGTTGAGGCAGGTTTACAACAATTCATATTTTGTAGTTTTGTTTTGTTTTAAGTATTTTTGTATAATGTGTTGCACAAATAAATGATTCTTATTCTTAAAATATATCTTTATGCGTGTCTCACGCAAGCCAAATGTTTAAAGTTATTTTTTTTGTTATCGATTTGAATGAAATTCGGTATGGAGACATTTTGAACCCCGGGAAAGGACATAGGATACTTTTTGTCGTTATAAACTGTAGTCCACGTACGTGAAACCGCGGAGAATATCTTCTATACATAAATTGCCATTACCAACGCGAATCGAACGTCAAAATCTCGTTAAAATTCGCAATGGGCCCGGAAATATCTACCGTAGTCGCAGCTGTATCGTCCCTGCATGAATTAGTCAGTGTCCCAGTTCCAGTCCGACCCACAAATTCATTATAAAGTTACTACAACCTGCTCTACATTATACGGGACATCCGGACTTGGCATTTAACACATCCACGCACCATGCAATTTTCGCCATTGACCAAGTGACTATTGTCATAGTGATTATAGCATTGTGGTTTACTCAACGCACAATGTGGAACAATTAATTATACAATGGTTGAAATAGCACATATATATTTATAATATGTAATATACATATATACCTACGTTAAATCCGCAATACCTGTCACCTGTATGGATAGGAATGTTGGGCTGTGAACAAGACGGATGAGAGGAAACTCCATGTAGCGGAGATGAGAATGTTGAGATAAATGTGTGGAGTGACGAGAATGCATAAAATAAGGAATGAGTAGGTATATTAGAGGAAGTTTGAAAGTAGCACCAATGACAGATAAGTTGAAAGGGAATCGTTTGGCTTGGTATGGACATGTTATGAGGAGGGATGATAGTCATATTACCAAAGAAGTGATGAATATGAATGTTCATGGATGGAAGGGAAGTGGAAGGCCAAAGAAAAGATCGATGGATTGTGTAAGAGTTGATATGAATGAAAGGAAGGTGAATGAAGCGATGACGACTGATAGGGGAGAGTGGAAGAAGAATACATGCTGCGCAAACACCAAATAGATGTGACCAGGGCAAGAAGAAGAAGCTCTGTAGCCGCTACAGTCTGCGTAGTATACAGCATACACTACGAAAAGGTAACACTTTGAGCTGGCTGGTAGCGTGAAGTGGCGACCCGAAGGTCGTAGGCATAGGTATTTTCTTGGTGAGCTTGCTCCACCATCGACCACGTCGTCCCTTAATATCAGGTGAGATTATGGTCAAACCACAGTATATAAAGAATTTACTATGGTCAAACACTACCTTGTACGAAAATCTTACTGTTAAATTATGTAGCACCTACTTAGTTATGCGAGAATTGAACCAAACATTTTTAGTATTTTGTAATATTGGCTGTAGGATCGATTACCGATTAGAAAGTCAGTTTTTAGTAAGTCAATACGAGAAGGGTAAAAAAGGGAGACGGTCCGGGATCGTCAGTAGTACCTATGGCTTCAGTGGCTTCCCCACTGCCGCCGGCCCGCCGCGGGCGTACAGACTAGACACTCGTATACATGTACAAATAACAATTTAATACTACCGTTCGTAATTTGATGTTAAAATTTTAATTACCTCCGTAATTACAAGGAGAACACATGTGCAAGTGAAATTCTATAGTAATTACACGAGCTGTGTCGTCCGTAGAGATGTGATGTCCGTTTTTAGGGTTCCGTACCTAAAGTGTAAAATGGGACCCTATTATTAACAGAATAAAAAATGAATATTTAACGGGCCCCCCTTACAACGAACGTGTTTTTTGCCGCTTTTATAGCTAAAAGTACGGAACCCTTCGTGCGCGAGTCCAACTCGCACTTGGCTGTTTTTTATAAAAAAAAATTATGGTTGTGAAGTAATTTATTTAATATACTTATCGTTCATGGCTTTCAGTGACAGTTACAAATAATATGGCATACTAAAATTAATTTTGATGAAAATACTTCCAGTTTTTATGTATGTATTTCACTATTCATTACATTTAACCCAGTGAATCCATCCAGCGGTCTTTCTAAACGAAAGGTTTATAGCTTATGTGGATACATGTCTTGTACTGTGTGCTCTGGATATAGAAATTGATTTTATAGTGTTTAGTATCTTGGCTAAATTGGAGCCCATTAGAAAGCGCTCAATTTTTGTTTTCCATATTCTTTCTTTTATACGCGTATCTTGTTTGAGATAGTTCTATTTGTGTTTTGGAAATCGCGTATGGGGTAACAAGCAATAAATAATTAATTAAAAAACGTCAAGCACCATGAACTCCGCTTCCTTTATACTTACCATAGCAGATCTTAACTCCTTCGGTTTAATTTCTTTACCAAAATCTCTGTAGTATTCGTCCAGTTCGTAATGTTCAGTTGCTAAGCGGTAGGTGTTTACCTCTTTTTACACACCTGCGGTCACAAAATGTTTGAGTTGCAATGTGAGATTGTTATTCATTTTTTTCCGTATTATGTAGTGACAAATAGGTAGATTTGCAATTGCCTGCTTTTGCGCAAACTGCCTGTACAGATTCACTCGTCGTCGTCGCCTAAGCACTGGTTCGAGGAACGGGCTTAGCGCTGCGAAGCTAAATGCTACTCCAGAATAATTAAAATGCTCTATTATTTTGACCACAAGTCACGTGATGTAAGTGACAATGTGGTCGAACCGGGAACTGGCTATTTAAGTGAGGCTGCTAGAACACACCGATGGGGGCTTGGCGACAGATGGTGGTAGCTGACCAGGCGGGTATTAAAAATACCCTACCACCAAGCTATGGTTTCATCACGATGTTTTCCTTCACCGAAAGCTCAAGCTCAATGACTTACTTTAAAACTTAGAACTATAGCGTCTATAGGTGGAGACTTTAGTATGGATTGGTCGTTTAGTCCGTTGAATAAAACTTAACGTTGTTCAGTTAAGTCTACTTGTTCACGACCAAGTTAGTCGATTTAAATGGGTAGACCGAAAAAGTTAAATAAGTATATCTATTATTTCATATACTAAATTGAAATAGGGCAACGGATAAATTACGACTCACTAAATTAGGAAGACGACAGCTGGTAGCCCAGCAGTGTAGAGTTTTAGGACGGTATTTCTAAAGACGCAACGAAATGCAGCTCGTTCCCAAAACTTTTTATTTCTGTTAATTTGGCTTTTTGATATTATATAACATGTTATGGACAAAGCGATTGCTCAGTATATTATTTACAATGTCCGAAAATTGTTAGTAATGGCTAGATAAATTGGACAACAAATGAATAATATTTAAACAATTCTGTGACCGTGTTTAATTAGAAAATTTACCACTTGAAAATTTACCACGTGAATTATGACGTTCAAAATTTACAAGGCTAAAATCTAGTTCTGTGTCTGATAAGTTGGATGATGAAAAGTAGTTCTTAGCTCAGTTTACGTTTACTTCCGAATTACTTATGATAGTGTTTGAATTTGTCTTTGGCTTATCATAATTCTGATAGTATTTAAACTGGACCATGGCTTATCGTAATTCTTACAATCTTAAGAATGGCCTTGTAAGCATATAGTATTAAACATAACTCTAATAGTATTTACACTAAATGTAATACGTTAAACTAATCCTAGAAGTAAGAGCCGAACAAATATAGACTAGTTCAATAGCGTATGATTATATCATTCATTCATTCATGCATTTCCTGAAATTCTCAATCAATTTCAATGCGATGAATCGTGTGAGGAGTTTCCGAATGATCCAACCAAAGCGAGAGGAGTGTAATTGCAGAACAGATCCCGTTAGATAGGTCTGTCTGCTTCCCGGATATCGGGTATCGATATCTCTGGACAAGTGTGCCTTCTTTTAGACTTTATCTAGTGCAGTTAAAGTCCATTTTACGGCCTTTTTACGTCTCAATTCAAGAGTCTTGAATTACGCAGTATTATTTTTAATACTGCATACTTAAATCTATTTTGATTATATACCACTGAACACTGAACCCGTCAAATTCCTTCGGATGACTATCAGTTCAGTTTTTTATACAGATCATCTTCTCATGATGATGGTGCCACGCTACGCCTGGCTTTCAAAACTGATAGGTCCTCAGCGACAGATTCTTAACGTGACGGTAGTAGCCTAGTCAGGCAAGCACTAGACTAAATGAATGATGTTAACTAAATCAAATTCTCTTTTTGTCCCAAAAACACACATCAACACTGAAACATCAAGATATTAATTAAAACTATAGGGATTCTCTGCAGCGGCGATATAAGAGCAGGTTTAAAAAAAAAATCTACTTTTTGTTTCCGCACAAAAGTTTGCCGTGACCATATCGTCGATACATAAAAGTAGAGATTCTTACAAGCAGACACTAGAACATATTACAGCTAGCAACGCGGCCTAGCCTTTCATCAGAAGTACTCGCCATAAATCTAATTTTAGAATCATTTGTATGATGAAATCCTATTCAACCTCACACAGCAATACACCGTTTATTTCAGTTATGTTCAATATGTAAGGTCACCGTATTTAACTCGTTTTAATGTGTATCTTCTTATTGTTTTCTTAATTATTCCAGACGATCTATTTACATTTCATAACTAGTTCCAAATAAAAACGCATTGCCTCCCGATCCTCCCCATGCGCACTACGTGGCCATGCCAATGCAACAACCAAGTTGGGCTCGCCCACTAGGTCTTCGATCTCTTGGTTCTTCCGGATCCTCCATGTGCCATCTTGCTGGCGAGTTGGTCCCAATGTCTTCCTGAGAATCTTCCTCTCCGCTATTACGAGTATAAGCTTGTTCTCCTCCTTAAGCGTTAGTGTCAATGGTCAAAATAGCTGTTTTAGGGTTGTGCCAGGTACATTTCTGGAAGAAACTTTGCAGTAGTTTGTATGAACTTTTTCAAATTAGATTTTTGTAAATTTAATTATTATTGCCTTGATGTGTGGAATACCCTCACTTCAGCCTTACAGGGATATTATGTTACACGTTTTTATAAGTTAAATGGCTGGTCCATATGCGGTAGAGAGCTTCGAGTGGGTTTCCTATTGTTACTTCACTGTGATGGGAGCAACCGTTATCAAATGTATTTTTGCGCTTCACTTCGCGATGTCGAAGGCTTTTATTAAAGACATGTCAGTTAGTTATTCAGATCAAAACTCGCTAGGCAATTCTTGTCTACATCCGCTGATACTTACTCGTACTTAAGGCCGGTTCTAATAACCACTGGAGATATACATTTGACACAAGAAGTAATGTCAAATTTCTATCTCTGATAGGGAAAACCGTGAATAGATAGGTAATTGAAACTGGCCGTTAGTGATACTTTACTTATGGATCTGGTTGGTCTCTTTAGTCCCACCCCGCAGGCGATACCACATTCCTATCTAGGAGAAAGAAAAATGTTAAAGAAAACACAAGTTAGTATTTTTATAAATAAGTGCCTAAAAGCTCTTTGGATAGTGTATTTTTCAATGAATTTATGGTAATTGGCATATCACCTTAATAATGTCATATTTATAGATGAGAAGAAAATTCGTTACGAGGGAACTTTGCACCATTTTTTTCAATATACAAATAATCAAATCATCATTAACAGCCTTTCACGTTCCCACTGCTGGGACTCTGGCCTTCTCTCAGAGAGAGAGGGTATCAATTATCTCATCAAATAATTTATAATAATATTTTTCTCTGAAAGTCAATATTATATATCAAAACCATTAGTAGTCAGTAGTTTTATTAATTACTTACAAATCAGTATTCGATTATGAAAATTAGCAAGTTACTAATTTCATAACCCTAGTAAAGTTAGTAAAGCTTATTATAAAATATCGGACTATCTAGATGACAAACAAGCTTGGGATTGTAGTTAATCTATCTATCTTTCTTTCTATCTATCTATTCTCCCTATTTCCCCTATTCTAACCATTTTCGGTAAACAGCCAAAACAGTCATGCTCACGAAAGTGACTTTGCTTGCAGCGGCGTCATGTGTCGGGTCGCCCTCTTCCCTCTCATATGGTCGAGGAGAGCGATGGCTGGCACATGCGTCAACTCGTGAACGGGTGCTGCTTGTGGGGTCTGGTCTGCTTTGGTTGTGATCCCGCAACTCGTTAATATTCATGTTCCCATATCCCAATGTGTACAACCAAACAAGAGAAATCTTCTTATTAGTAAAGCTAAATAAAAAATATCGGACTATTAGATGACAAAAAAAAAAGCTTGGGATTTTAGTGAACTTGCTCCAATTCAATCAATTAGTAATAAGAATAAAATTGTCAATGTGATCGCGCCAAAAAAATTACCTGCCGGGCGTTTCTTGCCTGTTCTTTTGCCGGCGTAAGGAGGTTGGAACAGGCGTAGCTAGTTTTAAGTTGACGTTTTAAAGTGATCACAATGTATCCTATTGAATAAACATATTTTTGATTTTGATTTTGATTTTGATTTTTAACCAATAACATCATTAATAGTAAAGTCTCGATTATGAGAATTAGTCATGATCGCACATCGATAGCTATTATAGTACTATGTTTCACTGTAATATTTGTGTAGTCTAAGCACGACGCGTGGTGTATGCAAGCAATGAGTTATCAAAGATCTCAGGTTGCACGGATGACTCAGACGGTGACACAAGTCGAGGCCCTCGCCAGGTGGTCACTAACCGTCACCTAATTGACCTGGTTGACTCACTTAGCATGGAGATCAAATTAATGCCGACGATTACGTTGTGATAGTACACGGAGAAAAAACTTCCCGAAACATATTCCTTGTGAGTCAAAAGTCCTTCACTTTTGGCTCGGAAAGAAAACTAAGGTAAAATAAGGAAGGAAAAGGTTACATTTTGGAAGGAAAGTCAGGAATTTTTTCTCAGTGTAGAATTAATTGAGTTTTGGGCGGTGCTGTTTTTGCCCTTAATTAATTTATTGGCATTGGCAACTTTTTATAGGCCGAGGGCTAGAGGCGGCCGATTTTACTGCCACTAGCCCGCACGATAGCATATTTCAAATTGTTCTGAAGAAGAGAGCTTCTTTAGTTTAAAATATCGCTAACTTAAGCTCTTCTTTACAAACAGGCAGAGATAATGAACACTATAAATTATGGCGATATTACAGGAAGTAGGATGGTGGGGGCGGCACAAAATGAAGTAGCCTATACTTAAGAAAAGTACCCGTAAAGCCGGCGTTTTCGCAATTCAATATTTTATTTTATTGTACTCTTTAGGAAAACAAACAACCTTAATCAACAGAGTTAGATAGATAAATAGATAGATAACGCTTTGTTGTTTCACCACAACAACAGAAAACTATAACAACATAAAAGGAGAGATCTTAGAGCTAGTGTTACAATGGGCTAGCTTAGAGCGATTTCTACGAGACAACCTTTGGATGGACAGAAATAGTAAGAAATAAAATGCGGTTGGTGGTGTAAATTCATGTACATAAAAGAAATATATACAGTAAAATATTATAACTGAATTTAAGAAAATAAATAATTACAATTACATAAGATACATACACATAACACACGAACATAAATAAGATACATAATCATATACACGGAGAAAAAAGACCTTCCGAAATACCGTTTTCCTTCTAAGTCAAAAGGGAAGGACTTGTGATTCAGAAGGAAAACTAATTAATGCAAAATAAGGAAGAAAACGGTCTTGGAAGGTAAAGACTCAGAAGGAAAATCAGATTATTTTTCTCAGTGTAGTTAGAATACTATAATTGAGTACAGTCGGCCTTTATATTATTATATTAGCAAGCAAGTCAAGCAACCCCTACTGGACATAGTAGTAGATTATGGTACATCAGGTACATGCTTTCTCTGAGAGAATACTTGTTTTTCCAGCAGTGTGAACGTAAAATGATGATGATGACGTGTCGACAAAATATTGCCCTGTTGTAAAATACACCTGTAATTGTATAATGCATCCGAAAATATTGGAAAATACGCATTAAAAAATATTGCAATACAATATTGTAATGGTTTACGAGTCTCGCTCGAAAAAGGATATCACACAGATACCCATTGATTTTCCCCATCAATCGGGAATACTGCACTATTGAGTGCTCCAACGGGATCTGTAAAGGATACTCCACTTGAATTGGCTAAAGCCAAATAGAGCGAGAACGACTCTAAGTCAAACACATAATGTTGATTTTCTCGTAACACGGACTAAAAGCCGGCTTTCCCAAGCACCATAGGATACAAAGCATACTGATTCTACCTAACAAGCCGCACTAGCGTAGCGAATTGAGCTCGGATCTTTTCTTTTTATCTAACTGAAAGAAAATGAAATATAAAAAAAATATATAATAAAAAAAAAAATATAATATTTCGAGTGTCTTCATCATAGCTAATAAGAATAACAATTACAATTGGAGACAATTTGGAGATCTTCAAGGCAAGAGTGAACAGGTACATTCTAGGTATGCGTGTTGTAACACGTGTACACACAGTGTACCGTCGACCGCATCTACGATTGGCAACAGGCGGGAAGGCGGTCAAACGCACGCCTATTTGCAGTAAAAAAGCGCAAAATGATGCACTATACAAAAACAGTACACATTGTTCTTACAATATACGGGCCATCATTTGATTCAGCAATATTACATTTTCACAGAGAATCCTGGCAAAGAGTTTTTAATCGCTCCTAAGAAAAATACTTCTACTTTCTACAGTAGACACAAAAGTGTTCAGAACAAGTGTGTTTACATTCTCGCCCACGGACTTTCAAGAGCAGAATGAAGTAGTTAGCCAAATTAATTTAAGCCCTATCATAGCACGGTACCAGCGTATGTATACCTAAATGTTTACAAGGAAGGCTTTCAGGCTGATTAGCAGTGTTTTGCTTACTACCACTTGCAGTTTAAGTTTCTTGCGTACATTGAGAAATAATTCTTAACCTTCCTTCGTAGTCAAAAAGGGGAGGAAATTCTTTTTGTATTTCGGAAGGTATTTTTTCTCCGTGAAGGCTTAGGTTCGCTTCATATAATGCAAATGACCTGAATTCTATCGAACGTTTGTTGTCCATCCAAGGTGGTGTCAGTAGTATTATCAGTAGACTAAATTTAAAATTGCTTAAAAATACTACTATGAGAAATAAATGGCAAAAAAGGTTTAATCTAACGTGTTTTTCAACTTTCCTATGTAAAATTGGTACGCATACAGTACTTCACCTTAACTTCTCTTTCAAAAGTAGCACGTGATACGATAAAACAAAATAAATCAAAACAAGAAACAATAGCAGAAATAATGTATGCTTTTATTACACTCGTAACGGTTCTCTACGTTATTCCAGTTAAATTAAAGTAGGTATAGTTCACAGAGAACAATTGGCAATGTTTGTATATCATCTCACTCTAACATGTAAGTGTACTTAATCAACCAAAACTAAGTTTAACATTAACAAAAAAAATAATAATTCTCAGTTTGGTTACAGTGACGATATGCTTAGCTGTCGCTATTAATATATCAGCAACAGATAAAACAAACACCAATAAAGAAATAAAATCAACTGATATCAGAACAAAATTAAATAATCACAATAATCCAGCAGTTATTCATGATTCAGACTATAAAGAGAATGGCGTCGTGCCTTGGGACACGTACATAGATGTTCTGATCGAAGTGTCGAGAACGGCATTGCAGAATATACGTCAGAATATAAAACAAAACTACTATATTGACTTCAATCTCCTAAGGCTTATAGATGAACTGTTCAGTGACATTGGCGAACATGAATACGTTATGCAAACAAATTTAAAGAAAATCATGGAGAGTGACCGGTATAACGACACAAAAGAATTTATGCTCGATTTTATGGACATTTCGAACTTTCTCATAGAAAAAATGGTACGGGACAACTTGGACAAGGTTGAACTCATCACACCAACTGAATGGTACAAGGAGTTGAGAGCTAAAATACAAAGGCAAGAACTTAAAGCAGCCGTGAGTTACGTCGAAAGCAAAATTTGTAACATTGGTGTTTGTAAAAGAAACGTATTTTATTCAGATTACTTAAAGAATTGGATAAGAACTCTTCTTTTTCTGCAATCGGGTGCGTTAAAGAAATTTTATAATGCAATTTCGAACTCGCTAGAAATACATAAACACATTGTTAAGTCTAATATAAAGTTGAGGCAGATAGTCAAATCTATACAGAATTCAGACGTCAAAATACAAAAAGACACTCTAGATTTTGTTGATGTAATTTTGACTAACGAAGATAGAGCCTTTAATGTAATCCCAGAAGGCTTTAAGCTTTCAGCCACTCTACTGATAGAATTTTTTCAACTTATCGATACCTACTACGATGTAAACGATGAAAATACAAAAACTCTTAATGATATATCGAAGATGTTTACCGAATTGATGGAAGATAACTTTATAAATGTACAGAAGTTATTAAAAATTATAGTGGAAAATATGAATATTAATCTTAAAATGTGGCCGTTGAGAGCACAAAATAAAACATATTACGTATGGTCAGAATTATTACATCAGCTATAAATATATGATTCTTTGCGTCTTTCTTAACCATCGTTTATTGAGAAAAGAGAAGAAGGATATAAATAACAAAATTAAAAACACTTAACTAAACCTTAAAATATAAAATAAAACTACCTATCAAACTAAACAATACAACTACTTAATCTAATAAACCACTACCAGTTGGCAAAGTTCCCAAAATGCTGACCGCATCTTTCTTCTTACGTCTTTCTTAATGTTTTACTTATAAATAATATGCAAGATGGTTCAAAGATTCGGCAATTTTTTTGTTCAAGGATGATAATTTTTCGTTGTAGCAAGATTATTAAAAACGTATCAGATAGACAGATTATAACTTAACGTTAACAATACGTTTCTTTCTTTATTTTGTTTAGTTTGTTACGACAGCAAAAAACTGCAATATAATATGTACATTGTACGTGTTGAGATATTTTCCGAGCTATAAGTACTTAAATCCTCTTGGGAATTCCCATCAGATTTATATTGGGAATCTCGTCGCATAACATGAAATCGCGGCGCAAGCTGTACCTACGTAATTTTACCGGATTTCCAACCTGTCACCTTTTGTGTTTCATTCGACAAATGACCACTGCAATTATTTAAATGTAAATCAGTTATTAGCGTTACAGAGTTGATATGTTTGGTTCTTGTTTTCAAATTCATATGTTATGTTATGTTATGATGTATCAAACGCGAAGTGAAAACTAAATTTTGTAGTAGGCAACATAATGTAAACAATTCAGGCTAATAATACCACTGACGTAAATCTTGCCACGATTTCCTTAACCGACTAGTTGGTACTCATGAAGTTATTGATTTGTGAAATGGCACGTTATAGACTAACCATTTTGGATATTGTGAAAGGGAACGTAAGACCCTGCCACCTTGGCCGAACCACAATTTTTTTTTTTTTTTTTTGTTTTGTTATGGCGTCACACGATTAGTGTATTTGCCAGTGTCAAGTATAAAAGATTTCAAACTCAGAGAGTTGAATCAAGTTTAAATGATGATGGTGATGATGATGATGAGATGATGGGATGAGGAAAGTGTTTAAGTAAAGTAGTGGTGCTTTACTTAAACTTTACACGGACTTTTTTGGAGCAACTTGAAAAGTCACTTTCACAACTTTATTTCAGTTTCCCACACTCGTACACATTAACGAACACATAATGGTTAATAATCCACCAATATTACACATTATCACTCGAAGAAACACAAGTTTTGGAAATAAAAACAAAATTTTCACGTTGACAACTCAATTGCCGCCAAAAAAGTCGAACCACAATTATTGGCCGTGATAATAATTTGTTCAACCAATCCGCTTAAAAATTAACGTCTGACAAAAAACATTAAAGAATTTACTTAAAAAATACATAATTATGAAGAAATGTTGATGGCACCTTCTACGTTGTTATGTCTCGTTTCCATTTAGACTTGTATACCAGGATACTAGGTTTTTTTCAGATCTTCGTTATGAAAAGTACCTCTCTCATATTCCAGAATCAGAAATAATTACAAAAATCATCAAAATCGGTTCAGCTCTTACGGAGCTAAGCGGTATAATACCATTAAGACAGGATTAATGCCGTACAGCGCTTGAAAATAAAGTTATATCCATTTTATTTTCTTGTTGAAAATGTGAACGAGGTAGGTATTCAGTAAACTTTATTCCTCTTACGAGATAAGTCTCGGAGCTTATATTTCAATGAACCTTTCAAATACGTTAGCTAAGTATAATATTAGCAGCTTATTGGATCAAGTTCTTAGTATCTGGTTCAATACTTTCATTAAAATAGTCACAGATAATAAAAATATTAAGTAACAAAAGTTTGAATGAAAAATATTATTTTGGATATACGAGTACCTACATAGGTACCTACATACCTAGTTTGTTGATTCATTAAAACTAATGTTATAAAATCCTAATAGCTGTGCTTGACAGGGTTAATAAATTAATTGTATTTATGTAAGCAATGACTGAAATAAGTTTACTATTCATAAGAATATACAGTCAAAACAAAGATATGTGTATTTTCCATTTTTATACACACTGGTAACAATGTTTTCGCAGCGTAGTCGGTCTACAGAAAACACGAATAATAGACATACAGCGCGAGGTTGCCAAATTTACAATACCTCTCTCGCTTCCTCTAGGTAACGATCCACATAATAGACAGAGAAACAAGACAATGTGTTTACACAAAACCGGCGCGGCGAAGTGGCAACATCTGTATTGCTGGAAATTAATAACCGATCTATCCACGGTTTGCCCTACTAGAGATAGATTTTGACATTACTTCTATAGAGCTTACGTCTAATTTCTATCTTTTGTACGCCAGTCTGTCCTGTGTCGATCGACACACCCTTAAAAGTGCCGATTTTGAGCAAAAAAAGATACATGGCTACATAGAACTATAAGACATAGAACTATGTCTTATAGTTCTATGTAGCCATGTATCTTTTTTGCATGGCTAGATTTCGCGTGTTATGTGTAGCATAAGTATTATGTTAAAGTTAAATACGGTGTTGAAGTGTTTGTTAAATTGTTGAATTTAACGCTTCGGCGTTCATGGTCGGTGGTCACAAATAGGTTGGAAATAGTGCTGCGGTGAAGAAGTATGTTGGTCACGCGCTCACGCGTATATAGTGTTCTATCTGTTCCCCGCGGTTTCACCCGCGTGGGCTACAGCTTTATGCATGCAAAGTCTCAGCCCGATCGGTTTAAAATTAACAAAGTTTCATACAAACTTTCATCCCCTATTTTATCCCCTTGGGGGTAGAATTAATCAAAATTCTTTCTTAGCGGATGCCTACGTCATAACATCTACCTGCATGCCAAATTTCAGCCCGATCCGTCCAGTGGTTTGGGCTGTGCGTTGATAGATCACTGTCAGTCAGTCACCTTTGAGTTATATATATTTAGAAGATAGATTGGGCGTAGGTAGTAACTACATAGTTGCCGTCCCGGTGCTAGTTTTTTCGCTTTCAATTTACCTATATAATTTCCTACTCGCTCTTAACATTCTGAGCTCACACTTATCGCAATGAAACGGTCGCTTAAATATCTGTTGTTAAATTTCCTGCTCAGTGGCTTTTAGAATAAACTAGCTTTTCCCCGCGGTTTCACCCGCGTGGGCTACAGTTTATCGCGATAAAAAGTATCCTATGTTCTTCCTCAGAGTTCAAACTATCCCCGTACTAAATTTCATTTAAATCGGTTCTGTAGTTAAGACGTGAAATCGAGACAGACAGACAGTGTTACTTTGGCTTAGTAGGGATAACTCATAAATGCTGCTTCTTATAAAATCTTATATTATGCAATGTAGATTAGTCAAGAAGGACTTGCGCTCACTGCAGGTGGAGGGCTGGCAGAAGGTGGCGCAGGACAGACCGAAGTGGCGTATTTTATTATCGGATGGCAAGGCTTACTTTGGGTCGTTGCGCTATCTCAATTATTTAGTTTTAGTTTTTTTCAATGTAGATTTGCTAACTTCTTTATTAAACGTTCATAAACAATACAGATATTTTTTATAGGGTTGTGACTAATAACGTTCGACCGTCAATGTATCGCTTTAACTAGTTTAAAAACATTTAAAAAGCATTTGTTATATAAAAAAAACTTGGTATTTTTATTACGATCTGTTATCACATCAGCATAACAGGTCTGATAAGGAGCAGTTACCTTTATATTAAGGCCCTGCCATACGCCGTTGACCTTGCTTGATCAGGTGAAAGCATCTCGCACTGACTTTATGAGAGACTGACGTGGCGATTTGCGAGTATGAAAAATAAAAAAATAATTTTTGGTATTATGTCTTAATACGCTGATGGTATTAACAAGTCTTTGTTGCATATATAGTTTAGGAGTAAAGTAGTATTAAACTTTTAGAAAATGGGGCACTTTGCACATTTTTTTTCTATATAAAAATATATTTTTTGCATTTTTCGGCCTGAAGGCGTTCTGCTATAATATTAAGTAGATTAACATATATTTTTATTAGATTTTTTTAGACCAAAAATACACAGAGACATAGTTTTAATCAACCCCGTTTTTCAGCTTCGTTTGGGAACCAGCGCCTTAAACAATATCGTTGTCTAATTATTACATGAACCTACCTAATTTATTATTCTCGATGTGTTCATACAACGAAACAATGACGTCGTACATTACTATACACAGCGTTTCGATCCAGCGCCGAACACGAAACGCGGACTGCGAGTTATAAACCAGACGCAGTTGTAATCATATAATGCATAGCATAAAAATACATTCTCTGCTTTAAATATACACAATGTATCATTTCTGTACAACGCATTTTTTGTTTATAGCGTCACTCGTTTGTTTTGTAAAAGGAAACTAGGTAACGATAGATTTAATCCATGCTCTATGAACAAGAATAACGCATGGGTCCCACACGTCCGATCATTGTTGTAAGTAAAACGCCGGTTGTTTCATCAACAGTTTACGCGTTCCTGCCTCCAATTTATTGTTAGCACCACAATGGTATCAAATGATGAACATTCCATAGGACACCACGCCGCAATCAATGGTATTGTATTTACCGACGTGACTTGACTGGCAAAATGTGTAACCAGTTCTCGACCTTAACACCCACGAAATAAGAAACGCAGTACGAAAATAATAACGTTAAGTACGTTCGTTAGGCCGAGACTGTTATGGATTTTGATGACGCAAAAAGCTATAGCAAAACTTTGCGTGTTTGAACTGCATGTAAATTGCTGATATGAAACGATCAATAGGTACTTAGCGTCGGTGAAATGGATTAAAGATTACGCGTTCTCCTATGAAGCTGTCAGAAGTTTTTTTACGCCCGAAGTTAACAATCGATCCTGAATCCGTTATCCGCGGTTTCGGGCGATAGTACACAATTTCCTTTCGCGGCGATCCAATTATTGATCCAATGATGTCGAATCTCATTTTCGTCGTCTTTCAGGCGGCAGAGAAAATCGTCAAAATAATCAAAGCAATGTTTGTCACAAATAGTCAATGCTCGTGAAAAGTAATGAATAACTGCCGTGTGAAGTTTTCCATTAACCTTCAAATAAATCGTAATAGGTACCAGGAAATACTGCGCTCTAATAAGCACCTTCGAATCCTGCGATCTGCAACAATGCAGTGCTACACTGAACATAAAATTACGAATACCTACGCGATACTGCGCTGTGTTCGTCGCAGTCTGAAATATAAAATGAGAATTTCACAAGGGCTCTTTTAATCCTTTGACTGTAATGTCAAGCTCTCTAATATCGATTGAAAATGCGATCTGAGCTGAGGACCGTAGAGCTTTCGAGCTGCAACATATAAAAGAAAAGCTATCGCTAGTAATACCTCCTTGTTTACCATAATAAACAAAAATCTGTGTCAGCTTAACATGAAACAGATTTTGTGTTATAAAACCGCGTGCCTCCGAAACGCGAAATGATTGAGAACAAATTAACAACACATTTTTTTAAATTTGATCGCTTCTAGGAATTAATGAAAGTCATTTATTTGCAACAATAATGAATATAAAAAAATACTTAACAGGATTATGTCGTCACCAACCGCTATTACATTCTCACATATCTCAATGTGCACAACCAACCAAGATAAATCTTATTAGTAAAGCTTATTATAAAATATCGGACTAAATAGATGACAACAAAAAAGGTTGAGATTTTAGTGAACTTGCCCCAATTCAATCAATTAGTAATAAGAATTTAATTTATAAATGTGATCGCGCCAATAAAATTATCTGCCGGGCGTTTCTTGCCTGTTTTGCCGGCGTAAGGAGGTTTGAACGGGCGTAGCTAGTTTTAAGTTTTACGTTTTAAAGCGATGGCAATGTATCCTATTGAATAAATAACTACTATTGACAACGCTGGGACACAGGTCTTCTTTCAAAAAGAAAGCACTGGTCATAATCTGCCACAGTGCGGATCTGTAGATGTCGCATACCTTGAATGTTGTGGGTCGGAATGGGATTCGGACTCGGTATCGGCGCCTTGTAAGACTCGCATGTTACTATTCAGCCACCACCTCTCATTATGTAATAACTAATTAAACTAATTTGCTGCCAACTGGCCTCAACTCACCATTATCGTTTGACCAAAGCTGCTCATCCGTTGAAGCCATTTTAGGTGACATCACTGGCGGTTAAGTAATCTAAAATGAAGACACATTAAAAACCAATACACTTCACCCTAAAACTTGTCGATAAGCATTTACCTATTTAACGTATCTGTAAGAAATGGAATTAGGACTACACGCATACATGTGTGGGCGTTTATTTAGCCAGTATCAGTTGTTGAATCGCCAAAGAACTAAGGTCACCGACATAGCTTTCAGAATTTGCAAGTTGAAGTGGCAATGGGCAGGCCACATCGCTCGACGAACCGATGGGGAAGAAAGGTTTTCGAGTGGCGACCACGAACCGGAAGACGCTCTGTAGGCAGGCCCCCACTAGGTGGACCGACGAAATTGTATGAGTCTCAGGGAGCCGATGGATGCAAATGGCTAATAACCGTTCGTGGTGGCGTTCAAAGGGGGAGGCCTATGTTCAGCAGTGGACTTCTTCCGATGATGATGATGATGAATTATTGAATTAAACATTTTAACTGGTAAACTAATGATGCGACCCAGCTACAAGCCAGCCACTGCCTGTGACAGATAGACAGATAGCGTTGCCACGTTTGATTGATAATGCTTTACAATACTGCTTCGTACTGCGAACGGAAACACCGGCATTGCATTGCATGTCAATTTGTCATACCACATTCAAACGGCAAGCTAGGTGAGCTTGGACAGTTATGCATCTACTGGACGGCATTCGGTACTAATTGCCACTTCAACGCTGACACTTGTGTAAAAGACAGTTTGACTTGTAATTACCGGTTGATTTATCAGCACGGTTAATTATTAGCAATCAAGCATTATGGCATGTTGTGGCTCTATAGACCATGGATACTAACAAACTTGAAGTATTTACGAGTAGATCACAGATACTTATTGCTGTTTTTGGGTCTATTAGACCTAGTTTTTTGATCCGGCGAGCAGCTTGAGGCTGATGTGCCTATAATCATGTTGTGTTGAATTATAGCATAAGTTTAGTGAAAAGTCAATTCTGGAGCAAGGAAGCATTTGTTCGTTCGCGACGGCTTATCCTGCTTGTATGAAAAACAATAATAATGGTTAAATTTTTCATATTATGTAACCTTGACTACAAAATGCAAAATGGCTGGCAGTAGTTGGATGAGAGGAGCCGAAGATCGGGCTCAGTGGCGTCCTTTAGGAGAGGCCTATGTCCAGCAGTGGACTGAAGTGGGCTGATTATGATGATGATGATGAAACTTGACTACTGTGGATAAAACCGGGTCTAAATTATTTGATCCAAGTTCCTCAGCCAAGCTTAAAATTTCAAAGTAGGTGTACTTGCTAACATACAAAATACTAAATAGTATTCGATAAAAATAGTTGACATAAAAATGGCGGATAGGCACACAATAGGAACATGTATTACCAATTACAAACCCATACGTGACAGTGTTGCCGAACTATGCATAGTAAAACTATCGATATGCCTATCGATAGATAACTTAAAGCTCATGCTTATATCTAATTCGACTAACGCAAATCCTTCGTCCACAAAAAAAACACTACATGGAGTTTAGTAAAGAACATAAATCCTCAACCCACTTAACTCTGAGCCAATCACAAGCCTCAATTAGATTTACAGCCTTTTTTGTGCCCTCACCATTTTCTGTTCTAAGGCTGACTGATTCCCGGAATACAAAAAGCAAGGGCTTAAAAATTGGCTGCCGATTGTAAAAATCGGTTCGGTAATTACGCTCATTATCAGAATTTCGCGTGTTATCCCACAAAAACCGTCGTGACTGTAAAACACAATAGTGTGGATGAATTAAATTTTAGCTTCAAAGGGGCAATTTAACCTTTCAAAAGGCTCAATTCGCCAAATCGTTTCGCATGCAAACTCGCACAACAACATTCCAATGTGTGAGGTTACGTCATTACGACACGACACAGAATACAAACTAGTTGTAACGAGCCAGCCGGGAATAGGAAGCGCAGATTGATCGTTCGTTTCAATCGTTTCCCACTAATGGGAGTATAATTTTCGACAATCGATTTCATATAATTATGTATCTATGATCGATGGCGGTAAATAATGTTTCTTCCTGAGCCATCTATGTTATCTATGTATGTACGAGTATATCAAAAAGTTCGCCCAAACAGATTGTATTATATAGTTTTTTTTACATTTTATTTTGGGCGGGTAGCGTTTGAGCACAAGTCACGTCATTATGATAAGGGTGGCGCTACGCTACACCTGGATTAAAGACTGGCTTTCAAGTGAGTAACATACCAATAAGTGCTGCAGCAATGGGCGACAGCATGTTTACTTGAGGATTGTATAGTGGTAGTTAGCCAGGCGAGCTCTAGAAAATGCTCGAGATATATTCCGCAATGAATTTTCTTTACGTAGATAGCAGTACCTACGTGCCCTATCTTCAGTCACATCTTCGCTGGCTGTTGACAAGTTCGTGCTCAGATGCAGACTCTATTAAAGATATGAATAAAAAACGGGTTGCACTCCGGGAATGCTGGCAGAAGTGGCCCTGCGCCGCTTAAACGAAACAGCAGGAGCAGGCATACATTGTCGCCGCGCGGTAGAACGAGAGGGGGATATTACTCCCTCTCCTGCGCCGCGCCGGCGGTCTACTGTACTCCGTCTTACGAATTTTCGATGCGAGTATAACATTTTTTACCCGTTCCAAAAAAAGAAAAAAATGAGTTCCTATCGATAAACCGATAACGATGCGTTTGTTTGGAATTATGTGCTTTTTACCATCATCGGACACTTATTATCAGAAGAAACTATTCAAACGACCATATTCGCAACTCGCATTGTTAAAAATAAATTTATAAAGTACAAAATAAAAAATCGAATTATCTTCTAATCGATTTACGAAGACTTGCATTGATATTATAAATAACTCATATCTCATTTCTATAATTCTTCGAAGCCGAAGCTTCATTGTTTGAATGGAAATTTCTGTGTTCTTATAATACTAGGCCGCGTCACGGGCTTGTGGATATGGTTTTGAATAGGAAATTGTTATTATTTCATGTACAGTTTAGTCTATCGTAACAACTGCAATCTGTATCTGCAATAGTTCGGCGGTACCAAATGTGTCAAATTATAAGAGTTTACGATAAATTTTATGGTATATTGTGATCCGCGGTAAGCCCGCTGCGCCGTGGCCGTTCATCTACTGTTTCAAAATGGGATTGTTTGAAAATAAGCGAATTCGTATTAAACTATTTTTACACATTCACCGTTTGCGTAAAAAGTATTCTTAGTGAACGTTAAAAACTAAGAAGAATGTTCTAAATTTCCAATAAGAAAGACAGTCCTTCCGTGGTAATAGAGAAAAAAAAATTCCGAACAGCAAAAAAAAAACCAATTGATACAATTTCGTACGGAGATTATATTTTAAACCCTTGGGATTAATTACATGGATTACTTTTTATCGCAATAAACTATTGTCCATGCGGGCGAAACTGCGGAGCAGGTAGATATTCATAAATGAGGTCAAACAAAGAAGTCGAAACCTCAAGCATTGTAGAAACAGCGGCTCAGTAGCCAACCATCTGAGGCTCATCTATTTTTAGAGAATGACTCACGGCGCTATCATGAATGACATTCCTCTGCAGTGAGTTGTAAATAATGGTAGTAGAGTAATGACCGTCCGTGTGCACGGTACAACAATACGTGATGTACTGCGTGATAGCCATGGGTAACTCCGGACAAAACTATATCTTCGGATATATATCCGATGGCGGATATGTGTCCTTCATTCCCTTTAAAAAAAAATAACATCCCATATCCAACTCCGGAATGGAACGCTCGAAGAGGTCGCAATTAGTGACTGATACAGAATTCATTAACCATTATATCGTGACTCTTACAAGGCAATTTAATTATTTTATATATATTTTAGTGCTTAGTAAAAGTGTATTTGTTAGTTTTTATAAACCAATTAATCCTTCTATGAAACATAATCGTTTCGCGGATATATTTTCACTCCGTGGATATGTTTGGGAGCTGGATCTATCTCGCATACATTCTTGCAATTTACAGCTCCTTCACTCTCGGATATGTTAGGCGGATCTGGATAAGCTAAGCGGACACATCTTTGCTCGGAGTTGGATATATACTTACATATCCAATCCGGGACCGGAGTTAATTAGCCCATGGCTACTGCGTGACTTATTTTGTGGATGGTTTAAGTAGAGATGGGTCAACTCGAGTTCGGTCCAAACTCAAGTCAACGATATCTGCACATTGACCTCTATTCTCTCTTTCTCTCGTTATGGCGCTACATGAAACAAGTAGCAATGTACGAACGCCGTCTGCCGCCGAAAAGATTATTATCTTTCGTTTCTTATAAGTTTAATGTGTATAGAATGAACAGTTCTCCAAATTTTTGACCATTTATTACCATTAGGAGGTAGGAGGACTACTTTTAATTAGGAGAAATTGTTTTTGGTTTGGAAAAAGAAAAAAAAAACCGAGAAATCGAAGAACTGACGGCCGAGCCGAATGTCATCGGCGAGATGAAAGCGCACAAACTTCGCTGGCTCGGCCACGTTGAAAGAATGGGGGAGGACCGTGCGGTCAAACGAGCATACAGTGGACGGCCGAGTGGCCGTCGCCCTGTCGGCCGTCCCAGATATCGCTGGAAAGACGAAGTTACGAAGGATTTGCGCGAGCTCCAGGTGGAGGACTGGCAGGAGGTGGCGCAGGACAGACCGAAGTGGCGTCTTTTGTTATCGGAGGCCAAGACTCACTTCGGGTCGTTGCGCCATCTCAGTTAGTTAGTTAGTTAGTTTTGGTTTGGCTTCAAATTAGTAGGAATAACACGTCTTGATACTTTGGTTTATTGCATTTTTTTCGTGTGAACTGAAGAAGCTTTCTCTCGAATAGGGATTGATGAATGGCGAAAATCTGGTGAACATGTAATAAAAATTGAAAATCAGTTCATAGAACAACATCGATTGAGATGGAGGAGGAATACTGCGTCTTCCTCGTCTTCCTCTTCCGTTGAAGACTTTTTTATGGATGTGCAGTATTTGGAACCATTTTCAAGTTCTGATAGCCTTTAATTAATTAATAAACTCATGAACAGAGTAATTGGAGTTTTCATCTAAATTTCGAACTCCACATTTGCGACAGTAAGATTTTCAAAAATTATTCTTGATCATTGCATAAATTTTTATGTTTTCATGTATCACACACAGAATCAGCCACTATAAGGAAAAAAAAGTATCAAAACGTTTTACTCCAATTTCCCCCAGTATTGCTAGCGTCAATTTCTTTTTTCCCTTTTTGCCATCAGATCCTGGTAGACCTATAGTTTAGTCTAGCAAAATATTTACTACGTACGTACGTCAAAACGTTTCTGAGAGTGATGAACTCTGTAAACGTGGGGTTTAAACTTTCTCTCTCTATGCTCTACCCCTTACGCTCTTCAACCCGACTTTCACTTTCAGTCACTGTTGTATTGTGGGATATCGGTCTAGGTCGTTCAATGACTTATTCATTTAATAACCGGACTACCGTGAACTGTCTCTCGATACAAGACTTCTAAACTTTGATTGTTTTTTAGGAAAATGGCGAAAACGGACCCGAGGTCGTATGAAAACGATCTATGTACGATAAAAATTGTAATTTTTTGTGTATTAAGATTATACAAACGATATTTTATAGAAAGTGCAGAAAAAAAAGATATTGATTTTTTAACTTCGTAGTTTCTTAGGAAATTTTTGAACTTACATGATACTTGGATGTTTTGAACGCACTCCGCAATTTATTTGCTATTCCGTTTCACGCTTCGGAAGTCGGCCTTACTTAAATTAAATCATTATATCAACATTATTTACCAAACATGAACAAAAACTAGCAAATTGACTGTCAGTGTCAAGTGACATTGATAAAAACGAAAATTTTAACAAAATATTTTGCAGTCAGGTCCAGGGCAGTATGAAAAGTGGCCAATGTTCTTTATGTGACACCATAATGTTGCTTATTGACTGTTACACAAAAAGTGGTAGTCGCATACATCAAAACAAATCAAATCAAAATTTGTTTCAATGGGATACATTGTGATCACTTTAAAACGTCAGCTTAAAACTAGCTATACGCCTGTTTGACAATTTGTCAATTTTATTCTTATTACTGATTGATTGAATTGGAGCAAGTTCACTAAAATCCCAAGCTGTTTTTTTGTCATCTAATAGTCCGATATTATTTAATTAGCTTTACTAATAAAATTTCTCGTTAGGTTGTGATGTCGCAGCCGCAGCCTCTCCCATGATACGCCACTGAGCCCAGTCTTCGGCTTTCTTCACCTAACCACTGCCAGTTGCATACAGCCACTTACAATAACTTATCTATCCGTGGATTGTCCTACTAAAGATAGACGTAAGCTAAGCATAGCATAAGCATATAAGTGATGTCAAATTTTTACCCCTATTGGGACAAAGCGTGGATACATAAGTTATTGAAACTGGCGGTTAGTGGTTTGGCGACTAAAGGCTGATGGGGAACATTTTGTGGCCGTATTGCTCTGTTAGAAGGAATGAATATATTGGAATTTACTTTCAAGGCAAACAAGTTGTAGAGTATATATTAATCTGCCGGTGCAGTGGTTAGTCTGGAAATTTAAAACGTGTAAAGAACCATGTCGCAATGATCTAAGTGACTTTTCCTTCATGTAGGTACACTTATTTATCTGCATTCAATTTTTCAATCGTTTTTCGTAATTGTTTGAATGTCGTAAAAACTAAAAAAAAGGTTAACATTTTTTTAGTCGGGCTCGTGTATTCCGGAAGTAAAAAAACTCATTAGTAAGAAAGCAATTTCTGCGTCACAAAATGCACAGCTTCCTAAGAAGCTTTTATTACAAAAGGGAAGAGAAATAAGACAGCATTCCACTCCGAGTAATGCCTAGAGTACGTTGTTTGTTTGATAAATCTGGGGCAAACCTGTTTAGTGGGGAGGAAAAATCCACTTGCAACTAAACTAGATTTAAAACTCCACTCCCAACTTTTTATTGTAGCCCTGTTTCAGCCTATAGTTACATTTTTTAACGTAATATGACTGCCAGGAAAATTGGAATGTCAGGATTCAAGTCGTAATAGAATGATAAAGCTGAAAATCGGGTTTTATAAATTGTAATTATTGTTATCGATGTAAAAATGTAAATTTACATAAAGTTGAAGATAAATGGCAGATGTGTAGGTCACATCGCTCAACGAACCGGTAACCGGAAAGGTTCTCGAGTGACCACTAACCGGAAGACGTTCAGTAGGTAGGCCCCCCACTAGGTGGACCGGCGACATTGTAAGACTCGCAGGGAGCCGATGGATGCAAATGGCTCAAGGCCTGTTTTGCTGTGGACTGCTTCCCGCTGATGATGATGATGATGAAAAGTAAAAAACCGTCCTCTAAAGAAAAAAAACTCCAAGAGATTTAGATTTCTTTATACTTTTGCTTGTGATTTTTGAAATATAATATTGGCAACAACGCCTAATTTGATATTACACCAAAAAAACCTATTTTAATAAAACAGTTGAGTAAGTTACGTGCCTATAATAAATGTAATCTGTAAATAATAAGTATAACAAAAAACAAAAACTGCTCCAGTGTCACAAGATTTTATAAAACAGCATAATATATAAGGCAGTATAAGATGCACAATGCAGTGTTATTTGCTAAGTTAAAACCCAAAATAATTATGAAATGTTCTAAGAAAATCATTTTGGCTTCTTACATTACACGGAGAAAAAAGACCTTCCGAAATACCGTTTTCTTTCTGAGTCAAAAGGGAAGGACTTGTGATTCAGAAGGAAAACTAATACAAAATAAGGAAGGTAACGGTCTTGGAAGGTAAAAACTCAGAAGGAAAATCAGAATTTTTTTCTCAGCGTATGAAGACACTAATATTGATTCACCTCAGTAACTAGTTATCGTGAAACCGAATACCGTGTTTCAGCAATGCATAGTTTTGGAAACTGTTTACGGTTTGTGACGCCCGTTTCTCGCTGAACTTGGTACAGCACTGCGATGCCACAGCTGTATGAAACTTCAACCACTTCCTAACTCTCTCAGGGCAAGTTTGGCATCAAATGACAAGATATTAGGAAAGCGGACTATTATGTAGTACGGCAGTTTTGGACTCCTGACCTGAATCTTCAAATACTGAGGTGACATTACTAAGGCAAATAGTTGGAGCTCAAACATGAATACACACCCTTATTTTGAACGTGAAATCCTACTATACATCTATTTATGCATCTCTCTATATATATATAAAAGATAGTCGTTTTATTTACACTATTTACACTGAGAAAAAAATTCTGACTTTCCTTCTGAGTCTTTTACCTTCCAAGACAGTTTCCTTCCTTATTGTGTATTAATTTCCCTTCTGAACCACAATTTCTTCCCTTTTGACTCAGAAGGAAAACGATATTTCGGAAGGTCTTTTTTCTCCGTGTATATACCAAGAACGGCGGAACTGATTTGGCTGAAAATTGGTGGGGACCAGGAAACAGACATAGGATTTTTTATCCCATAGAAACCTACGGGATAACGGGAAGACGCGGGTGAAACCGCGGGGCGCTACTAGTAATATTATAAAAGCAGCTGCTGCTGTATTGTTAATCTACAACTTATGGCTACTCCTTTTTATTTACCTACCATATTGCTATGTTGATGCTCAAACGAGATGCAATACCGCGGATCATTAGTGCTAATGTCTTCGCAGGGAATTACAACAAAATACCACTGGCTGACTGATTAATTCAGAAACTAAAAGACCTGCAAAGCTAAAATTTGTACTGCGCATCCTTTTAAAGCAGGTGCTCGATAAAAAAGGATGTTAAAAAATGAAATGGGGGTTTTGTACGGAATAAGTGCACTTTCCGGCAGGCGAAGCCTTTGGACGGGTCGCTGGTAGATTAAATAGATTATAGATGGGACAATGCTATGTTTACTGTTCGTTCATACCGACACCATGCCGCGGAACGATAACAAACAAGTTGTAACCTTAAAAGCCGGACTAAACACACACATCAATTTGTTTGTACGTCGTTTACGCTCGCTCGTACGGAAATAGATAGGATAAGGTCATCATCATCATAATCAGCCCACTTCAGTCCACTGCTGGACATAGGCCTCTCCCAAAGCACGCCACTGAGCCCGATCTTCGGCTTCTCTCATCCAACTGCTGCCAGCCATTTTGCGTATGTCATCGCTCCACCTAGCCGGAGGGCATCCTACACTACGTTTGCCGAGACGCGGTCTCCACTCGAGAACACGTTTGCCTCAACGGTTGTCGGTTCTTCGGCTAATATGTCCAGCCCATTGCCACTTTAGCTTCATAAGGTATGCTCTATATATTTGATTACATAAAACATACGTCGAGTATTTCGCTTTACCGGTCAGAAAATTTGTGGTGAAATTGCAAAATTTCGTACAAAAGCTAAGTAAGTAGCAGCGGCTAAGAAATGGCTGGAGCCTACGGCTTGCCTTATCAAAGACCAGACAGCACGGTGAACGTCAAATACACCATGCCTGTGGCTTGCTGACGTTGTGCGTCCTTGTTTGGTCGTTCCATTTTTCAACAAATCTAACCGCTCCAGACCAGACGACCTGTCGAACCAAGGTGTCCGTCATTGTCCGTACCTGCACGTCCTGGTCTAAAGCTGTTCTAAGAAGGCACAAATATATACCGGAAGCTTGCCTCCAGTAGTCGAGAAATGTAACGTTGTTGATGATAAACTCCAAAATTAAATACATCCCAGAACTTCAACAGTTCAAAATCTTCATGTTAACGAACTGGGCTCGCTACCCTGAGATTTAGGATGTTAAATCCAATCACACTCTCAATATTATAAAAGCGCATATATCTGAGTCCAGATATTAATTCCACGTTCACAGTGAAACGGTTCCATGGATTGAAGTAAAATTTGGAATATGCAGATAGCTTTAACACTGAGTTAACAATATGGCTATTTACCAGAGGATAATGAGAAAACTGCGGGTTTGAACGAAGGTTGCAGCTAGTTGAAAGATTACTACGTGATCAGGGTGTTGCTTGCCCAGTCAATGCTACAACTAAGCCAAAAACTTAGGATCACCACTTGGGTAGGCGATCATTAGTGTCATTTTCAACAAAACACAGAAGTTTGGCCAAATGGAGCAGGCACGTGCCATCGACCTCGACATCAGTCATTACTGTCAGAGGCCTGCGAGTGGCCTGAAAATGTCAATCTTAAGCGTTAAACCTTCCATACATGGAGAGGTCAAACTGAACAGGTAAATCTGCTTCAGTTCTAGCACATTGACGGAACAATCTCATCAGCTCATTTCGATTTGTTGCAAGTTCACGAATTAAAGACGAAAGTGAGCTATTCTGTTTTGCTGAAAGAAATAACAAGGAATATTGTGGCCCAAGTTCCGACTGAAGGCAGTTTGAAATTTACGATCCAGCCAGTCGATACAGTTCTGCGGATACAATTGAATCACTTCTGTCCATCCGGCCGCCTTCGACCGCAAATTCACCGCTAGCTGATACAAACTCACTCGTAGTTTGCCCCGGTATTGTAATGTCGGTTAACGTTTTGCAATCGGCTTGAGCTATTCGTGTAATTAACTCAAGTTTTCAGCAATAGAGTAATTCAAGAGGATGGTTTATAAGCTTAACACATACATACATATATTAGTGTACAGAAAAGCCGAAAACTTCAGAGTTGTAAAATAATGCCTCATATTAGTATGTATCTATAAATCTACATTATTATATATACATGATTATGTTCAAATGTATGAATACTTATAAAATATAACAATTCTTATTATAGAGTAGGGATTTAAAGGGTAAATAAACATGAAAATGAAAAGCTTTGTTATATATTGTGAATACGAAGTAAAAGGGTATTTATCTTTTTACAACGAAATCGAAATAGGTACTACACAATTACCACAGTATTTCTTTGTAAATAATGTTTTTGTGTTTTTCCTTTGGGAGCTACAATCACCAGGCTACTCTGAATCATGGCACATACAACTGGCCGTGAGAGAAGCAGGAGAAAGCTGCTCTGCTGCCATCACTTTGGCCAACTTGTCTGTGCCACCAGGAGCATAAAAAAAAGATATCACCTAC
This sequence comes from Opisthograptis luteolata, assembly GCA_931315375.2. Lineage (NCBI taxonomy): Eukaryota > Metazoa > Arthropoda > Insecta > Lepidoptera > Geometridae > Opisthograptis > Opisthograptis luteolata. The sequence goes on from OV928033.1 coordinate 13,613,423, forward strand.
ACCATATATGTCTTTGTTCATTGGTTAGAGAGTCTTCACTACTTGTTACCACTTTAGCTCAAGTATTGACATAGTTACTTCATACTTGTTTCCTTCAGGTAGGTTTAGTCCCGGTTATTGTGTAAGTCTCAGACTTTGGAGGCTGAGGCAACTCGTACGGCTTTGTTTTCCTTATTGCCAATAGAGCTTCTCGTATTATGACCAGACATTTATTGTAGATTTCATCTGCTAAATGTTCATTTATAATGCCAGTAAGCCCTTCCACTTGTAGTTTGTAGGCTTCTGATAGGCTATCCCTGTATTTTAGCCAAGGACTTAGTGCGTCTGTAATCGGACAGAATGCCAGCATTATAGAATAAAGTTCACGCATTGTAAATGGCGACTCGCATGGCGCTTCCTCTAGGGCAGAATCCCAATGTTTCAATAAAATACAAAACACATCTTCCATCAATTCTGTTAAAAAAGGTTTTTGCAAAATTTGAAGTAGATTGGACCAAGGAATCACGTAGTCCCATACAAACTTTGCCCCCATTTTTCACCCCCATAGGGGTGGAATTTCGCGAAATCCTTTCTTATCTGATCCCTACGTCATACAAAGAACACAACCCTCCAAGTTTCATGTCTCTACGATCAGCGGTTTGGGCTGTGCGTTGAGCTGTCAGTCATTCAAGATATAGCCTTTTATATGTATTGTAAGATTGCAAATGAGTCGAGTAGTGAAAAAATTATAAAACACGGTAATACCTCTTAGGTACACACTAGCATAGCGTTAATTTCACGCCGATAAAGGGCCCTGTTCTAGTTTAATGTTAACATGTGTATCTATTTATTATTCTTAGCATGTTTCTGTCAAGTCTCTACCGATATATTATGTAGATACACCGATCAGTAATACACCGATCAGTAATAAGAAATAAATAGTAAACAAAACAATACGTGGTTGAGATTTTTCCGACTCGCACAAAGCGCTCCGCTTCTACATTTTTTAATGCGAACGGCAAAGGAGTGGGACACCCTGCCAGCGTCCTTGTATCCCGATAATTTGAGAGTCTTCAAATCAAGAGTGAAGAATGCTCTATTATCGACCTCGTCTTCACTTACACTTATTACAATATTTATTCGACAAATTATGGAATAAAAAAGGACTATGACATTTAGTAGACAAATAATATTTGGCCATATATAGACTGTGAAACACAGTTGCGATGGTGACCGAAAGAACCACATACAAAATATTATTATATATAACATGTGTGTATGTGTGACACACATTGTGTGTGTCAAACGCGTAGTAGTGTGTGTTAATTTATGCATTTTTACTTAAAAATACTACCTCTGCGCACTTTTTCTCCATATTATTAACTTTTACTGCGCGCCAAATTCATACTCCTCTGTCCGCGCCGTAAAAAGGGGAACAAAGTTATTACAGACTGTAGTGCCAATCAATTTCATTCAACATGCACACCAAAATGCCTAGCATCGTTTGAGCAGGTGCGAAGTGGGCGTGTAGGAAATTCAATCAAGCCATGTTAGCCTAGGAATTTCTGATCGGCTGCGAAGCGACATTACAAGGGCGGAGGACGTAGTGGCATGGTAAATTGGTACAATGAAAAGCCAGGGAGTTAGGTTCTTTTTTAACCTTTTACAGGGTAGCGTTTAACCACAAGTCACCTGATGTTAAGTTGTTAAGTGACGATGTGGTCGATGATGGCGCCACGCTACACCTGGACTGGGAACTGGCACTCAAGTGAGGCTGCCGGAACACACCGATAGGTGCTTGGCGACAGATTCTTAACAAGAATGTGACAGCATATTGGAAATTTAGATCACGTTTCACATTCTACGTATAGCTGTAATGCTGGTTAGTGTTTACGAACTATCCATAGTACATGAGGAGAAGGTTCTTAATAAAATAAATAAATCAAGGACCATTGCACGCAAATTGACCTAGCCCCAAATTAAGCTCGAAACTTGTGTTATGGATACTAGACAACGATATACATACTTATATCCCACTAATCCTACTAATATTACACGTGCGAAAGTTTAACTACTAAACCGATTTTGATGAAATTTGGAATGGAGATAGCTTATACGCTGGACTTTCTATCCCAGAGAAAAATTCCTGCAGCATAACGGGAGACGCGGGTGAAACTGCGGGGCTCAACTAGTAGATAAATAAATACTTACATAGATAGAAATAATCTAAGACTCGGAAACAAATATTCGTGCTCGTCGCATTGGTTCAAATGAAACGCTGAATTTAGTTCGCTGTCATGACGCCTGCGTCCATATTAAATTGTGTAATAATAATTAATTAATAATTAATGGCTTGACAATTACTGATATCGATCAAGTAAGGCCATTAAAAGTCTTTCAATATCAAATAGAAACATACTTTTTGGGAGCAATTCAGCTTCCAGTCAACGTTACAATTTAATGATAATCTTCAAAAACTTGTCATCCCATGAATATTAGGATCTAAAATGAAGAAAAATTAAACTGTAATCCCATGGGATTTTAGACATGGGAGCCAAGTGGAAGGAGGGTGTTTTGCTGATAATAATGTGTAATTTAAGAACAAGAATAGTCCAACAAAAAGGAAAAAGAAATATCATTAGGTAGTAGTATCTGGAATAAAAACAGTATTCCTGGAGCCGCTGGCTGAACATACAAACCATGCGAAAGCGTAAATAAAGGAAAAAGGAATCCTTTGACGACATAGCTCTTTTTATTCCCGTTAAGAACTACAAAGGAGTACTTAATTACAGAATCACAAACACCTGGGAGTTTCAATATTTATCCCGGTATTCTTTCCGATCGTACGAACCCGACGGCGATTGACAATCAATGATGATTGCGGAACATCACTTCCGGGATTTTGAGAAATCCCACTTCTGAATTTGGCGGATTAGAAGCATCCTTTTTCCATTTACACAAAGTATTCAAGAGCTTTCGCCGTTGAGAATTCGAAGTTTTCCGCACTTTATTGTAACACAAAAAGAAAAATTAAAAATACCTCATTTAAGTAACCTTTGGATGGAAAGAATTATCGGTGGTACAGGTATACGGAACCTAATAGACAAGCACTCTCTGTACTTACTCGTAGTTCGTTAGTATTTAGTTTAATTATCTATCCGGTTGGTTAAATTTTGTTGACATTTAAATAAAAATTATTCAAAAACATAAAAAAATCTTTTTCTGTAAAAATTAGAAGAGGATTGCTTGCTATAATCACACAGAGTGAGTTAGTGTAGTGAGTATGTTACACAACGTAACAACGTTGAAACGTTTCAACAGATTTGAGTGTAATATAGAATGGAGATAGCTTATGCCCTAGATTTACCACAGGCTGCTTTTTATCCCGTAAAAATGTGTAATAACGGGAAAACGACGGGTGTAACGGGACGCAGTTAGTATGATATAATTATGTATCTAGTTTAATCCTTTGTGCATGTCGGCATTATACCGCCCGTCATAGAATTAAATTCATAGGTTTAGACCAAACCTGCGGTTAGAGCGTTGTTCGATATTCTATTGTAAATTGGTAAGCCAATCATGTGACTAATTACTCATGATTGGTCTAAGTATTTGAGTGTTCGACACTATGGACAGTATACATACATTATATTGCACGTTATATTTATAAAGGAATAACATCGTCGGCTAGAGAACAACACTGCATTAGTCAAAATTTTACGGTACTGATAGTCAATAGTTATTTATTCAGTAGGATACATTGTGATCACTTTAAAACGTCAAACTTAAAACTAGCTACGCCTGTTCCAACCTCCTTACGCCGGCAAAAGAGCAGGCAAGAAACGCCCGGCAGGTAATTTTTTTGGCACATTCACAATTTTATTCTTATTACTAATTGATTGAATTGGAGCATATTCACTTAAATCCCAAGCTTTTTTTTTTGTCATCTAAATATTCCGAAATTTTATAATAAGCTTTACTTATAAGATTTATGTTGGTTGGTTGTGCACATTGAGATATGGAACATGAATATTAACGGGTTGCGGGATCACAAGTATATATTCTGTTGTTATATAATAATATTCATTGTTATCCTAATACTAGCTAAGCCCCGCGGTTTCACCCGCGTCTTCCCGTTATCCCGTAAGAACCTTTTCCGGGATAAAAAGTATTCTATGTCCGTTTCCTGGTCCTAAGCTATCTCCCCACCAATTTTCAGCCAAATCGGTTCAGCCGTTCTCGAGTTATAAGTAGTGTAACTAACACGACTTTCTTTTATAAATATAGATATTCTACTTTTTGACTTAACATTGGGTTAATTGGCGATGTAAATGTTTCAATTACCCTCAAGTATTTGAACTATTTGATGGTATCACAGTTAATCCCTAACCATAGGCGGGCAGTCCGGAAGTTCGCCACAAAGCGCGTTTCGTATGCCCAAAGTGATTAATCGAATGAACTACTGATGAGTGATACCTGGAATTAAAGCGCTTTGTCCAACTCTGAACTATTCTGTGATAGAAGTATTTGCAACGTCGCATTGGGCTGAATTTCCCAGAAGCCCAATAGGCTTATTGTGCAAGCACATTCACTGTATTACACATCTAATTGAACGCACTTAATCTGTCCAATATTGATAAATGGAACACTACGTTTAATCAATTAGTTACTTATTGGTAAATTAACTAGTTTATTATTAACATTTATTTTTAGTAAAAGAAAGATGTACGTAACAATGTCATCATCATCATTATCAGCATTTCACGTTCCCACTGCTGGGACTCTGGCCTTCTCTCAGAGAGAGAGTATAATATATGGGCTGTAATCTACCACGCTGGCCCAGTGCGGGTTGGTAGATGTCGCATGCCCTTGAATGTTGCAGTTCTTGGGCATGCCGGTTTCCTCACGATGTTTTCCTTCACCGTTTTGAGCGAAGGCATTCAATGATCACCTTAAGCTAACAGAGTAGCTTCTATAAAAAATACATTTAGACGTATCAAACTTAGTTTAAAAAGACAGCGACAATTTAATGCAGTCCATTGTTATCGTTGCTGTTTTATGACAACTTGCTATGCCATTTTCTATTGCAAGCCTTTTTCTTCCGCATTTTAACCGCGCTGGTTTAGAGTTGTGCCCCATGGCCGAGTTGATCGCTGACCTGAGGATCCGAAGATGCATTCATTCGTGAACATGGCACCGGGCTCCGTTCAGTGCTATATTTACGGCCGTTATTATTAACCTATCTATTCACGGCGTACCCTACTGAAGATAGAAATTTGACACAAGCTCCAAAGAAGTAATGTCAAAAATCGATCTCTAGTAGGTCAACTTTTATTTTTACACAAGAAACTGCGGAGAACAGCTCCGCGGTTTCACCCGCGTGGGCTACAGCTTTGCAAAGTCATGCAAAGTCTCAGCCCGATCGGTTTAAAATTGACAAAGTTTCATACGAACTTTCATCCACTATTTTATCCCTTTGGGGGTAGAATTAATCAAAATCCTTTCTTAGTGGATGCCTACGTAAAAGTCGGTACAAATAAACTATGAAGTAAATAATGAAAAAGGTATTTTTTTATATTTTGCTAAATTACTCCCAGGGTGTGTGCAATGGCGTTCTAAAGTTTGTACGAAACATCAACACGGCTTCGCTCGCGTGGGACAACTAGTATCTAAATATTTGCGAGAAGTTTTATTATACCAAGTCCAACTTGTTTTACCTAACTTACAAAGTCAAATAAAGTCTAATCGATGCCGCTCTGTCTACAGGTTTCTTAAGTTTGCTTATAATAAAACTAGCTGTTCCCCGCGACTTAACCCGCGTGCGGCATAATTTATCGCGATAAAAAGTATCCTATATCCTTCCTCAGGGTTCAAACTATCTCTGTACAAAGTTTCATTTAAATCGGTTCAGTAGTTTAGGCGTGAAAGCCAGACAGACAGTTACCTACTTTCGCATTTATAATATTAGTAGGGAATAACAGAATTAGGACAAACAGCAAAATCACTCCCACAGAATTAACTCGGGTACAATTATAGAATAGTAGATAGAAAAAGTAGTACCTCTGCCTACGCATGCGTAATGGTTACCATTACCGCACGGATACACGGAGTCCATTGATCTAAATACTATACGACTGTACTATCTGAGCGCAGAGAATCTATACCATATATACAAACAAATAAAATCGAAGTGTCTCTTAGTAATTTCAAATTAACAACTTTTCACTAAATGCATAAATATTAAAATTTATACGGTACTAACATCCATCATCATCATTTTTAAAATGGTTTTCTAGTCTGTCTGTTTGTTCCGACTAAACTGTGAAACGGCTGGACCTATTTTGACGGGACTTTCACTCGCAGATAGCTTAAGTTTGGCTACTTTTACATAGAAACTTTTTATCATGGTAAACGGTTCACGCGGGTGAAACCGCGGGGCACAGCGAGTAAGGAATAAAATAGCTCCACATCTGCGTGGGCCCTGTGATCTCAAAATAGAAGCCAGTATTACCACAGTATAACGCCACGCCACTATCGGCTAGGGCCGGTCGCTGACCTGGTACATAACCTTGTGACGACTTCAGTACGTCTCCGCTCTGACCCGTAGTCAAGGTCAACTAATTTAAATAATGCCTTTCGGCGTGAGCACAACGAAACCTAAATCGATTTTATTGTTGAATACACTCTAGTTGTAAGAAAGATTTTTGAACGAAAACAATTCGTTTAGAAAAGAAACAAAATGAATGTGTTTCATCTAATTTTGACTATTAGGGTGAAACCAAACGAGCGTAATTTTGTGAGTCGTGAGTCGCGAATCGTCAACTCATTTTACGTCGTCGCGTGGCACCGACTCCCTTTTTGTATGAAACCGAATGCAGCAGAATTTATGCTACCGAAACTCTGCGACTCACGACTCACAAAATTACTCTCGTTTGGTTTCAACCTTATATTGACTCAGAGCAGTTATTGTTTTTTTTTTTAAGTTATTGAGACTGAATCATATTTATTTAGAGCTGCCGATACCGCATTCAAATTATTTTTTCCTTTTTATTTGTTTGTGTTATTTTATTTTGGTCAGTAGAATTTATTTCATATTCATATTCATGCGTCTCTTTCATCTCTGATTATCACGGTTTTATGCGTTTTGAACTGGGTTTTAAGTTAAATTTGCGACTGGGCTTATGACGCAATTGAAAAGTTCAATGTTTTATTCTGTTATTAGCGAATCTTGTGTAACCGGTTTTTTATTAGGAGATAGTTAGTAAACCAGTCGTGTTATCGACCAAAGCTGTTATGTAAAACATGTTGAGTCTATTCGTTGCTATTTCAAGGTCAGACTCTTATAGCCTCAACCTTTTGAATCTTGACTGTTCCTCTTTTAGAGGAAACCGAAAATATCCTACTAATTATAAACGTGAAAGTTTGCAAGTATAGCTGGCTGTTCGTTTCTCTTTCACACAAAAACTCCTCCACCGACGACTCAAGTTTGCAGAATTCGAACTCAAGATCGCAAGTCGACTACACTACAACTGAACTAGCATCGCTTCAAAATGAAACAAAATACAATTAGACATGTGTTTTTTCGCACGGGTATCATATTTTGTTTTTTTTTTACAATAGTTTATGTTACCCACGGATAATGCAGCGTTCTAATGGGGAAAGATTTTTGAAATCAGTTCCCTAGATCCAGAGATTATCCCCAAAATCCTCGTAAACTCACAAACTTTATCTCTTTATAATATTGCTAAAAATAGTGTATTAAAAAACAACGTATTGCAACAAATTTATCCAATAAAATGCTTGTAACATCGACCGGACTGCAAACAGGCGGGCAGCCGATATTCCCAGCATGTGAAATTAAAAGTAATTCGCCCGGCTCCTGTTTGTAGTAAGAGTACATATTAAAATTCATGAAAAATCACGTGACCTAGCCGGTGCGGGCAATTTGAAATGTACGCCAAACACATGCCACGCCAATTCGTCCAATTTGTTTTGGAACCTCCGCATATTTTGCTCGATATTTATTGTGCATCGTTGATGATTTTGCTGACGTCACTATTTTTTTTTACTAATTACATTACTACTTACTTGCGTTTGACCACAAGTCACCTAATGTTAAGTGATGATGCGGTCGAAGATGGCGCCAAAAATGTCTAATTATGTCAAATTATGTCTACAAAACCAACATTGCGTATAAACTTCAAGGCATTCATCTATCTTCTTATATAAAATGAATCTCTGATTCCCTTGGTCATCGTATCACGTGTGAATAGATAGAACAATTTCGCAGGAGAAGGTTCTGAAAGAAAATAAATAAAAATTTGTATTAAAACTCGGAAAAAAACGGAAAGTGCCTTTTATATAGGCTTTTCGTATGATACTTTTCATTCCGATAAACTACAAACAACGAGGGTGAAGCCGTGGGGCAGAGCTAGGACAGAATAAAATACGTCTTCTTCATTCATAAAATTAACCGTATTAATTAATATGATTGATTCTGAATTTCAAACGCGTAAAAATGTATCTGACTTTTTTGGCGGCAATTGAGTTGTCAACGTGAAAATTTTGTTTTTATTTCCAAAACTTGTGTTTCTTCGAGTGATAATATGATATATTGGTGGATTATTAACCATTATGTGTTCGTTAATGTGTACGAGTGTGGGAAATTGAAATAAAGTTGTGAAAGTGACTTGCTCCAAAAAAGTCCGTGTAAAGTTTAAGTAAAGCGCCACTACTTTACTTAAACACTATCCTCATCCCATCATCTCATCATCATCATCACCATCATCATTTAAACTTGATTCAATTCTCTGAGTTTGAAATATTTTATACTTGACACTGGCAAATACACTAATCGTGTGACGCCATAACAATACAAAAAAAAAATGTATCTAGCAATTAAACGCTTCGGCACGAATTGCGTAGTTTAGTACCATCGTCGGAAGAATGACTAAGTTTTATCTCACAAATGCAATGTCCTTGTTAAACTAAGTGGGTGATGGACGGCTATTGGAGCCGATTATCTCACTATACTATGAGTTTAGGATACTGACAGACTACGCAAAGCGTTTAGTTTAATGAACTAGAATTTGAGAGACTAAAAAACTTCGAGCAGTGATTTTGAAATAATTAATTAGAAATGTGATGAAATAGCTCAATGGAGCCAAGAAAATGTTTAGAATCTTAGTGAATTTGCTCCAAATCAATCTGAAATAAAGAAAAAAATGGAACTTTTTGGCGCGATCACATTGTCATTTTTATCCATATGACTAATTGATTGGAGTAAGTTCACTAAAATTCTAAGCTTTTTTTTCATCTAAATAGTCCGATATTTTATTAGTATAATTAACAATTTCGCGCTATTCATAAAATACAAAGCAATTGAAACTCCTAAAAAGCGCGCTTAGTTTATTCATTTCATTCGTTTTAAATACAGATATGTGTTTATTAATTTTGCTCCAAAAATATTTGTACATTGCTTTATATACCCATGTTTATTTATGAATAAAATTTGCGACAGCATATTTAAAACAATTTTGTTGTCAACAGTTTTCTGCTAAATTCTGTAATCAAACAGTCCAATGTTGAATACAACTAGTACATACATTTAAGCCTTTCCAACCAAACAGCACGTTCCGGCTATAATCGGCCTATCCTCATGCGAGTTGCCACTAATGCTGTTGCGTGAGAATAGTATTTTCGTCCTGCCTAGCCGATTGTGATCTGCCTAATATGGATAGGGTTGACACCAATAACTTCCAAAGTTTCCTTGATTTTTCACTCAATAGTTATGTAGAGATAAGAAGAGGAAAGATGTTTGGCCACTTGGTACGGCATGACGAATACATGAAAACCATCTTAAAAGGAAAAGTAGAAGGGAAGAGAGGGAGAGGTAGACCGAGAAGAACATACATAGATCATGTTAAAGAAAGGACGTCATGTCGTACTAAGAGGTCAAAAGGATGGCCGAGAACAGAACGGGATGGAATTTTTAACAAAACACAAACGGTTTCTCTGGTCTGCCATCATCAAACCCTGATTTCGTTATCATGGGACCACCTTTGAAATATCTTCTTTCCAACAAAAAAATAATTTTGCAAAACCGTCTACATTTGACGAAGTTATGCCCGAACATACAAAAATAAAAAAAAATACAAACATCCGAATTGAGAACCCCGTCCTTTTTGGAAGTCGGTTAAAAACTAAAAAAAAAGTGATGCTGAAATTTGGGGTGCGAATTTTTTTTAAGTAGGTACAAGTGTGCGTTAAAAAAGCATTTGTGAAAATTAACCAGAGTTAAAAGGGGTTGAGAACTTTCTTGCGGCCAAAGTCACGGAGCGAGTCGCTAGTCATACCTACATATCAAAATGTTATTAAAAGTAAGTCAAATAGTCTGTTTAAACGTAAGAGTTAAAAACAACAACAACTAAAATCAAATCATAAAACTCACACAGAACAGTTTACCTACATTGTCCTTTTTTTATTAGTTTCAAATCGTCGCGCAATGAACAACAACTAAGCCGTTGGATTATTTCGGATCAAACCATTAAAAAAAAAAACAGGAACGGAACGTGTTAAAACCGATAACGAATACTTTTTTTGTACGATTTCCTGCGAGATTTTCCTCGGAATATTGCATAGCAATTGCGTTTTACAAAAGCGGGCAGGAATATGTCGCAGTTTACGTTTCAAACTTTCGAGATTTTTTGTCCATGGACGAGAAAAATACTTTCCATTCATAGGTCTGTAACATTTTTTTAACTTCACAATAAAACACGTTAGGTTCACATTTTTCATAGTTGGAGTTGAAAAAACAAGTTATTTTATTTTGTCGAAAGTATTGTCTGGTTTTTCTTATCTAGCTGTGTCTCGCGCTTACCAAAGCTAATCGCAATAAAATGTATTTTATCGGCCAGTTCCAATAATAGACGATATAAATTAGACATTACTCCAATAAATAAAATTTAAAAAAATATCGGGGGACCATTGCACACAAATTGACCTATTTCCAAATTGAGCTAGAAACTGTGTTATGGGTACTAGACAACGATCCACTCGTACATACTTATATAGAGAAATAAATACTTATATATATAAATATCCAACACACATATATTTGCCCTTACCGTATAATTCAAACCCGGGACCGCTAGCTTTGAAGGCAGGGTTACTACCAACTCGACTACCGATGGGTTTCACTATGTTCTATAAGGAATGTAGTATTTCAAAATGTTTTCTTTTATTGCAGCCCTAGTTCAATGATCAAGCTTCAATTGTGGGATGAATCATCGACAGAAATAACGCGGTAATGTGCCTACTGCTAGTGGATGTCCCTCTACTCTCTAGGCAGTGTAAACACTATGTTGGCTACGTCGTGACGTAGGTACTTACAATATTATTAATAATAATAATATAATAATAGGTAATGCCCGCAAAATCACATACATAGGCTCTGACCCCTAACTAGGTTTCCCTGTATCTAGGGTATCAGAAACTACGAGGATCGGGGATCCACAACACCCAGACACAGAACAAATACTTGCGCTTTTTTTTTCAATGCACAAATATTCGTTCTGTAGCGGGAATCGAACCCGCGACCTTACGTGTCACAGTCGGCTATCCGCCCATTGCGCCACATCGGTCGTCAAATTGTGGTCTATTGCCGTCAAGTTTATGTTCCAAAAATGTTACGAATAGAATTGGAATCAATGTTACACATTCCGACAGTTTTTTGTTTTACTTCTTGCAACGGATAGCGTTTGACCACAAGTCACCTGATGTTAAGTGACGATGTCGTCGAAGGTGGCGCCACGCTACATTAGGATTGGGAACTCGCTCTGAAGTGGAAATGCCGGAACACACCCGTAGGTGCTTGGCGACAGATTCTTAACTTTGGATTAATGAGTATAATGGCAATATTTAAGTATGAGAATGAAGTTACTATGAATTCTAATTGTTACATGTTTTAATAGTTATATTCTGACATAAGACTTATTGCTCGTTAACATATAGGTGAATCCAAGCAAGTTACCCCTTTCAAAAGATGCGAGAGCTCTTCAAACTAATAAAAGTTTTGAGAGAACCAGCACCTTTGTGCTCTGCACCATGTTTGAACAAACGGCATTAATGACTTTAGTTTTCAGTTCCCTGTCTTTATAAAATGACAGGTATGCCGAGTACTCCGAAATTAAGTTGAAAAACAATCATTTTTCTGCGTAAATAAGATAGCAAACCTACTTTCATGCCAGTGACGTCATCAAACACGGCTTCAACGGAAGAACAGTGCAGGTCGAACGACCAACAGTCCAACACAGGTTGAGGCCGGTTTGCGACAATACGTCTTTTTGCATCTTTTTTGTACTATTGTTGTACAATTTGTTGCAAATAAATGATTCTTATTCTTTCAAAACACATAACTTTTAACAACAACAACAAAATCGACTTCAGGTTTTCCTCGATTTCTCTGAGATGCCATCATCAGATCCTGGTTTCCTTATCACGGTAACACCCTTGTGATATCTCACTTTCAACAAAAAAAATCATTTGTACGGTCGAATTGAGAAACATCCTTCTTTTTGGATGTCAGTCAAATAAATGAAAATAATGAACAGAAATCTAAAATTGTAAAGAAAATTTATGGTAGTAGGCCTTTACCTATTTAAGGTTACAAATTTACCACCAATCAAAAAGCTTTTATCGTATTCCGGACAAAATGTTCTCGACATTTCTTTTCTTTCACCTGTTTCTTTTTTAACCAGCATCGTTGGAAATTGAGGGTAGATCTAAAGAGAGATACTTTCAAAGGGCGGGAGGAAAAATGTAGTCCTCATCCGGAAATCGTGAGTAAACTCGTGAGCAGAATCTTGATTAGTGTAAACATTCTGAATCTCTTATAAGACTGCACGCTAGTTTATTTTTATTTGCATTGGCTACTTTTGATAGCCTCGCTTTTGTAATTGGCGGTGAAAAAGCAGTATCTATTGCGTATCTAGTGCAATTGAACTGACATATTAATGTGATTTATTTTCATCTATTATTGGGTTCTCGATATTCGGTACGCGCCGTGATCTTCGGGTAGTGCCGAAATATCGAGGAATCAAACAAAAACAAAACACGGTAAATATTTTTTCCAAAGCAAATTCTAATGCTATTATGTGCTTTATAGAAACATACATAGGTCACTTTTTTAATTTTTCCACCTGAATGAAAAAGCTATTTCGACCTCTCCGACTATGTCAGATGTAGGAACGATAAAAACGAATAACTTATAACAAAACGTTATGGTATATCGTGCCACTCGTGGCGAGTGCCGATGGAATAGAAGAGCTAAATTCCACGCTAACAAGGACATTCATTTTTTTATTCGCCCTCACATCCTGTACATCCAAATGGAGGAAATGTATGTAACGTTATTTCGCACATGAAAGCGAACAAGAGTCAAACCCTCAAAGAACTAAGTCCATTTCGGTCTGTACCATTTAAAATAAATAAAAATTTGTGTTGAAGGCGAGTCAAAATCGTGATTACTTTAAATAGCATTAGTGTTCGCTAAAATATAATATAAACACACAGAAAATATTTGCAGCATCTATGTCACGAACTCGTAAGTAGATACGTCACTCTCAGACATTGTCCAGAGCACTCAGCAGTTGTGTAACATCTGGCATCGTTTTAGTTTCATTGTTAGTTGATCATGCTTGTACAATGTTGAATCTTTCGTATCTCTAGAGCTTGAGGCCAGGGTTCCAATACGTCCGACAGTGCGGGGTTTTCGATAAAATCCTATCAGCTCCACGTTGGATTTGATGAGGTTGTGCGTTGCATGTTGCAAAGGTGCAACCGTGCGCGTAATGGAATCTGAGCTTTACTCGAAATACGATACGACAACGAACCTGTACAGCTCGGTAAATGTTACATGAAGCTTAATTATGAAACGAGAAAGCTTGGTAAGCAATATGATTGCCGACAGCTTAGTGCCACCCAGAATTTCGAAATTCAATAGTTAAAATCGTGGGCGGGAATATCATGTGCCAGTCCCCGCATATCTTTCAAGATGGGTGTGAAAAGAGTCCTTAAGGGTCGAGAACGCATCGGCAACTACCCTGGTGTTGCAAATGTCCATAGGTGAAGACGATCGCATACCATCAGGTGGGCTGTCTGCTTTGCCACTCTAATTCATAAAAAGAAAATGTTATAATAAATGTTAAATATTTTTATGTCAGATTTTGTTGTTTTTCACCCGCGTCTTCCCGTTATCCCGCAGGAACCTTTTTCCGGGATAAAAAAAAACTATTCAAATTTCATCAAAATCGGTGTAGTAGTTACATTCACACAGACACACAAACTTTCGCATTCATAATATTAGTAGGATTTTCTAAATTACTGTTGCTTGGCAGTTAAATAGATAGCAAAGGTACTAACTACTACCTCAATAGACGTCGACAATTTGTCAAAATGTCGACGTCTAAATCAAAAACCTCGCGAAATTCGTTGATATTGCGGTGACTTTTCCGTATTCCATGAAGAGCACCACTTAATATTTACCTTTAGGCTTCGCGGAATATCACTTTGACATATTAGCTTCTGTAATAAAAATCCGTTTCCCAGCCCACATACGCAGGTACCCGGGCGTAGCTATGATGGCAGTTTAAGCGGAATTTCACCGTTGAAAACCTAACGAACTTATTCATTTTTCCTGCAATATAAATGCTATTTTGCAGCTTGTCTTGCTGGAAGTTTGGTTAATATTTTGTAAATGGTTTTTTTGCGGTATTTACCTTTTGAAAACATTAACAAATTATCAGAGTAATATTTGCGATTTAATATCTCGTTTGTCCTCTGATTTTGTCTTTGAACCTTGACGATTATGATATCAACTATCGTGCACCTATTGGTGTGTTCCGGCAGCTCTACTTTAAAGCCAGTTCCCAGTCCAGGTGTAGCGTGGTGCCATCTCCGACCACATCGTCACTTATCATCAGATGACTTGTGGTCAAGCGCTACCCTGTAGGTAATTAGTAAAAAAAAACAGCTGGACCTAAATCTGTCGTTAATCATTATACAAGGTATCAAAATCTTTGTTTTCTGGTGTAGATGACACGTTAATGAGGGTCTGATGGTGATCAGGCAAATATCAACACTCCCAGGCTCCAGATTAGGGCAGCGCGAGAGCTAGTCGGCGATAATCACAATTCACACACTAACAAGAAAACTTTCTCTGTATGCGTTTCCAATAACGTGAGATCTCTTTCTCACAATAATATCATAGAAACAGTAATAGAACAACACAATGCCAACTGATTCACTTATAAGACGGATTTTCTGATGTGAGTAATGTGACAGAATGGTCTTATCATATTAAGATTATTTCTTCCTTTATTTCTAAACATAAAATCAAACTAATTGCAACGAATTTCCAGGTCTAGCGATCAGCGTGTGCTGTGACACAGCCTCTTCCAGCTGTTGCCAAACGTTTCTAATCCTAGCTTTTCTTGATCAAATTGTCTTTTCAACATTATATAAATCATCTGTTCATCTTTTTACTTGTCTACCTTTCTTTCTTTCGCCCTCGCGTGGTTGCCATTCTGTTAAAATATCTGTGGGCCTAGACAACGTGCAACCGATTCAAAGCGTTTCGTTTTCTCCGATCGCTAACGCTTCGTCGTAAGCGATTATCGTTATCGCCTGTCAAAAGTGTCACTTGGCTAGGCATTTGTATTGCGGGTTTCGTTTTTCGCGAGAGATAACTAAGCATTTCGTTTCACGGAATAGAAAGATGATCCATTGTCTACCAATTTTTATTCGTTTTCGCTTGACCACGTGACTTAGCAATAACTTATGTCATTCCCATACATTTGTGTACTTCTCTACATTCGTTAACGCTAGGAGAATGTGACATTGTCTAGGCCCGCAGTCCGTTTCATCTTGCTGTTCCTTGTCATATAATATAATCTGTCCACAACTCCACACATATACATATTGTCAAACATGAACCACGGCTTGATGTAACACCGTTTAGTGGCATTCAAATGAGCGCTACCGTGCTTTGGAAGGCAAGTATTACTTGTAGCTAAACCACGTTGTAGTCCTTTTGGTGCCCTGGAAACTTTGACAATAGAATTCCAGCTCACGCGACTGAAGGAAAAGTTCACCCATCTACCCCTTTATTGACCTTTACCTTCATAGGACGCAGCAGAACGCAAAATGAGACTAAAGAGTTTACCGTTGCAGTTTTTACGAAATATTATTTTCACAGCATTTTGTAGGGGTTACTGCGTCTGACACCGCTGTAAATAAAAGTGATAAAGGAAATCTCGTTACCGGTAATTAACATCGACTTCCGCAAGCAACCTTTGACGGTGCTTTTATCCCCGACATGAACGAGGTTTAATAATATTTATTTCTTATTCTGAAGCTGAAGTGAACTACTACACTTTTCTTTTATCGTTTTTGCAACGGCATACATTATTTTAATTGCAACAAATATTCGTGGGTTGAATTTATGGTAAAATATGTGTTGGAAATTTTATATGAATGCGGTTGTTTTTCTTTCGATGAAACAATTAATATGTGGTTGAGTTTGGACCTGATTGTGTAGATGTTTGGTTGGTGCCTATCCAAATAAAATGTTATCAATCTATTACCTGATTACCTTAAAGTTAAGAATCTGTCGCATAGCACCGCTGTTGGGGTGCTCCAGTCCCTTGAGAGCCAGTGCTCAATCCAGGCGTAGCGTGGTGCCATCTTCGAACACATCGTTACACATCAGAAGACTTGTGGTCAAACGCTATCCCGTAAAAAGTAAAAAAGTGAAGTAACCTCAGACCTCTACAAATAATACACCTAAGTTATCGTAAAGCTATTTATTTGAATACGCGTTTAAGTAAAATTTGTTTTAGGTGCATAAGAAATGTTTTTCTTACCGCACATTTTAATATAGGTAAAATTATAAAAATCGCTTGCAATAAAACTGAAAATAGAATTTAACACATGAACTCAACCCTAGTAAAGGATAAAGTTGTCAACAGTTATGCAAAATTTGAAACTTCACCGGATACGTTTCCTTTACCGTGCAATAAAAATATTGCACAATCTCAGCATTATTTTCTAAAGGAACAAATATGACATATTACTCTCATATTCTTGAACGAGGTGAAGTCCTTAGGAACCGTGCAATTTATTTCACGATAGAATTTATGCGGCATTCTGGGAAAAACTTGGCTTCTTCTTTGTTATTCTAGGAACAATTTTATTTTAGGTTGCACTTTTTCCTTTCTGTCAAATGACGCTTTTGTGTTTTTTGCTAGTGAGTCTAATGAATGAATAATAATGCTGATGAGATCAAAATGTGGCCCAGATTCAAATCAGGCAGGACAGTCCCTCCTCCCCTTTGTATTAGAGTAAAGTAATGGCATTTTATTTTAAAGCATTTTTTAATTATGCCCGTTAGACACTGTCCTTGAGTCGATGCAGCCGTTTACGCCATAATGAACAAATTACAAATCTTTTGTAATAGTCAAAATTTACGTGTTCCGCTTCCAACACTGTTTATTATTTCCGCTACACTTCCGTCACGTTTGAAGCGAACATTAAACACTGACAAAAATATATTTTTCCTGTTGTTTCAACGCAACGATATTTATCGAATTTGATAATTATCTTTATATTACGCCGCGAGAATTGGGCCCCAGGTCTTCTTACTCAGGCGTGAATCCCGTACAACGCACGCTTTGTTTAAATAACAGTAGCCAATGTAGGTAGAACCTATATAAAAAGTACAGACGATAGCAGTTGATAACAACTTACTTCTCTGTTACCTTATAAAATAATTAACAATGCTATCGGGTGTTTTCATTGTGAATGATTTTGTCACGATACTATCGCGTCGAGATCGAGACCCAACGTTTACGTAAACAGTGCAGAAGCTGTAAACTTTAAAACGAATTTCTCGTCGACACAAATCATTTTAGAACCAGTTTCACCATTTTGCTTCTATATGTTTAAGAGGTACGGTACTTTCTTGAAATTTGAATCCATACTCCGGTATTTATGCAATTGTTTTCTCGTATAAGCCGCTCAGCAGGGACAGCACCTCACGAATGTCAAAACAACACTCATCAAGGTGTACTACGGATTTCAGTACAGTTTAGTTGAACACAGTGAGTGTTTGGATCGCGAAATCTTTTACGAAGTTCTTTCTACTTAAAGGGTCACTTGATGTTTAGTGACGATGTGGTCGAACGTGGCGTCACGTCTGGATTGGGAACTGGCTCTCAAGTGAGGCTGCTGGAACACACCGATAGGTGTGGCGACAGATTCTTAACATGAGCAAATACTCTACCATCTATGGTTTCATCACGATGTTTTCCTTCACCGAAAGCTCAAGCTCATTGTAGGATTCGAACCCACGTCCTACGGATCTCAGGCCGATGTCACTACCACTGAACCATCATCGCTATGATGATACAAAATGAAAAAGTTATTAAGTGAGAAGTTTATTTGGGCCGCTGCTTTTATAAATTTTTTATCCGCACCGAGGTGCATTCTCATAGAACTAACAACACTCGCAGACTCATCGCGCTGTTTTTTTAACATAGAAAAATACGACAAATTTAGACCGAACGTGAAAGCTGTTCACTTGCAGGGAAGAGGGAAATGTATGTAGGGTGACCAAGAATACAACCGCAATTGAGACCGTCCGGTTTAGAAAACGCGTTACTTTTGCAGTGGCCGCAGTGCGATTTCTTTGGTTTTGTTTGTAACATTGCGTAAATGAGCACACATAAGCCCTATATCTATTATTCTTATTTTCAAAAGGATATACATAGTTTATTTGATATAAATGTAACAAAAATATATACTAAAACAATGAACTAAAAAAACCTAAACTAATAACTACAATATATTATTAAAAGGAGTCCCTTTAGGCAAGGTTCCGAAGATACTGGCAGCGTTCGCCCTTTGGATGGCTAGACTAATTCTTTGCCCGAGGTAGCTGCCAGCTCTTCGGTCTCCTGTGATGTCGACTAACCTTTTTGCTACACACACACACACACACACACACACACACACACACACACACACACACACACACACACACACACACACACACACACACACACACACACACTGGGTTGAATTTATGGTAAAATATGTGTTGGAAATTTTATATGAATGCGGTTGTTTTTCTTTCGACGAAACAATTAATATGTGGTTGAGTTTGGACCTGATTGTGTAGATGTTTGGTTGGTGCCTATCCAAATAAAATGTTATCAATCTATTACCTGATTACCTTAAAGTCTGTCGCATAGCACCGCTGTTGGGGTGCTCCAGTCCCTTGAGAGCCAGTGCTCAATCCAGGCGTAGCGTGGTGCCATCTTCGAACACATCGTTACACATCAGAAGACTTGTGGTCAAACGCTATCCCGTAAAAAGTAAAAAAGTGAAGTAACCTCAGACCTCTACAAATAATACACCTAAGTTATCATAAAGCTATTTATTTGAATACGCGTTTAATTAAAATTTGTTTTAGGTGCATAAGAAATGTTTTTCTTACCGCACATTTTAATATAGGTAAAATTATAAAAATCGCTTGCAATAAAACTGAAAACAGAATTTAACACATGAACTCAACCCTAGTAAAGGATAAAGTTGTCAACAGTTATGCAAAATTTGAAACTTCACCGGATACGTTTCCTTTACCGTGCAATAAAAATATTGCACAATCTCAGCATTATTTTCTAAAGGAACAAATATGACATATTACTCTCATATTCTTGAACGAGGTGAAGTCCTTAGGAACCGTGCAATTTATTTCACGATAGAATTTATGCGGCATTCTGGGAAAAACTTGGCTTCTTCTTTGTTATTCTAGGAACAATTTTATTTTAGGTTGCACTTTTTCCTTTCTGTCAAATGACGCTTTTGTGTTTTTTGCTAGTGAGTCTAATGAATGAATAATAATGCTGATGAGATCAAAATGTGGCCCAGATTCAAATCAGGCAGGACAGTCCCTCCTCCCCTTTGTATTAGAGTAAAGTAATGGCATTTTATTTTAAAGCATTTTTTAATTATGCCCGTTAGACACTGTCCTTGAGTCGATGCAGCCGTTTACGCCATAATGAACAAATTACAAATCTTTTGTAATAGTCAAAATTTACGTGTTCCGCTTCCAACACTGTTTATTATTTCCGCTACACTTCCGTCACGTTTGAAGCGAACATTAAACACTGACAAAAATATATTTTTCCTGTTGTTTCAACGCAACGATATTTATCGAATTTGATAATTATCTTTATATTACGCCGCGAGAATTGGGCCCCAGGTCTTCTTACTCAGGCGTGAATCCCGTACAACGCACGCTTTGTTTAAATAACAGTAGCCAATGTAGGTAGAACCTATATAAAAAGTACAGACGATAGCAGTTGATAACAACTTACTTCTCTGTTACCTTATAAAATAATTAACAATGCTATCGGGTGTTTTCATTGTGAATGATTTTGTCACGATACTATCGCGTCGAGATCGAGACCCAACGTTTACGTAAACAGTGCAGAAGCTGTAAACTTTAAAACGAATTTCTCGTCGACACAAATCATTTTAGAACCAGTTTCACCATTTTGCTTCTATATGTTTAAGAGGTACGGTACTTTCTTGAAATTTGAATCCATACTCCGGTATTTATGCAATTGTTTTCTCGTATAAGCCGCTCAGCAGGGACAGCACCTCACGAATGTCAAAACAACACTCATCAAGGTGTACTACGGATTTCAGTACAGTTTAGTTGAACACAGTGAGTGTTTGGATCGCGAAATCTTTTACGAAGTTCTTTCTACTTAAAGGGTCACTTGATGTTTAGTGACGATGTGGTCGAACGTGGCGTCACGTCTGGATTGGGAACTGGCTCTCAAGTGAGGCTGCTGGAACACACCGATAGGTGTGGCGACAGATTCTTAACATGAGCAAATACTCTACCATCTATGGTTTCATCACGATGTTTTCCTTCACCGAAAGCTCAAGCTCATTGTAGGATTCGAACCCACGTCCTACGGATCTCAGGCCGATGTCACTACCACTGAACCATCATCGCTATGATGATACAAAATGAAAAAGTTATTAAGTGAGAAGTTTATTTGGGCCGCTGCTTTTATAAATTTTTTATCCGCACCGAGGTGCATTCTCATAGAACTAACAACACTCGCAGACTCATCGCGCGGTTTTTTTAACATAGAAAAATACGACAAATTTAGACCGAACGTGAAAGCTGTTCACTTGCAGGGAAGAGGGAAATGTATGTAGGGTGACCAAGAATACAACCGCAATTGAGACCGTCCGGTTTAGAAAACGCGTTACTTTTGCAGTGGCCGCAGTGCGATTTCTTTGGTTTTGTTTGTAACATTGCGTAAATGAGCACACATAAGCCCTATATCTATTATTCTTATTTTCAAAAGGATATACATAGTTTATTTGATATAAATGTAACAAAAATATATACTAAAACAATGAACTAAAAAAACCTAAACTAATAACTACAATATATTATTAAAAGGAGTCCCTTTAGGCAAGGTTCCGAAGATACTGGCAGCGTTCGCCCTTTGGATGGCTAGACTAATTCTTTGCCCGAGGTAGCTGCCAGCTCTTCGGTCTCCTGTGATGTCGACTAACCTTTTTGCTACACACACACACACACACACACACACACACACACACACACACACACACACACACACACACACACACACACACACACACACACACACACACACACACACACACACACACACACACACACACACACACACACACACATACGCTTAAACTTGGTCTATAACCTGCGTGCATTGCGACTATTTTCTTTTACAGATGCGAATTATTTTCTCATTTAGTTTTTTAAGTTTATTATTGTGTTTGTTTATTTCTTGCTGTTAAGTTTTGTTACCATTAAGTTAAACGGTATCTCACTTAAATGACGAAAATTTAAAAACCGTAACAAGAAACGCGGAGGCCACAAAAAATGGCGGGAGACATTAGTACGGCCACGATAAGATAAGTAAAAACAAAACGGTCAGTTTAGAACGGTCGAAACAAATAAGCTAACAAAGCGTAAATAAGTGACACATTGATAAAACGAGAGAGGAAGTATTTTGACAGATATGCCTACCTTTGAAACCTTTTAGTATTTTCGTAAGCATAGCAATTGCAACAGTAAAACAAATATTATGTACTTACATTGTAAATATCCCTAGTCCATACCAACAATGATAAAAACTTAAAAAAAAAACTTGGTTTGTCCTAAAACTTTAAATACAATGTTGTTATTCTGTTCGTCGCGAGTACGTGCAAGGTTCATGGCGGCGTAGCGAAGCGACAGTCTGCATTTTCCCGCTACTCACTTCCCGGCCACTGACAAACATATACTTGGGCTCAATACCCACCGAACCTGCGAGTAGAAAAAAAAGACATAAATAAATTGTCAGAACTAAGAACAAAGCCCGTGACCGCGACTTCGCAAACGTAGTGTATGACAAGCCTTGTCGCAGGACGAAGGTGGAGCGACGATTTGCGCCCAGTGGCTTAGAGCCGAAGACCGGGCTCAGTGGCATACCTACCTTGGTAGAGGTCTATGTCAGTGGACTGATACAGGCTGATGATGATGATGATGAAGAGCAAAACAATAGCGCAGGCGTAGTGCACCACGCTCAAAAGCGTCGACTCGCTTCGAACCCTGCTGTGAACTAATAAATTCTCAAGTGGTGACCGCGCGAACCGGAAGACGTTTTGTAGGTAGATGGACCCCCACTAGATGGGCCAACGACATTGTAAGAGTCGCGGAGAGCCAATGCATGCAAATTGCCAATAACCGTTCATTGTGGAACTTGAAGGGTCCGAGGGGTCAGTCTCCTGTTCAGCAGTAGACATCTTCCGGCTGATGAATGAGACGTCTTCTCATAATAAACTTGAACTTTTAGTGAATGAAAACATCCATAGCTTAGTAGTAGGTGTAGAATGCTCAAATAAAACACTTGAATCATGATACGGTAGTTTTTGTATACACGCAGAAGCGTGGCACTTCCGTCCTCGCCTGGTGAATGCCCTCACCTATGTCTACGTGTACACCACAGTAGGGTTAAGCTCTAGTGTTCGCTTGGGTGACTACTGCTCACCAATCACCTGTCGGTATATTCTAAACTCGATGGGTTTACTAGTAGCCATTGAAGAGTTCCACTATCCATCTTCTGGCTCCATCATCAGATCAGGTCGATATCGATATCAAATTATTGCATTGTCATCAGATTAGGTACAAAGTTTCAAGTCGATACGACAATTACAAGTCAAGCTGATAAAAGTGTTAAAAAAAAAGGGATTTGTGGACAAACTCTTCGTAAATACGTAGAATACTGCTCTCTTGTTTTTTTTATTTCAGCGCGGTTAGTTTCGAGCCCTACCACCATTTATATATTATCGTTATACGAGAGCACGGGAACAAAATCTAATTACTTACTTGAAACAAAGTGGTAATCGTTAAATGATATGAAAACAGTCTAGGAAGAAAGTTACACCTCACAAGAGATCCAAGCAACGGTTATAATATTTTCCACTACTTTGTTTATCAATATCCTACTAATATTATAAACGTGAAAGTTTGTGAGTATGGATGGATGGATGGATGGATGGATGTTTGTTACTCTTTCACGCAAAAACCACAGAACGGATCTGAATGAAATTTGGAATGAAGATAGCTTATACCCTGGATTAACGCATAGGCTACTTTTAATCCCTGAAAAAGGTTCCTGCGGGATAACGGGAAGACGCGGGTGAAACCGCGGCGCGCAACTTGTAATGAATATGCAATAGTGTCTCCAATGTAGCAGAACAGGCATTGAACACAAAATCATTCTCCATTTCATTAACTGCACTCGATATTGATGTCATAATGCCTCTTAGATGATACATAATTAGTAATAATGCGTTTGTATTGAAACCGGTGAGTCACACGTGTGCGGGCGCAATTGGAGAAGAGTTCTAGAATCTATCGTCACACTTGTATAAATGCAAATGAGTGTTTGTATGGACGCGGTTTATTTGCATAGAAATAGTTTATGGGACGAGAGTAACTCGTTAATGTGCGTGTTTTATTAGTAACGCTTATTATAAAATATCGGACTATTTAGATGACAAAAAAACCTTGGGATTGTAGTGAACTTGCTCAAATTCAAAAAATTCCTACTAATATAATAAATGCGAAAGTAACTCAATCTATCTGTCTCACTTTCACGCCTAATGCCCGAAATTAATAATCGATCCGGATCAGGATCGAGTGATAATTTCGGCCGTAAACTACTGAGGCGATTCAAATTCACGTCACCGCTGGTATGATAAAAATAAAAATACGAAATAAGAATCGAAACATGTTTTAAATATATGCATTTATAATAATGAGTCATTATATTACGATTTTTTGAATTGCGAGCGGCATGCTTTGCGCTTTGCGACGAGTGGCTGGCAGTAGTTGGATTAGAAGAGTCTAAGACCGGGCTTAGGGGCGTACCTTGGGAGAGGCCTATGTCCAGCAGTGGACTGATACGGACTGATGATGATAATGAGGAATACACATTCACACAAAAACATTCAGGTCCCAAAATCCAATATGTTGTTTTCCCCCGCCTGTAATGTAATGGAATCAAGCTGCGCCTCTGACATATTTCAACGCTAAGTCACGTGGTCAGAAATATGTCAAACCAATACTTTTTTCTTGTTTTCTATTAGCGTCAACGAGTGTAGAATGCATCTTGGCTACAGGCCCTGAGCAGACAAAGGTACCATACACAGAATGCCGCGGTAGTATATCCGCTTTCAAAATAACACTGTAAAGGCTAGTTTAATGCAATAATCAAATTAGTGCCCCCATACAGACTCATCTTACAGAATGTAATTATAGGCCAGTTTACATTATTCCAGTCTAGCGATCGAATCCAGCGCTGGATTGCTATACTGGAAAAATGTAAACCGGCACTGGAATGCACTGAATTCAGTTAGCATTCCAGTCCAGGAACTGGATTGGCGGTCTACTTTTGAATCCAGTGCGAGCAATCCAGTGCCATTTGAAACATTTTCTTCTTGAAATCATTGGCACTGTAGTGTTAACTGCAACGGTTTGCTTCTAAATAACTGGAAAAATGTAGACGTTACAGATCCAGTCCAGCACTGGACTGGATTCTCCTTGGAATGGAATAATGTGAACCGGTCATAAGGGCAGTTTCCGCATCAACCGCGTCCACGAAGTAATTATGTTAGAGCGGCGATGTTTCCCTGACAACCCTCGTGCTCCGACAGTATTTTGCCGAGATAATTGGTTAAGAGACTGACTCTGAGGTTAAATTGAAAATTGCAGCCAATTACAACCATTTTCCTCGAAAAAGGTCCTAAATATTATTATATTTATGTGATAATCTACATAGCGAGTTTATATAATACAACACATGACCCATTAGGAACCAAGTTACAAAAGTTCCTACTATATTCTATCCGACTAATTAAAGTTTGTAAGTATGGATGTATGGATGTTTGTTACTCTTTCACGCAAAAACTAGTAAACGGATTTTAATGAAATCTGGAATGGAGATAGCTTATAACCTGGACTAACACATAGGCTGCTTTTTATCCCGGAAAAAGGTTCCTGCGGGATAACGGGAAGAAGCGGTTGAACCGCGGGCGCAACTTGTAATATTATTAATGCGAAAGTAACTCTGTCTGTCTGTCTGTCTGTTACGCTTTAAAACCTAAACTACTGTACCGATATAAATTAATAATAATAATAATAATAAATATCGGGGACAATTGCACACAAATTGACCTAGCCCCAAATTAAGCTCGAAACTTGTGTTATGGGTACTAGACAACGATATACATACTTACATAGAGAAATAAATACTTATATAGATAGAAATATCCAAGACTCAGGTACAAATATTCGTGCTCATCACACATATATTTGCCCTTACCGGGATTCGAACCCTGGACCGCTAGTTTCGCAGGCAGAGATACTACCAACTCGGCTACCGCGTCGTCAAATTAAATTTGGTACGGATATAGTTTAGACCCTGGTAAAGGACATAGGATACTTTTTGTCGCGATAAGCTGTAGCTGTACTGTGGGAACAAACAGCTAGTATATTTACAAATTGCCTTCATTTTTAAAGTAACGTTAGGCTTTTAAGCAAATTTTTGAAAATATTGCCCTGATTATTTTAAGCGATTTACGTTTTCATTCCTTCGCCGTCAGCGATATATCCCCTGCCGCTTACGGGGTAAAGCTTTAAAGAGCAGGGCTTTAAACCGTCGTTCAAATAAAATGTTTGCAGTCAAGCATATCTGAACATTGCGAAGTTATGATATCATGTCGCGAAAGGTAGTCGGAAGGTAGGCGACCTTGGTCCGCCCGCGCACACAAAGCTTTGCGATTTTTGTACCTGTTTTTACATGAGTCTCCGTAGAAGTTCGTTACGACCGTTATGACCGTTACAACTTTTGTTTGAGAGTTGTTTTTAAGGCTTTGTAGTCGTCGAAGCCCTATGTCCGCGTCCTCTTTTGAGTGGAAAGTAAACTTTTGTTTGTTCCTATATCCATTGTGCTGGATCAACAACAAAACTAGTAATTGTAATACTTTAGCCCAAAGTTGTTGGTGCAGGTTGTTAGTAATATAAATCATTTGGACCAAGTTTTGATTTTTTGTGATTTTCCTTACATCATAGGTACAGGTTAGCGTTTGACAACAACTCACCTGATTTTCAGTGACGATGGGGTTGAAGATAGCACCACGCTACGCCTGGACTGGGAATTGGCTCTCAAATGAGGCTAGATATGGGCACTGTGTAAATACTCAAAAAGTAAATAGGTGCGTGCTCCTCCCGCGAGTCTTTACAAATTGCAATCATTCAAGATGGGTCTGAAAAGAGTCCATAAGGGTCGGCAACGCATCGGCAACTCCCCTGGTGTTGCAAATGTTCTTAGGCGACCGCTCTCCATCAGGCGGGCCGTCTGCTTGTTTTCCAATCTATTACATAAAAAAGGGTAATAAGTCTAAAACAACGAACGTCGCGTCGTACAGATTTTAGACTTATTATTGTTTTTAAAATGACAAGAAATATATTTTTTGTACCTATTTTCTGGAATGAAAAGTACCATTGCTATGTGTTAACTTTCGGCCGTTACCAATAACCGATCTATCCACGGTTTGGCCTACTAGAGATTGAAATTTGACGTTTTTTTTTACTATTTACAAGTCACCTGATGTTAAGTGATGATGTGACCGAAGATGGCGTCACGCTACACCTGGATTGGGAACTGGCTCTCAAGTGAGCCTGCCGAAACACACCGAAAGGTGCTTGGCGACAGATTCTTGACGTTACTTCTATGCAGCTTATGTCAAATTTATTTCTCTAATACGGCAAATCGTGGATAGAACGGTTATCGGGTACGGCCGTTGGGGTATAAATAAGCTATCTCCATTTCAAGTTTCACGGAATTCTGTTGAGCAGTTTCAAAGTGAAGAAGTGACAAACATAATACGCTCACAAACATTTGCATTTATAATTTAGTGTGATGATTTCTTTCTAGTATAAATTTGTATTTAGTCGAATCCTAATTCGATCATCTTCATTGATTGTGTTAGACAAATTTTAAGTCATTTGAACTTGTAATGTATAAAGAGCGATGGTGACCGAAAGGTAACTGCGTGCGCTTTACAACGCGTCGACACCGAGTTCGAATCCTCTCGGCCCCGCACCTATGACTTAATAAGTTATGTGCAGATTTACCATCGCTCAAAACAGTGAAGGAAAACATCGTGAGGAAATCGGCATGTCCAAGAACCACAACATTCAAGGGCATGCGACATCTACCAACCCGCACTGGGCCAGCGTGGTAGATAACGGCCCATACTCTCTCTCTGAGAGAAGGCAGTGGGAACGTAAAGGCTGTTGATGATGTACTTATTTGCAGTTTCGAAGTAAAGAAGTACCTACGAGTACATTCGAAAAATTGGCACCAGTTCTGAATTTGTCATAAAATAACGATCGATTTATTTAAATTTAATAATAAATCAGCCCCAAACAAACTAGGACTAAGAAGCAACTAAGACTACTTTTCATATAATATGTTACTCTTAATTATTACACCACGTTTTTTTTCACGTTTTTTAAAACATGTTTTTCTTGTTTACCAAAAATAATTCAACAAACTTTTTTATTTACCAACCTCGCCATCTGCTGTGTGTGCCGGTTTCCGTTTAAGGATGTGGTTTTAAAACATATTTCTCTTCGAGATTTCGAGAACGTATGAGTTTTTTTAATGCCAAACAGTTCAAACAATTTTTCTTTCGTGATTTGATTTCGTCGTTGTTAATTGATACAACTAAGATTGCTTACTGACCTGTATTTTCCATCCCACTTCTGAAGTTAATTTGAGTCATCTCGCCAAGTACCTTTGAGGAATTTCTTTTGTTCCGGAAATCATTGGAACAGAAATGTAATCAGAAACAAACTAACACAAACTTATATTCTCTATTGTTTTCAATCCAGATACTTATTAAAGTTATACACATGATCTGATGACTATCTATAATTTAAAGAGTAAGCTATAAGCATAAAAGTCCCGGATGTCTAAGTAGAATTCTGTATACAGCACAGGCACATTAAAAAACTGAACTGTACTGTACTGCACTTGTACCTTCATAAAACAAAGCAGACGTAGAAACGAACACAGACAAACCTTTCATTTCCAAATCGGCCACGGTATATCCCTGTGACTCAGTCACGCCACATTCCTGTTGCAGTTAGCTCACTGGACTATCAACTTTATCTCTCCAAGTTTAAAGTTCAAGTAACATTTTATATAACGGTTGGTTTTAACCTAGCTTCCCGTTAACGTAACCGAGAGACTCCATACCCTGCACCTTTACTAACCTTGAGCTGGGTCGTTGAACTTTTTTTATTCGAAAACAGAGCCAAGTTCGAGTGGGTGTTGGGACGGCTGGTTCCTTGATTGCTAGATTAATATTATTAGCAGCGATGATGCAAACATGCGCTATTGTGTTGTGCGACATAAATTGAATTTGTATCGCTTTGTTTTTAATGTGATTCCACTTGCGAATTTGGCATCGGCATTTTTGTTCTTGCGTAGGTATCGTCATAAAGAATGATGTTTGCCAAATAGTGCGAAGCGATGTGCACTGTAAATCAATTTCCAGCAATAGAAAATTCGCGGGCTTCGCCGCAAAATGCACATAGTTCTGCTAAGTTAGTGGTGTGAAATATGCATGCTCATGCAATTTCCATTCAATGAAATACCAAATTGAATTTACCGATTTACTCGTAAATGAAATTAATTCGATGCTCGACAGCGAATGCGTAATAAATTTCGGGTCAGGAAAACTGACACCTCTGCTTCTGCCTTGGTCAATAAAATGCTTTATTTTGTGTTTGCAAATTTTAGTACTATAAAATACCCTACCACCAAGCTATGGTTTCATCACGATGTTTGCTTCACCGAAAGCTCAAGCTCATTGTAGGATTCGAACCCACGTCCTACGGATCGCAAGCCGACGTCACTATCACTGAGCCATGATCGCTATAAAAGTAAAAATTACTATAATATGTATGTATTATACATAAAACCTTCCTCTTGAATCACTCTATCTATTGTTGAAAATTGCATCAAAACCAGTTGCGTACTTTTAAAGATTTAAGCATACATAGGGACATAGGGATATAGGGACAGAGAAAGCGACTTTGTTTCATACAAAGTACCGATAATATATTATTAATTGACCAAGGTCACTATCAATCCCAAGCTTTTTTCATCTAAACAGTCTGATACTATTGCAATTAGCTTTTCTTACAAAATTTTGTTTTAGGTTCACTTGGGATTTTGTTAAAATTTAAGGCATACAAATCACATATTATTAAGTACATGTGTAGTATTTACTTAGCTACGTAATACATCATGTGAACATAGTGTTATTTAATGGTTTCATATTTTGTTTGCGGAACCAGTCGCGAGGTCGTGTAAGGGGCCATTGTTGATGTTTGTGAAATGATGGAATGAAGCGAACTGAAACCTTATCTCTATCATACGCAACATAAGGCAGCATATTGAGCCTGTTTTTTTTATCATAATACTTACTTTTAACTTACAATAATAAGCACTAATATTACTTACCAAGTAGTCTAAAAAGGCACCTACTACATCTTCTATCTTCTATATATGTATATATATATCTCTTTACATATTTATATAACTCAAAGATGGCTGACTGACATAGTGATCTATCAACGCACAGCCCAAACCAACTGGACGGATCGGACTGAAATGTGGCATGCAGGTAGATGTTATGACGTAGGCATCCGCTAAAAAAGAATTATGATTAATTCTACCCCCAAGGGGATAAAATAGGGGATGAAAGTTTTATGAAACTTTGTAAATTTTAAATCGATCGGGCTGAAACTTTGCGTGCATAAAGCTGTAGCTCACGCGGGTGAAACTGTGGGGAACAGCTAGTTATAACATATTATTCAGCGTAGTAAGATCACATGCTCTTTTTCTAATATTTTTAATACGTGGATAATGTGGTTGGTTGTACAGTTAGATAAAGAGATAGATCGATTAACTCTTTATTGGCACACCACAATACAGATAAATTAAATTTAAAACAAAAAAGAACTTAATGGTAAGTGTCACAAAGGGCGGTCTTATCGCTCAGAGCGATCTCTTCCAGACAACCCAAAAGCAGAGGAATAGTACGAAACTACTACTTATAGGGACGATGGCATACAGCAAAAAAAAAATTAAATAAAAATATAATTAAAAGAAGCATACATAATAGATATACATACTTACATAATTACTGTTATTCAGATTTAATTATTTTTTATATGAATAGAGATATTTATGAAATACTGCTTACAGCAATTTAATAAGTTTTTAAAATGCAATCAAGTATCAAGGCCATCATTACATTTTTACAATACCAGTTAATTTTATTGAAGCTCCAAACTCATACAAACCAGTTTTATCAAAGTTCTGGGCAGTACATTGTTAACTAACTTTCCTTAAGGGTTGAATTTCAGTAATCTCATCCCGAAGACGCCTACCAGACCTCATTCTAATTTAAGTGCAAAGAATATTTAGAGATAAACTAGATTAAAAATCCGTGGTAAAAGGCGAATTTTGCCAACGAAACCACGTGGAAGTTTTAAAGAAAAAATTTTAGTTCTCAGATTACATACTAGTTAGTTAAGCCCCATAAGTACTTAGTTAGAAGATACTTGGAGCCAGCAGAGAAAAGAAAAAAGACCTCTCAGACTCAATGCTCTCAGAGTTAATTCTTTTTAATTCCTATCCACGTATTAAAAATAAAAACCTACATCGTCGCTATTACTTATGCCCGCCTGCCCGAATGGGTGGATTTAAAAAGAAATCATTCCGTATTCAGTGTTATCCAAAGAGAATTTAATATCAGGGAATTTATAATCACAAGATATATCGATACAAAATGTGGCCATCGCGTCTGTACGTCTAATAATATATGCTCAAAGAGCTTTGCTAAAGAACAGATTTTTACGTCTAAGGGACAGTTTTATAAACGCCCGTAAGTAAAATGACATACCGAATTTCGTTAAATTTCGCCTTAACGTCAAATAAAAAAAATACAAAATGAATGAAAAACACAAATTTGACAATAAGATCAAACTTACCGAAATTTGGTATGACAATTAACTTACGAACGTTTATAAAATCGGCACAAATGCTTTGATCATAAGATCATCATTCTAAGGCTATGATTTAATTTATCAAATAGCTTGTTATGCATTCTTTATTTGATTTAAATATAACAAAAATATATACCATAACAATGAATGTTATGTTATGCATTCTTTTGTATATTGCACAATGCACATACAATAATAGTGAAATGACAATGTGCAATAACTTTAAAAACACGACAACGATCGCTGTAGAAGCTTAGTCGGCACTACGGAATAATTAACGCACAGAATTTTGATCACAATAAAACGTAGCATAAGATATGAATTATAAAACTCTGAAATACTGTAGTTTTCTAAGGAATCTATTCGTTTTTTCCGGCTATTACCTCCTACTTCCAAATCCTTATTTTTAGTAAGTACATTTAGATATTATCCACTAAAGAAGTAGGTTATAGATGAAGAAAGCCATGAAACGAAACTTGAAAAAGTATCGGGTCGGGCCAAAGACTGACATAAACGTGACACAACGCAATCACCCCCGACACTGACAATCTTTATGTCAATCTTATGTCAACGTCATAGAAAATGAAATAATAATTTCGAGTAATGGTATCCCTGATACACAATCTGGTGAAGCGTTAAGTTAAAGCTAGATTCCTCTAAACAGCAGTAAAAGTGTTTGCTCCAGAATTCTACAGAGGAGTTAGATACATATTGGTGGTTCACAAGTGTTTGTAGCAGAAAACATATCGTATTCACGAGAAAATAATAACACCATCGAATACACGCGCGTTAGATCGATATAAGCTCGTGTAAGTAAAGGAAAGCTATAATTATCCTGGCGTAGTGAACAGAGAGCCCTGTCCACGTATTATACTCGTACATACGCAACATAATAAAATCACTTCAACTATCATCTGGAAAAATATCCTTTTACGAGTATCTAAGCTGAGGACTTCATTCACTTTGATTCCCTAGTGTTTTTAACAGTTTACAATTATCACTTAGTCTATAAGGTATATATATATGATTGTAGTACTCAAATCAAACCAAGATGGCTGTTTGCCAATATGATTTTTTTTGTAATTTGTGATGGGGCATAGAAGCTCGGCAATCAAAGATTCAGTAGTGAAGTGACCGATTACAGAGTTCAAAAAGTAATCCAAATTCAACCTATCTTGCTGAAAACGAGTAACAAATCTAACAGTCTCCCTTTCTCTGTCTCCAGACATGCTACGAGATGGAAAGATACCTTCGCGAGGAGCCTCGCGATAAGAGCAACGAGGAAGAGGAGGAATGGGAGCGATCGGTGTCATCGCCTCTGTCCCCACCACCATCTTTGCCATCATCTCCACCGAGATTGTTCGCGGTGGCCGTGAAATGCGAGCCAGTCAGCGATTCTGAAGAAGGGGTGGCTAAGCGTAAGTTTCTCCAACCATTTTGTTTCCGACTTACTGGTAACGCGACCACAAGTCACTTGATGTTAAGCGACGGTGTGGTCGAAGATGGCGCCGCGCTGCACCTGGATTGGAAACTAGCTTTTAAGTGTTTGCTGGAACACCAATAGGTTAGTTAGATACCCTACCACCAAGATAAAGTGTTATCACGATGTTTTCGTTCATCAAAAACTCAAGCTCTTTGCTGAATTTAAGATAAGATACCTACGCTCAAGTACTTTGAAAAGTAAATTGCTTGTTCAATCAAGTTTTTTAATCAGGCCCATGATTACCAAATGTAAAATATGTTTCTAGAAAGTGATGATAGAGCCCAGGTTTTAGTAGTATAACCAATTCTGACGACTTCACTCAAACTATTGACTATTGATGCGAAGCGAGCTGAGAGCGAAGCAAAGCGTTATTATCGGTATTATAGTCTTAATCTCCGGCGCTCCTATATTTGAATAGCCAATTCTCTGGTCAGAAAAGCAGTCTAAAGGCCGTTCCCAATAACCGATCTATCAACGCTTTACCCTACTAAAGATAGAAATTTCACATTACTTCTATGGAGCTTATCGGTAATTGGGAACGGCCGTTAGTTAAACTCCAAACCAACCGTGTCTCGGCTTTTGACTAACGAATTAATAGGAGAGAGAGATTGTCTTGGACAGTTAAAAGCCAAACCTTAATTTGATTTGATGGATTTGCGTTGGTCGCCTTTCGAATAAGCTAGGCAAAGACTGAACAGAATATTCTACGTCCGTGATGCTACGTTTGACATTTGATTAATACCTCTACCTACCTACTACTAGGTTTGATTCAAAATATATTGAATCAAACGCCGAAATTCGAATTTATTTTGAAATATGCCGAATACAAACTAAAGATAAAACAATCATTCCGTGGAGAGGTCGACCTTTTACTATATTATAATAATATGCGCTGCCGCTGCAGCAATGTGATAAAACTTTATTTATTCGCTCTTTGCTCCCAACGTGCAACATGAAATTGTCGTTTTGTCACAAATTGACAGAGCTGTGTGCACTCGATTGTAATGTAAAATTTAATGAACGCTTCACTTCGTTACTGAACACGTTATTTTAACTATCGAGAGAGATTAATAAATATAATATGTTGGTGGATAGATTGAGTAAGGGCAGATATGAATGAAAAAGAAGTGGATAAAGCAATGACAGCTGATAGTGCAGAGTGGAAGAAAAAGACGTTGATTTCCAACCCCAAATATATATGACAACTTATAATTCTATGTATGACAAGACCAAAATGATGAGAGTCATAAATATATATCAAGGATAGGACAGTGTTTTCCCCATCACTGAAACTTTCCCAATGATTCATGTATTCAATTCAATCAATTAGTAATAAGGATAAAATTGTCAATGTGATCGCGCCAAAAAAATTACCTGCCGGGCGTTTCTTGCCTGTTCTTTTGCCGGCGTAAGGAGGTTGGAACAGGCGTAGCTAGTTTTAAGTTTGACGTTTTAAAGTGATCACAATGTATCCTATTGAATAAATAAAAATTGACTATTGACTATTCAAATAAAGTCGATTCATACAATAACGATCATATCACGATCTACGCACGATTTCCTATCCAGAACTAAAAAGAAAGCTCAATTCAACACCTTATATAGACATACTGCGCATTTACCACCGGTTCCTGTTGATATTGAATTTACATACATGCTGCTACAGTTGTTTTTATTTCAACAGCCTCGTATGCTGCTGTTCCATCACCAGCCACGATCTATGGAGTGGCCATTAAGTGCGAACCATCCAGTGACAACGATGATCTTAAAGGTAACTACTTAATTACAAATAAGTACTATAATGCTATGAGAATGAGGAATGCGAAAAGAGAGGAAAATAATGTAGGAGTTCAAACGTGTTGAATATATTTGCGTTACCTCAATATTACGGCATACTTTCCTGTTATACCATGCATAGACACCCGTCTATTTGCATACCTTTGTTTCTCGCCTCCTGGTGAGTTTCTCGCCTCCTGGTGCCTCCTTCCTGGTGAGGTAAATTAGTGAGGCAACTTCCACATGTTCTTTCCCTAAACGTGTAGCATTCTTTCGACCATCGTTCGCTGCCTTATTAGTAACATCAGGTAATGTCAAACGCAAGCAAATTCGAGTGCTATAAAGTTGAAAGTATGCGTTGTGTTTGGCTTAGCCTTTAAATGATATGTAAATACTCTTTCATGTCAGGAGAAAATTTGAGAAAACAACCTTGGTCCTTCAGTCGTTGGTGTCCATTACAAAATTATCAACATCAATATACTCGTACATCCGTTTGAGCAAACTAGGGTTATTATGAGCAAAACTGGTCCAACCATAGTTTTCGACTCATCAGGCGGGTTGACGTAAAACGCTCTACAATTATTTTAAAAAACAAATTTGAGCAAATTTATATGGAAAATTATGTCCACTTGCCCGAAACAGCTGTAATAGTGCAACCAAATCATTTCATAGTTCTAAACATTCAAGCTACAAAGGCGGAGGCAATGGAGATGCTCACTGTAAACAAACACCAGATGTAATCTGTCCCACGCACCGCTTCCCATGTTAAATGATACTCCGTCATGGCTTAACGCATAATCGGACTGATAGGAAGTTTCCTAGCAAAGGCGAGTTATAAAGAAAATGGGAATTCTCAAGTGTTCTAGCTAATAGTTTATGCGTAATTGTGCCTCTAGTTTAAATATGATGGACTTCTGTAGAGCACGTCAGTTGCGTCTTAGACGTGCGTGCGACGCGCTGCGACAATTTTAATCACCATGAATATTTATGGCACCGCTCTGAGTTTCCGCGACAAACACGATTGGCTGTCGCTCGTAACTATACATTTACATAGGATGCGTTCCATCCAATGTGATTCTTACTTAGAACGCTCAAACACTCGAAATTATTGCATTCAACGAGATTGGTTTCGTATCAATCAAAAATAAAGAAATTATCATTGGAATGGAACAGTGAGTGTGTTGTTGCATCATGGTCGCACGCGTCGATTCAACCTTGCAACTTATGCAACTCACGCGCATCTCAGTCCACCTCCAGTCCCTGACATTTAGTACAACTTTAACTCATACATTCTTGAATTTGATTGAATCTGCTTTGGAAGTGTCCAGCGGCCATAGAGAATAATGGTATTAGCCTGGTTTTACAGTCACGTTGAACGTCAGCGGACCTATCGATGCGTAGCTGTGCTATGCGTTTCTATCAGCAAGAGTGTGCTGCTCAGCTATCAGCGTATTCAAGGATCAGCGCTGACGGTCGGCGTGTTTGTAAAAGCAACCTTGACGTGGACGTCATCTAGAAGTATAATAAGAAGACAGTCAAAGTAGGTACTAAGTGAACTTCTTCTGCAGCAGATGAGTTGCCTGTACCGGTGCCGGCAATAAGGCGTCTGCCGCCGCGTCTACATCCGCTCCCGGCGACAGACCCGCGCCGCCGCGTGCACCGCTGCGAGTTCCCTGCTTGCGATAAGGTCTACACAAAGAGCTCGCACTTGAAGGCCCATAAGAGAACCCACACAGGTAACCACAGTGTACCAAACTTGCAGAACACGCTCTACCTTATAATTTTACAAAGACTTCTTGAAACCCAAACATTGGTAATCCCATATGTTGGCCATTTAGAAATTTAGGCGTGATGATGCAGCTCGAAAACGTAGCAGGCTGGAAAATTTGACAGTTTATTTAAACATATCTGAAAATGATATTCTGTTCCGTAAACAAAACTAACCGAGCTATTTAACGGAATGCCAATCGCTTTTTAGCAATTGTTTCATGTTTTTAATTACACGAATCACGGTGCATTCGGAGTTCTCGGAAAGTCGAAGTGGTTTTGTTGTTGTCATGCGCATAAGTGCAAAACTTCACGCCACCGTCCCTCATATTAATTTCCATGGAATTGCATATTATTGTTTCACTCGTTTTACATTCAATTGTCAGGGCGGCTTTGTCCCACAAACGTTGTTGGAATTAAAACAGTATCCATTATAGTAATTTTGTGAAGTTGTCATTGTGGAAGTCATTTATGCTGTAGTAGCATTTGTTGATTAACCGATCTATCCACGGTTTGCCCTACTGGAGATATAAATTTGACAAAAGCTCCATACGGGAACGGCCGTATAAAAAACGTTCTTAAGTGATTTAGAAATACATGACTTTTTCTTCTGATTTCAATACGAGTAATTTGTTGTTTTTTTTTACAGGGTAGCGTTTGACCTCAAGTCCTGACCTGATATAAGGTGACGATGTGGTCAAGGTGATCGAGATTGGGAACTGGCTCTCAAGTAGTAGTCACTAGGAAAATCTATTCTATTTTAAATTTCATTTTGTGTTTTTAGGTGAAAAGCCGTACAAGTGCTCGTGGGAGGGATGCGACTGGCGTTTCGCTCGCTCTGACGAGCTGACGCGGCACTACCGCAAGCACACTGGCGCCAAGCCCTTCCGGTGCCGCTTCTGCGACCGCTGCTTCTCGCGCTCCGACCACCTCGCGCTGCACGCCAAGCGCCATGCGTAGCCCGAGTTCCGCCCCCCTCCCCGCGTACGAAACCGCAACCGAAAATCGAAGTAAGCGGTCAACGAACGCGCGTCCATTAACCCCTGTACGTTTTCTTCAGTTGTTCGTATGTTTACCTTTTTGGACGCGCGTCAGCGGGAAAGGGGTGCGCGCTTGCAAGCCAAAGAATGCCGCTACACTCGTAGCCGAGTCAACATTACGCTAATGCTTTAATTCGTATTAATTTTTATATGAAGCGTTTTGAAATAATCTCCTATATAGATGTTTCGGCATCGGCCTCTTTATCGTTACGGTCCTTTGTTGCATTCAGAGTTCGTATATTTGCCGTTGTTTATTGTGTAGTTTTTTTGTAAGCTTCTTGTGTAGAGATGTTTTTTTATGGTGTGCGGTCGCATAGCGGCCGTGCGCGTGCATTGTGCCATGAAAGAGCGCGCGGCGCGGCGTTCTTACGCAGGTTACGCGTAAAGCGCGCGTCACGTGGGACATGCGACTGCTGCCGCCGATGGCCGCTAGCTAGCCTACGGTTTAGATCGCGTGACAATGACAATGTTGTTTGTTAATTCGCGGGATGTTCGGCAGATAATCCCACCGGCGCCAAACGCGACCTTATTCTAAAGTAAGGGTGTGCGTCGCGTTACCTGACATTTTGTCGACGTTGGGAATGAGTCACTTTCATATTATATTACTTTTTGACATCGGCATAGTTGTTAAGAATTTGAATCTGATTAAATTATTGCAAGTTAATGTGAGAATCAAACTGTGACCACCGTTTTAAGATAAAAAAAATTACGTACGTTTTTTTGTTATACATATTAGTGACTAATTCGCAACATCATAACGAAGTCGGTATGTTTATTTTATTAAAAATGTATAAATTAAGATTTGTTTAGATATTTTGATATGTTTTAACTTTAAACTTTCGCTTCTTTTTTCATTCCGTTCTTATGAACTTCTTTGTGCAGTGTGCGTCTTCGTCTTAGGTGTTTAGGTTATATTTTGCTTCATGTGCTGCACAAGTGGATCTAGATTAAGATAGGCGTCTACACATTGAGCGTTTGGAATGGACTTTGAATAAGGGAGATATTGGTTAGAAACGCTACGTGTGTGAGCGCGATAGCATGCACACAGAACGGAGAAGCGGTCTGCGCGCGTGCGGCGTACCTTACGCCAGATATAACGTGAATAAATCGCTACGCACATTACGCCCACTACGCACCATGCGTGTGTAGCATGTTGATGATACCAACAACTTTATGATACAAAGTGAAGGTGTGCGTATAGTGCCTGTGTATCGCGTTTTATTTGACATCGTTCGATAACTTCACGTCAGCAACACAGCGTAACGCGCTGATCACGTGTCGTTCTGTGTTTGGAACATTAGGCGATGTTTAAAAAAAACATACGTAACTGCATTAAACACCCGAGAATTTAAAGCCGTAATAATTAAGGGTGTCGCCGTTGACTCGTTAACTCCGATAAAGTTGGATGCGAAGCGGCTAACTAGCACGGTCAACTGACGTAATTAGTTAATTACGTCTAATGCCGAGGAATTTTGCATTTTTAAACTAAGCAGGCAATGTAAATTGCAGTGACATCGTACAAGTGGCATACTCGTGGAAATCGTGTATGTCAGCTTATTAGATAGATTCGTATAAGATATGTAACATAATTTTTAGATCTTAGATGTTAATCATTAACATGATCGGTGATTTTTGATGCATTTTGGAGCAATGATTGCGGGTTATTCAATAAAAATACAATAAATGATACTGCCATTTTTGTAGATCAATCGATTTGTTTAGTATGACATTTATAATCGTCATTTAAATATTGGAAAAATATGTTGACGCTCTAATGGAGTGACGTGCTTCCTAGGTATACCTTGGGCCGATCGTATAGCTTACCCTAGATGAAAAGGTAACAATATTATAGATCTTAAATTACCTTTAGAGTGTTCTGTAATAAAATATAATAAAATCCTTATTTTAGATTCTAAACAAGAATAAACAAGCTCACTGCCAAATTAAATCAAAATTAATCTAGTAGAAATGCCAATTCAGCTGTTTTTATGATAGTCAAAATTCAGTTCGTATCTAATATTCAATTTTTCCCATAAATGCCACATTTTGTAACGTTTGTGTTTTTTTTTTACATTGAACTACTTACGTAAGGCTTGTATTAATAAAATATCTATGTCTCATATTATATCAGATCACGGTTCGACTTTATCGATTCTAAATTAGCAGGATTGGGCCCAGATCTCCTAGCTGCTGTTATACTTTTTTTTTGTATCCTTCTTCTTGGCAATCTGTTTACAAAAACAATAATCCAATGTGCTGTCTGTCCCTGACTGGCTTCTACTTTCAATGGAGATAGATTTGTCCAGTGAGTCATCTATCATTCTGTGTGTCCGAATCTATCCGCCAGGCCCTGTATGCCATTTCTTTTAAGTCTTTTAAATTGGAGACTGCCTGTTCCTTGCAGTTTAGCGGCCAGTTCGTTACTGTGTCTGTCCAGTCTGCTTTGGTATCTTGTGCTGTGGAACTGTGGGCTGTTATAAATTGAAATTCTTTACTAAGGAAATGTTCACAGCTTTGTTAAAATCCTTCTTCTAAAATAGAGTAAGGGTAAATAGGGAAACTTATCAATGTAGTATTGGGTTGCATTAATAGTTCTTTAATTTGCAGTTCTAGCAGAAGTCATTTTTTTTAAACTTTTACATTATATGCCTACATTAACGTACCAAGAAATGGATGTCGGGTCGTGTGTTTAAACGCGTCCGTACACGGAGAAAAAAGACCTTCCGAAATACCGCTTACCTTCTGAGTCAAAAGGGAAGGACTTGTGATTTAGAAGGAAAACGAAGGTAAAATAAGGGAGGAATTGGTCTTGGAAGATAAGACTCAGAGGGAAAGTCAGACTATTATTCTCAGTGTACCAGAAGAGGTCGAAAACGTGAAAAGAGGGTTAACCTACGCCAGTCTCCGCTTGGTCGCGTGTGTGTGACGGTCAGACGAAGTTGTACAACCTGATACTTATATTGTTGTAAGCGAAATTATGACATAAACTAAAATGTTGTAATCCGTTTATAATGTTCTACGTGAAACCTCGTTCATAGGTTAAATAACCAATTTTCTCGACACGTCTGCATTAGACCCGAAATGCATCCCTTTGTACGTTAATAAAGGTATAAAATATCATTATCTAACTTTTAAAATCATCTAAATCATCGATATCGTCTACTTAATTAATGTAAAACGACACTTTTACGACCTATTGTGTCATCTAAGTTATTTAAGTCGTGATTATAGTGAATCGGCAAGGGTGTCACCATGCATACCGTATCTAGTTATTCAACAATCCCATAGTATATGTAATCGCTTTAATGTCTTATACATTTTATGTGTAAACATTTTTATCTAAGTGTATTTAACAGTAGTGTGTCATTATTATGCATTGTACGTTATTGTATACACTAGTTTTAAGCACAACGAATATATAAATTCACACTTATATGTTACAAAAGTAATGTATGTATTTCTTTTCATAAGATTGCGTCACAACATTTTTATTAGATTACGTTTATTCGTGTATTTCAATACTTTATTTGTACAAACATTCCTAAACAAATGTAAATTTAAGTTAAATTAAATTAACTACTATCTATGCACAAAATTATATATAAATTATATATTATACTTAAATAAAAACCTGATATAAGTCGCTGCCTATAATCTGCTCCATTACCGTTTTGAATGGCCAGGCTGATTCGTTGACAGCAACGCCAGCCTTTGGTCACCAGGCTGTGGTATCGTTAACTGTCGTTTCAATCCAGAGCAAATCTGGCCCTCACCATGGGATGCGTAAGGGTGTTACCAAACCAATCGATCGATTGCCGATCGACGGCATAGGTCAACATCGATCGAAGTCGATCGACGATCGATCGATTGGTCTGGTAACACCCTATTTGTTCCGCTTGAGGTTTTCGGATCTTTCTGCCACCGCACCCGGTGCCCTATTGGTTAACTACAGATGGGAAGGCATCTATGTCTGCACCAAAAGGCCCCCAAAAATCCAGGGGCTGAAATGCGTCTATCGGGCCTGAACGATAATGTCCTTTATTGGTGGTGGGGCGTGACGGCCCACGATACGACGACAAGTTACGTTTCAATATAAACTTAATATTACTTATCGTTGAAAACGATACTTTGGACTTTTCACGCGTTTATATTAAAATCACTTCGATATTTGCTTAAAGTTTTGGAAGACTGGTAAAATAATAGAACAGTGCAAACGACAAATAAGTATTACTATAAATTAAGGCGGATATAACAAGATCGAGCAGAAAATTGGAATTGAATTGAATAACATTAATATGATCGAATAAAGAACTAAATAAATATACTTATGTCAATCTACATGATATAAATAATGCTATCGGGTGATAATGTTTTGTTTTGTGAATTGAAATTTTAATAAATTATTATTAACATACATAAATTGTTATTGTATACGCAAATATCAGGTGATACTATTATGTTTTTTTATTTGCTAAATAACGTTGTGTTTTAGTTATTTTACAACAATAACTGATATTTATTATGATAATAACTCTTTAGTGAATATTATATTCAATTTAACATTGTATAATTATTTTAATAATTATAATTCGTGTTATTTATGTGCGGTATAACTGAACGTGGAATAGATAAGTGAAATGTTTAAAAATTATATTTAATGTGATTCAAATGTTTAGAATTCGATATTAATATTTCATAGAAACGTTCGTAAATGTATGGTGTGTACAGGCATAATACTTAGGTAGTGTAAAGCCTCTCGCACACTACGGGCAGCAGGCCGCATCGGGCAACATCGATAAATGTGCAATTGTGCATGCATCTGTCATTCTTTTACTGTTTGAATGAGATGCTGGAATGCGTTGCGGCCACTTGCGGCGCAGCTCGCCGTAGTGTGTGTTGAGCCTTTATTGTGCTTTACATTCGTGTAATGGGTCTATAATTGGCTCGTCGTATTCTAGAAGTACCTAGATTAGTAGCAAACAAAACACCCAGATTAACATTTTGATAGGGTACTTGACAGGTGTCAAAATAATTTATAAAAGTTATTTGTTAACGTATTCTTTAAGTAAAAAAAAATACTATGAAATGCGTACAGTACACTGTATTAAAACGAATTACAAGTGTAATATTATTGGGAAATAAATTAATGAATTCGTAATCTGTGCGTCACGTTGATGTGGTTCGAAACGCAAGCATGACTGTACACTGTTACGTCACAGCACTCGTTTAACATCTTTATATTGTATGAATTGATTGTATCTGTCAATATTATCTAGGCAAATCAAGGTCAAACTTTGGTCAGCCTCACAGGGTTGTGGCGTCAAATCACGCATCACGTACCAGGCTAATTTAACGCGAAGTTTGGACAAATAGTAGAAAAATCAATTTTGTTTATTTCAAAAAACAAAGGATTGTAGGTAGAAATCTCTACAATCGACGTAATATTTGTGTGTTTTTAATATTACACGTTTTCGAAAATCGTCAAGTAGCCTATTTATTATTGTTTATGCCATGATATCGGCCACTCCATTTAAGTGGGAGTTCTGTAAGCAGTAGTTGTTAGATTTTAGCTACTTTCTATCTCAGTGTTTGGTGTATTCGTGTCTGTGTATTTACTATTAAAGTAACTGAATTATGTTTAATTACGGCTGTGTAAACAATGATCAACCTTCTCGATTTCCCTTGATGCTTTCCCACACATTTTGCAGTAAAAGGAAACTAGGTAGAGTCCAATCAACCAATTACAGTTTAATTTTCGCCATTGGTGTCGGTTTTAATGTGCATTTCATAAAACTAAATTAAGTTTGACGGATCTAAAAGTATTGATGTCTTTTTCTAACCATGGATGGAAGAAAAGGGCAGCGTTATTTTTAGACCTTTCAGGTCTAATTTAGTTTTAAGAAAAGAAAAGAAATTAATAATCGATCCTGATCCGTTTTTCGCCGTTCTGGATCGATATGTCAAGCTTTACCGCTAAAATGACATATTATGATGACATGACATATCAATCCAAAACCGCGGAAACGGATCAGGATCGATTTTATTATTTTCGAGCGCAAGTAGGTAATGTAGTAACTAAAGGCCATACATCAATTATTACAGTCACATTTGTCAGTTTTCTATTATTATTATTATTATTATTTAAAAGTAAACCCTCCGAATTATGAAGCACATAGGAGCAGAATAGGTTCGAATCTTTTTACATTTGACGTGTAACAATTTGCAGTTTACGTTAAGAATTTAGGTTAATGTGTAAACTAGGA
The DNA here is from genome assembly GCA_931315375.2 of Opisthograptis luteolata. NCBI lineage: Eukaryota > Metazoa > Arthropoda > Insecta > Lepidoptera > Geometridae > Opisthograptis > Opisthograptis luteolata. Next base: position 13,657,496 of record OV928033.1, read on the forward strand.
ATTACCGGTTTTGGTTATGAATGTGGATTGTTCAACTTTGGTACCTTGCATTTATTTACATTAAAGTTTGCAATTCACTGACTTTATTTACCATATATACGAGTTTTGTTAGGTTTTGCATGACGCATCGTACCTTTTTTAATTAGGGGTTTTTGCATTTTTTTTATATTAAATCACCATCAAAACATTAGGTAGGTAAGTGTCATATTCGTTTTTTATGTTTAGTTATTATTATATGTTAGGCTACGATTTACCCAAATATATTTTTTTATTTTTATATGTCACAATCATCTAAACATTCCAATAAGAGTGCTTCTAAATTGGGTTGGTTTATATTTCATGTCAAATTATGGTGATCGCTTATACCTACGCTATTACTGATGTAAGTACAAAACTGATTAAGTGTTTCATGAATTGTTATGTTTAGAGCTATTCGAATTAAAGGTATAGGTTGATCTTGATTTCTTTACGTATAATATAATAGTGTTTTGATATTTTACATGTGAATAATTATGTGTTATAAATACACGTTATTTTAACGTGTATTATGTGTAATGATTACATATAATTATCACACATAATTCGTATAACATCGCATGTTTTAGGTAATTCAGATCAACATTAATTTTACTGAGTTAGGGTGGACCCATATATATCTTGTTGGATCGCACTAGGCACGATTCGTGCATTCTGATCGTAAATATTGAGCCATTACTACAAAAAAAAAGTGTGTTGTGCTCTAATTTGTCTTTTGTTTTATTACATACCGACAAATTTGTACAAAAACATCTGTTATAACTTTATAAGCAATCACCACATTTTTTTAAAATATCTCGTGGTAAGTCATTGTTAACATCCGTTATTTATGTACCAATTTGGTTTTCTGATCTGCCATCAAACGTGAAAATAATCACATTATTTTTGTCAATACCTAGGTATCTACAAAAAGATTTTCAAACGTTTACATCACAAAATGATTTTGAAACGTTTGTAATTCTTCGAACAAATTTTTTTGAGGTTATGCTACAAAAAGTTTATTTTTACATAATAATACATTTATTTACCTGTTAATATTTTCATTTAAAAAATAAAAACTTTACTTTCACCTTTTCGTACTAGATAAAATTGAACTTGAATCATATATAGTAAAAAAAAAAACCATTATTTATCTCGTAGCTTAATTAACAATTTGTGCGGTGCACGTGCTATATTATTATTATATAACATTTCAACGGCCGTGTAACCGCGTATACCTACCTACTGTAACTTTTGAATAGTCCTCTCCATGTTTAGACCATAATTATACCTGTGGATAGACAACAAAAGCGTTCCTTACATCCGACTGTGATTTCCAATTTTTTTTTTTTTTTGTTATGGCTCACACGCTTAGTGTATTTGCCAGTGTCAAGTATAAAAGATTTCAAACTCAGAGAGTTGAATCAAGTTTAAATGATGATGGTGATGATGATGATGAGATGATGGGATGAGGATAGTGTTTAAGTAAAGTAGTGGTGCTTTACTTAAACTTTACACGGACTTTTTTGGAGCAACTTGAAAAGTCACTTTCACAACTTTATTTCAATTTCCCACACCCACATGAACGAACACATAATGGTTAATAATCCACCAATATTACACATTATCACTCGAAGAAACACAAGTTTTGGAAATAAAAACAAATTTTTCACGTTCACAACTCAATTGTCGCCAAAAAAAGTCCATTTCCAATTTTACCTCGACACTTGTTATTTGACAGCTGTAGGGATGTGCCAAAGAATCGAACTAGTGAATAGCGATTATGAGTTACTAGTTGAGCCGAGTAATCGGTGGTGTTTACACTTAATTAGTCGGAACATCTGGTCAGGGAGTAAGATCTGTCACTGTCAGTTGGTCGACTCGTGTATTCCCTGTAGTCCCGCTATGCTTGTCCCGTGATGAGACTACTGGGATTTTAACTCCCAGAATATGCTGCATAATATGTTTTTTTATTGCTTACATGGTAGCTTTTGGCCTCAATTCACCCGATTTCAAGTGACGATGCAGTCGATGGTGGCGTCACGCTACCTGGATTGTGTCACTCAATAATATTGAGTATACATACTGATACACACTAAACATATTGAGTATTAACTGTGGTCATCAATGGTTATTTGATAGAAACAATATACCTAAGTAATATCAAACCACATTTTCCAATATAGGTTAGTAATTTCATTTCGCAGTCGAACATGCGTATCAAGATACAAATAGCACATGTAATATTCGCATTTCCAATCTAAGTATTTCATTTTGCAGCACAACATGTGAATAGGTGATAAATATAAAAATAAAATTTCAATGTTGTTCGCGAATGTAGTCGTAAATGCCCCGAATCCACTAGGAAGAAAAATCGCAGTAGTCCCATTTCGGAACAACTACATATATGTCTACCAGTTAGTTATATAGTATTGATCGATTAATCGATACAATGGCAGCGCGGCACAGAGTTGAGCGATTGGTAATTTCACGCACATCCCTCATTGTTTGATAAGTAAAAATATGTTGGACATTACTCTCGTGTTGTCACTTTGCAGGCATATGGTTTACATGGAGGGTCTGTTATTTACTAATTACCTTTAAATCATAATTATATAGATGTAAATTTTGTTTCTTCTGATGTGAATGTATGAAAGTGTCTATATAGTGCCCCGTCGTCGCGGGGCCGTGATTAGGTAGCATTATTGCATTTTATAATAATAAAATTTTCTTATATGTGGAAAGACTTGTTTTATTTCTTACCCTGTAGAAATAGAAACCCTATAATTTCAAGGATGAATAGTAGTTAGATAAATAAATAAATATCGGGGGATCATTGCACACAAATTGAGCGATGGTGGCCGAACGGTTAGGCGTGCGACTTACAAGACGCCGACACCGAGTTCGAATCTTCTCGGCCCCGCACCTATGACCTAATAAGTTATGTGCGGATTTGCCATCGCTCAAAACGGTGAAGGAAAACATCGTGAAGAAAGCGACATGTCCAAGAACTGCAACATTCAAGGGCATGCGACATCTACCAACCCGCATTGGGCCAGCGTGGTAGATTACAGCCCATACTCTCTCTCTCTGAGAGAAGGCTGGAGTCCCAGCAGTGGGAACGTGAAAGGCTGATAATGATTGCACACAAATTGACGTACCCCAAATTAAACTCGAAAGCCTTGAAATTTGTGTTATTAGACAACGATATTACGATATACCTACATACTTAGATAAATAGGAATATCCAAGACTCTTTTAAAAAATATCGGACCATTAGATGACAAAAAAGCTTGGGATTTTAGTGAACTTGCTCCAATTCAATCAATTAGTAATAAGAATAAAATTGTCAATGTGATCGCGCCAAAAAAATTACCTGCCGGGCGTTTCTTGCCTGTTCTTTTGCCGGCGTAAGGAGTTTGGAACAGGTGTAGCTAGTTTTAAGTTTGACGTTTTAAAGTGATCACAATGTATCCTATTGAATAAATAAAAATTGACTTTTTAAATTGACTTTTCAACAAATATAAGATTCTTACAAAGCTGCATGCTTGCATTCTTCTTATATAATAAATAGTATGCGAAAGTTTGTGAGTGAATGTGTAGTGTATGTTTGTTACTTCACCACGTTGAAAAACAGGTCAATATAAAAATTGAAAAGATAGCCAGTTGCATTGATACTCGTACTAAAGGCTTTTAATCCTGCAAAAAGGCTTTTGCGGGATAGAAAACCACGGTTGTAAACAGGAAATAACTCTGTCCTGCCTGCCTGTTTCATGCCTACCATCACCGTACCGGTATGAATCAGTACCTTCTTTTTTATTTACTACTAGGTGCGCCCCGCGGTTTCACCCGTGTCTTCCCGTTGTCCCGTAAAAATCTTTTCCGGGATAAAAAGTATCCTGTGTCTCTCTTGGTTCTAAGCTACCTCCCCACCAATTTTCATCCAAATCAATTTAGCGTTCTCGAGTTATAAATAGTGTAACTAACACGACTTTCTTTTATATCTTATATAGATTTTTATAGGGTTGCGTTTGACCACAAGTCACCTGATGTTAAGTGACGATGTGGTCAAAGCTGGCGCCACGCTACACCTGGGTCGGGAACTGGCTCTCAAGTGAGGCTGCCGGAACACACCGATAGGTGGCTTGGAGATTCTTAACATGAGGGTGGTAGCTAGCCAGGCGAGCACTAGAAAATGCCCTACCACCAAGCTATGGTTTCATCACGATGTTTTCCTTCACGGAAAGGTTTCAAACCCACGTCCTTACGGATCGCAAGCCGACGTCACAAGCAATGACACACAAGACGACGCGGTAGCCGAGTTGGTAGTGTCCCTGCCTGCGAAGCTAGCGGTCCCGGGTTCGAATCCCGGTAAGGGCAAATATATGTGTGATGAGCACGAATATTTGTACCTGAGTCTTGGATATTTCTATCTATATAAGTATTTATTTCTCTATATAAGTATGTATTTCGTTGTCTAGTACCCATAACACAAGTTTCGAGCTTAATTTGGGGCTAGGTAAATTTGTGTGCAATTGTCCCCGATATTTTAGATATTTATTTTTACATTTAACTAGCGGCCCGCCCCGGCTTCGCACGGGTATTTAGCAAAAACGCAAAAATTATAATACACACATTATTGGAGTTTTAGTAAGGATCCCTAAATTTATTGAAAACAGACATCAATATTTATACAATACTAACGTCACTCAATTGTTTTGCCTTCCCGGAACCTCTCCACTAACACTTGAACTTTATGGTATGGTATTAAAGTTCAAATTGACTTAAGTATTATTACGAATCGTTTGTATGGGGAAAAGAAAAGGGCTAATTTTAGTGTTTTCCCGGCAATTATTCGATTTTTCTCACCGTAAAAACCATTATTGGACTTCAACGAACATTTAAAAAAAAGAATTGGTAAAATTGGTCCAGGCGTTGTTGAGTTATGCGCTTACCAACATATTTTGCGATTCATTTTTATATTATTGATGAGCTATCATCGCTTCAAAACCAAGTAGCAAGTACCTACGGAAATCTAACTCTATAAGTGCATGCACGTCTAATGACAATATGTCATGAGACTATTAAACGATATCCGCACGTACTTACCTATTACCATTATACAGGCAACCTTCCTCTTTATGGAGGCACACTATCTCTCTAAAACAATGCACATACTGTCCCACCGACGATGTTAAGCGAAAAGCGAGTAGAGTAAGCAACTATATACAATAGTTGGCGATCAACAAGCAGCGAGTGTTCTGTCGCCCAGCGAGTCTTTTGTCACTTGACAAACTAGTGAAAAGGGAGTTGTCGTCGTCAGTGTGATCAGTCGGCCATCAACTAATTCTTACTCCATGAACTAATAAGCATTATAAATGCAAAAGTTTGTGAGTATGGATGGATGGATGGAAGGATGTTTGTTACTCTTTCACGCAAACACTACTGAACGGATCTGAATGGAATGGAGATAGCTTATACCCTGGATTAACGTTTTAATTTTTATCCCGGAAAAAGTTTCCCACGGGATAACGGGAAGATGCGGGTGAAACCGCGAGGCGCAACTAGTCTATAATATGTATCTCTTTTACTGATCTATTGTTATCTATCTATTGTTGGTACGATTGATGAAAATAAGTCGTAGATTAGTCGCTTCCGCGCCTGCGGTAGGACAGATACCCAAGCTTTTGTCGCAGTTACAAACTCGTAGAAAGAGAGAGAGAGTTGGCGTCAGAAGAGTGAATAAATGATTCAGAGATCAACTATTTAATAAACTTGAACGTTTGTTAGTACCTAAGTAGCTATCTATCGATGTATGTGGTTGTTACTCTTGCATCTTGCTTTATAGCGATGATGGCTCAGTGGTGGTGACGTCGGCTTGCGATCCGTAGGACGTGGGTTCGAATCCTACAATGAGCTTGAGCTTTCGGTGAAGGAAAACATCGTGATGAAACCATAGCTTGGTGGTAGGGTATTTTCTGTACTCGCCTGGCTAGCTACCACCCTCTTGTTAAGAATCTGTCGGCAAGCACCTATCGGTGTGTTCCGGCAGCCTGTTCCCAGTCCAGGTGTAGCGTGGCGCCATCTTCGACCACATCGTCACTGAACATCAGGTGACTTGTGGTCAAACGCTACCCTGTAAATTGTAAAAAAAAAAACAAAAAAATCTAAAAACTTACTGAACGGATTTGAGTGAAATTTGGAATTAACTACTTTTATTTCGGAAAAGGTTCCTGCGGGATAATAGGAGGAGGCAAGGGAAACCGCGGGGCGCAGCTAGTGTGTATATGATGTTCCTATCTCTTTTACTGACCTGCACCCTTCACCTATTGTTCGTTTCATGAAAACTAGTTGATGATTAGTCGCTTCCGCGTCAATTGTGGCACAGATGACTAAGTAATTAGTACTAAGAGCCTCTCAGGTACACTGAGCTAGATGCGGGCCACCGCAGTAAACCACCCATGAGGCAGCGTGGATCAATCGCGTAGCAATTTATCGGAACAGAGATAATAAAATCCTTTTGTGACGATGAGTAGCCTATACTTTGTGTTAATCCAGGGTATAAGCTATCTCCAATTCAATTTTTTTGGAGTGTCAAGGGTGCTAGCCAGAGAGATTTAATAGTGAATAAGTATAATATTAATAGATTGGGCACTGGAATGTTAATGGACATATTGGCGTCACCGAGTGACGCTGATAAATTAGTATATAGGTATTATTTTAATCATGTTTAAATAAATTGTAATGTAATATGTAATATTGTAGTAATATTTTAGGTTAGGGTATGATGGGGCTGGCATACCATATGGTAAAAGCCTCTAAATAAATAAAAAATACATTCCAAATTTTATCAAAATCAGTTTAGTAGTTATGTGGGAATAAACATTCACACACACACACGAACTTTCGCATTAAAATTCATAATATTAGTAGGATAGGATGAACCGCCAGGCGACCTTTCGGCGTATTTTGTAGCATTGTTACCTAGAGGGGTACCTACCGTAATAATTTTTTTAACATATGGAACGGTGCTTTTCAAACCTATAAATAACATAATCGCTATGAAGTTTACGAGGTTGGATAGCCCCCGGATATAATTATACTCTGTTTAATATTTTACAAGTTTATTTAGTTCGATTTTATTTTAATTATTTTGGTATTCAGTAAAGAAAACATTTATTCATAAAACACATCATTAGCATACCAGCCTATTTATGTTGCAAGTTTGATTGATTTCATATCAATTTGTGACATATCATACCTAATTATGAAACACTGAAAAATGGAACAAAATTCCTCTAGTAGGTAGGTACAAGTTTCCGAGATTATAAGTAACAAACAAAAGGTTAAATAGGGATCAATCGAGACAGGAATTTTGCTTTCAATATTTTAATATCATTTACTATTTTCATTTTGCTTAGAGAATGACTGCAGAGGATCTAAAAAATTGACAAAACGCCATCTATTGGTTTTACTACTAACTAAATGGTTGGGTAGTTTTTTTGGGACACTGTTGGGTCGCCAGTCAACATAATTGTCATGTTAGTTCCACCCCTTTCCACCCCTGCAGTGCCAACCTTGTAAAAATCTGATCGCAGCTCCATCTAGCAAAAATTGGGTGAACTAATAACGTGTTGACACTGGTGCAGACTTGTGAGTTACTTAGTTCTCCCATTTTAAAACAGATGGCGATAAAACTAGTTTCATGAATTTTCACTACCGTACAGTGTTCGTATTTTTAAAACACTTTTTTTTATGAACAATTTAACTATCTAAATACTCAGGCGACGGATCACGGACGGTACTCTGTTTTTTTTTTAACTTTTTACAGTCTACATAAACTTAATATTTGACCAAAAGTCATCTGATGGTGATGAGTTGGTGATGTGACAGTGACGCCATGCTACGCGTTGATTGGAAACTGACTCTCAACCGATGCTGATGGAACACACTGTAAGAAATTTTGCCGTAAGATGCTTGGCGGATGTCTTTCAACATGATGTAGGTAGGTAGACAAGGGAGCACTAGAAAATGCCCTACCTACCACTAACCTATGGTTTTATCACAATGCTTTCTTTCTTAGAGCTGAAGCTCATAGAATATTAGTAACAATAATGTACTCGTACCTGCTATTACCGAGCTTTCATCCCTTCAAAGTTATTCTGATGGGAGTTTTCATCGCCCTTGGAAGGAACCGATTTCTATTTACCTTCAACAATGCTCGTTTTAAGTGAACAGAGGTGAACCCCTAAGGGGAAAATGTTTGTATTTAGGTAGGTAAGTAAGCCCTTTTATAAACAAAGACAAAAATATCCTTGAATCCCCTATTGAACCCAGAACTCAGGCACGGATCCAGGATTTAACTCAGGTACGACATTTATGCAGAATTTACGAAAAAGTCTACGGTGTACCTACTTTTATCTAACACCCATCCCTACCATAATATTTTACCTAAATGCGAAAGTAACTCTGTCTGTCTGTCTGTCTCGCTTTCACGTCTAAACTACTGAACCTAATGGTATCGATTCGGTTTTACATTATCCTAAACTAAACTAAATTTGACAGGTCTAATAGTATTGCTGTCTTTTTCTAACCACTGAAGTAAAAAAAGGATGGCATTACTATTAGACTTGTCAAATTTAGTTTAGTTTTAGAAAATGCAAAACCAAATCGACACCATTGGCTACTTTTTATCCCGATAAACTGTAGCCCACGCGGGTGAAACCGCGGGGAACAGCTAGTAAGACGTATTTTGATTCTGAAGTGTCCCTGCTGCCTTCTTTATACATATATACCTAGGTACTTCTAGATACATAATACATACCTGTAATTACAGCAAATGTACCCATGTAAAAGTATGTACATCTTTAAATTTAGCTACCACATCGTCACTTAACATCAAAATACTTGTAACCGAACGCTAGGTAACCTGCAAGATATTTTTTTTACTACCAAGTAAACCTTTTCAATCTTATCACATACCAATTTGTTTCCATTTACAGTCAGCCATAAAATCCTTCGCAACAGGGCTAGTTCACTGGCCCTACGAAGCCCTAAAGTTATGACCTCGACAGAAGTTAACTAAGCACCGGGTCTGCCTAATAAATTGGTCGCCATATACCAGGGTTAGCCCTTAGCATTCCCTCAGGACCTTCGCCAGTTATACTCAAGCGTTTCACTTGGCGGGTCACCACCGACCTTATTCAAGTACGTAGTTTCTGTACAGAATTATTATTTTGTGTGCATATGCTTTTAGTATTATTTTTATTTATAACTAGCAGTTACAGTATTTCGCGATAAAATGTATCTCCGTACCAAATATTAAAATTAGTTCAGTAGTTTAGGCGTGAAAGCGAGACAGACAGACAGAGTTACTTTCGCATTAACATATATGTATATCATAATATAATGCGATGGTGGCCGAACGGTTTGGCGTGCGACTTACAAGACGCCGACACCGAGTTCAAATCCTCTCAGCCTCGTACCTATGACTTAATAAGTTATGTACGGATTTGCCATCGCTCAAAACGGTGAAGGAAAACATCGTGAGGAAACCGGCATGCCCAAGAACTGCAACATTTTCAAGGGCATGTGACATCTATTAACCCGCACTGAGCCAGCGTGGTAGATTATAGCCCATACTCTCTCTCTGAGAGAAGGCCAGAGTCCCAGCAGCGGAACGTGGAAGGCTGATAATGATAATATAATGTAGAGATTGAAACGATTCCTCAGCGTTAAATATATATAATAAGTTGGAATGTTCGAAGTTCGGTAGAAAGTCATTAAATTACTTCTGCTAAGCAACGCCTGTCTACTGGGTATAAAAAACAAATGAAACAGTTAAACGATTTAAAATTTTATAGGCACTGGGTGTCCACAGTTCAGTGCAAGCCGGGCCCTGGGATCTTCCCAACGTTCACTTATGGTAAAGGAACTGGTTAGAGCTGTAAAAGGAGTGGAATGCCCCGCCATGGTCGGTGTTTCCTAAAAAGTACACAACCAAATGATACATACACCTTCGACTACATCGTTGCTTTCTACCAGGTGACGAGATCGTGATCAAACGGTTGCCTAGTAAGTTCCAAAAATCTTAGGTGTATATAACAATTACAGGTTACAGGCCGCGACTACACAAATATTCTTAGCGGGCCGTAAGTTGAGTATTCAATCTCTGAGTAACACAAAAAGATCTTAACTCGTTGAATGGGGAGTGCTATAGTAAAAGAAAACAAAATACAGTGTAACTAAGTTACTTATACGTATCGTATCTTAATACATGTTAATAAAGCATTTATTTTCCTTTTTTAGTATAGCGTTTTGGCCACGAGACCATGAGAGACGATTATAGGATCGACGGTGGCGCCAGATACGTCTGGATTGAAATTGTATTTGGACATTTTTAAGTCTAGCGTTTGACTACAAGCGACCTTTTTTTTAACGACGATATTGTCTCAACTGATGGTAAGTGTTGACGTCGATAATGGAGGATGCTTGCATAGAAGGTACATATAAAAAAGCTTGGGTTTTAGTGAACTTGCTCCAATTCAATCAATTAGTAATAAGAATAAAAATGTCATGTGATCGCGCCAAAAAAATTACCTGCCGGGCGTTTCTTGCCTGTTCTTTTGTGAAAAAAAAATGAAGAAAATTTGATTTACCCCCAATTTAAGGTCAAAACTTGTGTTATGGGTACTAGACAACGATATACATACTTATATAGAGATATAAATACGGGTTGTGTTGTCCCCAATGCACAACTAGTCGATACCAGTCAGTTTGTTAAAAACGCACACAAAACCAGTCAGTTTTACAATCTACAATTCAGACTAGATACATAAACCAGCCTAAAAACTGACGGTCCTGATCTAAATGCAAATCCAGCCAGCCACTGTGCGCACAAGCACTTAGTTTAAATTTTTAAAGCATCAGGAAACAAGTAAAGTGTTTTTCTGGCTCACAGATTTGCTTGTGGAAATACTGAAATAGTTTCGTCTGCACCTGAACTAATTTGCACGGAGGCGGATTGCATTTGTCCATTAAATTTGCATCTTTCTTTAAGGCCCGGCATCTCAGTAGCTTTGTCCTACGCAGACGAGACGACAGAGGGCAGAGAAAGAAAACGTTAAAAAACTAAATAACTTTAGAAAGAAAAGCGAAAGATAGGAAGAGAGATAAAACTGTTGTACCCACTACTAGGCTCCATAAAGTCACCAACTCCTTTCTTTGAAGGACCTTTGTCAATGCGTATGTGCTGTGTGTGTGTACGTCTACAATTAAATTTCAATGAAAACGAAATCCTATTAGTAAAGCTTATTATATTACTATTTAGATAACAAAAAGCTTGGGAATTTAGTGAACTTGCACCAACACAATAAATTAGTAGGTAATGAAAATAAAATTGTATATGTGATCCGGGTGTTTCTTGCCTTTTCTTTTGCTGGCGTAAGGAATTTGGAACAGGAGCTAGTTTTAAGTTTGAAGACATGTGTCTTACTAAATAAATATCCTTGAGTTTTTTTGCTGAGTTTTGTTATTGAAATTGCAGGAGTCCTTCTGAGTATTAAATTTTTTCATTTACTAACATTATTATTATACAGAAATAAAACTGTTGAAACCACTTGAAAAGGTGCATTATACATTTATTTTTATAAATGGGCCGGCCACATCACCCGACGAACTGATAACCGATGGGGAAGAAAGGTTCTCGAGTAGCGACCACGAACCGGAAGACGTTCTGCAGGTAGGCCCCCCACTAGGTGGACCGACGACATTGTAAAAGTCGCAGGGAGCCGATGGATGCAAATGGCTAATAGCCGTTCATGGTGGCGTTCAAGGGACCTATGTTCAGTAGTGGACTTTTTCCGGCTGATGATGATGATGATATTTAAAAATATTTTTCAGCTACCTTTAAAAGCAACAGGATTGTTTTTCTAAACACAATTAAAAATGTCCGTGATTAACTCCAATTCTCAGCCTTATTACAGAGTCTGCCTTTAAAACGAGCTTACTAATTTACTAGCAACACCGGCTAAGTGCAAAGTTGTACGTGTTTGGACCCATTTAAATTATTATGGTACAGTTTCTGAAAGCTTTTTACGGTTAAGTGCTCTGACAGAAGTCAAGTGAAATGCATTCAGCTGGAAGGCCACCGCAACTTGCTAAAAATAACGGGAAATAAGGTTACGGCTGCGCATTATAATTATGATGACAGTATGAAACCTATATGACAGTATGAAACCTATATGACAGCATGAAACCTATCTGACAGTAAAAAATCTATATGACAGTCTGACACTGACAGTACGTGATCGAAGTGGCTGTCGACTTACAACCTGTATGTGGATTTCGGTACCAAAATCAAATCAAATCAAATCAATAATTTATTGCATTTATTGCATATGTTAGTATACATGAGATCTTAGTGGTTACCTATACAAAAATATCGTAATAAATCTATAGCTTGGTGGTAGTACATTTTATTGCTCATCTGTCTAACTACCGTTCTTAAGAATATGTCACCAAGCACCAAGCCCCACTTGAGAGTTAGATCTCAATACAGGTGCAGCGTCAACTACATCGTCACATAACATCAGGACGGTGACTAGCAAGTCAAAAGAGATAGGTTACATAGAGGTGCTCAGAAATGTCATTGCAACTTATCACTAGCATTAACTAGATATTTTGGTACGCTTTTAACGTTAATTGAAGTCTCTCCGTGGAGTAGATGAAGATGTTTGCTATTTTGATGTTTACGGTGAAGTTTCACGTCTGCTCTGTTTGCGAACAGACGCGGTACGACAACCCTTTTATCGTTTTATGGCATTACAACAGTTTACTTAACTTTCTCTTCCAAGCTTATCAACTTATCTATCTCAGCAAAGTTCCAGCGTTTACTGATGCGAGTTTTCTTTCATGGGCACTATTCCCTAACTTTACATATTAGGATTAGGATTATCAAAATAGAACAGTTTGTTGGTAATACGCCTGGAAAATATGCGGTTTGCGGATGCAGGTAAGGAGTTTTGGATGCTACGCCTAATATCGAGTAGGTCCTAATTCCCAAACCAGGTGTAGCGCGACCCACGGTCACATCGTTGACTAGATGAAAAGTAACGTCACCTTCAAAGAAATTTGTGAAAAGGTAACGTGTATCTGATATTAAGATAAAATCATCCCTCAAAGAAAATATTTACCATTTTTTATACTGCCCTAGACCTGAACGCAATATCTTTTGTATAAAAATTTCGTTTCTGTCAATGTCACTTGACAGTGACAATCAATTTGCTAGTACATAGATTAAAAAAATAGTTTTTGTTCATATTTGGTAAATAATGTTGATTTTAATGACTTAATTTAAGTAAGGCCCTACTTCACTTCCAAAGCGTGAAACGGAATGAAAAAGAAAACGCGGAGTGCGTTCAAAACATCCAAGCATCGTGTAAGTAAAAAAAAATGTCCCTAGAAACTCCGAAGTTAAAAAATCAATATCTTTTTTTCTACACTTTCTTTAATATATCGTTTGTATAATCTTAATACACAAAACATTAAAATTTTTATCGTATATAAATCGGTTTCATACGACCTCGGGTCCGTTTTGGCCATTATTTTAAAGTGTTAGTTTTGTTCCTCCGTCTCCTTAAAATCTTCATGTTTTGCTTTAAAATCAATGCACACCGTATCTAATCTCTTCAGTAAGGTTATTTTTTCTCCGACCTTAGGTACTTAGCAATAATTTCTTCTCCCGATATGTCGCCAGCACTTAGTTAACCAGAACGAATGCGAAAACTGAACGCACACTGTAATTGAGCGGACAGTGACTGAGGTCAAATAATTTAATATATACTAGCTACACCCTGCGGTTCCTCCCGCGTCTTCCCGTTATCACGCAGGAACCTTTTTCCGAGATAAAAAGTAGCCTATGTGTTAATCCAGGGTATAAGTTATTTCAAATTTTACTCAAATCCGTTCATTTTTTTTTCCGTGAAAGAGTAACAAACATCCATCCATCCATACTCGCAAACTTTCCCCTTTTTAATATTAGTAGGATTTGTAAATCTTTGTGTGTACAGTATGTTTTCTGTAAACTTCAAAACGACCAGAGTTTGATGGTTTTCAGAAAATCTTCAGTTTAGCTTAGCGGGTAATTCTGTGAAGTTTGGTAGCGATTGCATCAACAGTTTTTTTGTTTGTTTTTAGCAATTTTGCACTTCACCAGCAGTCGTCGTCCGCCTTTACTTCACACGGCAGTCACCCGTGCGAAGTAAAAGCGGAACGCTAGCAATAATTATATTAAAGCAAAATACTTTTTTTACTACCTACTTTACAGGTTAGCGTTTGACCACAAGTCATCTCATGTTAAGTGACAATGTGGTCGAAGATGGCACCACGCTACACCTGCATTGAGAACTGAACGAATGTCTAATCTAAGGCAGTTTTTGTCATTTCATTACACATGAGTCCAAGTACTTTCAAAGTGGTCACAGCGCGTTACACCGCTTTGTCTTTTCTCTTGTTTCTACCACACACACAACTTGCACATCACCCTTCAACGTCCATAGTTCAATCACTGTCTTACATTTACACTGTGCGATGGACTAATGCAGATTAACTAGGGCTGCGGTGGAATAGACGGTGGTACAGTCAGCGACAAAAGTAGCTGATCGTTCTCGATTTTCCAAATGTGTTTCAAATCAGTAATTTTTATTGTTTTTTTTACATTTTACATGGTATCATTTTGACCACAACGTTACACACCTAATTTTAGGTGATGATGAGGTAAAAAATTGGTGTATAAGATGATATGGATAATAGAAAAAAGAGTGATTGTTCAGCGACTTTTGTCGTTGACTGTACATGTTAACTGTTGTTTATGATTTTAGTTGAAGCCATGCATCCTGCTAGGAAAACCAAGAGTTATGTAGATTGCGTTTCTAGAAGTAGTAACTCCTAAACTCCTAATATCGTGCGGTAGCTAAAGCGAAGCGTTTAATTAAACGTAAACAGAATTCACTAATAAAAGCAAATGCAAAATGGTAAACAAGTCTGGCGGTGTACCTGCGAAAACCTGAAGCTTCGTAAACATTTAATTTTGCGCTAGCTAAGTACGGGTGGCTTAATTTTTGATGACGTCACCGATTATTTCAACAAACAACAAGAAATCTTAATTATAATTATGAAAACCCTACATTACGACGATAAAGTCTGACCTCGACGGGAAGCCTTGGAAATTGAGTTATTGTATCAGACGTGAACATTTTCAGGCACAAAACCTGAAATTAAGTTTCCTTGAACGCATCCCATAATATATGTTCACAGTTTTAGGTTATACAGCCGAGCAACACGTCATTTTTTTTTTCTTTTTTAATATATACAGAGTAGCATTTGACCACAAGTCACCTGATGTTAAGTGATGATGTGGTCGAAGATGGCGCCACGCTACACCTGGACTGGGAACTGGCTCTCAAGTGAGGCTGCCGGAACACACCGTTAGGTGCTTGGCGACAGATTCTTAACAAGAGGGTGGTAGCTAGCCAGGCGAGTACTAGAAAACACCCTACCACCAAGCTATGGTTTCATCACGATGTTTTCCTTCACCGAAAGCTCAAGCTCATTGTAGGATTCGAACCCATGTCATATGGAGTAGAACACCCTACGATTGTGAGGGCCGCGACTCGCTTGTGTATTTATGGCAAATTCTATGGCTTAGAGCCAAGCACAGCCTCTACGTTACGGTCTTGGCATCAACTCTGATGAGACAGTTCTAGAAATACGACTCATTCTAAGAATGCTTACGTAATAACACCATTCATGTAAATATATGTACGTTTTACTTCTTACAGGGTAGAATTTGACCATGACGATGTGGTCGCCACGACTAAATTTATTTTGTTATATATTCAAAACAACACGACACAATGAAAAAGATGCTATAACCACCGCTGCCTAACAAGGAGAAGGCAGCGAAGCTCCGCCTGCCGCGAACTGCAGCCGTCGCGATCACGCTGCAGCCTGCGGCGGAGGAGAGGGGCATGACCTACAGTAAAGTGGTTAGCGAAGCATATAAGTACTCTGTGGTGAAATAAAACCAAACGTTTATCAAAGGTATTAGAAGGAGTTTATTCGTCAGTTTCATTAGCTTACGGATTCTTCTTACACAAGTACATGGTATCTTAGTGGCTAGCCGCTTACGAGCTACGTGCTGCGGGGAGGCTGCACCTACAGCGCGCATGAGGCCGGCCCGGGCGCCACACCTCACACGAAATAACATTTATTAACGTTGTTTAATTTAGTTACTATGACACTATTATAAGTACCTATGATAATTAATTATAAATGCACTTGAATGTGGGGATGACTTGAGCTGAGCATGCACACACATCATTATCTAACATTTCCTAAAGTTTAATGAATAATTAGATATAGGCCCCTCCCCCTCCCCTCAGTACTCTATTTTTTTTATAACCTAAAAGACAGAACTTTGCAGAGGTGACTTAGACCGTGGTTTGATCGCCTAAACTAGGTTTAGCGTCGAGGTTTAGCGTTAGACCATGACTTGGTCTATGGTTTTTCGAAAAACCACGTTATGTTATATCATTTTTGTCTAAACCCTGGTTAAATGAGGTTTAAACCTGGGATTTTAGTAAGACGACGTTTTGTAATAAGGCTGTTATGGTCTAGTTTACACCTTTTACAAGAGAAAGCCGCGCACGAGTCCCTAAAGCCGAAAATTAATAATCGATCCGATCCGTTATCCGCGGTTTTGGATCGATATGTCATGTCCTAATATTATGTCATTTTAGTACTAGGGTTTGACACATTACTACTAAAATGACATATTATGACTTGACATATCGATCCAAAACCACAGATCAGGATCGATTATCAATTGCGGCCGTAAGACTTGTAAAACTGTTGATTGAAAACATTATTGTGTTACGGCTAATAGCCATCCAAATAGGTCGAAACCTGTGCTTCAGTGAGCTACTTACTGATTTACGGCTGGTTGCAATAACCGTTGCAGTCCAGTACACTGAGAAAAAACTGACTTTCCTTCTGAGTCTTTACCGTCCAATACTGATTCCTTCCTTTCTTTATTAACTTTTTATTTTATTTTTTATTTTTTTTATTGTATAGGATACATTGAGATCACTTTAAAACGTCAACTTAAAACTAGCTACGCCTGTTCCAACCTCCTTACGCCGGCAAAAGAACAGGCAAGAAACGCCCGGCAGGTAATTTTTTTGGCGCGATCACATTGACAATTTTATTCTTATTACTAATTGATTGAATTGGAGCAAGTTCACTAAAATCCCAAGCTTTTTTTTTCGTCATCTAATAGTCCGAGTTTTTTTAATTAGCTTTACTAATAATATTTCTCTTGTTTGGTTGTGCACTTTATTTTCCTTCTAAATCACAAGTCCTTCCCTTTTGACTCAGAAGAAAACGGTATTTCGGAAGGTCATTTTTTCCATGTAGTACCAGTGCCAGTTTACATTTTTCCAGTAAGCAATCCAGCGCTGGATTCGATTACTGGACTGGAATAATGGAAACCGCTCGTAATAAATAATCGGAAGGCTCCCAACACGCACTGGTGGGAAGCTGGGCGGTTAATCAGCCTTTATCTATTCCGTTGGACCGCGCTCTGTCGCTGCATACCATCAATTGGCATCGAAGATCATGAATATTTACGGTTTCTAGTTAACAACACTATGAATATAGATGCTGGAACACAGTCGCTTTGATTAACTACCTAAGATATTTCCAAATACAATCTACATGGACTGACAATGTGTAAGTGTTTTGGTTTTAAGATTGTTCTTCTTTCATATAGCAAAGGGGCGAATCGTTGTGATCGAGCTGTAGTGTGGTGTCATCTTTGACCACATCGTGACTGAACACCAAATAACTTCTGGTCAAACGATAATAAGCAAGAAGTTTTTTTTTTTTACTCTTTACAGGGTAGCGTTTGACCACAAGTCACCTGATGTTAAGTGACGATGTGGTCGAAGATGGCGCCACGCTACACCTGGACTGGGAACTGGCTCTCAAGTGAGGCTGCCGGAACACACCGATAGGTGCTTGCCGACAGATTCTTAACAAGAGGGTGGTAGCTAGCCAGGCGAGTACAGAAAATACCCTACCACCAAGCTATGGTTTCATCACGATGTTTTCCTTCACCGAAAGCTCAAGCTCATTGTAGGATTCGAACCCACGTCCTACGTCACCGTCCTGCAAGCCGACGACACTACCACTGAGCCATCATCGCTATAGAAGTAAGAAAATATAAACCTAGAGATACTTTTTCGACCAAACAGGAACCTTTTCCTAAATAAAAAGTAGCATATGTATTATCAAGGTAATAAGCTATCTACATTCCAAATTTCATCAAAATCAGTTCAGTAGTTACGGTGATACGTGGTCACAATCAAGATTAATCGAGATTAATCAATATTAATCAATTAATAGGTAAAATATTTCACACACACATACACACACAAACTTTCGCTAGTCATAGTATAATTTTATTTCAAAAAATTGTAAATAGACAATAGACAATAGACAATAGACCTGCATATTATATTTATCAAAGCCCAAACATTTGGCAATGAAAGCTCAGACATTAATAATTAGGTATGTTATTCTCCATTCCATTCGGAGGGTATTCTTGTCGTTAAATATTTACAAGACTCTATGTGCTTGTTGACATTACTGGACAGGTATTCTCATCTGTATACATAGGTATATTGATAAGTTTACCTTCCAATGAATATCAACCTTACACATATGCGTACGCGTGGGCTACAGCTTTATGCAAGTCTCAGCCCGATCGGTTTAAAATTGACAAATTTTCATACAAACTTTCATCCCCTATTTTATCCCCTTGGGGGTAGAATTAATCAAAATCCTTTCTTAGCGGATGCCTACGTCATAACATCTACCTGCATGCCAAATTTTAGCCCGATCCGTCTAGTGGTTTGGGCTGTGCGTTGATAGATCACTATGTCAGTCAGTCACCTTTGAGTTATATTTAGATACAGTAGAGTACCTACGCCTTTCAAGGCGCTAATACCGACTTCGAATCCCATTTTGGCCCTTAACTTTAATAAGTTATGAAAGTACGGATTTTTTTAAATTAAACGACGGTTAAGTTTTCTCACATAGCTATTACATTCCTGAATAAAATGTTATAATAATAATTATAACATCGCCCACACAATCACATACATAGCTCTGGCCCCTTTGGCCTCTACAATACCCATAACAAGTTTTTTTCAATACACAAACATTTGTCCTGTTGCGGGAATCGAACCCGCGACCTGACGCCTCACAGTCGGTTGTTCGCCAATTGCACCACATCGGTCGTCAATATAAATAAACAAATGAACATAAACTTTATCTGATATCAATATTAGCTAAAGAGCCCAACTAGCTACCTATTCAAAGTACCTATGTAAAAAGTAGTCTATACTACCAGTAAGTAGTTATATAAGTATACCTATACTAAGAGGTAGGAGGTAGGTACATTGTGATTTCTTATTGCGTTCGAAAAATACCTACTCCGTTCCTGGAAACCGTCTATAACTAAAATTAATCTTATTCCGAGGCTTCTAACTTGAACACAATTAATTTCAGCACCGAATCGAACTGTCTGTCAGTTGGCGCTAGATATAGCGTTAGAGGAAATGTAGTGGCCAGAGAAAACGCCAACGTACAAAATCACAAGCGATTAATTACTACAAGTAGAATCGCTCACTACGAGCGTGCCTAGTCATAACTACAGGTAGAATCGCTCGTAGTGGTGCGTGCCTAGTCATTACTACAAGTAGAATCGCTCGTAGTGGTGCGTGCCTAGTCATAACTACAGGTAGAATCGCTCGTAGTGGTGCGTGCCTAGTCATTACCACAAGTAGAATCGCTCGTAGTGGTGCGTGCCTAGTCATTACTACAAGTAGAATCGCTCGTAGTGGTACGTGCCTAGTCATTACTATAAGTAGAATCGGTCGTAGTGGTGCGTGCCTAGTCATTACTACAAGTAGAATCACTCGTAGTGGTGCGTGCCATAGTCATTCTTTACCGATCAACTTCAACTTTCATCAACTTTTTTCGATGAAGGCTCAGTGGTAGTGACGTTGGCTTGCAAACTGTAGAAACCTACAATGAGCCTCAGCTTTCGGGGAAGGAAAACATCGTGATGAAACTAAAGCCTGGTAGTAGGGCATCGGGATGACATCATAGCCTATTGGCAGGGCATCTAGTGCTCGATTTTGATTTCGTTTTTTTTTTTGAAAGGTAGTCGGGAGTATTCTTTATTTGACGAAAATTGGTCCCAGATGACGGAGTTATGTTAAATTTTAAATTTTCTAGTATACCCACAACGCCTCCAAACGGGCCACGTCTTTTCGCCTTGATTGGGCTTCTTCGGTGATTCTGTTTGCGGTTGACAGTTTTCCGCAGAAGATTAATGTACGAGAACTATTAGCGAGCATTCTACTAATGCCGGGAATAGTGCTGCATTAAAAGGTATCCTACTGAGGTACCTACTAAAAGTTCAATCCTTACTTATCTTTACCTTTATAAATTCACTGTGCATAACATGTGCTTGTAATTGAAGGGTTGCAAGTCAAAAGGGTCAATTATATATTGCACTTGGATGGGATACATTTGGCACATAGATCGTTTTTATGTAATAATATTGTTTTTATTTGGGCTCTTTTGTAATTTTTTTCCCGTTTTTGAGATATTTTGGACTAGGGATGTGAAAAAATAATCGATTTACATATTACTTTTAATCGATTTTTAATAATCGATTATCTAAATATGAAAAATCGATTATTTATTTATCGATTTTTTCCCCTCCTAGTCACATCCCTATTTTGGACCGTGGGGAAGGACATAGGATATTTTAACCATCCTCCATTAAATCTCGGGAGAATGCCCATAAAGGTATATACTATTACTAGTTGCGCGCCGCGGTTTCACCCGCATCTTCCCTTTATCCCGCAGGAACCTTTTTCCAGGATAAAAAGTAGCCTATGTGTTAATCTAGGGTATAAGCTATCTCTATTCCAAATTGCATTCAGATCCGTTTTGTAGTTTTTGCGTGAAAGAGTAACAATTTTAATGTCGGATGAAAAATCACGGCGTCCAGATCAGTCGACTTCAGGTTTGAGACAGTCAATCCAAGCGAGAAAACTAAAATAAATTCTACATTATACTAATTTGATATTATCTTTATCGTTTTCAGTTGCATTCTCAAGCAACAAAACAATACTCATATTAAATATACAACTATAATTGTTTGTATTATACAAACCAGCCCTAGCATTAAAGACGTCACGTTCACTCTCGGTACCATAAAACGGTTGAATGAGTCCGCTTTCAGTTTGATTTCACTTAAGTTCAGGTCAACTGCCGTTTTAATTTCTGGAAAGCTCCGTTTCGCTGTTAGTGAATTGCTCGCACTTGACAGTCTTGGGTTCCGTATGTTAAAAAGGGAAACAGTTAGGTACTTTTAAAAAAACCTGTTATTTCCTCTGTTTTGTTGGATATACTAAAACTGTAGCTAATTGAACCTAATTAAGGCCTATTTGCACCACCGATTTAATTTAACGAAATTCACTTTTCAAATCGTATGGAAAATTAAATTAAATTCAGATTTAGACAAGGTTTACGTGTTGTGCAAGTCAGCCATAGAGTCTATTTCCAATACAATATATCATAGATGACTTTTTATGAAACTAAAAATACACAAGACTTAACTTTGGCAAATTATATTAGATTAATTCTAGAAAAACCTTAATATATTACTTTTTATTTTACTTTTATATTACTAATAATCAATCATGTTGAATTCAAAGAAATTTAAAAAAGTTCGAGAAATGTCTAGTCTGAATCACTTAGGTACATAGATATTCTAATTTAATAATGCGAAAGTTAGTAAGCGAATGCGTGTGTTTGTTACTTTTTCAAGCCAACACGTCACAAATAGAAAATAGGAATAGACATGGCTCATATTATTCTGGATTAGCTCATAAGCTTCTATATATTCCTAAAAAGTTTCCTGCGAGATCATGGGAAACCACGATTGTAAAGCGCAGCTTGCATCCCATAAATGAACCTACGGAACACCGAAAGTGTGAGGTTCGGTTCGCGCTTGATCGACTATTTCTGTTATTTACGGCTGGCAAGTAAACGTTGTTTAAGAGCAGCTTTTTCGACCGTAGTCAAAGTTAACTATAGTTAAAAACATGCAATTTTTTATTTATTTTTTACTGTTAATAGGGTGGGAAGTTTTTGACCACAAGTCACCTGATGTTAAGTGACGATGTCGTTGAAGATGGTGCCACGTTACACCTGGATTGGGAACTGGCTCTCAAGTGAGACTGTCAGAACACACCGATAGGTGCTTGGCGACAGATTTTTAACTTGAGGGTGGTAGCTAGCCAGACGAGCACTAGGAAACGTCCTAACACCAAGCTACGGTTTTTCCTTCACCGAAAGCTCAAGCTAATTGTTGCTTATTGTATTGGAACTTGCTTCCTACAGGTCACAAGCCAACGTCACTACCACTGAGCCATCATCACTTCAAAACAACAACATAACATTTTTTACTAAAGTTAACTTCAGACCTAAAAAGGCCTTAGGCTGGCCATAAGCAGACTGCCTGAAGCTGTCTACTTCCAGCTGCGACTGCATAGTGAACTACAGACTTCTACGTACATACACGAACGGCTCGAGCAGTTGCAGTAGTTCACTGTGCAGTCGCAGCTTGAAGCAGTATATAGACTGCTTCAGGCTGTCCGTGAATGGCCAACATTAGTGAGTGAGTATAGTCAATTGGTGATCCCGTCTTCAATCCTCTGAACTGTGTCCCAAGAACACGCACAGTTATTTTCATAGGTGACTTCCCAACGAACAAAGTTCATTGGCCTCTTCATTCTTCGAGCAACGCAAGTTGGATCATCATTATTGGATGATCCAACCACCAGCGAAGCTCAACGTACACGGAGAAAAAAGACCTTCCGAAATACCGTTTTCCTTCTGAGTCAAAAGGGAAGGAATTGTGATTCAGAAGGAAAACTAATACAAAATAGGGAAGGAAACGGTCTTGGAAGGTAAAGACTCAGAAGGAAAGCTAGATTTTTTTTCTCAGTGTATTATTGCAAAATAATATGCATACATAGATATGCGGCATATACCTAAATATCACACAGCTAGGCATATACGCTTTTTCTAAGCCTACGTACGTTTTTGGTTTCAAATAGAAATTAATAGTGCCTGTCGCAGTAGAGAACGGCCGCCGCCAGCGACATGGCAGGTACAAATTACATAGAAGACGCAAGCATGACCGTATCACTAATGGTTTCAGTAGCAGTAGAGCTTATCCTACTTCCTACCTACTATCTTACTAATATTATAAACGTGAAAGTTTGTGAGTATGAATGTATGGATGAGATGGAAGGATGGACGTTTGTTACTCTTTCACGCAAAAACTACTGAACGGATCTGAATGAAATTTGGAATGGAGATAGGTTATACCCTGTATTAGCACATAATCTACTTTTTATCCCGAAAAAATAACCTGCGGGTTAACAGGAAGACGCGAGTGAAACCGCGGGGCGCAGCTAGTTCCTCTATATATGCGAAATTATTTGTCTGGTCTGGTCTGTGTCTGTCTCGCTTTTACGCCTAAACTACTGAACCGATTTAAATAAAATCTGGTACAGAGATAGTCTAGAACCTGAGTATGTACATAGGCTACCTTTTATCGCGATCTACTGTAGCCCACGCGGGTGAAACCGCAGGGAACAGCTACTACGGTAAAGAATCGATATGTCGTGACCATGTTTTGGTTTAAAGTAAATGTATAGGTGCCGGTTACGTACACGAACGGTTTAAATCGATTGATAGTCCAAAAGGTCCAAAGGGATGTTGATATTATACAACAATACCAATAGGCTTATTACCTTCACTTGATTAAAGCTTTGTACAATATTTATTACACCTTTACCTCAAGGTGATGGACGAAATGCAATAATACCTCGTAGGGCACGTTCTAAATGGACGTGATCTGAGAGGTAATGCGTTGTTTTACGCGTTGTTAGTTGGGACATTGTCGCTTTGTATTGTCGCAATAAAAAGTTTTCTATGCCATTCCAAAGTCCTAACTATCTTCATACCATCAAGATCAGCGTGGAAAGGTAACAAATAGACAGAGGCAGAGATCATACTCGATTTTCCAAATGCATAACGGTACTGTAATGTTTGTTTTATCCTTACAACTTCCAAGGTAACGTTTGACCATAACACAACACACATGTTATTATGTGATGATTCGGTCGAAGGTTGGTGTTTCAAATGATAAAGAGAATCGGAAAATTTGTTTTTGTTTAGTGAACTTTGTCGTTGACTGTACTAGCCCCGCGGTTTCACCGCTTGACGCCATTCATTCGAATCCCGGTAAGGGCAAACATATGTGTGATGAGCACGAATATTTGTATCTGAGCTGGATATTTCTATCTACTTATATATATAAGTATTTATTTCTCTATATAAGTATGTATATCGTTGTCTAGTACCCATAACACAAGTTTCGAGCTTAATTTGGGGCTAGGTCAATATGTGTGAAATTGTCCCGATATATATTTATTTATTGTTCCTAAACACTTCCGATAAAACCGGTGATCAATCGCTACGATAAATTGTTACGTGTGTAGCCACACCAATAACATTCTTTCTGACATAATATACAACTTAACACAATGTTCCCTACCAACCATGTAAAGGAGTACATTTGGATCTAGCCTACGGAAACCATGCGTTATTCCCGGATAAAAAGTAGCTGAATGTTACTCTCAGGCACCTAAACTTATGCAAAAACTTACGTCACTCCGTTGTATAGTTACGCCATGAAAGTAAGACAAACCAACCAACAAATCCACAATCACACTTTCGCATTTATGTAAGTGTCGTAACTTTCAAAGTATTTGCTTGCCGGAAAGAAAAACTCTAATTATTTCTTCATATTTCTAGACACAAAAGTATTACTAAGCGAATCACTTTCATAATCACTTTCCTCCTGATCAAAAACATTGCTTGTCGTAGAAGAAATATGGTCCTATTCACCGTTATTAACAATGAATAACCAACGTGGAGCAAAAACTGTGTTTGCCGTTCTAATAGCAAGTTCATCTAGCCGAATCATATAGGAAAACCACAATCGTTCCAGCTAATAATCAACGACTTTTTATCTTTGGTCTGCGGACACCATATATTTAATTGCTTCTGGTTAATTATGCGTCCGTTATCGTGGACGGATAGAGTGTCCAATGAAGAGGTGTTGCGAAAATTGAGCAAGAAGGTGGAAATTCTAAACACTATCAAAATGCGTACACTTCAGTATCTTGGTCACACTGTGAGGAACGAAAAGTACCAGCTGTTCTAGCTTATCATGTAGGAAAAATCCAAGGTAAGGGAAAACCTGTAAGAAGACGTAGCTCATGGCTCAAAAATCTCCGGACTTGGTTCGAAATGTTAAACGTTATGTAAATGATATTTGTAAAATGTATTAGTAATAGGAATGAAACTGATGCCAAGGAATACATTTAAAAACGAAGCCAACGAAGCTTAAAAGTAGTTCTATACCCACTGTTAAACTTTAACGTTCTACGGGACGCCTATTCGATTAAAAAAGACGCAATCTGAAAATAAATTGCATTCCTTTCAAAGCGAGTAAAGACGGGAAACCTTCCGCTTCCGGTATCTCCGGTATCTCAAGCGGAATAAAATACCCTAAGGTTTTACTGAAGATAAAAGTGTTCCTTCCTTTTATTTTCCAAAAACAAAAACAAGGTTATCTAGCTGTGTCACGAAAAGACATTGATCAAGGGTGCCTTCTACCCATGGATATAACCAAAAGAGCAAGATGTGTTAATGGCTTTGCGAGCGGCGTGTTTACTGTGAACCGCTTATATTAGGCTTAATTACTTTCCTGTCTTAGTGTAAGGCCGCGCTGCGGTTTTCTGAAGTGAGAGGTACTGCAACCGCACCTACTAGTCAACTGATGTTGGGTAACGATGTGATCTATTTTTGTTATTGATTACATTGTATAAGATTAAATATAGCTGTGAGCGTGTTAATGGATTAGGGTCAGTTAGTAAATGAGCGTTGTGAGACGGTAACGCATCTTGTCTTTTGGTAAACTCATAGCCATGGTGGTGGCTACCCATCTCCCCCTTTATCAGTTTTCTCAAAGGTCATCAGAGGTCAGATATTATCATGCCCACCTGACTTTAAACGGTCTATCTCAGCTTCTTTGACGGAATCGGAGTAAACGTTTCTTCGGAAACGAAGTAAGTTAAAGTCTACCTTAGAAAAGATTTTAATTTAATACACCGTCGGGTCTTCTAAACGAGGAATTGGTCTTTCCTAAACAGATAACGATTAGTTATATCAATGAGCTTGAGCTTTCGGTGAAGGAAAACATTGTGATGAAACCATAGCTTGGTGGTAGGGTATTTTCTAGTACTCGCCTAGCTAGCTACCACCTTCATGTTAAGAATCTGTCGCCAAGCACCTATCGGTGTGTTCCGGCAGCCTCACTTGAGAGCCACTTCACAATCCGTGATAGCGTGACGCCTCTTTTTGCTGAAATTGAACATGATTCATTAGTATACTAATGAATCATTTAAAAACTCACGTCAATCACAGGCACAGGGTTTGATTACGGCATTTTTTTTTGCAAAACACTATTCGTCTACCTTCAACACAAACAGGTCGAAACTCTCAAACTACAGGTAAATTTAGGGCAAGTAAACTGCCCACCCCATGTTTGGAGGTTGGCTACTGGCATCCTTTTCAAGGCCATCCTAAAGGGATGGCGTCCCGCTAAACTTTTTAAGCAAAAACCTTATTGCTAACGCCTTAATTTCATTCCTTTTATTATATTCTTACATCTTAAAGCGAATGAGAGGATCCAAAGCAAAAATGGCCGTTTCCTTTTTGCGTTGTTAAGGACTATTTGTTATAGGTTTTATTTGCTTGTTTTTTTTTTTATATAGAGATCCTTGATTACTTCTAGGCTCTAGTTAAGTAGAATTGATCATTGATTCTATTTATTTGCTAATGCTCCAACGTTGTTTATGAATGGAATACTAATGAAGGCAAAGAGGGTAAAATGTCATTTTAGTACCACCTACGAGTATTTTCCTTAGAAAGTGTAATTTGTTTAAAAATAAAATGTCTTAAGACCCTGGTCCCAAAAGTTTCACCCCGCAGCAACAGAGGGGGTAAACTCATGCCAATCTGGGAGTGACGGAAAGGTTAAGAAAAAACCTTCAAATAATAATTAATAAATATCGGGGACCATTGCACTTAATCGAGCCCCAAATTATGGGCAATAAATAAAGGCGTTTTAAAAAAAAAGCTTAGCTAGGCACTCTGGGTCTTGTATTTCTGTGATTTTATTATGTAAGCAAAATTGATTGTACCGTGTTGGGGTGCCCATCTGCAAAGTTCCATGCTCTGTGGATGGGATTCATCTCACTCGTCTCGATACTTCTTTACCTTGTTTTTATGTTTACACATATTTTGAGTTGCAATCCAGTTCAGATTTTGTCTATGTTATATTTTGTTTAAGAAATTGATTGTAATTTGTCTTGTGTATTAAATTAATAAATAAAAATAAAATATTGGTTTTGGTTTGGTTTTGTTATAGATCATGAGAAAAATCGTCGTGACCTTAAAAAAATGGGGCATTTAGCACTTTTTTCAAAAAACGGATATGTTTATTCAAATGAAGCCCCAAAAAGGGTTTTAATTAACCCCAATTTTACTATTCACTCATTTTCACATCTTAAAAATAGATATTAAGGTGTGATTACATACAAATTAAAAATGCTTTTAAAAGATTTCCTTTCCTTACAATAAAACAAACCCCATTTATGAATTTAACTTAATTAATGCAGGTTTTATCCGGAAATAAGCTGTGTTTAAATCTCAGCGTTGGACAAAGGCCCTTTCACGTAATTAACGTAGAGGCTTAATTAGTGTAACTACGGTTTGCTACGTGAATGTTGATTTAAATTCATTTTGTTTCAATTTTCCCCAAATTTGGTTTGTGGTCCGGTACTAATTTATTTATTTGACCAACACGATGCACAAATGATTATTGTTCCTTCTTTTATTTAAGCACAGAGTTTTTGTCGGTGGAGTACTTTACGTTCCGTTCTGTTCTCGGCCATCCTTTTGACCTCTTGGTACGACATGACGTCAATCCTTTCTTTGACTAGGTCTATGTATGTTCTTCTCGGTACCACTCCCTCTCTTTCCTTCTACTTTTCCTTCTAAGATGGGTTTCATATATTCGTCATGACGTACCAAGTGGCCAAACATCTTTCCTCTTCTTATCTTTACTGTTGTTAATAGCGTTCTTTTTTCTCCAATACTTCTAGGTTAGTTTTCTTTTTATTGTTAAAATAAAATATACTGTTTTTCTTTTGTTTGAATTAGCTCGTGGTCATTAATGTTGGATATTCGAAATTCGGATAAGTAAAGATATATTTTCTTGCGCTCAGCAATTAAATCGCTTACATATTTGTATTAGTAACAATAGTGAAGCTTATGAAGTCGCGCGGAAATGCTAAGCAACCAGCAATCCCCAAAAAGCTGTAAGCTATGAACTTCTTTAAGACGAGGAATTGGCAATATTGGCTGCAGGGATCTCCTTTTTTCTCAGCAATTACAAAACATACAGAGCTAATATTTATGTACATTAAAGACTATGTTTTTGACATCAAATTGTCAGAAGGATAACACTATTGGTTTACTTTCATAGCAGGGAAGCAATGGTCGAAAACTGCCCTCTAAAAAAAAGATTTTCATTTTACAGGCATACAAAACCGATTTATGAGTTGACTATTTTTTTTTGTATGGTACACCTTCTTCAAATAACTTTAGGTTTATTTCTATAAAATTAACGATAGTTTTTATATTAAACGAAAAAAACCTTTTTTGACGCCTACGACCTTACGGCATTAGTCAGCTTGCTTGCGTTTTTGTATGGAGCTGATTTCTGATTCATTTTTTATCACGGCGTCCTCTTAACGTAGCATAATACAGACAAACGTCTGAGTAAGATAAGTTATCTGTGTTGGTACGATTTCGAAAGTCTGCTTGTTCAATTTCGGCCTGTTGTCGACGCATGTCACGTACAAGTAAGTGGGACTGTTGAGAAGATTTTTCGGGGTTTTGACGGTAGTCAACCGCGCGGTCGGTAAGCCTAGCTACAAAATTTGGCAAGCCAATGGACTAGTTTGGAATTGTTTTAGCAACATGCTTCAGTTTTGTTTTATTTACTGTCCACACAGGGACAGGCCCGGCCTATAAAGCAGTGAAAAGGAATAACGAAGCGTGTTTTAGTAACACAAAGTGGTTTGTTTTGCATTCGAATATAACAACGAACTCGCGCTTTTGGTGAAGGAAAACATCGTTATGAAAGCTTGGATGTATTTACTAGTGCTAGCCTGAAGGAAACCCCTTGTTAAAAATTGTCACCAAGCACATATTTATGTGTTCCTGCAGCTCCACTTGAGAGCTAATTCCTGAACCAGGCCACATCTGGACCACATCTGCACTTAAAATCAGGTGTCTTATAGTCAAACAGGGTAAACCTGTAAAATGTGGGGAAATAAATAAACTCATGCTTATATCATGCCCAAGAACTGCAACATTTTCAAGGGCATGTGACATCTACCAACCCGCACTGGGCCAGCGTGGTAGATTATAGCCCATATTCTCTCTCTGAGAGAAGGCCAGAGTCCCAGCAGTGGGAACGTGGAAGGCTGATAATGATGCTTATATCATGTACGGTATTCATATTATCATTACAAACCAAATTTTGATACTGATACGGGGTAGTCGCGAACAGGTATTATTGACAATGGATTTTCTGCAGCTTAGTCATAGCACAAATTCGTTCGGATTTGATTGATGGCTTTTACAAATTGAAAATCTTCGTCTCATTTCCGCTTAGCTACGACTTTTTACCCTCAGAGAAAAAGTAAAGAACCGTTTCTCATTCCGTCCAGTTTCCATACCCACTAGTTTTACCCTGCGGTTTAAGCCGCGATCTATCATCATTATCATAATTATATCCCACGGGAACTCAGAATAGATTTATTAGATTAAATTATACTATATCTTTAGAAAATTTCATCCAAATCATTGAAACCTTTTTGGGTATTTTTGAGTAGGTACAGTCAACGACAAAAGTCGCTGAACAATCACACTTTTTTCTATTATCCTCATCATCTTATACACCAATTTTTGACCGTGTGTTATGTTGTGTTCAAAATGATACCATGTAAAATGTAAAAAAACAATAATAATTACTGATTTGAAACACATCTGGAAAATCGAGAACGATCAGCTACTTTTGTCGCTGACTGTACCAACTCTTTTACTTTTCACATAAGTGTTTTTAAACAGGATATTGGTTTAACCACAAATCCCCAGATAAGTTACGACATGGTCGAAAGTGGCGCCCCATTACGCCTGGACTGGAAATTGGCTCTCAAGTGGGACTGTCGGAACTGTCGGAACACACAGATAAGTGCTCGGTGACAAATGGTAGCTAGAACAAGAACTAGAAGATGGCCTACTATGTTATAAACCATTCTATGTAAAAAATATGCCCATTCAATCGTTCCTCAAGGTGAGGCCACTAGTCACAGCTATAAAGTATTACAACAACAAAAATAAAAGTTAAAATTATTATGGTATTTATTATGTATCTTATCTACAGTTAAGTATTTCCTATTGGACATTCATACAGATAGATAGTTATGGAATGAATATATTAAAAAATATTTTTAAAAATTACTTTCAGTAATTCTGAACATTATAGTATCTTTTAGAAAAGAAGTGTAAAATATTTTCCACTCAAAGCTTAGGTAAAAAATAAAGCACTCCGCATCCCGTAGGAATTAAGAATAAAAATATAAAACGAGGCATTTTAATGCCTGCCGTTGTCCGATCGTAGAATTGTGCATTTCACGATGTGCCTGGGAATCTCATGAAACGGCACCATTCCATGATATAAGAATGACCGGCAATGGCTTATAAAATCGTCAAATGCTTTAGCTTGAACGATGTTTTACGACTTGCGTTAATTGGTTTTTGGATCTAGAACCGAGAGATAGCTGGTTATAAAAATGGACAAGCACGACTCTCTCGCGTAGCGAGGCTCCCGTACAACCTTGTATGCAAAAATATTGCTTGTGGTTTTTTTTATTACTTACAGGGCAGCGCTTGACCATAAGTCACCTGATGTTCGATGTGGTCAAAGGTGGCGTCACGCTACACCTGATTGGGAACTGGCTCTCACGTGAGGCTGCTGGAACACGACGATAGGTGCTTGGCGACAGATTCATAACATGAGGGTGGTAGCTAGCCAAATGTTAAATATGCGCCAAAATTAGTATGTTTTTTTGTTGCGCTGAAGAAGCATGATTGTTTTAGAACTCTTAAGGCCTTTAGTTTATTTTGATATCAGTTTCAATTTGTCACACAAATGATATCAGTAATTGCTAGTTAGCAATTAGTAACTAAGCTTAGTCAGTCGAATGATCCGAATGATTTATGAAGTCGAATAAATCGATTTGAATTAATTATTGGTTATTAAGCACCGCTAGCGACTACCAATGCACCGAAAGCCTTGTGTGTTATGAAACTCGTGAACGGTCAAACCATCATGAAATCAGCATAGATGCCTTCGTCAGCAAAAAAGTTATCCTTCAAATGGGAAACCTTGTTGGCGTTCATTATACCTACTAGTCACCTATTTTATCACTGTCAGCCATGGGATCTACCTTTCATTTTCGCTGTAAGCCTGATGTATTACCTGTCCAACGTTGTTTTCACCTGCCTCCCTAACAAAAACACAATCAAAAGAGAAAATGACTCGGTCATAATGATTCCATTTATAACGTTTTGCTGTAGCCAAAGCTTGACAAAAAGTGGAATGCGCACTGTGCGGTTTCATTGCAACAATGCTATAGGAAATAAAGTAGGTGTTTTATGACCCGTCGTCCTCTTTAGGTACCTATATGTTGTTGTGGTTGGATATATGGCTTGAGTAGCTGCGCCCCGCGGTTTCACCAGCATCGTACTTTTTTCGGCATACAAAAGTAGCCTATGTTTTAATCCAGGGTATAAGCTATCGCCATACCAAATTTCACTTAAATCCGTTCAGTAGTTTTTGCGTGAAAGAGTAACCAAACATCCATACATCCATACATCCACACATCCATACTCACAAACTTTCATAAATGAGTACCCAAAATTCGTTAAGGTATAAAGCTCAATTTTTTTATATTTTCTTCGGGA
Source organism: Opisthograptis luteolata (assembly GCA_931315375.2). Taxonomy (NCBI): domain Eukaryota; kingdom Metazoa; phylum Arthropoda; class Insecta; order Lepidoptera; family Geometridae; genus Opisthograptis; species Opisthograptis luteolata. The sequence continues at coordinate 13,689,896 of OV928033.1, forward strand.
TAACTTCAGAAATTCATCTAGCTGAAATTTGGTACAGGAATAGATTATAGCCTGGAATAATAAATAGGCTACTTTTTATACCTGGAATAGGTTCCCATGGGTTGCAGGAACGGGATCAAAATTTCTTGATTACTTTTGGTCGCAATAATCGACCTCCACGCGGGCGAAGCCGCGGGTGCCAGCTAGTATAATAATATATAGGTTGACATAGCTGACATAGCTCATAGCTGTTCTGTACAAGCAAGCTGAAGTGGCAGTGGGATTGTAATATAAGCCGCAGAACCGATAGCCGATACCGTTGGGGTTGGCATAATCTTTAGTGGAGAACGGGATTTGGCAAACGTAGTGTAGGACTTCCTGATGACTTGTACCCAGTGATTGGCAGTTGTTGGATGAGAAGATCCGAAGACCGGGTTCAGTGGCGTACCTCGGGAGAGGCCTAGTGTGATACAGACTGTTAAAGATGATGATATAAATTGAAACGCTGATAACTCAGTAGTGACGCGACGTCCACTTGCAATCCGTAGGTCGTGGGCTCGAACTTTTCAATGAGCTTGAGTTCGATGAAGGATATATAAAAATACTGGAGATTCTCACAGGTCCTTTTGTGGTGCTACGCTATGACGTCAGTGCTACACCGTGATCATACAAGTGCTACGCGAGCCGATGATCCCCGCATCATCCCCTCGCCCCTCCTCTTATTATTGAACAGAACGCTCCTGCCAATAATTAAATCGTAGATCCAGTGATCAAACCATAAATTGATGGTAGGATATATTATTTCAGTACTATTTTACTCAAGCTACGAATAAATAATGTGATCCGGTCGCCAAGCACTCATCCGTGTTTTTCATTAGCCTCTATTCAACTTTACCCGCTCTGGGGATGATTTATAAACAAAACCTTGTTATGTGCCCTCTTCATTTCGACGACGCGGTAGCCGAGTTGGTAGTATCCCTGCCTGTGAAGCTAGCGGTCCTGGGTTCGAATCCTGGTAAGGGCAAATATTATTTGTGATGAGCACGAATATTTGTACCTGAGTCTTGTATATTTCTATCTATATAAGTATTTATTTCTCTATATAAGTATGTATATCGTTGTCTAGTACCCATAGCACAAGTTTCGAGCTTAATTTGGGGCTAGGTCAATTTGTGTGCAATTGTCCCCGATATTTATTTATTTATTTCATTTTATGTTTCTAGAGCACCGGTAGGCTCTGCGTGGTTTATTGCTGTGTTTTTAATCTTTAATTGTATTAATTTTTTTATAAGTTTGTTTTTTGTAAGTTGCCTCTTGAAATATTTTAACTGACACAATAATTGGAAAATTTGGCACTTCAATTTTGTATTTCTATACGTGCAAGGAGTTTCCGAGAAAATGGCTAAGACATTCAAGTTAAAAGCTAACTCATGAGTGATCTGGGTTTCCGTTTTACTTTTGATCTCTGACAAATGAAAATGTCACTCAATTCAAAAAGTTGGTAGTAGAAATATGATGACACAACGACCCACAATCAATGTTGGCCTCTGATAATGAAAGACGCCACTTTGGTCTGTCCTGTACTACAACTGTAGTTTTTGAGCCTATTCATTACAACCAAACAAACAAAGTTTTCCTCTTTATAATATTAGTGTATATAAATGTACCGTCCCGTGTTACCGCCAGTAAAAATGAACTGAGAAACTAATCTGTATGTTGCATGCAACGTCCCGTACATTCATAATAGAATATTACCCTAGTTAAGGCTTATTGTGAAAAAAGAGGGCGTGATGATTTACGCTTCTTTCTTCCCTTGTGGCAGATTATGAATTATTGTGCGGTCATAAAAATAATCTTATTGTTGGAGAATAATACGATTTTAGATCTATTTTTTCCTTAAGACTTTTTCTACGTCTACGGTAGAGGCACTCGTAATTTTTATTTGGGTTTTTATTTTACACTTGCTGCGCCCTGCAGTTTCACCCGCGTTTTCCCGTAGGAACCTTTTTCCGGGATAAAAAGTAGCCTATGTGTTAATCCAGGGTATAAGCTATCTCCATTCCAAATTTTACTCAAATCCGTTCAGTAGTTTTTACGTGAAAGTGTAACAAACATCCATCCATCCATACTCACAAACTTTCACGTTTATAATTTTAAGTAGGATTTTACTTATTAGCATATGACTACAAGTCACCTGATGTTAAGTGATGATGAAGCATTCGAATGTGTCACGCTACACATGGATAGGGAATTGACTCTCAAGTGAGGTTGCCGGAACTCACCGATAGGCGCTGCTCATAATAATATTAGGGTCGACTTATATTTTCTACCATGTTCATCTATTTATACTATACTGGCTGTTCTCCACGGTTTCACCCGCGTGGGCTACAGCTTTATGCATGCAAAGTCTCAGCCCGATCGGTTTAAAACTGACAAAGTATCATTCAAACTTTCATCCCCTATTTTATCCCCTTGGGGGTAGAAATGATCAAAACACTTTCTTAGCGGATGCCTGCGTCATAACATCTACCTGCATGACAAATTTCAGCCCGATCCGTCCAGGTTTGGGCTGTGCGTTGATAGATCACTATGTCAGTCAGTCACCTTTGAGATATATATATATATATACTCGTATAGATCTCAGGTAACTGTTTGTTGGTACTCACGTCACTTAAAAAAGACTCAAGCGATTATTCTTTTAAAAGTTCAAGTAAAGTATTTAAAGGAAGTGGAGTGGGAAAAAACGGGAAGAACTGAAAGTGCTTTTTTCTACGGGTTTTTTATAAAATGAAGATCCGCTGCTGCACATAATTTATTTATATATTTACCTACCCGTGCGGAACCGGAGGGTCTATCTATCAATACTTTTCCGTTTACTTATTTTACAGTGCAATATCTTTTTTTGGTTCGAATTATTCCTTAAAACGCACATAAGTTATCGTTCACATAATTTAGAATAATTAGACCCAGTTTACATCTGACTTTATAATTTATTTTTTATATTTAGATCTAAACGTATTCGCGACTTAAATTGAATCTACTAATATTATAAACGCGATTTTTTTTGAATATGGATGTAAGGATGTTTGTTACTCCTTCTCGCACAAACTAATGAACGAATTCGGGTGAAATTTGGAATTGAGATAGTTTATACCCTATATTAACACATAGGCTACTATTTATCCCGGAAAAGGGTGCTTGATAACGGGACGACGCAGGTGAAACCGAGGGGCGCAGTAAAATATATTATGAGAAGCTGAATTTGATGTCATTAAAATTACGAGCTCAGTTTTCTAAGAAAAGGAGACTCAAACTCAAACTCAAAAATATGTTTATTCAATAGGATACATTGTGATCACTTTAAAACGTCAACTTAAAACTAGCTACGCCTGGTCCAACCTCCTTACGCCGGCAAAAGAACAGGCAAGAAACGCCCGGCAGGTAATTTTTTTGGCGCGATCACATTGACAATTTTATTCTTATTACTAATTGATTGAATTGGAGCAAGTTCACTAAAATCCCAAGCTTTTTTTTTGTCATCTAATAGTCCGATATTTTTTATTTAGCTTTACTAATAAGAAGATTTCTCTTGTTTGGTTGTACACATTGGGATATGGGAACATGAATATTAACGAGTTGCGGGATCACAACCAAAGCAGACCAGACCCCACAAGCAGCACCCGTTCACGAGTTGACGCATGTGCCAGCCATCGCTCTCCTCGACCATATGAGAGGGAAGAGGGCGACCCGACACATGACGCCGCTGCAAGCAAAGTCGAAAGACGATAGCATTAAGCTTCCTCGACTCCCTAAACAGGATACCCTGCGGCGAAAAGGAGTTAATGCAATCATCGAGGAAATGTCAATAAATGTCTAGCATGAACCAATAATGAAGGTATTCACGGAGGAGGGAATTTACTTCGCGTAAGAGGTTTTACTTGTGTGTACGGTAAAACAGTACGAGAACGGGAAGACGCGGGCGCAACTTGTACCATACAAATGGACCGGTTAGTACATTCAACGACAAAATAAGCTGATCAAACTATATTTTTGATATGTTGTGTTTAGATCAGTAAAGATTGTTATTTTTTGCATTTTACGAGGTAGCGTTTGGACCACAACATTATACAACTGCTTTTAAGTGATGATGTGGTTAATGGTTGGTTTTTAAGATGGTGAAGGTAATCGGAAAATCTGCTATTGTTCAGCAACTTTTGTCGCTGACTCTACAAGAATGTGAAACACATTAGTTTAAAGCAATATGCGATCAACACTTATTGATACAGGTACTAATCACTAATTACTTACACCTAGTAGTGAATGGTATCTGCTACCAGCAGCACTAAGCTATGGTCTCATCACGATATTTGCCTTCACCGAATGCTCAATAAATTTGGTTTCTTAACGAGCTCAGAACGTAATTTCTGCTACCAATAACCGACGTAACTGGCTTACTTTAGCAAATCAATTCCCACGGGAACTCCCAGTTGTAAATCTTATGAATCAAAGACGCAATATTCCGAGCGGTAGTCTAGTTTTATTATATCAGTCTCATTTCTAGGCAGTCTAGTCTTCTATGTTGCTGCGATTCTCAACATTATCTGGTCTAGTTCCTATTTGTAAATATTCAGGGGAACCTTTTAAACGTTATTTAGATAAGTACAAAAAAAAACTCTTCACGGGGAAAAACGGCTCCTATAGGCAATTTTTTTTAAATTTGGCTTTTAGGTTTTTCGTCTTTATAAATACACTAATTGAAGTCTATTAATGAAGTCCTAAAAGACACTTTATTAATAGACTATTTGAAGTAATAGTCTATTAATAAAGTCCAAAACTCTAAAAGAAACTTACTTAAAAAAAATATCTATCGTAGCGTTTTTCCCTGTGAGTAAAAGCTGCGTGAAGTCGACAGAGAAAGTGGAACGAAATTGGATTGCAAGGTTTAACTCGTAACTAAGAAGATAAATAAAAAAGTAACTTATGAAGGGGACGCGGCGACTGCCCAGAAAAGTTTGAGATACTGTGCCATTTGGTAATAATTTTTTTCTATCTAGGTTATTTGCCGGGGCAACAGCGACATCCGTTTAGTTCGAACTATGGTTGACCTTTTTGGTAAATTATTTACTTTTTATGGTATACCAGCTGTTCCCCGCGGTTTTACCCGCGTGAGCTACAGTTTATCGCGATAAAAAGTATCCTATGTCCTTCCTCAGGGTTCAAACTATCTTCGTACCAAATTTCATTTTAATCGGTTTAGTAGTTTAGGCGTGTAAGCGTTATTGACAGACAGACGGACAGACAGAGTTACTTTCGCATATACCTAAAGGAATGTTTTTCGGGTGGAATTCTAAAATTAGTAAGAAACGCAGCTGTTTTCAGTTCGGTTTTGTATCGACGCAAACGCTGTATATAATTTGTCCATATCCGTAACCATTCATCGTCATCCTATCAAGTTTCCCATTTATTTGTGCCGCCAAATGCCACATCGCACTTCATGACGGCGCAGGATCGAGCTACCGCTGACAAATCGCATTTTTCTCGAATTTTCCGTGTAATTCCCGAGTTACGTACTAGAAGCAATTTGTTTCGGAGGTTCTCATTAATCAATATCTAATGAATTTGCCCAAATGTTGCGGTAAAAGACGCATATAAACACGAGTAGAACTATTACGAGGCGCTGTCTATACGAGTAGAAAAGGCACAGACTATCTATAGTGCTTGGTGGTAGGGTATTTTCTAGTACTCGCCTGGTAGCTACCACCCTCTTGTTAAGAATCTGTCGCCTAGCACCTATCGGTGTGTTCCGGCAGCCTCACTTGAGAGCCAGTTCCCAGTCCAGGTGTAGCGTGGCGCCATCTTCGACCACATCGTCACTTAACATCAGGTGACTTTTGGTCAAACGCTACCCTGTAAATAGTAAAAAAAATATAAAAATACATAGTATAGATAGACCACAAGAACACAAGAAGTTATAATGTGGTCGAAGATGGAGTGACGTTACGCCTGTATTGAGAACTGGACCTCATGTTAGGTGACCTGAATACGCTGATAGGTGATTGGCGAGACAGATAAGCTAGCTAAGCGAGTACTTGCAAATATCCTACCAAAAAGCGATGGGTTTAATGTTTTCCTTCATAGAAAGCAGGCATAGAAAGCAGCTCATTGCAGGCTTCGAACCTGCGACTACGGGTCACAAGTCGACGTCTTTACCGCTGAGTTATCTGCAATTTAAATTGTAGTTTAATAGTAATGTGTACGCATTCGCAGTGGCTCAATAGATTTACATTTTGAAATCAAAATCAATAGCTTTTTATTCAATAGGATACATTACGATCTCAAACGTCAAATTTAAAACTACCTACGTCTGTTCCAACCTCCTTACATCGGCAAAAGAATTCCTGTTTTAATATGTGTTACCAAGGCATTATTATCAAATTAAAAACCATTTCAAACCCTTTAACAAACTAAGGAGATATATATATAATGTACAATTTGAACATCGTTCTAAGATACAACTTTAATATTGTTTTTATTAAAAATAATAAAAAAGAGAGAAAGAAGCGAGATTTTTAAAATGTTATAAATAAACACGTTGTTTGACCGCGTGTTTTTAAAACACTTTTATTAGTTTGACTTGTAACTAACTAACAATAGTCAATAGTCAATTTTTATTTATTCAAGAGGATACATTGTGATAATTTTAAAACGTCAAACTTAAAACTAGCTACGCCTGTTCCTTACGCCGGCAAAAGAACAGGCAAGAAACGCCCGGCAGGTAATTTTTTTGGCGCGATCACATAGACAATTTTATTCTTATTACTAATTGATTGAAATGGAGCAAGTTCAATAAAATCCCAAGCTTTTTTTTGTCATCTAACTAACTAACTAACTACCTAACTAACTAACTAATTATTAATAGTGTTGTGATTTGAAATATATTTTACAGAGTAAGCAATTAAACACAGATCTTCTGCATCTTTCGTATGAGCGTATAGTGGTTTTAACCATATTGTTCGAGTTTTCAGAGCGACAATAGAGTTGGCAAAAGTTACGTGCTCTGAGAAATTAGATCAATTTCTCGGAGGTTACGTGATAGTAAAAGATGATGTGTCCGCCACCTGGACGGAAAAAGGCACGTTTATTCAATACGACTTCAACAAAAATTCTGATAAGCTGTATAAATAAATAAAATTGAAGTGTCTGTTTTTTTTTGTAATTTTAAATTAACAGCTTTTTACTAAATGAATATGAAAGTATATACGGTACTTAGTAGTACTTACTTACATCCAAAAAATAATTTTAAAAGAATTCTGTTCGTTTGTTCTCGCTAATCTATTAAACGGCTGGACCGATTTAGACGGGACTTCCACTCGAATATAGCTCATGTTATAAGGAGTAACTTAGGCCACCTTTATTTTAGAAATTTAAGCCTGGGGAAGGTTATAGGATATTTTTTATAGGGATAAACTGTAGATGATGCGGGTGAAAGCGCGGGGAACAGCTACGCAGCAGAACGACTTTTCAAATAGAAATTACGCACCCGTGGCAATAAAAGTAATGTTTTAAAAAAATGGGTTGCACTCCGAGAGTGCCGGCACCCGGCAGAAGTGGCGAAACAACAGGAGCAAGCATATGTTTTCGCCGCGCGGTAGAAAGAGAGGGGGATATAACTTCCTCTCCTACGCCGCGCCAGCGGTCTACTCTCCCTCCGTTTTCCGAATTTTCGATCAGGTCACGTGTTCTGACGCGAGTTCATAATTTGTTAGCCATTTCAAAAAGATTCCCGACGCCGCTAAAGAAGTTTTCACTTCAAAAACTTATTGGGTAAGGACCACAAGTCACCTTATATTAAGTGACGATGTGGTCGAAGGTGGCGGCACGCTGCACCTTTATTAGGAACAGGCTCTCAGGTGGTGCTGCCGGAACACACCAGTAGGTGCTTGGCTTCAGATTATTTTTTACATGTACCTCATTTTTATTTACATGTTCTATGGACCTTGTGTCTGCAATAAAGAATTATTATTGTTATTATTAACTTGAGGGTAAAATGAGATGTGAGATATATACTATGCTATTTTGCGTATGGCAAGGCCCAGACTTCTTTCCGCACCAAATAGGTCGACTAATTGGAGGATTAGTCTATTATCTATCACAAAGAGGCGCGCGATTCTAATTAAAACGATCCCTTGTAGCATCTAACGAGACAAAACTAAATATAGATTCGGCAAAAATGAGGATCTTGAAAAGACCTTCAAAACTAGTTCGATTTCTTAGAAAAACGTACAGTCAACAGGTTTGCATCTGGAATCACTAAGGGGTGTAATACATCCGAGACAAAAAAACACTTTCACTCGCCGAGTTATTTTTTGCTAGAGACATCCTGAGGTCAGAATCGTGAAAATAACACTTCCCACTCTCGTTTAAGTCTAATTAAAACCTACGGAGCCTCTGGCAATAAACAAGTTTGTATTGGAACATGTTTCATTTGTTTCATCTAATCCCTACATAATATTATATCCTACTTACTAGTAGGATGGATGGATGTTTTTTTTGCTGGTCATAGGCCTCTCCCAAGGTACGCCACTGAGCCCAGTCTTCGGCTCTTCTCATCCAACCACTGCCAGCCACTCGGCGCAAGTCGTCGCTCCACCTTGTCGCAGGGCGTCCTACACTACGTCTGCCAAGTCGCGGTCTCCACTCAAGAACACGTCTACCTCAAAGGTTATCGGTTCTGCGGCTTATATGACCAGCCCACTGCCACTTCAGCTTGCTAATTCTGTGAGCTATGTCGATGACCTTTGTTCTCTCAGAGAAACCCCAAGCATAGCCCTTCCCATAGCGCGCTGAGCAACTGTTAATCGGTGGATTAGTCGTGACAATGTTTACCCTTATCGAAAACTCAAGCTCATGGCAGGACTCAAGCCCATGTCACTACCACATTGCTTCTAAGCTTGTTTCTTATAGATTCTTATACTGAAAATGTAATCATGTTGTTTTTGTGGATCGATAGCTTAGGTCTCAAGGTAACGCGTGCGAACACGCGAAGGAAATGCTAAGATTAGAGAATTCTAATCACCTACTTCTAAGCCACAGCCGCAGGTAAAATCCTACTAATATTATAAACGTGAAAATTTGTGAGTATGGATGTTTGTTACTCTTTCACGCAATAACTGCTGAACGGATTTGAGTGAAATTTGGAATGGAGATAGCTGATACCATGGCTTAAAACATAGTTTACTTCTTAACTCTGAAATCGGTTCCTGAAGGTAATGAGAAGACGCGGGTAAAATATTGGCAAAATCATTAATCATCATCATCATCATTATCAACTGTCCCACAACTGACACAGATCTGCTTTCAAGGAGAGAGAGTATGTTCCAAAATCTACCACATTGGCCAAGTGCAGGTTAGTAGAAGGCGCAAGGAAAACATCGTGAAAGGTCCAAAAACCAAATCCATCTACTATCTTAAAAAACCTGGGACCATACACAAATTAGTATTATGTACAAAAAGTACACGAGTCCTGAACCAGCAACGCTTATTTCTCATGCGCACTCTTGTAAAAACTTCCAAACAGTAAACATTTTCTAAAAAAGCGTGTTAAAAAAAAACTGTAAAGGGGAGACGTACCGCGGGAAAATTAAAAGGTTTAATTTTGAAACAAATGAAGCGCTCACAGTGCGCGTAGGGGATCCAGCCAGCGTAAGCAGAGCCGTTGTTCTAAGGGTGCGGGGTCCCGCGAGGTGCGTAATACGCGTATTTAAGGCGGGGAATGGGGGACCTTGGAAATTGGGAAGTGCGTTAGTTAAGGTACGTGCGTAACCTGCGCACAAGTTGGTGAATCAATCAACGTGGTGAGTCTGGTGCCTGGCGAACGCCGGAGCAACTTCTACGCATGCGTTAACCTTAGGGATGGCCGGCTGGAGGGTTCTGAAGGCACGCCAAAGGTTCTAAAAAGAATAAATTCAGCGGCGAGTGGAAAAATCGGAACGATTTACCGAGTTGGATATTTTATATTTATATCATTCCTTAATAATTAAATAACTGTCGATTTTATCATTACTTATTTAAAACTGATACAAACGATTATTCTCTCATAATAAAAGTATTTAATTTTATTGCCAAAACTAGACAAATTGATAAGAGACAATTTTTTGTGTCTAAAGATGGCCGTTGTAGTTGAAAAACCGTTGATAAACTCTTTATCGATAGTTCAAACGTGTCATTTGTGTATCGATAAAAGAAAACGTCACTCGGAGGTCCCGAGTCGAGCCGCGGGCCGCTGAAATTGAGCTTGGCTGATCCTGAGTATAGTCCAAAGTCGTCAGTCAGTGTTCCCGCGCTAACCGTGTGCGTCGAACGTCGTACCGATGCAGTCCGCACCCCTGCGAAGAGTTCCGAGCGAAGGTACGTCCCCAACTTATTTTGTAATAACGGAAACAATTTAAAAAATCGATTTCAATTTTAAAATATAGCGGTAAATTTTATTTACGAAAACGTTTTTTTTTTTGTATAAATTTAGAATTCTAGAGACGTTCGTTTGTTTTATGTGGCAATTTTGCGGAAATATTTCTCGTTGTTGTTTTTTAAATCGGCTTCTTTGCTATGCATTTTATAAAACAGTGAATTATCTTCGGAGACAAATTATGACGTTGATGCTAAAATAAAAATAAAATATTCGTACTACATAACAATATTTTTTAATCGATGATTCTTATAGCTGGTAACAAATATTATTCATAATAAGTGATTAAAATCAGTGCTTGCAAAAACGAATGCAATGGTGAGTGCAAAATATTTTAACTTTATCAAACAATGAGTTAGCTAATCAAAACAACTATTTCAAACCAGTGTTTATTTGACCTTTTTACGATATTTTTTTTGTTTTTACTACAGTGTAATATATAAGACTGGATATTACTAAGGTTGAGAATAATTTTAACGTTACGTGCGTACCTACTTACGTTATTTAATATTGTAAATGTGTATGTGTGTATGTTGTATGTGTGTGTGTGTAGTTTTACCTGTAACTTCTATTAATAATTAAAATATCATTAAATTGTTATAATTTTGTTAGTTAGGCATATGGGGAGATGGACGGATATTACAATATGTCAATTATTGTAGATCATATGATTTTTTGTATCTTAAAGCTATTTTTTAAATGAAAGTGGTAGATATACAATAATATTTGAATTTTTTTTAAGAACAACTAGTTTCTCACCTAAAATTATTTAAGCGTGTTTTATGTATATAATAATAATTAAATAAATAAATGTCGGGGACCATTGCACACAAATTGACCTAGCCCCAAATGAAGCTCGAAACATGTGTTATGGGTACTAGACAACGATATACATACTTATATAGAGAAATAAATACTTTTATAGATAGAATGTTTGTTGATAAATGAAAGGCTGAGTCTATTCATACGGGTACTGTACGAACAATTTATAATTATTCGTACGGAAGTCGGACGAATAATTTTATTTTATCAATTGGAACGCAAATTTAAAAAAAAAATTGCGTTTCTATTCGTTTTTAATTTAAACCAAAAAAACATTAATATAAAAAACATAAAAAAAAGTATATTACGCACCCTAACCTACTGTGACACTATATTTTATTTACCTATTACTATACGAATAAATATAATTTATTCGTCCAGTACCGCCGCACCCTACCCTACTATGACACTATATTTTATCTATTACTGTACGAATAAATATAATTTATTCGTCCAGTACCCGTACAAATAGTCACTCCCTAAATGAAAACCTATCGTTTTTTTCCACTTACTAAAAGCTAAGAAATCATTTGTTTATGGAATATTTGAATGTACTGGTTGTGCTCGTTATTTGTGTTTCTGTTAATTACCCTGATTGAAAAACGGTCTTTCAAAATAATACGGTTACAATAATTTCCTAGGTAATAACGCCAACTGCGTAATGAGAACGCTTTATTTCTTTTACTAAAGACCCGCTTCTGTCACTACGGATGCCTTTCTTTAATCTTTTTTAAATCAAAGGAAATAGAAGAAAAGATCTTAGCGCAATTGTAATAAAGTTAAGAAGTTATTTACGCAGCAAGAAGTCTTATATTCTCTTCGGCAATATCTGTAAAGAATCGGCTGTATTTTCTTTAAGCGCTCCCTTTCTCTTTAAACGAAAAGCCTTTGGTATTTATTACTGTTTCTAAAAAGGATTACTCGGACCTTTTAAGTATAATTGAAATGTATCTGATTGACAATTCACTTCGGTACATTTTAATTAATTAACACAGATCGTTAATTTAAAAACAAAATCGTCATTTTAATTGCAATGGTAGGTTTCTGGCAAGACTCTCCCACCTGGCGACTTTAGCTTAAAAACAACCTACTTACTAAATCAAGATCTTCTAATCATTGGGGTGATGATGGCTCTGTGGTAGTGACGTCGGCTTGCGATCCGTAGGACGTGGGTTCGAATCCTACAATGAGCTTGAGCTTTCGGTGAAGGAAAACATCGTGATGAAACCATAGCTTGGTGGTAGGGTATTTTCTAGTACTCGCCTGGCTAGCTACCACCCTCTTGTTAAGAATCTGTCGCCAAGCACCTATCGGTGTGTTCCGGCAGCCTCACTTGAGAGCCAGTTCCCAGTCCAGGTGTAGCGTGGCGCCATCTTCGACCACATCGTCACTTAACATCAGGTGACGTGTGGTCAAACGCTACCCTGTAAAAAGTAAAAAATAAACAAAAAAAACAAAATTCAAACTTCTTTAAAACGTCAACTTAAAACTAGCTACGCCTATTCCAACCTCCTTACGCCGGCAAAAGAACAGGCAAGAAACGCCCGGCAGGTAATTTTTTTGGCGCGACCACATTGACAATTTTATTCTTATTATTAAATTTTATTACTAATTGATTGAATTGGAGCAAGTTCACTAAAATCCCAAGTTTTTTTTTTGTCATCTAATAGTCCGATATTTTTTAATTAACTTTACTAGTAAGATTTCTCTTTTTTGGTTTTTTGGTAATCCAATATTAACAGCCTTATTGGGAAGAGTTGAACAAAAGCTTGTACGATTGTTATTTGTCCCAGCAAAATTAATTAGTGAGACGACGTGGACTTTGACATTTTAAGCATTCCATCACTTTGCCGGTGAAATAACTTGGTGAAGCAAAGTGGAACACATCAAAACAATGAAATTAGACAAATTTAATATCCACGGCAAGGCATCAAGGAAATGCGACATTTACCAACCCGCGCTGGGCCAACGTGGTAGATAACGGCCCGTACCCTCTCTGAGAGAAGGCCAGAGTCCCAGCAGTGGGAATTTAATAGGCTGATGATGATGATGATGATGATGATGAATATCCACGGTGATAGAAGAGGAATTCTATCAATGCCCGCACAATCACATACATAGGCCCCTAACTAGAAACTACGAGGATCGAGGATCCACAACACCCAGACACAGAACAAATACTTGCGCTTTTTTTTTTCAATGCACAAATATTTGTCCTGTAGCGGGAATCGAACCCGCGACCTCACGCTTCACATTCAGCTATCCGCCCATTGCGCCACATTGGTCGTCAAAATTTTCCTTGCTCGTATATTTTCCTTTTTTCTTTTATATTTTACGTCGTCTTTAATAAAGTAAATAAACGGAGCAAGACATTTGCACACGCCTTCTTTTACACTCAATACCCTCGTTTAGACATGAGGAAGAAGATAGAAGAACTAGAAAAACATATTAACGGCCTTAGACTAAAACAAATGATTATTTTTGGTTGTTTCTTGGATAAACTAACAACCGATTTTACAAATCTTTCGTATAAAGAAAAAAAATAATTTACCTTCATTTTTGGGAACTAATTTGAAAAATTTCTTAATCTGACCAATAATATTGAGAGGTTTTTTTAGGCTTGTACAGTCAGCGACAAAAGTAGCTGATGGTTCTCGATTTACCAAATGTGTTTAAAATCAGTAATTATTATTGTTTTTTTTTTACATTTTACATCGTATCATTTTGACCACAACATAACACACCTGATTTTAGCTGATGATGAGGTCAAACATTGGTGTATAAGATGATGAGGATGATAGAAAAAAGTGTGATTGTTCAGCAACTTTTGTCGTTGACTGTACTGGTTAATGCGAAAAGTCCTTAACGTTCTTAACTCCGATAAGTTAGGCAATGGATCGCAAATTACATTAATAAACGTATTTTAATGCCTTTAATGTGTAATACATATTTTTTTTTTTTACTATTTACAGGGTAGCGTTTGACCACAAGTCGCCTGATGTTAAGTGACGATGTGGTCGAAGATGGCGTCACGCTGCACCTGGACTGGGAACTGGCTCTCAAGTGATGCTGCCGGAACACACCTGGTGCTTGGCGACAGATATTATGTGTTAGCCAGCTGAAAATTATTACCCAATCATCTAGAAACGTCTAGAATCATTTCAGTTCACTAGCTTTCATCCTTTAGTGGCCTATTTGGAGTTCTTTGAACATTTTTATTACATAAACGTACATATTTCATGACTCACTGTTTTATTTGACTTAAAGATCAAAGGATATAATTTTACCTATGTTACGAAAAGCGTAGCCCAACTTTAAAAATGTAGAGTTTAGCGTAGCTTAAAATCCTGGTTCACGACAGGTAAAACTATTGTTCACGAACGATTTGCCGGCGTTGAATTCTACGGTGAATTGACTGCGTTTGTGAACGGTCGCTACTGTCGGTCGTCGTAGCGAACAATGCTCTAGCGTTTATGATTAACGCGACACAAGTTCAAGAGATGCTTATTTTATAGCGAGAATAACAAATTGCTCTGTTAAGCATCAATCTCCTTCGAAAGTCGTCCTTTTTGAGTGGACAAGTAAATACTTCGTCGATAGTTTCACGCGCCTACCTCATTTCTCCAAACTCGTAGACTCAAATTTTCGCCGGAATTCAGAGTTTAGCCCAAGTTTTGGATGGACGCCTCATCGAGTTAAAATACTTGAGGATACTCTGTGAGGGTCTTTAAACTAGTATAAAGTCGTTATGTTTCGGAGGAAAATTGTGATGAAAATTATTTAGAGTGCCAAACGTAAGGCAGTAGAATGTAATGTTCTAGCTGGCTCTGCCATTGTTATGGACATAGCGATTATGTGAACAACTCATGTCTATTCTTTTAAATTGTATGAAAAAGTCTGAATTGTTCGCAGCAAAACTAGTAGGTATAATAGCTTTACGCTTCGAATGTCAAAAGGGAGCGAGCAGCGACTCGTGAACGCTGCAAGGCACCGGAATATTGACAATTTTTCAAAATTATTTCCTGTCGACGGTAGTTAAGAGCTATTTTAGCTAAAATGTGTCCCGACTTAGCACTTGTGTTTTGTTTTATATCTGCTTACATGGCGTCCGTGTTTTTTTGTCTCATGCTTTTTTATTACGTGTACAGGTATACTATTTTCAATAAACGACTAGGTGCTCAAAAGTACTGAATCCAATCCTGAACGCCTCTACTCCTGAATATGTAATGTGAAGATGTCAACCGTTTTATAATAAAAAATTTTAATCCCCAAATCAAAAAGAGGGGTGTTGTAAGTTTGATATCAATGTCTGTGTGTGCGTGTGCTATCTGTGGCTTTGTCTGATGAAAACGGTTCGAGATGTCGGGTTTTTTTTGAATTTATATTTATTAATAATATATACATACTTACACCATTGAAGTAGCTGAGGTAATTTTGTAGTCAAAAGCAGAATAAAAAGGGTGCCCTAATCACTCACTTCTAAAAATAAGTGGATTATTTATAACCTTTGTGATGTTCAGTGAATTCAAAGAACTTGCTGTGCCCCGCGGCTTCATTCCAAGATTTCCCGTTGGAATTACGTATTTACTGGGATGATAACTTTCTTGTGTCAATCTGGGGCCTGGGATGTATAATTATGGATTTTCTACATGAAACATTTCATTCAAATCAGGCTGTCTTCAGTTTTGTCGTATTTTTCATGACCCGTGCGCGAATTTATCTCCGACTCATTTTGTGTTTTACTGGAAAATTTTCCTCGCAAAACATCTATTTATTGACACTAATTGCCGTAAATCAGAGATACGTCAATTAACTTTTTTATTGCATTAAGCAATTATTTATCTATTAAAATAGACATAATTTAAAGCTTGCTAGCATAAATTTAATAATCCTACTAATATTATAAATGTGAAAGTTTGTAAGTATACTGTAGATGGATGGATGGATGAATGGATGAATGGATGAATGGATAGATGGTTGGATGGATGGATAGATGGATGGATGGATGGTTGTTACTCTTTCACGCAGAAACTACCGAACGGCGAAATTAATGAAATTTGGAATGGATTAACACATAGACTACTTTTTATCCCGGAACCTGTCTTCCCCATCGTGTATAATACAAGTTTGTCCAACTTAGCTATAACTACAGAATATGTGTTTTAGTAACGATTCAAATATTACTGCCAGTTACTGAGCCATGTCGAATCATCACGGTATCCCTAATTTGAAGCTCACAGCAATTCTCACATGTAGAAGATAAGAAAATCGATTACAATATTATAGTATTCTCCTGTCCGAAAACCAGCATAGTAAATTGGCCAGTGGCCAACTCTATTTTTGGAGCTTTCAAGCTGCTTGAAGACCTCTGACGAACCAACATACGAACCAACATACGAGCCAACATACGAACCAACATACAAATTAACATACGAACCAACAAACGACCCAACAAACGAATTAACATACGAACCAACATATGAATTAACATACGAACCAACAAACGAACCAACAAACGAATTAACATACGAACCAACATACGAACCAATATACCAACTAATATATAAACCAACATACGAACCAATATACGAACCAACATACGAACCAAAATAAGAATCAACATAGCAACCAACATAGCCGGGACCGACCCTAAACATTTAGTTATAAACACTAAGTTACGTCGTGCTGAATGATGCTTGGTTGATCTGTAACGACCTACCGGATCGATATCAATTTATTAAAAAAATAAATACCAGGAATGCCAGTTGGCCGAATAGATTCGTGCGGAAAATTAAAACCAGTATTGTGATTAAACATAAGGACCGTGTTCGTAAAAGGATTGCTTTAGTACTTCTAAAAGCCTTGTTTGTGTATTTGGAAATTTCAGTTGAGAATCAAACTCAATTTCGAAATGCAGTCACGCGTTAATGATTTCAGTTTAAACAAGCAATGCCAAATAGACCTAAATCGATTTGAATATAATATTTTGTTGTTATATTATAAACTGACGCTGAAGCTGAAGTGGCAATGGGCTGGACATATTAGCCGAAGAACCGATAATCGTTGGAGCAAACGTGTTCTTGAGTGGAGACCGTGGCCCGGCAAACGTAGTGTAGGACGCCCTCCGGCTAGGTGGAGCGACGACATACGCAAAATGGCTGGCAGCAGTTGGATGAGAGAAGCCGAAGATCGGGCTCGATGACGTACTTTGGGAGAGGCCTATGTCCAGCAGTGGACTGAAACGGGCTGATTATGATGATGATGATGATGATGATTATAAACTTATTTAAATAAATAATTTACCAGAACTAGCTACGACTGTCTTATCTGATATAGGTATAACATTTTAGGAATATTGCTATTAAAACAGCTTGTAATGTAATCTTGTAACAATACTGTGTGTTTGTAAATACTTGTTGGCAAAGCCTGAACTAATTGGAGTTGCTTGGAAAATATGCATAATTGAGTTGTCCGAGTTAGACTCCACGTTGCGATTTTACACGGAAAAATAAAAAGAAAATTAATTGAAGCTCGAGGCTCTTTTTACTGACATGAAGGGGCAGTCGGGAGCAATACGAGGAACTATACGTTTATTGACGGATACGTTTATTTTTTTTACTTTTTGTAGGGTAGCGTTTGACCACAAGTCACCTTATGTTAAATTACGATGTGGTCGAAGATGGCGTCACGCTACACCTGGACTGGGAACTAGGTCTCAAGTGAGGCTGCCGGAACACACCGATAGGTGCTTGGCGACAGATTCTTAACAAGAGAGTGGTAGCTAGCCAGACGAGTACTAGAAAATACCCTACCACCAAGCTATGGTTTCATCACGATGTCTTCCTTCACCGAAAGCTCAAGCTCATTGTAGGATTCGAACCCGCGTCCTACGGATCGCAAGCCAACGTCACTACCACTGAGCCATCATCGCTATAAGAACATAAACTGTATGTACACATATTACATACAATTCCTGAGCTGTAGCCGCTCTGTAGTCCATTGGTTTTCGACAAGGACTACGTTGTTTGGCCTAGAGCTTAAGGCAAACAAACATTTGTATACAAATCAACGTCTATAGAAACAGTTAGTCAAAAGCTGTTGACTTCTATTGCACAAACTTCTATGCGCTCCGCTCATGCTACGAAAGTTGAAAGAGGTGCTTCCTTTTTAATTGCTACCGTTATCAAATGAATCTATCAATCAATTTTCAATTTTTCAATGTATTTTGTTTTAGGTCAAAACTCGTTGACTACAAAAGGTTTCACCCACCTAACCCTTTTTTTTATCTCGCGCCGCGCCGGTCGCTTCGCTCATATTGTGTTTGGATTTAAAAAATATCTAAAATCCAATTTAACCTCGATCTTAACCACATTTCATATGAGGCCTGCAGTTAATTCATTAAATGCGTCGGTTAAATTTGACGTTACCAAAACGTTTGATTATAGCTGGTGAGCATTATTCATTATTTCTACGTCGATGGCATAAAAGTGTTCATGCCTTCGCTTTTATCGGATTACTTATGCAAATGATTTCATAATGACTGATTTCGCGTTGAACTGTTTTCTAATCCAATAAACGTTCATTGTTGGGTTTCATAGGATTTCGTATTGACATACTTTTTATCCTTTTGACAGTTATTTTATCAATTTCAGAATGCACTTATGTGTGTCGAAAGCTTAAGGTCGCTGCATACGTGACGGGTTTTTATACGGACGGGACGGGACGGAAAGTTTTGGAAATATCGTTTCATACATTCTATGCGATAAGTATTTGATAAAAAAATACTTTATTGGTCGGTTCGTTCAATTTGTAAGTTGTTTGAGTTTCCAAATACACAGTGCATACATGTAGGTACATACCTAATGCAACTAAAACAGTTAGCAGCACTTTTTAATCAACCACGCCATCTGAGTGATTTATACCATTTTTTTAAAACTCCGAGTCGTGGCAGGGAACAGTCACTAGGATCGAACAGAAATCAACAGGACTAAGATTATTCTAGAAGCAGTGGTTCCTCATACACCATGCTCCAGTTCTCCCCATATGCATCCAATACTTATCCGGGTCCGTCCGCACCACAGTCCGGTTAGGGTCCGGAGTTCCGGCTACTTCGTAGTGCGGTATAAATGTTCCTTTCCGTAGTGCGTGTCTTATGTGCGTGGGCATCTTATCATTCTAGTGTCGAGCCCACTTGGTTTTTAGGGTTCCGTACTTCAAAATCCAAAAACGGAAGCCTTATCACTTTGTTGTCCGTCTGTGTCAAGACACTTTTTCTTAGCAACGCGTCGAGGAATCAAGTTGGAATTAATACAAAATACTCGACTCTACACTTCCACAGTCAGTTTTAGCTGTGAAAAAATCAAACTTGTAATTCAACGCGAATAAATATAATAAATTAATAAATAAATATCGGGGGACTATTGCACACAAATTGAGCTAGCCCCAAATTAAGCTCGAAACATGTGTTATGGGTACTAGACAACGATATACATACTTATATAGAGAAATAAATTCTTATAAAGATAGAAATATCCAAGATTCAGGAACAAATATTCGCGCTCTGCACACAAATATTTGCTCTTACCGGAATTCGAACCCGGGACCGCTAGCTTCGTAGGCAGGGTCACTACCAACTCGGCTACCGAGTCGTCTCGATATGAGCGTTTATGTTGCATATCTTTTAATATAGTGCGATTTCACAAGGTAATCAAAGCCTATGCTTTTCGTTGACCTAGAATCATGAAATTTGGCATGAAGCAAGGTCTTACAGGGTCTTACCATAAATATGTAGGTAGTTTGATAACAAAAAAAACAAGTTTGTACCCACGTGTGCGACCCCATCTCGCACTTGGTCGGTGTTTCCTTAGAAAGTGGTTTCCTCAGTCAGAGACCGCTCACGCAATAGGCTCATCACGTCACGACCACGATACAGGACGGTAGTACATTTCGTAATAGATTCGCTTATAAAACTGTCGTTCGGAGGAGTTTTCACAAGTTACTTGACGACGGCGCCACGCTGGATCGAGAACTAGCTCTCAAGTGGGGCTGCCGGAACACACCGATAGAATATGCAGATGCACAGCGACAAATTGATAATTTGAGAGTTGTAGCCAGGCGAGCACTTGAACTGAAAAGCTATGGATTCATGACGATGCTTTCCTTCACAAGAAGCTCAAGCTCATTGTAGGATTTGAACTCACAACCTTCGTATGGCAAGCCGACAAAAAAACTCCTTGATAAAGGTAATGATTAAGGACTATTTTGAGGCAAATATTTTGATTAAGAAATCTTATTAGTAAAGTTTATTACAAAATATTGGACTATTTAGATGACAAACAAAAATTTCCTGCTACGCGTTTCTTGCCTGTTCTCTTGCCGGCGTAAGGAGGTTGGAACAACTATTGTGTTTCAAATTTTAAAGTGATCACGTATCCTACTAAATAAACAATATATGGACTTTTCACTTTTTTTTATTATGCTCTATATATTATTATATATACTGATATATTCCTAACGTGTGATAATTAGCAGCTAGCTTGAAACTGTTAGTCTCGGCCAATATGTTTAGGTGTCCCATTTTGTAATAGTGTATAGTGGCAGCGTGGCATTTAGTTTCACGCCAATTTAAGCAACAGAGGTATGAAACTGAAGTGCACAAAGAAGTTGCTGCTGCATTGCAATTTCGAAATAATTCAACGCGTACATCCACGAGTCCTATTACTTACTCATATACCACTAATAGAACTAAGCATTAGGATTATTAGCAACATAATAGGTTTAAAGTACGCGAACAGGGCTTACAACGAAAATGCAATTATCGTCTTCCACCTAATTTCCTTGGTACGGGAAGAGCTATTCCCACGTAATAAAAGCACGCGACCGCAGCCTCGGCTAATCGTTACTGGTATCATTTACCAAAGCCGGTAGATAAAAAAATACAGACGCGTGTTTGAACACCCTCAATTTTTGGAAATTGCGTTGGTTACGTGGTAATTTTATGAAGGTTTGGGTGCGGCTGCTGATAATGGGGGCTGGTGGTGTGGAAAATATCAAATTGAAAGTACTAGTATCTACTACAAAAGGTACCGATACCGAGTTCAAATCCCACCCCTGTTCTATGTCATCTTTACTTAATGAGTGATGTGTGCAATAGTGTGCATGCATCATCGCTCTTAACGATGACGGAAAAATCCGTGAGGAAGCGGCACATACAAAAACAGACTCAAATATCTAACCAAACCCGAGATTAGCATGTTATATCCTTACCTCGCTCGGTCTTATGGTATCTTGACAACATTTGCATTATCAACATCCCCAGACACCTGCCTTACGCTCAAGTGTACGAGATTCTACAATGTGTACTGAACTTAGTGATGTTACCAGTCGAATAATCCCGCAGCTCGAGTTACTAGAGTAGAAGAAATAATAGTCTGCATGAGTAAAATTTCGAGTCTAAATGACACGGTTCATGATACTTTAGACTCGCAGCGGTGAGCAAGTTACTCGTTATTCTGCATTCGAACTTCGATAGTCATTTGTCACAAGCATGTCTAATAATAATAATGAGGTTCCTCAGTCCACAGCCCTAACCACCGGTAGCTTGAGTCCTGTCCCGCTACCGGTGGCACTCTAGGTTTAAGTTTTGTCTAAAAATATTGTTTAATATTATTTTATAAAATTAATGTAAAAAACGTATACTTATGAAAACAAATAAATGAAGATAATAATAATAATAAGGCTTTTTTGTTTCATTACAAAAACACAAAATAGAACAATTTATAAGGAAAGATCTTAGAGCTAATTTTATAAAGGGGGGTCTTATTGCTATAGATACAAGTAGGTAAGTAAGTAGGTAGGTACTAAGTAAGTAGGTAGGTACTACATTTTTAGACCAAAGATGATGTTAGAGAAAATCAATATCATGCTAAACATCCACAAGTCGTTGTAAAAAAAAAACAAAAAAATGCTGGATCAAAAATGTTTAAACAACGACGGAACGAGTCAGTTCTATAGGACGCTACTTGAGTCAAATCGTTATCCCTTTGACTCGGGTAACTCGAATAGAATTACTCGACTAGTTACAACGCTATCCGAAACCTTTGTCTACATTGCGCCAAGCAAGATTTACTATAGCTTAAAACTTAGAACACAGGTGCAAGACACAACATGGAATGGAATATGGAATTTTCAGTTGAGTGTTGTTGAACAATCGGAAAGTTATATGCCTACATTTTCCTGAAAACAAAGGCGACCAATTTGAAACACACAGTACAAACACACGCGAATAAACGAACGTGTGAAGACAATGGCACACGCACACATGCAAACGTGGAGCAAAAACCCGCCACTAACGGCCACTTTATCCCAAACAACCACCGGTATTGAACAAGTGACCACGCTTTGACCGTTTTTAGAACGCATTTTTAAACAGTATGATTTTTAAATTGTTGATTTTTTATGGCCAGTGACAAATTAGTTTAAATTATCAATTCTTATGAATGAAATGTGATTTGGAGTTCTGGAACTTGAAATTATACTGAAGCAGGTACGTAAATATCGTGTAAACTACCAGAAAGTAAAAGTTGTACAATTAAATAATATGTAACGTTATGATTTGAGATAAGTTCAATCCAATTGGTCCTGTAGAGCTGATTGTTATCGGCCCACACAGTCTCATCAGTAAGACTTAGACACATAAAAAATAGAATATATAGGTATAGACCGTGTTATGTAGGGAAGCTAATCAAGGCTTTATAGAAAATTATGGGTTATATAAAAAGTTAAAGTTTGTATGAAAAAATTGTTCGTCCGGGAAAATAAAAAAATATTAGTCGGGCGAAAATAGATCGAAAATTACTATTAAATTAGTAGAAGTGGTATGTAAAAGAATAACACACACTTTTTGTGCTGCCAGTCCTACGCCACGTTAGGTCAGTGGTTGAAACAGACAGCTCCGCCAATTAGCACAATTAGTAGAAGTCTAACTGAAGGTCTCTCATTACATTGCATTGGACCATATACGAGCTTGCTCTGTGCCAGAGTGCTTGAATGATTTAGCTTTATACTCGTACATACACTTTGCCCAAGTTGTGTCTGCATTTTAGTCAGTAGTTAGTTTTATGTGATGAGGTAGCGTTTGACTACAAGTCATCTGATGTTAAGTGACGATGTGGTCGAAGATGGCGCCACGCTACACCTGGACTGGGAACTGGCTCTCAAGTGAGGCTGCCGGAATATACCGATAGATGCTTGGCGACATATTGTTAACATGAGGGTAGTAGCTAATCAGGCGAGTACTAGAAAATACCCTACCACCAAGCTATGGTTTCATCACGATGTTTTCCTTCACCGAAAGCTCAAGCTCATTGTAGCATTCGAACCCACGTCCTACGGATCGCAAGCCGACGTCACTACAACCATCATCGCTACAAATCATTTACTCGTATTTATGCAGTTTGATGTGTTTATATTGAAGTCGCTTAACGATGCGTTTGTTTCGATCCCCCAGACTGTTTTCCGTCCGGTATCCTGTATGCGACACAAATGTGTGAAACAATATAATTTGTATGGTAGTTTATTAACGTTGCTTGTGTCTGCAACTGGAACCTTTTAGTTCCTGTTGCATATACCAAACACTTTTTAATTGGCATCCGTTGAGTGTAGAGTGAAAACAAAACGTGTGTGTCTGCATAGTTGTCACTCTAACAACAGGAACGGGCGTAGCTAATTTTAAGTTTGACGTTTTAAAGTGATCACAATGTATCCTATCAGAGAGAAGTCACGGGTTAGATTCCCGCTTTGGGTTAAAAATTGTGCATTAGAAAAAGTAAAAATATTTAAATGTTGGATCCCCGATACTCGAATTTTCTGATCCCTTAGATAGTTATGTATTTTATTAAATTGAGTTATTTTACGGTATGTATTTATTTTTATGTACATAAATTTACACCACCAACCGCATTTTATTTCTTACTACTTCTCCATCCAAAAGTTGTCTGGCAGAAATCGCTCTAAGCGATAAGACCGCCCATTGAACACTAGCTCTAAGATCTCTCGTTTTATGTTGTTCTATTTTTCTGTTGTTGTGGTGAAACAATAAAGCGTTATCTATCTATCTATCCATGTATGTTATAATTTGGGCGTTGCATGAAATAGTATGTTTTATAGTTGCCGTTTGCTTGTGTGCAACATAATATAGCGATGATGGCTCAGTGGTAGTGAGGTCGGCTTGCGATCCGTAGGACGTGGGTTCGAATCCTACAATGAGTTTGAGCTTTCGGTGAAGGAAAACATTGTGATGAAACCATAGCTTGGTGGTAGGGTATTTTGTAGTACTCGCCTGGCTAGCTACCACCCTCTTGTTAAGAATCTGTCGCCAAGCATCTATCGGTGTGTTCCGGCAGCCTCACTTGAGAGCCAGTTCCCAGTCCAGGTGTAGCGTGGCGCCATCTTCGACCACATCGTCACTTCACATCAGGTGACTTGTGGTCAAACGCTACCCTGTAATAAGTAAAAAAAAAACAACACACGTACGTGTCTACATGTGTGCAGGCCTTATAAATTGAATTACAATGTACAAATTTGAGGCACTTTCAGTTCCCTAACTTGGCTAGTCCATTAGAGATTTTATTTCCGGAACTAAAACGGATATTAAATAAACAATCCAGGTTTGAATGCAGCTCGAGATTTCCATATTTATAGCTAAATCTGAATTTCCAGCTTTAGATTCTAACTCGAATTGTGCATCGGATGTAACAAATTCTGTGACAAAAATAGGGTTGACACTATTTAGAGCACAAACATTTTAGATTTAATACCAAAGTTGGAGCTTATATTCATTGACAGAGTGCAGAGTGTGTCAGTCACCCGGTTTCAATAACCGATCTATCTAAGGTTTGTTAAAGTAGGGATAGAAATTTTACATATGCCACATAGAAGTAATGCCAAATTTTGATCTCTAGTAAACAAATATGTACACTGAGAAAAAAATTCTGACTTTCCTTCTGAGTCTTTACTTTCCAAGACCGCTTCCTTCCTTAATTTGTATTAGTTTTCCTTCTGAATCACAATTCCTTCCCTTTTGACTCAGAAGGAAAACGGTATTTCGGAAGGTCTTTTTTCTCCGTGTAGGACAAACCGTGGGGGATTGAAACCGGTATACGGCCATATGTCAAACTAAATGTCAAGTTTTACCCTAAAATGACATTATATGATGACATGGCATGACATGTCATGTTGTGAAACTAAGGTAAACTAAGGAAGAAATCGGTCATGGAAGGTAAGACTCAGAAGGAAAGTCACATTATTTTTCTCAGTGTAAGCTGTCGCGCACCGAAAAATGTTAGAAAAATGTGTGTTAAAAGTATTGAAAATCACATTCGTCAATCGTAACTAAGACGTTCAAAAGAATCTTCGAAAAGCTAAATCATAAAACATGCAAAAAAATCATAAAAGCTCAAAATAAGCTTTCACCAGGCTTTTACATTTCATTAAATAAATAATCATCCGCGCAAATAAATGTGCACCAAAATGTACGTTGGAATATGACAATTTACATTTATTTCCCGTGCTTTTGTTTCAAATGAAATCCGTTCGGCGTAAACCAAAGCACCCGTGGTTGTGTTGAAAAAAATAACGTGAAAATTTACTTATTTAGCAGGAAATGAAATGCGCTAAGAGTTTCTATGCGGTCGAGGGCGAGTGTTGATGTTTTTATACGCTCTTTATATTTTATGCAAATTCCAAGCTTAACAGTAACATGATCTGTTGATGAATAGCTAAAGTCAAAAGTCAATTAGTTTTATTCAAGCTACATTGTGATCACATTAAAATGGCCACTTAAAACTAGCTACACCTGTTCCAACCTCGTTACGCCGGCAAAAGAACAGGCAAGAAACGTCCGGCAGGTAATTTTTAGGGCGCGATCACATTGACAACTTCATTCATATCACTAACTAGCTTCGTTGATCTCAGGCAGTCAGGACTTTGATTCTTATATACATAGATATAGATTATAGAAGACTGATTAATTTGGAGCAAGTTCACTACAATCCCAAGCTTTATTGTCATCTAAATATGCCGAGATTTTGTAGTAAGTAACACTAATAAGATTTCTCTTGGTTGATGATGCACATTAGGGTAAGGAAACATGATCATATCTACGTATAATGTAGGTACATGTAGTCATTCATCTTTCTTTACTCCCTGGAGACCTTTCAATCTAGACCTTACATTCCACATACCTAATGCTATTGCTCCCGTCCCTGACAACGTTACAGCGTAGCAGTGAAGTACACTGAGAAAAATAATCTGACTTTCCTTCTGAATCTTACCTTCCAAGACCGATTCCTTCCTTATTTTACCTTAGTTTTCCTTCTAAACCACAATTCCTTCCCTTTAGACTCAGAAGGAAAACGGTATTTTGGAAGGTCTCTCTTCTCCGTGTAGGTTTAACAACTACCTTAATATTCCTGCTCGCTCCGACTTTAAGACTGGTAAGTTTTTATTCTGTGCCGTACTATGGCCCTAACACACATCCTACTAATCTTCTTCTTCTTGCCCTGGTCCCATTTATTTGGGGTCGGCGCAGCATGTATTCTTCTTCCACTCTCCCCTATCAGCCGTCATCGCTTCATTCACTCCCCTTTCATTCATATCAACCCTCACACAATCCATCCATCTTTTCTTTGGTCTTCCTCTTCCCTTCCATCCATCAACATTCATATCCATCACTTTTTTTGTAATATGACTATCATCACTCCTCATAACATGTCCATACCAAGCCAAACGATTCCCTCCTACTAATGCTATTGCTCCCATCCCTGACAACGTTACAGCACACACATCCTATAATATAAAATAATAATAAAAAATGCGAAAGTAACTCTGACTGATGTACCTACAGGTTACGCAGTTACGCACTTCCACTTACCAAAACACGGTGTCCGTATGACAGTATGTTTTATGCAAGATAAACGACGCAGTTCACTCGTAAACCCAACTTGTTTATCAAACTGTACCGGGGAATAAAACTTTAATCGGATAGGTAGGTAGGTACATCACTGAGATGATGGTCGTAAACCCTTGGGCGTTGGATCTAATATATTTTACCAGCTTACAAGTTTTATATGAGGGACAGCGGCTTTCGGAGCGTGATTTTATATAGATCGGGCAGAGTTATTATGGCTCTAATGGAGTCTCAAGCTGAGCCGCAAGTACTTTGGCCCTGAAAATACGACCGATATGAAAAACATCGAAAAAGTGGTTGTGAAATGGAATTTCTCGGAAACCTTCCTTCCGTTTACTTAGGCAGTCAAATACCGGAAAATCTCAAATTTAAACTTCAACAAGAGTACCTATGTGGTCTTTGGGACTATATTTGGCGGAAGAGAATTATTCTTCGCATAGAAACACATTTCTCGTAGAAACACATAATAGCAGTAACTTGTTATTCCTGTAATATATGATATTTTTTTAATGCTCTAGCAAGATTCTACTACAATGTCAAAAACAATTTCAAAGGCATACCTTTATTTATTTCGTAAGGTAAAATTATTACTGTGATCACTTTAAAACGTCAAACTTAAAACTGGTATGCCTGTTCCAACCTCCACACACCTATGTTATATCATAACTATAGAGAATATGATTTTGTCCCATTCGGTGTCGAGACCCTTGGTCCGTGGGGTCCTAGCGCTTTAAGCCTTTTTAAGGAAATAACAAAAAGGTTAGTCGACATCACCGGAGACCGAAGAGCTGGCAGCTACCTCGGACAAAGAATTAGTCTAGCCATCCAAAGGGGGAACGCTGCCAGTATCTTCGGTACCTTGCCTAAAGGGACTTCTTTTAATAATGTATTTTAGTTATTAGTTTAGATTTATTTGTTTTTATTTCTTTGTTATGGTATATTATTTTTAGTTTGAAGTAATAATTATAGAATGTAAATAAATAAAGCGAGTTACTATAGAGAAACATATTTGACTTCGAATGAAACGGAGGTCATTGTTATTGAAAATCAATGACTGTATCGCCAATAAAAGTTGTCTGAAGGACGTTTCTTTATAGTTTCTCACCTTTTAAACCTTCCCTGAACTTCTTAAAACGTATCAAGATCAAAATTAGCCAAATTGGACCAGCCATTCTCGAGTTTTAGCGAGACTAACGAACAGCAATTCATTTTTATATATAAGACTAGCTGACCCGGCGAACTTCGTATCGCCAATTAAAGTCACCTTTTAAACCTTCCCTGAACGTCCACAAATATTTAAACATCAAAATTATCCAAATCGGTCCAGCCATTATTGAGTTTTAGCGAGACTAACGAACAGCAATTGATTTTTATATATAAGATTCAATGACGTTGATACAATTGAATCTGTAAGCATAAATGTTTTTATCGATATGATTAGTTAACAAGTGTACACTTTTTTCAGAAATTTTCTACTCCTATTTATTTTCAACCTTGCTACAATAAAGTTACGGGCAAAAGTTTGTTGAGCTGTTAAACTTTTGAGTGGTTATTGAAGTGGAAATCGTTATAAGTTATTTTGACTACTAAAATTGTATTATGTAACAAATATGCAAAAGTTTACGAGTGAGTGAGTTATTAGTTGCTAATCTAGCACGCTAAAAATGGTTCAAAAGATAGCTCATATCCCGGATTAATTAACTCATTTAATGCTGCTTTTTATCCCGGAAAAGATTTTAACGGGATAACAGGGCGCAGTAAGTTGGTTACATATTTTATAAACTAACGACCTTCCCCAAATGACTTTGAGATTAAGCCCCTTAACAACTATTTTTCTTTGTAAATACCTACATATCATCGTAAAAAATAAATATTTTATATATGGCATTTAGAAGGTAAAATTCAGAAAGTGAATTTAAATAATGAAAAACAAATGAGAAAAATGCCTCCTTTATATATAACAAAGACTTGTTAGTGTCATCAACATAATACTCGTATTAAGTTGAAGTGGCAATGGGCAGGCCACATCGCTCGACGAACCGACAACCGATGGGGAAGAAAGGTTCTCGAGTGGCGACCACGAACCGGAAGACGTTCTGTAAGTAGGCTAAGTACATGGTGGACCGAGGGCTTGTAACAGTCGCAGGGGGCCGATGGATGCAAATGGCTAATAGCCGTTCATGGTGGCGTTCAAGGGGGTGGCCTATGTTCAGCAGTGGACTTCTTCCGGCTGATGATGATGATTATAATGAATATTAAGAAATAAATTACCCAGAGGGCCTTTAGGCAATTTTTTTTTTTTTCTACGCATAGTTTTGTCTTTTTCTCTCATAAGATAATCCCTATCCCTACTAATATTATAAAATGCGAAAGTAACTCTGTCTGTCTGTCTGTTTATCTCGCTTTCTTGCCTAAACTACTATACCGATTAAGAGCCTGCATTACGTCGTTGACCTTGCTTGATCAAGTGAAACTGCTCCGCGCACTCCGCGCATCCCCTCACCAAAATTACGCGATCTGCGGCCAACGCGCCCGAAGCGACGCTCTCGCCATGCGGCGCGGCGCGGTACCTCTACTAATCGAGCCCGCCGTATCTACATATACACAGTAGCAACATCCTACTATAATATTATAAATGCGAAAGTTTGTGTGTGTGTGAATGTTTGTTACCACGTAACTACTGAACCGAATTTGACTGATGAAATTTAGAATGTAGACAGTTTAGGTATTGGACTAACACATAAGCTAATCTAATTTTGAAAAGTCAACTCTGAAAGGGGTTAAATGAGGTGGATAAGTTTGTATGAAAAATGTCATTCCTTGGTTCGATTGACTCAAAAATAGGTACAAATAAACCTTAAAGTAAATCATTAAAAAGGCATTTTTTATTTTTTGATATGTATTACTTCTACGGGGTGTGCCATAGAGTTTTAAAGTTTGTATGGTTTTTTTTTATTCCTTATGTGGATTTTCTTAAAAGTAGGTACAAATAAACTATAAAGTAAATAATTAAATACGTATTTTTTATATTTAAGAAAACCCCTAGAGGTTGTGCAATGGCGTTCAGATTCTAAAGTTTGTACAACACACCAATTCCCACGCGGGCGAAGCCGCGGGGCACGGCTAGTAGTCGCTGCCGCGCCATTTGAATGTGCGCGTGAGTGAGTAGCGAGCGCCGTGTACGCACGGGCCGGCCTGGGACTCAGTAGGGCTGTGCCACGCGTTTGATCGCGCGCATTTATGTATGTACTACACTGCTCGCTCGCTCAGATTTGCTGCTCTCACTGACTATTTTATTTGTATAGTTTATAATAAATCGTATTTATTAATTTATAATTATTAAAATGTCTTTAATATGCAACCCATTTATGAATTGGTAAAACATTTTAATAAATTACGTGATTAAACACCTTGCGCTGTCATAATACACAGATAATATAATCTATAAGAAAAGGCATGTTAGTTACAACACTTAGGTAAGTCGATAACGGCTGGACCGATTTTTATAATCTTTGATTTTTTGCATTTGTCTTCGTCCGGAATAAGATAAAATATGATACTCATGAATAATAAAATTAATCATTCTTTTGTTGTAAATGGTATACCAAAATGCAACTGACATGGTGTAACAAAACACAACTGACAGCTAAACGTAATGTTGTCTATGGTTGATATTGAAGTTGTGAATTGAAGATGTTTTTGTTTTATGCGAGTTTATTTATTATTAACGTAAATTAATTTTAAAATCCTAAATCTGCTCATTTATTGCGCGGAAAGAAGTTCGCCGGGTCAGCTAGTATTTAACTAAAAATAAAAGTGACAACCCTATGCATCACCGCAAGAGTAGGCAATTAACTCGCCGCGGCACTATGCACCTACCACTTATAGCCTATAGGTAGTTCATCGTACGACTTTCAGCTACAAAAATATGCGGAGAAAAGTGGCACAGGTCCGTTCAGCACGGCGGCTCGTCCCGCACTGACTTTATGGGCGACTGAGGGGTGTACGTGCCGATTTGCGAGTATGAAATACGTAAAAAATTCGCAAAAAATAATTAAAGCAGTATTTTCAAAAAATGGCCTGAAGGTGTCCTGGGTATTATATTTTTTTATAAGCTGATGGTTATAACAAGTCTTTGTTACATATATAGTTTAGGAGTAAAGTAGTATTAAACTTTTAGGAAATGGGGACTTTGCACATTTGTTTTCAATATATAAATACATTTTTTGCATTTTTCGGCCTGAAGGTGTCCTGCTATATATCAAGTAGATTAACATATATTTTTATCAGATTTTTTTTAGACCAGAATTACACAGAAAGATAGTTTTAAATAACCCCATTTTTGGAAACCTGCGCCTTAAACAGAAGGTCCGGGTGCTACGAATCCATAGTGTAGGCACGTCCACACTGACTGAGTGACAGCCAATGACAGACCATTTGCCTGCCTCAGGCTCTAACTGACGTTTGTAGGTAACGCGCCCGTCACTAAAGTGTTGCCATTTATTACTCTCCGAATACTACAATAGTTATGCCCGGTTTACATTATTCCAGTCCAGCGATCGAATCCAGCGCTGTAGGGCAGTAATTAGCTATTATCAGTTGCTTACTGGAAAAATTAAAACCGGCACTGGAAAGCACTGAATCCAGTTGGCATTACAGTCCAAAAACTGGATTGCCGGTCTACTTTTGAATCCAATCGGCCAATCCAGTGCCATTTGAAACAATTTTATTCTTGAAATCATTGGCACTGTTGTAGTGTTCACACTTCAACGGCTTCTAAATAACTGGAATAATGTAGACGTTACATTGTCGCTGGATCACTGGAATGGAATAAAGTAAACTGGGCATTGTGTTATGCTTAGTTTATATCATGTAAATTTAAATATTCATGTATCTTTTCTTTTTGTAAGGGCGACAATTTCGTGTGCACAGTGCACACCGTCACCACACTCCATACTTAGTATTTCTTTTTGCATGTTGTGTCTTCCTGTCATTGGACTTACACCATGCCCACGTTCATTGTTTTCTTTTATTTGTGATTGTTAGTGTGAAGTCTGTTGGAAAACCAAATAAATAAAATAAAATAAAATAAAATATCGATACTGTTTTTCGAATTTAGGTAGGTAATGCTCAATTGTGTAAGGTGATATTAATATTTGATTGGTGAAATTTGATAAAAATGATACAGGTATGTAGGTACTTAGTTATTTTATGTTACTGAGTGAAACGAGCAAGTGGAAAGATATATAGATTAAATACATTAACTCTTTATTGGCACACCACAGTACGGATAAATTTAAACAAGAACAGCAAAGTGTCACAAAGGGCGGTCTTATCGCTCAGAGCGATCTCTTCCAGACAACCCAATATAATTGTGTAATGAGAGACTACAAAGAATTGCGAGTCATTATTAACAACTAGCTGTTCCCCGCGGTTTCACCCGCGTGGGCTACAGTTTATTGCGATAAAAAGTAGTCTATGTTCTTTCTCAGGCTCTAGACTATCTCTGTACCAAATTTCATTTAAATCGGTTCAGTAGTTTAGGCGTGACAGACAGACAGACAGAGTTACTTTCGCATACTGTTAACCAACTAAACAGGGTAAGGGTCGTTACTAAGTTTATAGACAGTTCAAATGTTCCTTCAGCCCACGAATAGTTGGCAGTGTAACCTGCATGAAGGTTACATTGTCCTCTGAATTGCAATATTACTGCTTATTTGACTTAACCTCGTCAAACTCTCTAAGGACTCAACACATCAGCCTAATTAAAACCAGCAATTGGCCAACTGTTGTTATCAATCGATGCGAGCGATGATAACTTCGTATGGTAGTGACGTTGACTTGCAAACCGTAGGTCTTCTGTTCGAATCCTACAATGATCTTTCGGTAAATAACAATTAACTTAAAAAGGATGGATGTCAGGTCTAATGCAAGCTAGGCAAAAATGACTGGAGTACTAAGTTAACATATTATAAACGACGTTTCATATACGATATTATAAAAAAAACTAAAACGTTTTAATTTATGTCTTAAATATTTCAAAGACGTACACCACAATTTCTTGTGCAGCTTCGATTTACAATTGTTTTTAACTGAACTCTCTTTTTAGCCCTCTTTTGGTTCGGACGTTATTCAGCGAAGGGCCCGACGTTCATTTCTTGGTACGTCAATGGTAGCAACCTCATAAAATATATACATTCACGTCATAAAGTTGAACCGTAAACTCTTTACATACATATTATACATACAAACCGACTGAAAAGAAAACCCCAGCTTTACGAGACAGTCTTTGTTTGAGGTGTTAACATCTAAATTGTTGGCATACGAAATACCACCTTGTGTACCACTGCCATAAGGTTTACCTTACATACAAACCTGTAAAAGTGTTTGTCAATTGTTAGTCTCGACTGGAAGGAACGTGGAAAGTCAGAGGGAAACCACTTCAACTTTAAGATCAAGACAACCTGTGTGTGATAAAAATACAATGTATTAAAACAAGCAACCCACCGCGGCCTCACATGGGTAGGCAAATTCAAGGTGGGAGTCTTGAATCCTTACAAACTTCCTATATAAAAAATCATTTTTTACTTTTTCCGAGTATCTGCCCGTTCCAATGAATTTACAAAAAAAGTTTCTGAAACAAACCTTGTCCTGACGATCCTACTTATAAATGCGAAAGTTTTGTGTGTGCGTGAGTGAGTGTTTGTTACCATGCATCATCGTGACTACGTACTAAACCAATTTTGATGAAATGTGAAATAGAGATAGCATAAACCCTGGATTAACACAAAAGCTACTTTTTAGGAAACTGCGGGGCGCAACAACCTGCAAGTTGATTATTATCAGCGACTTTTTGGTTGTCACAAAGCGCTGGAATTTTTATTGAAATAATTTTCCAAGATATTATTAACAAGTATAGATTGCGGCAATCCAAGCGATAACGGTCTACACTGAGAAAAAAATTCTGACTTTCCTTCTGAGTCTTTACCTTCCAAGACCGTTTCCTTCCTTATTTTGTATTAGTTTTCCTTCTGAATCAAAATTCCTTCCCTTTTGACTGAGAAGGAAAATGGTATTTCGGAAGGTCTTTCTTCTCCGTGTATTGGTAACGACTTTGTTAGTGTATGGTGGTAAACAGGCTGAAAAAGCATTAAAGCGATAGCTTCTTTGGATTTTCTTCTTGTCACTGTTGAGTGACAAAATAATAGTAGTGATGTGAATTTGCGGTATTTTTAAAAAATGTACGACGTTACTTTTTTGATGTAAATCTAGTCGAAGATGTTCGTAAAATTGCAGGACCAAGTAAAAGTGTCTTCAAAGTGGAAGTCGAGATAGGACAAATAAAATAAAAGAGGAAATAAGGAAACATTCCCTTCTCTGAGAATACCGAACTAATAACAAATAATAGCTAATTACTGCCCATTATTATATAAATTCGATGAAGCACACAATTTCAGTTTCCGGTGAATTATAATACCAATATAAGGTATTATTTATGTACGATGAAGCACGGGCCTATTTCTTAGAGCAAAAATAAACCAGACAAATGCAATTGAGCTCCGTAATTGGCAACGTTGAAGGAAACACAAAAGAAACATTTTTAGACGGTTGAACCAATTCCCGTATATATTTGATATCTTTTTCTAGCTGCTTTGCAAACTTTAGCTTGTAATTTTTAGCTCTGGAAGAC
The DNA here is from genome assembly GCA_931315375.2 of Opisthograptis luteolata. Lineage (NCBI taxonomy): Eukaryota > Metazoa > Arthropoda > Insecta > Lepidoptera > Geometridae > Opisthograptis > Opisthograptis luteolata. Next base: position 13,724,819 of record OV928033.1, read on the forward strand.
ACTGATGGACAGACAGGTATTGGAGTGCAACTAAAAGTATTCCGCTGTAACCAATTTGGTTCAAATTTTGCACGGTTCCAATGTGCTAAAATATATTCCGTTTAGATATATTTTTCATTTTATTTTTGTTGTTGCTCTTTGCCAACATTCAGTCCATTAAGGGACAAAGACTTTTTTCACCATTTACTTCAAATTTATTTGGAAATCCTTACGGGCAGCGTTTAAAACTTCAGAAGTCTAAAGAGTGCTTGTAAAGTTTGGATTGCCACACGAACATTAACTAAAGCGAGTGTTCCATTGTTTGCTATAGGTAACCATTCTTCTGCGGCCGTTTCTCTCTTAAAACTTTCTTTGGTAATGTCGTCACATTCTTTGATATACATTTAGGCGGTTGAATGAAAGCTGCCTCTAACCGCCTTCTAGTGTCATATTTCGGTTACTTTTTCTTTAATAGATTTCTGATTTATTATTCTTTTGACTGCCTTAAATTTGACCACTTGTAAGTCAAGGCGGATTTATTTTAGAACTTTTTTCAGGGTAGGTTTCGTCTTTAAGTCACCTGATCCTATGTGAAGATCTGGTTGAAGGTGGCACCTCGTTGCGCCTTGATTAGGAACTGGGTCTAAAGCAAGGCTGCACGAACACACCGATAAATTCTTAACTTGCGGGTTTTAACTACCCAAGCGAGCACAAAATAATGACTTACCACCAAGCTATGAATTCATCACTATGTATTCTTTCACCGAAAGCTCAAGGTCTTTGCAGAATTCGAACCTACAATCTACACGCTTCAATTCAGTTGAAATAAATTTTTCAAGCATATCAATAAAGGCATTTATTTATGCTCTATCTAGTAGAGAAGATTATTTGATTTTCCATCTTTGTTGCTCCGCAGTGCCTCTTTAATATTTACCGATATACTACTATAGGTATATGATACGAGATAGTGCGTAATGGGATGAAAAGGGTATGTCTAGTGTAGCTCTTAGGCAGATGAATCTGGAGTAGGAATGAATTCAAATAAAATGTCGGGTTCAATGACTTGTTTGTATTACACTCTTCGCAAGTAAGAATGAAATATTAGGTAGTTAAAGATCAAAAAATATCTATCTAGCAGTACGATGCGGACTTCTATTGTTAGATCCGTAGAGTTGGCTGAAATGTAGGCCAAACTTGAACCTCGGATATCGAGCCAACTTTATAATACTTGCTCATCCCTCGATCTTGTACCGTACGATGTGACCAAACCGAAAACTTTTTCTTGTTGCTTTCTTCTTATAGCTACATACGCATAGTCAAAGAAAGACAGCGTTAGCGTATGCTGGGTGAACTCTATCTTCGAATTCTTGGACGGAAATACAAGATTCATGATAAATAACATTAGATACATCTCTTTCTGCCTGAAACACGGTTTCCAGGTTTTTACCTTTTATACTAAACTAGCTGTTCTCCACGGTTTCACCGGAATGGACTACAGTTTATCGCAATAAAAGGTAGCCTATCTACCTTTTATCGCGATCTCAGGTTCTAGACTATCGTTGTACCTTTTTTTTTATGAAGTTTCTACTTATTGGTGGATACTTCTACGGTATTACAATCTAGCCTATAATGGCTAATAAGTAATTTTAATATAACGTAAGTTGCTAGGTAGAGTATAACTAAGAATGTGTCCATTAGCACTTTTCTTATTGTCTCTATTAAGGGGAAGACACTTTGTTTTTGTGTTCTTTAGCACTTTTAGCACTCACTGAACTACGTATTGTTTGCACTCAGAAAAACTAACTCAAAAGGTTTCGTCCTTTTCAGTCTTCTCACTATGTCCGTGTTGTCGAGGAGCTGGACAGCCTCGATGTTCACATGATGATGAAGCCTATTTTCGTGAGCTTCAGCGTACTTTTTAACAATATCTGTAAATCTTTGTACCTGATTTCATTTGAATTGGTTTAGTAGTTTAGGCGTGAAAGCGTAACATACAGACACACAGACAGAAAGAGTTACTATTGCATTTTTTTAATATTAATAAGAATGTAGTTCTATGTTAAAAATAATAGAATGCACTGTTGTTGTTGGTGGTTCAAGCTTATAATGTTAAAGGTTATTATAAAAGTTGTTTAATCTAGTAATCGCTAAAGTAAAACATCCTGATGAAACCTTAGCTTGATGGTAAGTTTCTTAGTGATCAACTGGCTAGCTACCACCCTGAATCTGTCACTTAGCACCTATCTGTATATGCCGGCAGCATCACTTGAGAGCCAGGCGTAGAGCTTGGTGCCACTTTTAACTACATCGTCGCTTAACATCAGGTGACTTTCGATCAAAAGCTACTCTAAGGTTCCAACACATTATTTTCTTCCATTGAACGCTACGATCATTGGAGGATGTAGGATTTGAAACCACGATCTACAATAGCAAGTCAACTTCAATATCACTAAGCTACCAACATAACCTACTTCAAAAAAAAGACAAAGCTTTGAAAACCTCTCCTACAGCTTACCTATCTGCTCGTTTATCTGATTCTGTTAAGCCGATTATATCCCAACTTTCATTTTCTCATGTCAATCTATCATTTTGATATTATAAAAAGGTTTCTGAACGGTTTACTGATCAATTAATTGCTGGATTTTGTGTTAGCCAAATAGCCTTTATATACATTATCAAGTCTAATCAAATCGTTAAGCAAGTTCAAGCTCATAAAGCAGCCAGTGAAATAAAAAAAATAAAAAAGCCAGTGACAACTGCAAAAATGATGTCTTATTTTTATTTAATTTTAATTTTATTTTTTCCGTTTGGCTTAATTATGTGACGATGTGGTCAAAGGTGCCACACTACATCTGGATTGGGAACTGGCCCATGCAAAATAAACTTATGGTTGCTTGTCATGTGCTTACCTGCATATTACATTGTACTTGTATTTCGTGATATAATAGTAGTTTCCATAGAATACGTAATATAAATTATACTTCGCATGATAAACCCGTGCCGATCATCAACAGAATCAACGCATTTGTCCAACTGTTAGTACATACGTTCGGTTATCTGCGTACAGATATTTAAGCGAGCTCTGGTAGAACTTGTGTACGCGACGACGCGTAGGGGTGTAGTACAAGTTAAACAAATATTTACATTACGGCAGTAACCGCGGAACAGTCACATTGTATGAAAGACGAACACAAGATACACTATACACGAGTCGGACATGAAACGTCAGCAACGCAGATAAAAATAAGTTTTATACATTCCCAGTTATAACTAGGAAAAACTGAAAGATTAGGCGCGCTTTAATTCAAAGTAGTTCAATAATAATAACACTAACACAAGATCAAACATAACTCTGTCTTCTAACTAAGATTTCCTGTAATTGGGTATATAAAACTACGCTATCGGGGATTCATAACATCAAAACACGGAACATGTTGGCGCCGCTTTTTTCAATGCATACGTTTTTGTTCCTTCGCGTACCATTTATTGACAATAGAATTGCACATCCAACAAGTCGAAGTCTCGCATTGTTATTTTTCTTTGTAATTAAATTTGAATATAGGACGTAAGTAATAAAGCATATCATTTTTTGGTAGTGTACATGCACCACCAGAAAATGATATTTATGTGATATGTGTGGAACCATTCAATTTCTTAAGGAATTTAGTCTGGTCCGTGTGAGTTTTTGTATACTATTGCTTCTTACATGATAGTATTTGACTAAAAGTCACTAAAGTGAGGCCTCATAATTCATAATTCATATATTCCAAGAATGTCCTCCAAGACACTACAAAATAAATAATGTACGATTTGTTATGAGGGTAGAAGGTACTTGTACAATGAAGCTGACAACATAGTCGATATGCGATTCAAACCTCCTTATAGTTTAAGATTAAATAATTGGTGCAGCTCCTGACTTGGGCCGAATCATGAGTAAATCCTACATTGTTTATCGCCGCCCCTACACCCCGACACGAAATGGAACATCGTCGATTTGCAAACACTATGTATCTGCTGAGTGCTAGGTAATCGAACGATGTTGGTGAATCAAACTTGTGGAGCTGGCTTTTCGGTTACATTTCATTCAGAAATTTTCTTCACGGCAATCTTTTGGATGGGTGACCGTTTAGTGGCACTATTAACTATTTTTTTTTACTTTTCACTGGTTTTGTATGACCGCCAGTCACCTAGAGTTACGTGACGTTGGTGGCACCCCGTTACACCTGGATTGGGAACAGACATTGTATGGGAAGTATTTTATTTTTTTGAAGTATGTATTCTAATCCTAATTCTTATCCCAATCCTAATAATATTATAAATGCAAAAATTTGTGTGTGTGTGAATGTTTTTTACCACGTATCACCATATCTACTAAACTGATTTTGATTACATTTGGAAAGGAGATAGCTTATACCCTACTTCTTAACCCGGAAAAAGGTCCCTTCGGGAATACGCGGGTGAGACCGCGGGGTAAAACTAGTATAAAATACATACTTAATGATTCAGCGTTATAAATACTTCTGAATGTAAGATAATCTTACCTTTTACTATTTTTTATGTAATTTTAGGTAAAACAATTTTGGGAATATTATTAAAGTACTTGTTGTGCCCCGCGGTTTCAGACGCGTCTTTTCGTTATCCCACAGGAGCCTTTTTCTGAGATAAAAAGTAGCCTATGTGTTAATACAGGGTATCAGCTATCCCCATTCCAAATTTCATCAAAATCAGTTAAGTAGTTTCAGTGATACGTGGTAACAAACATTCAAATACACACACAAAATTTTGCATTTATAATAATAGTAGGATATATCATATTACCCATCTTCCCCAAATAACAAAAATGATGTGGATGATATGGATTACACTGTCATCAACATTGAGCAAAAAAAAACCCAGTAGAGCGTGCAGTGCTATCAATAATTGTTGTGACAGGTCTTTGGTGGCAGATACACTCTGACACGGAACAAGGGTATCAAGGGTATGAGTTGGGCTCAATATTATGAATGTGAAATTTTTCTGTTCGGAATTCGTTTTACAATTAACTAGACATTACGAAGGAAGGACTTGCGTGAGCTCCAGGTGGAGGTCAGGTAGGAGGTGGCGCAGGACAGACAGAAGTGGCGTCTTTTGTTATCGGAGGCCAAGACTCACTTTGGGTCGTTGCGCCATCTCAGTTAGTATTAAATAACCATGGCAGCTTGATTTTACAAACTTAACTTGCAAATATCGCTGATTTATACGCGATTTCATAATTTACGTCAAATTGGGACATGAAGCGGATGCCGCTAAATAATTACCGTTTTTAAGCCAGTGTTCAATTTCAGTTTGTTAATATAAAATTATAATATCTGAATATTTCACTGTGAAGCGTGAGGTCACGGGTTCGATTCCCGCTACAGGACAAATATTTGTGCATAGAAAAAAAAAACGCAAGTATTTGTTCTGTGTCTGGGTGTTGTGGATCCCCGATCCTCGTAGTTTCTGATACCCTAGATACAGGGAGACCTAGTTAGGAGTCAGAGCCTATGTATGTGATTGATCGGGCATTATTATTATTATCTTTTCATTTATTTCTTTTCGTAAAAGTTTTTTACAATTGTTTAAAAAAAAAATTAAACAAAATTACTATAAAAAACTTAAACCTAGAGTGCCACCGGTAGCGGGGCAGGACTCAAGCTACCGGTGGTTAGGGCTGCAGAGTGAGGAACCTCCTGACGATACGCGCCGTGTCAAGGAGTACTGCCTTCTGCATTCGACCCCTGATCCAACCGTCCAGCGAGAGCCTCTTGAGATGTTGGTCGAGACTCTTCGCTTCAAAGGGGGGGGCCCATGTTCAGCAGCGGACTTCTTCCGGAATGATGATGATGATAATATAAGCCCTGTTTCGGGGTGGTACTACGAAAACGTAAACATAGTGATAACAAATAAGTACATATCTACTAATTTATATTACTGAAATTGGTTATAACCATGACACGAACAGATGACGCTGTCCACCGGAACTCGAGCAGTTAAAATATCACTGTTCATATATAAAATAATATATTATTATAGACTAAGAGCCAGTGGTAAATTTTAGAGGGATGTGCCCATTGTTGGTAAATTATAATTGAATTTGAAAAAAACGTTATTTATTGTTAGTTGGGGGACTTTAAGGGACTATCTATATGAAAGACTAGCTGTTCCCCTTAGTTTCACCAGCGTGGGCTTCAGCTTTATACATGCAAAGTCTCAGCCCGATCGGTTTAAAATTGACCAAGTCTCATACAAAATTTCATCCCCTATTTTATCCCCTTGGGGGTAGAATTAATTAAAATCCTTTCTTAGCGGATGCCTATGTCATAAAATCTACCTGCATGCCAAATATCAGCCCGATCCGTCCAGTGGTTTCGGCTGTGCGTTGATAGATCACTATGTCAGTCAGTCACCTTTGAGTTATATATATTTAGAAGATAGATGGCTCTAGTTTCGGATTGCTCAGTGAGATAACTAAATTAACGCTTGCGTTGTTAAAAAAAAAACATAATCCAAAAAATATATTTGTTATACTCTTATTTTATTTTTATTTTTCATGTGTTTTGTATTTATTGTAATAAATTAATATCTTCACTTGCATATCTTTTTCAAGTAAAAACAGGAGTTTGATTTTGCTATTTTGTCCATTTTCGGGTAGTAAGTAACTATTGGCTAACTAGAGTCCTTCCTTATTTGTTAACCGATCTCAAACAATATGACGGGTGGCTCCCTTTCTAGTTCTCAGATATTTATTGTTTAATTAAACCGGTAACCAGATACTGATCCCTTGTTTAATTAATATTCCGCCGGTTTATAATACCAGTTGAGCCTTTCCTCTGTTATTAAAATGCTTACTGTTTTTATAATAGATTATACTCGTACTTTTTATTATCTTCGTCACGAGCTTGTCAAGATATTTGTTTGTAAGCAATAATCATGGAAGCAACACGGCGGGAGTGACCTTTTCAGTTACATGGGTGGAAAATACATGCTACTTTTGACGTTGACATAATTTGCATCAGTCATTGAAATTGCGACCGCAGCAGTATAGCGATGGTGGCAGAACGGCAATGCGTGCGCCTTACAAGGCGCCGACACCGAGTTCGAATCCTTTACCTTATTTGTGGATTTACCATCGCTCGAAACAGTAAAGGAAAACATCGAGAGCAAACCGGCATGTTCAAGAACCCCAACATTCAAGAGCAGGAGACATCTACCAACCCGCACTGGGCGTGGTAGATTACGGGCCATACTCTCTCTCTCTGAGAGGTCAGAGTCCCAGCAGTGGGAACGTAATAGGCTGATGATTATTGATTAGGAAAAAATTATATAAACATTTTTAAAAGATGTGCATTATGTAGTAACTATATAAAATGTATTGTTGCAAATCGGCTTCATATCAGCTGCGCTGGTCGTTGGACCAGCGCTGGTATTCCTTGTTGTGTAATGTCTCCCTAGGATCAAAAATCAATAGCTATTTCCTCAAGATTAAACCAAAAGTACCACCAATGCTTTGCAAATACTTTTGATCAGCATCTAGCACTGGCATTCTCTAGTACTCGCCTGTCTACCCTGAAATTAAGATTCTGTCACCAAGTACTTGTTGGTGCGTTCCGACAGTCCCACTTGAGAGCTAGTGTTTCGAGGTTTATGAGTAGCGTGACGCCACCTTCGATTACATCGTCACTTATCATCATGCTACTTGTGGTCAAACGATACACTGTACCAAGAAATGAATAAACATTACATTACAGGGACATTATTAATGGTGTCTGGGATCGTTATTACTTCATGCTAAGGCTATGCGCGGTAGACGTCCTGTAGGTAGGCCTCCCACTAGGTGGACCGACGTCATTGTAAGAGTCGCAGGGAGCCGATGGATGCAAATGGTTAATAGCCGTTCATGGTGGCGTTCAAAGGGGAGGCCTATGTTCAGGAGTGGACTTCTTCCGGCTGATGATGATGATGTTGATGGCTATGCGCTGTTACGCGATCTTCTCTCAGTTTCTTCAAGAAAATCGTATCTGAAGCGAAGTTGATGAAAGCGTATTTGAGCCAAAGAAGTCTGGATACAAACATTATTATAACAAAATTGTAGTCCCAAGTTAGATATACCATACTATACTTGAAGCAATGTTATCTGAACAAACATTTTCCTTCTACAACAACGTAGGTGAAATCTTTAGAAAGTTCCCCGATATTCCCAAGTTGCTCCCGTTAAGTACTTTAGGGTCTGCTTGCGGTAGACGTGCCCACTTTGGTGGTGTGCCCTACTGTAGGATTTAAAGACTTTAGTGACCAAGGTGGCTAAAGTAGCTGGCATCGACGGCATTATGTCCATAGGCAAGCAAAAGTTTCATATAATGGGGCCACACTAACGGGAAATGCCGTTCAATAGCGCGATGATTGACGTCTGACATAAGTGTGGCCACGACATTTGACAACGGCATTCACATTGGCGTTTGACGTTAGCCGATAACTTATTATACATTTACGTTGACCGTTCAAGCACAGTAAAGCAAGAATGTTCAAGTGTATAGGTCTAACAGAATCTGATGGCAAAAAAAAAGTAATAAATAGCGATTTTCATATGGCAACGAAAAAAATGTTAGCTGTCAACTGAAATTTCGAGGAATTTTTTTTTTTTTTTTTTTTGTTTTGTTATGGCGTCACACGATTAGTGTATTTGCCAGTGTCAAGTATGAAATATTTCAAACTCAGAGAGTTGAATCAAGTTTAAATGATGATGGTGATGATGATGATGATGAGATGATGGGATGAGGATAGTGTTTAAGTAAAGTAGTGGCGCTTTACTTAAACTTTACACGGACTTTTTTGGAGCAACTAGAAAAGTCACTTTTACAACTTTATTTCAATTTCCCACACTCGTACACATTAACGAACACATAATGGTTAATAATCCACCAATATTACACATTATCACTCGAAGAAACACAAGTTTTGGAAATAAAAACAAAATTTTCACGTTGACAATTCGATTGCCGCCAAAAAAGTCTTCGAGGAATTGTTTATGGTTTGGCTTCAAATTAGTAGGAATGACAAGTCTTGATACTTTGGTTTATTGCATCTTTCGTGTGAAGTGAAGAAGCTTTCTCTCGAATAGGGATCGATGAATGGCGAAAATCTTGTGAACATGTAATAAAAATTGAAAATCAGTTCATAGTACAAGATCGATTGAGATCCAGGAGGAAAGGTTTATCATAAGTACTGTGTCTTCCTCGTCTTCCTCTTCCGTTGAAGACTTTTTTATGGATGTTTTGTATTTGAAACCATTTTCAAGTTCTGATAGCCTTTAATTAATTAATAAACTCATGGGCAGAGTAATTGGAGTTTTCATCTGAATTTCGAACCCCACATTCGCCACAGTAAGATTTTCAAAAATTATCCTTGATCATTGGATAAAATTGTATATTTGCATATATCACACACAGAATCAGCTACTATAGGGAAAACAAAGTATCAAAACATTTTACTCCAATTTCCCCCAGTATTGCTAGCGTCAATTTCTATTTTCCCTTTTTGCCATCAGATTCAGGTAGACATAATTAACGCGATGATAGGCATTGCCATTTCCTTTGACGTTGACCTTAGTGTGGCCCGGGCGTAACACACGAGCCGCACCGCATAGTATCGAACAAAAATCATGCATCTCTGTCGTTTACCCGCCTGCGAAAGAAGGAGGGTTACGTTTTCCGAGTGTATGTATGTAAGCATATTTCTTTGGCACAGCCTGTAGCCTAAATGGCTTGACGGATTTTCACATGTGAGGTGTCGTAAGATTCGTCTTTATTGTTTTATTTTTGCGCAGTCGGGTTTTTTTATCATTTTGTAATGTATCTTGTTAGAAATGCTATAATGTTTAGCTTGAGCCTGTATAACAAGACACCACGTTGTTGCCAATAACGAAAACTTCACAGGCTTAACACGCGCTGCAAATTCTATTGACATTATTTTAAAGACCTTAATATTATTTAAAGTTGTTGGGAATTTGATAACTTTTATATGTTAGGGTAATTGAATCACTGTGCCGACCGAGTATCACGCACAAGCTGGAATTATTTACAAATAAAATATAGGCCTAATCTCCGAAACTTTCAATGCTACTGAACTAAAAACTTACCACGCACGTGTTCAATATCAGGACCACGGTCTAGCTAGTATAATATTATAATTAATACCCTCTTACTTATCTGTGGGCAATTACTCGGAGTAGGGCGGCACAACCTCAAATCATTTATTTTCCATTTCACTTTCGTCTGAAACCGTACCACACGCGAATTTTAACCCTATTACTAGAAGAAAGAGGTCGAAAAGCCAACGTCTGAAACGCCTTTGTCTTTGCCAAAGATTAGTTCGTAAGTACACGTTCACAGAATAACATATATATATATAATGTAGGTATACAAATAATTATGTATATGAACGTAGGAGGAGGTAAACGTAAAAACGAAACGAGAGTATTAGTGTCAAAGGAAAACGGCAGAACCAGGGACTGTATATTACGTTTGATGAAATGAATTTGTTTTGTAAAATCACATAATCGAATCGTTGGGTTTTCAAACAGAAAAAGTGTTTTAAAAATCAGATGAAACCCACTAATATTATGAAATGATGCGAAAGTTTGTATGTATGTATGGATGGATGGATGTATGGATGTTTGTTACTCTTTCACGCAAAAACTACTGAACGGATCTGAATGAAATTGGGAATGGAGATAGCCCCCCCGGCGAAGGAGGGGAACAACTTGCCAGCGTCTTTGTTTCCCGATAAGTATAACTTGGGAGCCTTCAAGTCAAGAGTGAGTAGGTATCTTCTAAGCAAGCATGCTCCATCTTCGGCCTCGTCATCACTGCTTACAATGCTTACCTATCACTTATAAAAAAAAAAACACAGGCTACTTTTTATCCCGGAAAAAGGTTCCTGCGGGATAACGAGAAGACGCGGACGCGGTAAAACATATAAAATACGTGTCACGCATGGTTGTCGCTAAGGGATTAAAAAGATAACACCAAACAAAACACTGCTCAATGCTAAATTGCTAAATTAATGTTATTATCAAACTCATTTCGTTTCATTAAACTTCCATTAGCCAAACAAAACTTCGGGTGCCGTTCGCAAAAGGCGTCAAACAACAGAGTAAATTGAATAACAACTGTTATAATCATAAATTAGGACCAAACAGACGGTTCATTCTACAGAATCAACGCTCAAAAATACATTTCACGTGTTGCATAACGAGCCCAGTTTAGTAACTCGCTGGTTATTTTATTATGAGAAGTAAACAGTGTGTTTTTATCACCTAGTACCATAATCTTATATCTTCTATATAAAAATGAATCCCTATTAATAATAATAATAATAAAATCAATTTATTGCCATTAAAAAGAAGCACATACATTTTATAGAAAAACAAAAACACATATAAAATATAACGGCAATATTTTTTTTTTGCTATTTCCCTTAGTCACAGCATCACGCGTGAACGGCTGGACCGCTACTTCTTTTTTGTTGTGTTTATTGAAGTCCAAAGAAGTTTCTTATAAAGAGAAAAATTTAACAAGTTCGTTTTATTGCGATAAACTGCAGTCCGCGCGGGTGAAACCTCGAGGCGCAGCTAGTAAGATAAAAAAAGGACGCACGGTAAGATTTGAACCTACGGCCCACGAGTCGCCAGCGGACATCACTACCACTGAGCTACGAGCGCCACCATTCAATGTTTTTGTTTTTGTATCATCAGCATTATCATCTTTAACCACTATATTACATTAAAAAAAATTAGTTCCGTCAAAAAAAAAATCGTCTCACTTTATTCTCATTTCTACCTGTACCAGTGGTAGCCTAACGCTAATAAGTAATTGCGACGCTAAACGGCACCATTGTTCTAAAATTTGTTCTAAAATTTCCTCTAAATTTCACGCCGCTGCCGGTGGGCATAAACTTGTCATTTGCTAGCACTGCCACAAATTTCAATCTAAGCGCTCGACAGCGTGATTATGTGGTCGAAGGTGGCGCCACGTTACTCCTTGATTGTCATAGCGATGATGCAGAAAACTGTGCCTGTCTACAACACTTCTAACCGCTTGTATAAATAATTCCGAATATAGAGTAGCAACACCAGAATGTGTAACTTATACCTTTGTACTGAATTTCAAAGTTTCGACTTGTTGTGTACAAGTTGATCAATTATGTAGAAGTGGCACAACATTAGATTTGAGCAATAACTAGTTTAAACAAGCAGTAATTTATTTACATAAATTCGTAACTTGCGTAGAGAGATGGGTTATTAATATGACCACGCCGCGCCGGGGCGGTCGGCGCACAATTTAATTTGCCAAACTATATTAAAAAACCGATATTTGTATTTTACTTTATTTATGGAGGCAAGCAACGATGCGGTTGAGAGTAGTGTCATGCTACGCCTGGAGTGCACGGATAAAATAACCTTCCGAAATACCGTTTTCCTTCTGAGTCAAAAGGGAAGGAATCGGTCTTAAAAGGTAAGACACAAGGAAAGCCCGATTTTTTTTCTCAGTGTGGGAACTGGCTTTCCAGCGCTGCTCCCGAAATAGACCCAAGGGTGCTAGGCGACAGATCTGCACTAAAAAACGGCCTACCAACAAGCTTGGAACCTACGACCTACGTACGTGTCGCTTTGACATCTCTACCACTGAGCTATGAGCTTGAGGCACACAATACCCAATACTTAGAACACAAAGAACAAATTCCTTAATGTACTAAATGTTACGGCATATGTCTATAAGGAATAGAGTTTGAATTGCGAGTATGTATATATGTAATATATAAAGAAATATCGAAGACCAACAATGCGATATCTAAGGTTTGACTAGTACGTTTTTTTGTGCTAAAGATCTGCTGATTAGCTTGCTAAGTAGCCAATCAAAATCATGATTTAGAGTTAAAGATAAAAGTCAATCAGTTACATATTATTCTAACGTCAAATTAAATACAAACACAAAACACGTACAAGTCCCAAAGAACTCCTTCTAAAGAAACCTCCATAACCCTTCCTTCCTCCATAAATGGAACTAACTCATGTTAAAGTCCCAACACTTTGGCACTAAATTACCTCTGTTAGCGGGACGAAGCAAACCTCTATCAAAAGTAATTATTTTATTTGGTCAGTTTTGAAACAATCGTGGCCGCTTATTTCGAGACATGAACACAGAGCATATTCATTGTATGTATCCCACTTCTGAACATAAATAATGACAAGAGTACTTTTTAATTGTGTTACGGTAACAAAAAACAACATGACAAGCAAACCTATACATAGATTCCTGTTCTATCGGAAGCTAAATTACCCATTCCCCAGAGATGTTTGTTTCATAACATCGTGTACCAATAAACTTCTGCACTGTCATTATTACCTACTGGTTTACTACCAGTTGGTAGCTATATAATTGTAATTAAGTGGCATTTAGTGGTTAAGCTATTACCGCGGGACTCGTTCGTGTGGCTCGAACGGCACGTAAATGAAAGGAATAAAAAAAACACTGAAAGAAGCGGGCGCAATTCATGACCCGGACAAACCTGGAGAAACTAGAGTACCTAGTATTTAAACTCACTCCATCTCACATCACGCTTCGATGCTTATTAAAATAAATGGTGTATTCGCTCACCTTGCAATTCAAACTACAGGGTTGTTATTGACATTGCCCTTTTCTAAGCATGCAACATACTTCCTCTGCCATGTATGTACATAAAGAACATTATGTATGTTTGTTATGCTGGATGCTATGCTAAGATCAACGTCAAGGTATGTCAATGCCTATAATCGCGATAAGTATTGCGTTAATTATAACGAAATTACATATATGAGTGACTACACCAGCGCCCCTAGCCAAGATGCATTCTGCAATCGTTGACGCTAGTAGAAAACAAGAAAAAAGTATTGGTTTGACATATTTCAACGCTAAGTCACGCGGTCAGAAATGTGTCAAACCAATACTTTTTTCTTGTTTTCTATTAGCGTCAACGATTGCAGAATGCATCTTGGCTAGGGGCGCAGAACGGTCAACGTGAATGCACTTGAGTTATCGACTAACATCAAACGTCAATGTGAATGCCGTTGTCAAATGTCGTGGCCACACTTATGTCAAACGTCAATCATCGCGCTATTTAACGGCATTTCCCGTTAGTGTGGCCCCAGCATTAAGCAACATTCTGATATCTTTGTTAAACGTAACCAAATGTTTACCCGACAAAATAGATTCAAGTTCACAATTCTGTTATTTATAAACCTCCTGCCCGGAAAGACCTGTACGTGACGATGTGGTCGAAGATGGCGCCACGCTACACCTGGACTGGGAACTGACTCTCAAGTGCTGGCTGCCGGAACACACCGACAGGCGCTTGGCGACAGATTCTTAACAAGAGGGTGGTAGCTAGCCAGGCGAGTAGGTACTAGAAAATACCCTACCACCAAGCTATGGTTTCATCACGATGTTTTCTTTCACCGAAAGCTCAAGCTCATTGTAGGATTCGAACCCACGTCCTACGGAACGCAAGCCGACGTTACTACCACTGAGCCATCATCGCTTCAAAGTTTTTATAGTGTTAGGGACTTTAATGAATTTTGTACTAATATTTATAAACAATTATGGAATAAATTTATATAATAATCTGTAAGATTTGCACGTCTGCTTGCGGACTGAATACACAGTACACCTTTATCTAATATTTAAGATCTTATTTCACAACATGTATTCTAGCAAACAAATAATTTGATTGATTGATTGATTGATACGGCAATTGCCGTGTTGTACGGCAATTCCAAAATTCTATCTCAAAAAACACGGCACGTGGCATATCAATTATTGCAGATTCAACAAATACGGCAGAATTTATTAAAAGCAAGCCAATCATGTCATACTTCCTTATTGAAAGTCGATTCTGGTTGCTAAGCGGAGTCGACAGGAAAAAAACTTTACGGCAACGAAAGGAATAATAAAGTATACATAAAGTAATAAATAGTATTAATCTTATATATTATAATTATGCAGAAAACAGTTGTTTCATGTGATTATATTACCTTTTTAAGTTGAGGATTAACGGCCATTTCTTAATTATCACTTTTTTAATTGCTCTGGATGCTAGGTTTCAAATAATAAGATAGAGATAGTAAAATGTATCAATTTTATCATCATGTTATTATTTAATTAAATATCATGTGCCTAACTAAAATGTATAAATTCATCATCAGCCGGAGGAAGTCTACTGCTGAATATAGGTTCCCCCCTTGAACGCCGCCATAAACGTCTACTTGCCATTTGCATCCATCGGCTCCCTAATTGTTATTAATTATTGCATAATTTACCATGCCATTTTTATTCCAATAAACATACATATTTTCAATACCTACTCTAAAACACGGCATAGGGATACCATAAATGCGGCAGTAATTTTTTTTGCTTAGGCATCCCTGGTGTACGATCTCACTCGTTATGAGAACGTACGGCAACGAATTAGTACGATTTAAATAGGTTCTTAACGTACTTGTAGAGCTCATGTTCAGAGAGCGATGAATGTTTACTGAGTTTTTCGTTTATTTATTATTCCTAAGCATACCTGTGACTCCGTCCGAGCAGGAAAATAGCATCTCCTAAACATAGCATTTGCCGTGAAACTTCGTGCGGAAGTTCAGTATTCAGGCAGCTGCTGTGCCCGTCGTGGCCATAAATAAAGGAAAAGGTGGAATAGCAAGGTGGTTCTATAAGCGAGCACTTAAACCAAAATTTAAAAATCTACCGCCAAGCACATATCAGTGTGTTCTGGTAGTCTCACTTCAGAGACAGTTCCAAGGTTGTGTTTTTACTAATTACAGGGTAGCGTTTGACCACAAGGCACGATGTGGCAAGGTGGCAAGTATAGCGTGGCGTCATATTCGACCACTCATCAGGTGACTTGCACTACCCTGTAAATAGTAAAAATTATATTTATAATTCAGTATTTCCACCTTTTTTTTCTACATAAGTAGGTACTACGGACAAATCTACCAAAAATTTGTCAAATCTGTCCAGCCGTTCTCAGTTTTATTTATGTAATAGATAGACATGGCTCAGTTACTATTTTTTATTTATTACATGGTAGCGTTTGACCACAAGTCACCTGATGTTAATTGACGATGTGGTCGAAGGTGGCGTCACGCTACACCTGGCTTGGGAACTGGGTCTCTAGTGAGGCTGCCGAAACATACCGATAGGTGCTTGGCGACAGATTCGGTAGCTAGCCAGGCGAGTACCTACTAGAAAATTCCCTACAACCAAGCTATGGTTTCATAACTATGTTTTCCTTCACCAAAAGCTCAAGCTCATTGTAGGATTCGAACCCACGTCCTACGGATCGCAAGCCGCCGTCACTACCACTAAGCCATCATCGCTATATTTATTATGTATGTATGAAAAATGGAGATAGGTCGTTTCATACTTACCCATGACTATAGGTAACACCAGGCGATAAATATGTATGTATATTCCGACTAGGCCCTCTGATTTTTACCATCACCTGAAATCGGCTATGAATTATTTATCGTCTCGCCGTAAATCAGCATAATATTCCTTCGAACTCTGTCCGTTAATCTTCTAAGAGGAAAGTACCTGCATAATGTAAAAAGTTTTGAGAGAGTACCAGCTATTGTTTACTGAGAACGAGTTCGGGAAAGCAAATTTAATGGTGATGCTACGTTTACTTGCGGGGAAATATGTTAACACTTACCTTTGATACACTGTTGCAAGTTCTTTTTTATTAGTTTTGCAATCAAATATTAAGAGCGCGGTGCAGTTTGTTGACAAACGACTAATATACAATAAGTTTGTATAAATATGTACTTTTTGTTTATCAGAACACGATTCTGTGAATCCACTGAGGTCCAGTTTGGAGCAACATGTATTGTATTGCTTTATTATATAAAAATCGGCTAACGAATAAAAACATATCCTAATTTATAGCCTTATGTATGGGTATGGTAAGCTTCGTACAAATGTACAAAGATAGATTGAACTTGGTGACGAGGGTCTGATGATGCAACCGGAAGGTGGATAGGGGATCTCTGCAGTGGCTACTAGTAAACCCCTCGAGTTTGGGCTCATATGATTCCTTTTGATGAGTCCGATAGATTGGACTTGAAAACAAATGACTAAAAAGTAAAAAAAATAAAAATGTATAGTTTAAAAAAACTAAAAAAAAACACTTTAAAAACGCACTGAAAAATATAAAATAATTGAATTAACTTGTTACGATAAAATGGTTAATTCAAATAGTGTGGAGCGCTTCTTTACCAAGTAAAAGTACACACAACCAAAAAAAGAAAAAAAAATATTTACACAACAAAATAATTCATATCTTTTTCTTTATCAACAGGTACTCGATCTATGGAAGCAACGCCCGCACCTGACACTCCAAATCAAACAGGCGCTCAGCAAGCTCCAGGTAAGTTTCTTCAACTTAAGATGCTAAACCACTAACGGACATATTTTATTCATAAACAGTTATTGTCTGGTTATACTTTTAACAAGGGGATGCCAAGCATTAAGAGTTGTAATACTAGTTATCAAAAACATTATGATGTTTATGCCTTGTATATCACCCAAATAGAAACATGTATCTTCGGACTTATAGAGCTCCACCGTCAAGACCTCTGCTCTCAAATGACGAAGAAGACGAAATGATTGTGATAGGCGATGGCATACTATATGGACTCATCATCATCATCAGCCTTTCACGTTCCCACTGCTGGGACTCTGGCCTTCTCTCAGAGAGACAGTATGGGCTGTAATCTACCACGCTGGTCCAGTGCGGGTTGGTAGATGTCGCATGGCCTTGAATGTTGTGGTTCTTGGACATGCCGGTTTCATCGCGATGTTTTCCTTCACCGTTTTGAGCGATAGTAAATCCACAGATAACCGATCTATCAACGGTTTGACATAAATTTGACATTACTTCTATGGAGCTTATGTCAAATTTCCATTTCCAGTTGGGCAAATCGTGGATAGATCGGTTATTGAAACTGGCCGTAAGTCTTAGGCGCGGAGCCGAGAGGATTCGAACGCGTGCGCCTTACTAGGCACTGATACCTAGTTCGATATAGTATATATCTTAACCAAATTCTAACATGCGTAGTCCCTCTTATTCTGTGTTAGAATTTCACTATAAACTAGATGTTTACATTAAGTATACTTCTCGCAACACAATTGTACGTGGACACGTTTATTTCAGTCCTATTTCACTATTCCATGCACGTCTGTAACTCAAACACTCGTTTTGGTACCCGTCTCAAAATTAATTCTGGGGCAGCAGTAAATGAAAAATTACCAGCGAACTTTACCTGGACGGTGGCAGCAGGAGCTTTGTAGAGAGAGGTCATAACTTAAAAGCTAGAATTTCTCTTTCTTATTAATGACCTTACAATTATGCCAGGCGACCCGTACTTCGTATGTTTCAATCCTACAATGAGCTTGATGTTTTCGTGTAGACATTGATGGAACCGTAGCTTCGGCATTTTCTTGTGCTCGTATCATCACCCGGTCCATTTGTTCCGACAGCATCGCTTGAGAATCAATTCTCGATCCAGGTGTAGTGCCAATTTTGACCACATGATCTCACATCAGACTTAACATCAGATGACTTGAGGACAAACATCATTATCAGCCTATTCCGTTCCCACTGCTGGGACTCTGGCCTTCTCACAGAGAGAGAGTACGGGCCGTAATCTACCACGCGGGTTCCGTGCGGGTTGGTAGATGTCGCGTGCCCTTGAATGTTGCAGTTCTTGGAGATGCCGGTTTCCACACGATGTTTTCCTTCACCGTTTTGAGCGATGGCAAATCCGCACATAATAGATTATGGCACATACTCTCTCTGAGAGAAGACCAGTGTCCCAGCAGTGGGAACATAAAATACTGATGATGGTGATAATGTGGACAGTAACCAGCTCAGCTGCTTTTACTTCTTCATATTATGAGACAGATATATATTTCTTTCTCGTAGAAATAAATTGATCCTAATTAAAGTCTTGATACGGCATAAGTCATAACCTAATTGACTAGCAATTCAAGCTTTGATTCTGCTGTTCTCGGTACGAAGCCCTATAGAAATCACAGAGCAATTTCAATTAACTTTGAATGGATTGAATTGATTTCAACTGATTGAATATTGTAAACTCTTTTAAATTTATTCCACGAAACACAAAGCAAATAACGTCGTTATTAAACATATTGCCATAGGCTCTAAAAAACTTTTGGAAAGCTTTCATAATTTTGCCGTTGATGTATGGATTTACTTCGTTTACAATATTATATTAAAACGTTATTCGTTTACGGCTGTTTTCGAAATGTTTCAGACACAAAGAGAAATTAAATTAAATTGAATGAAACGGGAGAACGGAGTAAGAGTGGTTTTTTTACACTAAAATATAAACGCTAAGCGGACGAATCGTGAATATAGGCTGCAGGAATCTCTTGTTTTCTCAGCAATTACAAAACATACAAATAACGGTAGCATAACAAGATTATAATTATGTATTATCGATGATGTTGTCTCTTTTATTAATTCTCGAACGTAATACGATATGTATTAACAGTTATTATCAAATATGGATTAAAGTTATGACTTGACTTGAGAACCAACTACTTTTTTCGTCTGTTTATAAGTGTTAGGTTACAATAACGTTTTAAATGTAAATGTAAATGTAAATGTGTTTTTGCACGGAGAAAAAAGACCTTCCGAAATACCGTTTTCCTTCTGAGTCAAAAGGGAAGGAATTGTGATTTAGAAGGAAAACTAAGGTAAAATAAGGAAGGAATCGATCTTGGAAGGTAAGACTCAGAAGGAAAGTCAGATTATTTTTCTTAGTGTGGCTTCCCATGATTATTGTATTTAGACAGTGTCAAGTATTAAATGTATAAAATATTAAATATGATGATGATGAGATGATGTGACTCAGCTACAAGCCGGGCCCGATAGTCCCCTTTGTGTTTAAGTGAAGTAGTGGCACTTTTTCAAAACCTTTAAAACTTTTGTAACAACTTGAAAAGTCACCCTAACAACAATATTTCAATTTCCTTTACTTGTACACATTAATTAACACAAAAAATAATCCCTGCTAATATTATAAATGTGAAAGTAACTGTCTGTCTACGCCTAAACTACTAAACCGATTCAAATGAATTTGGTACAGAGACAGTCTAAAGCATGAGAAAGGACTACTTCTTATCGTGATAAACTGCAGCCAATGCGAGTGAAACCGCGGAAAACAGCTAGTAATCAATACTATACTTTATCACCGAAAGAAACAAATAATTGGAAAAGAAAATATTTTTCTTATGTTGACATTCTAATTGATGCCAAAAAGCTCGAATTATTATCCACTTGATTTAAATCGTGTTCAAAAACAACACTCTTTTTTCGGTAACTCATTAGTAACATTACGACTCGTAAATGACACGTTAATAATTTTTACTGATTGTGATATTATAAACGCATTTTGACTGTCCGTAAGTGAAACGAAAATTTTACGAGAATTGTCTATTTTTTTTTTATTTAAAGAAATCTGAAAGCTTTTGGAATCTCACAGGTTACAAAGATATTGTATAAAAAGCAGTAAATTATGTTAATTTAATCCAATTCATTACTCATCATATGAGGCTCTTCGAAGTTGAGCAAATTATCTTCAAGGAGCTATTGCTATTGTCAACTGTAAAAAATTCTATCAAAATGTTAATTGGAATTTTTTGGCGGCAATGGAAATGTCAAAACGTCAAATTAAACTATTCGTAAGCTCCAATCGCTACCATCTCCATCGGTAAAGAGCGTGCGTAAAATGTTACTGAAATTAAACGAATGGATTTTAATGGCACGGAAAATTTGACAATTAGATCAAATCAACCGAACTAAGGTATGACATTTAACTTACGGACGTTTATAAAACCGGCCCTTAGTCACGTCCACTCGGGACGTGCCGTACGTGACACTGCATTTCATCCTTTACATAGAAGCAACATCGATAAACTTCATGAGCCTGCAATAAACTAAGTATAGATCCACAACGGAAATGGCACTCAATGAGATTAAGCTCGACATCCTATTACTAACATTATAAATGTCAATGTTTGTGTACGTGTGTTTGTTTGTTACAATAGGGATGTTAACACTAATTACAAAATAATGTTTAATCTTACTTCTATGCTAGTTTGTATTATTAGGATATCGAAAAACATATTTTTGTATTTAAATATAACGATTGAAATAAAAATGATTTTAAATGCTATATTTATAATCTTTTGTCACGTGACTGCAAACACCAAAAAGAGCTTCTTACGTCACTAACCACTCAGGCGATTTGTGCTTCGATGGTTGCCCGCGCGTCGGTAGCCGCGGGTCGGCGTCGGGGGTCGGCGCGGTGGTATGGTTACGAATCGCGACCATCGTGATTTTTGGTCAGTGACGTCATGTCAGTCACGTGACAGTTATTAGTGTTTTTGCGGAAAAATTCATAATTACTCTAATTTTGTATATTTTCTTATCGAAAATACTAATTATTTAAAATAAAATATTTTTTTATGGTAAACAAGAGTCAATCTTTAAAATAAAAGCAATTCCGAAAAATGGTTAACATCCCTTTTCTCCCTTTACATAAGAGCAAAGTCTAGTTGGTGGAGTACATTTCATCTCGTCCTGTCCTCAGCCATCTTTGCTCTTTGCCGCCCGATCCTCCCCCATGCGGACTACGTGGCCGAGCCAACGTAGTCGGTGCGATTTAATTTCACCGACCACGTTAGGCTCGCCCACTAGATCTTCGATCTCTTGGTTACGGTGACGTCACTACCACTGAGCCATAATCGCTTTACGTCGTGGAATTCATTGCATGGCAAAAACTAGTTTCCACTTTTCAGCTACAGTTGTGACCATTTACACAAAAAATACGAGAGCAGTCTTGTGACGGCAATTTCAATTTCAATTTTGAATAATTCAAAGACCATTTGACCGAAGAGATTGACTTGTATATGACTTTGTGACTTTTATTAAGCAAACTGTCGTCTCGTAGCCAGACTAGTTTGACCTGATAAAGTAATTCATGTCTAGGTTAAAGTTACTTCTTTAGATAGATAGATAGATAAAGCGTTTATTCGCTGACAATGAGTGTCTTCGTCTTTCATTTTACTTATTAAATCTAAATATATTATATAACTCAAACGTGACTGACTGACATAGTGATCTATCAACACACAGCCCAAACCACTGGACGGATCGAGCTGAAATTTGGCATGCAGGTAGATGTTATGACGTAGGCATCCGCTAAGAAAGGATTTTGATTAATTCTACCCCTAAGGGGATAAAATAGGGTATGAAAGTTTGTATGAAACTTTGTCAATTTTAAACCGATCGGGCTGAGACTTTGCATGTATAAAGCTGTAGAACAGCTGGGGAACAGCTAGTGATTTATAATTAGCCAATATTATTTTTTCATCAGACATCTCCCAACCCGCACTGGGCCCTCGTGGTAGATTATGGCTCCTTTCTCTCTGTCTCCCTGAGAGAAGACCAGAATCCTAGCAGTAGAAACGTAATAAAGGCCGATGACGACTTTTCAGCAACCAGTTTTTCCAACCAGCTTTATCAGGTTGCCCCGCGGTCTCCCTAGTTCCATTCACAATTTTTGTCACAAGTTGGTATTCTCCATCTTTTGGTCATCTTCCCATCTCTTTATTTGACTCCCTCTATGTATTTTGCTGTTTCTGGGGTACGATTCCGTGATGTCTTTTGTCCATATTTCTCTGTTTGTCTTTGGCTAGGCCACTCTCAGGCTATGAATCTGTCGCCAAGCACCCATCGGTGTGTTCCGGCAGTCTCAGTTGAGAACCAGTTCCCAGTCCAGGTGTGGCGTGACTTAAGATCAGGTTACTTCTGGTCAAACCCTGATAATAGATTTAAGAAAAGTAGATCATGACTGTGTCCGGTTGCGCTTAGTTTTTTGCAGTTGTTGCAGTTGCAATTTATAAAGTGTTTTTACTTTTTCTTGTTTTTGAAACGGTCATCCGATCTTTTAGTCTTATATTTAGCATACTTCGCTCCATATGACTTACTTCTTTACTTTAACACAAAAGAGAGGGGGACCTATCGTGCTCGGCTTTTAGCTGGGTTTCATCACAGCAACAAAAGAAACAGTTTTACAAATGTCACTGGCAGCCTCAATTCGTGCAAAGCCATATATATATAACTAAACAAAATGAAATCCAGTTCTGCAGTCCCCGAAATTGTTTTTTTTATGAACAATGGCGTGTTTTAATAATAGCTGGTGATCCATCCTTTCAGCGAATTTCAATTCAGTGAGAGCAGTAGGCATTCCCTGTAATCGCTTTGAACGAATGGACTCAAATGTGCAGAGAGCGAAAAGTGGCCTGAAAAGGCGTCATATATGTCATATAAATTAATGTTTTCTTTATATTAAGTGGATAGGCGTAATGTAAGGTGTTTACGCGCGTGTCTTTAAAAAGGCTAACAAGGTAATGTGGAAATGACCACATTGTATATAGTGGCATGTATAATATGATGCCTTACCGTTCTAAAGAGTGGCTTTATTGACATATTATAAGATTTTAGAGTTTTTGTGTTATAAGTATTAATTACTAGCTGACCCGGCGAACTTCGCATCGCCAATAAAAGTCACCTTTTAAACCTTCCCTGAACTTCCACAAATATTTCAGGATCAAAATTAGCCTAATCGGTCCAACCATTCTCGAGTTTTAGAGAGACTAACGAACAGCAATTGATTTTTATATTTAGGACTAGCTGATCCGGCGAACTTCGTATTGCCAATAAAAGACACCTTTTATACCTACCCTGAACTTGCACAAATATTTCAAGATCAAAATTAGCCTAACCGGTCCAGCCATTCTCGAGTTTTAGCGAGACTAACGAACAGCAATTGATTTTTATATATTAGACTAGCTGATCCGGCAAACTTCGCATCGCCAATAAAAGTCACCTTTTAAACCTTCCCTGAACTCCCACAAACATTTCAAGATCAAAATTAGCCAAATCGATCTAGCCGTTCTCGAGTTTTAGCGAGACTAACGAACAGCAATTGATTTCTTAAACACTTTTTATAAGAAGATTTTATTGCACCACAGTAATACAAATCACTAACCTTATGAAACCATAACAGCTCTAAGTTAATTTTTTCTTTTCATTTATAAGAGTGGCAAGCATTTGACCCAGTATTACTGTTTCACCTGATGGTAAGCGATGACGAGCTTGACGATGGAACATGCTTTTCTAGAAGATACCTGTTCACTCTTGACTTGAAGGCTCCAAGTTTACCTGTCGGGAAACAAAGACGCTAGCATATAGTATACTAGTTGCGCCCCGCGGTTTCACCCACGTCTTCCCGTTATCCCGCAGGAACCTTCTTGCGGAATAAAAAGTAGCCGAAAGACTAACAAACATCCATCCATCCATCCATCCATCCATACTGAGTCTTGGTTATTTCTATCTATATATTAAGTATTAATTTATCTATAGAAGTATGTATATCGTTGTCTAGTTACCCATAACACAAGTTTCGAGCTTAATTTGGGGCTAGGTCAATTTGTGTGCAATTATCCCCGATATTTATCTATTTATTTACACTCGCAAACTTTCGCGTTTATAATATTAGTAGAACATAACAAGTTACCAACAAGGTTTTACTCAATTCACACAATATGTCAAAATGTTCCCTTCATGTTGGCTTGCTTATACCAAGAGTGCTAACGAAAGATAAAGAAATACGTGGCGCAGCGCCATGTCTAATTAAACTTTCTTGGTAAAGTTACTGAGCAGGGTTTCCGACCCGTCGTCAACTACAAGCAACACCTAGCTTTGCTTTCTTATACAAAGAGATGATATTTTCTCATTAGCTTCTCAGACATATTTTTTACTAGCTACCCCGCTGTTTCATCCGCGTCTATTCTTTATCGGGATAAAAAGTAGCCTATGTTTTAATCCAAGGTACATAAGCTCTATTCCAAATTTCACTCAAAAATTGTTCAGTAGTTTTTGCGCGAAAGAGTAACAAACATTCATACCACAAACTTTCACGTTCATAATATTAGCGGGATGAAAGTTTTTGTGGCGTGCACTTGTGCAGTCAAGAAGAAAAATCTTTCCTATTTTAAAACACTTTTATTAGCTTGACTTGTAACTAACTAATTTATCGAGCCGATAAAAAATATTAGAGGGATATCAACATTACCCATGACATAGCTTTTGTTTTATAAATATTCATTAGTTACTAGGATGACCCGTATCACCTACAATAATTATGTTTGTGCAAAATGTGGTCCACCCCTATTTAAAAAAAAATTGTTACTTTTCGATAACCAATCCCTGAACAGCCACAAACATTTCAAAATAAGAATTTACCAAATCAGTCCAGCCATTCTCGAGTTTTAGCAAGACAAACAAACAGCAATTCGTTTTGAATATAAATATTATGTAGATAGATAGACGCCCGATGTGGCGCAGTGGGCAGATAGCCGACTGTGAAGCGTGAGGTCGCGGGTTCGATTCCCGCTACAGGACAAATATTTGTGCATTGAAAAAAAAAAAAGCGCAAGTATTTGTTCTGTGTCTGGGTGTTGTGGATCCCCGATCCTCGTAGTTTCTGATACCCTAGATACAGGGAAACCTAGTTAGGGGTCAGAGCCTATGTATGTGATTGTGTAAAGAAAAAAAAAAAAAAGATTTCTGAAAACCTGCGATTTTATTAAGGAGAGACCACACCTATGGACGTAGAACTCGCTTGAGCTGGTCAGAAATAATGTTATGTCCATGCAATGAAAACGAAAAAGAAGACGTTAGCATCGTTTTGTTTCGGAAGACGCGTCTTGACACAGTTTGGCAATGAATTCCGATTTTCCGATCACATTATTTCGGCGCCGAATACTTCCGAACGGCACCGATCACGATCGTACGGCAACGGACGGACCCGATGACACCCGAACGGTATGGGTCACGGGCGATCTTGCTCAAATGCGTCAACAGCATTGTTTAATTGACATTGCAGCATCTTTTCCAAAAATGAACGAAGAAAAATGACTTTTATTAGACAGCAAATATCGCCGTTTATAAATTACAACTTAAAACACATTGATGGAGTTCGCAAAATCAACGTCTACGGCAAATAAGCAACGTCGACTAAAACCCTAGTTCAGGTGTCCACGGACTCATTTATAATTGTATCACTCTTTTATGTCAATAAATAAATGTTTTATTTGATTTTGATTTATCCTCGGTATCACCAGAGAGAGAGACCTGTTGACTGGAACATCGTAATAAAATGCGGTAATACAAATGACTGAACTTAGTAAAAAAACTTAGCAAAGAAAAAAAAATTTCGCCAGCTTCAATGGCCAATCGACTTAATGCGACAAATGTGCAGTTTACTAAAAATGAAATGAAATGAAATATATTTCTTTCTGACATACACAATATCGCACACTACAAGGACACGGACGACGACGCGGTAGCCGAGTTAGTAGTGATCCTGCCTACGAAGCTAGCGGTCCCGGGTTCGAATCCCGGTAAGGGCAAAAAAGTATTTATGTGTCATGAGCATGAATATTTTTTCCTAAGTCTTGGATATTTCTTTTTTATAAGTATTTATTTCCGTGTATAATTATATGAGTATGTATGTATATCGTTGTCTAGTACCCATAACACAAGTTTCGAGCTTAATTTGGAGCTAGGTCAATTTGTGTGAAATGGTCCCCGAAGGACAAATATTAGCAATCACACATTAATAAGTAGGTACTTTATTGCGCGATGTCAGAAATAAGTCCCGGCTCGCATACAAATGAGGCTGCACATTTGTTGTTACTACTCCTGATGTAAAGAGACCATGTGGTCGAAGATGTCACCACTTTACACCTGGACTGGGAACTGGCTCTCAAGTGAGACCAGAACACACCGATTCGTGATCGGCTCAAGACGATTTTACAAGTGTGGTCACTCCCTTACCCCGCTCGTTGGCTGGATAGGCAAAAGACAAAACATGTCAGTCTTGCTTGGTCTGTTTGTGACGTTTCAAAGGGCTATCTTGAACGCCGTTAGTTCAACCGTGACGTCTATTCATTCCACCGAGCCGTCGCCTGCATAAAATTTCTGTTTGGACGTAGATAAGACTAATTTGTGTGGGAGGAATCGTTCGCACGTTGAAACTGTAGCCAAATACGCTCAATATTAATTTTCTAATAAATAGATTCGTTCAAAAGAGTTACTGTAAAAAAAATGTTTGTGGTGGTAGCTTTTACACTATTCTATATTCAGGAAATTGATATTTTACGCTCATACGCACGTTTTTGGTTACAATTTATTTTTATGCGAAAAGTGTAAGTGGTAGGTACATACGTGCTTTAATGAAATAGATATATAAATAAGTCAAATTCCGAAAAAAATATATTTTGTTAAACTTTAGTGAATTCTCTTTTGTACCGCTATCAAAAATGTTTTTTTGCATTCTTCTGTAACTATAGGTAATAAATCGTATTTATTTGTATGTGTTTTTTTAAATATACAGAACTAAATTGTAACTCGGGGAATTCTACTCTCGCATTTTAATTTGAAATTACCTTCGGTTTGTGACAGAAAACGAGAACGTCATATTTTATTTTGTAAAAATATTATAAACTTAAAACATGAGAAACTCTTAATTCCGTGGTTTGGAATTACGGAATAATATTGTGCTAAGTCCTCATGCCGTCTGAGTCTTGAGCTACATTTGAAATTTTCCGTCAGGTGCAAATTTCAGCTCGTGAATAATAAAACTGTCTGTGAGTCATTCATCACCGAGACGACTCGGCGTGGATATTTTCAATTACCTACGGGCAATGATTGAATCGGAAGTGAAAGTTAATGGAGTAGGAAGCACTTGTAGCGGAGCTTATCTAGTCGTTCTTAACTGAACTAGGTTGGGTGTTGAAATTTCCGTTCGTTAGCTGTATGAATTAGATGAAGTGCATTTGTTGTTTCCAAACGAACAACCGGCAAAAAAAATGTTTGATGGCCTATCAAAATAGTAGCAGACGTTATTAAATTATTACAACCCTATCATATGATCGTGATGAATTATTGTAACGATTAGTTTTTTTTTATGTATATGAAACCTGTTGATTTTAAGACTACTTGGATGCACGACCACTAGAGGTATTTACCAATGCGCGCTTCCGTTCTTTGACGGTTGTTATCTTAGGATCGCAACAGAAATGAGGTTCGACAGAGAACTAAGGTCACGAACATAACTCACAGAATTAGCAAGCTAAAGTGGCAGTGGGCTGGTCATATGAGTCGCAGAACCGATAGCCGTTGGGGTAGACGTGTTCTTGAGTGGAGACCGCGACTTGGAAAACGTAGTGTAGGACAACCTGCGACGAGGTGGAGCGACGACTTGCGCCGAGTGGCTGGCAGTCGGTGGATGAGAGGAGCTGAAGACGAGCTCAGTGGCGTACCTTGGGAGAGGCCTATGTCCAGCAGTGGACTGACACGAGCTAATGATGATGATGATGATGACGATGATCTTAGAATAGCAGTCGTTAGACTATGTTGGGGACCTTCGAGTGGTTTGAAAACTTTAACATGGGCTGGCAACTAGCAAATATTAGGGCAGCGAGGTGGATCATGACCCAGATTCTCTCTCTGAGACAAGGCCTGAGTCCCAGCAGTGGGATCGTAACATGCTGATGATGAGAGCTGACACTCGAAATGTTTGTCCATTTTATAAATGTCTAGTGCTGTTAAGGCTCTAGCACTCAAATAAATTTACCTCGCGCCTTTTTCCTTTTACCGCGTCTTTCAAGATCTTCTTTGTTAACAGTAAAAAGAGAAAAAGTAATCAAAGATTTACGAGGAAAACAAGCTTTCGTTTCTTCAATAATTACTATGCAAGTTATAAACTCCATTAACGTCCAGTTTCTGTTTGAGTAGCAATAATTTTTACTTTACTTATGGTAGGGAAAGACGGGTAAATAAAGCGCTGGCGCTTACTTCGGTCAACAGCCATCAGCCAGGATCAGCCTGACCATTCAAAGAGGTAATGTCGCCAGTCTTTTGGGCGCTCTACCTGCAGGCAGCGATTTAAATCAGGTTCTTTATTTGTAGATGTACGTAGATGTTTAGATTTTTGTATTTAGTTTAATGTTCTATCCCACTGTATATATTATGTTGTTTTATTGTTATATAATTCATTATCAGCCTATCACGTTCCCACTGCTGAGACTCTGGCCTTCTCACAGAGAGAGAGAGAGAGTATGGGCTATAATCTACCACGCTGGCCCAGTGCGGGTTTGTAGATGTCGCATGCCCTTGAATGTTGCAGTTCTTGGACATGCCGATTTCCTCACGAAGTTTTCCTTCACCGTTTTGAGCGATGGCATATCCGCACATAACTTATTAAGTCATAGGTGCGGGGCCGAGAGGATTCGAACTCGGTGTCGGCGTCTTGTAAGTCGCACACGTTACCGTTCGGCCACGATCGCTCTCATCGTTGTTATATAATAAACATAAATATTTTTCTAAGGGAAAGACTTGATGAAATATTATTTTCATGTCACCTGACGAGCGTATTTTTTCCTATCGTCTGTATGAAGTAGGCTGTTGGTGAAGCCGATGCAATTTCATCCATTTGCTTCTAACCAAACCTCTCTTACTTCTCTGACGTTGCTATGATGTAGCGTTGACATTTTCATTTCCTGATTTCTTTCAATAAAAATATAAATATCGAAGTTTTCCTCCATCAACACCTTTCCGCTCCGTGTCTTTGTAATGTGTAAGTTATCTCAAAATATACGCATTTGGGTTACGTTTTAGAATCCAGGAAATGTCCCATTATATATAGTTCTCTTTCTTCTTTTGGTACACTAGTAAAAGAGATCGGCCATTTTATTTGAACCCTGGTCCAATGGCAGTGGTGAACAACATTTTTAATGAGCCATTTTTTGTAATAAATTTTAGGAAAAAAATCTGAAGCAATGACACAAAATAGACCAGAAAAATAAGTCAGTACGCGGTCATCAGTGCCCTTGTACATCTGCAAGACCCGGGCGTTACAGAACTTACTTCTATTGTTCTATTTGGTAATAGTTTCTTCACCATAAAATGTTTATTTAACCGACGCCTCTACTCATATTACTTGACCGATTCTGCCCAACGTCCTGTAAGGTTACATTAATGTACTCTTGCGATGGTGGCCGAACGGTTAGGCGTGTGACTTACAAAACGCCGACACCGAGTTTGAATCCTTTTGGCCCCGCATCTATGACTTAATAAGTTATGTGCGGATTTGCCATCGCTCATCGCGGTGAAGGAAAACATCGTGAGGAAACCGGCATGTCCAAGAACTGCAACATTCAAGGGCATGCGATATCTACCAACCCGCACTGGGCCATCGTGGTAGATTACGACCCGTACTCTCTCTCTCTGTGAGAAGGCCAGAGTACCAGCAGTGGGAACGTGAAAGGCTGATAAAGATGATGAATGTACTCTTAGACTCAAACCTCGAAGGACAATTTTCTTTCTGGTAATAAGATTCCTAACGATAGGTACCTAGCGTTAAGTGCTCCCTCGCTATGCTCCAGGGAACACAGTGTGATGTTTCACACACACAAACACACAGACTTTTTCGCTCCAAACAACCTGATGTTATCAAGCAGTGATTTGTAGAGGCCGAGATACATTTTTTTAAACGTAATGAGCATTTCTTTTGCTCGTATCGATTGCAGTGCCAGAACATGAGATGTAAACAAGTCTTATACTGTAACATTACATAATCAGCCTATTACGTTCGCACACTGAGAAAAAAATTCTGTCTTTCCTTCTGAGTCTTACCTTCGAAGATCGATTCCTTCCTTCTTTACAATAGTTTTACTTCTGTCCAAGTCACAAGTCCTTCCCTTTTGACTCAGAAGGAAAACGTTATTTCGGAAGGTCTATTTTCTCCGTGCACTGCTGGGGAATTTAGTCAAGTAAATCGTTATATCCTCGCATTTGTCGTCTCATGCGTGCGTGCGCGGATCTTTAATCACATAAGAAACCTGCTTTGTCTTAAGGTCTTAGTTTGTCGATAACATTTCCATCCTAATAACTTACGGCTTGCTTATTTAGCCAATGTGAAGTAACTTAGATATAACATGAACGCCCGGGTCACAATACGATCCTCCGTTCTCATTTTGTTTCAGTAAAGCAGGAAGAAAAATAACCTTTTTAAACAAATAATAGAAAGATAAAGAGAGACAAAGTAAAACTCAAAACGATTTTACCTAATGATAAAAAAACTATATATAAATGATTTATACATAATAATATATACATATATATACGGAGACATTTTCGGACCACATTGTAGATCGGGACCCCCACAATAAATTGTAACTTTAAGGGTAGTTTTAGAAAAGGATGTGGCTTTGTTTTTTTGTGATTTTGTTTGCTATAACAACTACCTAGAATTAACATAGAGAAAATCACGACTCTGTACATAAAAAAACCAAAATACATCGCATTTAAAAATCGCTCCGCCTTCGATGTTTATTGCATAATGAAGTATTTTTTGTATCCCTATGTTTAACTTTAATTAGTTAGCACTTCAATAAATAAAGCATCGCCACTTTTACCAATCAGTTCGAACTCGATAAACGATACTATTGTACCAATATTTAAAGTTAAGCGGTAGGGTAGGCACTACTCACTCCCTACCGCCCCTCGGGACTACGCACAGTAACGTTTTGACAGCGTACAGATAAGTTAATTTGTTTATGAGGCAAAAATAATTTAAAGTAAACTTTGTATCAGCTTTTTATTTTAAAATAGAGTACAAAGATATTTCCAGCTTTTCCACATGCATACTTCAGCTCAAAAGCAACACACACAAAAAAGTATTGAAAGCAGCAACACTAAAAATAATAACACGGGACACTACCTTCGTACAAGCTATGATACCTCAGTGGGTTCAAGTCCTAGAAAAGCTCAGGCTTATAGCTATACCTTAATACAGTAGCTGTGTGTCATAGCGTGCAATAGCGCGGTACAATACCGTAAAATCAACTTTGTTTATACTATGCTATGTTTTAGCTACCATCAGATATCATTTTCATTCGTTAATTTCATTTCTTGCGCCATAACCGTTTCAGCGCAATCTTGGCTAACTGCACTTTAATAGGTTTCTAATAGAATTTTGATTCGCATCGTCCAGATGGCTTTTAAATCGAATTGGACCGGTTGTCTGATAGATTGAACGAACTCGGACGCTTGACGGCCGGTTACCCGGCTAACCGCTAACAAAAAGAGAAGTGATTATCACAATTTTAATACTAGAAACAAAGATAAAATTGCTGTACCCACCACTAGGCTCCATAAAGTTAGCAACTCGTTCAAAGGTCAATGTGTACGCTTTTTCAACAAAATCCCAAGTGAAATTCAAGACTTGTCTATAACAAAATTTCAAATTCGTATAAAGAGAAATCTCATTAGTAAAGCTTATTATAAAATATCGGACTATCTAGATGACAAACAAGCTTGGGATTGTAGTTAATCTATCTATCTTTCTTTCTATCTATCTATTCTCCCTATTTCCCCTATTCTAACCATTCTCGGTAAACAGCCAAAACAGTCATGCTCACGAAAGTGGCTTTGCTTGCAGCGGCGTCATGTGTCGGGTCGCCCTCTTCCCTCTCATATGGTCGAGGAGAGCGATGGCTGGCACATGCGTCAACTCGTGAACGGGTGCTGCTTGTGGGGTCTGGTCTGCTTTGGTTGTGATCCCGCAACTCGTTAATATTCATGTTCCCATATCCCAATGTGTACAACCAAACAAGAGAAATCTTCTTATTAGTAAAGTTAAATAAAAAATATCGGACTATTAGATGACAAAAAAAAAAGCTTGGGATTTTAGTGAACTTGCTCCAATTCAATCAATTAGTAATAAGAATAAAATTGTCAATGTGATCGCGCCAAAAAAATTACCTGCCGGGCGTTTCTTGCCTGTTCTTTTGCCGGCGTAAGGAGGTTGGAACAGGCGTAGCTAGTTTTAAGTTGACGTTTTAAAGTGATCACAATGTATCCTATTGAATAAACATTATTGAATTTTGAATTTTGAATTTTGAACCGGATGACATTTCGGGCCGGTTTTATAAATGTCCGTAAGTTAAAAGTCAGACCCAATTTCGTTAAATTTGATTTTACTGTCAAATTAAGTATGGAAAATTCGACGATTACCCATCAAATTTGATCGAATTTTGCCACACACATTCATGCCAAACTGTTTGAACCAGTTTGTTTGATCAAATTATTTGAATGTGTATGGCGGCCATTAGTTACGGTGATACGTGGTAACAAACATTCACACACCGACACACGCACACACACAAACTATCGCATTTATAATACTATAGTAGGATGTTAGTAGGATATAACTTAAGTAGACGTAAAACAGTTGTTTATGTTGTACTTGCTAAAGCTCCGGTGCTAATTTATTTATCAACGGGCTGCTTTGGAGCCTGGTACCCTTATTAAACTTGCCAACACGTTTAATCTCCTTAGCACTTCATTTCTTTTTTTTTTTTTTTTTTCAAATCAATCTTTTTATTTGCAAAAATACAACTTATATACATGAGATGTTACAAAAAAAATACGTCAATGTATTTAGCCTGCAAGCAGGCGTGCAAATATTTCAATTACATAATATTAAAATTTAAAATTATATGAACGATAATAAAAACATGTAAAAAACTAGTCTAAATTATATATATATCTAATTAGAAAAAGAAAATAATAATAATAATACATAATTAGTCGCACACATTACATAGGTCAATTAAAATTAATAAATTCGTCAATTGTGTAAAAACACTTGTCCAATAGCCATTTTCGTAGTTCGCATTTAAATTTGTTGCCCTGCAGTACTTTAATATAATCTGGTAAATTATTATAAATTGTTATGCACATATTAAATACATTTTTCTTATAAATGTCCTTGTGGCATGTAGGTTTGTAGAGCAAATTTCGAAATTTGTCTCTTTTCTGTCTTGTAATAACGTCACTACGCTTTGCAAAATAGTTAGGATGAGCTCGAACAAACAAACATATTGCATTAATGTACATGCAAGGAAGTGGAAGAATGTTACATTTCTTGAACAAGGGCCTACAATTATCTAAAAACCATGCCTTATTCATGACTCGGACACATCTTTTCTGCACTTTGAAGGCTTTCCCAGAGTCTACAGAATTCCCCCACATTATCAAGCCATAACTAAGAACCGAAGACACGTAACCATGGTATGCAGCTAGGGCCGCTTCTGTAGAAACAGTCTGCCTCACTCTTTTTAACGCAAAAACAAAGCGACCAAGTTTTTTACAGACAGTATTCACGTGTGTTTTCCAATTAAGGTGTTGATCTAAATGAAGCCCCAAAAATTTAAAAGACTCAACTTCACCCACTTTCTGATTATCATACGCAATGTCTATTGGTATAAATTTGGTATTGTATGAATTGAATTGAATAAGCTTAGTTTTATTAATGTTTATAGCTAATTTATTATTTTCTGTCCAATGTATTATGTCAGCTAAAGTTTCATTCATTGTCTGCTGAATTGATTCTTTATTATCACATTTTATAATTACTGTTGTGTCATCTGCAAATAATATGCACTTATGCGAAGTCACTTCAGGAAGATCATTAATGTATATTAAAAAAAGCAAGGGACCTAAAATGCTTCCCTGAGGCACTCCTTTATTACTAATTACTATTTTGGATTTAAACTTCTGTTTCGTAAAGCTATTTTCCTTATTACATAGTACTTTTGTTATCTGAGTACACTGTTTCCTATTTTGTAAATAACTACTTATCCACTCCATAGCCTTACCCCTTATACCATATAAATCAAGCTTGCTTAAAAGGTTTGGGTGATTTACAAAGTCAAACGCTTTTTTCAAATCTAAAAACAAAGTCATCGCCGGACAGCCATTATTTATAGTCTCTGTTACAGTTTTCAACAGCTCAAAACATGCTAGTGCCGTTGAACTACCTTTACGAAAACCAAATTGCTCCTCTCTAAAAATATTGTATTTATCTATAAAACTATTAAGTCGGATTAGCATCGCCTTCTCAAAAATTTTAGATATAACCGGAACTATAGTGATGGGTCGGTAATTATTAGGGTCCGCTTTATCACCGGTTTTATAAAGTGGTCTGATAATCGACATTTTGAGATGTTCCGGAAAAATACCTTCCTGAAAAGAAAGATTAACGACATGAGCGAGTGGATAACAGATCGAGTTTGCACAACATTTTAGTACTTTGGCGGTAATTTCATCATTCCCACTAGTCTTGCTATTATTTAGTGACATAGTGATTTTATCTTTTGTTTTACTCCCTCTAGTTTTATTTATCTCCCCTGCTGAAGTAACTCGGAATGAGTTCTTCATGTTTCTTTGCACTTTCCTGTTACCTTTAAATTATATTTTTATCGAAACTATCTTTTATTTTTCACCGACTACACTTGCTTTAGTATTATTGTGTTATTATTTACAGCGATGATGGATCAGGGCCCGTAGCCAAGATGCATTCTACAATCGTTGACGCTAGTAAAAAACAAGAAAAAAAGTATTGGTTTGACATATTTCAACGCTAAGTCACGTGGTCAGAAATATGTCAAACCAATACTTTTTTCTTGTTTTCTACTAGCGTCAACGATTGCAGAATGCATCTTGGCTAGGGGCCCAGTGGTAGTTACGTCGGCTTAAATAATAGAAAAAAGTGTGATTGTTCAGCGACTTTTGTCGTTGTCTGTACTCACCTATAATTTTTGTTTGTTTCATAAATAATTTTTACTTTTTTTTCACTTACTATGCGAAAATGTGGATAAAAATGCCATTGGTTTTTTGGGAGTGCCATTGAATTTCCTAATTCGGTCTTTTATCAACTTTCCGAACCTGTAAACTGTCCGATCCAAGCCCAAAAGAAGGCAAATGCTATTATTATTTGTTATTGGTTTTCGTAGCCCGAAGCGAAACCCCATTACATCGTATCCTAAGTATGTCTGAATGCGACATAATGTATTATGCCGGGCTAAATTAATACTTAAAAATAAGTTCAAGTATATACCTAATACTGGTGTTTTGCGATAAAGTATGCCTAGGCTGTTTTTATTAAGTCTTAATTTAACCCGGCTTAATAGTTTTATAGTAAGCCTATAAAATATTATATAGATTATAAAACTTAAAAATCACACCTTTTCTGTAAAATATAAATTAATTAAATTGACTTGTGTTAATTACGATATAATGGTTAATTCGAAAATTATGGAGTGTAAGTGTCTAAAGTGTGTTTTAAAGTATAATGTGTGTGTATAGTTTATAATATATAGAATTGTAGGTAATCACTGGGGTCTCTAGGGAGACCGGGCTGTAGTGGACTGTATTAAAGTTTTCTTGCCGGCGGCGCGGGCAGATGGAAAACACAGGTTCTGACTTTTTGAAGGCTCCGTATATTTCTTGATTACAACTAGTGAACTGCTGGCGAACTACTGGCGAACTACAAATTTATCATACTTTAGTAAAAAGAAAAAAGCCAACCGACGTAAAACGAAACTGAAAAGTGAAATTCGTTTATTAATTGAAAGTTGGTCGGCATGCAGAGGGTGCAGGGATACGCACGTTTTTTGAGCTGTTTTGGATTGCTTGCAAAATACTGGGAAGTGCTCTATTCGTACAAAATATTGTTTTAATCATTCATCATCACTAACTAGCCTATTACGTTCCCTCTGGGACACAGGCGCTCTCTCAAGGAGCGAAAGTGTTCAAGTTAAAACATGTAGTACCAAAAGCTTTCACCAGTGGCAACTAGATGGCGTTAGTAAAATTCTGTCTTATTGGTTGTGCGAGAAAAATCTGTTTTATGTGTGCACTTTATTTATTTATTTATTTACTTAAAGGAAGTTTACGACAATAGAATGTACATAGTAAAACATAAAAATACTTTTATTAGCTACACTTGTAACTAACTAACAATGTAATCAAATCGTAGGAAACGTCAAAACAAATCTAATAAGCCCAAATTCGATGGGTTTACTAGTAGCCATTGAAGAGTTCCACCACCCATCTCCTGGCTCCATCATCGGATCAGATCGATGATATCAAATTATTGCATTGTCATCAGGATTAAATATATATAGTTTCAAGTCAATACGACAATTAGAAGTATGTTAAAATTGACTTCTAAGAATTGATTACATTGGGAGTTAGTTACAAGTAAAGCTAATAAAAGTGTTTTAAAAAATAAGTTCATGTAACAAATGACATTTTCGATTCAAGAGTTTACACTGAATGCTGTAAGGCTGTAACGTTTTTAACTGAAGAAAAAAAAACAGTACTTTCTTTTGATTAGTGAATAATAATAGTAATATTTAATTGTAATCATCATGTGGTTCGGACACATTAGTACAATCTCCATATTTAACAAATGCATTGGTAATACAAGTTTGTAAAATTTTTAATGAGTCATTTTCCATATTTATTTTATTTTTTTTCATCTGTGGTGAAATACATGGAATGTGAAATTCTATTGATGTGGAATTGTACGGATGTGGAATTGTACGGATGCGGAGTTGTACGGATGTAGAATTGTACCTACTAATTTGGAAATTGTACCAATGTGTCCGAAGCCTCAACTACTTATCCGATTCATTTTATTGCTCGAAAGCGAGGCTATCTCTACATAAATATTATAAAAACCTTTGCAATCTCCACGTAAGTAAAAAACTATAACAATCTAAAAATTTAAAACAGAAACAGTTTTACCTAATAAAAATGGAACGACACAAGGTAATTTCCCTACTACAACAACAAGAAAATAACGATCACGAGTCGTCCATTTAGAAGGAAGATAGAAGGTAGAACTTTCAGTCATTATATAGCAGGTTTTCTCAAGACATTTTTTTTCACGTACGGTGTCCATAATTTTCGTGCGCTCCGTTTGCGGAAACATTGAAGCAGAAAGTGTCCAATGACTTGATAAACTTTGCTGTATCTATCACAGTCGCACTGGGAGAGAATAGTCTATTAGTGTGTATGTCTCGATACTTCTACAACAAATTGATCTTATTGAAGAATACATTTTGGTAAAACATTTAGGAACTAATTGAGCCCCTTAGCTTTTGGTTTACATTCTTCCGGGTTAAATAGACGTATTTATGAGACAATGCAACTGTAAGTTTGAAAATTAAAGCGATGCTTTGACTTTATCTGTCAGGCCGTAATGGAGACCTGCAAAAAACTAACGAACGCCTGTTACACTCACTTGATAGCCAGTCCCCAGTCCAGGCGTAGCGTGCGGTGCCATCTTCGACCACATCGTCACTTAACATCAGGTGACTTGTGGTCAAACGCTACCCTGTAAGTAGTACTACTCAATATTATAAACGTGAAAGTTTGTGAGTCTGGATGGATGGATGTTCGTTACTCTTTCACGCAAAAACTACTGAAAGGATCTGAATGAAATTTGGAATGGAGATAGCTTATACCCTGGATTAACACATAGGCTACTTTTCATCCCGGAAAAGGGTTTCTGCGGGATAACAGGAAGAAGCGGAGCGTAACGAGTATTTTATACAGTAGTTACAATCTATAACCGTCAACAATAGTCAACATCCCGATAAATTGGCAAGTTGCGAAGCAATGCTCTCAGGTGGCGGCGGCTGCAGTTCTTTGTGGATAAAACACATTTCTCTCGCTTTGTCACGTAATCGTTCCTTTTATCGGTGAGTTTCAGTGAGACGAGTCTCTTGTGCTGCCGCCTATTTGACGGCGTGCAGCGCTGTCTATGACACAATTACGTGCTACTTACTTTAATACAAGTCTATCTATATACATACATACATACAAATATATAAAAATGTATGTGTCTGTTTGTAATTTTAGCTTAGCGGCTTTTCACTAAAATGCTTAAGATAGAAAAAACGGTACTGACATCAACAAATCAATTGTTTTAAATTTTGTTTGTCTGTCTGTTGGTTCCGGCTATAAAACGGCTGGACCGTTTAGTCGACTATCGGTAATAATCGATAGTTAACGATAGTCTATCGATAGCCCACCAATCGAAACACTATCAATAGGCCTATCGATACTATCAATAGCTTAAAACGAGGCAATACCGTCGATAGTATCGATAGTAGTAAATTAAGCTATCATTTAAATCACTGGAGTCATCCGAAATCAAATTTAAAAGAAAATACAAGTATACATACCCTTCAAATAACCCATCAAATAGCTGTGATTTTTAACTGGCAAGATGGTTCGAAAGTTTTTGTAGATAAAGCAATAAACACGCAACATACTGTGATTTACTTGGCTAACGGAGCGAAAATACAGTTATTAGGTACTTCTGAAAAAAACTCCAGCCAAATTTTACATATTCTACATGCATATGCATTACATACTTTACTGTCTGACCTTAAACTGGGTGTCTTTTTATCGAGGCTATCAGAAACTGTGTGGGATCTATAAAACCCAGACACGAAATATTATATACATTACTAGCTGACCAGGCAAACATTGTTTTGCTAATTAAATGAATAAAAAATAATTAAATGACGATTGATCAGTTTTCGACCGGAGAGGAAAAATGATTAAATTACTAAAATGGCTATTAAAAAATAAAGGTTGATCGTAGAAGGGTGAAAATTGAGGATTGTATGTATTTTTGTATGTTGTATCATAAAAAATAGAAATTAAAAATTTTATCTGAAAAATAAAAAAATAAAGTTAGGGGTGGACTACCCCTAACATTTAGGGGGATGAAAAATAGATGTTGGCCGATTCTCATAGATACCGGATAAGCACAAAAAATTTCATCAAAATCGGTCAAGCCGTTTCGGAGGAGTATGGCAACGAAAACTGTGACACGAGAATTTTATGTATTAGATCATCATCATCAGCCTTTTACTTTCCCACCGCTGGGACTGAGAGAGAGTATGGGCCGTAGTCTACCAGTGCGGGTTGGTAGATATCGCATACGCTTGAATGTTGCAGTTCTTTGACACGCCGGTTTCCTCACGATGTCCGTTTTTGAGCGATGGCGATATTATATACATGCACTTTTTGAATGCTACTTGTTAGTCCTTTAGGCCAGTGGTTCCCAATTAGTTTTTGCTGCGTACCACTTCAAAAAAAAACCTCATACCTACGTACCCCTTATTATAGTGATCACATTAATAATATTATAAATGCGAAAGTTTGTGAGTGTGTGTCGGTTACTTCTTCACGCTCAAACGCCTAGACCAATTTTGATGAAATTTGGTATGAAGGTAGTTGACACCCTGGATTAACAGATAGGCTACTTAAACCGCGGGTAACACCGCGGGGCACAGCTAGTAAAATCATATTTTGGACATTGTTCTTGTTTTTACTGATAGCGGCACGTACCCCTTGATGCAACTTCACGTACCCCTGGGGGTACGCGTACCACTAATTGGGAAACACTGCTTTAGACAATGCTAGGACTATGACATCGCCGGATTCGATCGCTGGACTGGAATAATGTAATCTGTCATCATCATCATCATCATCATCATCAGCCTTAAGAAGTCCACTGCTGAACATAGGCCTCCCCCTTTGAACGCCACCATGAACCGATAACCGATGGGGAAGAAAGGTTCTCGAGTGGCGACCACGAACCGGAAGACGTTCTGTAGGTAGCCCCCCCTAGGTGGACCGACGAATTTGTAAGAGTCGCAGGGTGCCGATGGATGCAAATGGCTAATAGCCGTTCATACACTATATGGGAGTTTAATATCTGCGTCGGTGGAGCTGTGTTCATAGGCTTGTCTTCACTAAAGTACAATTTCCCGAGCTCTCTTCACAAATTCAACATGTTTTGTCTCCTTTTGATAAAGCCCAGGCCTGGCCATTCCACACTCCCTACATCGCAGCAAAACGGTCTAATAAATACAAAGTAATTGTCGCGGCAGCCTGTTACCACTGTCAACACAATCTTTGAAAAGGGCCAGGTCGATTTTATAAATTAATTTTAGTACAACATTTATGCTAGAATTGGGTTAGTTGTTTTAATTAGTGGTCTGTGTCTATATTTATTGGATACTATTCGTAGTTAAATGATCAGTCAACAGTAATAGTAAATTGCAGTAACATTTGACCAAAACTAAAGACATTTTTAATATTGTATACCAGCTGCTCCCGTTATTCCACTGTTTTATCCGAATATTGGACGTATCCGTATAAAACTTGATACCAAGCTGATCTTTTGCTGTTTTATTCCTGACATTTATTTCTTGCAATGGTTTCATCACTATGTTTAATACCACTGGAAGCTCAACACCTGCATTTGATCCTAAGACATTTTCTTGGTGTCCAGTTGCACTATCATCGAGCCATCATCGCCGCAAATGAAAATTCTTGTCATTATGAGCATCAATACCTAGAAGCGCTGCTGGCAGAGCTTGCCTAGCGATCTTAACTGATCAACTAGGTTAAGCATCGTGCCCTGCGGTCACTACTTGGATGGGTGACCGCTTGTGTTAATAACTGAGCGCTTCCGTGCTTCGGTGGGCTCGCCATCAGTCCTGGTTGTTGTCTTAGGATAGCAGTCGTTAAACCATGTCGGAGTCAGTCGGAGGCCTTTGGGCAGTCTGATAGCTCCCGCACTGGGCCCGCGTGGTGGATTATGGCCTGTGTTCCCGCAGTGGTATCGTAATAGACTGATTACGATACGAACATACATCCGCCTGATACGCGAGCTATACGAATACCACCTGTCAACCATATCTTATATCTAAATATATAACTCAAAGGTGACTGACTGACATAGTGATCTATCAACGCACAGCCCAAACCACTGGACGAATCGGGCTGAAATTTGGCATGCAGGTAGATGTTATGACGTAGGCATCTGCTAAGAAAGGATTTTGATTAATTCTACTCCCATGGGCATAAAATAGGGGATGAAAGTTTGCATGAAACTGTCAATTTTAAACCAATCGGGCTGAGACTTTGCATGCATAAAGCTGTAGCCCACGCGGGTAAAACCGCGGGGAACAGCCAGTCTTTTATAAAATTTAATATCACAAAAATGGCAGTACACTGTTTTAAACGCAGGTCTGTTACTATTATATCGCGGCAATTAACACAAGGCGCGCCATGATATGAAAAGCACTTTTAGGTTTATTCCGTTATTCTGAACAACATTCAAAATAATGTGGGTTAATTTCGCACAATTGTGTCGTAGCGAACTACCTACTATATTGTAGTGTGAATTGCCAATGATTGTTGTTAGTAAAGTGGTTAAGTTTAACCTAGTATTAATATCTTGGTAATTTGCGTCACGTTCTGCACAAATGTCGTGACCTAGTTAGGCGCGATTTGGCCTCGTTACGGGATCCGCTACGATTATTGTGATACACTCCAGGAGTTTTATGTACCGTTCGTGTTGGCAAATAGTTTTCACAGGTTAGATGGCTGGACTTTCTAATATTA
This sequence comes from Opisthograptis luteolata, assembly GCA_931315375.2. NCBI lineage: Eukaryota > Metazoa > Arthropoda > Insecta > Lepidoptera > Geometridae > Opisthograptis > Opisthograptis luteolata. The sequence continues at coordinate 13,767,362 of OV928033.1, forward strand.
GTAGAACTCCTCAGCAGATGGCTGGACTTTATTATATCAGTAGAACTCCACAGCTGATGGCTGGACTTTATTATATCAGTAGAACTCCACAGCAGATGGCTGGACTTTATTATATCAGTAGAACTCCACAGCAGATGGCTGGTCTTTATTATATCAGTAGAACTCCACAGCAGATTTCTGGACTTTATTATATCAGTAGAACTTCTCGGCAGATGGCTGGACTTTATTATATCAGTAGATCTCCTTATGATCCATATTTTCTCTCTGATAGAGCACCTGTGACATACCACATTAATAACAAAGTAATATTTGAAACGGACGATCTTTTGAAACTTCCTTGAACACACTGAGATTAACTGGCTTATGGTTGTTTTTTTTATTTACTAGCATTATACTCGCATAAGCATCTTTATTTTTGTTTGTTACCTTACACTCCAAATTAGTGAACTGTCATCAACACTGTTATGAAATTGGCATAACTTCTATGGAGTTTATGTCAAACGTTTTTATCTCCCATAGGACTAACCGTGGATAGACTCACAGGGTAACGTTTGACTACAAGCCACCTGATGTTAAGTGATGATGTGGTCGAAGGTGGCGCTACACCTGGATTGACAACTGGCTCTCAAGTGAGGCTGCCGAAACACACCGATAGGTGCTTGGCGACAGATTCTTAACTTAAGAGTGGTAGCTAGCCAGGCGAGCACTAGAAAATGCCTTACCACCAAGCTATGGTTTCATCACGATGCTTCCCTTCACCGAAAGCTCAAGCTCATTGTAGGATTCGAACCCAGATATCTATCCATCTTAAATTGACAATTCATTTTGCATAATCGATTGTGGCATAAATCGGCACAAATCATGTTTGGTACCAGATTTAACTGAAATTTGCATACTGGGCAGCCTACCAGGGAACATCGAGTCGCCAGTCCTCAGTGGTATAATTAATTTTGCGGCTGGGCGCCATTCTCGCTGTGTCTTGGCATCGAACTTCACTTTACCCAATTTCTAATAAGATTTTTAACCCCCGACGCAAAACGACGGAGTGTTATAAATTTGACGTGTCTGTGTGAGTGTAGCTCGCGAATGGATGAACCGATTTTGATTTTTTTTTTTTGTTTAAAAGGGGAAATACACATTACATTACATTTTGTCATTTTGTTGTCTGACATTTTTGTGTACCTACTGACATTGAGATCTTTTTTTTTTGTTTTGTTATAGCGTCACACGATTAGCGTATTTGCCAGTGTCATGTATAAAATATTTCAAACTCAGGGAGTTGAATCAAGTTTAAATGATGATGATGATGATGAGATAATGGGGTGAGGATAGTGTTTAAGTAAAGCAGTGGCGCTTTACTTAAACTTTACACGGACTTTTTTGGAGCAACTTGAAAAGTCACTTTCAGAACTTTATTTCAATTTCACACACTCGTACACATTAACGAACACATAATGGTTAATAATCCACCAATATTACACATTATCACTCGAAGAAACACAAGTTTTGGAAATAAAAACAAAATTTTCACGTTGACAATTCGATTGCCGCCAAAAAAGTCTATTGAGATCTGTTACTGTAATATTGTTTCTTTTTTTTCTACAATTTGTACCAAGAGTGTTGTTGATGCAAATTAACATATGTTCTTTCTTTCTTTTCTTTCTTAGTCGATGTTTTGCCAGAATCAGTTTTAAATGTTAGTGGCATTTGAACCTCAATCTATTTACTACTAAGCAGACTGCGTACATTGAAATTAAGTACACACATATAAAATAAGGAGGCTTTCCGCATACGAGTCGTAAGAGCATCGTAAAGACGCGACGAGTGTGAGACCTGCCAAGCACTTAACGGTGTGTTCCAGCAGTCCCACTTTGAAAGCCTGTTCCCAATCCAGGTGTAGCGTAGCGCCATCTTAGACTACATCGTCACTTAACATCAGGTGATTTGTGGTCAAACGCTATCCTGTTAGTAGTAAATGAGTTATACACACGATTTACATCGTTTTGACCATTGCTATTGAAAAAATACGCAAAAATGCGAGAAATATTTACTACGCTTGCTTTTTTAATGCCAGTGCGCTACGACTATCGTTATGACAAGGAGGTAATCTGTAAAACTATTGAATTTCTTAGCGCATTTTGTTTTCTCATTAATGTATTGACAAGTATGTATTGCAAAAAAAAAAAAAATTAAGCATGATAGATTTTTTCAGAAAATAGTGCAGTTTTTTCAAAATATTTTTTGTCCTAAAACCACATAAACTGAATTTAGAGTGCTAAAGAAACAAAATAAAAGTATACTTGTGAAAGAAAAAGCCGACATACTTGTTTAATAAAAACGACTAATACATCCAACACCGGCCTTTAAATCCCATAAGAGAATACTGTATCTCAAACTACAGACCCGCAAAGAGTGCCACATAAAAATTCACTGACGAATACCTGTGGGAGTTTTAGGGATCCACAGGCAAATTTTCCAAGCGAAAACTCTCCTTTTCAAAGAAATTGTGTAACTAGACCCTATTGTGGAATTTGGAGGTTAGCATTTTTATGAAGATGATAAATGCTTAGAGGAATATGGTTACTGTGTCTATTAATAAGTAGGTACCGTTATACTTACTATATTTATAACTAGGAATACCACTATAGGTACTACTAGTACTAGTAATTAGTAATGCTACGGGACAGTGCAGAAACTAATCATCGTACATAATATATTATAACAATGCAGATAGCATATCAGGACTAGCGACCGCGGCTTCGCTCGCTTAGAAGTTGATATTGTGCCATACAGAATTTAACACCTCATCTTCCCCCCCCAGATGTTATTGTTAGTTGGTATCTGCACTACCCAGAGGCCGTGTGTTAACATATCAATGACTGAGATTGAATGTTATAATATGTATATCCATCTAGATTCTAGAGTAATGGCGCCCAACGTAGGGCAAATATTTTCTATAACAATTTCATTTTTTTTAAGCAACAATTAGTAACTTTAAGTGTGAGTGAGAAAAAGAACTTGAGTCCAAAGAGTGGAAAAAACCTACAGCAATCTCTGTCAAACAAGCAACGTTTAATATTCTCTCAAACTTACACATTGTAAATATACGAAATCCCAAAGGCCGCAACAAAATTATAAAGATTAGGAGACCCCTTAAAGTATTAACCGTCCTTCGCCAAAGAAAGCATTTGATACATTTCTGTAATATAACTTGTTTCCTTGGACACAACGACGTCGGCTATCCTGCCCGGGACAAAAGCTCATGAACTTGTATACACAGAATGTCGTCAGTAGATTTACAGAGCCGAAGCCGACCTGGAACTTAAGATTCCACAACTTTTTTGCGTGTCAGTTTGAAAACTTTGCCCAAACTCGCGGTGCGGGTGAGGTAATAAAAAAGTTGGGGACTTAAAAAGGAATTAAGGTTTTACTTCTTTGATTAAGGAAGCGCACGGCTTAAGATTTAATCTTACGCTTTTTTTATAATGTTTGGTTTCTGCAATACGTACTAGGTCATTGTATAGTACTCGCCTGGCCTACGCTAAGCTGAGATTTTGCTGCGTAGCACCTCATTATCATCATCATCATCTGCCTGTAACAGTCCACTGCTGGACATAGACCTCTCCCAAGGTACGCCACGGAGACCGGTCTTCGGCTCTTCTCATCCAACTACTGCCAGCCAACTCGGCGCAAATCGTCGCTCCATCTTGTCGCAGGGCGTCCTATACTACGTTTGCCAAGTCGCGGTCTCCACTCAAGAACACGTCTACCCGGTTGTCGGTTCTGCGGCTTATATGACCAGCCCACTGCCACTTCAGCTTGCTAATCTGTGGGCTATGTCGGTGACTTTAGTTCTCTGACGGATCAACTCATTTCTGATTTGATCCTTCAGAGAAACTCCAAGCATAGCCCTTTCCATAGCTCGCTGAGCAACTTTAAATCGGTGAACTAGTCGTGCCGTGAGTCAGCTCCGTATGTACCTAGTGGTGTCTTACTTGAGAGCCAGTTACCAAATCAGGCTTAGCGTAGGAGGTGTCTCCTTTGACCATCACATGACTTGCCTTCAAACGCATCTCTTTAGGGAGTAAGAAACGGCAGAATCTATATCTGTCAGTTCTGTAAAACTGCCATTTTTACATGCTCGAAAAAACTGTTAATTTTATTCAAATAGGTATGTAGCAAAGGTCTGTAGATAATAAACAGTGAGCATTGCTCAACCACTTGAAACGAAAGAAAAAAGCTATTACTCAAATAGATATTGTATTACCTTAGTCAGTAGGTATATAATAATATTATGTATGATTGCCGACGGCGAAAGGTTATCCATCACTTTCAAGTGAATTCCCACAACAGAGCACCCGTGATCAAGTGATCGTCAGCGTCACGGAATCAGTTAATACTAAATGATATTCGTACCTAGTTTGGATTTTAGCGGTGTACGATTATGGGATAGACTAATGGAATCATTCGATTATGAAGATATCCCGGGATATCGCTTGAGATATTAGTAATAACATGATTGATTCGTTGTTCGCGTCGTGGAGCGAGACATGGTTACATAAATTAGTTACGCGACGGTAGTAGATCCAATAAAGGATTAATAATATTAGTACCATTATTTGATTATGTCAATTAGTGAGTTACTAATTTCATAATAATCGATTATCAGCAGTAGCAACTATTAATATAAATGTCTCAATTATGACAATTAGTCATGAACCGATTTAAATGAAATTTGGTAAGGAGATAGTTTGAACCCTGAGGAAGGACATATGATATTTTTTATCGCGATAAACTGTAGCCCACGCGGGTGAATCCGCGGGGAATAGCTAGTTTTATATTTAGTGACTAATGCATAATATCTAGCAACCATCGACGTAAATCAATAACCAATCGTACTCCAGTTTTCTATTTCGAAATGAATTGCTCTTCTGTGGTTTTCATTTGCAAACTCCTACCACACAAATCAAATCACATCAGCTAACCAAATCCATTTGTGAGTGAATGAATCCGCTGAAACGGCCTCGCGAAATTGTGCCCTAGATTATAACTTTTATCCTAGTAATAGTTTCCTACGAGATAATAGAAAACCACGGGAGCGACTAGCTATTGTATCATCATCATCAGCTTTTCACGTTCCCACTGCTGGGACTCTGGCCTTCTCTCAGAGAGCGAGTATAGGCCGTAATCTACTACGCTGGTTCAGTGCGGGTTGGTAGATATCGCATGCCCTTGAATGTTGCAGTTCTTGGACATGCCGGTTTCCTCATGATGTTTTCCTTCATCGTTTTGAGCGATGGCAAATCCGCAGTCATAGGTGCGGAGCCGAGAGGATTCGAACTCGGTGTCGGCGCCTTGTAAGTCGCTCGCGTTACCGTTCGGCCACCATCGTTCTCTATTATATATCTCTAGCTATTGTATATAAAATCTTATTGAGGCTAAAGTAATTAAGCTTTTTTTTCTCTCTTATTATTTTTCAATAAACACGGTTAGCACAAAGCCCTACCACCCCGCGCATCGGGGGGTGAAAATGGATTTTTCTTTTTCTTTGAGGACTTTTCAAAGAATATTAATACCGTCAAATCAATCATTTAAGAATAACAAAGATAGATCTTCGGTCACAGAATAACGAGAGAAATAAATACAGTGCTTTTTATTTTGTGAGTAAAAAACAGGGCAAGTGTGAGTCGGGCTCGCGCACGAATGTTTCCGTACAATTATCTATAAAACAGGTTAAGAGTGATATTCGATCGATACGCATATATTTTCTGTACTAAGTTAATTAACTACTCATTTTAGAGTTATAAAATATGTACTATTCATAACAATCCCTTTCATTTTATATGTCATATGACGCACTTTAAAAAAATTATGTTAAACACATGTTTGGCCTCAGAAATTAACCCTCAAATTGTTTTTTTACTGATACCATAACATTCATAAATGAATCATTTAACTGAATATTTGTTTTATCTAATTAAAACATAAATAGTCACGTTTTAATATTAAAAAAAAACTAAATCATTTCGTGTTCAAGATTGTTCCAATACCTGTAGATTACTTTTTGAATTGTTGAAATCGGACTTTCCATTCAAAAGATATTACGAAATTAAATGGATCAATCCAATGGAAAATAAAACCACCGCGCCGCTCGCGCCCCGCCCCGCCATCCATCGGGGACAATTATTGCACACAAATTGACCTAGCTCCAAATTAAGCTCGAAACTTGTCTTATGGGTACTAGACAACGATATACATACTTATATAGAGAAATAAATACTTATATAGATAGAAATATTCAAGACTCAGGTACAAATATTAGTGCTCAGTGCTCATCACACATATATTTGCCCTTACCGGGATTCGAACCCGGGACCGCTAGCTTCGCAGGCAGGGATACTACCAACTCGGCTACCGCGTCGTCATCGTCATCCATGGTCATGAAGTGGCCGCAGCGCAGCGGGTAACGCGCGGGCACCGAGGTGCGGGAATAATTTTGGAGTATACAGAAAATAAATATATAATTATACGCTTTCACGTCTAAACTACTGAACTGATTGAAATTAAATTTGGTATATAGATAGTTTGAACCCTGGGGAAGGACATAGGATACTTTTTATCGCGATAAACTGTAGCCCACGCGGGTAAACCGCGGCGAACAGCTAGTTTGCAAGAAAAAATAGTTTTTTCATGCTATTATTTTGCAAAATTTCTGTGCATTGCGAGAAATGAAAACTGATATCTCGGGTTGACGAGCACCGAGCAGTGCTGAGCAAAATTCTATGCGACACAGCTCATGTTCATAAATCAACCTAACGCTCTCCACCTATCTGAAAACCTGTTTGTCTTGCTCTTGTCATATTTAAAATAACTGAGAAATGTGCATTAAAAATAAAATGTTTGCTTTACTTATATATTTTAAATCGGCTAAATTATAGAAAGAGGAGGTTCTCAAGGCGACATGTATATTTTTTTAGTTAAAATTAGTTTCTTATGTTTTTGCTGACGTAAAATGGTTTATTGAAGCTTTAAACAAATGGACATTTTGATACAATAAAGTAGGTGCTTGTTTCATATACAGCCATAGTGAAAACCTAGAAATAAGTTTTTTTTCAGTAAATTAATTTCCAAAATGAAACTTGCCTAATCCAGAAATAAAATAAAACAGACCTCATTTTTGCTCAAGATTGCAGTTTTTCAGTTACAAAAACATATAACGAAGTAAACACAGCCATTAAACATATATCATGCTGCCAGTATAAAAAATCCTACCACGCCGCGTTACATTTTCCGTAACCAACAACAGTAATGAGTGAAAATAACTTTCTGGGAATTGCTATAAAAACGCTATGAGGCTGGCGTATCCGTGATACTTTTATGCTTAGGTATATTACAATGGTGGCCGGACGTCACCACGCGTGCGCCTTACAAGGCACCAACACCAAGTTCGATTCCATTCTCCCCCACACCGAAGAATTTATAAGTTATGTGTGGATTTTCCATCGCTCAAAACGGTCAAGGAAAACACCGTGAGGAAACCGGCATGTCCAAGAACTGCAACATTCAAGGGCGTGCGAAAACTACCAACCCACACTTGGCCCATACTCTCTCTGAGAGAAGGCCAGAGTCCCAGCAGTGGGAACGTAATATGAAGATGATTATATTACAATTCTACACGGAGAAAAAAAACCTTCCGAAATACCGTTTTCCTTCTGAGTCAAAAGGGAAGGACTTGTGATTCAGAAGGAAAACTAAGGAAAAATAAGGAAGGAATCGGTTTTGGAAGGTAAAGACTCAGAAGGAAAGCCAAAGTTTTTTCTTAGTGTAACTACTACGTAGTGGAGTTTGCCTAGTCATTCTTAGCCGATCGACTAGGTCAAGCAACGTGCTCAGAGGTCACTACATGGATGGGTGACCCCTAGTGATGTTTAGAACTGAGCGTTTCCGTGCTTCGGAGGCCACATTCAACCTTGGATAACAGTCGTTAGCCTACTTCGAATTACTACGGGCGGCGGGCGGTCTGAAAACTGGCTCTAGGGTTAGTTATTGACCTATCCACAAACCGCAGTGCCATCCCGTTTTTAAAAGAATGCCTGTATCTCAGCATTGGAAACTAGGAAACGAGGCTGATGATGGTAAGGCTGATGAACAACAAAATATCCCGATTTCCAGTTATAGAGCGTGGGATGATCCTAAACAATTTTGTATGTACAGTCAGCGACAAAAGTAGCTGATCGTTCTCGATTTTCCAAATGTGTTTCAAATCAGTAATAATGATTGTTTTTTTTTACATTTTACATGGGTTTTGACCACAACGTAACACACCTGATTTTAGATGATGATGAGGTAATAAAACTGCTGTCTAAGATGATGAGGATAATAGAAAAAAGAGTGATTGTTCAGCGACTTTTGTCGTTGACTGTACAAAATATCTTTATTGCTTTTCTCGGCCAGTAGATTATATACAAAAAATAAATATAAATTAGTAAGTATGTATGTGACATCCGAAGGTTTCGTATTTGCAAATCCAAGAACCGTATCCTTTGTTCGTTTTGGCTGGCTATCAAATTGATGTTTTGCCAAATATCGTACGATGTCAAATGTTAACTCGTCACTCTTTTATTATCGGACAAAAAATTGACAGCAATGTGTGTTACAAGGACATCATGGCATACTAACTTCGAAGGTGTACACTTAGAAAAAAATTCGACTTTTTTTCTGAGTCTTTACATTCCAATTTACCTTTCGATTCCTTCCTTATTTTACGGTTTAAGAATTTATTTCTCAAAAGAATAACATTCACTTACAGAGAAACACAATAGGTCTAAGTTAATAATTAAATGTCGGTAAGCATAGTGTGTAGCATAGTTCTATGTAGGATAAGTACTTACAATATCAATATAGTGTAGTTCCAAGTTAATAACAAACGTTTTTTAAGAATTAAATTACTAGTTACATTTTTTTTTTTTCTACCTTCATTTACCACGCATTTATAACATTAGCAAGCGCAGTGCGGAACAAGAAGTAACCTTAACCTTTTACCTTAGTTTTCCTTTTAAATTTCAATTCCTTCCCTTTTGACTCAGAAGGAAAACGGTATTTCGGAAGGTCTTTTTTCTCCGTGTACAGTAAACTTCCACGTAAGATGGTAGTGTCCCTTCACCAAACAGCAACCAATTAGCTAGGAATGTGTCGCTAAGCACCTAGCGGTGTGTTTCGGCAGTCCCACTTGAGACCCGATTCTCAGTATAGGTATAGCGTGGGCCACTTCGAACGCCACCTAGCATCAGGTGACATGTAGTCAACCCTAAACTCTAAAAGTAAAAAGAAATCTGATTTGAAACGACGATGTCTCAATGGTGGTTGATTAGCGATTGGATTGTGAGCTTGAATTCTATAATGAACTTGAGCTCTCACTGAAGGAAAACATCGTGATGAACCATAGCTTTGTGTAAGGGCAATATTTGTGTAAACATAGCATGATAGAAGGACAACGTAGCATGATACAATGCATACTCTTTGAGTATGCATTTTATTTTTATATATATTATAACGCCGCGTCTTCCCGCTATCCCGCAGGAAACTTTTTCCGCGATAAAAAGTAGCCTATGTGTTAATCCAGGGTTTAAGCTATCTCCATTCCAAATTTCACTCAAATTTGTTCAGTAGTTTTTGCGTGAGAGAACAACAAAGATACATACGTAAATACTCACAAATTTTAGTAGGATACACCAAACACATTGATGTAAGATAATATATGTAGGATAATATATGTATACACCAAAATACCACAAGGTAACTGTCAGAGACGAAAGATAAGCCACCTGGAACTGGCATGTTACAGTGACAACCACAAACCGGGAATACCACAATCATTTCCCGGATTTGCCGGTGAACTACGTAAACTACAACATAGTAGGAGGAGGGCTATTTGAAAAAAGTCTTCAAATGACGGAGTTCGTTGGACTGAACAGTATTATAGCGACAACCGATATCCTCGTGTGAAGGCGCTGGTTCCCAAGCTAAGCTGAAAAACGGGGTTAATTAAAACTATCACTCTGTGTAATTTTGGTCTAAAAAAAATCTAATAATAATATATGTTAATCTTCTTGATATATAGCAGAACACCTTCAGGCCGATAAATGCAAAAAATATATTTATATATTGAAAGAAATGTGCAAAGTGCCCCATTTTCTAAAAGTTTAATACTCCTAAACTATATATTATGCAACACAGACTTGTTAATACCATCAGCGTATTAAAAATATAATACCTAAAACACCTTCAGGCCATTTTATGAAAATACTGTTTTATTAATTTTTTGCGAATTTCTTACGTATTTCATACGTGCAAATCGCCACGTCAGTCTCTCATAAAGTCAGTGCGGAATGATTTCACCTGATCAAGCAAGATCAACGGCGTGTGGCAGGGCCTTAAGTGGGATATGTAGAGTACCATGTTGGTAGTTGTCGCATCCTCAGCCTGTGGAGCTTTCATCTATAACGCCTCAAAGATGGTGGCTCCTGGTATCAAGTTTAGTTGATTTCTCAATAACTACTAGTCCGATTTAAACAAATTAAGTATCATAGGACAGGTAATTAAATGCTTAAGCAAATGCTTCTGACTGACTGACCACATGCCATTTGCCTACTATTGAACTACCCGCACATTCTTATGTCTTCATACAAAATATTGAAAGAGTATTCTGCTACATACACTTCGAAATAATGAACATTTTACCACCCTTGTACCTTTTCATATTATGTTACAAAAATTCTGGACGCACCTTTACAAAAAGATGCAAGGAATGTGGCACAAAGCCAACAGCGTAGCCTATAAGCTTCGTAAAGCGTTTGCCTCAATACTACAAAATTAAGGCTTGCTCGGCACAATATAATGCCAAAACAGTAACTTTGCTTCATAAAATGCCGCAGGTCCAAACTCCAATCAGACTAAGTTCAAAGTAGCCATAAAAATGTCTATGTTCAGATATAAATACTGCTGAAAATCGAATACAGGATAGCGTTTGACTTTTTTATTTAAATCCCTACTTCCCTACTAATTTATAAATGTGAAATTGTGTGTGTGTGAATGTTTGATACCACGTATCAACTTTTTATACCGGAAAAAGGTTCCTGCGGGATAACGGAAAACGCGGGGCACAGCTAGTAATATTATAAATGGAAAAGCAACTCGGTTTCCCAGTCTGTATGTCTCGCTTTCACGACTATACTACTGAACCGATTCGTTAAACTAAAAACCTGTGTCCCAGTAGTGGGAACGTAATGATGATGGTGATTAAAATGTGTCCTGTAAACATGCTGTAACTTGACCACGTTGTTTTCTGTTCTACCTTTTCAATCTCAGTACATGTGGACGAGTGGCTAGATGGGTTTCGTGGATTGATGGTTTCGAGGTGATAGAATAGATCAGAATGATAAAGAGTGCAGTGAGTGGCCGGCCGCGTAAGTTACGAGTCTACGGGATGGATTGGAGCGCTAAGGTACCTCCTTCAATCACTTCTTGGCCTCCTTTTATTCAGAATCTTCTACCTGCGCCCCGCGTTTTCACTCGCGTTTTGCCGTCATCCCGCAAGAACCTTTTTCCGAGATCAAAAGTAGCCTATGTGCTAATCAAGGATATAAGCTATCTTCGTTCCGAATTTCACTCAAATCCGTTCTCTAGTTTTTGCGTGAAAGAGGAACAAACACCCATGCATACATACTCACAAACTTTCACGTTTATAATATTAGTAGGACTAGCTGTGCTCGTAGTTTTTTCGTTATCCTGCAGGATCCAAGTCGAAAAATTGCATATTACTATGTTACGTTTTAAAAACGGGTTTTAGCTGAGAATTTTTTTCTCAGCTTTGCTGTTTAGCCGTTTGAACGTGAAAAAGTAACAAACATGCATACTCACAAACTTTCACATGTATATTATTATAGCTTAGTGTGTGTGTTAGTTTAGTTGTTTTTTAAGTCTTAACTCTGTGTGAGTGTGACTAATCGATGGCAAAACAATTGTGATAAACCCGTCAACGCATTTAATTGTAAAACTGTTTTTCCGGAAACATCATTCACTGTGCAATGTGTCCAAAATTTGATAATTTACGGACTCAAAAGGTTCTAATTAAAATATTCAACGGCATGTGACGGTAAAAAATGTTTTGAAAGCATCAAAGGTACGTTGGAGTTTCAGCGTGTACAGTCAGCGACAAAAGTAGCGGTTCGTTCTCGATTTTCCAAATGTGTTTCAAATTAGTAATTATTATTGTTTTTTTACATTTTACATGGTATCATTTTGACGACAACATAACACACCTGATTTTAGGTGATGATGAGGTCAAAAATTGGTGTCTAAGATGATGAGGATAATAGAAAAAAGTGTGACTGTTCAGCGACTTTTGTCGTTGACTGTACACGCAGCAACGCGCTGTGTACGTTAGAGCAATTTTGTCTTTGACATTGAGCCGTGAACTGGAGTGGTAGCTGTGAACTAAATAGACTTAATTCATTTCATATTACAGCCAGTAACAAAGGGTTCCGTGACCCACCTGCTTCCAACGAACATTAACTAATTTCACCTAATTACCTCGCTCGAATCCAATTTCTGTTTAGAGAGCAACAGTACATTTAACTCGCTGCGCCCTTCGGTTACACCCGCGGGTTAATCAAACAAAAACGACAATTAAGAGGATATTTCCGTGATCAAGTTGTTCATTGGAGCTAATTATGACTATTTTACTATGTAAATATGATAGATAAAAGTCCTGGGTGATAAACACCCTACTGAGGTGGGTCCCATTAGAGGACCATCGCCTTTGGGGACGCGGAAGAGTTCCAACGCGTGCCCGTAGACCCAGGGCCGGATTAACCCTATCATGGCCCCTAGACAATGCAATTCTCAGGGCCCCATTCCTCTACTCCTTTATTACCTGCCTTTTTTTAATTCATTTTGTCAATCACAATACAATGGAGAAGTATTTTTGAAAGGATAAAAGTTGTGAAATAAAAATAGCATTCGATGAAAAGTTACTTTATTTTTTCTTGGTGCGTGCACGGGGGCCACGGGGCCCCTAGTCGATGCGGGGCCCTTAGGCAGTTGCCTACTCTGCCTATTGGATAATCCGGCCCTGCGTAGACCCGGCAAAGGCGCAAGGAGAATTAAAAAAAAGGACTACTGCGTCTCATCTCATCTTCTTAGTCAGTCAAATTACCAAAACCGGTACTGCATAATTAGACTAGCAAGTCTCGAATCCGGAGCGTTACAATCAGGGTGGTTTTAATTAGACATGTCCAATCCCCCTTTGCAAACAGTTTGTCAAGTAGCTAGTTAGCTACGTAGAGAACCACCATTCTTCTTCCAGGACATTCCTGCTAATTTATAGTCTCACCTTCTTCTTCTTCTTTCTATTTTGAATTTCTACCTTTTTATAAGTGAAAAGAAATGAAATATAGTGAAATACATAAATTTTGATAGTATACCATTTTGTGCATCAGTGTTCGCGTATGATAATTATTTTTTATGTAATTTACTAGTTGCACCTCGCGGTTTCAACCGCGTCTTCCTTTTATCCCGCAGGAACCCTTTTCCGGGATAAAAAGTAGCCTATGCGTTAATCAAGGGTATAAGCTATCTCCATTCCAAATTTCATTCAGATCCGTTCAGTAGTTTTTTGCGTTAAATAGTAACAAACGTCCATCCATCCATTCGTCCATCCATACATACAAACTTTCAGATTTATAATATTAGTACAAAGAGAAAAAAGATCTTCCGAAATACCGTTTTCCTTCTGAGTCAAAAGGGAAGGAATTGTGATTCAGAAGGAAAACTAAGGTAAAATAAGGAAGGAATCGGTCTTGGAAGGTAAGACTCAGAAGGAAAGTCAGATTATTTTTCTCAGTGTAGGACATATACAAATAATATAGATTCGTCTGAGGCACCCAGTGATTGTTGATTAGTAACTAATAATTTTTTCACATCCTTGGTTTTACCAAAATTTCGGAAAGCTCAGTTGATCTTTTCTTGGCCACCCTACGGTCCCGGTGGCAGCTTGAGTATACTTCAATAAGAAGTTAAGTAATCGAATTAGTTTCAAGCCACTAAGCTAATTTGTCTGCAAGTGACAATGATCCGCTCGGAGACTGCTAAGACTAATTTCACAGTTTACCTCACTACAACTTAGTATTAACTACCCAACAAGGCAGAAATTAGTGACATTTCCTTTGCAAGCAGTGTTTGTTAAGCTACTGTATAATGCTTTAATTGAGTCACTTCTCTGCTTTCTACTAATGCAGCTAACTCCGGTAATGCACGGAGCTTTGTATTTTAATATGACTAAACAAAAGGCATTTTTGATTTTAAATCCATTTAGTTTCAACTAACAACATAATTTAATTAAAAGTTCAAATCCATTTTTCTTGGCCATACGTCTAAAATCGTTGAAATTTATTTATTTTGGGTCAGATAAGAGTGACAAGTTGAACCTAACTTATAGAGCCTGAATTAGTTTAAAAAACCTGTCGTACAGGCCACCAGGTCACATCCCGTGGGTAGAAATCACTGAGGCACCTACCCGTCTTCTTTACCTGTATTTTAATTTCACTTCATTATCAATCCATCATGATTGCGTAATTACAATCTAATGGTACTCAACTCATAAGCTTATGCGCTGGCAAACTCGTATCGATCATTTGTCGAGCAAAACGTTTCTCTATGCAATATCAATTTATTTCGAGGAGAATGTAATCAGTACGCGGTCCCGGGCGTACTAGACGATGAAATTAAATCGCCAGTTTCGTTGACAAATAGGCCAAAACAGGCAGGACGGTGGATTAATGAAATTGTTGTGTATTGTGGAAAATCAATGAGTGAACGCCTAATCCACCGATTTGAAGTTGCTCAGCGCGCTATGGAAAGGGCTGTGCTTGGGTTTTCTCTGAGCGATCAAATCAGAAATGAGGTGATCCGTCAGAGAACTAAGGTCACCGACATAGCTCACGGAATTAGAAAGCTGAAGTGGCAGTGGGCTGGTCATATAAGCCGCAGAACCGATAACCGTTGTAGACGTGTTCTTGAGTGGAGACCGCGACTTGGCAGGCGTAGTGTAGGACGTCCTGTGACAAGGTGGAGCGACGACATGCGCCGAGTGGCTGGCACTCTGGCAGTACCTTGGGAGAGGCCTGTGTCCAGCAGTGGACTGATACAGGCTGATGGTGATGATGATGAATGAGTGAACAGCAATCGTTTCACTTACGTCCATAAAAAAAACACTCGTGAACAAAACAGTTAATTAAAACAGAGGGTTTCAATTGTGTATTGTAACTTTACTGTGTCTGATTTGAATTCATGAATTTAGGGACCGAGAAAATTTGGGCCAGCTCACTTGTCGCTGGAAAACTGCCAACCACCACGCGCGTATAGTTTTTCTATCTCATCTATGCCCTTACAATTCATTAACAATTCTAATAAATAAAATAATAAATCAAATAAAAATACAGTCTATGTTAGTGTTGATACGATTCTGAATTCATTTGGTCTTGCCCGTGATGACACTTAACTAGAGGATAATCGACCGATGTGGTGCAATGGACGGATAGCCAATTATGTATTTGATTTGCCGTTTATAATTATATATTTACATATACATATATATATTGTGTATTGTATTATAATAATTTTTGTCTACTATCCTTAATTGGTGAATGATGTAAACACCTGTTAAGGGTATATATATCAGAAGTGTATTACTTATAAGAAAATGTTTAATGCTATTAATGTGTAATATATATACTGTTAGTGTTTCATAATAAATAAATAAATAAATAGCCGACTGTGAAACGTGAGGTCGCGGGTTCGATTCCCGCTACAGAACAAATATTTGTGCATTGAAAAAAAAAGCGCAAGTATTTGTTCTGTGTCTGGGTGTTGTGGATCCCCGATCCTCGTAGTTTCTGATACCCTAGATACAGGGAAACTTAATTAGGGGTCAGAGCCTATTTATGTGATCGTGCGGGCATTATTATTATTATTATTAATCATAATCGGTATATTATTCCCACTGCTGGGACATTGGCCTTCTCTTAGCGAGAGAGCATTACCACGCTGTGTGGGTTGGTAGATGTCGCATACCTTTGAATGTTTTGTTATTCTTGGACATGCCGGTTTCCTCACGATGCTTTCCTTCGCCGTTTTGAGCGATGGCAAGGATAATAAGTAATAATAAATATCGGGGGACCACCATTAAACACAAATTGACCTAGCCCCAAATTAAGTTTGAAACTTGTGTTATGAGTAGGTAATATAATAATTAATCGAAGCACGATGAAATTATTTTCTATTGCCGTCTAAGATTCTACAAACGTTATGAAATATATGTATGTTAAATCGAAACGGATTTCAATGAACTTTGGTTTAGAGTTTCATTAAAGTTTGCGAAATCTAATTAGAAAATCTTGGGAAAAAGCTAAGCAAAACGGGAAATCTGCGGCTGTACGCACAGCGCGCATCTAGTAGCTATAATATCTAATATTACTGCAGACTTGATAGCAGAGTTTTATGATCCATAAAAGATTCGTCACAATCACAGGAGGAAAGTACGAAGCCTACAACATCCAAAGAAAAAATAAACTTTATCTGGAAGGTTCCAGATACACATAAAAATTCAATTTCACGTCGCATTCGGGAATCAAAGGCGTCATTTTTTTGTATACGTATTGCGGAACCCTGCTATAATAACGGAGCGAGGAAGTTTAAGGTTCTATCTACATAACTGTTGATCTACTCGGCACCTTCATTAGTATTGCAAGCGTTTCAAACATTTGGCTAAACAAACATTATGTTTGTCAAGTTAAAGCCTAATTGCAGATCATCATAATCAGCCTTCCACATTCCCACTGCCGGGACTCTGGCCTTCTCTCATAAAGAGAGTATAGGCTATAATCTACCACGCTGGCCCAGTGCGGGTTGGTAGATGTCGCATGCCCTTGAATGTTGCAGTTCTTAGGCATGCCGGTTTCCTCACGATGTTCTCCTTCACCATTTTGAGCGATGGCAAATCCGCACATAACTTATTAAGTCATAGGTGCGGGGCCGAGAGGATTCGAACTCGGTGTCGGCGTCTTGTAAGTCGCACGCCTAACCGTTCGGCTACCATTGCTCAATTGCAGATATATTTTTTCTTAACTATCTGAAGTTAGTCACCTTCTTGGCAGACATTATGTCTTATGAACGCCACTAAACATCTCGTTACCATTTTTAGGGTTTTCTTCAGCGACATTTTTATAGGTGCCTCTTTGTTACGACACTCTTCATTGATTGATAACACTCTAGTGTAGATACTTTATGATATTATCTGTCCATTAAGCTTATGCCATCTGCAAATTTCTTGCTCTGTGCATAAATGTAAACTTTATCTTACTTACAAACTTCATTTAGTACTGCTCAAAGGAAAACTCTTGTGAGCAATTCCAAATTAAGTTAGGTAAACATCAGCAAGAGGTTTTGTTTTGAGTATAGCATTATCAAATTTGAATAAATCTTAACAAACAGGTGTTAAAATTATGTCTACAATTTTAGCGAACAATGTAATCCGTATTCAATGTTTTGTTTTGATCCGCTCCTGCTGTTTCTTATATTTTTGCCTACGACAAAAGTCGCTGAACAATACAAAAACTGATTTTCTTTATAATCTTAAACAGTAACCTTTGATCGAATTATCACTTTAACTTAGGTGTGTTGTGTATTGGTCAAACACTACCTTGTATGTTGTAGAAGAAAACAAACATTACTGATCCAATATGCCTTTGGAAAATCATGTATGATCAGCTACTTTCATTGCTTACTAGTGTTGCCATCATTGAAAGGATACGTGGGAGAGAAATTGGTAAGGGTTGGAATGTTACTACAAAGTTTTTTCTCAGATTATTCTCTGTATAAATAGCCAACGCCACCGCACGGCGACAAATCTTAACTAGCCACCTGAAGACTTCCCCAACTACCATTAAACCACCACTTTTGCCGCACCATTACCTTCCAACATAAAGTTACAAAGTCACATTTCAATTCGAAGAAGGAATAAAATAACCGTAAAAATTTAATTTTAGTTTATCTGAACGGTGTTTGGGGAGTCCGTGGGCCATTGATCGCATCCGCAACATTTAACTCAGCCCCTCGCCTATTAGATGAGCACAATGCAGGTTTTGTGGTAGCAAATATTTTGCCTTCTTAATATATAAACCCTTTACCTAAGTGTGTCGGGATTTTCAAATACAAGCATAGATATGTAGGCTCAGATTCTTCGTTTGCTTAATTGATTTAAGAAAAAAACTTCCATGATTGAGCAGATGATTATGGAACCCAAAAAAATAAAATCATTAGCGATGTTTTGCTACTCTAAGATCGAAATCACACAGTCGTTTCTTCTTCGTAGCGATCCTTCAGCGAATCAAGCTATTGATGAAATTGCATCGTCTAATAGTTTTTTTGAACTCATTGATCAAGTCGTGTGATTCGGTGTGCCGTAAACTTGACTACGTCACCAAACGGGATGCTAAGAAGTTAATCGCTTCATATTCGTTCATTTAAAATCGAGCCTTGTAAAGTTTGAGAGAAAAGTTCGTTGCAAAACCTATTTGCCGGTCGATGTAAGATATTAACGTAATAACGATCGCGTGAGAACGGTTTACAGCTTAGGAGCAAAAAGGAAAGTTCACATCACAGAGATGGGAGGCCAAAAGCTTCTAGCGTGACAGGAAGTAATAAGGAGCGAGTGCAGATCTGCAGCTGCACTCGCGTGAAAAGAATAAAAAACTGCGATCCGAGCTATATTACTGCACAAGGGTTTATCGGACTGGCTCACATGTTTTCAGTGTTATTTCAACATGTTACCTAGTAGGTACTATACTCGTATATATTTTGTGACTTGTGGAATGGTTACCTTTATGTTGCGTATCAATTTCAAGAGGACATCTGGCGAAACAAAACATGCCATGATAATTCCTACTATACACCTTCACAAGTCATCTGATGTTAAGTAACGATGTGGTCGAAGGTGGCGTCATGCTACACCTAGATTGGGAACTGGCTCTCAAGTGAGGCTGCCGGAACACATCGATAGGTGCTTGAACTGCTTGACGACAGATTGGGGTGGTAGCTTGCCAGGCGGGTACTAGATAATACCCTACCACCAAGCAAAATGTCTATCTTCTGTCTTTCCCAAACAATAAGAATAGAAAATAACGGACTAGACATAATACAACGTTCCAATCCGGCATAGAAAACGTTTTAACATCTGCGAACTTTGTCCAATTGAAAGTTTGCAAAGAACTGCAATTAAAAATAATGACGTTGAAATAACGCCCGCTGCTGTTTGATGAACAGACTTGGTTTCATGTTATTATGATTTTGGTTGCTATTACGAATCTCAGTTGGAGAAACACCAAAGGATACACCAAAGGAAACACCATAAAAATGTACCTACATTTGATTTTAAGGTATGTTATCCTACTCGATGGATGGATGGATGGATGGATGGCTGGATGTTTGTTACTCTTTCACGTAAAAACTGCTGAACGGATCTGAATGAAATTTAGAATGAAGATAGCTTATACCATGGATTAACGCATAGGCTACTTTTTATCCCGGAAAATGTTTCCTACGGGATAACGGGAAGATGCGGGTGAAACCGCCGGGTGCAACTAGTACATCAATAATTATGAAAGAAATTTTAATGATTTTGAGCTAAAATTCTCGTTCTTATGGATCTGCATATTATAATTTATTATTTACTTAAATTAAGGTAGAAATTATTCTAAGCGATAAGACTGCCCATTCTCACACTAGCTCTAAGATCTTTCCCTTTATATTGCTCTATTTCATGTTGTTTATATGTTTATGCTCTATTTCATATCTACCTCTCTATAGAATAATATTATAGAATGTAGAATGTAAGGAGAGGCCATCTAAAAGGCCTTGGAATTCCTGTTCGCTACAAATAGCAATAATGGTAAGCTATAAAAATGTCAACAGCTCTCTATGTCCCAATGACTTACGTTCAATATTAGAGATATAATAATATCGTAAAGGAAAATGTATGTTACATAACATATATCCTAATACAAAATGGAAAAAAGCTTTGCATGAAACGCTACTTCAATTTAAGTTTCTAGAAGCCGGTAAGAAAGGAATATTGAATCCAAAACAGTACGGAAAGGCTAGTTTATTTAGAAAATGGAGAGGAATAAAACTTAATATATATATTTTTTATGTTTTTTTCGTGAAAACGTATGGGGATAAGCCAATAAATAATATACAATATGTAGTCATGTAAAAACGGCCTGAAGACTCCGAAAGTAGAATTGGCCACAAGCTCTTACATATGAAGGATAATCTTTACCTTTACTTGAAATAAGTAAACTTAATAAAATAAGCTGGACTTAATAGTTTTCATTTATCTATAACCCCCGATTCGCACAGAACGATTCACTTCCACATTTCTAATGCGAACGGCGAAGGAGTAGGAAACCGTGCCAGCGTCTTTGTTTCCCGATAAGTATAACTTGAGAGTCTTCAAGACACAAGTAAACATTAATATATTTTCAAGGTAAGCATGGTCCATCATCACTCAGGTCGTCATTACCATCATGTGAGATTGTGGGCCAACGCTTACCTATTATTGACTTGAAAAAGTAAAAAACTAAGCAATATAAATTATTTTGTTATCCAGATTATTAATCTTACTTTCAGTAGTAAGTGGTAATATTCTTGAGTTCCTATAACTATAACTAACTGCTTCAGTTGTAACACGATATAAATTTTACTAAACATATTACTACAGGGAAAATCCTGATAAAACTCCTTCCGTTCTCCAAACTGTCATGGGTTCTTTATTAGGATATTATATATTATATTGGATAAAATATTACCGTTGCCTAAGTAATATTACATAAAGAGTTTTTAGGCTACAAGTCTCCTCTTTAAAGCTATAATATGGTCGGAGGGTGCCTCGCTATACCTGGTTTGGAAACTGGCTCTCAAGTGAGTTGCATAAATAGACCAATTGGTGTTTGGCTCATAAAAGAAAAGATCATGATGAAACAATAACTTGACCGTAAGGTAATGCTTGCCTGGCTAGCTTCTACCCCCACTTAAAAGCCAGCCCCTGATGCTGTTGTAGTATGGCACCACCATGTAACATGTAGTCCTGTAAGATGTAAAAAAAAACATTTGAATTGAACGTTATTTGTCATTGGATCGCACCGAATGGAAATGTCGAAGAGAATATTTGCACAATGCACACGTTGCTTTGTAAATAAATATTTTATACTTTACATGCAACATCACATACTACATTCACAGACATATGCAAATAGACAAACATGGCGAAAACGTATACGATGAAATATTGCGTGACGTCAGGAATAGATCTTCACTCAGCACATAGGTTATGCATGACAGTTCATAACTGTGCATGCAAACCCGTCTAGTTTCACAGAGCACATAAACTATCTCAGTCGCATAGCATGGCGTCATCGGTAAGAGAGATGCCATACGGGCGCTGCCACTGCGCTGTGACGTTGCAACGCAGTGACTTCAACGCTCAGTGCCACACAAGCGCTGACGCAACGCAACGCAGCTTTCTCCGACGCCACAGCGTCGGCGTACATTTAGGCACAACCGTCAGCTTCGATATTCTAAACAATACTGCGCTGTCCTGCGTTGTTGTACCGCAGCACCCCTTCCCGCCTCCCTCACTCCTTGTTGCCTGCGGGTGCGTTGTTTCGGCGCACGTTGTTTCAGCGTGTGGCATGCCGAGCAGATTTGTATGTAAAACCACGGAGCGTCAACGCTGCGACGTCGCAGCGACGACGCAGCGCAGCGGCAGTGCCCGTGTGGCGTCTCTCTAACGCAAACGCTTGCACGACTACCACACATACTTGCACAGTCTAACTGTACAGGCATAACCGTTGCATGTGCTTAAGTGGATATCTTTTTAGAGACACTTGTTGGCATGTACACGTACAGTTCACCTTTACAGGTACGACTGTGCATGCATAACCTAACGTTTAGAGCCAGCTTGTGTTAATAAATCGCGCGGAAACATGATAACGATCTTGAGTGCCTCCCAATTTCTGGTTACCCATCGCATAATGCACTTTCTCTCCTCACAAGATAACGTTCAAATTTGAGTGTGAATTATTATTATGGGCTTTAGTAGCGCATAACAGGCGCATCACGTGAAACTTGACCTCTGGGAAATCGTTTACGTTTCAGAACTCCTATTGAGCTACGCTTTAACTGCTTAAGATCGAATTCCACTTATCGTTCTAAATAGACGGCTATGTTGTAGCCATTATATTATCCGTTAACTAGAACCGTTTAATTGCAGCGGTTTGGGCTAATAGCTAATTATTACCCACATCGCATAATTATTCCATTTGGCTAGAGCTTGCATTTGAATAGCTAGCTCCTAACCAGGATTAGTCTTCTTCTTATATGCAAACCTTTTCTGTATACGCGTTCTTGAGACCGAAGTAGAAAGCGTAATTAGAAACTTTATTATTTTTATTATTGTATCTAATTTATTTAAATCGTCTTGGCCTTATAGAGTTGGATTTTATCATCATCATCATCAGCCTGCGGCAGTCCACTGCTGAACATAAGCCTCTCCCAAGGTATATGCACTATTCATGGAGAACCACTGAGCAACGATGACCACTGAGCAATATTTATTTAATAAAAAAATTAAATTTAATAAACTCCCGACTTGACCGATTTTATCAAACATAGCTAAAAACACTCGCCGCTCACATTTCAGACAAAAAAAAACTAAATTGAAATCGCTTCATCCGTTCGCGAGCTACGGTGCCACAGACAGACAGACAGACACGTTAAACTTATAACAAGGAGGAGGGGCTTTTGCGTCGAGGGTTAAAAAGGTTCATGTGGGATAGTGGGAAAACTAGGCGTGTAACTATAGAACGCAGTTAGTTGTACAATAAATGGATTTATTAAGAAGATACAAGATAAAATAAAATTAAAAATAAATCAAACACAGTACACAAAAAATTTGGTAAGCCTCCAGAAGACGGTAAGGTGCTGGCAGCATTTTGGGCACCTTACCGTCTTCTGGTCTTCCGTTACATTGCCTCATTGAATGGCAATGCTAATTTTTTGACCAAAATATTAGCCAGCATTTTGGTCACCCGTTGCATCAAATAGAAGCTTTGGCAAGTCCCTAAATATTTTGTGACTGCCTGGCCCCCATGGACCCAAAGATTCTACCCCAAACGGCTCTATCGAGCGAGGCATATTTATGCCGTTTGAGGGTTTCAGCTTTTGTCGCGGCGCCACCAGCCCGGATGCTGGTTTCTGGAAGATGGGACGGCGCCAGGGTGTCAACGCATGTTGCATAAATAAATTAGGTAATTTTCGAGAAAAGTCAGTGGCAAGAACGTGTATGAAACGAACCACTCAAGATTCCCATACAGGGCGGTTCAACGATTCCACCCCGCTGCGCTGTCGAGTGCTTGTGACTGTTGCCCACTGACAGACGAGCGATACTGTAACGAAGATGTGTTTCCACACGTACTTAGTATTTCAGAGCTCAGTTTATCCCTCAGGTTATTCCAAAATCCTTCCCACCAACCAACCGCCATTACCCTCAATAATCGTCTATATTAAGGTGTTGCCACGTATTTCCCTTAGTAGTTGCCAGTGTAATAATATAATAAACGAGCTGTTCCTGCTGGGCTACAGCTTTATCCATGCAAAGTCTCAGGCCGATCGGTTTAAAATTGATAAAGTTTCATACAAACTTTCATCCCCTATTTTATCCCCTTGGGGGTAGAATTAATCAAAACCCTTTCTTAGCAAATGGCTACGTCATAACATCTACCTGCATGCCAAATTTCAGCCCGATCCGTCCAGTGGTTTGGGCTGTGCGTTGCTAGATCACTATGTCAGTCAGCCACCTTTGAGTTATATATTATTCTACCAACACTAATTATTATCATTGAATTATTTCTAACATCAGGTGACCAATCATATTAAAATAATCCTCTCTGAGATATCTACTTATTGTTGTTGACGCCGCGGCGTCGGAAGCTGGAAGTAGTAACAATATACGGCCGTTCCCAGTAGCCGACCTATCCACGGTTAACCCCATTTGAGTTAGAAATTTGACATTACTTTTGTGGCGGCGTCGGTGCGCATTCGAGACGTGCGCACTGGTCGACGACGCGACGCGCAGCAGAATGGCGACCAGTGCGCACGTCTCGAATGCGCGCCGACGCCGCCACACTTCTATGGAGCTGATGTCCAATTTAAATCTCCAGTAGGGAAAAACCGTGGATAGATAGGTTATTGGAAATGGCCGAAAGTCAGTAGGAAGAGATAGAGCATATCAATCTATTGGCTGTCGTCAAAAATCAAACAAACTTTGTCTCATTAATGCCCGAAATCTATAATCGATCCGATACGTTATCCGCGGTTTTGGGCTTGAAGATTACTACTAAAATGACATGTTATGTGACTATTTCATTCATTATTTGACATAACGGATCAGGATCGTTTAAGACTAGAGTAAATAGGGACACCATAAACGTGAACTATCGATACTATCGATAGTATTGCCTAGATAGTATCGATATGTCAATCGATAGTTTCGATTGGTTGGCTATCGATAGACTATCAATTAATTGTTCAGCAACGCTATTAAACGCTCTAAAGCTTTGACTTAACTAGCAAATCGTTGCTTATGAGCTTCCTGGTTCTTGTCTTGATTACCTACCATTTTTTGTCGCTGAAACGCCGCGTGCCCTCCGGCTGCCAACTTGAACCCTAAGTATATATTTAAACAAAGCCAGGGCGCGTCGTTACTTACCAGATACGTAATTAACGGTCACCGTTAATCTGAGTACTGGTGCCAGCTCTGTGTAAGGGGTCGTTAGACGCTATTATATTTTACGATTATATTATGTTCCTGGCAAATCACCAAAACTAACTGACCTCGTTGAAATGAAGCAGTTACGTGAGCCTCAAATACATACGAAAGTAATATGAAAATTATGCGGTAGTCAGTGACGGTTCATATTTCACATAGAAGGTTAAATTGAACTGATGCATATACGTTTACATAATTTTTGATAATAAGGGCCGATTTTTTAAACGTCCGTAAGTTCAACGTCTTATCTTATTTCGGTTAATTTGATCTAATTGCCATATTTTCCGTGCTATAAAAATCAATTTCGATATAAAAAAAAATTTAATTAACATTTTACGAAAGCTCTTTACTGATAAAGACGGTAGCGATTTGAGCTTAAGAATAGTTTAATATAACGTTTTGACATTTCCATTACCGCCAAAAAAGTTCCATTAAATTTTGATAGAAATTAAAACGTAAAATTTTCGTTTCACTTACGGACAGTTAAAATACGTTTATAATACCACAATCAGTAAAAGATACTAACGTGTCATTTACGAGTCGTAATGTAACTAATGATTTACCGAAAAAAGGTACATTGGTGTCGATTCGGTTTTGCATTTTCTAAAACTAAACTAAATTTGACAGGTCTAATAGTAATGCTATCCTTTTTTACTACAGTGGTTAGAAAAAGACAGCAATACTATTAGACCTGTCAAATTTAGTTCAGTTTAGGATAATGTAAAACCGAATCGACACCATTGTTTATAAAACCGGCCCTAAATGTCAAGATGTAAATACCGTCATTTTTCTTTGATAAATTTTCGTGATAATTGAATCTTCTTACCAATTGTTGATTATTTTGTAAAACTAAGAAGCGTATAGCTTTAGTTATATTGTAAGGTTCACTGGTATGGCATCCGTCCGTTGGGCTCTCAACCCAAATGTCAAGGCTTCGTCAAGGAAATCGATAAACTCGACTCCACTCTTTCTGTTAATGCAGCTTTTAGCCCTATCAATTTTCGAAGTAGCCAGCAAAAATAATGTGTATGGTGACTTAGGGCATAATCATATCCAAAATGTACATAATTATGTACACACAACACTTCTTTAATCATGCTTCTCAAGATACGTTGATTGCTCCATGCTACGTAGCTTCTATGTAGCGCGTAGCGACGTTACAAACGTAGCGTAGGGCTACGTTTGTAGCAAAACTAGGAATATAATTATCACGGTTAGAAGAATGCCACCAATGTAGCGTCGCTACGACGCTTACTGTATGATAGCTACAATTGTAGCGTTGCTCTGAATGTAACGTACTACGAACTTACAAATTCGTACGTACTATTTTGCTACGAACATAATCAGAACTCAGGTTGAGGTCAGACGAGCGTGATTTACGTTGAGCAAATTCGCTATTTTATGTTGGTAAAAAAATTGCCTGGGCTCGTCAAGTATTTCGGCAGAACGCATGAAAGCATTTTGCGTCGTGTTATTAAGTAACAATAACAATGTAAATGTAAATGTTTCAGCCTAACGTAGGGTTGGTTTACAGAATGATGTATTTTTGACCACAATACAAAAACCAAATCACTAATGTTTCTAAGATTTTCGTTATTAGAATATTTGGTTTTACATTTAATTTCCGGCTAATTATTAAATTTTAAATACATTAATAAAGCAGAATTACTTCTCCCTTTTTGGTTGGGGCAAGTAGACGTATAAAACTAACTCTCACAAAGCACTACAATAAGGTTTAATTTACACTTATTTTTTATGGCACTGCTTCATTCACTGCTATATTTTCGCTCAAGTTTATCGTAATTTGATGAGCGCTCTTATAAAGCTCGACTATCGATTCCTTGGGCCGTAAAGCAATAACGTCTTATTTTATGCAGGAGGTAGTAGAATACTTCCATGCTTGAGTGTTTCATTAGGAAAGGGTTTTTTCGACGTTTTTCGAATATCTTTACGACTTTTTGTTGAGGGATTGATTTCGTTATAAGGTAAAATAATAATAATAAAAAGAATGGGAAAAATTTAGTAAATATCTTGACTTGGCTCACGAGGTGACCGCTATGTGGGATGTTGACTCATCGATCATCGTCCCGATAGTCGTTTCAGCGAACGGCCTCATAGCGAAGATCTCGACCAACATCTTAAGAGGCTCTCACTGGACGGTTGGATCAAGGGTCGAATGCAGAAGGCAGTACTTCTTGACACGGCACGTATCATCAGGAGGTTCCTCACTATGCAGCCCTAACCACTGGTAGATTGAGCCCTGCCCCGCTACCGGAGGCACTCTAGGTTTAAGTTTTTTACAGTAATTTTGTTTAATATTATTTTATAAAATTAATTAAAAAAAACAAAAAATTAATTATTAATTAATTAAATTAATTAAATTAAACTTTTACTTAAGAAAACAAATAAATGAAGTGAATAATAATAATGATAATTAATGTATATATTTCTCCCAACAAAACAGGCACGTACATAGATGGACATAGTATAATTGTAGGTTATCAAAGTAAACCTGCTTTGCGGAGACTGGTGACTGATGTAGGTTTAAAAAAAACCTGTTTTAAAGGTCACCAGGACCCCCCTCAAAATAAAAGGCTACTGCGTGTACTTGAGGAGTGCGGCAAAGTACTTTGCAGTGTAATTAGCTCACTAGCACAATCACATACATAGGCTCTGATCCCTAACTAGGTTTCCCTGTATCTAGGGTATCAGAAACTACGAGGATCGGGGATCCACAACACCCAGACACAGAACAAATACTTGCGCTTTTTTTTTTCAATGCACAAATATTTGTTCTGTAGCGGGAATCGAACCCGCGACCTCACACTTCACAGTCGGCTATCCGCCCATTGCGCCACATCGGTCGTCATAATAATGCACTATTGAAATTAAAATTTTTCTCCCTATTGATCTGTATGTCTTTTTTTAATATTCTAGTATACTAAAACTCCGTTTGTCTGCACATATTTATTCCACCGAATCACACGATCACAGATTTAACACTTTTATATTTCGCGAGGCAAATACACTCATATATTTGAGACTTCGGTCCACTCGGTCACGACTCCAACCAATCTGCCGTTTTCTTATCCATCTACAACCCGCGATGTCTTTCCCCCGTATTTACCTGCCAGGCGTTTCTTGCCTGTTCTTTTGCTGGCGTAGCTAGTTTTAAGTTTGGCGTTTTAAAGTGATCACAATGTATCCTATTCAATAAAAAAACAATTGACTTTTGACTTTTGATGGCAACATTTTGTTTTTGTTTTGGTTCTACTGTAAAGTAAAAGATTGTCCCTAACGGCGTTTGAATTTTTAACGCAAACCAACTTTTTTTCAAATAGACGAGGATTTTAAAAACGTAAACATAAACATTGCCTCGAGGTAGGCAAGTGATGAGCAAAAAGCCAGCTCAAAAACCGATGCGCAGCATTAAGCAAATAACCGACTGCAACGGGTAGGTCCGGGTTCTGCTACGGGGCAAATATTTTTGTGCACTGAAAAATAGTGCAAAAATAGGGCCTTTGAGGATACCCGATCCACGTGGCTCGATATACTAGACACAGGAAATGCTGGGTCAAAGCTACGTTTGCAATTTTTTTGGTGTTATTATGTTGCGCCTCGTGGTTTCACCAGCGTCTTCCCGTTATCCCGCAGGACCTTTTTTCCGAGATAAAAAGCCTATGTGTTAATTCAGGGTATAAGCTATCTCCAGTCCAAATTCCATCAAAATCGGTTTAGTAGTTACGGTGATACGTGTTAACAAACATTCAAATACACACAAACTTTCAAATTTATGTAATAGCTGTTCCCAGCGGTTTCACCCGCGTGGGCTACAGCTTTATGCATGCAAAGTCTCAGCCCGATCGGTTAAAAATTTACAAAGTTTAATACAAACTTTCATCCCCTATTTTATCCCCTTGGGGGTAGAATTAACAGCTAGTTATGTATAAAATTCCTTAAACCTAACTCTGGCCTCGTAGTTTTAAGTTATTTGAAAGGCTCTAACATGGCTGACATGACTTTGATAAGACTTATATTTGAGACTGACGCACCTAAAGATATAGCGTTTATTGACATGACAATGCAATTGAAAGTCGGTTCCCCATAAAAACAAGGCCGTGCTGCATAACCCGGTTCATCATTATCAGCCTTCCACGTTACCACTGCTGGGACCCTGTCCTTCTCTCAGAGAGTGAGTATGGGCTGTAGTCTACCACTCTGGCACAGTGCGGGTTGGTAGAAGTCGCATGCCCTTGAATGCTGCAGTTCTTAGGCATGCCGGTTTTCTCACGATGTTTTCCTTCACCGTTTTGAGTGATGGGATTTAAAAATATGCCTTTGAAGAACTTCTTAGAAACCAGAACGCTTTCTGATTAAGACTTCTGTTGTACGAAGCTTTATTCAAGTGGGTCTTATCTGGTGCGGTATTCTCAGTAAATAAATCACGGCTAACAAGCCATCAGCACGAGTGGTTCGAATGTGTTTTTTTCCTTCATGGAGGACAGTATGGTTCGAGACAGTACTCTACTGATTAGTTTCTGGAAATGCACAGGGTTTTGCATCTTTTTCATATAATAATACGGGTAAAGTTAAAATTGCTCCTTATGTATAGTAGCTCGATAGACGATTCAAACTTTATAAAGAGGTGGGTTTAACTTCCATTACTTTGAAGCCTCTAATCTATACATATAAAAGAAAGTCGTGTTAGTTACACTATTTATAACTCAGGAACGGCTGAACCGATTTGGCTGTAAATTGGTGGGGAGGTAGCTTAGGACCAAGATACGGACATAGAATACTATTTTTTATCCCGAAAAAGGTTCCTACGGGATAACGGGAAGACGCGGGTGAAACCGCGGGGCGCAGCTAGTGTATAACTAAAGCTCTATTTTTTTAAGGTTTTATTATTTAAACTATTACATAAATATGCACTACTAATCTACTACGGAAACAGATAGGCAACTTATGGGCGTTACTGGTCAATAGACAGGATTCTACAGCGTGCTAATGACCCTTTGAATTGCAATTGATTCTAGATAATGAATATCTGAAGACAAAGGTCTTCAACCAGTGCGTCCTGCCTGTCATGACATACGTAGCCGAGTCATGGACACTCACGTCACGACTAGTCCACCGATTTAATGTTCTCAGCGCGCTATGGAAAGGGCTATACTTGGGGTTTCTCTATCGGATCAAATCAGAAATGAGGTGATCCGTCAGAGAACTAAGGTCACCGACATAGCTCATAGAACTAGCAAGCTAAAGTGGCATTGAGCTGGTCGTATAAGTCGCAGAACCGATAACCGTTGGGGTAGACGTGTTCTTGAGTGGAGACAGCGACTTGGCAAACGTTGTGTAGAACGTCCTGCGACCAGGTGGAGCGAGGATTTGCGCCAAGTGGCTAGCAGTAGTTGGATGAGAAGAGCCGAAGACCGGGCTCAGTGGCGTACCTCGGGAGTGGCCTATGTCTAGCAGTGGACTGATACAGGCTGTTGATGATGATGATGAATGAATGTTACCTAACTGTTTGTACCATGCCTGCTGTACCAGTCTCACACAGGTTTGTCTATTCAATAAATTCACAAATTACTCGTAAGAGAGTCTCAAACTGATGAAGACATACGTTGTCGCTTAATCAAATCATTGGACAACACTGCACTGTAAAGAGCCAGTGCCATCAGCCATCCGCCAAGCGACTTGCTCGTCTTTTCTCGTAACTAAATATACTACAGACCTACCTAAACTGGCCAGAACACACTCGTTCTCGGCCAAAATGTGAGTATTTGTATCTGATTAACTGTATTCGGCCACTAGGGATGGCTGTTGGCGACACAGGACTTAATTAAAGAGAAATCATTAATCCTATGTTTATCAACTCCTGTGGGGTGCACCGCAATTACCGCTACGGCCTTTCCGTCGAACCTTTTTGTAATTGCTTTCCAAATGGCCCTTTTTGTTCAATAATAAACTAATAGTGTAGAAACGTGAGGCCCAAAATCGATGTTCGTTTTTAGGACCAAACGGAGAGATTGTGCTACTTTCATATCAGTCTCATTAGTTATTTAGAGGTTACCATCTTTCTTGAATGGAATCAATGATAAAAGTTAGGCAGCAAAGGTAAACATTTTCGCAAGATATCACATGTTTTCAGATGAATAACAATCAAACAAAAGAAGCTTTAGACCGCGCAGGTGAGCCATGCGGCCTGCGATGGGCGCAACATGCTATTGTGTTGATTTCCGTGCCGTCATGTGCTAATAAAATGTTATCCAAAATGTTATCCATAAGCTTTGATTTACTTCTAATGCTGGGGCCACACAAACGGAAAATGCCGTTCAATAGCGCGATGATTGACGTTTGACATAAGTGTGGCCACGCCATTGGACCACGGCATTCACATTGGCGTTTGACGTTAGCCGATAAAGCGAGTGCATTCACGTTGACCGTCCAAGTGTAGCCACTCACATATTAGCGTTAATAATTAACGCAATATTTATCGCGAAGATAGGCATTGACATTTGCCTTGACGTTGACTTTAGTGTGGTCCGGGCATAAGAAGACATTTATTTGTAGCATTTGAACAAAATAAACACAAGATATTGTTTAGCAGAGCGTCATCTAGTGTATCAATAATATCAGTCGATTACAGTAAATATTTTTTTATTCGTAGTGCTTTGACATAATATCTTTCTAATAATATCTAATATCTGTAGCAATTAGTCTGGCAGTGTCAGATTCCTCAAAGCATAGTTGCACTGCGTCTATTACAAAGGTCGCTTTTACCTTTAAACATAAAATAGGGAGCTTCTCGAGTTGCACCCTCCGTTCCTCAGTGAAATAATAATAAACTGTAAGTAATACAAACAAAAAGCAGTAATTTACTATATCAAAATTATACACATAAAAAATCGTTTCATTTTGATTAAACATTTTTCCGCGTTAATCTAAATCGGAACGTAGAAGAACAATTTGATGGACGATGTGAACAATCCATCAATGTCAAAATATTGTTGAAAGGTTTCAGAGCAAAGTTTTAGCTAAGCGCTCAGTTAACAACAAATAACAAAAGTGCCAAATCATAGGTTCTAATGGTGATCCAATATCGGTTTGAATACCTAATGTTTCCACAGGATTTTAGTTATTAAAGAACCTTAAGGCCCTATTCAGTGCGACGCGGACCATCCGCACGCGGACTAGGTTTTGCGTCCGCCGCGGATGAATTTGTCGTTCAGTGCGATGCGGATCGTGATCGAGTCGTACTTCTTGTATAACCCTCTCGGTTTGCACATTTGACGCAGCCGCCATGACAACGACAGTACTTTACATCCGCTGCACGCGACTGTCTGCCGAGCACTGAACAAATACATTAGAACCAAGAACCGTCCGCCCGCGGACGTCCGCGGCGCGGACGTCCGCGGCGCGGAGGAGCGGCGCGGAGCGATTTCGACCGCGCGCGGATAGCTCTCCGCGACACGGACAGCTCCGCGTCGCTCTGAACGCTCTGTAAGGTTTCATACATTTTACCGTCCGTCGCGGACGTCCGCGTAGGTCATCCGCGTCGCACTGAATAGGCCCTTACAGTTTGCAAACAAGATTACCTACTACAAATCATTTACTTAGTAAAAATATGTTCAAGTAAAATGTTAAACATCGGTGTCGATTTGGTTTTGCATTCTCAAAACTAAACCAATTATGACAGGTCTAATAGTATTGCCGTCTTTTTCTAACCACTGATGTAAAAAAAGGACAGCATCACTTTTAGACCTGTCAAACTTAGTTTAGTTTTAGAGAATGCAGAACCGAATCGACACCATCATGCCACTTAATAAGTCATAGAAGATTTATTAAAAATTAGGAAACATTTTAGATGCATTTGAAAATTCGTTGTAAAATAAAATTCAAAATTCAAATGTTTTTTTATTTAATAGGATACATTGTGATTACTTTAAAACGTCAAACTTTTAACTTGCTACGCCTGTTTCAACCTCCTTACGCCGGCAAAAGAACAGGGAAGAAACGCCCGGCATGTAAGTAAAAAAAATACTTTAAAAATACTTGCTTCTTTGTAAATTATTCCTTCAAAACCTAGAGAACATTTTCTTTAACATGCATCAATCAGTCTTTGCTAGCTGGTGGTGTGGGTAGCGTTTGACAACAAGTCACATAAAGTTAAGTGACGATGTACAGCAAGGTGGCGCCACGCCTAGGTTATTTTTTCCTTTTTTAATTGTACGTCTCGTACTGGTTTTTCCTCGGACAGTAATGTCCGGAGACATTTCTCAGCTGAGACAACTTGTCACCAATTTGCTCTATTGTTACTACCTACCACAAATTCATTAAATATTTGGAGTTCTGAGGGAAATGGAGTATGTTGGGATAGGAGGAAATGAGAGGGGAGAATAGGGGGATGAGGGCGTTTGTTTTTATATGTGATACCTTTTTTGTCTCTAAGTAGATAAAGCTGCTGGTGCACACAAATAGGTGTTTGGTGACAGATTTTTAACTTGGGAATGGCTATCAAGGCAAGCACTAAAAAATAAATACCACCAAGCAATAGGTTCGACTAATAATGCTTATTAATCCTACTAATATTATAAACGTGAAAATATGTGAGTATAGATGGATGGATGGATGGATGTTTGTTACTCTTTCACGCAAAAACTACTGAACGGATCTGGATGAAATTTGGACTGGAGATAGCTTATACCCTGGATTAACACATAGGCTACTTTTTATCCCGGAAAAAGGTTCCTGCGGAATAACGAGAAGACGCGAGTGAAATCGCGGGGCGCAACTAGTAACTTAATAAGTCTATGTGGATTTACTATTAAAACATAACTTACTTTTGATCCCGGAAAAAGGTTCCTGCGGGACAACAGGAAGCCGTGGGTGAGACCGCGTGACATATCTAGTTTGTTTTACGAAATAAACTCCCATGCCTTTAATTGCTAAAAAGAAATAGGTACATTTTCATTTTCCCCTGTTTTCTTTCACAAATTAAACAGAAAACGTCTTTTTTCAGTTGAAAATTAATAATAACGCTAATTTATCTCCATAGCAGGTCCTCGCAAAAAGAAATAACAATTTGGCTTTTTACTGCTAGGTACAACACTTCCAACCATTATCGTAAAAAGTACAAAAGAATTTTTTAGTATTTGGGCATTATCAGTTTAATGTTACTGGCGTTTTATGCTTATGATTGTAAAAGTTTACGGGTAGCTCAATGATTAACTTGATGGTTTCATACGTGGTATAATAAAAAAGCACTTGGATAAAAATTTAATCGCATATTAGTATCCTATCCTACTAATATTATAAACGAGAAAGTTTGTGAGTATGGATGGATGGATGGATGGATGGATGGATGGATGGATGTTTGTTACCCTTTCACGCAAAAACTACTGAACGGATCGGAATGAAATTTGGAATGGAGATAGCTTGCACCCTTGATTACCACATAGGCTACTTTTTATCCCGGAAAAAGTTTCCGCGTGATGACGGGAAGACGCGGGTGCAATCAAGTGGCGCAACTAGAGGGTCATAATCTACCACGCTGGCCCAGTGCGGGTAGATGTCGCGCCTTGAATGTTGCGCTTCTTGAACATGCCGATTTCTTAATATTTTTTTCTTCGTCGTTTTGAGCGATGGAAAATCCGCACATTACTTATTAGGCATCATAGATGATGGGCTGAGATGGGACTTAAAATCAATATGAGACTTGAGAGGCAGTTCTTAGGTCAGATGATGCGTGGTGACTTGGTAAAACTAATGAGTAATATTAATAAAGGCTTATAGTGCTTGGTTAATGAGTTACCTTTAAACAGTCTTATGTAGAATCACATATATTGAATTTTCCGTTCATCTGCAATATCTACTTGTACAATTGCTTTTTTGGCAATAAAGTTATGTTATTGGCAATTTTTTACTAAAACACGATATAGTCACACTCGTCTCTCCTTAAAACTTGCATTTGGCTACACTGAGAAAAATAATCTGACTTTCCTTCTGAGTCTTACCTTCCAAGACCGACTCCTTCCTTATTTTACCTTAGTTTTCCTTCTAAATCACAATTCCTTCCCTTTTGACTCAGAAGGAAAATGGTATTTTGGGAGGTCTTTTTTCTTCGTGTACATAAATACAGTTCATATATTACGTCCACCGATAAATCTTCACATGCCACTCTGCCCCAACTTCGATTTCAGAGTGCCCCATTTTCAAGTATAAACGCTAACTCAACAAAACACAATTGTACACATGTTTTGGTAAATATAGTTAGAGGCAACTAAACATTTTCTGTGTAAGTATAAACTTAGATGCCAAAATGTTACAGATTGTGAAAACGGTAAAGTTAAAAATTATATTTATTTTGTAGTAAAGAAAGTCATTATATATTTCTGTACAAAATTTGACGGGTACTACTAATTTGTTCGATTACGATGGATAAGATGGATGGATGGATGGATGGGTGGATGGATGGATGGATGGATGGATGGATGGATGGATGGATGGATGGATGGATGGATGGATGGATGGGTGGATGGATGGATGGATGGATGGATGGATGGATGGATGGATGGATGGATGGATGGATGGATGGATGGATGGATGGATGGATGGATGGATGGATGGATGGATGGATGGATGGATGGATGTTTGCTACTCTTTCACACAAAAACTACTGAACGGATCTGAATGAAATTTGGAATGGAGATAGCTTATACTCTGGATTAACACATAGGCTACTATTTATCCCGGAAAAAGGTTCCCGCAGCATAACGGGAAGACGCGGGAGAAACCGCCGGGTGCAACTAGTATACTATAGTTCTGAATAAATTATTATTGTGTACTTTTAGTCTGTAAGCGTAAATATAATACAAAATGATTTTTTGAAATGTCAAAAAACCTATAAGTCCATCTAATCAGGGCGGGAGGGCAATTTCTAACGCAGTATCCCACGTTAATATTGTTCCCAATACCTCGTACGAAAACAACAATATTCACATTTCCTGCTCCATAACACGGTACATTCTCTTATTTTATCTGTCATATACTGAATTAACCAGCGTGGTGATAGTAGTAAAACTTTCCTTGTTATAGGTCAGCCCAAGAGGAAACCGCCCAACTTTTTCGCCAGAGGTGAGTTATTTCGTAACTTTATTTCACTGTTATTTCCGTATATAAAACAGACATGGAATGTTTTGGGTACAAAAGTACCCTTTACTGTCTCGAAAAATTACCAAAACTCACTTATTAGGTAACTTAATTAGGAAATGATCTTGACTGGTTTTGTGTCCCACGCCATAAACTGGATTTTTTAAGCATTTAATTTGTCCTCAAGTAAGTTTTTTTCAGGTGAAGCGTACCTAATATAGATCCACCTTCAACCACACGTCACAAATTTAATTTTTTTCGGTTTCACCCGCGTCTTTCCGTTATCCCGCAGGAACCTTTTCCGGGATAAAAGTAGCCTATGTGTTAATTTAGTGTCTAAGCTATCTCTATTCCAAATTTCATCAAAATCGGTTTTGTATTTACGGTGATACGTGGTAACAAACATTCACACACACAAACTTTAGCATTTATACCTATAGTAGGATTTAATGTGTGTATCGCTAAACTTTACATGACAGATTTAGTTCCATGTTTATGTTCACAATTTTTTTTTTAAGAAGTTTCTACATAAGCGGATACTTCTATACTATTAAAATATAGCTTATAATGGCTAATAAGTAATTTAAATATAACGTAAGTTGCTAGGTAGAGTATAACTAAGAATGTGTCCATTAGCACTTTTCTTATTGTCTCTATTAAGGGAAGGCACTTTGTTTTTGTGTTCTTTATATTCATAATACATTAAACTTTTGACAACCGCAGTCTCGCACAGATTTCAGTTTTCCCCTCCACCTACAATATGCGTTCAAAGTTGGTAGACCATAATGATCCTCGGAAACAATCCTTGCATTGAAATACGAGTACCCAAATAAATGATTATTTCGCTATGAGAATGAAAACATTGTGTCCAGTAATAAACATAAAGGGCCCAAGGGGAAGGGACCCTGAATAGGACCTTAAACAATTTTTTTTTTTTTTTTTTACTATTTACAGGGTAGCGTTTGACCACAAGTCACCTGATGTTAAGTGACGATGTGGTCGAAGATGGCGCCACGCTACACCTGGACTGGGAACTGGCTCTCAAGTGAGGCTGCCGGAACACACCGATAGGTGCTTGGCGACAGATTCTTAACAAGAGGGTGGTAGCTAGCCAGGCGAGTACTAGAAAATACCCTACCACCAAGCTATGGTTTCATCACGATGTTTTCCTTCACCGAAAGCTCAAGCTCATTGTAGGATTCGAACCCACGCCCTACGGATCGCAAGCCGACGTCACTACCACTGAGCCATCATCGCTATGAAACTAATAACTATCTGTACAATAGATACTAACATCATTTATTTATTAGCTCACCAACACAGTGTACATCATACATTCGCAGATTAAAAACAATTATTTTAAGGCGGATTTACATTACGAAACAAGTGTCGTGCATGATAAAACTAGTTTCGTGAAACTAATTTTAGCACATGTGAAACTTCTTTGCCAAGTACTTCCGCGGAGTGGGGTCCTGGTGACCTGTAATACAGGTTTTTTAAAAACCTACTTCAGGCACCAGTCTCTGCAAAGCAGGCTTACCTTGCTAACCTACAATTGTATGTCTATTATGTCCATCTACGTTGCCTGTTTTTGTTGAGAAAAATAAATACATTTATTATTATTATTATTATTCTTTCGTTTAAATTATAGTGTCGTGAAATTATCAGTATCGCGGAGATAATGGCCCTTTAGCGCATAGGCTACTTTTTATCCCGGAAAAAGGTTCCTGCGGGATAACGGGAAGACGCGGGTGAAACCGCGGGGTGCAACTAGTTTAACTATAAAACAATATCTGCAATACATCCATACAGACAAAGGATGATCTTACCATGGATCCAAATTTACTTTTGTGAATCCCTAAAAATCGTATCTGTATTGTGACAAGACCAGCTGAAAAATAATTATTGCTTGATATATTGATATTGATTAATAATCCACTATTTATTACTTCAAACTAAAAATAATATACCATAACAAAGAAATAAAAACAAATAAATCTAAACTAATAACTAAAATACATTATTAAAAGAAGTCCCTTTAGGCAAGGTACCGAAGATACTGGCAGCGTTCCCCCTTTGAATGGCTAGACTAATTCTTTGTCCGAGGTAGCTGCCAGCTCTTCGGTCTCCGGTGATGTCGACAAATTAATTAATTGTATATAAGTTATGCCTCACTTGGCTCCCATGCTTATAATCCCATGGGATTACAGTATAATATTTTTGTCGCTTTGCTCCCATGGGATCATAGGATATATTTTTATGTCTTTTGACTCCAATGGGATCATATTATCGTAGGAGGGATGTTTAAGCGCCGTATAATCTCATTGCCTAAATTAGAGGTTCACGCTTGTAACTTGACTAAGAGCGCGTGATACGTATTCACGCAGTTAATTAACATATTACCGAATGATGTAATCGGAGATGATATCGTATAGGAAGTCTTTAACGTAATAACGGTTTCAACCTGCGTTAAAACACAGTCATTAAATATTTAAAGCGTAACAAAATCACACAGGCTTTGAGAGTAAGTCTTCTTTTTAGTACTTCTTACTTCGTTACCTCTTTCGCCACAGGGGCCAATTATCCACATCATGGTGCGCGAAATCTTTATAGATTCTCGTGTGACTGAGCGCTGTGCCCTCTCCGCGCTTTATTTCAAAAACAATTAATTTGCCACAAGAATGATGTTCCCAAAACTTGTAGAGACATTTATGTTCTACAATTTCGTTGTAGACGTTAACATTATTAAATCATAGGAAGCGAGATCTAAGCAAAATACCGATTTTTGTGACGTTTGACCACGAATATCTCAAGACGCGGACACGAGAATTTATGAGATTTTTGAGACAACGTATAGAATGAACAAATGAAGCCGTAAACAAGTTTCCAGCTTATATCTCTCATTCCGAGATTTGGCTTATTTGACTGGGCTATTATGAGAATTTTCAGCGAAGAGTATTTATAACTTATCTGACACGCTTTACCTCAAAATGTATCATTCAAATGAAGATCATAGCTGTCACGATATGTATTGGCACCTATGAGGCAATCTTACGGCTGATCGCGTGCTGTAATGCTTGATGAAAATGGACCATATTGGATAAAGGCTAAAGTCTATGTTCCTCATTCTAGAACGAACCTCAAGCAGTAATCACTACACTTGCGTTGAGCTGGTATTTTCTTCTTCTTATCTTCTTCTTCTTCTTATATATAAAAATCAATTGCTGTTCGTTAGTCTCGCTAAAACTCGAGAACGGCTGGACCGATTTGGCTAATTTTGGTCTTGAAATGTTCTTGGAGGTCTAGGGAAGGTTTAAAAGGTGAGAAAAATTAGAATAACTGCCGGAAAAACTCTAAAAACAGCCCTTTTCTTTTTCCCATACAAACGTTTTCTAACTAAAATGTAGAGTCAATTTGAACTTTATTGCTATTCAATAAAGTTGATTGATTTTTTGATTTTTCGATTGAGGCAGTACGAAGTCTGCCGGGTCAGCTAGTATATGTATAAAAATCAATTGTTGTTCGTTAGTCTCGCTAAAACTCGAGAAAGGCTGGACCGATTTGGCTAATTTTGATCTAGAAATGTTTGTGGGAGTTCAGGGAAGATTTAAAAGGTGACTTTTATTGGCGATACGATGTTCGCTGGATCAGTTAGTGTCTTATAAACACGTCACAAAAATGTATCTCAAGTAACGACGCGATCACTACTCAAGTGACATTTCATAATATTCAATTCAATTCAATTAATTCATTCACCATAATTACATGTGTCTTTACTCTAGACAAGACAGTTATACAATATTCACACAATTATATTCAAATTAAATATTAATAGGTAAGTCAACAATATAGGAATGATGTAGTCTAAATTATTGCAAGTTTGATTTGAGCACATGTAGGCTTTCAGGGAGTATAAGTTAGTTAAATGAGTGGGCGTGAGGTCGCAGGTTCGAATCCCGCTACAGAACAAATATTTGTGCATTGAAAAAAAAAGCGCAAATATTTGTTCTGTGTCTGGGTGTTGTGGATCCCCGATCCTCGTAGTTTCTGATACCCTAGATACAGGGAAACCTAGTTAGGGGGTCAGAGCCTATGTATGTGATTGTGCGGGCATTATTATTGTTATTAAATTATAATTATGGATTTATCATTTGCACTGACATTAAATATAGTTCGAACTGTACTGTGATTACAAAAGCTCCGTGATAGGCGGCATTCGCACGTAATCTCACGAAATCCTCTGTGAAACGAAGAGCCTTTTGAGTTGCAAAACTAGTAAAAACAAATAAGAAGTTTTGTGTTTCATTTCTTTTGTTGAACAATTTCTTCCGGCCAAAAAAGACAGTGCAATAACAACCCAAATGTCGTTTTATGAACTTGCCAAACATATCGCTGACGATGAATCGATAGATAAAGATGGACTAAAAATAAACTCTTACGCCCGAAATCAATAAATAATCGATCCTGATCAGTAATTCGCGGTTTTGGATCATATGAGTCATATGTCATTTTAGTAGTAAAGCTTGACATATTGTATGTGATTGCAAATGTTTTCAAAATTTTTTCACATATGAAAGCATTAGCATTTGTTTCAATTTTTTTTATTTATTTTTTTACCCATTATTTGTAGGTAATATGTGGCACGGCACAATATGCAAATCAAAATGTCAAGCTTTACTACTTTAATGACATATTAGGATGACATGACATATCGATCCAAAACCGCGGATAACGGATCAGAATCGATTATTAATTTCGGACGTTACTGACTTGCGAGCACAAAAACTCTCTGGGTAGATTTTGATGTGGTTTTTATATAGCGGCCGCTTATTAAAATGTTCTGGTTTATTTTTCGCCGTGTTTTCGGAGCCCACTTTGTTCCTAAACACAGTTTTCTACTGTGTTGTGTGAACCAGAACACCAGCTCATTATTTATTTCGTAGCAATCTCAGCCGTGCGTCGCGCTCATTTCATTATTTGATTGGGCAGTCGCGCGCGCCTGCGAACGTGATTGCGTACTATATTGTACTTGTTCGTTTTGTGTATAAGGTATAAATATGTGTTTACCGAATTAATTTATTTCCTTGCCGCTGTCTGTAAACTTTGGAATCAAGATTTGAATTTTGATTAGCAATCGCTGCC
This sequence comes from Opisthograptis luteolata, assembly GCA_931315375.2. Classification (NCBI taxonomy): domain Eukaryota; kingdom Metazoa; phylum Arthropoda; class Insecta; order Lepidoptera; family Geometridae; genus Opisthograptis; species Opisthograptis luteolata. The sequence goes on from OV928033.1 coordinate 13,808,598, forward strand.
GCGAAGAGTTTTGCGTGTTGGAAAATAACGGTGTGATTTATATTCTCGTAAGAGAAATTAAATTTCATTGCATCTCGGCAAATGGCTCGGCATTCCTACGCTGCGGTTCGTTGCCAATGTTGGCGTGCGTCCATAGAATATGCATCCTTTATTTCAACTCTGGTACGCTTGAATAAATCTTATTATTTTTTTCTATCTACAAAGTGCAGTGCCTTGTCATCAGCTATATACGAGTATATGTTATTAAAGACGTCTGCTTCCGTTACGTCTGCGATGTTCTCCTAAGCCACTTAACCGATTTTGCTCATTCTTTCACAAATATATTCTGCTGTAATGTTTTATTCAATATTAGGTTCTTTCATACGGCCACATAGGTTGTGCATCGTGTCTTTTGGTTATAAATTAGTCACTGCAATGTTGATTGCGTTTAGCTGTTGTAGATTACAGCAAACATGTGGACGATCTGTACAGTTAACTTCCAATGAAATAGGACGCGCGCATTTCCACTTTATCTTCTCCAATTTTTGCTTTATTTTCTAATTAACTCGTGTATAAAACAGCAAGCAACCTCATAATCTCTCCTATACAACTTGAACTTTATACTTGCACTAATTAAAACCAGTAAGATCAACATAATGTGTTAACTATCTTAGTACTAAGGACTATTTACTTCATAGTAGCAGCATGTTTTTGTCATCAAATGATGGCTCAGTGAAAGTCAGTGACCTAAGGGATGATAGCTCTGTGGTAGTGACGACCATGTGTAAGGTGTAGCGTGAAAGAAAACATCGTGATGAAACCATAGCTTGGTAATAGGGCATATTCTAATGCTCGCTTGAATAGCTACCAAGTTTAAGAATCTGTAGCCAAGAACCTAGCGACGTGTTGTCGCAGTCTTACTTGACAGCCAGTCCAGTAGGGCGATTCTAATTCACTCGGAAAGATTCCATGTCGGATTCGACGTCACTTTCGCTTCACGAAAACGTTTTCCGAGAGCAAGTAGGTGGCGGAAACTTTTCCGTGATTGAACAGCTCGTTTGTAAAATTAAATGTCAGTTTCCGAATTCAGATTAATGAAAAAATCTCGCGGAATCTTTTCCGGATCTGTGTTCGTTGTTTTTTAGACCGCATTGGGTAAGTGGGTTACTTGTAGATGGGAAAACGATAAAAATCTTAAGAATAAAGATGCAACTCAATTTGTTATCCAGTCTAGCTCTCTACCCAATTTTATTGAAACCGTTTCAATAGTCGTAAAGGAATTACGAATAGATAGACAGCATTTCCGCATTTGAGATATTTTTCCGTACCTTAAATGTTTGAAGAAAATAGGCAGAGACTAGGTACCTATTTTTATTCGAACATAATGTTGACTATATTCCGCACTTTAATATATTTTAAATGGCCAGATTTTCTTTATGATTTTACAAAAATTCGTCACCGTTGCAAACGTCATGATTACATTCATGATTCGTCATAAATGGATGTTGACAAAGATTCTACCCACTTAAGAAATATCCCAACATAAAAAGTGTCTATTGCTATCCAACAGACTTGAAAGTGGTAAAAAGAAAATATGCTCAAAGGGTTGAGAAAAGTTTTCTTCAGTCATTAAAAAAGTGAATAATTCATTATTAACAATGGACACACTTCTTTGGCACGCTTCTATTTATGTTTTTTGTAGGTTTTTACTTTCTGTCTATTACCTTAACGTTCCCCTATTTCAGGGCCGTCACTTTACCTTCGACAGGGTAGGCGATCTATTGTTTATTGCGCTAAACGTTCAACTTGGATGGCTTTCGGTGGCATCCCTGCATACGTATAGACCTATTACCCGTATCTTCGGCCTGAGTAAACCAGATCCGGCGTTGTATAACTCTCGGATTGGATTGATTTTACACTAGGCAACTAAATGGCTGACTGAAAAGTTCTCGTATATAGATTACAAGCTGTTCCCCGCGGTTTCACCCGTGTGGGCTACAGTTTATCGCAATAAAAAGTAGCCTATGTCCTTTCTCAGGCTATAGATTATCTCTGTACCGAATTTCATTTAAATCGGTTCATTAGTTTAGGCGTGAAAGCGAGTCAGACAGATAGACAGACTTTCTTTCGGATTTATAGTAGGGATATAGTCAAACCTAAGTGTAGTTAAAAAATACATTCCATAACCGAGCAAGGGATATGTATAAATTTGTGCCCAACAATCCTACTTCCTACAAATATTATAAACGTGAAAGTTTGCATGGATGGATGGATGTATGTATGGATGGATGGATGGATGGATGGTTTGTTACTGTTTCACGCAAAAACTACTGAACGGATCTGAATGAAATTCGGAATGAAGAAAGCTTATGCCCTGGATTAAGACAGGCTACTTTTCATCCCGAAAAAAGGTTCCTGCGGGATACCGGGAAAACGCGGGAGAAACCGCGGAACTAGTAATTATATAAGAATCAAAGTCCTGGCACTCCTGACTGACTGATATCAATGCACAGCCTAAACCGCTGGTCGTAGAAACTTGAAATTCGGAGAGTGTGTTTGTCTTGATGCGTAGGGGTGTATTAAGAAAGGATTTTTAAATTCAACCCCTAAGGGGGTAAAAATAGGGAACTGTTGCCCACGTGGGTAAAACCGCGGGGAACAGCTAGTGTGCCATAAATGAAAGGTGAAGTTATATAAAAAAGTGTTTCTCAGCTTTTTCTACTGACATGTTGACCTCAAATTCAGTGAATGTTTGCGTGGCAAACCTTCAAATAGCAACAAGTTGCCGTGTTTCCGTACAAAATCCTAGTGGAAAGGAACATTTAATTTGGATTTGTTTTCCATAGTCAACTCCTCAAAAGCAAGCAATACTTGGTACTTGGTAAAGTTATTCACGAACTTATCTACATAAGTTCATCATCATCATTATCAGCCTTTCACGTTCCCACTGCTGGGACTCTGGCCTTCTCTCTGAGAGAGAGTATGGGCTGAGAAAGAGTATGGGCTAGGATTTATTGTGTGTGAAAAAAATCCTGTGTGAACCTCAACACCGATAAAACTGCGGATCACACCTTTTTCATCTGAAGCACTTGAGGGTAATAAACGTCGAACTTCAAAATTCTTTATTTAATAAGATTCATAATATGATCACTTTAAAACGTCAAACTTAAGACTATCCACGCCTGTTCCAACCTCCTTACGCCGGCAAAAGAACAGGCAAGAAACGCCCGGCAGGTAATTTTTTTGGCGCGATCACATGGACAATTTTATTCTTAATACTAATTGATTGAATTGGAGCAAGTTCACCACAATCCCAAGCTTTTTTGTCATAATATAAATAGTATAGTAATATCCGATATTTTATAATAAGCTATACTTCTAGAAATTCTCTTAGTTCGTTGTGCACGTTGGGATATGGAAACATGAATATTAACGGGTTACGGGATCACAACCAAAGCAGACCAGACCCCACAAGCAGCACCCGTTCACGAGTTGACGCATATGCGCGCGCAATATGCACAGTGGGATATGGAAACATGAACATTAACGAGTTACGGTAGGTACTGTAGTGCGATTCAAATTCACACGCAAAGTTTCCGTGTCGGATTCGACGTCACTTCTGTTCAACGGAAACGTTTTCCGAGAGCAAATAGGTGCCGGAAACTTTTCCGTGATTGAACAGCTGGTTTGTCAAATTAAATGTCAGTTTCCGAATTCAGATTAACGAATCACCTCTAAAGAATCACAAGTGAACTTTTCCGAATCCGTGGTCGGAAGAGTTTCCGAGTGAATTAAAATCGCACTGCAGATCCCACAAGCAGCACCCGTTCACGAGTTGACACATGAGCCAGCCATCGCTCTCCTCAACCATATTATATGAGTTGAATGAACTGTCAACTGAAATTCATTACCGATTAGTCTTTTATTAGGGCACTGTCCTCATAACATGAAACAGAACTGATGAATTCAAAACAACGTCAGCTCAAGGGAATCCTGTCTCATTGGACGAAGAGCATTTGCATAGAGAGAACAAAAGCTTTGCGTAAATTAAAATACAGTTTTGCCCTGGGAGCCGTATTGACGGAACACTCGTATAAATGTCATTTAATTACTTTAAAAGGTCATTAAGCTCATTTGTTTCAGTTATATGCGTCTGTGCACGTTTTTAATGCAGGTGCTCGTTCTATTAATTATATCAATAATATTAAATTCACGACAATGCGCCTATAACCACGAGCATTTTGGTAGTAATATGTCAAGCCCTAGCACTAAAATGACATATTATGACATGACATATCGATCTCGATTTTATTAAATTCGGGCGTTACCCATCGCATAGCTACCTCACATTAGAAACATCTATCTACCTACTTGTGTAATGAGATAAATAAATGATCAATTATCCTTTCATCCCTACTATATACCTGCTAATTATAAATGCGAAAGTAACCCTGTTTGTCTGTTACGCTTTCAAGCGTAACCTACAGAACCGATTTAAATAAAATTTTATACAGAAATAGTACAGAGCCTGAAAAAGGCCATGAGCAACTTTTTTAGCGCGATAAACTGTAGCCCACGCGGGTGAAACCGCGGCGAACAGCTAGTTTATTATAGTTCCAAAGAACTGCATTTCAGGGTTCAGAACTCTGTATGTGATTGATACCTTTATTATTATTCAACAGTTAGTGACGGCAGTGAATTGATTCATTGCAATTCTAATTTTCTGACTAAAAGAGTTCCAATACTTCTGACGCGTACGAGATGTTGTTAGCTTAAATAGCGCAACAACTCACAAATATATTTTGACAGTAAGCCTTTTAAGACCTTTATTACGTATTCCAGAAGAGCCCCGGATTACCTGCCCTGGTGCTGGGGTACCTGCATCTCTCTCTCACTCGTACTTTAAGTTATGCGTTTATACAGCTATCTCTCTCAAATACCGTTTTGATGAATGAGGGTAGAAGGAAACAATACTGGGGACCTGTGGAGTCTGTCTTAATTTAATACTCGCAGCATTACGAGTTTCTGGGCAATGCTCTCGATGCCGTGTGATTAAGACGTCCCAATGGAGTTAGGTATATAAAATGAGTTTGTAAAGCATTTTAATCTTAAGGCGCTGGTTCCCAAACCAAGCTGAAAAACGGGGTTGAAACTATCTCTCTGTGTAATTTTGGTCTAAAAAAATCGAACAAAAATATATGTTAATCTACTTGACATATAGCAGAACACCTTCAGGCCAAAAATTGCAAAAAATATATTTATATATTGAAAAAAAATGTGCAAAGTGCCCCATTTTCTAAAAGTTTAATACTACTCTACTCCTAAACTATATATGCAACAAAGACTTGTTAATACCATCAACGTATTAAGAAATATAGTACCCAAAACACCGTCAGGCCATTTTTTGAAAATACTGCTTTAATTAGTTTTTGCGAATTTTTTACGTATTTCATACTCGCAAATCGCCACGTCAGTCTCTCATAAAGTCAGTGCGGGATGCTTTCACCTGACCAAGCAAGGTCAACGGCGTATGGCAGGGCCATAAAGGTCGGAAAAGTCTTGAAGCGATGATGGCTCAGTGACGTTGACTTGCAACCCGTGGGTTCAAAGTTTAAATGCAATGCGTTTTCAGTGGAGGAAAAACATGTATGGTATTTTCTAATACTTCCTTGGATAGCTATCACCCTTCAGTTAATGTACTGTCACCAAGCAACTATTGGTATGTTCCGGCAGCCTCATTTATAATTCAATCTTCATTTCAGGTGATCACATCGTTGTTTTTATTGCTATAGTTTTAGGCGACCACCAACCTGCCTGTTGCCAATTAAAGATAACATCAAACGACTTGTGGCACTGCCTTGTAAGATGTAAAGAAGCGGAAAAACATAGTCTATTTCTATACAAGGTTTTTCTTCCAGCTACACCACCCCACTCAGCCTTTTCACAGTGACTTTGTACAATTTATGTAGAATATATCAGCACTCAAACAATAATGTTGCAGTGCAATAAACCTTTCCAGCCGTATTGAAATTCGTCCGGTAGTGTAAACAAACACACAAAGCAATTCAAAGCATAGATAGAAGATTAGTAAGCCAGGCTGCTAAGTGCAATTCAAGCTTGCGCGTTCATGATTCCTTGCGTCAGAGATCTCAAAAGATTTAGAACCCTATTAAGATGCTCGTAAGGATTAATTCCTAAACCGCTCAATTAATTCGGAGAAACGAATTCAGATAACATTGTACATTTGTACATGACAAATCTTGCGCTATAGTATTTCTTGTGTTAGTACATATGTATGTTTAATGTCAAGTTCATAAGAAATTGTACGGCAAAATTTGTCTAACATAAGCTAAACGCCTGATAAGTTTTTAATCGCAATATCCACTCTATGGGTTGCTATTAAAAAGTAATCAGGCGCCTGATTATTTTAGAGCACTTCTTTCGACATTATGTTGGATCACAAGTCACCTGATGAAGTGACGATGTAGTTGAAGATAACACCTATTTTATCCTTAACTCGAGGTCTATACTTATAAAGGTGGGTGTATTGTGATAGAAAATACAAACTGCGCTGTCATGAATGTAAGATTCCATTTGCACCTTTTTGTTATGGAACTTTATAAGGCTAAGAGATAGAAAATAACGATAATCTGCAGTCCCTGTCACCTTGATGTGTTTCTGTTCTTGAGTTGGGTGCCTTGAAATCCTGAGATATATCAAAATTATGTAGTACTTGCTGTTCCCCGCGGTTTCACCCGCGTGGGCTACACTTTATTGCAATATAAAGTAGCTAGCCTATGTCCTTTTGCAGGCTCTAGACTATCTCTGTACCAAATTTAATTTAAATCGGCTCAGTAGTTTAGGCGTGAAAGACAGACAGACAGACATACTGAGTTACTTTCGCATTTAGAATATTACTAGCTGCGCCCCGCGATTTCACCCGCTATCCCGAAGCAACCTTTTTCGTAATAAAAAGTACCCTATGTCTGTCTTCTGGTTCTAAGCTACCTCTCCACCGATTTATTTCAGTTAAATTGGTTCAGCCGTTCTTGAGTTATAAATAGTGTAACTAACACGATTTTCTTTTATATTATATAGATTGTTATATTATTAATAGGGATATATGCGAATGTTTGTGAGCGAATAGCTGTATTTATCACTTGTTAATTTTGGAACTAAAATAGGATATTCCATGGCACATGGGCCACTTCTTAGCCTGAAAAAAGGTTCCTGCGGAATAAATTTAAATAATATTAAACAGCTGAACTCTTCGATTGAACTATTAATAACATAATGTGTGTAAAAAGTACTATTTCATAGTTTTCAACAAACAACAAAAATATACCAATCATAACTTCTACAAAATACATACAACAATGGATTCACAAGCTACTTCAACAAAGTTTTATGAACCACTAGAGGCGCCCACACTCCCACAGTTCTGCTTCTAGTTGTTCTGTGTACACAAGAAAAGTTTGAATCTACGCGGGATAAAAGTAGCTCATGTTGATGTCTATTCACGTCTATTGGAGGCGTTATATTTGTGAATTAGTTAGTTAGGTACAAGTCAAGCTAATACAAGTTTTTTAAAAAACGACTAAATCACAGTAAACTAAGGCTGGCCATATACGGACAGCCTGAAACAGTCAGGAATCGACTGCTTCAAGCTGCGACTGCATAGTGAACTACAGACTTCTACGTACGTACATACACGAACCGCTCGAGCAGTTGCAGTAGTTTAGCAGTCGCAGCTTGAAGCAGTAGATCCTGACATTCCCCTGACTGCTTCAGGCTGTCCGGGTATGGCCAGCCTAAGACCTAAGGTCTAATCTAGAATGACGCTCAAGCGATGATCAGTACTTAAACACAGATTTGACGCTGTCACTTCATACAAATACCAGCCTTATGAACGAAATTAATAATCGATCATGATTCCTGATCCGTTTTTCGCAGTTTTGGATCGATATGTCAATCAATATGTCAAGCTTTACCCCTAAAATGACATACCTATGATGACATGACATATCGATCCAAAAGCGTGGATAACGGATAAGGATCGATTATTTATTTCGGGCGTTACACTATAACATCTCTCACATTTCGTCAGCTAGCTAACAACACCGCGCAAGTCAATTTTTGCAACTTTTCAGGAGAGATATGAAACTGTTTTTACTTGTATGTTTTTTTTTTGTAAATTATTGACTTGTGGGTGTTACAATTGTTAATTAACGACTTCTATTTAACTGACAGGTTTATACACTGAGAAAAAAATCTGACTTTCCTTCTGAGTCTTCACCTTCCAAGACCGATTCCTTCCTTATTTTACCTTAGTTTTCCTTCTGAATCACAATTCCTTCCCTGTTGACTCAGAAGGAAAACTTTATTTCGGAAGGTCTTTTTTCTCCGTGTAGAAGCGCACGTCAAAACTGCATCTATTTACAATACCACAAAATTTTGACTTGTGCGGTGTTGTTAGCCAGCCGACGATTTCCAATCTGACGGTAACTGGCGACTGGAGGCAGTGGAGGCCAAACTGGCGAAGTTTAATAACAGCCGAAAGCTGTCACTGTGACAGCGCCAAACTTTACCACACTGTTGATAAACTGGCCGAGTATAGTTTTCGCACTGAACATGACCAGCTTTGCAGTACAGGTACCGACATAACCCCTGTATATAAGAGTTATTGTGTTTAGCGACGAGCAGACGGTTTTACTCACGTCGATGTTGATATTTATTCCGTAAAAAATTTAAAAAGCCGAGCGCCGCTTTGTTGTTTTTTTTTTACACAGAGCAACGCGTTGTTTTTGCTGGTTTTTTTTTTATATTAATCTAGTTGCGCCCCGCGGTTTCACCCGCGTCTTCCCGTTATCCCGTAGGAACCTTTTCCGGGATAAAAAAGTATTCATTGTCCGTTTCCTAATCCTAAGCTACGTCCCCACCAATTTTCAGCCAAATCGGTTCAGCAGTTCTTAAGTTATAAATAGCATAGTGTTACTAGCAAGACTTTCTTTTATTTATATAGATTTGTTGAAAATCTTTATGTGGTGCTTTTATAATAATAATAATCAAAATAAATAATAATAATATAATAATAATAATTGTATAATAATCTATGTTTCTTTTTGTTCTCAGTGAGAATGGGGAGCCAAAGCAAGCGCCGCTCTATTATTTGCGTCCTGCTCGCTATAATAGCGGTGGTGGCTGCTGCCTCCTACGACCGCGAACGGCTGGAGATCGCCAAGCAGATCCTGGAAGAGGTGCCTCTCGTTGACGGGTGGGTACATCATTAGCATTACTGGGTACATTACTAGCATGAATAGATAGCATCAATAGGTACATCACTAGCATTACTAGGTACATTACTAGCGTTACTAGGTACATCACTAGCGTGAATAGGTAGAATGAATAGGTACATCACTAGCATTACTAACTTACGCACAGGTACGGACACGGACACCCGTTCCCATGATTGGTCGTCTGGTCTGGAGCGGATTGATTTGTTGGAAAATGAACCTCAGGAGCGATCAAACGTGCATGCAGAACGAAAAAGTCACAGGCAGGGTGTATTCGACGTCGCCGTGCTGTCTGGTCTGCGAAAAGGCAAGCCGTAGACTCCGGCCATTAGAAAGAAAGAAAATAAAAAGACATAATTGTAATCTTATGTGCTTTTTTGCAACTAACAAGGTAGCGCTCGACCACAAATCACATGATGTTTTAAGTGACGATACAGTCGAAGCTGGCGCCACGCTACACCTAGACTGGAACCTTGGTATCAATTACCATTAGACACCATTAGTATCAATTAAACATTTTTACTAAAATGTTACCGAATAACTGGCATAAGTTGGATGAGAAGAGCCGAAGACCGGACTCAGTGGCGAATCTTGGGAAAGGACTCCGACCAGCAGTAGACTGATACAGGTTAATGATGATGATCACCTGCATATTTTTATTTCTAAATACTGACACTGTTCACATCACCACCCAGTATAGAAAACATTATGTAAGGACATAGGTACTTCCCCGTTCTAATAACTATCTTAAAACATTGGCTTTGCCCCGCAGGCACAATGACCTCCCCTGGAACATCAGGAAGTTCCTCCGCAACAAGATAAATGAGTTCGAGCTGGACACCGACCTGACCGTCGTGGAGCCTTGGTCCATCTCCAAGTACTCGCACACTGATCTTCCTAGGCTGCGAGAAGGCATGGTTGGAGCCCAGGTCAGTTTGCATGAACCTAAAATTTGAGGACTGGTGTGGCGCAATGGACGAACAGCTGAATTCAAAACGTATTATTTGTTCCATGTCTCGGAGTTGAGGATTCCCTATCCACATAGTTTCTGATAGATACAGGGAATTCTAATTGGGGACCTTATCCATTATGTGGTTAAGTTTTATGGATTTATCACTATTGAATAAGTACTTTTTGGTTTTTCATGGTAGCGTTTGATTGTGAGTAACCTGATGTTCAACTTGTGGTTGATGTGTCGCCAGGATTCCGTACTGGAGTGGGAACTGACTTGCAAGTGTGGCTACGAGAACACACCGATCGGTGACAGACTTGTAACAAGAAGGTGGTTCCAGGCGAATACCAGAAAATGTCCTATACTAAGTTATGGTTTCACCACGATGTTTTCTTTATCAAAAGCTCAAGCTCAGGATTCAAACCCTGGATCCAGGTTACAAGCTGATGTCACTACCACTGAGCTATAAATGCTATAATTGGGATAGGCACATGGGCAAAACTATTATACAATGCTGGGATTTGCAATGTTGTACTTCTTTGTAGTTTTGTACCTACTTACGCCTCCTACAGAGGTGACCTAAGATTCTTCAAGCATACTTTTTCATCATATGCCAATACAAATTCGCGACCTCAGAATACAATTTGAAATCTAAATAAATTTCCAGTTTAGGCGCAACGTTTTTCAATAGGCTGAGCTACACCTGTATACCACGGCAGCAGCTGGTTAGGGAAGGTTGATGGGTACGGTACTGCGTACAATTTTATTTTACCGTCTCCCTTGCGTTTCCAGCCATATGGACTTTCCACTTCTCGCACTCGGCGCGGTATCTTGGTTTTATATGCAATCTTATTTTGAGACGCACGGATTTTAAAGTGAAGTTTATGTTGCTGGATTTTAACATAAACTTTCTAAACGAGTGGTGGCGTTTCATTTCATGCTCCTTTTTATATATATACACACATGGTCCGACAGCGTTATAAATTTTCCAGTAAGAAATCATAATAATATAGTCATAGAAGAAGGCCAAAAGATTACACAAATAACAAACTTGCTCATTTAACATTACCAAAACAAAAATTCTACGACGTTTTCCTTTGACTTTCTTAACTTACTTAGAATATAATATGTATAATTTATCTGATTTAAGCAGAAGTTAAATAATTCATTTACAAAATGCTGTCTTGAGCCATGCAATATTCGTACATACTTCATAAAGTCATATGTGCAGAGCCGAGCAGGAATTCGAACTTGGTATCGGCACCTTCTAAGGTGCACGAGCATTCAGTCACCACCACTCCAATTTTCAAGTTCCAATTTGGGTTTGTGACCTCGCATAAATCAATTACATAAACATTTCCAAAAATACGGGTTGCGTGCTTACAGAAATAGCTTAGTTTTATAATAATCTAGACATTGCGGAGGATAGGTATACCTCACGGTTTCCATAGCTTCTCAAACAGATTATTTAGTTGAGACAGCTTCCCCGTTTCGTAAGATACAAAAACACGCCGAAAAACATGTCTCGCTTCTAATTTATGGCTCAAGTTAATTAGTAGGGACAAAAAGTAAGACATAAGAACACCAAGGGTTGCTCCAACCTTCGGTGTATGAATGACCAAAATTATTCATGTTTTGCCCACCGCTATCACCACGCGGCCAGCCTCCGTAAACGTTGGGCGATTCAAAAAATAACCCTTTAAGGTCCAACGTGTAATATATTTCGGCAAATAATTCTCCAGTTGGCAGGAAAAATATTTATTGCCAACATAAATTCAAATTAGCCCGTCCTTCTATCCGGGGCAGAAAAACATAGATCGGGGTAAAAATTCCTTTTTTATGGTTCATTTAACACGTCCTAATGTTGGAATGGTTTTGTTTGTCATGCGTTGTTGTGTGGAGGAAATTTGTGAGGGGTGATTTTATGCGTCATCGTGTGGTTTGCGTGGTGGCATTTGGGTAGCTAACATTTCATACATCATGGTGGTATGAAACCTTTTTAAAACACTTTTTTTACATTTCTATTGTTTGCCTACCAACCTCAGAGTGCCTACCAACATCTGTCGCCATGTCGAGTATAGGCAGCCACACATGGGAATCAGTTCCCAATCCAGATGTAGCGTGACGCCACCTTCGACCACATCGTCACTTAGCAAGACTTATACCTAGTCAAACGAAACGCCGTAGTTAAAAAAAGTACATTGTAAAGTCAACCATTATTTTCTTTTAAATTATAATACAGAGTTTATCATTACAACTAAATGAATTTTAAGGTTTCAGGGTTACAACTAAAATCCGATGAGCTCAAGAACCCGTGTTACTTCTCGAATCTTGCTCCTTATATATTAAATAAAAAAACAATATCAGAAAGTTTCAAGGAAATCGATTACAGTTGATAAACTTACGAACTGTTACATTCCAACTTCAGTTTGGTTTAATCACCTTAATTTAACTTTTTCTTTCATACAGATTAGTCAACCGTCAAGTGAACTCCATAAATGCGATATGCCGTTGTAATTGCTTAAGTTATAGTATACCACGAGAGACTTTTTCAGCATACCTATTATGTGTAAAATCAATGTGCGTGTGTGTGCATTTTCCTAAACTGCGGGAACGATTTTGATGAAATTTTCAGGCAATATTCACATTAGTCAAGCGGGTAATCCTCTGAAGTTTGGTAGCGATTGGAACAAATAATTGCTTTGCCGTGTCCTATTTTCCCTACAAATTTTAACAGCAATTACCAGAAGTCATCTGGCGATAGATAATAGTTAATGCTACCCGTGTCAAGCCGGGGATCGCTAAAACTATATACGAGATATGTTGACAGAAATGTTTTCAAAATAGGTTTGAACTAACTGAAGTACAAAACGATAGAATCCAACCCACACAGCAATGTATATTCTGTTGACCGCACTCAAACTAAATTGTTGTGCTCTGTGAACACAAAACAATAACAACAAATAGTTCAGTCGAGCATGCCATCGATTTCATGACAATTAATCATCATGCGGACACAATATAATATGTGAAATCTCAGTGCCTACTGTAACGCTGGGGCCACACCAAGGTCAACTTCAAGGGAAATGGCAATGCCTATCATCGCGATAAATATTTCCTTATTTAGTAACGCAATGTCAGTGGCTACACTTGAACGGTCAACGTGAATGCAACGAAACTTTCTCCTATCTTACTTCAATATGTAGTGTGGCCGATTCAGCACGTTCTCGCGTTAATCTCTCTGATGTACCGCCACTTGAGTTATCGGCTAACGTCGAACGCCAATGTGAACGCCGTTGTCAAATTATCGCGTTAAATCTTGGCCACACTTATGTCAAAAGTCATTCATCGCGATAATTAACGGCATTTCCCGTTAGTGTGGCCCCAGCATAACATGCATAGCTTGAAATTGACATCGCAATGCTATGCACTCGCCATTGTAAACTCTCGAAATAGGTCAATGGCCTATGGTTAGTGTTCTGCGAGAGTTTGTTCGATCTTGTAGTTGTTTCGGTTGTTGGTTCTAAGTCTAACAGGATTTGGTGTGAGAGCTCTGTGCTTGCGAGAGATTTGTGAACAACTCATTGTGTCCGTGACGACACTGTTAGCTTGCCACCTATGTTGAAGAAATGTTGGTGGCCGAACGGTAGCAAGGCACCAACACCGATTTTGAATCCCTTCAGCCCCGCACCTATCCTACTAACATTATCAACGTGAATGTTTGTATGATGTATGTATGGATGGATGGATGTTTGTTACTCTTTCACGCAAAAACTACTGAACAGATCTGAATGAAACTTGGAATGGAGATAGCTTATACCCTGGACTTTTTATCCCGGAAAAAGGTTCCTGCGGGATAACGAGAAGACGCGGGTGAAATCGCGGGGCGCGACTAGTAACTTAATAAGTCTTTGTGGATTTACCATCGCTGAAGGTCAACGGTGAAGGCAAACATCGTGAGGAAACCTGCATGTCCGAGAACCACAACATTCAAGGGCATACGATATCTACCAACCCGCACTGGGCCAGTGTGGTGGATTGTACCTACACCTTATACTCTCTTTTTAGAAGGTCAGAGTCCCAGCTGTGGGACGTGATAAGCTGATGATGACATGGGACAGAATGTTTTTAAGGCTCTGTCATGTTTTAGTTTTTTATGCTATCGCCATTATCATCAGTCACGACGTTCCCATAGCTGGGACACAGGCTTTCTCTCACAGAGATAGAGTGAGAGTTTGGGACATAATCTACCACGCGGGCCCAGTGCTGGTTGGCGAATAATCTAGTGATGGCCAGCCCTTGTGCCGGAGTTTTCAGACCGCTTGCGACGGTGCCGTAAGGCCTTTGACATAGTCTATTTAATACCATAAAGAACATCGGCCACTTTTCATACTGCCTTGGACCTGACCGCAATATACTTTGTATAAAAATTACGAATAGTCTATTGAAGTTATACGACCGGCCTATAACAGTTTTTGGTGTGTGAGATTAAGTCTGGTTCAGAAAAAGAAAAAAATGGCACAAAAAAAATAGTAGAGTAGTATTGTAGCAAAAGCAAACAAAGGTTAGAGTTAGGGTTGCCTGATCTGAATCGATCTTCCTGAAGATCAATATCGAAAAAGTCAATTTTATTTTTTCAGGACTCGCCTTGAAATATCGTTTGTATAATCTTATTATGACTAAAATTACATTTTTTTCATACATAGCTCGTTTTCATACAAACTCAGGTCCATTTTGGCCATTGTTCTTTCTAAATAACATTTATCGGCAGCTTGCACATTCGAATACCAATAGACTGAGAAAAAATATCGAGATTAATCAAAAACCCAAAAAGTCCGCTAGGAGCCTCTAATTATATTAGAGCTGAAATTTGTAGGCCCTTTCAATAATTTAGCGACATCACTCATTAATCGAATCTTAGCCGTTATAAAACTACCCAAATGCCTTGTCAAAGCCATAAAACAGAAGTTTCGGGAGCGGAGAAAGTATTCGGCAATAAAAGCTTTCATTTGACAAGGATTCAAAATTTTATCAGTTTTATGGCGCGACAAATTTAATTTATAGAGCTCGTAAATCTGGCGGGCCTGGTATTTTATCCGAAAGAAGATACATAGATAGGTACAGTCTAAATTTAAGGAAGGCTCTAAAAATACTACATAATATAATAATACTACTATAAACGTGACAGTTTGTGAGTATAGATATAATATAGATGTATTGATGTTTGTTACTCTTTCACGCAAAACATACTGAACTGATTTGAGTGAAATTTGGAATAGAGATAGCATAAACCCTGGATTAAAGCAAAGGCTACTTTTTATCCCGGAAAAAGTTTCCTGCGGGATAACAGGAAGACGGGTGAAACCGCAGGCTCAAATAGTTTTAAATAAATGTTGAATTAGTATTACATTTTATCGGAATAACACCATCAGGATGTACAATTTCATTAAATATCCTTCTTCTTCTTCACTTATGGCCAATATCAATAACCTATCTATCCACGATTTTGTTTGAAGGAGTTGCTGACTTTATGGAGCCTAGTAGTGGGTACAGCAATTTGATATTTGTTCCTATTATTCATTTATGTATAATAATGTACAGTTTCGCCTCCTTGGGTCGAGTGACAGTAGCTCTCGGCAGCCCTAAGTGACGCCTACGACTGTCTCACGTTATATTAGAGGAGCCCATGATGCTAAATGTGGATTTACTCGAGCGTCGCGGAAATCTATTAGATTTGGTAGATTATATATTAAGAAGAATAAATGTCATATAATGTTTCCACTTTCAGCGGTGGGGGAAGCTTCCACAGACTTTTAAGGTTATAAAAAAAACAGTGACATGACATGGACTCAAGTGTGTCAGATATTGATATTTGTCATGCTCCAGCATGTCTCTGATATGAAATATAATATAATAAACAACCGGTTTTCGTGGTGTGGATGGCTAACCACTAGGGGGTAAAAAAAAATTACTCTGCCGCGACAAATTTTCAGAGTGGGGGATGTTCAGTGAACTCCACAGATGCTCCCATTTCTTAGACTGACGATTTGAAAGCGACACCAGCTCTCAGCGAATCTAACAGGCTCCCCTGAGCGTTCCCGCCAATGTTAAGAGCTCATAATTGCTGGAGGTGCTTATCAATATGTAAGGTATCCTCCCTTATATTAATCTGACGAGTTCGAGTAAATTTCAAAATCCCCTCTTGGGCTCCCCTACTATTACTGAATAATGTAATGAACCCGAAGCTCCAGTTCAGATGCGAAACCAACCTGCCATTTCATTAGTGCTAACGTGATGACTAAGTGGTACAATAAATGTAGGCTTCTCTGCCTTCTACATTTGTATTTCTTATAAAATATCTCATTACATGAATTAATTATATCATTTTAGTTTAAGTTCTTCATTACAAATAATTATTTTAACACAGCTTGCCACATGGTGTTTTACAAGTGTAATGTGTGTGTGTTTATTTCATTTGTTTTAAACACTATACAGAGTAGCCTTTATCCACAAGTCATCCGATGGTAAGTGACGATGTGGTCGAAGACAGTATCACGCTACACCTGGACTGGGAACTGGCTCTCAAGTGAGCTCAGCAGTCGCTGGAACACACCGACATTTGCGAATATTTAACAATTGTCTAGATTTGTCTAAACGTTTTTCATACAAATCATCCGGTGACAATTCGTTTGGTTCGTGTATGGACGATATGTACTGGCTATGACGTTGTAAATAGAGCTAATTTGGCACCCCAACATACTCCGGCCGTAAAGGAAAGGTAGGGCTACACTCCAGACCACTAGTTTTCAGTGTACATTATAGTTAGTGGCCCATATGTGGGCCAACATTTTGTTACAAGAATCGCTCTAAGATTATTATTTACAGTTCTTAATTAAATATGGCATGAAGATAGTTTAAACACTGGAAAAGCACATGGGATACTCTTTATCACGATAAACTGTAGACCACTCGGGTGAAACTGCAGGCCACAGCTTGTACTCAATATTATATTATATTCTCTATAATTTATTGTCACATTTACAGAGTATTCAGACACAAAGGAATTAAATAAGTAATTCGAATAAATTACTATTACTAGATTATTATTCAAGAATAAATAGATTTTGCCTTTTTATCAAAAGTACTTGCAATATAATTATTTATGATACAAGATAAAAAATATTTCCAATAATTAAAAATATCAACTACAATAATACGCTTAAAAATTTGGTATTCAGAAGTCGGTAAGGTGCCCAATATTTTGGCAGCACTGCCTCGTTGAATGGCAATGCTAATATTATAAATTATAAAATGTAATATATACGTGAAAGTTTGAGAGTAAGAAGATATATTTTGCCCTGAATTAAGACATAGGCTACTTTTTCACGAGATAAAGGTTCCTGCACTAAGGTAACAGAAAAGAGCTTGCTGAAGTTTCCAATAATTTCAGTCCTGAAACGGTTGTCACTCTACTGAATATATTTATTTAACGAATCTCAACTAGGTATATTGTGAATTGTTAACTAACCTTGAATAAATTATTAATCCGATAAATCCCTCTGTGTACAAAAGGGATTGAACTATTAAGGACCATACACTAACAATAGATTTTTTAACAATGAGAAACAATGATGTAATAGTATGAAGTTATGTATTCACAAAACTGCGATGGAAAACATCGTGAGGAAACCGGCATGTCCAAGAACTGCAACATTCAAGGGCATGCGACATCTACCAACCCGCACCGGGCCACCGTAGTAGATTAGGGCCCATTCTCTATGAGAGAAGATCAGTTCAGTGCATTCAAATAAGCCAAAAACGAGGGTCATTCTCGGAATGAGAGTTAATATAAGCTGGAAAATTGTATATCGCTTTATTTAGTCACTCTATACGTTGTTACAAAAGTCTCATAAAATCTCACGTACGCGTTTTAAAATACTCGTATTTATGGTCAAACGTCACAAAAATGGTTCTTTTGCAAATATCTCGCTTCCTATGATCACCATAATGTTCACATCTATCACAAAATTGTAGAGCATACAATTACCATTAGCTGAAAATAGTTCAAAAGCGATATCTGGGACGGCCGACAGGGCGACGGCTACTCGGCCGTCCACTGTATGCTCGTTTGACCGCACGATCCTCCCCCATTCTTTCAAGGAAAAAAGGAGTCAAGGAGGATTCTTTCGCTGGAAAGACGAAGTCACGAAGGATTTGCGCGAGCTCCAGGTGGAGGACTGGCAGGAGGTGGCGCAGGACAGACCGAAGTGGCGTCGTTTGTTATCGGAGGCCAAGACTCACTTTGGGTCGTTGCGCCATCTCAGTTAGTTTTTTTAGTTCAAAAGGCTTCAAATGAACTTGTTTCTCACAATCCTCTCTCCGTAATCTTCATATTGCTTCTTAGAAATCCATACCAAGTTGGCATTTTTCATGCCCGCAAACGTTGCTCCTCCGAGCCATGCTACGGTGTAGGGTTCAGAACTATACAACACGTTACATGCTCTACAGGCTTTCTCTTCAACTTCGATCTGTAGTCTGTCATTCAGACCCGGAAAAATTGCCATACCACCCCATGGAATTAGTGCTTGATACAAATCACTACGAAGTTCCGGGTCACATTTCAACGCTGACGTTACTATTGCTTCCGAAAGCGGCATGTAGCATGTCTTACCCCCAGTTACTAACTTAGGTTGGAACAATAACTCAGCACCCATAAAAGCTTCTTCACTTATATCTATCTCTTCACCACTCGGCAGTTTGTAGCTCTTGATATATTCATCCCGATTGGAACTGGTATATTTTGTAACATACATATGTTTTTTTATCCCCTCGATAACTTCATCGGTTTTCTGACCGAAGTCCAAATTTCTTTCGGTGAGTTTATGTTGGATGAACTTGGACAACTGCCTGCTGGGTAGGTTGGTTTCCATGTGCGCGTACCTGATGAGACCACCTTCGTAGACCGGGTTGATGTCCGTAGTATCGTAGCCAAGATCAATGGACATCCCGGTGGTGAAACCAGAGCCGTAGAGTGCTAAAACGCTCTGTGGCTGCACGCATAACGATGGGGAGTTGAGGGTCTCGAAGAAAACTTCACAGCATCGGACCCTGGAAAAGATATGAGTTTAATAAATTTCACTAAATTTGCATTCTAACAACCAGGTAGTAAATTATTCCCAAGGCTTGTCGATAGCTAAATTTCAAGTCCATAAAATATGAAACGTCATATTAGTAAAGTTTATTAGATTAATAAATTTAAAGTTTATCAGACTATTAAGAAGACAAAAGAGCTTGGGATTGTAGTGAACTTGCTCTAATTCCATCATTTATTTTTATTATTTAAAATTAAAAAAGATTAAGGATATTATTTAAAGGGTTGTTTCAGCAACTAACAATTAATGGCGACCAACGGCTGCAACCAACTGTTTGCCGATGGTTGCTGGGTCTCAAGTGGCTGATAACAAAACCCAGAGCATCTAGGCCAAATAACTAAACTCCATTACATCTCAATCTTAAATCTTAGGTTCATTAATAATGCTAATCTTAGAGTCTTAGCATTCACAAGACCACACGTCTTCAAATCTACTACCCGTATTAGTCTGTACAGTTCTGGCCAAAGGTCAAGGGCCAAGACGTAATATATTATTATGCTAGATGACCGCGTGGAAATTCCCGTAAATCCTATCGTCACTAAAAAACACTAGATGCATCCCACGATGACACCCGAGACTTTCCAGTTTCCGGTTTCCCCGTAAAAATTCTTTTAGTTAAAAGTGTCAATTTCAATTTCAATTGAAATCATTTATTGCATTCATAATAATATGTTAGTATACATGAGATCAAGGTTAAGAATAGCGAACATATGGACCCGAATAGGGTACAATGGAGGAGCGGACCGATCCATTCTAGTCATTTCGAGAAGTCGTCATTGAGGAATTAATTTATGCTGTAGTAGCATTTGTCGATTAAAAATGTTTTCAAGTGATTTAGAAATAAATTATCTTATTCTTCACTTTTTAATTTGTCGGGTAGTTTATTACATCATGTTTGGTCCGGAGCTGTCTATTTTTGCTTTTGATGGTGGTATCTCTAATTTATGTTTGTAACTATTTGCGTAGCGTCGTGGTTGTTCAGCTTGCTTTATGAAGAAATGCGGATACTTTCTAACAAACTTGCTTACTTCCATTATAGAAATAGATGCTAAAGTTAATATATTAAATTTTTTGAAAAGTGGCCTACAAGTGTTAATCGAATTTAACATGTATTTACTGGTATTCAATTGAACAGTGATTGCACGCCACAGGTCGAAGAAACTGCCACTGGGCCAACGTGGCTTCTTGACATTACATTAATGCAACGTTTATCATCACTCATTCGGCCAGCCAACGTGCCAATATCTTGTCAGACACTGTCCAACCGTAGTTAATATTCCGTTCCAGTAAAGGAACGTCCGTCGATGTGGAATCGAACCCGTCGAAATTTCGCCTCGGGTACCCAATAAATCTATGGTCGATTCTACTATGACAAGGTTGATATAAAACACGTGGAAACGTTAGATATCGTTATGAATAAATTTTACTCGCTATTCAGGGGGATGACATGTGTTTATTGAAGCTAAACGGTAACGCAATGAAACTTTTACCTTACCTTAAGCATTTTAATGACGAGACGAGCGTGATGAACGCCTATAGCCGTATTTCCTCAGACAGACTGCAAACGAGCCATACCACTATCAACACTTCTATGCTTTGTAAATACAGATTGGAGGTCACAATCAACGGAGGCTTATTATCGCCTCGTATAGGTTGAGTAGACATACGTTACCACCTCAAGCGTGGTAAACACATATAGTGAGTAAACGTGCTGGTACTGCTGGTAGCATATGGTAGCATAGAAGAACCTGTTCAAATCTTCATATAAATATTGCTTGTGCATGGGTAAGGCATTTTTTTTTGTTGGTACTATTTTGGCGAGTCCACCTTTATGCCAGGCAATAGTGGTATTGCTGGAGATTGACTGCGACCGGAACGTATAAAGACAATTTTGTTGTTGTTTGACTGTAGCCGGCCTTTACAACTTCACCGATCTGCGGTCTGTAAAAAAGCCATTACTCCAATGCTCGCTCAATTATTATTGTCAATTCATTGTTTCTAAGGGTTTGCTAAAGAAAACTTTATTTAAATCTTAAATTTTCACCCATTAACCATTTTTATATGTTTGTTTGCTCATTCCTATATATACATTACCATGTTTTACTATGTTCATTATAAACATAATGTATAATACTATAGGTCTACCAGAATCTGATGGCAAAAAGGGAAAAAAGAAATTGACGCTAGCAATACTAGGGGAAATTGGAGTAAAACGTTTTGATACTTTTTTCCCTATAGTGGCTGATTCTGTGTGTGATACATGCAAACATAAAAATTTATCCAACGATAAAGGATAATTTTTGAAAATCTTACTGTGGCGAATGTGGGGTTCGAAATTTAGATGAAAACTCCAATTACTCTGTCCATGAGTTTATTTATTAATTAAAGGCTATCAGAACTTGAAAATGGTTCCAAATACTGCACATCCATAAAAAAGTCTTCAACGGTAGAAGAAGACGAGGAAGACGCAGTATTTATGATAAACCTTTCCTCCTGCATCTCAATCGATGTTGTTCTATGAAATGATTTTCAATTTTTATTACATGTTCACAAGATTTTCGCCATTCATCGATCCCTATTCGAGAGAAAGCTTCTTCAGTTCACACGAAAGATGCAATAAACCAAAGTATCAAGACTTGTCATTCCTACTCATTTGAAGCCAAACCATAAACAATTCCTCGAAATTTTTCGTTGCCATATGAAAATCGCTATTTATTAAACTTTTTTTTTGCCATCAAATCCTGGTAGACCTATTATTACGAACTTACATGTTCAAATAAGCTTGAATACAATTTTGACACTAAACCAAGCAATAAACTTAACGCATAATGATGCTATCATTATTCGTTACCTATACGATGCTGTTACGATAGTATTATAGTTCAATCTTTATCGTACACAGGCAGGTACTATAAGGATCGAGCGGTATAATAACTAATATTTATTTACAGGCGACGAGGGACCTTATAGGTCCAATCGCGCGGTCAAAAATACAAACACCAAACTGTGTTGTAAACGACTGATTGATAAAGAGTAGAATGTCAGCGGCGAAACCCCTTTGTTCGCAGCGAATGAAACGCTTGCGAGGGCTAATTTTTCTACTAACGCCATCTAGTTTCATTCCACGTACTAATAAACCCTTCCATTCGTCTACATTGCCTGTGTTTGTGTGTGTTTGTACGAGTCGTTTCGGTGGTAGATTCGTCGACACGAAAATTTACTTTTGTTTCCAAAATGTTGGTTTCTACGGGTGTTAATGTGTGATATTGGTGAATTTATAACCAGTGTTCGTTAATGAGTACATGTGTAGGAAATTGAAATGAATTTGTTAAAAGTGACTATTTGCACTTAGAATTATCTAAGTGCACCGAAAAATATTTATATTTATTTTATAGAATGTGGATGTATGAAAAAATTAACAGGCGACGACGTTTTAATACGGAAAATCTTTTTATTTGGTGTGTTTGTGTTTATCGCTGTCTTTTTAAAAAAGCTCTAGGCAATAGGAGACAGTGAATACAGTGATACCGCTTAAGCTACGCTCGCTACGCCAACGTAACTGAAGTGCCGTCATATATATAAAGCGAACACTTCCAATCATATTCAGCTGTGCCGGACATTTTATTATTCAAATAGCGTTCAAACGTGATCGGTCCGATTTCGCTCCTTCTATATGCGTTCATAGATCAAAAATATATCGTTGCAAAGTGCTTTTTTCTACGCAATCAAAACAAAACAAAAACTATTGGTACAATGGACAATAGGCAATATTTTTATTTGAAGTAAAAACAATACTTACATCAGATCATTAAATATGAAATATGTCTACTGTTTGTTATTAATGTTTATAAGGCGAATACGATATGCATGTGCAGTACCTATATACTAATGAAATCATTCATTTATGAAGATATCTCGATTATAGCCATTAATTACCAACATATCACACGCACTGCATCTTTTATAAAATTTAATATAAACTTACTTTTCGGCCATCGATGTTTTCACTGCGCATCCCATTATGACGGCCCGGTCTTCGGGTGCAACCTTCAATTCCCTATAGAAGCAGTGATGCCATACTCGCTCCATGTTGTCCCAGTGAACAATCCTGCCATTTTCAACCGGGCTGCTTATCTCTAGGTCTTCGATCTTGGATATTGCTTCATCACCTAATACAAACAGAAATAATCTTATATCATTTTCACCATAAACCGGAAGGCACATGTATAAAGTCAAACGTAAAAAATGAATTCTTTTTATTCAATAAGCTATATGAGAGCACTTGAAAACGTCTAACTTAAAAATGCTACGTCGGTTCCAACCTCCTTACGCCGGCAAAAGAACAGACAAGAAACGCTTGGCAGGTAATTTTTGGGCGCGATCACATTGACGAGTTTATTCTCATTATTACTAATTGATTGAATTGTAGCAAGTCCACAAAAACCCTAAGCTTTTTTTGTAATATGCTTTACTAATGACATTTCTCTCTATAAGGACTTGAAATTTTGCTATCTACAAGACAAAGTATCGTATAAAGCACATTAATTACCAATGAAAACATCATAGTTCTCCTTGCCATAAGATCCTTTCAGGTAATTAGGTCTTCCCACCACCGTTCGGAATATCGATACGGGATAATTATCACAAGAAAATCCTGCTTTTAAATTGTGGCTCCCATTGTCGAGGACTACTACTGGCTTTTCGAAAGACATTTCTGCAGATCCTAAATTTAATCTTCACACTAAAATTCGAAAGCAAAAATCAACAACAAATTGACAACTTATGACAGTGGACATAGACTATGGCCATTTATGGTGCATTATAATAATTATTTAATTTATGCTGTTATTTTCTTTTGTTTAAGGGTTTATGCTTCTATATAACTTTATGATTTATATATACCTATCAAGTTTTAGGTGTGATCTATTTTGTTTTTACCTGTTTTGTAGCACACAATCAAAATTTGTCGCCTTTATTTAATTTGCTATAGGATTTGTAAAATGATGACCCAAATAACCTCAAAATTAAAACCTAACCTGCTAATAAAGTAATAAATCAATTTAAGAAACAAAAAAGTGTAATATTCCATCTATTTCATTTTATTGCTTAGAAAAATTTATATTTGACTCTTTCAGGTCCACCATCTTCGTATTCCGCTTTAGTCATCCAAAACCCCATCAGATTATCTAGCGATGCTAAGATAGATCCTCCCATCCATGCTGCGTAGTGCCTCGATTGCATTGCATCAACGTTAGCTCTAAGTGGTTGATTTCTCAGGGTTTGTATCAGTTCTGCCTTTAGACGATCCACTAACCCTGGAAACATGCTAGACCCACCAGCTATTACAATGTTTTCATAGAAAAGTGACCTGAAATCTGAGTCACATTTGTTTATACTGGAGCTTAGAAGATCAACAACATTTTGACAGTCAAGGTTCTCGAGGGCAGGTTTAAATAAAATTTCAGGACATCTGATCCTTTCATCGCCCAAAATGATCTTCTGCCCATCTGGGAGCTGATGAAAAATCTTGGTTTCCCCAGAACTAGCAAAGGCTCTTAGTTCAGTTTCGTAGTTTTGGGGTACATAGCAATGTTGAGCCTGAAACATAATTTACCCATGATCAAACAGAACTGTTTCACAAAATACACATTTAAAGGCATATCAAAAAGAGTATTAACCTTAATATCATTTAGAAGATCTCTCTCAACAGGAGTTGTGAAAGAATATCCTGTTTCAAGTAGTAACTGCTGAAATCGGTCTGTTAGCAGTTCTCCTGTCAGTGGTGAGAGTAGCGTCGCATGTTGCAATGGAAACCCTTCAAAAACGGGTGTTACATAGGAGCATGAGAAACCATCTTCCCACACAACTCCAGTAGTTCTGCCGCTTGCGTGTAGGACGAGAACTGGTGACTTCATCAGATACAGCCCGTTGACAGTGAATGATTCGAACAGAATTTCTGACATCCTTTCTCTAGAAATTAAATCATGGTAAACAAAACCAAAGTACAAGTAGATGAGCGAATTCTAAACGAGGTGACTTCTTGACTACCGTTTGAATTACGCATTTGTACGGATTGCCGATGGAATAGACTCAAATCTGTGCTCACGCCTAGAATTTACACATTGTGAATGACATGAGAAATACAACACCTAGTTATACTTTTTTTTTCTCGTAAAGATATTTTGTGTTTTGTTTATGTAATTTGGTCTCTGAAGCAAATTAAACCCGAGCTATATGAAACCATTTTGTGTTCTATTCACGAAAACGAGTTGAATAAATAACTCGCAAAAACATACAGAATTGAAAATAAAAGACTAAAATGAAGCAAACGCTAAAAAGTAACGCAATAATTTTATGTGGGGTACTTTACTTTTCCTTGATCGACACCAGTGGGTGAATTGAGTGCATGACCCTTGCTTCTTCAGGCGCCACATGAAGTTCCTTGTAGAAGATATGATGCCATAACTTCTCCATCTCATCCCAGTCGGTTACGTAGCCTTTTTGCACGGGCCATGTCATTTTAGACAGTCCTCGATTCAGTATTGCTTCTTTTCCGCAGTAGACTAAAGGAAGTCCATCAGAAAGACCTGGATGCCGAAATCTGTAAAAAGAATATCGATTATAAAAAAAGTCAAGTCAAAATTATTCACCGCTACGCAACCAACATATACCCTTCATTCGTGCTTATTGGCGGTTTAAAATTTTTAGGCTATTTGTTAAAACTGCACAGCACAGTCTGTATTTATCTACAGCTAACATTAAAACCGCTGTGACCAGAATAACATAGTTGATACGTTTTCTAGTTTCCTACTGCAGACGTATTTAAACTATAATTAGGTGTACGAAAGGGCACTTTATAGCCATCCTACTTTATAATCAAATTCACGTACAGTGCAGCGTTGTACTTAATTTTGCAAACATTTGAATAGAATAGGCAATATTTACTCCATAGAGTTAAAATTCGCAGACCACACATTCTCAGATAGACTGAACGACCCGAAAAGTATTGCACGGCTCCTGCATTAGGCACTGCGTCTACCTAAGTAAAAGTTTCATTACTAACGTGATTTTGGAGTAGCATGTGTGTGTGCATGTGTATGTGTATGTGTCTCTTACTTGCCATTCGAAGACCGATGTGATGTGTCAGCATGTGGTTAAAAGCTTGCGTACATCGATAAGAAGTAAATCGATTTAAGAGAGATTTCAGACATTTTAACTGTTACTATAATTAGACCTTTCATAATCGTTGAGACAAGGTATTATTTGAACTAATTTTATGAACATTATACTGAATTCTTGGTCGTCTTTGCACGGACTCGTCTCTACAAATTGTGTTACTTGCTACTTCAATGAAACGCCAGGAGCACGCTGAGTGGCTTGTCAGGTAGTCCCATCCATCCTCATCAATCCATTACGTTCCCACTGCTGGGACTCTGGCCTTTGCGGGTAGGTAGATGTCGCATGCCCTTGAATGTTGTGGTTCTTGGACATGCCGGTCTCCTCACGATCTTTTCCTTCACCGTTTTGAGCGATAGTAAAACCACACATACCTTATTAAGTTATAGGCGCAGGGCCGAGAGGCTTTGTCAGGTAGTGCGACAGGCTAAACAAATGGGTGCTACTCATTAAAATTATTGCTTTGAATGTTGAAACGAATGGCTGGTTATGTGAGAGATGTTTTTTTCAGATCACGGGTCAAGTTACTTAGGTGGGCACAGCGCCTTATAGACAGCCGTTACACACAATATACAGTGACCTCGTTGCGACTAGAAAACACGATGTTGCTGGCAAAAAATACTGTTATAGCTGTTTGTGTGGCGGGACGTTACTGCGTGTTCGATGGTCAAGTTTGTCTGAATGGCCGCTATTTGCATTGAATAAACGTGTAGCATGGCTAACTGAACTAGCCAATATAAATGTTGTAAAAAGAGGCAAATGGAGCGTTGTGCTCTATCCCAAAACCCCTCCCTACACATCTATTATTTATATATGCGAAAGTTTGTGTGTGTGCGTATCTTTAAACCATGGCACAACTCAGAGTTTTTTCTGAAGAAATGCATATAAATATTCCACTAGAATATACACTTCGGGTGAAGCTGTTGAAAATATGGGTAAAATGCAAGCGCTTTTATAACCGCTATAATTATATAATATGGCCAGACAGTGATATCCACTCATTTTAGATTGTGAAATACAATACCATTATATAGCCTACAGTGATGTTGAACTTTGTATGTACCTGGCGACAGCAGTAGGGAACACGGCTCTTGGAAAGGCTTCATTCGCGAAGCCAGCTTTGGTAACGTAGGATCCAGCATCCAAAACCACCCCAAAGGAATCTTGCGCCATTTTAGCACGACCTACTAGACTATTACAGAAATCTATCGGAACTAGGCGGCTGGGAAACTAATTTCGTACTCAAATGTGCAATCACTATGCAATCTCCTTCCGCATGACGAAGTTATGGCGAAAATTTATTACTCCTGGTTAATTTATATAGGTTGGTGTTGCTTTGACAGCGTCGCCTTTCCCACACCAGGATCGACCTTAAGGGTACTTAGATAAAGAAGTAGATTGCCTGCATACAGGTAGTCTGTAGTCTGTATGCCGGCACCGATTATTAGGCTCATGTTATTAGATGTATATGCACAAAAAGACAAGCACCCCGTACCGATTACCGGCGCTTCGGCCAACGAAATAGAGTTCATAGTTGAACTCGTGAAAAATCCAAAAAAATTATTTGCATCCACAAAATCTGCAAAAAGGCAGGTTTTCCGTTTTACAGATAATGCCATAAGTAGCAAATACATGGTTTCATCACGGTTTTTTAAAAGCTCAAGCTTATTTGAAACTCACGACCATGGGGTTGTATTGTAAGCCCACGTCACTACTATTGAGCTGTCCTTAAATCTTCCTAGGGAGAGTCTATCTATGTGTGCTGCTTTAAATGTTTATACTGTCTGGCAGTAGTGTGCAAATAAGTGAAGTAACTGGACATATTTGTGACACAAAACTTATATCTCAGGGTAAAAAACGCAGTGCTGTGCCGCTCAAAAAACTTAGTTTATGTTTAAAGTATACGAACCGTCCAAAGTTTTTGGTAGAAAGTACCTACCTACTCCAGAAACAGTAAATTCGTTACTTACAAAATACGTCAGCGGCGTTCCTGTAAGTTTTTAAACAAATTATAAAGTTTGAACTCTGCGATGCCAACTTAGCTCGAAGCAGCATGACACTGACACTCGTCCCAACTTTGTAGTTGAAGAAAACTAACAATTTTATAGATTTAGCTTCTTCATCGATGTCTTGTTAGATTTTATTTCGTATCATGGGGACCATGGCCATTTAAAGCGAGGTATTTATTTAGACATAGTTATTACATAATTATAAACTAACGAAATAAACATTGTTGCCAGTTAATTGACACTCTTAAAGGAGTGCCCCAAGGGTCTGTCCTTTCCGCTATATTGTTTCTTCTGCATAGAAGTAACGTACACTGAGAAAAAAATTCTGACTTTCCTTCTGAGTCTTTACCTGCCAAGACCGTTTCCTTCCTTATTTTGCATTAGTTTTCCTTCCGAATCACAGTTCCTTCCCTTTTGACTCAGAAGGAAAACGGTATTTCGGAAGGTCATTTTTCTCCGTGTACACATACTAAATATTCGTGGATGTGATGTTATGGACACATACCTGCTCCGCGCAGCTCAAGCTAGTACAATGATAGTTCTTGGCCCTTGAGGTAGTGTCAAGATATACCAATGCAGCTTCTACCAATTGCTGTTGGTCTGTACAACTTCACTAAGTGAAATGGCGCCTGAAATGTTGAGTATTCGCTTTGAGCCATCACCGAAACAAGTCTGAACTCTATTTTATGGAAAGAAGAAAAAACAAGGCAAACTGAAAAAAAAAATTGTAGTGCTGAATGGCTGCCAAAAAGTTTGGAGTACTGTCGAAAGCTGGTCATTTTTTCACAAGCATATTATTAGATCCACAACTTGGATCTGTAAGTTGTCCGTAAAACTGTAGTCATGTATGGGATAGTAAAGCGAACTGTCAATTAGCTGCTTTGAATTTTATTGAACGTCGTCGTAAATAGATGAATCAAGGACATGCGGCGTTTAGAAAACGTGTCTATAAATAATATAGGACAAAGAAAGACACCATAAAATAAGCGGCATAAAATAAGAAACTCAATGGAAGATAATTTCGTCCGAGTTCCGATTTAAGACTGCACAATGCAAGCAATTATTCGTTGTACTCATATTTGTACCATCTATAGTGATGATGGCTTAGTGGTAGTGATGTCGGCTTGCAATCCGTAGGACGTGGGTTCGAATCCTACAATAAGCTTGAGCTTTCGGTGAAGGAAAACATCGTGATAAAACCATAGCTTGGTGGTAGGGTATTTTCTAGTACTCGCCTGGCTAGCTACCACCCTCTTGTTAAGAATCTGTCGCCAAGCACCTATCGGTGTGTTCCGGCAGCCTCACTTGAGAGCTAGTTCCCAGTCCAGGTGTAGCGTGGCGCCATCTTCGACCACATCTTCACTTAACATCAGGTGACTTGTGGTCAAACACTACCCTGTAAAAAGTTAAAAAAAAAAATCTGTACTCGTACATCGCAGCGTTATTAAAAATATTATTGTGGAAGCGGTAACGATGTTTATTCAACAGAAAATTTTAACAAGCTCCTATTAAAATTTTCCCATTAAGTTTCTTTCACGGAGCTACATTAAAAACTCTACAAAAAGAGCTCGTCTATTAAAAATAACGGTATATACTTTTGAACTTCAACTGCGCTGCTGATTCACTCAGCTAGGTATACATCCTACACAAACAAGTTTTTTTTTAGGTAGTACCTAAGCCGGTTTTACCTGCGTGAAGATTATACTACAGGAACCACACATTTGGGGAGCAGGAACGATTGATTGTTCACTCAATGAAGATTTTTGATAATTACCAGAATTTTATAAAAACCTGAACACGCTTTCGCTTGTCCACAGTTCTGGTCAGCTTTCGTCCCGTGCGAGACACAGAACAAGGATGCTGTGCAGCTGACGCTGGAGCAAATCGACGTCATCAAGCGCCTGGTAGAGAAGTACCCGCGCCAGTTGAAGCTTGCTACCTCTGTTACCGGTAAGATCTATAATAGTGTAGGTAAATTATTATATTTCGGTCAAAAACGGTGAAGGAAAACATCGTGAGGTAACCGGCATGACCAAGAACCACAACGTTCAAGGGTATGCGGCATCTACCAACCCGCACTGGGCCAGCATGGTAGATAACGGTCTATACTCTCTCTCTGAGAGAAGGCCAGAGTCCCAGCAGTGGGAACGTGGAAACGTAAAGGCTGATGATGATGATGATTTGATTCGTTTTTATTTTGTTATTACCTGATAGGCGGGTTTGCAATACCTGGGCCCGTAGCCAAGATGCATTCTGCAATCGTTGACGCTAATAGAAAACAAGAAAAAAGTATTGGTTTGACATATTTCAACGCTAAGTCACGTGGTCAGAAATATGTCAAACCAATACTTTTTTCTTGTGTTCTATTAGCCTCAACGATTGCAGAATGCATCTTGGCTACGGGCCCAGGGGAGTTGCCGATGCGTCGCCGACTCTTGAGTATACTTATTACTGACACAGATTACAACTGACAAACAAAACTTTGAGTTTTATGTAATGTAGCTGTTCCTCGCGGTTTCACCCTTGGGGACTACACCTTATCGCGATAAAAAATATTATATGTCCTTCCCCAGGTTTCAAACTATATCCATGCCAAAAATTCATCAAGACTGGTTCAATGGTTCTTAATTTTAACCGAAACAAATAAGCAATCTAATCTTTTCTTTTTGTATATAATACTAGCAAACCCGGCGACATCCGTTTCGCCACCAGATGGCTTCGTTTTATGTAAGATTTTTCCGCTTTTCTGTTGAAATTTTTCCTGAATTTTCTTTGCTATAAACCTCACGGAGCCCGAGACCTTTCCAACGAATGCAAAACCGTGGAAATCGGTTCGTGCATTCTAGAGTTATAGCGTCAGGAAGGAAAACCCGACTTATTTTTATATAGTAGATAAGTATAGACAGATAGATAGATTACATTGTATTGTTTAACCACAGCAACAGATATATAATTTTCTATTGCTCGCTGGGCTAGCTACTGTCCTGAAGTTGAGAATCTGTCAAGCACCTATCGGTGTGTTCCGGTAGTTCCACTGGAGTGCCAGTCCCATAATCCAGTTGTAGCGTGGCGCAACCTTCAAACACGCCATCACTTAACATCAAAAGACTTGTGTTGAAACGCTGCTCTGTAAGAGCTAACAAAAATCTCCTTTAAGTCAACTGAATCCTTAATAAGACACAGGTGAAAAAAATGCGTACTTAAGCATGCACGGCATACAAAGTGGATGCACTTGCTAAGCGGAAAGTGTACTCGTGTCTCTGTAGCAAACATGCCACAACGTAACGCAGTCCGTTGGTTTCTGCAAAATGGAACAAAATGACTTCAAAAAAAAAATTGCGCAAGGCCTATTGTCTTGGATCAAATCTTCTGTTTAAAAAGTTAAAGTAAGGTAAGGGCCGGTTTTATAAGGGCCGGTTTTATAAACGTCCGTAAGTTAAAACCGTCGGTATAATTGATATTATTATCGAATTTTCCATACTAAAATTTGACAATACGATCAAATTTACTGAAATTTGGTCTGACATTTAACTTACGGATTTATTAAACCGGCTCTAAACGTCCGTTAGTTAAGTGTCATACCTTATTTCGGTTAATTTGATCTAATTGTCAAATTTTCCATTCTATAAAAATCCATGCATTTAATTTTAGTAACATTGACGAACACTCTTCTTTGATGGAGATGGTAGCGATTTGAGCATACAAATACATAGTATAAATTGAAGTTTTGACATTTCCATTGCCGCCAAAAAAAATCCGTTATCATTTTGATAGAAATTTTACAGTTGACAATAATATAAACTTTCGTTTCACTTACGGACAGTTAAAATGCGTTTATAATACCACAATCAGTAAAATATACTAACGTGTCATTTACGAGTCGTAATGTTACTAATGAGTTACCAAAAAACGGTACATTGTTTATAAAACCGGCCCTTAGTACCTTACTGCAACAGAATAGGAGGGAGGCACTATCGTGCCCAGCTTGTAGCTCACAACATTTCTTAGATAGATAGGTATATATATATATATTGATTCACTACAACACCAAAAAATAGAAGAACATGAAAGGAAAAAACTTAGAGCGTGAGGGTGGTTTTGTTTCTCACATTTGTTTATCAATTTTACATTGGCTGAATCCCCCGTTCCCAGTCCAGGTGAAGCGTGGCGCCATCTTCAACCACATCGTCACTTAACACCAGGTGACTTGTGGTCAAACGCTACCAAAAACTAATAAAAATAAATACACAAACCGAATAATGATGTCACAAAAAGAATATTTTGTTCTGATGAACCGGTATTTAAATGCAGTCACGGCCGCACAGCTGCTTCAATGACGGGGCTGTGATGAAGTGAACTGGATAAACCACCCCTCAGTCTTTATGTAGAGTTACCAGACATCATTCAAATCTGAGAAGTACGTACAATAGATATGTATTACGATTACTTTAGATAATGCAGGGTATTTTTTTGACCGCATGTCAGCGGATTTTAAAAAAAGATGTAGCAAAAGGGGGCCCCGTTCCATCTCTTGAATAAGCTAGCTTCTTTGCATGATAAAATCCGAAACGAGGAATCCGTTGAAGAACCAAGGTCACCGACATTGCACTCAAAATTTGCAAGTTGAAGTGGCACATCGCTCGACGAACCGATAACCGCTGGGGAAGAAAAGTTCTCGAGTAGCGACCACGAACCAGAAGACGCTATGTAGGTTGCCCCCTTCGCTAGGTGGACCGACGACAATCAGAGTCAGAGTCGCGGGGAGCCGATGGATGCAAATGGCTAATTACCGTTCATGGTGGCGTTCAAAGGCGGAGGACTATGTTCAGCAGTGAACTTCTTCCAGCTGACGTGATGCTGATGATGATTCCTCTTCTGGCTCTCAAGTGACACTGGCGTACTACACCGATAGGTGCTCGGCACGGTCATGATGGGCGACCGTTTAGTTGCATTTTTAACACTCGACGTAAAAAGAGGGGTGTAATAAGTTTGACGTTGATGTCTGTCTGTCTGACTGTGTGTGTGTGTGTGTGTCTGTCTGTCTTTGACATTGTAGCTCTCAAACCAATGTCGATGCGGTTGTTTTTCATTTGTAAAGCCAGTTTCTTTGCGGTGGTTTTTAGCTATGTTTGACAGAAACCGGTCCAATGATCTGTGAAATTTTGGTAATAATGAACTGAGCGCTACCGTGTTTCAGAGAGCACGTTAAGCTGTCGGTCCCGGTTATGGTACATTAGCCCTAAAGTCATCTTGGAAGCTTTGAAGTGGTCTGATAACTTCGACACTCGAGTTGGTAACTAGCTCCTACGAAAGAAAAATAAGCTTGGCAACAGATTCTTATCCTTAAGTCGAGTACCTAGTACTAGAACTAACCTTAGTAGTTTCCATTGTTAATGTGAACCTACGACCGTACGGTTCGC
This sequence comes from Opisthograptis luteolata, assembly GCA_931315375.2. Classification (NCBI taxonomy): domain Eukaryota; kingdom Metazoa; phylum Arthropoda; class Insecta; order Lepidoptera; family Geometridae; genus Opisthograptis; species Opisthograptis luteolata. Next base: position 13,842,579 of record OV928033.1, read on the forward strand.
AAGCAGACGTAACTACCACTGGGCTATCATCATTTCAAAACAATCCTGTATCTTTCTACGCCGACGTATATACACAAAGGAAAACGATATTTCCTGTTATTCTTTTAATATCGCTTTCGCTTTATTTGTTGATTGTGAATATCGCCTTGGGTACATGTCTGATGGGAAATAACATCTGGTTGGGAGTTTATTAGCGATGGTGGCCGAACGGTAAGGCGTGCGACTTACAAGACGCCGACACCGAGTTCGAATCCTCTCGGCCACGCACCTATGACTTAATAAGTTATGTGCGGATTTGCCATCGCTCAAAACGGTGAAGGAAAACATTGTGAGGAAACTGGCATGCCCAAGAACTGCAACATTCAAGGGCATGTGACATCTACCAACCCGCACTGGGCCAGCGTGGTAGATTACGGCCCATACTCTCTCTCTGAGAGAAGGCCAGAGTCCCAGCAGTGGGAACATGAAAGGCTGATAATGATGATGGGAGTTCATTTTACCAAAAGTATGATCATGTTATTATGATCCCTGGCAGTTTTTAGGCTTCGTATTGTAATATTCATAATAACATGTAAGATTTAATAATTATTTATTTACTAGTTGCACCCGCGGTTTCACCCGCGTCTTTCCGTTATCCCACAGGAACCTTTTCCCGGGACTCTGAGTTTATTCAAAAAGCACACTGTAATAATTACAGGTTAGTTAATAAATTACCGGCTCAAAGGCTGCATAATAATAAAAGAGACAATGCGCATTATAAGAGCCCGTATATAAGAACTAAATAGCGTAGTAGTTTACCTGAATTGCTGAAGTTACCTCGTTTACCCTCCGAAATGTGACCTAATAACTTGACTCTACTTATGGACCACCACGTACGATTTAGACGAGCCGCGGCGGCGACTCCCACGTTCCTAAAATCAATGGAAACAATTTGTATTAGATATACATTATAAATCTCTGGAAAGTATTTTTTTTTTACTACATACAGCGAAGCGTTTGACCACAAGTCAACTGATGTTAAGTGGCGTTGTGGTCGAAGATATCGCCACGCTACACCTGGATTGGGAACTGGCTCTCAAGAAGGGTTGCCGGAACACACCGATAGCTGCCTGCTTGGCGACCGATTCTTAATTTGAGGATGGTAGCTAGCCAGGCGAGCACTAGAAAATGCCCTACCACCAAGCTATGGTTGCATCACGATGTTTTCCTTCACCGAAAGCTCAAGCTCATTTTAGCATAGCACCCACGATCTACGGATCGTAAGCCGACGTCACTACCACTGAGTCAACGACGCGATGGTTCAAAACTTGGTTACTATTATCTGAACTGCAACGTGTTTCTCGTCCAGCAAGTAGTTACGATAGAATTGACGAGATAAACTCACTGGCAGAGGTTTGCCAAGTTTACTGTAATACCTAATACCTCTGTCAAAACTTTGCATCAAGTTTATAATTTGTGAGCGTTATAAAATCTTGAAATATGGAAAGTAAGATTACCTATTCGTTGTTTCAAAACGTTGGAGAAACTTTTGCGATTGTAATTTCATATAGGTACCTATAGATAGGCAACTCTTCGTCTCCTTATATGGTTATAGGTACATAAATACAAGTTAAAATAAATATGCTGTAGTCATTTTATTAAGCATTAAATAAGTAAATTAAGCAAAGTTACTAACAGAAGACTGTGGAAACATAAATATACGTGTCGACATAAGAACTTCATCCTTTTTTTCGTCGGTTAAAGGAAATAAAACAAATTTAACCACAGTACAGAGTTATTCTTAAGTTACACTTAAGGTATACTTAAGTTATACTGAAGTTATACTTGCGTAGAAAATATTTTTCAAGATAATACCTAGATATACCTACAATATGTTTACTATAATAACGCAGCACTGGTCTAAGACCTCAAATGTAATGAAATTCTTCCCTTTCAGACATCTTGGAGGCTCACAGCAATCGGCCCCGCAAGATCGCTTCTCTCATCGGCATTGAAGGCGGCCACTCCATCGGCAATTCGTTGGGCATTCTCCGCAGCTACTACCTACTTGGAGTGCGCTACATGACCCTCACACACACATGCAACACGCCTTGGTAAGTGTGAACGGGTAGAAAGCCTCTGCTGTGCTTATTAAAAAGGTACTGACGACCTAAAAGGAACCTGAGGGCTTATCAATCTTATTATACACGAGACCTTTTTTCGCTATACCAATGCGCGGACCGGAGTAGTAGCCCCTACTGGAGCGGTGCGCGACTATGAATGATTCAACTTCATAAAACATTTGAATGACTACCCTAAAGTTACCTACTAATGACACCAACTCGACTCGGCTTGCTGCTGTCAGTTGACCATGACCAAGCCGCCGACGTTTCTTCGATTTGGCCAGACAGCACACACACTTGAACTTGTTGTCACACTTCTTTGGCACACTTGAATCTTTCCGTGGCCGCATAAGCGGTAACCAGTGACCGTAAAGGCACTGATTAGTAATCACTAATATTATTAGTTAACATTATTTAACTCAAACATAAAAATCGATCAGACGCAGACGCGGATCTTTGGGCTAGTATGTGGCGAAGATATTATATTTACATTCAAATCTGAGTTTATGCAAGGGGCGGCAGTATAAAGCGTCATTATGTTTGGAATGTTCAGGTTTAAGAAGCGATCCATGAAGCAATTATTCGATAACAAAGGCACCCAAAGCGACGATATCTATATAATCATTTTATTTTGGCCAGACAATTGTCTGTTATCTCAATAATACGAATAAATAAAATACAAACATAAAATCAATTCATTGCCTCTATATTACAGACAGCATAATAAGTTCCAGTTACTTATTTAACTAATTAATTATAGGGTAGCTTCAGCATGTGCTGCATTCCCATAACAATAATTATTATGTGAGCGCAGCGCTGTTTTTCAAACTACCCTCTTTATGCTCGGACAGATCTTCGCCGATAAAATTGGTGACAAAGAAGTGGTACTTTTCCGGGTGCATGGTACAATTACCTAATACACTATAACTTATACGGGTACGTTTATATGTTTAAAATCGGAAAAGGGTGCAACATACGCTACCAACGTTTTTGTTATTTCGTTTGCAAAAGTTGATAAACGTTGCACAAAAGGACTAAAAACTTCAGCTCCTGCATGGCTTGATATTTAATCAAGCTGCATGCGGAAACAACGCGAACATATTTATAATTCTTCATGAATAATAAAAAATCCTGGGAGCGAAAAATCTCGAGATTAATCCCTAATTGGAAATGTAAGTAGTAGTAACTACTTGTTGTACTTGCTGAGTGGTGCTTGTTATTTTTAAACGTGATCGAGCTTTCTTTTGTTTTCTTTTCAATCATTTTCACTGTTGAAAATTGTAAAAAATTGTAAAATTAGATTCATGCGTTCATTGTTTTGTTTATGTTTGTTGCTATTGATTTGCATAGGTGGTATTTTCCTTATTATTGAGAGGTTAGGTCACTCCATTGTGAATTTAAAGGAGTATATTATGTATGAAATCAACTAATATAATAGATATTGTTTGTGAGTTTGAATGTGATAGGACGTTATCTCCAAAACTACTAACAGTTTCGAAAAAATCTTTCACTTAATGTCATAATAATAACAGTCCTGTAAAAATCTCGTAGGTGAAATGGTGGACCAGAGCTAGTCAATCGCAATGTTGCTCTTACAACATAATTAATCTGATTAGTTATCTATTTACCTTTTAGACAGATTAACGATTTAGGCTCCTTATAAAATTCACGATCATAAAGTCAGATAAACTGGATTTGTATAATAGGATAACCGACGACCCATGCTTTCGAACGTTTGCATTTCAATAACAAACGAAAATACATCATCATCAAAAAGTGTACAACTCTCAGCAAATAGTCTCGTATAAAAGCAACTGCGAGCAAATAAAAAATACCCGTTCCGTTTTAATTGTACAAAATAAACCGGGATCTGATAACTGGCTGTAATCGCTGCTGCAAACTGTATCCGGGTAAACGTGGCTGGCTCCGCGCTTATCCAATAACCCGGCGAGACGGTTGTTACGATTAATTGCGGCAAATCCGACAAAATATTCGTCTTTCCGTCTCGATTCCATCTGTTATCTCGCCGTCTCTTGGATAAACGCAACAAATGTCACTGTGCTTGCTCTAAATAGGTTTGTTCTCTGACTTGTCCGTCTCCAGCATAAGGCTTCGAGGAGTCGTACGGTGGTGTCCCTGCGGGCTCCTTAGTTCGACAGGGTCGGGGTTCTCTTGGACCAGTGCCGTCAGGGTAGCGGTTGAATGCGAAAGCGACCCCGAAGCCCAGACACATGTCTTATTGCCGGAACACCGTGGGGTTTAAATACGGTAAGAGTCCTACATAACCAGGACACTGTCCTCGTCAGCTGAATGGCATCCGTGAGTGTTTCCCCGCATTAAAAAAGAGACACCGTCACGGACGAGCACGGAAGAGGGTGTTCCTACCAATGCATCGTCCGGTCTGACGCGGCTTGATTTGTTGGCAAATAAAAATTAGGAGTGGTCAGGCATTTATGTACCACGTCAGTTGACCACTGGCAGGGTATTAGCGATGTGCTGTCCGGTGGTGTGGTCTGATCCGTGTAAAAAAGGGCTGTTGGACCCCATGTCTAATATGTTTTTAGGAAATGTGACCGCATCTGTGGCTTCCGAATCAGCTTACTTAGTCATGGGCGCAATGTTCGGAAGCTGCTTAAATCATCTCTTGTAGATGAAGGCAAGCCATTGATGACGAATGATGACTCCAGACTAAGACTCCAGTTGAAGACGCAGCTTTTTGTTTGTACTCAATCATGAGCATCTGCAGTCGTTCAGGTGGAAATGATTGGCGAGTAATTGCACTCCTGCATCCAATCATACTTAGAGCTTCAGTTTCGTACTATCCCAGGGGATACTTCGAGCTTTATAAACTGGGTAACGACAAGGATCATAAATCTCTCCGATAACTCTAGATTCATACTACCGCGACCTCTTTCCAACAAGCTAGCTCCAGTTATTCTGCACATGTAAATTTATATCAAAGCGCAAGGCTAAGCCGTACAAATGAGCGCACATTTGTATTCGTTCGTTCAGACCACCTTAAATAGGGTGCTATTATTACCTCACGTAGAGGAGTAAAATTTTATTTAAATGGGGTGGCGGTGTGAACAGTGGCAACATTGAAACACAATGTTGTAGTAGGCTCTTAAGATATATAGGAAGTACCTACGATAAATCATTCAATCATTCTTTCTACGTAAACACAGCCTTTTCAATAATGCAGGATAGCGTTTGACCACTAGACACCTGAAGTTAAGACGACGGAGTCGAATTTAGTGTTATGTAACCCTTGGATTTGTAACTCATTCTCATTCTCATTCTCTGCTGGAACACACCAATAAGTGCTTGGTGACAGATTCTTAACATGAGATTGAGGGTGGTAGCTAGCAAGGCGAGTACTAGAAAACACCCTACCACCAAGCTATGGTTTCATCACGATGTTTTCCTTCACCGAAAGCTCAAGCTCATCGTAGGATTCGATCCCACGTCCTGCGGATCGCAAGCCAACGTCACTACCACTGAGCCATCATCGCTATGAATTTATTTTTGACATTAGTTAACTTTGACTGCAAATCAAAAAATGCTACTCAACTTAATGAATATGACATACCTAATATAGTTATTACTGGTTGATGCTAGTATCTTCGGAACCTTACTTAAAGGACTCCTTTTAACAATATATTGGTGTCGATTAGATTTTGCATTCTCTAAAACTAAACTAAGTTTGACAGTTCTAATAGTAACGCTTTCCTTTTTTTACTTCAATGGTTAGAAAAAGACAGCAATACTATTAGACCTGTCAAACTTAGTTTAGTTTTAGTGAATGCAAAACCGAATCGAAACCAATGTAGTTATTAGTTTAGGTTTTTTAGTTAGTTGTTATAGTACATATTTTTGTTATTTATATCAATTTCTGGTTTGAAATGGATAACCGTGTTTCTTCACCCAATTTTTTATATTAGAAACGGGTTCCGTGATTCTTCATAACGCGTTTGTGGATCGTTTCATGTTCCGCAGGAAAATAAGGGTAATTTTTATGTGTAAAAATTTCTTTTTATCACGCTGTAAAATACATTTACACGTGTCGGGAAATTGCTAATGTTATGATTTTTTATTACATTTTATGATCAGGGCCACCCTGTTTCACATAGTTATATCACCATTCCCATTGGTGGGCTGGTCATATAAGCCGCAGAACCGACAACCTTTGGGGTAGACGTGTTCTTGAGTGGAGACCGTGACTTGGCAAACGTAGTGTAGAACACCCTGCGACAAGGTGGAGCGACGACATGCGCCGAACGGCTGGCAGTGGTTGGATGAGAAAGCCGAAGACCGGGCTCAGTGGCGTATCATGAGAGAGGCCTATGTCCAGCAGTGGACTGATACAGGCTGATGATGATGATGGTGATGATATCACCATTATTGGCTAGAAACTACTCTCTCTATCAAAATACTGTACATGGGCAGATCAGGTAAAATCGATGATATGTCTCGTTATAGGTGTACGCTACATCGAATGTAAATATGAAAGGTTGGCATCACCGTGTGAGAAACACAAATTGTACAAAAATATCAGCAGTGAACATCTCACCGTACTCAGTGTGTCAAATTATTCAGTTTAGTCAGGCCAAGAGATACGAGGCCTAATCCTGAGAGCAACCAACGCGGTACTAATTGGCGCACAATTGTTTTGTGTAAACCTTGTGCTTGCCTTCACTCGACAACCTTGGTTTAGGGTTGTGTGGATGTGAAATCCTACTAATATTTTGTATGAAAGAACATTGGCCACTTTTCATACTGCCTTGGACCTGAAAGCAATATAAAACTAACTGAGATGGCGCAACGACCCAAAGTGAGTCTTGGCCTCCGATAACAAAAGACGCCACTTCGGTCTGTCCTGCGCCACCTCCTGCCAGTCCTCCACCTGGAGCTCGCGCAAATCCTTCGTGACTTCGTCTTTCTAGCGATATCTGGCCGGCCGACAGGGCGACGGCCACTCGGCCTTCCACAGAAAAAAAAAGCAAAATGTTTTATTTTTGAAAGCAATATATATTGTATAAAAATTACGAATATTGAAGTTATACGACCGGCCTAAAACAGTTATTGGTTTGTGAAATTAACGATAAGTTCAGAAAAAGAAAAATAAGTAGGTACAACAAAATTGGTAGAATAAGACGTATTGTAGCGTAAAAGCAAACAAATGTCATTAGACACTACGAAGTTAAAAATTCAAATTCTTCTTAACTTATCATTTCTTAAAATATCGTTTGCATAACTTAATAAGCAAAAAATTGCAATTTTTAAAATATATTACTCTTTTTTTTACCACCTCAGGTCCGTTTTGGCCATTGTTCTTTGTGAGTATCGATGGATGGATGGATGGATGTTTGTTACTCTTTCACGTAAAAACTACTGAACGGATCTGAATGACATTTGGAATGGAGATAGCTTATAACCTGGATTAACACATAGGCTACTTTTCATCCCGGAAAAAGGTTCCTGCGGGATAACGGGAAGACGCGAGTGAAACCGCGGGGCGCTACTAGTAAATAAATAAAATAATAATAAATAAATAATAAATGTATTTGTTTCTCTCAACAAAACAGGCACATACATAGATGGACATAGTAAAAACAAACATACACACACACAAACTTTCGCATTTATAATATTAGTAGGATTTATTCTAGAACAACACAATGGGAGTTCCGCAGGGTTCAATACTCGGACCTTTTCTGTTTTTAGTTTACATCAATGATTTGCCCAGCCTTGTTAGTGACAATCACGAAATAGTATTGTTTGCTGATGATACGTCACTTTTATTTAAGTTAAAGCGACAACATAACATTTCTGACGACGTGAACAATGCTCTCTCCAAAGTTACAGACTGGTTTGATGCGAACAATTTGATGTTAAATGGAAAAAAGACAAAATGCTTGAGATTTGTGCTGCCCAATGTTAAAGAAGTACCAACAAATGTAAAAATTAAGGACGAAGAATTGGACCTTGTCAAGACTACAGTATTCTTAGGCATAACTTTAGATCACAAATTGCAATGGGGTCCACATATTGTCAGTCTATCGAGCAGACTTAGCTCTGCAGCATATGCTGTAAAGAAGATCCGTCACCTTACTGAGGTTGATACAGCCAGACTAGTCTATTTCAGCTATTTTCACAGCATTATGTCCTATGGAATATTGCTGTGGGGAAACGCTGCTGATATTAACACCATATTTGTATTGCAGAAGAGAGCTGTTCGTGCGATTTATAACATGGGCCCCAGAGAATCTTTAAGAATTAAGTTTAAAGAAACCAAAATAATGACAGTTATTTGTCAATATATTTATGAAAATGTAATGTACATACGGAAAAATTTAAATAGCTTCAAAAAGAGAAGTGATTATCACAATTTTAATACTAGAAACAAAGATAAAATTGCTGTACCCACCACTAGGCTCCATAAAGTTAGCAACTCGTTCAAAGGTCAATGTGTACGCTTTTTCAACAAAATCCCAAGTGAAATTCAAGACTTGTCTATAACAAAATTTCAAATTCGTATAAAGAGAAATCTCATTAGTAAAGCTTATTATAAAATATCGGACTATCTAGATGACAAACAAGCTTGGGATTGTAGTTAATCTATCTATCTTTCTTTCTATCTATCTATTCTCCCTATTTCCCCTATTCTAACCATTTTCGGTAAACAGCCAAAACAGTCATGCTCACGAAAGTGACTTTGCTTGCAGCGGCGTCATGTGTCGGGTCGCCCTCTTCCCTCTCATATGGTCGAGGAGAGCGATGGCTGGCACATGCGTCAACTCGTGAACGGGTGCTGCTTGTGGGGTCTGGTCTGCTTTGGTTGTGATCCCGCAACTCGTTAATATTCATGTTCCCATATCCCAATGTGTACAACCAAACAAGAGAAATCTTCTTATTAGTAAAGCTAAATAAAAAATATCGGACTATTAGATGACAAAAAAAAAAGCTTGGGATTTTAGTGAACTTGCTCCAATTCAATCAATTAGTAATAAGAATAAAATTGTCAATGTGATCGCGCCAAAAAAATTACCTGCCGGGCGTTTCTTGCCTGTTCTTTTGCCGGCGTAAGGAGGTTGGAACAGGCGTAGCTAGTTTTAAGTTGACGTTTTAAAGTGATCACAATGTATCCTATTGAATAAACATATTTTTGATTTTGATTTTGAACAGCAGCCCAGCCCTCCTAGTGTGCTCCTAGTGTTATTACGCCATTCAGAACGAACGTATTCGCGTCATTTCGTGGTGCAGCCCCATCGTTTACAAAATCGTTTTAGAGTTCTAGTCCGTGTGTTCGGAACTAAAATAAAAGAAAGACCGTGGATGGGCGTCAAGCTTTTTCTGTCCTTTTATGTCAATCACCGTTCTTGTGATGTGGTTCGGTTCACAGCGCGCGATATGCTCGTACGTGGCATACCATAAGTGATTCTCGTAGAAACTTTTCCATTATGTTAATGTATAGCGATGATGGCTCAGTGATAGTGGCGTCGGCTTGCGATCCGTAGGACGTGAGTTCGAATCCTACACGGAGAAAAAAGACCTTCCCAAATACAGTTTGCCTTCTGAGTCAAAAGGGAAGGACTTGTGATTCAGAAGGAAAACTAAGGTAAAATAAGGAAGGAATCGGTCTTGATGGGTAAGACTCAGAAGGAAAGTCAGAATGTTTTTCTCAGTGTATGTAGGTGTAAATTAACAAAAATGGGATCGTTCGTTGAAGTATTTGTAAGAAAATATTACCGTTACGGAGCACGCAGCTTTTATGGCCAACTGCGCGCTCCCTGCGGTTACATCCACGGCTTCTCGTTATCCCCGCCTTTTACCGAGATAAAAGTGTCCTATATGTTAATCCAGCGTATAAGCTACTTCCATTTTAAATTTTATTCAAATCCGTTCAGCCGTTGCGGTGTGGAGGGACAACACACACAAGCTTCCTGATTTATAATGTTAAAGTGTGATTTGTTTCATTTGTTATTTCAGTCGTCGCGTCAACAGGGAAAATGTGCATTTAATGCTGGGGCCACACTAACAGGAAATGCCGTTAATTATCGCGATGATTGACGTTTGACATAAGTGTGGCCACGGAATACTTTGACAACGACATTCACATTGGCGTTTAACGTTAGCCGATAACTCAAGTGGCGGTACATCAAAGAGATTAACGCGAGAATTATAGTGCTGAAGAGGCCACACTTCATGTTGAAGAAAGAGAGAAGAAAGTTTACGATTGAAGTTTCGTTGCATTCACGTTGATCGTTCAAGTGTAGCCACTCACATATTTTTTTACATTGATATTTCCCTTGACGTTGACCTTAGTGTGGCCCCAGCATTAAAGCAGCACTGTCACAACTTTGTCGTTTGAAAGTACAACTGACATCCGCAGTTACATATTCCAGTTTGGTAGTATAGCTTAAAAATCATCATTCACTGTGCTTCCCATTCGCTGTGCCAGCGCTTGACAAGATCTCTTCGTACCATAATATATTAGTTTGTGTTCTTGATTCGTTAAAAACATGTGTTCACTATATTAATTAAGGTACAAGTCTGATGTAGGCAGCAAGGCAGCAAACGGCACTTCCCCAAGTGTATAGAAGAAACAACAAAAATGTGTTAAAGTATACATAAAAGCAAACAGTATCACGACTAACGTCTGAAATTAATAATCGATCCTGGGGCCCAATTCTCACGGCGTGATATATTATCACATTCGATAAATATCGCAATAACTGTCACTACACACTACACATTTTGACAGTTATTGCGAGATTTATCAATCAAATATGTCAAGCTTTACTGAAATGACATGACATGACAGATCAATCCAAAACCGTGAAAAACGGATCAGGATCGATTATTAATATCGGGCGTAAGACGAAACGTCGCGTCGTCATACCTACCTTAATGTGAGTCATACAGCCCCGCGGTTTTAGTTTAGGTAAAACATAAACAACTGGTTGCGAGGCAAAATGCACTAAATTGTACTTAACTAATCAGCTTTTGCCAACGTCAAAAATAGTTAATTTTATTCCAAGACATTAAAATTTTAAAGAATAGTTTCGTTTTGAAAATAAAATACTAACAGGCAAATTGAAAATAAAAAAAAGCTCTTGTATTTTTTATGCTTGCCTTCTTTGGTTATTGTTGTATGGACCTTAAATTCTGTTGTGTTCCATACTGTCTCGGTAAAAACCAAAAAGACGTAGACAAACGAGATAATTTTTTTTGATAAAAATGAGGTATCATGCGATTCTAAAATCTAATTCTAAATTCTGCACATACTAGAATGCTTCTCTTAGTGATGAAAACTAGAAAAATAAAATTATCGCATCATATTTTACGTTGCGTCATAGAATAGTTAAAGGCTGCGTTATGTTCAGAGCAAAGCCAACCGATCAGTTAGTCATTTCATCTTAGTTAAGCTACTGCTTACCTTTTATACGCCTCAGTAATGAGGACTGTGCTACCGAAACCGGACTTGTACCTTCAGTGTAAAAACTCCTAAAAGCTCAGCGAATCTGAATGCTCAGCGGACAAAAGCGAACATCTTCCTTTTGCTTTGTTTCAGCATTTATTTGTATTGTCTGTTCGTAGGGCCGACTCCGCCAATGAACCGACCGCCGTCAATGGACTCAACGAATTCGGAGAGGTAAGAGCGAATTTTCTACCTTATTTTTTACGCTTAAGAACTATAATCCAATAGCGAAGTTTTGAAGCAACTGCGACTGTTTTGTTTGAAGGTGCCTTTAAAAGGAAAGAGCCGATAACATGTAGATGCCAGAACACATACATAGAAGTAGATAGACAAGCATAATCAAAGGAAAATCTGTTTACATTGTCATTTTTTGGGGCCACACTAAGGTCAAAGTCAAGGGAAATGTCAATGCCTATCATCACGATAAATATTGCGTAAATTATTAACGCAATTATGTGAGTGGCTACACTTGAACGGTCAACGTGAATGCACTTGAGTTATCGGCTAACGTCAAACGCCGATGTGAAGGCCGTTGTCAAATGTCGTGGCCACACTTATGTCAAACGTCAATCATCGCGCTATTTAGTGTGGCCCCAGCATTACAGACAAATGTCAAATATTGAGTACCTTCATTTGCAAGTGCTGAGTTTTCGGTACTACAATCTCGGTTTATATCTACGAGACCATTCCTGTGTCTGCATTAATTGTTTCCATTAGTTAAAGTTAGCAAGCCATTCATTCATTAATACACAAAGCCAAGTCTGCTTGTTTATTTGTGTCGATAAAACGGTGATTTGTGATTGCTTTCAAGAGAAATGCTGGGAGAGGTACGGAAATGGACCCTAATAAATCTATTTTGTGGTACGCCTGAACGGTCGTTATTATTTATATTAAACGCCCAAATGATACAATATAGGCAAAATAGAGATAGCTACTGGTAAATAACTCGCAGGTCTTAAGGGCCGATTTTATAAACGTCCGTAAGTTAAATGTCATACCAAATTTCGGCAAATTTGATCTTATTGTCTAATTTTCCGTGCTAAAAGTTGTCAGATCGAGATGTTATATCATAATAAGTAATTTTAGAAGTAATATGTCAAGCCCTAGTACTAAAATTACATATTATGACATAACATATCGATCCAAAACCGCGGATAACGAATCAGGATCGATTATTAATTTCGGGCGACAACGTTTTCAGCGGTCAATGTTCACCATACAATTCCTTGTTGACAGAAAGTGGTGAAGGAGATGAACCGGTTAGGAATGCTGGTTGACCTGTCTCATGTGAGCGAGAACACGACCCGCGCGGCCATCAAGGCGTCTAGGGCACCTGTCGTCTTCTCTCACTCTTCGGTATACAGTCTCTGCCATCACAAGCGTAACGTACCAGACGACATCATCCAGTCTTTGGTAAGTAGTCATTTCGCCCTTCCATCCAGCAATACCTATATATATCACACCTTCGGTGCAACGATAGCTCTCCTAAGACTTCTACAAAAAATGGTTTTTAGAGAAGACGCTTTTGAAGTTTTCGTATATAATGAAGTCGTGATACTTCATGATTTAGGCTCAATGAGTACATATTTATATTATTGTTATGCTTACGTCTACTTTTACCTCCATAAATTAAAAAAAAGAGCTGTAACTACAATGAAAAGAGCACTCTGCAATACAGATATTGTTGCTCTTAAAGGTCACTTTGATGTGTTTCTGTTCTTGAGTTGAGTGCCTTTTGATCCTGAAACACATATCTGATGCATGCTCTATGAATTTTAAGTGTAAGTGAATGAGTGAGTATGTTTGTGTTGTCTCTTCTTCACGCTGAAATAGCTGAACGGACTTGAGTGTGATAATCCACAAATGTAATGTGCATGCCTGCGTGTGTGATTGCGCGCGCGCGCGCGCGCGTGTGTGTGTGTGTGTGTGTGTGTGTGTGTGTGTGTGTGTGTGTGTGTGTGTGTGTGTGTGATTGCATGTGTGTGTGTGATTGCGTGCGTGTGTGTGTGTGTGTGTGTGTGTGTGTGTGTGTACTTGTATAAACTTGTCATAATAGAAGAATTGAGAAACTATTGCAAAACGTTTTTGTTACAGAAAGCGAACGGCGGCATTATAATGGTAAACTTCTTCCCGGACTTCGTCAAGTGCTCTCCCAATGCTACTCTGTCCGATGTCGCTGGTAAGTTTTTTTTTATTTTTTACTACTTACAGGGTAGCGTTTGACCATAAGTCACCACTGATGTTAAGTGACAATGTGGTCGAAGATGGCGCCACGCTACACCTGGATTGAGAATTGGCTCATGTGGGGCTGCCGGAATACACCGATAGGTGCTTGACGACAGGGTGGTAACTAGCCAGGCGAGCACTAGAAAAGCCCACCAAACTATGGTTTCATCACGATGTTTTCCTTCACCGAAAGCTCAAGCACGAATTCGAACCCACGAGCATCGGATCGCAAGCTGATGTCACTACCACTGAGTCATCGCTTCAGAAGTTCGCATACTACCCTCATTCATCAAAATAAAGTCCAAATCGATACCAATGTTTTAGCGAATCTTTAATTGTTATGGTGGGTTTAACCCACGCGGATTAATCAGTTAGTAGAAATTCCAATTGGGAATTCCATAGTCTTTGTAAGGACGTTTGCTCATAAATTCACACCTTTGTTAAGCTCCGTACAAACCGCACGCCTACGCCGCATGAATGCGGTGGCAGGCGCGACTGTGGCGGGCGGATTACGGGTTATGTAAGTTTTATCTGTCTTGGTACATGGAGTTAATAATCATAATTCATCTATTTATAAGTAGGATTACAAGTTACAAATTTTATGAAAATTGACCGCTTTCTGCAGTCCACGTCTTTTTTTGAATGAATGACATGAGTAATGATTATTACACATAAAACTCGATCCATCAACTCATCACTAAATTCAGGACAATTCAATTCAATTCAAAATTTATTTATTTAATAGGATACCTACAACATGTGGTCACTTTAAAACGTCAAACTTAAAACTCGCAACGCCTGTTCCACAGGCAAAAAACACCTAGCATAGGCGCATACATTTCCAAATGTTCCTTGATTGAATTGGAGCAAGTACATTCCTAAACATTTTGTAAGGTTTGTGGTACATAAAATAATAAAAAAAACTTATGATTAGTAAGAAATAGACTCTGTCAAAATTTCCACAACTATCCCAGTTAAAAACACAATGTTGTTTGAACACAGTTTCAAAAACACGGTTTTCACGTAACTGTTTGAAGTACCTACATTTAATATAGGTATGCCTAGTTTTTGTTTGGTTTCCGGTCCGCCGGCACGTGTTTATTTGCCCACTACTGGACCAACTCTCATGCTCATACTCTCATTCTATTTTACCAACTAAAAAGTGCAGTGTTTATACTGGGACGTTTATTCAATGTCTGTCTTTACTCCATACCATATCCATACCAATATATTAAACTAGCTGTTCTCCGTGGTGTCACCCGCGTGGGTTTCTTATTTTGACACCCTTAAGAGTTGAATTTCACAAAATACTTTCTAAGTGCGTAGGGGACGAGCATACCCCCCAAATTTCAAGTTTCTACGACCAGCGGTTTGGGCCGTGCGTTGATATCAGTCAGTCAGGACTTTGATTCGCATATATATATATATATACATGTATAGAGATGTGAAAGTATATCGCTTTGCTTGTTACCTTTTCACGCCAAAAACCGCGGAACCTGATAAAATTTAGTGTGAAAAAAAAGAAAAAAAAAAGAAGTTGAAAAAAGACAGAAAATAAGAAATAAAAAAAAAGAATTTCAATTTCAATTTCAATTTATTTATTTATTCAATAGGATTCATTGTGATCACTTTAAAACGTCAAACTTAAAACTAGCTACGCCTGTTCCAACCTCCTTACGACGGCAAAAGAACAGGCAAGAAACGCCCGGCAGGTAATTTTTTTGGCGCGATCACATTGCGAATTTTATTCTTATTACTAATTGATTGAATTGAAGCAAGTTCACCAAAATCCCCAGCTTTTTTTGTCATCTAATGGTCCGATATTTTTTAATTAGCTTTACTCATAAGATTTCTCTTGTTTGGTTGTACACATTGGGATATGGGAACATGAATATTAACGAGTTGCGGGATCACAACCAAAGCAGACCAGACCCCACAAGCAGCACCCGTTCACGAGTTGACGCATGAGCCAGCCATCGCTCTCCAAAGAGAAATTTGATTTCGAACCCTGGAGGACGTAGAAACGTGGTCCACGCGGGGTGTAGCTACCTATATCTACTACCGTCTTTACAAATATCCTACTATAATATTATAAACGTGAAAGTTTGTGAGTATGGATGGATGGATGGATGTTCCTCTTTCACGCAAAAACTACTGAACGTATCTGAATGAAATTTGGAATGGAGATAGCTTATACCCTGGATTAACACATAGGCTACATTTTATTCTTGAAAAAGGTTCCTGCGGGATAACGGGAAGACAACTAGTATAAAGATAAATAATCACATATCTGATAGTTATCGGTAAAATGACAGGCTCAAGTTATACACAGAGTTACAAGTTATTCCTAACTTGGGCACTTCACAAAAGCAGAACAAGACTTGAGAAGAGACAGTTCCCACAGTTTACAATAATAACGCGCACACACCCATACAATGAAAGCAGAAACTTCGCGAACTTATTCAAGATTGATAAAGTTTGATAACTACTGAACTTCCAAGCTCGTGGAAAATTTTTATGGTATTGTAAAGTATTGAGTTTTATCAGTTTATATTTGACTTTGGATTTATTGGTAAAATGTCTGGTTTTATATAAGTGAAATTGGCATTGAATTTGAAATTGGGGAATTTTAGCAATATTTGCTGGCAAAACTTCAGCCGGCTCACTTCTAAACAAAATACATTGGCAGACGCTACTTTTACAAATAGGTACCTCCCGCTATTACATTACTTGAAACAATAGTCGAACAAAGCTGGGCCGGGCCCAGTTTGCACAAGTTATTTAGAATTCTTGAACTAAGTTATTTACCAACCCCCTACATAAAGTGATCTTGATAATCAAAAAGTACCATCTGTTGGACAACTTTCCTTCAAGAATTTGCTCAATCCGTGTTCGTAAGCAAACCTTCTCATAAAAGTTATAACATTATGATCCAATTCCGCTCGCTTTGCTCATATCTTACTGGAGGGGCTATTCATCCATGCTTCGTCAAGATAAGTCCGGCTTTATAGGCCGGACGTTGTGCGGTCTTATCAACCGTCGTTCCTTCGTAACCTTCAATGGAAAAAACTAAGCAAAAATTAAAGACAATAAATAAATAAATATAAATAACGAGGAGAAATTGCACACAAATTGACCAAGCCCCAACTGTTATTGGTACTGGACAACGAAATACATACTTATATAGAGAAGTAAATACTTATATAGATAGAAATATCCAAGACTCAGGTACAAATATTCGTGCTCATCGCACATATATTTGTGGCGTAGTCAAATGCAACCCAGGAAGTAAAAGTAATTTCAGCCTCAAACCAATCTTCCCGGAAGACACACACAAACACACACACACACATTACACATTTTATCCCCTTAAATTGTATTTTTTTTTTATCAAATTGTGAAATCCTTGCACAAATATGTCCATGCATATTTCTGTTGCCGGTTTTATGCCTAGAATTTTTATATAACTAGCTGACCCAGCGAACTTCGTATCGCCAATAAAAGTTGTCTCAAGGTTTTTAAACCTTCCCTGAACTCCCACAAACATTTCGACATCAAAATTAGCCAAATCGGTCCAGCCATTCTCGAGTTTTAGCGAGACTAACGAACAGCAATTGATTTTTATGTATAAGATATTTTTTCATTTTTATTTCATTATACATATATTTCGACGTGCTCAACTTTTATCGTTTGCTCTTATTTAGTATGCTAAAATACGCATTTTACTCAACAACAAACGTGATATTTATACAGCGAAGAATAATTGATTGTTTCGAATAATCTTATGGTATTCTCTACACCCAACGCCAAGATAGAGTCACCACAGATAAATGAGCAAATACTGCCTAACAATCTATGGCGATACATTCTGAGAATATAGGCTGGGGTCGACTGCGATTGAAATTTCTAAATAGTTTCCCAACTAGAATATTAATCCGCAACGTAAACAACGCCCGGGTCAGATGCAGATCGTCCAACTTTCAGGAAGAGTTGGGAAGTTTATATACGCAGTATTTATGTATAAGAAATAGGCCGATGAAACTGACCGCACTATTGATTTGAAAAAGAGGGTATTGCCATGTCCGTTTTCAATAACCGATCTATCCACGATTTGCCCTACTGCTGATGAAAATTTGACATAAGCTCAATAGAAGTCATGTCAAATTTATGTCAAACCGTTGATAGATCGGTTATTGAAACCTGCCGTAAGTTTTCAACAGCAGGCTTATCTAAGAACTTTCGCATAAGGTCCAATCTCCCCACTAGGTGGACCGACGACATTAAGTACGACAGTTGTGGGGAGCCGTTGGATGCAAATGGCTTATCGCCATTCACGAAGACGTTCGAAGAGTTATGTTCAGCAGTGAACTAATTCTAGCTAATGATGATGACGAAGATTCTATCAACATGGCTTTTTGAAAATCCCAATAAAAACCAAAACCAAAGAGAACCAAACTATAGACCCAAGGTTTTTCAGTCTGTAGTCTTGATCACAATAATGCCACAATGCCTTATGTCCATGACTAGAAAAAACTACGTCAGAACGTTGTGTTTTTTTGTGACTCTTTAACATTTATGAATACAGGATTAGGCCAAAAATAAAATTTTACTATTTTGTGTTTGTAAAATCGGCTTAAAAGCTGTAGAGCGGTGGCGGTTTTGTTAAACTCATTATGGATCATCAAAAAATAGTATTGGACACTAAACTGGCAACTGACCATATCAATAAAGTTTAACGAAAGTAGGAATGTTTGTCCGCAATGGAACTAGATGGCGTTGACCAGCGCTAAAACACGCAAGCGTTTGTCTGACGGAGCAGTATATAAGAGCTCTGCGCAGTCGAAAAGGTCGTACTTAAAGAAACGATGTACTTAAGCTAGGTGGAATAATAGGATGACAAAATGTCGCTTAACAGCGTGCTATAATGTTTTTTTGCAGCACTCATTTGCTAGTTTAACTAGTCAATGTAGTGCCTAAAATAATTTGAAATAATCCATAAGGATTTGTGCTGTTGTGAGTGACACAATAAAGTGAGTTTTAGTGTAATAGTCATTCTTCATCGTGAAAAGCTCCTGTATCAAGAAATAAGTGCTCTTCGGTGAGATCATTAAAATTTAACTATGTATTTCTAAAAATATGTATATTATGTAATATTTTTTATTTATTTTTATTTAGACGATATTTAATTTACCTACCTACTTTTGATCAATCAAGAATTAAACTCTATTTATTTGATATCTAAGAATATTGTAACCATACAATTATTTTCAAAAATTTTACTGATATCTTATAATTTCAAAAATAAAGTTATTTATGGTGTCAATTTATAAAATAATGTCAATTTTATTTATTGATTAATTAACACCAACATAATATATTCCAATATATACAAATTTTAAGTTTATAGTTAGCTTTATTTAATTAGGCACCACCGATTTAAATCTCAATTTAACGAAATTCATTCGTATGGAAAATTTAATAAAATCCAGATTTAAATAAAGTTTAAAGTGTTGTGCAAGCCAGCCTTGATGAAAAATACCTACTAAAGCTCTAGATGAAAATTGTTGAACGTTGATAAAATCCTAGTTATATTATAAACGTGAAAGTTGAAAGTGAGTATGGATGGATATGTATGTATGTTACTCTTTCACGGAAACACTTTTTATCCCGGAAAAAGGTTTCTGCGGGATAACGGGAAAACGCGGGTGAAACCGCGGGGCGCAACTAGTATATATTATATATAGATATATTTTAGACCTAAAAAAATAATAATGAAAATGTGAGAACACACCAGCAGAATTGTTCACACCGCCAGTCATCAGACAAACGCACACAGAGCTTGCCAATTGTAATCCGGTCACTTATCCCCAGTGATTGTGATTAACCCTCCAGACCTCTTGCGTTAGCGTTTAAGGTAAAATTTTCCTTAAGGAACATACAATACAATTTTTTTTGTCTTAAGACTTATGCGCGCTGAAAACACAAATTTTCAGAATTTCCCGACAGTTCTACAGTTCAAATATATTGAAGAATCATAAGGGTAGCCCCTCTGAATGTAACCTTTTCTAGATTTTCTAGAAGCTCCTATGCTTGAAATGCGTTGATCTTCATTAATGCAAGATTCTAATATATCTAAAGGCCGGTTTCAATAAGCTATCTATCCACGGTTTGCCCTACTGGAGATATAAATTTGACATAAGCTCCATAGAAATAATGTCGTTTCGTTTCCACCTTTATAATGCGAACGGCGAAGGAGTGGAAATCCTTGCCAGCGTTTTTGTTTCCCGATAAGTATAATTTGGGAGTCTTCAAGTGAATAGGTATCTTCTAGGCAAGCATTCTCCATCATCGACCTCGTCAACACTTTCCATCAGGTGAGACTGGAGTCAAATGCTTGCCTATCAGTTATAATGTTATGTTGCTCGTTAATATGCATGTCCCCATATCACAATGTGTCCACCCAAACAAGAGAAATCTTATTAGTAAAGCTAATTAAAAAATATCGGACTATTAGAAGACAAAAAAAAAGCTTGGGATTTTAGTGAACTTGCTCCAATTCAATCAATTATTTAATAGAATAAAATTGTCAATGTGATCGCGCCAAAAAAATTACCTGCCTGGCGTTTCTTGCCTGTTTTTAAGGTTGACGTTTTAAAGTGATCACAATGTATCCAATTGCATAAATTACAATTGAATTTTGAATTGAATGAAAAAAAGATATGATTTGGGAAAGCGAAGCAGCGTAATAATACATTGTTGATAAAATAATAGCTACATACATATCGATTGTTTCTTCAATATTCAGTAATTACTGTGCACATTAGTAGAGTTGTTTCGTACAATATAGCAACCAAGAAAGCGTAATTACGTACCTAATGGCATACTTAATGATACTCTGTTATTCCTTCTTCTATTCTTTTGTACCGTACAAAAAGGAAGCTCCCAGTAGATATTCATTTATTACACCAGAAAATATATTAGCAATATTATGAGACACACAATCGTAACAAGAAATCTAATGAAATTCACAATCCCTACTAACATTATAAATGCAAAAGAAACTCTGTCTGTCTATGTGTCTGTCTTTCACGCAAAAATACTCATCCAATTTAAATGAAATTTGGTACAGAGATAGTCTAGAACCTGTTTTCGCGGCGTGTTTCATTATCACATTCGATAAATATCGCAATAACTGTCAAAATTCAATACATATTTTGACAGTTATTAAAAATGTGAAGGAAAACATCGTGAGGAAACCGGCATGTCCAAGAACTGTAACATTCAAGGGCATGCGACATCTACCAACCCGCACTGGGCCAGCGTGGTAGATTACAGCTTTTCTCTGAGAGAAGGCCGGAGTCCCAGCAGTGGAACGTGAAAGGCGGGCGTAAACCTAGTTGATATGATTACCAGATGATATATCTATTCTAAATTCTACATATTTTAACGATATTCAAGGCGATTTTGGGTTTATTTTGAGTATAAACTTACAGTATGTTCACCACAAAACAATATAACGTCACGTCATTAATGTGGGAACACGAAATGGCTCATCACTTAATCAGTATATTATTGTCACTCGGTGTACAGAAAAATCTTATTTTGTAAGGGTCAATTCAACAATCACACACATAACACAGTACCTACTGTAGTGGAAAATTGGTAGCTTCCTGTTTAAGAGGCTGAATAGCTTGAATGGCAAATTTTAAATTGGTCCTCTACATCTGGGTCGGCTATTGAGTATTCACGAGAATGGCCAACGGTTTTGTATTGAATAAGAATAAGAAGAATCATTTATTGTATGTATACCTACATTACCTACTTAAGAGGACGCCGTGTTAAACAATGAATCTGAAATCAGCTTCATACAAAAACGCAAGCGTGCTAACTTATGCCGTAAGGTAGTATGCGTCAAATAAGGGTTTTTTTCGTTTAAAATGAAAACTATCGTTAATTTTATAGAACTGAACCTGTAGTTCTATGGAGAATATGTTATCCTTCCGACATTATGATGTCAAAAACATGACCTTTAATGTACATAAATATTAGCTTTGAATGTTTTTTTTTTTTGTTGAGAAAAAAGGCAGCCAATTTTGCCAATTCTTCATCTTAAGTGGTTATTGTCACAGAACAGGTTGTTGTTTTAGGGTGTAGGTAAAGAAATTTTCTCCTGTTGAGTTCCCTGGTCTATTATTAAATCTCGCTTAAGAACTTATAAATAAATGTGTTTTATTATAAAATAAAAAAAAATCAATATGTTTGCAAAATACCTCTACCGTTCAGCCTTAGCTAACAAAAAAAGTTGAAATTTCTAGGTTGGATGTCCTTGCCAAAACGTTTGTGTGTTCTACGGGCTATACGCATTGATCGTAACTTTGTTATCACCATAGACTATAATATAGAAATTTTTTTTTTACTAATGCTTGTTTTTCAACTTGATTTCAGAGCATTTCCACTACATCAAGAGGATGATTGGCTCTGAATTCGTCGGCATCGGTGGTGACTTCGATGGGGTTAACCGGTATGTTTATTAAGCATGGGTTTTAAACTTAATGATAATCCTTTCACTCAATTAATTAAATAAAGGGCGATTTTCTTTCATACCTTCGCCTTCTTGAACATCATCATCACCAAACTATTCCGTTCCCACTTTTTAAATTATGAAGATAAAAATTGTAGACTACAGATAGAATTATTCTCACAAACAAACGTCTTCCTCCCTTTAATGCCCGGGCCACACTAAGGTCAACGTCAAGGGAAATGTCAATACCTATCATCGCGCAATATATTGCGTTAATTATTAACGCAATTATGTGAGTGGCTACACTTGAACGGTCAACGTGAATGCACTTGACTTATCGGCTAACGTCAAACGCCAATGTGAATGCCGTTTTCAAATCTCGTGGCCGCACTTAAGTAGAACGCCAATCATCGCGCTATTTAACGGCATTTCCCGTTAGTGTGGCCCCAGCATCAGAGTGGTTGACTAGTAAGTCATATAATTTCCAACCACTAGCCACTGCAATAATGTTAGTTAAGAATTTAACAATCATCATGTCCGTAAGAGGTTTCTGCAGAGACATCTTGACCCGTGAGATAGTTATGACCATGTAGTGTCTCAGGACGGTCCTAATATCAACAATGGTTGCCAGCCCTTGTGTTCACAGATGCAAGAACAGAAAATCATCTTATTGCGAGTACTGTTACCATCCTATGTTGGCCCGGAAGTGCACACGCAGGGGGTGCTGATACATAACATTCGCACCCATTGTAGTTACTGTAAACGCGTGCACAAATATAGATGACATGACAACCTTATTAGATGTACGATATTTCCTTTTTTAGTTCCTAAAGGGTAGTGCTAGACCGCATGTCTTCTGATGTTAATCGGCGATGTGTTTGAAAGTGTTCCTAGCCCACGCTATATGCGTGGATTGAGATTTTCTTTCCCAGTGAAAAGGCTGGAGCTCACCAATAGTAGTGATTGGTGACAGATTCTTAACTTGGAGGTAGTAGCTAGCTCTAACCACCAAACACCTATCAGCGTGTTCCGCCAGCCTCTCTCAAGGGCCACCTCCTAATCCAGGAGTAGCTTGTTCCATACACTTACGAACACATCACAACATCGGGTGATTTGCAGTCATGCCAGGTGAGCGCTAGAAAATGTCCTACCACCAAACTATGGTTTCATCACGATATTAGTATATGGTAGGTTTGCCTCCAGTTGCTAAAGGATATCCTAAACGGTTGTCGAACCTATATAAGTAGAGTACGCTTTTAGTCCGTTGGCAAGCCGTATTTGCCACGATTGTTTGCTCAGGCCAGTATCTCACAAACAATAGTATTTGCGTTTCAAGCCTCCCTGACGAAGTTTAGCTCCAAGGTTTGAGTAGAATCTCCAATGCGGATAACTTGAAGAATGATGATCTTGCAATGCACAAACACGTACCTTCCCGGAAACATGTTTTCCAAAACACATTGTTCCTGCTATAGTTGGACTTTTAACCGATCAAAGTTACTTTTAACTGCAAAAATAGTCAGCAGTACTTTTGACTGCAGGCTTCAGTCGAAAGTACTTTTGACAGCCAGCAGTGTTGGCTGACAAATAACTAGTTTGCGAAAAGTTTAAGCGTTACATGTGGCTAAGGCAAAGAAATTAAGTCGTGACTAGACTGCAGTCCAAAGTACCTTTGACTACTTTTTTAAAACACTTTTATTAGCTTGACTTGTAACTAACTAACTAACTAACAAACTAACTAACTAACTAATAATGTAATCAAATCTTAGAAGTCAATTTTCCCCTACTTTTAATTGTCGTATCAACTTGAAACTTTGTATGTGTATGTAATCTCGGTGACAATGCAATAATTTGGTATCATCGACCTGATCTGATGATGCAGCCGGAAGGTGGGTAGGGGATCTCTGCAGTGGCTTCTAGTAAACCCCTCGTGTTTGGACTCATATGAATCGTCTTGATGAGTACAATAGATTGGACTTGGTGACGAGGGTCTGATAATGCAACCGGAAGGTGGGTAGGGGATCTCTGCAGTGGCTACTAGCAAACTCCTCGTGTTTGGGCTCATATGAATCGTCTTTATGAGTCGAATAGATTGAACTTGGTAACGAGGGTCTGATGATGCAACCGGAAGGTGGGTAGGGGATCTCTGCAGTGGCTACCAGTAAACCCTTCGAGTTTGGGCTCATATGATTCGTCTTGATGAGTCTGATAGATTGGACTTGGTAAAAACGACTAAAAAGTAAAAAATAATAATATATAGTTTTAAAAAAACTAAAAAAAACACTTTAAAATCGCACTGAAAAATATAAAATAATTAAATTGACTTGTATTAGTTACGATATAATGGATAATTCAAAAAGTGTGAAGCGCTTCTTTTACTGGGTAAATAAAAGTACACACAACCAAAAAGCGCTCCACACTTTTTGAATTATCCATTATATCGTAACTAATACAAGTCAATTTAATTATTTTATATTTTTCAGTGCGTTTTTAAAGTGTTTTTTTTATTGCAGTTAAAAGCACTTTTGACCGGCTATGAAGTCTGACTACGTTTACACGTATAAAATAGGGTTGTTTAAGATTAGCGGCAAGATTCCACACTTGCACAAAAGCAATCGTGTAACTTTGTTGATTGTTATCCCGCACTAGTTTATTAATACTGTATTTTTGAGTACTACACGAGTGAACTTGATCCGGCGCCGGATTACCTACCACATGTGATCTTTCCACCCCAATATAACAATGTCCCTGTTCAAGCTTTTACATTATCACTTGTACCAGTATTGTTCGTCAAAGCACTATAGTAAGGAAAGCAGAATTTGAATACAGCATTGCTTATTTCTGTTTTCAAACTCTTCACTCCGTGCTTTTCAGAGTGCCACGTGGGCTTGAAGACGTGTCCAAGTATCCGGAGCTGTTCGCAGAGCTGCTGCGTAGTGGCCAATGGACCGTGCAAGACCTGAAGAATCTGGCTGGACTCAACATGCTGCGTGTGATGCGTAAGGTGGAGAAGGTGGGTTTCAATCCAGGTATACCGTGAGATCTTTGACCACATCGTCTCTTAACATCAGGTGACTTGTGGACAAAAGCTATCCTGAAGAACTAAAACAAAGTGCTAGGGATGATGTTTGTATCCATGTGTGCTTATTATTCTGTGGTATTCTAAAAATTGTTTATATTTTTTAATTTATACATGGATGTGATTAGGCTGTTGCTACTACAACAAGCCTGCAAGTTTGCTGTCGCTTCTGACACTTACAAATGTGGCGATTGCGCGCGACAGCCACCGGTTGCTGTGGTCGGTGACTTGTTTGCGCGGAGTGACTTGTAGTCAAACTGTATCCAGTAAAAAGTATTTTTTTCACTTCCAGGTCCGCGATGAGATGCGCACTAACGGCATCGAGCCGCAGGAGCACCTGGACTCCCCCAACGATAACGGCAACTGCACCAGCAACGCGTTCTACCAGGAATACGTCTAAGCGCTGCTGCCACGATACCCGTCGCTATCTGCCAGATTACAAATTATCTCCGGTACTTTGGTTTAATTTCACCAACTGCAAACGATTTTTTACAGAGTTATTAAACGTTGGCGATGTGCCAGGTCAATGCTCTCCGTTTGGAGTGGTTGGACTCTTTGCAGAGTACCCGCACCTTTGCCAGACATTGAACCGTCTAGCATGAGTGCAAATATTACTGTTTTCCGGTTTGAAGGGACGTATTTCCATACAACAGGCATAAAGAAATTTTTCATCTAATATCTCAGAGTGAGGATTTTGAATTGTTGAAGTTCTAAATTCTGTGTGGCACTGAACTGTAAAGAGCAAACGTGACGCTTACCGTCATGTGAGCGACTTGCTCGTCTCATCACTCAGGTACATAAAAAACAGAATTATTTAACGTTGGCAATTATCCAATCCAACGTTTTCAGTTTTCGCTACGTACACGTTGAGTATAAAAAAATATGGCAGATATGCTCGGATCGCTGCAACAAAACGACGGCTAACTAGGCATTTTGATGTATGTTGTAATCTGATATTATGATATTGTTATTCGATGTCGACAGCTTTGTAATCTGGGTTTACACTTCCAAAGTAGTCCTTGAATTTTGCTATTTGCTTATTGAATTCGACGCAAATTTGATCTCGCCTGGCTTAACTAACACCTTTAACTTAAGGATCTGTCGTTAAGCAACTATCGGTGTGTTCGGGCTGCCTCACTTGAAATCCAGTTTCCAAAGCAGGCGTAGCGTGGCACCACTTTCGACCACATCGTCGCTTAATAATAACTTGCGGTCACTCGCCACCCTGTAACATCTACAAAATATCGCAATAATTTAATTCTGGGTGACCATTTTAGATCATTGTGGTGTAAACCCAGACCATAGCTGTCGGAAGTATGTTTACCGTATGATAATATAGAAATAAAAACAGCTGTTTTGTCACAGATAATGTATTCACCGGTATTCGCGGTGATTACGCAAATGATGAATTCGTTAACAAAACGTTTTCTGTGACAGGTAAATTTCCTGTCGATAAAAACTCCATTGTGGGTTGTCAAACACTTACGAGGCCGTTTAACCTTTGTGCATTATTCAAGATGGGCTAGAGCCTAGAGCAGCTGCGATTGAAATTATCAAATATCTGTGACACGACAGCTGTGAGTGCACCGATAAATATAATCTGAAAATAGAATAATTGTGTATCATCAATGTTGTAGATGCGTGATAGGTGTTCACTGTTAACTGCACCCTTCCTTCCTTCTGCGGGTCCCTTCGGTAGTGATATAAATATAATATTACATTATATTACTATACGAACCAAGGTCCTCGTGAAATGGCTATTCTCAACATACGCGTACGACAAAGCAACATTTCAAAATAATTTGTAACGTCTTCCATTTTTTTACGATTACGTTGTAATTAGTTGTTTTTACTTTTATCAAAAAATTGTTTTATTTTATTGTGAAAATTAGATAGAACGTTTACTAATTTGGAATACTAGAATAAAAGATGGCTTTAAAGGTTTGTAATGTAAGCGAAAAGAGAGAGGGAATTAATATTATAAAAAACAATGGGTAATTATAAAAAATAACGAAATCTTATTTTATTATTGTAAAATAAAAATAAAAAGTAAAAGATTGGATTTAGGGACTTAGGTAGCGAATAAATTTTAAGGTACCATAGGATGGGGTGGATGGAAACATAAAGAGCTGAGTAAAAACGTTTATTTGCAACCGCACAGTATACGACAAAAGTTCATTAAAAAGCATCAAGCATCTTGCTTTGAAAAGTTAACCGCCGATAAGCTACTTTTGTCGTCGACAAACTTCACGAGACGATTTTGAAACATCATTGCTGCTCGTCCTTTAATACAAGGAACGCCCACATTCTTGCACAACTACATTACCTAACCTCTTATGTTTCAGTGTATCCACCGAATGGTACCAAAATAAATAAAACATTTGCGTTTGTTAATATGTTTAAATGGTTATATTTGCATTCAATAATATTACTGTAGTTATTTTTTGAAATAAAGTAAAATGAAAGCCATTTCGGATGCCTGCGCGGGATTTGTTCCTCTTCTTTCATCGCTTGATGTTTAGATGTTGTAATATTATAATCGTTTTAGTAATTTAAGCAATGTTTTGAAAAGTAGTAGTTACGTTCTATCACTGTTTTCGACAACGTATATTTAGCGTAATATCACTCGTACAGTTGGTAACACGGCAGTCAACACTAAAAGATATCTCTTAGTTCGTAGAATAATTGGAACATTAGAGTAAGGAAAGTTTTTGAAACATGTTGTGATGGAAAAATGAAATGTGGGTAAAGGAGTGCCAAAATGACCTAAGAATGTAACCTAACTTTTTTACAAAATTGTATTCCTCTACGTGAGCTCTTGCCACAGCTAAAGCGAGTAAACGAGACCTTTGTTGACATGTCGCATTTAAAAAAATGTATCAATAACGAACAATGTGAAGATTTTGAAATTTCACAACAACGCGGTACGCTACAAGTTTGGAATTAGTAATGATATTACGAACCGATTGATACTGTGCTTTACAAACCCGCTTGGGTCAGGTTCCATTATGTATATTATACTCATTGTAACAGTTCTTGTTTGTCTGTTTTACTTACCTAAAAAAGCAATTGTTTTTATTCCTTGTAGCATTTCATGCTTTATTTGCAGCACCTTCAACGGTTCGGCACGAGACTACTGATCTCGTTATTAGAGAACTATGAATCTCTTATAGTGTAATAAATAGTAATGTAACATTGTGTGAAACCTATTTCTTATAAATTATGACTGAACAATTTTTGAACCTTTATCTAGCATAAACTAAGCGTTTGTCTGAAATCTGGCTGTTATTTTGTGATTCTTTTTAAAACAATGTAAAGGAATCTTCTGATTCGAACGCACATTGAATATATAATTTTTATTTGAGACAATTATGCAGGTACAGTCAGCGACGAAAATAGGTGATCATGTTAGATTCTCCAAATGCGAATTCGATCACTAATGTTCGTTTGTTTTTTACAACTTACGTGGTAGTGTTTGAACACAACAAAACGCATCTGATTTTACGTGATAATGTGGTCACTAGTTGGTTTTTAAGATGATGACGGTAATCTGAAAATGTGTTTTTGTTCCGCGACTTTTGTCGTTGACTGTACCACATTCAGGAATCATAACTAAAAAAACATAAACACGAAATAAATACCTAATTAATTTGGTTATGATCTCTAGTTTATAAAGTAATTGTGGATCCCCGATCCTCGTAGTTTCTGATACCCTAGATACAGGGAAACCTAGTTAGGGGTCAGAGCCTATGTATGTGATTGTGCGGGCAAAAAATAAAGAAAAATAAAGAAATAAAGTTATTAACGTGTTAGGTACATAGGTACTTGTTTTGTAATCTTCCCGAAGTAAAATTGTTAAGTTGTTTTTATATCACTAACATAAAAAATATGCATTTTTGTAATATTTATTGTTATGTTTTTCCTACAAAAACTTTTGAACGAGCTTTCCTAACGAATTTCTGTAAATGTGCGCTCGAATCCAAATTCTTAGTTGTTGGGCGCATTGCTAAGTTGAACGAATTGTATTAATAAGGGTCAAGAGTTCTTCGAATATTGTCAGGATTAGTGTCTACCAGCCTCTCACTTTCACATTAACACACACAAGGGCCAGATTTCCCAAAATTTAGTGGCACCTATTCCGTGATTTTGAAATGAATCATTTTCACAGCAACTCCTGGAGGAAATTCGTTTTCAATACTACCCTGCTAACATGAAGGCTAAGGCAGATACATCCAAAGGTCTATCAGATTTCAAAGACAATGCAAAGCGCCACACAACTAACTTTCTGAACTATTTATAATTAATACACTTGGTAAAATAAACACGTTTGCTGTATAATGTAACAATATTTTGTTTAATTTTTTCCTTTCCATCTTTGCTTGTGCTCAAGTATTGCTCTGGGCCATATTGAAGGGCTTTTGCCTCTTTTCGCTCTACGAAGTTTTATGACTCAGCAATAATTCCTCAGGTGTGGTGTTTACCATCAAGTGAACGACCTGTTGCTGTCTAGACATTTAGTTGCACTTATAATAAACAAAGAAAAGCATTTTATTGCATTTTATGACATTACTAGGTACCTACAAGTGATCCAACAATATGAGTATAGGAAGGTTTGAAATTATAGGAGCTAGGAAAATTATTTGTTGGAATTAACCATCTGGATTGACAGATTTAAAAAATAAGTCCTCGTGTATTGGGAATGAAACCAGGCAATTTAGAAATAGAAGTTTGTTATGTTATTGCTATAACTGAAAATATTCAATCACTGGGGTATATTTCTAAATAGCGTAGAATTTTTTAAAATATATGAAACTCAAAGCACTGCATTATAAGACCAGCTGCAAATCCGACTACTTCTGTTCCTTTTGAAATGACGAACTATTTGAAATAAAATCGTCAAACTAAATATTTGTTTTATGATTATAAGCAGTTAGTTTCATTCACTAGGAGAGAATAGAACAACAAAATCTCTCCCTCCGATACGAGGCAAGGTCGTTGCTTATCCGAGATCTAAGTTTAACGCAATCTAGCGGCTGTGTTTGGAAGCTTCAAGGCTCAGGGGTTCAAAACTCTGACGTGGAAAGGAGAGCAAGCTGTGTCAGGAAAAAGTGCGTCGATTGTCGTACTTTTTGGAGTGTCGCTGGCAACATTTTTGACTGCCAAAAACTTATTACCTACACCCATAGAATTATAAGACAGTGCCTACACCAAAATTTGATTGGAAAATTTGAATTAGTCTAGAAATATGTAATCTACATCTTAAGAAATAGTTTTCTTGTTACGAGAGTGCCTCTTTATTAGCACTGTTTTCCGAGACTACCATTTCAACCTCGATTAAGTAAACAACGTTGTTATTGTAAAATCGTACCTCAAAAACTCATGTAGGTACCTACCTACATGCCGATTGCAACGAGTTTTGTTTCAATATAATTATATATAACAAAATGAAAACCCTTATATAAACCTTAAAATTCCTAAATTCCTATAATATGCAGATAGGTAGGTATATAATTATACCTTCTATCTTCCTGAAACCGTTAAACCTACTAGCACATTTAATAATAGATAAATAATAATAAATATCGGGGACATCTGCACACAAATTGACCTAGCCCCAAATTAGGCTCGAAACTTGTGTTATGGGTACTAGACAACGATATACATACTTATATGATAGAAATATCTAAGACTTGGGTACAAATATTCGTGTTCATCACACATATATTTGCCCTTACCGGGATTCGAACCCGGGACCGTTAGCTTCGCAGACAGGGACGCTACCAACTCGGCTACCGCATCGTCTAAGTAAGTATGTAAGTAAGAACTAGGTATATTAATTACGAAAACCAAATAGGTTGGTACATGAATTTACCTACTTTAGGAGCACCTAGAAGTTAGTCACATAATATTATATAAGAGCGATGGTGGCCGAACGGTCAGGCGTGCGACTTACAAGACGCAGACACCGAGTTCAAATCCTCTCGGCCCCGCACCTATGACTCAATAAGTTATGTGCGGATTTGCCATCGCTCAAAACGGTGAAGGAAAACATCGTGAGGAAACCAGCATGTCCAAGAACCACAACACTCAAGGGCATACGGCATCTACCAACCCGCACTGGGCCAGCGTGGTAGATTATAGCCCATACTCTCTCTTTGAGAGAAGGCTAGAGTCCCAGCCTACTCCAAATCTGTGGTCCCAGCAGTGGAAACGTGAAAGGCTGATAATGATTCAATATTATATCCTAAAGCTCGAGGGTTCCTACTGCCTGCTAATATTCGGAAACGAAATATTAGTGATAGGATTTAATAACAATAAAACCAATGACATACGACACTTGACACTATTTATTATGCATTAAAATCGGATAATGAAGATAACACAAGAAAGTCGTAACACTAATTAAGTACTTAAATGACACTCAACACTATTATTTAAATTGAAACACCAGACATGTAAAGTAGCCCTAAAGTAACTTCATGGGCTGAATTTTTAGGTCCTTCACAATACCAAACTTTTGCATCCTCCACATTCTTCCTTTAATCACAGTATATAAAGAACAGTAATGTAGGTTAGCTAAGGCCGCTCGGCGAGTTAATTGCCTACTCTTGCGGTGACGCATAGGCGGCGCGTTCCGTACTGAGTGCATGGCCGCGGCCCCGGCCGCCTCCTTTCGTTTATGTGATTGTGTGCGTGAAAAGTGCGTGCGTACACGGTGCCGCTACTCACGCACACATTCAAACCGGCGACGGCCGATTTATATGAAGCTGAACTACTTACTACTCCTTTAATCATCAAAATCAGAATATCTTTCACCGTTCGCAAGCTGAAGTGGCTGGCCAGATCGATGAATCGATAGCCGATGGTGAAAAAGA
The DNA here is from genome assembly GCA_931315375.2 of Opisthograptis luteolata. Classification (NCBI taxonomy): domain Eukaryota; kingdom Metazoa; phylum Arthropoda; class Insecta; order Lepidoptera; family Geometridae; genus Opisthograptis; species Opisthograptis luteolata. The sequence goes on from OV928033.1 coordinate 13,874,860, forward strand.
TTCTGGAGTGGCTCCTAAGTGGACCGATGACATCATAAAAGTGTCTACAAACAGCACAATTTGGCTCACGATCGGTGGTGCTAGTGCCAATCGGTTGGGTCCAAAGCCTCAACATAACGACATGACCAGCCATCTTACCTATTGACATGCTGATTGGTAGGAGCCAAATTGTACTGTTCGCAGACACCTAAGGCTCAATTTACACAGCAGCGGAATGAGTGGAATGGAAGCGTCAATTTCGCCTTATAGCGCAAGGAGGCGCGTGAGACGGCGCCGATAGTAGCTAGGGGAATTCTCGAGAATGTGCGAGAATTCCGCAGAAGACGTGCGACCTTTCTATGGCTCGATTTTAGTTCGTATGTTATGCAATTGACATAAAGTTCATCATGTTATGTACCATTTCTTTGAAAAAGTCGCTGCCATTCCACTCCGCGGCGGTGTAAATTGGGCCTTTGAGTCGCGGGGAGCCGATTTATTCACGTGACTATTCATTGTGGCAATAAGTCTTATGTTGACTAGTGGACGTCTTTCGATTGATGATGATGTTAACAACATTAAGGCATGGAGGCAATTTTGCGAATGACTGTTTTTTACAGTCGAAACTTATTCTATGGGCTCCATCTTAGAGAGCGTCGAATGTATCAACCTAGTTATCACCAATAAGCAAGTTTATATGCGCACTATCTTTCAGTACAGAATTCAGCCAAGAATTACAAATTTCACGGTATGTCAGAAAATAACATTTTTAAAACACAATTTTCAACTTTAGTTAAATTATTATCAAACTAACTTTGCTTTTATTGACTTTTTTGTGTGTATGGTACACAGGGCATAGATATAAAAATTGTGTTGTATGGTATCTGTCCAACTTGACAGTCGTACTAGCGAAAGCAGTGCGTAGTGAAAGCAGGGTACCTTCCAGCACTGGTTTTTTTTAGCTATTTACAGGGTAGCGTTTGACCACAAGTCACCAGGTGTTAAGTGAAGATGTGGTCGAAGATGGCGCCACGCTACAACTGGCCTGGGAACTGACTCTCAAGTGAGGCTGCCGGAACACCCAACAAGAGCAACAAGAGGGTGGTTGCTAGCCAGGCGAGTACTAGAAAATACCCTACCACCAAGCTATGGTTTCATCACGATGTTTTCCTTCACCGAAAGCTCAAGCTCACTGTATGATTCGAACCCACGTCCTGCGGATCGCAAGTCGACGTCACTACCACTGAGCCATTATCGCTATAAAAAGCCATAAGGTTCAAAGCCGGCCGATCTGAATAATTTGCATTGCGAATGTACTTTTAGAGGTTGTTTCTAGATTTGCACATAGTATTGTTACATTTCTTAGGTAGAATTACAATAAATCAGTACCAAAGCTAATTTTCTGACATCCCGCATCATCAGGGCTAGTTTACATTTGTGGCAAATGCGGTGGTAAACAACTAAATTTTAACTCATCAGCAGTGCGATTCTATTTCACACGGAAACTCTTCCGATCACGGATTCGGAAAAATTTCGTTCTGATTTTTTTAGACCCGATTCATTTGGAAACTGATATTTAATCTGACAAACCAGCTGCTCAATCACGGAAAAGTTTCCGCTACCTATTTGCTCTCGGCAAACGTTTCCGTGAAGCGAAAGTGGCGTCGATTCCGACACGGAAACTTTCCGAGTGAGTTAGAATCGCACTACCGATGTACTTTTTTCTGATACTTGTCTTTTTTTTACTATTTACAGGGTAGCGTTTGACCACGAGTCACCTGATGTTAAGTGACGATGTGGTCGAAGACGCTACACCTGGACTGGGAACTGGCTCTCAAGTGAGGCTGCCGGAACACACCGCTAGGTGCTTGGCGACAGATTCTTAACAAGAGGGTGGTACCACTGAGCCATCATCGCTATAATTGTCTGACTAAAACCACCGGTTTTTTGCCGGGTTACAGGCTGGTTTTTAGTTAAAATTTAGTTGCAATCATTACAATATGTAAGTTATGTAACCCATTAGTGCCGTTAGAAATCATACATAATATTGTATTATTCTATTGATAAAATTCTACGACAGTAAAAGCGATCCACGACGTGGTATACGATATCGATAATAAATATAAGACAAAAACACCAGTTGTTTACATTTTTATGCACAATTAAAGCCAGTTGAAAATAAACCATCCATCATATAATCATATCATCATATAATTACAATGAGAAAAAAAATCTGACTTTCCTCCTGAGTCTTTACCTTCCAAGACCGTTTCCTTCCTTATTTTGTATTAGTTTTCCTTCTGAATCACTAGTCCTTTTCCCTTGACTCAGAAGGAAAACGGTATTTCGGAAGGTCTTTTTTCTCCGTGTAGTTCAAATGACAAATGAATGGAGAACATGTTCAGAGACAGTCTATTTATTATTATTCATCACTATAATAATATGGCTAGTTATTTTGTTGTTATTATATAAATTATATTTAAAATTTAATTGAAATGGTAAATTTAACCTTTAAAATAAGTAAAGCCAAAAAATTAAAAATATTATTAACTAACGGCTGATCTCAGTAGCCTATATTAGGGGCTGGTTTTATTGTCATACCAAATTTCGGTAAACTTAACCTTAAACTTCTACATGCGACATTTATTAAATTATTTAACCCTTAAAATAATACATACAGACAACAAAACGGCAAAACTAAATTATTATTTTTTTTACTTAAAATAGGTATGCGTTTGACCGCCATCCCGCCTGTTGCCAAGCGTAGATGCGGTCGACGGTGTAACACGCATACCTAGAAAAAAAAAAAAAAAAAAGAAGAAAAAAAAAAAGAAATAGAAAAAAAAAAGAAATTGATCTTAATGCCAAATTTTCCGTACAAAAATTTGACAATAAGATCACATTTAGCGACGTTTATAAAATCAGCCCCTATACTGGCTGTTAAGCTACAAGTTACTTAGCTCAGAATATTTTTCAAAAACGTATGTTTGCACAAATATATTTGTTCAAGCAACTTAATCAGATATGTTAGTCCAAATGACATTTTTCCGAGTAAAATATACCTCAGGAAAATTATGGAATAGCATTGAAGCTATAAAGCTGCTTAATTTTACTCTTCTATGTGTTATAGTAGGCTATGTTTGCATGTTTTATTAGTTATTTTCTTTCTTATCTGTGGAGGCTTGTAATTGGCTTGTGTTATTTACTTCTTAACTTATGTTGTATTAGAAGCGGTAAGCCACCCAAATAAAATAAAATAATAAATAAATAATAATAAGTACTTAATTGTTTCGATTCATGCGCACAAATAGGGTACTTACTGGTGTTTTTGCGTCATATGTAGGTAGATAAATATTTTCTATAGATTGATTTAGGCCCCAAAATACTACAAAAACATGAAGTACACGAAATAGCTACTACTACCTACTACTAGACAACAATTGATTTCATTACGAATATAGTACATTATTATTAATAACGATTAACCGAAGAACACACAATCAGAATTATGCAAAACAGTGGAAATATGATGTACATTTTGCGTCCTTACGTGTGCAGACAATAAAGTGCAGTAAAAGACGCATGCATAGCTTTCAATTAGCTTATAGAATTTAATATCTTTTACACAAGATGTTATCACCATTTTCTGCAAGAACTTTTGTCCTTTAAAATCAACGCCTCTATTTAGTTTTTTTTTCATCATAAAAGATAAACCTTGTCATGAAAATAATGGTACAAAGCGATGCTTCCGATTTTTTCACTGTCGCATTCAAGTTTGTGATTGTGTTGTTCTTTAAGTACAGGTGCCACGTGGTTTTCATTCGTAGTGCGATACTGTTACAATCGTGTAGCAAGTGATGTAACGTAAAGTAATATACATTCGTCCGTTAGAATCACGTACGACCACTTATTCGAGATAACAATACATAATAACCTACACAATTACATTATAAGCTACAATAAACACCTTACCTACTCTAAAAGATAATCATATTATATTGTTAATTAACAGCTAATAATATTGTTGAAATAACAAAAATCGAGATACCTCAAAAATCTGATATACATTAGACCCAAATCTTAATTAGGTATAGACAAAGATTTAGAGCGACAAAATAATTCTTATAAAAGTATATAGGAACTGACAAGTGGCATTAAAATTATTTGCAAATTACATTTAAACTAAATAACGTGTTAGCAGTTTGATATGCGCTAATATTTTCTATGAAAATAAAAACTGCCCTAAAATATATAAGTTTATGTAATTATTACGTTTGGTAAAGGTTTTTGGTATTATATTATTTTGTGTAAATAGCAGTTATACACTAGTACATTTATGAACATTAGTTTGTTCAGTACTTTTAGATTTTCGAGTATGACATTGTATGCTTTTTTTCTTCATAACATTATACAATTTTAACGAGTTGGCACACCTAATTACATTCAAATTTCGTCTAAGATATATTATATTATCGAAAAATACTTTAGATTTCGTTTTACGAATTCAAACAAAATAATCAATATCACATCAGTTTTAAATTTATTATTGATTGTTTATAAAATAATTTTGAGAGGTGAATTCAAAGTAAATAGTGTAAGTACCCAAGTAGTTTTCTAATATCGAGACAAACAAAGATTGCCTACTGTGCTGTTACTATAGCTTTAAAATGTACCAAGAAGTAAATTAGAGGTGGTAGATAGTTATCTCGCACAGACAAACATTATTATCTAAGTAACTCCGAGTCAGTTCGTTGTTACTTTAGTTCTAATTAGTACTTTAGACTTTAAATAGCTGGGGATTGAAGTCGCATTCGTAATCAAAAACATCAAACTTTTTACGTGAAAATCTAAACTCACAATCAGTATTCTCGCAGCATAATGGTGTCGATTCGGTTTTGCATTCTCTAAAACTAAACTAAGTTTGACAGGTCTAATAGTGATGCTGGCCTTTTTTTACTTCAGAGGTTAGAAAAAGACAGCAATACTATTAGACCTGTCAAACTTAGTTTAGTTTTAGAGAATGCAAAAACGAATCGACACCATTGCCTACTGTGAGAATGCAAATTCTTGGAAAAAGTTTTTATTAGGAATGAAAATGCACTGCTCGAAACATATGTGTTACTCCCGTCACATAATGTAGCTATAATATAATAACATAATAACGCTAACGTGTGTGGTCTGCTGCAGGTTCTCACTGCATAATATATCGAGCTATATCTTGCGATAATGTATATAATGTAATTACATTACAGCTGTCGAATATGACAAAGTATTCGATGTGTTTTTTCAATATTCGTTACTTGTAGGGTTGATATAGTAGTAAGAGCTCAAATTAACGGTTTGCAAATAGAGATGGGATTTATGTTTTGTCGACCTGTTAGCAATAAATTGAAACTCGTAGAAACGCTTGTTTAAAAAGGACATTGGCAAAATACTAAAACGGGCCTACAAGCTCGGTTGGAAGCCGGCATTTCAAAAAAGGTGGCAGCTGGACCTTTGATGCAAAGTGAGCTATCAAATCAGCAAGCTGTTGATAGAAGGCATGTACCGGAGCGGCTTTGGTTTTCCTATGTGCATGGTCGCTGATACCCAAGTCTTTTGTATAGATACCTATTGAGGTCGTGAATTTAGAAAAAACATCGAGCAGCGCAAAGTAATGTCCCATTGAACTACATAAAAACTATTTATACGATTTACAAAGTTTTTTTTAATGAGATAATATTATGCTGATTAAATTTGTCTATTTAGGTATGTGGCGGCGTCGGCGCGCATTCGAGACGTGCGCACTGGTCGACGACGCGCAGCAGAATGACGCGCGCAATATAAATACAGGGCGCGCGAATGCCCGGTGGAGTTGTCAAGGTTAACTTGACCAACAGTAGTCCCATCAAAAAAAAAAGCACGCGCTATTCTGCTGCGCGTCGTCGACCAGTGCGCACGTCTCGAATGTGCGCCGACGCCGCCACAGGTATAATTATATTAATAGGTGCATAGACACTGATAAACTCGATTAACAATATATCGAACGCACGGCTACATTAAATATTTAGTCACGGTTGCTACGGGCGCCCGGCGATCATCTCCGTCTTCGCTAGATTTCTTTAGCCACATATTATCCATGCCAAAATAAACCAGATTCATAAACCATTTCTCCAATGGCGAAACGCGATCTGTACTTCTTGCTACAAAGATTCCAGTTTCCATTGAAATCTTACAACTTCGCGATTCCGTGTTAAATTCTCCTAGCAAAGACTGAAGAGAGCGTACGGTCATCGAAATGTATTTTTTTAAAGCAGACTGCAAGATTGTACTACAACACGTCAAAAAATGCTTGGCCAAACACCATTTCTTACCCAAATACACACACACATAATCAATATATTTAGTTAACTATTTACAAAACAATTAAAACTAAGTTCTTATTTAAATACAATGAGATTGTTCTTACATTGACAGGATTGTTTCATATTGACATATGGCAGAGAAATAAAGTTAAATGTTCAGTGAAGACTAGGTACATTTATGTTATTTTATTTTATTTTATAATGAGTTGTACTAAAAATAAATATTATTAAGACTTGTAAAGGGAACGAATACGAATATATGAGGGTGACGGTATCAAGGCTTAATTTTTAAATTGACTTGGAAACGAGTTGAGGTCATAAGACAGATCAGTGCATGTGAAATTTTAAAAAGGCAAACAAAGTCTACGTCCGTCGCGTAGAAAGGGGGGAAGGGGGTTATCATTTAAACTTCCAGGGGCCTAATTCTCGCGGCGTGATATATTATCACATTCGATGAATATCGCAACAACTGTCAATATTCAATACATATTTAGACAGTTATTGCGATATTCATCGAATGTGATAATATATCACGCCGCGAGAATTGGGACCTAGAACACGAAAGGAACATTCAATATAAAGCATTGGATAACAAACACACATGATATTTAGGTTTTTCTTTTCTCAACTCGTTCTATACGATTACTATGCAAGATGTAATGCGGGGACTAGATTATTGAAATGTATTCGAAAACCCTAAAAAAGGTACAATATACTATGTGGGTAGAATATAGGGTAACAAAGTGGAAAGTGAATGTATTTTTTTAATATTGATTGGTAGGTATATGCTCAACTACCTACATTACCTACTGAATAACTTGCACATTACCTACTGAATAACCTGCTACAGAGTTAAAATGTGTACTATTTTTATTGTATATATTCATATTAATGTTATAATTAGTTAATAATTGTGACAGTTTTTTTTTCTAAGTACATAAGATAGATAATATAGCCCGGTTGATGTAGATCATATTGAATCACCGGTGTCTACTGATTAAGTTTTATTTAAATAGCGACTCATTTCTAATCATCGACAACTTTGATTTAGTTAGTTAGTGTGATAGTTTTATTTTAATATAGAGGGAGCTACAATGTGCATTATACAGGGAACTTAATTTTTTTTTTTGTATTTTTCCATATATTTTTAACATTGATCACTATGAGATACCGATTACTATTTCTACGTTGCATGCAATAATTACTGTATTTTAGTCTAGATCTGTTTTATTTCTGTGACGGAACTGAACAGTATCCGTATGTCATAATAATTCCTGTCTGGTATTCATGTTGAGACCCACCCCATCGATATTTCGTCGCCATCCGTCGCGCGCGCGTCAAACGTCCGCACTGTACGACTGTCCGCTCTCAACTAACCGGCACTACCCTACGCAAGTACTTACATACTACGTTCACACACACACAAATCGCGGCACAAACACATCTCTGCAATTGTGGACATGAGGCTTGCTCTTAGAACCATCGTATACGTTCCGTGTCCATTTACAATATCAATAAATTCGTAAGAGTACAAACCAGTCCCACCCTCCGGCACCGACTCTGTCGATCCGAGCTTTCTATTAGGTCTATTTTATTCTTTAAGATTCTCGTGTCAGACACGATCCAAAATTCGTTTGATGTCGAAAACTAGAAGCAATGTTGTTGGTCCAACATAAATTTACTCAGTCTTAAATGAGAAATTGTCACATCCGGGGTATACGATCGTGCATTTCGAACTATCACAACAAAAACAATTGAATAGAAACCGCTATAAATAATTGCTGCTTAGATTCGAAAGTGCACGATCGAGGTCATAGTCCGTAGTTTAAAGGTTCAAATCAAAGAACTGATAAACAGCTGCGAACTAAGATTGCTAAACAAAAAATAAGACCAAGTCCAATGGTGGTAATTCTCAGTTTAGGTGGTTTCTTCTGCCCTCGCGTCATAGATCGCAGTTATGGGATTCTCAATGACGTTAACGGCAGCGGCAGCGGTCGCGAGCTTTGTGTTCTTGCGGCGGAAAATGAAGTCAGCCAAGGACGTGGCGCGGCGCGGTCCACGCAGCAGAGCCTCGATTTCCTCGCTCGACTGCGATTCTGTGACGGTGCGCTTGAGCTCGCGTAACGAGTAGTTGTTCCTGCTCTCTCGAAACGGTTGTTCGATCTCGTCGGAGTACGCTCGGGACGTGAGTAGGTCCACGATCTCCGGCAGGCTGGGCCCGTCGGCGAGGGAGTGCGGGCGCTCCAAGCGGCGGCGCACGCGCGCGCGGACCGCGGCCGCGGTCGCCAGGCTCTCGCGGGACGAGAAGTTGCCGTTCAGGGCGGACGGGCCTTGGGAGTTCACCGAGCCGTTTTGCTGCTCTGGAATTGAGATATTTTCCTTGTGAATTTATACTTATTTATTGAAACAACTTAAAGCTCGGATAAAATGAATTTCAACTGACAACTGTTAGCTAAAAACATGGCTTTCGATCGACCTAGACAGATGTAATAATAGTTCCTTTTTGCGCCTTAATCATGAATGTTTTATTTGTCGTAGGTAAGTTTAATTAAATACATACCGGCATGGATAGTTGCTGCTACGGTGATAGGTCTAGCTTGTGCAGTCCTCAATGTATCGATCAGTGAAGATTCAGTCTGTGAAGATTCAGTCTCTGAGGATTCAGCCAAAGATCCCGCGTGTGAAATTCCGGCCTTTGAAGTTCCAACCTTTGAAAGTCCGGCCTGTGAAGTTCCAGCCTTTGAAGTTCCGGCCTTTGATGGTCCCGCATGTGAAGGTTCAGGCAGTGAAAGATCGGCCTTTGAAGTTCCGGCCTTTGATGGTCCTGCATGTGAAGGTTCAGGCAGCGAAAGTCCGGCCTTTGAAGGTCTAACCTTTATAAGTGCGGCCTTTGAAGGACCGACTTTTGAAGGTCCAGCCTGTGTAGGTCCGGCCTGTGAAGGTCCAGCCTGTGAGGTTCCGGCCTGTGAAGATCCAGTTTGTTTGCGTGTAATAGCCTTGTACGAGGACCCTTTTTTCTTGGAACTCGAGGGTCCAGCATTCGAGGACCCGGAGGGTCCAGCATTCGAGGACCCGGAGGGTCCAGCATTCGAGGACCCGGAGGGTCCAGCATTCGAGGACCCGGAGGGTCCAGCATACGAGGACGTTGAGGGTCCGGCACGCGAATAACTAGACCCACCTGGAAGGGTAAAGGAAACTGATGTCAGTCATGTTGTCGTGAAACTTCTAATCCTACAAATTATTATAAACGTGGAAGTTTGTGAGTATGGATATAAGCATGTTTGTTACTCTTTCACGCAAAATCTACTCAACTGATTTAAATGAAATTCGGAACGGAGATACCTCATACTCTGTATTAAAACATAGTTTACATTTCATCCCGGAAAAAGGTTCCTGCGGGATAAAGGGAAGATGCGGGTGATACCGCGGGGCGGGTATCGTAAATCTGTTTGTTACCTTTTTACGACTAAACCGCTGAACCGATCTTGATGAAACTTAGTGTGGAGGTAGCTCGGACTTTGGAGAAGGACATTGGCTATTTTTTATTCAAGTGGGGCAATACCTCGTGATGTGGATGCTCCTGACGAGGATCCGTTCTCCTCCTCAAAGTGCCTCTCCTGCAGGGTCTCGAGGTGCCGCAGCGGAGGCCGCTGTGGCACGTCATCATCATCGAAATCATCGTCATCATCGTCGTCATCGTGGACGATTTTCTTTTTCACTATCGGCTTACTGGTTCCGCTTGTTCCGGGCTTGCTGACTCCCGACGTCGATGGTTGCGGGTTCTGGGAGTAGAGTCAATACTTATTGTCGTAGGTACATAACCTCGCTCTTAAGGAGAGGTATATGTTTAGCATTGGAAAAATAAGGCTGAGGATGGTGATTATGATGGTTAGTAGATATACTTTGATATTCTCATACTAATTTAAAAGTATTTCTGTTGGTTTGTTCTTCTTTCACTTAGGAACGGAGGCATCGGCGCATGGTTGTGTTGCATTAAAAAATTGTTTGTAGTACGCAAGAGACTGACATGTCGGAAACTCAACGTGGGTGATATTGTGAGCACACATAAGAACTAAACTGAAAAGTATCTTGAAGAAACTTGACTTGAAAATTAACTGTATTTTTTATGCCAATGGTGCCGTATGGACTCTCTAGTCGGCAAGACCAATCGCAAAACTCGAAGCAACCTCGAAAATTATTCTTTTGAAAAACTGATATAGGAAGGTTTATGTCCATACGTTCGTCCACGTAAATCTTTTGGTTTTATCTTGGATTTATATGAAACATTTTTAGATAGAATAAGAGCGGATTACCTTCATAAATGGTCAAACACCCTTAAAAATATAACTGATGAAAGTGCCACAAAACAATAGTATTTGAGATAGTCCTCTGATCTTCCTTTTTTGCTCGTTCTTTTGCCGGCGTAAGGAGGTTGGAATAGGTCTTAAGTTTGACGTTTTAAAGTGATCATATTGTATTCTAATAGATAGATAATTTTAAGCTCTGCAGTTTGATCTAACCACAAACAAATGTCCGAATTTCTAAAAAGAATCAGTCTAGCCATCCAAAGGGAGAACCCTGCCAGTATCTTCGGAACCTTGCCTAAAGGGACGACTCCTTATAATAATAATTTGTAGTTATTAGTTTAGGTTTTTTCAGTTAATTGTTATAGTATTTTTGTTATATTTATATCAAATAAATTTCTAAAAATATATATGACACTCACTTCATACACATCGAAGCATCCAGGGTCATTGGCATCGCCGAAGTCATCCAACAAGTAGGTGACCATGTTTCCTTTGCCTTTGACGTTTATGGTGCCGCGGCACCGCAACTTGTAGCCGCGTTGCGCCAAAATTTCATACACCTCTTGTGTTACCTGCCACGACACACATCCATTCGATATATCTAAACACTTGCATATGCCTTTTAAACTTGCAAAATGCAATACATTAAATGTAATCAAAACAACTGTCGTTATGTCAAATATTAAACTGTGATAGTCATAATGTTTTCAACAGTCCGTGTCTTTATAGAGTCTTGGCAAACGTGAATAGCTGTCAAAAAATGTTATGTGGCTACTTCGCAACTGGACCTTTCTATTATTTTAATTAACAAATGCGACGGGCTATCAAATTATTTGGCACCACAATTGCGTTGCTAATTCCAAATAACTCCGATCTAAAATCGTAATTGAGTGGGCTTAAAGGGTGCGCTAATTAGTGTATGGGATTCAAAATACACACGGATGAAGCAAATCTTTACAATTTTGCAAAATATCTCGTAATTTTAATTCTGCTGTGTTGAAGTATGAACCAAAAACCGTGTGTACCTATGTATAGGTCTACCAGGATCTGATGGCAAAAAGGGAAAAAAGAAATTGACGCTAGCAATACTGGGAGAAATTGGAGTAAAACGTTTTGATACTTTTTTTCCTTATAGTGGCTGATTCTGTGTGTGATACATGCAAATATAAAACTTTATCCAATGATCAAGGATATTTTTTTAAAATCTTACTGTTACGAATGTGGGGTTCGAAATTTAGATGAAAACTCCAATTACTCTGTCCATGATTTTATTAATTAATTAAAGGCTATCAGAACTTGAAAATGGTTCCAAATACTGCACATCCATAAAAAAGTCTTCAACGGAAGAAGAGACGAGGAAGACGCCGTATTTATGATAAACCATTCCTCCTGCATCTCAATCGATCTTGTTCTATGAACTGGTTTTCAATTTTTATTACATGTTCACAAGATTTTCGCCATTCATCGATCCCTATTCGAGAGAAAGCTTCTTCAGTTCACACGAAAAATGCTACAAACCAAAGTATCAAGACGTGTTATTCCTACTAATTTGAAGCCAAACCAAAAACAATTCCTCGAAATTTCAGTTGACAGATGAAATTTTTTTCGTTGCCATATGAAAATCGCTATTTATTAAAAAAAATTTTTGCCTTCAGATCCTGGTAGACCTATAGATACTTTAATACATTATAAATCAGTCCATATATGTTGTCAATTTATCCACGGTTTGCTTTAAATGGAGGTAAGAATTTGACGCGAGCTCCGTAGAAGTAATGTCGAATTTCTATCTCTAGTAAGGCAACCCGTGGATAGATAGGTCGTTGAAACCGGCCGTTACTTGTTATCGTGCATATATAAGACATTCGAATAGAGTCCAAAAATTATTTAAAGTGGCAACCCTTTAAACATAACCACTGTGATAAGATCGCTATGCATGTTTCAAACACACAGCTTGCTCTATTTGCCGCTTTTTTATATATTCAACCTCTCATTATCACAATAATTGAGCTTACCTTCTCAATACGCCACTACGGAGACGTTGTTCCTACCAGGGATGTAATGGAGCTCCGTAACCGGAACCGAAACTATCGGATATCCGAAATAAAAATATATCCGTAACCGTATCCGTTTCACAAGTTTCGGATAGCTTCGCATAATTAACTAGATAAAACCTTTAAGTAAAACGAAAATATTACAGATATTACTATTTGTGTTTATATTTTAATTCAATCTAATACCGTAACCGAAACTAACGGATAATCCGAAATAATTAAATATTCGTTACCGATATAATTTTATTCCTATATCCAGATCCGAAATATAATATCCATAACATCCCTAATAGTTCCTTCCAAGAATTAATCCGTACCTGAATCGAGTCTAGCACTCCAGTGGAATCCATCCGTGAGGCAACGTTAACAGCGTTACCCCAGATGTCGTACTGTGGCTTCCGAGCACCGATCACGCCAGCTACCACCGGACCGATGTTGATGCCTAATAAAACAAAAGCATACCTAATACCTGAAATTTGTTTACGCGGATGATATTTGCAACAGCGGTCGCTCTTTCGCTTACGGCAAGAGAAATTTGCGTAAAAAGAAACATTCGCTTCAAACAATGAACGTTATCTTTCAAAGTCTCAAACTCTACTGAACAACCATTTTTGCGAACACACACCATCAATAAATACTGGTGATGTCAATGGCGGCTGACAACGGTTTCAATTTCTGAACCAAAATACAACGTCATTTCGGAACTATCATAAAGTAGTTTTATCGTTTTAAGACACGCTATACGAGCAAGATACGAGAAAAAAGGGCGAGAGGATGAGAGTTATCGCTCTTTATGCATATTCTCCGATAAAAGTGCTCGATACATTACAGTTAACAGTTACATAAATATTTACCCTCCAAGTTTGGCATAAGCCGGTTTTAAACATGTATGCGAGAATAATACACTGAGAAAAAAATTCGGACTTTCCTTCTGAGTCTTTACCTTCCAAGACCGATTCCTTCCTTATTTTACCTTAGTTTTGCTTCTGAGTCACAATTCCTTCCGTTTTGACTCAGAAGGGAAACGGTATTTCGGAAGGTCTTTTTTCTCCGTGTACCAACTCTCATTACTGATGAGAATTGTCGACTTCTTTGTTATGAAGATTTCCAATGTATTGAGCACTAACTACCGCACGACACAATAATACATTCCGGTAAAGGGTGGTGTCCCCTTACCTATCCTGATGCGGAAGCTGTTGAACGAATGCTCGTTGACATAGTGAAGTTGCTGTCGGATGCGTAGCGCGTAGTCCGCCATAGCGGTGACATGCCGATATCCAAGGAGGTCGCGCGTCTTTGCTGTCAATCCTGGAACAGAATATTGGTTAAATCTTCTTCTTATAAGAATGAATCCCTATTTCCCTTGGTCACGGCATCACGCGTGAACGGCTGGATCGATTTCACAATTTTTTTTTGTTGTTTGTTAATGAGAGGAGAAGGTTTCTTATGAATGAAAAAATGAAAAAGACATTTTATTGCGATAAACTGCAGTCCATGCAGTGAAACCGCGGGGCGCAGCTAGTTAGATATAGTTATTTTGTTTTCAAGGTACCCAGAGGGTAAAACGGGACCCTATTAAAAAGACTGCAAGACTCAATCCGTCTCTGTCACCAGGCTGTAAGTACCGTGATAGTTAGACAGTCGAAATATTCACAGATAATGTATTTCTTTAATAGGAAATAGGTAATAGGTTGTTACCACGTATCACCGTAAGCACCGAACCGATTTTGATGAAATTTCGAATGGAGATAGCTTATACCCTGGATTAATACTTGGGCTTGGGCTGACTTTCTATCGCGGAAAAAGGTTCCTGCGGGATAACCGAAAGACGCGGATGACACTGCTGGGTGCAAGTAGTAGTAGAACAAAGGCTCACTCACCGGAAGCAGCCATGTACGTTGCACCGGTGCTCTTGATCTTCTCGATGTATCTGAAGTGGTCCTCGGCCAGTATCTCGTCGAAGTCGGCGATGATCTCGTTCAGGAGGCGGAGGCACTCGACGCCCTCGTTGTTTCCCTCGAGTTCGACGTAGAACTCGGAAAAGTTCGGGATCGAGGCGAACATCACGCATACAGACTCGCATTGCTCGTGATACAGCTCCTGAAGATTTGGAACGGAAACAATTTCATTTTGCTATCCTATCTACTAATATTATAAACGTGAAGGTTTGCGAGTATGGATGGATGGATCGATGGATGATTGATACACTTTCACGCAAAACTACAGAACGGATCTGAATGAAATTTGGAGTGGAGATAGCAGCTACCTTGAATACTTTTTACTTTTTATCCCGGAAAAAGGTTCCTGCGGGATAACGGGGAGACGCGGGTGTAACCGCGGGGCGCAACTAGTAATATCATATAAAAAAGTAGGAGGAGGCTTACGTCCGTATTCTTGTCGCCGTCGAGGAAGTGCTGGGCGACATGCTCCGGAAGAATGTTGGCGAGCAGCTTGCGGTTGTACGCTTCCAGGCGTTCCGTGTCCTCCTTCTCATCTGCGACGCACACAATTTTTTGTTAGGGTACGTTGCTAAGTAGAAAAAAAAAGAGAAAAAACTGACCGCTCTTGCCAAATGATCAAACGACGTGCCACCTTGACAGGATAGCTGTTGATTACTTCGGTTGTAAAATCTATTTATTCATCGACTGTACAAAGCTATCCCTTGTTGGATTGCCAAGCAGAACGAAATGTATGAGTACCTAATTAATCGTAATGGAAGAAGAACCTTCAATTGTTCAAAGCCTACGACGGGAGTACAAGGTGTTCTAGTATACTTATAGTGGTACACAACAAATTGTTGCTTAATATTCTATTATATCACTTTCATAATAGTAATAGTACCTTACTCCTTGACAATGAAGTGAACACCAAGTTTGAGCTATTGCTCTGACAACCTTGCTGAGTTTACTGTCCTAAGGAAGACTCTAGTTCTCTGACAACCCTGCTGAGTTTTCTGTCCTAAGGAAGAGTCTAGTGCTCTGACAACCCTGCTGAGTTTACTGTCCTAAGGAAGACTCCAGTGCTCTGACAACCCTGCTGAGTTTACTGTCCTAAGGAAGACTCTAGTGCTCTGACAACCCTGCGGAGTTTACTGTCCTAAGGAAGACTCGTGTACTCTGAAAACCCTGCTGAGTTTACTGTCCTAAGGAAGACTCTAGTGCTCTGATAACCCTGCTGAGTTTACTGTCCTAAGGAAGACTCTTGGCTATGAAAACCGTTCATTCATGTCATTGTTTTTAGGCCTTAGATGTTTGTGGTGTGTTGATACATGATGGTAGAAATGTTAGGTTTGGGAGTAGGTACGAATGTACCTCAAGGTGAGACGGGACACGGACCGCTTGAAGCAGTCAAGATCGACTGCTTCAAGCTGCGACTGCATAGTGAACTACTGCAACTGCTCAAGCGGTTCGTGTATGTACATACGTAGAAGTCTGTAGTTCACAGTGTAGTCGCGGCTTGAAGCAGTCGAATCCTGACTGCTTCAAGCGGTCCGTGTATGGCCAGCCTCAGGCTATTATAACTATGCTATATAGGCTATATTCCGTTACCAGTGGCCTGTAGTTTCCAAATGAAGTCGAGCCGGTAGCCACTCTCACACTGCTGCGAGTAAAGTACCAGCGAGAGGGCAGCGCCGGTGGCGACCAAAATGTTAGTCCAGAGTTGTGTCCAGTCCATGCCACAGCGATTACTGTAAGATATCAAAAAAAGATACTAAAAGATACTAACGTGTCTTTTACGGGTCGTAATGTTACTAATGAGTTACCGAAAAAGGGGCGTATATCGAAGCTGTAAACTATAAACCTATAGGTATAGCTATGAACTCACTTGTAATTGATGAAACTATTCTCGTAGTTGGAACCCTCTAGCAAGGTGATGGTGATGTAGCAGACGCCGATGACAAAGAGCAACGCACTCTTCACCATGGTGATGAGAATCTGGTGTACTATGCAGGTGAACATTGCCATTAGCGTCAGTTCCAGGTAATGCTGCAACAAAGAAATGTTACATGTAATAATAGCGATAGCGATGATGGGTACTGACCCATCATCGCTATCATCATCATCTGACGTCACTACCACTGGGTAGTGACGTCGGATAGCGATCCGTAGAACGTGGGTTTGAATTCTACAATGAGCTTGAGCTTTCGGTGAAGGAAAACATTGTGATGAAACCATAGCTTGGTGGTAGGGTATTTTCTAGTAGGTACTCGCCTGGCTAGCTACCACCCTCTTGTTAAGAATCTGTCGCCAAGCACCTATCGGTGTGTTCCGGCAGCCTCACTTGAGAGTCAGTTCCCAGTCCAGGTGTAGCGTTGCGCCATCTTTGACCACATCGTCACTTAACATCAGGTCGCTTGTGGTCAAAAGCGACCACGTAAACTCTTTTTTGGTATGAAGAAAAATTGATTCATAAACTCGCCGCTAGAGGCTCGCTTCGCACACAAATGTATGAGTGTGTTGTGCGTGCCAGTTTTAGGTAACGAACCTGTAGGCCTAGTGTGAATTTTTGCTAAACGCGTTACGCGTTCTACCACGAGCACGTTAACTCGTTTTTGTATGAAGAAAAATAGATTCATAAACTCGCCGCTAGGGGCTCTGTACATTTCTTCGTACAAAAAACGCGTTTACGCGCTCTACAGAGAGCTTAAACTTGTAGCAAAATCGCACACTGGACGTACCATAGTCGTAATACATATTCTTACCTCATTCATGACATATGGGCAATAGGTCTTGTCTTGTTGGTAGCGACGGATGCTCTCCTCGTGGCGACTCTCCAGGAACATGGCTTCGATCTGAAAAAACAGCGATAAGCAAAGGTCATGAATATATTCGAGTATTATGACATAATATACCTATGACCATTTATATTTTCTAAATGTTGTGGTCACTGTTCAATCGACTACTTTGCAGGTACGTATCGTACGCTCATGTACTTAGGTACTAAAAAGATTTAAAAATAGTACTTAATAGGAACGCAATTTTTGATTATAAATAATAATAGAGACATTGGTGTCGATTCTGTGTTGCATTCTCTAAAACTAAACTAACTTTCACAGGTCTAAAAGTAATGCCGTCCTATTTTTCTTCCTGTCCAGGTGTAGCGTGGCGCCATCTTCGACCACATCGTCACTTAACATCAGGTGACTTGTAGTCAAACGCTACCCTGTTAGTATAAAAAAAAAACACGAATTCATGAACGTGGAGCGGACGGGTATTATCTAGTTAAGATATCATCTGAGTGACGATTCCTTACCATGATGATCTGAATCTGAAGCACAAGAGCCGAAACTACGATGAACGACATTATCTGCGCCAGAGTGCGGTTGTTGTGAATTCTCATGGAGATTCTCTTCAGGCGCGGCGACACCCGCTGTAAAAACCAAAAACACCGAATTAGTACATCTTGAAGTCACTCGCAATGGAAAACAGAAGCTATGCTCCCGCCGCACCATTGGCATTCGAAAACGCGCCGCTCGCGCTCTGTCACTTCAGTACCTATTACCTACCGACAATTCATTTCAATGCACCTTTTGTAGTGGTAATTAGCGTTTCCGATCGATAGTCGAAAATCTACAGTTAATCGATATTCTATCGATAGCCAACCATTCGAAATGCTTTCGATAGGCGTATCGATACTATCGATAGCTTAAAACGAGGCAATACTATCAAATAAG
The DNA here is from genome assembly GCA_931315375.2 of Opisthograptis luteolata. NCBI lineage: Eukaryota > Metazoa > Arthropoda > Insecta > Lepidoptera > Geometridae > Opisthograptis > Opisthograptis luteolata. Next base: position 13,893,212 of record OV928033.1, read on the forward strand.
TGCAATACTATCGATACCGATACATATAGGTATAGTAGGGGAGCCCATGATGCTACATTTAGATTTACTTAAGCGTCGCGGAATCTTATTAGATTTGGTAGATTAGATATTAAAAAGAATAAATGTGCTAAAATGATTCCACTTTCAGCGGTGGGGGAAGCTTCCACAGACTTTTAAGGTATAAAAAAAACAATGACATGACATGGACTCAAGTGTGTCAGATATTGATATTTTTCATGCTAAAGCATGTCTCTGATATGAAATATAACCACAAAGGGGTAAATAAAAAATTACTCTGCCGCGACAAATTTTTAGAGTAATGAGTTCGGCCGCCATCGCTCACGAAACAAAAACAAATACATGGTTACTATCTCGTTTCAAACTTATTCTAATATTTGAATTAGTTAATTTGAATAATGAATCAGTTAAGAAACGTACCTTGAAGTTAATGCATATCACCAAGTAGGACGCGATGGAGATTATGGTTCCGCAGCCGAGCATAGTAATGGCACCAATGAGCGACCTGCACAAAACATAACACACTTATTTTATTACCTACTCCATAGCATATTCGACACGACTTCGTAGCACTTTTTTTGGGGTTCCGTACCCAAAGGGCAAAACACCACCCTATTACAGCTATCCGACCGTCTGTTACCAGGCTGCATCTCATAAACCGCGATAGTTAGACAGTTGAAATTTTCACAAATGATGTATTTCTGTTGCCGCTATAACAACAAACATTAAAAATCTGAAAAAAATTATATTGAAAGGAGTTCCCATAGAACAAACGTGTTTTTTTGCCGTTTTTCATAGATAATAATGGTAAGGGATCCTTCGTGCGCGAGTCCGACTTTCACTTGACCGGTTTTTTAAAGTCCGGGTCTATGCCGGAGGCGACTGAGGGGATGATATCTACCTCATGCTGACTTGGGAGTAACGAGAGCGTAAAAAAATTGCCAATCAAGGTAAATGCAAAAAATTGCTCGTAGGCCCGTATAATGTATTTTTTAATTTACTGATTGCTTAGTCTTTCTTATTAATAGAAAAAGAGAAAAAGGTGGAAATCATTGTAAAATAGGTAGGTATATGCATAAATTAATCACAACACATTATATCAAAAAAATATCATTTCTTAGTACACCCCTAATCCCTATGCATCAAGACAAACATGTTGGTTGTTGGTTGATATCAGTCAGTCAGGACTTTGATTCTTATATAATATATACGTATAGATGTATATAGATAGATGTTGGTTATCAGTAGAAATTGGAACCCGCTCTAATTTCCATTCAGTAGTTATAATTTTTTTTTGTGCTTTATATAATTATATTATTGAGCTTTTAATACCCAGCTCAAGGCTGGAAGGTACCACCTAACTATCACCTATAATAACAGTGGTTCCCAAACTGACGAGGCCTAAAACAATCAAAATCAGATTTTATGTGAAATAACATCATATAAAATATCGGGGACCATAAATATCGGGGATCATTGCACACAAATTGACCTAGCCCCAAATTAAGCTCGAAACTTGTGTTATGGGTACTAGGCAACGATATACATACTTATATAGAGAAATAAATACTTATATATAGATAGAAATATCCAAGACTCAGGAACAAATATTCGTGCTCATCACACTTATATTTGCCCTTACCGGGATTCGAACCCGGGACCGCTAGCTTCGCAGACAGGGACACTACCAACTCGGCCGCCGCATCGTCTAGGGGTAGGTAGGTACTTTACATAACACTGTAATGATTCCACTATAAGTTGAGTTCAGTTGATGCAAAATGGTTGATTATGAGAAACATTAATTTCAGCGTGGTTATTTTACGAAGTATTCTTAATAATAATAATAATGCCCGCACAATCACATACATAGACTCTGAGCCTTAACTAGGTTTCCCTGTATCTAGGTTATCAGAAACTACGAGGATCGGGGATCCACAACACCCAGACACAGAACAAATACTTGCGCTTTTTTTTTCAATGCACAAATATTTGTCCTAAAGCGGGAATCGAACCTGCGACCTCACGCTTAACAGACCTTTTTCCGGGATAAAAAAAGTAGCCTATGTGTTAATCCAGGGTATAAGCTATCTCCATTCCAAATTTCATTCAGATCCGTTCTGTAGTTTTTGCGTGAAAGAGTAACAAACATCCATCCAGCCATACTTACAAACTTTCACGTTTATAATATGTATGTATTAGTAGGATTTATCTCATATATAAATTACTCACATCTTGAAAGCGAAGACCTGAATGAAAATCACCAACGCATAGATGATCAGCGAGCAGATGAAATACAGTTTTAGCATCCGGTCCGGTTCCAAGGTGTACTGTGGACAAAATCAATCTTGTTTATGACGGGAGTTATAAGCCCGGAGCTTGTTTCGATTTACTCGGCACAAATATTTGCCCACCTGATAAAAATCATATTTGCAAGGCATTTTTTTTCATGACTGGATTATGGGATCACTGTGACGCAGTAAAAAATAAAAAATACAAACAAACAATACATAGTCATACTTATAGATAACTAGCTGTTCCCCGCGGTTTCATCCGCGTGGGCGACAGCTTTTTTTCCGGTACAGGGAGGGGGAATCTTCATGGACAGCTTTATGCATGCAAAGTCTCAGCCCGATCAGTTTTAAATTGACAAAGTTTCATAAAAACTTTCATCCCCTATTTTATCCCTTTGGGGGTAGAATTAATCAAAATCCTTTCTTAGCGGATACCTACGTCATAACATCTACCTGCATGCCAAATTTCAGCCCGATCCGTCCAGTGTTTTGGGCTGTGCGTTGATAGATCACTCTGTTAGTCAGTCAGTCACCTTTGAGTTATATATATTTAGATTAATACAAAAGAACAAACAGCAACGTTTCTATATACATATATGTAGAGATATGGACATATCATGAGTTATTTTTATCGGTATACCTACTAGCTGCGTCCCGCAGTTTCACCAGCGTCTTCCCGTTATCCCGTAGGAACCTTTTCCGGGATAAAAAGTAGCCTATGTCCGTTTCCTGGTCCTAAGCTACCTCCCCACCAATTTTCAGCCAGATCGGTTCAGCCGTTCTTGAGTTTTAAATAGTGTAACTAACACGACTTTCTTTTATAAATATAGAAGATATAGATATATTATTTCCGGCGTGACAAATTACTTTTTGTATCAGCACTGCAAAGTCCCAGACGTGCCTGTTTAACCTCACAATGTACCTAATTACAAAACAAAGAGGACGGAGTAAATGCATTTTCCACTTAGCTAAATTATATTCGTAATATTATTAGCACAATTACGTGTAATCCTCCTACTCGAAAATTAGACAAAGACGCTGCCCCCAGCCGCCCAGTAACGGCAGATTATTACGCTTTAACAAGGTGTAGAGCCAAATTGGTGTGTAAACGAATTCTCTCTAACAAAGGGACGTTGTCATTTCTGAGACAAAAATAAAAACGTTTTAATTAGCTGTCAAGTTTTTGGGAGGCTCCCGCGCCACGCGAAATTCCAATTTTCTCATCCTTTTCTCCGACTTACTTAAATGGAGTTTTTTAAGAGTATTTCGGGAGTTTTGAGCGAAACGTCGCGCAACGGCGCGTAAGATTTGTGTCCTTATTTGACACAATTGCTTTCAAGGCTCGTCAATGGCACCACCTCTGTCGAAAACAGCCTTTTAAATGTCAGAAGTAATAAATCATTTAATACAATAACTGCGTCTTTAAAGAGTCATTCAGTTGTCATCATCATCACCTATATCAGTCCACTGCTGGACATAAGTAGGCCTGTACCAAGGTACGCCACTAAGCCCGGTCTCCGGCTCTTTTCGTCCCGCTACTGCCAGCCACTCGGCGCAAGTCGTCGCTCCACCTTGTCGCCACGCACCTGTGTTTGCTCAACTGGAGCGATAACTAGGTAATGCCCTACCACCGAGCTATCATTTCATCACGATGTTTTCCTTCAGCAAAAGCTTGATGACAGATTCGACCTACGGATCCAAATTCGTCGTCTCTACTACTAAGCCATGAACGCTTCAATCTAAAATCGGGAGTCATGTAAAGACCAAGCGGTGCGACAGAAAACTGACCTTACATAAGTAAAGTGTTAAGCAATTAATATTAAGTCGTGTTCACTTTGACAGCATTTCCTTTGAGCTCTGCATAATGGCGTCGAGGTTATTAACACATGCATAAATGTTGCCGTCAGCTGCGGCGACGGTCGTAGGACCAACCTGCGCTTTTGAACTTTTGATAACCAATTACCCTTAAGTAAGCCGCTGTCACGACAAATAAGCGCTTTATAATGAAATCAGATGTAATGTAAGCAATTTTTATGCATGTTTCATATATATATTATTAGCCTCTTAATGTTGGCTATGACTCCGCTAATGTCTAGAAATATCCAGCAAATACGAGAGGGTAAAATGGCATCGAAAACAAATAATAATAACGCCGTCATAATACATAGCTACCCTAAATAGGATACCCTGTATTATAGCTATCAGAAACTACGGGGTTCGGGTATTCACAACTCTCATGTACCTACCTATATGCCTATATAATATGAATATTGACTGTATTGACGTTATTATAGATCCGCGAGCTGTGAAAGAGCAGATGAAGGCCCGCCGCAATTTTCCGCTGTCCAGTTTGACTTACACTTAAAAGCTTGTTTTAAAATTCCGCTCCACTAGTAATAGGCGAATACGTCTCGCTAACCGCCTCATTGTTTCAAACCCGAACTCTCGCACGTTACAGGATGAAACAACAACAACAACCTACAATGTAATCCCAATAGGAATAAATTGGGTCAACCACAAGATTAAGGAAATTCGCCGAAGAACCAAGGTCATCGACATAGTTCTCAGAATTTGCAAGTCGAAGTGGCAATGGGCTGGCCACATCGCTCGACGAAAGGATAACCGATGGGGAAGAAAGGTTCTCTAATGGTGACCACGAACCGGAAGACGCTCTGTAGGTAGGACTTCTCAGAATTCGCAAGTTGAAGTGGCAATGGGCAGGCCACATCGCTCGACGAAAGGATAACCGATGGGGAAGAAAGGTAATCTAATGTTGAACCACGAACCGGAAGACGCTCTGTAGGTAGGCCCTCCACTAGGTGGATCGACGACATTGTTAGAGTCGCAGGGAGCCGATGTATGCAAATGGCTGATAGCCGTTCATGGTGGTGTTCAAAGAGGGAGGCCTGTGGTCAGCAGTGGACTTCTTCCGGCCTGTTGATGATTGTGATGATGTGATAAGATAAAGGCATGTCTGGCGTCTGGACATGGAGCCTCACTGGTGAAAATGTCAACGCCATCAAAGTATCTGCAGCTTATGCAAGGTATTTTACTTGGGTTTTCTTGCTCGATGCGCCTAGGTTTTATGTAGATAACATACCTAACACATAGTTGAACACGAGTTTAATAAGATTCACTCAAGTTTGGAAACTATGTGAATATTTATAAACTTTATTCCTGGCAATGTGGTTACTGGAATCCGAACTCTCTAAGTTCGTTCCTCCGTATTTTTTCAAGCAGAGTTTTAAATTGTATGGTTAGAAGTTATTCAACTCCGCACAACGGAAAATGTTTATAATGGATTTATTTTCAATTTGTATCGTATTATTTTAGTATGATAACGATTTAAAAAATTTAACAATTGCCTTGTTAAAAGCGTAAAAATAATAATACATTTTACAAGTGGACAATAAGTTATGATGACGTAGTAAACCCTGAAGGCAGATTTTTCCTTATTTTCTATTAACTTGTAGAGATGACTAGCATCTCACAAATAAATGGAAAAAGTTTCCTGCATCCAGGGCAAATTGATGGCGACAACGGCATTAACGTTAGATGTTTTCATTTACATTTTAAAATTTAGTTAAGTCCTTTTTAGGTAGCTATGCGCTAGTAACTCGACAGAGTAAATGGCTATTTTGAAATCTATAAGCTCTAATCTAAATATATGTAACTCAAAGGTGACTGACTGACATAGTGATCTATCTATCAACGCAACCACTGGATGGATCGGCCCGAAATTTGGCATGCAGGTAGATGTTATGACGTAGGCATCCGCTAAGAAAGGGTTTTTATTAATTCTACCCCCAAGGGGATAAAATAGGGGATGAAAGTTTGTATGAAACTTTGTCATTTTTAAACCGATCGGGCTGAGACTTTGCATGCATAAAGCTGTATATATATGTATGGGAATAATATAATATATAATATAATATATATGGGAAAAGTTATCAGGAAACAATTAGATAGTTCATGGAACATAATATGTTATATATGCTATACATCCTGTACTGCACCTGGTACCGAAGCCTAAGTGTGTTAAGTCTTTGTGAAATACTGCAATTTGGCACGATACACTTGCTCGTGTTTGCCAAGCTCTGGGTTAAAATTGTTATACTGCCTAATAACTTGTATATTTGCATACAACATTACACTTAACTAATACTGTTGCTTGTTTACTTTACTTGTTCCCCGCGATTTCACCCGCGTGACACAGACAGAGTTACTTTCGCATTTTATTAGTAATGATTACACTCGTAAATGCGAAAGTGTTTGAATGAGTTTTTATGGTTTTTCTTCACGCTGAAAATACACTATTTATCCCAGAAAAGGGTTCCTGTGGGATAGCGGGAAAACACATTGTCATGTAACCGCGGGGTGCAGTCAATACACAAGTTAACAAGTCTATCATCCATAGTGACATCGTTTGATAAAAATATAATCGATTGCAAAAGGACCATCAGAACATTGAAAATATTCAGCCTTCTATTTGGGGGTCATCTTTCATCAAATACTGGAATTCTTTAAGATCAGAACATTATAGGATAATGACCGCAACGCAACTATCATCGCCTTTCTGGGATCTAACTCATCTATATAATAGCTGATAATGCCCCTCGATGTTGGAATTCTTGAATAAAACCGCTGTGCTAGAGGGGACGCGCGTCGATTGCTCCTGTAACTTTTCCAACTCATCTTTTGAGGATATCTTACCTTCCTCTCAATACTGGGGTCCTTGAAGGTAAGCACGAATGGTTTGCAGTGCTCGACGCGTAGGCGGTCAATGGAGCGCGCGTCAATGGCCTTCATCAGATAATCGTTGACCTCGTCCTCTGGCTTCTTATTTTCGATGATGGGATCGACCCTGTTGTAGAGAGAGAAAAATAACATCATATAATTATACGTGATTCTTTGTGTCAGTTAAGCACGAGTAATAAGATAAGTAGATACGAGAATAATATGCGATAAAAATTTATAAAAACGCTTTGTAGAAGTAAAATAGATACCTACAAAAGTCCCTCAACTACCAGTAAAAAACTGAAGCGATTTCAATTTCGTTTTTTTTTTGTATGAAAGGTGAGTTACGGGCGAGTGTTTTTAGCTATGTTTGATAAACATCGGTCCAAAATGTCAGGGATTTTAATCTTTTTAAATTTATAGTTGTTACCAAACACTTCGTCCCTCTAACTAGCCGACGTCAAACCGGCGCGGCCAATTTGCTAGTTGATTACCTTTTGTGGTTTTCGTCAGTTCAGAGTGTTCAGACCATGTTTGTTACTCGAATCATACCGCATATTTGCAAGCTGCGGTTACGAGTTTATTGTCAGTGAACCATTAATTATAATAGTCTGTCTGTACCTAAATATCAATATTTGCCGAAAAGCTTCACATTTTAAAATAAGGAAGGAATCGGTCTTGGAAGGTAAGACTCAGAAGGAAAGTCAGACATTTTTTCTCAGTGTAGCAATAGCTACTTAAATTTAAAAATTATCTATATAAATAAATATCGGGGACAATTGCACACAAATTGACCTAGCCCCAAATTAAACTCGAAACTTGTGTTATGGGTACTAGACAACGATATATATATACATAAATAGAGAAATAAATACTTATGTAGATAGAAATATCCAAGACTCAGGTACAAATATTCGTGCACACATATATTTGCCCATACCGGGATTCGAACCCGGGACCGCTTCGCAGGCAGGGGCAGTACCAACTCGGCTACCGCGTCGTCATTATTCTGTGAAATACAAATTTGGGCGAGGTCTTCGGAATTTGATAGCTATAGTCGTAATTTTTTGTCTCACTCGTACTGTGATGAATGCGGGATAATACCTAATTCTTAAAATACCAGTAGTACGTATAAAGTTCCGCTAGGTATGGAAAACGCAAAGGACACAGACACAGAGTCGGCAATACATAAAGCGTTCAGGAACATGGCGAGAGAACAGGAAAGAACAGCAGCAAGTGGCTACTTATCCGGTTCGTATCCTATAGTCGCCGGTATCGGTCGCCATCATTCGTCGCTATTCACCTGTTCTGTATTGTATTATATTCAAGTATTAAAACTCTGAGATCAACTTACTTGGAGGAGTGCTTGCCATGCTGCGAGCCGTGGCCCATAACGCGCATTTCCTTCGACACTTCTTTCGTCGAAAGCGGGTGCTGCGGTCTCTTGTCCTGAAAGCGACATCATATGAGAAACCGCCTTTATGTATTCACGTGAAACTCAAATGTTTACTGACGTACAATGCCTAATTATTTTGAAGTTAAAAGTTTCGAAGTTTTGCAATTAAGTTGATAATAACATTGTGTTGAAGTAAATCTTGCTCCTAGATCTTAGTTTCTTTTGACTCGACAGTTGATGTGGCGAACATAAGAATGTTGTGCGGAATATATTATTATTACAAACTTGAATTATTATTCTGTTTTTATAAACTCTGCTACATTACTCACTTCAGACTGATTAGTCTGGAGTGTAATCGAGCGTATACTGTTGAATTTTAATAACCTAACTACGTAGCTCAACAACTAATAATCTCAATTCTCAAATCATAACAAAACTCTAGGGACAAAATCCATAGGTACGATTTGAAGTTAGCTAGTAAGGCCAACATGGCCAACTGGCCTTGTTGGCTGAGCTCTGAAAATATCCTAACAAACTAATATGAACACATTGCTATCGTTAAATACACTTACAAAATATGCTATTAACATGCGCTCTGACCACAACATAACACACCTGATTTTAAGTGATGATGTGGTCAAAGAGTCAAAGGTAGAAGATGCCGTTAATCGGAAATTCTGTTATTTTTGAGCGACTTTTGTCGTTGACTGTACTCACAATTGTAGTGTTGCGTGTAAACTGCATTGTGTACTTACCACTCGGCTGGTGTTGTCGGGCACGATCAGGAAGGTCTCAATGTTGTGGTCCTTCAGGTAGGTGTTGCGGGTGCCCCCGTTGCCTGGCTCCACCGTGTACTCATCGCCGAGGTTTTTCAGTGTCTCCTTAGTGATGTGGACTCGTCTGTCGGAATAAAATAAAGCTGGTGACCAAAGGGCTGGCGCTTACCTCGGTCAACGAATCAGCCTAGCCATTCAAAGAGGTAATGTCGCCAGTCTCTTGAGCACTCTACCTGCAGGCAGCGACCTAAATCATGTTTTTTATTTGTAGATGTTTAGTTTTATATAGATAGTTTTGCTTTTAGTATTTAGTTTAATTTTTTATCCAATTGTATATATTATGTTGTTTTGCTGTAGAATATTTTTAAAACTGGATATTTATGAAGTGCTTACCCAGCGATGCCGCCGCTCTCCATGTAGTTGGCGAGAGTAACGTCATTGGACCACACGTCAAACTGCCACTTGCGCAGGCCGAGCACCACGCAGTGCACGCGCCCAGTGTGGATGCCAACCCTCATGTTCACGTTCACGGCCATCACCTCACGAACCAGCCTGTTCAGGAAAACCATATCATTCAGCGACTGAGCCCGGTCTTCGGCTCTTCTCATCCAAATACTTTTTAAACCTTGTCGCAGGGCGTCCTGCACTACCTTTGCCAAGTCGCGGTCTCCACTCAAGAACTTGTCTACCCCAACGGTTATCGGTTCTGCGGCTCCTATGCCCAGCCCACTGTCACTTCAGCTTGCAAATGTTACACATTCATCATCATCAGCCTTTCACGTTCACGTTCACGTTCTTTCCCACTGCTGGGACTCTGGCCTTCTCTCAGAGAGAGAGTATCGGCTGTAATCTACCACGCTGGCCCAGTGCGGGTTGGTAGATGTCGCATGCCCTTAAATGTTGCACTTCTTGGGCATGCCGGTTTCCTCACGATGTTTTCCTTCACCGTTTTGAGCGATGGTATATCCGCACATAACTTATTAAGTCATAGGTGCGGGGCCGAGAGGATTCCAGCTCGGTGTCAGCGTTTTGTAAGTCGCACGCCTAACCGTTCGGCCACCATCGCTCACGCACTCGTTACACATTGTATAAGCACAATGTCAATCAGCTCTTTCGAATACTCACGCAATGGCATCGATCATGTCCAGTCCCATCTCGACGCAGCATCTGGCGTGGTCGTTGCGCAGCTCAGGCAGGCCGGATACGCAATAGTAGCAGTCACCGAGGAGCTTGATGCGGAGGCAGTGGTGTTCGGCGGCAAGACGGTCAAATCTGAACAAAGAAATGATCTTCTTCATTTTTCACTCTTTTTTAGTGTTCCGTATCTCAAAGAACGCATTAACGTATCAAGTTGAAATTTATATCAAAAACTCGGCTTTGCAGTCTTTTTCAGCTGTGAAAATATCAAACTTGTAAGTCAACGCGATCATAAGATAGGACCGTTTATGTCGCATATTAACGCATACAGTGCTTATAACGGATTTCAAGGGAACGATCGAGTGCCGTGTGAAGTCCTGACTTGACTGGGTGGATCGCTAGTTTTGTGATAATTCAGAGTAGGCACCTCCGTGAGATACAAAACAAACGCGGGTGTAGCAGTTCATAATTTATGTAGTGTATTTATAATTATTATGTATTTTAAAATAGATGAAACGTAAAAGCTTTTGTTCTGTTGCTGTAAACGGATGGCAGGTAATCCTCGTTGATCGTCAGTGCCAGAGAAAGAAAAATACGGCTTATCTTTTTGAATAAATAATCTTATTTCTGTCTTTTGATAAAATATTCTCATTTAAAATGGAATACATATCTTATGCTTTTTGTGAATAACAGCGAAAATTTAAAACGTATACTTTACTTACAGTTTTACATACATTTTTAACAACTGATCTTATTTTCGTTTATGGAAGTGAAGGCAATCATCATTATCAGCCTTTCACGTTCCCACTGCTGGGACTCCGGCCTTCTCTCAGAAAGAGAGTATGGGCTGTAATTTACCACGCTGGCCCAGTGCGGGTTGGTAATAGATGTCGCATGCCCTTGAATGTTGCAGAATGTTGAATGTTGTTGTGAATGCAACAATAGTTCGAAACAACATAACCACGCAAATAACATAGTGATATCAAATAGAGACTAATAAAATAATTGGTCTAAGTAAGGGATAAATTGCGACCACTGCAAAGAAAAGGTTTTTATGCATTGATATTCTAAGCAGCTTCGATCTATTCTAATATTATAGATCCAGGCAAAAACTCGTGAAATTAAACGTATAGAAGAAAGAACAGCCATAATAACGCTTACACAACTAACATTCCCTGTACCTATGATATCAGAAATCAGAAACTATGTGGATTGGGGATGTACAGTCAGCGACAAAAGAAGCTGATCGTTCTCGATTTTCCAAATGTGTTTCAAATCAGTAATTATTATTGTTTTTTTTTAAATTTTACATGGAATCATTTTGACCACAACATAACACACCTGATTTTAGATGATGATGAGGTCTAAAATTGGTGTCTGAGATGATGAGGATAATAGAAAAAAAGTGTGATTGTTCAGCGACTTTCGTCGTTGACTGTACAACACCCAAACAAGAAACCAACACTTCCACTTCTATTGAATGCACAAATATCCCCCAGTTTCATATGCACCATCGACTAGCACCGTCAATGGTGCAAACGACAATGCTATGTACCGTTTGCAGTGTTTGCACCACGATGGTGCATTACAGCACGATGGTGCAAACGGTACTGTTTGAGACCCTCAGTTTCATATGCACCATTGATTAGCACGACACTGAAAAATATCACGCTTCACACGTGGGGTGTTTGCCTATTCCGCCACATCGGTCAACAGTTTAGTATACAATAAATAGCCAGTAAGCCGGTTTTTTGGTCGTTCTTCGACGTAAAGGTGGCAAATAAACTGGTTACATACACGTAATCACTCAAGATCATCCCCCACCCCAAATTATCTATCAAATAGAATTCCGCACTAGATACCTCACGCTACCAGTTAAAAAATAAGCCAAGTCTAGGGTTTTAAACTTTTTGTCCATGTCCTTAAAAACTGAGGTCACAAACATTGACATTGAAAAGCTGATAATTATATCCCCGAAAATTCGCACTAAATCGCACAGGAACGCTGAAAAGAGCATTGTTAATCACTACGCGACCAGAGCCACTGACAAAAGCTACCTTTTAATAAAAGTCTAGAACGCTTCCTATTGATTCGTGCGACGTGCAATCCACACGAGTCCACTGTCTCTCCGTAAAAGTCCAATGTGGATGCAACGTGAGATGCAATAAAGCAAGTCAAATTTACGAGCTCCGCGCGACAGCAAAGATTTACACCTGTTTGAACAGATTGTTTATAGAGCTAAAGCTGGACCTAAACCAAACATTCATTGGCGCACTATACGACGATATTATTGCAGCACTAACCCACCGACTCTAATAAAATGCGCACCACCGGCGAAAGGTATTAATTAGATATAAGACTGCCTCTTGCTTCTCACTTACGTTCGCAGTAAAGTCCAGATTCCAGGAGTAGGTAGGTACTGACTGACTTATCTACGTGTACTACGCGTGAACTTTTATTTGTAATCCCTACTAATATTATAAATGCAAAAGTGACTCTGTCTTTCACATCTAAACTTATACTGAACCGATACAAATTAAATTTGGTAAAAAGATGAACCTGAGAAAGGACATAGGCTAATTTTTATCGCGATAAGCTGTGGCCGCGGGATGGAGGGTGAAACCGCGGGGAACAGTTAGTTTAATATACCCTACTACAGCAAAAGCCTCTAAGATATTGTTATGTTTGTGTATCGAACCTTAATCCAATTGGACCGCGGTGAAAGACATTATAAAATTCTGTCAAGCGGGTGTCGGACCACGCTTAATTTAGTTCCGTGTCAATACAATGCATACAGTGTTTTCCATAACGGCAGATATGGTATTCATGGCATCAGTTACTGTATCTATCTTAACAATATCAAAAAGCGTTCATGTCAATTCCAATATTTTTAGAGATGATCAATGATGATCAATATTATTACCATAATATTTTTTACAGAACACTACAAAGTATTAACACACATAAGTGTTAAAGTATATCAAATGAAAAAACGATACACAGGCACTGGGGTTAGGGAATAAAAGGAATCCTTTTACGCGTTTCTACACTACATAATTTTATAACATATTAAAAGTATGAAGACATATTTTATTACGAATAAAAAATGTGACAAGTGTCAGCCTCATTAGTTATCAGTTAAGCCGGATTTACATGACGAAATTAGTTGCATGACATTAGTTTTATAACACTAATTTCACCAGAAATTTCACGTGTTCAACGTTCAGTTTTACAATGCATGCATTACTTTTGTGACACTGGAGTAGTTTCGTGCTATGCGCATATTTTTTGTAAAACTAATGTCATGCAACTAATTTCGTAATGTAAATCCGGCTTTTTGCTTGTTGTGAACTCGGTAAGTAAAAGCTATAACAGCCACTTAAACCTTCAAGCGTTCCAAGTTTTACTATAAGGTACCTTAAAAAGACGTCTTATACCTACCCAGCGTTGTGATGATAGAGGCTGTGGTGGATATGAATAATAATATGTTATTCACTTTATTATATTGAGTAGAATTTACCGATTCTTGAGGATGGTTACTTTTCTTACTAATATGATAAATCTAAGTGGTTTGTGTGTTCTTCTTTCACGCAGCAGTAGAGCACAACGGATTGACATGAGTTTCATGCATAGAGATTGATTATAGCCCAGAGAGTGGACATATTAGATTACTTTTGATTCCTAAAAGAATCACAATTCACTACGCGGATGATACTTTGAGGCACATTTAGTATAATTGGATACGTGCAAATTTACGCGGGATGCTTGTTAGCCATATTACAATACCTTTTTTTTTACTATTTACAGGGTAGCGTTATACCTGAAGTTTATCATCATCATCAGCCGGAAGAAGTCCACTGCTGAATATAGGCCTCCCCCATGGAACGCTACCATGAGAGGCCATTTAGCCCTTTGCATCCATCAGCTCCTTGCGACTCTTACAATGTCGTCGGTCCACCTAGTGAAGGGCCTACCTACAGAGTGTATTTCGGTTCGTGGTGTCGCTACTCGAGGACCTTTATTCCCCCATCGAGTATCGGTTCGTAGAGCGATGTGACCTGCTCATTGCCACTTCAAATTGCGAATTCTGAGAGCCATGTCGATGACCTTGGTTCTTCGGCCTACCTTTCGCCTATACAATCGAACCTGATTTACTAGTGTTCATCTGTGTTTCATTATAGTCAGGTGGATTCATTAGGCCCTTGGGTGGGCATAGGTCGGTCGTTAGCGGCCCGCGAGTCTACATTTCTTCCACAGGTGATGGATCGTCCAATCATCCAAGCACCGTTTTATAATCGAGAAAATGATTAAATACGCTTACATAAAACGCGCCTACTTTTATTTAGGGGATTATGAGTTACGACCCGAATTGGCTGCCAATGGAAATAAAATACACGGTACCCTTTACGGATCACTTTACGGTTTACGATTTTCCAAAAATGCGTCGTTTGGTTTAGAAGATAAGCTAAGGTCGGGTTGCATGACCTTTCGAATAATACCTTAAAGTGGTAAGTTTAAAAGTTTTCGAGCGATTTATTTCTTAAAGGGTTATTTTGAGTGCATATAACCTGATTAACGTGGTGGAAGGTTTCGCTATGCCTCGGAGACGCCTCGGAATATACCGATAGCGACTGCTTCTTGACTTCTTGCTTGGCGACTGATTCGTAAACTTAGCTACGGCAAGCCAAGATGAGACGATATTTTCAAGATATTTTCCTTCACCGAAAGCTCAAACATATTACAGGATTCCAGCATAAGACCTAAGGATCGCAAGCTGACGTTACTACTACTAAGTTATATGCTTCAAAAATCATTCAAATAGAATTTAATGTACGAACCGGGGACATGATTTTCACCACCGCATTACATATTATAAGAAACAACTTACTATGTAAGTACATTATTTACAAACAATACATATACCATCGGAGTGCGATGATTATCTTCAATAGATCTTGAATAAACGTGGTCTCAAACATAAACAGTAAAAACCCAATAGATCAGACTTCACTGTTAACAAGCCTTTTGCATAACAGTGAAAATATTCAATCGCATCTTGCAAACTTTTAAAATCAGATGAAACTCGAGTTTGGAGCGAGCTTGCTATTCGTAGAAAATAAACTCAAAATTTCTTATTATAAGAACTTTATCTTGCCAACTTGAGCGAAGAGCAAACAAGCTTATAGGACCAGATATTTCCATGTAGCGCGCGAATATTTCTATGAATCTAGAATAGTTTGCAAGTATCACAATGTGGGAGTTGGCGCATATGTTAACATCTTTCTCAACTCTAACCTGTGAAAGTTAACTGTTAGTTCTGAACTCTTAAAAGATATTGGTCGAAGAAATAGCGACAAACTTGAGTTTGTACAATGTTCGAATTGTTCGCAGCCGCGTTGCTTTTGGGGGCTTGCATGATCTTAACGTTTAGATAAAAGAGATAATTCCCAGTTTTGTTTTTAATCTGTTATTACTTCTATGGAGCTTGCGTCAATGTTCTATCTTTGGTAGGGTGAACCGTGGATAGATAGGTTATTGAAACTTGCCGTTAGAGGGTAAAATTATAAACCCATCGTGAGGCAGGGAATGACATGAAAAAAAACAGAAACGCTTGTAGCTGCCCGGGTCACAAGGTCAGCAAAAGAGCCTCTCACAAGAGACTTCTCCAAAGAAGTAGGTACTCAGAATTTTACTGGCAAAATTTTACAATAATCATCAAAACGAGTAACAAAAAAAACCAAGCTGATGGCACGATTTGCTGCTTCCAATTGCATGAATTAGTACGCGATTTAAATTATGTTAATCGGTTTCCTGATCGCGTTATAAGATTTCCCTAACGTGCGTTTTCACCAGAGATGCCTGCGCGCGTGGCAGCTCAGCGGTGCGAGGGGGCGTTGCGGAGTTATGAAATAGTGTGACTATTACAATGCGAGGAAGCGGAAATTCCTCGCACGCTTCCTCCATACAAATCCCCCACTTTTTCTGTATGTAAAAACACTTTGCCCCGGTAAGATCTTTTACATTCAGCTGGTGAATTGTTCTGGTGCACCACTTAGTTACGTCGCACAGCTCTAGTGAAAACGCATCTTAAGAGATACCAATCAGTTAATGCATTAACGACATCCATAAGCTAGCACGACTTCTTAAGCTCATACAAGAAAGTCGTGGCTTCTAGATTTATTTAAAGAGCATCAGATATTAAAATACTACTGAACGAACTGGTTAAACATCTCTACTAAGTAATTAGTCTCCCTTGATTCAGATTTAGGTTTCAAAATATGTATTTCCGTCCCAAACTTCATCAAGATCGGTTTAGCGGTGAATTGGTGTAATCCTGTTTTGGCTTTATTTTATAACAAAATTGTGTCTACTTATGTCTTATGTATTATATAATTATTATGGCTCGGTATTGCACCTTTGACTTTCATAAATATAACCATCGTTCAAAACAGTTAAGAAAATAATCACCAGGAAACGGCAATCCAACCAAAAATAAACGAAATCCAAGGGCCTTCAGCTTCCAACGTGGTAAATTACTCCCTGAAATAAAGCTTGGAGTAGTAGGATAGCAGTATATAGATTATATTGCAAACAGTAAGCGTGCCTGATCATGACTGATTGCCATAATCGAGACATTTACTAATAACTATAACTGATAATCTCGATTAGTAAATTAGTAAACTACTAATCCTAGATTAGTGCCGTGCCATGAGCCACCAAGCGTGTCGGTTAACTTCTCAGTTAAGTTGTCTCACTCCGCGACGCGAGCCACAAATCTATCATCACATTAGTAGGTAATAACAAATTGCTATAATCGAGACACCTCGGAACATCTTCGTGATCGAATGAATCGAATAAATATCACTCACAAGAAGGTTGGATTGTGCATACACAATAATACTATGACGGTGCGCCTCTCTTAGGAGACCACAGATTAAGCTTCTAATCCACATGTTAACATTAAAATGGCGACGGGAATTAGCTTAAGATCTTGGTTTGCAACACGTACCTACTTATCACTCTATTACCTGAAGCTTAACATTTTCGCTCTCCTAACAAAGACAAGAAAAGCTACTACTTTAAGAAACTTAAACAAGCTGTTGGTTTAAAACTTACCTGGCAAAGAGTTCGTTGAGGAGACGCACTAGTTCTTCAGCAGTGCATTGGTCCGAGAGAGAGGTGAATCCGCAAATGTCGGCAAACAAGATGCTGTAACAATATCAAAGGTGGTATTGAGGAACTATTTAAGTATGGTACTTTAAAATAGCACGGTGACAAAAGCGTCGCGAAGGGAAGGCAGGTGGAGGCAACTGCCCCTGCCTAGATATACGTTGAAATTTAATCAAATAACTAACTTGATATAAATATGCAAGAAAATTAAGACGATTCTAATTTAGTTAAAACTAGCATTTCACCCGTACAGTTTATCGCGATAAAATGTATCCTCCCCCGGGTTCAAATTTCTAAAATAAAAGTAACCTACTAGTTACTCCTTAAAACATTAGCTATTTGTGATAGCTAATGTTAAAAGGTTAATTTAAAATTACAAACAGAAATTTCAATTTTATTTATTTACTCCTTGAGGTGCAGTGCAGCCCTCCATAAGGTGTTAGTGTCCAAACTCCTCAGTAGAAAAACCAAGATCCGAATTTATAAAACTGTCATCAGGCCGATCCTGATGTACGGATGCGAGACTTGGACACTAACACTCAAGGAGGAGAACAAGCTTTTAATAGCGGAAAGAAAGATTCTCCGAAAGTTATTGGGACCAACTCGCCGGCAAGATGGCACGTGGAGGATCCGGAAAAACCAAGAGATCGAAGATCTAGTGGGCGAGCCTAACGTGGTCGGTGAAATTAAATCGCACCGACTACGTTGGCTTGGCCACGTAGTCCGCATGGGGGAGGATCGGG
Organism: Opisthograptis luteolata; assembly: GCA_931315375.2. Lineage (NCBI taxonomy): Eukaryota > Metazoa > Arthropoda > Insecta > Lepidoptera > Geometridae > Opisthograptis > Opisthograptis luteolata. The sequence continues at coordinate 13,911,480 of OV928033.1, forward strand.
CGGCAAAGCGTTCTTATTTGGGACGACCGAATGGCCGTAGGCCGGTCGGACGCCCTAGATACCGCTGGAAGGACGCGGTGGATGCAGACCTGCGCGAGCTCCAGACTCTCAACTGGGCTGAAATCGCTCAAGATAGAGAAGAGTGGCGTTCTCTCGTTTCGGAGGCCAAGACACACTTTGGGTCGCTGAGCCATCGGAGTTAGTTTTAGTTAGTTATTTATTTGCATAGATAGATTTTTTTTTCTTATGCTCAGTATTTTTGCCGATTGGATTTATTTTACCTCCAATTCGTATAATCCTTATGGTTGGTTCAACTTAGTGCTAGCCTGAAAAACCAACCAACCACCAACCACAATTGGAAAACATGTAAACAAACTCATAGTACCTAGTAATAAGTTCAGTCTGAGCGCCCGCCCTATTCAAGGCTTAGCGTTTATTTACCACCCTCGACCTATAGGTCGACATATATAGACTGGACCTATATATAGACGAGTTTCCAGTCGAACTCCAGTCTATATCCATTTGCGTCCTCAGGTCATTCACGGCCGGTTTCAATAACCCAACAAAAATTCAAAAATTCAAAATTCAATAATGTTTTTTCAATAGGATACATTGTGATCACTTTAAAACGTCAACTTAAAACTAGCTACGCCTGTTCCAACCTCCTTACGCCGGCAAAAGAACAGGCAAGAAACGCCCGGCAGGCAATTTTTTTGGCGCGATCACATTGACAATTTTATTCTTATTACTAATTGATTGAATTGGAGCAAGTTCACTAAAATCCCGAGCTTTTTTTGTTATCTAATATTAATTAATTAACGCAATATCTATCGCGAAGATAGGCATTCAAATTTTCCTTGACGTTGACCTTAGTGTGGGCCGGGCATGTGAGTGGCTACACTTGAACAGTCAACGCACATGAGTTATCAGCTAACGTCAAACGCCATTGTGACTGCCGTGGTGTCGTGGCCACATTTATGTCAAACGTCAATCATCGCGCTATTTAACGGCATTTCCCGTTTAGAGTAGCCCCAACATTAGAGATAGTTTATAGGCCGCTCGTGACATAGGCTACTTTTTTACCCGGAAACTGATGATTTTTTAATCTTTGAAATCTCCGCGGGGCACCACTAGTCTCCTTTATAAAGCTTAAATACTTTATAGGTTTAGGGTGACCCTTATCGCAGGGCGGTTGGATCAAAGTGAATATTTATCCAGAAACATGATTTATTTATTTCATATTAGTGCTTACAGGGTAGTCACTTAATGTTAAGTGAAAGGTGGCGCCACTTTAGGCTTATATTGGGAACTGGCTATTGGCTGCCGAAACACTGCGACAGGTACTTGGTGACAGATAAATAACATGAGGGCGGTTAACTTTTAGCCAGCCAGGCGAGCACTATAGAAAAACCCTACCATCAAGCTATAGTTTCATCATCACGCTTACTCCCTGAACTGAAGCTCAAGATTATTGCAGGATTTGAACCTACACGTCCATAGCATATGCTGAGCCGTCCTTTTCGGGAGGCACTGTACACAGCAGCAGTGTTCGCACCATCACATAATATTATTAATGGCTTATGTACAATGTGCGATGATGGCCGAACGGTTAGGCGTGCGACTTACAAGACGCCGACACCGAGTTCGAATCCTCTCGGCCCCGCACCTATGACTCAATAAGTTATGTGCGGATTTGCCATCGCTCAAAAACGGTGAAGGAAAACATCGTGAGGAAACCGGCATGCCCAAGAACTGCAACATTCAAGGGCATGCGACATCTACCAACCCGCACTGGGCCAGCGTGGTAGATTACAGCTTCTCTCTGAGAGAAGGCCAGAGTCCCAGCAGTGGGAACGTGAAAGGCTGATAATGATGATGATGATGACAAATTGTGAATTCAATAAAAGGAGCAAGTTTTGTTTACAAGTTTAAATTAACATAAAATACTTACCTACTGTTTCGCGCGTAAAATAAACGTCCTAAACATGTTTAAAGTGGCAATTTGCTTCCAAAAATAACAGTTGCCAAATGTACACCCGTAACGTTGCGCCATAACCCTATGTTAATAAAATTCGCCTGTTAATTGTTAAGACTATAAAACTACCATGAATTCTACAAACGGGCTATTAGATGTAGCCTTAACCATGGTCACTTGGCATCGTACCAGAAAACGTTGCCGGGGGTTTCCTCACGATGTTTTCCTTCACCGTTTTGAGCGATGGCAAAATTTGTGCTCACTTGTAATGCTTACTACAAAACAATAATAGCAATGATGAATTATGATGGTGAAGAACGTAAATTATTAAAAACTAGCTGTTCCCCGCGGTTTCACTTGCGTGGGTTAAAGTTTATCGCGATAAAAAGTATTCTATGTCCTTCCTCATGGTTAAAACTATCTACGTACCAAATATCATTAGAATCGGTTTAGTAGTTTAGGCGTGAAAGCGAGACTGACAGACAGAGTTACTTTCGCATTTTTTTTTTTTTTTTTTTATATTTACAGGGTAGCGTTTGGCTACAAGTCACCTGATGTTAAGTGACGATGCGGTCGAAGATGGCGCCACGCCACACCTGGACTGGGAACTGGCTCTCAAGTGAGGCTGCCGGAACACACCGATAGGTGCTTGGCGACAGATTCTTAACAAGAGGGTGGTAGCTAGCCAGGCGAGTACTAGAAAATACCCTACCACCAAGCTATGGTTTCATCACGATGTTTTCCTTCACCGAAAGCTCAAGCTCATTGTAGGATTCGAACCCACGTCCTACGGATCGCAAGCCGACGTCACTACCACTGAGCCATCATCGCTATAAAATTATAATTCAAAATAGTTTTCTCTTTAATTTCAATATGTTTACGACAATAATTGATAGCTACAAAATTCGATTCGGTTTAGCATTCTCTAAAACTAAACTAAGTTTGACAGGTCTAAAAGTAATGCTGTTCTTTTTTACTTCAGCGGTTAGAAAATGACAGCAATACTATTAGACCTGTCAAACTAAGTTTTGTTTTAGAGAATGCAAAACCGAATCGACGTTATTATGATTTATTTGTGTGTCAACCAAGCTGTGTAAGGTTTGCAATTAAATTTCACACAATCGATTTTCAGTCTGCGAATTTTCAATGTTATGTGTACAATGTGTACAAATGAAATGGAGCCATGTTTTGAACTTGTATAAAAATTATTTACTCTCTCTTTTCTTTCTCTTTAATTTCTTTCTGTTCTGTGTATGAGGAAGAAAGGAGGGTATCGCGTAAACACTCATTTAATTCTCACAATAGATGCTATTATCGGAAATCTTACCTCGCGGTAGCATTTCATTCAATCCCGCATTGTTCGAATTAAAAATTGCAATCACTGGGAAATGTCCTATTATATAAAAACCTGTGGATAATCCTTTACACTATTTCTAAAAATATTATAGCTGTGCCCTACGGGTACACCCGTGGTTTGGGTCTCGCTTTAGCCCGCAAAACCTCCACATTTGTTTTCGAAAATGCAAAGTTTAATGACCAAACTTGTAATCAGCAATCACCCTACGTAATGAATACATATTGCGCAAATAAAAACACATAACTCTAATAGTAAAGTATAAATAGACTAAGGCTCTTATATTGGTTCAAATTTCATTTGTATTTTTTTTATATCGGGGCACACAAATTGACTTTGCCCCAAATTAAGCTCGAAACTTGTGTTATGTGTATTATATTAAATAGATAGAAATATCCAAGACTCAGGTACAAATATTCGTGCTCATCACACATATATTTGCCCTTACAGAGATTCAAACCCGTTAGCTTCGCAGGCAGGAACACTACCAACTCGACTACCGCGTCGTCGTCGTATGCTCAAAATTATAAGCGTACTGATTTATTTGTTTACTGATGGACAGACCAATACTGTTAAATATTACCCGTATCAAAGTCCCGTCAGTGCGTAAGCGAATTTGAATAGTTTTAGCCAAATCAATCAAGTATGAATAGGCACGGGTGTACAAGCGAAGATCTGATTACCTCGCGGTAACCAAGGCTACAATCGACGGTAGCTTCAAACGAAGTCATCCCTGTGCTTAGCGCTAATACCAACATTGATTAGTTAGATGAAGTTAGATCGCAATAATTGACGGTTAACGGTCGGTTGCAATAACCGATCTATCCACGGTTTGACATAAATTTGACATTACTTCTATAGAGCTTATGTCAAATTTGCATCTCCAGTAGGGCAATTGTGGATAGATCATGAAACAACATTATAAAACAGTGTTAGTAATGAGTTCATTATTACTACATATATTACTTTCTATGTTCTATTAAACTTTATGTAAACCTCGTGGTTTTCTTAAACATACTTTTAATAGATAGGTATTAAAGACGTCATCATTATCAGCCTTCCACGTTCCCACTGCTGGGACTCTGGCCTTCTCTCAGAGAGAGAGTATGGGCTATAATCTACCACGCTGGCCCAGTGCGGGTTGGTAGATGTCGCATGCCCTTGAATGTTGCAGTTCTTGGGCATGCCGGTTTCCTCACGATGTTTTCCTTCACCGTTTTGAGCGATGGCAAATCCGCACATAACTTATTAAGTCATAGGTGCGGGGCCGAGAGGATTCGAACTCGGTGTCGGCGTCTTGTAAATCACACGCCAAACCGTTCGGCCACCATCGCTTTTATTAAAGACGTAAAAAACAGTATTACTTTATGTTTACTTGGATAAGTGATAGTCAAGTCATGCTAGAGGCAGTCGTGGCTTACAAGTAACGCGATCGAGATCTAGCAGTGGAAACGGAACAGTTGTGTATGTTACTGGACAAATCAGATTTCATGAAAACTGAGTTTCTCTCAGGTGCCAATAGGGGCAGAATTCTAAATGGAATTGGTGTGGTTCAATTCAATTTTCACAACGTTCACTCTTACACATGACCAACTCTTAGGCTTCCGTCACTAACTAACCTAACTATCCACGGTTTGCCCCACCTACTGCAGATAGAAAATTGACACAAGCTCCATAGAACTAATGACAAAATCTATCTTTAATAGGACAAACTGTGGCTCGATGTATAAATAGGTTATTAATTTCCAGCGTAAATAGGAAAAATACAGCTATACTGGGCGATACAAATTATTACTATGAAAAATAATTCCCATCTTTAGAACATTTCAAATAATACAATAATGACAATAATAAAGTAAGCAATATAAATTCATACACTGAGAAAAAAAGTCAGACTTTCCTTCTGAGTTTTACCTTCCATGACCGTTTCCTTCTTTATTTTGTATTAGTTTTCCTTCTGAATCACAAGTCCTTCCCATTTGACTCAGAAGGAAAACGGTATTCCCGAAGGTATTTTTTCTCCGTGTAGAGTGAAAAATAAATGAAATAGTACACCGAACCGTCTGTGTCATAGTTTAGTAGGAATGCCGTCTTTTCGTCATACATATAATACTACTTAAAAGCTTTTAATAAACCCTGCTTTTAATTTCACTATCACGCTTTGAAATTACGTATTAAAAGGTACGTACCCAAACATCAAAATAACCTATTATAAATAATATATACATCAAAGCTGATAATGCTCTGCGAGGTGCAAAGTTTTGAAGCTTTAGTGCGGTCACCACTGTAAACCTACTGAGAGCTCCTACCGCCTTGCTTTTTGTTATTTGGTCTACCATACTGGCAGGGAGTATTATTTCGTACGTGAAAATTCTTCTCTGAATAAATATCAGCATAATACGCGCATGGCAGGCAAAGAGATTAAAGCAGATTTCATAATTAACTCCGACATTTGAAAAGACAAACGAAAAGACTACATATATATGCGATTGATAAAATAATCTACTGGTAACATAAGCGATAAAATCAAACGAGAACACTATAAAACGCTTTATGAAAAAATCACTACAAGAAAAAAGACTGCGATCATGAATGAACGCGATGTGAATGACTATTATGAACGATTTTGAGAAAACGTGTCGAACAAATCCTGTATTGGGACTTATAGAGAAATTCTATAGCGAAATATTAACTACACTTAATTATACTAAATTATTCCACACAAAACAGACAAGAGGTATAGTAAAAAATTGGCACATTTGATACTGAAATAAACCATGATAGCAGTTAATTAGAAGTGTGGTGTTGGTGACGTTTAAAGTGAATCAGATGGAAGCAAGAAGTTTTGGACATACTGAGAAAAAAAAACGTTACTGACATATATATAAAAAAAATTATAATATAGTGTTAAGAATAGAGATAAGAAGTCCAATTCAATAAGTATTTTTAGGTAGACAATAGACAATATAATTTATTTGTAGCAAAAAAACAGCATACACTTAATAATCTAGTTCGAGCGCTATCGGCCTGAAGAATGACGCACGCGCGGCGCGGGGGGTCATCGACTCCTCATTCATCGCACCGCCACCGACGGCATTAGTCGCGCTGATTCGCTGATTTTCCTCTCTTTTATCACCACCTTTTATATATTTCGCAATATACCAGTTTCTACAGTACACTATTATTTATTTCAAGTCCTACAACAGTTAGGTCCAAAGAATATAATACAAAAACAATGAACGTTGGTACCGGTAGGTGACGTCAAAAGGTGTTCCAGCAATAGTAACATAATGCAATGCATCAAATGTCGAAACACAGGCGTTTTCATCGTTTCATAAAATACCTACTACATATATAAGATCAAGAAAGCATGAAAGCCTGATCGTGATTGGATGCAATCCTGCCCTGAATGTCGGGTATCTTCGCTCAACATCCAGTTTATGTTACACTATAACAATCCGATACTGAATACGTTAGATAACAACAAGCATTCTAGCCCTGTGTTCGTCTCACAAAGGAGAATACGGTCGAATGATTCGGTAAGAAGACTTAGCGATGGCATTGGCAGGAATAAAAAATAAACTTTCTCGATGCATTCATAGACTGGCATTGCAGAGGCAATCTTTTGCAAACATGTTGTAAGTTCACCATCAGCAATTATCAAAATATTATCCATCTAGATACTTAATTTTTAAACACTTAACGCCTACCTACAAAATAAACAAAACTAAAACTAGCTTTAATTAATATCTATTCCTTTTTTAAAGCTGTAGCCCACGTGGGTGAAACCGCGGGAGCAGCTAGTCTGATATAAAGTCCTAATTCCTCATTATTACTGTAGAATGCGAAGGAAGTCACGACGTCGCGCCAGCTACTACTAGTATCAAATTGCTTATAAATGAGGGATTAATTACCCCAGCTGCATCGTATTTTAATTGCAAGTCTTCAGCTGTGAAATTTAAAATGGAAAATAGCTTTAGCTACACCAATCTGGGTCATTATTAAATGTGAAATCAGTGAGAGTTGATGTTGATCAAAACCATATTTCAGATCAAAGCATTATTCTCACCCTCTTTTCATATTTATTCTGTGCTGTCACGTCATGGAGTAGAGTGCTTTCTCGTTTCTCTTTGTTATCTATGAGGTAAAACCCGGTTTCTCATAATTTCCACTCAAGGTTTTATTGAAACATTTCGTAAACTACACGATGTTATATGGAACTGGGATATTAATGAAATTTCCAATAATCGTCAAGTCAGATGAATAAGTCTACCTTTCAGAGCAGAGCTTTTGATGTGTCATCGTCGTTGTAGGTGTACTGTGTCGGTGTTTCAACCACCTATACAAGCATTCATCGGCTATCAATGAACCGTTCCAGTGTGGTTAGTAGCCATGATGCTGGGGCCACACTAACGGGAAATACCGTTAAATAGCGCGATGATTGACGTTTGACATAAGTGTGGCCACGACATTTGACAACGGCATTAACATTGGCGTTTGACGTTAGCCGATAACTCAAGTGCATTCACGTTGACCGTTCAAGTGTAGCATTCACATAATTGCGTTAATAATAAACGCAATATTTATCGCGATGATAGGCATTGACATTTCCCTTGACGTTGACCTTAGTGTGGCCCCAGCATTACATAAACGCCATTGACAGACATTAATGCCAGCTACACACGATCGCACAATCGGCATCGCGCTAAATGGCATGAAAGTGTCATATCCGTACAATTTTGGCATGCCACATAGATATTTAAAAGGTCCATAACGTCGAGACGCGTCGTGGCGGTGTAGTGCCACTCGGCCCGTGAACGTGTGAATTCATGTGCATTTGCGTTCCTTCATTCGTATTCCATTTGTTGCGAATCTGATTGTGTGGCAGGCTTTACATTGTTTTTGCGCAAATGAAATTTGCACAAAAGGCTACAACTGCTTTTAAAAACTGGCTTCGCGCTCGTATTCGCCATTCCCCGTAAATATTTGTTTTATTTCTGTTTACATACTCAACTGGGTTTTTGCTTACATGTTTAGCAAAGAAATTTTAGCATTTTATCCTGTCGTTAGCAATAACTGTACAAAAGACACGTTTAATGAAAGCGTGTTAAGCAATAATTATCATAAGTATTCGTATTGTACATGTTCATAGTTATAAAAGAAAAACGTACCTTTCCGGCAACGACAGCTGTGTTTTTAACAACTTGATAAAAATGGAAGTTTGCGTAGGAAATTTCAGTTGAGAATGGTAAAAATGTTAATTATATTTATGTACCTTATGTTTTACGCGGGCATTGATGAAGCAGATATGTTCCATAACGCTGCAAGCTAGCCTGATAGGTTCTTTATACGTACGCAAAGTCGATGGCTTATGCATATCGGATGGATATGCCCAAGCCTGTATACGGAACACGCTAACGCGAAATTAAATAGCCATTATCGGGACCGACTCGCCGGACCGAAGTTAAAACAAGCCGTAAATTGCACCCTGTGGCCGACGGGCATGGGTTCGGACCTTCTAACGGTGATGGGTGCAGTAATTGAAAACACTGAGTTCAAAACTAACACAGTTATATTCACAACAATTTCACAAAAGTCAGACAATAAACAAGAGAGAAAGATTACAATATTAAATAGGCCGGTGCCCTTCGGTTGCGGACCGAGAAACGTCGCGGGGCACACGGGTTAGGGTCAACGTCGGACTGTGACTGTCCACATGTGCGCGTGCTTGTACGTTTCTCGGTACGTTTGGCGCCAACGCCTACGCCGTATGATTGGTCATCCCTCGATGACCTATCATAACGCGCATGTACCGATGCATGGATGCTGGGCTCAATGCAGCCAACGTAGGGATGAGAAACGTAAGAAAAAGCGTTGTTAATGGCTTCGCAGGGTTGCCTGACTACAACCCTTTATAAATACAATTTTGTGATCGTCGGCTCGTATGCTTAACAATTTGTGCATTTATATTCTTCGGTACTTTGTGGCGAGCACGTTGTACAGCTAGCATTTCTTCTACTATAGCTGCGCACCGCGGTTTCCCTGCATTCCTACATTTCTTCGGGATTGAAAGCCTAAGAACTCGTCCAGAGTATAAGCTATATTCCAAATTTCATCTCAATCCGTTCGCCGTCAGAGTGAAAGTAACATTTGTGTATTATACAGATTGTTTCAGAACGAAAGGCAAAGCTGATACCTGGTTGATGGCTGGGTGGAGTATGTTGTGATAGCATACGTTACGTCAACTTTTTTGACTTTCTCAATCTCAACATGACTTTAGGTCTTCTTATTTGCAGTTGGTTAGGGATTCTTATAACATCCTGTAGAAGCAGTAAGACGTCTGTTAAATCCACAGATGCTATTACAACATACTCCACTTAGCTATCGACCAGGTATCCAGCTTTGCCTTTCGTTTTGAAACAATCTGTATTATTTATCAACTATTTTTTGTATTTTTTATAGATACTCGCATAATCTCAGTTTTCGTGGTGTCGGGTAGGTTCGCGATTTCCGGCAACAAAATGATAGTTTCTCTCAATAACTAGTTTTTTTTTTATAATCATCAAACCGCCAACCATGAGCTTGTGGTGTAATTAAATCCCCAGTTACACAATAGTTAGTTTTGTAAAGCCTTTCATTTCAACCCTTCTTCGAGATACATTTTTAACGAGCTCATTAGTTCAAATTCTGTAAGAAATGGATGCGTTCTAGTTTTTTATATCTATATTATTATATATAGTATGTAATTGTCACAGTTCCAAATCTGTGCAGTTCCCACTAGTTCGGGAACCAGAGGCTCCATAATTACTTTGTATATACTGTGTCAATAAATGCCTTTGATTGATTGATTGATTGATGTAACTACTGTACCAGCTGCTGTGAGCATCCGGATGTTTAATGATACGTTTTTTTTGTGATAATGTCCATGCTATCTTATAATAAAATTTTCATATTCTTTACTAGTTGCGCCCAGCGGTTTCACCCGCGTCCTCCCGTTATCCCACAGGAACCTTTTTCGAAATAAAAAGTGTAAATGCCTATGTGTTATTCCAGGCTATCTCGATTTCAAATTTACTACCTAATTACCGATACAAGTACCATCACTAAGCTGAACAATGAAATACTGCTAACTCTGCTGAACTGTACCATCGCGAAGCCTCTTTTAAATTATCATTTTTTTAATACATTGTATTCGATCTAATTTGCAACATGTTACTCGTATGTTCGAAATAATCTGATACGTCTCCACAACGTTCGCTATTTGGATTGCGTTGCAAGTCGTCTTTACCTGCAATACGCAACTTTAATTGTCTGGTATAGAGTCTATTAGGAAGTTTGATTGAGCGGCGGAAGTCGATAACAGGTTTACCGTCGGAAGTTCAGCGTGTTTAATAGCATTTGATAAACATTGAGTGGTATGTTCGCTCAGCTTTGTTTGTTAGCATGCATGAGGACATAAAAATGGGAAGACGATCTACCAAAGGGATAGAGAAGATTAAGACGTGACGGGAAAGTGTGGAAGGAACTAGGGGACACGGTTGTTGAAATGTAATTATCTTTTATATAAAAATGAATCCCTATTTCACTTGGTCACGGCATCACGCGTGAACGACTGGACCGATTTCGCTAATTCTTTTTTGTTGTGTTTGTTATTGCCAGGAGAAGGTTCTTATTAAAGAAAACATGGAAAACGACGTTTTATTGCGATAAACTGCAGTCCGCACGGGTGAAACCGCGGGGCGCAGCTAGTGTTATATATACGAGTACTTTTCAAGCCACCACCGTCGCGTCGTGTCGCTTTATGAGCATGACTGACTGACAGTCATTTCACAGCCTTAATCAGACGTAATAAGGACGTGAAATTTTCGGAGTAGCTTTCTTTTGGTAGTGCACAGGAGTACTAATAAGAGTTTTTTGAATATCACTCAATAAGTAGGACAAATTAATGGGATATTAAATTTGTTGGGAAAAAAATGAACTTCCACGCGAGCGATGCCGCAGGGCGAGTCGCTAGTAATGTAAGAAACAAGATGTATAATTTTATTAGTAACTAGCGGCCCGCCCCGGCTTCGCACGGGTATTTAGCAAAAACGCATAAATTATAATACACACATTATTGGAGTTTTAGTAAGGATCCCTAATTTTATTGAAAACAGACATCAATATTTATACAATACTAACGTCACTCAATTGTTTTGCCTTCCCGGAACCTCTCCACTAACACTTGAACTTTATGGTATGGTATTAAAGTTCAAATTGACTTAAGTATTATTACGAATCGTTTGTATGGGGAAAAGAAAAGGGCTAATTTTAGTGTTTTCCCGGCAATTATTCGATTTTTCTCGCCGTAAAAACCATTATTGGACTTCAACGAACATTTAAAAAAAAGAATTGGTAAAATTGGTCCAGGCGTTGTTGAGTTATGCGCTTACCAACATATTTTGCGATTCATTTTTATATATAAAGATATATATGTATCCTCATAATTGTTATTGTCAGTGAATAAAGGCTTTATATCTATCTATCTATCTTGGAGACATAAAAGTTTAACAAACATGCTCAATTGCGAGGGCATTTTCTAGTGCTCATCTGGCTAAGTTAGGAGTCTGTTGCCAAGCACGTATCGGTGTGATCCGTAAGCCTTATTTAAGAGCCTATTCCCGATCCAGGCGTAGCGCTGTGAGTGCTGTGACACTTTCGACCACAACGTAATATCATCATCATTATCATAATCAACCCGTTTCAGTCCACTGCTGGACATAGGCCTCTCCCAAAGTACGCCATCGAGCCCGATCTTCGGTTTCTCTCATCCAACCGCTGCAGCCATTTTGCGTATGTCGTCGCTCCACCTAGCCGGAGGGCGTCCTACACTACGTTTGCCGAGCCGTGGTCTCCACTCAAGAACACTTTGCCTCAACGATTATCGGTTGTTCGGCTAACATGTCCATCCCATTGCCACTTCAGCTTGCTGACCCTATAGGCTATGTCTGTTAGCTTGGTTCTCTGTCGGATCACTTCATTCCAGTCATATAAAATCAGGCAAATTGTGGCCATATGCTGCACTGTGAAAATGTAAAAATAAATTAACTTAATTGAGAGAAAACATACTCACATTTCCATAGACATTTTGAAACAACACGTCAATTATTATGCTTCGCGCGATCTGATAAACAGAATCACAACGCTCTAGGCGGACATAATTTCAGAGTGAAATTGTGTAAATCACATGCCAAACATATTTAATATCATTGATATGCAATTGAGTGGAATCGAGTGTACAGATCGAAATTGTATTTATTAATGTAAAATGTTTTTTCAACGGAATATCTCAATTTCGTTTGTATGATTGGCACGTTGTATTTGTGTTATTTCCATTTTCATAAATGAAAATTAATTACTCATTGTTGTCGATGGCATCAACTTAGCCATTGCATTGAGAGCTGTTAGACCGAATCAAATAATATTCTTGCCTGTTCTTTTGCCGGTGTAAGGGAGTTGGAAGAGTCGTAGCTAGTTTTAAGTTTGATGTTTTAAAGTGATCACAATGTATCTTAAATAAAAAACTTTTGACTTTGTCTTTTGTTTCCCTGAGTTCAACTATTTCTATACCAAGTTTCATAAGAATCAGTTTAGCCGTTGAGTCGTGAAATGGTGACAAACAAACAAACCTTCGCATTTATACCATTACTAGTTGCGCCCCGCGGTTTCACCCGCGTCTTCCCGTTATCCCGCAGGAACCTTTTTCCGGGATAAAAAGTAGCCTCTTTGTAAATCCAGGGTATAAGCTATCTCCATTCCAAATTTCATTCAGAATTTGTTCAGGAGTTTTTGTGTGAAAGAATAACAAACATCCATCCATCCATCCATCCATCCATCCATCCATCCATACTCACAAACTTTCGCGTTTATAGTAGGAGAGTATGTACCTATATTTCAAACATGTAATTAAAATTGCGAAATCCTCGCTCTGTATTTCCCAGTCAAATCTTCGCTTTACAATACTGAAAACATACTACCAATTATATTACGCTACAAAAATAGGTACAAAACAGTTGAAAAAGACAAAGAGTGAAATACATACGTTTACCGACATCATTATTAATTTACAAATGAGTTGCTACATTTATTCATCGGGAAAATTCCGCCATTTGAAAGCAGGTAAGTAGGTATTTATTTAAAATTAACAACGTGTGACGATGAATTATTCAAAATCTACTAGTTTACACGTATAGTTAACTCATAAATGTTATTAACTACCTAACTATGATGGCGCAACAACCAGAAAGTGAGTCTTGGCCTATAAAAATAAGTAAAAAAATAATATTCGATATTGTTCAAACCGATCGTAAAAGTCGACCCGATCATTAAGCGTTACATTAGCAAAATGCAATGTTTAAGAGTGTTGAGACATTTTCATCAGTTTATGCCCAAATAGAATGGTAACAACTTAATTTTTTTAGAATCGACCTGAATTTCGTTGACTTTTGGACGTTCAACTAAATAGAGTAATAAATAGTGATCCCGCAACTCGTTAATATTCATGTTCCCATATCCCAATGTGTACAACCAAACAAGAGAAATCTTATTAGTAAAGCTAATTAAAAAAATATCGAACTATTACATGACAAAAAAAAGCTTGGGGTTTTAGTGAACTTGCTCCAATTCAATCAATTAGTAATAAGAATAAAATTGACAATTTGATCGCGTTAAAAAAATTACTTGCCGGGCGTTTCTTGCCTGTTCTTTTGCCGGCGTAAGGAGGTTGGAACAGGCGTAGCTAGTTTTAAGTTTGACGTAATAAAGTGATCACAATGTATCCTATTGAATAAAGTACAATTGACTTTGACTTAGATGAAGATGCAAGATTTGTTACACACTTTTTTCAAATATAGCTGAGCTGTGAAAGGGTGTGACCAGTGTTGCCAATGCTACCGTGTTCTACGGCTTTAGAACCAAAAAATCACAATATACACGGCCTACGGCCGTAACCCTGCGGCCGTAGCAGATGCTACGGTTTTTCCCAAATTTAACGGCAATTAATTTATAGGTTGATATGCTCAATTGAAAAAAAAAAATCATTTATTTCAGATGTCAATAATCCATATTATGAGCAAACAATTGTATTTTTTTTTAATATTATAAAATAAAATAATATAAGATAAAAAAACAAAACATGTAACAAAAAATTTAAGACAATAAAAAGTATCTATGTATTGAATAAGAACGAAGAAAAAAGAGTTTTCAGAAAATATTCAAGATTTTTACAGGGAATAATAAGGTTAAACAAAATAAAAAGCTATTAAAAATTATAAATTGTTACTTGATTTCGAACACAAAGAAAATTTGCAAACATTACGAGTATAAGCCAATGCGCTCGCAGTCACACGGCTCTTCGGCTGTTTTTTTACGTTTTGTGCTATGGGTTGCAGTACTGTACGATAAATCTAAGAACCAGAAATTGACGGGCGTACTTACAAAGAAAAACAATTTTTTCAGAATAACCTTCAACAGGCTAATGAATTTCCTGCCAACAGCGCCACAGAATAACTACACTCATTATTTAAAACATACTTTCCTTGTTTAATTACGGCAGTACAACATGCTAAAGTTACATACAGTCCCACGCCGCGCGTTCCCATGGACAAACATAAAATCCCACCAGAGCACCCGCACCGCAATTCCCAGCGATTTCTGGCAATTTCCACAATTTCCCGGCTCTTCCGCCGCTTCATATGAAACAATATTATGTATTTACTTTCGGAACGATACGGGCCATTAATTTCATGGTTCTCCGGCCTCTAGAGAATTTTGCGACTCTTATTTCACCGACAAGGTATAAATACACACCAATTTTGGTGTAAAGTTCCTTATAACAATGCTTATTTAAAAGCAATAAATAACCACTGTATAGATCTAGCCTTCAGAACTATAGAAATAACCTCTGTGAAGTTCTAGCCTTCAGAAATACTGTGATTCCTAAAAGAAGGCCGATGTCCCAGGACGTTAATACCAGGTTTTATGTAGTGTTTAGTGCGAGGAGATTGTTTAGTGTTTAGTACAGTGATTTGGCACCTTTTATTTATTCTGCGAGTATAGTTTCGCCGCGCGTCTTTCTGTCATCTCTTACTTGCAGCTATAAAAGCACCAAAAACGTCTGTCTAAGAGGCATTCTGTTCTTAAGATAACTTCGATTTCAACTAATAAACGGTGTGTACTAAACAGTGAGAGACATCGCCTACTAATCACTACACAGTGTTCTATACACTAAACATTCGATGAAACAAAATGTACCATATAAGAGAGTGGCAAAAATATTTAAGGAAAAGCGTTTTAACTAGATTAAATTACACGTTAAGAATAGGTATTTAGCCGTACGTATTTGAGACGATACATAATCATTGCGATTATTTGATAAATAATTTGGTAATTGGCATAAAATAAATCCATTCAGTTGTTTCAACGATAACTAGCGATAATACGAGTAGAAGGGCCGGGAAAAGCGGTAGTGACAAAGTGACTATGTAAGTTAATCTTCACACTTATATAAAAGCGAAAGTGTGTTTGATGATTTGTCCTTCTTTCGCAAGAACGGAGCAACAAATCGACCTGGTTTTTTGTATATATAGAAATAAATTAATGGGGTGGGAGAGTGACATGTTAATTTTTACATCAGTAAATTAATTTATAAGTTCATTCTTTTAAAAAATTCTTTATTATGATACATAATATGATCACTTTAAAACGTCAAACTTAAGACTAGCTATGCCTGTTCTAACGCCGGTAAAAGAACAGGCAAGAAACGCCCGACAAGTAAATTTTTTGGGCGCGATCACATTTATAATGTTGATCTTACTACTAATTGATTGAATTGGAGTAAGTTCACTACAATCTCAAACTTTTTGTCGTCTAAATAATTTAATTTTTCGGTAGTTCAGATCTTAGAGGCAAGTATTTAGTGCGTATTTGGTATTGCGGTTTTGGTGTCGTTGAAATTGAAAATACTACTAACTATAAATTATAGAGCGATGGTGGCAGAACGGTAACGCGTGCGACTTACAAGGCGCCGAGTTCGAAGCCTCTCGGCCCCGCATCTATGACTTAATAAGTTATGTGCGGATTTCCAACGCTCAAAAAACAGCGAATGAAAACATCGTGAGGAAACCGGCGCGTCCAAGAACTGCAACATTCAAGGGCATGCGAAATCTACGATTCGCCCAAAACATTAGTAGGTATATAAACTATATTAGAATTTGCGTGAACTCCATTTTTTATTGCGAAGTAGTATTATTTTGAAATGGTTCTTACTACGTATGTCGCTGTTGTATAAATAAATAGAAACAAATAACGTAGGTTACACAAACCAGTGTTGGATTTAAAAATTTGCCGCCCCAAAGCTATAAAATTTTTGCCGCTCTTATAAGTAAATCCGGCACTGACACAAACGTAACTAAGTTTTATAACATCTTCTCTAAATACAAAACTTAAATATTAGTTTCTTCATAAAGTACTTTCAGAGGTATAAGACCTCTCTGAAAGTACTTCAAGAATTTCTTTTAATTTAATGTGTTTGAGCTATTCACTTTGCTTCGCCACTAGAGGGCGCGGGCGAAGCAAAGGAGTAGGTCGCGACTTTGTAAATAAGATTGAAATCAAGCTGTTATTTAAGATTAGTAAACAGCTCTCAGAGATATTACTCAGCAAATCAAAGCTAGACGAGCACTGACGTAGTTTATTAAAATTCAAGCAATATGTGTTCTAACAGTTTACTTAATATCAGGTGGCTGACGTTGAGTTTCTAGGCATACTGTCGTCTCTCATTTTCTCGCCACGCAGTCAATTGCAATCTAGTTCAATATTAATTTAACTGCCCTGTATTAAATTAGAATATGGTTCGCTCGACCAATTTACGCCCGAAATCAATAATCGATCCCAATCGGTTTTGCGCGGTTTTGGATTGATATGTCATGTCATCGTATGTCATTTTAGGGATAGGTAAAGCTTGATATATCGATCCAAAACCGCGAAAAACGGATCAGGATCGATCTACGGGCGTTAGCTGTTTTTTTTGTAAAACAAGTCACGATGGTAATAAAGATTTTTATTTGTAAAAACGAACGGATAATTGATGAATTCGAGGTAAACTGAAAGTGCTTTTTTATGAGAATTCTGTATGAACTTAAGATTTTTTTATGATTTATATGATATAATGTAGGTGCTTACGATTCTTGGCGACCTCTCATAATGGTATTAGGATAGTAAATAATGAGACTCAGATAAAGTTAAAAGATACACATGGCTAAAGTTCTATTGCTGTACCTATTCTGTATTATAATTTTGATCAAATACTCAAGTTTGATTCTGCATAAGTGTAACTTTTTCTTATTCCAAAGACAGAACAGAACTTGGTGTTTTAGTTGAAAGCCTTTGTGACACAAGTTCTTATCAAATTAATTGTGTATATCTCTGAAGCGGGTCGGTGCGAGTGGTTTATTGCTAGGCCAGCTAATCTTGTTCAGCAAGTCTCCTAGTATGAAAGCTGGTATTAATTTTATTGAGAAAAGAGAAGTAGGATATATATAACAAAATAAAATCACTTAACTAAACCTTAAAATGTAAAATAAAACTACCTATCAAATTAAACAAACTACTTAATCTAATAAACCACTACCAGGTGGCAACGTTCCCAAAATGCTGGCCGCATTGCCGCGTTGAACGGCAATGTTTATTCGTTGCGCAAAATAACGGCCAGCATTTTGGTCACGGGTAGCATCGACCAGTCGCTTTGATATATCATTATATATCGATTTCGCTCCTGGTTCTCACGGTCCAAGCGTTTAGCTGGTGTTATGTTTGATTTTTGTTTTTACGAAGAATATACGACAGATACAAAATTTGCAATAAATAAATTTTAATTGTTTATTTCCCCTCGATTTCTAAATTTGGTACAGAGACAGTCTAGAGACTGAGAAAGCACATCGGCTACTTTCTATCGCGACAAACTGTAGCCCACGCGAGTGAAACCGCGGGGAACAGCTAGTTGAATGTATTTTGTAAAAACATGTTTTGTACACGTTATTCACAAGAAACTTCTAAACTTTTAATTAGTTCCGAATTTAAATGGATTCTGTCATTGAAAAGGTCGTTGTAAATCTCTTTACTGTTGTTACCTACCTGATTTTGCACCTGTGTATTTTATTGTTGCTTGTTCAAGCTTCGAGCAGTGGGTGGGTTTCGCTAACAAGGTATGGTCACTCATTGGTGATTCCGAGCTTACTAATATTATACACGTGAAAGTTTGTGAGTATGGATGGATGGATGTTTGTACACTTTCACGCAAAAACTACTGAACGGATTTGAGTAAAATTTAAAGTAGAGATAGCTTATACCCTGGATTATCATATAGACTACTTTTTATCCCGGAAAAGGGTTCCTGCGGGATAACGGGAAGACGCGGGTGAAACCGCTGGGCCATGCAGTTATCTTTGGTTTAAATTAATTTCAATGTTCGTGAAATACTGCTGGTTATTAGGCCAGTAGCCAATACTCGCTTGCTCTCTGTTTTACACGTCAAGAACCAATAAGAGTGACAGAGAAGGCATAGTTATCGTTATTGTTCGTTCGGTGACCACAATGTAGCGAAAGTCGGTAGCCAATATTCGCTTCCTCTCTGTTTTACACGTCAAGAATCAAAAAGAGTGACAGAGAGGGCACGGTTATTGTTCGTTCGGTTACCCCAACGTAGCGAAACGAGAACCACTAAATGAAACTAACTACTGTGATATTGTTAGTTAGTTGGCAGCGTCGCGTCATCGTCAGTTGAAATAATATATATCTGACAGCCGCTGCTAACAATAGCAATATCGGTACGGTACGTCAGAAGCACGGCAACCGTTGTCAGTAACGTTTTGCTATAGCGGACACATGTATACTAACGTGTCATTTACGAGTCGTAATGTTACTAATGAGTTACCGAAAAAGGGCGTTTTAAAGTGATCACAATGTATCCTATTGAATAAACATATTTTTGAGTTTTGAGTTTTGAGGGTAAATTGTTTATAAAACCGGCCCTTAATGTATGCATCTATAGTCTGCTAACCAAAAAGCATAATTACTAACCAAGTAGTCATGCAACTAGCTTGGTTAAGTTCATATTGTTCTATTTAAGAGCTCCCTGCGGTCGTCGACGTCAAAGAGCCAATGGCTTAGGCAAATATAGAGCCTTTATAGAGCTTTTGATTCGGGCCATTGATGCTGTTGAATTGTTCGGAATACCTCTTTGACAAGTTACTGAATAGCTTTTTGTGAAACCCACATAATTCATTTGAGGTTCTTAACGTCTCGTTTCCCATACGCATTGTATACGATATGTCAGCACGTAAAAAAAATACCATAAAAAATATACAGATACCTACCTTGAATTTGTGTAGATTGCTACAATCACCGCAGCCATATAAAACAAAAGCGAAGCTTATAAAAATATAAAATAATAATATTGTTTTGGGGTGGTTAGTAATAATTGGTATCATAATGACATTTATTTGTCGTCACAAGCCTCTTTTGCTATCACGGTTTTTATATACAACATTACTATTTCATACAACTTAGAAAAACCAGTGCCTAAGTGCCTTTCTGTACTTGTTGAGGTACTGAAAAAGTCGTGATTATTTTTTTCTGGAAACCTAATATAGTCTGTTCACTGAACTGGTCCACTTCAAAAACGTCAACAAAGGATCAAGAGTGGACTGCTCAGTATTAATACGGCGAAAGTTTGCGTGTGTGTGAATGTTTGTCACCACGTATTACCGTAACTACTAAACCGATTTTTATGAAATTTGGAATGGAGATAGTTTAGACCCTGGAAAAAGGTTCCTGCGAGATAACGGAAAGACGCGGGGCAAAACAAGCAATTAATATTAATACGGTATTCAAGGTGGCAGTACAGGACTTTTTCCGTGGCAAGGTGACAACGCATTTTGACACAAACTCTTCTACTAGGTAAGCAGAGTTTAACAGGTAAGAAACAATAAACAATGTATAATCCCTATAAATAAAAATTATCGAAAGTTACTCTGTTTGTCTGTCTCGCTTTCACGCCTAAACTACTGAACCGATTGAAATGAAATCTGGTACGCGGAGATAGTTTGAACCCTGAGGAAGGACATGGGATACTTTTTATCGCGATAAACTGTAACCTACGCGGGTGAAACCGCGGGGAACAGCTAGAACATAACATTATTATGTAATTATCATATCACAGTTCTGAGTGACACTTATGGCCGGTATTATAAATGTCGTCCATAAGTTATTTTCCGTGCTAAAGTTTTACAACAAAATCAAATTCACCTAAATTTGGTATGACATTTAACTGACGGACGTTTTTTTTTAAAACCGGCTTTAAGTGTGATAGGAAAATACTTGCTAGTACTCACCGTTAATTGCACCGAAGACGTCGCACCGTCGAATTGTGAGCACTTTCAGTGTCCTAACAGATCTGATTCGGATGATTACAGACATTCAAAA
Source organism: Opisthograptis luteolata (assembly GCA_931315375.2). Lineage (NCBI taxonomy): Eukaryota > Metazoa > Arthropoda > Insecta > Lepidoptera > Geometridae > Opisthograptis > Opisthograptis luteolata. Next base: position 13,932,329 of record OV928033.1, read on the forward strand.
TCAGAGGTATTAAGTCACCGACAGTTGCTCATATCATTAAAGATAACCCCAACTCGTTGTTTATTTCTAGAAAAGATTACACTGAGAAAAAAATTCTGACTTTCCTTCTGAGTCTTACCCACCTAGATCGATTCCTTCCTGATTTTACCTTAGTTTTCCTTCTGAATCACAAGTCCTTCCCTTTTGACTCAGAAGGAAAACGGTATTTCGGAAGGTCATTTTTCTTCGTGCAGATCGAAAGACACTGACCTGACGTTCTCGTATCTTTGGATGTAAATCTTGTGGAATTGTTCCTCTCGAGGCTCGCAAGCGATGTCGGCCTTCATCTCCATGGCGACATGCCGGGGCAGCACAGACAGCAGCAGACGTTCCTATGATCAAAAAGGGAGTTGTAAGAATTCTACAGACCATTCAGATCGGTAAGGGCAAATATATGTGTCACGAGCACGAGTATTTGTACCTGAGTCTTGGATTAAGTATTTATTTCTATAGTCAAAGTCAAAGTCAATAGTACTTTATCAATAGTATACATTGATATCACTTTAAAACGTCAAACTTAAAACTAGCTACGCCTGTTCCAACCTCCTTACGCCGGCAAAAGAACAGGCAAGAAACGCCCGGCAGGTAATTTTTTGGCGCGATCACATTGACCATTTTCTTCTCATTACTAATTGGTTGAATTGGAGCAAGTTCACCACAATCCCAAGCTTTTTTGTCATAATGTAAATAGTATAATAGTAAACATTTTAAGTGAAATTTTTTTTTCTTTTTTTGTCGCATACGACCTTACGGCATTAGTCAGCTCGCTTGCGTTTTTGTATGGAGCTGATTTCAGATACATTGTTTATCACGGCGTCCTCTTAATTGTAACTAATGTTCATCCTCAGAGTGAAAACTATCTCCAAATTTCACAACATAAAGTAACAAAAAGACAGAGAGACGAATAGAGTTATTTTTGTTATTTTTAATAATGACAGTTTAAAATAAAACATAGGATCAAATCGTAGAATGGTGGTAGCGATAACTTTAAAACTATAATACAAGATGCAAACTTAATCTTATGTACCTATATACTAACTAATTATAAACTCCCTTCTCAAGACTACATTCAAAACCTGCGTTAACCTAAATCTTACTACACCTTACATTTCTGTTTAAAAGTTTCTGAATTACACGTGGACACGATTAAAAGAAGAATTTTGAAAAAAAAAACTCCATCTGCAGTGATATTTATGGAATTAATATTGAAAGAAGGCTGATGTAATTGTGATGAATTGTCTTTGGTCTGAAAGCAAACCTATCCATCAACGTAATTGACAGTTCATAACAACTCACCTATGGGTAGGTTTAGTATTTATTACATTTAATCATGGGTAGTATGTATATATCTATAATATAAAATGAATCGCAAAATGTGTTGGTAAGCGCATAACTCAACAACGCCTGGACCAATTTTGCCAATTCTTTTTTTTAATGTTCTTTGAAGTCCAAGAATGGTTTTTACGGCGGTACAGGGTATTTTCTAGTACTTGCCTGGCTAGCTACCACCATCCAGTTAAGAATCTGTCGCCAAGCACCTATCGGTGTGTTCCGGCAGCCTCACTTGAGAGCCAGTTCCCAGTCCAGGTGTAGCGTGGCGCCGTCCTCGACCGCATCGTCACTTAACATCAGGGGATTTCTGGACAAACGCTGTCCAGTAAGTAGTAAAAAAAATGGTAAGTTCCATAGTGGTCACTGACCTGTTGTTGGTTCTCGCGCTGGGTGACTAGGCGTGCTTCCACGCAGTCCCGGGTCTCTAGGAAGGCGCGGCGCTGCGCCAGCTCACGTGGTTGCTGTGTAAACATGCCGGCGATGTTGGAAGCTACCAGGCAGGCGATGCTCGTGTAGATTTGCTAAGATTGAAAAAAAAAATGAAAATCCGACTCATATTTCATTATGCGAAAGTTTGTTTGTGAACGTTTGATACCACGTATCACCGTAACTACTAAGCCGATTTTGTAACTAACTGAGATGGCACAACAACCCAAAGTGAGTCTTCGTCTCCGATAATAGAAGACGCCACTTCGCTCAGTCCTGCCAGTCCTCCACCTGCAGTTCGCGCAAACCCTTCGTGACTTCGTCTTTGCAGCCACTCTGCCGTCCCATGTATCATAGTAAAGGAGTAGTAGTTCAGCTTCATATAAATCGGCCGTCACCGGTTTGAATGTGTGCGTGAGTAGCGGCACCGTGTACGCACACACTTTTCACGCACACAATCACATAAACGAAAGGAGGCGGCCGGGGCCGTGGCCATGCATTCAGTACGGAACGCGCCGCCTATGCGTCACCGCAAGAGTAGGCAATTAACTGGTCGAGCGGCCTTAGCTAACCTACTGTTCTTTATATACTGTGCATGTATGCTCGTTAGACCGCACGATCCTCTCCCATTCTTTAAAGGTGGCCGAGCCAGCGACATCATCGGTACTCACATGGGACTCCAGGAAATTCGGGACCAGGAAGTGAGCGCCAATGTTGATCACTGCCAGACTGAGTGCGCCGAAGGAAGCCTCGTGGAGTCGGAACGGCAGAGCAACGTACGTCAGGAAAGTGAATAGAGCCACGGCACCGGTGCTGATGTGAAGTGACCTGTAACAAATTAACTCATTTAGAGACGGCCTTAAGGCGCTGCTTCCCAAGCTAAGCTGAAAAACGAGGTTAATTAAAACTATCTCTCTGTGTAATTCTGGCCTAAAAAAAATCTAATAAAAATGTTAATCTACTTGATATTTAACAGAACACCTTCAAGCCAAAATATGCAAAAAACATATTTTTTTATTGAAAAAAAATGTGCAAAGCGCCCCATTTTCTAAAAGTTTAATACTACTTTACTCCTAAACTATATATGTAACAAACACTTGTTAATATCATCAGCATATTAAGAAATATAATACCCAAAACACCTTCAGGCCAGTTTTTTTTTTCGTTTGCGAATTTTCTACGTATTTCATACTCGCAAATCGGCAATCAGTCGCCCATAAAATCAGTGCGGAATGCTTTCAACTGATCAAGTATGGTCAACGGCATATGGCGGGGCCTTAAAACTACAAATCTATAACATCTCATCTTCTTTTAACGCGCTTTTATTAGCTTCTTGTAACTAACTAACCATGTGAGCAAATCTTGAATATTTATTTTAACTTACTTCCATCCCTACTAACTCTGCCTGTTACGCTTTCACGCCTAAACTACTGCACAAATTTCAATGAAATTTGGTACAGAGATAGTCTAAAAATTAAAAAAAAAAAAAAAAAACAAAAAAAAATTCTAATATTTATTTATTTTATTCGTAAGTTCTATTCTATTCTAAAGGCTGAGAAAGGACATAGGCTAATTTTTATCACGACAAACTGTAGCGGACGCGGGTGACACCACGAGGAAAAGCTAGTCATATATTAACGGTTAAGACCAGAGCTTCACGCATTAAGCCGCTAACAAGAACCACATAAAACACGCCCGTAACCCAATAAACTGTGACACCTATCCGTTTTTCGACTTTCCCGACGATACGATCCTTTAATACAATAAAATATGAAATACATAAAGCTTTCCAGTGATTGGTAAATCGAAGATGGAATACTTGTTTGATCTCGTGAAGCGGGTTCAAGTCTGTTGTCATTCTTCTTTATTCGTTTTTCTTTGCGCAGGCAACACAATGTGCCTAAGACTTTACAATAAGACCTCAGCTGTTGTCAGATATCATTATGCTTTGACTTAAAATATTGCTTTTGGTGAAATGTAGTTTTAAGTAGTAGACCTTAATACGAAAGAGCTCGGCTTAGGTATTAAGTATTTCTATCTATATAAGTATTTATTTCTCTATATAAGTATGTATAACGTTGTCTAGTACCCATAACACAAGTTTCGAGCTTAATTTAGGGCTAGGTCAATTTGTATGCAATTGTCCCCGATATTTATTTATTTAATTAACCAATTTTTCTGTTATTTTTTTTCTATTTTTGATATGCTCCTAATTGATTAATTGTATTAAATTTATTATATTTATACCTTCCTATATGATTTCATGGTGACAGTATTTCAGCATCTCTTAAATTAAACAATAATAATAATAATAATAAATTATTTATTTGCTCAAAGAAAGAAAGAAACATGTTGGGTACTTATACATAATATAACACTAGGTGTAATGGTTTAATACATAATGAAAAAAAAAATGAAAAATTATTTATTAAACAAACCAGAATTAAAGGTAGGTACATAAGGAAACTAAATACTAGTAAGTTTAAATTATCCTATAGCTACCTTCAGTGTATCAAATCAGTAGCCTTCACACTAGGCAGAGCCTGTATCGTGAAGGCCGGAATGGTGAACTTAACATTTTACCGTACCCTTGGGAAGCTCTGCACCCCGCACTAGGTCTCTAATGAGCCTATATGGCGGGTATACAGCGAATCTTTACAGCTACGCCAATATGCAAGTTATAAGTATAATAGTAGTGTTCAAATCTCATACAAGTAACAACAACATTGTGATATCTTAAAGCTATCACAACATGGGTTCTGTGTTATTTAATACTACACTAATAAACTAATACATACATACAATACTACTTTATACTAAAGTGAGGATGTGTGTTAGGGTGTGCTTGTGAGGATGTGTGTGAAGTGTCTGTGTGTGAAGTGTCTGTGTCTAGATATGTGTGTGTGTGTGTGTCAGCTAGCGTGTCTGTGTAGATGTACGTGTTATGAGGTAGGTTGTGTTAAACGTAAAAGCGCATTGATATTATCTAAATAAATGCAATAATAGATACCAGTTAGAATTCAAAATCATTCAGTGATAGCCATTAATTTTTCGGTTTCGTTGTAGTCGAGTGTAATCAAATGATCTTTTAATAATTTAGCACAGTTATATCGGTTGTTGGTTGCAATAGTAATGAATCGACTTAATCTATTATAGAGAGTTGGTCCTGCGTATTTAAGACCTTTTGCACCAAATTTTGTTCGTACCTTTCGTTCGTAATTCTGTACCTTTATACGCCAATAAAAGCAAAACATGACGCTTTGTTGATACCATAACATCATTCATTGTACCTACATGTCCTACATCGCTTATCTGTACTAACTACACTGAGAAAAAAAAACTGACTTCCCTTCTGAGTCTTACCTTCCAAGACCGATTCAAAAAAGCTAACTATGTGTACAACGAATACTCCGCTAACTATGTGAACAATTATATACTTAACTGAATTACTACAATGTCCAACGGTGAAGCCTTAAAGAGAAACCGCAGTGGAGTCGCAATAATGTGAAACATTTACAGTGCACTTCAAAGCGCATCTCAAGTTTACAACACCTTCCGGCTCTCAGACACCGGACGAGCCATTTCGGAATAACAGTCATTACCGTGGCGACATTCTAGCTCGGTTCCGGTACAAATACGATACAAAATGTCAACCAGTTGGGCGCAAAATCTGATTTTACGGAAGCTAAGACTTTGCTAAGAGATGAAATAAATTGAGAAAATTACGACGTAGGAATTCAGAGCCTTAAAACAAAAATCAAGTGCTATTTTCTAATAATCATTTTTATGATAAGTTTGTACAAGTAAGTTATGTTTTTTTTTACTATTTACAGCGTAGCGTTTGACTACAAGTCACCAGATGCTAAGTGACGATGTGGTCGAAGATGGCGCCACGCTACACCTGGACTGGGAACTGGCTCTCAAGTGAGGCTGCCGGAACACACCGATAGGTGCTTGGCGACAGATTCTTAACAAGAGGATGGTAGCTAGCCAGGCGAGTACCAGAAAATACCCTACCACCAATTATTATCCTTCACGGAAAGCTCAAGCTAATTTTAGGATTCGAAACCACGTCCTGCGGATCGCAAGCCAACGTCACTACCACTGAGCCATCGTCGCTATAAACATGTGTGGTTTATTATAAAGTCCAGCTTCAACGTAACAATAAAAACATGAACACATCCAAAAGAAGAAAGTCAAAATTATCGAATTACAGCGAAATATTTTTGGCTCCTTTATCGGTGAAGGTATAATGATCGGAATCTTTAAACGTAAACCGTAAAACGGTAACGACGAGCAAATTTCATAAAAAATTGCCGTGTAAAGTAATACTTCATAACCGTCTTTGCGGTTGTAAAAAGTACAATAAAATCGAATAATATAATAAAGCAGGTAAAGGCAGCTTTGATCCAATTCGACATCAAACATTTCGAAGCATGCACGGGCCGAAGCCAACTTGCGAAACTGGCTCCGAACCAGATTTGTGAAGTTAAAGAGAGAGTGAGAGAGCATTTGAAACAATTTTCAAAATCCGAAGTAAACAAATGGACCCTTGCTTTGTGGTTTGTTAGAGTGGATTCGTTGCCGAGAGGAAAGTTTAATTTTATATCAACACAAGTTGTGGCTCGCGGCCTGCTCGAATGTCACTCGTCGGCAACAATGGTAATGGTTTTACAAAGGCTTTTATTCAAGTTTGTACTATAAGTGCGGTTGTTTGCTGAACTTTTGATACAATTGAGAATATTATCACTGTTTACCAGAGTTCATCAACTTTTGTGTATGATAAGAGAAGCGCATTTTTAAAGCTTCAAATGATACTTCACCTTTTCAAAAGAGGGCATAGGTTGCTATTTAACAAATAGTTAAATAAATCGTTCTATGATATGTTGACAACTTTATTTGAATTGTATACCTGTACAGTCATGTTTTGACCTTATTCAGTGTAAAACCAAATTAATAAAATGTAAGCAAACACGAGCCATGGAGAGAGCTATGCTTGGAGTTTCTTTGCGTGATAGAATCCGAAATGAGGAAATTCGCCGAAGAACCAAGGTCACCGACATAGCTCTCAGAATCTGCAAGTTGAAGTGGCAATGGGCAGGCCACATCTCTCGACGAAAGACGTTCTGTAGGTAGACCCCCACTAGGTGGACCGACGACATTGTAAGAGTCGCAGGGAGCCGATGGATGCAAATGGCTAATAGCCGTTCATGGTGGCGTTCAAGGGGTGAGGCCTATGTTCAGCAGTGGACTTTTTCCGGCTGATGATGATGATGATGATGATGAAGCAAACATTGAAATAATCTGCGTTAAAAATACTAATCAAGTATTATAACCACGCACACCCACACAGGCGCACACAGTCCAGCCCAGCATTATAGTTACCTCAGAACAGCCGTGGCCGACAGCGAAAGGTCCATGATGATGAAGGTGGAAAGGACCACGTACGAGATCGTCAGCAGATAGATCTCGTTAATCGCTGGTCGGGTGAGGCACAGCAGCAGGCCTGATGGAGAGAGCAGATCCATTAGAAACCAACGTATGAGTTCTCCGCGCCTAAAGTATTTTCCATCTATCATTTTCCATCCATCATTTTCTAGTCATCACGCGACAATGGCGCTTACAACAGCAGCAGTGTTAAAATATCCTATTGATATTATAAACGCAAAAGTTTGTATGTATGGATGGATGGATGGGTAGATGGATGTTTGTTACTCTTTCACGCAAAAACTACGAAAGGATCTGAATGAAATTTGAAATGGAGACAGGTTATACCCTGGACTAACACATAGGCTGCTTTTTATTCCGGAAAAAGGTTGCTGCGGGATAACGGGAAGACGCGGGTGAAACCGCGAGGTGTAGTTAGTTGTGCTATAAAAATTAATTTGATCACCACATTATCTCATAAGTACTAAGTACCTAATTATAATGAATAACAGTGAAAGCTTAAAATGTTTTCCTCAATGATGATATAGTAACGTGAGCGAGTTCGACTCCTCTCGGCCCCGCACCTAAGACTTAATAAGTTATGTGCGGATCTACCATCGCTCAAAACGGTGAAGGCAAACATCGTGAGGAAACCAGTATGTCCAAGAACTGCAACATTCAAGGGCATGTGACATCTACCAACCCGCACTGGGCCAGCGTGATAGATTACGGCCCATACTCTCTCTCTGAGAGAAGGCCACAGTCCCAGCAGTGGTGATGATGATACAGTAACAGATTTACTCACACATGTACACCAGGCAGCTGATCCCGATGACGGAGACGTTGATAATGTGCGCCAGCCGATCCTTCTCGTACATCACAATTGCAAGATTGGATTCGTTTATGTTGTCGCCGATGGTAGTCAGGTTGCGATCAACGGTGTCTCGTAAAGTAGACAGCATGTTACTGTAACAAATAATGATTCCTGACAAACTGCGCAAATCACATTTTGATCCAAGGACCTCTTACGTCCGAAATTAATAATCAATCCTGATCCGTTATCCGCGGTTCTGGATAGATATGTCATGTCATAATATGTCATTTTAGTAGTAATATGTCGAGCCCTAGTACTAAAATGACAAGTTTTAATAGTTCAAATGGAAGCTACTCGGAAGTCTATATCGATATTTGTAATCTATAAGCCGCTTATAGATTCCAAAGATCGGGCTCGATGGCGTACTTTGGGAGAGGCCTATGTCCAGCAGTGGACTGAAACGGGTTGATTATGGCGATGATGAAACAATTCCATATAACTTACCTGAATGGTGTGGTCGTAATATTCGAAAGTAAATTCGAGGCACTGAGCAGGTTCGCGTCGATAAGTAGCTGATGTGCAAGGTACACGTTGTGGCCGTGCACGGCGACCAGCGCCGCGGTCAGTGCCATCAGCAGACTTAGCATGTGAGTCATGTTGTTCTGATTCATGCGGAGGAAGTAGCGTTGGTACAGCATCTCGACCTACAACAATAAGAGTTAAGCGTAAAACACTCTGCCAGCGTTATCTTCTAGGCAAGCACGCTCCATCATCGATCACATTCACTGGCCCTTACACGCTATGACCGTCTAAGCACGTAACGCGGGCGTATTATTTTATCTGCATGGAACGACTGCTTAAGCTTGTGATGACGTCTCACGTTATGGCCGAGGAATCTTGATGTTCATAGCAAAGATGAGACTGTGGTCAAATGTTTGCCCATAGTGAATAAAATAATGTATATATGTCAGGAAAAGATCGTCAGACTTACGGTAGGAAACATTGCAGTTGCTGAACTAGGAACACACTGAGCAATACACGACTGACTTTTAGCCAATCAATAAACTTCAAGTGAGCCCTTGCACGGTTCCCATATCATTAGTTCAACAAACATAACGCCCATTTATTGGAATAGCCCGAATGACGTTGTTACTAAAACAAACATTTCAAAGACCCAATATTTCATTTTAAAATTGTATAGCGTTTGAATGCAGGTCACGTGATGTTAAGCGTTGCGGTCAAATGACGTCAATCCTATAATTAAAGGCGAAATATACAAGAAAGGTGATCAATTATGTATGTGATGATTTAGAACAGTACATTAATTTACAAGCCAGTAGAATTATCGTGGCGGTTAGCTATTTTAATAAACTCCACAATTATAATACTTATTTAAACAACTTCCTGTCGTGATTTCGAACTACCTGTCACAGTTACTTATAACCGTAAGTGGTTGTCATGAACCTCACTTATCCTTCATTATACGAGTAGGTATTACAGATCCAAGAATGAGCAGTGATGAGGATGAGCAATGGTGGCCGAACGGTAACCGCGCTTCACAACGCGCCAACACCGAATCCTCTCGCCCCTGCACCTATGATTAAGATGTGTGGATTTACCATCGCCCAAAAAACGGTGAAGGAAAACATCGTGAGGAAACCGGCATCTCCAAGAACCACAACATTCAAGTGCATGCGCCATCTACCAACCCGCACTGGGCCAGCGTGGTAGATAACGGCCAATACTCTCTCTCTGAGAGAAGGCCAGAGTCCTAATTAGCAGCAGGAATGTAAAGTCCGATAATGATGAGGATGACAGATCTAAGGCAAATTGCGTGAATATTAAGCATTTTTATTATATATACAGATAATTACGTTCATTACAATGCTTGGCAACAGGCCATTAATTAGAAAGGCTAAACATCTACCGCCTGAGGGTAACAAACCCCGTTTGGAAAATATAAATGTTTGTGTAATAGGAATATACGGGTATAGAAATAAAGGAAAATACAGATTAATAATACTAATGGACGTTGGTCTGCTGTACTTATGGTAAAATATAATATTCTAAATGATGGAAGAGTTTTATATTGAATATTATTTCTCGTCTCTGTGTCCTAAGGCCGGATATCTGACTAAAGTCAATTTTTAAAAGCTAATTAAAAAATATCGGACTATTAGATGACAAAAAAAATCTTGTGAACTTGCTCCAATTCAATCAATTAGTAATATTAAGAATAAAATTGTCAATAAATCGCGCCAAAAAAATTACCTGCCGGGCGTTTCTTGCCTGTTCTTTTTCCGGCGTAAGGAGGTTGGAACAGGCGTAGATAGTTTTAAGTTGACGTTTTAAAGTGATCTCAATGTATCCTATTAACTAAAACAAATTTTGATTTTTGTTTTTTTTTTATATTTTTTTGTCATCTATATTTATAAAAGAAAGTCGTGTTAGTTACACTACTTATAACTCGAGAACGGGTAAACCGATTTAGCTGAAAATTGGTGGGGAGGTAGCTTAAGACCAGGAAACGGACGTAGGATACTTTTTATCCCGGAAAAAGGTTCTTGCGGGATTACGGGAAGACGCGAGTGAAACCGCGGGGCGCAACTAGTATTCAATGGATTATTCAAAACTAAGCGGATTTATTGAATCTTTGGGTCAGTGCTATATGCGACTCTACACAACTTTTGACCAATCAATAATATTTATTAATTTCTATAAAACATCTATGTTCCTATAACTAAATTCAGTGAAGAATAATTTCCCACCTTCGATTTGACCTCGACTATACAAAAACGAATACTTAGCAAACCTGCACAAGAGGTAAAATAGTGACCATTTTACAAAATAATAATTGGCTTCTTCTTTCACAAACGGATTTTATACTTGAGTAAAGAGATATACCCTATTCTTGCAGTTTAGTATAGAATTTTCTCAAGTTTATCTAACATATAAATTGTTTAGATGTACGTACAAATAAAACTCGCCCTCCATTTTGTATGGTCAGTTTATAGTTTCTGCAATATGAACCTGAAAATTATTAACATTGCATGCTCAACGCATGCACTACCTATATTCCGCACTTTTCAATTTCAATTTCAATTTATTTATTTATTCAATAGGATACATTGTGATCACTTTAGAACGTCAAACTTAAAACTAGCTACGCCTGTTCCAACCTCCTTACGCCGGCAAAAGAACAGGCAAGAAACGCCCGGCAGGTAATTTTTTTGGCGCGATCACATTGACAATTTTATTCTTATTACTAATTGATTGAATTGGAGCAACTGTACTTTACTGATATGCTGCATCATATTATCAGCCTTTCACGTTCCCACTGCTGGGACTCTGGCCTCCTCTCAGATAGAGTATGGGCTGTAATCTACCACGCTGGCCCAGAGCGGGTTGGTAGATGTCGCATGCCCTTGAATGTTGCAGTTCTTGTGCATGCCGGTTTCCTCACGATGTTTTCCTTCACCGTTTTGAGCGATATTAAATCCGCATATAACTTATTAAGTCAAGAGCGGGGCCGAGAGGATTCGAAATGGGTGTCAGTGTCTTGTTAGTAGCACCCCTAACCGTTCGGCCACCATCGATCTCCGATATGCTGCATAGCTTTTAATAGAAATAATTGTGGATTGCACCGCATACGAATACGTTGCGCATGGTGCTGATAAATATGCGTTTAGCCGAATAGCCGCCCACAGATTAGAGACAATATAAGGCCAGAAAAAACTGCCCTAATTAGTTCTGGAAACCTTTGTCAGCATGGCCGATTATCCCAAATATTCCAAGGTGAACTTCGGACTCATTGTGAACGAAAGCTTTAGAATGTAGCTGTTATTTTTCATTGATTTATACAAAAGCTCTCAACAAAGCCCGATGCTTTGACTCGACTTACCTTCCGCATTATAAGAGGCCTTCCATTGCTATAAACATAATAGAAAATGCTATTGACATCAATCTCCTATCTCTTATTGTTCTTGTTTGGTTTGAAACTGATAATACCTATCTATTTTATGTAATCTTTTCTTCTACTATTTTTTTTACATTTAGGTGTAAACTTGTTGGTTATGACTTGCGGAGTCATGCTTAGAAATTGTATAAAACTTGGAAATTTGTTAGAGACCCGAAATCGCCGCATTTAAAATCTGCAAGCTGAAGTGGCAATGGGCAGGCCACATGCTCAATGAACTGATAACCAATGCGGAAGAAAGCTTCTCGAGTGGCAGCCACGAAAGAAAAGACAATTTATAGGTACACCCTCCCCTAGGCGGAGCGAAAAAATCGTAAGGTCCGAGCTGATGGATGAACATAATACCGCTTCTAACTGATGATGACGACGTGTTCACGAGGGATCATGCGCCAGTATTTTGACCGGTTTCCATACTATTAGTTACTATTATTATATCAGCTTTACTAACTAACTTGTCCAAGCCCATTTTTTCGGTGTAAACACATAAAAGTCTAATATAAGATGATACAGAAATTTTAATGTCCCCTTTAGGCAAAAATTGTCATCATAATAAACTCGTACAGTCGTCACATAAGACGAATTTTGAGTTTCCAAGATTTGTACAAGCTTATCACATCCATCCGCTTTTTTATTCCTCTCTAGAGTTTTCCTCTTTAATGACGTAAGCCAAAGTAAATGTAACGAAAATACACTCGGTGTGTAATAATAAAGCTAGAGTTCAGCAAGTATTTGCGAGGATTATAATGAGGAAGAGTATTCCAAATCGTGACATAACGGGGTCACTGCGAGCCCCTAAGCGAAAGTCGTGTTTTAAATGCTGTTAAAATCCACTTTGAAAGAGATTATAACTAGCACTTAGGTTTTGGAACATCTTTTATAACAATAATAATTTGGAACAAGGGCCTAATACAAAAGGCAGTAAGTACCCCTTGACATAGCTTGTAATTTTAGAAGGTTCCTCACTTTAGAGTCTTACCGCCGCGCTGGTGGCTCGGTTTGTATAGTGTACTAGCTATTGCCCGCGGATTCACCTACGCGTACTACAGTTTATCGCGATGCAATGGATTTTACGTCTTTCCTCATGATTCAAACTATCTCCATTGCAAATTTCCTCAAAATTGGTTCAATGGTTTTCATTTATTTTGGCCTGTAAGTATGTAACCTAGCTCAGCTTTTTCCTCATATTTTATCTAAGGCTATAAAGTGTATCTGTATTATTTTAAACCTATAATAGCCTTATATATAATATACTCGTTTAAGGTCAACTTTGGTAATGAGTTCAACTTCAACTCTTTTTATGTGTCTTCTGTTGGAGGGGTGGGTATCTTAAATTGGCCAATGTGATATAAATACTAAGATAAACCGCCAAGCTACGTAAGTGTCATTGTAATAATTATGTACATTGGCTTCACTACAATAGGTACTTAGACGGGGGGGGTTTAATGGGTACCCATTTAAACGGTAATATGACACCTTGAGCTCTTTCAAGTGGCAATTGATTGGTTCTGATGCTTTTTCCCATGAATCCATACAGTAGAGTTCAAATAATTTTTTTGCCAGCCACGTATTGTATATTTCTGACACGGTAATCCGCTACTTCCGCTTCTTTGTATAACAGCTTTGATATGATGTTCAAATGTTTGTTGGCTGTCAAGATAGACTCCTATGTAACAGAGAAAATTTGCTGTTTCCATACTTTTGCAGGTCCGTATTTAAATTTAACAACTCCTTAGATCAAATCCTTTTGGCGCATGTTTTTTTTTGTTTTTTTTTTGTTATGGCGTCACATGATTAGTGTAATTACCAGTGTCAAGTATGAAATATTTCAAACTCAGAGAGTTGAATCAAGTTTAAATGATGATGATGAGATGATGGGATGAGGATAGTGTTTAAGTAAAGTAGTGGTGCTTTACTTAAACTTTACACGGACTTTATTGGAGCAACTAGAAAAGTCACTTTCACAACTTTATTTCAATTTCCACTCGTACACATTAACGAACACATAATGGTTAATAATCCACCAATATTACACATTATCACCCAAAGAAACACAAGTTTTGGAAATAAAAAAAAATTTCACGTTGACAACTCAATTGCCGCTAAAAAAGTCCGGCGCATGTTTACAGACTACTTCCCAAAATTAAGATGTTTAGGCCGGTTTCATAAACGTCCGTAAGTTAAATGTCATACCAAATTTCGGTAAAATCGATCTTATTGTCAAATTTTCCGTGCTGAAATTTAAAAGCTAAAACTGTTTTCACATTAGTTCTGAAGAAATCGTTGTTGCAACATAAGTTACAATGACATACAAAGAGGTTGCGTATGTACCTGTCTAAAGAAGTTGGCTTGCTGAATATTCTATTATGACATTAAATCATTGACCCATTTGTTAACCATCGATCACGCGAGAAAGACGTTACTCACGAAACAGATAACATTATAATCACCCGTTAATCTTCGGTGATAAGTTGAGCTGCATTTCATAGACAATAAATAGACCATAGACTTTTTTGGCGGCAATCGAATTGTCAACGTGAAAATTTTGTTTTTATTTCCTAAACTTGTGTTTCTTCGAGTGATAATGTGTAATATTGGTGGATTATTAACCATTATGTGTTCGTTAATGTGTACGAGTGTGGGAAATTGAAATAAAGTTGTGAAAGTGACTTTTCGAGTTGCTCCAAAAAAGTCCGTGTAAAGTTTAAGTAAAGCGCCACTACTTTACTTAAACACTATCCTCATCCCATCATCTCCTCACCATCATCATCATCATCATCATCATCATCACCATCATTGAAACTTGATTCAACTCTTTGAGTTTGAAATATTATATTGTATAATACTTGACACTGGCAAATACACTAATTGTGTGACGCCATAACAAAAAAAAAATAGACCATATTTTAATTTGTAGCAAAAACAATACATACGCTTATGCCATCAGATCATTAAATATATTCTCTTATAATTGTAAAAACAGCAATTGCTGTAAAACTCAAGAACGGCTAAACCGATTCGGCTAACTTTGGTTTTGAAATATTGATGAAAGGTGAAAGAAAAAAGAAATCTCTTTCAGACAAATTTATTGGAAAAAAACAAAGACCACCGGTTCAGCTAGTTATATATATATATACAAATAAACAAATTAATAAAATATACTTACCTAAACTAAAACATAAAACTCTAATTGTAATTATTATTACTCATCATCATTATCAGCCTTTCACGTTCCCACTGCTGGGACTCTGGCCTTCACTCAGAGAGAGAGTATGGGCTGTAATCTACCACGCTGGCTCAGTGCGGGTTGGTAGATGTCGCATGCCCTTGAATGATGCAGTTCTTGGGCATGCCGGTTTCCTCACGATGTTTTCCTTCACCGTTTTGAGCGATGGCAAATCCGCACATAAACATTGTTAATTCGGTTCATAACCAGCTTTCTTGTTGTTTTTACTTCGCGGAGATCATTTCGGAAATAATTTTAGTTTCGATTGAAATTGCTGATGAGAGTCTAAACTCAAACGTTGTTATTATCAAATCAGTAGTCCAATTAAAACGTAACTACAAGAAGGGTAGAAACTCAGAAAGTCCGTAAGCCGCAAACCACTTCATCGACAGACGTAGTTGAGAGTCCGTTAATTGAACATTTAGCTTCCAATAACCAGATTGAATATTTCGCTAAGTTATCAGACTCAACATCGGAATTATTGTGCCTGGAATGATACGAAAATAACGAAAAAAAATCGTTGCAACTCAAGTAATGTTTACAGTTTTCTATTTCAAAATTGGACAGTTATTATTAATTTATTATAATATTTAAGGTATTAGCAAGCTGAAGTGGCAGTGGGCTGGTCATATAAGCCGCAGAACCGACAACCGTTGGGGTAGACGTGTTCTTGAGTGGAGACCGCGACTTGGGAAACGTAGTGTAGGACGTCCTGCGACAAGGTGGAGCGACGACTTGCGCCGAGTGGCTGGCAGTGGTTGGATGAGAAAAGCCGAAGACCGGGCTCAGTGGCGTATCATGGGAGAGGCCTATGTCCAGCAGTGGACTGATATAGGCTGATGATGATGATGATGAATATTTAAGGTTAAGGACTGAAATTTAATAGTTAAATTAACGTTTGGGTACATTCTTTCAAGGACTGTTTGTACTCATTATCAGCCTTCCACGTTCTCACTGCTGGGACTCTGGCCTTCTCTCAGAGAGAGAGTATGGGCTATAATCTACCACGCTGGCCCAGTCCGGGTTGGTAGATGTCACATGCCCTTGAAAATGTTGCAGTTCTTGGGCATGCCGGTTTCCTCACGATGTTTTCCTTCACCGTTTTGAGTGATGGCAAATCCGCACATAACTTATTAAGTCATAGGTACGAGGCCGAGAGGATTCGAACTCGGTGTCGGCGTCTTGTAAGTCGCACGCCAAACCGATCATGGTACGATTATGATCATGGTACAAATGACGTTAGTGTCACCATATTGTTGTAGCTGTAGTCGTCGATACATCCTACAAAATTAAATATTATGAACGTGAAAGTTTGCGAGTATGGATGGATGGATGGATGTTTGTTACTCTTTCACGCAAAAACTACTGAACGGATCTGAATGAAATTTGGAATGGAGATAGCTCATACGCTGGATTAACACATAGGGTACTTTTTATCCCGGAAAAAGGTTCCTGCGGGATAACGGGAAGACGCGGGTGAAACCGCGTGGCGCAACTAGTCTTACATAATTATTTAACATTTTTTTGAAACTAATACGTTTTATCGTATCCAAGCTTCTAGCAATGCAAGCATTGAGACACAGGGAATACATGACGGTCAACCCTGATTTCTAATCCCTCTACGGAGATAAATGGTTGGCGAAAAGTGCCTTTAAAGCAAAAGCGCACGGATTTGGAGAGCTTCCGCGCTCCACCAATTTCAGAGTTTCGACACAATATGAGCCTGCTCACAGATATAGGTATTACTGGTCCCGTACATGTAAATACAATGTAAGATTTCCTCTTCCTCTATATCTATTTCTGCAACCTTGTAGACGCCATAGGATAAACTGGTCTAGTTGGCATTTGGCATTCCTTTGCATTTTTCAATGAGATATTTAAATATTCGTGTAATGAAATATGATAGTTGGCAGGAGCACGGATAGCAGTAGTACCGTAAAGTGATCCTTTCTCCCCATTTCTTTTTAAACATTTGCAAATGTATAATTAATAACGACGACGCGGAAGCCGAGTTGGTAGTGTCCCTGCCTGCGAAGCTAGCGGTCCCGGGTTCGAATCCCGGTAAGGGCAAATATATGTGTGATGAGCACGAATATTTGTACTTGAGTCTTGGATATTTCTATCTATATAAGTATTTATTTCTCTATATAAGTATGTATTTCGTTGTCTAGTACCCATAACACAAGTTTCGAGCTTAATTTGGGGCTAGGTCAATTTGTGTGCAATTGTCCCCGATATTTATATTTTATATTTATATTTATATAATATTCATAATCCACAAGACATTGATGATTTTGTTTTATACATAAACTAGCTGCGCCCCGCGATGTCGCCCGCGTCTTCCCGTTATCCCGTAGGATCCTTTTCCGGGATAAAAAGTATCCTATGTCCGTTTCCTGGTCCTAAGCTACCTCCCCACCAATTTTCAGCCAAATCGGTTCAGCCGTTCCTGAGTTATAAATAGTGTAACTAACACGACTTTCTTTTATAAATATAGATTTTATTAGTATTGAGCCAGAAAAGACAAAAGACTAACTAACTGAGATGGCGCAAAGTGAGTGAGGTGAGTGAGTGAGTCTTGGCCAAAGTGAGTCTTGGCCTCCGATAACAAAAGACGCCACTTCGGTCTGTCCTGCGCCACCTCCTGCCAGTCCTCCACGTGGAGCTCGCGCAAATCCTTCGTGACTTCGTCTTTCCAGCGATATCTGGGACGGCCGACAGGGCGACGGCCACTCGGCCGTCCACAAAAACAAAAGACAAAAGACTAAATACACATTTTTAAAAGAAGGTAAATTTATTATCCTTTGATGGTATGACGTTACAAGTCGTAGAACACGTAAAATATTTAGGGATACGATTAGACAAATGGGGTGAATCACGTTGGGCTAACCATGTCAATGAGCTGAGAGGAAAATGTTTAAGATTGTTGAACATAGTTAAATCCTTATTAGGGTCTGGTTGGGGCGTTCGCACAAGTCATTTGAGACGTGTCTATTTAGCCATGATTACTAAGGTTAGATTACGGAAGCTTACTGTAAGGGAACAGTTGTAAAACAAATTTAGCTAAGTAAGATGATTCAGAACTAATGCAGAGCATCCTATTATACTAATATTATTATGAACGCGAAGGTTTGTGAGTATGTTCGTTGCTGTTTCGCGCAAAAACTACTGAACGGATTTGAGTAAAATTTGAAATGGAGATAGCTAATACCCGGGATTAACACATAGGCTACTTTTTATCCCGGAAAAGGGTTCCTGTGGGATAACGGGAAAACGCGGGTAAAACCGCGGGGCGCAGCTAAGTAATTTATAAGGTAAATGCTATTTACGTAGCAGTGTGATTGATTGTCTCGTCAGTGGTTCACCGAGAAAAAATTCTTGACTTTTATATTCCAAAACCGATTCCTTCCAAAATGTAATCTTTTCCTTCCCTATCCTACCTTAATTTTCCTTCCGAGTCAAAAGGGAAGTAATTCCTTCTTTATTTCGGAAGGTATTTTTTTCTCAGTACACCCAGAATAATGAACACCACAATGTTATTGATAAACCCGAACATCGATGTCAGTCAAGCCTATACAGATAAACATAAAATATTCAGATTTATAAGATACAAATGGGTCACAAGAAGACAAGTAGTTCCATGTAATCGTGAATTAATGTCAACATTTCAATTATGTAAACAGAGTTGTTGATCGCCATAGTGAAGGCTGCCTCGTAAGTGGTTTCATTTGATGCTGGTAGGTACTAGTATATCAGTTTGACGGATTACAAAAGCGTTTTTCCACATCTGGATGTATAGCTATGTCCGCACTATGCATTTTCATCTTAAATTTTCGTCTTCATCTCTCTATTCAACTTTCGTTTGGCGCTTTCAATAATTGTATGCTTTAACGAACGCAACGCCAATATACACGGAGAAAAAAGTCCTTCCAAAATATCGTTTTCCTTCTGAGTCAAAAGGGAAGGACTTGTAATTCAAAAGGAAAACTAAGGTAAAAGAAGGAAGGAATTGGTCTTGAAAACTCAGAAGGAAAGTCAAAAAAATGTTCACAGTGTAGTCATTTAGTTCAGTCGTAGTTTCTGTCAGCTTTTGGAAACACGTGCGACGCATGCCCTTGATGTACAAAAAAGGCACAGTGTGGACATTGCTATTGTATCTCGACTTATATTACGACGCACTGATAGGCATTTTGAAATCAATAAACTGTTGCAAAAATAAAATTGATAAAATACAATGGATACCTTCCCACATCGGTATACCAGGAAATGAAAGTACCGATCGCCTCGCTTAAGAGGCAGTAACAGATTGGATACCTTTTGCTTGTTTGCTTCTATTCACCGACCGCCTGTACTTAATTAGAGATAAGTGTGCGGAGATGTGGAAGGTTTAGGTGGATTTTGACGAAAGGTCACTGATTAAGGGCATAGAGTACGAGACGATCCAATCTTATCCGACGCGTATGGGTATACCTAGGTCGGATACGATATTGTGACTGTCGTGAATGCCCACCGAATCGACTTCGGTCAAGGCATATTTCATTTAAAACAATTTTGCATTCCTGATGGACAAATCCAGTTCACCATACTGATCCAAATGAAACACTGTGAAAGGCATGTATCATGTATTGATGGACGTTTCCGGAACGAAGTTGAAAAGCAAGCGTTTATATCAGAATCAGAAATAGATGCATTTTAAATTGCTAAATCTGATAGCATCCCGGTTTATTCTCGATCTGAAGACGAATACTTTACAAGCTTGAGCGTTTAGCTGTTGAATAAGGGAAAACTGTAGGTCGTGACTGTAGGAATGAGAGTGACGTAATCTAAACAGATTCATTTCTGACATGACGTATAAAATTACAGACAAAAATTATACAGTTCTAGTTCTCAAAGATACGTCACGAATCTCAACATCTCATTCATTGTCCCGGGTTCGAATCCCGGTAAGGGCAAACATATATGTGATGAACACGGATGTTTGTTCTTGAGTCTTGGATATTTCTATCTATATAAGTATATATTTCTCTAAAAGTATGTATAATATATATCATTGTCTAGTACCCATAACACAAGTTATATCGAGCTTAATTTGGGGCTAAGTCAATTTGTGTGCAATTGTCCTCGATATTTATTTATTTATTTTCAATATTGTGTAAGCATAAAAATAAATAACATTTTTAACCTTTGGCCTAATCTAATATATAAAATTCTCGTGTCACAGTTTTCGTTGCCATACTCCTCCGAAACGGCTTGACCGATTTTGATGAAATTTTTTGTGCTTATCCGGTATCTATGAGAATCGGCCAACATCTATTTTTCATCCCCCTAAATGTTAGGGGTAGTCCACCCCTAAATTTTTTTTTATTTTTTAGACAAAATTTTTAATTTCTATTTTTTATGATACAACATACAAAAATACATACATACAATCCTCAATTTTCACCCTTCTACGATCAACCCTTATTTTTTAATAGCCATTTATTATATGGCAAAACAACGTTTGCCGGGTCAGCTAGTAAGACTATAAGACACAATCGTAACGATCACGGCGCTCATCAGAATTAAAAGAGCAAAATTTTTGACAAACACATTAAATCGAAATCATCAGTAACTTCAACAGTTTTAATATTTCATAACCAGGGCTTTGTGATTCTCCTTGTTACAAGTAAATTAACTAATTCGGTAACTGTTTGGACAGCGCCGAATTTAAGCAATTATCATCCGAATTTGGGCCCACTTCAGGATAATTGGAAACGAAATGCTTTAATGAAGTGGTTTTGGTTCATTGTTATAAAGACTTCCAACCCTGTGATATTAAATTTCTTATTTTATGGATTTTTTTTTTGATAAGAGTTAACGTAAAATATAAATATTAAGTACCTATATGACACACCAGTCAGTTTAAGTTAACTATCAAGTTTTTGACAATCTATTGCATTACAATAGGTATAATTAAATATAAGGAACTGCAACAGTTAAAATAAATCTAAGATTATTAATTTTATTTATCAATAGTTTTCTTTTATTTTTATTTCAATTTGTCTCTTTGGCTTTGTAAAAAACGAATACAACCCTCTTCTCTGGTTATAAATCAATTAGAGGTTCCTTGTAAGTTCTCTTTAAGTTCTCTCCCATAACAATGTTTATTTTTAACTTTTGACTTGTAATTGATACGTGTTCTTAACATCAAGTTGTCAAGACATTCAAGACTTCATTCTTGTATAGTTTGCAGTTTACTTTTTTGATAAACTTGTTAGTTAGCCTATAACATAATCATAACATCAATACATATATTTGTTTTGTAGAAAACTTACATAACCAACACGTGTAGGTCTATGACACACTTACAGCTAACAGTTAAGTAACACTCAGTAAAGCTGTCACTTGGATTGTGGCATTTTCAACTGAGCACTACCGTGGTTCAGAGGGCACTTAAAGCTGTTGAACCAGGCTGTATCAGTCGTAAAGCTGTGTCGGAGGCTTTCTGAGAGCTTAAAAACACCGTCAGTATAGTGGTGGCCACTAGCTCGTGCAAACGAAGTTTGATGAGAAATCCCGAAAACAAGTTTTATAGTTTTTACAATTTATACTCCTCGTATTTTACTGTTTGAGCGATGGTGGCCGAACGGTAAGGCGTGCGACTTGCAAGACGCCGACACCGAGTTCAGATCCTCTCGGCCGCGCACTTATGACTCAATAAGTTATGTGCGGATTTGCCATCGCCCAAAACGGTGAAGGAAAACATCGTGAGGAAACCGGCATGTCCAAGAACTGCTGAATTCAAGGGCATGCGACATCTACCAACCCGCACTGGGCCAGCGTGGTAGATTACAGCCCATTTTCTCTCTCTGAGAGAAGGGCAGAGTCCCGGCAGTGGGAACTTGAAAGGCTGATATGATGATGATGATGATTTTACTGTTTTTTGTGTAAATATATCAGGACCAGCACGATGCGAGTATCAATCAATGCAATGAAAATATGTACACAAATCCATTAAAAAGCTGAGAGATTAACAAATATTCACACGTGCGTATGGCACACAAAGTTTTGCATTTACAATATATCAGTAGAAAAAGTGGTTTGGTATTTAAAAAACGAAAAACATTATTCCTTAAAAATGTTCTAACGAACCGTTAAAGGGTGCGGATCAAAACCCACGTCATTAAAAGTTTGCAACTAAGTAATAAGTTTTCTATCGCCTTTAAGCGGAAAGATACCATCGAGATGAAAGATACTTTATTATCTTTTTCTTGGAATGGATTAATTTTATTTAAGAATACATGAATTAATTATAATTTTATTATTTTAACACCGCATAATCCATTGAACATTGAAGCTTTTCTTGAAAAATGAACTTAAAAGGGCTTTAAGAGAGAGACATCTCATTTTACAAATAGTTTTACAGGATGTTCTGGACTAAATTTTGACTTATTAAACGAATCGACTAAACCCAAACGCGTTTCTTCCTCTAAACACATGAGCGAATACCTTGAAACTATTGGACAGATTTTGACGCAGTAAAAGTTCGTTAACTTAGGTGTCAGCTTATAAACTGAAGAAGCAAATCCCACAACCCTGTGCCATCATAGTGCTGAGAGAAACACGCATGTTGGTCAGTTATTCTATTTTTTTACTTGAACATTAATCAGAAAATAATTCGCTTTTTTAGCTACTCACGCACGATGCGAGAAAAAGCAAAGCGATAAATTTCCCAATTTCTAATGTTATTCAGGATAAAAGCGAAAGAGATACCAAATTGGCAATTCCTTCCATGAAACCGTCGTGTTACACACATAGAGAAGGTGTTAAATAAATTGTGTTCCTGATTTTTCAGGCTCAGGTATTATTCGTAGCGCATCTGAGGAGCATCTGGATCATGCCGTTCGGAAAATAAAAGAAACTTTAGAAAATCACAAAAAAAAACACAAAGGAAATAGGTATTAGCAAATTGCTGTTCAAAGACTTTCTAAGCAGCATCGAGCAAGATGATCGATGCAATAAACGATTGAATTTGAATGTGAATATGAGCTAGGCGCGTTGCTCATTGGTAAGTCGAGGCGCGAGTGGCTTAAATTCCTTCACACATTCCAATTCATTCAAAATGCTTCTAGCTTCACATCTCGAAATCTCTCCTTAACAAACGCTATCTATCAAATAATACCATTAAACGAATCTGAATCTCAATGCAGAGGGTTTCAGGGGCCATAAATCGAACTAGCTGCGTTTTTATTTTTAGGAAACGTCGTATATCGATAGTCATCCAGATATTATACCTACTAAAAGTACCCCTGCACCGCGTCCGCGCGTATATAGCGTCCCAAAGATCGTCTGCCGCGTCACAGAGTGGACCTTTCACACTTCAATTACTTTATGATGATATTAAAACGGGCCGACCCGCGCCCGGGTCCCGTCCGTAGATCGGATATATCGAAGTTTATTTTATTTTACCGCTTTTACGGTGTACTGTCCCGCGTCCGCGGTCTTTATAGACGATAGCGGTGAGAGGTTTGCATTTTATTGCGAATAAGAGGATTGCACTTTTCATATTAAAAAAACCTTTTTATTTTTAGACGTGTGTATGTAGTCGACGATAGTAGGTAAACAAGTAATTCTAGAGCAGTTACTGGCTCTCAAGTGCAGTTGTTAGAACACTTGTTGCTAACAATTTGCCAATTTGGCTTCTAAATTTGATAGCTGGGAGGCACTAGAAAACTCAATGTACTCTAAACTACATTCTTTAAGTTCATTGAAGACTTCAAATTGATGTATTTGATCCCGGCGCCGCATCCAACCACTCTACTACCACTATCGTTTTAAACATTTGCAACGTAATTCGATCAACCTTTCAATGCCTCTCTAGGATTTACCACTGCCTATTTTTATTTACTTTTACTTGATTTTACTTTTTAAATAGTAGCTTTTGACCACAATGCGGTCGAAGGTGGTGTTACGCTACAGTTGGATTGAGAACTGGCCCTGAAATACACGGAGAAAAAAGACCTTCCGAAATACAGTTTTCCTTCTGAGTCAAAAGGGAAGGATTTGTGGTGCAGAAGGAAATCTAAGATGAAAAGGAAAGAATCAGTCTTGGAAGATAAGACTCAGAAGGAAAGTCTGAATTTTTTTTACAGTGTACTAAAAACTCAAGCTCGAACCCATTTCTTACGAATCGCATACCAAACTACCGCTGAGCAGTCATCGTTTCAAAAATAGTTTGTTTAGCGTTTGTTACACACTAAAGTCTACGTCTATACGCTAGACCTTTTGTTAATAACTTTCTCTACACAATGGACACACTACGGCAAATAAAATCACGTCCAATATGCATAATAACATGGAATAATATGCATTCTATAATCCAGTAACGTGACAACAGCAAAGCGATGTGGATTTTTCATAAAGACCGAATAAAACACTGCGTGCCTCCCATTTCATCTGAAGGCTTACGAGATATGAAACATGAAAAAAAAACATGGTACAATTACATTATGCTAAAATAGTTTTCACTACAAAGTTATTAACATGACTGTGTTGTTGCTCTATGAAATAAGTTACCTGCAACGTACTTTTGGTGTAAATTAAATTATAAATATGAAAATACACTGAGAAAAAAATTCTGACTTTCCTCCTGAGTCTTTACCTTCCAAAACAAATTCCTTCCTTATTTTACCTTAGTTATTCTTCTGAATCACAAGTCCTTCCCTTTTGACTCGGAAGAAAAACGGTATTTCAAAAGGTCTTTTTTCTCCGTGTGCTAGCTGCGCCCTGCCGTTTCACCCGCATCTTCCCGTTATCCCGCAGGAACCCTTTTCAGGAATAAAAAGTAGCCTTTATGTTAATCCAGGGTATAAGCTATTTCCATTCCAAATTTACTCAAATTTGTTCAGTAGTTTTTGCGTGAAAGAGTAACAAACACCCATCCATCCATCCAGATACTCACAATGTTTCACGTCTAAAACATTAGTACGATTATTTTTATATACGAAACTTTCGTTTACTTTACAGCATAGCGTTTGACCACAAGTCAACTGATGTTAGGTGACGATGTGGTCGAAGGTGGCGCCACGCTATACCTGGGTTGAGAACTGGCTTTCAAGTGAGGCTGCCGGAACACACAGATAGGTGCTTGGCGACAGATTCTTAACAAAAGGGTGGTCGTTAGCCAGGCGAGCACTAGAAAATACCCTACTACCCAACTATGGTTCCATCACGATGTTTTCTTTCACCGAAAACTCAAGCTCATTGTAGGATTCGAACCCACAACCTACGGATCGCAAGCCGACGTCACTACCACTGATTCATCATCGCTTCAAAAATATACCAAGAGGTATGCTGAAAACCCGTTTTTTTGCAGACGTCTCGTTTGGGCCCAGATTCAGCCGTGCATATTATTGATTGAAGCGAACAGATCGCAACGCTGGAATGTTCAGGATAAGGCGCCAGATACCCCACCCTCACCGCAGATTGAATTGGTCGGCTATTATTTGCGTCGTATTATTTTTGTACAATGACGCAAGACAATTTTTAAAACATGAGTCGTAATTTTTTCTGTTTCTTGTCTGATTTAAATAATAGGTGTCGAACTGCTCTCTGGACAGCATAATATTGTCAGACGATTCTATCATTCTTGGTACATTCAGCGCCAAAGTAGCTGATCAATCCCTATCTTCAAAATGTACCAGCTAATGCCCGAAATTAATAATCGACCCTGATCCGTTATCTGCGGTTTTGGATCGATATGTCATTTTATTAGTAGTACGACAAGCCCTAGTACTAATATGACGTATTATGAGATGACATATCGATTCTAAATCGCGGATAATGGATCAATTATTAATTTCTGGCCTAAGTCAATCAATGTGCTCGACGCCTAAACAAATTAAAAAAATAGATTATTTTCAGTGACTTTTGGCGTTAACTGTACAGTATTCAGTATTAGCAGTACATGTTTGCATTTGAAATCAAAACATACTAAACTCAAAAACCGATGTAAGTTGAGCACAGTGCAGTGACGCATTTAAATTTACAGATCAAAGTTCTAACTGGCATTAATTTTAATTGAGATGAACGAGCCTATGGTGATGTCTAGTTCAGTCTACAGCGATAAGTTTTTCTGCGGTTCAGCCCATATTGTGCGAAAAGTTTGTGCATTAAAAGTTTCCCATCGATCTGCGAAACTCCATAAGATATTTTGTTGTAGACACCGAAGTCAATTAACCTACTCCCCTCTCCCGTTATCGAAGAGTTCGACTTGCACGCACGAAGACTTAATTAAAAAGTGACACGTGATGACGGATGATTCAAAATGATCATTATTTAATCAATTTTATCATTTCCTTTTCCCGTATCATTTTAGTATGAAAGAAATTTGTCTGTCTATAGGTAGTTTTATTCCCATAAAACATGGAAGGTAGTTTGTTTCTATAATTTTATACTACATTTATTACGTTGCTGAAAAATTATTTTTAGAAGAAGAATCATGTATGTACGAGTACATGTACAAGTACATGCAACGATAGAAGTAGGTGGAAATAACACATTTCCCGATTACCATCATCATCTTGAACACCTACCTTTGACCACATCATCACTTAACATAGGTGTGTTATGTTGTGGTCAAACGCTACCTTGTAATTTATAAGAAAAACCCAACTATTAATGATTTAAAACACGATCATTTTTTTAAACTTTTGTCGCTGACTGTACATGCAACAAAAATACATCATCTGTGAAAATTACACTGTCTAACTATCACGGTTCATGAGATACAGCCAAAAACGGCAACACAAAAACGAGCAAAAAAAAAAATCACGTATCACGTTCGTTGTATGGGAGCCCCGTTAAATATTTATTTTATTGTTTTTTAGTATTTGTTGTTAAAATGGCAACATAAAAACATCATCTGTGAAAATTACACGGTTCATGAGGTACAGCCTGGTGACAGACGGACAGCAGAGTCTTAGTAATAGGGTCCCGTTTTATCCTTTGAGTACGGAACCCTATAAAACTTGCATCCATGCAGCACATTTTTGAGATTTAAAGAGAAAATAGCAGACTGTCGATAGGGCAGACAGTACGAGTATATACTTGTGGCCAGTCGATAATGGTTCAGTTACAAAACGTATTCACAAAGTCAAACAACTCTAACCACTATGCGCTTCTATATAAAACTCACCACAACACCAATCTGCAATCTTTCTACGCAAAAGACCAATTTCCCAAGAACTTCACGATAAATTTACTATTTCTTTACTAGTTTACGAATTACGAAAGTTTACCTTCAAAGAGTTATTTTCTGCAATAAATATTAAACCTGTGTTTCAAATGTTGTACTTATTTTCCTTTTTACAGTAACCATCTCAAAAACGAAACAGACGAGCTTGTTGACAAAAACTTGTTGAGGTCGTTCTGCAAACAAGTAGAGAAGTTGCAGGGTGCCAGGGGGAGGGGTGGCTGTTGTAAGCGGGACAACGGAGACTATCGGACACGCGATAAAATGACAACGACGAGGCGTTTGGTAAACAATGATTTGCTATCACGAAAAATTCCGACCGCCTCGCCTCGATTGGGTGACGATGCAATGGACGATCTATATTGTGTTTACATTCAAGATGCTGGTAATTTGACTAAGAAATTGTAGCTTTCTGTTATGTCTTTCACATCGGGGGTCCCACCATTCAGTAAGCGGTTAGAGCTGAAACTTAGCAAAATCTCAGGAGGGAATGATAAATCCTAGGGACGAAAAGTTGAAAACTAGGTGGCCATGAAAACCTAGGTATCCCTAAACCAACTTTTTATATAGCCAGTAATAAGTACTCTATTAAATCGCGGTGTAAATTTGTAATTAAAAGATGAAAGCTACAAAGACAGAAAAGAGGCGGGAAGGTGGCAATTCGAACATCTTATCATTATGTTTTAGTGTAATACTTTCATCATATTCAAAATGAGCGATGGTGGCCGAACGGTTACGCGTGTGACTTACAAGACGCCGACACCGAGTTCGAATCCTCTCGGCCCCGCACCTATGACTTAATAAGTTACGTGCGGATTTGCCATCGCTCAAAACAATAAAGGAAACATCGTGAGGCCACCGGCATGCACAAGAACTGCAACATTCATTCATTCATACCAACCTGCACTGGGCCAGCGTGGTAGATTACAGCCCATACTCTATCCCAGAGAGAAGGCCAGAGTCCCAGGTCACGTTCTCACTGAACGTGAAAGGCTGGTGATGATGATGATGATTGAAAATGAAAAGCAGAGTTTTGTTAAACTCGGGTGGAAGACCTAATTAGGCACTCGAACTATTGGCGGCCTCGCTACGCTCGTGCGCTTAACTTCCTCGTGCCTGGGTAGATAATTTTCAACCCTTGTGTAACAATCTACTATTCCTTCTCGTGCGAAGTCGCTTGTAACGTAATACGACGCGCGTTTATTATCCTAGCCTCATTATTGCTGAAGCAATTAGTGTATGGCACTACGTTTCCTATGTAAAGCTGCTAACGGCAAGCATCAAAATTCAAAATTCAATTGTACTTTATTCAATAGGATACATTGTGATCACTTTAAAACGTCAAACTTAATAACTAGCCACGCCTGTTCCAACCTCCTTACGCCGGCAAAAGAACAGGCAAGAAGAACGCCCGGCAGGTAATTTTTTTGGCGCAATCACATTGACAATTTTATTCTTATTACAAATTGATTGAATTGGAGCAAGTTCACTAAAATTTTTTTTTCATTCCAATTAGTATTGCGATCGTGCGCTTAAAACAACTAATAGAGTCAAACCGAGTAATATTATTTTGAGGCTGACTACATCACTTAAAAACTTCCACGGTGCTTGACACTGTTTTGTTTCCAGCTGCGCAAATTATGGCTACCAGCTACTGGAATATTCCGCATAGGTTTTCGCGGATGGAGTGTCAAACACACCTTGAGAAAGCTGAGATTAAATAGGAAAAATTTAATAACGTCCATAAAATATGTTGTTGCATCGTCTTTTGCGCGAAAATTTTCATCTACATTTTAGACTGACAATTCTCTGAATTTCACAGAATGTGAAGCGCTACAGCGCAGTTCAGTGCATTTATAAATACATTAAGATTTTTTTTTTTAACCATAATATGTAGCTAAATTAAAAATGTATGATTAATTAAACTAATCAGTCACTTGATCTGATTGACCGGTAATATAGTCCAGGCGTAGTGTGGCGGCACCTTCAACTACATATATCATCGAATGTCGATCTATTTTTAGTATTGTTTGCTTGATTGATGAAATCGAGTACTTGTGACGTCCCCGTAACGTTCCAAGAAAACATAAAAAGTTATTCTACGGCGTCATTGCCACCCTCGTTACACTACGATTGCGTGGTTTCAGTCCATGAAGGAACCTGCGAAGCTTTCGTTCCGCAATTAATACGCACACGCGTATTTACATCGCACCTGTCAATCATGAAACTTTGATATAAGCAGAAGTTGAGTATCTGAGTCTTGGATATTTCTATCTATGTAAGTATTCATTTGTCTATATAAATATGTATATTGTTGTCTAGTACCCAAAACACAAGTTTCGAGCTTAATTTGGGGCTAGGTCAATTTGTGTGCAATTGTCCCAATATATATATATAATATATATAAATATTTATCTGTTTAGATTAATGTTAATATTGTGCTATTATTTGTGTTAGGTTATTTTTTATTACTCTAAATGACATACCTGCTGTTTGGTTGGTACAGTCAGCAACAAAAGTAGCTGAACGTACTCGATTTTCCAAATGTGTATTGAATCAGTAACGTTTGTTGTTCCTTACATATTACAAGGTAGCGTTTGACTATAACATAACAGACTTGATGTTAAGTGATGATTCGGTCGAAGGTTGGTGTTAAGATGATAGAGATAATCGGAAAATGTGCCTTTGTTCAGCGACTTTTGTCGTTGACTGTACCATTGCAGATTGACTGTCAATAGACTACAAACGAAATTTGTGTCGCTCGTAATTGGTGGGTTATGTAAATGGAACGATTAGACCAATTTCAAACATGTTCATTCTGTATTATTAAAGTACAGTCAGCGACAAAAGTAGCTGATCGTTCTCGATTTTCCAAATGTTTAAATCAGTAATTATTGTTGTTTTTTTACATTTTACATGTTATCATTTTGACTACAACATAACACACCTGATTTTAGGTGATGATGAGGTCAAAAATTGGTGTCTAAGATGATGGGGATAATAGAAAAAGTGTGATTGTTCAGCGACTTTTGTCGTTGACTGTGCAACATAGAGCCACTTCAAAGTTCAATCAAGGGCTTTAGGTAAAAATGAAGTAAGCATTCGTCATCCTGCAATGTTTCTCACAAGACGTATAAAAAAGCGCCGTTAAAATTCAAATATTTAAGTGCGGTAAAGATGAAGAATCTGGCTCGGCTGCTGAAGTAGTTACTCATGAGTAAACAGACGTGATTTCCGCAAGGTGCGGTCCCGAACGCTGCTGGCAGCCAAATTCTGCTCCGAACATTTCCCTGTACCGATAAACTTTTTGATTCCATGAATATTTCATGTTAACGACGAATTCCATTCGCCTGCTTTTTATGAATCCTGTACGTAAGTTAAATAGACGTTCACATTACGATGGAGCTAACAAGAGATTACACTCCTAATTTGTGTTAGACCTACAGAACTGACAATGACATGTTTTGCCTTTCAACATAAACATTTTAGATTCCTTTTGTTGATCTATTTCTGTACGTTCCGTGCAATTTAACTGAAGTAAAATATTAAATTGGAATGAACAAATTACTGTGTAAAAGAGCAGAGTATGACAGCTTTCGCTTTTAGCTTTTGTGCCTAGTGGGATTGCGATCTCGACATTAGGTATCAAATTTGCTTTCTAAACTCAACAAGTAATTTATTCAAGTAATTACCAATTCTACCGCTAATTATAAAAGTACAATGGAGTAGGTAATTAGGGAAAATACTGGTTATAACACTTGTGCTATCTCCCAAAGCAAAAACAATCCTATCCAATAATGAATTAGATGATTTTAGTACGAGCCCCTCAATGTTGTACTGCTCACTTGATTAATAAAGCCTCCTTCGTTAAAAACGCAGTTTTACATTAAAAAATTATAAAAAGAGAAGGAAGAGCTTCAACGTACTTTATTGGTTAGAAAAAGACAGCAATACTATTAGACCTGTCAAACTTAGTTTAGTTTTTGAGAATGCCAAACCTAATCGACACCTATGTCGAGCCCTAGTACTAAAATGACATTATGATGACATGACATATGACGACATGACATATGATGACATGACATATCGATCCAAAACCGCGGATAACGGATCAAGATCCATTTTTATTAATTTCGGGCGTTAGTCAGTCGACAGATAACACAGGGAACAAGAGAGATATAATTATTGCATGAGAATTACTCGTAAATGCACTACATTTTGAAACATTTCTATAAGTTGTACAGTCAGCGACAAAAGTAGCTGATCGTTCTCGATTTTCCAAATGTGTTCCAAATCAAAAATTATTATTGTTTTTTTTACATTTTACATGGTATCATTTTGACTACAACATAACACACCTGATTTTAAGTGATGATGAGGTCGAAAGTTGGTGTCTAAGATGATGAGGATAATAGAAAAAAGTGTGATTGTATTGTATATTGAAACATATTGTCGACTTTTACTTTTTGCAAGGAAATAAATGCATCATTTATTTATGTTAAAAAGAAATGTATTCTATTCTTATAAGGAATAGGTTACATACTGTAATTGTTAGAAGAATACATTACAAAATCACGAAAAAAATTATTTGGAAATAAAATTAGAGTCACAATAAGCTTGTTTACAGCTACGTTCACATCTACCAGCCTTGATAAAAAAAAGTTAACAACACTGCTATTCTCGTGTATTTACTTTTGATCCAAAAAAATTGCAAAGATATCTTCTGCCTTTGTGCGAATTTAATTTTAGCATGTTCTCCTCTTTTTACGTACATTATAGCAAAGAATGAGGGTACGGAATGTACCCGTTTACATAAATTTATTCTTCATGTGTATTAAGATTTCTACAGACGTTTCTTTTTTGTTGCTTGATGTGCGATGTAACGAATTGTGTCTTTAGGATTTTATATGCA
Source organism: Opisthograptis luteolata (assembly GCA_931315375.2). Classification (NCBI taxonomy): domain Eukaryota; kingdom Metazoa; phylum Arthropoda; class Insecta; order Lepidoptera; family Geometridae; genus Opisthograptis; species Opisthograptis luteolata. The sequence continues at coordinate 13,964,710 of OV928033.1, forward strand.
ATGTTTTTTTTTTGTTCGTGCTTTGAGCGCTCACGTTCACTTACTAGACAGGACATTATATCGCTTAATTAGGTAATCATACCTCTCATCATGGTGTCGACGATGTAGGCCTTACTTCCGGGAGGATTTACAAAATACGTTATCGTATGAGATATTATGTCGGAAACGGGTTTGCGATTTGAAATGGATTTGACGTAATCGGGACGCCAGCGCCACCTGGTGGCGCTCGACAGAGTCTTGATGGCAGTACTCGACAGGAGAAACTACACAGTTTGCTTGCGGCGGTCGAGGAATCATCTTGGAACTGTCCCGCGTTCCGTATCACCTTGTTACTGTGGAATATTCTGGATGTACCTACATTATTGATTCGTCAAGAATACAGTGCCAGTTTAATTTGTAATGGCCTTCTATTATTGCAACCAACACCTCCCTCAGAACGCCCACGTGAAATCTGCATACCATGGCAGATAGTAACGGAGTAAATCCAATAGTAAGGAAGGAAATAGACCGGATTCGTCATATATAAATATATATACTAGCTGCTCCAGTGGTTTCACCCGCGTGGGCTACAGTTTATCGCGATAAAAAGTATCCCATGTACTTCCTCAGGATTCAAACTATCTCCGTACCAAGTTTCATTTAAATCTGTTCAGTAGTTTAGGCGTGAAAGCGTAACAGACAGACAGACTGAGTTACTTTCGCATTTATAATAAGGGATTATTTTTTTATCACTTGTTTTTTTGCTACAAATAAAATTATTGTCTATTGTCTTTTGTCTATTGTCTAAACTCTAAATTTATTAGCTTTAGCTATTTATGGTAAAAAAAGGGAAAAAAGATAAACATTTTGCATACCAAACTTTTACGGGGACGGACAATGCTAACCTCAAAGTTAACCTTACTTGTTCTGTGGTCTCATTAAGGCCTCAGTACACTCACCCGCAGGCATTCGAGAGGGTACCTCATGTCAATGTTGTAAGAGAAAACAAAAAATGAAAAAAATAGAAAAACGAAACTAATTATTGCAAAACCTGAAAAAAGGCCTTCTGATTTCATTTTTAATTTATTGGTTGTATTGGCAAGTCTTAGCTATTTATATATTGTATTAGCTGCGCCCCGCGGTTTCACCCGCGCGGACTGCAGTTCATCGCAACAAAATTTTAAACATTTTTCCATTTTTTCTTTCATAGGAACCTACCTTCTCCTGGCAAAAAAAAGAATTAGTGAAATCGGTCCAGCCACGCGTGATGCCGTGACCAAGGGAAATAGGGATTCATATTTAAAACACTTTTTTAAACATAAGGAGCATGATATGATGCATTGATATGATTCGTATTTAGTTTGCTTTATTAATGATGAATAGTGATGAATTAATGTAATTGGCTTAGCCGTATTAATTGAATTGAATAAATAAATAAATAAATCTTTATAAGAAGAAAAAGAAGAAGAAGATAATAGATAAATAAATAAAGAGTCGGTACTTTGCGCTTTGCAATCACATCCCTCTATCGCGGTTCTATCAACGATTATCTCGTCATTGGAATAAAGTTGATCCACACAAGAAATACCAAACTACACGATTTATGTCCTGCCGTAGTGCTTCCAGATGGGTGTGAAGAGTTCTTAAGGGTCGGTAACGCATCGGCAACTCCTCTGATGTTGCAAATGTCTATAGGCCGCTTACCAACAGGCGGGCCAAATGCTTGCTGACTCTTTTACCTTAAGAAAAAGAACTTATACTCACATGAAGGTTAATGAACCGGGTGGTATGGCACATTTGCATCAGAAACGGTGGGCAGTTCTGTACGAAGATGGCCAGGCAGTCGTTTTGTACCTCTTCCTCATCGGTCTCTCCGGAGCCGGCGCCTGCCGTGCCCACCTCCGGGTCGTCGTCTGGTGGTAAAGAAAAACCTCATTGAAAATAAAGTTGTATTTTCCAGGCTTATCTTTATTGTACACATTTAACTCGTAATAACTTTAGTTAAAGTACCCGCTTTAAAACTGTCAACATTATTTACCAAAACTTCCTAAACATTGTTCTTTTGTTTGATGGATAATTTCAGGCGTTCCATTAATGATTCAACGCTAAGTCACGTGGTCAGAAATATGTCAAACTAATACTTTTTTCTTGTTTTCTATTAGCGTCAACGATTGCAGAATGCATCTTAGCTACGGGCCCTGGAAAGACTAGAAGTTCAATTGAAATTGAACAATTTGTCGCGAATGGTTATTGAACTTAAGTCAGTGTTGTGGGATGTATACACTATAATTTTTCTTTAAACCGCAATTTATCACTGTTTTATCTTTTTAACTGATGGAGAAAAAAAGACGAGGTACTCAAGTCAAAGCAAGATTTTTTTTTAAACTAATAAATTAATCGAAAACAAAAACTACAAACAATAATCAATACCGATACTTTTTTTTTTTTTTATACGTGTAATTGTAACAAATCGTTTGTTCTAAAAGATATATTTTATGCACTTTTTCATTACGGTTAGCTTAGAAGACTTATAATTTGCACGAAAAGTGGTTCCAAAAATGTAATATGAGAAATGCAAAACTTGTTGGCATTGGCACACTAACCATACGGTAATGACTCTATACCGCTACTGGTGTCATCAGAAAAACACTCAAATTCCGGAAAACACATCATTTCTCAACGATTATTTCACACGAAAAACTGGTCATTTCCTTGCTTCGCGCGATTTTCTTTACAGCCTTCGGTCAGATAAGATTTATGATATGAAAATGTTATTAAGCTTTTTGACACGTCTACAGTGTGTGATCCGAACAAAAGGATATTCCGTCGGTGTCAATGCATCACCGGAAGCCCGACTAGACGTGGACGTCGTCACACCACGCGACAAAGCCCAACACAATGCAAATGGTAAAACGGGAAATCGTGTTTCAACCTGATGCATATTTGAAAGGCACACAACGTCTTACGTCGAGAGATGCCGCTACATATGTTCACGGTTCCAAATATATGTTATAAAATTAAAAATAGCATATTATTATTATTTTAAGAACGTTGGAATGGTTTTTAATTTAATACTTTGGTAATATTCATTAAATCCCAGAGAACTAGTGATGTGTCAGAACCCAAACATTTTCAAATACCTAGTTTTCAATCCTACAAGTAACTTGTGAATGCTAATCTGCAACAGGCAAAAAAAGTTAAACTGATACTTTCTAATATACATTTGATTCAATAGGTAAACATTCGATTCAACAACACCTAGACTATGAAAAGGCTGATTGATAACTTCATCATTTAGCCGTCAAATAAAACCATTTTCCCTACGACTTTAAAGTTCTGTTGGTTCATATGCTATAACGGAACTAAAAAGGTTAATTTTATTGGTTTTCAAGTCGGAATAAATACAATGATACATATACGACATTGCAGTGGCAAACATTGTTTTCGACATACTTGTTTGTAAACTGACTCTTATGGCAAAGCATTTAAGTTCATAATTAGCTTATTATACAGTCGGTATTTTCTATCTTACATTTTTTTTTTCAATCGTTGCTAATTTTTTTTTCTTTAATTTATATGAGTTAGGTTAGATAATTGTGATGCATCAATCATCAAAACTAACATAATATCTTTCAAATTGTTTAATATTCATAATATTATTTTGTGTAAGTATATTACATTTTAACGGTTTTGCTAGTGCCTTTATTTACGTTTTCCATATATGTATTTATTTTAAAAATCTACTAATTATTTCAATAATCAAAAGTAAACGAGAATTGTTTTCCTTTTTACTCACAAATGTGTTGTTAAACGTCGTATGAAACGACTGTGCATTGATCAATATAGGTACACTCGGCTCCCCTATATACCTATTAGTTATTACAATTTTTTAAAGGGGTTACTGTGAGGTATGGAAAAACCACGGGTTGCAGTTAGTTAACATGTAAAATAGAAACGTAGATACTTTTGCTAAGATCCATAAGGGCCGGTTTTATAAACAATGTACTTTTTTACTGTAGCTCATTAGTAACATTACGACTCGTAAATGACACGATAGTATCTTTTACCGATTGCGGTATTATAAACGCATTTTAACTGTCCCTAAGTGAAACGAAAATTTCACGTGAATTGTCTATGACTACTTGTCATTTTATTGTCAACTGTGAAATTTCCATCAAGACTTTTTTGGCGGCAATTGAGTTGTCAACGTGAAAATTTTGTTTTTATTTCCAAAACTTGTGTTTCTTCGAGTGATAATGTGTAATATTGGTGGATTATTAACCATTATGTGTTCGTTAATGTGTACGAGTGTGGGAAATTGAAATAAAGTTGTGAAAGTGACTTTTCAAGTTGCTCCAAAAAAGTCCGTGTAAAGTTTAAGTAAAGCACCACTACTTTACCTAAACACTATCCTCATCCCATCATCTCATCATCATCATCACCATCATCATTTAAACTTGATTCAACTCTCTGAGTTTGAAATCTTTTATACTTGACACTGGCAAATACACTAATCGTGTGACGCCATAACAAAACAAAAAAAAAAAAAAAAGTAAGCTCAAATCGCTACCATCTCCATCGGTAAAGAGCGTCCGTAAAATGTTACTGAAATTAAACGAACTGACTTATATAGCACGGAAAATTTGACAATTAGATCAAATTAACCGAAATAAGGTATGACATTTATTAACTTTAACTTTTTTGACGTTTATAAAACCCGCCCCTAGGGACAACCATCATACCATACGTTATTATAAACCTTATTATTTCTGTCGCTAAGCAACATTGTTGTGTTTCAGTTTATGGTCAATAGTGACCGACGAAATGACTACACTTGAGAGCAAAAAATCGACTAAGACCAATGAATTTTATTTTGAAGTATATAATTATACTGTTTTCAATCCCGTTATAAAACCTAATTCTAAAGTACATGATTACTGACTTATACCAAAAACAAAACGCAATTTTTCATACGTAGTGCATTTGTATATAGTCGCAGAGTTGATCTGTATACCGTCGAATGTAGACGATGAGGCTATTCGCTTATTCCGTCAAAAACGGTAGCTGCGCCCCGCGGTTTCACCCGCGTCTTCCCATTCCCGTTTCCATTACCGGGATAAAAAAAGTATCCCATGTCTGTCTCCTGGTTCTAAGCTACCCACCAATTTTCAGTCAAATCGATTCAGCCGTTTTTGAGTTATAAATAGTGTAACTAACACGACTTTCTTTAGTACATATAGATATAAAACCGCCAATAACCTGAGTGAAACTAGAATATTAAAATAAAATGTTCCGTTTTGGCGAGCATAAAAACTGAACGAATCGTTTCTTTTACGCAAATTATCATTCAAATAAATAAATTGTTATTTATCAATAACAAAGTCACCATTTTCTAAATGCAGAGCTCTTATGAATGATGTTTTATAATTTTATTTCAACGTCCATTTGTCCAAACATTATGGAATGAATTGTGACCTCGTCTGCCCAGACAATCTCGGTAGAATGGGAATGAGCGATAACAAAAGTTCATAATATCAGAGCTTAGAGTAGACTGAATAGCTTGGCCATAGTCAGAACCGTATAACCTCAAGTAGATTCCAGTTTGCTCATAGCTCAAATAGTCTATTTACGGGAGAGCTGTGGAAATACTGATAATAATACGGTTCAGGTTTTGAGTGATTATAATGTTTGCAGCCTGCAATGGAAATAAATAATGTACCTACGATTTATAGATGCTACTGAAAAGCTAGAAGAAAAATAAAAAACACTTCTGAATTGCCATCAGTTCTCAATCCAGTTGTAGTAGCGTTGTCACTTAACATCAGGTGACTAGTGGTCAAACGCTACCCTGTTATGGTTGAAAACAAACTAAGAAACCAGGTAAGGTTTGTCGCATGAAGAAATAGCTTTTGTAAAATATCTTTATCTTACACTACACACACACTAGCACAGCTCTAAGATCTATCCTTTTATGTTGTTCTATTTTTCTGTTGTTGTGGTGAAACAATAAAGCGTTATCTATCTATCTATCTATCTTTTGTTAAATATCTTTTGACTTTGTAACGCGGGAAGCAAATGTTGTTAGGGTGAAATGTAGTCTTGCAATGGAACTACACTGTATTGAAAGTCACCGATCAAATTAAGTATTTACTCAGCAATGCTGAAGGGCTTATATTAAACTGCAGTTAGGGGAAAATTTGTTTACCAATGCCGCCTTTGAAGTCGTAGCGTTTCTGAACATGCACTACTTTGGCTGAAGCTTATTTTGTTATTTGTTACTTCTTGACCGGCGTATTAAGTTGACGTTTTAAAGTGATCACAATGTATCATAGAATGTTTTCTTTTTTTGAATATTGAATTTTTTAATTTTGACTTATTGTCACCTGACTTTTAAGTGGTCGTATTGGTGGTCGCTCGCTTATCTGCCACCTTTAAATTAGGAAGCAGTCGCGAAGCACATTTTTTCTCACTAAAATCTTTTCAAATTAACGTTAGACCACTGAAGCACTTCATCATTATCATTATCAGCCTTTCACGTTCCCACTGCTGGGACTCTGGCCTTCACTTAGAGAGAGAGTATGGGCTGTAATCTACCACGCTGTCCCAGTGCGGGTTGGTAGATGTCGCATGCCCTTGAATGTTGCAGTTCTTGGACACGCCGGTTTCCTCACGATGTTTTCCTCCACCGTTTTGAGCGATGGCAAATCCGCACATAGCTTATTAAGTCATAGGTGCGGGCCGAGAGGATTCGAACTCGGTGTCGACGTCTTGTAAGTCGCACGCCTAACCGTTCGGCCACCATCGCTCTCTTCTCTTAATCTTTCGCAATTAAAGTGGAAGCTACGAGGTGCTGCGTTGCGTTTAGTGTCTACGTGGATCTACGCGGCTCTACGTAGAGTTTGTCTACACTTGTTTGCTGTTACCTCCACAGTGTACAGACACTACACGATTGCCTAAGCGGCTGTGTATATTTTTATCACCGTGGCTTTACGTTGCGTTATCCTACCTGGTTTTAAGTTGATTTTTTCCTTATTGGCTTTAGACAGCACTTGTCTACGCAACAACATAAACACGTTTTGTTCTACGTTTTTTATTTTATTTTCACTACTTACCGGGTAGCGTTTGAACACAAGTCACCTGATGTTAAGTGACCATGAGGTCGAAGATTGCGTCACGCTACATCTGGATTGGGCACTGGCTCTTAAGTGAGGCTGCCGGAGCACACCGATAGGTGCTTGGCGACAGATTCTTAACTTGCGGCGAGCACTAGAAAATGCCCTCCCAACAAGCTATGGTTTCATCACGATGTTTTCCTTAACCGAAAGCTCCAGCTCATTGTAGGATTCGAACCCACGCCCTACGGATGGCAAGTCGTCGTCACTACCACTGAGCCATCATCGCTATAACGTGGTTCTTTGATACGCGTGATTTAGCTTGTTTGTTGTCTTTTCGGGACAAAAAAACAGTGGGCGATATGCCAGGTACTTGCCAACAGGGTCACAGTTTTAAGCCGTATAATACAGATGGACTATATAAGATACAGATAGGGTATTGCGGCCGAGAGCAAAAACCCACGGGAAATATCTATCGACCAAGTGGATTACTCACTGTTGCATCGCATCAGCATGATATCTTACGGCCATTTTATCAGAGACAGCAACTATGACGTCACTGCAAGGATTCATTTAATTTTTATTATTGACGACGCGGTGGCCGAGTTGGTAGTATCCCTGCCTGCGAAGCTAGCGTGGGTTCGAGTCCCGGTAAAAGCAAATATATGTGATCACACGAATTTAATTATGTACCTGAGTCTTGGATACTTCTATCCATACAAGTATTTATTTCTCTATATAAGTATGTATATTGTTGTCTAGTACCCATAACACAAGTTTCGAGCTTAATATGGGGTGAGGTTAATATTTTTTTTTTTATATATTTGAGATGGGTAAGCATTTGACCCCAGTCTCACCTGTTGGTAAGTGATGACGAGGTCGAAGATGGAGCATGCTTGCCTAGAAGATACCTATTCACTCTTGACTTGAAGGCTCCCAAGTTATACCTATCGGGAAACAAAGACGCTGGCAAGGTGTTCCATTCCTTCGCCGTTCCCATTTTAAATGTGGAAGCGAAACGTTTTTTTGTGCAATGGTCGCCGATATTTATTTATTTATTATTATTATAAAACAGTGACATGGTTCGCAGCCCATTTCCACTTGCAAAGAAATATTTTATCGCTTAGTTTTCGAGCAATAGTTATTTTCATCACTCATTCATTATGTAGTAAGAGGCTTGTCAGCAAAGGTCGCATACAAATAGACCTACCCCAGTGACAGACAGGGCTTTATATATATTCAGTGTCAGTGCTTATCTTAAACTCATCAAGTAAGGCGGATTACGCTAAAAATAACAGTTTTAAAACTTCTAGTGTCAAAACTTTTTATGTAAAGGCTATCGCGATAGCGATGATAGCTCGGTGGTAGTGACGTCGGCTTGCTATCCGTAGGACGTGGGTTCGAATCCTACAATTAGCTTGAGCTTTCGGTGAAGGAAAACATCGTGATGAAACCATAGCTCGGTGGAAGTGTATTTTCTAGTACTCGCCTGGCTAGCTACCCTCATGTTAAGAATCGGTCGCCAAGCACCTATCGGTGTGTCCCGCCAGCCTCACTTGAGAGCCAGTTTCCAGTCCATGTGTAGCGTGGCGCCACTTTCGACCACATCGTCACTTAACATCAGGTGACTTGTGGTCAAACGCTACCCTGTTGGCAAAAAAAAGCGTTATCCCGTTCTACTTGTGATGTCAAGTACCGCACAATTGATGTCAAATTCCAAACAGCACTTTAAACGGAATCCTTCACATTAGATACCTAGTAGTTTAGTGTTATTCGAGAGCTGTTACGGCAAAATTCACTTTCTTCTTCTTCTTATTGCCATGCGTCGGCTACCAAACAACACCGGACAATGCCGGACATGTCAAAATTTTGCGGTATTGATATTTTAATGCCATTACTAGATGCAGTTTTGACGTGCGCTTCTATGAACATGTAGGTTCCAAGCATTTTAATTAAATCGTTAATTTAATAATTTTAACACACACAAGTCAAGTCGTTTTATCGACGTTTCATCATCATCATTATCAGCCTTTCACGTTCCCACTGCTGGGTATTCCGGCCTTCTCTCAGAGAGAGAGTATGGGCTGTAATCTACCACGCTGGCCCAGTGCGGGTTGGTAGATGTCGCATGCCCTAGAATGTTGCAGTTCTTGGACATGCCGGTTTCCTCACGATGTTTTCCTTCACCGTTTTGAGCGATGGCAAATCCGCACATAACTTATTGAGTCATAGGTGAGGGGCCGAGAGGATTCGAACTCGGTGTCGGCGTCTTGTAAGTCGCACGCCTAACCGTTCGGCCACCATCGCTGTTATCGACGTTTATTATAAAGCAAAATATTTCGACAATTCCGCATTTCTCTCCTGAAAAGTTGCAAAATTTTTCCATCCCCCGCCCCGCTGACTTCTGACTCTACAGTCGCGTTTTAAAGTGAATTGATGTTGCCGTTCATTGTTATTGTTTTTTTTTTGTGTTAATTTTGAGTGCGTTTGACATTGGTGTTTTGGTCTTAAATAAAAATTGACAAATTCGTTTTTTTTCTCCACTCCCTATAAACTAAAACACTTTTTCCTTGCGCGGTGTTGTTGGCTAGCCAACGCATGGTTCTATCTATTTGGGATCAGCGCAGCATGTACCTACTCTCCTTTTCTACTCTCCCCTATCAGCCGTCATCGCTTCATTCACTCCCCTTTCATTTATATCGATCAAGCAATTTACGCCTCAAATGACCCAGTTGCAACACGATAAAATCGGGCCACGTGATTCGATGTGGAATAATTATTATTTCTTTTAAAACGGTTTACACAACACAATCCTGCCTGAAGCAGTAGTAGCGTTTCTTGAACTTCGGGGATTTCGCAAAGTACAATTTCAAAAGTATAACTTTTTTCTTTCACAATTTCTTACTTTTTTTTTACTATTTACAGGGTAGCGTTTGACCACAAGTCACCTGATGTTAAGTGACGATGTGGTCGAGGATGGCGCCACGCTACACCTGGACTGGGAACTGGCTCTCAAGTGAGGCTGCCAGAACACACCGATAGGTGCTTGGCGACAGATACTTACTTACATTGTCAGGACGCAAATACACAGTTACACACCTACAGACTTTCATGTAGCTATATAATATTCGTAGGAGTATCTAAACCAATAATTATATCCTACTTATATATTAATTATAAACGTGAAAGTTTGTGAGTATGGATGGATGGTTGGATGAATGTTTGTTACTCTTTCACGCAAAAACTACTAAACGGATCTAAAGGAAATTAGTAATGGAGTCCATGTAGATATAGTTTATACCCTGGATTAACACATAGGCTACTTTTTATATAACGGGAAGACGCGGGTGAAACCGCGGGGCGCAACTAGTTATTAATATCTGTGCTAATAAATAAAATAAACAATAATAAATTTAAACAACTTTTACTCATTTACTGCTCCAGACGTTGCGCCGTTGTATGGAATCTATCCGCGCCACGCGGTTTCGCCGCGTCTTCCCGCTATCCTGCAGGAACCTTTTCCCGGGATAAAAAGTAGCCTATGTGTTAATGCAAGGTATAAGCTATATGTATTCCAAATTTTACTCAAATCCGTTCAGTATTTTTTGCGTGAAAGAGCAACAAACATACACAGTCACAAACTATCGCGTTTATAATGTTACGAGTATATATAGTAAGAAGTAGGATTACTGAAATAAACATAATATCATTTTAGCTTTCTGGTTTTAAATTACCCGTTCCTGTTTCGTCTCCTATTAAGCTAGGGTAATGATACTTCTGAGAATTGTTTCAAATTACCCTACTACACACAATTTCGCATGGATGAGATGGAGGGTTTGCAAACACACTAATTAACATACTATTTACGCAAAACACAACAAACAAACTTATGGGCGGGATATCAAAATATTATAAACGTTAAGAAATTTTGTGGCATTGCTATTGGTAGTGTTATCACGAGCGAGTAACCGTTAATGCAATGGTGTTCGATAAAATAAGAACCAAAAATGACGTGACATCACCAAACATGGAAAAAAGAAGACATGGTCCAACTACAAAAATGAATAACGTTTGACAATAGTTGTTTTATTTTTTTTATTTTTGGATTGTCTGGAAGAGATTGCTCTGAGCGATAAGACCGCCCTTTGTGACACTTACCATTAAGTTCTTTGTTGTTCCTGTTTTAAATTTAATTTCTCTGTATTGTGGTGTGCCAATAAAGAGTTTATCTATCTATTTATATAATAATAAAAAGTATTATTGTCTAGGTTTTTTCTTTTACAATACATTTAATAAGTTCATAGGAGATATGATCCTGTTATTGCAGTAATGGAATGTACTCATATAAAACTACACGGAGAAAAAGACCTTCCGAAATTCCTTTTTCCTTTTGAATCAAAAGGGAAGGAGTTGTGATTCAGAAGGAAAACTAAGGTAAAATAAGGAAGGAATCGATCTTGGTGGGTAAGACTCAGAAGTAGTCTGAATTTTTTTCTCGGTGTAACTAACTCCGATGTCTCAAAGACCCAAAGTGTGTCTTGGCCTCCGAAACGAGAGACGCCACTCTTCTCTATCTTCTCTATCTCAGACAGACATCGAAGTTACTTTATCTATTTAAAGAAAAACTAAAACGCTACTACAATAAAGATACAATCTCGTGATAGATCAAGTCAACTGCAACGTTAACGTACTTTATTTGCACAGGCATAAATTTATGATTTGCCACGTAGGTAATAATACTTGGACGGTAAGCGTTTTGTGGAAATATGCATGCCCAATGCCCAAACCTATATAGGTAGTAGGTAGTTTCCATCGCTGTAAACGAGGAACATTGAAGACAGCCTAGTTATTTGAATTTGAGCATTATTTATTAACTTGGGGCGAGCCAAGCACCGTCGGTCAATTTACGAAATCACGCGACGTGCACGACCATCGGCTGTCGTTCATGCAACCCAAATCCGTTTTCAGTGTGAGCAGTTATTTGCAAGGCGGAATAGCGGTGCCAAGCAAAGCAAAAGTGAATAGTCGCAACAAGTAACAACAGCTAAAACATCTCCTATTCCAGTACCTCTAAAGGCTCTAAAACAAGTTTTGAAATCTAAAAGGGCCGGTTTTATAAACGTCCGGTACATTTGATCTGATTGTCAAATTTTAGCACGGATAATTTACCGAATTTTGGTATGACATTTAACTCACGGACGTTTATAAAACCGGCCCTTAAAGCTTTCGTAAACGTCAAAGGTTACTACCGCCAACTTGTCAATGTGGCAACTTGTACTGCCTAAATTGAAAAAATAACTCGAAAACTTTATTGAAATGCGAATAAAACCGATTTAAAATAACCCGTTTAACCTCCAAGATTCGATAAGGAGCGCTAAAAAAAAAGATTGGAAAGAAACGAAAACTTTTACAGTTTTTGTAAACTATCAAAACCTGTACTAGGACTACAGGTTTGTATGTTTGATAAAATATAAAACGTGATCGGAAATTATGGATCTTAACATTATTGCGATCAACTAATTGCAAATCTGGTTAGATCGTGCGTTCCAATCCTCTCATGAGTTTGAACTTACGGTGAACAAAAACATTGTGATAAAAATAAAAACCAAAGCTCGATTTCAGAGCAGTTTCTATAGCTCTCGCCTAACTAGCTACTAACGTTATTTTTCGGCAGCCTCACTTGACAGCCAGGCCGTTTGAACACATCATCCCATGACGTCGAGTGACTTGCGGTCCAAAGTTAACCTGTATGATCTAAAACAAGACACTACATTTAGGGCCGGTTTTATAAACGTCCGTCAGTTAAATGTCATTCCATAAATTTACCGAAATTTGGTATGACATTTAACTTACGAACGTTTATAAAGCTGGCCCTTAACATACCAAGTAAATTACGTGTTTGGGTCGACGATCTCACTGTGAAGAGCAGAAACATGCTTAAGGCGTGTAACATTTTAATAAGATTACCATCGTCTCAAACTATTTGTAGTCGAAGCCCGATGATCGAGGGATAGGCGTGAGGATATCAGTCGTTACTTAACTTGCCACGATCGTGTAACTTTCACCTGAATCGATTTGGAATCTAATGAACCCGTCAAGTTTCTGATAGCTTATTTTGTAAAATATAAATCTTCGACGGTCTAGGGTTTGAATTTTCGCTTACATAAATTTTATTCTAAAGTCCTTCGCGTCTAATTTGCGTGAGGCTAAAAGCTTCTAAGAATTGGTTTTATTTATGGAATATTATCTGCTTTATTACAAAAACCAAACTTTTTCATAAAATAGTGTATTTTACGGTCAAAATCTCGTTACCATACTGTGTTATTAACTTTTAGCTTTTAGCTCCCATCTGTTTTGTTTTTTAATTGTTTATTGGTTTATCCATAACTGAATATCTTCAAATATTTTTTTGGTTAATTTTGATACAGTTTTCACTGAGATGAAGCATTACAGCTTTAACCCTTAAATGCATAAAGTAGTAAAACTGCAACATACCATTCAAACGACCTAAAATTATTAGTATGAGTTCAATGCATGCTGTTGCAGGATTATCACTATCATGGTGATATATTTAATCGAGTGGCAACAATTTTTTTTTTTTTTTTTTTTCATGGCTCCAAAATATATTTTTTCTCGGTCTAAAAATAAAATCACGCATAAAATCATGCATTTAAGGGTTAATTTAAACCTAGTTGTGCTCCGTTTCACCCGCGTCTTCCCGTTATCCCGCAGGAACCTTTTTCCGGGATAAAAAGTAGCCTATGTGTTAATCCATTGTATAAGCTATCTACATTTCAAAATCGGTATACGGCCGGTTTCATTAACCGATCTATCCACGGTTTGACATAAATTTGACATTACTTCTATGGAGCTTATGTCAAATTTCCATCTCCAGTAGGTAATACCGTGGATAGATCGGTTATTGATACCGGCCGTTAGTAGTTACGGTGATACGTGTTAACAAACATTCACACACAAATTTTCGGATTTATATTATTAGTAGGAAAGATTATTATTTCAAATTAAAGTGAATGTTAGATCAGTATCGCATGATGCGGAGAAACAAACAAACTTCCTTCAAGGTGTATAAACGCGGCGGCGCGGCGCGGGCTGCTCAGTTCGGCGCGCAAAAAGGGCAGAGTTGTGGGTAAATAAGTAAGTTAATTATTAAATGAGGATCCAAGCCTACGAGCGTCCAGAAATCCATTAGGGTTAGAAAGTTGATCCGAGAGATCGACTTTTGTTTTTACCTTTCTACCTCCACCTTTTTTGATCCAGCTTTCGGGCGACTTTTAGACAGGCAATCAGTCGAGGACAGCAAACGAACTGGGCCCTATTTCACCAAGTTGAAATTGTCAATGTCTGCTGATAATTCGACAATTGTCAAGTTATAACAGTCCCAGTCCAGGTGTAGCGTGGCGCCATCTTCGACCACATCGTCACTTCACATCAGGTGACTTGTGGTCAAACGCTACCCTGTAAAGAGTAAAAAAAAAAAAAAAAAAAAAAAGTCTGGTCCATACATTAATTGTGACAATTGTGTTGTGAAACAATGTAAATTTTTCCAAGTTATATTTGCAGTTTTGTCGATAATTATTGACACGAGATTATAGCTGTATCAGGCTTGCGCTACAATTGTAGTGTTTTCACTGCATATAGTCGACAAGACTGAGCAAAAAATCCATACAGCCGCTGTCGTTTATTGAAAATAGTGTGTATAATTATGTAATCATAGTGAGCAATTGATTGAAATAAATAAAAATTAGTTTGGACACTCCCAAAGTTTGGAGATATATCGTTACATTTGGAGTCCAAACTAATTAATAATTTTTGTTGTATTATTTAGACAATTGTCGCACTTGTCAAGCTTGGTGAAATAGGGGCCTGGAATATAACTTCAACCTACTACGGAGGCCAAGAAGTCAAATTGCAATTTCCGTTGCACTGAACAGTATTATAGCGACAACCGATATAATCGTGTTTAGTGGGATATGTAGAGTGCCATGCACCTGGTCGTCGCATCCTCAGCCTGTGGAGCCTCCATCTATGACGTCATAGCTATTGAGTAAGCAACTAAACTTGACACCAGGAGCCCCCACCTTTTAGGCGTCATAGATGGAGGCTCCACAAGCTGAGGATGCGACGACCTGCTCCATGATACTCTACATATCCCACTTAACACGATGATATCGGTTGTCGCTTTAATACTGTTCAACGAACTCCGTCATTTAAAGACTTTTTAAAAATTGGCCTCCCTACTATACGGTCAACGATCACCGCTTCGGGCTGAGCTACGAGCGTTGTGACGTCATCATGGCTTCGTGCTACGAGACCACACCGCTACGCTACGTAACTGGTTACGATGGCTTAGTTCAAAGATGACTCGAACGTGAGGTTTCAGGTTCGATTTCCACAACGTGACAAATATTTGAGCATTTAATTAAATAAAACGCAGATATTTTATTCGTGTTTCGTTTTTGTGAACACCCACATATCCCACATAGTTTTCACTACTCTATATTATTATAGTTAATAGTCAGAAAGGTCAGGGTCATACAGCTCTATGTATGCAATTCGTTATTTATATTCAATGTTTAGAATCTATAGCACGAGAGTAAGTATTATGTAGGTAGAAGGTTTTGAACAGGAACATCAGTTTTATTGCAGCTTTAAATCTTCAGAGTGCCAAAGAAGCTTCTTACAAGCTCAGAACCAACGAGAAATTTTACAAAGTGAAAATCGTAGTGTAGGATGGTATTATAATGTAATGCTGCAATAGGTAAGATTTTGCTGTAAAGCTTCTTATCACCAATGCTTGTTGCGAAATTATTTTCGCTGTCAATAAAAGCCCAGTTTAGTTTCCTACATCTTAGTGTTTTTAATTAAATAAGAACACGGTCTGGACAAGTGAAAATGTTAACATGTCTAAGCAAGTAGTATACCAACAAACGGCACAATCTAAGATAATTAAGTTAATATTGTTTTTTTCTTACAATTAACGGTCGGTTTCAATAACCTATCTATCCATAGTTTGCCCTACTGGAGATATAATTAATGTCAAATTTCAATCTTTGATAAGGCAAACCGTGGATAGAGAGAGGTTATTGAAACCGGATGTAAGTTGAATACTATTGGCAACTGTTATATTTCAATTAAAAACTTATGTAAACTCATTTCATTTTGCAGATTTGGCTGACTTCTACCAAAAACGAGTAAACATGCAAAAGTTAATTACCAAATTTATAAAATTTAAAATGATTTTCTCCGCGTAAACATCGGATTGTAGCTGGAAAACATAACTAAAAAAAAAAACTAACTGAGATGGCGCAACGACCCAAAGTGAGTCTTGGCCTCCGATAACAAAAGACGCCACTTCGGTCTGTCCTGCGCCAGTCCTCCACCTGGAGCTCGCGCAAATCCTTCATGACTGCTGGAAAACATACCTAGTTTAAATTGAATATTGTGGCATGTAGAACAATATCAAATTTCACATGTAGATATATATGCCAGCATTTTAGCGGGTAGGTATTCAATAATTTAATAACCCGCCCGGAGTTGAAGAGCGTAATATTGTGCTGATATTTCCAATTCTCCATAAAGATGAGTAAAGAAGTATTCTTGTGAAGTGCATGTACTATCTACGTTGCCGGCTCATTGGCGTATCAACCTTCCTGTACATGCCTGTTATTCTTACACAGAGAAAAATATCGCATGTTCTATTTCTGGAATATCGAGCGGCACAGGTTCCTTGCGAGAGTCGCTAATATGATTAAATGTGACACATACCGGCAAGATTGTCGCAACATACCAACTCCTTATGGTTATGATAGAGAAATGCCAAACCGCGCAATCTTTGTCTCAACAGTACGCTTAAAAGACAAGGTACCTTTAAGTTTGCATCGTTGCAATTCTTGGTTTGGAGTATAGACATTATTAAAAAAATCAACACAGTGACTCAGGTCGGTGAAAATCGACAGCAAAACAACTGTTATTTGACCAAAGTCTTTAGATAGCAGACTATGATTGAAATTCGTTTTGGACAGTGATCGAGACATTACTGCATTTACGTTTTAGAAATGGCGCTGCCCTACCTTGTGACGCAGGACCTTTCAGCCTACCGCGTAAAATCGTCGTTCGCCCGCTCAAATCAGTACGGGACAGATGCGGCTTGTAATATAAGTCAGGTTTAATTAACATACAAATTTGATACATTTTTCATGTGACGGGACTGACTGATTCTATTTTTTGTTAATACTAATCATGGTAAAGTAGGATACGGTAATACATTGTAGTAATTCCTTTTTATCGCGATAAACTGTAGTCATCATTATCATCATTATCAGCCTTTCACGTTCCCACTGCTGGGACTCTGGCCTTCTCTCAGAGAGACAGTATGGGCTGTAATCTACCACGCTGGCCCAGTGCGGGTTGGTAGATATCGCATGCCCTTGAACGTTGTAGTTTTTGGACATGCCGGTTTCCTTTTCGATGTTTTCCTTCACCGTTTTGATCGATGGCAAATCCGCACATAACTTATTGCGTCATAGGTGCGGGGCCGAGAGGATTCGAACTCGGTGTCGGCGTCTTGTAAGTCGCACGCCTGACCGTTCGGCCACAATCGCTCTCTCATCTCTCAAACTGTAGTCAAAGCTACGAAAACTATAAGTAGTATAGTAAAAAAAAACAGTAACAAAATATTATTTTCATTAGTTTTTTTTATGCTATTAAAGTAGCAAATAAATGTCACAAGGCAATTTCAAACTACCGTTTCATGATTACTTTACTTACTGTTCTCGTTATACCAATTAGTACCTGTTTTATAGTAGAAGCCTTATATTTCCTTACGTGAAACGAAAAATAATTTGTTTTTAAGGTTTCGCATCTCAAAAGGAAAAGCGGAACCCTTACAGGAACACGTTGTCGTCCGTCTGTCTGTCAAGACACTTTTACCAAGAACGAGTTGAGGTTTAAACTTAAAATGTATATCAAATACTATACGGTCCCCTCTCGCCAGGCGAGTATTAGAAAATACCCTACCACTAAGCTATTGTTTCATCACGATGTTTTCCTTCACCGAAAGCTCAAGCTCATTGCAGGATTCGAACACACAGCTGTGAAAAAAATCAAACTTACAAGTCCACGCGATTCAAAGAATAGATGTGAGTGACCGTTTATGTCGCAAATTTTCGCACATTTTGCCATTTCACAAAGGAATCACGATGTTTTCCTTCACCGGTTTGAGCGATGGCAATTTAAACGTTTTTTTTTATAAGGTACAAACTTATAATTTGCAGTTGGTGCAATACGACATTTGACAACGGCATTCACTTTGGCGTTTGACGTTAGCCGATAACTCAAGTGCATTCACGTTGGCCGTTCAAGTGTAGCCACTCACTTAGTTGCGTTAATAATTAACGCAATATTTATCGCGATGATAGGCATTGCCATTTCCCTTGACGTTTAACTTAGTGTGGCCCGAGCATCAGGAATTGAATGGCAAAATTAAGTTTGTCCTTTGCAGCGGAAAAGTTTACCATGGGCGTTTGTACGGAACCCTCGGCGAGCGAGTCCAACTCGCACTTGACCGTAATTGTGTTCATAAAATAAAATTATTCAGGCATAATTACCTACTAACTTGGTAGGTATTCATTTTATTAACATAACTGAAAATATGATTTATTATTTGATATATTAATCATTTCAACTAATACGTTCATTTTATTTCACTAGGCAAGTAAGTTTAGTTTAGCTGGACTTGATAAGTATCGAGAAGGTCTACAAATACTTCTCTAGAGTCTCTGTAGCATTAAAGAAGTGACGTAATCAATGTTGCGCTCTCCTTAAAGTCAGCTCATGCATAATACACCTTTTAGGTACCTACTTACCTTAAAGGCCGAGAACTCTTCAGCATTTGGGTCTGAAAAACGTCTACTTAGCACGTTCGTTTCAAGTTGTTTTCAATAAAATATTCCGTTAAATAAATTTAAATCATTGTACAAGATGATCACAGTGACCGCTTCGCTCACTCTTTTTTGCATAAAACTGTATGTATTCAATTAGTTCAATGGATCATTACTACTATGTATCAAGTTTTGCATGTCATCGCGGAGGCAAGATTGACTTTGAACGCTTAGCAAATTAATTACACTATAGTAAATTAGCATTATGGATTGGATTGTTAGAGCTACATACAATGTTGCACTCATTTTTCGCATATATTTACCGAAAACTTGCGCTCCACGGTTTCAATCGCGTCTTCCCGTTATCCCGCAGTAACCTTTTTCCGGGATATAAGCCTATTTGTTAATCCAGGGTATAAGCTAACTCCATTCCAAATTTCATCAAAATCAGTTTAGCAGTTACTGCAATACGTGGTAACAACATTGGCACATAATTACACACAAACTAGTAGGATTACAGCGACTTTCTCTTGCGATTCGTTAATTTGCAACTTTTCCCATTCAATTCAATATGCACAAAATCGACGAGTCTATCGCAGCTTTCGCAGGGACGTTATTACGGCCTCAAGTCTAACTGTCAAAGCTTCTGAAGCAAATCTGAATGAGAAACGGCGCCGAGGCAAATAAGCGGTCCCTGGTGGTCTGTCGGTGCTGGGGTTTAATTACATCACTACTGTTTCGGCAACTAACGTGACTAGAAACGTGGCTGAAATATCTTGTAGCACTCTATTCACTATTTGAATAACTATTATATTGATATCATAACATTTTAATCAGTAATTAGACAAAAGGAAAGGGAAAAGAATCAAGAAAAACCGGCCAAGTGCGAGTCAGAATCACGCACGAAGGGTTCCGTACCATTCTTATCACTTTTTCCGCTAATATGTGTGTGTGTGAATGTTTGTTACCACGACGTATCACCGTAACTACTAAAAACGATCTTGACAAAAATTGGAATGTAGAAGCTTATATCCGGAATTAACACATACCTAGGCTATTTTTTACACCGGAAAAAGGTTCCTGCGGGATACCGGGAAGATGCGGGTGAAACCGCAGAGCGCAACTAGTAATATTATAAATGCGAAAGTAACTTTTTTTTTTTTTTTTTACTATTTACAGGGTAGCGTTTGACCACAAGTCACCTGATGTTAAGTGACGAAGTGGTCGAAGATGGCGTCACGCTACACCTGGACTGGGAACTGGCTCTCAAGTGAGGCTGCCGGAACACACCGATAGGTGCTTGGCGATAATTTGTTTTTAAGGTTTCGTATCTCAAAAGGAAAAGCGGAACCCTTACAGCTCTTAACTCTGTCTGTCTGTCTGTCTCGCTTTCACGCCTCAACTACAGAACCGATTTAAATGAAATTTGTTACGGAGATAGTTTGAACCCTGAAGAAGGACATAGGATACTTTTTATCGCGATAAACTGTAGCCGAACAGCTAGCTATCTATAAAAACAGCAAAAACAATCGCGTTTGTTGTATGGGAGCCCCCTTGAATATTAATTTCATTCTGTTTTTAGTATTTGTTGCTATAGCGGCAACAGAAATACATCATTTGTGAATATTTCAACCGTCAACTATCACGTTTCATGAGAGACAGCCTGGTGACAGACGGACAGCGGAGTCTTAGCAATACGGTTCCGTTTTACCCTTTGGATACGGGACCCTAAAAAAAGGAATTGAATCGCCAATCTAGTTTCTTAGATCAGCGATGTTGTTGTTACGAGCAACGATTGTATTTTTATCTAACTTTTGCTGGCTGATTGAACGTTAAACTTGTTGAATGGGGCAGCCGATTCTGTTGGTACGTTTTTTTTTATCAAATTGAAAGAAGTAGTTACCTATCAATCCAGAAATTTGGGGATGTTTGAAATACAGTTCAATTTAAGTTTTTGTTTCCATTTGAAGCTGATTCATTAGGTACTAAAAATACGATTGTTTTTAGTTTGTGTACTTTCAACTTTAAGACTAGATACACGTGGCTAAATAAATGTTCTGCTTTGACTTACTTTACTTTCACTTATATAAATACCATCTGCCTGGTTACCGATGTCGGACCCGTTAAGGGTAAGCGATGCAAACAGTTTCATCGACGTACCATTTTTTTTGTTGTAGTCAATCTTGTTGAAATGGTAGCTATTTCAATTTTTATTTCGACTAATAGCAATTTCTCATCATGTAGCAGTACTACAGACACAAAGCTAAAAAGTTTTGTTTGATAGCTAAAAATGCACCCAACAAATTAATGTTACAAATATTTTAATTTTGTCATTAAGATACAGAAAAAGTTGTAAACTGAAAAAAACATGCCAAAATATTAGATTCACTGTATTATATGAGCGGTCCATAAGGCTTGTATTACTCTGGTTTATTAGATGTCAACCTTTGGGAGACAAACAGTAATTTTCAGTGATTGTATGAATAATGAATAAAATAAAAGTACTGATATAAATTCACAGAAGTGTACACCGTAGTACAAACCATAACTACCTAGTAGAATCTGTCCTAAAACTTATTTAAGCCCATATGCACGTGTTCCCGATTTCATTTGACTGTACAATGACGAGTTAGGAATGTGACCAGTTAGGAAGGTGTCGAATTAGGAATATGAACAAATAGAAGTATGACGCAAAAGAAATTTCACATAAGCTTCAGAAATTATGCGGTCGGTATCTGTTTGAGATTTCCCTTATGGCTAAAACGTTTTCCCATGTCGTCCATGTAATTTCTGGAGCATACATCTATCTAAATTGGGTTCCGTTAACGTTACCTCGGAATCGAGCGTGTATATGAAAATGGAGGGGCCCCATACAAGAGCCATATTACGACCCCTCCCACACGTATAAAGAGCGTGCGGTCGCATAATATTTGACACTTTATCGTAGCTAATATTGTTTCTCGCCTGTAAATCAAAACTCGTGGTTGTAAATATTTCATTTTGGAAATAATGTGTTTTTTAACACTTTTGTTATCGTTAAGGTGTGAAGCGTAAAAAGCGTTACACTCGTACGTTTATTCAATGATTTAAGATAATAGTCAAAAACGTTAGTAATCGCCTTCTTGGATTATTACCTATAGTAATGTTAAAATCCTTTTTTCTAAATGAAATCTTTACTTTTATTGGGAGCTTCGCTTTACAACCTCAATGTTACAAATCCAACATCACGCAGCACCTTGTGACGATGCACAAATCGATCAGAATATAGTGCACTGGTAACCATAAACCACAAAAGGAACATGGTTTTACATTGATTTATAATAAGGTTACGAACTTTTTACATTTTTAGGTTTCCTTATTCTTAGCTACATTTCTACGCTTGGGCCAAAATGTTAATCTATCTATACATATAAAAGAAAGTCGTGTTAGTTACACTATTTATAACTCAAGAACAGCTGAACCGATTTGGCTGAAAATTGGTGGAGTGGTAGCTTAGATCCAGGAGACAGACATAGAATACTTTTTATCCCGGAAAAGGCTCCTACGGGATAACGGGAAGACGCGGGTGAAACCGCAGGGCGCAGCTAGTGGTAGATATAATTAAGTTTATTAAGTTTGGGCAATTTTATCATTGACCTAAGTCGTGCGCAGGGCCAAATCTCTACTTTGACATTTCTTGATACGTCTTTTTGCACATATTTATTTTTAGACATTCAACATACTGCCTAACGCCTGGTTTCAATAACCGATCTATCCACGATTTGCCCTACTGGGGATGAAAATTTGACATAAGCTCCATAGAAGTAATGTCAAATTTATGTCAAACCGTGGATAGATCGGTCATTGAAACCGACCGTTAAATATAGTAGTACGTAGTACGTTAGACATATAAGTGCTCATTACAATATTTACTTTAAACGCTTATAAAATTTGTGCAACGCAAATGTTTTCGGTTCAAAAGCGGTATCTTCCATTTTCTGATTAGCGAATTTAGGTACAATTTTGCCAGGAGGACGGAACATAGCGGGATATCTAAGGAATTCTATTTCGTTCATAGAATTTTGTAAGTTGTTCAGAATGTTTTTGTTTTTATTAATTCTACAACAGTTGTGCTGGGGCCACATTAACGGGAAATGCCGTTAAATAGCGCGATGATTGACGTTTGACATAAGTGTGGCCACGACATTTGACAACGCCGATAACTCAAGTGCTGAATGCACTTGAGTTATCGTTAACTGTTCAAGTGTAGCCACTCATATAATTGCGTTGATAACTAACGCAATATTTATAACCATGATAGGCATTGATATTTCCCTTGACGTTAACTTTAGTAGTGTGGCCCCAGCATAACAGGGTGCCTTTGAATTGCTATGAAGCTGAACTGTGTAATTGTTTGGTTAGCATTAAAGTAGTATGAATATTTTATTTATCCCAATGTGTTCGTGAAAACATGATTTTGTTAGTCTATCTTACTAATATTATAAACGTGAAAGTTTGTGAGTTTGGATGTTTTTAATCTATCACGCAAAAACAACAAAACCGATTTGAGTGAAATTTGGAATGGAGATAGTTTATACCCTGGTTTAGCACATAGGCTGATTTTTATCCCGGAAAAAGGTTCCTGCGGGATAACGGGAACACGCGGGTGATACCGCGGGGCGTAGCTAGTAATCTATAATAGTGGTAAGCTGACTAATTCTCCCCTTGTACAGTCAACGACAAAAGTCGTTGAACAATCACACTTTTTTCTATTATCCTCATCATCTTATACACCAATTTTTGACCTCATCAACACCTAAAATCAGGTGTGTTATGTTGTGGTCAAAATGATACCATGTAAAATGTACAAAAACAATAATAATTACTGATTTGGAACGCATTTGGAAAATCGACAACGATCAGCTACTTTTGTCGCTGACTGTACCTCTGGTCTCTACTTAGCACGTCTCCGTCGCATTTCACAAGTTACGTGGTGAAATAAAACTTTTACGTCTTTTTCAGCAGGACCGTAAACAGAGGCAGAGGACCTTATTTCGCTAAATAGGTCGCTTTTTGGAATATTTTTTTATGCGTACTTAATGGAAACAATATCCAATCCTAATTTGCCAAGCCAAGATTTGCATTCTCACAACGACGCTATCTTTATAACAATTTTTTTACTGGGGTGAAACCAAACGAGCGTAATTTCGTGATTCGTGAGTCGCAGAATTTCGGTAGCATAAATTCTACTGCATTCGGTTTCATACAAAAAGACTGTTGGTGCCACGCGACGACGTAAAATGAGTTGACAATTCAGTTGAACGTAAAATGAGCGACCGATAATACGCGCGACTCACGACTCACAAAATTACACTCGTTTGGTTTCACCATTTTGGTTCTTCTTTTGGAACGTAGGCGTTTGTTTCAACATTTTGGTGAGAGAAAGAGAGAGAGAAAGAATAAAGTAAGATAAAAAGTCCACAACCGGATGTGGCATATCACATTCCTTTAAATTATTCAGTTCTTGCTTTTATGCTGGCTTCCTTAATTTATTTTGATTAATGCGGGGCGTTTTATGAATGGAACCTTTCATGTGTGCAACTTGCAATTTTATTATACCATAATTTCCGGTCCGTGTATAGATCTCACATTAATATTTGTAACGTTACTCTTCCCCGTGGTTTCACCAGCGTACACTACAGTTCCTCGCTTGTAACTATGTCCTGAGAGCGATGGTGGCCGAACGGTTAGGCGTGCGACTTGCAAGACGCCGACACCGAGTTCGAATCCTCTCAGCCCCGCACCTATGACTTAATAAGTTATGTGCGGATGTGCCATCGCTCAAAACGGTGAAGGAAAACATCGTAACGAAACCGGCGTGTCCAAAAACTGCAAAGTTCAAGGGCATGCGACATCTACCAACCCGCACTGGGCCAGCGTGGTAGATTACGGCCCATACTCTCTCTCTCTGAGAGAAGGCCAGAGTCCCAGCAGTGGGAACGTGAAAGGCTGGTAATGATGATGATGATGAACTATGTCCTTCTTCAGGATTCAAAGTATTTCTATACCAAATGCGTCAATATCGCCAATTTAGCCATTTTGCCCTGAAAAGTTACCAGACAAACGAACATACAGAGAGCTACTTTTCCATTTGTAATATTAGGCATGCCCATTTTACATTACGTCTGCACCTCAACACCAAGTAGCAGGTACGGGGGGGTCGTTTACCTAATTTTATTTAAGGGTTCCGCAGTAAACCTCGCCTGATCTTGATTGCCGTGAACGTTATAGACCGTACTGAAGCGATATGGGGCTCGCATTTTCTAGACAAGGGAATGATACCGTTGACTTTGATGGTGTAGTAAAACGCGGTACCTATCAATGAATGCGTTAGCATAATATTCGAGTGTTGATAAGTCCGTTTAAGTGACAAATCAACGAATCAGCCTGGCCATTGAAAGAGGTAATGTCCCCAGTCTTTTGGGCACTCTACCTGCTGGCAGCGATTTAAATCAGGTTTTTTTATTTATAGATGTTTAGTTTTTTATATGTAGTTTAGTTTTTAGTATTTAGTTTAATTTTCTATTTGTTTATATTTTGTTGTTATGTAATAAAAAATATGTTTAAATAAATAAAATAAATCAAGTGACAAATACAATTTTTGTAATATATTTCTTGGATTTATTTACAGTGATATTGTTGAAATATTTAAATTTTAATCAAGCTTAAATTAGGCAATTTATATTTTGTTTATCACTACCTTTTTTGATTTCACAGTAACAAAAAAATAATTAAAAAATAGTATCTATACTCTTGACATATTTTTTGCAACACTGTTGACAAATTGTCCTGTTCAGTTTATCCAGTGAAAAAGGAATGATTCAGGCAATAAACTCAGACCTTTGTCCTGGTACACGGTAAGAGATTACCGGTGTTTTATGAGCTGTGAGTTACGCGAAATCAGTTTTGTTTGAAACATGAGTTATTTTTTACTACATTATTGCCATTTGAAGCACAATATGGAACTGTGTAAAAATATTCATATAATTATAATACATTGTGATCACTTTAAAACGTCAAACTTAACTGTTGCAACCTCCTTACGCCGGCAAAAGAACAGGCAAGAAACGCCCGGCAGGTAATTTTATTGGCGCGATTACATTGACAATTTCATTCATATTACTAATTGATTGAATTGGAGCGAGTTTACTAAAATCCCAAGTTTTTTTTTGTGATCTAAATAGTTCAACGTCTATTATTTCCTCTGCCTGCTTTGCGTCGGTTCTTACAAACTGCATCACCTAACTATATTGTCTGCTCATGTTCCGATTAAAGTTTCTTCGATTTCCGCACATCGGTCGCGTTCCCCCGTCACTTGAGGCAAATCATTCGTACGCATACGAAACTCCGCGCAGAAATAAAATTAGTATAATCACTACAAAAGAAGTAAGTTGGTTGCGGAGAAAAGAGCGAGAAGAAATTTTTTGTAAGCCGCCTTCGGTTTGAGCGAGCATGTCGCTCTTAAGGGAATCCTATCGTACGAACCATCCTTGTCGACATAATGGACTCATAATGTAAGTTTCAATATGTTTGCTACTGAACGAATAAAGTTTGTGTAGGTATTTAGGCTAATACCATATTTATATATGAGAAGCGCCAAAAACATTACCTGCCGGACGTTTCTTGCCTGTTTTTTTGCCGGCATAAGGAGGTTGGAACAGGCGTAGCTAGTTTTAAGTTTGACGTTTTAAAGTGATTACAATGTCTATTGAATTATGAATTGAATTATAATGAATACAAACTAGGTGTAATTTTTAATACTGTACTAGCTGCACCTCGCGGTCACACCTACAGTTTTCCTTTTATCTCACAGGAACCTATTCCCTGGATAAAATGACGTCGTGACGTGGAAAACTGTCCGTTACATCCGTAGCGTCCAATTTATTTCTACATACTATTAAACAATTTTAACGCAGTGAAGTTTCAAGAAAGTTTAAAACACATTAAGGTATTACTAAGCTACTTATTCTTTACCTACTATCAACCTACCCTGCGATTCCACCCGCGTGATTTTAATATTTTACAAACAAACTTGAAAATGTCCTTGCTTAGTTCACCCTGGCACCGCCAAATGAATTGAAAATTTCACGTTCATAATGTGCTTTGATAATTATTATGTCAGTGAACGAGTCAAAGCTTTCAATTGTTTAATATTCTTCCCATCCCGGAATCACTCGTATATACATTTTCGTAGTAACAAAATTATAATACAAATTTACGCATTCAAACGCAATTCCATATTATCATTACTAATTGGTTAAAATGTAACGATCAATAAAATGTTCTCTTGGTTCCATCGAAAATAACTTGAAGGAAATTGCATAGACAAATCAACTTACGTGACGTCTACGTTTGAACCCATAATTGAATCGTCGAAGTAATCCGAATCAGAGCTAGACATACGTGTTCAGAGCTAGAAAAACGTATTTACGATCGTCTGTCTACATGCAGAAAATTTGATAAACGCAAAAGGTGTTTGACTACTTAAAATGTACAAATCACAAGACGTGCATTACGCAAAACGTGCATAACGCAAAACGTTCAATAGGTACGCAAAATGTACATAACGCAATAACTTCATTTTGTCGTGTACCATGCCAATTCCAACTTTAGGTATACATGTACAGCCAACGACAAAAGTAGCTCAACATTAACACAATTTCCGATTACCGGAATCTTTGACCACACCATCATTTAAAATCAGCTGTGTTATGTTGTGGTCAGGTAGCGCACCTTGTAAAATGTAAAAAAAAACACGCCATACTGATCTAAAACACATTTAGGAAATCTAGTATGATCAGCTACTTTTGTTGCTGACTGTACACTGAAGGTGGTGTAGTTAAACGGCTTAAGCTGTCGCTGACAGTGACAATACTTGTAGAAACACTAGCTGGCCTAGAAAGCATTATATTATTAGTAAATTGTACGGACATTTGGAAGCTTTGACAAATCAATGTAATCGGGTGGCGACAACGATTTCAGGAGATGATTGTCGTCATGACTATTGAGAACAGTGTCGCCAATAAAAATTATAAGTCGACTGTGTACTTAAGGAAAAAAAGTCGTGTATGTATGGGAAGAGAAAGGAACCAACGTAGGGCTGTGTCACTGCTTAAACAAAGGAAAAACCCTAAATCTGCGTTTGGCTAATGTTTGGATATTTTTCTATTTGTTTGAAAAAGAAACATTTTTATAAATTCTTCTTTCTTTGTTCTTATTTAATCAATTTTAAGGTACATTGATCATACAAAGCGATAATTAATTACCGTAGAATTTGCGAGAAGCCGTAGAATCTGCTACGGCCACAGGGTTAGAACCGTAGGCCGTGCATTTTGTGATTTTTTTGGCCTGAAAGCCGTAGAACGCGGTAATTGCCGTAGCATTGGCAACACTGATTGAGAATTAAAACAAGGATAGTGAAACGAATTGATCGACCACTCGGTTATCGTGAGGTTTTGAATCGGTAATGCCAAGAATGGCAAAAAACATCCATCCCGCGCGTACGTTATTCTATTTGATTTCAAAATATGTGAACATCAGATGTTCGGCTCAAACCAGAATATCTGGATAGGATATATGGCCTTTCCTAACGTCAGCGGTATGTAATGATGTTATGTTACCTTCGTTAAGTAAGGGCTCCACTTCGACATTAGGCCGGCCCGCCGGGCAGAGCGGCAGGGCAGGAGAGCCAGTCTTTTCGCCGCCTTCGGATTCCACCTGTGAAATAATAAACCCAGCATAAATCCCTACTAATATATTTAAGTATAAATGCGAAAGTAACTCTGTCTGTCTGTCACGCTTTCACGCCTAAACTAATGAACCGATTTAAATGAAATTTGGTATGGAGATAGTCTAGAGCCTGAGAAAGGACATAGGCTACTTTTTATCGAGATAAACCGCAGGGGGCAGCTAGTATATTATAATTGTATCATATGACGCACTTTATTGTTTATGTTTTTTTTATTTTATACATGATTTTTGATGGCTCACTCTCAAATTGAGACTCTATCACCTAATTACGCTGTTATGTAAGTACTACCGAGCTAGCCAGACAAGTACTAAAAAAATGTTACTGCGAAATTTCTCTCATATATTTTTGTTTTCACTGAAAACTAACTAACTCTTTGCAGGACTTAACCTACCGCTCAAAAGAATATAATAAATAAAAAACAGTGTATTTTCATAATAAGAAATATGCCAATTAACTTAACTTTCAGGAGGATATTTGAATGAACAAAAAAGAGAATAGTATCATAGTAACACAAATTGGATGTGATCGCTTTGATGTAACTTTTCAACCTTCATTGCTGCAATATTTTCTACTCTTATCACTAGAGATCATCTTTTCATTCAAATTCATTTTACAATAGGTAATAATATACTTGTCGGAAGCAGAAAATTGCTAAAAGGAAAAGATTAAAAGATTCCACTTTTTGCATGAAACAAAAAAGGCAGCTTAGAGCAGATAGACTTCAGTCTAAGTAATTGATATGACTTTGAAAGTATTGTGGAAGCAGATTAATCGTAGCATTAGGTATATTTTATAGAGCTTTGGTGCGAAGAAACTCAAACGAACAAACTTTACATGTCGATTTGCTTTGTGCATCGTAAATACTAGTTGAATGTTGAATGGACGTGATAGCGATAATAATAGATCAGTGTAAGTTCAAATCCTACAATGATATTCAGCTTTCAGTGAAGAAAACATCGTCTTAAAACCATAGCTTATCGTAGCTAACACCTTTGACTACATCGTCACTCAGCACTCGACTTGCAGTCTTGTAAGAATTAAACAAGCTAAGGGGTGAAACCAAACGAGCGTTATTTTTTGAGTCGTGAGTCGCTCATTTTACGTTCAACTGAATTGTCAACTCATTTTACGTCGTCGTGTGGCACCAACAGCCTTTTTGTATGAAACCGAATGCAACAGAATTTATGCTACCGAAATTCTGCGACTCAAGACTTACAAAATTACCCTAGTTTGGTTTCACCCTTAATGTTGAGCTGATACTTCTAGCGAACGCGTTTAGTCTCTGAACTACCGTTACTTTCAACAGAATTTCAAAGGAATCTCACAACGGAGATTAATAATATCACTTTTCCAAGAATCGAGCTCCTGGTTAAGCCATCAATTTCTTTAGCATTACGCCTGCAATATGCGGGCGGTGCGGTGGCGGGGAGATGGCGAAGTCAGTGTAACTGATATATCTGACAATGAAACAGTAAAACTGGCTGATGAAGCGGAATAAACCAGAACTTTCTTTAATCTATGTAGGTACATACTAATATTCTAATACGAAAGACACTATATTTTGCCTTTTCACGACTAAACTGGTATAAATAGTTTGGACCTTATAAAAGAACATAGGATACCTTTTAATGAACTGTAGTCATCGCGGTTGAAACCGCAGGGTACAGTTTGTACTCATCATTATTAGCCTTTCACGTTCCCACTGCTGGGACTCTGGCCTTCTCTCAGAGAGAGAGTATGGGCTGCAATCTACCACGCTGGCCCAGTGCGGGTTGGTAGATGTCGCATGCCCTTGAATGTTGCAGTTCTTGGGCATGCCGGTTTCCTCACGATGTTTTCCTTCACCGTTTTCAGCTTGTACTACACAATATCAATAACTTCAATTTGTTCTGGATGCAAATGGCTAATAGCTGTTTATGGTGGCGTTCAAGGGAGGCCTATGTTCACCAGTGGACTTCTTCCGGCTGATGATGATACGACGGCTACGAGGTGCTGATGTCGACACATCAACATATTGATGGCTACTCCTAAAGGTGTGATAACAAAAGCTGCTTAGTAGTCACTCACATTCGTACCTAATTGATTAGCGGGTGCCATTCGCCCTGTCCTTCATGGCCCTGATCATCTGGACGCACAAACTCACAGAAATCACGTTAAATAGTATGTTAATAGTTAAAACACCATAAAAGATATAAACAATGTAACGGAACACGACTTTTAGACTCGATTCAATCATTATGAGAAGTAGTACATTTATTTCAATTCGGGTTTATAATTCGCAAACTTTTCCCTTGACTAGTTCTTGACATTTTTGACAAAAGCCAACGTCCTTGGGTGAAGATATTAATTTTGAAGCGACGTTTAATTTTTTCTGTAACCTTCAGTCTGAGAGCTCAGCAAAGAGATTGCATTCTCTAGGTTTCGGAAAAAATAAGTGAAATTAATTCACAACTGTAGGTCAAGTACGAATATTTCGACAGTTCGTATCTTAAACGTACGTTAGCGTGACGATAGCATAATCAACTTCTACGACAATGTAGATCTCAAATCTCGATACCTTTACGAAAGTGACGTCATCCACAATGGCTCGTTGGAAACTTGGAAGATAGCTAACAAAGAGAATACAGTAACTTTATACGTGCTAGTATTATCGTCCATCCACGTTTACATATTACATACATACATGGCCTTAGACGTCTATGACAGACGATTCAAACCGTGTCAGTGGGGTTTGAAGAACACTTTTGTTGGTGGCTATACAGACCAATACGAGAACGGCAGGCTCGTCCACATTTAGTGCAGATGTGATTAGCATTTGTTGGAACGGAGTCACTGGCGAGCCGCCTCGCCCTCTCTTCAGCAAGCTTGTCAAACCAGACTCTATCATGGAGCTTCTGACCTTTCCTAATCTGACTCCTCCACTGAATCCCATCATCAGCAAGCTTCTCCCATATGCTATGGTCAATGTTGAAGGAGACCAAATCTCGCCTAACACAGTCCATACATACATATTACATATTAAAATAACTGAGTCTCTGAAGCATAAAAATAAATCTATATATATAAAAGAAAGTTGTGTTAGTTACACTATTTATAAGTCAAGAACAGCTGAGCCGATTTGGGTGAAAATTGGTGGGGAGGTAGCTTAGAACCAGGAAACGGACATAGGATGCTTTTTATCCCGGAAAAGGTTCCTACGGGATAACGGGTAGACGCGGGTGAAACCGCGTGGCGCATCTAGTATGTGTTTTATAATTATATAATTTTAAAGGATGATGGAGGACCAATAACGGTGCAAACTGATTTGACATATTATTGTGATTGACGAATAGCGTGGGTTCTTTTTTTTGAGTAGTGCACACACACAGTGTTTCCACAGAGCATTTAAGTAGAGAGTTGTGTTTTTAAGTGTGTTGGCTTACATTTTGGCTTAGATGCAAACCAGTGAACTCGAAGGTTCATATTTCCAGCAAAACAATAATAACAGCAAGCCGTGCACCTCCAGTGCAACGTTGTAAACAACAATCACAAAACCTTAAATCAACTCAACTACGAAAATATATTATAAACACACCTGGTCAAAGTTCTGTTAGTATCTAAATTTATATAACTCAAAGGTGACTGACTGACATAGTGATCTATCAACGCACAGCCCAAACCACTGGACGGACCAGGCTGAAATTTGGTATGCTGGTAGATGTTATGACGTAGGCATTCATACAACTTTTCCAAACAATAAATAAAATAAATAAATAAATATCGGGGACAATTGCACACAAATTGACCTAGCCCCAAATTAAGCTCGAAACTTGTGTTATGGGTACTAGACAACGATATACATACATTAAGAGAAATAAATACTTATATAGGTAGAAATATCAGGTACAAATATTCGTGCTCATCACAATGCGGTGTCTTCGTAATTACCGCTTGACTTACACTCTCTAGGCTTTGTACACATGTCTGGCTACATTGGCTTGACATAATGGTCAAAGAATGGAATAACAATGCCGCTGATGAATAATAGCCGTTGGAGTTGTGTCAATCACATAAGGCCAAACAAAGCACATCGATGGATAATGGACACACGAATATCGCCCTCTTCCCTCTAATATGGCCGAGGAGAGCGATGGCTGGCACATGCGTCAACTCGTCAACGTGTGCTGCTTGTGGGGTCTGGTCTGCTTTGGTTGTGATCCCGTAACTCGTTAATATTCATGTTCCTATATTCCAATGTGCACAACCAAACAAGATTTTTTTTTATTAGTAAAGCTAATTAAAAAAATATCGGACTATTAAATGACAAGAAAAGCTTGGGATTTTGGTGAACTTGCTCCAATTCAATCAACTAGTATTAAGAATAAAATTGTCAATGTGATCGCGCAAAAAATAACCTGCCAGGCGTTTCTTGCCTGTTCTTTTGCCGGCGTAAGGAGGTTGGAACAGGCGTAGCTAGTTTGAATTTGACGTTTTAAAGTGATCACAATGTACCCTATTGAATAAAACAAATTTTTACTTTTGACTTTTGAATATTAGCTATGTATGCCACGCTGATTACAGAATTTACTTTCACAAGTACAGACCAGTCTGTTTTTCGAAATTCTATCGGGATTCCACTTAATTGTCAGATGAAACCAAGCCGTAATATGCAAGCCATTAGCAAAGTGATCAGGTCTCAGGGCGACGAAGAATTAGAATCAGATTGCCAAGTCAATGTCGGTAGATTCACTACTATCTGAATAAAATAATCTTTAAAAGAGCTCGTGGCATACACGATCCGGTCGGTCCTAACAATTCAACCAACCTATGAAACAGTCAGCACGGCCATCATTTTGATGGGTGAGCATTTAGTGGCATTTCAACTGAGCGCTCACGTGCTTCGGAGGGCACGTCAATCCATCGACCCCGGGAGTATCAATCGCAAATCCATGTCAGAGTCTTTAGGGTGGTCTGAAAACTTTGAAAATAGACTTGTCCCCAAGCACTTGCGAAATAAAAAGATAGTTTATAACATAATAACAGTCAGGTATAATTTTCTACGTGGTCTTTATACAAAAGTAAATTATCAAAATTCGTAAAGACGCTGAAGGATTTAAACATGGGTGTTGTATAAGGATTTGGTCTATCCCGTTCCGGATACCATTCCGATATACTATGGAGTGTTTAACGTGTATTATAGCCCTTATACACAGAAATCTGTTCCGATTAACAATTCTCTTCAACACGGTAATTTAGGTCTTTGTTAAGTTCGGTTTAGGATATTCGCTTGATTGAGTACAATTAATTAAGGCAGTTACGTATATAAGTACGGCCTTATACTAAGCATTTTTTTGTCATATTCAAGTCATACTATCCATGTCGCAAAGCAACACTTATGCCGCAAAGAAATTCTCAAAATTTGTTTCTAGTTATTTAATATCGTTATTTACACTCGTCATTGTAAAATCAATGGGTTTTTAACGTCTTTTTTTTTTCTTTATACTGTTTTAAACTACCATGGTGAGTGGGCGCTGACTCACAAACATCTACTAAAACTGAGGACGTGTCAGAGGGGCATCGAAAGAAGTATGATAGGAGTCACGTTAAAAGACCGCAAAAGGGCAGAAGGAATTAGATCTACAACAAAGGTGGAAGATATAATAGAGAAAATAAGGCAGTTGAAATGGCGATGGACAGGCCACATGACAAGGGACAGCAAGACAAAATGGACTAATATTTTGACAGAATGGCAACCACGCGAGGGCAAAAGAAAGAGAGGTAGACAAGTTAAACGATGGGCAGATGACCTAAAGAATATCGGAGGGACAATCTGGGCAAGAAAAGCTAGGCTAAGAAATGTTTGGAAACAGCTGGAAGAGGCCTATGTGTCACAGGACACGCTGATCACTAGACCCGGAAATTCGAAGTAATAGATATAAAGTAAAGTTAGTTTGATTTTTTGTATGTTTAGTTCAGCAATAAAGGCTTAATAATAATAATAATAATAATAATAATAAACTACCATGGTCAAAAACATTAGAATTAGGTTTTATAACGGGATTAATTACCATGTAACACGTGTTGTGTGACAGCAGAAAAAGCACCTGTCATAGCTTACTAGGGGATACCGTGAGTTTCGTGTGTCGAGATTTGAATCGAGATTTGAAGAAGAATCGATAATTGTTACTGTTTGTCTTTATTTTTGTATTGTGCTATATTGTGTATGTCAGAAATAAAAAAAAAACCTAAACTAAGACCTACAATATATTATTAAAAGGAGTCCCTTTAGGCAAGGTTCCGAAGATACTGGCAGCGTTCCCCCTTTGGATGGCTAGACTAATTCTTTGTCCGAGGTAGCTGCCAGCACTTCGGTTAAATTTTTCAATTTTCAATTCCAATTTTATTATTATTTTTGACTAAGCGTGCACATTATTTATCATTATTTGTCACTTAAACGAATGACATGTCATTAATCATTAAAAACCCGAGTGTCAAACATAATATTCTAGTATCTCCTGCCGTAGATGTCAATGAACTTTAAACTAGCATTAAGTTAATATACTGTTTTAAACTACCATGGTCAAAAACATTAGAATTAGGTTTTATAACGGGATAATTAAATTAATTAGTATTTGTTTTTGTTTGAGTTCTCAATATTTCGGCACTGTTGCAAGCGCCATGATCACGAGAATACTAAAAGTTTCTGCGGGTAGGATTGTTGATGTTATGACGGGCAGACGTATCTATCTACCCGCTTCCTCGCACGTTTTTTGCTTACGATGACATTACCATTTTCACACAAGTCACTCGCAACTCGATTCAAATCTCGACACACAAAACTCACGGTATCCCCTCGCGAGCTATGACAGGTGCTTTTTCTGCTGTCACACAACCGCAAACAAAAACAAATACATGGTAATTATCCCGTTAGAAAGCCTAATTCTAGCATTAAGTTATTAGTTATATTGAGATAATTTATGTTAATTAGCACTAATTGGCGTCCCTGAGTGCGGCAGTAATTTATTCTAGACCAATAAGCTTGTAAGTTACATTTTATAGCCAAGCTTGTTTTTATGCTTTTGAGACGTCGATTTCTATCTGTCTGTGGGTGTGTATGTCTCTCAAACGGATGGACCGATTTCGATGCGGTTTTTTTGCATTTGAAGTTTCCTTGCGGTGGTTATGTTTAGTTTATATTGGTCCAGCAGTGTATGAGTGTGAGCTCTTTTCCAAATTGGTGAAAGGCATTTTTAGCTACGTTTGATGAAAATCGGTCCAAGATGTCGGGGGGTTTTTTAATTTTAAACTTATAGTTATTTCTAGGTATTTTTTTATGTTAGTTTGGCTCTGTTGCTCGACATTTTGTACTCGCTATAATTAAGGTCCTTAACGAAGTCTCGCGTTCTAATTGCCTGCCAAATACACTTCGCCGTGGTGGCACACAGGTCTCGTCGCCCACGTACTAAGACGTGTACCCATGCCTACAGGAAATTAAATGCCATAGTCGCCGAGACGTCTTGATAAACTTCATTACGGCATTCATCGTGGAATTAATTGGCAGCTCACAACCTAGGGACTATAATTAATTATTTGTTCGATATTAAAATTGCGTTCAACGCCCAATACGCATAATGCTTTGCCGAATTTTCTTAAAGGTTCGCTTCTCTTTTTAAAACACTTTTATTAGCTTGACTTGTAACTAACTAACTAACTAACTAACTGACAATGTAATCAAATCTTAGAAGTCAATTTTCACCCACTTCTAATTGTGTTTTTTTTAGTTTTTTTAAACTATATATTTTACCGTACTGTGAAAGAAGGAGTGTTACGTTTTTCGAGTGTATGTATATTTTTTGGCCTAAATGGCTTTACGGATTCTAACATATGAGGTGTCATTAGATTCGTCTTTATCGTGGAAGTGACATAGGTTACTTTATTTTGATACAGTCGGGGATTTTACTCCTTTTTTAATGTATGATCTTGTTTTTAACACCCGACGCAAAAAGAGGGGTGTTATAAGTTTTACGTGTATATATCTGTCTGTCTGTGGTACCTACTGTAGCTCGCGAACGGATGAAGCGATTTCAATTTAGTTTTTTTTTTGTATGAAAGGGGAGTTACGGGCGAGTGTTTTTAGCTATGTTTGATGATAATCGGGCCAAGATGTCGAGGGTTTCTTGAATTTTAAATTTATAGTTATAATAAGCACAAATTAGGCAAGCATTTGACTTCAGTCTCACCTGATGGTAAGTAATGACGAGGTCGATGATGGAGCATGCTTGCCTAGGAGATACCTATTCACTCTTGACTTGAAGGCTCCTAAAGGTGCTGGCAAAGTGTCCCACACCTCCTCTTCTACACGGTCTTACTCTTACTCTCTACGGATTTTATAATCTTATATTTATAAAAGAAAGTCGTGTTAGTTACACTATTTATAACTCAAGAACGGCTGAACCGATCTGGCTGAAAATTGGTGGGGAGGTAGCTTAGGACCAGGAAACGGACATAGAATACTTTTTATCCCGGAAGAGGTTCCAACGGGATAACGGAAAGACGCGGGTGAAACCACGGGCCGCAGCTAGTTTCCCACAAAAGGTAAAGCTAATGAATCCTCTTAACATCGAATAAAACATTGTTTAAAATTGACTGTAACATTTACTATGAAAATGAACGTAAATAAAGCACATTTGTCCAACTCAGACGTAATAGAACTAGCAAATCGTGTTACTGCAACCCGAGTGCATTCCGAGCACGAAAAGCGAGCAAAACTGTGCAGCAGACGAATAAACTTTGTAACATTTTGCTTTTACCTTCTTGTTTCATAGTGAATAACACCGTTTTTCATTTCAAACTACCTGAATAGACTTACTACGTATAAACTGTAATACTTCATTATTTGTATTATTAAACTAACTGAGATTGACAGTGCTTCTTTTTTTTGTTTGTTTTTTAAAGTAAGTACCTATATCTTAGAAATTTATGAATCAAAGTCCTGACTGACTGG
This sequence comes from Opisthograptis luteolata, assembly GCA_931315375.2. NCBI lineage: Eukaryota > Metazoa > Arthropoda > Insecta > Lepidoptera > Geometridae > Opisthograptis > Opisthograptis luteolata. Next base: position 14,002,474 of record OV928033.1, read on the forward strand.
TATCAACGCACAGCCTAAAACCGCTGGTCGCCGAAAATTGACTTTTGGAGAGTATGTTAGTCTTGATGAATAGGGGTACAGTCAGCGACAAAAGTAGCTGATCGTTCTCAATTTTCCAAATGTGTTTCAAATCAGTAATTATGATTGTTTTTTTTACATTTTACATGGTATCATTTTGACCACAACATAACACACCTGATTTTAGGTGATAATGAGGTAAAAAAATTAGTGTCTTATATGATGAGGATAGTAGAAAAAAGCGTGATTGTTCAGCGACTTTTGTCGTTGACTGTGCTAAGAAAGGGTTTTTCAACTAAATTCAACCCCTTAGGGGGTTAAAATGAGAAACTGTACACGGGTGAAACCGTGTACAATATATTCCATAACACATATTTGGATTTCATTGCGGTTTTTGGGGTTTCATATTAGGGAGTGACTATTCGTACGGGTACTGGACGAATAAATTATATTTATTCGTACAGTAATAGATAAAATTTAATGTCATAGTAGGGTAGGGTGCAGCGGTACTGGACGAATAAATTACATTTATAAGCCGACAATATATTTTTTTACTTACATTTTTTTTTTTTTTTTTTTTTTTTTTTTTTGTTTATATTAAAAACAAATAGAAACGCAAAATTATTCTTTTTTAAATTTGCACTCCAATTGATAAAATAAAATTATTCGTCTGTCTTCTGTACGAATAATTATAAATTGTTCGTACAGTACCCGTATGAATAGACTCAGCCTTGATATTATGACAATATCATCACTCACTGGAAAAGACTCTGTTCACTGTTCTCTTCAAGCTTTCAACTCTGCGGGCGGAGAGCACAACCAAGTTTTAAATAAATAACATGAATGTTAAAAAGGTATGTTAAAAAATTCCTGACTTTCCTTCTGAGTCTTATCTTCCAAGGTATATTTATTACTTTATTTTACAATAATTTTCCTTCTGAAAAAAGTCTTTCCCTTTTGACTCAGAAGGAAAACTGATTCCTTCTGTATTTCGGAAGGTCTTTTTTCTCCGTGTACCAATAAACCGTATTACTTTAACGTAGGTATCCAAGGTGTAACCGTGCGACATCGTTCTAAGAGATTCCGATAACAAGGTACAAAAGAGTTGCTTTTCAATTTACGTCTGTTGGTTGATATACCTACAAAGAAAATTGAAGAATACATTGTTGTACCTGACAAATGAAATTTTACCTTATGCATAATTGAGTTTTGGTTGTTTTCTGTTCAACTTCATGGTTAAAACATTTGCATCTAGGTACCACGAACCGGAAGACGTTCCGTAGGTAGGCCCCCCACTAGGTGGACCGACGACATTGTAAGAGTCGCAGGTAGACATTGGATGCAAATGGCTAGTAGCCGTTCATGGTGGCGTTCAAAGGGGGATATGTTCAGCAGTGGACTTCTTCCGGCTCTAAAACTGTGGTGTGGGTAGGGATGCATGATGTTAAAACATCGATGTTGAACTACAAGAAAACATCAATACATCGTTAATTGAGAACGATGTTTTATTGCATCGAGCTGCGAGCACCATCTCTTTGTATGTACGTAACTATCGTCTGTCAAGTGACGTGACGATAGAAAGAAACAGCGCATGTGACTTAAGTCGCGCCATTTCTTTCTCACCTCGCGCGGCTCGCGTGCTTTCGACACCGATAAAGTTTAGTTTGAGTTTAGTTTGTTTTTTTTAAGTTTAGTTTGATATAGTTTAGTCGTTCTACCACTGTTCATATTATTACTAACTGTTTGTCAGATATCATTACTAAAATGAATGTATAATTATTTTTATTTTAGAAATCGTCATTTATCTGTATTTTAAGTCTGTATTTGGCAACCCTGCTAGTATATAAAAAACATCGAAAAAACATCGATATATCGTTCATAAACATGGATATTTTTAACATCGATGTTTCAATTTCAAAAATATCGATATTTTGATATCGATGTTTTTTATGAACGATGTTGCATCCCTAGGTGTGGCTAGGTGAAAATAACTTTTGTTCCGGTATCCTGACATACAAAATAGGGAGACAAAGTGACGTTAGCATTATGTCAGATGAAAGACAAATAAAGTAGCCAACATATATTAAAACATTATAAGGTAACTGTTTCCACTCTGCGTAGGAAAATAGCAAAACTCCTTCGCTCGCTGTAAGCCAACTTCCCTCAAGAAAAATTGGGTGTTTACAAGATTGATTGTAGCAGTGGCAGCTCCTATATAGGCCAAACTAAGAGCGTTAAACTCTCTAGATAATAATATGTTATTACTATATAGGGAGTTAATGGAGGTTTTAGGTAAACTCTCACTTAGTTTTTGTTTCTAAATGGATTAATTAAATATATAAACATCTGAACATACAAACTTCAGTCGTGATTTCGTGATGCATCTCTACAAAAACGAGAAAAGTGCTACTTTTATTCCAAGCACGGATGCTATACTCGTTGGTATAATTATGATTATGAAATTAATTTCTTATTTTGGAGTGTCGGTAGTGTTAAGTGGGTAGGTAAAAGTAAAAAGTACACCTATCTCGAACATAGCTAGGTATACGGAGAAAAAAGACCTTCCGAAGTACCGTTTTCCTTCTGAGTCAAAAGGGAAGGAATTGTGATTCAGAAGGAAAACTAAGGTGAAATAAGGAAGGAATCGGTCTTGGAAGGAAAAGACTCAGAAGGAAAGTCAGATTTTTTTTCACAGTGTATGATGTGACATGTTTTCGCAAAAGCTTACGAAATGCTGAGAAAATTGAAAAGATCACAAATACAAGTTAAGTTAATCACTAACAAACTGAAGTTTATAACATGCCGCCTGCAACTGAGCCAAAATGTCAAAACTTCATAATACATGAATTAAAAAGTAACCCCTGAGCTCCTGAACGAACTAGATTCAACTTCAGTGGAAACTTAACTCAGCTCAGTTCAAAAACTTAGTTATTTCTGCTAATATCCATTATCACTTATATGCAATATCTATCACAAAAAGCTTTTGCGTGAAACCCTTGCAAATTGCTGTTTCTCGCTTTCACAGCCACCCCGTGCAAAAGGTCGCCGTCGGTAATAATTAAAGCACATTAAGGATATAGCACCATTCTAAAATTACCTGTCACCAGTATCCAGTTGAAATCTCGCCCCACCCCACCACCCTCTTCTCCCGCCAATTATCATAATTATATGCCCGTGCACATTCACATTCATTAACATTGTTGTATGTTGAGCATAGCCGAAGAAGAAGAATACAGCTGGGCTGGGCAGCATTTCGAAAACTTCGTCGAGTCTTCTCGTCGCGCATACCGCAATATCTGAAGACAAAGGTCTTCAACCAGTGCGTCCTACCTGTTGTGACATACGGAGCCAAGTCATGGACACTCACGGCACGACTAGTCGACCGATTTATGGAAAGGGCTATGCTTGGGTTTCTCTGAGGGATCGAATCAGAAATGAGGTGACCCGTCAGAGAACTAGAGTCACCGACATAGCTCACAGAATTAGCAAGCTGAAGTGGCAGTGGGCTGGTCATATAAGCCGCAGAACCGATAACCGTTGAGGTAGACGTGTTCTTGAGTGGAAACCGCAACTTGGCAAACGTAGTGTAGGACGTCCTGCGACAAGGTGGAGTAACGACTTGCGCCGAGTGACGGGCAGTGGTTGGATGAGAAAAGCCAAAGACCGGGCTCAGTGGCGTATTATGGGAGAGGCTTATGTCCAGCAATGGACTGATACAGGCTGATGATGATGATGATGATGATGAGCATAGCCGCCAACTGAATTCGTCATGTTATACCTACATTCGAATATATTATATTATTGGAAAGTTGTCGTCATATACGAGAACCTGAATGTAATCACGTGCAACTAGACTTTGATTATCTCTCTATTTCACTATAGAAGCAAGGATAGGTACCCATCCGTCTAACGGCCGGTTTCTATTACCAATCTATCCACGATTTACCAAACTGGTAATGGAAATTTGACATAAGCTCCATAGAAGTAATGTCAAATTTATGTCAAACCGTGGATAGATCGTTAATAAATTTATGATAAAATCGGCACTAAGTGTCAAAACCATAGTTTACATTTGGCAAAAAGTCAACCAAAATACGTTAATGTTCCTTAGCGTTCATTACGCTAAAGCCTTTGTGTAAATTAAACTGTCAAAGAAAAGGACCTTAATTGAATTACTACCCAAAATATTAATTAAACCATTACTGTTTGTAACAACAACATAACGTACACGAGTACTTCTTAAATAGTGCTATAATTGAATCTTTTTAAAGTAACATACCAATATGGTACCCATCCTATTAAAAATGCGAAAGTTTGTGTGTGTGTGTGAATGTTTGTTACAACGTATCACCGTAATTACTAAACCGATTTTGATGAAATTTGGAATGGAGATATCTTATACCCTGGATTAACATATAGGCTATTTATTCCGGAAAAAGAATCCTGCGGGCTAACGAGAAGACGCGGGTGAAAGCGCGGGGCGCAACTAGTAATCTTAAATTTTTATGCAGAATTTCGTTAATAACTGTAAAGGAGAACATCGTGAGAAAACCAGCTTGTCCAAGAACTGCATCATCTATTAACCTGCAAGCGTGGTAAAATTATTTATTATTTAGAAATCCAAATAAAACGCATTTAAAACAAACATAGAAACCACATAACTTTTACGAAAGCCGATAAAATAACCTTTGATTCTGTCTTGTTATAAAATTGTGGCTGCTTGCTGCTTAGTTTCGCCTAAAGTTAAGAACACAAAATAGATTTAAAAGTTATTAAATTCCTTTCAGTTATCAAAACTTTTATAGAAATAAAATTGTTTCACTTAACATTTTTACGAAATTAAGTTATTTTTTTGTAATTATTAAAACTTCAATTTTTGCTTGTTTTTGGAATACCAAAAGTACTTACTTACTTATCTGGAGACAAATTAAATAAGATCGAGATAAATCATCCAAGTGAAAGTAAAAATTAGCGCGGGTATAACTATGTTTTAATCGTGAGCATCTAAAAGCTATTTTATTAAAAGATGCATTAAAACTAAACTATCAGTAATAAACACGTGAAAACTGTTAATTATAATTAGATTGGAATTTTACGTTGTAACACACAAAAGCTGGCGAAACATCAATAGATGACGCAGAACAATACCTACGCTCTCATTCATGGTATTTGTAGCTGAAACTCAATACAATTAGAAATCAGGTAAACTGGGCATTATTAGAAACTTGTTTACAAGATTGATACGCTGCCACGCCATTAGCGCCAGATCACAACGTCTAATTACTATACCTACCAACGAAAATGTTTCCAGGCGCCAAAAATGTCCATTTAAAGAAAAGCGCTTCAGAACCTTCCTCAATAAAGGCCTACCGTACAGCGTAGCCATCTTAATGGACAGTAATTCACCTGAAGTATTTTTTAATTTTATTAAATTCTCGGCTCGCGAGATTGATGTCGGAAATTTAGTTAGATAATAATTCAATTGTTCGACGAGAGGAAAACACGTCTACCGATAAGCCAGTTCGTATTCAATTTAAACAAGTCACGACTTAGGTAGCTGTGTAACGCTTTTATTAGCCTCTCTAGGGTTTTAGACTTGCTCTTGTAGAGTCTATTTTTTGTTATTGGAGAAAATTTCTCTGCATGCAAAAAGAGATCGATCTGAATAACAAGACAGATCATTTTTACGCTCATTGATAGATTTAGTCAAACGAAAAATAATGAGGTTTGGTGTGTGTTTGTGCCTTTGGACTGATTAATAATGATACGCCACCACGCTATTAGCGCCAGGTCACAACGCCTAATAATAATACCGACGAAAATTAAAAATACCTCATGTTTTTATCATTATACCTGAAAACGTTCATTATAACAAAACTCTTACGGCAATTTCCTTTTACGTAATAATATTGAATTTACGTTATAATAAAAATATCAGGCACCAGATGTTTTCACATCCAATTATTCCGAAAGCATCGTGTTCAAAAAATAGGCCACAATGGGGCTCAGGTTAGAAGCAGGGATAATGCTAGGGACAGTTGAAATATTCGATTAGTTTAAATCCAGCCAAGGAACATACTCCACCCTTTATATTGCTCGGCTGATTTAAACGTCCAAACAGATCACAATTCACACTGTTTTCCGATTCGATTTTCTTCTTCTTTTATTTAAGAGCGAAGCTCTTGTCGGTGGAGTACTTTCCATCCCGTTCTGTTCTCGGCCATCCATTTGACCTCTTGGTACGACATGACGTCAATCCTTTCTTTAACTTGATCTATGTATCTTCTCGATCTCTCTCTTCCCATCTACTTTTCCTTCTAATATGGTTTTCATATATTCGGCATGCCGTACCAAGTGGCCAAACATCTTTCCTCTTCTTATCTCTACTGTTGTTAATGTCTTTCTTTTTTCTCCTACTAAGTCCAATACTTCTTCTCTAATATGCCACTACTAGTTGGCAACGTTCCCATAATGCTGGCCGCATTGCCGCGTTGAACGGCAATGCTTATTCGATGCGCCAAATGACGGCCAGCATTTTGGTCACGGGTAGCTTTGACCAGTCGCTTCGATACATCATGATACATCGATTTCGCTCCCGGTCCCCACGGTCCAAGCGTTTCGACCCCAAAAGGCTCAAATATGTATCCACTGTCGAGAACATAACATAAACCATATTTGCGCCTTTTGAGGCCCTCTGCAGATTCAGCCGCCGCATCAGCCATAATTTGAGTGGGTACTTACACATTATATTATTAGCTACTGATATTTGCTTACATATATGTGTCTTACCTTTAAAGACATTATGTTTTAATTTAGCCACCATATTACTTTTGATTAGAACAGGAATACAACAATGACAATTCAAATTTGTTCATTATTTTTACCATTCCAGCCCTGTCAATAATTAATAACTATTATTACTTTTTCTACTTTCTCGGTATTGGGCTGTTTATTTTTTACTGTCACGTCTTCCATAGTTTAGAATTGTTTTCTATTTTTACTATGATATTTATTATCGCAGTATATTTTAGACACTCATCGCCGTCATCGCTCAAGCGGTTTTCTAAAAGCTACGTAACAGTTATGTTATGATTATGACCAGGTTTAGTACTAGGTAATCGTTTTACATTATAAAATTTTAAACCTTCTTACCTAACAACTAAGGTACAAATTGACGTATTAGATACTTAATACCCACATACTTTTCACAACGAGAATGTTTACAGCTGAAAACATGAATTTGCTAAAAGCTTTACGATTCTATATCCAGATCGGTTTATAACTCAAAATTATGAAATACAAATAAAAAATTGAGTGACAAGCATTATTACATCATTGGTTTGAATCTTATTAACTTCAAGGGGAGTTATTGAGTGGTCTAAATGGCTAATTTTTTGGGCGCGATCACATTTACAATTCTAATCTTACTACGAGATCTTTATCTATCTTCTTTTTATCTTTTCTTTCGTACTAATTCATTGAATTGGAGCAAGTTCACTACAAACCCACGCTTTTTGTCATCTATATAGTCCGATATTTTAAAATAAGCTTGACTAATAAGATTTTTTTTGGTTGACATATTCCATCAATACTGTTAAAAAAGGTATATATGCAATATTTGAAGTAGATTGAACCAAGGAATCACGATGTCCCATACAAACGTTGTCCTCGTTTTTCACTCCCTTAGGGGTAGAATTTCGAAAAATCCTTTCTTATCTGACCCCTGCGTGATACAAAGAACACACCCTCTAAGTTTCAGGTCTCTACGATCGGCGGTTTAGGCTGTGCGTTGATCCGTCAGTCAGTCATTCATTATTTTATATGTATAGATAGACAAATAGATAAACGAGTAGATACACATCTTTTGTGTTTGAATAAAAATGAAAATGAATTTCTGTCAAAATATTTTACTATTGTTAGCTTTGACTGCGGATGCGGAACTACGAAACGAGCTAGGAAAATAACTTGCATCGTTGCAGACATAAAGGGAAGGGGGGAAGGGGGGAGGGGCGAGCAGCTGACGTGCGCTTGTTATAATTCAATGTGTTGTAATATATTCTTCTACACAACGCGCCCTGTTTTTATCAGTGAAAAAGTAAATATCATAAGAAAACATTCTTAGGTAAACTATAGTCCTAAACTTCCTCACACAAAAGGAATATCATAACAGTGCACATATAGCAAATGCACAGCATCAGTAACAGTTGAAAATGGAAATGGAATCCAAACACGAAAACAAATATAGAAACGCACGCAACCGGGAATAAACTTCGGAGTGAAACCTTTCCCGTACCTACCGGCGTCCAGTGCCTGAGGCTTTAGATAAAGTATACAAATAACAACAGTACAATAACAAAGAGGAAATGCTGCATTTTTTTAATAAAGATTTTTCGGCCTCGGCCCTTATACACAAAAACGAACGAAACAACTTTCTCTGCATCATAAAACTGCCTTTTGTAATTTGTGTAGAGGCTTTTATTAACTGACTGATAGGTGTCCCAATTAAACTTGTCACCGGAAGAATGGTCGAAACTACAAACAATAAAGGATGTAAATGATGAGTGAGTGACACCATCTTTGATCACATCGTATAGTTTAACACTAGAAGACTTATGGTCAATCGCTACCCTGTAGAAAGTAGGGAATACACAGGCTATTTTATCTAGTTGCAACTTAATAGATACATCAATAATGGTTTTGTCAACATACGACTAGCTTCTCATCACTAATAATTTGATATTAATTTGAGCTCTGGATTTCGAGAGGCTTACTCATTAATTGACTACCAACTGTCTACCGTCCTCACAATGTCATGATGAATTTGAGCTTATGCTCCCGGCTAGAACAACTGGGCACATCACTCACTGTTATTGCTGACCGCCTTTTAGCAATTTCATGTTTGTTTCTTATAAACATTCGAGATTTCGAATCAATTACGTCTGAAGGTGGAGAAAATTGGCACTATCACACCTATTATTCCAGATCATTGTTATTTAAACCTTCACCTACATAAAACTGGAGTCTCAGACAAGCCACTGCGCTGATGCCGCATGTAATAATAGGAAATTGTCTAGTATGTGTTGTGAAAGCCCTATAGAACAGATAAACAAGGATCAACTTACAAAATGATAGACAAGCGCAACTAAATTTAGACTCCAACTCAGCAATACGACCTACAGCTATACAAACAGCGACTGAGTCGTACACAAAGAAGTTGGCCTGGGCTTACCCAAAATTCGGGAAGATGCTGGCGGCTACAATCGCAAAAAGTTTGACACCAACTTGGCTTTTGACTAAATTGAAATGCTAATCGAGACATTATCGAGATATTTTCAATGCATTTGCCATTTGTGGGTAAACTCTCTCCGTATTATTTACACTCTTACAGTGTTGAAGACCAATAACCGCCATCTGCCGTAGGCAAAGAAGCCCCTTCTGAAGAAATGAAAGAACAACATGGCGTTCTTGTATCAAAATGTACTATAGGTACTTTCATCTTGATTTCGGTGAAAATAAAGCCGAGGGACGACGAACAGTACGGACTGTTCTACGACAGAAGAAGCAATAATTTAAGTATTTATTTAGGCTCAGTGAATTTTAATGTGGAACGCAGAGTGTTCTAACTCCTTTTGTTCGTTCAAAGGTTGTAAGTCGACAGTTGTTGTACATAAACTGTTGTTTAACTCGGTAATATAGGTAGGGAATTAATGGAGCTGAATTGGAAAGTAGAAGTTGATTAACAAAAGGCTCGTTTTGTTTTTAAGTTTTGATGATGAGAACATTTTGCTTCTGATAAACACAACGGTACCTGCAGATCATAAATTCTGGTGCTGATAGTTTAACTTTGAATTGAAAAACGTCGTCGATAACGTTAAAACAAAAATATATAGTTCTACGTATAATATATTGCAATGATCTTTATAAGCTTGGAATAGCAAACAGGACGAATCAAAATGTAAAAGACTGACGATTGGGGTTATTTAAATCAAAATTCAAAATTCAAAATTCAAAACTTTTTTATTTAATAGGATACATTGTGATCACTTTAAAACGTCAACTTAAAACTAGCTACGCCTGTTCCAACCTCCTTACGGCAAAAGAACAGGCAAGAAACGCCCGGCAGGTAATTTTTTTGGCGCGATCACATTGACAATTTTATTCTTATTACTAATTGATTGAATTGGAGCAAGTTCACTAAAATCCCAAGCTTTTTTTTTGTCATCTAATAGTCCGATATTTTTTAATTAGCTTTACTAATAAGAAGATTTCTCTTGTATACAATGTTCGAACCATAATTTATCCCTTAGTAGAGTAGAATAAAATACAAGTTTGTCGCATTTAAAGCGATCACATCTATAACAACCTGTATACTTGTTTATTTGCTGAATACCTCTCATTCCACTGCAAAAATAGAGACAGAGGAAGAAAGACAAAAGGAGGATATTGATGGACTTTGTATTTATTTTAAAAACGTTATACAGAAATGTTAAATTCAAAAGTTTCTGAGGATTAAATATCGGAATTAGAAACGTTTACCACATTTGGCAGCCGTAAATTTCATAAGTGTGGTGCGCAGAATATTTATGATTTTTTTTTAATTTCTCTAAGTTAGTTTATTTCAGTCTCTTTTGAGTATTGATCTCCATGAATCATAGAACCTTACCAAACTTACTAAAACTTATACCATATTCATTTTAATTTTTCAAAATCAGAGAGTTGATACGCATAAAGGCACCTGATCAAAGTGAAACTACTAGTGTGGTGATTATAATAAAAAAACGCACTCGTGCATAATAAGCTGAATTATGAACTTAAATGCATGGCCATAAAGGTCAACTTTACGGGTAAGTTTGTTGAAAAATATTTAACAAAAATGAGTTAGTTTATTGTGGCAGAAAACGGATCAGCTAAATATAAACACCTGTTGTGGGTTTGAAATATGCGAGTTGGAATCGAATTTTACCGCAATCAGTCCAGTGACAACAGGTACTTATTAATACACGTACCACAAGGTGTATTACGTGCACAATATATAATTATACAGTGTCACACAACTTAGGTACAGTGTTTAATAGAGCATAATAATAAATTAGGAACAGTCAGTTTCCACTGCAATATTATATTTAATACAGCTCGTCTTTGGTCTAGTATAGTTCATATCCAGTTAACGGAAACATACTACATTTGTTTATTTTTAGAAATATTTACCAATACATATAATAAGCACTTTGGGGAAATAGACATATTCAACGGTAATAAACACGGTTTTCGTCACAAGATAATTCAAAACCTGGAAGTTCTATAGCGGCCCTTGTAGATTTCACTCAGGTATCTTCATCAGTATTTCAGTATTCTTATAAGTATATGTATAAGATAATGTAATAAAAACTAGATTTTTAATCTCGCGGAAATGTTCTTCGACCTACTGCAAGCCAACATTTTTATCAAACATTACATCAACTCGAATGAAACCGTTTAACCAGTGTAAGCTATACCTGTAATAAAAAGCCCATTTATTTAGTTTTTTCTCCAAATTGTTTTAGAAATATTACATACAGATTGATAGGTTCTCGAGTGGTGACCTCGAACCGGAAGGCGTTCTGTAGGGAGGCCCCCAACTAGGTGGACCGACGACATTGTAAGAGTCGCAGGGAGCCGATGGATGCAAATAGCTAACAGCCGTTCATAGTGGCATTTAAAGGTGGAGGCCTTTCAGCAGTGGACTTCTTCCGACTAATGATGATGATGATGACGCAGATTGATAGATATATGAAACATTCTGCCTAGATTCCGATACAGGCTAAAATGAATTAATGTAAGCATGAAATTGCGGTTCTCTTTAAAGTGCATTTTAAAACAAAAGTGGTATTTAATAAACTGTGGTAAGCCAGCAATAAAACCCATTAACGTTCCGCCGTAGGTTTACGTCGATGAAGTGCCGCAGCTAAAAAAAATTGATTGAAAATTTTAGGGGACCAAAATAAAATCAAGCCGTTAATAAAAATAGTACTACACTAAAATTATATGCACTCTTCTAGTACATTGGTAACGGCTGTAACTGTATATAATAAGCTATCATAAAAACGAATAACGATACAAAATGACAGAAAATTTATGCGTAGGCTAAAACAGTTTTTAAATGACAAAGCGTACTATTCTATTGACAAATATTTAAATGAAAATAATAACTAAGAATTGTATTGACGACCGATGTGGCGCAATGGGCGGGTAGCCGACTGTGAAGCGTGAGGTTGCGGGTTCGATTCCCGCTACAGAACAAATATTTGTTCATTGAAAAAAAGCGCAAGTATTTGCTCTGTGTCTGGGTGTTGTGGATCCCCGATCCTCGTAGTTTCTGATACCCTAGATACAGGGAAACCTAGTTAGGGGTCAGAGCCTATGTATGTGATTGTGCGGGAATTATTATTATTATTGGCTGTATAAGACATAAGGGAATTAAATAAACGTCCTCCTCCCTTCTAATTAGTGGTGTGCCCGACGGGGCCCATACGGACTAAATGTACCATTGAAATTTATAGTTTTTTTAAGTTCTTTGTACAGTATGGTTGCAACAAAAAATGAATATAAGCGGTAAACTTGGTAAGTAATTAGTTTGTAACGGGTAATATCAGGAACTAAAGAACCGGTTTTGTTATTGTTTTTCATTGAAAGCTACATTATCGCTTAGGAAATAGTAATATTAACATGGTGGTCAAAGGCTACTGGAAATAAAATAAGACTCATTGGTGTCGATTCGGTTTTCCATTCTCTGAAACTAAACTAATTTTGACAGGTCTAATAGTAATGCCGTCCTTTTTTTAAAACACTTTTATTAGCTTGACTTGTAACTAACTAACTAACTAACTAACTAACTAACTAACTAACTAACTAACTAACTAACTAACTAACTAACAATGTAATCAAATCTTAGAAGTCAATTTTCACCTACTTCTAATTGTCGTATCGACTTGAAACTTGTATGTGTATGTAATCTCGGTGACAATGCAATAATTTGGTATCGTTGACCTGATCTGATGATGCAGCCGGAAGATGGGTAGGGCATCTCTGCGCTGGCTACTAGGAAACCCCTCGTGTTTGGGCTCATATGAATCGTCTTGATGAGTACAATAGATTGGACTTGGTGACGAGGGTCTGATGATGCAGCCAGAAGGTGGGCAGGGGATCTCTGCAGTGGCTAGTAGTAAACCCCTCGAGTTTGGGCTCATATTATTCGTCTTGATAAGTCCAATAGATTGAACTTGGTGACGAGGGTCTGATGATGCAGCCAGAAGGTGGGTAGGGATCTCTGCAGTGGCTACTAGTAAACCCCTCGAGTTTGGGCTCATATGATTCCTTTTGATGAGTCCGATAGATTGGACTTGGTAACAAAAGACTAAAAAGTAAAAAAATAAAAATATATAGTTTAAAAAACTAAAAAAACACTTTAAAAACGCACTCAAAAATATAAAATAATTAAATTGACTTGTATTAGTTACGATATAATGATTAATTCAAAAAGTGTGGAGCGCTTCTTATACTGTGTAAATAAAAGTACACACAACCAAAAAGCGCTCCACACTTTTTGAATTAATCATTATATCGTAACTAATACAAGTCAATTTAATTATTTTATATTTTTGAGTGCGTTTTTAAAGTGTTTTTTTAGTTTTTTAAACTATATATTTTTTTTACTTCAGTGGTTAGAAAAAGATAGACCTGTCAAATTTAGTTTGGTTTAGGAGAATGTAAAACCGAATCGACACCATTGTTAATCTTTCATGAAAGGTCAACACATACAAGCACCGATCGGTGTGTTCCGGCAACCTCACTTGAGAGCCAGTTCCCAATCCAGGAGTCGCGTGACGTCACCATGGTCCACATCGTGACTTTACATCAGGTGCCTTGTGGTCAAACGCTACTCTGTAACAAGTAAAATAAGGTAAGTAATTAATCTTCTGAGTACTTACAGCTGTGGGACTTCGTGTCCGGCTACGGCTCGAGGAGAAGTGTTCAATGACTTCCCAGTTGGACTTCCTTGGCACCGGGGTCTCCGCAGGGGAGGGGCAAGTACGCGGGGCGGCTGTGGGGGTGCTTCGCCCCGAGTCATCGCCACCAGGCCGTGCCGCATTTGCGGCGGACCGCAGAGACGCACAGCGGCGCCCACGTAATGCGTCCTGAAAATAAAAAGAGATTTACAATGCATTCTTGATGATAAGAAGTATGCCCCAAAGTATGATATTGGTGTCGATTCGGTTTTAAATTCTCCTAAACTAAACTAAATTTGACAGGTCTAATAGTATTGCTGTCTTTTGGTACGACATGACGTCAATCCTTTCTTTAAACTAGGTATATGTATGTTCTTTTCGGTCTACCTCTCCCTCTCTTCCCTTCTACTTTTCCTTTTAAGATGGTGTTCTAGTACACTTCATAGAAACTAAAAATAATTAGACTGATTTAGGTCGCTGCCTGCACTCTACCTGCAGGCAGCGACCTAAATCAGGTTTTTTATTTGTAGATGTTTAGTTTTATATAGATAGTTTAGTTCTTAGTATTTAGTTTAATTTTCTATCCAATTGTATGTATTTTGTTGTTTTGTCATATTATATCTAATAAATATAATATAACGACGAAGTTATCCGCGAACAAACAGTAGACAAAAAACGAGTCAGAAGTGGCTAAAACTATCTCTCATACCAGAAACGGAATAATACAACGATTATTTATTTATATTCCCCAGGCATATATGTAGAATCCCGCACTGTGTGAACCGGGCGTAGCTGAGCCACTCAGCCACGTCGTGGCTCTAGGTAAATTAATTAATTTCGCCAAAACTCACGTGTAATTAGGCACACGTGCGTCATACAATTACTGCAAATACTGGTGTACATATTCGGTACGGTCAAGAAGTTAATTCGGGACTGACAGTTTTTTCTACTATGTATATACGACGAGTATCTGAGATTGTCGATCTGTACCTACCTACTTGATGGGAGGCTATAAACAAATTTTAATTAACTTTATTGCAACTGATTGCAATTTTATTTAATTACTTAGTATTTTAACCATAAATGTATGAGTATTATGACGCTTATTTACATCTTACTGTAAAACATTAAAATTTCCCCATTACATAATAGAACAGTATCTGTGTTAGTTAGAAGAGTACTAAAAACTTACTTTCAGTTGAGTCATTGATTATAATAATAAAAATCATTTATTTCAAGTAACGAAGACTCATCTCAATATGAATTAATTACAAACCTAGTCACATTGAAATAATAAAATTATCGTTACAATCATAGACACAAATTAGAATTAAATTTAAGCTCAAAACCGGCCCCAGATTGTCTCATTCTCTGTGTACAATGTGTAGCTGACAACAGTGATTGATGTAAGGGCAATTCAGCCCACCCGCGAGCGCAGCCAGCATGATGTTGGGGCTCCCCCGCACTCGCCGCACCAGCGACGCGTCTCGCTTGCGCGTGATGGAATAGAAGCAATCGACGCGCGCTTCCGCGAACATTGTCGAAGCGCTGCAATAACGAAGGAGCCCCACCATCATCCTGAACGCGTTGTTAAACTGAACACGAAGGGCGCTATACGATTTTTGCGTGAAATCTGTCCACAGGCTGCACGTGTAAAATAAGGTGGAGTAGGCTCTAAAAAGGGTTATTTTGACATCAATTGAGCACCGTGCAAACCTGCGGATCCCCATGTTAGCTCTGAAGGACAGCGCCTTTCGCTCCCGTTCAACGTCTGCGTCGTCTCTCAGGGCAGGTGTAACTAAATGACCAAGATATTTAACAATAAGAGAGAGTATTTTGCCATATACCCTCATGTTAAGAATCTATCGGTGTGTTCCAGCAGCTTCACTTGAGAGCCAGTTCCCAATCCAGGTGTAGCGTGACGCCACCTTCGACCACATCGTCACTTAACATCAGGTGACTTGTGGTCAAACGCTACTCTGAAAGTAATAAAAAAAATTTATAGCCAAAATGTTAAATACCGAATCGTAAACGAAAACGTAAACTGATAGAATTGTATGAATTTTGACTGAAATTAATATCTACCATTTAGCCTATATTAACATCTATGAATGCGCTAGTTAATGCTAGTTACGTCACAAGAAAGCCAAACAGCAAACGAAACTGATTGTGCATCCATGCTCATAGGGCACGTACCGTTTAGTGTCAATCACGGCAACGTTGAGAAAAAAAAAATATGTCTTTAGATATTATATGATATATTATATCTTGATTATAGATATTAGATGAGAGCGATGGTGGCCGAACGGTTTGGCGTGCGACTTACAAGACGCCGACACCGAGTTCGAATCCTCTTGGCCCCGCACCTATGACTTAATAAGTTATGTGCGGATTTGCCATCGCTCAAAACGGTGAAGGAAAACATCGCGAGGAAACCGGCATGCCCAAGAACTGCAACATCTTCAAGGCCATGTGACATCTACCAACCCGCACTGGGCCAGTGTGGTAGATTATAGCCCATACTCTCTCTCTGAGAGAAGGCCAGAGTCCCAGCAGTGGGAACGTGGAAGGCTGATAATCATGATGATGAGATATTATATGCACAAGCCATCCTTATTAATAATACTGATTTGGCAGATTACAGAATTTCATTCCATAGCACAGTTTTCGCTACATAACAATAACTTGACAATAAAAATCCAGATATTTTTTAGCATCATTCAGCTTATGACGCACGCGCACTTTCTACTTTTTAAATCACAATTTAAAAAATAATTAACATTAAAACTATCTCCGCTTAAATATGTATTAGATTATATTTATTACTTCAAACTAAAAATAATATACCATAACAAAGAAATAAATAAATAACTAAAATACATTATTAAAAGAAGTCCCTTTAGGCAAGGTACCGAAGATACTGGCAGCGTTCCCCCTTTGAATGGCTAGACTAATTCTTTGTCCGAGGTAGCTGCCAGCTCTTCGGTCTCCGGTGATGTCGACAAACTATCTTATAACTCTTTTCTTTTATTTTTTATTACTTAGAACTAAATAACTTGTATACCTACGCTAATTAACAGGAATTTTCCAGCCCATTAGCAAACAATAATAATAGAGTACGTTTCAAACAGAACGAAAAAAACCTAATGGAATCTCCGGCAACTCTCCTCACCTCCTTTTAAGAGCGAAAGGCTCTTGACGGAGATTTCGCATTGTTTTATAATCAAACTACAGCTAATGGAATTATTCACAGAGAAATAAATTGCAAGCGCTATAACACTATAAGATCTAAAAAAACAATAAAGACGTAGACTGGTTGGTTAGTTTCTTGTGCACCTCAAACGGGGTCACACAAGCGGGAAATGCCGTTCAATAGCGCGATGATTGACGTTTGACATAAGTGTGGTCACGACATTGTACGACGGCATTCACATTGGCGTTTGACGTTAGCCGATAATTCAAGTGCATTCACGTTGACCGTTCAAGTGTAGCCACTCACATAATAGCGTTAATAATTAACGATATATTTATCGCGAAGATAGGCATTGACACTTCCCTTGACGTTGACCTTAGTGTGGCCCGGGCATCACACATTTAAACTTTGTGTTGTCTGGTGATTAATATCAGTTTACTGAGATTGCGGACTGTAAACAAACGCCGGTCGACTATTGGGATCGGTAAACCGCCTATGCCGCCGGCGTTATAGCTATTTCTTTTGAAAACAACCACACATTGATTGCGGTTTTATTGAGATAAAGCTCTTTGAAGAGATTCTGTGAAACTAATATTGGGTCAAAACCTTGCTCTTTGATTTTTTTAAATTTGATGTCATTTTGGTATGTATGACATTTAACTTACAGACGTTTATAAAACAGGCTCTAAGTGTTCGTTTAAAAGAGGGTCTCAAGCCGACGCGACGTCAACGACACGGTAGCCGAGTTGGTAGTGACCCTACGGAGCTAGCGATCCCGGGTTGGAATCCCGGTAATGGCAAATATACGTGTGATGAGCACGAATATTTGTTCCTGAGTCTTGGATATTTCTAGCTACATAGGTATTTATTTCTCTACATAAGTATGTTTATCGTTGTCTAGTACCCATAACACAAGTTTCGAGCTTAATTTGGGGCTAGGTCAAATTGTGTGCAAAGGTCACCGAATTTTTTTTTTTAATAGTAAAATAAATATCACGCATAACTTTTGACAGAGTAGTCCAATTTTGTTAATTTCAACAGTTTTATCGAGTTAAAAAGTGTTAATTAAGGCGTAACCACATAGGGGTGTCAGGTCCAGCAACCTCCACGTGGTGCACCCTGGGCAACGCCGTCCCGCAACCTCTCCGTTACCAGAGAGATTGCGGCACGGCGGCTAATGGCTGGACACTTGGGGCCTCACTGCGCACGCTATCGTTCGATAGTGCGCTGTACGTTTTGAGGCCCGAGGTGGTGGTGGGCCTTCGGGCCGTTTCTTCGACCTTCGGGTCAGAGGTGGGCGCGGCAGGGCTGGCCAACTCGGCCTCCTTGTCGGGCGTTTGTGTTGGGCGGCCGCTTTCATCGCGGCTGCAGCGGACCTTCGGGTCGGGGGATGGCGGGCCTTCAAGGCCTGCGGTTGGTGACCAGCCGGCGCCCCGGGCAGCCTGGGAAGCGGCGGCTGGAGTTTGTGTTTATTTATGTCTATTTGTGTGTCGTATATATTGTATTTATTTGTGTATTATATTTCTATTTGTGCGTGTCTGTTGTATGGTGTGTGTGTAGTGCCCAATCCCGTGGTCTGGCGCCCGCCCAGGGGATGCATAGCTGGTGGGGTGAGACCAGTTGCGAGGGCGCCAATCCCAGGCCGTCATGCCTTTCAACTGTCAAGGGGGGATCACACCCCTCTTCGAACAAAAAAGACCATCATGGAAGGTTCGCAATTGATAAATAATCTCCGGGCGGGTCCCAGCTTCAGCGAGGCTGGGGAATCCCGTGGTGTTAACGCACCGAGCCCCGTGTATACGGAGGGGGCAACAATTGCAACGACGCAGATAGGGAGGACGAAGGAAGGAGATGTGACGAAGGTCGAGCGATTAGCTGGGTCCGTCTCCAGGCTATCATCCGATTCGGATGCTAGCTTGGTGATGGTGGCGTCCTCGACGCGGTCCAGGACCGCGAAGAAAGGGAAGGCTTTGGCGGCGCGAACATCTGCGCCGTCGTCAAGGGATTCGAGCCGAGAGTTTCGCTCGGTGCAGGATTCCGAGGAGGAAGCGGCGTGGTCGGACGTGAGCATGTCGGAGGCGGCGGGACCAAGCTCCCGAGCTCCCAGCAAGGTGGCTCAGTTCCTAAAGCGCCCAAGAACAGAGGATGGCAGGCCAGGTGACGACGACGCTAGAGCGTCGCCAGCGAAGGTGGCCACGGCCAGACGCGGTCGCGGTCGCGGACGTCCGCCCACTACTGGGCATTACGTCGGCCTGGCGAAAGCGAAGGAAGAAGCGAACAAGATGAGGCGGGAGGAGATTCGCCTCATTGCAGAGGAGGAACTTGCCACCGAGATGCGGTGGAAGAGGGAAGAGCGGTTGAAGTTGACCTCCTGCCTTCCCAATCTGGAGGATGGACAAAAGGCCCAGAGAACGGACCTGGTGGCGATCGAAGGGGTGGTCAGAAACTCGTTGGGGACCATACTCGATGTGGCCACCAAGTCCAAAAATGTGAAGGGGGACCTGATACGCGATGTCAAGGAGGCGACCGGAGCTCTCCAGCGTGCCTTCGAAGTGCTCAAGTCGCGGACGGTCTCAGAGGAGGTGGCCAAGCTAATGGAGGCTAACAAGGCCCTACAGGAGACCATCAAGGCCCAGCAGACGAAGCTCGAAGAATTGAGTCGTGAGCTGCTGGCCTCTCGATCGGTGCAGGCCCCAGTCCCCCCTGTTGATGAACAGGGACTGGTGAGGCGTATCACGGAGAGGATAGGCACTATCCTGAACGCCCGTCTTGAGGGCTTGGAGGTGGGCGGGAGACTGCTCCCAGAGAAGCGTCTTAGGCCTCCTCTGGAAGCGGACCGCAAGAGGGATGCGGCAGCAGCAGCTGAATCAGCCGCCGCCATCAATCCGTCGCACCCACCCGTCGAGGCGATCCCTTCCACGTCTCGCACCCCGGTCTCATGGGGAGCGCAGGCGGGGAACACAAAAGGAAAGGAGAAGGAGAAGGGGAAGAAAGGGGGAAAGGGAAAGGGGAAAGGGAAGAAGGTCCCTGCCCCAGCCGCTGCCCCCCCCCCTGCCCCGATCCCGGCCCCAGCACCGAGTGCCCCCGCGGCACCGACGCCACGTCCGCAAGCCCCACAGGAGGGTCAGTGGACGGAGGTGGTTAAGCGGGGGAGAAGGAATGCTGCGAGGACGCAACCGACGCGCCCTGCGCGGAGTCAGGCCCCATGGCCAGTGCCGATCACGAGGCCGCCCCCGCAACAGACGAGGGCACCCAAACTCCGCCCACCGCGAACTGCAGCTGTGGTAATCACGCTGCAGCCTGCGGCGGTGGAGAGAGGCGTCACATATGCCAGTGTCATTGGGGAGGCTGTGAGCAAAATCAGCCTCCCAAGCATTGGCGTGCCTCCGGTCAAAATGAGGACGGCGGCGACGGGAGCCAGGGTCCTAGAGATCCCCGGCACCGAAAGAGGAGAGAAGGCGGATGTCCTGGCCGGCAGGCTGCGGGAGCTATTCGCGAGCGCAGAAAGCGTTGTCATCACCAGGCCGGAGACTAACACGGATCTACGTGTGACCGGCCTGGATGATTCCATCGACGAAGCGAGGCTGACCGCGGCCCTGGCCAGTGCCGGGGGCTGTCCAGCGTCGGCCATCAAGGCTGGCGCCATCAGGAAGGGACCGGCTGGCATGGGCACTGCGTTCGTACGGTGCCCGGTGACGGCTGCTAAAAAGATGGTCGCTGGCGGCGGCCGTCTGTTGGTCGGGTGGTCGGCGGCACAGGTGCGGGTTCTCGAACGAAGACCCCGCCGCTGCTTCCGCTGCTTAATGTTGGGCCACGTCAGGGCTCAATGTGATTCGGAGGTGGACCGAAGCGACGAATGTTACCGCTGCGGTCGGAATGGCCATAAGGCCACTGCATGTTCCGCCGCCCCACGCTGCTCACTATGCGCAGCTGCTGGGAAGCCGGCGGACCACCTATCTGGGGGCAAGACCTGCGCTAGGCCCCCAGCCAAGAAAAGGACAAGAGGGAAGCCGACTGCGATGGAGACTACGGTTCAGTCGCAGCCCGCTAGCCTCCCTACACCGGAGCAGACGGGAAGAATGGAGGAAGATTAGTATGCATCTAACCTTCCTCCAGGCGAATGCCAACCACTCTGCGGGGGCTCAGGACCTTCTCCTGCAGTCTATGGCGGAGTGGTTGGTCAACATTGCTGTGGTCGCCGAGCCGTATGTGGTCCCGCCCCGAACTGATTGGGTGGGAGACCGGGACGGCTTGGTGGCCATTACGACGCAGACATCGGCGCAATCTCCGCCCCTCGATTTGGTGTGTAGAGGCGGGGGATACGTGGCGGCCTTGTTCGATGGGGTGCTGGTCGTGGGGGTATATTTCTCCCCCAATAGACCCCTCATCGAGTTCGAGGCGTTTTTGGACGAGGTCGGAGACGTTGTTGCTCGGGGTCACCCCCGGTCTGTTGTCGTTCTCGGGGACCTCAACGCCAAATCCTTGGTGTGGGGGTCCCCGGCGACGGACGCGCGGGGCAGGGCCGTAAACGAGTGGTTCGTGGCGCTGGGCCTCTGCCTTTGTAATAGGGGCACAGAAAACACGTGCGTGCGGCGAGGGGGAGGGTCAGTGATTGATGTGACGTTCGCAACCCCCGCGCTCGCACGCCGTGTTCAGGACTGGCGAGTTCTGGTGGACGAGGAGACGCTGTCGGACCACAGGTATATCCGATTCAGCGTCGCCTCGTCCACGGGAGCATTGGAAAGGAGGATGCCGGCCGTTCGGGAACGGCGTTGGGCCCTGAAGCGCCTGGACAGCGAACTTCTGAAAGAAGCAGCCCTGATCCAGGTGTGGAACTCCCACCCGACGGGACCGATCGGAGTCGACGAGGAGGCGGACAGACTCTGCGAGGCAATGGCGGCAGTGTGTGATGTCGCTATGCCACGGGTGCGGGCACAACCGTCAAGGAGACGAATGTTCTGGTGGTCCGAAGAAATCGCCGGGCTGCGGCGCCGGTGTGTGGCGAGACGCCGGCGCTATCAGCGATACCGGCGAAGACGGCGCAGCGAGACGGAGGTGTCCGACGCCCTCTACGCAGAATATAGGGAGGCGTCAGTGGCCCTGCGCACGGCCATAAAGAAGGCGAAGGCGGAGGCGTGGAAGGACCTGCTCGGAACCCTTGAGCAGGATCCCTGGGGAAGGCCGTACAGGATGGCGAGGCGCAAGCTCCGCCCCTGGGCCCCCCCAGTCACCACCACGCTGGAACCGCCGGTACTTCAGAGGGTCGTAGAGGGGCTGTTTCCTGGAGACCCGGGAACCGATTTCGCCCCTCCCTTCGCGGCAGCATCACAGCGCCCTGGAGAAGAGGCGGAAGAGGAAGACAGCAGAGTGCCCGAGGTCTCAGAAGGTGAGCTCGGAGCAGCTGTCTTCCGTATGAGCGCTAAAAACACGGCGCCGGGTCCAGACGGGATCCCGGGGCGTGCGTGGGCGCTCGTACAGGACGAACTTGGGCCGCGGCTGAGGAGTCTACTCAGCCGCTGCATGGAAGAAGGCCGGTTTCCCAGACGATGGAAGGAGGGGAAGCTGGTCCTCCTTAGGAAGGAGGGGCGCCCGGCCGACCAACCTGCCGGGTACCGCCCCATTGTTTTGCTGGACGAGGCCGGCAAGCTCCTCGAGAGAGTAGTAGCGGCCCGCCTCGTCCGACATTTGGAGACGACAGGCCCGAACTTGGCCGGCGAGCAATTCGGGTTTCGAGGAGGTCGCGGCACGGTGGATGCCATATCGCGTGTCCGCGACTTGTCAGAGGAGGCGTGTTCCGCGGGAGGGGTGTTGCTTGCGGTGTCGTTGGACATATCCAACGCATTCAACACCCTCCCGTGGCCCACCATAAGGGCGGCTCTGGGGTACCATGGGGTCCCCCAGTACTTGCAGCGTCTCGTGGGTGACTACCTGTCCAACAGGGAGGTCGTGTACCCGACGGCAGCAGGAGAGGGGAGGACCCAGATAAACCGGGGCGTTCCGCAGGGGTCGTGCTTAGGGCCCCTGCTGTGGAATGTAGGGTATGACTGGGTCCTCCGGGGCGCTAACTTGACTGGCATCGGCGTCACGTGTTACGCCGATGACACGCTTGTTACCGCCCGGGGTGGGACGCATCGTGAAGCGTCCATCTTGGCGACGGCCGGTGTTGCAGCGGTCGTCGAAAGGATCCGGCGGTTAGGCCTAGAAGTGGCGTTGGAGAAATCCGAGGCCATTCTCTTCCACGGGCCTCGGAGAGCACCTCCTGCTGGCGCCAACATCATCGTGGGCGGAGTCTCCATCGCGGTCGGGTCGACGCTGAAGTACCTCGGCGTCGTCCTAGACAGAAGATGGAGATTCGAGGCCCACGTGCGTCAGCTGACGCCGAAGCTCATGGGGACGGCGGCTGCGCTGAGCCGGCTGCTCCCGAACATAGGAGGAGGCGATGGAACCTGCCGCCGGTTGTACATGGCGGTGGTCCGGTCGATGGCCCTCTATGCGGCCCCGATCTGGGCGGGGTCTCTTCGCCCCTTAGAGATCGCCGCCCTTCAGGGGGCCCAGAGGGTCATGGCAGTGAGGGCATGCCGCGCGTACAGGACTATATCCCACGAGGTCGCCTGCGCGCTGGCGGGATCATTGCCCTGGAGTATGGAGGCGGAGGTTCTGTCCTCCGTCTTTTGGAGGAGAGCGCAAGCAAGAGAGCGCGGTCTGCCTCCCGCACCTCAGGAGGTGGTGCGGTGGAGGAGGGACGCAAGGCGAAACGCCGAGGCGTTATGGAGAGAGAGTCTCCTCGCGGGGCCCACCAGGAGGGGGGACGGCGCCATCCGGCTTTTAGAGGCGATCCGTCCCGTACTCGGCCAGTGGACCCGGCGAAGACACGGTGGCCTCACTTTTCGCCTAACGCAGGTCCTCACCGGACATGGATGTTTCGGGAGGTACCTTGCCAACGTGGCGAGAAGGGAGGCCACCCCGGAGTGCCATCAGTGCGGCCGGGCGGAAGAAACCGCCCAACACGTCCTGGAGGCATGCCCGGGAGCGGAGGGGCCGCGACAGGAGTTGGTCGCGGCCATAGGAAGTGACTTATCCCTGCCGACCATTCTGTCAAAGATGGTCGCCAGCGAGGATGATTGGAGCAACGTAGTCGCCTTCTGTGAAGTAGTGATGGCGCAAAGAGAGGCTGAAGAGAGGGAGAGAGAGGTGGATCCTGCCTCCCTCCCAATCCGGAGAGTTCGGCTACGGGGGCGGCGCAGAGTACCCCCCCCGTCTCCGCCGGGGACCTGATCATCTTGGTCCCCACCACAAGAGGTGGTGGCGCCCTACGTACCAGGGCGCCGCGTTCGCGAGAGCGGTCCGTAAACGCGGACACCGGCTGACGGGGTCATGAAGGTGTGTTAAAAACGGGACCTTGACCCCCCGTCCTTTATTGCCGGAGAGGCGGACAGCCCGGAGTTTTAGTGGGTATGGCACGCTAAATAGTGCGAGTCCCACACTCCCCCCGACGCCCCTCCCCTTCTGGGTGGGGCCTTGCACCGGGGGGGTCAGTGTGTAAGTGCATTTCTCCGGGGAAACAAAAAAAAAAAAAAAAGGCGTAACCACATAGGACGATGTTTAGTAATAAGTTTAGTAATATTGACCGAAGTAAATCTCCTGAATCGCAAATATAATTTTATTACAAAGTTAGTACATAATATTTATTAGCAATGCGCAACATGACTAGCACTAGCACCTAGCAACCACTGGCACAGATATGATAGTAATAATAAATATGTATAGTAAACACTCCGACATCCGTGATGACGCGCAACATTGTTGCTGTACCTATATTGGATCAAATCAAATCAAACATTAATCAAATAGTTAGTATATTAATGATTCCTGTATAATATAGATATCTGTATTATCAGCGCTGATTTTACACTAGGGCGCCAAAATTCTAAGGGCTATAAATTTGTGGTTGTTTTTGTTTATTATTGATCAAATATTATGAACGTATTAAGTGAACACCTACTCAGTTACTTGCCCTCGAGATTAAGTTCAAAAAGTTTGATAATATCTATTGCTGTTTGATGTCTATCGCCCAAGTGCAAAACATCTTGAAAGGTTCGATAAGTATATTAAATTACAAACCAGAAATCCCCATTAGCCGTTTCAATAAGTAAAACAATCGAAGCTCATGAATTCGAAAGAGAATTTCTCTTAGAACTTTACACAAGTTCGTACGACGAACTTCAGCCGACTTCTCAGGATTTTAGCCGACTCACCAACATTCGAACGGTTCACAACAAGTGGCTTGGTAGGTCCGCAAATCAAGGGCAGCTTCCCTAAAACCTTTTAGTAAGAAGTTTGGTTTTGATTGATTGTATTACTCGTATAACTGTAGCTTAGAAAGGATTTAATTATGTTCACGTTAACAATTCCATATGTAGGTATAGGTATACTGTCAGATTAAGTCAGTCAACGACAAGTTTTAACAAATTTGTGCGATGCTGGTTAAAATTTTACAGTGTTTTTAATAGCCTTATTTAGTGCAACAAGTACTGCGGCTTTGTTAGTTTTTAGTATGGCAATAGTAGACGTCAAAATTTAGTTCTTTAATTGCTTATTATTAGGACCAAATTCGGCATTGGGCGAACAGTAAATTGCAAAGCTACGCTATTTGTTTCGTATCTCAGTGTCTGAGAAACCAAATCCGCGTAGTTTCCGGGTCCGAGCAAATTTGATTGTCTGGGCGTTAATCTAATATATAAAATTCTCGTGTCACAGTTTTCGTTCCCGTACTCCTCTGAAACGGCTGGACCGATTTGTATGAAATTTTATGTGCATATCGGGAAGGTCTGAGAATCGGCCAACATCTATTTTTTATATTAATTGTTTATCGAGTTAAATGTAGTCCACGCGGGTTAAACCGCGGGGCGCAGCTAGTATATAACATAAAATTTACCATGGAGTCAAATACGACAAGTAAGCCACAAACAAGAGTTTTTCTTGCTATAACATATTATTATGTGTATATATATAACGGAAAAAATTACTCTCCCCCTCTGAACTGGATCTGGGCGACCCGATTGGGATAGGCAAGGTAGGGAGCGCGCCTAGGGAAGCGAAAACAGTAGCTCCCCTAGCCTTCGTGTTTTTTTAAACTACAAACCAATCTCTCTTTAGCAATATTTTAGTGGTAAAAAGAAATATGTTTAAGAAAAGATCAGCCCACAATATTACACCTAAAGAACCGAGCAAAAAGAGAAGCCATAAAACATAAGTGTTATTTTTTAAATTAGAAACCCGTTAAAAAAGGTAATTATGTTAAAAAAAACTGTGTTTATGAAAAGATGAACAGCTTAATAATATATTTTTAAAACACTTTTATTTTGCCTTATTTTGGTGATGAAATTATTTTTCTCCGTCCAAATTTTAATTCTATTTTTTATTCATGTTCATTGTTCATTACAAAACAAAAGTTGACCTAAAAGACAAGCGGTCAAAGAAATCCCAGATTTTGAAACGGTTCAAATTTAAATAACTTTGAATTCCGTGATGGCATCACCTTCAACCTAAGTCAGAATAGATATTGATCGAGCAGTCGCTGAATTATCAATATAGAGGTCACCTAAAAGGCACGGGAGAAAGCTGTTTCGAGAACCAAATGAAAACTGATTTCATTTATAAAAGATATTAGAAGAGCACTGGTTTAATTGGTCCCACGACACGGAAGTGCAGGTTTTTAGGACATGGAATTCTGACGATAACTTTACGTACCTAAATCAAAAATAAATTTATCAAAATCAAAACTATCGATCCTATTTCAATTTCAAAATTATTTATTTAATAGGATTTTTAACATGATCTCTTTAAAACGTCAAACTTAAGACTACCTACGCCTGTTCCAACCACCTTAAAGGGATCAAAATCAAAATAATCAAATATTTATTTACTGACTTTCTAAATTCGTCTTGTTTATTACTTCAAACTAAAAATAATTAACAATGAAATAAAAAAAATAATAATAATAAACTAAACCCTAAACTAATAACTAAAATACATTATTAAAAGATGTCCCTTTAGGCAAAGTACCGAAGATACTGGCAGCGTTCCCCCTTTACTGACTTATAAATTGTGATACGTTTCTATGAATCCATAGACTCCTGAACTAGTACAAACTGTATTTCAGTAGGAAGAAAAAGTAGTAGGTTTTTTTTTTTATTTTTTTTTATATTTACAGGGTAGCGTATGACCACAAGTCACCTGATGTTAAGTGACGATGTGGTTGAAGATGGCGCCACGCTACACCTGGACTGGGAACTGGCTCTCAAGTGAGGCTGCCGGAACACACCGATAGGTGCTTGGCGACAGATTCTTAACGAGAGGGTGGTAGCTAGCCAGGCGAGTACTAGAAAATACCCTACCACCAAGCTATGGTTTCATCACGATGTTTTCCTTCACCGAAAGCTCAAGCTCATTGTAGGATTCGAACCCACGTCCTACGGATCGCAAGCCGACGTCACTACCACTGAGCCATCATCGCTATAAATAAGGTAATTGCATTGCCAAAAATATAACCTTTAGAATCCCATGACCTATGCCATTAGATCATAATATGTCTAATAAATCACAACTAAATGCAAATGTATTACTAAATCGTACCTTAAAATGAATGCAAATGAAAGTGGGCAGAGTAATTTGCAAGATACCTGACTATTAGTCAAACGAAGCGTGCTCCACGAGTTGAAATCGTACCTAGGGAATATGAATTATTGATGAAGCCTCGAATTTTGAGAATCACAGGCAGTATATGTATGGGACAGATGGTCAGAAGGGTGAAGATTTATTAATGTTTTGGGCCGTTTCACGACAAGCGGATGGCGAAAAATTGACGTTTTTGAATTTCTTTGATAAGTTATGAAGAAATTCATATTCAAATGCAACAAATTTATTACATACTACCTGCGCCTCACGATTTCACCCGCGTCTTTCCGTTATCCCGTAGGAACCTTTCCGGGATAAAAAGTACCTTATGTACCTACCTATATCTTCTGGTTCTAAACTACCTCCCCACCAATCTTCAGCCAAATCGGTTCAGCCGTTCTTGAGTTATAAATAGTGTAACTAACACGACTTCCTTTTATATAAAAGATAGATATTATATTATATTTACGGCGTCATAATATATGTAGAAAATATACTGTTCTACTATAACTGTTGGCGGTCACTACAATCCCAAGCTATACCCACCATAACCACACGCTATTATATGGTACGTATATTTGAGTAAAGTTGTTATACATATAGACATTTAGTTCACACGATTGTCAATATTACAATAGACAGTGGTTGGATGGGAGGTACACGAGTATTCTTCAGGGCAGGCGGAACTTCCGCCGGATGACGTCACCGGCCCGCTCATCATGAGACCAAGATGGGCGTAATACCTACCTGCCTTTGACATTACTCGTTTTATTTTAAAGCCGTGATAACTTTTTTCATTTCCACAAAATGTTCTCTAAAGTATAAGATTCAAATATTTCGGTATTAAACGGTACCATTTGAGCATTGCATTGTTGTATAAAGCTTGGTCATAACGCTTAGTGCTAAGTAAAAAAATATATCATAGATGATTAAAAACAAAGGTTTATTTTATTGTACCTACGGTCACCTACCTCCCTACCTTTTAATGTCCGCCTATGTATCGTTTGGTATATTTTACAATAGAGATGAACCAGCAAGAAACAGAAAGCCATTTTAAAATTGGATGTGCTGTTATTTTACGACTACTTTGGCATAAGTTGAAACTACATATAAATACTTTTTCTAGTTAATAGTTAGTAGATAAACTTTACTGAAATTTGGTATGACGTTAACTTACGGACTTTTATAAAACCGGCCCTCACTAACTACCACTTAACTATAGTAAGGGTCACTTACGCATACATTAATGAAGCCCATAAAGAACAATGGCCAACACGGACCCGAAGTCGTATGAAAAAGATTTATGTACGATACAATTTTTAAATTTTTTCCTATTAGGATTATTCAAACGATCTTTTAAAGAAAGTGTAGAAAAAAACGAAATTGATTATTTAACTTTGGAGTTCCTTAGGACATTTTTTAACTTACACAATGCTTGGATGTTTTGAACGCACTCCGCATTTTCTTTTTCATTCCGTTTCACGCTTTGGAAGTCGGCCCTACTTAAATTAAGTCATTAAAATCAACATTATTTACCAAATATGAACAAAAACTAATCTTTTTAATCTATGTACTAGCAAATTGATTGTCACTGTCAAGTGACATTGACAAAATATATTGCGTTCAGGTCCAGGGCAGTATGAAAAGTGGCCAATGTTCTTTGTGTGTTGGTTTTCGTTTAATACAGCGTCTGAAATAAAGTGTTAATCACAGTCACGACCACCAACGACCGCGACTACCACGGTCAAAAAGATGCTATACGAGCTTTCTCAGCATACAACCAACAAACATCAGAAGGTCAATTGGCAAAGCATCTTGCAAAGTATCAGTCTACCGCGTTGTCGATGAACGGAACGACAAAATAAAAACATTTGTTCAGATCAAACGTGAACTCGACTCAGAATTAGCTTCAGTCAGACTGTTTACAAAATAGGAGCGGTCGGAATTTGGCTCTTGTTTTCCAAGTCGTAAAGTGTATAATTAGGTGCGAATGACGACCGCGTGGTGACCAGTAGTGGTAACAGTAAAATGGGGGTGTAAATCAAGCCACTGTGAGTTAAATGCGTGACTGAATCGATCAACTGCATGATTACGAAACAAAAGCTGATCTTAGAAACGTTGCTCAACACATTGAAGTTCAATTCTCTTTGTAGGATAATGTTAATCTGTTCAATGTTTCGTGATAAGTACAGTAAGCTCAACCAAGTAATATCTATCCATCTTGGCAGTCATAATATAATATATCCGTGCAAAACATACAAACAAACAGCAACAAATGCTTTTCGATATAAACAAATTTACGTCTACGACCACCTGGGCCCGTAGCCAAGATGCATTCTGCAATCGTTGACGCTAATAGAAAACAAGAAAAAAGTATTGGTTTGACATATTTCTGACCACGTGACTTAGCGTTGAAATATGTCAAACCAATACTTTTTTCTTGTTTTCTATTAGCGCCAACGATTGCAGAATGCATCTTGGCTAGAGGCGCAGGTCGTTCGTTTATGGGCCGGTTTTATAAGCGTCCGTAAGTTCATTTATTTTTCAATCGTTATGGATATAAATAACAAAATAAAAACATCTAACTAAACCTTAAAGCCAGTTCCCAGTCCAGGTGGCGCCACGCTACCATCTTCGACCACATCGTCACTTAACATCAGGTGACTTGTAGTCAAACGATACCCTGTAAATAGTAAAAAAAAAAAAAAAAAAATTTACTTACGGACGTTTATAAAACTGGACCTAAATGCAATGTTAGTCCATTTAAAAGTTACATTTAGAGTGCGTTTCTGAGGACGCAATTTTATTTTTAACATGTGACATGTCTCATACATGTCCTGAAAGATCTAAATTTTGAGCGTCAACTGCTCGTGATTCAGTCACTGTGCCAAGCTAACATTTGGGACCATAACGGCTAGTAACCATTAATTAAAAATAACTCATTGCGAGGGGAGTCTGTTACGTTGCGAAAGGCGCCTTCTCGAGCATACTATGTATATATCTTAAGTATTTTTATAAACATGCAAAATTGTATTGGACTGCAGCTGTTTCAGCGTGAATAATACATATTTTTAGAATAACCATAATTTTTTTAGATCTGCCTCCAAGCATAGGATCGACACTGAATGTGATTGATTCTATGAGACCGTAGTAATTCATATTTTATACAAAAACGTTATTCGAAAGTAACATTATAACCATTTATCTTTTTATACTCTATATCTATCTTGTCAATGGGGCAATTTCCGAAAGATTGGTGCGTCTGTCACTAAGTGATCCTTGATCCCACGGGTCGTGCTGACCAAACAGACATAATCAGAGCGTGACGAAGCAACTCTTTGTGTCCTGCATTATAGAAACCTGACCTCTCACCGTCTCCCTCACACGTGCCGATGAAAAACAACAAGTCTGTGAAGCAAATAGGGTACTTTTGTAGTGGAAATTAAGTGAGTTCAGCGAAAACTTGTTATTTTGAGGACTTTAAATCAGAAAGCGCTTGCTGTTCAATACAAAATTATCTTCACGGGATAAATTATAGCTAAAGAGAAAATGAACGTTCTATATGAATTGTCTTCATATAGAACGTTCTTTAAGAAGACAATTCTATATGAAAACTAAACTTACACGAAACGCTGTGTTGATGAAACCTAGTAGGTTAATACCGTTCCAATTTTATTTTCAAGGTCACACAGTCACAAATCCTCGTATTAAGTCATAACATAACCCAAAATACCTGCCACCTGGCCAATGGTGACGACTGACGACTGACATTCAACAATAGCTACCTACTGGTTAGACAGACGGGATTGTTTACCGTCAGATGAGGTGGCGTCTGCGGTACAACGTCAAAAATATTTGTATACATCGACTGCGTCTGTTTGTAACAGGAAAATTATCGGGGAACTTCATAAAGCCGTATCTATGTTACAATCGTCATCTATGCAGCAGATCAGACTACACGCCATTGTTGTGCATGTGAACGGCTCAACTATAACATAGTGTCTTTCACAGACGACACTGCTTGAGGCGCGTGACAGCTGTGTAAGGCTATAATCCTTCCTATTCTACGGCTGTTACAACCTGAGGCTACTATACTTCAACCCTGCCTATTCAAATATCGACAATATTGTTGTCTGAACGGCAATATTATAATCCTTATCTTGCACCCAGAATACCTTCTGAGATAACTGTAACTAATAAATAAAGTACCTAAGGTTAGAGGAAAGATGTTTAGCCATTAGTAAGACATGACAAGTATATGACAACCATCTTATAAAGAAAAGTAGAAGGGAGACCGGGAAGAACATACGTAGACCAAGTAAAAGGAAGGATTGACGTCATGTCGTACCAAGAGGTCACAAAAATGGCTGAAGACAGGGTGAGATGGAAAATGATCCAACGACAAGAGCTCTGCTCTTAAATAATTAAAGGAGAAGGTAATAGAGAAATTCATGTTAAAATAATAAATGTCTGCCGCTGCAATGGATACACGGAGAAAAAAGACATTCCGAAATACCGTTTTCCTTCTGAGTTAAGAGGGATGGACTTGTGATTCAGAAGTAAAACTAAGGTAAAATAAGGAAGGAATAGGGAATAGGTCTTGGTGGGTAAGACTCAGAAGGAAAGTCTGATTTTTTTCTCAGTGTAGCCACAAGAAAGTAGTACCAAATTTTGAAGGACACGGCTCACGAATAAGGGCTCCCTCACAAAACTACGGATTCAAGATACAAGGGCTTCCGATCTGATCGCAGTTTTGTGTGGGAGCCCTAAAGTTAAATGGTTACTCAGTTACTCACCACACTACGTCCACTCCGGCTGCGCAGAGAGAGCCGCATCTTCCAGTCTCGTTTAGAAGGCGAGCCCCCCTCGGAGCTCAACGAGCGCTTCATCGGAAGCGACATCTTGTCTCCTTCGCACTTACACCAAACTAACCCTCATCGAACATTGCGTCTCTATCGCAAAAACTAAAAACTAGAATTGTCACTATCAATGTAACGTTATTTCACAGTTCACATAACTATAATGTACAATTATCACTTATTGTCACTTAAAGCTAATGAAGATGATACAAGTGCAGAAGGGACGGAGAGATGTAGACAGACGGAAAACCTGAAACAAAAGATAAGCACTGTTAATCAAAATGTAATTTCCCTTGGTCATCGCATCACGGGAACGGTCGGAACATTTTCGCAATTTTTTTTTGTGTTCGTTGGAAACCATGAAAGGTTCGAAGAGAAAAATTGAAAAAAGTTGCCAGGCAAGTATTAAAATTTGGATAAAATGGAAAATGCTTTTCTATAGGCTTTTTGTAGGTTACGTTTTATTGCGTTAAACTGCAGTCTGCGGTGAAACCGTGGAGAACAGCTAGTAGGTTACAAAAGAAAGCTTAATATTATTAAAAATATATTTGGAATGGTTTTTGGTAACTCTCATGATTACACCTAACCCGCCAGCGTCTTTGTTGCTTGATAACTTGGGAGCATTCAAGTCAAGAGTGAAAAGGAATCTCCTTGGCAAATATTATTTATTATCAGGTGAGACTGCGCTCTAATACTTACTGATGCGCATTAAAATACACGGGCTTCCATTTCAAATATAACTTCAACAGATTTATCATTTTGCTTCGCATAACAAGCGCGCCTGTTAAGTTGCTCCTGTCAACTTGTTATAATATCAAAGTAAATGGAAAGTGGGATGGAAAACATTTGCTAGAATTCACAAGTCTACCTTCTTATATTAATGAAGTTCTGTATTCAGATTGCACAACGTTGTAAAAGCCTTCTTGTTTGGTATCCTTAAAGATTTAAACCTTGTTTGTCATTTAAAAACATACATTTTATGACAATGTACGTTGTATTTCTTCGCTATTTAGATAAGTTACTGAAGGCTAGAAGTGCTAGTGGCGTCTTTTGGTATCGGAGGCCAGGACTCACTTTAGGCCGTTGCGCCATCTCAGTTAGTT
The DNA here is from genome assembly GCA_931315375.2 of Opisthograptis luteolata. Classification (NCBI taxonomy): domain Eukaryota; kingdom Metazoa; phylum Arthropoda; class Insecta; order Lepidoptera; family Geometridae; genus Opisthograptis; species Opisthograptis luteolata. The sequence continues at coordinate 14,036,309 of OV928033.1, forward strand.
AGTTTAGAAGTGCTATTATCGTTTCAGAATGTAAATTTTCACACTACACCGCTCTACTCTTATTTGACTGTTGCTATCTGAGCTCATATTACACTTGTATTACTTTGTTTTAGGGTCAACGACAGAAATAGCGTAGATTAAAATTATTTTTGTCGAAGTTTATCTAAAATCAAGTAAATTATAGTTAGGTACCGATATAAGGTAGGTACCTACCTAGTTTCAAGGTACGGAAAATTGCAAAGATTGTTTAAATCTCCGAGGCTCCTTTGACTAATCTTTTGTTAAATCAGATGTTTAAGAGAACGACCAGTGAAATGTAAGACTATTTTCAATTCAATTGAACATTTAATGTTTCGTCGTTTTACCGATCACGCCTTTTGAGTTACGGAAGGAATGGCGGTGCCCAATTCGTCGTAGCCTAAAACCATAGTAAAGAGTAGTAGTTCAGCTTCATACAAATCGGCCGCCGCCGGTTAGAATGTGTGCGAGAGTAACGGCGCCGTGTACGCAACTACGCACGCACTTTTCACGCACACAATCACAAACGGACGGGGCCGCGGCCATGCACTCAGTACAGGACGCGCTGTCTATGCATCACCGCAAGAGTAGGCAATTAACTCGTTGAGCGGCCTTAGCTAACCTACTGTTCTTACTTTACTGTGCTAAAACCGAGCCCCTTTTACGAGTCGGTAAATTACAAGCGACCGGTTTCAATAACCGATCTACCCACGGTTTTCCTTACTGGAAATAGAAATTTGACATAATATAACATAACATAATATATATAACATAAGCTCCATAAAAGTAATGTAATTTTTTTGTCTCTAGTAGGGAAAACCGAGATTTTACATTTTAAGTATTTAAGTGTTTTATTTTGTTATTTATATCTTACTTCTCTTTTCTCAACCGTGGATAGATCGGTTATTGAAACAGGCCTTATGTATTTTGTTTAGTTCATTCTTCGAGCATTTTTTTGACTAATTTTATTATCGCCGTTATTTTGGTATCAGTAACTAGATACGTTATTCCAGTGGTGGATTTAGCAGCAGGCTGAGTAGGCTGGAGCCTAGGGCGGCAAATTTTAGGGGCGGCAAATTTAGTGTCTATTTAAAAAAATGTTTTTATGATATTAAAAGAGTCGTATATATGTATTTAAATATTAATATGTGCACACAAACAATTAAACATTGTTCACCACTTGAATTTTCTTAAATTTTTGTCTGATGCCTAAAAAAATGACACATTTAAAAAGGAAAGGCAGAGGCCGTAGAGGTTATAGAGGTTGGTAGGGGCGGCAAAATTTGAATACTTAGCCTACTGGCGGCAAATGTGTAAATCCGCCACTGCGTTATTCTGTAATGTTATTCAAAAACTAAACATTCATGGCTGTCGTCGAGAGGCAAATTATCTATTACCTTATTGAAAACGTTTCTTTGTATTGTGAGCGTGGACACTGAGAAATAATCAGGGAACCTTTTGTATGACAAACTCTATGCTATTTACTTGTTATCTGCATAATTCCACAAACAAATGGATCGATTATACATATATTTTTCTGAGTTTTAATACTTGTGCAATCCTCCCAAAATTCCGCGGGATCGTTTTATACAAACGGAAAACCGCATATCATTTCTTCGCCCTTATGATCTAGTACTTCCTGTAATAATGCATAATTTAGCCCATTAATGTATTTTTAAATAAAAAATTAACAAATGCTTAAAATTCCGCAAACCATCGGCGCTATTTATTTTGTCTCCGAATAGAAAAACTAACACACCATAAAGCATAACAATCGATTACCTAAGTATGATCAAATTTCAGATTGTCATAGTTTTGTTGACCGGAGCGTTGTTGAAAACTTTTTCGGTGTTATTAATACAGTTGACCGGACAGGCGTGAATTTTTAACAACAACATGGTACAGTTGACTACACCGCCGTAACACCAACCCGTGAAAACCGGGGTAGGGCAGCTAGTGTTCAAAATTTAATACTCAGGTACTTTTCGGTGGTATCATATAACGTAATCTCAAAATAACTCTCGTTTTTATTCGATTTACTTGTCTTGATATTTCATTCCAAAACAAAGGTAAGACAATATCAGTGTAATTGCTTACATTCCAATACAGGGCGATATATTTATATTTAGGGCAGGTTTTATTAACGTCCGTAGGTCCGTTTTTTAAGGGTTCCGTTCCTCTAAAGGAAATACGGAACACTTCTATGACCACTTTGTTGTCCTTCTGTCTGTCTGTCAACACCCTCTTCCTCAAGAACGCATCGAGGTATCAAGTTGACGTTTTTATCCAATACTCGGCTTTAGGGTCTCTTTCAGCTGTGAAAAATAACAAAAGACATGAGCTTTTATGTCGCAACTATTCGCATATTTTGCGATTTTCCAAGGGAATCCAAACCTAAAGGGTAGTTCCCGTTGACCTAGAATCATGAAACTTGGCATCACACAAGGTCTTACAACACATGTAAAGGAAAGAGTCTGAAAATTGTAAATATTCGTATGTTATATAATAAGCTTGTACGGAACCCTCGCCTTGGTGCGCGAGTTCAACTCGCACTTGGCCGTTTTTTATATTTTATAAACAAAAATGGGTTTGTTAAAGCAGGGTTATAGCGATGATGGCTCAGTGGTAGTGATGTCAGCTTGCGATCCGTAGGACGTGGGTTCGAATCTTACAATGAGCTTGAGCTTTCGGTGAAGAAAAACATCGTGATAAAACCACAGCTCGGTGGAAGAGTATTTTCTAGTACTCGCCTGGCTAGCTACCCTCATGTTAAGAATCTATTGCCCAGCACCTATCGGTGTGTTAAGGTAGCCTCACTTGAGAGCCAGTTCCCAGTCCAGGTGTAGCGTGGCGCCACCTTCGACCACATCGTCACTTAACATCAGGTGACTTGTGGTCAAACGCTACCCTGTAAATAGTAAAATAAGGGTTTAAGTTGTGTTTCTTTTGTCAACTAAAGAAATGCTCCGTTATCTTACAGCGTGAAGTGATTTTTGTCACGTATGATTTATCAAGGCATTTTTCGAGCAGCCCCACGACAACTGTCAATACATCTGTCTCGTCGGCTCGTCCCGCCGCGCCTTCGAGTGCCAATACGTTTGCCGTCTTCTATTAAATTGCGCTTTCTTGAGTGAAGTATTTGTATGAAAATACGTACCTACTATAAGAAATGTAACAAATTGAAAAGACATCAAACGTATTATCACGTTCAAATGAAATAGAAAAGACGCTTCTTGATATTGAGTTCCTAAACTTAGCAAATATAAAGATTTTTACAAGCTCGTTTGGGCCTTGACATAGGAACAAAGAAAATGTATGATTTTACTAGTTGCTCCCCGCGGTTTCACTCTCTTTCCGTTATCCCGCAGGAACCTTTTTTCGGGATAAAAGTAGCCTATGTGTTAATACAGGGTATAAGCTATCTCCATTCCAAATTTTATTCAGATCCGATCAGTAGTTTTTGCGTAAAAGAGTAACAAACATCTATCCATCTATCCATCCATACTCACAAACTTTCACATTTATAATATTAGTAGAATCTATAAGTATTCCTATAGCAATCGGTAAAACGTCTCTCTAGAGCCTATTGTCACACCCCCGACGAAAACAACATTATACCATTATATAAAAAAATGATATTACTGATTAAAACATTAAAAAAAACCTGTACAAATTAAATGGTGCGCATACCATTTCATTTTTATATACCTACTACATTCACAAAACATAACGCTTTTGAGACCCCTAAACAGAGATAAATGAACAAGCCTACATTTTCACATATACAAGTACCTACGCTATAAGGAAGAGAAATTCCGTCACATTTTTTCCTAAAGACATTTTAAATGTGATCATTTGCATACTTTTTTCTTGAGAATTTTCCTGGCGAAAGGTCATAAGAGCATTTTTGGGTAACATTATTCCAAGAGCTTACTATGCTGATGTTCTTCAGAGTGTGTTGGCACAGCAACAGAGGAAAATTTTGTAATGATTTTTCGGTTCCAGAATTTTGCACATTGTAAAAGATAAATAAATATCGGGGACAATTTCGCACAAATGGACCTAGCCCCAAATTAAGCTCGAAACTTGTGCTGTAATCGATTAAGTGTTTTTTTAATAATTGGCTTAATTACAAAATTTATATGATACAATTAAAGTTGGTAATCGACCATAAATTAAGTCATTTCCTCTCTTATTTTACACCGTACTATATGGATACGAAAAAACTACTCCTAAAACTAGAATTCTTCATCATCATCAGCCATAAGAAGTCCACTGTTGAACATAGGCCTCCCCCCTTGAACGCCACCATGAACGGCTACTAGCCATTTGCATCAATCGGCTCCCTGCGACTCTTACAATGTCGTCGGTCCACCTAGTGGGGCCCTACCTACAGGACGTCTCCCTTCTTCCTGGTGGTGCCCTGCCCATTGCCACTTCAACTTGCAAATTCTGAGAGCTAAACTAGGATTATCATTTCAAATATATCATCTCCTGATAATTTAGTGTTTCTCAATACATCTTCCGCTTTGTAAAAGCAGCCTTTCGGTTTTAATAATTGGACCTAGGTTGCATCTGATTAACATTTCACATAGGTAGAATAATTGCTAATTTTGTCACCAAACCATCAATCTATAATATAAAAATGAATCGCAAAATATGTTGGTAAGCGCATAACTCAACAACGCCTGGACCAATTTTACCAATTCTTTTTTTTAAATGTTCGTTGAAGTCCAATAATGGTTTTTACGGTGAGAAAAATCGAATAATTGCCGGGAAAACACTAAAATTAGCCCTTTTCTTTTCCCCATACAAACGATTCGTAATAATACTTAAGTCAATTTGAACTTTAATACCATACCATAAAGTTCAAGTGTTAGTAGAGAGGTTCCGGGAAGGCAAAACAATTGAGTGACGTTAGTATTGTATAAATATTGATGTCTGTTTTCAATAAAATTAGGGATCCTTACTAAAACTCCAATAATGTGTGTATTATAATTTTTGCGTTTTTGCTAAATACCCGTGCGAAGCCGGGGCGGGCCGCTAGTAGCTAATAAAGACCTCGCGACTAATTTTTACAAATCTATAAAGACGCGAGCTCTGTCTTCTGACGTTAAGATTTAGGAGTAACACCATTTGTAACGTCGGCATCCATCTTTATTACAAAACCGAGGATTCGCCTCAAAACTCGCTGCCCAATAATGGAAAATGCTTGTACGTGGCTATGTGAGGGAGGAGTACGGGACTTAGAACAACATAAAAAGAGTAGTTTGTATATATTAAATATATTAATATGCAACTAGTTGCGCTTCGCGGTTTCACCCGCGTCTTCCCTTTTCTCGCAGAAACCTTTTTTCACGATAAAAAGAAGCATATGTGTTAATCCAGGCTATAAGCTATCTCCATTCCAAATTTCATCAAAATCGGTTAAGCAATTACAGTGATACGTGGTAACAAACATTCACACACAACACACACAAACACACACACACTCACACACACAAACTTTCACATTTATAAAATTAGTACGATACCGAGTTCGAATCTCAACTGCTATGACTTGTTGCGGATTTGCCATCGCTCAAAACGCTCAAGGTGTAAGCGTTAATAATAAATAGAAGCTGAAAGAAGAATTCGTTCCCGCGTGTAGGGCTAACAATAAACCGTTTTATATTGAAACATAACGTTAAACAAGAGCTCGTAAAATGTACATAAATATGAAGGATTATGGCGGACATGTCGACACGTTTATGACAGATCCTATTAATTAATAAACGTCGTCAATTACATAATAAACTTCACTCTTAAGTAATCTCAAGATATATCTGTTTCATCATTATCACTGAGCTACCTCCCCACCTATTTTCAGCCAAATCGGTTCAGCCGTTCTTGAGTTATAAATAGTGTAACTAACACGACTTTCTTTTATAAATATAGAAGATTTCTTTTATAAATATAGATATAAAAATCAATTGCTGTTCGTTAGTCTCGCTAAAACTCGAGAACGGCTGGACCGATTTGGCTTGAACTTGAAACGTTCTCACGTCACTTCGCAACACCAAGGATAAATTGATAGGCCACTAGATTAATACTCCACGTGCTGACTATCACTCAAATTCCAGAAAATCCGCTATGTTGATTACGGTTCGTAAGCCATCATGTTACACCATTAGAGGGTAAGTGTTAGGTATCACCATATTAGACGCTATCCTCTTATCCAGTCATTCCTGCGGCGTCTTTGTAAAGGTTGTTCGCCCCTTCTGACTGGCAGGCTATCTCCACTATATTTGTTTCATCATCATCATCATCATTCACACGAAGTCACGAAGGATTTGCGCGAGCTCCAGACGGAGGACTGGCAGGAGGTGGCACAGGACAGACCGAAGTGGTGTCTTTTGTTATCGGAGGCCAAGACTCACTTTGGGTCGTTGCGCCATCTCAGTTAGTTAGTTTTTTTTATCATCATCATTATCTGCCTTTCACGTTCCCACTGCTGGGACTCTGGCCTTCTCTCAGAGAGAGAGAGTATGGGCTGCAATCTACCACGCTGGCCCAGTACGGGTTGGTAGATGTCGCATGCCCTTGAACGTTGTGGTTCTTGGACATGCCGGTTTCCTCACGATGTTTTCCTTCACCGTTTTGAGCGATGGCAAATCCGCACATAACTTATTAAGTCATAGGTGCGGGGCCGAGAGGATTCGAACTCGGTGTCAGCGTCTTGTAAGTCGCACGCCTAACCGTTCGGTCACCATCGCTCATATTTGTTTAACGCCAGAAATTAATAATCTATCCTGATCCGTTATCCGCGATTTTGGATCGATATGTCATGTCATAATGTGTCCCCTAGTACAGTGTTTCCCAATTAGTGGTAAGTGTACCCCCAGGGGTACGTGAAGTTGCATCAAGGGGTACGTGCGGCTATCAGTAAAAACAAGAACAATGTCCAAAATATCATTTTACTAGCTGTGCCCCGCGGTGTTACCCGCGATTTAAGTAGCCTATTTGTTAATCCAGGGTGTCAACTACCTGTATACCAAATTTTATCAAAATTGGTTCAGGGGCTTTAGCGTGAAGAAGTAACCAACATACACACACACTCACGAACTTTCGCATTTGTAATATTAGCGTGATTGCTACAATAAGGGGTACGCAGGTATGAGGTTTTTTTGAAGCGGTACGCAGTAATAACTAATTGGGAACCACTGCTCTAGTACGAAATCGCGGGCAAAAATTGTTGATACTAATCAATTATTGGTGTGAGTTAGTGTGATATATAAATGACATGTTTTACTCATTTTCCAAACACGTTCCATGAATGTATTTCTTTATTTACGTTTTTATCTCTACAAACAATTCCAATTTAATCATTAAATAGACACTTTTAATTGTATTGCAATCAAATAGTGATTAAGTTGATGCACACTTGCCTCTAATAGCCGTCTACACAGCTGATTGATTTGCATAGTTTATATAGTGACAATAATAATACATTGTTTACCATTTATACATAGTATATGTTTCATATACTTGGAAGGCAGCGTCTTAGATGGGAGGACGATATTCGAAGGGTCGCTGGGGTCACATGGAGGAGGAAGGCCCAGCATCGGAGAGAGTGGCAAGCTCTTGGGGAGGCCTTTGCGGAAACGCAAGACAAGCTTACCACAGTTACTGGTGTCTAAAAAAGTTTACTAATAAAACAGCTACATGTATGTAAACATTTATTACTGTAGATAATTAAGAATTGTTTGTTATTAAAGGCTATAAATAAATAAATATGTTTCATATGTACCTTTGAGAATTGAATTCATGATGATAAACAATCTTATTTTGAAATCACAATCAATGCAAATTGATAAAGACATCGAGGTTTGTCAAATTTATATTTTGATACTGACATGTAGAACGAATAGCACTGAGTTTGTTTTTTGAATATAATATAACTTATTAGTATTCTAGATCTAAAACAAACTCAATATTCATCGCTCATGAAGTTTTAAATTTATAGCCGATAGCTTTAGTGGGATAAACTCGATTTCACACTCGTGGTAGTTCCCACGGAACTTTTATTACGATTAAAACTATGAAATAATTTTCAGAATCCAGGTTTTATATTAAGTCTTATGCTATCGAATTTACGGCTGCATCAAACTCTGTTCGTTGTTTTCTAAATTATGATTAAAGGCATAATATACACAAACGTTTTAAAATCTCAGTTAATTCACTAGTTGTATTTATTATCAAATATTATATTATTACTAAGAAGTGGTATTAAAAATAGTTTATGAACTATTCTGGGATCTGCCGAATATACACCATTTTTCAAATAAAAATCACCCATGCCTTGTCGGAGGAGTTCTGTTACACGTGTGTCACGAAAATTTTAAATGGCTCATTTACGGTATTTATATTGATACAAAAGTAGAAATAAAACGAAGGTAATTTACACACATTACTCGTGAATACAACGATTTGAATTTCAAGGGAAATAATCAAATTTCCAAACTCGATAGAAGTAATTATATTTGTCAAACATCGCCTCGGAAACGTGAGAGGGGCACGGGCGGGTGCCGTCTAGGGGTGGTCGGTACCTTTGAACTTTTTGTTATTTAACAACTCTCTAATTTTATTACGTCCGACAAGCGGCAGAGTGCGTAAGGAGACTTTAATATTTTTATTGCTTATTTATCGCTTTTGTTGCTGAAAGTTTTAGTTGGAATCGCGATTTATGCGCTCCTTTCTCCCGCATACTTGCAAAATGTGGAATGAGCTTCCCCCACAAGTGTTTCCGCTGTGCTACAGATTGCAATCCTTCAAGATGGTATAAAAAGAATTCTTAAAGGTCGGCAACGCATCGGCAACTCCCCTGGTGTTGCAGATGTCCATAGGCGACGGTGACCGCTTTCCATCAGGCGGGCTGTCAGCTTGTTTGCTAATCTATTACATAAAAAAAAAAAAAAAACTTATTGTTTCGTTCATTTTCTCGTGCGTTCTTACATTTTGGAAATCTTTGTCCTACTCTATGTAACACAGTTTCAAGTTACAAAGACGACCAAATGCTTCTTAGAAACGAATGCTATTTGAATATACATATATTTTCATGATAAACTTAACAAACTTATTTGCTATATTTTAGATGTTATAAAAGAACATTCACCTGTACGATTGTCCTCCAAATACTTCCTGTATCTTTCAATATCAGATTATACTGATAGCCGTTCCATAAAGCCCGCTAAGTACAAGTCCGTCGTAGGTCTAAGGGTTCCGTAAATTTCATGTATAATTTTTGTCTTGGCGCAATATAATTCTTGCATTAACAAAAATCCGAAAACGGTGGGCAAAGCAAGCATATTATTTATGCAATATACATATACACTGAGAAAAAAATTCTGACTTTCCTTCTGAGTCTTTACCTTCCAAGATCGTTTTCTTTCTTATTTTGTATTAGTTTTCCTTCTGAATTACAAGTCCTTCCTTTTTGACTCGGAAGGAAAACGGTATTTCGGAAGGTCTTTTTTCTCCGTGTATTACGACCATCCAACTTATTGATACACATATTTTAAGGGTAGTGACAGCGTTTAGACATTTGAATTACGGAACCCTAAAATCAATTTGTAAATGGCGAACAGTTCTTAACTTTACAGGCTTATCGGTAATATTTTATCAGTTAGCATAATTTTCAGATGTTTGATGATAACACAAGGATTACATACTGTAAACGTCAATCAATTGCTGCGAGATAATCAATCGATTAGGGTGATACGGTGTTATCTTAATGTTTGACTTGCAATCGGCAACACCTATAGTATTGTACTTATTGCTTTATCTAATTTAGAGTTTGCTCCACATACTAGATTGTTGCTATAAAATGTAGAAGTTTATGCTACACGCTTTTGAGCTGAATGTGTCTCGTTAACTTAATTTGTTTTCAGGTCTACCTTACTCATTAGACCTGGATATAAACACTCAGGCATAATTTAGCGGTGGGCGATCAGCCGATCACTAATGGAATCATTTCATTAAGAAGATGTCTCAAAGTATCCTAGTAATAGACACGAGTATTTTTTCAAGGCGGCTTGTTAATTTTACAACCATCACAATAAGCACTAATAGAAAGACGATGACGGGACGTCCCGGGATACATTTCATTATGGTGTCAATTTTTCTCCCAGATGTAAAAAAAAACACAGTCATCTGTTTTCCTGGTCTAGACTAACCCCAAAATGAACTGTTAAATCGGTTTTTTAAAACGATTGTCAAAGCTTCCTTATAGCCTTTAAATTTATTTTTTGTTTGCATGTTGCGAACAGAGAAAGCTGTACCTGCAGCGCAACATCCAACCACGTGTACAGTCACCGACAAATGTAGCTGATCATACTCGAATTTCAAATGCGTATTAGATTAGTAATTTTTGTTTTTTCCTTACAACTTACAACGTAGCGTTTGACCATAACACAACACACATGATATTAAGTGATGATTCGGTCGAAGGATGGTATTTAAGATGCTAAAGAGATATGAAAAATTTGTATTTGTTCAGCGACTTTTGTCGTTGACTGTACTAAATATGCGTACGTATACGTTTTTACTGAAGCAATATCTAAATAATATAAGGTAGAGGGTAAAATAACACGTATGAGGCAGCTTCGCGTCATGTAAAAGCCAGCAATTTCGTCAGACAGAATAAAAAATAACAATATTAGTATTGGGGTGACATACCGGCGACCGATGGATAAAATTTAAACTATCGTCCTATATAGATTGGACAGACTTTGTATACGTGCATTTAAAAAAGATAAAAGCAGCGGCAGCATTAAAAGTAGCGGTGGAGGATTATGTGATAATACAAATGGAATCATTCGATTACGAAGATGTATCAAGATATCTCGATTATAGCTATTACACGGAGAAAATAAACCTTCCGAAATACCGTTTTCCTTCTGAGTCAAAAGGGTAGGAATTGTGATTAAGAAGGAAAACTAAGGTAAAAAAGGAAGGAATCGGTCTTGGAAGGTAAGACTCAGAAGGAAAGTCAGATTATTTTTCTCAGTGTAGTGACTTCAAATCGATTCGAGAGGGAAACATAATAACTTAGTGGTAACGGGGGTGTGGCACGGCGATGATCACGGCAGAAGTAGGTACCTACTAATCTAGGATTAGTAAGACAAACAAGTATATAACGTTATTCGATTACGATAATTTATTAAATGTATCGATTACGGCAATTAGTCTTAATTGCACACCGCTAGTCAACAGCCAAATAGAGCGGCCCTTTTGCAGGTAACTAATTTACTTTACAAAACTAGGTACCGCTGAGCTTCGTTTAAATGAAGGGCATTGAAAAATTATCGCGATTATCCGTTCTATGAGTCTGGTTGTTGTGAGTCCTCAATGCACTTCGTTTCTGACACCTGCCACCTTCATACAAGAAATTCCCGTTAAAGGTCAGTACGCGTATGTACTATTTACATTATGTAATAGGGATGTTAACACTAACTACAAAATAATGTTTAATCTTACTTTTATGTTAGTTTGTATTATTAGGATATCGAAAAACATATTTTTGTATATAAATATAACTTAATAATTTAAATAAAAATGATTTTAAATGCTATATTTATAATCTTTTCTCACGTGACTGCAAACACCAAAAAGAGCTTCTTACGTCACTAACAACTCATTGTGCTTCGATGGTTGCCCGCGCGTCGGTAGCCGCGGGTCGGCGTCGGGGGTCGGCGCGGTGGTACGGTTACGAATCGCGACCATCGTGTTTTTCGGTCAGTGACGTCATGTCAGTCACGTGACAGTTGTTAGTGATTTGGCGGAAAAATTCATAATTACTCTAATTTTGTATATTTTCTCATCGAAAATACTAATAATTTTAAATAAAATATTTTTTATGGTAAACAAGAGTCAATCTTTAAAATAAAAGCAATTCCGAAAAATTGACATTTTCGAATATCCCGGAATTGTTGGAAATATTGTGAAAATTTAAATCACATCACATTTTTGAGGCAACGCAATTACGCCAACTGACAACGAGACAGTAATTATACAGCGCTTGTGTTACGCACGCTTAATTAACTCTCTGATAATCTTATTTTGGTATGGTTACGTTTAAATTCATGACATCCTTCGTGACGTCCTGTATAGTTTCCTTGCAGTATGTGCTCACGATTTAATTCTGGCTCAATATAACTAGGTATATACATTACTAGCTGTTCCCACCAGTTTCACCCTCGTGGGCTATAGTTTATCGCGATAAAAAGTATCTTTCCTCAAACTCCATAATATCTGCTTACCAAAGAACGATGGCCAAAACGGACCCGAGGTCGTATGAAAACGATTTATATACGATACAATTTTTAATTTTTGGCCTATTAAGATTATACAAACGTAATTTTAAATAAAGTGTAGAAAAAAAAGATATCGATTTATTAACTTCGGAGTTTCTAAGGACATTTTTTAACTTACACAATGCTTGGATGTTTTGAACGCACTCCGCATTTTCTTTTTCATTCCGTTTCACGCTTTGGAAGTCGGCCCGGCCCTACTTAAATTAAGTCATTAAAATCAACATCATTTACCAATTAATAAATATTATATTATTTATTTAATATGACCAAAAACTAAGTGACATTGACAGAAACGAAAATTTTCATACAAAATATATTGCGTTCAGGTCCAGGGCATATATGGAAAGTGGCCAATGTTCTTTCATTTAAATCGGCACAGTAGTTTAGGCGTGAAATCGTGACAGGCAGAGTTACTTTCGCATGTATAATATTAGTAAAAAAGTAGGTTAAGCAGAGATTATTATCTTAATGGAAAGTACCTACAAGCCTATACAAGTCTTGGCCACAACTAGGCATTGATGGACTTACGTATGAGTGGCTAGCCAGGCCGCTGCAGTAATGTATTATTCCCACCATGACTCTGACTTTGAGTACTCATTTACTCTTAAAGCATTTAGAACTGCTCCTATTTACTCATCTATTTCTCTCTCTCGTTTATAAGACTAATATCTATTTCTATTATTATGACATAGTTTTGTGGGACTCTGGAATTATCACTTCCAGAGGTTTATCCCGCGTCTATCTCATTATCCCGAAAGAACCTATGTGTTCCTTAACTGCTTCAATTCGTCCTCATAGTAGTACACCAGTCGGTGAAACTTGCTGCCCACGTCAATTAAACGCGCACCGTCGCATCCACAACATGCACGCAAAAAATAAACACGAACGGTTTCTGAATTTCAAACCTTGCTGGCGAAAATTGGATCCATTGTGGCAGCCTTGGCGGTCGTTTCTAAAAACGATTTGACGGTTTGTTTTAAGTTTCTGCTAATTGGTAAGTTGATTGGTTGGCAGCCATTTTTATAAATTACTTCAAGTTGCCGCCGGGCATCCTACACTACGTCGGTCGACTTATTTAAGTTAACTCAAGAACTTGCTATTTATTTTTTAGACAGATGCGCAATGACAATTAGGTTTTACTTGTTAAAGATCACGTTAATGTACCTTTACTTTTAGATGCCTGTTAGGATTGAATTCGACCGCTATCTCATCGGATGATGTAGTAGAGGGTTTGTCGACGGTAGCAAATACTAACACTCAAGTGCAGGTACCGGAACAAAGTACCGGGGCACACACAAGCCCTACCTAGTGTTTGTGAACTGTGATAAGAATAGATAAGAATACGGCCTGCATGTGTGAGTGTGATACGCGTTAATGTTAAACGAGCTTACCTTCAACTTTATGAAATCTGATTCCAATTATGTGAGTTTGACAACAAAAACCAATTTCAAACCTCGAAATAACTCATCTCATCAAATTAAGAGTTTTAGGGGTTTGGTTTCAATCTTAGCGGCATTTTGTTTGGCAATTAAATCAAACTACGTTTACTTGCACATAACAATAAGAAAGGTAAAAGACTACTTACCTACAGGACAATAAAAAGTCAATATAACTAGCCCAAGACATAATACATTTTAATAATTAAATCCCCATCTCTGTTAGAACTCATTTCCGTTAGAGTTTTAATCTATCTAAATATATATACTCGTATAACTCAAAGGTGACAGCCTAACTGACATAGTGATCTATCAACGCACAGCCCAAACCGCTGGACGGATCGAGCTGAAATTTGGCATGCAGGTAGATGTTATGACGTAGGCATCCGCTAAGAAAGAATTTTGATTAATTCTAGTAATTCTAATAGGTTTGGATGGTTGAAATAATATGCGGTGACGGTCACGTTGACTATTGAAATGTTCGAAAAATACACCCACACAAAACATGTAAATAGCCAAGCATTATTTAAATTTTACTAACATGTCTTACAAAACCTACTACTTGTAAGTTTTTTTAACTCCCACCTAGCACATTATACATTATACTTCGTCCAGCGGCAGACCTCTCTTTTTTGTCCATTTTACAAAGTAAGTCAAAAAAGTGTTGTCACCAATCACCTGGTTGGTATGTATGATAATAATTATTTTCCGTTCTATACCACCCTTCATAAAGTATTTACTATTCCGCTTTTGCTTTTGGGATGTCTGGAACAGATCGATCATAGCAAAAAGTCTGCTCCTTTAGACATTTACCATCAAGTTTTATTGTTTTTCTACTTAGTTTTAAATTTCTCGGTGTTTAGTATTGTGAGCGATGGTGGCCGAACGGTTAGGCGTGCGACTTACAAGACGCCGACACCAAGTTCGAATCCTCTCGGCCCCGCACCTATAACTTAGTAAGTTATGTGCGGATTTGCCATCGCTCAAAACGGTGAAAAACATCGTGAGGAAACCGGCGTGCCCAAGAACTGCAACGTTCAAGGGCATGCGACACCTACCAACCCGCACTGGGCCAGCGTGGTAGATTACAGCCCATACTCTCTCTCTCTGAGAGAAGGCCAGAGTCCCAGCAGTGGGAACGTGAAAGGCTGATAATGATGATAGTATTGCGGTGTACCAATAATGAGTTAATCTATCCATCTATCTATCTATCACCAGGTGACGCCAAAGGTCGGTATTGATCTAGTCAAAGGTGGCGTCGCGTTACACCTGGATTGTTTGGAGACTCCATGTTCTATGTTGGGAAGTATTTCTCAAGTCAGGTGTGCTTGGCGACTGATTTGTAACTTGAAGGTGATTGAAGCGGTTGAAGCCAGATTGAAACACTAAAGTGCCCTACGTTTGATACACAGCAATTACGTAATGTTAAACGATGACATGTTACATTTTATTATACGTTACATACGCTCCGACACCGGTAACATCCTAGCATGTTGTGTAACATCGCATAACATTTTGTCACCATCAGTTCGGATCTGACGTTCGAGGAGGCTTAACGTACGCTTAACGTAATGCGATGAAAACGGAAAAGGAATGCTTGGGTTGACATCTATTTATTGTTTGGGAAAGGAATAGGGAATAGTGATCTCTCACTGTATGCGTCAAACTAAGGCTAGAATGACTCCCAAGTGTAGATCAATAATTGAGTAGCGATTGAGTGAGTATATTTGTTTGAAATGACACACTCAAAGTAGAGATTACTGCTTGAGCGTCACGCCCGATTTACATTAGCCCAGTGCAGCGAACGAAACCGGCACTGGAATGCACTGAATCACGCATTTGAAAATACATGAAAACATAAGGCAAATGAAGCAAAATAGCAGTAAAATTAAAAGTTCATGTTTATAGGTACTTTATTTACAGTTTTACATATTATTAAGGTATATTATTTGCCCTTCCCCGCCCCTAATTTCGCCTCTGGTCGCTGTCATCCCTCGTCAAATTACAGTCATGACAGGTGGCTGTATATACGAGCACACGTGAACTGGTAAAGTTGCCTGCGTTAAAAAAGTATTCCGTCTCAGCCCCACGTATGTAAATGTTATAATCTAGCATGCAATAAATTAAAATCAATGCATCCAGCGCAGAAAGTTTTTTATTTATTACTTAGGTACATGTTAGCGTTTGACCACAAGTGAACTTTGTAAAACTTTGTATGGGAAGTACTCTGTTTTTGAAGTTAAAGTGATAAAAATTTACATGAAGAAAGGCTTTTAACAAAAATACCAAAAATGGAGGATTTAGGTAATTTTATCCCGGTGAAATAAACGGTTTCTGAGAGATAGTTTACGCGGGCGACACCGCGGAGCAGAAGCTAGTATATCTTCTATAAATTAAATAAATATTCTCTCGAACAGTTTAGAAAACTGCAAACTGCAAAGTTGCAATAAGATGACTCGAACAAGTTTAGTGTTCACACTTTTAAAGTCAGCGCTTGTTAGCGCAGACTACTACAACTTTTTGATGCGAGATACTAAAATGCACCGAGTACCGACTCTGGCACGAATTTCAGACTTCACGTCCACATGTTTCTGTTTATTTAGTAACATACGACATGTGATCACTTTAAACCGTCAAACTTAAAACTAGCTACGCTTGCTCCAACGTCCTTACGCCGGCAAAAGAACAGACAAGAAACGCCTGGCAGGTAATTTTTTCGGCGCCATCACATTGAACATTTTATTCATGTTACTAATTGCTTGAATTGGAGCAAGTTCACTACAATCCCAAGCTTTTTTGTCATCTAAGTAGTTCGATATTTTGTAATAGACTCACTAATAACATTTCTCTTTATACGGACTTGAACCTTCACTATCAACAAGTCTTGAATTTCACTAGAGATTTTGTTGAAAAAACGTACACATTGATTTTTTAACGAGTGGCTGACTTTATGGAGCCTAGTAGTGGCAATTTTGTACCAATCACTTCTCTTTTTGAAGTTATTAACGTTGTTCCGTATGTACCTACATTAAATTTTTATAAATATACTAGCTGCGCCCCGCGGTTTCACCTGCGACTTCCTGTTATCCCGCAGGAACCTTTTTCCGGGTTAAAAAGTAGCCTATTTGTTAATCCAGAGTATAAGCTATGTCCATTCCAAATTGACATTAATATTTATACGATACTAACTCGATCGATTGATTGTATGGGAGTATAGAAAAAGTGTTGTTTTTAGACTTTAAGAGGCAATTTTTTTAATTTTTTCTCTGCGTAAGAACCATCCTCGTACGTCAAGGAATATTCTAAAAAAAGAATTGCCAAAATTGGTTCAGGCGCTGTTGAGTTATGCGCTTTTCAACACATTTTGCAATACATTTTTATACATTTTATATATGGATAATAGATTATTTAATTATAGACTATTATAACAATAAAATAAAAACAAATAAACCTAAACTAATAACTAAAATACATTATTAAAAGAAGTCCCTTTAGGCAAGGTACCGAAGATACTGGCAGCGTTCCCCCTTTGGATGGCTAGACTAATTCTTTGTCCGAGGTAGCTGCCAGCTCTTCGATCTCCGGTGATGTCGACTAACCTTTTTGTTATTTCCTTAAAAAGGCTTAAAGCGCTAGGACCCCACGGACCAATATATATGTATAATTATGTATTATAATAGATTGACAAATAATTGTCACAGTTTTAGTTTCTTTAAAGCTAGTCGACATTTGCACCAACAGAAGTCTGCACAAACGCGGTGCGCAGACTATAGTCAGTGTGTGTGGACCTACTATTACGCTCATTAAGTCGCACTCTTCACCTTGAAGCCAGAAAACAGCATGTGTAAAGCATTTCGCCCGCACTGCGCCGACTATCGATTTCGGCACCCGTGCCAAAATGCCATTTCTTATAGTGGCGACAATAGCCAAAAGTCAAAAGTCAATTTTTATTTATTCAATAGGATACATTGTGATCACTTTAAAACGTCATACTTAAAACTAGCTACGCCTGTTCCAACCTCCTTACGCCGGCAAAAGAACAGGCAAGAAACGTCCGGCAGGTAATTTTTCTGGCGCGATCACATTAACAATTTTATTCTTATTACTAATTGATTGAATTGGAGCAAGTTCACTAAAATCCCAAGCTTTTTTTGTCATCTAATGGTCCGATATTTTTTAATTAGCTTTACTAATAAGATTTCTCTTGTTTGGTTGTACACATTGGAATATGGGAACATGAATATTAATGAGTTGCGGGATCACAACCAAAGCAGACCAGACCCCACAAGCAGCACCCGTTCACGAGTTGACGCATGTGCCAGCCATCGCTCTCCTCGACCATACTGTGCTGTGCTTACTATTCCAATGTTTACGTCCTTCAAATCAGAGGCAAAAAGAAATCATTTTTTACATATCGGATGCAAGTAGAGAACATCAGTTGGATGTGGGTTCAAACCCTGTTGTAATTTTTGCGGAAGGTACTATACCTACCTAGATATTTTTATTTCTACTTATTCTTTGTTAGATAGTGATCATACGGCGACCGTTGTGGCGCAATGGATTTTTGAGTTATATTCTGTAGTATATTTTGTATTGCTATAAATCGGTAAAAGTAGGATATATATATATAATTATATATTATGAATTAGTCCTAAATTTGGATGTTATATGACATCAACGAATATTTATATCAGCTCTAGTAAGACATGAGAGGGAGAGCGATGGTGGCCGCACGGTTTGGCGTGCGACTTACAAGACGCCGACACCGAGTTCGAATCTTCTCGGCCTCGTACCTATGACTTAATAAGTTATGTGCGGATTTGCCATCACTCAAAAACGGTGAAGGAAAACATCGTGAGCAAACCGGCATCCCAAGAACTGCAACATTTTCAAGGGCATGTGACATCTACCAACCCGCACTGGGCCAGCGTGGTAGATTATAGCCCATACTCTCTCTCTGAGAGAAGGCTAGAGTCTCAGCAGTGGGAACGTGGAAGGCTGATAATGATGAAGACATGAGAAAAAATCCCAACGTGGGGGATTTTTTTAAAACACTTTTATTAGCTTGACTTGTAACTAACTAACTAACTAACTAACTAACTAACTAACTAACTAGCTAACTAACTAACTAACTAACTAACTAACAATGTAATCAAATCTTAGAAGTCAATTTTCACCTATTTCTAATTATCGTATCGACTTGAAACTTTGTATGTGTATGTAATCTCGGTGACAATGCAATAATTTGGTGTCATCGACCTGATCTGATGATGCAGCCGGAAGGTGGGTAGGGCATCTCTGCAGTGGCTTCTAGTAAACCCCTCGTGTTTGGACTCATATGAATCGTCTTGATAAGTACAATAGATTGCACTTGGTAACGAGGGTCTGATGATGCAACCGGAAGGTGGGTAGGGGATCTCTGCAGTGGCTACTAGCAAACCCGTCGTGTTTGGGCTCATATGAATCGTCTTGATGAGTCTAATAGATTGAACTTGGTGACGAGAGTCTGATGATGCAACCGGAAGGTGGGTAGGGGATCTCTGCAGTGGCTACTAGTAAACCCCTCGAGTTTGGGCTCATATGATTCGTCTTGATGAGTCAAATAGATTGGACTTGGTAACAAACGACTAAAAAGTAAAAAAATAATAATATATAGTTTAAAAAACTAAAAAAAAAACACTTTAAAAACGCACTGAAAAATATAAAATAATTAAATTGACTTGAGTTACGATATAATGGTTAATTCAAAAAGTGTGGAGCGCTTCTTTTACTGGGTAAATAAAAGTACACGCAACCAAAAAGCGCTCCACACTTTTTGAATTAACCATTATATCGTAACTCAAGTCAATTTAATTATTTTATATTTTTCAGTGCGTTTTTAAAGTGTTTTTTTTTAGTTTTTTAAACTATATATTTTGATGTTACGTCACGACCAGCGAAAACAAATTTTCGTACGCGATAAAAAACCAGTTAAAACTAAAAACCTTTCCGGGATCGGTAGAAACCTTTTCGGGATTGGTAGAATCCAATAAAAAAAAAAAATCCAAACTGGCAATACGCGACAGTATGGTATAGTATGGCAATTCAACGCGAATTCCTATGAAGTGTGACGATTACGACTGAACCAAGCCAATCAATTGGAGATAGAATTTTTTATATCAAAGCGAATTCTTGTCAACTTTCATAATTGGACCGAGTAACTTGGTTAGATAACCTGCTGCTCTAGAAGCGGAAGTTGATGTTTCCGGTTCTAAGGCAATTTTTCATTGCTTGCAGTGCAACATTTACTTCTATACAGTACTCAAGATCGAAAAACGTTCAGCCTAAACTCGTACTAATTATGGACAACATTTGTCTATGTATCGTATTTGTTTTGCATACAATAAATACTATTTGTCAGTACTTAGATATATTTAACCCTTCAGTCTCTTCTTTCTAGTAGTAATTGTAAAGTCTTTCTTTCTTGTATATATTTAAATTCTTTGTATTGTGTACATAACCATTTTTAGAATTAGGTTTTAATACGGGATAATTACCATATATTTGTTTTTGTTTGAGTTCTCGCCATTTCGGCACTGTTGCAAGCGCCATGATCGCGAGAATACTAAAAGTTTCTGCGGGTAGGATTGTTGATATTATAACGGGCAGATGTATCTATCTACCCGCTTCCTCTCACGTTTATTGCTTACGATGACATTACCATTTTCACACAAGTCACTCGCAACTCGATTTAAATCGCGACACACAAAACTCACAATATAACCTAATTCTAATTTTATTGACCATGGTTGTTTAAAATAGTATTTAATAACCATTTTTGTGCACGCTGTGTTCATACCAAAAAGGTTGTATAGTCAGCGACAAAAGTAGCTGACCAACTGGTAGTGGATAGTGAACTGAATAACATTTTAAATGTGATCGCGCCCAAATAAATACCTGCCGGCGTTTCTTACCTGTTCTTTTGCCGTAAAGAGGTTGGAACAGGCGTAGCTAGTTTTAAGTTTGACGTTTTAAAGTAATCATATTATGTATTCTATTAAATAAAGAATGTTTAATTTAATTTCAAATTGCAATGCATTAGTCAAGGAAAATGTGTGTAACCGCGAAATAAGCTTTCTCGTAGCGGGCTCTACAAGCTACGGGTGGCGCGGTAAAGGCGTGGGCTACGGGCAAAGGCGTGGGCTACGAGCTTCGGCGGTGTACCGTTAAAATCGGGTATTTTCACAGACTATATTACAGGTAAGTATCTTTTATTTTCAGCACATAACCTTCAGTATTAACTGAAGAAACTGAAAAACGGGGTAAGTTAAAACTATCTCTCTGTGTAATTCTGGTCTAAAAAAATCTAATAAAAATATATGTTAATCTACTTGATATATAGCAGAACACCTTTAGGCCGAAAAATGCGAAAAAATATATATATGATGAAAAAAAAAAATGTGCAAAGTGCCCCATTTTTTAGGCGTGTGACTTACAAGACGACAACACCGCTCAAAACGGTGAAGGAAAACATTGTGAGGCAACCGGCATGCCCAAGAACTGCAACATTCAAAGGCATGTGACATCCACCAACCCGCACTGGGCCCGCGTGGTAGATTACAGCCCATACTCTCTCTCTGAGAGAAGGCCAGAGTCCCAGCAGTGGGAACGTGAAAGGCTGATAATGATGATGATGAATAATGTTATTAGAGTTGTTTTGTTTCCTTGTTTGGCTTTGACGATTTTTCTAACAGAAAACCCGCTTTCTCAAAAGCTGCTGATATTTATTTACGATCGTTAGTAATATTATTATACAGATGGAACACAAAAGTGAAGCAAAAAGGAAACTTGTGAAAACCTATACCAAATTCCATTGGAGACAGCTTGATTCTTAGTCCATATTTTATTTTGTCAATTTAAGCAAAGGCAAGCCGCGGCACCGGTGTCGGTGCTTAGATTAAACGAAACAATTAAAATACCAATCTAAGATCATTACGAACTTTGTATTTACTGAGTAAATACACTGCAATTTGTAAAGAGAATGAATGCCTAATTCAAAGAGATTAAGGTTGAAAGTGGTGAGACACACCCGAGCATGTATGTGTAAAGTTTAAATTCCTCAGGGAAAGATACCAATTAATAATCTCACAAGCTCGCATAAGGCTGGGAGAGTATAACTCAATCGTTCTAAATTTTCTTCAATTATAACCCCCTCCCGTGTTCTCTCCCCCTTTTTTCTCTGTCTATTTTATCCTTTCCCACCTTCCTGTTACCCCACATCTGAACCACTTCCTATAATGAAAGAATCTAATTAAATGATTGTCTAAACAGCATAAAAGCTTTATGAATTGTAACAAAAGTGATTGAATCTCACGGCGCCTTTCATAGTTACGTTTAAAAAGTCACAAAGAAATAGACGTAACTCTCCAACAATGAATCCAATATTTTTATTAACATGACCATTCTACAACCTGGAGAACATGTGGTTTAGTAAAAATTGCCATTGTGGCATTCAGAGCAAAGCAGTTGTTTACTAAAAACCTTTATTATGAAAGTTAATTCAATGAACGTTTGACTATGTGTTAGTCTTAGCGGCAGGTTTTATTAACGTCCGTAAATTTATTTATTTATTTATTTAATAATCAGCACGGATACACCACTTACACTAATTATAATAATATATCAAAACAAAAAATAAAATAGGGTCAAATTATTATCAGAATCACAATCAAATTAAATTAGATTAAAATACAATAGAATAGAATAGAAACATTAATAGAATAGAAAACAATGGAAAAATAGAACAATTGTAGCATAAAGATTATTAACATATAAAGACACCTATCACGCATTCGCTTCGCAGTACTTCAAGCATTCAGACAAAATTACCTTCCATTCATCAGCAAACATATCACAATCAGGGTTGGCGTCCAGGAGGGCATTCAGTGCAGTGAGGGTTCGCGGTATGGGGGATCTTGCACGAGCGACCGTACGGCTCGTGGGAACCGCAAACAACTTATGTTTCCGGTTCCGACGGTAATTGTCAGGCGTGAAAAGACGGCACAACTGGTCACTGAGATCCGGAGCGTCCACTCTCCCACGAAGTATCTTACACATTGTTATCATTTGTTCCTTGGACCTCCTGACCTCCAGCGAGTTATAGCCTAAGGAACCCAACAAAAAATTTGCAGTTTGTACCCTACAAATATATAGAGAATAGAGAATATCCCATAGAGAAGAACCATAGACCCATAGAGAAATCATAAATGAAACGTCGGACCAAATTTCGGTAAGTTTGAACTTTTTGTCAAATTGTCCGTACTAAAATTTGACGAAGAAGATCAAACCTACTGAAATTTGGTATGACATTTAACTTACGGTTGTTTATAAAACCAGCCCTTAGTATAATATCCCAAAACCCAAACACAGGAGTCAAAATTATTTTCTCAAATGTGCCTTGATGTTTGCTAAATTTGAGAAAACATCTGACTATCAAATGTTTTTTTTTTTTGTTTTGTTATGGCGTCACACGATTTGTGATTTGCCAGTGTCAAGTATAGACGATTTCAAACTCAGAGAGTTGAATCAAGTTTAAATGATGATGGTGATGATGATGATGATGAGATGATGGGATGAGAATAGTGTTTAAGTAAAGTAGTGGCGCTTTACTTAAACTTTACACGGACTTTTTTGGAGCAACTAGAAAAGTCATTTTCACCACTTTATATCAATTTCCCGCACTCGTACACATTAAAGAACACATAATGGTTAATAATCCACCAATATTACACATTATCACTCGAAGAAACACAAGTTTTGGAAATAAAAACAAAATTTTCACGTTGACAACTCAATTGCCGCCAAAAAAGTCAGCAAATGTATCACCTCCTCGTATTAGGTCAGGGTGTGGGTTATTACTTGTGTACTTTGATATGTATAATATATGTATTAATTAAAAAATAATTAAGAGCACTACCCAAAATTAACTAAATGCCCTCAACGAGATACCGCCAAAGAACACGACCTTATCATAAAAATCCGTAAAATGATCCGCCATTTCGTACGAAAGTTACTTTTTATTGAGAGTTTTTAAATAACTTGGCAGTAATTAAAGTGCCAGCACCTAAACCATTTTTTTTACTTAGGGAAAAACGTAAATATCTATGCGAAAGTTGAGATAATTATCCTCTTCTAGGCCTTTCATCGTTATGGTGGTGTTTTGAGAAATTAAAGTTAAACAACTCAAGCACTCCCTCACTAGCTCTCAAGTGGAGCTGTCAGAACACACTGACGGCAGTGCTTGGCTAAAAATCATTGGAGGGTGGGAACTCAACAGGAGACTACTAGGAAATACAAAAAGAAGACCAGAAGACGTTGTGTCAGCTCCTTCAGTGAATTCCTTTAAAAACAGACTGGACAGTGGTTGCGAACGAACAATGCTTGCTACAGAATTGACTTTTCTCTGCACTTTTGGACATTGCTATAATTCAACACAGCATGATATAGGCACATCAGCCTCTGGGCTGCTCGCCTATTACCAAAGTAAATAAATAAATACCCTACATTTGAAAGCGATGGTTTCAACACGTTCAATTTACATCTCTATAATTTTTAAGTAAAAATACAGTTTTATTCATGATTAAACCAGCTTCCAATGGAACTAAAGATCTCCAATACCGTCTTATGGTAATTAGTATTATTTCTGCTTTTCTCTGCTACCGTTAGAGCCCTAAAATTATAATACCATATTGTTATTCTTCTTTTGTTTAGTGACCGCATATTAAGGGTACGTGAACCCAGGAAGGGAACAATTGCTAATTGCTAAGTTTGCTAGGAAAACGAAATTAGGTATAGTTTACGTTTTAGACGTGCCTGTACATTTTAGCGATAATCAATTTTAGAACTTTCATGTGTAACGTATTAAAATTTCCCGATAGTATAGTAGTTTAGTTTCTCACTTCCGCCGTTGAAAACATTTGTGATAGTATTAAATTATATAATCGTTTCACGTCCCAGAGGCCAAAATGTATACCTAGTCCGTTATACTGCACTTTCCTTTAACAAAGCAATTAATTTATTAATAGATAGGTATTGAAATGTGGTTTTAGGAAGCGTGAATTTGAAGTTTTAGAAAGTGCTTTTAAGGTTGGTCTTTATTTATAACCACTATATTTTACTGTGAATAGCTAGTTCCTAAAGTTATTTAATTTTCGTTTCAACAACAGTATAATAGCACACTCAAAAGCCTCTTCGTAGTCGTAAAATAACGTTCATTTCATAATGCTTATCAAGCTGTAACAGACACCACTTTTCAAGGGTTTCTGGCAACCCGCCAACTGGGATCAAGGTTGGAACACACAATATGCATTTGAAAAATATCGAGACAACAAAGTTACATAAGAAGGCACTCATGCTGATTTCGTGTCCTTCAGCAATCTGTCTGTATCTCAAAAAAAGAAAGTGTGATTATTGCATCGTAATTTTGGCGAACCAACAACAAACCGATTTAAATATAGGTATTGAAAGAATATATGTTTGTATATGATTTTAACTTTAAATTATATTATTTAAACAGTCATTATTATAATTTACATCAGCAACTTATAAAGCTTGTAGTGAAGTATGCCTTAAAATTTGACATTATTTCACGCACAATTTTATGTATCGCTTTATCCTGCTGCCTATTTTAATAAACTAACAGGTTTTCTTTATTAAAAAATACTGAATTAGATTGTAATTCTAATTAAATATTATGACATCAATGTGTCTATGTGCAGTGGTGAGATTAGAGACGATAGTACCTATATCTAGGCACTCAACGAACGTTCGTAAACGGATATTGAAGTAAACTGTGTTAGAACTCATCTTGCTCGAATTTAGATAAACTTCATCAGAGCTCATCTCATCTAGCTTTGATTTGCTGAGTAATGACTTCCTCCGCTGAGATGCTCACTAATCTTAATAACAACGTTATTACAATTTTTTACTACACAAACTTACTAACCTCCTTTTTCACTATAACTACTTACGTTTACTCAGATAAACTTGTGTATATTTACCATTTTTCTTATGAAAATATCACATTCTGACTTCGATAACAAAGTAAATTCCAATACAAAGTCTACAAATTAATTACAAAGGTTTCAACAACTCATCATAGCTGTAATTCATAAATGACTTAAAAACAACGTTAGTTTGACTCGTTTCTGAGAGGTATATATATATATGGCGGTATAGGTAACAAATTTATGGGCAAGTACGACATTTAGTGTTCAGTCTGCTAAAAACGATTCAACCACACCAAAATTTTAAATACCAAATCCGAAGTAACTTCTTGCAACTAGCTTTGCTCCGCGATTTATCCGAGTTGAAATTCACAGAGCAAGCACGGGATTTCCGGGGTAAATAGTATAATCGTATAGTAGGTATCTAATGGCACTCTCCGGCTCATAAATAAAGTATCTGTTCAAAAAACTGATGTGGCACAATAGGCGAGCACCCGAATACAGGCGTCGTGAGTCGTGACGGGTTCGATATCTACTACGGGACAAATATTTGTACACTGCTTGGCACTTACTTTTGTTTCATATCTAGGTGTGTACAGAAAATTTTATAGGGTATATTTTATAGGGTCAAAAATATAAGTGATTGTGTGGGCTAGTACCTACTATATTATTATACTTAAATCACGTTGATCTATTTTTCCGTTGGTACGGAAAAGAAATGCAAAACAACAAACACACTTTCGCCTTTATAATATTATAAAAGTATTGAGATTCTTCGGGACGTGACGGACGTTTCCGTCGGCAAATACCGACGGACCTGACGTTCCCCCTTTTAATTCAATTAGTCAAATTAATCGCATCCGTTTTCGACTGTCAAGTCAAAAGGGTCAGAAGATATCAACAATTTCATCAGTTTTTGTGCCGAAACATTTCAGCTAATTTAAGGAATTTCTAGTAAACCGTTTTTATTTGGGTGGCTTTTTATTTAAGAGGCTAATGAATTAAAGTTAGTTGTTTTGTATGACAACTGAACAGCGTTTGACCACGATCACCCGATGGAAAACGACGATGCAGTCGATGGTGTCGCACGCCTGCCCAGCAAATACCTTTTCACTGTTGACATGTACAATTGTACAGTCAGCAACAAAAGTAGCTGATCATACTCGATTTTCTAAATGTGTTTTAGACCAGTAATGTTTGAGGTTTTTTACAAGGAAGCACAACACAACGCCCCCCTTTTCTGTACATTCTATATCTATAATTGCTTTACAGCTCTGTATATTTTTAAGTTCAATAGTAAGCAGTTTGTACAAAGTACGCGTGCTCAACAGCTATATATGAGGCTTTTAGTACAATGTACATAGATATTAGCCAGTGAACAAGCTGTGTTCTAACTTCTAACAGATTATAATATGGCAATTGAAGTAACCGAATTTTAATTAGCCTCTAATTGCGGCCGGTAATAATATTATGAGTGAAAGTACTTTGATTTTATGCCGTTGAGCAAAATATAAGGACAACAAAACAAACTTGTCAACGGTTTCATGTTATTTTTTTAACAACTTTATTTTTTTGGATTTATTTTGTACATTTTTGATATTGCAGTATTTGTATGCAAATCGTGCCGCAAGTATAAAAACAAATTATATTCAGATGAAAAAGTGTCCCAACACCAAATAGTTTTAAGTCATTGTAGATTCACTGAGCTTATTGGCGGAACGACTTTTGATGCAACAAAGCATTGCTACATAATAACATTTAGAATACATTTATCCCGAAGAAAAAAAAAAAGGTCCCGAGGACTGGGATCAATTATATACAAGATAAAAAGAATATGGTAATAAAATATTAGAGCTTGAAACCTATCTTTATTTTTATACTTAAGTATTAGACGATTGTAACGTCTCAAATCCGCGTCATTTATGACTCGATTTCTGCCAGAATTACTCCGACCAAGTTTTGAGAGTATGAGTATATAACATTTACATGTTATAACACTCAAAACCAGGTCGTTTGCCGGAGTAATTGTGGAATTTTAAGACGTACATTTGAGACATTATCATAATTTAAGAAACATTATCCCATAAACAGGTGTAGGCACTGTTTACGTAGACGCACCCAAACACCAATGGTTGGTTACAAACTGCAGTCCACTAGGATAGGGCACGCCAACAGAGAGTCAACACACCCACCAATTCAGACTTGGATTTTATTTTTACATGGGGATAATCCTAAATAGGATACTACCGCGGCCGGGGAGCCAGGTGGTTATGTCAGACTCCTATTGACTAAAAACCCCAAGATGAGCAGTCCGTCGCCATTGAGGGGCGGGATAGGGTCGCGGTGGCATTCACCATGAAAGTTGTCCCTGGTTATTAAAATCTGATTAGTGAGGATCGGAAGTGGAAGATCACCTTGATTCCTGGGAAGATCATCTGATGAGTTCCAGCATACGAAGCAGCTACTATATTCAGATAAAAGCTAAGACATGTTTAGGACAAACATTAATCGCTGATATTGGTAAGTTTGGTAACTGTTTGAACATTACATTGTGCTTTTAGGGTCCTTTATTTACGGGTACGATATCGGCCAATTTGAACGCACTTAAAAAGTAGAAACGATCGGTCGAGCCTATTGTAGTCGATAACCTAAAGATAAAAAAGCTACTTCCAACTTTACCACCCTCTTTAGACAAGACACCTTGTTAACAGATATGGAGTGTTGTGTCGTGTTTATGACTCGACTATCCTGATGTCTAAAAGGCGCGGCTTTTTAAATACTTTCCATTAATTATAACACTCAAAATGACTGCAATTGGAGCATTTTTATATTTGCTTTTTTCTTTTACAGTGAAGCGTTTGTCCACAAGTCACCTGATGTTAAGTGACGATGTGGTTGAAGGTGGCGCTACGCTACACCTAGAGCCAAATATGTGAGATACTTTTAGAACTTTGATGGTTTTAAGGGCAGGTAGCAATTGCTTTATTCATTATTTTTAACTACCCATATTTGTACTTTATTTTACCAAAAAATATGGTGTTTGATTTAGAAGTAGAAATTACTCATTAGTCGTTTATTTTTACGCAGCCCTTTGGTTTAAGAGTATATTTAAAAAACTTTGTGCACATGTTACAGAGTAGCTTTTGACCGCAAAGTGGCAATGCGGTCAAAGGTACAAAACTATATAATTATCACAGAACTCGCAGACGCAGGGAGAATATTATACATGAGCCACGAGCCTTTTGTTAAACAACCTGCCAAACTCTGAGCGATTAGTTCTGTACTAATAATTAAATTCTGGATTATCTGCATAAATAACATTATCCTTTTGTAGATGTTTCGTTATCCCCAAGAGTATAAGTAGCTAGGTGAAGTCACTGGCCGATATTCAATATCATTATCTAGGCTTCTTCCTTTTATGAGATTTAATTTACTGAATGTACCTCTCCTTTTTGTTCATTGTTCTTTTGTATACAATACACAGGACAAAGTGAATAATTACTTGGTAATGTCATTGTTGTGTAAATAACGAGTAAAATATTATTGAGATTGTATACAAATCGCCAAACGTTTTAGTCCAAACAGTACTGCGAAGTAGATTTGTATTAGTTCAAAGAATTAGCAATAGGGATGTTAACACTAATTACAAAATAATGTATAATCTTACTTTTATGTTAGTTTGTATTATTAGGATATCGAAAAACATATTTTTGTATTTAAATATAACTTAATAATTTAAATAAAAATGATTTTAAATGCTATATTTATAATCTTTTGTCACGTGACTGCAAACACAAAAAAGTGCTTCTTACGTCACTAACCACTCATTGTGCTTCGATGGTTGCCCGCGCGTCGGTAGCCGCGGGTCGGCGTCGGGGGTCGGCGCGGTGGTACGGATACGAATCGCGACCATCGTGTTTTTCGATCAGTGACGTCATGTCAGTCACGTGACAGTTGTTAGTGTTTTGGCGGAAAAATTCATAATTACTCTAATTTTGTATATTTTCTCATCGAAAATACTAATAATTTTAAATGAAACATTTTTTTTATGGTAAACAAGAGTCAATTTTTTAAATAAAAGCAATTTCGAAAAATGGTTAACATCCCTATTATCTAGCATAGGGTAGTTTGAAAAACAGCGCTGCGCTCACATAATTATTGTTATCTGAATGCGGCACATGCTGAAGCTGCCCTATTGCCCTATAATTAATTATTCAGACAAAATACTGGTTTCATATGAAACTCAGCTATGTGATATGATAGGGTGGGTATATCGAGGTTTATTTTATATATTTTTATATATTTTTAAGTTTTAAGTTTTGGCTGACGATGCACCAAAGTGCGAACCGTAAGTGACAAGTGATATTTATATCATCTATATTTTATAATTTTTTAGGTTATGCTATTGCTTTTACTTTTGGTGTACAATGTCAACGAGTTTTATTATTTTTTTTGGTATGATATGGGTTTTTTATGCCTGAAATAAATATATTTTATTTTATTTTATTTATTTATTTATTTATTTATATTCCAATTTATAAGCGAAAGTATGTTTGTTGGAAGGTCGAAATTAAAACTAATTACGGGAGAGGTTTACGTGGAAATGTAGGTATATTTGAGATCTCAAAATAATTTAACAAGTGTGTTTTCACGGAACAAAGAGAGTATATCGATCTTGATTTCTTGTGCTGTTTTCTATTGAGACATTCAGGTTTCTGACTACACCATCTTTAAAAATTTTTTATCCCGAATACCGGGCGTTGTATTTTTGAATTAATAGTTGTAATAACGGCTACAATTTTATTGTACTCTAGTTGCGCCCCGCGGTTTCATCCGCGTCTTCCCGTTATCCCGCAGGAACCTTTTTCCGGGATCAAAAGTAGCCAATGTGTTAATCCAGGATATAAGCTATCTCCATTCCAAATTTCATCAAAATCGGTTATATAGTAGGTACATGGTGCACACAGGCATACGCACGCACGCACACCAATGACCTTGGAGAATGATCAAAAAAACTTTCTTGCGTGAAGCAAGAAACACCATATTATCTAAGTATTTGCATTTCAAGATTTCTATAGAACTAACCCCTTAGGTTGTACGATATCTGTAAGTTAGTGTTAGAATTTCATTAGATTTAAAACAACGGAACTCGAAATTATTTTATTGGACAGAAAAAAACCTTTGCATACATAGCGAAAACACCAAAAATAGAATTTAATAAAGCTTAGTATTGTATTCACATTTGGTTTATATTACAAAAAAGTTCTATAGCAAATAAGCGGCAGTAACGAAACTTCACTAAAATTTAAGGGATTTTTATTATCACTGACCCGAATTCGAGGTGATTAGGCAGACAAGAGTGTTACACAGTTTGCAATTCAATTTGACTACTTTAATTCGTCAGTTGGGATTCCATTTGGACAGAAATTTGCTTTAGAAATTCCAGCACTAGAATTATATGTGTAATTGCATGTCCTGTTAGTTTTTAGTCTTAATGTATGTAATACATACTATAAATGTTAATTATGTAAGCAATTTTGATTGAATTATATTATAAGTTTTATTTATTTTCATCATTATTAGAATTTATGTTGTTGTTTATGTTTTTAAGTCCTTAGAGAATGAATAAGGAAACCGCAATGTTCATTCAAAAGGGCATAATTATGTATATAAAGAAAGAAATTAAATCCCAGAATAGTGGTAAAAAGGGAAAACATAAGCCCAATGTAAAAAATAATGACAGTATTGATGACTACATAAAACATAAAAAAAGTAATGTAATCAAACGAAATAAAGATAAAAATGAGAAAACGACAATGAAAGCAGAAAAAGGCACAAAGATTGCAGGGATTGCAGTCATCGAATACCGAGAGCTTGAAAGAGAAAAACGAGCGACAAAAATGTAAACAAAACACGACATGATTAAAAATATACTAACCGAAGACGAATCCGAGGAATACTTTGAACAGATACAAAAAAGGCGAAAGTGAACCCTTAATAAATAGAGACCTGCTGTGATCGATAGAAAAATTAATGCAACTATAGATGTTCCAATAATATTATTGCAACTACTGCAGCAACCTCTAAAGAAATAAATCTTGAAGAAAAACAAAAAGAGAAATTTCATAATCTTTCAGATGTACTCGTATTTACATTACATTTGCAAAAAGTGTTTTTTCACCTCACAAGCTCGGAAAGAGTCTGTTTATCATTCGAAATCTGAGTGCAAAAGCGCATTTTGCGCGCTAGCGTGGAAAGTATTTTTAAAATTCGATTTTTTCTTTTCAATGATTTTTCATACCGCCAGTCCACTTAAAATGCAACAATACTTAGTTCATGTCAGTGTTCCAACCTCTTTTTGGAATAATGGCACTGGCCAGCACGACTATTGCATGTTAAAAAAAAAACTTATTTTATCTGTTTTTCTTGCATCTAGCATTTTCCTCACTGTAGTGAGGTGAAAAGTTGTGTGTTTCGCTCGGCTGCAAAGTTATTCTGCGTCTCGTACCTTTGAAACCCTCGCTACGCTCAGGATTCTATATTTGAACCACTCGCTTCGCTCACGGTTCAATCCTAGAATCCTTCACTTGCTCAGGTTTCAATACAAGTACCTACTCGCGCCAAAATACAACTTTGCAGCCTTGCATAACAAATAACTGTTAAATTTTTGGTTGTATGAATAACTAGCGGTGCTCAACAGCTTCACAAAACTATAGTGTAACGCGATAAATGTATGAAATTCCCTAGTTTTAAAAAAATGCTCATACCAAATTACATCAAGTTTTAAAATCCTAAGTATCCAAATGCGATGGCGTACTTTGGGAGAGGCCTATGTCCAGCAGTGGACTGAAACGCGTTGATTATGATGATGATGATGATCCGAATTCAACCCGATCAAGTTAAGATCACTATTTTATCATAGCTACCCGCTCCGCCAAAAAAAAGTTGTTCAAGGCAGCGATTTTATTTACGACTTCCGAACGACATACTGTTATATCATTCTACTAATATTATAAATGAGAAAGTTTGTGTGTGTGTGTGTGTGAATGTTTGTTACCACGTATCATCGTAACTTAACTACTAAAACAAATTTCATGAAGTTTGGAATGGAGATAGCATATACCCTGGATAACAACTTTTTATCCCGGAAAAGGGTTCCTGCAGGATAACGGGAAGACGAGGGTGAAACTCGATTCTAAAACAAATTATGTAATAAATCGGCTTTTTTTATACCATTTACAGGGTAGCGTTTGACCGCAAGTCACATGATGTTAAGTGACGATGTGATCGAAGATGGCGCCACGCTACACCTGGACTGGAAACTGGCTCTCAAGTGAGGCTGCCGGAACACACCGATAGGTGCATACAAGCAGATGGCCCGTCTGATGGACAACCGTCACCGTCGCCGATTTCTATTTGCAACACCTAGGACGTTGCCGACCCTAAAGTACTCTTGAGACACTTATTTTGCAGGACTGCATCACTACTGCGGTAAATAAAAAGGGGATACCTTATTTCACAATTTGCAAGTTTGCGGGAGAGAGGAGCACGTAAATCGATTGCTTTGTTACTTCCAGATGTTGATTAATTTTAAACCAGCACGATTTCGATGACGAGATTTTCGGCGATAGAATCATTACAGTGGGATGAGATGAAGTACGTAATAGCTCTTACGAATATTCCCGGTCCCGGTGTATTCTGTACAATAGCACCGGACCGGGGAATATTAAACGAACCAGTATGTCTGTGTAAAGCATAGGCGAACCGAGGCTGCATAAACGGCTCGAGAAGGTCCGAGAATTGCTGAATTTCGAAAATCGAATCGACGTTCATCATATTGCGTCGAGAGATTGAACGTGTAACTTAGGTGCACCGTTCCAAAGATGAAAGCTGTATTCCATGTGAGAACGAACTTGTGCCATGTAAAGCAACAGCTTCGGCTTAAAATACCACTTTGTCTTGTTCAACAAGCTTTGTAGATGCAATTCCAGCCTTACTCGCGATGTGACAACAGAGCTGAACTTCTTTCGAAACGTCGACGCCAAGAATTCCAATACTCTCGGTGGTTACAAGGGGGACATTCTGAAATCTTGGAGCCATCTGAAAAAGGGCCTTATTAGGGTTCCGTACCATTCACTTTATTTGAAACTTGTAATTTGCGTTTAGGCTTTCCTGAATACTGTGAGTAAAACTTTATCGATCCTTAGAATTAGGTTTTATAACGGGATAATCAAACAAAAACAAAAACATGGTAATTATCCCGTTTTAAAACCTAATTGTAATGTTTTTGACCATGGTAGTTTAAAACAGTTTATCGATCCTATTTTTTAATTTTTTAGGTCAAGGGAAAATGTTAAATTTGTATATACCTACCAGTATACCTACTTTCCATAATATCTTTCAACCCTGCATTAACTTTAACGCCCGAAATTAATAATTGATCCTGATCCGTTATCCGCGGCTTTGGATTGATATGTCATGTCATAATATGTCATTTTAGTACTAGCGTTTGACATATTACTACTAAAATGACATATTATGACATGACATATCGATCTAAAACCGCGGATCAAGGTCGACTATTAATTTCAGGCTTACACTAGCTACACCTCTTCCAATCTCCGTAAACCTAAGCGAAGGAAAACGTCTTCTGGGAAAATGGAAAGGGACGCAAATGCAAAAACGGACCTGGACCGAGACCGGATATTAGCAGAGCTATATAAGCTATTGATAGCTAGATAGCTGGGCTGAGCTTGAAGATTTTTTACTAGTTTTGTTTGCCAACGCCGCATCCGCCGATGCTCCGAGTGGCTACTCCAGCCTAGGCTACTTTTTTCAAAGAAAAATTAAGTTAAAAAGACTTCAGGAAATTATTTCCCCAAAAGAAGCCGTGGCAAGCACCTACCGATGCATTCCGTCAGCCCCATTTGAGATCCTAATCCAGGTGTAGCGTAGCACTATGTTAGACCACATCGTCACTTAACATCAGGTGACTTGTGGTCAAACGCTACCCTGTAATTAGTAAAAAAAGAGCCGAGGACCGGTAGCTATGGTATTATCATTTTCGGCAAAAAACATTCCCCAAGTTGATTTATTAATGTTTAGTAACATCAAAAATACGTTTATAAAATTAAAGGAACGAGCGTATCTTACGCGTAAAGAAAATTTATTGAGATATCAAATAGAGTGTACCTTTAAGTAAATTGAAATCTATTGAATGTCTTTGACATTCAAAGGGTAAAAGTAAAATGAGCACGCTTCTGACCAGTCAATTTGATATGGACATTGGATATCTTCTTTAGTGCCTAAATTCTTTGTATGAGTATTTAGAAACTAATCTACTATATAAAAATAAGTCGGGTTTTCCTTCCTGACGCTATAACTCCAGAACGCACGAACCGATTTCCACGGTTTTGCATTCGTTGGAAAGATCTCGGGCTCGTGAGGTTTATAGCAAAGAAAATTCAGGAAAAATTTCAACAGCAAAGCGGGAAAATCTTACATAAAACGAAGCCATCTGGTGGCGAAACGGAGTTCGCCGGGTTTGCTAGTACTATTTGAAAATGAAGACAATTTTGTCATGCTTACGAGTGGTTTGTACAGAAAAAAGAGTTGAAGCTTCGAGTTCAGAAACCCATCTCAAAAGAAAAAGCGAATTTGTGAATATTGAACTTTATTTTCATTTTGAGTTTTATATAAATCTAATTTTGTATGTTTTGACCTTTTTATTTTATTATCTTGCCTTCTAAATAGCTTTTGAGTAAGGCTACATTAACATAGTAGTGTGTAGATATAGGCGAGGTGGTAGTAGATACGCGAGCGTTAAGAAATGCCCTACCACATTTTTTCCTTTGCCAAAAGCTTAAAGCTCATTGCGACTGTCTAGATCAATTATGCAGGATTCAAAAAATCACGACCTACGAATCAACGTCACTAGTAAAAGACTGTCGTTGATTCCTAACGCCCAATATTAATAATCGACCCTGATCTGTTATCCGCGGTTTTGGATCGACATGCATGTCATAATATGTCATTTTCGTACTAGGGCTTGACATATTACTACTAAAATGACATATTATGACATAACATATCGATCGCGGATAACGGATCAGGATCGATTATTAATTTCGGGCGTAAATCGTTATAATTTATTTTATTAAATTTTCTATACATTATTGTATAAAATATATATTATAGATGTGGTAGTTTAAAATACGTAAATGAAATATTTTAGATTATGATTGAATTTGTTAGCATATTAATAATAACTGTTATAAAAATATCTCTAATTTCCGGAACAAAGGCCGGAAGTCCGGAATCAACAAGTAAAATTATGATAATTGATTTCCTTGTACTACGGGGCTTCAGAGGAAAAAGTCGGAGTTCGTTCGTTCGTATCTTCACAGTCTTTTCGATCTTACATTATGATAAATATTGACGTTATTTTACGGTTTCTCGCGATTTCTGGAATTCCTTCTGAAAACATTTGAGTATCTTTTCAATTTACGACACGAGCTTTCGTTAATTGTTTCAATCGTTATCTTCTTTTAAAAACCGTCTGCTTGATTTACGGCCAAAATTAATAATCGATCCTAATCCGTTATCCGAGATTTTGAATCGATATGACACTAAAATGTACTAAAATAAAATATTATGACATGACATCTCTATCTAAAACCGCGGATATCGGATCTGATCGATTATTAATTTCGGACCTTAAATGTGTCACCGTTTTTAACCTTATTGGATATATTTCACAGTAACATAAGCACATTAATATAAAATAAATTTGTCATGGTAAAGTACATAAAAGAATAATTTAAAAAATAAGATATAACACAAACTTATAGAAAACACGAAAATCCAACCCAAAACCGTACAATAAAAAAAAAACTTAAAAATAAAAACAAACTTAGGAGTAGTTTAAAAAATATAAGTACTTAAGCAAAATAACTATAAATAAAAAAAGCGAAATAAATTTACAAAAAAAATTACTTACCAAAAACTCGAAATAACGCCAAAGAAGAGGGAGAATAATCTGAAACACCCGCGCGAAATCACTGTTCAAGTTCGTACGGTGACTTGGGACGCGACCAGTCTGTGAGACGATCGCTGCGCGAATGGCGGGGTGCGGGACTAGGGAACGGCGGGACTCGCCACCGCCGCTCTACCAATCTGTTGCGTGCGTCACGCGTGCGCGCGGTAAGTACGAGCCGCTACCAGCCTCCTGAAACATTTCGAATTACAATACATAAAAGTATTACATCACCTCCAAAAAACCTACTCGAACAGGAAAATATTGAGAATACTTTTTGTTAGACTTTAAAATAAACAAGCACCAAGCACACTGTCAAGAAGTTGATTGCAAAATTAACCAATATAAATTAGCTTACTTCGTTTTTGTGATAAGAGACCATGGATCTGCCGATAAACAAATGTTGATCACGTGTTGCTTCAAGCAAACGCGCCACCAACAGGTGTTTAAAATTCGACGCGGTCCCAGTTCAGAGACGATCCTTAAGTTACGATCCGAAAAGATTCAAACATAAGGGACATGATAAACGAGTATAAGTACAATATTTGCAACCCTTTATGGCCTTTGCTGTTTCAGCCACCGCATTTGTTTATTATAGGGAGAGGGGCGATGGGACGACGCAAAGCTGTCTACACATGTCTCTATTGTGACTCTTCTGATATTTGCTGCCTCATCTTCCACGTGAACGTGTCATTCCATCGAATCTTTCACCATTGTCATGTACAAGAGTATAGAGCTTCTGAAATAGCAGCATTCAGAATTGGTGGTATTAAAAACCCATGACTATGGTTGGAGTGATGGAGAGCTCGTCCATCTTCAACATAACAAACTAATTCCAGAAGAAGAATTCTCGAACACAGAGGCCAGATCTTTATGATTATACTAGCTTCTGCCCCGTGGCTTCGCCCGCGTGAACTATTCCTCAGGAACCGTCTATTTCACCGGGATGAAATTAACTTAATCGTCCTTTTTGCGAGCACACTGTGGTATGTATTTATGTTAAAATGTCTTTCTTCATAAGTCAATACTATGTGTTCCCCACGGTTTCAACCGTGTGGGCTACAGTGTCCCATTTTTACTCCTTTAGGCGTTGAATTTCAAAAATTCATGTCTTAGTTCATCCCTACTTTCCCTATGCCAGGTTTTAAGTTTTTAAGTTTCTACGACCAGTGGTTTAGGCTGTGCGTTGATATCAGTCAGTCAGGACTTTGATTTTTATATAAAGAAGATTCTATTGTTACAACACTGTATATAACTGCAAATAATTTTTAATATCAGACTTTTTAGTAAAAATATCTTTAAGACTTTTTAACTTTTTTCTGAAGCCGTTTTAAATAGAACATTTTCCATTTCCTTGTTTTATTCATTGAATTGAAACTGTTGACGTCTAAGATTGAACGTCAATGTTGGAATATGAATGCGCAATCCGCTACTTGCAAAGCAAATACCCACTACTCGCCTTTAGATGAGAGCAAAATATTCCCAGAATATTGCAATTAAGTACGTATCATTTTAAAAGATTGATGTCATATTTGCCAGGCTACGGATAGGCTCAGTAAACAGCTCAGGTTCTGCAGAATTGAAAAATTCTTCACTCTCAATACACAAGGCAACTAGCATAAAGTTAAACGTAATATGGATCGCTCATTGCTACTGTCGCTTCGGCTCAGGCCAGTTTCAATAACAGTTAATCCACGATTTGTTCTACTAGGGATAGACATAACTTCTATGAGGCAATGTATTGTTAATGTCAAACTAGTTGCGCCCCGCGGTTTCACCCGCGTCTTCCCGTTATCCCGCAGGAACCTTTTTCCGCAATACAAAGTAGCCTATGTGTTAATCCAGGGTATAAGCTATCTTCAGCTATCTTCTTCTTTCCAAATTTCATTCAGATTCGTTCAGTTGTTTTGGCGTGAAAGAGTAACAAACACCCATCCATCCATCCACCTGGCATCTATCCATACTCACAAACTTTTACGGTTATAATATTAGTAAGATTGAAAACAGCGTTCAAATATTCGTTCTATTGAGAATTTACCTTCTAATCTTTTTCCACAGTTATAATTATTTTATAGGCCAGAGAGCGATAATGGCTACTTTTGATTCCAGAGAAATGTCGGTGTGATAATCTCTCTCTGTACAGGTAAAACAATACAGTTAGTATAATAGAACAAACGAATTTAACCACCAAATTTTATTTCATGACGTATTATTTTATTTCCTGTCGGCCCCGCACCTATGACTTAATAAGTTATGTGCGGATTTGCCGTCGCTCAAAACGGTGAAGGAAAACATCGTGAGGAAACCGGCATGCCCAAGAACTGCAACATTCAAGGGCATGCGACATCTACCAACCCGCACTGGGCCAGCGTAGTAGATTACAGCCCATACTCTCTCTCTGAGAGAAGGCCAGAGTCCCAGCAGTGGGAACGTGAAAGGCTGATAATGATGATGATGATGATTTCTCTCCGCGTATACGTATTTGCTAATCTTTCTGAACTAACAATACCGATGCTTCAAAGGCCTGACTCTCAAACATATGCACAGTTATTATAAAAAATAACGTTGAAAGAGGCAAAGAGGATAAAACGAAATAATATTTTAAAAATTTATTCGAAATAAATTTTGTACAGGTAGATGTAGAGTGAAGTTTCAGGCCTTGAAAACTAAAAGCAATAAATATTAAGTTGATTGTGCGTCCCTTGAGATTGTACTGCACTTATAAAGCACTAAATGCACCTTTTTTTCTACCTTATTTACGGACTGATAAATATTGCATCAAGTCTTTTACTAGCTTTTCCCCGTGATTCCACCCACGCAACGATTGGAGTCCATCTGGGGTTTTACAATTCTCAAAAAATTGTATCTAGTTTATTTGTCATGCAATAAATATTAGTACCGGAGTGAAATTGTGTAACAAATATAAATAACGCAGCGCACCGACACGTACTGGAATTTCCTATTTATCCAGGCTAGCAACAGAAATCGACTAGATCGAGGATCCACTATACCCAAACGCAAAACAAAAACTTGCGCTGTTTTTCAATGCCCAAATAGTACGGCGCAGAATCAAACTCACGACCTAACACTTCGCAGTTTGGCCATTGCGCCACAACGATCGTCAAACGAAATATAAATTGATTCAAAGGGTGTCGGCCGACTAAAGGGCGCCGAAAGGCTAATTTCGCTCTACCCTAAGGCCGTCGCTGTCAAACATAAATAGATTTCTCTTAATCTGGTGATGAGTCCTATATCCACAGATTGAAGTTAGGGGTGAAATGATGATAGCTAGCTTTTAGCAACTTTTCTTTTAACTGTGGGCCTGTTGAATAAGCTCAGAGTCAAACAACGAGCCAAGGAGAGGCCACGCTTGGAGTTTCTATGCGTGATAAAATCCGTAACGAGGAAATTCACCGAAGAACCAAAGTCAAGGCCACATCGCTCGTCTAACCGATAACCGATGAAGAAGAAAGGTTCTCGAGTGGCAACCACGAACCAGATGACGCTCTGTAGTTAGGCTCTCCACTAGGTGGACCGATGACATTGTAAGAGTCGCATCCGATCGATGGATGCAAATTGCTAATAGCCGTTAATGGTGGCGTTCAAACGGAGGCCTATGTTCAGCAGTGGACTTCTTTCGGCTGATGATGATGATGATGAGCAACTTTTCATCATCATTATCATAATGAGCCTGCTTCAGTCCAATCTTCCAAAGTATACAACTGAGCCCATTCTTCGGCTTCTCTCATCCCACGGCTATCGGCCATTTTGTGAACTTATAGCCGGAGGTCGTTTTACACTACGAGTCCACATATTGTCAGTCTATCGAGCAGACTTAGCTCTGCAGCATATGCTGTAAAGAAGATCCGTCACCTTACTGACGTTGATACAGCCAGACTAGTCTACTTCAGCTATTTTCACAGCATTATGTCCTATGGAATATTGCTGTGGGGAAACGCTGCTGATATTCACACCATATTTGTACTGCAGAAGAGGGCTGTTCGTGCGATTTATGATATGGGCCCCAGAGAATCTTTAAGAATTAAGTTTAAAGAAACCAAAATAATGACAGTTATTTGTCAATATATTTATGAAAATTTAATGTACATACGGAAAAATTTAAATAGCTTCAAAAAGAGAAGTGATTATCACAATTTTAATACTAGAAACAAAGATAAAATTGCTGTACCCACTACTAGGCTCCATAAAGTTAGCAACTCGTTCAAAGGTCAATGTGTACGCTTATTCAACAAAATCCCAAGTGAAATTCAAGACTTGTCTATAGCAAAATTTCAAGCCCGTATAAAGAGAAATCTCATTAGTAAAGCTTATTAGAAAATATCGGACTATCTAGATGACAAACAAGCTTGGGATTGTAGTTAATCGATCTATCTTTCTTTCTATCTATCTTTTCTCCCTATTTCCCCTATTCTAACCATTTTCGGTAAACAGCCAAAACAGTCATGCTCACGAAAGTGACTTTGCTTGCAGCGGCGTCATGTGTCGGGTCGCCCTCTTCCCTCTCATATGGTCGAGGAGAGCGATGGCTGGCACATGCGTCAACTCGTGAACGGGTGCTGCTTGTGAGGTCTGGTCTGCTTTGGTTGTGATCCCGCAACTCGTTAATATTCATGTTCCCATATCCCAATGTGTACAACCAAACAAGAGAAATCTTATTAGTAAAGCTAATTAAAAAATATCGGACTATTAGATGACATAAAAAAGCTTGTGATTTTAGTGAACTTGCTCCAATTCAATCAATTAGTAATAAGAATAAAATTGTCAATGTGATCGCGCCAAAAAAATTACCTGCCGGGCGTTTCTTGCCTGTTCTTTTGCCGGCGTAAGGAGGTTGGAACAGGCGTAGCTAGTTTTAAGTTGACGTTTTAAAGTGATCACAATGTATCCTACTAAATAAAAAAGTTTTGAATTTTGAATTTTGAGTGCCAAGTCGCAGTCTCCACTCAAGAACACTTTAACCCAACGGTTATTGGCTCTTCTGCTGACTTTCTACCTCATTGCCACTTCAATTTGCTGACCATATAGTTTATGTTTGTGACCTTGGTTCTATGTCGGATCACTTCCTTGTTATATTTGTTCTATCTATTAGATATCTATCGTTACC
The DNA here is from genome assembly GCA_931315375.2 of Opisthograptis luteolata. NCBI lineage: Eukaryota > Metazoa > Arthropoda > Insecta > Lepidoptera > Geometridae > Opisthograptis > Opisthograptis luteolata. Next base: position 14,078,260 of record OV928033.1, read on the forward strand.
TTTTATAATTTACCTGTAAACCGTTAGTTTAATTTTAAATCTGTAAATTAAAGTTCTTAAAGTCAAAAGTTTCATCTTTAAATAAGTTATAGAAAGTCTCTGAGAGCACAAAGTAAATAGAGTGTAGAGGCTGGCTCAGCATGATTTAGAATCTTTAAAGATAATTAGACATAATATAATATAATATATATTATTTAAACTAAAAATAATTAAAACATAACAATGAAATAAAAACAAATAAACCTAAACTAATAACTAAAATACATTATTAAAAGAAGTCCCTTTAGGCAAGGTAGTCAAGGTACCGAAGATACTGGCATCGTTCCCCCTTTGGATGGCTAGACTAATTCTTTTTCCGAGGTAGCTGCCATTTGACATGAGATAGTCATGGATTTAAATGCATTTAATATATATTATTATATTCGCGTTGATTTGTGAACGTTTGCCCTTTTTTGTCGGTTCAAAAGTCGTCAATATGTAAACTTGTTTAGTTTTTAGTGACGTATGCAAGATAAGAATAAGAATAAAATTGTCAAATGTTCCCTAACACATTACCTAGCAGGTACAACGTTTTGGACTAAAGGAGTTCCCTTTAAAAGGCTTAGTGGTGGCCGAAGCCAGGGGCCCAATTCTCGCGGTTGCGTGATATATTATCACATTCGATACATATGCCCCAGATGACCCACATTATGATCATCATACGGCTACAGTGAACGTATAAGCCATAACTTTTTGATACGGAGCGTAGAAAAGAGCGACGGACGTCGATAGATTAAAGGCTCGAAGCTCACAGGACCTAAAACGAGAATCTATACAAATAATAAAAATTGAAGTATCTGTTTGTAATTTCAAACTAATAGCTTTTCACTGAATGCATATGAAAGTATATACGGTAGATACACTAACATCAAAAAACAATTTTATCTATTTTTGTCTGTCTGTTTATTTCGGCTAATCTCTGAAACGGCTGGGCCGATTTTGACGGGATTTTCACTTGCAGAAAAGCTAATGCTATAAGGAGTAGCTAAGGCTACTTTTATTTGAGAAATTTGAACCCTGGAGAAGTCATAGGATATAAAAATCACGATAAACAGTCACGGCGAATACCGCGGGGAACATCTAATTTAGAAAAATCTTTTTCTGGGCTAAGGTAAATAGATTTGGATGTAAAACGGCAAGTCAGGAATCGTCTTTGGTTTTGTACAGCATTTACCTTTTTACAGTGAATAAAATTACAGCATCAATTGTCTACTCGTATAATTGTGTGTGAATACAACTATGTTTATATTTGTGTCTAATATCTTATTGTTATTCAAATTAAGCGATATCACCTATACAAAAAGGTACGCCGAAAATGCTAATTAGCATAATGTTCGTCAGTGTAAGAATTATCTATCTAGGTATCAAATTGTAATATGATTATTGAATGCTGAGGTAACTAAAACTCACTCTATAGCAATTTGCCAATAGACCTTACCTACAGCATATTTTTTCACATATTAAGGGCCGGTTTTATAAACGTCCGTTAGTAAAATGTCATACCACATTTCGGTTACAAAAATTGTGAAAATTTGACAATAAGATCAAACAACATTGGCCACTTTTTATTTATTTATTTATACTTTAGCACAAAATTGTACAAGGAAGGACTTAATGCTAGATAGCATTTTCTACCAGTCATCCTAGACGTGCAAGAAAAACAGTTGCGGTGCAGCAAAGTGAAAGAAAAAAAAAAAGTATAAAATAAACACGAACAATAGTAAAAATAAAAAAATAAAATATTTTTATAAATATATATTTAATATTATAGACATACACAGATACAAAAAATGAAATAAAATAATTGCTATACATAAAATATACTTCCATATTAATAAATGCATATTAATAAAAATGTATATAAAAAATAAAATAATAGATACATAATTTATCTACTTATGGTGATAGTGGTAAAAAAATTAAATAATAATAATAAAATAGTATTAATAATAATAATTGTACATACATATTATATGGGTAACGATTTAATTTTCAAAGTGAATTTTTTCGAGGAAGTAGTTACGAGCGAGTCGCTTAAATGCATCTTTAGTTCTTGCCATTTTTACATCAAGGGGAAGCTCATTCCACAGCCCGACAGCCACAGCGGAAAATGAGTTGGCTAAGAAGGAAGTTCGGTGAGGGGGATGAGTGAGGAGAAGGTTGGAGGAGGATCTTAAATGACGTTCATGGGTGTCGGAGAGGTACTGGAAACTGACTTTGAGGTAACTGGGAGTGGAAGGGTCATTCAGAAGAGAGTAGAGAAGGCAAAGAGTCCTAACGTATCTTCGTTCACGGATTGGCAGCCACTTGAGTTTGGCTCGAAAATCCGAAACATGGTCGTACTTCCTCAGGTTAAATATAAAACGGATACAGGTGTTGAGAAGTCGATCTAACTTATTGAGGAGATCTGCATTTAGGTCAATGAAACAAATGTCAGCATAATCAATGATCGGCAGCAGAAGTGAATTAACCAATGAAATTTTAGTTTTGGTTGGAAGGAAATTTTTCAGCCGAATGATGGAGTGAAAAGAAGCATAGAATTTGCGAGAAATTTCTTTTATGTGATCGGACCAGCTAAGTTTTGAATCAATGATGACTCCTAAGTCTTTGACGGTGGTAGAGAAGGGGATGATACAGCTGTTGTAAGAAAGAGGAAGAAGGCTAGATGGGTCGACTTTAGCGAGCTGACGCGAGCTACCGACCATGATAGCTTGGCATTTGTTTGGGTTTACGGAAATGCCGTAACTGTCAGACCATAATTGCAGACGGGAAAGATCCTTGTTCAGAGCGCTGATAGCACAGCCTAGGTTGTCGGCAGGTGCAGCATAATAAAGTTGAAGATCATCAGCGTACATATGATAATGACATTGGATGCAGGGTGATAGGAGGTTAATAAACAATGAGAAAAGAAGGGGTGACAAAATGCCACCTTGAGGTACACCAGCTTCGACGTCATTCCAATCGGAAAAATCTTGACCATTACGAATTGCCTGTCGGCGCTTTTGATGATAAGAAGCGAACCAGTTAACAGAGGACTGTGAAAGATTAAGACGAGGGAGGATGGCCAGCAGTAGATCGTGATCCACGGCGTTGAAAGCGTTACTAAAATCGATCAGAACAAGCACAGTGATTAACTTGTTCTCCATATTAATTCGAATATCTTCAGTCACTTTCAAAAGCGCAGTCGTTGTACTGTGTCCAGCCCTAAAACCAGATTGAAATGAATTAAAGAGATTGGCTTTAGAGAGATACTCCGTGAGCTGCCTATGAACTTCGGACTCAATTACCTTTGATAGAAAGGGTAATATAGAAATAGGACGGAAATGATTAGGGTGAGAAGGATTTGGAACTTTGGGAAGTGGAAGGACATAGGCTTTACGCCACTGGTCGGGGAATTGGCCTGAGGAAAGCGAGAAATTGACGATATGAGTGATAGCAGGAAGTATTGAGCTTATAATATGCATTAACATTATGCGTCCGATATCATCACAGCCGACTGCCTTAGATTTAAGGGTGCTGATTATTTTCATTATCCTATCCTGGCTTACAGGTGAGAAATCAAAATTGTTATCGTTAGGTGTAGAAATGCTTTGAATTTCACGAAGAGTATCATGTTTAGTACGAGTATCGAGTTTAGGAGTAGTAGAGAAATAATTATTAAGAGTATTGAGGTTAAATGAAATTTTGTTATCTGTTGACTTAATTTTACCTATTCCGAGAGACCTCAGGAACTTCCACAGTCCAGCTGGCGATGCTAATTCAATCTGTTCTGCTATGTAACGACGCTTTGCGTTGCGTACCATCCTATTACAAATGTTTCGTAGCTTTTTGTAAGCAGTCCAGTTGATGTCAGACCTATCACGCTTATATTTTCTAAACGAGCGATCTCTTCTAGCCATAGCTTTGCGGATAGCGGAGCTAATCCAGGGTGAAGGCGAGTGTTTTACTTTGACGGCACGTATAGGAGCGTGCTTATCAAAAAGTTTGAGTATACTACCATTGAGAAGACTGACTTTATCGTCCAAGGATGCAGTCGCTTCAATTTCGGACCAGCTTACCATGGCAGCGTCAATAGCAAGCTTATCAATATCAAGTCCAGAGAAGTTACGTTGATTTAGGGTTACAGGCTTGGGTTTAGGGGTTCTTATTTGGAAGGATGAGAAAATGAGGTCGTGATGAGAGAAGGCTGGTGCAGATAGCTGACCGTGGGTGGCCACTAAGTCGGTATGAGAGGTAATTATTAGATCAAGCAGAGTATCAGATGTGCCCGTGTGGTGGGTCGGTAATAGATCAAGTATGTTCAGATTCATAGATTCTAGTAAGTTGGTTAGCGTAAAAGAGCGCGGATTTGAATTTAAAATGCACGTATTGAAATCTCCCATGATAAGAAAATGGGTATAGTTAGACAAAAGAGATTCCAGCACATTTTCAAGTTTTGAAAAGTAGTCTACATTAGGAGGGCAGTAAACCACTCCTAAAATGAGCTTAATGCCAAAGTCAACTTCCAAGAACAAATATTCAGCGCCAGCACTATATGCGGACGGGGACTGCAATATTATTTTATAGGTAAGATGGCTTTTAATATAAATTGCGACACCACCTCCTCTCTTCCCAGTACGATCATTTCGCACTAATATGTAGCCAGGGATAGGGAAAGAAATTGAGGAGAGAGTCGGTTTTAGCCAGCTCTCCGAGACAAGAACAGCGTGAAGGTAGGGAGAGTCAAAAGATTCATGTATATCTGCAAAATGCGAAGGGATGCTCTGAGCGTTTATGTGACAGACGTTGAAATTCCTAGGAAAAGGTTTGAAATTATTAACAAGAATATCACCAAGATTTAAAGAATCATCAAAACTAATAAAGGAGCCGCTACTTGATTCGGCACTTTGAAAAGAATCATCATCACTAGAAGACATAATGTCCATAAGTATAATAAAATAAAATAAATATGATAAATATAATAAATCTCAATATACTTATATAATATGCAAAGTATAATAAAAACAAATACTTACTAAACTACAATATAACACAACAAAAATAAATCTCATTTTTGTTGCACTTCCTGCTGACACGAGAAAATAAATTTAAATACACAGTTACATTAATGGCATAGAAAATTTTTGGCATCAGTTGCTTGCCGTACAGTTTTATTTTAGTCTATGAGAGCTATCATACGTACTGAAATTAAAATAAATATTTTATTTAGATAAGCGCACACAACGTAATAATATAATAAATTGCGTTGAAAAGAACAGAAACAAAAAAAAAAAAACCCTTAAATAATCTATAAATATGATAAAAGAGCAACAACAAAAATTAGCAAGAGATTTATCAGTAATAACAAAAATAATCTTCTAAAATATTTACAAAAATCGAGGAGAAGAGACAGTAAATATATTCGTATCATCACACACGTACTGCATTCACTGCTATAATTAATAATCAATGCATCTGCCGAACCTAACAAACGACTAAATACACTAGAACTAAGAAGAAAAAAAATAGTATCTGAATTTTATCTGAACATTTACTGTGTCGTTCGTTAGGCTTGGCAGAATATACAACACGTGTGTTGCCACCAGAAAACAATCCAATGCCAAAAGTCACTCTGTCATGTCAAGAAATATATGTCAAATGGAGGATGGATGTCAACTGTCAACGTTAGATGACAGTATTTATGGTGACTGACAATGACAATTGGCAATTGAAAAAGTGCACTATAAAAACATAAAATAAAATCAAAAATTGTGGGTGAAATTGGTTGGACAAATGGACATAGCTAAAATACCAATACCGGTGTGCCATTGCACAATATTCACTAATGATCATCATGCCTGGAAACTGGTGCCTAAGAATGAAACTCGCAGATCCATGATCATTTAACACCTTTGATTTTCGATGCGGCGTTCCTGCGAGTCGTGGGTGCACTGGCTACCGCCGGCGAAGGCCCACGGGTCCGCTGTTCAAGCTTTGTAGTCGCCACCGCCGGCGTTGCCGGGAATTCAGCCATCAGCTGGTTTAGCTCTTCGATAGATGTTAAGCGCTTGCGGTCGTTGTTGGGCAATTTTACAATAACCTTTCCATCTCTCGTCCAGCAGCGAGTAATACCAAAGTGCTTTCGGGCCGTAGTAAAAATTGCCTGTCGCGATCTGGTTAAAAACTCGCACAGCACTGTTGTTGATGATTTGAGACGCCTCTTTTCATTCCAGATTAGATTGCGAGTATTAATGTCAGTAAATCTAACCAGTATAGGACGGCTGTGTGAGGTGTTTCTAGTACCCAACCGATGACACATGTGAATTACAGATACTTGTATATCTTCCAAGTTCATAGTTGATTGAATTACACGGATAACCAACGATTTGCAGTCTTCATTGTCGGACTCTTCAATACCGTGGAACAGTAGTGCATTTCGCCTGTTATAGTTGTCCAGGTCATCAGTTTGTAGTGCTAGTGTATTAATCAAAGTTCTTAGCATTTGGAAAATAGAGAGGACTGATTCTTTGAAGATCTTGTAATCCCGGGCCAATTGATCTAGATTTAGCTTACTGTCAATGGCCACAGTGGGAGACAGAAATTGTTTCTCAAACTCAGCCATTCTTGAAGTGAGGCTCTCTTCAATGCTCTTCTGGGTATCCAACACATCTTGAGCACTAGCCATTTTGATAACTTGAGATAGGCAGTAGAGAGGTTATGCCAGCAGGTAAGTGCAATTAATTTATATTAACATTAAACTTAAAAAATTTATATCACTCCACAACTTAATGTGATATTAAGACACATAAACATAAATATGCTATTAGGTATCCACTGAAACTATTTTTAAAATTAAGTTAATTATGGAGCAAAGTTTTAATAATGTTGACAGTTTTTCTGCCTACCCGCGAAAAAAAAAGAAAAACTTTTCATACTGCCTTGGACCTGACATCAATATATTTTGTATAAAAATTACGAATAGCTTATTAAAGTTATACGACCGGCCTAAAACAGTTATTGGTTTGTGAAATAAACGATAACTACAGAAAAAAAAAAGTACATCAAAATTGGTAGAATGTGACGTACTGTAGCGTAGCAAAAGCAAACAAATGTCATTAGACACTACGAAATTAAAATTCAATATCTTTTTTTCTTATCATTTCTTAAAATATCGTTTGTATAATCTTAATAAGCAAAAAATTACATTTTTTTTAAATATATTACTCGTTTTTTTCAACCTCAGGTCCGTTTTGGCCATTGTACTTCACCGAAATTTGCTCCAGCATTTAACGTACGGGCGTTTATAAAACCGGCCCTTACAAAACTATTCGTGATTCTGAACCATTGTTACATTACTCATAAAACAGCAAAGTTAAACAATTGGTCTTAGGAGCTAGTGGCCAATGGTATTGGAATTTGCAAGCTACGCAAAGACCTATGACACAGCCAGACAATTTATTTCTTGAATTTGTGTTCAATAGTTGCTGTATTAGTGGTTTTTGATACTACAGATTTCAATTTCCATGCAAAGCAGTCTTGTAGAAAAAACTAGGCTATGTAATATGTATGTTATATGTACATACGATTATCTGTTACTTCTATCTCCACACATCTCACTACGCTTCAGTCTTTTGAATTCCATCAGTTCATTGGCATAGGACATACTACTAATATCATAAACGTGAAAGTTTGTAAGTATGGATGGATGGATGGATGGATGTTTGTTACTCTTTCAAGCAAAAACTACTAAACTGATTTGAATGAAATTTGAAATGGACATGGCTTATACCCTGGATTAACACATAGGCTACTTTTTATCCGGGAAAAAGTTCCTGCGCGATAACAGGAAGACGCTGGTGAAACCGCGGGGTGCAACTAGTATTGGAATAAACATAAACTTTTTCTGCATAGACTGCGATCAGTGTTGAAGCAACTGAAAACTCTCCTATTCAAAATATAGTTTCGTATTTAATCTAATAAAACAAAAAAAAAGTTTTAAAAACGATAAACATATTAATTTTAATGGCAAACGTTCTAAAAGTAAGTTCGCGTAAAGTAAAAGTTCGCTTGGTGGTAGGGTATTTTCTAGTATTCGCCTGGCTAGCTACCACTCTCTTGTTAAGAATCTGTCGCCAAGCACCTATCGGTGTGTTCCGGCAGCCTCACTTGAGAGCCAGTTCCCAGTCCAGGTGTAGCGTAGCGCCATCTTAGACCACATCGTCACTTAACATCTGGTGACTAAAAAAAAAAAGTAAGGACTCTCGATGATAGTCATAACTTAGCAGCAATAGAGCGGCCGCTTCTTTAATAGCAATTATTAATCAACTTAAAGGTAACTTAGGAGTACTTTAGAGATTTATATAAAACAAGATCAAACTAAACATATTTTATTTCTGTTAATATTAAAGACTTAGGGTCGATTAGACAATAAAATCAAGTTTACCGTAATTTGGTATGACACTTAACTTACGGACGTTTATAAAACCGGCCCTTAATAGTTACGAAGCGATATTTTAGCTCAGTGGGGAGAGCGACTTGCCACCCGTCAGCTGTCTTTTTTAAAGAAGGAGGAATGAGAGCACCTCGAAGTAAGATAAATCCTTCTACATAAAAACAAGTAACTGTCGTATTTATTGTAATATTACAAAATTGAAGGCAGATGCGGAAGTGGGCAACGTTTGTGCCCGTGACCCAATTCTCTTCTGGCCGAAAGAACGCTGACGAAAAAAGAACCTGTGAGAGTAATGTTTACTTCCGTTTTTATTTTTTTATCAATTTTTTTGTTTCAATAATTAATAATTTTCATTTCATTGGAAGAAATCTGGGAAAGGGGTAAAATTGGTAGGTATATTTAACTACAAATTTTTTTAGGTTTTATTTACCTAGCAGTTATACGATAATACTTCAATTACTTTCATAGAAGGATACGCTTTGTACAATTTAGTAATATGATGGCATATAGCTGATCATTTGATAGTCGAAACCTTGCGAGGACTTGAAAGATAATTTAAAAAAAGAATTGTCCTTACGATGAAATGATGATGCGCTTACGAACAAACAGCATTCAATTTGAATTATTTGTTTGTGCGCATGAAACATTTAACAAATAATAATTATTGGTTTCATCGAACAAGTTATTAATTACCTATTGCGCCGACGACTGCATGAACGTTCGCTCTAATAACACGAGAGCAGTAAGGAATAAATCATTTTTGTCAGGTTCATAATCTGCTTTCCTTCCATCTACCGCGTACTAAAAAAAAAACTAAACATATCACAAAACTGTGAGAAGAGCGTATGAAAACTCTATTTGCGCCATATTTTTTAAATGCTTGGATCCTAAATATTTACATTTACCAACAAGTTTTTGGAACAAATGGAAACATTATACTAGTTGCGCCTCGCGGTTTCATCCGCGTCTTCCTGTTATCCCACAGGAACCTTTCTTCGTTATAAAAAGTAGCATATTTGTTAATCCAGGGTATAAACCAATCTTCATTCCAAATTTCATTCAGATCCGTTCAGTAGTTTTTGCGTGAAAGAGTAACAAACATCTCTATCCAGCCATTCAATCATCCATCTATACTCACAAACTTTCACGTTTATAATATTATATATATATAGTAGGATTCGTCGTCTTTCGTATGAGCTAGTGGCTGATTCTATTGTCGGAGTATTCAGGCTGCAGAAAGTTGCAAGAAGAACCATTTATAATTCTACCTCCACGTTATAAATTAACCCGTTATACTTGTGGCTTCGTTTACTTACTGATTGTTTGGTTAGGTTTACAAAAGATCTGTGATAAAATGGCTGTACGGTTCACGATCTTACAAACTGAAATTAAAACCGACTTCTACGCTCTACGAGCGCCCCAATACTTTACACTTGACCGATTTTTTTTACACACCACCAAACTATGTTTACTTTGCCGTGTGTTAATTTGTAAACCTTAATGGTACGTGATCATTTGGAGCTGTAAGGCTCATTCTTGTTTACTCAGAGCCTCAGCAACCATTCAGTTATTACCTACACTGCAAAATTACTGTAATTATGCAACGATGTAACTTAATATCTTTGAATGAAACTCACAACGCTCTGCTAGAAACAATAGCAGTGACTCGTAAGCGTGTCTCGATCTCGTCACAGTACTCTTGAAAATTTTGAAACGGCCTCGAATAGATCATTTATATTGAATGGCGAGGTTTGAAGTCAGGGGCACTAGCGCGGCGGTAGCGTGAGCGCTGCCGATTTGAGTCTCACGCAATGTTTGTCCTCAGCCGCACCGTGACGAAACGAACCGCACACCGCAGGCGCAGGCTTTGCGGGATGCGCTGTCCCCGCCTCGCGATAACGATATCCGTACTTAGACACTAAGAAGAGACAAATTTACATTAGGATGAGTCGGCCGTGATACATTTTCGTGACTCACGAAAGAAATTTTCTATCTAATATCGCGTAATCGTTAAACAATAAAATAATAATCAGTAAACAAATCTATGTTAATCGGGTGCCGAATGCGGTGTGCGCGTGCGACGGGGTTATGCGAGGGTACTTACAGGTAAACTCGGGTGTTGGATGTTGGGTTGGGTGAGCAGCGGACGGCGCGGGTGCGCGAAGATGTGCCGCAGCGCGCGCGGCGGCCGGGCGAGGAGGCGGGGCGCTGGCGCGTGGCGAGCGCACGCAGCGGCTGAGAGCGCGCGACTGAGGTGCGAGGCTCGCGGGGTGATAACCGCTGATAAGCGACGCGTCATCAGCAACGCGATCGTTCGCTAAAATGACGCTCACCTGCCACTACTTCAATCTGTCATTAACAAGTACAGACGCTATCCATATCCCTACTCCCTAGTCGCCCTACTAATATTATATACTAGTTGCACCCCGCGGTTTTACCCGCGTCTTCCCGCTTTCCCGCAGGAACCTTTTTCCGGGATTAAAAGTAGCCTATGTGTTAATCCAGGGTATAAGCTACCTCCATTCCAAATTCCATCAAAATCGGTTTAGTAGTTACGGTGATACGTGGTAACAAACATTCACACATACACATACTTTTGCACTTATAAGATGCGAAAGTAACTGTCCTCTATCTGTCCGTCTTTTACGCCTAAACTACTAAACCGACTTAAATAAAATTTGGCACAAAGATAGTCTAGAGCCTGGGAAAGGACATAGGCTACTTTTTACCGCGATATACTGTAGCCCACGCGGGTGAAACCACGGGAAACAGCTAGTACGCTATAGGCTTTGATACCCAGTCTTTTAGGACTCTACCTAAGATGAAAAACATGGACAAATTCGCTCTCACTACCACAAAATATAGAGCAGCAGTATCTGACCGTCCTTTGTGCGACTGACATGTCACTTTGTTCATCTGCTGGTGAATTCATGTACCCTAGACCCGATCCGCGTGCGCAGAACACGTTGATGAACGACATGTGACTTTTTATTGCCGATTATCTTAAACTCAACAAAACCCCGTCTCAATATGCGCTAGCTAGAATTAATGTTAGCAAGACGAGAAATTCAAACAAAATTAATTATGTAAGAGACTACGCGAGTGTAATCTTCTAATAGAAGCTTTTTAAATGCAGGTATTGAATCTTATTCAACAAAGAACAAATATTAGTTTTTTCAAACAGCTCTATTAACATTAAAACAGTTTCATCACACACTACATCCTTGTTTGTAAACAATATTTAGACGCGTCCACACTCGCATGCAACTGTTGCACAACTGATTTGTTTCAGTGTTCCCCGCTGCAAGTGGGGAGCACCGAAACATACCGATAACACGTAGTGTTTACAGAAACATTATTATATGTTTCTGAAACATTGCCATATGTATCTGAATCTCGTAGATTTTGTTTCTGAAACAGAGTTTGTAAACAATTGTTGCTCAGTGAATACATGGCTTTAAAGTGAATCTATCTTAGTGTTGATGCGGCATTTTACTGGATACAATGACAGTCTGGTAGCGCGATGACCGGCGGAGCCTTGGTTACGTCCCGCAGCAACAGAGCCTTCTTATCACACACACATCATAATACTTATTATAAAACAAAGTGACGGCACGACCTGCTCCTTTGTCATGGTGAGCACAACACGTGCTACATCCATTCTAACACGAAACAAAAAGACCTAAGCCCTCCTACACATACATACGGAAGGCCTGATCTTAATATCACCGGGTATTTAAAACAAACTTCGGTGCAGCGAATCACATTAGAGCTCATGCTAGAAAATTATAACCTAAACTATTAATTTGAACTGAACTTCCAAGCTGAAACTTCAAATAGCTCTGATGTACCGGAAACTTCAGGATCTACTGGACTTTCATGGTAACAAATTGATACTACCAATGTCACAGATTTCTGTAGACTGATTGGAGGAAGTGCCACACAAAGGTAAAAGCAAACAGGAGATAATTTCAATAAAGTTTAGTAGAACATTTTCTTGACCAGGTCACCCCTCGCCTTGTGTTGAGGCCCGGCCGGATCTGCCGCTGGGGCGAGATGGTACAAAACTACCGCGACCCCATTTCCCCCTACACTGCAGAGGACTGCTTACGGGGGTTTTAGTGGGTCTGAGCCCACCCAGTCACTTCAGTCACCCCTATGGCGGAAGAAGTGCACGACATTTTCCTCTCCATAAAAAAGGTAACTACTATTCCATGAAGATTGAATACAAGTCATTATGCTTCCAAAATAATTAAGTGGAATCTCATGAGAAGAAATAATTCTATTCGACCTGTCTGTTCTAGTGGCCGCACTCCTCAATTAAGCCTTGTGGTTTGCTAGTTGACTCAGAGATACCATTTCTTGGAGCTTCTCCTGATGGCACAAGTACATGCGGTGATAAAACCACCGTGGAAATCAAATGCCCCATCACTGCACATAAAAATGGTATTGACCAAGCGATAAATGAATGAAAAAAAAATCTACTTTTGGCTCAAGAGTAAAAATAGCCAGTTGAGTGTCAATAAGAAACACAACTGGTATTTCTAAATCTACTTCGTTATCCGAATCCGAAGGATCCTTGCGGCATAACGTTGATTCTATTGAGCCGTTAGTGTGGAGTGGAATGCAACTATCGTTCAAAAGACACGAGGTGGTAGCTGTGGCAGCAGAAAGGATGGAACACCACAGTTTCGGCGAATTTTTTTTCAGCGCACCGTGGGGCACACCGGGCAGATTTGAGCGTCAACCGCAGCGCCCGTGTGCCTGTGTGCAAGAAAGTGAAGGCAGGGAAGTGAGCAGAGAAGTGGGTAGCGTGAGAATGTATACACGTCTCTCACGTTGCCACTGCTCATGATATTGCCAATGCCTCTTTTTCGTGCGGACTCAAAAGAAGGGCAGCGCGACTACCTACAAGTAGTTTACAATATTTTGTTTAATTTATTTCTTTACATTACAACACATTGTCACACAAATTACATAACCCTGTTAGCAAATAGGAACATTCCAATTTCATGTTTTGGACATTACAGGCATTAACATAACTTTTCCCAAAAATAGAGTTTTAAATAAAGAAATAAAGTATAGAAGTGAAATAGTTAACGTCTAAGAACTCTCTCCACTGCAGCTACAGCGTAGATGTAGTCTTCAGCCACTCAATTACATTTTAAGTGCTCACTTAAACGATGGAATCGAATTTAATCGACTGAAAGATGTGTGCTCTTTTTATCGATGTTTTTTTATATATTTGGTTCAGATAGCACAATTAAGTGTGATTTCTACAACATAACTATTCTATTGCAATGAACAATTTAGAGTTAGGCTGGTATGAGAATGACACTCAAGTGTTGATCAATACATGAGTAGCGAATTAATGACATATTTGTATGAAATGACTTACTCAAATCAATGCATCCCTTGAGCGTCATTTCCTAACGTATGTCGGACACTACCGGGCTTACACACACACTACACAGTACACACTGTACTGACATACTGACATTGGGGTAGTGTTACGGGAAATTATATTTTTCCCATTGTACAGTCATCTTAAACACCAACTTTTGACCGCATTATCATTTATCATCAGGCCCCTATTTCACCAAGCTTGACAAGTGCGACAATTGTCTAAATTATACAACAACAGTTACTATATTAGTTTGGACTTCAAGTGTAACGATATATCTCCAAACTTTGGCAGTGTTTATACTACTTTATTTTCTTATAGCCTCACAAGCTTGGGAAGAGTCTGTTTTTCATTCAAATCTGAGTGCTAAAGCGCATTTTGCGCGCTAGCGTGGAAAGTATTTTTAAAATTCGAACCTTTCTGTTCAATAATTTTCCATACCGCCAGTCCACTTAAAATGCAATACTACATTTCATGTCAGTGTGCCAACCTCTTTTTGGAATAATTGCACTGGCCAGCACAACTATTGCATGAAAAAAAACTTATTTTGTCTGTTTTTCTTGCATCTAGCATTTTCCTCGCTATAGTGAGGTGAAAAATGGTGTGTTTCGCTCGGCTGCAAAGTTATTCTGCGTCTTGTACCTTTGAAACCCTCGCTACGCTCAGGATTCTATATTTGAACCATGAGCGAAGCGAATGCAATCCTAGCATCCTTCGCTTGCTCAGGTTTCAATACAAGTACTCGCGCCAAAATACAAATTTGCAGCCTTGCATAACAAATAGCTATTTCTTTTACTTTTTTAATTTTTTTACAGAATTTCTTACGACCAAATAAGCCGCGCATATTCCTCCAAGTAAAATATCCTCATCGCACATGTTTCCAAAAGCTGTCAGAAACTACGACAGAACTAAATGACTATATTGGCGTTGCGTCCGTTAATCCATTCAATTATTGAAAGCGCCAAACGAAAGTTGAATAGAAGACGAAAATTGGACAAAAAAGGCACAGTGTGGACAATTGGACATAGCTAATAAATTATTATCGTTTGGATGATAATGGTGTCGATTCGGTTTTGCATTCTCTAAAACTAAACTAAATTTGACAGGTCTTATTAGACCTGTAGGTCTTATTAGATCTGTAATGCTGTCTTTTTCTAACCCCTGAAGTAAAAAAAGGACGGCATTACTATTAGACCTGTCAAACTTAGTTTAGTTTTAGAGAATGCAAAACCGAATCGACACCATTGACATATTCAAAATTAGAAACCTATAACGTATTCATGAAATAACCAAATTGTACCAATTTAATTAAATAGCAACTTGTGAGGATAATTTGTTATAATTATTATATGTTTAAAACTACGTTATACATGTAAAGTAATTAGGTTTTAAATAATTATTTGTCATATTGATAATGGAAGAAGCCTTGGCTCCTGAAATACAGTATTTACTAATTCAGAAGTCCGTGGATTCATTTATAATTGTATCCCACTTTTATGTCAATGAATAAATATTTGATTTGATTTGAATAGTACAGTCAACGACAAAAGTCGCTAAACAATCACACTTTTTTCTATTATCCTCATCATTTTAGACACCAATTTTTGACCTGATCATCACCTAAAATCAGGTGTGTTATGTTGTGGTCAAAATGATACCATGTAAAATGTAAAAAGAAAACAATAATAATTACTAATTGGAAAATCGAGAACGATCAGCTACTTTTGTCTCTGACTGTACCTACGAATATTAATAAAATTCTATCAGACACTTCTCTTCTGAGAATATAAATATAATATTTCTATGGAACAACGCTCATATATAATAATACCATAAGAAATCTGGGGCCCAATTCTCGCGGCGTGATATATTATCACATTCGATAAATATCGCAATGACCGTTAAAATAATTATTGAATTTTGACAGTTATTTCGATATTTATCGAATGTGATAGCACGCCGCGAGAATTGGGCTCCTGTTCAGTTTGCCAGAGCTCAGCTAACACTGGACGACTAAAGAAAATTAGCGCCTTTATGTACGCGAGGAAACCTCGCGTGATACACACAATGACCGTAATTATGACGTATTGCCACAGAATGTCTAGTAGTACTGTATTGTCACTGATTCTACGACTTGTTTATAATTATAAAAAGTTAGTCGAGTACTTCTTATATTAGACTAGCTGTTCCCTGCGGTTTCACCCGCGTGGACTACAGTTTATCGCGATAAAAAGTATCCTATGTCCTTCCCCGGGGCTCAAATTATCTCTATATACATAATTTCATTTAAATCGGTTCAATGGTTTAGGCGCGAAAGCGTATATATTCCGTATACTCCAAAATTATTCCCGCACTTCGGTGCCCCTCATCGCGTTACCTGCTGTATCCATTATTCTATTTTAATTCTAATTTTTTTTGACCGCGCGTTTGGACCGCGCAGCTAAAGGTCTTCCTGGTTCGCAAATTGCGACCGCAGTTTACCTATTTCATAGCATATTCTCCCGCCTTCGGTCCCCCTCTCACCTCACCGCGTTTCCCGCGGCACTGCGGTGCAGCGGGTTTATTTTTCTACTACTACTTACATTTTTAAACTCGTGATATCATTCGAATGGAATGTCCGAATTGAATAATTCAAAAAGTTATATGAAGGGATTGAAGCAGTTTTGAATGAGAAGTAATTTATTTTGATAAGGATTAATACCAAGATACTAATAAAGAGCCTTTCTTAGCGGCGACATTAAAATTCAATTTTTAAAATAAAAAAAACACTTATTGTGGCATAACTATAATAGTTAGACATATGCTCTCGTGGACTTTTTTGTAGATCTTAATAGGACCTACAAACCCATAATACATTGTTTTGTTCTATTGTCAATATTTTTTGCTGCGCACGCAAAAATAGGTTTTCGATTTCATACCTTGGGTTAAAAAATAGCAATTTTCTTACGGATCCCTAGTTTTTTTGGAAATAAAATATAGCCTATAGCCTTTCTCGATAAATGAACTATCCAACACTGAAAGAATTTTTCAAATCGAATCAGTAGTTCCTGAGATTAGCGCGTTCAAACAAACAAACAAACTCTGCAGCTTTATAATATTAGTATAGATATGAGTAAAACCCAGTTGAGAGCCACACTGAGAAAAATAATCTGACTTTCCTTCTGAGTCTTGCCTTCCAAGACCGATTCTTTCCTTATTTTACTTTAGTTTTCCTTCTAAATCACAATTCCTTCCCTTTAGACTCAGACTCAGACTCTTCCCTTTTTACGAAATAACGTTTTCCTTCTGGGAAAACGGTATTTCGGAAGGTCTTTTTTCTCCGTGCAGTTACAGACTTGTGGTCAAACGCTACCAAGTAAAAATAAATATACGAGTTAGAAACTTGAGACGTTTTGTTTGTCGTTATTTAATATTTTATCTCTTTTGCTACATAATTTTATCATATTTTTATTTTCACTTCGGAGACCCGTTATTCAGTTGTTTATATATTGTATTTGTCCTTTGAAAATATATTTTAATTTTGTGTAGCATTTTGCATCCCACCTATGTAGCATAAATATGATCTTATCTTATGAAGAGACTTAACAGCCTCTCCGAGGAAAACGGGGTATGAAGACAGCGCCATCTAGATTTATTTTGTGTACCCAAATAAAAGTAGTAGGTATTTTATCTATGACAACAACAGTTGAATGGACGATGGATAATTTAGGTTTTACAATCTTTCTATAGATGGCAGCACTTTCACTCACACAAAAGCCTGATTAAGGTCCTGTATAAGTACTCGTATTTTTGAAACACCCTTTATTTTTAATATTCTAGTTTACCCCTGAGACTATACGTCATCTAATTCAACATATATAATTATAATGGTAGAATTATTGCGTAGTTGAAGGAAGAAAACCTCGTCAATCCAAATACATGCGAGTAAAATAATACATATTATAATAAGAAAAAAAGAGGTTTCATAGCCAAACCTACCTACACTTTACATTAGAATTATCGTCGGTTGAGTATCACTATTTTATCACAAAGATTTCATAATCTAAATATATATAACTCAAAGGTGACTGACATAGTGATCTATCAACGCACAGCCCAAACCACTGGACGGATCGGGCTGAAATTTGACATGCAGGTAGGTGTTATGACGTAGGCATCCGCTAAGAAAGGATTTTGATTAATTCTACCCCCAAGAGGACGAAAATTTGTATTAAACTTTGTCAATTTTAAACCGATCGGGCTGAGACTTTGCATGCATAAAGCTGTAGCCCACGCGGGTGAAACCGTGGGGAACAGCTAGTTCAACTATAAAAACCATTTGAGAAAGAATAACTAACAAATATTATTATGTTAAGTGATCACTTTCTATGATGAAAAGTCATTTATGCAGATTTTTTTGTCGGTGTGTATCTCATTCCCTCTTTTTGCAATGGTGGAAGGCAAGTCGAAGTTGAAAAACATTTTACAACAGTTTCAAGATTTATCTTTAATGATCCAATATGATAGAGTAATTATGGCAATGTTATCGCGCCAAAAAAAATATCTGCCGGGCGTTTCTTCCCTGTTCTTTTGCCGGCGTAAGGAGGTTGGAACAGGCGTAGCTAGTTTTAAGTTTGACGTTTTAAATTTCAATTTCAATTTCAATTTATTTATTTATTCAATAGGATACATTGTGATCACTTTAAAACGTCAAACTTAAAACTAGCTACGCCTGTTCCAACCTCCTTACGCCGGCAAAAGAACAGGCAAGAAACGCCCGGCAGGTAATTTTTTTGGCGCGATCACATTGACAATTTTATTCTTATTACTAATTGATTGAATTGGAGCAAGTTCACTAAAATCCCAAGCTTTTTTTGTCATCTAATGGTCCGATATTTTTTAATTAGCTTTACTAATAAGATTTCTCTTGTTTGGTTGTACACATTGGGATATGGGAACATGAATATTAATGAGTTGCGGGATCACAACCAAAGCAGACCAGACCCCACAAGCAGCACCCGTTCACGAGTTGACGCATGTGCCAGCCATCGCTCTCCTCGACCATATGAGAGGGAAGAGGGCGACCCGACACACGACGCCGCCGCAAGCAAAGTCACTTTCGTGAGTATGACTGTTTTGGCTGTTTACCGGAAATGATTAGAATAGGGGAAATAGGGAGAATAGGTAGATAGAAAGAAAGATAGATAGATTAACTACAATCCCAAGCTTGTTTGTCATCTAAATAGTCCGATATTTTATAATAAGCTTTACTAATAAGATTTCTCTTTATACGGACTTGAAATTTTGCTATCGATAAGTCTTGAATTTCACTTGGGATTTTGTTGAAAAAGCGTACACATTGACCTTTGAACGAGTTGCTAACTTTATGGAGCCTAGTAGTGGGTACAGCAATTTTATCTTTGTTTCTAGTATTAAAATTGTGATAATCACTTCTCTTTTTGAAGCTATTTAAATTTTTCCTTATGTACATTAAATTTTCATAAATGTATTGACAAACAACTGTCATTATTTTAATTTCTTTAAACTTAGTCCTTAAAGATTCTCTGGGGCCCACCTTGTA
This sequence comes from Opisthograptis luteolata, assembly GCA_931315375.2. Lineage (NCBI taxonomy): Eukaryota > Metazoa > Arthropoda > Insecta > Lepidoptera > Geometridae > Opisthograptis > Opisthograptis luteolata. The sequence continues at coordinate 14,097,694 of OV928033.1, forward strand.
AATCGCACGAACAGCTCTCTTCTGCAAAACAAATATGGTGTTTATATCAGCAGCGTTTCCCCACAGCAAAGTGATCACAATGTATTGAATAAATTACTATTGACTCAAAGATTCAAAGATTCAAAGAATTTATTGCATTCCATAATGTACAATAGTTAGTCATAATATAATTAAGATCAATTATGGATATTGGGCACAACAACAACATTACTTAAAAACTAGAGGAGAGGAGGACTGCCATCAATGAACAAAAAACCTATATGCCTACTGCAACCTATGGTAAGTCTATATATCTAGTAAACTAGTGACTGTTGTTTTCAAATTATATAATTCCTAATTATAAATTGTTATATTCACGATAGGAACTCAACCGGTCCTCCACAGATTCAATTTAATGACAAATAGAAATAAATACAATTTGAAATAAGGATGATTTAAATTAACTGAGCGGTCCGGCAGGGGGCGCTACTGTACACTTTACTTCGAAAATAGAATAGTAGTGGTGAATGTCAGCCATGCTTTAAATATAGCTACGGGCGGCGCACGCGCTTCGCGCCTTTCCATCCATACGCCGGGCGTGGAAGCAGTAAACAATTCAGGTAATTTTCAATTATCATATTACATTCGTGAAAGTTTAAGCTGTGATAACTAAACTAATCCCCCGTTAAGTGTATATTTTAGTCGTAATCAGTGTCTATTATTAAATGTGGCAAATACCAAAGTGATCTTTAGCGGCCGTTTGTCCAGACCGGGACGGGACCGCTTCCTGGTACGTAATACTAATACAACAACTGCACATTACGTAAAACTCGAGCTTCTTAGTCGCGTTGACAAACCTTGTGCAACGTCCAAAGTTAAAAGACCTGTTGGAAAGTTGAAAATGGAATTTTATAACATTTGAGCGTTGACACTAAGATTGAACAGTCTGGGGGCTCTCAAAATGTAGTACCTTGTGCAGCACCGCGAAGCAGTGGGTCCACGAAGAAATACACACATCTACAAATAATATAAAAATCAGTTGCTATTTGTTAGTCTCGCTAAATCTCGAGAACGGCTGGACCGATTTGGCTAATTTTGGTCTTGAAATGTTCTTGGAGGTCTAGGAAAGGTTTAAGAGGAATTAGAATAATTGCCGGGAAAACCCTAAAAACAGCGCTTTCCTTCTTCCCATATGAACGTTTTCTAAATAAAATGAAGAGTCAATTTGAACTTTATTGCTATTCAATAAAGATGATTAATTTTTTGATTTTTCGATTGTACGTACTGCCTACGAAGTCTCCTGGGTCAGCTAGTTGTTTTATAATTTTGCGACAAAAACCATAGTAACGGGGACGGATAGGGACTTGTGGATAAGAAATTGAGAAATCCCCATTGATGGGGATTGATAGACTAATCCCCATTTTGAATGTAATTCTGTAAAGTTTAGTTTTAGGACAAATGAAAAGATGTTAATGTCATAATTTAAAAATTACAAACAGACACTTCAATTTTTATTTATTTGTATAGATGAAAGATTTGTTTTGAGGGAAATCTGGAAATAAACATACCAGTTTTACAATTTTCTACCACCATTCACAGACAGCAATATGCTCGTACTGTAGATACTACATCCACATATGATATTTTAATAAAGCAGCTGTGGCCATGCCCTACATTTACACAATATACATTTTTAACAAAGCGCGTCCCTCAGTGTATCGCCAATATTGGAAGCATGTTTGAAGGTCCAACTCTTAAGTCGTACCTATAAGCTTTAAGAAAACGTATTGTTGTTTCTTTATTTACAACTAGCTGTTCCCTGCGGCTACACCCGCGTGGGCTACAGTTTATGACTATAAAAAGTAGCCTATTTCCTTTCTTACGCTCTAGACTATCTCTGTACCAAGTTTCAGTTAAATCGGTTCTGTAGTTTAGGTGTGAAAGACAGACAGAGAGTTACTTTCGCAGGAATTAGTAGGGACAATTTGGTATGCCGTACCTCACTGACGAAATGTCTATAAAGCGTAAATAAAATCACCCCTGCCAAAATTACTGACTAAGAACGCTTGCAACTTACATAAATACCACGTTTATTAAATTAAAATATTCTGAAATGATTTACAATGACAATAAAGTGATACGTGAATTGTCTATAGCTTCCTGTCATTTCACTGTCAACTGTGAAATTTCTATCAAAATTTTAATGGAAATTGTTTGGCGGCAATGGCAATGTTAAAACTTCAAATTAAACTATTCGTAAGCTCAAATCGTTACGATCTCTATCGGTAAAGAGCGTCCGTAAAATGTTACTGAAATTAAACGAACGGATTTTTATGGCACGGAAAATTAAATAAAACTAACCGAAATAAGGTATGACATTTAACTTTCGAACGTTTATAAAACCCGCTTTCTGCTCCAGTATAAATACGCCGGTGCACTGTGTCATGCTCTACCTATAACCTCTTTAGAAACTCTCTTGAACTTGTAAGGAAAGTATTCAACTTCTGCAAAACATTTTCGAAAAGCACCGAGACGAGTTTCTCTTGAAATATAGATATAACACAGCAACGAAATTTTATCTGCAGTTCGTTGTAAACTAGGTCATTCATCAAATCATCTCACGCTATCACTCATGCTTATTTTGCCACAAGTATCATAGGTACAGTCAGCGACAAAAGTAGCTGATAATTCTCGATTTTTCAAATGCGTATATAACATCAGTAATGTTTGTTTGTTCTTACAACTTACAAGGTAGCGGTTGATTATAACATGACATGATGGTGTTAAGTGTTGATTCGGGCGAAGGTTGGTTTTTGTGGTGTTGAAGAAAATAGGAAAATTAATTATTGTTCAGCGACTTTTGTCGTTGACTGTACCAAACACATGACACGACGACCTTTTTAAAACAATTTTATATTAGCTTCACTTGTAACTAACTAATTACTAATATCCTGTATATTTCTATCTATATAGGCATATTTCTTTATATAAGTATGTTATATCGTTCGTTGTCTAGTACCCATAACACAAGTTTCGAGCTTAGTTTGGGGCTAGGTCAATGTGTGTGCAATGGTCCTCGATATTTATTTATTATTACACGGAGAAAAAAGACCTTCAAAAGAAACCGTTTTCCTTCTGAGTCAAAAGGGAAGGAATTGTGATTCAGAAGGAAATCTAATACAAAATAAGGAAGGAAACTGTCTTGGAAGGTAAAGACTCAGAACGAAAGCTAGATTTTTTTCTCAGTGTATTTATTAATTAACGACTCAACTAATTTATATATTATACTGCGCAAAAAAACACTGGCCCATTATTAAAAAACCTCACATTACATTCTATCACATTAAACGTGTGTGACACAAAATTGGTGTCATACACAAGATTTTAATTTAAAACTTAACAAACTCGCATAGAAACCATAAAAACGGTCGACAACAAGTCGTTTCAGCACTACTAATTTATTAATTAAGCAGCTATTAAGTTAACGAAGAAAGGAAAAACCCCGTATGCCCTGCCTTTGTAAATAAAACTACTTTAACTTTAAATACAGATTGCGTTTTCTTTACATAAAATTTTAGTATATATTTTATCTCCTAATGCCTGAAAGTGGTTCTTGAAACATTAGACGGAGAAAAAAAGACCTTCCTAAGTACCGTTTTCCTTCTGAGTCAAAAGGGAAGGATTTGTGATGCAGAAGGAAAACTAATATAAAATAAGGAAGGAATCGGTCTTGGAAGGTAAAGACTCAGAAGGAAAGTCTGAATTTTTTTCTCAGTGTGAGCGTCATTTTAGAATAAGGGCCTCAGAAAGCCATGGTGAAAAGATGACCACATATTCAACGTAGCGAAAGCGAAAGGAAAGCGCTGTTATTATTCACTTTAGTTTTAACCTTTTATGTGTAATTGTTAAAAAAATACTTAGTACTCTGTTTTCGGCACATTTGCAATTTCTCGCAAAAATGATTCATATTGATGTGAAATATCTAGAACTCAAAATATCGGCTTCCTATTAACGCATGTTAAATTGGCAGACAACAATGAAATAAGCAAAAATAACTCCGATAAATACCGCCAAACTCCCAATGTAATCCAATATTTTCCATCTGAAAACGAAATAATAACCGTTGAACTGTTTGCCGATCCAAATGCACAAAGGATTTACGTTGTATATGTATAGTGTAACCAAATTTTCTTGCACAATGAAACGCTTTTTTTGTTTCTATTCGTTGTTTTTACTAATTCAATAAATAATAGACAATAGACAATATATATTTATACACTTTTTTTTTTCAATCATTCGAGATGCGAACTTGTATTTTGTTACCCGAAATATCCGTTCCAGGGTCTGAAATGCCGCGAATATACGAAGAGATGGATCCAAAGTACGCAGCCACTTGCAGTGACGTCACCCTGTGTTCCAACTCCAAAGGTTTCTTCACCAGCCTAGCGGATGAAATAGTCTCCATGGCCAGCTCCGACTGGCTAAATGATTTAGAGAAAGTGGAAGAAGGAAGAAAGGTGGCGTTTGTTATGGAGAATGAAGAGGTACGTGTAAATAGCCATCACCATGAGAAAAAAACCTTCCGAAATACCGTTTTCCTTCTGAGTCAAAAGGGAAGGATTTGTTATTCAGAAGGAAATCAAAGGTATAAAAGGGAAGGAATCGGTCTTGGAAGACATAGAACTGTCATTACTTGGGTTAGGTGTATGTAAATACCTATCGAAAATACATTTCCAGTAACGGCCGGTTTCATTAACCGGTCTATCCACGGTTTGACATAAATTTGACATTACTTATATGGAGCTTATGTCAAATTTCCTTCTCCAGTAGGGCAAATCGTGGATAAATCAGTTATTGAAAACGGCCGTATGCATGTATATGGACATAACCTTATTTTGACTTTAGCTTGAAGACTGTTTTGTATTTGGTCATTATGTCTAATGCTGCATACCTAATATCTTCAAAGCCCTTTTGCAAATCACTTGATAGGTATAGAATAGAAGCAAATGGCGATTTATTTGCTGCTCGATTTAAAACAATTAAGTCGTTTTTTCTACGATATAATCATTAGTAAATAAACTACGTAATAATAACAAAAGATCAGGGAATGCTTCAAATCGACCATAAAATGCTACCGCCTCTAATTTGTTTCTTTATTATCAATAAGCAAGCATTTCACCCCAGTCTCACCTGATGGTTAGTGATGACGAGGTCGATGATGGAGCATGCTTACCTAGGAAAATAATAATTAGGAATTTATTATTTTAATTTTCATTCTTTTATTCGTATCCACACAAATCATGGTTCCACCCGCATTTGGTCACCCATATGGAGTTCATTTACCACCACCCTCCCTAATGAAAATCGCCCCTAAACGGGCTCTGGAAGAGAACAACTGAACTCTCGACCCTCATAGTAGGCAATAGTGCATCGCTGCACCGTTCCACTACTGTTAATGAGCACCTTTTCATGTCCAACAAAAAGACCTATCAAACATGGCACCCATAGCACTTTCAACTTTACAACTTACGACTTAGGGGTGAATTTCTCGAATAAAATAATGAGAAATATGACGTTCAGAGTTGGAAGCAGAGTTCAAGTAATAAACAAAGCCGTGTGATGTTTTGACGAACGAAAAACACCATATTTGCGATGAAGAAGACGTATTAACAATAGTAGCGAGTTGACTTTTGTCCCTACAAAAGATCTGACTTGCTTATTCATTATAAGTGACTGTTGGTGTCTCTTACCAGATTTTACTATTTCATTGTTTAGTTTTTTATCGTTTTGAGAGGCTTTTTTATAAATATGAGACTATATTAGAGACCTTACATGGTATTAGGTGATGACGCGGTTCAAGTCCAAAAATTGTACAGTCAGCGACAAAAGTCGCTGAACAATAACACATTTTTCGATTCTCTTAACTATCATAAATACCAATCTTCGACCGAATCATCGCTCAACATCAGGTGTGTAATGTTATAATCAAACGCTACCTTTTAAGTTTTAAGAAAAACCAACATTACTGATATTAAACGCATTTGGAAAATTGAGTATGATTATCTACTTTTGTCGCTGACTGTACCTAATATAAAAATAAGGAAATCTGATCGTACTAATAATATTAGTAATACTAAAGATACCTACTGCGCATTTCTTGCCTGTAATTTTGCTTCTGTAAGGAGATTGAAACAGTCGTAGCTAGTTAAGTTTGAAGTTAGTAATCGCATAAACATATTTTGTAATTTGAAGCAGTGGTTTTTTATCGTAGCTACTTTGTAAATTTTCATGTCTGATTGTAACATTTTATGTCCACATAATTGCAGATTATGGGTGCCCTAGTCGAAGTGTTCTCGAGGATACAGCCCCTGCACCGCGGAAAGAGCGCTAGGGTATCCATCGAACGCAGGATTGCTGCCCAGAAGACTTTAAAGGAAGGAGACCTCACTAAGGCACTCGCACTGGCTAGTCAAGCTGTTCTAAGAGCGCCGATGACTGGTATTAACATTTATAAGGCTGGTTTTAATAACCGATCTATCCACGGTTTGCTTTACTAGAGATATAAATTTGTAATTACTTCTATGGAGCTTACGTCATAATTCTATCTCTAGCAGAACAAACCTTGGATAGATAGATTATTGAAACTGGTCGATAGTCACAACCAAATTAATAAGGTAGGTAGTAAAAATAAAATCTATAAAATCAGTGTAACACAAAAGTAAATGAAAGAGAAAAATGAAAGAGAATGCTGAAGTATTTTCTAACATTTCATTTTGTCGCAAAGGTTTAAAACGCGGAGTCACGGAACTGTATGTTGTCAATATCGTATGTATCAATGTCACGTGGTCAGCACAGAGCCGTCTCCTGGGTCCGTGAGATCATTTACATTTTCATAAATTTATTAGAGCAGTTTTGATTTGGTTGTGAACATGGCATTGAAATGAACTGATGGAAATGATAGGTTTGAATGTTAGCCGAGAAGATTAAATTACAAAATAAAGACACTGAACTAGATAAACTAAACAGAATAACTAGGTACCTAATCTAATCTAATTAACCGCTACAAGTTGGCAACGTTCCCATAATGCTGATCGCATTGCCCCGGTGTATGGCAATGCTTAGCCTTTGCATATGGATAATGGATATAGTATTGTAACTTATACATAGAAAAAATGCTATTGCTATTACTTATGTACTCGACGCATCTTGACTGACTGACTGACTAACAGGTTAATAGAAACCGCTCACAGCAAAGAGTCGCAGAGAGCCGATGGATGCAAATGGCCAATAGTCGTTCATGGTGGCGTTCAAAGGGGGAGGGCTATGTTCAGCAGTGGACTTCTTCCGGCTAATGATGATGATGACGATGACTCCTTTCGTGAATTCGGCGATTTCATTGCGAAATAAAAAGACGGATCATTTTGTTCAAATCTAACAAGAAGTTTTGATGCTATCGCGAGTTACCGGGTTCGGGGGTTCGGGTTAGGAACCTTTTTCCGATAAAAAAGTAGCCTATATGCTAATCCAGGGTATAAGCTATCTCCATTCCAAATTTCATTCAGATCCGTTCAGTAGTTTTTGCGTGAAATAGTAACAAACTTCCATCCATCCATCCATCCATACTTACAAATTTTCACGTTTGTAATATTCCTATTAGTAGGATTGGACATTTCATCTATTACGGCCGACACGCAACTCAGAGTAAAAAGCCAAAAAAATCAAGACTTAACTTTACAAACTTCACAGAAAACCTACGAGCCACCCGTCAACTGTCAATTCTTATTTCCCAGGAGAGGAAGAGGTAATAGAAGGTGGAGTATCTCTGGCCCTGGCGTTGTGGGTGCGATCCGAAGTTCTGCTGCACTGCAACCTGCCCAATGCAGCTCTGGAAGACCTAAAACTGGCTTTAAAAGAGCGCCTGCCAGTAAAAATGCGGGCGCAATACTACTGGCGGATGGGGCATTGCTATAAAGGTAAGAAAGTCTGCGTTCGTAAGTTAACAGGAACGAAAGATTATACGTTTTGAACTTTTGCCTATTGAACATTCTGTGTGTAGACGAACAATTAATGGCTCCAAAGGTAGCCTATACACACGTTGCCGATGAAGTAGCTTTGGCGTTTGTAGAGACTCTGTTACGAATTCTCTTTTGCAAAGCTAAATGGCAATCGTTCGCAACCACGACCGAAAAGACACACCGCAGAAGGTTTTTTCCCTTGCTCAGTGTCCCTTTTATTCGGCAGGCTTTTAATTAAGAAGTCCTTAACACGTCACGAGCTGTCAATGCAACTGCACCCAACCCTCCGAACTCATTAAGAACTGTATTTCGCTTACCAGTATTCCCATGTTGTATAAAAATGAATGCATTATAAATCCCACTATCCTACTAATATAATAAACGCGAAAATTTGTATGTAAATATATATGTATGTCAGTTTGTTGCACTTTCACGCAAAAACTACTGAACGGATTTAAGTGAAATTTGGAATTATTAGTAAAAATTGAGCTTATACCCTCAATTAACACATAGGCTACATTTTATCTCGAAAATTGTTCCTGCGGTACAATGGGAAGACGCCGGTGGAACCGCGGGCAGCTAGTACTCACATAAATCTTAAATGTGGTATAAGAACGTGATGATTGTAAATAAACTCCTGGTAATTTAAGCACAATTTGCAAATGAAAAAATTCGCCATACTAAAATGAGAATACCGTCAGCATTTTATCAATAGGCACATTTTATAGGCACTGGCGAACCATCACGAGCAAAAGTGTCTTACGAACTCGCCGGGAGATTGCTAGGAACAAATGAAGAGGCGAAAACTCAACTGTTTCAAGACGTGGAAACATTGGACTATAGTGTCACTCCCAAAAATCCCCCCCATCAGACCGGTACGTAGTTCCTTTCTTGTTTATACCAGCTAATGTTTGAAAGTGATTCAAACTTGACCGCCTGTTCACAGGCATATCATTGACTGGCGGAGCAAAACCAAATATGCCATCTCTATCCAAACTGCTCAAGATTAGCGAGGAAGAAACTAAGGTTACTATTTCAATCCTATAATTTTGTGCTCATGTGTCTTCTTACTGAGCGTTTAATTCGCAACAGTGCCGGATATACCATAGAAGCATAGAAGTATAAGACGCATAGAAGCTAAAAAAGCTGAAGCTTAGGGCTGCAAACTTGCACAGCTTTGCTTGTCTTAGCTTAAAATATACCCAAAAATTTGTAAAAATAATCTGGAACTAGATTTTTCCAAAAATGCATCTTGATTTTTACTCTATTGTGAAGAGCGTATCTAATTTTAGAAATCAGAAGAACTGGCAAAAAATTTATAGCTTTGGGGCGGCAAATGTGTAAATCCAGCACTGATTCGCATTGTTCTCTTATGGCTGCCACACAAAACTACGGATTCGCATCGCATTACAAATATGTGCGAGCTCGCACGAATGCACCACAAGAACTTCCGATGTAATTCGCATCGCGTCGCATCGCACCGTTGTTTTGTGTGGAAACCCTTATACCTAACCGACTTTTTTGGCGGCAATTGAATTGTCAACACGAACATTTTGTTTTAGTGATAATGTGTGACATTGGTGGATTATAAACCATTAATGTGTTCGTTAATGTTTACGAGTGTGGGAAACTGAAATAAAATTGTGAAAGTGCCTCTTATAGTTGCTCCGAAAAAAGTCCGTGTAAAGTTAAGGTAAAGTTCCAACACTATCCTCTTTGACCCAGCTTGTTGCTGGGTCCCTTGTTGCTGGGTCCTATCATGTCATCGTCATCATTGATTCTATTCTCTGAGTTTGAAACATTTAATACATGACACTGGCAAATACACTAATCGTGTGACGCCAATACAAACAAAAAACCCTTATGCCGTTTTAATCGATATCAAATCAGCCAATCACTTATTAAAAAATGTTTGTAGCGTTGTCCGAGGTGAGATTCAAACATATATTAGGTGTCAAGTTGAGAGCAGGTGTTACCACCAACGCGCATCGTCTTGAAATAACATAGAAATCAATTGTTATTGACAGGGTCGCTTTGCTGTGGCTGCCTCGTCGATAAGAACCGGTGATGTATTGCTCGTGGACAGTCCTTACGCTGCTTGCCTGCTCTCGGAATACTACGGCTCACATTGCTTGAACTGCTTCAAAAGGTGAAACCTATTTTAAAACACTTTTAATAGCTTCACTTGTAACTAACTAACAATGTAATCAAATATTAGAAGTCAATTTTAACCTACTTCTAATTGTCGCATCGAAAGCAAACACTGTGACACGAGATTTTATATATTAGAATATCGTGTGTTTTGTTTTTAGTTCAAACGTAGTCGTCAGGCGGCAATCACTAAAAAAGAAATAGCGTGAAAAGGAAAAAACGGTTTTCTATTCATCCTCATGTGAGTCCGACACTAAGGCTCTTGTGACTGAGAGACATCCACCGTTTACCCTAATGAGGTAGCTACAGCTGTGAGGACCATGAAACGTGGGAAGTCACCCGTTCATAATGCTCTCGCGTTAAACAACTACTCTAGATTGTAAAAATGTTTGACCACTTACAGCTTTGATGCATAGAAAGTGACTATTTACCGGAGTCCTTGTTGAGGACAGTGGTAGTACTAGTGCAGAATGATTGCGACCTAGAGAGCCGTATAATAACCCCACGCGTAGTACAAGTAGACATCCACAGGCATGCTCGTTAATACGATGTTAGTGGTCAGTTTAAAATTTAATACAACTTCTTCCACGGATGTACTTAAGAAAAACAATTTCTCTATGTTTAAAGGTTGGTTGATTGCGAGGACTCGGCGCCGATCTGGTGTTCCAAATGCTCGGGAGTTGCCTTCTGCAGCGTCCAATGTCGAGATGCTGCTATATCCACATACCATTCGTATGAATGCCAGTTTTTAGACCTCTTCATCGGTAAAATAGCTTACACCTTTCTAGTTTTTACGACATCTAAAGATACATTAAATAATTCCTAGTTCATTTAAGAAATATGGTACTCATAATAATTAATACTTTAATTTTATTATTTCAGGGTCTGGAATGTCCATATTAAGCCATATAGCTCTCCGAATGGTAACGCAGGCAGGCCTCGACACAAGTTTATCGATTCACTCGAAATTCTTATCAAATGAAATCAAGACTGTGGAAGGCACCGTACTGAACGATGTCGAGGGAGTCGCTAAGAAATCAAAAATGAAGAGCAGAAAAGAAAGACTGAATCGTTCCAAAAAAGGCCTAAAAAATTTCGCGGAAAAAAATTTAAGGGAAGAAGACGTTGAAACACAAGATAAAATGAGTTTTGAAGAGAAATTAGAATTGAAAGCAGGTCAAATATATTCATTATGCACACATTGGGATCAAAGGAAAGGGGATGATTACCTAAAGAGGGTTGTGATGGGCATGTTCTTGTCAGAGTGCTTGAAAAAATCTGGTTTTTTCAAAAAGTGTGACCAACAAAATGCAGAAAAGGGTAAGCATAATTCTGATAGACTTTATTTAGGTTTTGGCACCTGTGGAGCAGGTAGACCAGGTACTGAACAGACAGGTATCGAATGAAAAAGGGATATTATCGTCGCTGCCAATATAACTTTTCACGGGTGCCGAGCTTCAAGATTTCTCCACAAGCTTTGTGTAATTCAGGATTCGGACAAACCAAACGAAAAAGCAAGTGGAGGCTAGCGGGAGGAAATTGTCGACGAACAGTGAGCACCGATCTTCACCATCCAAACAGAATCAATCAATCAATCAAAATTTTATTTGCATGAATATAGTATGTATACAATTGTTGTTATAAAAGTTATAAATAGAGCGATATATTCCACCAACTAGTAACTAGGTATGCAAAAACTAAAAAATAAGATAAAACTAAATTAGAGCCATTGATAACCATCCAAATTAAATGTCAAAATTACAATTTTTAAACAGGACACAATATTAATATTAAATAAAATTAAAAAACATAAAATTAATAAGAAAAAAACAATTAAGAACAACAACTGACAAACAATTCAATGAACGAATGAAGAACGAATGTTAATGATGCCGATGGCGTCGATTAAATTGTAGTAAATAGTAATATTGCTGCGATGGCCCGGATAAATGGCCCACTGAATTTCGTTTTTAAAGACTATTATTTTCTCACATCTAGCTCAAATATCCATCTGCGAGCTGATCGTTCGCAACCTGCAGCTGCTGCAATTCAACGCTCATGAGATCTACGAGACTCTCCGTGGCCAGCACATGTTCAATGGGTCCAAACCCGTGTATGTAGCCGTGGGGATCTACCCTGTTGGTGCGCTGTTTAACCACGAGTGCTATCCAGCAGTCACCAGGTACAATACAACGCACGAGCAGCATAATTAATGTATCTTATATAATTATAAAAATTAATCGTCTAACGCCCGAAATTAATTTTTCGATCCTGTACCGTTATCCGCGGTTTGGATCGATATGTCATAATATATCAAGCCCTAGTACTAAAATAACATATTATGACATTACATATCGATCCAAAACCGCGGATAACGGATCAGGATCGATTATTATTAATTTCGAGCGTAAATATATGTACTAGCTGCGTCCCGCGGTTTCATCCACGTCTTCCCGTTATCCCGTAGGAACCTATTCCGGGATAAAAAGTATTCTATGTCCGTTTCCTGGTTCTAAGCTACCTTCCCACGAATCTTCAGCCAAATCGGTTCAGCCGTTCTTGAGTTATAAATAGTGTAACTAACACGACTTTCTTTTATACATATAGATTATATTAGGTTCACGGCCGGTTTCAATAACCAATCTATCCACGGATTGCCCTACTAAATGTCACACAAGCTCCATAGAAGTAATGTCAAATTTCTATCTCTTGGACAAACTTTGGATAGAAAGTTTATTGAAACATTGGCCGTACTGGCCACAGGATAAAATTTTTTCCTAACAAACGAAAAGAGCTCGCAAAATGTCAACTTTGTCAAATCGTTGTCCTTCCTCGATAACGTGCTGGAAAATCTTAAACAAAGAATGTCGATCTCAAAATATGAGAAAGAAAAACAATGTGTTACGTTTAGTAGTGCCTACTTCGTACAGGGTGTAAACAAACACCTTTGTGACTTATCGTCGTAGATCTATTGATAAATTTCATAATACATGAGACCACATCGAAAGAGCCGTGGAGAAACCATGTGACGTTCAAATGGGATGGCTTATGTTCAGCAGTGGACGTCTTCCGGCTAAAGATGATGATGTTGATTATGGCATCGCAATAGTCGATACAGCGATGGTGGCCGAACGGTTTAGGCGTGCGACTTACAAGACGCCGACACCGAGTTGGAATCCTCTCGGCCCCGCACCTATGACTTAATAAGTTATGTGCGGATTTGCCATCACTCAAACCGGTGAAGGAAAACATCGTGAGGAAACCGGCATGTCCAAGAACTGCAACATTCAAGGGCATGCGACATCTACCAACCCGCACTGGGCCAGCGTGGTAGATTACAGCCCATGCTCTCTCTCTGAGAGAAGGCCGGAGTCCCAGCAGTGGGAACGTGAAAGGCTGATGATGAATGATGATGATGATGAATAGTCGATAAGCATAGTCGCACTACGGTTAATATATGGTTTCTGTCAGGTATTTCGACGGTCGAAAGATAGTTTTCACCGCGGTTCGCCCGCTGTCACCTGGCGAGGTGGTCTCCGAGAACTACGGCCCTCATTTCATGATGCGTGGTTTGAGAGACAGGCAGCGATCACTAGCCTGCCGCTACTGGTTCAGGTGTCAGTGCCCTGCCTGCGTAGAAGACTGGGCGACTGTTAAGCAACTACCAGAAGGGCGAGTCTACTTAAGGTATGCAAGTTTTTCCATGAATTTATTTAACTGTTTCAAAGTATGAGATATCGTCCCAAGTATCGCTGGAAAGACAGTCACGAAGGATTTGCGCGAGCGCCAGTTGCCTCGACTCGAATCTGGCAGAAAGGGCGCAGGACAGGGCGAAGTGGCGCCTTTTGTTATCAGGAGCCAAGACTGACTTTGAGTCGTTGCGCCATCTCAGTTAGTTAAAGTACGAGATAACCTTTGTGCGGGATGTTTTTAAACCTCATTTGTGTCAGGTGTCCTAACATATCCTGCTCGTGGAAGTTCCGAGTCAACCCAGCGCGGCTACCGAGCCGCTGCGGCAAGTGCTCCGCCAACATCGACCCGGAGCTCGTCAAAATTAACTTGAAGACCGTGGACGGATGCGTCGCGGAGTATCAGGTCAGTTGCATTTCAGTAATTGTAAATTAGTCGGTTGTTCGGATGAAAATGTTGTGTGTTGACGTTACTTAAAATCGAGTGATCAAAATCGAGTTCGGTCCAGTCTTGATCTCATAAGTAATAATGCCCGGTTAACATTATTCCAGTCCAGCCATCGAATCCAGCGCTTTATTGCTTACTGGAATTATTTTTTTATGTCTACAAAAAAGTCCGCGATGGCATATGTCTATCTCTTAAGGATAGCATAGTATAACTACTTTTTTACATTTTAAAAGTTGATAAAAATGCCTACTAAAATCAGACCGTGTTATCCATACTTTTATATTAATCCTTATCCAAATAAATCATTTCGTATACAAGATTGTTCCAATACCTGCAGATTACTTTTTGAATTGTTCAAATCGGACGGAGTATACAGAATACATACGCTTTCACGCCTAAACTACTGAACTGATTGAAATGAAATTTGGTACATAGATAGTTTGAACCCTGGGGAAGGACATAGAATACTTTTTGTCGCGATAAACTGTAGCCCACGCGGGTGAAACCGCGGGGAACAGCTAGTTGACAATATTGAGATGGCTCTGTCACTTCATTCTCCATTTCAATATTAACTAGGCACAAAGCCAGACCCAAATTGGGCGTCAACACTAATGAGTTATCTGATCGATGCCTGTATACGGTCCAGAGACTTTAATTATCCCCATATCCGGGCAAAACACTGCATATAGTGACCCTTGTACGATCCCTATTCGATCGAGCCAGAGAATTACAATAGTCGAAGGTCGACTAGCGATCCGCAGGACAGGATTAATCCTACAATGCACTTGAGCTTCCGGTGAAGGAAAACATCGTGATGAATCCATAACTTGGTGGTAGGGCATTTTCTAGTGTTTGCCTGGCTAGCTACTACCCTCATGTTAAGAATCTGTCGCCTAGCACCTATCGGTGTGTTCCGGAAGCCTCACTTGAGAGCCAGTTCCCAATCCAGATGTAGCGTGACGCCATCTTCGACCACATCGTCACTTAACATCAGGTGACTTGTGGTCAAACGCTACCTTGTAAGTAGTAAAAAAAATGTCCATTGAGGACATTATAATATAAATAGAAATAGTACTTAATCCGTTTCGGACGATAATGTACAACATGATACCTACCCACCACACAACGCAAAATGTGCACAACATAAAACTCTGCATTTATCATTTTTTTATTTTATTTGTCTTATTAAATTAAAAACAAGAGAAGGTAGAAGATAAAAGCGTCCCAGCGATAGGCAATCGAATATTTTATCAAATGAATGAAACAATCCATAATTACACGATATTTAATTACTAGCAACAACACAACAGGTCAAGGTTTTGTTTCCAGGCATTAGATAGAACACAAGAACGCGAGAGACTGCTCATTCCAAAGAGCGAGCAAGGCCGAGCACGAAAGAACGCTCTAGGAATCTGTTCACACGCTCGTCCGTTTACTTGCACCAAACGAGCGAGATAAAATACCGAAAGAAAGAGCAATCTTTGTTTTTACAGATCTACACTGAGAAAAAATTCCAGGCTTTCCTTCAGTCTCTCCTTCCAAGACCGATTCCTCCCAAGATGTAACCTTTTCCTTCCTTATTTTACCTTAGTTTACCTTCAGAGTCAAAAGGGAAAGAAATTCCTTGTGTATTTCGGAAGGTCTTTTTCTCCGTGCAGTTCCATGTTATATATAATTCCTAAAAACTCATGTAAAATATCACGTTTTCAGAAAGGTGCAAAGCTGATGGAGGCAGAGCAGCCTCAAGAGGCGATAAGCGCATTAAGCGATGCCATCGAGCTATTTCACGAAGTGGCTCGCCCGCCGCATCGAGAGACGCATCTCGCCCAGGAGGCGCTGCGCTCTTGCCTCACCACTGCCGGGAACAGCCACCGGGTGGCAGAGGAAAAGGCACTTGTGCCGGTTAATCAGCAAGCGCAAAATGAAGATTGTGACTGATTATACCCTTTCACAACCAGTGTTTTAAACGAGTTTACTTGTGGAATTGTTAGTCTGTCTGATGTAGTTGATCACTTATCAAAAGTCGTCTTCCTTTTAGAGCGAAACTCGCTCTAAGTGCCCCCGCGCATTCAGGCGGCCAAGCTGCGCGGCCAGGTCGCCGCGGCCAACTTATCCTTCCAAAATATTATATAGAAGTGCGCGCATTAAGCGGCCAGCCGTTGGCGGCCACGTATTGGCCGGGCGACCCAACATGCGGCCAACGAGGTACGCCCATTCGTACGTTCAGTAAGCGTCCGCCGCGTAAGTTTTGAGTGCACAAGGGGATGTCTTTTGATGAAGCATTCAACTGATGTGTTTGGTCGTTTGACGTGTCCGCTGAATATAATGGGCTGCGCACTCTGGCCGCGCAGACCTAGACGCGCGGCCAGCGGCCTAATGCGCGGGGGCACTCAGACTTAACGCTACTGAAATACTTTTAAGTGACAAAAGTTGCTGATCATTTCCATTCTTCAGCTGTTCTGGTTGATAATATCTAATGTCCTGAAAACACACACTATCTAGCAGATATGCTAAAGAGTCCAGTACCCTATCACGTCCTGTCTCACTATATCCAGTGCTTCATTATGAGTAAGTAGTGTTCAAACGTGCCCAGTGTACCATAACGTCAAATGCCTATGATTATAGTCTAAATCGTAAATACGACGCCACAAGTTTATGGGACAGTGAAAAAAACAACAATGTTGACAAACAATTCAAAAAGTGGTAACAGTGAAACCAAACAATTCGTTCTAGTATTTTTATATTACAGACGGTACGTTTTAATGGGAAACCATTTGATCAACTATTTTCAGTTCATCGAAAATTAAATTAATTTAGCATAATTGCACTATTACCAATTACCAACCAAGCCATAAGTAACACTTTTTATTTCAATGAACTAAAGAACAATTAAAGTGTAAAACAGATGAATTTCAATGCGATTATGAAACCGCAATTATGAATGCCGTTGGAAACGTTTACCCAAATGCGACAATTAGTGAATGCTTTCAACATTTCAACAAAGCAACCTGGAAAAAAGTAGAGCTGCATTTAAATTGAAACTGAGTTGGAAGGGATTTGACGCATACCTATAAAATAAATAAATATTGGGGGACCATTTGCCCACAAATTGACCTAGCCCCAAATTAAGCTCGAAAATTGTGTTGTGTACAGTACGATTCATGAAAGATGACTACAAATGGCGGCCGTCTGCGCACGTACACTCATGAAGAAAAGACTTAAGACAAAATTTTGAAATGCGAAATTGCAAAATGCGTTCCGCCCGCGCCTCACCTCGCACCTCCAAAGGGACCTAAAATATGCCTTCTGCGCCGTGGTCATCTTTCGTGAATCGAAGTGTAAGTTACTAGACAATGATATACATACTTATATAGAGAAATATATACATAAATAGATAGAAATATCCAAGACTCCGAAACAAATATTCCTGCGCCTTACACATATATTTGCCTTTACCGAGATTCGAACCCGGGACTGCTAGCTTTGAAGGCAGGGTCACTACCAACTCGGCCTACTATCAGCGTACCTTTTGTTTACACAGCCGACTGACGTCATGACCACAGAGCATTATGGCGTCCACTTCGACTAGCGTTTTCGTTAAATTACGCGCGAAATTCGAAAATGCAAGATTTAAATGCATTTTTATGGCACATAACGATTGAATACAATTTTCGTGACTTTTTTAGTGTGTCACTAGTACCTACTATAAAATCTAATTGAGACACTTCAAAAATGGGTGTATTACCCTATTTTAGACAAATGATTCCAGTTATTTGGCTATACCTTTCTTAACTCTCAGTCTACAAACCACCACTCATAGGCGGCGCGTGGCCTACCTACTACTGCATCTTAGCCTTACATCACATAACCTGTGATAGCACTTACATTATTATTATAAAATATGTACCTTTTTTACTTAGCCAAAGATTCCTTTGTTTTCATTTACAGAGTTAATAAAACTACCCGAGTTGTTGTAACTTGTTTTATTTACCTAAGATTTTTATTTTTTTATTAAGACAAGCGGGCAATCAACACGCGTCACGATGTATTAAGGTTGCGTTTTTGGTGGACAACAAATATACGAATCTGTGTATTTCATACCGCTGCCCATCGAAAATGCAGCCTAAGGTCTATCAATAGGAAAATTATGTCTCAATATATGCAAACTCCACAGCTTCAAATAAGAAAACAAAGTAAAATGCACATAATAAACAGCTAGATGGGATATCGATCTCTACAAAAACCTCGGATGTCTAACACTTTTTGTCTGCAATACGTGCAATAAATGCATAAGTCAAAAAAAATAAAGTTATACATAAAACGTGACCATAACATGGTGTCATAATGCCCCGTAAGTATAGGAATTTTATGATATCGTCATCATAAGTAGGTTTTTAGTTACAAAAAAAGCAGAAACATCTCATATCTCTTCACCATGCTACATGTCACATCTACTAAAAATCAGGCTTTACTCCTAAAGAGACCAATCCCCACCAGCGTTTTGGGTACATATACCACAGCACGCTCAAGGATTGTCGAAGAAATTCTTGCAGGCACACTCTTGAACGTCCGTGGCGTCGCCATCGCCGGTGCTGGAGGCAGTCCTCCTCAGAGTCTGGACTTGCGTCTGCAAGCCTAAGATGCGCAGCGACGCCTGCTCGAAGTTCTCGTTCAGGCGCTTGATCTGGCATTGCATGCGGCATTGGATCTACAAGGAATATACACCATGAAGCCGTGCCTTGTACTGTAATGTAGGTACTAATACAAATTACACACAAAAAAATAAAGGATAATAAACCTTGTGCTCAATCTCCAAAGACACGAGTCAGACGATCGGTGGTCAAGTTGTTGTCGGAGGGAATAGAACATTACGGCCTAATAAAACTTCAGCCTTTTAAAAAAAAGCTTAGAAAACAGTTAGTGAAATAGTCGAAAGCAATTCGCTGAAAAATTAAAGTAACTAAGGTCTGATACTAAGGCCCGAATTTTAGAATGACTGATGAGAATGTACTGAGTAGTACCTGATCACAGATTCGACGCTGTCAGTTCATACAATTACGTCACTATCGCTACTCAAGCATACCTAGACCAAATTTGAGCGTCATTCTAGATAAATGGCCGTAATGCCTGTTCTTTTGCCGGCGTAAGGAGGTTGGAACAGGCGTAGCTAGTTTTAGTGACGTTTTAAAGTGATCACAATGTATCCTATTAAATACTTTTTTTTTTTATTTGAATGGATAACAGATCGCTTAATACCTCTTCACGATCTTTCTCAGCAGTCCTCACTTGAGCCCTGGTGGACGCTAGCTGCCTCTCCAGTTCGGCTACGGTAGTCTGCATGCACCTAATAAAGAAACAATGTTGTAGAATTCAGCTAATATCATCGTGACATTCAGAGGTCGTGTCTTTCTCCTTGATGCAGCTCAATCTAGTAGAATACAATTTGTTCCCAACGAAAATTAAATTTATGTGCACAACTTTGGTATGTTATTACATTATACGTTCTTCATATTAGTTTTATGCTTGTTAGCGAACTATTTTCAATAAGTAGCAAAAATTATATGTAAAGATTAAAGGTGTAATGGACGTGGAAGAGCCTAATTAAATTTAAGTCTTTCTTATTGGCTGATAACGAGGACAAAGCCAAAGTAATTCACCTATAATTTATTTGTTCAAACAATCGAGATGGCATGTGGAAAAAAATAACCTCATATGCTACTCACAATCTGTTCATAGTTGTATGTATATTATGTACAACACACAAACAGTAGTAGTTGTGTAGTTGTTGTGTGTATGTATGTGTTATATGTGTACATGGTGATTGGTGACATGAAGTACAAGAATATCCACAAATATAAACCACTTGCTTACGCAACGCTATCTGACAAGACGAAACATTATATTTTATCACTTCATGTCATATCGTAAAGTACTTACAAAACACATTTACGAGGAAGCTGCCATGCAATTTCTGTTAAACGTTTTCCCAGAAATTGATCTGCACGTTTGCAATTTTCATATAATAAATGCATATGGAGGAAAGCTAAAGAATTAGGTCACGCACAAAATGAAAGCTTATTCAACGAATTATTGCTATGTGTGCAGTGCACATATAGCAATAATTCGACGCTACCTTTGACGCCAATAATAAAATACAGGACAGCTGAGACTCTATAAAATAATTGGTCGAATAAGAGCACGAAAGCCACTTTGAATTTCTTCAGTCATTTTGAATGTTATTACAAGTTTATGAACGTTTTGGGTCTTCGAAAAATGTCACCAAACGGCTAAATCCTCTGGCTGGCATTTTAAAACAAAAACGAACTTAGGTACCACAATTCACAAAAAACCTTGCATTTGCGTCAAACACCTCCAAGAACATAATTAAAGTATTACGGAGATGCAAGTTTTACAATAGCTGAACTATTGAATTATTTTTCATTTGTCGTGTAAATTTCACATTGATTTGTTGACTCTGTCTTGGCACAAAATAGATAATGGTGTCGATTCGGTTTTGCATTCTCTAAAACTAAACTAAGTTTGACAGGTCTAATAGTATTGCTGTCCTTTCTAACCACTGAACTAACAAAAGGACAGCATTAGGTACTATAGAATGCAAAACCGAATCGACACCAATATAAATAGTACTACGTACAATACGTACGCTCTCGAATTGTGATAATGTAATATGTGAAAATGGGAAAAGTTTGCGCAATTTAGGGTTGCCTTTCTTCCTCAAAGTACCAAAGGCAAAGACATCTCTACAGATTTCCATCTGATGAAACAAAGTAAGGAAAATCTCACCAAAAACTTAAATGTAAAAAAGGAGAGCCAAGTTCAATACAAAAATTATGCTTGGCTGTGGGCTCGCCGCCAAAAGAATGGAGATCTAAATGAGTGCCAAGTTCTATGCAAAACCCAAATATGTATGAATTTACAGGAAAAAGTGAGATCTTAAAGTATATAGGTTAGATTTGACTAAGCCTGTTTTTATCAAAATTAAATTAATTATTATATAATTATGTTGAACAACTTTATAAAATACCTAACTGATGTAATGAAAACTGGCCAAGTCAAATCTAACCTACTTTAAGATCTCACATTTTCCTATACGAGTATGTTTTGTTTCATTCTATCAAATACAATTTAAACAACAAAAAAATTCCCGCGTTGATGTGATCATTTGTTTTTTTTTTCAAGAGAGATGTTATATGTGCAAGCAGGTTCGGAATTTAAATAAAACCTTTGATAAGTTACCTCCTTGGTTGCCATTTTTCGGAGTAAATATCGTTTCATTTTTAAATTACACGACAGATATGAGTTTACTATGTTATTTATTTGGCTGCTTAACACGACAGATATGTGTTTTCCAATGTAATTTATTTGGCCGCTAAACACGACAGATATGGATTTCATAAAATGTTTGCCTTCCGCTGCTGGCATATATTTGGACAGTGCAGGAAGTTCGATTTATCTCGAAGAAGGTTGTCAAAATAATGCTCTTATTTTCAAGCATGTTTGAGAATAAGATAATAATAATACCCTCGTATAACTTTCACCTGATCATTAGTTCTAGTCATTTTGAAACAACTAGAATAGTCACTTTTAACAAGTTCATTTGAATTTCCTACACTTGTAAGTAGGTACTCATTTACGAACACTTATATGATTATTAATTCACCAATATCACACATCACCCGTGGAAACCAACATATTGGAAATAAAAATAAATCGTGTCGAAAAATCTACCACCAAAACGACTCGTAGACACACACACACACACAGGCAACGTAGACGAAGGGGTTTGTTAGTACGCGGAATGAAACTAGATGGCGTTAGTAGAAAAATTAGCCCTCGCAAGCGTTTCATTCGCTGCGAACAAAGGGGTTTCGCCGCTGACATTCTACTCTTTATCAATCAGTCGTTTACATCACAGTTTGGTGTTTGTATTTTTGACCGCGCGATTGGACCTATAAGGTCCCTCGTCGCCTGTAAATAAATATTAGTTATTATACCGCTTGATCCTTATAGTACCTGCCTGCGTACAATAAAGATTGAAATATAATATAATATACCTATCGTGGGGGAGGATCGGGCGGCAAACGTTCTTATTTGGGACGACCGAATGGCCGTAGGCCGGTCGGACGCCCTAGATACCGCTGGAAGGACGCGGTGGATGCAGACCTGCGCGAGCTCCAGACTCTCAACTGGGCTGAAATCGCTCAAGATAGAGAAGAGTGGCGCTCTCTCGTTTCGGAGGCCAAGACACACTTTGGGTCGCTGAGCCATCGGAGTTAGTTAGTTTATACCTATCGTAGCAGCATCGTACAACGAATAATGATAGCATTATTATGCGTTAAGTTTATTGCTTGGTTTATTGTCAAAATTGTATTCAAGCTCATTTAAACAATTAAGTTCGTAATTAGTATTATCATTATCAATAATAGAACTAAATTTATGTTTCTAATGAACATAGTAAAACATGGTAATGTATAAAAACACATGAAGGAGCAGAAAAACATGTCAATAAGGTTAAAAATTAATAATAAAAAGAGTTTTCTTTAGCAAACCTATATAGACAATGAGCTGTTTTGCCCCTGACGCAAAAAGAGGGGTGTTTTAAGTTTGACGTGGTAAAAAAAAATGTTAAAAAAATAACAGAAAAAAAGAGTATAAATATATGAAAAAATAAAATAAAAAAATGCCTTATCCCCCCCCTCCCATTCCCTCCTATCCCAACATACTCTACTTCCCTCAGAACTCCAAATTCATCAAGAATTTGGAGTAGGTAGTAACAATAGAGCAAATTGGTGACAAGGTGTGTCAGCTGAGAAAAGTCTCCGGACATTACTGTCCGAGGAAAAGTCAGAATGACGTACAATAAAAAAAAAGTTTGACGTGTCTGTCTGTCTGTCTGCTTGTCTGTCTGCCTGTGGCACCGTAGCTCGCGAACGGATGAAGCGATTTCAATTTAGTTTTTTTTGTATGAAAGAAATGATGCTTGGCTGTGGGCTTCGCCGCCAAAAGAGTGGAGATCTAAACGAGTGCCAAGTTCTATGCAAAACGGTGAAGGAAAACATCGTGAGGAAACCGGCATGCCCAAGAACTGCAACATGTCTGCAAGGGCATGCGACATCTATCAACCCGCACTGGGCCAGCGTGGTAGATTACAGCCCATACTCTCTCTCTGAGATAAGGCCAGAGTCCCAGCAGTGGGAACGTGAAAGGCAGTTTCTAAGCGTGTTGTAGTTACTTGCGCGAGCTCCAGGTGAGGGTGATAACTCAGTGGTAGTGACGTCGACTTGCGGCCTGTAGGCCATTGGTTCGAATCCTAATGAGCTTGTGCAGTGTGCTTTCGGTGCAGGAAAACATCATGATGAAACCATTGCTTGGTGGTGGTAGGGCACTTTCTAGTGCTCGCCTGTCTAGCTACCACCCTCAAGTTAAGCGCCAAGCACCTATCGTTCTGGCAACCTCACTTGAGAGCCAGTTCTCTGTCCTGGCGTAGCGTGATGCCACCCTCGGCCACCTCGTCACTAAACATTAGGTCTCTTTTAGTCAAACGCTACCCCGTAATATACAGCAAAAGCAAAAAACGGACCGAAGTGGCGTCTTCTATTATCAGAAACCTCATTGGATCGTTTCGCCATCCAAGTTAGTTATTTATTTCCCTTTAGTTACATGTTCCTGTTACCTGTTCCTGTTACCTGTTCCTGTTACCTGTTCCTGTTACCTGTTCCTGTTACCTGTTCCTGTTACCTGTTCCTGTTACCTGTTCCTGTTACCTGTTCCTGTTACCTGTTCCTGTTACCTGCTTTTGTTAACTGTTCCTTGTACCGGATACCTGTTCCTGTTACCTGTTACTAGCTGTTCCTGTTACTTATACTCACTTCCGTATGGTTTCGGTGCGTTCGTTGGCTCGCTGCAAAGCCCGCGCGGCCTCGTCCCGAGCCCTGTCCAGCTCGCCACCGAGCTGTGCACACTCGTGCATCTTCTCTTGCAACCGCTTCTCATTAGCCAGCACCGATTCCTCCATGCGAATCACGTTATTCCTGAAAATAGGACGGATGGGAGGTTTTTTGGTGGCAATTAAACTGTCATTACCCAAAACTTGTGTTTCTTCGGGTGGTGATGTGTTATGTTGACGGATTAGTATCATGAAATATGAACCCATTATAAACCATAATGTGTTCGTTAAGAGGACGCGTTTATTGCTATTCTACAACTTAGATACTTACGGGTCTAATATTTTGACAAAATATCTTTGGTCTGAAACTATCACTTTGCATTTTTTTAAACGACTGATTTTACGTTAAAGCGCTCGCAGGTGTCTCGGTGTCTGTTTGTGAAGTCACACCTATGTGACCTATATGTGAACTCCAAGTCAACGTGCAGTAAACATAGTCAAATAAGCGTGGCGTAATGGACTCTGATTGGCGTTTCAGAAAACATGAAGGAATACTTATTTCTTCATATAAATTCTCAGAATTTACAGTTCATGTGGCAATTGGGCAAGCCACATTGCTTGCGGTAGAGCTTCTCGAGTGCCATGCAATCGAGAACAGGAACACGTTCTGCATGTAGGCCTCTACTAGGTGGTCCTACGTCATCGTCAGAGTCGTGGGATGCCGATGGATGCAAATGGCTAACAGCCGTTCAAAGGGGGAGGCCTATGTTCACCAGCGGACATCTTCCAGCCGATAATTATTATGATGACGATGATGATTTTAATTTGGAAACGAATAATTTCACTAGTTTCTTAATACTGCCATCATTCTTATTGGACCAATCATAATCTACTATGTATTAATAATTTGTATTTGTATTTCTTTATTGTGATGCTAATTACACTCATTACACAAAAGTTACCGATTAACTTAACGAGTCAAAAAGTATTCACATAAATAGATATTAATCATCATAAAAATAATAACAATAAATAAAAAGGTAGGTACAACATAAGGGAAAGATTACAGACGCTCACAAAAATAAAAAACTTACGCTTATAAAATGTCGAAACTTAGTAACCCTACTGATGGAGGATTACTTGTCTGTTTTCCCGAATTCATATGCAATTTTGAAACTTTCTCGCTGCAGTAGTAGAATATGTAATTTTAAACATAAGTCAGTATACCACGGGTCGATGAATTCAAAGATCGAGGAAAATATATGCGCATATATAGAGGAGACTTAGATGAGAAAACAAGGTAAAACAAAACAACATCTGTTGTGGAAAGAGCACAAATGACAATGTTCCTTTTTTGCAACTCATAGTATCTTCGTGTACCTAAGGGCCGGTTTTATAAACATCCGTAAATTAAATGTCATACCAAATTTCAATTTTACAGACGGTTTTAACTTGCGGACGTTTATAAAACCGGCCCTAAGCGAATACCTTGTTCTAAGACAATATACTCATCTATCATCTATATATATATAATTCTATAAATCAATTGCTATTTGTTAGTCTCGCTAAAACTCGAGAACGGCCGGACCGATTTGGCTAATTGTGGTCTTGAAATGTTCGTGGAGATCTAGGGAAGGTTTAAAAGGTGAGAAAAATTTGAGTCATGGCCGGGAAACCCCTAAAAACAGCGTTTTCCTTTTTCCCATGTTAACGTTTTTGTAAATAAAATGTAGAGTCAATTTGAACTTTATTGCTATTCAATAAAGTTGATTGATTTTTTGATTGAGCCAGTACGAAGTCTGCCGAGTCAGCTAGTATTCCAATATAAATATACTCGTATCATTAAATTATCCACACAAACCTTACATATTACTCACGGTAAAATCTCTTTGTTCAGGTTAAAAACACAGTGTAATAAAAAATCAGCTTTGTTTTTCAAAACCACACAAACTCAAAACCTTTTGTTTGCATTACGCCGCGTCGCTTTTTTATCACAATATGTATTACGCATGCCAACTCGCCGAAACCTCTTTCCAGCTTTTTTGAAATAAAGCTACTGAAAACCTCATCCTCAATGTCGAATAGTGCTATGCAAACTGGATGCAATTTGTAGTAATTCTTGATGGAACCGGAATAGAACAGTATGCACTCAAGCAAATTAAAGTGCGACTGCCTAGCCTCGCCATGGCTATTTACAAAATAACTCACTTGAGTCGGTCTATCTCAGTCTTCAGCAACTGATTGGATTCAGTTTGTTGTGCAATCCTTTGTTGCAGAAGTGCTATTTGCTTATCGTCCCCGCTACGGTCTGGTTGCTTTTCTGGTTGCTTCAAGCTGTTGTGCAAGAGCTGGTGCACCTGAAGGAGATATAATATACGATGATAATAGCCTCACTCTGTACAAGTCTGTAGGAGACCGATGGGGTTCTTTATGCCGATAGCGAGAATGCTAAAAAGCGGACAATATACAGGCTGGTGACGTGAATGGCAATATTCAGACGCGTAGACTGGGTTCTTAACAATATGTAAGTATATTTTAAAGAAAGGAACTAATTTTAAGCCAGTATCAGATAAAAATATCCACAATTATTTCATTCGGTACATTTTGCAAAGTTCGAGAGATGTATGGACGTCTTATCGGTCAATGACATGACATGATAGCTAAAGAGTTCGTGGCAGGCGAGAATGAAACTTTAATAATTGTACTTGCTACGCGCAGCCTGACTCCTGCTGAACTAAACATGTAGGCTTTAGCTAGCAAAGAGACGTGATCACTCTCAGAAAATATATTCTACTAATTTCTTTATCTTGTCATGCCACCTGCACATTTAGTTCCCTAAAAACTAACACTGTTTACGTCGCAACTATGTATGTTCACAAAACTAAAGTTCGAAAGCCAGTACTATAATATTTTACTAAATTTATTGATTTTAACAAGTTCTTGTTATTTGTTATTTATTGTTAATAAATAAATATTGCAATAAAATTTTTGATTTTTCTTACAAATTTATGGAATTGGAGCAAGATTATTGTAGTCTTTCTGTATAGAGGCAATAAATTGATATTTTATTGATTTACTAGTTGAGCCCCGCGGTTTTACCCGCGTCTTCCCGTTATCCTGCAGGAACGTTTTTCCGGGATAAAAGTATCCTATATATTAATACAGGGTATTTAAGCTATCTCTATTCCAAATTTCATTCCGATCCATTCAATAGTTTTTGCGTGAAAGAGTAACAAACATCCATCCATCCATTCATCCATACTCACAAACTTTCACGTTATAATATTAGTAGAATTTAAGTTCACTACAATCCCAAGCCTTTTTGTCATATTTACAGTTAGACTAGATATTTTACGATAAGCATAATAACATTTCGTGTTACATGGACTAAAATATACTAGATACTAATAATGAAGTAGTTACCAGCTGACGTCCACTTACCTTCTCCCTGGCGCAGTTGAGTTCTCTAGCCAGCTGTTCCGCATTATGCTCTGCAATGGCTTGGGCCTGCTGAGCGTCCTTGAGTCGCATCTGCGTCGCCTTCAGCAGGTCAGGGATAGGCGCCAGCTCTTGCAGCTTTTCTTGGAACTTCAACTGTGTAACGTAATATTTAAAGTTTTACCTATAATGTCTTGGTATGGAAGCAAATAAAAAAAAAACTTGTATGTGTGATGGTTATAGTAGCGTCAATGACAGCCGCAGTAACCAGCTAATGGACTTGAGATGCAGTATGTTGACAAGTGATTTCAATGAAATTATTCCGGTAATATAACCGATAGGGAAGAAAGGTTATCGAGTGGCGACCACGAACCGGAAGACGTTCTGTAGGTATGGAATAGAATAAAAATAAACTTTATTTGCTAAAAATGTGAGTGAAAAAGTTAATAATAATAACACAAATATTGATCTGACACATTTCACCAATGATATGGCATGCAAAATTCAAAATCTTAACCAACTAAACTAATTTATCATGCACACATGCAAAATAATAAGTAGCTAGGGAGTCATTTAGGGAGTAAAAACTACCATTAACCAGGCTCTTAATTCCTTCTTAAATTTAGCAATCGGTAGTAACTTAGTATATTGAGGTAATTTATTATATTATATTCTAGTAGACATCAAATATCCCTGACAATGTTGTCAGTTCAGCTAGTGGGGTAGCGAACCCATTAAAAATGTCTAATGGGTTCCCTGACAACGGACAGGGAGCCGATGGATGCAAATGGCTAATAGGCGTTCATGGTGGCGTTCAAAGGAGCAACCTGTGTTCAGCAGTGGACTTCTTGCGGCTGATTGTAATGATGATGATGATGGTTCAGATAAGCTCTGTTAACCCGTACCTTAACCCTCTGAATTTCGAGGTTGATCTGTTCGCTGATTCTGGTGTTATCCATATCCATCATATCCATTTGGCGACGTTGCTCTTCAACAATCTGTTGGGCTTGAAGATACTAAGAGGACAAAAATAATTGGTTAGTAAGTCTGAAGCAATTGCAGGCTTGCGCCCACCTATCTACACGGCATCGTGTTGCACGGATTTCCCGAAAGTGGTGTCCACAACGCCTACATTGTTATCGTGTTACCACCTATCATTACAGTATTTTCTACCATAGGATTCTTACTGCGACATCGTGGAGATTGAGGGCGACATCACAGTTATTGGCAGACGATCACGAACTAAAAGTAAGGGCCGGTTTTATAAACGTCCGTTAGTTAAATGTCATACCAAATTTCGGTAAATTTGATCTTGTTGTCAAATTTTCCGTGCAAAAATTCGGTATGACATTTATCTTACGGACGTTTATAAAACCGGCCTGAAATATGAAGTGTATGAAACGGTCAGCATTTGACGAGACCCGATTATTACTATAATCAATTGCAAAATAAACTTAAATAAATAACAAAAAACTAAAAAAAAAAAATATTTTTGATTACATTTTCGTGCTTATTACCTACCTGCTATTAAGTATTTGATTCTGTTTAAAATTATTTTAATGAATTATGTTTTGTGTTTACATAAAAACAACATAAAATCTATCTTCTATTATATAAAAATAAGTCGGGTTTTCCTTCCTGACGCTATAACTCCAGAACGCACGAACCGATTTCCACGGTTTTGCATTCGTTGGAAAGGTCTCGGGCTCCGTGAGGTATATAGCAAAGAAAATTCAGGAAAAATTTCAACAGAAAAGCGGTAAAATCTTTTTTCACATACAGCACCATCTCTGATACATAGCATGTACTACACCGTATTCGTCAACAAATGATTGTTTGCAATTACAGATTCAAGGACAAATTTATCATTTGCATGGTTCAAAAAAAAAAATTTTTTCTTCTTTTTTTCACCTGGTGGCGAAACGGAGTTCGCCGGGTTTGCTAGTCTTCTTATATATAAAAATCAATTGCTGTTCGTTAGTCTCGCTAAAACTCGAGAACGGCTGGACCAATTTGGATAATTTTGATCTTGAAATATTTGTGGAAGTTCAGGGAAGGTTTAAAAGGTGACTTTTATTGGCGATACGAAGTTCGCCGGGTCAGCTAGTATTGTACAAAAATCAATTGGTATTTGTTACTCTCGCTAAAACTCGAGAACGGCTGGACCGATTTGGCTGATTTTGGTCTTGAAATGTTCGTGGAAGTCTAAGGAAGGTTTAAAAGGTGATTTATTTGTTATTTATTAAGTTGACATTAAGTGATAACTCGGATTTCATTTTAGTGTATTGTTTATGTGTAATGTATTAGTGTTGTCTGTGATGTAATTAATGTTTTTGGGTTTGCCTTATTAATTATTTTATTATTTACTTACCTACCCTTAATTTAGATTTTATTGTAATTTGTGTAATCCTATTTTGACCTTATTGTAAAACAAATGTGTCTTATTTTATAATTGGAACGCTGTTGGATTACGTACTTAAAATAAATACAATAAAAATATACAAATTTCGTGAATATCTTCCAAGGGAGCACCATCACACTGACCTTGACCCTGTAGTCCTGCAGCTGGTCATTTTGCTCCTTCATCAGCATCCTCAGCTCGTCGATCTCCTCGCGTGCCTCCCGGTAGCACTGCTTGAGGGCGCGCACGTTCACCTCCTGTTCAAACGCCTGCTCCTTTGTGCCCAGCAACATGTTAGTGTGCGTAGTCAGACCTGCAGGGATACACACAACAATAGATAAGTAATAACTCTGTCAGGCTTATAGATGTAAAAGGCCGGTATAAAACAATTTAAAACGAAAAAAAACTGATATTTATAAACCAATTGCTTCGATTTAAAAGCTATAGCTAGTTTTAAGTTTGACGTTTTAAAGTGTTCACAATGTATCCTATTGAATAAAGTACTATTGACTATTACTAACGTACATTGAAAAAAAAGCATCGATCTGTCGTGATGCATATCGTGAAATGGTAGCAATAACTGGGCCCGGATTCGCCATGTAAGCACGTAACGCGGGCGCGTTACGTTATCTGCGTGAAATGACCGCTAAAACCCGTAAAGACGTCACACGTTATCGGCAAGAAATTTTATTGGTCATAGCATACATGGAGCGGCCGAGTGGCCGTCGCCCGGTCGGCCAGTCCAGGCATTGCTGGAAAGAAAGTCACGAAGGTATTGCGCGAACTCCAGGTGGAGAACTGGCAGGAGGTGGCGCAGGACAGACCGAAGTGGCGTCTTTTGTTATCGGAGGCCAAGACTCACTTTGGGTCGTTGCGCCATCTCAGTTAGTTAGTTTTTAATTATAGCGATTAAGAGCCCTGATGGTTAGATAAACAACTTTACCTTCGAACTTCATTTCCAGCTCCCGTAATCTGTTTTGCACCTCGCGATGTTGGCATCTCTCCTTCTCAAGTTCTTCCTTTTTCTTTAATAAGTCCGCGCGCAGCATCGCACACTACACAAAAGACATCAAACAAGAGCGTGATCAGAGGATCACCCACATACGGCCGTTCCCAATAGCCGATCTATCGACCGTTTGCCCTACTAGATATAGAAATTTGACTTCTATGGCTTATGTCAAATTTCTTTTCCTAGTACGACAAACCGTGGATAGATCGGTTATCGGAAACGGCCGTTAATCGTTTTCAATGTAACTAACTGTGCCGCACAGTTTCACAGACGGCTTAACTGAAGAAATAAACACGTTTCAAGGACGTAGTAGCTGAATTGATGCTCAGGAAATCAACATTTACGGGACAAAAAAATAGCCGTTTGTGTTAATCCAGAGTATAAGCTATCTCTATTCGAAATTTCATCCAGCCGTTTCAGCGTAAAGGAGTAAGTTACTAACTCACTCATAAACTTTCGCATTTATTTACTTAATAATATTAGTGTCAAATGTGATAAGTAGATGGAGGTTACCTATATAGCAGTTTGAAAGAATGAAATGCAGATTAAAACCTAATAACTTAACAATTTATGATTCAAACATCGAGACAGAAACGCCAACTGAATACGGTACGTAGATCCACGCATTTTGAATTTTAATTATGGATCAATTCCCGAACTGAGATAATTTAATTCATCAGCCGGGTTAGAGCCTGCCGCGTCACGGCCGGACAGGGGGATTACAGAATTAGAGAGAGAGAGAGGTATTATTTAGGTAAGCGAGTAATCCGTCGGTGAGTAAAATCGCGATTTTGTTGGAAATGGAGGGTCGTGTGAAATTGGGGGCAACGGCTAGCTTTTCAACAGACCAGATCGCGCGACGACACCCTGCCTGCGACCGTCTAACGTTGTGCGGGCTAGACCAGACGTCCATCCATAGAACCAGGGTGTCCGTCGTCGTCCATGGCTGTGAGTTACTCAATAAGGTCTTGGCTGAAAATCAGCACTGTGGATTCCTCCCATAGCATAATTATGCTGAGCCAAGTCCTTTTTCGGAGGTACTGTACACAGCAGCAGTGTTCGCACCATATTTTGTGCGTTTCTTGTTATTTTATTGTGTGCATTTTCCCAAATAAACTGTGTCTCTCTCACTCTCCCCTTTCTCTCTCTATCTCCCCCCCCCCATTTTTTTCTCTCTCTCTCTCTCCCCCCCCCCCCCCCTCTCTATCTCCTGGTCTGAGGCTATCCATCAAGCTGACAGTAAAGATCACAACACATCGCCGATGGCCTTTAGATACCATCAATTAACACGTATCAACAATCGTCATCCAGCGGCAATGTACACTAGTGTACAGTCAACGACAAAAGTCGCTGAACAATCACACTTTTTTTTACTACACTCATCATCTTCGACACCAATTATTGACCTCATCATCACCTGAAATCAGGTGTTATGTTGTGGTAAAAATGATAACAAGTAAAATGTAAATAAAAAAAACAATAATAATTACTGATTTGAAACACATTTGGAAAATCGAGAACGATCAGCTACTTTTGTCGCTGACTGTACAAGAATGAATTTTCAGCTAAAAATACAAATAATTGTGAATACGGAAGAACCATCATCTATGTATAACCCTAGCTGGTGTATAATTATAATAAGCACTTGAGGAAAAACTGACACGATGTAACAAAAAGATTTAACAAACGATTTTTGTTATGGTCACACGGAGTCCTCATTATAATTATTACTAATACCCACTAATTATTTACTCAACTATTATTGTGTTGTTTTAGTATTTGTAGTTATTCAGCTCCGTAGTTTCATTGTAACGTGAGTAATTAGAGGCACAGTTTGATTTTAGTTTTGAATTTCTGAGTTATCCAAGGCTTGGTTAATTAGAAAACTTTATATATCTATGGCTTATTCGCCCACACCACTCACACGGAACATGAATGGACTTTCAAAAACATAAAACAAATAAAAAAACTCAACTCCAAATTAAGGTCACGATGCCCTAGATATAGGTAACTATTACTAATTATTCGTAATTAGACAACTCTCATCATCATCATTATCAGCCTTTTACGTTCCCACTGCTGGGACACTGGCCTTCTCTCAGAGAGAGAGTATGGGCTGTAATCTACCACGCTGGCCCAGTGCGGATTGGTAGATGTCGCATGCCCTTGAATGTTGTAGTTCTTGGGCATGCTGGTTTCCTCACGATGTTTTCCTTCACCGTTTTAAGCGATGACAAATCCACACATAACTTATTAAGTCAGAGGTGCGGGGCCGAGAGGATTCGAACTCGTTGTCGGCGTCTTGCAAGTCGCACGCCTAACCGTTCGGCCACCATCGCTCAACAACTCTAACAACAATAAAACCAAGCAAGATAAAATGGACAACCGACTATTCTTAAAAACCATCGGTTCTATGTCTCTATACAATTTTTTCGTTCACGTGTAATATTATACTAAATTTTTATTTTATGTACATATTAGATTAGCAAACAAGCAGACGGCCCGCCTGATGGAAAGCGGTCACCGCCGCCTATGGACATCTGCAACACCAGGGGAGTTGGCAACGCATCGGCGTTGCCGACCTTTAAGAACTCTTTTCACACCCATCTTGAAGTATTGCAATCTGTAGCACATCGGAAAGACGTAATATTACAAATAAACGTGAAAGTGTGTGTTCACGCAAAAACTAATTTGAATGAAATTTTGAATGGATATAGCACCCTGGATTAAAACATAGGCTACTTTTTACTCCGGAGAAGGTTCCGGCGGTATAACGGGACGGCGCGGGTGAAACCGCGAGGCGCAGCTAGTATAAATGACTTACCTCTGCTACTTTTGTCTTGAAGTTTTCTTCGGTTTGCCGTAGTTGGATGGTTAGCTTTTGTACTTCTCTCTCCGCAGGAGTCTGTTCATAGACAACATTGAAATTAACTTATATTAGTTGTTCAAGCCAAGTGATTAAAACTTTTGTTAACAGACTTATTTATTACACGAAGGCAAATGTCTAGATTAATGTTATAGAAGTGAACAGTACTTCTTCAGTGTATCCATTTTCATGAACACCCACGCTTGTCATTTTACCGTAAGTATAGCAAATCAA
The DNA here is from genome assembly GCA_931315375.2 of Opisthograptis luteolata. Lineage (NCBI taxonomy): Eukaryota > Metazoa > Arthropoda > Insecta > Lepidoptera > Geometridae > Opisthograptis > Opisthograptis luteolata. Next base: position 14,131,831 of record OV928033.1, read on the forward strand.
TAGTTTTCAATTTGCAGAGTAGTGTTTGACCACAAGCCTTAGACTTTTTTGGCGGCAATGGAACTGTCAACATAAAAAATTTCTTTTGTTTTCCAAAACTCGTGTTTCTTCGAGTGATAATGAGTGATATTGGTAGATTAACCATTATGTGTACGAGTGTGGGAAATTAAAATAAAGTTGTGAAAGTGATTCTTCTAGTAGCTCCAAAAAAGTCCGTGTATAGTTTAATTAAAGCGCCACCACTTTACTTAAACACTATCCTCATCCTATCATCTCATCATCATCATCATCATCATCATCATCATCAATTAATATCAGGTGTGTTGTGTTGTAGTCAAACGCTATCTTATAAGTTGTAAAAAAAAAACAAACATTACTGATCAAATATAAAATCGAGTACAGTCAGCTACTTTTGTCGCTAACTGTACTTGTTCCGTGTCTGGGTGTTGTGAATACCCGATCCACTTAGATTCTGATACCCTAAATACATATAGTCTAATAATTAGAAGTGAGAGCTATGTAGGTATGTGATGGCATTCACTCGATGTGAGCACGTTACAAGTCGAATATTCGGCATGTCAGTACAGGGGGCCCAGCAGCTCGATGACGAGCGCCGAGCACCCAAACGTGCTCCACCCGGCTGTCGATTTTTTGGCGAATTCCTTTAAAATTAAATGATACATTACATAGTCAGTCGCTAGCACGAGCGTGCGCCCGCTATATTGACTACAACTGCTGGGGATGGAGATGGAGCACAGTCGCGAAGATTCATGTGTCGTGAGCATTTGCTCATAACGAGCAAATTCTCCGTGCGAATTTTCACACCGAGTGAATGCTCATGCGCACATGTGTCGTATGGAGAAAGTAGCAAGAAAAAATAAAAACTTACCGGAGGTGCGTTGGGGTTGCATGGTGCCGGGCACGGAGGACAAACGCCGCACTAGAATAGATTTACAATTTAAGTATACAGCCATACGTTTTAATCTCTTATATTTCCAAGTAATACTTATCTACTTAACACATACACAACTGACTAGAATATATAAATCCTATGGATAAGAAGATTTGTTCCTGATTCGTCATACTCCTAATTGGTCACATTCCTAACTCGTCATTGTACAGTCAAATAAAATCGCGAATACACGAATTTTTTATATTCATTTCTTGTTAAAATATGTTTTAAGATTAAACTGAACTTAATATTAAATGCAAACACACTTTCTTGGCATTAAAATAACCAAGGCTTCTCCGCGTAGAAAATAATTCAATTAAAAATGTATACTAAGGAGGTTCTATTTACCACAGAAGATTTCTATAATAAGTTTGTGCAGTCAAATGTACATGGTATGACGAGTTAGGAATGTGACGAGTCAGGAATATGACGAGTTAGGAATATGACCAACTAGGAATATGACGAATCAGGAACAAATCATAAAAAAGAGAAGAAAATGCGATTACCACCATTTCAAAAACATAAACGAAATGTGCGTCTTTTTATAAATGGCGTTCCCTTTTATTCATCACTTTAAAAACTCGTTGGAGAAAAAAGTTAAAAGTTAAATGACAACTGTGGAAACTTTTTGGTCAATTGCTGATCCGTGACGGATTTATAAAAACAGTATGTATACATAGTAGTTGAGTAATATAAATAATTTTAGGCCCACTTGCAATGCACGGCAAATTAAATCTAGTTTTACAACTGAATTTCACTAAATTTTCCATGCGATTTAACATTTGAGTTTTGTTAAATCGGTCGTGCAAGTGGGCCCTATTGTCGGTTTCTGATCACTCTTTGAAATAGGAAAGGAATGTATTGTCGGAATTCTCACACAGTTGGAAAAAGGAATTTTCAGCTAAGCGGCGATTCATATTCAAATTCATATTCATATTCAATCATATTCATATTCAATCGTTTATTGCATTCATATGTTAGTATACAAGAGATCTTAGTGGTTAAGATTAGCGAACATATGGACCCGAATAGGGTATAGCAATGTAGGAGCGGACCGATCCATTCTAATCATTTCGAGAAGTCGTCGTTGAGGAATTCATCTAGGCTGTAGTAGCATTTTTCGAATAAAAACGTTTTTAAGTTATTTAAAAATACGTGATTTTTTTCTTCGGATTTTAATTCGGCGGGTAGTTTATTAAATATTTTTATAGACATTATGTTTGGTCCGGAACTGTGTAATTTTAATTTTGACGGTGGTAATTCTAGTTTATACATAAACCTGGTTGCGTAGCGTCGTGATTGGTCAGCTTGTTTTATGAAGAACTGCGGATATTTTCTATTCAAAATAGTCACTATGAATTCTTGCGTCAAAATTTGTATAGTGGACGAATACAACAACAAAACTATGTGAACGATGGTTTGTTGTCCCGATAACGTGGAATGCGTTTTGCCAAAACAAATGTTTTCCGCTATTTCCAATTCATTTCCACCGTGAATGTTGACACACTTCAGCACTTTTTTAAATATAAGTACCTATTTGTTGTTTCTTTCGCGAGTACCTTATCTGTTACTAGCTGTTCCCCGCGGTTTCACCCGCGTGGACTACAGTTTGTCGCTATGTCGCTATAATAAGTAGCCTATGTCCTTTCTCAGGCTTTAGTCTATCTCTGTATCAAATTTAAAGTCTTAAGTTCATACAAAAATCTTATAGAACAAAGTAGTTTTAGTCTTTCCCAAATTTTTTGACTGTCCGGTGCATTTTCCAAAAAAATCTCTAATGCTATCTTTATCCTGCATACAGATAGAGACCGAGCTGTTTTTGAGTTTTAGCTAGAAGAAACTGATTGTTTTCGGAAAATTTAATGCCGTTTACTTGTAAGAACTATTCTGTACCTGAGATTCTTTTTATTAGTTCCAAGCTTTTGCCGGCTACAACTTCCGCTTGGGCCGCCAACTTGGTTTAATGAAGATCGCAGTTCGTGATCAATTTCAAAACTTACAGAAAATGGACATTGTTACCAAGCATTACAACTTTTGACTACTTTATTACATTAAGCTTTCGGTGCAGCGAGACAAGAGCCTCGTTCTAGTTTACGCGAATTGGGCAGATGGCAGGTACTTTTGCATGAATGCTTTTGCAATAACCCTGTACTAAAATGCCAAAAGCGTTCTGTATCGGACAGACAGTGTCAACAACACTGATGGACTTCCGCCGGCTGGCTTGCAGGCAAGATAAATACGAGTATATAGGTATATTTGAAATGCGCAACTATATGTTGAACTAACTGTATTTATGATGCACATTAATAGGTATATAGTTGGTACATTATTAGAGCGCGAGGGTATAATGGACTCCATACGTCTAATTTATTATTCAATTCAATGTGCGCATCACGTTAGTACAGATGCAGCGCAAACGTATTAAAAACGAAGTTAGATTAAAGTTGTGGTTTGGCTTATGTTCGGTTTTCAGGCATGACACTTTTTTCTAGAAAGTAATAAATTTACAATGCAATGGAGACGTTATCAACATGTTTGAAAACGACTTGTCTCGCACCGTAATGAATCGTATATATTACCTGCAGATAGTCAAAAGTTATCTCAACGTGCTAATTCAATATCGTGCAAATTGAAATAGAAACCTCCTTCCTTACACCGGTAAAAGAACAGACAAGAAACGCCCGGCAGGTCATTTTTCGGGCGCGATCAAACTCACATTTTTTCTTATTACCAATTGATTGAATTGGAGCAAGTTCATGCACCACAATCTGAAGCTAGATAAAGACGTTGCGACGCTCGTATCTCGACACCATTGTGAAAGGAAAACTTCATGTGAATCACATTCGCGTAAACATGCATTATGCATTACATTCACCATGTTATTTGATATTGTTTGTTCTTATTGTAGAGCCGAGTTCTGCGCTTCTCTGCCCTGGCCTCAGAAGACACATCGGTTGCGATCTATCTTTGTGAGAGCACTGCAGTAGTCGCCACGTCTAATGTTTCTCAAAGCTCGAACTTTTAATAATATAATTATAATGTATGCAATGAAAAATCAGTTCAAACTCTGACAAATGTTGTGTCATTGATAAAAAAGAAAGCTAGCAATACTTACAGCTCTAGTCATAGGGGGCACAGGAGGCCCTCCCGCCTGAAAATAATATTAGTATGTTGTTAGGACATTGAAAACCTCACGAAAAGTGAGAGGGTGAGAGAGGAATTTTGACAAAAGAAGATACACTTTTTAAAGATAGAGACGAATATAAGATAGAATTATTAGAAAGAAACAAAGAAGGAGGATAGAAGATTACAGGTTGTTCAAAGCAGGTGTTCCTTGCGCCACCGCCTCGGCACGTGGATTTGCCGGCGTTCATCTCGACACGGATGTGACGAACTTCTAGTTCAAGCTGTCCCAATTGCTGCTCCTGCAAACATCGTGACATCACTAAAATAAGGTTTTAGCTATTAAATGCTGCCTACGACGCTGGTTGCTCGGAGAAAAAAGACCTTCCGAAATACCGTTTTCCTTCTGAGTCAAAAGGGAAGGACTTGTGATACAGAAGAAAAACTAAGGTAAAATAAGGAAGGAATCGGTCTTCGAAGGTAAAGACTCAGAAGGAATTTTTTCTCAGTGTATCAGTGATCATTGCTTATGTCGCGTTTCAATAACCGATCTATCCACGGTTTGCCCTACTGGAGATGGAAATGTGACATAAGCTCCATAGAAGTAATGTCAAATTTATGTCAAACCGTGGATAGATCGGTTATTGAAACTGGTCGATTATCGTTTATAACTTGATGGCAGTCAAACCGCCAAGATTTAGCATTAATATATACTTTAATAATAAAGACCACGGTTACATGAAAGATCTTCGAAACAATAAAATCTGCGAGTTGATAGCATCACAGAATCTAAAGTAGTTTCGTTTATAAATTAAAATTCTAAGAAAATATACGTACCTATATTTATAAATGACTAAGACAAAACAAAATATATTGGAAAGTTCTATGTTATATCGGCAAGTCTCGTGATTGGAAACGCCAATCAGAAAACGTGACGTAAAAAGAACGCATGAAAAATTCCGTAACCGTCATTTTTGGGCCGCAACAAAAAAACTATTGCAGGTTTGCTAAAAAGAGCTGCAAGCAAAATCCAGTTTGAATATTAACTTACTATTTCCAATTTTGAAGTTTTGTAGTTTGCAAGTTTTTCAACAAGGTTGTTCGCTTCCCCTGCTTCAAAGTGTTTTGTGTCCTGTTGAAAATGTATAAAGTAAGAAAATTCATCGTCTGGAAAATAGCTTTCTCTAACCCTTTCAGAAAACCGGAACTTGTTACAAATTGCGCTTGTTGGCAGTTGCACTGCGATTTCCTAGGAAATTGAATGCATGCGACGAATCATAAAACTATTTAGGTACCCAATGTTATTTACGACGTAAATATGCATCTAGTCAAAATAGACGATATGAACCAAAGAGTATAGTAAGATACAGATATGAACTCTTCACCGTTGAAAAGTATGGTGATAAAGGACAATAACTTATATTTGCGAACGGATTGTTTTTAGTTTATTAGGCAAATCTAATGAGTGCCGAGTTGAAAACTTTGCACAAAAAACGTCTATTGTATACCAAACTGAATGCGAAGGCTAAGTTGAATTTGAACTTGAGAGATATGAGGCTTACCATCTACGCTTCAATTAATGGACATTTGTAGATCCTCATAAGACACGTTCTTTGGATCCCACTAATATTATAAATTGTATGTATGGTTGGATGGATGGATGTTTGTTACTCTTTCACGCAAAAACTACTCAACGGATCTGAATGAAATTTGGAATGGAGAAAGATTATACCCTGGATTAACGCATAGAATAACGGGAAGACGCGGGTAAAACCACGGGGCGCAACTAGTGTACCTATTTAATCCACGAGGAATGGTAACCGTCGTCGAGAGAGTTATACACGGAGAAAAAAGACCTTCCGAAATACCGTTTTCCTTCTGAGTCAAAAGGGAAGGAATTGTGATTCAGAAGGAAAACTAATACAAAATAAGGAAGGAAACGGTCTTGGAAGGTAAAGACTCCGAAGGAAAGTCAGTTTTTTTTTCTCAGTGTACACGGAGAGAGAAGGCCATGGGAAGTACAGAAGAAGGAACTTCCTTTGAATTAGAAGGAAAACTAAGGTAAAATGAGGAAGGAAAAGGTTACATTTTTAAAGAATCGTCTTGAAAGGTAAGACTCAGAAGGAAAGGATTTTTCCCCGAGTAACCTTACGTCATAGCGTTGTAAAAAAGTTCAAGTGCATTATGTATCTACATTTTATATTACTCTCACTTACTTTTAAGTATTATTACGAATATTTGTACCTGAGTCTTGGATAGACGTCTATCTATATAATTATTAAGCCTACCTGATTGTAGAGTTCTGTTTTTTCTGTACATGAAGCGCCATTAGCATCGTTCAACGTAGTTGCATCGCCCTGCAAGGAAACGTTTTGTAATAAGACTTTCGTTACAAACTGAATTCAAAGAGGTAATGTCGCCAGTCTCCTGGGCACTCTGCCTGCAGGCAGCGATTTAAATCAGGCTTTTATTTGTAGACTATGGATATCAAGCTGAAGACAGTTAAGGAAGAAATTGAGTTCCACAGCACAAGATACCAAAGAAGACTGGACAGACACAGTAACGAACTGGCCGCTAAACTGCAAGGAACAGGCAGTCTCCAATTTAAAAGACTCAAAAGACATGGCATACAGGGCCTGGCGGATAGATTCGCACACACAGAATGATAGATGACTCACTGGACAAATCTATCTCCATTGAAAGTAGAAGCAGTCAGGGACAGACAGCACATTGGATTATTGTTTCAGAAAACAGATTGCCAAGAAGCAGGACACAAAAAAAAAAAAATAATTGTAGACTAGCTGCGCAGTAGTTTATTACAATAAAACGTCATTTACCATTTTTTCTTTCATAAGAACCAATAACACAACAAAAAAATATTTGTGAAATCGGTCCAGCCGTTCCGGCGTGATGCTGTGACCAAGGGAAATAGGGATTCATCTATCTAAATGTTATGTAACTCAAAGGTGACTGACTGACAGTGATCTATCAACGCACAGCCCAAACCACTGGACGGATCGAGCTGAAATTTGGCATGCAGGTAGATGTTATGACGTAGGCATTCGCTAAGAAAGGATTTTGATTAATTCTACCCCCAAGGGGATAAAATAGGGGACGAGAAATTGTATGAAACTTTGTCAATTTTAAACCGATCGGGCTGAGACCGCGGGGAACAGCTAGTTTTTATATATAAGAGAAGAAGAAGATGTTTAGTTTTATATAGTTTTATTTTCTATCCCACGAAATTTGGAATGGAGAAGGGGAAGGGCTTCCGATACTATGCTATAAACACCTACGCGGGCATAACCGGAGGAAACAGCTAGTATAGCATAAAATGAATCATAAATTCATAAAATTTCTGCCACTATTCCAAGTTTGCTACATCCAGCCTTTTAACACATTTTAATGTAAAAAATTATTCATTTTCAAAGACCACAGATGAGGCTATTTCAATCTTAGCTCCCGAGTAAACCTTAAGGAACGGAGTAATTACTAAAGCCAAAGACACAAAATAATATGTAAATAATAACTGGTTGTGTATATACCTGGGGATTATTTTTACTCAACTTCTCCTGAAGCAGATTATTCTCCTTACTCATCATCTTCAACTCCCCCTGAAGCCTCTTTACCTGCGCTCTACACGTCTCCAAATTCTGATCCTTGGTCATTAGCTCTTTATACAATATATATCTGAAAAGAACGTACCTGATTTTATCCATTTTAGGAGCTTCCAAAACTATTTTGATCAAAACATCGTAAATTGTAAGGTTTGTTTGGATGGCTGGTTGTCGAATTTGACAAAACGCATTGTGGAAAATCGATGCCGTGTTGCCATCCATTTTCAAATTTTACGCCCGTCAAATTAGTGGCCAGTGATTGATGAAAAAGGTTTTGCTGCTATGATGTATAAAAAAGGTTTACTTTATAATAATAATAATAATAATGCCCGCACAATCACATACATAGGCTCTGACCCCTAACTAGGTTTTCCTGTATCTAGGGTATCAGAAACTACGAGGATCGGGGATCCACCACACCCAGACACAGAACAAATACTTGCGCTTTTTTTTCAATGCACAAATATTTGTCCTGTAGCGGGAATCGAACCCGCGACCTCACGCTTCACAGTCGGCTATCCGCCCATTGCGCCACATCGGTCGTCAAACTTTAAAAAAAACTATTGGCTAATGGAGTTTTGGTGTTTTCTATTTGATTGATCAATTATTCTACCAAAATAAAAATAACAACGCCTACTCAATCAAATATACATATCAGTAACTGTATTGCTCCGAGATCCAAAACATCTAGATACAATAAAAAAACTAGCGCTTTTTTTCATTGCACAAATATTTGTCTTCTAGCGGGAATCGAACCCGTGACCTCAAGCTTCGCATTTGAATCTGTCATCGCATAAGCACATTGGTAATCATTTTTTGAGTTCTATTTACCACAAAAGATTTCTATAATAGGTTTGTGCAGTCAAATGTACATGGTATGACGAGTTAGGAATATGACGAATCAGGAATATGACGAGTTAGGATTATGACCAATTAGGTGTATGACGAATCAGGAACAAATCATACTATTACTAGTTCACTATGCAGTCGCAGCTTGAAGCAGTCGATCCTGACAGCTTCCGGCTGTCGGTGTATGGCCAGCTTTAGGTATGATGGCCATTGACCGCCATAATACAATTAGATGAAAAATATAAGAAAAGACTAAATAAAAAATAATTAAGGAAAGAAGTGTGATCACCTCTTGACCTCCAAGTCGGCGTTATCGGCCACCAGCTTCTCCTGCATATCGTAACTTTCGCTCAATTTCCGCGTCAGGTCGACCTCCTTCAAAAGAAACTCAACGTTATGCAAACCTGTATTTTTTGCTATTTTTACATACGTTTTGTACCACGTTATACATATTATAAACAAATAATTTTACAATAGTAGATAATTGAAATCATTCTGTAGCATTACACTCCAAGCATGATCTTATTTTGCTACATTACGAAAATAAAATATTTCCAACTAATAAAATAGCGCGTGGAACAATATCTTTATGAAGACATTTATAGCCAACAAATGGACCAGAGGGGAAAGCAAGAAATGAGTAGAAGATGTGAATGGTTGGTATATTAAAAATATTATGATTAAAACGGTTATTCTATTTGAAATCGTGTAACTTATTAAGTCATAGGTGCGGGGCCGAGAGGATCCGCACTCGGTGTCGGCGCCTTGTAAGTCGCACGCGTTACCGTTCGGCCATCATCGCTCTAAACGGATAAAACGAATGTTTGTATGTAATTGTAAGCATTGTTGTAAGTAATGTTTATGAAAGCTATTAAGACGAGGAATTGGCAATATTAGCTGCAGGGATCTCCTTTTTTCTCAGCAATCGCAAAACATACAGAGCTAATATTTATGTACATTAAAGATCATGTTTTTGACATTAAATTGTCGGAAGGATAATACGATTGGTTAACTTTCATAGCAGAGAAACAATAATCGAAAACTGCCCTCTAAAAAAAAAGATTTTCATTTTACAGACATACAAAACCGATTTAAAGTTGTTTTTTTTATACGGTATATATATACACATTCTTCAAAGAACTACAGGTGTAGTTCTATAAAATGAACGATAGTTTTCATTTTAAACGAAAAAAACCTTTTTTTGACGCATACGACCTTACGGCATTAGTCAGCTCGCTTGCGTTTTTGTATGGAGCTGATTTTAGATTCATTGTTTATCACGGCGTCCTCTTAATACAGAGCACAGTCTAAACTCTATATCTGGTACAGGCGTGTGGATGACGTACAGATTTGCTCCTGACGGGCTGGTCAGAAGTCATCAGCTCCGGCGGATTTCTCCCGGCAGCTAGCAGCACGGTGGGGTGGTTCATCTTCATCTCGTGATTGACCGCCGACTCTACAAATATATAATCTGTCTGGTTACCGATGTCGGGTCCGTTAAGGGTAAGCGATACAAACAATTTTATCGACAAATCGATTTTTTTTTATCAATCTTGTGGAAACAAAATTGGTAACGGGTCCGACATCGGTAACCAGACAGATGGTATAAAACTCTCGATCCAACTACCACTGAGATAGCCCTTCCCGGGTAATAGATCGTACAATTCCTAATTTTTCTGGTCTGGTACGATCGTAACAGATCAACCGGGTTAAGCAACAATCAGCACGGCCGTCATTTGGATGGGTAACCGTTAGTGGCATTTGAACTGAGCGTTACCTTGCTTCGGAAGGCACATTAAGCAGTTGGTCCCGGCAAAATAAGTTGTAAAGCCATGTTGGAGGCCGATAATTCCGACACTAGAGTTGACCACTAGCTCATACTTACCATATATACAATTTTATTTATATTTATAATTGATCGAATTAGAGTAAGTAAACTACAGTCTGAAGCTTTTTTACTATCATCTAATCAGTCTGATATATTATAACTAGCTGTTCCCCGTGGTTTCACCCGCGCGGGCTACAGTTTATTGCAATAAAAAGTATTCGAAGTCCTTTCTCAGGGTTCGATCTATCTCCATGCCAAATTTCATTTAAATCGGCCCAGTAGTTTAGGCGTGAAAGCGAGACAGACAGACAGAGTAACTTTCTGTACCTTTTACCGGGATAAAACATAACTTATCCTTATCCTGTTTCAAGTACTCAAACAACCGTATTCCAGATTTCCTGAAAACCCGTTTGTTCAGCCGTGAAGGATATGAGCGGTAACAAACAATATAAACTTGCAAATGTATAATATTAGTAGGAAGCAGGATGTATGGCTTTCCGCAATATGACGGTCGAGGAGTTCACCTCCCTCCTACCCATATTTTCGATTTCTATTTCGCTATACGCTTCACATCTACTCCTCGGATTCGTTTTGGTATAGACTGAAGACACAGAATATAAATATATTAATAAGTAATAAGTACTGCTGAAGGTTAGAAATATCCTACGACCGACCACGTCCCACTTCTGACAAAAAAGCTTGTGGTGAACATGCTCCAATTCAATCAATTAGTAATAAGAATAAAATTGTCGATGTGATCGCGCCAAAAAAATTACCTGCGGGGCGTTTCTTGCCTGTTCTTTTGCCGGCGTAAGGAGGTTGGAATAGGCGTAGCTAGTTTTAAGTTGACGTTTTAAAGTGATCACAATGTATCCTATTAAATAAAAATGTTTTGAATTTTGAATAAACAAAGTAAATACTCCAACCCGCTGCAAGTCGGCAGTGTATTGTATATACCCATTACCCAATACGGCGGTACGGCGGTATAGGCCAAACGTTCATCGTGAAATAGAATATCTCAAAATCAAAATCAAAATCAAAAATATGTTTATTCAATAGGATACATTGTGATCACTTTAAAACGTCAACTTAAAACTAGCTACGCCTGTTCCAACCTCCTTACGCCGGCAAAAGAACAGGCAAGAAACGCCCGGCAGGTAATTTTTTTGGCGCGATCACATTGACAATTTTATTCTTATTACTAATTGATTGAATTGGAGCAAGTTCACTAAAATCCCAAGCTTTTTTTTTTTGTCATCTAATAGTCCGATATTTTTTATTTAGCTTTACTAATAATAAGATTTCTCTTGTTTGGTTGTACACATTGGGATATGGGAACATGAATATTAACGAGTTGCGGGATCACAACCAAAGCAGACCAGACCCCACAAGCAGCACCCGTTCACGAGTTGACGCATGTGCCAGCCATCGCTCTCCTCGACCATATGAGAGGGAAGAGGGCGACCCGACACATGACGCCGCTGCAAGCAAAGTCACTTTCGTGAGCATGACTGTTTTGGCTGTTTACCGAAAATGGTTAGAATAGGGGAAATAGGGAGAATAGATAGATAGAAAGAAAGATAGATAGATTAACTACAATCCCAAGCTTGTTTGTCATCTAGATAGTCCGATATTTTATAATAAGCTTTACTAATGAGATTTCTCTTTATACGAATTTGAAATTTTGTTATAGACAAGTCTTGAATTTCACTTGGGATTTTGTTGAAAAAGCGTACACATTGACCTTTGAACGAGTTGCTAACTTTATGGAGCCTAGTGGTGGGTACAGCAATTTTATCTTTGTTTCTAGTATTAAAATTGTGATAATCACTTCTCTTTTTGAAGCTATTTAAATTTTTCCGTATGTACATTACATTTTCATAAATATATTGACAAATAACTGTCATTATTTTGGTTTCTTTAAACTTAATTCTTAAAGATTCTCTGGGGCCCATGTTATAAATCGCACGAACAGCTCTCTTCTGCAATACAAATATGGTGTTAATATCAGCAGCGTTTCCCCACAGCAATATTCCATAGGACATAATGCTGTGAAAATAGCTGAAATAGACTAGTCTGGCTGTATCAACGTCAGTAAGGTGACGGATCTTCTTTACAGCATATGCTGCAGAGCTAAGTCTGCTCGATAGACTGACAATAAGTGGACCCCATTGCAATTTGTGATCTAAAGTTATGCCTAAGAATACTGTAGTCTTGACAAGGTCCAATTCTTCGTCCTTAATTTTTACATTTGTTGGTACTTCTTTAACATTGGGCAGCACAAATCTCAAGCATTTTGTCTTTTTTCCATTTAACATCAAATTGTTCGCATCAAACCAGTCTGTAACTTTGGAGAGAGCATTGTTCACGTCGTCAGAAATGTTATGTTGTCGCTTTAACTTAAATAAAAGCGACGTATCATCAGCAAACAATACTATTTCGTGATTGTCACTAACAAGGCTGGGCAAATCATTGATGTAAACTAAAAACAGAAAAGGTCCGAGTATTGAACCCTGCGGAACTCCCATTGTGACTACTGACCCCGAGGATCGCTTCCCGTTCACGTCAACTCTCTGAATCCTATCACTAAGGTATGAGGTTACAAGGTCCAGAGGAACACCTCGAATACCATAGTGCCGGAGCTTCCTGATCAGTGTCTCGTGGTGAACACAATCAAATGCCTTGGACAAGTCACAGAACACGCCTAGAGCGTCCCGTGACTCCTCCCAGGCATCATAGATGTGAGTTAATAACTCGACACCAGCATCAGTAGTAGAGCGACCACGCGTAAAGCCAAACTGTTTTTGATTAAGTAATTTGTTTGCTGAGAAATGTCTTTGCAATTGATTTAGAATAAGTTTTTCGAATATTTTACTAAATGTTGGTAATACTGATATTGGTCTAAAGTTAGTAGGGTCAGTCGTTGTACCCGATTTAAACAAGGGTGTTATCTTACTATGTTTCATCAGATCAGGAAACACGCCGTCGTCAATACATTTGTTAAATATTAGGGCTAATTCGGGTGCAATCATTTCAATTAATGGCTTAACAACGGTCACGGATATACCCCAGAGGTCAGTAGTTTTCTTGACATTAATCATATTAAAAGCTTTTACTACATCTTTGCAACTAACATAGTCAAATTGAAAAGGAATTTCGCACTCTGGTACATTTGTTTTTAACATAGATTCTGCAATGGTGTGCGATGAGTTTAAGAACTTAGTAGTAGAGACTGGAATGTCAGTGAAAAAGGTTTCAAATGCTTTAGCTACTTCAATGTCAGTCTTGACACTGGTATCGCCAATATTTAGGTTGTAATTATTAGCTTGAGACCTGACTTTGCCAGTCTCACTATTTATAATTTTCCAAGTTGCTTTAATTTTGTCATTACTATTTTTAAGCTTAGAACTTATATAACGAGACTTTGCAATGTGACAGACCGTCTTAAAAATTTTTGAGTATGTTTTTACAGTTTCTTTAAACTCATTACTAGTATTATATTGTTTTTCACTGTAGAGATCGTACAGCTTTTGCCTGCTTTTGTGAATACCAACTGTAGCCCACTCCGTAAAATTAGGTCTATCAGAAACCATGATCGTTTTTGGAGTAAATATCGTGTTGAAAGCTTTGCTAAATACGCTGAAAAAAGAGTTGTATAAATCATCAGCATTTCTACGATCCGGTAAAAAAGGAAGTTCATCGATCAGCTTTAATTTTATTTTCTCCATCCGATCAACGGTCTCTGGTACATATGTGACAGATTTTTTTCCATTAATTTTTATTTTATTTTTAATTGTAATTAATTGACCACAATGGTCTGAATCTAATTTACTTATTACACTTTGACTAATTACATTCACATCTGTAAAAATATTATCTAAACAAGTAGCCGTAGTGGCAGTTATCCTTGTAGGCTCCATAAACAAATTTCTCAAATTAAATGATTTAAATAAATTAGTTATTCTCGTACTTAGAGTAGAAACATCCAAAAGGTTTACATTGAAATCTCCACAGATAATAATTTGTTTATTTAACTTGGATATTTTGAAAAGAACTTCCTCCATTAACTTTTCAAAATCATCATATGAACTAGTTGGAGGCCTGTACACACTTAAAATAATGAACTGCTCCAATTCTACACAAGCTATTTCGATTATTCGTTCAGCTGAGTAGTGGACGATGTCTTTGCGTTCTTTGAATTTAATTTTTTTATTTAATAGTATTAATGAACCACCATGAATTGCATTAACTCTGCTGAACGAACTACCAACTTGGTGATTGTTAAAACTAAATATGTGTTCATGATTTTTGAGCCAATGCTCAGTAATGCAAAGAATGTCAATGTTATTGTGATTCATGAACAACTCAATTTCTAAACATTTGCCCTTCATCCCTTGAATATTCTGGTGGACCAGGTTGAATTTATTTACATTTTCGTTAACTATGATTTGTGATTTTGGGCAAGATTTGTAAACAATATTTTTTGATTTAATTGGGCTAGAGACTTCCTCTATTGTCATGCCACTATGTTTAAATTATTTGGAATTGTTTCCAACTGTTGAATAGTGTTGTCAAGACAGTACTCAATAGAGCACATTTGTTTAGCCAAGTTATTGGCTGTCTTATTAAAATAATAAGATAGCGAATTAGCTACCCGTTGTTTATAATATCTGTACTAGAATATTGCAATATGAAGCCAAGTTATTGAAAATGTAGTCACGAATTTATCATTTCCAAGAAGCCATTCGTAGCTATGGCTGATAAAGATCTCCTTTTCCAGCAAACTGTTATTGTTATTGCTTTACAAAGCGAAAAAACGCCACATCTTTGCTTGTTGTGAAATAACATTGAAATGGGTCAAAGGATGAGAAAAATACGGCTCTACAGGAGTTATTGCAAGTTCTATTTTTATAATTACATCAGTTTTATTTCTCCCAAGCCGATTTATAATTAGGCAAGTTAGCTATATGTGGCTAGTCTATTAGGTACTGATTACTGACTTATTAGTATTCAACAAAATACCATAGACTGAACCAGGAATATACTCCATTCGCACTGATTCCTCCTTATGTCTCTTGACTTGTGACACAATTTCAGCTCCTACAAGTTTCTGCATACTCCTTGTGAGTCTATCAAACCGGTCCATTTCTCTAAGCAGCAGCTCGTTCCGCTCACCCAGTTCCTTTACGTCAGCTTCTGTTATTGTTGTTTTCTGAAATACGCACCTTTTGTTCATATACATGATCTAAAAGATAATAAAAGATTATCCTGACATGTCAACTTTAAGCCTAAACTGCTGGTCTTGGAGACATGAAATTTGGTAAGTTTGTTTTATTTGTAAAGCAGATGCGTACAAAGATCAATTAAATCTCTAATAAATCTTACATTCTACCCCTTTGCAGGTGGAAAATAAATGGGGTGTTAAAATTTGAATTGAAAATATCATACGTCATTGTTGTAAGTGCCGGGAATAAAAAACTATGCAGACGAAGCCGTGAGGCGCAGCTATTGCTATTATAAAACAGTACGCAAGTCATGCTTGTACATTGGAGACCAGATAATATAAATAGAAGTCACTAAACAACTTTCCTAATTGGTGTTTTGTAAAATACTGGTCATATAATTATGATGCTAGTTTTGTCGTTATTCATCATGCATGCATCTTATTGAGTAACCACATCCAAGTGCAGAAATGACTGTAATAGTGTTATAGCGTGTTTTTTTTTACTACTTACATGGTAGTGTTTGACCACAAGTCACCTGATGCTAAGTGACGATGTGGTCGAAGATGTCACCACACTATACCTGGCTCTCAAGTGAGGCTACCGGAACACACCGATAGGTGCTTGGCGACATATTCTTAACATGAGGGTGGTAGCTAGCCAGGCGAGTTTAGGAAGAATTACGATGAAGCGAAGGAAATATCGCTGCGAAAGCGAAGTGGAACTCGTAGCTCAACAAACCAAACAACAAACCTTGGCAGCAATATTCTTTTACCCGCTTATAATGCATTCAAGTGTTCATATCACATGAGAAGCTTGTACTTCACATGAATATGGAGATCATAATAACAAGATTAGAGCAAAAGCGAAAGAAGACGTCCTTAGAATCCTTTAATATCAGGTATCATGATGAGAAAAATAGGAAACTTCTTAAGAATTATAACGTTAAAGATGTTTTTAGATTTCTGATAAGTTCATGTTTATTTCAATTGTATTTAAAGACCAACCGCAGCACTTTTTTGTTTACTTCTTTCAAGGTAGCTTTTGACCGCAAGTCACCTGATGTCAAATGATGATGTGGTTGAAGATGGTGCCACGTTCCACCTGGATTGGATTTTCCAGCAAGACAACTGAGTACCTACTCACCTTTTGTATTTCCAGAAGCCTAGCCCTGGAGTCTCTGATGACCCGAGCACTTTTGCGAGTATCGTTATTGATCTCACGAATCTGGCGAGACAACGGATCTTCGGTATCGTAGCTCTGAGGAGAACCTAAAAATATACTTTTTATAAAAAAAATACTGTACGTCATATACTTTTCATAAAAAAATACTGTATATTCTGTCGCCAAGCACCTATCGGTGTGTTCCGGCAGCCTCACTTGAGAGCCAGTTCTCAGTCCAGGTGTAGCGTGGCGCCACCTTCGACCACATCGTCACATAACATCAGGTGACTTGTGGTCAAACGCTACCCTGTAATTAGTAAAAAAAAAAATATTAGTTTGGATAGCACCCATGACTGATAAAATGAGGCTGGCTTACATAAATGTGCTAAGAGCAAAACACTTGAAAAGACAACTTTTACCTATGCTTTTCCTGACAGTTTGGCCACATTTTCCAGGTTTTTCGTGTCTTGACATTGCCTTATGCCCTACCATTACTGGTTCCTTATGAATGTACCCTTTGAAGCCTCTCTTCGAGTCCTCTCTTTTTGGACTCGTCGCTCGCGTGTCACCAAAATGCTTGGGGCTGAGTTGTTCTCCTGCCGGTAATAACATTTTTTCTAGGCGCACAGGCTCTTCTGAACTTGGCCCATTCTCTCTTGCAGTCTAAAAAATTTCAAAAACTTAGAAAGAATCGTATCAGATATTTAATTACGTCACGCGTCTGCAAATAGATTCATGTACAATATTCGTACCTATTCTTTCCCATAACGTGAGAGACCTTGTCATACTACTACTACTATACATTTCTGTGCTTATTTCATTTCATTAACCTACGCTAGTTTTCAGTGAAAATGTATACTTCCGCTAATAGACTTTATGTACAACAACTGAGAACTCTTTTTTCTCATACTTAAGTAGCTACGGGAGCGATGGTGGCCGAACGGTTTAGGCGTGCCACTTACAAGACGCCGACACCGAGTTCGAATCCTCTCGGCCCCGCACCTATGACTTAATAAGTTATGTGCGGATTTGCCATCGCTCAAACCGGTGAAGGAAAACATCGTGAGGAAACCGGCATGTCCAAGAACTGCAACATTCAAGGGCATGCGACATCTACCAACCCGCACTGGGCCAGCGTGGTAGATTACAGCCCATACTCTCTCTGAGAGAAGGCTGGAGTCCCAGCAGTGGGAACGTGAAAGGCTGATGATGAAGAAGTAGCTACGGCTAAGGCATTGTTGTCAGCTGTATAACATATTTTGATCCTCTACCACACTGTTTGCTGACTAGACGATCTATATGCACTAGGATTATGTACCAAATTGGATTCTGAAGCCGACAATATTCCGTCCAACTTGATCGCCTCGCAGATCTGCTGTGTAAGATCTTTCTCGCGCCTCCTGGAGCGGCCGTGGTTTGTTGATATTTCAGGAGAGCTGGTGGTCTGGTCTAGGGCGCTTGCTTTCACGCAGTGCTCCACGCGCGAATTTGGTCGCTGCCGGGAGATAGGCTTGATGGACTGGAATAAGAAATAAATGGCAATTCAATTGAAATCTAGCGAGGAATTATGGCATACTAGCTGTTCCCCGCGGTTTCACCCGCGTGGGCTACAGTTTATCGCGACAAAAAGTCTATGTCCTTTCTCAGGCTTTAGACTATCTTGGTACTAAGTTTCATTTAAATCGGTTCAGTAGTTTAGGCGCGAAAGACAGACAGACAGACAGAGTTACTTTCGCATTTATAATATTATAGTAGAGAAGTAGGGATTAACGTAATCTGGTTGCACGATACATTTGTAGCAAGTCACGGTCAATTTGGTAGTTTAGAGGCATACTATATATATTATGTACTTATGTAGCCAAAAATATTCTCTTTAGATCCATTTGTAGCGACTAGAAGTAATAGTGTATCAAATGATAAATAACTTCTCATCATCATGAGATCCACGGTTTAAGAAGAAAGATCTAGTGGGAAAATAAAATCTTAGTAAATCTGTAATGGATCTAATGAATGGATCTAGGTAGATGTTTTTCATTAAAATTATGACCTGTAAAAGACAGTGAGAGCCTGAAAATATTTAATTACAATATGAAATCCATTTCAAATGTTCTATATACATAATTAGATATCTTACAAAACATTGTATACATTATTAAACTTTGTACACTACAATAACTGTCGTTAAACAATTTACAATGTTACTCGCTTTTTATGGCGAGTTTTTGTGTGTATGTACGTAACGTACTTCATCATTTATTCTGCTGCGGCTGAAGGTTGCGTCGTAGTAGACACACCTTACAACCTTAATTATTATATATGCAAAAGTTTGCATGTAAGTGTGTTTCTTCCTACTTTAAGCCGCCTTGGCTCTAATTTCCTATACATTTCCGGAACTAGCGAAAGCCCATGTCATTTCGTCTTGATTGGCAATCAGAGCAAGGAAAGTGAAAGGTCATCGCTGATCAAATATTACGAGACGGGAACCTCGTTAGTTATAGTCCGCAGATGATGGCCCAAAACTTCCAACTTACTAGATTTTGTATGGTAAAATTGCTACTAAGTACCTACTGGAATTTCGTGTATGGATGCTATGCGAGGCTGTGAAGAGTCACAGAACTTGCCAAGAAGGTTGGCGGCTACCAAAATCACCACACTTGCCAATAAATCATACGAACTTACTTTGTAATACCTACATATTCATACACGATAATCAGAAATCCTATTCAAGGACAAGATAATCAACATTACGAATAAAAATAAAAATAGTGCTCGTTAGTTAGCGCATCACTTGAAAACGGCTGCACTATTGGCATGTTGTTTTAATGTTCTTAATAGTGAAGTTTTTAGGGAAGAACACTGGAAATAACATTCGCAAATTCAGAAAACTAAAGTGCTTTTTAACCGACTTCAAAAAAAGGAGGTTTCTCAATTCAACCGTACTTTTTTATATGTTTTTTTATGTGCGTTCGCGGATAACTTCGTCGTTTATGAACCGATTTTGATGGTTCTTTTTTTGTTGGAAAGGAGATATCCCAAGGGCGGTACCATGATAAGGAAACCAGGATCTGATGATGGTATCCCAGAGAAATCGAGAAGAATGAGAAGTCGGTTATTTTTTTGTTTAAAATCATATTGTCTATAAGAATTTTGTATTGTAGGACATGGGATAATTTTGATTGCGATAAACTGCATAGTTCACGCGGGTGACACCATGGGGCGCAGCTAGATATGTATAATAATGTATATGTTTGATATTTTGGTAGGTGCCAATTATATTTTCCAACAACATGCCTTTATTAACGTGACTGGGAGCTCTTGCGACGGTTTTATAATAAACAGATTGTTTCCATCGCCAACTAGACGCTAGCATAAGATTGAGGCAGACATTCGAGTAGGTACCTGCTTCAATGAGGAAGTACACTGGTCGATTGTTTAGAGCGTGTAGAACGAATTGACAAATAATGATAGTAAAAAACATATCAACGCTCGTTTCCTTCCCAGTTCATACGCTATGGTATTACAGCAATTACTTGACTATACGGGCAATAGGTGGCAAGCATAATATTAAATTAATGTTAATGGTTCCAATAATATCTGCAAAACGGTATTCAATCGGAATTTACAATCGTTATAATTAATTTGTTACTTCATCACACTTATTTAACTAAGAGATATTTGGAATAGAGATTGCTTGTCGTTGTTAAGGACCTTATTTAGTTAAACATCATCATCTCATCAACAGAATACCTCTATTGCTGAACATAGACCCCCTTTTTGGACTCCATCATCATCATCAGCCGGAAGAAGTCCACTGTTGAACATAGGCTTCCTCCCTTGAACGCCACCATGAATGGATATTAGACATTTGCATCCTTCGGCGACTCTTACACTCCAACCACTCCACTTTAGACTCCATCCACAATGAATGGCTACCGGCTATTTGCATCCATTGACTCCTTTTAGGTACTATCTCTTCGCTACAACTAGTGAAGCACTGTATAATGTTGTTCCTGTTTTCAGGATTCTTTAAAGTAAGTTTCAATGTAAAGAAAGAAATGTCTTATCGCGCTCTAAGCTCTAAGAGTGCCGTCCGGGAAATGCTATTATCGGCTCAAAGGCGTGGAACATTAGAGCAAGAAGCTATACTAGTCCCGTCAATAGATGCATTTAGAGCATTTTCTACTACATTGTCTAGTCAAAGAGCCTCACAGTTTTGGAAAGACATGGCAAAGCCGCCTGTAGCTCTTAGAATAATGACTCTATCATCTGAAAGCGAAAATGGAAGGTAATGTAGCGCTGGCTATCCTATTAAATTGCTTATGCGATTGGAAATAAAACCTATCTTCCTAGGCCACTTCAAACGAACAACAGTAACTTATACTTCTCAAAGTTGTAATAAATATTGCTACCTACTGGATTTTGGATTCCCATTCCGATGTACATTACGTTTTTTTAATCAAGATTTAACTGCGCTACCTGGTTATAAGTCATGTTTATGTATTAAATTACAGCTTACCTTCATGTTTCTTCATAAATATTAGTAAAAATGCGTACTCGTCAAAAAATGGATACGAAATAAAGTAATAACATGTCACTAAATTGACGGCTAATGTTTTTAAATGTACCTAATATTTTTAAATTCTCTTTGGTTATTATAGAGTGAAATTTGGAGATTATGTCACGGCACGGTAAATGACAAAATGTTTTTTTTTAAATGTAATCATACATAATTTAATAAATAACGGGGACAATTGCACACAAATTGGCCTACCTAATTGACTGACATACACAGATAACAAAGGCAACGAGGTTAGTCGCGAGTAAAAACGCGAGGTACACTAGTCAACCTGTATGTATATACATTTTTAGATAATAATCTCATTCGAAGCAAAATAATCTATCGCTTTCCTCGACGATCTCATTCTATTATGTCAGCATATATTATAATAACCAAAACAATTAGCTGCGCTATAAAATTGACGTCAGCACTATCTCTACGAATTTGCGTCTCTGTTGTTATCATTAACCTTATGTCCAGGTAATAAACCTCAATATAGTTTACGATGTCACTATGTAACGGTAGATCAAACTTTGTAGGAGTAAAGATAGAGATAATGCGGGTAACCTAATTACCGCAGCGGTGAGGTTTCTAAGTGAAGAAGGCGCCGATACGTTGTAGTGTAGGACCTCATTGTGCTCTGAAAACATCTATCTGAAAATGGCGACTGCCGGTAAGCGATATTTTTCTAATAACTTACAAACAATTAGAGTTTAATTATCAGAATGTACGTAATTGGCTTAGATAATTTTCTAACTCAAAGTTTTCGTTTTCATTGGCTTGTGCTGCGTTTGTCTACTATATTTATTGAGTTAACTGTTAAGTGACGATGTGGTCAAGGGCGGTAGAAATACTAGACCTAGATTGGGACTGGCTCTCAAGGACTGCCGCGTAGCAGCCCAGTTATCTAAATCAGTTAGAGTGTTGAAATATAGACTTTGTAAACACTCTGTATTAGTATGACGCAGAATAATATTTACTGTGCCTACTTTCTGTTTTCTTCGTCGTTATTATTAATAAAGTTTGCGTTTAATTAAGTTGGCAAAACAGACATGTTTCATTTTTATAGCCAACGCTTACACAGGTGTTAAATATTGAGGTAACGTAAAAACTAGACATGTATAATTTAATTTTATCAAGGATTTGTTATATTTTCTGCATATTTTAGAACATAATCATTTGGAAACCACTATTTTGATGTTAATTTTGAGGTCGTGATCTAGTTAGTAGTACCTTTCCCTGACTGCTTGTTATTCTGAGCTAACGCTACTGTCAGAGTTTCCAGGCCGTCCAAAAGACTTGGCTGTACGACTGATACAGCCGGGACCGACTACGCTCTCCCGCATTCCAAAGCACGATAGCGCTCCTGTTAAAAAAATATCTACGTTAAAAAACCGACTTCAAAAACTAAAAAGTATTAATTAAAAAAGATTTAATATTAATTAAATACTACTCATTATTTTTGTGCTATTTTTACTAATAGGTTTGGGGTTGGTGCCTGATAGGTTGAACCTCCTCCTTCCGTCGTCGGTTAAAAAAACCACTAAACGGTCACAGATGATGGCCGTGCTGAATGTTGCTAAACCTGGTTGATCTGTTGCGACCGACCGGACCTGCTATGCCATAGATTACTAATTTAACTAGTTATTTTCATGTAATTAAAAGGCATGATTAGTAACACTTGTTTATTTAATAGTGGCTGTAGTAAATCAGTCGTTTTCGTAATTATTAATATGACCATGCTCCTGCATTTTAGTAACAGCAGTTGATTTAATCTTACTAATTTAACTCAACAACTTTATTATTTTCATAAACAAAGGTTGGAACGTGTTATAAACAAAATGCAATTACACAAAAAAACAACATATAAAATAACGATTTATTGCCACTATAATACAGACAGCATATTACGTTCCTGCATATTTAACTAATTAATTATAGGGCAATAGGGCAGCTTCAGCATGTGCTGAATTCACATAATAATTATGTGAGCGCAGCGCTGGATGGATCGCGAGCGTCCTGCGACCGGCGGCCGTCCGGTTCGCTCACTGCTCTCCCGCGTCTTTTCGTGGGGCGCGGGCGGGAGTTTACAAATTCCTTTTTACAAATTTACAAAGTTTGTGTGTGTGTGAATGTTTGTTACCACGTATCACGTATCACATGTCTTGTTCACGTTCTGCTCATTGTTATCAGTACCTATGGCAAAGCACATTAGAGTAATATCAATGGCAAATCTAATTTATGACTAACTCTATCTTCCTTCCACAGTCAAAGCCTATAGATAAACCAATTAATAAGTGTACATATTAATACTCTATTGTATAATTCAATACCCAGTAACATAATTATTTCTTTGTTCACGTTGAATAAATACTCCTTGATGTAACCTATTCATTTGTCATTGGCGGTAACAATAATAATATAACAAAATACACAACAACAAGTAGTAGCTTTATTTTACATTTTAAGGTTTAGCTAAGTGTTTTTAATTTGATTTAATTGTTAAATTCTATTAATATTAGTTATTAGATGACCGTTGTAATCAACAACAATATGTTACTTACATTTCACAAAAACAACAACGAAGATATATTATTGTGTACCATCCTTGTTGTTCGTACAAGCACATATTATGTGCTTTAAATGTTTTACGAGCAACCTTAAAAAACCTAAGCCCGTGGAAGCTTTATCAGAGATAAAGAATGTACGTCATGAATCCTTGACATAGAAACCTTATCAACAGCAAAAATACTGAACCCTACCTTAAACTAATGGAATGGAGAATGATAGTACCTACATTGTGGATGGCATTTCTTATAACTTAACGGGAAATGCCGTTACATAGAGCAATGATTGACGTTTGACTTAAGTGTGGCCACGACATTTGACAACGGCGTTCACATTGGCGTTTGACGTTAGCCGATAATTCAAGTGCACTCACGTTGACCGTTCAAGTGTAGCCACTCATGCCCGGGCCACACTAAAGTCAACGTCAAGGGAAATGGCAATGCCCATCATCGCGATAAATATTGCGTTAATTATTAAGCTATTATGTGAGTAAGCTAAATGCATATGTACGGTATACATACATGGTATTTAAAACAAAATAACATTTGTTTTTTTGGTCGGTTTTTGTGTGCTGCTGTCTGTCTGTCTGTTTGTTCCAGCTAATCTCTAAAACTGTTGGAACGGTTGACGGCACTTTCACCAGCAGGCAATTTTATATGGAGTTATAAAAAAAATTAGGTAGATGGTACCTACCTAAAACAATAAAAAACCTATTGTTGAAATTTACCATTAATTTGAGGCAAAAAATCTAACTTCCCAGCAGTCAGGTACCCGTTTTGACTGATCAGTGCGTAGTGAGAACATATTAACTTGTGGTGTTCCTAAATACGCCTATGATATATTACTCGATTTTAAACACAGGATCTACAAGTGATGAGTACCTATTACAATTTTAAAAAAAATTAATTATGTATCGTAAAACATAGATTGAGAAGGTATCTTATTTGAGTGTTTTTTGTTGTAACGATACACGTTTTATTTTTAATTTACAGGCTAAACTGGTCTATATCTTGAAATTCTATAACTGGTATCCATAAAAAAAAGTATAAAAGTTGTTTTTTAGTTCAGGAGATTATTCACCTCTTAATACATTCATATATACATACGCATAACATTAGCTGGCCAGAGGAAATGTTTTAAAAATAAGCTTAGAGCTTAGAACTACTAGCTGCGCCACGTGGCTTCGCACGCGTGGGAATTGATGTGTCGTACAAACTTTAGAACGCTATTGCTCACCCCCTAGGCGAACACCCCCGTAAAAGTAGTTTACAAATAATAATAAATACGTTTTGAATGATTTACTAAGGTTTATTTGTACCCAGTTTTGAGGCAATCCTTTTCCTTACAAACTTTACCACCCTTTTTAATCCCTTACAGGGTTGATTTTTCAAAATTGGATTAGCCTATGTGTTAATCCAACACTTAAACTATCTACATTCTAAATTTCATTAAAATCAGTATAGTAGTTACGGTGATACGTGGTAACAAATATTCACACACACACAAACTTTCGCATTTATAATATTAGTAGAAAGGATAGTTAGTAGGATAGTAAAATTAGTAAGACATGCGCTCTACATCCGCAGAAATTGCCGTTACAAAAAATATCCAAGTATGGTTATTAAACAGAGATAACGGAGCTGGTCATCGCGAACTCCTGGAAATAAAGCTTCTCCTGCTCCTTCTAAAGGACGCCGCTGTACCTACAGCCCCTTTCCTGTGAAATCGGCCTGCAAATACTGCCTTGATGGCTACGGCTGCGATTATTGGTGACCTCAGTGCCATCCTAGCCTTGGAGGCAGTGGGTGCAGCCACCCTGGCCTTGGTGGCGGGGGCACGAGCCGCGAGGGCAGACGCAAGGGAAGACATTTCTTCCATGTACCTTCCCTTTCCTAACCACCATTGCCCTGGTTTCCACCTTGGAAACGGTGATAGAAGCAGCCTTCTTGGCTTTCTATAGGGACACAGGAGGTTGAGGAACCCAATGCCACTAAACAGGTTTCAAGGCCTTCAGGTCCTTCAAGGCCCGCGTTCCTTATTTTTGTCTTGTAATTCCCATCCACCTTTGGGGGCTGGCTGGAAAGGGGTATGCGGGGCTCAGACCCGCTAAAAACACTTTGATGAGCAATCCTGGCCGCTGCTGATGTTAGTGGGGGCGATATGGGATCGCGGTAGCATTCTACCATCTCAAGGCCCACTTTTCTACCTTGGAGGTAGGGTGGTCCTAGTCAGCCATAGTACAGACGTCGGCTAGGATGGCGCGGCAACCACTGCTTCCCTCTTGGCATCCTTAACCCTAAGTGGCGTTCGGGCCACCAAAGAAGGTAGGAGCTGGTTTTTGATCCTCGCAAATCGGACATTGTTACTTGCACCTCCACGGTGGCGGTAGCGGTGGTGACAGCCGCATCAACTTTCGCCTTGGCTTCGGTGAAGCCGCGTCACAACGCCTTTATCTCCACCTTCGACGGCCTACCTCTAGACACAGGTGGCTCTTCTCCACCCTCAACCGTCGTAGCTCCTCAACCTTGCTCCTGCCCACCAGGGTCCACCACCTCACGCAGGATGATGGCGGATCAATTGAGAAAAAAGATACCTGTGTCTACTTCAAGGTGTCACATGACAAGAAGTTGCGTTGCATATAAATGATGGCGTCTTCTAGTATCGCAGGATGTTATGCTAAAAATACAAAGAGTTTTAAGTAGTTTATCAGAATAATTCTTACAGCGTAAAGCGTAAAATTACTGTGTACGACTAAGTGCATAGTTTAAGTATCTCAAACGGATTTTCCTTGTCGTGATCGCATGTACTGACTTAATAATTTGATATTGTTATATAAATACTAGGAAGTTACTATCTGTAAATCGTCAGATATAGCGATAGCACAGGGGACGTCCCGAATCTATCGGTTAGGACAGATACTTAGGTCATAGGTTAAGTGAACACTCGTAGGACTTTTTAAATGTCTATGTTTTAGTAAGAATTTAATAAAGACTCGCTACCTTTTAACTGTTTCTAATTTGGAAAACTTCAATCACACAGCGAAATACTTTGGTTTTTGAATCATGATAATGCAATTTATTGCATGGTAAAAAAAACTAGCGCTGTATATCATAATATTTTTTCATCATCAGTGCGTTATCAGTTTGTTTCTAGTATGAAACTCTTCGAGTACAAACCTTACCACTACATTTACCAATAACTATAACCAAATACTTTACTCAAAATTGGAACTAACTTGGTTTCAAGTAGGACGGCAAACGTTAATTACACTTCGACGTTGCATTCTCGATATTTATTCACTTTGTAGTATTCCTATTTATTGCACAAGACGTCGCACATAATTTTTAGAGCTGTAAAAATAAAAATCAAATCACAAAAATATAAAGTTCACTGTTTCTGAACGATACCTTCCATGTCATAGGCAGTGCTGTCATCTCCGTCATACGTCATTCCTTTTTTATGTGCGGGCGTCGCAGCTTCGACTTATCGATTAAATTCGTTATTTTATTGGAAATTTTGTGAAAAAGTTAGTTGAAAGCAGTGTTATGGAGAAAAGATCGTCATAAGTCCAAATAATGACGAAAAATAACATGTTGGGAACGCAAGATACGAAACTCGCCAACTAGTTCGGACGATCAAGGTTAGTTCGTGGTCATTAACTGTGTGTTAGTTTTATCTGTAAATTTGCCTTTGTCCCTTCCTTTTTAGGGAAAAGGCGCATACTTTGGAAAATAACTGATATTTTTTCCTCATGATTTTTACGTAGTTTTTCTTTTCTAACTACCCACATAATTCATGATTTTTTCCATTCTTTTTTCTTGCATGATGCTCGGCTGATAATGAGTTACTCCGGTGGCGTATTGTAACCTTCAACACTGCACACGCTGCTTGCTGAATCATATAGTCTAGAGTCGTACCATGAGTGCGTACCATGACTTTAAATCATACAGTCATAGGATGTAACGTGAGTGCGTACCATGAGTGCGTATCATGACTTTAAATCATACAGTCATAGGACGTAACGTGAGTACGTACCATGAGTGCATACCATGACATACAGTCTAGAGGCGTAACGCGAGTGCGTACAATGACTTTAAAAACCTTCAATACTGCACACGCAGTTTATTGAATCATACAGTCTAGAGGCGTAACGTGAGTGCGTACAATGACTTTAAATCATACAGTCTAGAGACGCAACGTGAGTGCGTACCATGACTTTAAATCATACAGTCTGGAGGCGTAACGTGAGTGCGTACCATGACTTTAAAAACCTTCAATACTGCACATGCAGTTTATGGAATCATACAGTCTAGAGGAGTAACGCGAGTGCGTACAATGACTTTAAAAACCTTCAATACTGCACATGCAGTTTATGGAATCATACAGTCTAGAAGAGTAACGCGAGTGCGTACAATGACTTTAAAAACCTTCAATACTGCACACGCAGTTTATTGAATCATACAGTCTAAAGGAGTAACGCGAGTGCGTACAATAACTTTAAAAACCTTCAATACTGCACACGCAGCTTGTTGAATCATACAGCCAAGAGGCGTAACGTGAGTACGGACAATGACTTTAAAACCTTCAATACTGCACATGCAGCTGGTTGAATCAAATAGTCTATAGGTGAAGCGTGAATACGTACAAAACCTGATATGGCGCTGGATCTTCTTGACCAGACAAAGCTCGACCATAATCATCCAAGGTCACCGACACCAGACCCGCGACAATGGTCTTCTGATGATGATAACCGGGTTAGATCCCGTACATTCATTCCGACAGGTCTAGGTACAGATACTGCAGATGCAGCTAGCATGTCCCAGCTCAAGCGAAAAGCCAATGTCTGCCGCACCAGAGTTTTTATAGCCAAAATGCATTCATAGATCCAGTACGGAAAGATGAATTATTTGGTGGGCGATTTATGATAAGGTATCTAAACGTTGGGGTAGAATCCTAGTGTAAATGGTAAAGGCAGAAGAAACCACGATAAAGGAAACCCTAATACCTGAAGACCTAGCTTACGGAGGGCACCAAGGTTCAACTTAGAATTTTCTGCTGTCTTATAGACGAACTTAAAGAGTCGGGATAAACTCCTTATAAAGGCTAAAACAAGCCAGTCATTTTCTAGACTTATATCTGTGGGACATAAATCATAAACAAAAAACAAGAACACAAAACACTTGTCTTTTATTATATAACAACAAAACAACGAAATATATACAGTTGGATAGAAAATTGAAATAAATGCTAAAAACTAAACTTCTTACAAAGAAAAAATTTGAGAAAGCTCTGGCCTTCATTCAAAGTTTAGCAAGGCTGGCGTTCTACCTACATCTCTAGACATCAGGTTCATTTTGAATATGAAGGACAATAGCAACTGAAGACTTTAAAATGGAAGATATTCACACAGCTAATATTTACCAAGTAAGGTTTTTTATATACATTATGTCCACATCAAGGAACCGTAACTTTAAGTTCCTATCCATAATTTAAAACTTCAAGATAACCTACGATTTTCAATGACTTCCTTTGGTTTGTCATTGGCTTCTGTACCAGCTGGTAATTATCTTAGAAACCGAGATCTGTTGTTACTTGTGTGTTATTTTGATGTCTTACTACACATTAATGACCATAATTTAAAATTTGCTTAGAGGGTTCATTAAACTTTCTCAAAAGGTTAAGATTTGTGTTAAAACAAGCAAAAATGTATTTTGATTTGGAACAAAAAACACACACATTTCGGCATTGAAATACTACATATTTACAGAAAAGTCATTATATGTGTTTTAAGTTTACAAAAAAGAAACATAAAAATACCTGACGAAACAAAATATTTTTCCAGATTAAGCAGATTGACAATCAGGGCCTTTTTACCTTTTTAACCTTTGTACCTTAGGTTACTTTTCTCAGCCTACCCTGCAGTTTTCTTTGTATAGAAAGAAAAATTACAAACTGCATAACATTACGAATGATTTATATGAGAAATGTATCAAACTCGAAGTCAGAGTCGTCTTGGGAAAAATAATGTTTTAACTCAGTGGTAAGTACCTTCTAGAAATCTTCATAGGTGCCTCCCTTATTGGGCGGGGTGTTTTTTTTGTAACGTGAGTTTTTTTGTTTTGGGACCACACAATCACAACTAGCATACTTTATTATTAGAATTGAAATCAGCTTACATTGGCCTTCAATGCTTTGCTAAGGATTAACAGAATAAACATGGGCAGAGTACCGCTGTTGTCTGCATTAATGAAGATGTCTAATATACTCTCAGAGATATCTTGCACTAGCTTAAGCAAAGATAGCTTAATATACGTACAAAATAATATATATTAATTAATAAAGGACCAAAACATTGAATGGGACCTGGCTCCAGGTGCCTGTGATCTATCATGATCATAATCACGAACTGTTTTTTGGAGTCCCTAAATTGATGTTTATGTACAAGAACATTTGTGCGAAGCATATAATATAAAAAAAAAAAAAAAAACTTACATCATTAAAAAACTAAGCAGATGATTATATTTACTTATGCATGTTATACACTTTCTTATAATTCATTAAATTTCAGATTCATTCACAGAACTGGGCACCCATTTAGACCACAATTGTTTTGTATGTGAAGTTGACAACCAAACATACCATCACAATATTGAACTTGTCTCACTTTTTTCACATTTATGTTTTAGATGGTATATACATATTATTACGGATAAGTGATCCTTTGGCATAGCCTGACCTTATGGACCCTATGGTCAATGCATTCATTGGATTGGGAAACTCATTTATTTTACGTCTTCCTTCTATTCTAGTTTATCTGTATTTTTAAGAAATATTATTTTGATCAAGCCACTGCACGGGAGTCATGGTCAGCTAATAGGCCTAAGAAGGCCTTTAGTTACTCTTATTATTTTTATTTTTCCAAAGA
The DNA here is from genome assembly GCA_931315375.2 of Opisthograptis luteolata. Lineage (NCBI taxonomy): Eukaryota > Metazoa > Arthropoda > Insecta > Lepidoptera > Geometridae > Opisthograptis > Opisthograptis luteolata. Next base: position 14,162,637 of record OV928033.1, read on the forward strand.
AGATTGATCCATTTCACCCTCTCTGGTAGCATTATATCCTGGTTTCGAAGGTATTATCAACCAAACATAGTTATATTTCCAAGGGGTATCAAAATTAATTATAATTTAAACTTAGACTAAAAAATAATAATAATAATAATTTCAGAAATAATAATAATTGGATATCAATAATTTCAATAAGAACTCAGATAACTTTTTAGCATTGTTGTAATAGTACACTTCACCCTTAGCGTGGCCTCTTAGCTTTGGCTACGGCTCCGCCAATGCCTAATAAAGGTCCGGGCAAAGACCCGAGAATAAAGCCACATGGGATAATAATAATAATTCAAAGTATTACCATATTTTTTCCTATTTTCTCAAATAGGATTCAAATTCTCGTCTCTGAATATCATTCAGGTACAGACTCGCCGTTCGGCTTCTGTTTTAATATCAGGTAAATGTGTTATTTAGATGACCAAATTATAAGATTTACAAAAGAAGTTTACGGAATTAAACTTTGCTATTCAAAATACGTATCTACATGAGATCCTAGTACGCAATCACTTGTAGTAATTTTATCCAAACGAGAGTTAAGCTTTTGATTCCATATCCAAAAAGTTTGTGCCTTTCCTCGCGTTGTCAACTATACAACGAGTGCGAAATTAAAGTAAGTCGCACGAATGGAAATCAATATTTGGCTAGAAGCACTTACTAGAAATAGACTAATTACTGATTTCGCCTACAAATACTTTGGTGCCTAATCTAGTTATACTTTTTTACCTCACAGAGAAAACATATATCCAGAGAGAGTATTATCATTTTAGATAGATGCCATGGCACCTAAGAGCTACCTCCATCAAAGAAATTAATTCATACATCTAAGAGATAATCCATTGCTCCTACCACAAGTCACATATACATTATAGTTTGGTGCAAATACTGGTATTTGCGGCACATAGTAGCCGTTACACTTCTACCTCGGCTAGTTATAAGGAGTTCTGTCCATGTTATAAAATGAACAACAGGATGGTCAGGAAGCTTATAAGTGTTGCATTCACAAAGGTAATTCATAATATCTTCAAGCAAGAATGCTAATAACGGTAATTGGGCTTACATTATCAATTGACTTATTGGTTTTAGGTTGAACGTAAGGTTCATAATAATGTGGATAATCACTCCACTTTTTTTCGTTTATATGTGTTAATGTATCTTTTTATTTTTCTATCTAGAATCCTGCCTGCCTATCTCGTTTGTGTGAAAGCGCTAAACATCTACAAAGTGAATAAATATCGAGAATGCAACGTCGAAGTGTAATTAATGGTTAAACGAACTTACCTTAAGTGATGTTCGACCATAATTATACTAGACGTTGCATTCGAAGATATTTATAGTCCCACCCGAACCCAGCTACTAAAGCCCATACAACTAACAAACGAGATAAGTGTCTCTGAAAGAATGACGTATGACGGAGATGACAGCACTGCCTATGACATGGAAGGTATCGTTCAGAAACAGTGAACTTTATATTTTTGTGATTTGATTTTTATTTTTACAGCTCTAAAAATTATGTGCGACGTCTTGTGCAATAAATAGGAATACTACAAAGTGAATAAATATCTTCGAATGCAACGTCTAGTATAATTATGGTCGAACATCACTTAAGGTAAGTTCGTTTAACCATTAATTTTACGATATATACTGTTTTAAACTACCATGGTCAAAAACTAGAATTAGGTTTTCTAACGGGATAATTATATTAATATCCCGTTATAAAACCTAATTCTAATGTCAATTTTACGGTTAAGGCCCTAGATCATTGAGACCGAACAAAAACAGGCATTTATCACAAAATGATTATTAAATTAACCTCTCAAGTACAGTAGGGCCTCGTTAATCCGGACTCCCACTTGTTCGGTGATCGCTGTAATCCAGCCGAGCATTGGGGTTCGTAGCAGTAGGAGCTTAAACACTGCTCTAAAATGGGCTGAAGATAACTAATTTGATAGACACGAAGTTATGTTTCGTCGACGTAGAGACCGGGTTTTTGAAATGAAGAGCGAAGTTATAAACCGAGGACAATTACACACTTTTTCAAGAATTGTTTCATTTTAACTTGCTGTTTTTATTACATGGTTGTAATTTTGAATAGAACATGTGTCTTTATGCTTTAGTTTGAACATTGATTATATTAATTAGTGTGTGTTTTATTACCATTAAATATGGGATACTACAATCCAGATGCCTCGATAATCCGGAACGGGTCTTGTTTTTGTCTCTCCGGATTAACGAGGCTCTACTATAGTTATTAACACAACGCGGTATGTTTTTTCAAAGCGACGTCATAAAGACGCCTCACACGAGGTATTTTAAAGGCAGTTGTGGTCGTTTGAGCGTGAACGAAGGTCTTATCTAGAGAGCAATCACGCGGAAGTGAAAACCAGTGGCGGATTTCAAGGACTGAAAATGGATTGGAAAATCGCAGTCACGTTGTTATACATTTTAGGTACGTCTTCTTATATGTTTTCCTTGTAATGTTTTTTTTTAGTTTGGTTTAACAGTTCTTAACTGTTTTCAGTTCTAGATTAACGGCGTGAGAATTATGCACCCTAACTTCTTGACTGTTGTTAATCTTATCTTAAAAGCTAATAATGTTAGTTTGCCGTCTTATATAGTGAAGAAAATGCTCTTAAATAAAGCTCCAACATTGTTTTCTCTGAAAAGGTTTGAAATTTCAAACTTTCAGTTTTGTAATCAACAGCGTATATGTTTCAGTCGTAAACAAATTTCCAAACCGTGACCTTGAACAGTTTAAGATTTGAGCGGAGAAACTAATTTTACTACAAAAAACCTTGAAACCCAGTACTTATCGCCATGACGTGTAAATAATGATGTGTTCGAACTAATATGGATTAAGGGAGAGCCAGTTCCCAGTCCAGGTGTAGCGTGGCGCCATCTTCGACCACATCGTCACTTAACATCAAGTGACTTGTGGTCAAACGCTAACCTGTACAAAGAAAAAAATATCCAACTATGGATGTATGGATGTTTGTTACTGTTTCACGCAAAAACTGCTGAACGGATTTAAGTGAAATTTAGAATCGATATATGTATATTATACCTTAAATTAACACATAAACTACTTTTTATTCCGGAAAAAGGTTCCTGCGGGATAACGGGAAGACGCGGGTGAAACCGCGGGGTGCAGCTAGGTGTAGGTATATATTTTAGAATTTTTTTTAATTGTGAATTTATTTGCGTCTGACCGCCATCCCGCCCGTTGCCAATCGATGATGCGGTCGGCGAGATAAAAGGCCCTGAAGAGCCTAGAAGATTCCTTTGACCACCATCACTTAAAATCAGGTTTGGTATGTTGTTGTCAGAGCGCTACCATGTAAAGAACATTGGCCACTATTCATACTGCCTTGGACCTGAACTTTGTCTAAAAATTTTCGTTTCTGTCAATGTCACTTGACAGTGACAATCAGTTTGCTAGTACATAGATTAAAAAGATTAGTTTTTGTTTATATTTGGTAAATAATGTTGATTTTAATGACTTTATTTAAGTAGACCCGACTTCCAAAGCATGAAACGGAATGAAAATGAAATTGCGGAGTGCGTTCAAAACATCCAAGCATCGTGTAAGTTAAAAAATGTCCTAAGAAAGTTAAAAAATCAATATCTTTTTTTTCTACACTTTCTTTAAAATATCGCTTGTATAATAAATAAAAAAATAAATACTAATAGGCAAAAAATTATTTTTTTATCGTATGTAAATCGTTTTTATACGACTTGCCCCACGTTATTATTATGTGCCATTATTCTTGTATTTCTTGTAATTCTTGTATTTGTATAGTATAGGTATTAATAATCTGAATCTCGGAAACGGCTCCACCGCTTTTCATGAAATTTAGTATGCAAGGGTTTCGGGGGCAATAAATCCATCTAGCTAGTATTCGATAGTATTGCCTCGTTTTAAGCTATTGATAGTATCGATATCGATACTAGCGTAGCATGCGTTTTTCGATGGAATCTATCGATAGTTTTAGTATCGATAGTTCGGTAACACTAGTTAGTAGCTCAAGCGGTTTGACCTGTGCGTGCGTTGATTTATTGAAACGACACGATTTTTTATAAGACGAATAATAATTTATGTTGCGATCATTCATATCATATTTTACTACATTATTAATTTGTATATTGTAAATTTACAATGCTTAACTAGCGATCACATGCGACTTTACTGACCCAAACATTAATTACAAAAAAAATCCCATGTTATTTTTGCTTCGATAAACGACTCGCTAATCGACAAATTTTAATGTGTTTGCGGTTTTTCGTCTATTGAAATAAATGATTATTTCTTTGTTAATGGTCAATAACATTAGAATTAGGTTTTGAAGTTTTTGCTTGAGTTCTCGATATTTTGGCACTGTTGCTAGCGCCATGATCACGAGAATACTAAAATTTTCTGCGGGTAGGATTGTTGATAAAATAATTAAAAAAAAAACAAATACATGGTAGTTATCCCGTTTAAAAACCTAATTCTAATATTTCTTAGTTGTTTCATAGAAGGCCTTAAAAAATAATTTGGCCTTATATGTAACACAAAGAGATTTATTTATGGCGGAAAAAAAAGCAATAGGCATTAACTACCTAGCTAAAATTGGGGCATTTATTTTGATATAAACACAAGATTAGGTCCTTATCAGATATACACCAAAGTATAATGATGAATGTAAATGAATACAGGGTTAGAGACAGCGCCGGGTTTGCTATCGCTCAAAAGGCGAAGGAAAACTTTGTGATGGGGCCTGGGGCCACACCAACGGGAAATGCCGTGATGATTGACGTTTGACATAAGTGTGGCCACGACATTGGACACCGGCATTCACATTGGTGTTTGACGTTAGCTGATAACTCAAGGGCGGATGCAGACTTCAAGTCAGGGGGAGGTCATATAGTAGGTAGACGTCTAGTCAGGACAGGCTCCTTTTTACGCAGGAACCTTTATCCGGGATAAAAAGTAGCCTATGTGTTAATCCAGGGTATAGATAGATTAACTCTTTATTGGCACACCACAATACAGAGAAATTAAATTTAAAACAATAACAACAAAGAACTTAATGGTAAGTGGCACAAAGGGCGGTAAGCTATCTCCATTTTAAATTTCAATTAGAAACTGTTCAGCAGTTTTTGCGTGAAAGAGCAACAAACGTACATACATACTCGCAAACTTTTGCGTTTATAATATTAGAAGGAAGTAGGATTTTGTGTAACTTGTGCACTGGTGTTGCAAATGTCCATAGGCGACGGTGACCGCTTTCCATCAGGCGGGCCGTCTGCTTGTTGACAATCTATTATGTACATTAAAAAAAAATTGTAAAAATATAATTTTTCTATAGTATCTATAATTCTATAGCCTCTTGAGGTATTTCTTTTAAAATTTCGACAACAACTTACAGACAGACGTTTGAATTCAAAATGTTAGTATCAATAATTAACATTAGTTAGGGACCGTAGGCATTATAACTATTATTAATAGTATCCTCTATAATTTTAATAACTAAACAGCTTTGACCTCAATAAAAAAAAAATATTTAACATTCTCAAAAAGGCGGCCGTGATCGATATTTTCCGAATTAAAAAGCGAGAAGTCTAATACGGTCAGCGACAAAAATCGCTGAACATGTCTTTTTTTTTACTATTTACAGGGTAGCGTTTGACAACAAGTCACCTGATGTTAAGTGACGATGTGGTCGAGGATGGCGCCACGCTACACCTGGACTGGGAACTGGCTCTCAAGTGAGGCTGCCGGAACACACCGATAGGTGATTGGCGACAGATTCTTAACAAGAGGGTGGTAGCTAGCCAGGCGAGCACTAGAAAGTGCCCTACCACCAAGCTATGGTTTCATCACGATGTTTTCTTTCACCGAAAGCTCAAGCTCATTGTAGGAATCGAAGCCACGTCCTACGGATCGCAAGCCGACGTCACTACCACTGAGGCATCATCGCTATATACTTATTCTTTTTTGTTGTTTGTTATTGCGAGGAGAAGGTTCTTATGAAAGAAAAAATGAAAAAGTTAATAAAAATAATCCTATTATATTAATTTACATCAATCAGCTACGTTTCTGAAAATATGTGAATAGGTGTTTTGTAACAGTAGACATTTTCAGCTAGGTACCTACTTTTGTTGCTGAGTGTACTTGAGTGTTGTGGTTACCGAGAGTCCTTGCTATTTTATTTTTGGTCACATTCATTGTTTAACAATAATTTGGTAAATAGCACAAACTGTTAAGTACATAGCATAACAGTTGAATACATAACTGGCCTAATGAACGACTAATGACGACTAAAATGCAGTGCTCGAGCATGAATAGGGCCAGCAATTTGCTATATCCATACGTAGAGTATATCTCTCTATATTTTTTATTTTTTTAACCTATACTTTCCCACTGCTGGGCAAAGGTCTCCCCCATTCTCTCTCATCTCTCTATATACAAATAAATAAAATTGAAGTACCTATCTGTTTGTAATTTAAAATTAACAGCTTTTAACTAAATGCATATCATAATTATGAAAGTAAATATAGCACACATGTCTGTTTGGGGCGGCTAACCTCTGAAATGCCTGGACCGATTTTGGCAGGACTTTCACTCGCGCATAGCTAATGTTACAAGGAGTATTTAAGGCTTATTTTATTTTAGTAATTAAAAACCTGGGGAAGGTCGTAGGATACTTTTTATCGCATTAAACTGTAGTTGACGCCAGTGAACCCGCGGGGAACAGCTAGTAATGTATAGAGTCAGAATGTAAGAGACTTCAGAATCTGTAACTCTGTTATTGTTCGCATACAAAAACATTAAAGAGTAAAAGCAAGTAAGTTCGTATGGACTACAGGCCGGAAGTTTTATCGGAGTTTACTCGTATTTATGAATATAATTCGCTAATTACATCCTTAGATAAACTCCGACAAAGCTTCCGGGTTCTTTTCGCGTCCATCCGCCCGTCTTTGCTCGAGTAGGCAAAGATTTTGACATCCTGAAGTTTTGTTGCTAACCCGTATTAAGTGTACCAGTTCATATATACACGGCGAAAAAAGACCTTCCGAGATACCTTTTTCCTTCTGAGTCAAAAGGGAAGGAATAGTGATTTAGAAGGAAAACTAAGGTAAAATTGTGAAGGAATCGGTCTTGGAAGGTAAGGACTCAGAAGGAAAGTCAGAATATTTTTCTCAGTATATATAGAGCTTTCTTTTTAGTTCTTGCTGGGGCCACACTAAGGTCAACGTCAAGGGTAATGTCAATGCCTATCATCGCGATAAATATTTCATTAATTATTAACGCAATTATGTGAGTGGCTACACTTAAACGGTCAACGTGAAAGCAACGAAACTTGAAACGTAAATTTTATTCTCTCTTTCTTCATTATGTAGTGTGGCCGCTTCAGCACTTTATTTCTCGCGTTAATCACTTTGATGTACCGCCACTTGAGTTATCGGCTAACATCAAACGCCAATGTGAATGCCGTTATCAAATTATCGCGTTAAACCGTGGCTTGCGATCTACCAGGGCTGCAGCCCTCAGCAGCCCGCTCGGTCGCACAAGGGCTGGAGATCTTCTCGTCGTATAGATATGGTCGAAGGTAGGTCCATGCTTCATTTGGATTGGGAACTGGCTATGAGTGGGGATGGCGGAACACGCTGATAGGTGCTTTGTAGTAGTAGCTAGCCAGGCAAGTACTAGCAAATGCCCTACCTCTAAGCTACGATTTCAACCTGATGTTTTCCTTCACCGTAAGCTCATCGTAGGATTCAAATTTCTGTAAATTTTGGATGCGGAGTTTGTTTTCTGTTATATGGCCGCAGGACTCTTTCTCCGGGATAAAAAGTAGCCTATGTTATAATCCAGGGTACAAGCTATCTTCATTCCAAATTTCATCAAAATCAGTTCAGTAGTTTTTGCGCGAAATAGCAGCAAACATACTTACATACATACTCTCAAACTTTCGCGTTTATAATATTAGTAGGATATCTATCCGCCAGAAGTTATCTGAGTATCTGACTATAGATAAATTAATAATTAGTGCTACCCATCCGGCCCATACTCGTACCATTCAATATTTACATACCATTCATTACATTACCTACATGTATATCATTTCCATTGAAAAAGTTAGTTTCTTTCCAATTACATTTTCCTTAAAAATAGGATAGATAGATAATGGTGTCGATTCGGTTTACTAAATTTCTATACAGGTCAGGTCTAATAGTGTTGCTGTCTTTTTCTAACCACTGAAGTAAAAAAGGACAGCATTACTTTAAGACCTGTCAAAATTAGTTTAGTTGTAGAATGCAAAACCGAATCTACACTATTATCTTATTCAAATGTCATAACACAATGCAGCTCAGCATCTAGGTCTTGTTACGGATCTAAATTGTTACGAGATACGTCACCTTGTCCATTGTATACGATACAACTACTGTAGACGCAGGATATATCTAATTAGCTATAAATATATTAAGGCCTCAATCTCAGTAGCCTCACCTCGCCAAAGATCGAGGTATAAGGTTAAAAAATCGCTAGAAATAAACGAGGCAATATTTGCAAAAAAAAACTTGATGGCCCTCTTAACGTTTTGTTATTTTTAGAATAGAAAAAAAAATGAAATAAAAAAATAGGGTATATTTCCATATGAATTTTCTTTACATAAAGTTTTTTTTGTAACCTCTGCAGTACTATATCTCATTTAGATTATTACATATAAACACAGGGTATATGTAATGGGATAATGTATACAGAAAAAAATAATAATATAAATATTCAAATATAATTTTACTATATCTATATATAAATATATATAACTGAAAGGTGACTGACTGACTGACTGACATAGTGATCTATCAACGCACAGCCCAAACCACTGAACGGGTCGGGCTGAAATTTGGCATGCAGGTAGATGTTATGACGTAGGCATCCGCTAAGAAAGGATTTTGATTAATTCAACCCTTAAGGCGATAAAATAGGGGATGAAAGTTTGTATGAAACTTTGTCAATTTTAAACCGATCGAGCTGAGACTTTGCATGCATTAAGCTGTAGCCTACGCGGGTGAAGGCTAGTAATTATATATGAATGTAATATTTATTTACAAAAAAAGACTGCTCAAAAACTTAATTTAGTTCAAAATAAACAATAATGAATAACTAAATTAAAATATATACAGTACACAGTATAGTACAGTTTAAGTATACAGTACATTTTTTACAGTACAGTTAACTAATAATTGTTAAAATGTTTTTCCTGTATGTTTTAATTGTATAATGTTCATGTTTCCATATCCCAATGTGCACAACCTCTTAGTTTTAAATTAGCTCATAGTATAATTTAATTATATTTAAACGCGAAATAACCTAATTATTTTATAAGAAAATGTGTTGACAACCGTACGGGCCTCGAGCTTGTAGTGGAAAACTTAATCAAAAAAAAAAAAAAAAAAAAATACAGTTTATAGTAATTTTTTTTTTATTATAATTACAGAGACAAATGGTTAGAATTAATTTTCAGTTAGGTTATGGTTTCATTCGTCGTATGACAGGCATATGAAAGAATAAATATGTTTACAAAGTCTTGCCACGCGGGAATGCTGGTTGACATGGTGTAAACCTATTTTAATATTAATAGTAAGTAATATACAATATTAGCATGTTTGTACAACTGGTTTACCTATTTCATAGCTCCGTTCACTTTCAAATAGGGTCCCGAAATAGTATTAAGGTCACTTGTTGTTTATATTATTACTAGTAATTCTCGCGCGGATTCGTTTGTAATCAAAGAAGCTATCTCACATACCTGAGTTACGCTCCACATCCAGGGAACATTCGAGAACTGCAGCTTTCATTATGCGACATTACCAGATGCTTGCCAACATTGTTAGCAATAGAAATTAATTTAATATCCCATCCTATTAATATTATAAATGCCAAAGTTTGTGTGTGTGTGTGAACGTTTGTTACCACGTATCACCGTAACTACTGAACCGATTTTATTGAAATTTGGAATGGAGATAGCTTATACCCTTTTTTTATCACTCCAGGCCACCGTCTTTTGTAGGGGCGGGAAGGGGTCACTGTGAAAGTCGACCAACCCGCCCCGACGGAGGGGCCCGGAACTCCTGCATTCCGGGCCCCACAACAACAACACTAGGGGGGTGTCCAGAGATAGCTTATACCCTGGATTAACACTACTTTTTATCCCGGATAAAGGTTCCTGCGAGATAACGGGAAGACGCGGGTGAAACCGCGGTGCGCAACTAGTGATTTCATAAACTTATAGCTTACTGTAACAGTAGAACCCACGACGGGTTGTAAACTGTCGCCATTACCTTTGAATTATCTCCGTTCATAAATTTTAACCAAATCTATGTAACATCATAAACTGTATCAAAATCCGTTCAGTAATTATTGGCTCCACCTAAAACAACTACAACATCAACATTCAAAAATATTGTAAACATAGGTGTAGGTTTATTGACCTTTATAAAATCGTTATTTAATTATTAGATTAAAAAAGAAAATTTGATTGTAAAAACTCGGATACCTACTAAAAGTTTTATATAATAGTACTAATTGCGCCCCGCAGTTTCACCCGCGTCTTCCCGTTATCCCGCAGGAACCTTTTTCCGGGATAACAAGTAGCCTATGAGTTAATCCAGGGTATAAGCTCTCTGCATTCGACGACGCGGTAGCCGAGTTGGTAGTGTCCCTGCCTGCGAAGCTAGCGGTCCCGGGTTCGAATCCCGGTAAGGGCAATTATATGTGTGATGAGCACGAATATTTGTACCTGAGTCTTGGATATTTCTATCTATATAAGTATTTATTTCTCTATATAAGTATGTATATCGTTGTCTAGTACCCATAACACAAGTTTCGAGCTTAACTTGGGGCTAGGTCAATTTGTGTGCAATTGTCCCCGATATTTATTTATATTTATTTATTATTCCAAATTTCATTCAAAATCCATTCAGCAGTTTTGCGTGAAAGAGTAACAAACATCCATCCATCCATCCATACTCACAAACTTTCACGTTTATAATGTTAGTAGGATATTCTATTCTAGTTAGAAAAGAAATACGATATGTACTTATATCGACATACTTCACTTAGGTCAAGTTACAATACAGCTAAAAATATCAATAGGTCGCTGCAACAATTTATATAATATACAACTAGCTGTACCCCGCGGTTTCAGCCGCATGTATTTCTGAAATGAAAAGTATCGTTATCATCATCATAATTATTACGTTCCCACTGCTGTGGGGATTGCAATCCCGCAGCTTATTCAATCCCGCGGGAGTTATTGGTATGCGGGATTACCTAATCCCGAGATGAATCTAAGTAAATAAATAAATAAATATCGGGGACAATTGCACACAAATTGACCTAGCCCCAAATTAAGCTCGAAACTTGTGTTATGGGTACTAGACAACGATATACATACTTATATAGAGAAATAAATACTTATATAGATAGAAATATCCAAGACTCAGGTACAAACATTCGTGCTCATCACACATATATTTGCCCTTACCGGGATTCGAACCCGGGACCGTTAGCTTCGCAGGCAGGGACACTACCAACTCGGCTACCGCGTCGTCAAATCTAAGAAAACAGGTTACGTATACTTAATTGAAAGATCTATCCAATTGTATATATTTTGTTGTTTTGTTTTGTTATATCTAGTTAAAATCAATAAATTAAAAGAAAATAAATAATTTATATATATTATCTTAATGTAAGAATTGTTTAGCAAAAGTTGATTTTTACTTTTTACATAAAAATTTGTAGTTTCAATTTGATTATGTATATAACATAATTTCAAAGATGCGGGATAAAGAAGCGTTTGACCACAAAGTCACCTGATGTTACGTGACGATGCGGTCGAAGGTGGCGTCACGCTACACCTGGATTGGGAGCGGTATGCGCGGGTATAACCGTAGGGCACAGCTATATAGTATTAAAATAAAAACAAAAATTGGCTATTTCCGCTATGCTTTGTCAATGAGAAGTCTAACTATTGTTTTTATTAACGTAATTCATTAAAATTCGTAGACAAAGGCAAAAAATAAGTACCTGTTTCCTGTACCCAAATTATGTAACTAAAAAAACATCTTGTGATTGCAGTAAAAGTAAATTTGTTTCTACAAACTACGAAAACCGTGTTATGTAAGTAATTTGAATATTCGTTTATTTTACAGTTAGAAAATGTTTATAGAAAAAGTTCTTTTTTGTATGGAGCCTTAGTTAAGTGGTGTTCGCTGTACGTCATGCCAAAGAAAGGAAAATATACAATTGCGTAGAAAAAATATGCGGCAAATTTGTGCTTTCACCGCCGTCTATAGAATGCTAAGAAAAATTATTATATGTACGTGTATTTAAAGTAAGTAAGCATAAGTATTTAAGTTGTATAACTAGTAAAAAACATATTCAAAGATATTCTAAAAATAAAGGATGTTCCCTCATTTGCATATATTCGTACATGCGTGTCCTTGAAATAAATAAAAGCAAGTTTTTTTTGCCAATGGTCACAAATTACGCAAACGAATTCTAGAATCCCATGGAGAGTAATGAATTAATAATAACCTGTCTATCAGGCTCTACCTTATTCCAATCAATCGAAAATTTTAAAATAATTACTGTATAGGAGGCATATATACCTGATATAGTATGTAAATATATTTAGATCAATATATTACAAAAAATTTAACCACAACTAAATAATGCCCGCAAAATGGCCAGGCTGGATCTTTGACCGAAATAAGCGTTAGCCCTTTGGTTACCCGAGAAGACGGCATAAGCTGGTCAAACGCTTATAGCTAGCCTGTAAATAGTAAAAAAAACATAAAAATATATAGGTTAAAAAAATTAAAAAAAAAAACACTTTAGAAACGCACTGAAAAATGTAAAATAATTAAATTGACTTGTATTAGTTAAGATATAATGGTTACTTCAAAAAGTGTGGAGCGCTTTTTGGTTGTGTGTATTTTTATTTGCCCAATAAAAGAAGCGCTCCACACTTTTTGAATTAACCATATGAGCCCAAACACGAGGGGTTTACTAATAGCCATTGCAGAGATTCCCTACCCACCTTCCGGCTGCATCATCAGATCAGGTCGATGATACAAAATTATTGCATTGTCACCGAGATTACATACACATACAAAGTTTCAAATCGATACGACAATTACAAGTAGGTGAAAATTGACTTCTAAAATTTGATTACATTGTTAGTTAGTTAGTTAGTAAATTAGTTACAAGTCACTCTAATAAAAGTGTTTTAAAAAAGTTCTGATATTGGCCGTAGGGACAGCTGTAAATGGTGAAGGAAAACATCGTGAGGAAATTGCCATGTCCAAGAACCACAACATTCAATGGCATGCGACATCTGACGGAAGGCCTGAGTCCCAGCAGTGGGAACATAATAGGCTGTTGATGGTGGTGGTGGATAGCTAAAGCCGGTATCCGGATTTTTAGTGGACTGTCACTCAATGCCATGTTACCACAGGTCGGGACGTAGCCGGTAACATAACAAAAAGTAATTTAAAATTAATATTTCTTTGAATAATGATTTTTGTACTAATGAAAAGAAAAACTATATATTCACTTTAGTTTTAAAAAAACTCATTTTAACTTCTATTCATGGAAAGTGACTTTGCATTGTGACTACTTCGCAGAATGATTACGAGTTTTATGCAAAGTTACATTCCTAACGATTCTTAACAAGGCAGATATAATAAAAAACATTTTTTTTTCAAAAATGTCATTTTTCTTCAAACTGCTTTACTTCTAAAACGCACTAAGTACGTAAATGCCCTTGGCACAGTTTTAAATAATTATATTTTGAACTTTTCCGGTATTATTAGGAGGTGTTTCGAAATAATTTGATTACCAAATACCTTTTTGAAGGCTTCTTGTCTGTTGGGCACTATGAAAGATGTTTATTATTTCGATACATGGTCATCGCGGGACCTAAGTAATGCAAATTAAAAATAAATTATACATTTTGAAATATAGTACCTAGGCTATGATTAATTATATTATTTATTCATATGGAAATTGGTTAGATTAGCCGGAGCTTGAGCTTTCGATGAAGGAAAACGTCCTGATGATACAATACTTTAATGTTAGGGCATTTTGTAATGTTCAGCTGGGTAGACCCAGATCCCAATCCAGGTGTAGCGTGGATTCATCTTTCAACTACAATATCACCTAACATAAAATTAATTTTTGGTCAAACGCTTACAAGTAAGATGAAATCAAAAACTCAAGAAGCCCTTGCTTGGCGGTTGGATCAAAGGTCAGATTACTCCTTGTATAGGCACGTTTTGTCAGGAGGTCTTGCATTCCGAAACCATGTCCAACAGTATGTTGGGCCCTGCCCCGCTGCCAGTGGTATAATCTATATACTTAGGTTAGGTTTACTTAGGGTTAGGGCTCTTGTTAAGAATCTGTCGCCAAGCACCTAACGGTGTGTTCCGGCAGCCTCACTTGAGAGCCAGTTCCCAGTCCAGGTGTAGCGTGGCGCCATCTTCGACTACGTCGTCACTTAACATCAAGTGACTTGTGGTCAAACGCTACCCTGTGAATAGTAAAAAAAAAAAATACAAACTAAAAAGAAAAGAAAAAGTAGTACCTACTGCATGTTAAAAGTTCCAAGTGTGTTTTCCAAATTAAGCCACTGTTAAAATCGGTATCAAAGTACTTTTCACTATGTAATTGTTTTTGCCGAATTTGTCTTTTGAAGTGTAACAAAACTAAAGTAATGTGTTTTCGAGACGTTTATAGTCAAGGAATTTGCCTAAAAAAATATCTATATCAAACTTATCTAGATCTCATTGAGCTCTGTACAGAGGTTAGCGATGATGGCTCAGTGGTAGTGACGTCGGCTTGCGATCCGTAGGACGTGGGTTCGAATCCTACAATGAGCTTGAGCTATCGGTGAAGGAAAACATCGTGATGAAACCATAGTTTGGTAGTAGAGTATTTTCTAGTACTCGCCTGGCTAGCTACCACCCTGTTGTTAAGAATCTGTCGCCAAGCACCTATCGGTGTGTTCCAGCAGCTTCACTTGAGAGCCAGTTCCCAGTCGAGGTGTAGCGTGGCGCCATGTTCGACCACATCGTCACTTGATATCAGGTGACTTGTGGTCAAACGCTGCCATGTAAATAGTAAAAAAAAGGTTCTAAAAGAAAATATAAAGTATCGTCGGCGTACCAAATTAATTGTCTGTTAAGGCCGATATCACTCGTCTATTAAAAAGAGCCGTGGACCCAGAACTGACCCCATGGTACTCCACATGTTATTATAAGTGCTGTAACATCTGATTATCCAATTTAACTACTTACCTACACAAACCGAGAATGAAGGTACAGTCAACGACAAAAGTCACTGAAAAATAACAAATTTTCCGATTACCTCCATCATCATTAACACCAACCTTTGACCGCATCATCGCTTACCATCAGGTGTGTTGTGTTGTGGTCAAACGCTACCTTGTAATTTTTAAAGAAAAAACCAATCATTATTTTCAATGCTTATTAGCATTTGAAAAATCAAATAAATATGATCAGCTACTTTTGTAGCTAACTGTACTAGTCTACATTTTTGCTCGCATTTCATGTAATTCCGATGATTAAACGTTTTTTTCTTATTATGCTGGGGCCACACTAAGGTCAACGTCAAGGAAAATGTCAATGCCTATCATCGCGATAAATATTGTTACGTTAATGCACATGAGTTATCGGCTAACGTCAAACGCCAATGTGCCGTTGTCAAATAATGTCGTGGCCACACTTATGTCAAACTTCAATCATCGCGCTATTTAACGGCATTTCCCGTTAGTGTGGCCCCAGCATAATTAGAGAGTAATTAACCTTATCAAACTCTTTTTTTCAACAAACAAACCTAAGCAGAGCTGTTTTTGTTCAATACAACGATATTGAGTAGAAATAAATAATATAGGGCAATTTTTAAACAGTACAGCGCCTCTAGCCAAGATGCATTCTGCAATCGTTGACGCTAATAGAAAACAAGAAAAAAGTATTGGTTTGACATATTTCTGACCACGTGACTTAGCGTTGAAATATGTCAAACCAATACTTTTTTCTTGTTTTCTACTAGCGTCAACGATTGTAGAATGCATCTTGGCTACGGGCCCTGGTAGCGTCAAACTAGTTTGAATATCGTGACGATGATTTATGAAGCTACGAGGTAAGTATAAGTACATCACACCTCAATTACTACAGCACAACAACATTTTTTAATGTTTTCATAACAAACTGGTTATTATTTGCCTCGTGGTAGAAGCTACGCTGCGCTTAAACTTTACACGGACTTTTTTGGAGCAACTTGAAAAGTCACTTTCACAACTTTATTTCAATTTCCCACACTCGTACACATTAACGAACACATAATGGTTAATAATCCACCAATATTACACATTATCACTCGAAGAAACACAAGTTTTGGAAATAAAAACAAAATTTTCACGTTGACAATTCGATTGCCGCCAAAAAAGTTCCATTGTTTAAGTTAAAAAATCATACAAATGATATTGTACTTCATGGACGGGTAGTGCTGTGCCACACATAATGATTACTACGATTGTGCCATATATAACAAATAGGTAAATAATCGGTAGAAATAAATGCTAATGCTGTAAATAAGGTACAATATGTAATCTAAACAGAGAGCCAACATAATTTTAGAATTAGGTTTTAAAACGGAAAAATTACCATGCATTTGTTTATGTTTGAATTCTCGATGTTAATATTTATATGTATTATTAATATCAAACTAAAACAAACAAATGGTAATTAAATCCTGTTCTAAACCCCAATTCTAATGTCGAAAACATTAGAATTGGGTGGTAGTATAAAACAATAAAAGGCGAATATTAAACTAAAAAGTACATTTATCTATATCGATTATTGCGTTCTTTAAGACATCACTAACTAAGTCAGTCGTTGATCTGTCAAAAAACCATTAAGAATGCTGGGGCCACACTAACGGGAAATGCCGTTGCAGTGTGGCCAGGACATTGGACAACGGCATTCAAATTGGCGTTTGACGTTACCGTTAATAGCGTTAATAATTAACGCAATATTTATCGCGAAGATAGGCATTGACATTTCCCTTGACGTTGACATTTGTGTGTCCCGGGAATAAGATGGACAGAGGTGTCGATTCGGTTTTGCATTCTGTAAAACTAAACTAAATTTGACAGGTCTAATAATATTGCTGTCTTTTTCTAACCACTGAAGTAAAAAAAGGACAGCATTACTCTTAGACCTGTCAAACTTAGTTTAGTTTTAGAGAATGCAACACCGAATCGACACCAGAGTATAATTAACAAACTCTGTGCGACACTGCACAAAGTGTCATGTAGGTTCATGTCAATAGTCGTGAGCTAGATTACTAAATATAACCAACATCTTAATAAGTAGGTACTCATATCTCAAGCCAATCAGCAACCATCACCCCTACTTCGCAGATTGCGGTCACAAGTCGTGTGCTCAACTGCTGATTCATAGAGCCACAAGAAATCGTGCTCTTCTCTCAAGCAAAATGATTACGTACTTATCTGCTGTTCTTATAATTATGTATTGTTAGCTAAGTGATGAAAAATGATATGATTTTTTCATACCCATAATTTTATATCCCACTAGCTGACCCGGCGAACTTCGTATAATATATAATGTATCATTATCAGCCTTTCTCGTTCCCACTGCTGGGACTCTGGCCTTCTCTCAGAGAGATGGGCTGTAATCTACCACGCTGGCCCAGTGCAAGTTGGTAGATGTCGCATGCCCTTGAATGTTGCAGTTCTTGGGCATGCCGGTTTCCTCACGATGTTTTCCTTCATGCACCGTTTTGAGCGATGGCTTAATAATTATGTAATATATAAGTCCCACAAACATTTCAAGATCAAAATTAGCCAAATCGGTCCAGCCATTCTCGAGTTTTAGCGAGACTAACGAACAGCAATTGATTTTTATATATATGATAATAAGTCGACATATAAAATTAGTTTCAAATTTCACCCAGCAGCATATGTTTTATGCTGCAATACACGTTTTTGTTAGATATCAAGGTTGTTGCACGGTGGCAGAAAATTATTGAAGGTACTTACTAGGTACTCACTTCAGTTATATTTACATACGTGAATATAACTGAAGGCGCGCGGCGTACACACGTATACGTGGCGTGGCGCCATCTTCGACCACATCGTCACTTAACATCAGGTGACTTGTGGTCAAACGCTACGCTGTAATTAGTAAAAAAAAAAAAAAAACATACCCAAAATATCGTTTGGCAATTTTGAAGAACAATGTTTGGTTTTTTATACACTAAGTGTATAATAAGTGTATATATTGTATGTATATAGAAAAGGAAATTGTTTACGTAATTAGGTCCCAATCTCCCAAATCTCGAACCGCTAAGCTAATCTGAAAAATATTGACAACTGTAGTTCAAGAAATCAAATCAGAAGGCAATTTACGACTGCCAAGCTGAAATCGTTTTTCGTATCAATATAATTATTGTTATTGTGACACAATTCCTAATAGGGTACCACCAATTTCCACATTGTGTCACTTATTCTGGGAAACCTTACGACTTTGTGAGCAAACGTCTCATACAAAGTTTCAAGGCCCTGTTGCCCTTTGATGTACCTCGTTCTATTTGTACGGTGCCTCAGGACAGGCCAGCCCCACGAGCCTAGATGAAACAACCTTCTAACTTAACACATTCACTGACATGTGAATCGGCCTGATGAAATTACATACTGTACAACTTCACTTTAACTATTACATTACCATAACATACCTACCTGCTTCCGATCACTTATTTTGCCAAAAACACCCCCTTTTTCGTTATAATCAAAGACAATCATAATTGAGATGCCGAATCTATTTATTCAAATCACGCCGTAAATAAAAAACAAAAGATTGTGAGCAAAAATATTCAAGGATCATCATCATCATTATCAGCCTTCCACGTTCCCACTGCTGGGACTCTGGCCTTCTCTCAGAGAGAGAGTATGGGCTATAATCTACCACGCTGGCCCAGTGCGGGTAGGTAGATGTCACATGCCCTTGAAAATGTTGCAGTTCTTGGGCATGCCGGTTTTCTCACGATGTTTTCCTTCACCGTTCTTGAGCGATGGCAAATCCGCACATAACTTATTAAGTCATAGGTGCGAGGCCGAGAGGATTCGAACTCGGTGTCGGCGTCTTGTGAGTCGCACGTCAAACCGTTCGGCCACCATCGCTCTATTCAAGGATAAAGTTGGCAAAACAAATATGTTATTTTAATTATGTAAACCGTTTCAGTATATTATGTATATCCAGGGTAACTATATTTGCACAACCTTGTAACAAAATTACCTGAATTGAAGGCTGGAATTACCAGAGAAGTGTGTGAAGTGCCAAACATATTTTTGATTCATTTGAGGCTTCTTTTTGTGTTATTATAATCTAAATGACGCGGTAGCCAGTGCAGCTAGTTAATTAATTTGAGCGACAAAACCAATCATATTCCATCAAATATGTTTCGTCGATTCCTGTTAAAGCAATGCGCAAATTTTACTGTCCTCATTATAATTTCACGGTTGGCGACCTGATGACAACAATTATCATCGATAAAACGAATAATACCATAACCGTCCCTGTACTAAAATAATAACATCAAATTGAGAACTGGTCTAGTTCTTTATATCTTGTTTATCATCTCAAGAACTCTGTCTCATTACACCTGATGGTGGAACATAATAGACAAACATGCGGTCGATAAAGGATACTTGCAAAAATAACTTTTGTAATAGTGATGTCAGCTTGCGATCCGTAGATCGTGGGTTCTAATCCTACAATGAACTTGAGTTTTGGGTGAAGGAAAACTTCGTAATGAAACCATAGTGTGGTAGTGGTAAGGCATTTTCTAGTGCTCGCCTTACTACATAGCTCAAATTAATAATAATCTGTCGCCAAGCGCACCTACTGATTTTTAGCGGACGTCAAACAAAAAAAATATGTAGACAAAATAATACGTAATTAAGTACAACCTAGACATAATAAGACCTGAGCAACGTCACTTGGTCTTGATAGCCAATCCTGATTTTCCGAAATAGCTATTCATAAAACTTTCTTCAATTCAAAAAAAACTTTGCATTGTAAATGTTTTTCTTTGTTAAGTTCTTGGTAACAATGGTAACCATCGATTTTTCTTAGCAAACAATGTCTGAGATATTTTTTAAAGTCGCTTTATAGAAAACAACGAAAAAGAGGCAGAACTAACGGCAGAGGTTTTTCCCGTTCAGTAGAGATTGCTTATTAAAATCCCGTCTTATTGCACTACAAAGGCCATTATGTCCTGAAATTGGAATTCTTTTATGATTTTCTTTGAAATGGATCTGCTGTGAGATTTATTTCTAATTTCTTCTTTAGATCGTAGATCGTCTTTTTATTTAGTTCACAATTACACAGGTCACCTCAACCCAATGTTGACTACGAAAAGACCTAAAAGTACATAAACGTCTTGGATACTCAAAATTATCTGAGAAACCTAACAGCGATGATGCAAATATAGAATGCTTGAATAGGGACACAAAAATTAAAGAATTTTTTGTTGTTAGTGGTTTCAACACGATGATTTCCTACACTCAAAGCTCAGCATTGTATTCGAACCCACGACCTACGGATCTCAAGCCGACGTCAAGACGTATCCTTCTACCTCAGTCCCCAATTAGTCCTTGAATTTTTTGTCGATGAAACAATAAGCTTTGTATGTAAGTACCTCACCTATATGTGAAACATTGTATGATATCTTTTTCAGCGCGCCTTACTGATACTTGTATCTAAAATCGGTAATACGTGTAATAATTTTAAATCGTTTTATTCGTATTCCAATAAAGTTTACGCGTTACTACTTGAATTATTTAGGCAGTACGAGTGGCCATTTTTACAAAAGCTTTTATGGTTTTCAAAACTTGTACTAGGGCCTACTGACTCGTCTTATGGGCCAACTCCAACTCATTCTTCGCCCACCGTTCTTCCACCCAGTTCTACCATATCTCGCGCTAACTCCTTATCGTTTTAGAAGATAATCACGATGAAGACCCAATGTAGAGCAATCTCTATACCTTTCATTAGGCGCATCAACCCACATAACCAGCCTAATTTCACTCCCACCTCGTCATAGAATAAAACACGTGTAATGAATCACAGCTTAAATTATGTTGAAAGTGTATTTTTATTAGGTAAAAAAATAATCGAAAATTAAAAAAAGCACTTTTTAATATAACTAACTATGATGGTTTTAACTCATTGATTGCTATGGAAAGAAGCATCTTTTAGATCAATTATTTGTAGCTGATAAAAGATGATGAAAATTGGTCATAATGATTCTGGAGATTCAAAAAACTACCCACTAAATTCACAACGATGAAACTTGAGTTACGCTAAAACGTTCTAATCAAATGCGAAACTGAATAATTAAAAGATTAAAAGCTACGCAAGGTTCAAAACTCAACTACGATATATCCTTGATCGTGACTGCCGGTTGCCTGCCGAGCTATGATGCTATATTAGATACTAGATACTTAGACAACGCGCAGTGCCAGCCGCGCAGCCGCTGTGACAGCCAATCGCAAAGCCCGCGCCTGCGACTACGAATTTTCAAATTTCTGTCCGTTTATACGAGTTTTTGAATTTGTGAAGCGATGAAGGAACTAAACGGTGAGTTTTCGTTATCTGTGACAAGTGATGGCGACTATGAGTTAGTGTAATACGTGTTTTTAATTATTTTTTTATAGCGTCGTCTGTTATTTTATTTGTTGCTTTAATGGAAAAAATATTTAAATTTTTTATGCGTCTTATTCATATTTTACACCATAATATATATATAAATCAGGACGTATGTGTGTTTATATAATTATTATTTATTAGTTATGTAGGTATCTACGAAATTAGCTGTGACTGTGTGTATGTTTGTTTGATACTTCTTCTCGCTGAAACGGTTCAATGGATTTATGTGAAATTTGGAACGGAGATTGCTTACACATACTTAGGTACCATAATACTTTATAACAGACGATAAATGTTCCTGTGGAGAAACCGCGGTGCATAGCTAGTCTTACTATAATTATTTCAGACTTGTAGTAATCGAGGAAACAGTTATAATTATGTAATTGAATATACATATATATATATTAAAGACGTTAACGTACATAACATTGGTATCTACATGGAAAGATGAATTCCATATATAGTGGTCATCAACATTTTTAATATGTACTTCTATTTTTATTTTCTATGTAATCACACGTGGTCTATTAAAAAGGCTCACCCATGACATCTATATACTCGTATATATCTCAAAGGTGACTGACTGACATAGTGATCTATCAACGCACAGCCCAAACCACTGGACGGATCGGGCTGAAATTTGGCATGCAGGTAGATGTTATGACGTACGCATCCGCTAAGAAAGGATTTTGATTAATTCTACCCCCAAGTGGATGAAATAGGGGATGAAAGTTTGGATGAAACTTTGTCAATTTTAAACCGATCGGGCTAAGACTTTGCATGCATAAAGCTGAAGCCTACGCGGGTGAAACCGCGGGGAACAGCTAGTCTTATATATAAAAATGAATCCCTATTTCCTTTCGTCACTGCATCACGCGTGAACGGCTGGGCCGATTTCACTAATTCTTTTTTGTTGTGTTTGTTATGGCGAGGAGAAGGTTCTTATGAAAGAAAAAATGGAAAAATTGCGATAAACTGCAGTCCGCGCGGGTGAAACCGCGGGGCGCAGCTAGTACACAATAAAACCTGTAAACGATTGTATCTTAATAGTGTAATAATTAATTACTCTTTACGATAAGGTATGTATTTTAAACGCTACCAGTTCGTAGTTAGGTTATTTCGTCACAGCAAAGCAGCAGCTAGACTTGTTATCCTTACGATTTACTATAACCGCTGTTCGTGGTGGTCATGTAACCAATCATGGATAAACTAGTATTTGTTGAAACCGCCTTGAACGAAATTAACCTTGAGATTTTGTGGAACCTTGATTTCGTCTGTAAATTTTGCCTGCCGTATACAGGAGAAAGTGGGGGGGTGGAGAAGCCTAGAAGCCCATATAAATACAAATGACGTCACTTTGTTGTAGATTTCAAATTTAAATTTCAAAGCATTTATTGACACAATAAATAAATATCGGGGGACCATTGCACACAAATTAACCTAGCCCCAAATTAAGCTCGAAACTTGTATCAACGTCCTAAACACATTGTTATAGAGGACGCGGAGGTCACTGTATCTCCTTTTAGTGTAGTCAGCCCACAGGCTGCATGTGTAGAGGGATGTACAGAACGCTCTAAAGTGCGTAAAAAGATTACAACAGCCCATACTCTCTCTCTGAGAGAAGGCCGGAGTCCCATAGTGGGAACGTGAAAGGCTGATAATGAATGAAAACCTAAGACTTGGGAACAAATATTCATGCTCATCACACATATATTTGTCCTTACCGTCGTCGAACACCAACAAAGAAAATTATTATGAAGCCTTTGGTTCCCGAACTAGTGGGAACTGTGTTTCAGGAACAAGATCCTTCTCCCATTTAAGAGTGCAATATACATTATACATGTTGTGGATGGTTCTTTCCGCCTTCTACTTTCCCTGACTTCCTGCAAAGATGTCACCTCCTCAGACAAGGCTTACATCTCTGGTAACAGCGCGCTAGGTCGCGGCCTCCACGGTCGAGGCATATATAGTTACGCCCCGCGGTTTCACCCGTGTCTTCCCATACTGACTGGTTATAATGTAAAGAAACCCAGAAACGTTCATGCTTACAGCAATGCTCATCATGCTTCGCTAATTCATTCCTTTACACTTTATCACGATCCTGTCACGAACCACATTGTTACTTGGCATGTTATGCTCCAATACAGACCATCATGCATGCATTAAGCGCTCCGGCAAGCATTCAACTGCTTGATGATGCAAGCATGTACGACTGAACGTGTTCCGGGGTAGTAAGAGCGTCAAGTTAGAATCATGCACTTCATCATCTGGTTTGTCCAGACCCAGAGCGTCTACACGCAGAATCCATATCCATACTATATACTATCCCTGCTTCCCTACTCATATCTATAGGTTGCGCCTGGCGGTTTCACTCGCGTGGACTGCCAGTTTTTTTGGCAATAAAACGAATCTTTCCATTTTGTCTTTCATAAGAACCTTCTCCTCGCAACGTGATGCCGTGACCAAGGGAAATAGGGATTCATTTTTATGTATAATTTTTATATATATAAGAAGAAGAAGAGAAGAGAAGATATAAAAGAAAGTCGTGTTAGTTACATTATTTAAAACTCAAGAACGGCTGAACCGATTTGGCTGAAAATTCGTGGGGAAGTATATAGCTTGGAACCAGGAGACATACATAGGACATTTTTATACCGGAAAAGGTTCATACGGGATAACAGGAAGACGCGGGTGAAACCGCGGGGCGCACCTAATATTATTAATGCGAAAGTACCTCTGTCTGTCTGTCTCGCTTTCACGCCCCAACTACTAAACCGATTTAAATGAAATTTGGTATGGAGATAGTTTGAACCCTGATGAAGGATATAGGATACTTTTTATCGTGATAAACTGTACCACACGCGGGTGAAACAGCGGGGAACAGCTAGTGTCCAATACGCAAAACGTAAAACACAATGATATCACATTCTCTTGATATCTTAATCAGATATTAGGTACGTTCGGTACGTTCTTAATATACAATTAACTACGCTGATACGATAAAGGGCTTTTATTACGACGATAAGAATAATAAGAATAAGAATAAGAATAAGAATCATTTATTTGCAACAAATTATACAAAATACAAAGCAAAACAATATGCAATAAGTAATAGCTACAAAAGATGTATTGTTGCAAACCGGCCTCAACTCAGCGTTGTGCTGCTCTTTGGAGCAGCGCTGGTCTTCCGATACCTATATCTATACCTATTACGATTATATTAGTTACACTTTTAGCTTACCTATATGCCACCATTTTGAATTATTTTCTGGCTGATCAGAACAGTTTCGAGGGTTCCTTTTTACTTTAACTCGTTGTACAAAAATTAGGACCAAATTAACTGAAGACAAAACTTACCTACCCCAATATGTATATATTTATCTAGTATTCACCGCAATTGCTGCATGTGTTATACCTACCTTACGAACTAGGTTTATACATATTATAGACAAATATATATATGATATATTAACCATTCGAAGAGGTAATGTCGCCAGTCTCTTGGGCACTCTATCTGCAAGCAGCGACCTAAATCATGTTTTTTATTTGTAGATGTTTAGTTTTATATAGGTAGTTTAGTTCTTATTCTTCTCTCCAATTGTATATATTTTGTTGTTTTGTTATATTATATCTAATAAAAATATTAATATATATATACATATATATCTCATTAATAATTATACCACTTTAACATAAATTAAGACTAAATTAAAGTCTGAATGTTGAATTTATAGAGGCCAAGGACTATAAGGCTCATAAAAACTAGGCCTATTAAAGACTTTGTATTATTTTATTTTAATTGTAAGAAAACGTTGACCACATGTATGTCTGTCTGTTTGTCTATCCCGTCTAGCCTTGTGTACAGTTTCAGACTTTCAGTTTGGTTCTAAAACACTAAAACGTGGAAATAATAATATTATAAACGCGAAAGTTTGTGAGTATGTATGCATGTATGTTTGTTGCTCTTACTTTTTATTCCGGAAAATGGTTCCTGCGGGATAACGGGAAGACGCGGGTGTAACCGCGGGGCGCAACTTGTGGATCATAAAAAGTTAGAAGTGAATTCTCAAAACCCATAAGTGCCTAGTACATAGTTGTTTTGCCTCTTCAACGTTTCTAGTTTCGAGATGACGCAGAGAATACGTCTTGAAGAACACAACATTACAAGTATAATTTATAAGTTAATGTTACAGGTGGTGTGGTGAGTGACAAATATATCGGAAGAAGAAAAGTTGTGCCCGTTATTTACGTCACCGGCTCGCATTATGAAGTCGGCTTTGATGTTGTAAGTATTTACTTAACTATTATTGCCTTTATCATTGAGTTTTTACTCTAAATACTACCACTTAATGCGGTGAGAAAAAGTGTTTTTCAACCGCGATTCTTACTGTCATAGTATTGTTAGATGATATAAATTATAGAGTTACTAGTATTGAAGGTATACTGTTTACTAATCATGACATCAAAAGTGGCAACCTTCTCGACAACACGACAACCCTTAAAAACATAAATTAACTTTTATTGATAAGGTACCTATGCTGTTTTCGTGATGTTCAACAATCTGTATCTTGGTCGTTATGAAGGCTAAAAGTTAGATTTTTGGTCACATGCAACTTATACTCAGCCTCAGAAGCCCGAGAAAACCTTGTTTTGTACACGATTCTGTTTGATCTTCCTAATCTTGTGGTATTTCAAGAAGATTAACGTTAATAGATAGGTAATTATAAATAATCCATTACCTCAAGACGCGGTATGTGAGGTACTCTGTATATCCGTATCAATTTGGACACGCTTAGGTATATTATAATACCTCATGAAAAGGATATCCCTTTCATTTAGGCCTGCATTGGTAAACCTAAACCAAGAATCATGTAGTGTCCTTAAAACTATGAAAAAGCAAAAGGAACGTCAGCACAGCGAGACGTTAGGGCTAAAACTTTGTGCAAATTTCTTGTCGCCTGATTCAGGGTGCATGCTAAATAAGTAGCTACCTAACTCAATTGTTTCTAAATCTTGGCAAGCAATTGATCAGTAGGTATTTATTACATTGCTCCATCTGTAGATAATAATGTAACTGTTCTTTGCTTCACTATAGTAGGAACGATTAGTAAAGAAAAGTGTGATCATCATCATTATCAGCCTTTCACGTTCCCACTGCTGGGACTCTGGCCTTCTCTCAGAGAGAGAGTATGGACTGTAATCTACCACGCTGGCCCAGTACGGGTTGGTAGATGTCGCATGCCTTTGAATGTTGCAGTTCTTGGGCATGCCGGTTTCCTCACGATGTTTTCCTTCACCGTTTTGAGCGATGGCAAATCCGCACATAACTTATTAAGTCGGGGGGGGGCGAGAGGATTCGAACTCGGTGTCGGCGTCTTGTAAGTCGCACGCCTATCCGTTCGGCCACCATCGCACTAGAAAAAAAAGAAAATTGTAACGGCTTAATTTTGCTATCTCGAAGGAAGCGACTAACAATCTGCTTGATTAACAACTCAACTGTAACTGACTTGTAACCATAATGCTATAAATAAATAATTTGTATTTGTATTTGCTTATTACCCCCAGGGTCGTAACTTCGCTTCCGTCATCAAGAACTTCCTCGCGACTTACAAGAACCTGCGTGACTTTGAGCGGGAGTACAAGACAGATGCTGGCAGAGACGCGTATGAGAAAACACTGACAAATATGAAAAGGAAGTTCCCCTACTACGTTAAAGAGGTGCAAGGAGTCGCTGATGGTGCCAACGTGCCCTTCCACCAGGTAAATGAAAGGACTTTTGGACTTTGAATGCGAGTGCAAGATGATAGATACCAGGATCATGTATGGGGATACAGGGCCGGATAAACCATTAGGCAGATTAGGCAACTGCCTAGGGGCCCCGCATCAGCTAGGGGCCCCGCACACAGAAACTTATACGAACGAAAATTTTATTTGAAAATTGGTATCCCTTCAAAAATACTCATAATTTGCTTTAATTAGTTTTCACTGTGTAAATTTTTGATTAGGAATGGAAAAATATATTTCAAGTTGCGCCCCGCGGTTTCACCCGCGTCTTCCCGTTATCCCGCAGGAACCTTTTTCCGGGATAAAAAGTAGCCTATGTGTTATTCCAGGGTATAATCCATCTCCATTCCAGATTTCATTAAGATCCGTTCAGTAGTATTTGCGTGAAAGAGTAACAAACATCCATCTATCCATCCATACTCACAAACTTTCACGTTTATAATATTATTTGGATTTACTTCATCATCATCATCATCTGCCGAAAGAAGTCCACCACTGAACATATCCCTTCCCCCTTGAACGCTACCATGAACGGCTTTGTATCTATCGGCTACCTGCGACTCTTATAATGTCGTCGGTCCACCTAGTAGGGGGCCTACCCACTAAACGTCACCCGCTTCGTGGTCGCCACTCGAAAACCTTTCTTCCCCATCGGATATCGGTTCGTAGAGCGATGTGCCTATTGCCAAATAACTTACTAGTTTTAATAACTATAATAATTGCATGCCCAGGTCAAAATTTTCCATTTACTCCAAATTCACAGAGGAGCTGGGACGACATAAACTGCAAATTGACTTATGACAATCTTTTGAGCTGTAGTACAGGTTCGGCGTGTGCTAGGCTTTTGGCCGTGGGTACGCATGAGGCCGGCTACTGGCTTCACGCGTACCCTTCGTCAAATACAGGAACTTTTCTTGAGCCTGACACGCTCCGAATCGCAACCTGTCTACGGCTTGGGGTTCCGGTCTGCGCTCCTCATAAATGTCCCTGTGGCAGTGATGTCGACAAGCTAGGACATCACGGACTGTCATGCCAAAAAAGTGCAGGCCGCTTCTCGAGACATACCGCACTTAACGATATCATACGCCGGTCCCTCGCCACCGTCAACGTACCAAGTCTTCTTGAGCCCTCTGGTATTTCAAGAGACGATGGCAAGAGACCGGACGGTATGAGTTTGATTCCATGGAAGATGGGCCGGGTGCTGGTATGGGATGCAACCTGTGCAGACACGCTAGCCCCTTCCCATCTACATGGAACCAACATCAGAGCTGGTGCGGCGTGTGAAGCGGCTGAAAAAGCGAAGGCATGCAAATACAGGGGTCTAGGCTCCGAATATGATTTTGTCCCATTCGGTGTCGAGACCCTTGGTCCGTGGGGTCCTAGCGCTTTAAGCCTTTTTAAGGAAATAACAAAAAGGTTAGTCGACATCACCGGAGACCGAAGAGCTGGCAGCTACCTCGGACAAAGAATTAGTCTAGCCATTGAAAGGGGGAACGCTGCCAGTATCTTCGGTACCTTGCCTAAAGGGACTTCTTTTAATAATGTATTTTAGTTATTAGTTTAGGTTTATTTGTCTTTATTTCTTTGTTATGGTATATTATTTTTAGTTTGAAGTAATAAATACATCACTATAATGGGAAGTGATCTGTAACCTATTGCCACTTGAGCTACATTGTTGTTTCCTACATTTACATGTGACTGCAGCTTTTCCTGCTTCAAATGGATGACCTCATCGGCAACGTCAACGATAACCACGTGCCAAGGAACGACACCGGCGGCTGCACCTCCGTCGGAATCATCAACCCGGAATATGTAAGTTACCTAACCATCTATCACAGGAGTTCCCAACCCAGCATGCCTTCCAAGAAGGGCATAGGGAGATGTCAAGTGGGGCGGAAAGCATTTGCGTTTGCCTTTTTTATACCATTAAAAAATTGAAACTAAACAGCGTAATCGTTTGATGTCGATAGCAACCTGATGATTGGTCTGGCAAAAACAGAACATGTTTATTAGAATTAAAATAAAAAACTTGTAGGTACATAATGTGCGTTTTTTGTAATATTGGGGCCATGAGAAAACCTAAGAAGCCGTTTTATTTTGTTTTTTTTTATCTCAGTATGATACCTATAAGTCATCCGAATACTTAAGCATGCGTCATGATTGTGTAAATTATTCATTTCTCCGATTTTTTGGGTTCATAAATATAGGCAATTACTGTTATTTTTATTTTATCTAGAGGCATGACTGCTTCTCAGTCTCAGTATAAGATACGTTAGTGATCTGTCACAGTTTTACAAACAGATACTCTCACCTTTTCACGGTATAGCTCACATAACATTAGGTACCTACCACAGTGAGTAAAAACCTAGTTATGTGGCAACAGTTTTCACCATGATCGGTTGTATTGTGAATATCAGTTACGACTTCACCTCTAACTAATGCGATGTTTATTTGTAAATATAACAATTTCTTTTTTAAATCTCGTTCTATTTTCCCTTACTGTTTGTTGCCCCTGGTAGTGGAAAATTTCATCCCCTTTTACCCACTCATGTGAACGCATTTCCGCATATTCCTATTGTATTCTTTCAAGAGACGTAAATTGTGGCAAAAGGGTTGTGCCAAAAAGCTTTTTTAATTGGACTAATGAACAACATTTCTAAGACTGGCTTACACAACACGTTAAACCTTGTTGAAATCTGAAACTGACTAAATTTTCCATACATTTTGACAAGTGAATCGCTAGTGCAAGTGGGTCTAAAAGTTCTTACATACATTGACGTCTTAAATATTTTCAGTCGGTTCTTGGGCACACTGAAGATGCGTTCAGCGAGACCCTTAACCACTTCTATATCATGTCAGCTCACGTCATACCCACAGCGGAAGACAGAGAGCACGGGGTAAGTTATTCTCCAAGTTAATATTTTACAAATTACTGCGTTTAATCAAAAGTGAAGTGTCGATACACGCTTCCACGCTACGTCTGGCTTGGGGCCTGACTTTTAAGTGAAGCTGCAAGATCATGCCGATA
Organism: Opisthograptis luteolata; assembly: GCA_931315375.2. Taxonomy (NCBI): domain Eukaryota; kingdom Metazoa; phylum Arthropoda; class Insecta; order Lepidoptera; family Geometridae; genus Opisthograptis; species Opisthograptis luteolata. Next base: position 14,193,286 of record OV928033.1, read on the forward strand.
GGTGCTCAGTGATAAATTCTTAACTTGATAGCTTAGCGAACTTTAGAAAATATCCTAAATCCAATCTATAGTTTCGCAGAAATGTTGAGCTTTCAGGATTCGAACCCACCACCTATTTATTAATCGCAAACCGACATCACTACGACTAAGTAATCAATCCATCATAGCTTCAAAAGTTACAGTAACTGAGCAATGTGGTTACACTCGCAGGCAAGTATAGGCTAAGATAATATGTAGCTGAGAAACCCGACCACTTGGGATAACAGTACAGCATCAAAGGAATAATAATCCCAAGGGTTTGTGTATATTCCGCAGGCTACTGAGGAAAGGTTTTCATCACTCTGCTACGCTGGTCATATGCCTGGGTACACCATGCAACATAACGAGAACGGAATGGTCTACTCAATAAACACCCTCAGTCCTCATGCTCTGAAATTTGGGAACACTCGTGAGTACTTCTATGTTCTGCATACATTTTTAATACCCACAAAGGCTTTTATTCTAGCCCCTAGTAGTTTAGCGGTAGGCATAACACAATGTCCACGCATAATCAATCTAAACGGGGACTCTCTAATCATGATGTAGGTATGTGATTAACTAGAGTTAATAATTATTAAGTAATGCATAACGCACGCAGTTATTTCATTAACATTTTACTCACAATTACTATGACAGAAAAGATTAATTACAAATGATTAATTAATCATACTTAATTATTAAGAGATAGTCAAGTAGCACTAACAAACAAATTAGTGGGACTTTCGGTGTTCTACTTGAATGGCCATTTAATGAATGTTTTTAAATTTAATTCTAATGCTGGGGCCACACTAACGAGGCCGTTAAAGAGTGCGAAGATTGACGTTTGACATAAGTGTAGCCACGACATTTGACAACGGCATTCACATTGCCGTTGTATAATTTATTACTTCAAACTAAAAATAACAAAGAAATAAAAACAAATAAATCTAAACTAATAACTAAAATACATTATTAAAAGAAGTCCCTTTAGGCAAGGTACCGAAGATACTGGCAGCGTTCCCCCTTTGAATGGCTAGACTAATTCTTTGGCCCAGGTAGCTGCCAGCTCTTCGGTCTCCGGTGATGTCGACTAACCTTTTTGTTATTTCCTTAAAAAGGCTTAAAGCGCTAGGACCCCACGGACCAAGGGTCTCGACACCGAATGGGACAAAATCATATTCGGAGCCTAGACCCCTGTATTTGCATGACGTTTGACGTTAGCCGATAACTTAAGTGCATTCACGTTGACTGTTCAAGTGTAGCCACTCACATAGCGTTAATAATTAACGCAATATTTATCGCGATGATAGGCATTGACATTTCCCTTGACGTTGGCCTTAGTGTGGCTTCAGCATCTTAGTGTCACTTACACCCTAAATTATTAATCGATCCTGATCCGTTATCCGCGGTTTTGGATCGATATGTCATGTCATAATATGTCATTTTAGTACTTGGGCTTGACATGTTACTACTAAAATGACATATTATGACATAACATGTCGATCTAAAACCGCGGATAACGGATCAGGATCGGTTTATCAGTAAGAAGAGTACAATGAACAAACACCCTGCAGGCGACAGAGGGGGCATGCTTTATACCGACCTGCGAGTAACAAAAACGTTTTAAAAAATATCGCTTGAATAATTAAGACAATTTTTTTTTTAAATAAATTTGTTGAATGTAGAATTTTTTTTTTTAGCTATTATAATATTGGATAGAAATGGTTGTAATGAGCCACAATTTTCAGCTTAATTTCAAAATCTCAATGGATGTCTTTGGATGTCGTTGTTTACAAAAAGAACAACAATTATGCATTTACATCGACCGATGTGGCGCAATGGGCAGATAGCCGACTGTGAAGCGTGAGGTCGCGGGTTCGATTCCCGCTACAGGACAAATAATAGTGCATTGAAAAAAAAATCGCAAGTATTTGTTCTGTGTCTGGGTGTTGTGAATCCCCGATCCTCGTAGTTTCTGATACCCTAGATACAGTGAAGCCTAGTTAGGGGTCAGAGTCTGTGTATGTGATTGTGCGGGCATTGTGCGGGCATTACATCGTTGCCGTTTACTTTGCGAGCATGCTAATACCTAATACTCTACAGATAACATAGCTGTAATTATGTATTTATGCAAATAACTTTAGAAACAAAAACGTCGTCAAGTCGTCAGGCGTCGGACCAAATCTAATACAATAACTTGTGTCAGACACAAGGATTTTGGCTATTCTTTAGCGTTCAATGCTTTTGTTTATTGTGGACTCGTGTGGTCATACCAAGTTTCGTGAAGAACATACCTATTTCTGAAATAAGTTAGTTGGAAGTTTTGTTCACTAAAAGTACTTGTGAAATTCAGATATAATATTCAGAGGGACGGCCTTTCCACTTCCATTTTGGTAAATAGGTATACCTAATGAATAAAATCTATGTGCATAATAGGTTATTTGTAAAAATCGTAAAATCATTTTTTATCGCACATGAAGTTGCGGGGATATTGTAAAACGAGATTAATAATAATAATTTGATTACATACCCTACTTTATTTTACTGTAAGAATGCCATATTTATCTAACTATACTTATATATATATATAAAATAACTGTAGGATTTTATTATAAACTAGTGGCGCCCCGCGGTTTCACCCGCGCCTTCCCTTTATCGAGCAGGCACCTATTTCCGTCATTAAACAAAATCGGTTTAGTAGTGACGGTGATACGTAGTAACAAACATTCACACACACAAACTTTCGCATTTATAATATTAGTAGGACTAGATGGCTTCGTCCGGCATGCGTTGTTATGCCTGTTCTTTCAAAATATATATTCAAATTTTTGTCAAAAACCTTCGTTAGAGCTTACACAACTATTCGCCAAAGCTTCATTGTAATCGGATCGGTGGTATTAGGAACGCATAAACGACAAACAAGTGACGGGTGAGCGATGTTGGCGGAAAGGTAACGCGTGCGACTTACAAGGCGCCGACACCGAGTTCCAATTCTCGGCCCCGCACCTATGACTAAATAAGTTATTTACAGATTTGCCATCGCTCAACAACTGTGAAGGAAAACTCTCACAGGGCCAGCGTGGTTGATTACGGCCCATAGGTACTTTCTCTCTGAGAGAAGGTCAGGGTCCCAGCAGTGGGAACGTAAAATGCTGATGATTATGGAAGATAAATAAACAAACACATTTATTTTTGAACATTAAGTATGTCGTAAGTCTATTATAAAACGTTAGCGTAGCTAAACCGGAATGGCTAGTTTTAGGAATTTACGTTGTACTTAGGTCACGCACAACGCAAATTAAATCAACGACACTAATCTAGACATAAAGTACCTATAGAAAACAGAACGGCTAACAATAATTTTGTTTAATAATTATGTCATATTCGGTTTTGCATTCTCTAAAACTAAACTAAATTTGACAGGTCTATGAGTAATGCTGTCCTTTTCTTACTTCAGTGGTTAGAAAAAGACAGCAATACTATTAGACCTGTCAAACTTAGTTTAGTTTTAGAGAATGCAAAACCGAATCGACACCAATATCAGTGTTGGTGTCCAGGAGTGCATTGAGATGGTGCAAGGATCGACAAAGAGGGGACTCAGCTCGAGCCATAGTATTAAGCATTGCGAAAGTTCGTGACTGTGTGTCAAATTCTTATTAGGTAGGTAGAATCTTGAATTAAGTACAACGTGGACCGAAATATTTATTTTTACTGTTGAAATCTATTTGTCAAACTTAGTTTAGTTTTAAAGAATGCAAAACCGAATCGACACCATTGATTTATTTGTTGACAATTCTTCGTCTTTAATTTTCCAAATGTTGTACCTACTTTTTATGTTTTGTGATTTTTTTTGTGTGATGATTATTTTTTATGTAACATACTAGCAAACCCGGCGAACTCCGTTTCGCCACCAGATGGCTTCGTTTTATGTAAGATTTTCCCGCTTTTCTGTTGAAATTTTTCCTGAATTTTCTTTGCTATAAACCTCACGGAGCCCGAGACCTTTCCAACGAATGCAAAACCGTGGAAATCGGTTCGTGCGTTCTGGAGTTATAGCGTCAGGAAGGAAAACCCGACTTATTTTTAAAACACTTTTTATATAGTAGAATTATACCTTATTATTGAGTAATTCTTGTGTAATGGGTGTAAATGGCATGCCGTTCTTGTTACATAAAGAAATACAAATTAATACTAATATGTACCGATTATTAGTTGAGCAGAAGTAGTTTAGAATAGAGTATTGGACTACTACCTTCGCAGAAACAACGTTTCACTATTTCGAAAGTAGCACAGAACATTATTTATTTGCATCTCCAAATTATTAGAACGACTTTCCCCTATCCATTTTAGGAATTAACAAATCCATGCCGTTTTATGGCCGCCCAATGATAATTAACTCGATCGGCCTTATTATACCTAACTTTCGATTCCAGCAAGGACATTCATCACGCGCAAGCTGCTCAGCGCCAAGAGTTTTGCCGATGCTGAGAGAATACTCCGCGACGAGGGTCTCGGAGCTGCGAACGGGTTCTCGGTGAACATGATCTGGTCAGACGCGTGGGGCCGTCGCCAGATGTACAATGTGGAGGTCGCGCCAGATCTTAAATCTGACCGCTCGCTGTTGAACATACAGAAGTATGAGAAGGAACCGCTTGTGCATTGCAACCTGTAAGTGTTATTTGAAAAACGACAAAGCTTTGACAGCAATTTTTTTGTTTTTTGATGCGATTGCGATGATGGCGCAGTGATAGTAACGTCAGCTTGCGATCCGTAGGACGTGGGTTCGAATCCTACAATGAGCTTGAGCTTTCGGTGATGGAAAACATCGTGATGAAATCATAGCTTGGTGGTAGGGCATTTTCTAGTACTCGTCCTCAAGTTAAGAATCTGTCGCCAAGCACTTATCGGTTTGTTCCGGCAACCTCACTTGAGAGCCAGTTCCTAATCCAGGTGTAGCGTGGCGCCATCTTTGACCACTTAGTCACTCAACATCAGGTGCCTTGTGATCAAAAGCTAACATGTAACAAATAAAAATATAAAATATTGTGGTCTGCATTCTGTTTTGCACACATCTGGGGGACTTTTCACATCCGTATAGGTAGGTTAAATATTTCATTCCATCATCGCCCTGTGAGATGATTATAACAAACAATAACACACTATGTGAGTCAGCTGACTGGCATTATCATCGACATGGTATGTATATTATATACCCTATAGCTGCAACCAGTTTGTCGTGCTGGAGAAATAGATAAGTGAAAGTGATTGAGATCACTATTGTGAGTGCCACCCGCAATTCCCATAGCTCTGTGCCTACACACATTCTTCGGGCGAATTTGAAAACGTTGGACGATTTATGTTTTTAACCGATGAAAAAACAATAGAAGACATTTTTGTCCAGCCAACGTGTATGTTTTTTTATAATCTCTCTGTTCACTTCGATGCCGTAATCTACTGGAGATAGAAATAAGCTCCATAGAAGTAACGTCAAATAAGAATTAAGTTTAGAAACGGGATAATTACCATGCATTTGTGAATCTAAAACAACCTAATTCTAATGTTATTGACCATGGTAGTTTAAAACAGTATATAGTAACATTAGTCACGTCAAATTCCTATCTCTAGTAGGGCAAACCGTGGATAGATCGGTTATTGGGAACGGCCGTTTGATCCATAATCATGCTCCTCGACGATTCGGCAGAGACATGGATAAAGTATATTGAAGGCCATACAGGTTTCGATTTATTGTTTTGAATTCGAAACTCCGCAGTATTCCTACTGCGCTGAAGCTGTGGGCGCGCTGTACGAGTTTCAACTCAGCTCATACAATAAAATAAAATTCCCCCGGTCAGGTACCAGCGTCTCATATTAAAGGAGGTAGTGGGCCCACTGGTGGACAGCAGCGTGGTGCGGCTGAACACCATTCGCATGCACCCCACTCCTCAGAGCAGGCAGAACATCAAGGACATACTGTCAGATACCTCGGCAGACGTGTTCCAAGTCTTTCAGGAGAAGAAAGATGCGGTCATCAACACAATTGCAGTTGGTAAGAACTTATCATCCTTAGCCCTTTAGGGCTCCCGCACAAAACTGCGAATTCGCATCGCATCGCAAATATCTGCTTGCTCGCACGAATGCACCACAAGAACTTCCTCCGGTCTGAATTCACATCGCGTCACACCGCATCGCAGTTTAGAACCTGACGCTTTGCCGCAACAATAAATCGTATCGCAGCAATACGACGCCGCATCGCAGTTCCTGCGATTCCTGCGATATCAGTTTTGTATGGGAGCCCTTATAGGACGTTATAAAAAAAGTGTAAGGAGAATTTCTCTTGAAGAGATAAAAGAGATAAAAGTCCTCAAAAGATGAAACGTACAATTTTTTTTGCTAAAAAGTTCTCCCGTAATTAAAATTTCTACGATATTTATCCGGAGTCGCTTAACTATGTAGGGTGGCTCGATGAAGGGGCATTAAGGGTGGCTATCTTTTACGGATAGACAATTCTGGTTTAGCAAACTTATCTAGTAGGTACTAGTTAGTATTAAGAAAACTAAAAAAAATCCTATAGATTTTGTATAAAAAAACCTACAGACACCTTTAAGAAATAATAGTCCAAATTGTCTACGATTACTATTCTTCACACTGCTTTTTTACGCTATAAATCGTAATCTATTGTTCTCTATATTGATATTTTAATGTCTTATTTATAATATAAGTCGATTGAGCTCCACTTAATTTTTTGATATGGTCGCATTACTTGATATTATCAGATCTGCTTGTAGAGTGTGTCAAAAGTGCTAGCCAAAGAAATTTATTAATAGACAAATATAAGATCTATTGACGTCACTTAGAAGGAAACGAAAACTTTTATAGTTTTCGTAAACTATCAACACATGTACTAGGGGTGCAGTCAGCGACAAAAGTAGCTAATCATACTTGATCTTTCAAATGAGTATTAGATCTGTTATGTTTCCTTTTTTTTAAAACACTTTTATTAGCTTGACTTGTAACTAACTAACTAACTAACTAACTAACTAACTAACTAACTAACTAACTAACTAACTAACTAACTAACAATGTAATCAAATCTTAGAAGTCAATTTTCACCTATTTCTAATTATCGTATCGACTTGAAACTTTGTATGTGTATGTAATCTCGGTGACAATGCAATAATTTGGTATCATCGACCTGATCTGATGATGCAGCCGGAAGGTGGGTAGGGCATCTCTGCAGTGGCTTCTAGTAAACCCCTCGTGTTTGGACTCATATGAATCGTCTTGATGAGTACAATAGATTGAACTTGGTGACGAGGGTCTGATGATGCAACCGGAAGGTGGGTAGGGGATCTCTGCAGTGGCTACTAGCAAACCCGTCGTGTTTGGGCTCATATGAATCGTCTTGATGAGTCTAATAGATTGAACTTGGTGACGAGGGTCTGATGATGCAACCGGAAGGTGGGTAGGGGATCTCTGCAGTGGCTACTAGTAAACCCCTCGAGTTTGGGCTCATATGATTCGTCTTGATGAGTGAAATAGATTGGACTTGGTAACAAACGACTAAAAAGTAAAAAAATAATAATATATAGTTTAAAAAACTAAAAAAAAACACTTTAAAAACGCACTGAAAAATATAAAATAATTAAATTGACTTGAGTTACGATATAATGGTTAATTTAAAAAGTGTGGAGCGCTTCTTTTACTGGGTAAATAAAAGTACACGCAACCAAAAAGCGCTCCACACTTTTTGAATTAACCATTATATCGTAACTCAAGTCAATTTAATTATTTTATATTTTTCAGTGCGTTTTTAAAGTGTTTTTTTTTAGTTTTTTAAACTATATTGACCACACAACGTTTACCGCACAACGCACCTGATGTTAAGTGATGATTCCGTAGAAGGGTGGTGTTAAAGATCACAAGGAAAATCGGAGAAACTGTTTTTGTTCAGCGACTTTTGTCGTTGACTGTACGGGTGGTATCCAACTGTGACGTTAGGGGATCAGTTGTAGGTAGTACTAGTACCTTTTTCTTACATGCTGTCCGACTTCAGACTGTTGTGTGATGTAACCTTTTTTATTTCTAGGTATTTTCGACCTGGACAAGAGGTCTTGGAGTATCTACATAAGCAAGCCTAACACATCAGAGCCTGTCGCGGTCCTGCCTCTACGTTTCACAGAATTAAACACAGACTTGTAATTAAGTAGGTATAACCTACATAACTAATTTTATCAACCATAAATGAAGATAATTATATTATTACTAGCAAACCCTGCGAACTCCGTTTCGCCACCAGATGGCTTCGTTTTATGAAAGATTTTCCCGCTTTTCTGTTGAAATTTTTCCTGAATTTTCTTTGCTATAAACCTCACGGAGCCCGAGACCTTTCCAACGAATGCAAAACCGTGGAAATCGGTTCGTGCGTTCTGGAGTTATAGCGAAGGAAAACCCGACTTATTTTTATATAGTAGATATTAACGTAAATATTTAATACATGAATAAATTATTTATTAATGTTATGAAACCTACTTAAAAAGCTTGTTGTTAAATGAAATAATAAAAAAACTGCTACATTTAGAATGAAATTTATTGTAGTTTATTTTACATTTTTTTTTATTCCTCAATCATCAATCATCATCAGCCTTTCACATTTACACTGCTGGGACTCTGCCCTTCTCTCAGAGAGAGAATATGGGCCGTAATCTACCACGCTGGCCTAGTGCGGGTTGATAGATGTCGCATGCCCTTGAATGTTGCAGTTCTTGGACATGCCGGTTTCCTCACGATGTTTTCCTTCACCGTTTCGAGCGATGGCTAATCCGCACATAACTTATCAAGTCAAAGGTGCGGGGCCGAGAGGATTCGAACTCGGTGTCGGCGCCTTGTAAGTCGCACGCGTTACCGTTCGGCCACCATCGCTCTTTTTTTTATATTTGGCCTTAAATCCACTACTTTTTTAAGAACTCTGAACAAAGGATGAATGGCAGACGGCATTTTACTCAGTAACTTTGTTTACTCTGTAATCTATAGGATATAAGACACATAAAGCAGGTTATCCCATAATCAATATGTAAGTAGGTATGTAGGTACTTATCTTAAAGCGGCATTTGTACCTACCAGAGGAAGTTAAAAGAGTTCCTTTGTAAATAAACAACGAATCCTATCCTTATCTTATGCCTATCCATATCCCTTCTTCAACAAAGTCTGTTTGTTGTCTTTCTTTCAAGTCAAAACGGTTGGGTCGATTTTGTTGTAATGTGGCATATTATATTATAATGAACCAACATGAAAGAGAGCAACAGGCTATTTTTATACCGGAAAAGTACCATTTTCCGTGAAACAGGAAATATTATGACTGTTGGCCTACTCGTGCAAAGTCGCGTGGCGGGTTTAAAGATAGGCAGGGTATATGACATAATGGTGTCGATTCGGTTTTGCATTCTCTAAAACTAAACTAAATTTGACAGGTGAACTAAACTAAATTTGACTCAAATTTAGTTTAGTTTTAGACAGTATTGCTCTCTTTTTTTAACCACTAAAATAAAAAGGACAGCATTACTTAGACCTGTCAAACTTAGTTTAGTTTTAGAGAATGCAAAACCGAATCGACAGCATTGTTTAACTTTATAACTATGCAGGTAGGTACATAACAGCCGCATAGAAATATTAGAAATGCCTTGCTTTACCTATTATTGTATGGGTGTAAGTAGGCCGGTGTATAAACAAAGTACCTTTGTTCCTATATAGAAACGCTATGCGCTCCCTTCTCCAGCATACTTGCAAAATGTGGAACGAGCTCAGTGTTGCCAATGCTACGGCAATTACCGTGTTCTACGGCTTACAGGCCAAAAAATCATAAAGTACACGGCCTACAGCCGCAACCCTGTGGCCCTAGCAGATTCTACGGCTTTTCGCAAATTCTCCGGTAATTAATTTACCGCTTTATATGCTCAACGTACCTAGAATGAATTGATTAAGAAAGAAGAGTTTAAATAGAAAATATTTGCGATTTGTACCGGGAATAATAAGATTACGTAAATAAAACTTAAGGCTAAATTATTACTTTTTATTTCAAACAAATAGAGATATATCATTTGCAAACATTATTAGTTTTTCCTTTTTTTAAGAAGTGACACGGCCCTTCGTTGGTCTTTTTTCATACAAACACGGCTCTTTACCTCATGTATACGGCCGGCTCAAAATTTTTATTGGCAACACTGATTACGAGCTCCACATGTTTCTCTGCAGTGCTACAAAATGTAGCCCTTTAAAATTTTTGACAAAGGAGTTCATCAGACAACGCATTGGCAACGCCCCGAGTGTTGTTAATGTCCCTAGGCGATAGTGATCGCTTACCGTCAGATGTGCCATCTGCTTATTAGCCCCTTCACCGCACGATAACATAAAAAATAAAAATGTCTGTAAGTATTATAGATACTTATACGAATCTACAGAGGTAGGTATTTTTTAATGTTTTATTTTTTAGAAATAGGCATGTTTTTTTTACTACTTACAGGGTAGCGTTTGACCACAAGTCACCTGATGTTAAGTGACCATGTGGTCGAAGGTGGCGCCACGCTACACCTGGATTGAGGACTGACTCCCAAGTGAGACTGCCGGAACACACCGATAGGTGCTTGGCGACAGATTCTTAACATGAGGGTGGTAGCTAGCCAGGCGAGTACTAGAAAATACCCTATTAGAAAATAGCTATGGTTTCATCACGGTGTTTTCCTTCACCAAAAGCTCAAGCTCATTGTAGGATTCGAACCCACGTCCTACGGATCGCAAGCCTACGTCACTACCACAGAGCCATCATCGTATTGGATTGCACCCCAGTCTCACCTGATGGTAGGTGTTGACAAGGCCGATGATGGAGCAAGCTTGCTTAGAAGATACCTAATCAGGTTATCAGTCATATTATTTATTCGATCGACATCTCAACATAAAAATATGTTTAATAATATGACAAACATAATAATATATAACAAACAAAGTTGTTAATGCAAGGAATGTGATATTTGATGAAAGTATTAAAGAAGAAAAAACAGTATACCTACCTACAGAAAGAATAGAAAATGATAAACAACTCGAACAGGAAACTTATGAAGAAAGAAAGCAAGATGACGAAAGAAAGCGACATGAAGAAAGAAAACGACATGAAAAACAAGATGAGGAAAGAATACTAGAAGAAAAAGAAATACAAGAACAAGAAAAGAAGAATAGAAATAATCAAGAACAAAACCAGAGAGAAATAATTTCACTAAGAGAACAACGACAAGAAAGTGCTAGAAGTGCACGAGCTAGAAGAAGAATTCAGCAACCAGTTTGGCAAAAAGACTATGTAATCAACCTTAATGAAGAAGATGATGAAGCATTATACGCACTACTTTCAGCTAATCAAGAGGATATACCACGAAGCTTTCAGGAAATAGAAGAAAGGAGAGATAAACAGGTTTGGAAGGATGCAATTAAAGAAGAGTTTAGAGTCTTAGAAGAGAGTGAAACATGGAAAATAGTACCAACACCAGAAAGAGAAAAGTTATTAGATAGTAAGTGGGTTTTCACAAAGAAAAATATAGGAGAACAAGAAATATATAAAGCGAGATTAGTAGTACGTGGATTTCAACAAAAAGAACATATCGAAGATATTTACTCACCAGTTTTGAAGTTACAAACACTAAGAGTGTTATTGTCAGTAGCAGCATGTAAAGAATATAAAATACATCAAATGGATGTTAAGGGAGCATTTTTATATGGAGATATAAAAGAAGATGTTTATTTAAAACCTCCAGAGGGACTAAACTTACAGGAAGGAAAAGTTTTAAAGTTAACTAAATCATTATATGGCTTGAAGAAATCACCAAAGTACTGGTATGAGAAGTTCAATGAAACTATAACTGGATATGGATTTAAACGATCAGAAAATGACTATTGCTTATATATTATGGGAGATATTTACTTAACTTTGTATGTGGATGATCTTTTAATAATGGGAAATAACATAAATAGTATAGAAAAGTTAAAAGGTTTTCTTGCTACTCAATTTAGAATGAAAGACATGGGCTCTAACAACTTAAACTATTTAGGAATTTCAATTGAAATACAGCCAGGACAAATATTAATAAATCAATCTAAATACTTAGAGAGTATACTTGTAAAATATCAAATGGAAAATTGTAAAGGAATTGACACACCTATGGATGTAAACTTTAAATATGATGAAAATTCAATGATTGATATGAGCTATGAACTGCAATGTAGATCTTTGATAGGGTCATTGATGTATGAACTGTTGGCTCAAGGCCTGATTTAGCTACGGCAGTATGTTATTTAAGTAGATTTCAGTCAAAACCAAGTGAAAATTTATGGAGAGCTTTGAAAAGAGTATTGAGATATGTAAAACAAACAGTCAACTATACTTTAATTTATACTAAGAATGATTGTAATACTATAACACCTTTAATTGGTTATGCAGATGCCGATTGGGCAAGAGATAATGATAGAAAATCAACAAGCGGATATTTATTTAAATTATTCAATAATACTATTGTTTGGCGGTCTAAAAAGCTAACCACTGTAGCGCTTAGTACTACAGAAGCAGAACTAGTTTCTTTATGTGAATCAGTAGTAGAAGCATTATTCATTGTTAAACTATTATCCGATTTAAATATTAAGTTAAAAAATGTTATTGTTCATGAGGACAATCAAAGTGCGATGAAAACTGTAAATAATCCTGATCAAAAAAGATTAAAACATATGGATATAAAATATAACTTTGTAAAACAGAAAGTAGAGGAAGGTTTGATAATTGTAAAATATATTAATACTAAATTTCAACTAGCAGATATATTAACTAAGCCGTTGCCTAAAAAATATTTTTGTAAATTTGTATGTGCATTAGGTTTAGAGATGTGCATTGAGGGAGAGTGTTAGGAATCAATGCCCATCCCTAGTTTATAAGTATTTTTATAGTCTATGGTAATATATGATATAGGTAAGAAAAAATGGTGTCGGGAATTGGTTGGTTATAATAAAACGAAGTTAATGAAAAATAGAAAAAGATGTTTAATTAAAGAAACGGACCCAATAGAATCGACACTATTAATTATCATTAGAACTCGATAAAATAATTCAAAATAAAATAATATAATAAAAAACTTACAGATGTTTATTTATGTATCAAAAAAAACGACAGAGATAATACGATTACTATGTAAACGAGATATACAATTAATAAAATAGATAAGACGATTTCGTAATAAACACCACAACCCAAAAATAACAAAAAATATACTCTTGAACGATTAAACAAAACAGGCTCAGTAAAAAAACAATCGAAAATCTAATTTTCAATCAAACATCACTATTCCCTCCACACATGATGACCTCACCTCCTCTGTTTAGAAAAAGTGTAAACGCGGTTTACCGACAAATATACTTCTCAAAATGTTTCGATTCCATTTATCGACTTCACCATCCAAATCCACTTGCACACTTTTGTCTTCATTTATTTATTTAGAAAGACAAATAGTAGCTAGTGTAGTGGTTCATACCTAATTTTTTTACTAGAAGACAAAGGCATCGTACTCTTACGCTTCGCGGCAAAAACAACGCCACTAGAATTTTTACTCGGAATCGAAGTATGCAACATATCATAGTCAATTGATTCTTCGAAATTATTTCTAACGTCTGCTGCCGATTCTTTTGAAGAATCAGATTCTGTATGTGCTTCTAAAGATCTCGATTCTTCCCACACTCCAATATCAATGCTACGACTATTGTTACTAGGTTCCTTTTGCAAAGAACCAGTTGACATATGAATTCTTGGAGTTCTCATTGCTTCAATCTCACAAGCTTCGTGATCTTCTGTTGAAGCATTATGGTTGGTATCTGAAACTGTGACAAAATGGTTTAATTGGTGTTCGCGCCTCCGTAACATACCTTTAATTTATTATGTCGTCACACGATTATCGTATTTGCCAGTGTCAAGTACTAAATGTATCAAACTCAGCATACATACTCCGTACGGTTAAATCATATACTATCTATAGGTACTATAATATTATAAAGCTGCAGAGTTTGTTTGTTTGTTTGAACGCGCTAATCTCAGGAACTACTGGTACGATTTGAAAAATTCTTTCAGTGTTGGATAGTGCATTTATCAAGAAAGGCTATAGACTATATTTTATTTCCAAAAAAAATTAGGGATCCGTAAGAAAATTGCTATTTTGCAACCCAAGGTGTGAAATCGAAAATCTATTTTTGCGTGCGCTGCAAAAACTATGGACACTAGAACAAAACAATGTATTACGGGTTTGTAGGTCCCATTAAGATCTACAAAAAAGTCCACGAGAGCATATGTCTAACTATTATAGTTATACCGCAATAAGTGATCTTTTATTTAAAAAAAAAATTTTTATTGCCGCCGCTGGAAAAGCCTCTTTATTTGTATCTTGGTATTAATCCTTATCAAAATAAATTACTTTTTATTCAAAACTGCTTCAAGACCTTTTTACAACTTTTCGAGTCATTCAATTTGGACATTCCATTCAAAAGATATCACGAGTTTAAAAATGTAAGTAGTAGTAGAAAAATAAACCCGCCGCACCGCAGCACAGCGGGAAACGCGGTGAAGTGAGGGGGGGCTCCGGGAGAATTTATGAAATAGGTAATGTGCGGTCGCGGACCAGGAAGATCTTTAACTGCGCGGTTCAAACGTGCGGTCCAAGAAAAATTAACTTAGAATTAAAATAGGATAATGGGTACCTACAGCAGGTAACGCGGTGACCCCCTCACCTAAGTGCGGGAATAATTTTGGAGTATACGGAATATATATGCTTTCGCGCCTAAACTACTGAACCGATTTATATGAAACTAGCTGTTCTCTGCGGTTTCACCCACGTGGGCTACAGTTTATCGCGATAAAAAGTATCCCATGTCCTTCCCCGGGGCTCAAACTGTCTCTATACCAAATTTCACTTAAATCGGTTTAGTTGTTTAGGCGTGAAAGCGTATATATATTTATTCCGTATACTCCAAAATTATTCCCGCACTTCGGTGGCCCTCACCGCGTTACCTGCTGTATCCATTATCCTATTTTAGTAGTAAGTAAATTTTTTTCGGACCGCGCGTTTGAACCACGCAGCCAAAGGTCTTCCTGGTTCGCGAATCGCGACCGCACTTTACCTATTTCATAGATTCTCCCGGTGCCCCCCCCCCCCCCCCCCCCCCCCACCACACCGCGTTCCCCGCAGCGCTGCGGTGCAGCGGGTTTTTTTTTGTGCTACTACTTACGTTTTTAAACTCGTGATATCTTTCGAATCGAATGTCCGAATTGAATGATTCGAAAAGTTTTGTAAAGGTATTGAAGCAGTTTTTAATAAGAAGTAATTTATTTTGATAAGGATTAATACCAAGATACAAATAAAGAGCCTTTTCTAGCGGCGGCATTAAAATTTAATTTTTAAAATAAAAGATCACTTATTGTGGCATAACTATAATAGTTAGACATATGCTCTCACGGACTTTTTTGTAGATCTTAATGAGACCTACAAACCCGTAATACATTGTTTCCTTCTATTGTCAATAGTTTATGCAGCGCACGCAAAAATAGGTTTTCTATTTCAGACCTTGGGTTAAAAGATTGCAATTTTCTTACGGATCCCTAATTTTTTTTGGAAATAAAATATAAGCCTTTCTCAATAAATGGACTATCTAACACTGAAAGAATTTTTCAAATCGGCCCAGTAGTTCCTGAGATTAGCGCGTTCAAACAAACAAACAAACAAACTCTGCAGCTTTATAATATTAGTATAGATTTGGTATAGAGATAATTTGAGCTCCGGGGAAGGACATAGGATACTTTTTATCGCCATAAACTGTAGCCCACGCGGGTGAAACCGCAGGGAACAGCTAGTCTCTTATATTTTCCAAAAAGCCTAATACATTTATAATTATAAACCTATCTAAAAACGTATTAATTATAATATTGTTCAATCACGAACAGTAGGATGTTATCATCATCATGATTAGTCTATTACGTTCCCAGTACTGGGACACATACCTTCTCTCTGAGACAGAGATAGCATAGGCCATAATGCACCACACGAGCCTAATGCAGGTTGGCAGGTAGGCTAGTGGCCAGGGCCACGCCTAGTGTTGGAGTTTTCAGACCACCAAAATAGTCTAATGACTACAGATTAACAGGGTCCAGTATCGTCAATCTACTTACTAGTAATACCAAATACTTGTTAAAAAATCATTTCGAACATTACCATCGTTTTCTTCCAGATTTTCTAAACCATCGTTTGCTTCTTCGAAATCATCATTTGCCATGTCTTGGTCTCTTATATCTTGCTCGTAAATCAAGCTGGGCTCTTTTTGGACAAATTCTTCAGTTGGATCTCTATGCACATCTGCTTTAAATGTGCTTTGTCTGTAACAATAAATAATCTAATAGACAATAATATAACAAAAACAAAATAGGTAAATAAGTAAAACCCCAAACACAAAGATGAGATGACGACGATCTTAAAGGCTGAACAGATTTTCTTTTTCTCTTGATCAAACCAACAATTAATATTATTATCACAATCGGTTCATCCGTTTAGGAGCTATAATGTCACACATATACCAAGTTTAATTTTGCTACGACAATAAGAAGTAGGCTAAAATCGACATGTAAGATTTTATCACATTATTTGTTAGTTAAGTGAATCTTAAAATTGTTATAAAGCATAGATAACCTGCAACATGATGTATCTGATGATTCACTACCCGTATTTTCTAATGTTTCATTTTCAGATATTTCTGCTCGTTCTTCAGTGAGTTCCTGTCCTTTATCAGTTTCGACACTTCTGGAACTTTCTGGTATAATTTCAGTGCTAGTAGACATTTGTTCTTCAATTCCATCATGTTCTGTACCATTAGAGGTACTTTTTGTTAGCGTAGAAAAAAGGCTTAAATTCTCTTCCTCGTCTTCAAAATCATCAGTGGTACTTTTAGGTAAAATTTCAGAACTGGCACTTCTTTGTTCTTCTATAATGTAATCATGAGGAGAATTGGTTTTGGTTTCACCGAAACTCTCTCTTTTACTTGCATACTTTACCTTAGGTATAGTTGTATCTGAACTATCAGATATCTCACTCACATCACTACAACCTTCAATAAACAATTTCCTGTAAACCTTCAACATTCTTTTTTCAAGTTTATCATAGAATTCTTGAGGTTCATCATGTTTGTTTGGTTCTACTTCTATTATTAGGGGTGGTAGTGGGCTGTAGGGGCGTTCCGGTGATTGTGTAGTGACAGATGGTGAAGTTGGGGTGCGAGGGGTGGAGGGTAAATCGATAGAATCACCTTCCTCATACACCGTTGATGGCACTGAAAAAGTTTTTGATAACGGATAAATTGTTGCTGTACCGTCTACCTAAGTAACTACTGTTAACTCAGTCGGGTTAGAAATTCGATTAGCATTAATTTCGTCCCAACAATTATTGCATCTGCTGCTTTGTTTCCTGAAAGGTTTGATCTGGTTCTTTTTAAGTCAAGAGTGAATAGGCACCTTATGGAACAGCGTGATCCACCCTTGACTGCATCGTCACTTACCATCAGGTGAGATGTGGTCAAACGAAGGTCCATTTGCACATATAAAAAAAATGGCTACTGAAATATCGTGTTTAATTACCTGATAAATTTCTAGACGCCTTAAACCTTTGCGAGTACTCTTCATGATCTTCTCTGCGACTCATAGCTAATGGATTATAATAACTCAGTGTTAGGGATTACTACGGACTTATTCTCAGCTTATCTAATAAGTATTTGTTTTCTGAGTTTTAAAGGTAGAAACCACATTCGCTTTCAATAGAAAAATATATTGCTACCCCCAAAAACCCCAAGTTAGCCTAAAGTTCCTCTTCTCTATGGCACTTTTTTTTTTGTTTTGTTATGGCGTCACACGATTAGTGTATTTGCCAGTGTCAAGTGTAAAAGATTTCAAACTCAGAGAGTTGAATCAAGTTTAAATGATGATGGATGATGAGGATGAGATGATGGGATGAGAATAGTGTTTAAGTAAAGTAGTGGCGCTTTACTTAAACTTTACACGGACTTTTTTAGAGCAACTTGAAAAGTCACTTTCACAACTTTATTTCAATTTCTCACACTCGTACACATTAACGAACACATAATGGTTAATAATCCACCAATGTTACATATATTATCACTCGAAGAAACACAAGTTTTGGAAATAAAAACAAAATTTTCACGTTGACAACTCAATTGCCGCCAAAAAAGTCCCTGGCACTTCTTGATCCATGTCTTCGTGACAAAGACTTTCTCTTTGCTCATTCTTTGACGATTGTCCATTGAGATAGAAAAAACACGATTGTCCCAGCAACTCAAATCAGCTATGACTTGACAGTGACAGTCGCCGTCAAGAGTTGCGTTTGGATTTGACTTTGACAGTTAAGGCCCGGTGACAGTCTTGCAAATTATAATATTTCATGTAACTGATTTTGCTAAAGAAAACTGCAGAGCGTTTCCAATGAAGAAAGAAACAGGATTATTATCATTTATATTTTATTGTATGGATTGTATGGCAAATACGACGATATAACAGAAGAAATATCAGGTCATGTCACTAATGTCCCTGACAATACTGACATTTATTTATTTGTTATTTATTATTTATTTAATAATCAGCACGGATACACCACTTACACTAATTATAATAATATGTCAAAACAAAAAATAAAATAGGGTCAAATAATTATCAGAATCACAATCAAATTAAATTAGATTAAAATACAATAGAATAGAATAGAAACATTAATAGAATAGAAAACAATGGAAAAATAGAACAATTGTAGCATAAAGATTATTTACATATAAAGACACCACTATCACGCATGACATGACATGACAGCATTGACATTGCGACATTGCGTACAGACGTAGACCACATACGTAGTATATAGTCTACTTAGACTTTTTTGGCGGCAATTGAGTTGTCAACGTGAAAATTTTGTTTTTATTTCCAAAACTTGTGTTTCTTCGAGTGATAATGTGTAATATTGGTGGATTATTAACCATTATGTGTTCGTTAATGTTTACGAGTGTGGGAAATTGAAATAAAGTTGTGAAAGTGACTTTTCAAGTTGCTCCAAAAAAGTCCGTGTAAAGTTTAAGTAAAGCATCACTACTTTACTTAAACACTATCCTCATCCCATCATCTCATCATCATCATCACCATCATCATTTAAACTTGATTCAACTCTCTGAGTTTGAAATTTTTTTTACTTGACACTGGCAAATACACTAATCGTGTGACGCCATAACTAAACAAAAAAAAAATAAAAAATAGTCTACTTAATCTATGACGTAGACGTCAGAAACTCGGAACTAATAAAAGTTGTTCTAAATCTATTTACAAAACAATTTTGTTAAAAGTTGAGTTTTCTTGCTTTGTTTCACCGCAGTGAAATCCAGCGAAAGTAAAGTAAATCTACGAATTCAAATTCCATAATAATGAATCTTGTTTGACTGATAAATGTATTACTTTTACAGGTATTTACGTAATCTCTGATTTTCTTAGTACGGTGAAATAAGCTACTAAGTTAGAAAGGAAATCTGATGCAGGGCATTAAATTGGTAACGTTTGATGCTACGAATACACTACTTAAGTTTAAAATACCTCCATGGCAATACTACAGCATTGTAGCTCGAGACTATGGATTTACTGGTAATGGGGATATACTAAAATCTCAAATGATAGATAGTTACAAGAAAATGGAGAAGAAACATCCC
Source organism: Opisthograptis luteolata (assembly GCA_931315375.2). NCBI lineage: Eukaryota > Metazoa > Arthropoda > Insecta > Lepidoptera > Geometridae > Opisthograptis > Opisthograptis luteolata. The sequence goes on from OV928033.1 coordinate 14,213,113, forward strand.
AATTATGGCAAAAGTGATGTCTGCTGGGAGAGTTGGTGGAAGGAGGTAGTGAAACTTACATTTCAGGGCCATCTCCCAGCCAAAACCAACATAGATAACATTGCCAAAAAACTGATTGATGAATTCAGAACAACAAAATGTTGGTCTATTGCAAATGGAAGCCAAAAACTTCTTAATCTTCTGAAAGAGAATGGGATATCTGTTGGTGTCATATCCAACTTTGATCCACGCCTCATTGATATTCTACATAATGTCAGCTTGCATGAAAACTTTGAGTTTATTTTGACATCATATGATGTGGGTTATAGCAAGCCCGACAAAAGAATATTTAATAGTGCTCTTAATGCATGCGTGAAACCAGTTAAACCTTCAGAGTGCCTTCACATCGGGGATGACTTAGAGAAAGACTACAAAGGTGCACAAGAAGCTGGGTGGCATGCATTGCTTGTTGCATCAAAAATTACCAAGGAGATGCCTCCAGCCACAAAGCATGTGTACAATAGTATGGAAGAGTTATGTAAAGCCTTAGAACAGAATAACATTCAGCTGTAAAATTAATGTAACAAAATTTTCTTCATCATTAGATAGTAATTGAATTTAAAGAAATCAAGTTTAATAAGTTATAATAATATGCAGTGTCGATGACAGTGATGTTTACCATCATAGGATATTAAAACTTCCTGTCACAATGTCTGTGATGAACTGCTATATTTTTTTTTTATTATTATTATTTACTGGGTACTGGGTGGTGGCGTTTGACCACAACTCACCTGATGTTAAGTGACGATGTGGTCGAAGATGCGCCACGCTACACCTGGACTGGGAACTGGCTCTCAAGTGAGGCTGACGTCACAACCACTGAGCCATCATCGCTATAAAATAAACTTGCTATACTAATAAACTTGTACTAGAAACTCTTAAAATGTTTCTTGGTTTGTTACCTGTTCAAGGTATATGAAAGTGTATTTTTTTTAATCTTGTATAATATTGTCAAGTAGGCTCTTGGGCAAAATTGGAATGTGTTCTCTAGTAAAAAGGCATGTTGTTGTTACATGTCAATTTATAAAATGTTACTGTTAACTTTTATGGGTAAAACATTGTAATAAACATTGTACATAACTAAAGTAAGATTTCAATATAATGTAATAAACTAGACTAATGTATTTCTATGTAATTATGTTTCATTATTTCACATATAATTTTATTTATGAACTAGTTGCGCCCCGCGGTTTCACCCGCGTCTTCCCGATATCCCGCAGGAAACTTTTTACAAAGTACCTTTGTTCCTATATAGAAACGCTATGCGCTCCCTTCTCCAGCATACTTGCAAAATGTGGAACGAGCTCAGTGTTGCCAATGCTACGGCAATTACCGTGTTCTACGGCTTACAGGCCAAAAAATCATAAAGTACACGGCCTACAGCCGCAACCCTGTGGCCCTAGCAGATTCTACGGCTTTTCGCAAATTCTCCGGTAATTAATTTACCGCTTTATATGCTCAACGTACCTAGAATGAATTGATTAAGAAAGAAGAGTTTAAATAGAAAATATTTGCGATTTGTACCGGGAATAATAAGATTACGTAAATAAAATTTAAGGCTAAATTGTTACTTTTTATTTCAAACAAATAGAGATATATCATTTGCAAACATTATTAGTTTTTCCTTTTTTTAAGAAGTGACACGGCCCTTCGTTGGTCTTTTTTCATACAAACACGGCTCTTTACCTCATGTATACGGCCGGCTCAAAATTTTTATTGGCAACACTGATTACGAGCTCCACATGTTTCTCTGCAGTGCTACAAAATGTAGCCCTTTAAAATTTTTGACAAAGGAGTTCATCGGACAACGCATTGGCAACGCCCCGAGTGTTGTTAATGTCCCTAGGCGATGGTGATCGCTTACCGTCACATGTGCCATCTGCTTATTAGGCCCTTCACCGCACGATAACATAAAAAATAAAAATGTCTGTAAGTATTATAGATACTTATACGAATCTACAGAGGTAGGTATTTTTTAATGTTTTATTTTTTAGAAATAGGCATGTTTTTTTTACTACTTACAGGGTAGCGTTTGACCACAAGTCACCTGATGTTAAGTGACGATGTGGTCGAAGGTGGCGCCACGCTACATCTGGATTGAGGACTGGCTCCCAAGTGAGACTGCCGAACACACCGATAGGTGCTTGGCGACAGATTCTTAACATGAGGGTGGTAGCTAGCCAGGCGAGTACTAGAAAATACCCTACCACCCAGCTATGGTTTCATCACGACGTTTTCCTTCACCGAAAGCTCTAGCTCATTGTAGGATTCGAACCCACGTCCTACGGATCGCAAGCCTACGTCACTACCACAGAGCCATCATCGCTATGAATGTATTGGATTGCACCTCAGTCTCACCTGATGGTAGGTGTTTACAAGGCCGATGATGGAGCAAGCTTGCTTAGAAGATACCTAATCAGGTTATCAGTCAAATTATTTATTAGATCGACATCTCAACATAAAAATACGAGTATGTTTAAAAATATGAACTTTTTTTATGATTGTCTGTTGTTGTATTTCCGGCCTTCACTATTTCGCAGGGCGCCCTCCACCAAAAAGCTGCAGAACTTATAATCACAATCATACAGGAAACGTACCACTACCAATAAGCAAAACGTTCGCAAGTTTTACGCAAACCTCTCAGTAGATGGCGCCAACACTATACTTAGTAGTTTTTTAGCGCCAATATCAAATTTTATGAAAATTCGTTATGCTGTTACAAAAAAAAAGCTGGGCCCTTATTCGCTAGGACCACTAAGATTCCTTGCCAATTACGAGCATTACGAGCTTTAGCAGTCATTCCTCACAGATAACGTAAGTAACCGCGTTACGTGCTTAGCTGGTCATATTATAAATGCGAAAGTAACTGTCTCTCACGCCTAAACTACTGGACCGATTTAAATGAAATTGGGTACAGAGATAGCCTAAAGCCTGAGAAAGGACAAAGGCTACGTTTTATCGCGATAAACTATAGGCCACGCGGGTGAAACCGCGGGGAACAACTAGTAACTTATAAAAATGATGATGCTTATGAAGTAAAATGAAAAGTTGATTCTATTTTTTTAGTTAACTTTATTATCAACATATACCTAATTGCGTTAAAATATGAGATTAATTTCAAATTATGACATTTTTTTATACATAAAATCTGTGATAAAACATAAATTATTTTATTTATTTATTAATGCACACCAACATAATAAACAATATAACATAAATATATAGTTCACGCAATTATCAGCTCAAGTCAAATGTTATTATAATTATAGGCGTACACAACATGCAAACAATAGCAGATTAATTTAAGATGAATGTTATTAATTATTTTGAATACATAATTTGAAAAATAGATATAGATAATCACTAAATACAATAATAATAAAAAAACGACTTATAAAAATTGGAAATAAAAATGTTAATTATAGTCAATAAACTCTTTCATCGAGTAACAGTTGGATTGCTTTTCTGTTTTACAGATCCGATAGTTGTTTTACAAAATATCTCCGTTATGTAAAACAGCTGAACGACGTTTAGCAGATTTTCAGTACCTATAACTAAACTTTAATTGTAGAATTGCTTGCTTGATTGAATTGATTAATTAGGAATTTTGTAAAACAGTGTGTACCGTAACGTCAGATTATAAAACTGAGTTCCACATTTTGTTAACCAACCCAACTGCGACAAATTCACATGACCAAATATACAAATACAAAATATGCAACTATGTAATATACATATATATGTAACTACATTGCATTATATGTAACTACATTTCATACTTTCTTATTTCCATCGGTCATTCTGCAAAACATCTAAACACTGGTAGCATTATTATTAAAAAATATCGCAACGGGAATCCAGTTTGATGACGTACAGCTGTTTTAGATATCGGAGCTGACCGCTAGAGGTTCTGTAAAATAGCCAATTAAGCAATCCCACTGCGACATATACAGGTATATATCATGTTAACATCGAGATACCAACAACGGTCTAGATTTGTATTGCTGGACCAGCCAATTTCAAAACACATTCAAAATCAATATAAAAAAAATTATTATTCAATAGGATACATTGTGATTAGTTTAAAACGTCAACTTAAAACTAGCTACGCCTGTTCCAACCTCCTTACGCCGGCAAAAGAACAGGCAAGAAACGCCCGGCAGGTACATTTTTTTGGCGCGATCACATTGACAATTTTATTCTTATTACTTATGGATTGAATTGGAGCAAGTTCACTAAAAAAAAGTGTGAAAGTACACGAATAAGTTTGTATCAATATGAAAACAACAACGCGCAAAGTTATACTTGGGCGTTTCAATAGCCAATCAGAGGCTTAGTAATATGACTAACTCTGTGCTAGAGTTGCACGGAAAATATTTCAAACGATATAATTGGATAACATTTTATTAGCATTAGACGGCACGGAAATCAACACAATAGCATGTTGCGCCCATCGCAGGCCACATGGCTCGCTTGCGCGGTCTAAGCGCAAGCTCCTGCGGGACTAGCAGATCTTGGTGCAACACGTGTAGATGGTTATGCAAGGGCAGCAATTATAGGTAATCAGGCCTCTAACGTACTCTAATGCCCGAAATTAATAATCGATCCGTTATCCGCAGTTTAGGATCGATATGTCATGTCATAATATTTCATTTTAGTACTAGGGTTCGACACATTACTATTAAAATGACATATTATGATATGACATATCGATCCAAACCGCAGATAACCGTTGGTACCTCGACGCGTTTAACAATCAAGGCAATGTTTAAAGGAGTATTTTTACTAACCTATTATTTAATCTATTATATTTGTATTACAACTAGTTAGCGATTTTGCACGTGCTATCGAAAATATATCAACACTACGATGTCTCATTTTATTACGAATTATAAGGCTGGGCACACACAATGCTTACCATGATCAGTGCAAAAACAGCTGATCTATTGACACACACTAGGCGCAATTTGTATCATTCGAAATTATGTGGCCGCAAAGTAATAGGTATAGAATAGAAATCGCTGTGTGTATGTGTGCCCTAAAAACTTAATCAACATCAAAACTCGCTAACTACTTTCGTGAACACATAACGTTCATAAAAAACATATTGTGCTACTTCTTAAAATTGTTGCACAATATACTTTCATGTTATAGGAATAAACAAAATGTAATATCTAATGTATTTGTTGTTAAAATGCACCACACAGTGTTTGTTAAAAATAGTCAATCAATACTAATTAATTAAAAGTTAGTTTACAGTTAGTTTACAAGTTAGTTAGTTTTTAGTTTACATTAGTTGGATCGTATATGGACCGCAAAATCTAATAAACTGGCATTAATTTAATATACAAGGTTAATATTATCTATTTTAAAATAACTAAGAATCTCCTGCCAAAGGTTTTTTTGTTTATTTATATTGACTTAAATGTTTCTCTAACTAGCAGATTCCATACCAATCTGTATTTAGAATATATTATACATAATATTGTATATTGTTGCAATATATCCATAAATCAATCCTCCTTTGTCACAATGAAAGTTAGATGAACAGTGTTCGAGATATGACAGGATTGGTTGAGCTGCTTAAGAAGAAATTGTCAGCGTTAGAGCAATGAAGATTTTACTGGAAACATTTTGTTTGAACTAAAGGCCGTGAGAATACTTAGAATGCAATACAGGTAGAGCAGGAATGTCTAGCCACAGCCGCAGCCGCCGCCCATCGGAGGAGGAGACGGTCCGGAGCCCGACGGACCAAAGCCTCCAAACTTCCTCGACGGGGGTTTTGGGGGTCTGAAATGCAAAAATTTTCAAGTAAACTAGAGTTATTTACAATCTTGTTTCTGCATTATTCTTTCTCTAATAAGATCTTCAAGCTAGCCAGCGATGACTTCCACTTCATCATCACATTCGACAGGTAAACTAAAACAAAACTTGATCATAGTACAACAAATTATTGCATTGTCATCAGGATTACATATACAAAAAAGTTTCAAGTCAATTGAACACTTAGACTTTAATTTGACTTCTAAGATTGGATTACATTGTTAATTAGTTACAAGAGAAGCTAATAAAAGTGTTTTAAAAATAAGAAGCACTGACCCACTGCCAGGCGGCCTGAAGTCTCTCACATATTTGTCGCCATGTTTGTTAAAATTAGGGTTGATGAGCGTCTGCAACCTGAAATAAATAAAAAATAAACTTTTTAGATACATACATAATGCTTTCTTTTATGCGAGTAAGTTATATGTCCAGACACACATAATTACAATGAAATACATATTGTCGGCTAACAAACAACACCGCACAAGTCAAAATTTTGTGGTATTGACATTTTAATGACATTAGATGCAGGTTTGATGTGCGCTCCACAAGTCAATAATTTACATAAAAAAACATACAAAGAAGACAGTTTTGTTTTGTCTCTCAAGAAAAGTTGTAATATTTTATTTGCGCAGTGTTGTTAGCTAGCCGACGAATATATTTTTACTTTGACAGTGTTCATTTGTTGATAAGATTAATAATAAATTAACGATTTTACTACATACTAGTGCAGCGTTAAGCATGTGGATTCATATTCATCAATATCATACAAAAACACTACTGAAATGGTCTATTATAGTTAGTACTACCAGTAGATTCACATGCAAGAGACAAAAATAACAAATTAAAAGATCAAAATAACATAGTAAACACAACTTAACTTGTGAGTGATTACTATATTATCTAACGTTGTGCCCTGCGGTTTAACCCGCGTCTTCCCGTTATCCCGCAGGAACCTTTTTCAGGATAAAAAGCATACATGTTAATCCAGGGTTTAGATAAGCTATCTCCACTCCAAATATTATCAAAATCTGTTTAGTAATTACAGTAATACATGGTAACAAACATTCACACGCACACAAACACAAACTTTGGCATTAATAATATTAGTAGGATACCATCAATATCTAGTAACATTTTGTAATTGTTATATACGTAGTGTAAATACTTACAATAGATAAAGAAAGTTGAGCAGGCCCCAAAACCATGCGAATATGCTAGGATTCTGCTCCACTACAGTTCCATCTGAAATTATAATTCAACCTTTAGTTGAACTATGTGTAATCTACACCTAGACAGAAATATACCTGCGCTTTTTTTTCAATGCTCCAATACCAAAAAAGAGCAGGCATTGTCTCATAGTGGAATTCAAAACGTTGACCTCACACTCTGCAATTGACTGTTCGTGTATTGCGCTACATCGGTCATCAAGTTAATCACTCTTCTTTTTATAAAATCTACTTAAGTATATGGTTATTTTAATTACTGAGAGGCTTATAAACTAACATTATAGAGGCGACCGACGAATGTTATCTTAGCTTGATAACAAAGTACCTACCTACGATCGACGACGACTGACGTGGCTTGTTAACCTAATTATTTTGCAATTGTAGATAATAGTCGATGAATTGGAAACATATGGGAAACATCAATTAAGTTTTCGTTAATTTGTAATGGGTTGGCCCATGAGATCTACAAAAACATCGAAGTTTTATTTTAATATTTACCTTAATCGTATCTTTGGTATAAAGAGAATCAGAGCAATGACAATAAAAATGCTTACCTCCTTTAATGTACACCATTTTTTTCTAAAGAGCAATAACATGAATTACTTTACAAATAGATAATTGTATGGTTTAGCATACAAAAACAATGAATGATGAAACCAAACCAGAAACAGAAGTCAGAACTCAGACAGAACTAAATGGACCAGCAAGTTTTTTTTGTTTTTTTTTGTTTTGTTATGGCATCACACGATTAGTGTATTTGCCAGTGTCAAGTATGTTTTGTAGTTTCAAACTCAGAGAGTTGAATCAAGTCGCCAAAAAAGTCCAACCAGCAAGTTATATGTCGACTTTTTTGGCGGCAATCGAGTTGTCAACGTGAAAATTTTGTTTTTATTTCCAAAACTTGTGTTTCTTCGAGTGATAATGTGTAATATTGGTGGATTATTAACCATTATGTGTTCGTTAATGTGTACGAGTGTGGGAAATTGTAATAAAGTTGTGAAAGTGACTTTTCGAGTTGCTCCAAAAAAGTCCGTGTAAAGTTTAAGTAAAGCGCCACTACTTTACTTAAACACTATCCTCATCCCCTCATCTCATCGTCATCATCATCATCATCATTTAAACTTGATTCAACTCTCTGAGTTTGAAATATTTTATACTTGACACTGGCAAATACACTAATCGTGTGACGCCATAACAAAACAAAAAAAAAAAACACGATTGGGCCGCAGGTGTTGGAACAATCTTGAATACGAAATGATTTATTTGGATAAGGATTAATATAAGGGTATGGATAACACGGTCTGATTTTAGTCGGCATTTTTATCAACTTTTAAAATGTAAAAAAGTAGTTGTAGTATGTTATCCTTAAGAGATAGACATATGCTTTCGCGGACTTTTTTGTAGACCTATATAAGATACACAATTCCACCATACATCATTTTGTTACATCTCAAAGGGTTTAGGCAGCGTTTTCGTTGAAAGCTCCCAGACGGCTTATTTTTTTCCGACACCTCCAACAAATATCGTTATATTTTAGCCAATGTATACAAAAACTTGACAAATTATATCCTAAAACCTTCCTCGAGAACCACTCTATCTATTGGTGGTAACAGCATAAAAATCGGTGCAGTAGTTTTTGAGTTTATCGCGAACAGACAGACAGACAGACGCGGCGCGGAGGACTTTGTCTTGTAATAAGTAGTGATAGTGAAGTACTCAGGTAACGTGAAAACGTCACAGAATCAGCTCTATACATACTCTACAGGTAATGCCGTCAATGCTATTCTTTTCATACTCCCGTGGTCAGAAAAGGACAGCAATACATTAAGAGCTGTCAACCTTAGTTTTGTTATAAATAATAATAAAAATCGTTTATTTCAGGCAATAGACCCATAAAAGTACACATACAATGACATTCGAAACATTTTACAAAAATACAATAAAAAGGAAAAAAAATGTATGTAATATATTAATTGTAAGTATGTATATAGCAGCAAAATCTATACTAATATTATAAAGCTGCAGAGTTTGTTTGTTTGTTTGTTTGTTTGTTTGAACGCGCTAATCTCAGGAACTACTGATCCGATTTAAAAAATTCTTTCAGTGTTAGATAACCCATTTATCGAGGAAGGCTATAGGCTATATTTTATTTCCAAAAAAATTAAGGATCCGTAAGAAAATTGCTATTTTGCAACCCAAGGTGTGAAATCGAAAACCTATTTTGGCGTGCGCTGCAAAAACTATTGAAAGTAGAACAAAATAATGTATCACGGGTTTGTAGGTCTCATTAGGATCTACAAAAAAGTCCCCGAAAGCATATGTCTAACTATTATAGTTATGCCGCAATAAGTGATATTTTACATAAAAAAATTAATTTTCAATACCGCCTCTAGAAAAGGCTCTTTATTTGTATCTTGGTATTAATCCTTATCAAAATAAATTACTTTATATTCAAAACTGCTTCAATACCTTTATAAAACTTTTTCAATCATTCAATTCGGACATTCCATTCGAAAGATATCACGAGTTTAAAAATGTAAGTAGTAGTAGAAAAATAAACCCGCCGCACCCCAGCGCAGCGGGAAACGCGGCGAGGTGAGGGAGAATCTATGAAATAGGTAAAGTGCAGTCGCGGACCAGGAAGATCTTTAACAACACGATTCAAACGCGTGGTCCGAAAAAAAATTAACCTAGAATTAAAATAGGATAATGGATACCTACAGCAGGTAACGCGGTGAGGGGAATAATTTTGGAGTATACGGAATATATACGCTTTCGCGCCTAAAACTACTGAACCGATTTAAATGAAATTTAATATAGAGATAATTTGAGCCCCGGGGAAGGACATAGGATACTTTTTATCGCGATAAACTGTAGCCCACGCGGGTGAAACCGCAGGGAACAGCTAGTAAATATATATAATTAAAATAGAATCACGGTGTCTTTACACCGCACCGTCATGTACCGTTACTTTTTGTTGTTGTCCATGTGCACAGAAATCCAATATTTAAATATTGGACTCTGGACATTGTCAGAGACAGCCTCAAGTATCCCGTTACCAGAGCGGCGCAGTCGGCTCCAGAATGAAGCCACCCGCGCTCTGATTACTGCAAAAAAAAGTCTGGAACCCCCGAGTCAGCAAACATGCTCGACGCACTGCAGTGTCTCGGCAGCTTCATAAGGACCCGGTACGCATCATTGTACTGGACCCTTATCGTGTTGATGGCTTTCCGAGTGAACTTAATCCACAACTGGCACGTATACATGCAAAGGCAATACGCCTTGAAGAGAGTGGTCTTTACGTCCGCACTACAGTTGGAAAATCTGCGAGCGAGCATGTTACTTCTGACCGCGAGGGCTCTCCGCTCGCGCTCAATATCAACATCATCATGCAGCCGCTCTGTCAACAGGTGTCCTAAATACCTAAACTGCTTCACAACATTAATATCGAAAATATACGACATTATAGAAAATGTACGACAGAATCTGTTAGGAATCAATGCCCATCCCTAGTTTATAAGTATTTTTATAGTCTATGGTAACTAATACTAATATTATAAAGCTGCAGAGTTTGTTTGTTTGTTTGTTTGTTTGTTTGTTTGTTTGAACGCGCTAATCTCAGGAACTACTGATCCGATTTGAAAAATTCTTTCAGTGTTGGATAGCCCATTTATCGAGGAAGGCTATAGGCTATATTTTATTTCAAAAAAAATTAGGGATCCGTAAGAAAATTGCTATTTTACAACCCAAGGTGTGAAATCGAAAATCTATTTTTGCGTGCGCTGCAAAAACTATTGACACTAGAACAAAACAATGTATTACGGGTTTGTAGGTCCCATTAAGATCTACAAAAAAGTCCGCGAGAGCATATGTCTAACTATTATAGTTATGCCACAATAAGTGTTTTTTTTATTTTAAAAATTTAATTTTATGGCCGTCGCTAGAAAAGGCCCTTTATTTGTATCTTGGTATTAATCCTTATCAAAATAAATGACTTCTCATTCAAAACTGCTTCAATCCCTTCATATAACTTTTTGAATTATTCAATTCGGACATTCCATTCGAAAGATATCACGAGTTTAAAAATGTAAGTAGTAGTAGAAAAATAAACCCGCTGCACCGCAGTGCCGCGGGAAACGCGGTGAGGTGAGACCGAAGGCGGGAGAATATTCTATGAAATAGGTAAACTGCGGTCGCAATTTGCGAACCAGGAAGACCTTTAGCGGCGCGGTTCAAACGCGCGCAGGATAATGGATACAGCAGGTAATGCGGTGAGGGGCACCGAAGTGCGGGAATAAGTTTGGAGTATACGGAATATATACGCTTTCGCGCCTAAATCACTGAACCGATTTAAATGAAATTTGGTATAGAGATAATTTGAGCCCCGGGGAAGGACATAGGATTCTTTTTATCGCGATAAACTGTAGCCCACGCGGGTGAAACCGCAGGGAACAGCTAGTATATGATATAGGTAAGAAAAAATGGTGGACTGTCAGATGATTGTCAGATAGGAGCGGGTGCTTTGGCGAAAATCAAAAAATCAAAATCAAAATCAAAATCAAAATCAAAAATATGTTTATTCAATAGGATACATTGTGATCACTTTAAAACGTCAACTTAAAACTAGCTACGCCTGTTCCAACCTCCTTACGCCGGCAAAAGAACAGGCAAGAAACGCCCGGCAGGTAATTTTTTTGGCGCGATCACATTGACAATTTTATTCTTATTACTAATTGATTGAATTGGAGCAAGTTCACTAAAATCCCAAGCTTTTTTTTTTGTCATCTAATAGTCCGATATTTTTTATTTAGCTTTACTAATAATAAGATTTCTCTTGTTTGGTTGTACACATTGGGATATGGGAACATGAATATTAACGAGTTGCGGGATCACAACCAAAGCAGACCAGACCCCACAAGCAGCACCCGTTCACGAGTTGACGCATGTGCCAGCCATCGCTCTCCTCGACCATATGAGAGGGAAGAGGGCGACCCGACACATGACGCCGCTGCAAGCAAAGTCACTTTCGTGAGCATGACTGTTTTGGCTGTTTACCGAAAATGGTTAGAATAGGGGAAATAGGGAGAATAGATAGATAGAAAGAAAGATAGATAGATTAACTACAATCCCAAGCTTGTTTGTCATCTAGATAGTCCGATATTTTATAATAAGCTTTACTAATGAGATTTCTCTTTATACGAATTTGAAATTTTGTTATAGACAAGTCTTGAATTTCACTTGGGATTTTGTTGAAAAAGCGTACACATTGACCTTTGAACGAGTTGCTAACTTTATGGAGCCTAGTGGTGGGTACAGCAATTTTATCTTTGTTTCTAGTATTAAAATTGTGATAATCACTTCTCTTTTTGAAGCTATTTAAATTTTTCCGTATGTACATTACATTTTCATAAATATATTGACAAATAACTGTCATTATTTTGGTTTCTTTAAACTTAATTCTTAAAGATTCTCTGGGGCCCATGTTATAAATCGCACGAACAGCTCTCTTCTGCAATACAAATATGGTGTTAATATCAGCAGCGTTTCCCCACAGCAATATTCCATAGGACATAATGCTGTGAAAATAGCTGAAATAGACTAGTCTGGCTGTATCAACGTCAGTAAGGTGACGGATCTTCTTTACAGCATATGCTGCAGAGCTAAGTCTGCTCGATAGACTGACAATATGTGGACCCCATTGCAATTTGTGATCTAAAGTTATGCCTAAGAATACTGTAGTCTTGACAAGGTCCAATTCTTCGTCCTTAATTTTTACATTTGTTGGTACTTCTTTAACATTGGGCAGCACAAATCTCAAGCATTTTGTCTTTTTTCCATTTAACATCAAATTGTTCGCATCAAACCAGTCTGTAACTTTGGAGTTTTGAGGCGAGTTTTTAAATTTGAAAAATATCCTTAAATTGTATCTTGTATTATTTTGTGTAAAATATTACCATATATCTCATGTAGAATAAGTGTCTGTATAAAATTCATAAGTATTGTAGTGCTTTATATCATTGCCGGTTTTCGTTTTGTTGCTACATAGATAGACTTCATTTGTTTTATAAGTAGGTAATCATTGTCATCGATCTTCATGGAGATTTTCGATGGGGGTGGTAGGCCCCCTGATAAAAACCATCCTACTGAGACCGCGTCCACGGATAGATGCTTTTTGATCCCGTCACCGGTGGAATTTGTTTCCATCGCATCTGACTCTTCAGATGTTGTGGAGCGTTCCCTCCTGCTGGGCAATGGCTCTTCCAATACTGTTAAGCGGAAAAGACATTCCAAGAAGCATTCTAAAAAGAGCAAAGAGGAAAGTGAGTCGCAAGACTCAACTATACCTTTAGGCCAAGCTTGTTCATCATCAAATACAGTCCCAGATTCGCAAATCACCGATTCATTTGCCTCCCCTCCGGCTACTGTTTCCCAAACTCCGTCAATTCCGTCTTATATTCCCTCCGGCAGGCAGGTCTACACGCCCTGTGACAAGGGTCCCTTTGTAGTCCATGTACAAAAAGTGGAGCTCTCTCCAACCTCTGGTACCTCCCTACACCCGGTGAACTTTGGTCGCTTTCTGAGTAAGAACAAATTTTTTGACATAATTGATGGCAGTGTTCAAAGAATCGGGAGGAATAGAGTATCGTTGTCCTTTAATAGCGCTATCTCTGCGAACAATTTCGTAACAAGCGAGATTCTAAAAAATAACGATTATAAAGCTTTCATACCTTCATTCAGTACCGTCCGATTGGGTTTGGTCAAAGGGATTCCTGTTGAATGGTCTGAAGATGAAGTTCTAGAAAATATCCGTGTCCCTAATGATGGGGGACCAATAGTAAAAGTTCGACGTTTGAATTACAAGGTCGTAATTGATGGCGCTCCTGTGTATAAGCCGTCTCAGACATGCGTTATTTCGTTTGACGGGCAGGTTCTTCCCCCTCGGGTGTTTATGTGCTTCAACTCGCTTGTTGTCGAAAGATACTATTATTCGACTGTGCAGTGCTTCCAGTGTTGTCGTTTTGGCCACACTAAGAACACCTGTAGGTCTAAGCCTCGATGTTACAAGTGTGGAGAGGCCCACACTGGCGATGCTTGTAGTGTTGAGGAAGGTACTTCCCCCTGCTTGTCATGCTCTGGTCTGCACTTTGCCACAAGTAAGAGCTGTCCTGAATTCGATAGGCAAAAACAAATTAAGATCACAATGGCAGAGAAAAGTATGTCCTATGCTGAGGCCTCTAGGTTGCATTCCCCTATAAGGGGTAAAAGTTACAGTGATGCGGCTAAAACATCCTATGCCAACGTTACCCATGTGCCTTCACCCTTGAACAACAAATCTCCTAGCTCAGTTTCTTATAAAAAAACAGTCTTCCTCAAGCCTAGACTACCTAATAGTTCGCAAAGTCACGGCTATGATCGCGCTGCCCATCAAGCTATAATTAGTAACCCTCACATGCCCAATAATAATGGTGTTGCCTTCAATAGTCCCAACACTGATCCCTCTTCATCCTCTGGTAGCATTTTGGAGCTTATTCAAGCTCTTACTAGGCTACTTAACTCTCCTGCTCTAATACCGTCCAACGCTGCCCAAGTTTCTCCCTCCCCTATGTTACAATCCCTCCATTATGGCACCCGCTCTAGGGCTGCAATGGAATTGTCAAAGTCTGCGTAGTAAAAAGTCTGATCTTTAATACATTATCAATAAATATGATCCCACTGTTATTGCCATCTCTGAGACTTGGCTTAAGCCCGGTTCCTTTTTCAAGGTCCCTCGCTACCTCTGTTTCAGGGATGACAAAGCTGATGGGTATGGTGGCTCAGCCATACTTGTCAGAAACTCTGTAAATTCTCATCTTGTTCAATTACCATCATCTTATCTCTCTGAGAACTTCTCAGTAGTTGCAGTTAGGTTGAAAAACTTAACTTTTGTATCATTGTATATTCCCAGACCATCGTTTGATATATTAAATAGAATCCTGTCATTATTATCTCACATCCAAGGTCCCTTTATCATAATGGGGGATTTTAATATCCACCACCCAGTTTGGGGTTGCCAGGCCTTAGATTCTCTTGCAAATTATGTATTCAATATTATGGATAGTTTAGGTTTGTGCTTGTTAAATACTGGTTCCCCTACACGCCGTACGAAGCCAACTGAACGGGTTAGCGCTGTTGACCTGACTATGGTGTCAGCTAGCCTAGCTCCCTCAATGTTATGGAGAACTTTATCTTCTTGTTATGGTAGCGATCACTTTCCAATTCTGTTTGAGCTCCCTTTTTCTGTAATCAACTCAGTCCCATTTAAGCCGTTATTAGAATATAACCTTAACAAATCTCGGTCTGATGAATGGTCCAAATTTTCATCGTACAGAGGTAGCGAGGGACCTCTGTTTCAGGGATGACAAAGCTGATGGGTATGGTGGCTCAGCCATACTTGTCAGAAACTCTGTAAATTCTCATCTTGTTCAATTACCATCATCTTATCTCTCTGAGAACTTCTCAGTAGTTGCAGTTAGGTTGAAAAACTTAACTTTTGTATCATTGTATATTCCCAGACCATCGTTTGATATATTAAATAGAATCCTGTCATTATTATCTCACATCCAAGGTCCCCTTATCATAATGGGGGATTTTAATATCCACCACCCAGTTTGGGGTTGCCAGGCCTTAGATTCTCTTGCAAATTATGTATTCAATATTATGGATAGTTTAGGTTTGTGCTTGTTAAATACTGGTTCCCCTACACGCCGTACGAAGCCAACTGAACGGGTTAGCGCTGTTGACCTGACTATGGTGTCAGCTAGCCTAGCTCCCTCAATGTTATGGAGAACTTTATCTTCTTGTTATGGTAGCGATCACTTTCCAATTCTGTTTGAGCTCCCTTTTTCTGTAATCAACTCAGTCCCATTTAAGCCGTTATTAGAATATAACCTTAACAAATCTCGGTCTGATGAATGGTCCAAATTTTCATCGTACCTAGATCGAACTGCTTCTGACCTTCCCCTCATTCTTTCCCATTCTCTGAGTGATTGCCTTAACTCGCTTATAAATTGTCTTCATTCAGCTGCTAGACATTCATTTCCTGCAAAGGTCCAAAATATAAAACATAGATCTCCTCCTTGGTGGGATCGTGATTGTATGATTGCGGTAGCAGATAGGAAGAACGCTGAGGATGTCTATTGTGAGAACATGACAAATGAAAACTATAAAAGTTTAATGACAGTTTTGGATAATACAAAACAAATTCTTCACTCAAAAAAGTCAGAAGGTTGGAAAAATTTCTGCTCGACTATTTCTCCTAACGTTCATTCCTCCTTTGTATGGAATTCAATCCGGAAATTCCGTGGTTCATATAGAGAACCTTCCCCTCCATACCCTAGTTGTGACAGTTGGTCTGAACAATTTATGGATAGACTAGCCCCTCCTTTTGTTCCTAATTTTGTGAATACTTTGTCTCCAGGTTTCTCCGCTCATGATGCAAGTTTCCTACCTTTTTCTATGCAGGAATTACGTTTTGTTCTCTCTTCTCTTAAAGATTCTTCTCCTGGTCCAGATGGGATTCCGTATTCCTTTTTGGTCGATTTAGGGTCCGTCCCCTCTGCAATGAAAACACAAATTATTATTCCAGTGTTAAAGCCTGGCAAGAATCCTGAAAAGTCTGAAAGCTATCGTCCAATTGCCATGTCCTCTGTCTTGGCAAAAATTGTGGAGCACCTTATTAAAAATCGTCTTGAATGGTTGCTTGAAAGTAGGAATATCTTACCTGACTCCCAGTGGGGTTTCCGCAAGGGGAGAGGTACTTTAGATAGTTTATCTATTTTTGTTACTGATATTAGACTCTCATTTTCGAGGAATGAGTCCATTGTTGCTGCTTTTCTTGACATATGTTCTGCGTATGACAATGTTTCCCTGTCAATTCTTAAAATCAAGATGGAAAGCTTAGCTCTTCCAGGTAAAATTATTAACTTTATACTAAATCTTTTTCTAGGTCGTACAGCTCATCTTAGATTAGCTGGTGAAATAAAATGTTCCAGATCTGTCTATAAAGGTCTGCCTCAAGGCTCTGTTCTAAGTCCTCTCCTGTTTAATCTGTACACCTATGACTTAAATAGGTCTGTGTTACCTTATTGCAGGTTGCTCCAATATGCAGATGACCTAGTTATATATAGTGCTGATTGTAATATATTAAGTGCTGCCCATATGTTATCCCAAGCTCTTGAGTCATTAAGTGTTTGGTTGGGCCACAATGGGTTTGATATAGCTCCCCTTAAAAGTTCTGTCGTTATCTTTACAAGAAAACGGTTGAAACCGAGACTTGACATATTATTTAACAATATTAGGATTCCTGTTGAAAACGAAAAGAAATTTCTAGGACTCGTATTAGACAGTAAACTAAACTTTTCATCTCATTTGAACTATGTTTCAGTTGTTAGGAATCAATGCCCATCCCTAGTTTATAAGTATTTTTATAGTCTATGGTAATATATGATATAGGTAAGAAAAAAATGGTGTCGGGAATTGGTTGGTTATAATAAAACGAAGTTAATGAAAAATAGAAAAAGATGTTTAATTGAAGAAACGGACCCAATAGTGGTAGCAGAGCGTGGTTGTGAGATATTTGAAGAGGAGAAACATGATGGCGAGTTCCAGAGAAAGATTTCCAGTGGCGCAGTTTGCCGGCGAAAATTTTAGCACGTGGTCATTTCGAATAAAAAGCATATTAAAAGAAAATGGAGTCCTGCTTGCAGTGGAAAATGAACATTTCAGTAGTGATGAAGGAAATGCCAGCAGCGAATCGAGGGCGCAGGCTATCATCATCGCCGGGGTGGCGGATAGTCACATTCAATATATAAAAAAAGAATCTGCCTTCGCAATGTTTGCAAGCTTAGAAAATTCCTTTAGGAAAAAAGGCATTCAAAGTAAACTTTTCATACGTCGAAAATTGTCCGACACAAAATATTTAGAGTGTCAGTCTTTGTCACAACATCTTACGAAATTAGAGGAAATGTTTTCTGAGCTAAGGGAAGCCGATACAGAAATAACAGAAGAGGAAAAAGTAAATTACTTATTGTTGTCCATGCCGCAGTCATATGATGGAATTGTCACCGCACTGGAGACAGTGACAGATTTAAAACTAGATTTTGTGAAGTCAAGGTTATTGGGAGAAGAAGAGAAGAAGAAGAAGCATTTGGTAAAAGAAAACTTTCAAAATACTAACGCATTTTTATGTTACAACTGTGGAAAATCTGGACATAAAAAGTTCCAGTGTCGACAAGGTCGGCCCAACAATCAAAGTTATGGCAGAGGATACAATAACAGCTATGGACAGGGGCAAAGTTATACACAAAGACGTGGATTTAGTCAAGGAGCAGTAAACCAAGGACAAGGATACAGGCAGAGAGCAGTAATGAATCAAGGACATGATCGTGGGCACTCGCAGGGAGTAAGCAGAGGTTTCAATCAAGGAAGAGGAGGCAGTTGCTACAACAACAGGCAAGGTCAAGGGAGAGAGCGTCAGGTATACAGTGCAGATCAGTGCGAGTTAAATAGCAATGCGTTTCATAGTGAAAATGAGTTCAGTGAAGTGAATAACTGTTATAATGACAATAAAGAATGTATTGTGTTTTGTATAGACTCTGGGTGTTCAGACCATTTAGTTAATAACAAGGATATTTTTATGGACTATATAGAGCTAAAAAACCCAAAAAATATAGCAGCAGCTAAAAATGGAGTAATGTTACAGGCTGTAGGGATTGGTAATATTAAAGCTAAATGTTTTGTAGGTAAAAAGGAAACTACATGTACCTTAAAAAATGTGTATTATGCTCCAGAGCTCAGAAAAAACTTATTGTCGGTTTCTAAAATGGAATCTAGTGGTCTGGTGGTGTCATTTTCTAGAGGAAAGGTAAGAGTATATAATAAAGATAATTTAAATATGATAGGTAGTAGTGATGGCAATTTGTACACAATAGAATTTGAAATAGAACAGCAAAATTGTAATTTCTCTGCGACCAGTGATAGTAATAACATAGTAAATTTATGGCACAGGCGTTTTGGTCACTTAGGTATGAAAAATATTAGCATATTGGCACAGAATAATTTAGTTGATGGATTAAGTGATTTGAGAAACATTAAAATTGAACACACATTATGTGAACCATGTCTTTTAAGCAAAATGACAAGACAACCTTTTAATAAGCAAGGATATAGAGCAAATAAACCGTTAGAACTTGTACACACAGATGTTTGTGGGCCAATTACCCCTTCAGGGAGAGAGGATAATAAATACTTTTTGACATTTATAGACGACTACACACATTTTGTAATTGTATATTTAATAAAAAATAAGTCAGAGGTTTTTGAAAAATTTAAAGATTATTACTATTATGCAACAAATCATTTTAATACAGGCTTACAAAAATTACAGTCTGACAATGGTGGGGAGTACATTTCAAATGAGTTTAGAAGTTTTTGTGCACGGAAAGGTATACAAATGCGTCATACCGTACCTTATAATCCCGAAATGAATGGAGTAGCAGAACGGATGAACCGTACTTTGATGGAAAAAGCCAAAACAGTTTTATTGGAGTCAGGTTTGAGTAAAGAATTTTGGGGAGATGCCGTATTGTATTCAGCGTATGTCACAAACAGAAGTCCATCATCAGGAAGAGAAGTTACAGCCAGTGAAATGTGGATGGGTAGGAAACCAAACGTTACTAATATGAGAGTGTTTGGTTGTACTGCATATAATCATGTACCTAAAGAACTACGAAGGAAATTAGATAACACAGGAAAAAAGATGATAATGATTGGATATACAATATCAGGATATAAACTATTTGATATGGAAACAAACAAAGTTGTTAATGCAAGGAATGTGATATTTGATGAAAGTATTAAAGAAGAAAAAACAGTATACCTACCTACAGAAAGAATAGAAAATGATAAACAACTCGAACAGGAAACTTATGAAGAAAGAAAGCAAGATGACGAAAGAAAGCGACATGAAGAAAGAAAACGACATGAAAAACAAGATGAGGAAAGAATACTAGAAGAAAAAGAAATACAAGAACAAGAAAAGAAGAATAGAAATAATCAAGAACAAAACCAGAGAGAAATAATTTCACTAAGAGAACAACGACAAGAAAGTGCTAGAAGTGCACGAGCTAGAAGAAGAATTCAGCAACCAGTTTGGCAAAAAGACTATGTAATCAACCTTAATGAAGAAGATGATGAAGCATTATACGCACTACTTTCAGCTAATCAAGAGGATATACCACGAAGCTTTCAGGAAATAGAAGAAAGGAGAGATAAACAGGTTTGGAAGGATGCAATTAAAGAAGAGTTTAGAGTCTTAGAAGAGAGTGAAACATGGAAAATAGTACCAACACCAGAAAGAGAAAAGTTATTAGATAGTAAGTGGGTTTTCACAAAGAAAAATATAGGAGAACAAGAAATATATAAAGCGAGATTAGTAGTACGTGGATTTCAACAAAAAGAACATATCGAAGATATTTACTCACCAGTTTTGAAGTTACAAACGCTAAGAGTGTTATTGTCAGTAGCAGCATGTAAAGAATATAAAATACATCAAATGGATGTTAAGGGAGCATTTTTATATGGAGATATAAAAGAAGATGTTTATTTAAAACCTCCAGAGGGACTAGACTTACAGGAAGGAAAAGTTTTAAAGTTAACTAAATCATTATATTGCTTGAAGAAATCACCAAAGTACTGGTATGAGAAGTTCAATGAAACTATAACTGGATATGGATTTAAACGATCAGAAAATGACTATTGCTTATATATTATGGGAGATATTTACTTAACTTTGTATGTGGATGATCTTTTAATAATGGGAAATAACATAAATAGTATAGAAAAGTTAAAAGGTTTTCTTGCTACTCAATTTAGAATGAAAGACATGGGCTCTAACAACTTAAACTATTTAGGAATTTCAATTGAAATACAGCCAGGACAAATATTAATTACAGGCACAGGGAACAGGCGTAGCTAGTTTTAAGTTGACGTTTTAAAGTGATCACAATGTATCCTATTGAATAAACATATTTTTGATTTTGATTTTGATTTTGATTTTTGATAATAAATCAATCTAAATACTTAGAGAGTATACTTGTAAAATATCAAATGGAAAATTGTAAAGGAATTGACACACCTATGGATGTAAACTTTAAATATGATGAAAATTCAATGATTGATATGAGCTATGAACTGCAATGTAGATCTTTGATAGGGTCATTGATGTATGCAACTGTTGGCTCAAGGCCTGATTTAGCTACGGCAGTATGTTATTTAAGTAGATTTCAGTCAAAACCAAGTGAAAATTTATGGAGAGCTTTGAAAAGAGTATTGAGATATGTAAAACAAACAGTCAACTATACTTTAATTTATACTAAGAATGATTGTAATACTATAACACCTTTAATTGGTTATGCAGATGCCGATTGGGCAAGAGATAATGATAGAAAATCAACAAGCGGATATTTATTTAAATTATTCAATAATACTATTGTTTGGCGGTCTAAAAAGCAAACCACTGTAGCGCTTAGTACTACAGAAGCAGAACTAGTTTCTTTACGTGAATCAGTAGTAGAAGCATTATTCATTGTTAAACTATTATCCGATTTAAATATTAAGTTAAAAAATGTTATTGTTCATGAGGACAATCAAAGTGCGATGAAAACTGTAAATAATCCTGATCAAAAAAGATTAAAACATATGGATATAAAATATAACTTTGTAAAACAGAAAGTAGAGGAAGGTTTGATAATTGTAAAATATATTAATACTAAATTTCAACTAGCAGATATATTAACTAAGCCGTTGCCTAAAAAATATTTTTGTAAATTTGTATGTGCATTAGGTTTAGAGATGTGCATTGAGGGAGAGTGTTAGGAATCAATGCCCATCCCTAGTTTATAAGTATTTTTATAGTCTATGGTAATATATGATATAGGTAAGAAAAAATGGTGTCGGGAATTGGTTGGTTATAATAAAACGAAGTTAATGAAAAATAGAAAAAGATGTTTAATTGAAGAAACGGACCCAATAGAATCGACACTATTAATTATCATTAGAACTCGATAAAATAATTCAAAATAAAATAATATAATAAAAAACTTACAGATATTTATTTATGTATCAAAAAAAACGACAGAAATAATACGATTACTATGTAAACGAGATATACAATTAATAAAATAGATAAGACGATTTCGTAATAAACACCACAACCCAAAAATAACAAAAAATATACTCTTGAACGATTAAACAAAACAGGCTCAGTAAAAAAACAATCGAAAATCTAATTTTCAATCAAACATCACTATTCCCTCCACACATGATGACCTCACCTCCTCTGTTTAGAAAAAGTGTAAATACGCGGTTTACCGACAAATATACTTCTCAAAATGTTTCGATTCCATTTATCGACTTCACCATCCAAATCCACTTGCACACTTTTGTCTTCATTTATTTATTTAGAAAGACAAATAGTAGCTAGTGTAGTGGTTCATACCTAATTTTTTTACTAGAAGACAAAGGCATCGTACTCTTACGCTTCGCGGCAAAAACAACGCCACTAGAATTTTTACTCGGAATCGAAGTATGCAACATATCATAGTCAATTGATTCTTCGAAATTATTTCTAACGTCTGCTGCCGATTCTTTTGAAGAATCAGATTCTGTATGTGCTTCTAAAGATCTCGATTCTTCCCACACTCCAATATCAATGCTACGACTATTGTTACTAGGTTCCTTTTGCAAAGAACCAGTTGACATATGAATTCTTGGAGTTCTCATTGCTTCAATCTCACAAGCTTCGTGATCTTCTGTTGAAGCATTATGGTTGGTATCTGAAACTGTGACAAAATGGTTTAATTGGTGTTCGCGCCTCCGTAACATACCTTTAATTTATTATGTCGTCACACGATTATCGTATTTGCCAGTGTCAAGTACTAAATGTATCAAACTCAGCATACATACTCCGTACGGTTAAATCATATACTATCTATACTATATAATAATATTATAAAGCTGCAGAGTTTGTTTGTTTGTTTGAACGCGCTAATCTCAGGAACTACTGGTACGATTTGAAAAATTCTTTCAGTGTTGGATAGTGCATTTATCAAGAAAGGCTATAGACTATATTTTATTTCCAAAAAAAATTAGGGATCCGTAAGAAAATTGCTATTTTGCAACCCAAGGTGTGAAATCGAAAATCTATTTTTGCGTGCGCTGCAAAAACTATGGACACTAGAACAAAACAATGTATTACGGGTTTGTAGGTCCCATTAAGATCTACAAAAAAGTCCACGAGAGCATATGTCTAACTATTATAGTTATACCGCAATAAGTGATCTTTTATTTAAAAAAAAAAAAATTTATTGCCGCCGCTGGAAAAGCCTCTTTATTTGTATCTTGGTATTAATCCTTATCAAAATAAATTACTTTTTATTCAAAACTGCTTAAAGACCTTTTTACAACTTTTCGAGTCATTCAATTTGGACATTCCATTCAAAAGATATCACGAGTTTAAAAATGTAAGTAGTAGTAGAAAAATAAACCCGCCGCACCGCAGCACAGCGGGAAACGCGGTGAAGTGAGGGGGGGGCACCGGGAGAATTTATGAAATAGGTAATGTGCGGTCGCGGACCAGGAAGATCTTTAACTGCGCGGTTCAAACGTGCGGTCCAAGAAAAATTAACTTAGAATTAAAATAGGATAATGGGTACCTACAGCAGGTAACGCGGTGACCCCCTCACCCAAGTGCGGGAATAATTTTGGAGTATACGGAATATATATGCTTTCGCGCCTAAACTACTGAACCGATTTATATGAAACTAGCTGTTCTCTGCGGTTTCACCCACGTGGGCTACAGTTTATCGCGATAAAAAGTATCCCATGTCCTTCCCCGGGGCTCAAACTGTCTCTATACCAAATTTCACTTAAATCGGTTTAGTTGTTTAGGCGTGAAAGCGTATATATATTTATTCCGTATACTCCAAAATTATTCCCGCACTTCGGTGGCCCTCGCCGCGTTACCTGCTGTATCCATTATCCTATTTTAGTAGTAAGTAAATTTTTTTCGGACCGCGCGTTTGAACCACGCAGCCAAAGGTCTTCCTGGTTCGCGAATCGCGACCGCACTTTACCTATTTCATAGATTCTCCCGGTGCCCCCCCCCCCCCCACCACCACACCGCGTTCCCCGCAGCGCTGCGGTGCAGCGGGTTTATTTTTGTGCTACTACTTACGTTTTTAAACTCGTGATATCTTTCGAATCGAATGTCCGAATTGAATGATTCGAAAAGTTTTGTAAAGGTATTGAAGCAGTTTTTAATAAGAAGTAATTTATTTTGATAAGGATTAATACCAAGATACAAATAAAGAGCCTTTTCTAGCGGCGGCATTAAAATTTAATTTTTAAAATAAAAGATCACTTATTGTGGCATAACTATAATAGTTAGACATATGCTCTCACGGACTTTTTTGTAGATCTTAATGAGACCTACAAACCCGTAATACATTGTTTCCTTCTATTGTCAATAGTTTATGCAGCGCACGCAAAAATAGGTTTTCTATTTCAGACCTTGGGTTAAAAGATTGCAATTTTTTTACGGATCCCTAATTTTTTTTGGAAATAAAATATAGCCTATAGCCTTTCTCGATAAATGGACTATCTAACACTGAAAGAATTTTTTAAATCGGCCTAGTAGTTCCTGAGATTAGCGCGTTCAAACAAACAAACAAACAAACTCTGCAGCTTTATAATATTAGTATAGATTTGGTATAGAGATAATTTGAGCTCCGGGGAAGGACATAGGATA
This sequence comes from Opisthograptis luteolata, assembly GCA_931315375.2. Classification (NCBI taxonomy): domain Eukaryota; kingdom Metazoa; phylum Arthropoda; class Insecta; order Lepidoptera; family Geometridae; genus Opisthograptis; species Opisthograptis luteolata. The sequence continues at coordinate 14,238,046 of OV928033.1, forward strand.
CTTTTTATCGCCATAAACTGTAGCCCACGCGGGTGAAACCGCAGGGAACAGCTAGTCTCTTATATTTTCCAAAAAGCCTAATACATTTATAATTATAAACCTATCTAAAAACGTATTAATTATAATATTGTTCAATCACGAACAGTAGGATGTTATCATCATCATGATTAGTCTATTACGTTCCCAGTACTGGGACACATACCTTCTCTCTGAGACAGAGATAGCATAGGCCATAATGCACCACACGAGCCTAATGCAGGTTGGCAGGTAGGCTAGTGGCCAGGGCCACGCCTAGTGTTGGAGTTTTCAGACCACCAAAATAGTCTAATGACTACAGATTAACAGGGTCCAGTATCGTCAATCTACTTACTAGTAATACCAAATACTTGTTAAAAAATCATTTCGAACATTACCATCGTTTTCTTCCAGATTTTCTAAACCATCGTTTGCTTCTTCGAAATCATCATTTGCCATGTCTTGGTCTCTTATATCTTGCTCGTAAATCAAGCTGGGCTCTTTTTGGACAAATTCTTCAGTTGGATCTCTATGCACATCTGCTTTAAATGTGCTTTGTCTGTAACAATAAATAATCTAATAGACAATAATATAACAATAACAAAATTGGTAAATAAGTAAAACCCCAAACACAAAGATGAGATGACGACGATCTTAAAGGCTGAACAGATTTTCTTTTTCTCTTGATCAAACCAACAATTAATATTATTATCACAATCGGTTCATCCGTTTAGGAGCTATAATGTCACACATATACCAAGTTTAATTTTGCTACGACAATAAGAAGTAGGCTAAAATCGACATGTAAGATTTTATCACATTATTTGTTAGTTAAGTGAATCTTAAAATTGTTATAAAGCATAGATAACCTGCAACATGATGTATCTGATGATTCACTACCCGTATTTTCTAATGTTTCATTTTCAGATATTTCTGCTCGTTCTTCAGTGAGTTCCTGTCCTTTATCAGTTTCGACACTTCTGGAACTTTCTGGTATAATTTCAGTGCTAGTAGACATTTGTTCTTCAATTCCATCATGTTCTGTACCATTAGAGGTACTTTTTGTTAGCGTAGAAAAAAGGCTTAAATTCTCTTCCTCGTCTTCAAAATCATCAGTGGTACTTTTAGGTAAAATTTCAGAACTGGCACTTCTTTGTTCTTCTATAATGTAATCATGAGGAGAATTGGTTTTGGTTTCACCGAAACTCTCTCTTTTACTTGCATACTTTACCTTAGGTATAGTTGTATCTGAACTATCAGATATCTCACTCACATCACTACAACCTTCAATAAACAATTTCCTGTAAACCTTCAACATTCTTTTTTCAAGTTTATCATAGAATTCTTGAGGTTCATCATGTTTGTTTGGTTCTACTTCTATTATTAGGGGTGGTAGTGGGCTGTAGGGGCGTTCCGGTGATTGTGTAGTGACAGATGGTGAAGTTGGGGTGCGAGGGGTGGAGGGTAAATCGATAGAATCACCTTCCTCATACACCGTTGATGGCACTGAAAAAGTTTTTGATAACGGATAAATTGTTGCTGTACCGTCTACCTAAGTAACTACTGTTAACTCAGTCGGGTTAGAAATTCGATTAGCATTAATTTCGTCCCAACAATTATTGCATCTGCTGCTTTGTTTCCTGAAAGGTTTGATCTGGTTCTTTTTAAGTCAAGAGTGAATAGGCACCTTATGGAACAGCGTGATCCACCCTTGACTGCATCGTCACTTACCATCAGGTGAGATGTGGTCAAACGAAGGTCCATTTGCACATATAAAAAAAATGGCTACTGAAATATCGTGTTTAATTACCTGATAAATTTCTAGACGCCTTAAACCTTTGCGAGTCCTCTTCATGATCAACTCTGCGACTCATAGCTAATGGATTATAATAACTCAGTGTTAGGGATTACTACGGACTTATTCTCAGCTTATCTAATAAGTATTTGTTTTCTGAGTTTTAAAGGTAGAAACCACATTCGCTTTCAATAGAAAAATATATTGCTACCCCCAAAAACCCCAAGTTAGCCTAAAGCACGGCAGGTAATCACAGAACATCGTTTATGCTCTTAGAAGTGACCTGCGCCAGATGAGATTGGTGAACATGAACACTTTGAACAGGCTTCATTCATTCAATTTCATTCAGTAATTCATTATTTATAATCTATCAGACGAAGTTTTGTTTGTGTTTTTTTACTTTTTGTGAAATAACGCCCGCCATATTTTCCCGGTCCCGCACAGTTTCGTCAATTTCTCTTTTTCACTTTGATTGCTTGCGAAAGTTGCGAAGCGATTAACGAAGAAACAAAAACTAGGTACTTGAAATTAAAACCGTTGCTCTTTAGAATTACATTAAATTTTATCTTACATATCATTTCTATAATGACAAGGATCACAAGGTTAAAAACCTGTATCATCAATCAACAACTGCTAACAGACAAAAACGTAAGTAGAGCTAAGCCTGTGCCGACAAATTACATGAAATAGCATCTTGTTAGGTTACAGAATAATTTATTACATTTAGGTTATGTTTGTTTTAAAATAATAATGTCTTCTCGCAGTCTCGCTCGCGCTGCATTGCTGATTGCAGCTGAACAATCAACTCGTGCTTTTTTGGCTCTCGAGACCAGAGGAAAATTTAGTTGGACTTGGTACAGCCACATAGTCAATATATAGCTGATGTAAATGCTCCAACAATAATTATGTGGCCATCAATTCGAGGAAAAATATCTTACGAAGAGGAGAAGACTGCTTGTGAGTCACCCAACCCTATTTGGACCAAAAGAAATTGAAACCAGGACTCTTGAGTAAGTAATACCTATCATTTATAGAAATAGAAAAATAAAAACAGAGATTTTGTATTGAACATAGATATAGAGCCTAACATGAATGTCAATGTGGCCAATATGTATCCAGCTGGTATCGGGTTTGGTATTTTTTTAATTTTTTTGTACTGCAGCATATTTTACCCACCATATTCACAAAATCTTGAAATGCCTGGTCCCAGTTACTACACCCAACCCGATAGTCAATTATATTATCATTTATTAGTTATATTCGGTTTATAACGATGAATCAATGTATAATTCTATGTAGCTTGTTTAATATAGGTACATGCCCATACTGTGTATAATAATATATTATGTAATTTGTTAGGATTTGCACTGTATATCAGATTGTTCAATATTGTATAGTACCTAATTTGATTGATGTATAGCTGTTGTAAGTACAAATTTGTATGATGGCATGTGCCTATTCTATGTGTCATTTTCTTGGATTTGTATTACATATATTTATCAGACAGTTAATTAAATCTTGTATGGTACATACCTAATCTTAATTTGATTGATGTATAATTAATAAGGAGCTTATTTAATATAGGTACATGGCCATTCTGTGTATAATTTCTTTAGATTTGTATTATAATCAAATTGTTAATTCAATTTTGTATAGTACCTAATATTAATTTGATTGCTGTAATAGTTGTAAGTAGCTAGTTCAAGAAAGGCACTTGCCCATTCTAATTTCTTGGATTTGGATTATATATATCGAACAATTAAAATTTTATATAAACCCCAACTTAATTTGATTTGATTGAAGAAATTGTAAAGTTCCGAATCGAAGTGGTAGTATTATTTATCTGAATATAAATTTAAATATTAAAACTGAGTTTCATTATTTAAAAACCTTAAGCTATTGAAAACATAAAATAGGAAATGGAATGGGTTATCGATAGTGGGTTGGGTTTAAATGTCCCATCACTACAGATCGATATCGATATTTGCCGCCTGACGTTTCAAGCACTATCGTCACAGAATACTCCATAGTAACCTTCATCTGGCGCAGGTCATTTCGTTCACTTCTCTAACGATTGTGTCGTTCTATGGGTGATTTCCATCTATACGTAGTATATAGTCTACTTAATCTATGGCCTAAAGTTCCTCTTCTCTATGGCACTTTTTTTTTTGTTTTGTTATGGCGTCACACGATTAGTGTATTTGCCAGTGTCAAGTGTAAAAGATTTCAAACTCAGAGAGTTGAATCAAGTTTAAATGATGATGGATGATGAGGATGAGATGATGGGATGAGAATAGTGTTTAAGTAAAGTAGTGGCGCTTTACTTAAACTTTACACGGACTTTTTTAGAGCAACTTGAAAAGTCACTTTCACAACTTTATTTCAATTTCTCACACTCGTACACATTAACGAACACATAATGGTTAATAATCCACCAATGTTACATATATTATCACTCGAAGAAACACAAGTTTTGGAAATAAAAACAAAATTTTCACGTTGACAACTCAATTGCCGCCAAAAAAGTCCCTGGCACTTCTTGATGATCCATGTCTTCGTGACAAAGACTTTCTCTTTGCTCATTCTTTGACGATTGTCCCAGCAACTCAAATCAGCTATGAGGCTATGACTTGACAGTGACAGTCGCCGTCAAGAGTTGCGTTTTGATTTGACTTTGACAGTTAAGGCCCGGTGACAGTCTTGCAAATTATAATCTATACTAATAATATTATAAAGCTGCAGAGTTTGTTTGTTTGTTTGTTTGTTTGTTTGTTTGTTTGAACGCGCTAATCTCAGGAACTACTGTTCCGATTTGAAAAATTCTTTCAGTGTTAGATAGCCCATTTATCGAGGAAGGCTATAGGCTATATTTTATTTCCAAAAAAATTAGGGATCCGTAAGAAAATTGCTATTTTGCAACCCAAGGTGTGAAATCGAAAACCTATTTTTGCGTGCGCTGCAAAAACGATTGACACTAGAACAAAATAATGTATGACGGGTTTGTAGGTCCCATTAAGATCTACAAAAAAGTCCGCGAGAGCATATGTCTAACTATTATAGTTATGCCACAATAAGTGATCTTTTATTTTAAAAAAATAATTTTTAATGCCGCTGCTAAAAAAGGCTCTTTATTTGTATCTTGGTATTAATCCTTATCAAAATAAATTACTTCTTATTTAAATCTGCTTCAATGCCTTTATATAACTTTTTGAATCATTCAATTCGGACATTCCATTTGAAAGATATCACGAGTTTAAAAATGTAAGTAGTAGTAGAAAAATAAACCCGGCGCACCGCAGCGCAGCGGGAAAGGTGGTAAGCTACCGAACCGATTTAAATGAAATTCGGTGTAGAGATAGTTGTTTGGGGAAGGACATAGGATACTTTTTATCACGATAAACTGTAGCCCACGCGGGTGAAACCGCTGAGAACAGCTAGTATTTCATGTAACTGATTTTGCTAAAGAAAACTGCAGAGCGTTTCCAATGAAGAAAGAAACAGGATTATTATCATTTATATTTTATTGTATGGATTGTATGGCAAATACGACGATATAACAGAAGAAATATCAGGTCATGTCACTAATGTCCCTGACAATACTGACATTTATTTATTTGTTATTTATTATTTATTTAATAATCAGCACGGATACACCACTTACACTAATTATAATAATATGTCAAAACAAAAAATAAAATAGGGTCAAATAATTATCAGAATCACAATCAAATTAAATTAGATTAAAATACAATAGAATAGAATAGAAACATTAATAGAATAGAAAACAATGGAAAAATAGAACAATTGTAGCATAAAGATTATTTACATATAAAGACACCACTATCACGCATGACATGACATGACAGCATTGACATTGCGACATTGCGTACAGACGTAGACCACATACGTAGTATATAGTCTACTTAGACTTTTTTGGCGGCAATTGAGTTGTCAACGTGAAAATTTTGTTTTTATTTCCAAAACTTGTGTTTCTTCGAGTGATAATGTGTAATATTGGTGGATTATTAACCATTATGTGTTCGTTAATGTTTACGAGTGTGGGAAATTGAAATAAAGTTGTGAAAGTGACTTTTCAAGTTGCTCCAAAAAAGTCCGTGTAAAGTTTAAGTAAAGCATCACTACTTTACTTAAACACTATCCTCATCCCATCATCTCATCATCATCATCACCATCATCATTTAAACTTGATTCAACTCTCTGAGTTTGAAATTTTTTTTACTTGACACTGGCAAATACACTAATCGTGTGACGCCATAACTAAACAAAAAAAAAATAAAAAATAGTCTACTTAATCTATGACGTAGACGTCAGAAACTCGGAACTAATAAAAGTTGTTCTAAATCTATTTACAAAACAATTTTGTTAAAAGTTGAGTTTTCTTGCTTTGTTTCACCGCAGTGAAATCCAGCGAAAGTAAAGTAAATCTACGAATTCAAATTCCATAATAATGAATCTTGTTTGACTGATAAATGTATTACTTTTACAGGTATTTACGTAATCTCTGATTTTCTTAGTATGGTGAAATAAGCTACTAAGTTAGAAAGGAAATCTGATGCAGGGCATTAAATTGGTAACGTTTGATGCTACGAATACACTACTTAAGTTTAAAATACCTCCATGGCAATACTACAGCATTGTAGCTCGAGACTATGGATTTACTGGTAATGGGGATATACTAAAATCTCAAATGATAGATAGTTACAAGAAAATGGAGAAGAAACATCCCAATTTTGGCAAAAGTGATGTCTGCTGGGAGAGTTGGTGGAAGGAGGTAGTGAAACTTACATTTCAGGGCCATCTCCCAGCCAAAACCAACATAGATAACATTGCCAAAAAACTGATTGATGAATTCAGAACAACAAAATGTTGGTCTATTGCAAATGGAAGCCAAAAACTTCTTAATCTTCTGAGAGAGAATGGGATATCTGTTGGTGTCATATCCAACTTTGATCCACGCCTCATTGATATTCTACATAATGTCAGCTTGCATGAAAACTTTGAGTTTATTTTGACATCATATGATGTGGGTTATAGCAAGCCCGACAAAAGAATATTTAATAGTGCTCTTAATGCATGCGTGAAACCAGTTAAACCTTCAGAGTGCCTTCACATCGGGGATGACTTAGAGAAAGACTACAAAGGTGCACAAGAAGCTGGGTGGCATGCATTGCTTGTTGCATCAAAAATTAGCAAGGAGATGCCTCCAGCCACAAAGCATGTGTACAATAGTATGGAAGAGTTATGTAAAGCCTTAGAACAGAATAACATTCAGCTGTAAAATTAATGTAACAAAATTTTCTTCATCATTAGATAGTAATTGAATTTAAAGAAATCAAGTTTAATAAGTTATAATAATATGCAGTGTCGATGACAGTGATGTTTACCATCATAGGATATTAAAACTTCCTGTCACAATGTCTGTGATGAACTGCTATATTTTTTTTTTATTATTATTATTTACTGGGTAGCGTTTGACCACAACTCACCTGATGTTAAGTGACGATGTGGTCGAAGATGCGCCACGCTACACCTGGACTGGGAACTGGCTCTCAAGTGAGGCTGACGTCACAACCACTGAGCCATCATCGCTATAAAATAAACTTGCTATACTAATAAACTTGTACTAGAAACTCTTAAAATGTTTCTTGGTTTGTTACCTGTTCAAGGTATATGAAAGTTTTTTTTTTTTAAATTTGTATAATATTGTCAAGTAGGCTCTTGGGCAAAATTGGACTGTGTTCTCTAGTAAAAAGGCATGTTGTTGTTACATGTCAATTTATAAAATGTTACTGAACTTTTATGGGTAAAACATTGTAATAAACATTGTACATAACTAAAGTAAGATTTCAATATAATGTAATAAACTAGACTAATGTATTTCTATGTAATTATGTTTCATTATTTCACATATAATTTTATTTATGAACTAGTTGCGCCCCGCGGTTTCGCCCGCGTCTTCCCGATATCCCGCAGGAAACTTTTTCCGCGATAAAAAGTAGTCTATGTGTTAATCCAGGGTATAAACTACCTCCATTCCAAATTTCATTCAAATCCGTTCAGTAGTTTTGCGTCCATCCTCACTTATAAACTTTCACGTTTATAATATTAGTAGGATATAAAATAAGTAAGATAAATATTAGAAAACTGAATTGATAAATGACAAGCATGTTGGTGACCATTGCAGAGCCAAGGATTAGGTAAGTACGTAGTACCTGTTGCCAAAAATAGGTGCTTCAGGAAAGATCAATGATGAAAGAAAATGGAAAGATTTCAATAGTAGTTGAATGGGTAGGTAATAGGTATAAAACATGTTCGTCGTATCAGGCCTTTAGATCTATTCAAAGCATTTCATCATTAAATGGCTGAGGAAGGGATTTTGGATAAGAGACTAGGCAGAAGACGTAAGTCCTAACCAATGTTAGGGTAAGGACGATGATGTGTATTTACAATTTTAAATATTCAACACGAAAAACCGCCGATCCGTTCTATAAATTGACATGCACGGCCGGTTTAGCCCGGTTTGGTGTAAGTGTAACCAACCAAACCGGTTCTGGCTGTCAGAATCAGAAGCCGTCAAACTGATTTGGGATATTGCAAAACACCAACAAACAGATTAAAAATAATTGTCATCACTATTTTTATTGAAAAAACATTTAAATTTAAAATTCTGCCGTACTTTTGGTATGTTGTACTATATTTTTAGACAAGCAACACCGTAATGAAGACAGTTGGAGAAAGAAAATGCACACCAGCGCACAAATGCCCCCTCACAAATACGGAATCGCACCACTGATCCTTACCAAACCTAACCTGTCTGTGGTACGGTACGGTCTCGGTCTGCCCGATGTTAATTATTTTTCGTGTCTAGCAACATTTCAATTTGCTGCGCGTCCATGTCAAGAGAGTTTCATCAACTTTCATCTCGGTAGCACGAAATCAATAGAAAATAAAAATGCGGAATCCTTGCACGAAATAGTGATAATTGTGTACATTTATAGTTGAACTCTAAAAACGAACGATTCGCTAAGTGTAGGAAGGCCAAACATCTTTGTGATTGCACGCATACCGCTCGCATACTCGTAATACATCGAAAAGAGAAATGACTGGGCCGTTCTTTATCTTTGAAGTGTCGATTATGTGAACTTTCGTTGACGGTGCATTATGTAGTGGCATCGCGTGTCTTCGTGATATCGTGTGATTTAACTACAAAGGGCGTAAGTGTAGTCGTGGCGCGTGCCGTGATTATGTGGAGACCATGATGTGGTGGGTGTGCTTGGTGGCGACGGCGGTGGTGCTGGGCGCCTTCGGTGAGCAGGTGCCGCTGCTGGATACCACGGCGGAGGCGACGCTCGGCTGGACGCGTTTCCCGTATGGTGCACAGGCCAGCACGCCCGGCTGGCTTGAGGAATCCTACACTAATTTCGAGAAACAAATCAACTGGCGCTCCTATGTCGTCTGCGATGTCGCGCATCACAACGTCAATAATTGGCTCTGGACGCCGTTCATCGAACGCCGAAACGCAAATCGCATTTATATAGAAATCAAATTCACCATACGAGATTGCTCATTGTTCCCTGGTAATGCTCTTAGTTGCAAAGAAACATTCAGTCTACTGTACTACGAGTTTGACGTCGCTACACGTGAGCAGCCTCCATGGGAGCCTGACAGCTACAAACTGGTTGGTCGCATTGCTGCTGGTGAGGGTCGATTCAATACTAACTCTGATGTAGATATCAACACAGAAGTAAAAAGCATAGCTGTTACAAAAAGAGGTGTTTATTTTGCATTCAGAGACCAAGGAGCATGTATATCTATTCTAGCAGTAAAAGTATATTATATCACATGTCCTGAAGTGACAGTAAATTTTGCTAGATTTCCAGCAACCCCAACAGGTCGTGAAGTTACTGTGATTGAAGAGGCTAATGGCACTTGCGTAGAAAATGCTGAGAAGACTCCTGGAGAACCTCCAGTATATATGTGCAAGGGTGATGGGAAGTGGACTCTTGCACGCGGGTCTTGTAAGTGCCGTGCTGGGTTTGAACCGGACCATGAAAATCAGATTTGTAACGAGTGTTCATCAGGAAAATTCAAGTCCCATACCGGTGATGAACCCTGCATTCCATGCCCCGACTACTCAGAATCAAAAGCTTTTGCAGCAGCTGAGTGCAAATGTGTTCCTGGATTCTTTAGGGCAGCAAAAGATCCTAAAAACATACCATGTACACAACCACCTTCTGCTCCAGATAATTTAACTGTGACATTTGCAGATCAGTTTTCTATATCGCTGGCATGGCAACCACCCCACCAAACTGGAGGTCGTAACGATGTGACATACAGGGTGCTTTGTTCCAATTGTGGCCCCAGTGTTGAATATAGGCCTGCTGCTATAGGGCTTAACACCACCAGAGTAACTGTTATTGGGTTAGACCCTGTCACTGAGTACAAATTTCAGGTCTTTGCTGAAAATGGTGTCACTGAATTAACAAAAGAACCAGCCAGAAAAATTGAAATAACAGCCGTCACTGAAGCTTCTGTTGTCAGTGTTGTAACAAAGTTAAAAATTTTGAATACAGAAAGTGACAAGTTATCTATAGGTTGGAACCCACCACCAATTGATTCAACAGATCCTGATGATACCATAGAAAGCTATGAAGTGAAGTGTTTTTCTAAGGACAACATGGATAGAATGACAAATGCCACACTGAAGATTGCAAAAGAACCTCATGCTACTATCACAGGACTGAAAAGTGACACAGAATATGGAATAAGAGTAAGAGCCAAGATGAAGAGAGGATGGGGTGAGTTTAGTGGTATAGTTTATGCACGAACTGGTTCTGTGCTCGAAACTTCATTTGTGGGAGAAGAGGAGGGTGCGCAAGTAAGGCTAGTCGCTGGTGTGATGGTGGCTTTAGTGGTGCTCTCTGTGGTGGCTATAATCGCGACTGTATTAGTGTTGCGAGCGCGTGCTGACGATGAATGCGATAAAAAGCAACCGAGTGACTGCAATGCCCTTAATTATCGTAACGGCGAGGTGTACACTGGACCCGATCGACCCACTAAAACAAGCAGCAACGCTACAACTCCACTGTTCGCGGGCACAGGGTCACGCACTTACATAGATCCTCATACATATGAAGACCCTAACCAAGCCATAAGAGAGTTCGCCCGTGAGATCGACGCTTCTTGCATTACCATTGAGGCTATTATTGGAGGCGGCGAGTTCGGAAACGTATGCCGCGGTAAACTCAAGCTGCCCACCAGTTGCAGCCAGGAAATCGATGTTGCAATCAAAACCCTCAAGGCGGGCTCTACTGACCGCGCGCGTCGTGACTTCCTTGCAGAAGCTTCTATAATGGGCCAATTTGAACATCCCAACGTAATTTTCCTTCAGGGAGTTGTAACAAAATGCAATCCGATAATGATAATTACAGAATTCATGGAGAATGGATCACTCGATACTTTCCTCCGAGCTAACGACGGAAAATTTCGAGTACTCCAGTTAGTTGGAATGCTCCGCGGCATTGCTACCGGTATGCAGTACTTATCCGAAATGAATTATATTCACCGTGACCTAGCCGCCCGCAACGTACTTGTGAATTCCCAGCTCGTGTGTAAAATCGCCGACTTTGGGCTATCGCGCGAGATTGAGTCCACAGCTGACGGCGCGTACACTACACGCGGTGGCAAGATCCCGGTGCGATGGACTGCACCCGAGGCGATCGCATTCAGGAAGTTCACTTCCGCAAGTGACGTTTGGTCGATGGGTATAGTATGCTGGGAGGTGATGAGCTTTGGAGAAAGGCCCTACTGGAACTGGAGTAATCAGGATGTGATCAAGTCTATAGAAAAAGGATATCGGCTTCCAGCGCCGATGGAATGCCCTGAAGCAGTGTACCAACTCATGCTTGATTGTTGGCAGAAAGAGCGTACGCATCGGCCCACATTCGCAAGCATCGTTAAAACTCTTGATAAGTTGATTCGCTGCCCGGAGACGCTGCGAAAGATCGCACCAAACAGGTCGGCAGATCCTTTAGCGGGAGATACACCTGATATGATTCAGTTTTCATCTGTGGAGGAATGGCTAGAATGCATTAAGATGTCGCGCTATGTGGAGAAGTTTCGTGCAGCCGGCATCATAGATATGGACGCGGTGGTTGACTTGACGGTGCACCAGCTCGCCTCTCTTGGCGTCACGCTCGTCGGTCACCAAAAGAAAATTATGAACAGCGTGCAGGGCATGCGCGCGCAGATTCGCGGCAATGGCCCCTACGGCTTTCTCGTCTGAATACCCATAGTGACAGAGTGCAATAAGTGTTATGTTGAGCAGTGCAGCTAGTGAGTGAAACTCGATCTCACATGGGAACAATATCCAGTGCAACTCAGTATTCGATAGGAGGATAAGTAATCAAAAGGATGCATTTTGTATATTTTTTTAAAAGAACTGCCATAGATTTAGATGTAGGTTGTTAAGAGACTTTTTACGTAAGAAATCATCTTATAATGTGCCGTTTATATTCTTATTTTTAATGTTGTAAGTAAGAGATATTTGAAGCTTGAAACAACAGCATAATTGACGTTAACCGGCCTACTTGTGAACATGTTCATCCATTGCATTACAAAGCTTTATTAAAACAACCGTCTTATAGATTTTATACAACGATACATATAGACACAACTATACTTATTTTAGTACAGCAAATTAAAGTATTTTCCATTGACATGGGTCAAGATGAAAGAAGTTTATTAGATAACAGAATATGTATGGTGATAAACGATAATTATTTATAGGTAGCTCTTTTTAGATAATGCAAGCATGCATCTATCATGAAAACATTATTTGTAGTTAGGTCAATGTTTTCCATCAGTACTTGCACCAGTTCATGTCAAGTTCAAAAGTGTTCACTCCATTAAATACAAAACATTAATTGTGATGCTTTTGAAGAATGGTTTTATGAACAAATGTAACCAATAGTAAAGTACAACAGATTAGACTATGCAATTAGTCAATTTCTGCTCATTCAATGCAGATTATATTATAACATTTTCTATTAATATATTAGACAATTGATTAAACAGTAGCTAGCAAATTTGCTATTAATTATTTGAAAGTGCATAAAAAATGTGTAAAGCGGAATATTATATTGGTTTAAGGAATATTTTGTATTTAAGTGTCAAATACTCGTTTCTTTTTTATTAGGAACTTTTACTTACATTATTGTGATGAAAAAAAAGTACTTAATTAATCTTAGATTATGCCACAACAATACATTTATCATGTTGTAGCTATTTTTATCCATTTTTAAATCGCATGTATATAAAGGCTGAATGTATTTAGTAAAAACATTTGTGTTAAATCTGTGTAGTTTGTTTGGTAGTAGTGTTTTATAACACATTTTGATACTTACTTTAAATACTATTTTAATAGGTATAATAATAATAGTAACAATATGCCCCCTTGTGGCGTGTCATTGTGTTTATGAGATTATAGTTTTGTTTCCTTTGAATTCAATTAATTAGATGATGTACTGCAAAAAGCAATAAATAAGTAAACTGAAATTGCAGTGTATATTTAAAAAGAAACAAATAAGGCCATGCACTTTTCTAGAATTTCATAATAAAAGTGATTGGTATAATTTTATTTAGCAGTTAGTTGGAGGCCCAACCTACCAAACATATTCTACAAAATAATTTGAACAATTCTAGTTGTAGTTGATTCCTTATGTTTACAGGCGAATAAGTTAGTGATTAATGATGATATAGGTCAGATATTGCCAATATTAGTTGTAAGTGCTTTGCTTATTATTTCCGCCTCATTAGTTTATTTTTGACTGACTGATTAAAAAAATAATTGATTGCTCTTATTACTTCAGGAAGAAAAGCTGGGCAATTTTCTTTCTCAGGTTAGTGTATCAATCAAAAGCAAACCTCTAAAGTAAAGGTCCAGTCATTTAATTTATTTCTTCTCAATAAATACAAATCCTTGCGCAGCAACAATTTTCATTTACATTAATTATTATTCCGTCTTCAATGTAATTATTCGTCGTAATCTTTATAATGTATTTATATTTTTGTCTGAATGTTTAATCTAATACGTTTATTTGGGGTGCTTACTTACATCAGTCATTTTGTAGACCCGATTGTCGGACCGGCTGAAAAACTAACTTTCTTCCGACATTTTGATTCACTCAATGGACACGGTCACTGTTTACAATTAATTTTGAGAAACTATCGGAAATGTGTCGAGCGATCACCGCTTTTCATTTGGTTTAAGTATTAGCAATTAGCATCGTGGAATTCATAATATTCTATTCTCTCCGGCAAAAATTCGGCTACTAACTGGCCGTCGTTTGTAAGCGCACTTAAGAAAAAGAAATCAAAGTAATAAATTATTACGTAATAAATTGGTTACTCTCTTGTACAAAGTGTAGTCATAAGAGCATGTTTACTCACTTTTTTCAATATTTTGTGGAATAAGTGTCAAGAAATTATTTGTTTTTCATTCAAATGTGGTGAAACAGAGAGATGCAATTGACAAAATTAAAAAATATTACAATAATTAATGTCATATTAAATTGTATTGGACTAAATCATTCAGATTGTGGCTAAGCGTATTTCTTTAACCTAGATATTAGTATGCCCAGCGACTATGCTTAAGCACATCAATAAATGTAAGTTTTAGGCGCAAATTTTGTAAGCTGTGAACCGAAAAAGTAGAGATGACAAAGTATTTCTATATATAATATATATTATGTATCTACAATCAACGGTTGAGCTTCGATACTTATTATGATGACTCTTTGCCATTGTTGTTATTTTTTTCTTCTTCATCGATTTCGTTTTTCGCTGAGCTGGTAGGTATTGTTATAGAGCCAAATAGAAAGGACCGTAAAGATAAATAAAAACATTTGTTGATGTGCTGTCATTTTGCTGAGCGTGCTAATAATAAGTAATGCCCGGGCCACACTAAGGTCAACGTCAAGGGAAATGTCAATGCCTATCTTCGCGATAAATATTGCGTTAATTATTAACGCTATTATGTGAGTGACACTTGAACGGCCAACGTGAATGCACTTGAATAATCGGCTAACGTCAAACGCCAATGTGAACGCCGTTGTCAAATGTCGTGGCCACACTTAGGTCAAACGTCAATCATCGCGCTGTTTAACGGCATTTCCCGTTAGTGTGGCCCTAGCATAACAAAATTTCATAACAAATGTATTTTGAAATAAATGTTTTTTAAAGCAATTATATTTGATGATGTTATATAATATAATACTATTATGTATTATGTTACATATTTACTAAGGGCAAGCAAGCAAATGCAATCGAAATTTATAATAATTATACATTTAAACGTTAAATGTCTTAGGCCCGTGTTTATCAAAATTTATTTATTGCAATTAATCTGTTTAGAAGAATGTCTGTTATTAACAATTGACGATGTGTTGGTGAGCTCGAGCCTAAATATACTGGTCATCAGTAAAATGGATCCTCCCTTTGAGGAAAGGGTAAGGTGGTGACTTTTTGATGACCATGTAAAAAAATTGTGTTAATAAAAAAAATATAGTCTTCCATGATATTATTTTTATACTTAATCTGAAAATGTAGCCTTTCTCTTTTCACCAACATCAGTAGTAAAATATATAATAAAATTCGCAAGTAAATGAAAACTAAATAAATAGATTTGCAAGCCCAATTGGTACTTACAAGCCCAATTAATAAGTAATTTATTACTCTGCATTTCTAACTCAATTTTTTTCTACAACTTCAATCTGTCGGACTTCGCGCAATTTCTGACTAAATACATCAGCTTGTCGTTTCCTCAGCTAAGTATAATTAAGTACTACGATTTATATTCCATCTCTCGTTCTAAAATGAGGTAATTTTCGTCACGACTGCTGCCTCCAGATTTTCATTAAAAATAATTTCTTCATCTACCACGGAATCCAATCTGAAGTCTGAAGTACAGTTCTTGGAATAGGTTTATTATTATGTACCTTACATCAAAAAATTGGTTGATAATACATTTTGCTACGAAGAAAACGAAGTTCACTTGTGTCTTCTCTCACTTGCTAACTTGTTACGTACTACCAGCTGTATTAATGAGCAATAATTAATGATAAGCAGTTATTTTTATTAAGTTATAAAGTTTAAAATAAACTTTATCTATTAGACTGCCTTAAAACTAAAATAGGCCACTCTGGCTTTAATGATTTAGATAAATGAACTGTTTGGTGTAAATAACGTGTTTTTCACATTTGGATTGGGCCACTTTTCCGCTCTGCGCCTCCATGTGCTCATAAGATAATGATGACTGCGTTTGCTTGTTAAAAATATTCTGCTGTTCACGGTTTATTGAAATCAGGTTAGTTAGTCTAAGGTGGACGCAAAAATTAAACAGCTCCGGCGTTTCAAGGGTTCACTTCAGCTACTGAAGGTTTTACCAATGAGATGCCATCGCGTCCCTTTCATGAATAAAGTATCTAATGAGAAATTCACTTACGTTTTTATTTCAGTTGGTATTAAAATGAATAACGCATACAAGAACTCTTAGTTGTATCGATCGATATCCTATTGTGTAGATCTGAGCCCATGAATCGCTTCTTTAATTATATCCGTCAAGAGTTTCCATTCGATTACATTATGTAATTCCATAATTTATGTAATTCACGAGCTGAGATCCTCCGAACAATAACTTGGTGGTAACCTCTTTTATCGAGGTATAGTGAAGTTAATAAGTCTTTAGATATCATTTAAGATAGCAGAATTAAGCACTAATTTAACACAACGATTGTTTACAACTTCTTTTTATTTGTATTTTCTGTGATATTTTTGTAATATAATTGTGAAAACCAATTATTTTCACGCTTTCTTGCAAGTACTTTGTGTTTCGTTATGATTTTGTTGCTATATATTCTCCGTCATATTGATTAGTTTATTTATAAAGCATGGCGCGATTCGTATTACGTGGCAAATACTCAATAGTACGAAATATCAATCTGATGATAATTAGAATAAATAACTAAAATAGTAGATAAATCGAAGTTTTTTGCTCTCACCACCGAACTGCAGCGTATTATCTTACAACCCATTGCATAGAAAATAGTTATCGATGGACCGCGATTTAATTAGCCATGTTGTCTTGCCTGAATCCCAGTCGCGAACACCGTTATTTTATCCTCGGAATCCCTAAAAGAACCGAATAATTTGCGGTGTGAAGTTTACCCTTCAAATATCAAATTCAAAGGGGTTGTGGTAGGTGTTGAAGTAGAAGGATATAAACCACTTGATTAAAAAAGCTAATATGTCGTCGCGGAAGCGGCTTGCGTCGGTCGACCATATTATAATGTACGGTTTACCGAACGCGATGACGCGATGTTCGGTTAGTAACGGCGCACAGGCAATTCGATGAGAACGACTACCAACGCTTTTATTCCACTAAATAATATTGTAATGTCTAGGCCGATTCTTAAAAAAAACGATTAAATGTCTAGTAATCTATTTACATAAAAATAAATAGGCCTTTCACTATCAAACTAAATTGTAACTTGAACCAACAATTTTCCGACAACACTGAGCGTTATGTTTTAAATTTTAAATATAGTACTATTATTGTTTTTTCTGTTAAATGTACCCACTTTTATAGTAGTAGTTATTTTATACTTTATTTTATTTTTTTATACTTTCACAAAAATAAACGATTTACTGAGCGGTTGGTCATAATATTACAACAAAGAACGACTATCTAAGAACTGATATTGTTACCTTCTGTATCATCAGTTCCATTACTAAACTTAACAAATTCTAAATTAATTAAAGATTAATCTGAGTAAGGACATGAATTTAATATGAAAGCAATAAAGTTATTTCATAAAAGTCTCAGTATAGGTAATACGCAGACAAAGTGTGTAATACAAATAAAAACAAATTAATGTTATTATAAATATTTATATCATCTCAAATTTTTACAAAATGACAACACCAATTGTTCTTAATGATCATTGTAATATATAAAATATGTTTATATAAGAGTACTTTTTATTTGAAATATTAGTTAGAATTAATAAAAGTATGTACTTATTTAATAAGAAATTTGATACGTGTTGGATGAATAAGATGTGTATGATAAGTATAAATGAAAATTCGATGTCCGATATTGTCATAGTTCGAAAGTAAATCGATGTATTACCACACGAAATAGAGATTGATTGATTGATGCGAATGGACGGCGAACGAAAGGAGTACGTTATAAAGATTGTGCGGAAATCTAATTTCGTATCACTTTTTTTTCGCCGTCGGTGTTATAAAACTAAAAGGAGTTCATAATTTTTTATAAGAATATTTATTATATATTATTATTATCCCCCAGATAATAAAGTAAATCCCAAAGCAATAAATAAACTTGGCCTAGATTAAATCAGTTTTAGTGATATGCCTGGTTGCGACCATTATGAAAATAAATCCTTTATTCTAAAGAGCAATGTTGGTGGTTATCGCTTCGTGTTTTATATGAATAGCGTTATCAAAATTAACACGAATTTATGTTTAGTTCCGTACAGTCGGTTCTGACTCATCTTTCGATATCATTTTACTGAAAAAAGACACAATAGTAGTTTCCTATTTTTGAATTATCCGCGTGCTAAAACAATGACTCAATCTGAATCTGAGTAGGCAAGTACCTCATCGAGGTACGACCGTAATTAAATTAAGATGCCACATGAATGAAACAATCGAACTTTTCTATAATTTAAGCACATATTTCTGAAAAAGGATGATAAATTATGATTCATATTTTTGCAATGATAAATTAAGATGCAGCTTGAGTGGTTTTTAAAGACATTTTTATATGTACAAACATAAACGATATAATAACGTGCAATTCTAACATTTCTCATCCGAAGATAACCAAAACACACACAGTTAGACATAAAAATGATAAACAAAGCCATCGTATCGATGTTTCATTAAAAGTGATACACGATTCCTTATCTTAATTTGTTACACTGTAGATGGTGGCATCGTATCATTAGAAATGACGCTTTGTGTAAGGATATTGTGATTATAAAAATACCGTCAGATTATAATCTAACTTAATTATATTGCTATTTTCATACAATAAATTAACAAACAACATCTCACAAAAATATTACAACCAGGACGGGAAAATTAACAATATGACAACACAAACTTTACCGAAAAAGATTATAATGCTTACCACTTTCTTCTTGAACATTTCGCTATATAATGTATATAAGTATGAATAAGAACTAATTAAAGAAACTTCTACCAACGAGTCAATCCGGCATTTCTATAAAAATATTAATATGGTGGCTTTACGTTTACAAATAGGGAGCGGATTATGATATAACAAAAAGACTAGAAGATTATAAATTTATAACCGAACATGTGATGCAGTCACCAACAGGTAACCTCTACACAGCCACAATATACCACAATTCAAATACATGTATAACGTTTTTTTACGCATATTCATGTTATTAAACAAAGCGATAAAACCAACACAAAACTTGTGATATAATTACTGATTTTGTATCCCATATACCTACCTACCTAATCCTTAAAAATTATAACTTAGTTTTAAAGCTTACGCAAGTCGACATTTAGGAGTAATAATATGACAACAATCTGTTAGTGTAACTGTAGTAACACCAATCATAGCCTAAATAAATGTAATTCATAGAGTGATGTTAGATTTTATTTATAAGATTTTTTCATTTATACATAGGGTGAGCGGAGGCGCAAGCAGTCTTGTTTGTTGACAGACTCGATTATATTTTAGACTCGCGCCTCCGTGCCGTATACAGATATAGTACATTAGGCATTTTATTAAACCTGAAACGAAACGGTTTAGTTAACAACAATGGAAATGTAAGCTTGGCTATAGTTTGTGTAATAAACTATTGATATTTATGAAGAGTGTTTTTATTTCATATCCATTAATTGTACCTACCTACTTCTATACAAATGCAGTTGTAGATTATATCCGATTTGCTGAAAGAAAGTGAAGAATTCCTTAGGTACAGTTGAGCTTGAGACACCATCTTCATTATCTTACTGCGCTATCACTAGCGAATAGGTGGTTTCCTAACTCCAGTAAGCCTAGAAAAACGCATTTTTTGCAAGAACTTTAATGAGCTCTATAGCGGCGAGTTTTCTATCACTTTTTCTTCATACAATAATGAGTATGCGCTTGCGGTAGACATCTCACTAACCGCCGAAATTAATAATCAATCCCCATCCGTTATCCGCGGTTTTGGATCGATATGTCATTTTATTACTAAGGCTTGACATAATACTTCTAAAATGTCATTATGACATTACATATCGATCCAAAACCGCGGATAACGGATCGATTATTAATTTCGGGCGTACTGCGATCAATTTTTTCATTAAATACAGAATAGCGTTTCATCACAAGTCACCTGATGTTGAGTGGCGATGTGGTCGAAGGTGGCGTCACGCTACACCTGGTTGGGAACTGGCTCTCAAGTGAGGCTGCCAGAACACACCCATAGGGGCTTCGCGACAGATTCTTAACATTAGGGTGGTAACTAGACAGGCGAGTACTAGTAGTAAGTAAATGCCCTACCACCAAGCTATGGTTTCATCACGATGTTTTCCTTCACAGAAAGCTCAAGCTCATTGTAGGATTCGAACCCACGTGCTACGAAATGCAAGCCGACGTCACTATCACAGCCATCATCGCTATAAAAATCAATTGCAATTAGGGCTCACAAAATTCATGTACTTATTCTATGAAATATTGTTAGACGCAATATTGCGCTGTAACTATCTCAAGGCGCTGAGAACTAACGTAGGCTACTTAGTACTACTAGTACATCTCTTCTGTCCCTTGGCTAGAAATCATCAAACACCAAGTGCAGACGTGACCTATTTTGCGCTCAGGACACGCACATAAAAGCACGATGTTTTCCCACTGGAACTCTATTTGAAATCGGAACAAGACTTCCGTTTAGCTCTAAGGCCGACTGCCGTGACTCGCAAAACCAGAAATAACTTTCAACGACATTTCTTTCATAGGTTAAGAGGAAGTCTTGTCTGCAATCTAAAAAGCGTTCTTGGGTAGGAAATTACACGAGAATACTAGTTGTTAATTTCTCGCACGGGCAGAGCCGCAGGAAAATGTGGAACGTTAAAGCCTATTACGTTCTCACTGCTGAGGCTCTGGCTTCTCTCAGAGAGAGATTATAGGCCGTAATCTAACACGCTGGCCCAGTGCGGGTTGGTAGATGTCGCATGCCCTTGAATGTTGTGGTTCTTGGACATGACGGTTTCCTCACGATGTTTTTCTTCCCCGTTTTGAGTTATGGCAAATTCGCACATAACTTACTAAGTCAGGCCGAGAGGATTTGGACTCTATATCGGCGCCTTGTAAGGCGCACACGTTACCGTTCGGCCAACATCGTTCTGAGTGGTAATGGATAACACGGTCTGATTTTAGTCGGCATTTTTATCAACTTTTAAAATGTAAAAAAGTAGTTGTAGTATGTTATCCTTAAGAGATAGACATATGCTTTCGCGGACTTTTTTGTAGACCTATATAAGATACACAATTCCACCATACATCATTTTGTTACATCTCAAAGGGTTTAGGCAGCGTTTTCGTTGAAAGCTCCCAGACGGCTTATTTTTTTTCCGACACCTCCAACAAATATCGTTATATTTTAGCCAATGTATACAAAAACTTGACAAATTATATCCTAAAACCTTCCTCGAGAACCACTCTATCTATTGGTGAAAACAGCATAAAAATCGGTGCAGTAGTTTTTGAGTTTATCGCGAACAGACAGACAGACAGACGCGGCGCGGAGGACTTTGTCTTATAATAAGTAGTGATAGTGAAGTCCTCCGGTAACGTGAAAACGTCACAGAATCAGCTCCATACATACTCTACAGGTAATAGGTAATGCTGTCAATGCTATTCTTTTCATACTCCCGTGGTCAGAAAAGGACAGCAATACATTAAGAGCTGTCAACCTTAGTTTTGTTATAGAAAATGTACGACAGAATCGACACTATTATCATTAGACCTCGATAAAATAAGCTTTCATTCAAAATAAAATAATATAATAAAAAACTTCAGATATTTATTTATGTATCAAAAAAACGACAGAGATAATACGATTACTATGTAAACAAGATATACAATTAATAAAATAGATAAGACGATTTCGTAATAAACACCACAACCCAAAAATAACAAAAAAATATACTCTTGAACGATTAAACAAAACAGGCTCAGTAAAAAAACAATCGAAAATCTAATTTTCAATCAAACATCACTACTCCCTCCACACATGATGACCTCACCTCCTCTGTTTAGAAAAAGTGTAAATACGCGGTTTACCGACAAATATACTTCTCAAAATGTTTCGATTCCATTTATCGACTTCACCATCCAAATCCACTTGCACACTTTTGTCTTCATTTATTTATTTATTATTTATTTATTTATTTAGAAAGACAAATAGTAGCTAGTGTAGTGGTTCATACCTAATTTTTTTACTAGAAGACAAAGGCATCGTACTCTTACGCTTCGCGGCAAAAACAACGCCACTAGAATTTTTACTCGGAATCGAAGTATGCAACATATCATAGTCAATTGATTCTTCGAAATTATTTCTAACGTCTGCTGCCGATTCTTTTGAAGAATCAGATTCTGTATGTGCTTCTAAAGATCTCGATTCTTCCCACACTCCAATATCAATGCTACGACTATTGTTACTAGGTTCCTTTTGCAAAGAACCAGTTGACATATGAATTCTTGGAGTTCTCATTGCTTCAATCTCACAAGCTTCGTGATCTTCTGTTGAAGCATTATGGTTGGTATCTGAAACTGTGACAAAATGGTTTAATTGGTGTTCGCGCCTCCGTAACATACCTTTAATTTATTATGTCGTCACACGATTATCGTATTTGCCAGTGTCAAGTACTAAATGTATCAAACTCAGCATACATACTCCGTACGGTTAAATCATATACTATCTATACTAATATTATAAAGCTGCAGAGTTTGTTTGTTTGTTTGTTTGTTTGAACGCGCTAATCTCAGGAACTACAGGTCCGATTTGAAAAATTCTTTCAGTGTTGGATAGTGCATTTATCGAGGAAGGCTATAGGAAGGCTATCTAACACTGAAACAATTTTTCAAATCGGCCCAGTAGTTCCTGAGATTAGCGCGTTCAAACAAACAAACAAACTCTGCAGCTTTATAATATTAGTATAGATATTATAGTATAGATTTGGTATAAAGATAATTTGAGCCCCGGGGAAGGACATAGGATACTTTTTATCGCCATAAACTGTAGCCCACGCGGGTGAAACCGCAGGGAACAGCTAGTCTCTTATATTTTCCAAAAAGCCTAATACATTTATAATTATAAACCTATCTAAAAACGTATTAATTATAATATTGTTCAATCACGAACAGTAGGATGTTATCATCATCATGATTAGTCTATTACGTTCCCAGTACTGGGACACATACCTTCTCTCTGAGACAGAGATAGCATAGGCCATAATGCACCACACGAGCCTAATGCAGGTTGGCAGGTAGGCTAGTGGCCAGGGCCACGCCTAGTGTTGGAGTTTTCAGACCACCAAAATAGTCTAATGACTACAGATTAACAGGGTCCAGTATCGTCAATCTACTTACTAGTAATACCAAATACTTAGTAAAAAATAATTTCGAACATTACCATCGTTTTCTTCCAGATTTTCTAAACCATCGTTTGCTTCTTCGAAATCATCATTTGCCATGTCTTGGTCTCTTATATCTTGCTCGTAAATCAAGCTGGGCTCTTTTTGGACAATTTCTTCAGTTGGATCTCTATGCACATCTGCTTTAAATGTGATTTGTCTGTAACAATAAATAATCTAATAGACAATAATATAACAAAAACAAAATAGGTAAATAAGTAAAACCCCAAACACAAAGATGAGATGACGACGATCTTCAAAAGGCTGAACAGATTTTCTTTTTCTCTTGATCAAACCAACAACTAATATTATTATCACAATCGGTTCATCCGTTTGGGAGCTATAATGTCACAGATATACCAAGTTTAATTTTGCTACGACTATAAGAAGTAGGCTACAATTGACTTGTAAGATTTTATCACATTATTTGTTAGTTAAGTGAATCTTAAAATTGTTATAAAGCATAGATAACCTGCAACATGATGTATCTGATGATTCACCACCCGTCTTTTCTAATGTTTCATTTTCAGATATTTCTGCTCGTTCTTCAGTGAGTTCCTGTTCTTTATCAGTTTCGACACTTTCATTTGCGTTCTCACTATCATCTGCGTTATCATTTCCTTTGATTGTAATATCATGAATATTAATATTTTCATGATTGGTTTCACCGAAACTCTCTCTTCTACTTGCATACTTTACCTCAGATATAGTTGTATCTGAACTATCAGATATCTCACTCACATCACTACAACCTTCAATAAACAATTTCCTGTAAACCTTCAACATTCTTTTTTCAAGTTTATCATAGAATTCTTGAGGTTCATCATGTTTGTTTGGTTCTACTTCTATTATTAGGGGTGGTAGTGGGCTGTAGGGGCGTTCCGGTGATTGTGTAGTGACAGATGGTGAAGTTGGGGTGCGAGGGGTGGAGGGTAAATCGATAGAATCACCTTCCTCATACACCGTTGATGGCACTGAAAAAGTTTTTGATAACGGATAAATTGTTGCTGTACCGTCTACCTAAGTAACTACTGTTAACTCAGTCGGGTTAGAAATTCGATTAGCATTAATTTCGTCCCAACAATTATTGCATCTGCTGCTTTGTTTCCTGAAAGGTTTGATCTGGTTCTTTTTAAGTCAAGAGTGAATAGGCACCTCATGGAACAGCGTGATCCACCCTTGACTGCATCGTCACTTACCATCAGGTGAGATGTGGTCAAACGAAGGTCCATTTGCACATATAAAAAAAATGGCTACTGAAATATCGTGTTTAATTACCTGATAAATTTCTAGACGCCTTAAACCTTTGCGAGTCCTCTTCATGATCAACTCTGCGACTCATAGCTAATGGATTATAATAACTCAGTGTTAGGGATTACTACGGACTTATTCTCAGCTTATCTAATAAGTATTTGTTTTCTGAGTTTTAAAAGTAGAAACCACATTCGCTTTCAATAGAAAAATATATTGCTACCCCCAAAAACCCCAAGTTAGCCTAAAGTTCCTCTTCTCTATGGCACTTCTTTTTTTTTGTTTTGTTATGGCGTCACACGATTAGTGTATTTGCCAGTGTCAAGTGTAAAAGATTTCAAACTCAGAGAGTTGAATCAAGTTTAAATGATGATGGATGATGATGATGAGATGATGGGATGAGAATAGTGTTTAAGTAAAGTAGTGGCGCTTTACTTAAACTTTACACGGACTTTTTTGGAGCAACTTGAAAAGTCACTTTCACAACTTTATTTCAATTTCTCACACTCGTACACATTAACGAACACATAATGGTTAATAATCCACCAATGTTACATATTATCACTCGAAGAAACACAAGTTTTGGAAATAAAAACAAAATTTTCACGTTGACAACTCAATTGCCGCCAAAAAAGTCCCTGGCACTTCTTGATGATCCATGTCTTCGTGACAAAGACTTTCTCTTTGCTCATTCTTTGACGATTGTCCCAGCAACTCAAATCACTATGAGGCTATGACTTGACAGTGACAGTCGCCGTCAAGAGTTGCGTTTTGATTTGACTTTGACAGTTAAGGCCCGGTGACAGTCTTGCAAATTATAATATTTCATGTAACTGATTTTGCTAAAGAAAACTGCAGAGCGTTTCCAATGAAGAAAGAAACAGGATTATTATCATTTATATTTTATTGTATGGATTGTATGGCAAATACGACGATATAACAGAAGAAATATCAGGTCATGTCACTAATGTCCCTGACAATACTGACATTTATTTATTTATTACATATTATTTATTTAATAATCAGCACGGATACACCACTTACAGTAATGATAATAATATGTCAAAACAAAAAATAAAATAGGGTCAAATAATTATCAGAATCACAATCAAATTAAATTAGATTAAAATACAATAGAATAGAAACATTAATAGAATAGAAAACAATGGAAAAATAGAACAATTGTAGCATAAAGATTATTTACATATAAAGACACCACTATCACGCATGACATGACATGACAGCATTGACATTGCGACATTGCGTACAGACGTAGACCACATACGTAGTATATAGTCTACTTAGACTTTTTTGGCGGCAATTGAGTTGTCAACGTGAAAATTTTGTTTTTATTTCCAAAACTTGTGTTTCTTCGAGTGATAATGTGTAATATTGGTGGATTATTAACCATTATGTGTTCGTTAATGTGTACGAGTGTGGGAAATTGAAATAAAGTTGTGAAAGTGACTTTTCAAGTTGCTCCAAAAAAGTCCGTGTAAAGTTTAAGTAAAGCGCCACTACTTTACTTAAACGCTATCCTCATCCCATCATCTCATCATCATCATCACCAACATCATTTTAACTTGATTCAACTCTCTGAGTTTGAAATCTTTTACACTTGACACTGGCAAATACACTAATCGTGTGACGCCATAACAAAACAAAAAAAAAAAAGTTGGCGTATGAACCAGAGATGTTGCGAATGCTTTTTTTACATCCGCGGATGCGAATGCGGATGCGGAGTTTTGATCACATCCGCGGATGCGGATGCGGATGTTTAAGATATTATGTAAACCAGCATCACCATCATCATCATTTCAGCCTTTATTATGCAAATAAAGTCTATTAATGAATAATTAAAACAATGATAACTTAATTATTAATATTTTTATTGTAATTAAATCAAAAATTAGTATATATTAAACACCTATTGTTATATTAGTAATTAAAATTTAAAATAGGAGCATTATACTTAATGAACAGGAGTGTTGCCGCCTTTTCTGGTTCAAGGCGATTACGCAGAGGTTCAAAAATTAAACCCGCGCTACTAAATTTTTGTTCGGAACACTGCCCGGTGGAGAGGATAAAAATCTTCTAGTAATAATTTCTAATTTAAAGTTCACCCATAAACCTTATTTTGTTAACTCGTTATTTAAGTACACACAATGATCACAGTATCACAATATTCAAAATATATATTTATACGATAAGTAGTCCACACTCCACAGCGCAAACAAAAACGTAATGATTTATTTACAAGAAACAATAAATTATGATGCTCCACAAACCACAACAACAAATGTGTCGAACCGACTCGAACCTTGTCACCAAATTCTTCGCCTCCATTGGTCATTGTCACGTGCGACCGGCACGCGCCATCCGCCGGGCCCCACCCATTTCTTTCTTGTCGCTACTTGCATGATATTCGCATCCGCATGAACATCCGCACTGATTTAATGCGGATGCGGATGCAGATGCAGATGTCCAAATCTATGCGGAAGTTCCGCATTTGCGGATGCGGATGCGAATGTTCGCAACATCCCTGGTTTAAACTTTAACTCGATACCGAATTCCATATTAGCTGGAACGGAATTGAACCCCAAGCGCACCGTAACTACAGCTAGACCTGAGACGTTCGCAGTTGTTTAAAATTAGCGTGATTGGGCCGCAGGTTTTGGAAAAATCTTGAATACGAAGTGATTTATTTGGATAAGGATTAATATAAAGGTATGGAATGGTAAGTAACAAATATACAACAATTTTACATTGTTCAAGAGAGTAGGTAAAATTTTAGTGCGAAATAATTATAAAAAACAGCGACCGTTGCTGCATGCCTACTCTGTGCGAAATTGGTTGCATCGAATAAAATGACGTTGGTACGTTAGTAATGGGAAATATCAGCGTTCGACCAGAAGTCTCCAAGGTAGCGCCACACCTGCGGCCCGATCGCGCTAATTTTAAACAACTACGAACGTCTCAGGTCTAGCTGTAGTTACGGTGCGCATGGGGTTCAATTCCGGACTGGGAACTGGCTCTCAAGTGAGACTGCCGGATCACAGTCCACATCGATATGTTCTTAACTTGAGGATGCTAGCTAGCCAGTCAAGCACTAGGATAGGTAGGTACTCTAAAATCAAGTTATGACTTCTTCTCGATGTGTTCCTTCACCGATAGCTGTAGCTTATTGTAGAATTTTAAACTACGACCTACAAGTCGACGTCACTACCACTGAGCAATCATCACTTCTATTAGACCATTATCTGATGTTAGCGAGAGATTTTCAACTTCATATTGGAGGGCTAAGCGAACCCCCATTTTACTTACCAAGACAGAGATGCTAAGTAGACCTAGTGTGATTAGAAAGCTTTTCGCGTTTTATACCTCTTTAGGTTTGGATGCTTTTAAGCTAAGGACGTCCAATTCTAGATACGTCCATGCTCTCATAGCTCTATAACTATCTATGGAGCCCGCCGCGCCGAAATGCCGAGCACAGATGCTAGCCCTACCCTCTGATTCCGCAAATCTAATATCGCTCCTGCTTTGTTATTCGTTCAAAGATTGAAAATTATTGTTTCGTAGGTGTATTGAAGTTTGTTTTGAACCGATGATGGCCTCGGTTAGAATCCTACAATTAACCTTCAGCTTTCTGTAAAGGAAAACATCGAAATAAAACGTAGGTTGGTGGTAGGTACAGTCAGCGACAGAAGTCGCTGAACAAAATCACAATTTCCAATGCCCATAACCATTATAAACACCAACCTACGACCGAATCATCACTTAACATCAGGTGTGTAAGGTTATTATAGTCAAGCGCTACATTTTAAGATGTAAGAAAAAGAAACATTACTGATCCTATACGCATTTGGAACATCAAGTATGACCAGCTACTTTTGTCGCTGACTGTACCTATGGTATTTTCTAAAGCTCGCTTGGCTAGTTGCTCATGTTAGTGCTACACCGTAAGTATTTTTTTAAAAACTAGTTGCGCTTGCGAGTTTCCTGTTATCCCGCAGGAAACTTTTTCAGAGTTAAAAAGTAGCCTATGTGTTAATCCAGGATATAAGCTATAGATATCCATTCCGAATTTCACTCAAGTCCGTTGAACCGTTTCAGCGTAATGAAGTAACGAATATTATTCACACTCACTTTACAAAGTTTTAAGGTTTACATTTATCTTTATAACACTTATAAATATATATCGATGTGCATGTGTTTAGAGCCTGGGAAAGGACAGAACACGTTTTATCGCGATAAATTGTAATCCACGAGGTTGAAGCCGCGGGGAATAGCTAGTAATAATATATAGTGGGGTTTAAACAATTATAAGTACCTAATTATGGATAAGTAGCTAAGTAGGTACTTATATAATTATGTAGGTATAAGTAGGTCCTCATCATTAGCCTTAACGTTTCCACTGCTGGGACTCTGGCCTTCTCTCAGAGAGAGAGTGGGTCGTAATCAACCACGCTGGTCCAGTGCGGGTTTTCCTTCACAGTTTTTGAGCGATGGCAAATCTGTACATAACTTATTTAGTCATAAGTGCGGGGCCGAGAGGATTCGAATTCGGTGTCGGCGCCTTGTAAGTCGCACGCGTTACCTTTCCGCCAACATCGCTCACCCGTCACTTGTTTGTCGTCTATGCGTTCCTAATACAACCGATCCGATTACAATGAAGCTTTGGCGAATAGTTGTGTAAACTCTTTTTGACAAATATATGAATATTTATTTTGAAAAAGTAAGAGGCATAACAACGCATGCCGGACGAAGCCATCTAGTCCTACTAATATTATCAGCTATTATCTATATTATAATATTGTCGTTATCTACCACGCTGGTCCAGTGCGGGTTGTTAAATGTCGCGGTTCTTGAACATTCCGGTTTCCTCACGATGTTTTCCTTCACCGTTTTTTTGAGAGATGGGAAATCCGCACATAACTAAGTCATAGGTCAGCAGGCAGGGCCGAGAGGATTCGAACTCGGTGTCGGCGCGTTGTAAAGCACACGCGGTTACCGGTCGGCCACCACTGCTCAATTGCTCATATGTAGGTAAAATTATGAAATAATTTCTCCCCCCTGATGCTTCAGCACCTGGGTGCTTCACCCCTTGCACACCTGGGTACTGCCGGGTAGAGACAATCGAAAGCTCATTGTTAACTTTACAACAAAAATAAATGTACAAGGAGGTAAAGGATGTCAAATATCATTTTATAGAGTGAGCGTTATTAGTAAGTATAATTTTATTTTATTTTTGTTTACAATATTAATAATAAATAATAATATCTCATAGACAAATTAAAGTAATTTTTTGATAAATATCTTAACAAATGTATAAAAATTACTTAATAATACAAAAAGTAAAGATCTGATAAAAAAAATGGATGTTTATAAAAAAACAACGGATTAGAACACGGTGCCTTCGTCTTGGCAGCGCAGCGGTCATACGGTCGTACTTGCATGCACAATAATCATATTAAATTAATAATATTCTATGAATAAAGCATCTTTTTTCGATGTGAATGTGGCATTTATGAACAGTCATATAATTATATCGAAGAAATAAGTGCTTTTTGAATAAGTAACTAACTATACGCTAAAATGTACCTACACATCGTAAATTAATGTCAAAGGCCTTCACAAGTTAAGTCGTATGTCCGGCGCTTTACCTTTACCCTCATGGTATCGCACTTGCGCATTATAAAAAGGGGTGGCGGTACGGGGTAGTTTTTTATATGGTCGTCTCTTTTGCTCTACAAGGAACCTCGTCTTAAATTTGCCTAATTTAAAAAACGTAATAACTTTTTAAATTTACATATTTTGTTCAAGCAAAAAATTATAGAATTTTTGTTTCACCATTTTCACTTACCAAAACCATTTTGGTACCGATACAGTAAGTAGTATTGACAAAAAAAATACATTTTAGTCCAAATCCTGCATCGCGCAAACGATATTTTCACGCGAGTTTGTATGGCATCGAGAAACGTTCACAGTACTATCGGGGAGTCCGTAGCTACTACGCTAGCCGGTGCTAGCAGGAGCCGGTCTAAATCCTGTCTTCATTTCAATAGTATGCTTCAGTTTCAGCATTGTCACAGATTTCGTGTAAGATGTAAAGTCTACATGAAGTGATGATCTGTCAGTTCTTGAGATTGCGATCTCCACCCCGCGTCAGTAGCTAATTTGACTTCCTTTTTGTTGATCGCTTTAAATTTATTTTTAGTATTTCTAAGTTTTCGGTTATATCTAGGGGAGCAGGTAGAAAATATTTAGATTTAAAATAGTTTTGTGGTTTCGTAGTGTTGAATTAGAATAAGATGAAAATTAAGTTTTTTTTTTTACTAATTACAGGGTAGCTTTTGACTACAAGTCACCTGATGTTAAGTGACGATGTGGTCGAAGATGGCGCCACGCTACACCTGGACTGAGAACTGGCTCTCAAGTGAGGTTTCCGGAACACACCGATAGGTGCTTGGCGACAGATTCTTCACAAGAGGGTGGTAGCTAGCCAGGCGAGTACTAGAAAATACTCTACCACCAAGCTATGGTTTCATCACGATGTTTTCCTTCAACGAAAGCTCAATCTCATTGTAGGATTCGAACCCACGTCCTACGGATTGCAAGCTACCACTGAGCCATCATCGCTATCGAGGTGAAACCGCGGGGTGCACTAGGTAATAAAAATCGTAAATCTATCGTTGCGGATGTACGAGTAAGTTCCGCAATCAGAGAATTTCCGCCATTTTCTCGCTCGCATGAAAAAGCTTACCGGCATCCTGATGAGATGCATTCACATACCGCTTTTTACACTTCTGTAAGATTTAGGTAGGTAGGTACATGCATTACAGAAAAAATCGCTAGGTACAAATTTCCCCTATTTTAACTATTGATGATGGTACACACTTCCGGTCGGTTTCAATAACCGATCTATCTACAGTCTGTCATATAGAACAATGGCCAAAACGGACCTGAGCTTGTATGAAAACGAGCTATGTATGAAAAAAATTGTAACTTTAGTCCTATCTTAATAAATAAGATTATACTAAACGATATTTCAAGGCGAGTCCAGAAAAAATGAAATAGATTTTTTCGATATTTATCTTCTGGAAGATCGATTCAGATCAGGCAACCCTAACCTTTGTTTGCTTTTGCTACGATACTATTCTACTATTTTTGTTTGTACTCCTTTTTATTTTTATGAACCTGACTAAATCTCACACACCAAAAATTGTTATAGGCCGGTTGTATAACTTTAATAGACTTTCGTAATTTGTATACAAAATACATTGCGGTCAGGGCCAAGGCAGTATGATGGCCGATGTTCTTTGACATTACTTCTATGGAGCTTATGTCAATTTTCCATCTCCAGTAGGGCAAACCGTGGATAGATCGGTTATTGAAACGCATCAATGAGCAATATTGCATTTATTTTAAAACACTTTTATTACATAGCTTGACTAGTTTATGAATAAATTGAATAGTCTATAATAAAAGTAAATGTTTTTTATGGCTTTTAGACCTTTTTATTGCTGGTATCAAGTTGGAACCTCATCTCGACCGTACACTTTAAAAACGGTGAAGGAAAATATCGTGAAGAAACCGAGATTTCTAAGACACAACATTCAAGCACTGCATCTGCCAACACAAATTGGGCTAGCGTGGTAGATAATAGCACATACCTACCTACCTACTATCTATTGCAGAGAATGCTGTGTCTCAGCAGTGGTAAAGTAATAGGTCGATGGTGAAGATGATTCATCACTATCACTATCACTACTTATTATAAAACAAAGTCCTCCGCGCCGCGTCTGTCTGTCTATCTGTTCGCGATAAACTCAAAAACTACTGCACCGTAGGTCTACAAAAAAGTCCGCGATGGCATATATCTATCTCTTAAGGATAACATACTTTTTTACATTTTAAAAGTTGATATTAATGCCGACTAAAATCAGACCGTGTTATCCATGCTTTATATTAATCCTTATCCCAATAAATCATTTCGTATTCAAGATTGTTTCAATACCTGTAGATTACTATTTGAATTGTTGAAATCGGACATTCCATTCAAAAGATATTACAAAATTAAAATCTAATCTATACTATTAATATTATAAAGCTGCAGAGTTTGTTTGTTTGTTTGTTTGTTTGAACGCGCTAATCTCAGGAACGACTGGTCCGATTTAAAAAATTCTTTCAGTGTTGGATAGTCCATTTATCGAGGAAGGCTATAGGCTATATTTTATTTCCAAAAAAATTAGGGATCCGTAAGAAAATTGCTATTTTGCAACCCAAGGTGTGAAATCGAAAACCTATTTTTGCGTGCGCTGCAAAAACTATTGGCACTAGAACAAAATAATGTACTACGGGTTTGTAGGTCTCATTTAGATCTACAAAAAAGTCCGCAAGAGCATATGTCTAACTATTATAGTTATGCCACAATAAGTGATCTTTTATTTTAAAAATTTAATTTTTGATGTCGCCGCTAGAAAACGCTCTTTATTTGTATCTTGGTATTAATCCTTATCAAAATAAATTACTTCTTATTCAAAACTGCTTCAATGCCTTCATATAACTTTTTGAATCATTCAATTCGGACATTCCATTTGAAAGATATCACGAGTTTAAAAATGTAAGTAGTAGTAAAAAAATCAAACCGCCGCACCGCAGCGCAGCGGGAAACGCGGCGAGGTGAGCGGGGAATCTATGAAATAGGTAAAGTGCGGTCGCGGACCAGGAAGACCTTTAACTGCGCGGTTCAAACGTGCGGTCCAAGAAAAATTAACTTAGAATTAAAATAGGATAATGGGTACCTACAGCAGGTAACGCGTTGAGGGGGCACCAAAGTGCGGGAATAATTTTGGAGTATACGGAATATATACGCTTTCGCGCTTAAACTACTGAACCGATTTAAATGAAATTTGGTATAGAGATAATTTGAGCCCCGGGGAAGGACATAGGATACTTTTTATCGCGATAAACTGTAGCCCACGCGGGTGAAACCGCAGGGAACAGCTAGTGGCGAAATAAAATCACCGCGCCGCCCGCGCCCCGCCTTGCCATCCAGGGCCATGCAGTGGCCGCAGCGGGTAACGCGGCGGGCACCGAAGTGCGGGAATAATTTTGGAGTATACAGAATCTATATGCCTTCACGCCTAAACTACTGAACTGATTGAAATGAAATTTGGTACATAGACAGTTTGAACCCTGGGGAAAGACATAGGATACTTTTTATCGCGATAAACTGTAGCCCACGCGGGTGAAACCGCGGGGAACAGCTAGTAACTTATATATTGAAGGCTGAAAAGTTTTTTATAACTGACTGGACTAGCATTTGAACACGATCTGACTCGCCCGATAGAAAGTGACGATTTGGTCGAAGGTGTGCAGGCTTGCCTACCAAAATACCAATTCACTCTTGACTTGAACTCTCCCGGGGTTCTACTTTACAGGAAACACCGACCATGACAGGGCATTCCACACTTTTGCAGTTCCAAAAAGAGCCAAGACTATTGCGTTTATGGTGGTATTTCTGCCAAGAAGGGTAGCTGCTGTATCTTACTATAATACTTATACGAAAGGTGGTACATTAAATACCTACTAATATTGGTTGCAAATGTTTGTATTCGTTCTTGTTACAGCTCTCTAACAGTTATTTAATTTATATACATAGGACTAGGATAAAATAAATATCTGGAAAATATACTTACTGCGGGCTTAGGACAATAACTATTGAGAGAGAGAAAGGCTTTATTTGGGAAAAACTGCACACAATAACGAAACAAAAAATAAAGAAACGCACAAAAAACAGTAACATTGGACATTGTCCTAATTAATTCTTCTAAATTTAGGGCAGTGAATCTATTATAATAGATTCACTGACTTAGATTTTTCATTTTATTAGCGAACCTAAAAGTGTGATCTTACTCTACGTGAAAGTTTGTGAGTATGGATGGATGGATGTTTGTTACTCCTTCACGCAAAAACTACAAAACGGATCTGAATGAAATTTTCAATGGAGATCGCTTATACCCTGGATTAACATATAGGCTACTTTTTATCCCGGAAAAGCAAGGTTCCTGCGTGATAACGGGAATACGCGGTCACAACTAGTGACTCTTATAATAATGACAGAACTTCACTTCGAGAAGGTCGTGAATTATTAGTTTTGTCCTTTACACACTGCCTAGTTTGAAATGACGATAGCTTCAGTGGTGGCCATAGTACATTGTGGTTCTCGGTGACCATAGTTTTATAGTAGGGTATTTTCTAGTGCTCGCCTAGACCACCCTTAAATTAAGAATCTTTCTGGAGTAACGTGGCGCCCACTTGACCACAATGTCATTTAACATTAGTTGGTTTGTGGCCAAAAACTATCATGTGCCTACTTAAGTGAAAAGTAAGTTTATCCCGGGACGGGAGGTAGATCTACTTATCATCATCCGGCAGACGTCTGCTCATGGTCTCTCCACCGTGAACGGCTATCCGCCCTTGCGTATCTATCGGCTCCCTGCGACTTACGATGCGTCGTCGGTCCAAGACAGTACCAATGGGGGCCTACCTACAGAACGACTTCCGGTTCGAAGTCGCCCCTCGAGAACCCTTTTTCCCCATCGGTTATCGGTTCGTCGAGCGATGTGGCCTGCACATTGCAATTTGCGAATTCCGAGAACAATATCGAGTGTCCAGGTCGACACCTAATATTAATAACACCATGGTAGGTAGTTGTGGAATTACAATAATGAAACAAAATTTTACGCATTTCATTGATTTATTTAATAATTATCTACTTACACAAAAATATGGCGTCACTTTAAAATGTACCTATACATGCAAAATAAATGCAAATTAAAAATATATTTTAGATTAATACAGGAAGAGGAACTTACAGTTTAACAATCGACACAATATAAAAATATAATGTAGCTAAATACCTAGGCATAGCACAGCCACATGATCTGATCACAGAAATAAATGATCAAAATGTATGTTGTTACGTCATTGATTATTTTGGTTGGCAGATATTTTTTATGAAGAATACATTTAGCTAATCATAATTATAAGTACCTATATCTTTACGATGTTATTAAAAAAATAAAAGCCATGTTATTGGCGTTATTGCTCAAACAAGGTTTCAGGATATCTTTACACTTTTACAGTTTAACCTATCGACAACTTGTAGGTAGGTCAATTTTCAATTATCAATGATTATGCAAAAAGGTTCTATTCCAATCAAAGAATCAGAAATATGTACAGGAGTTCCGAGTCTGAGCAATATAAGCCTAAAAATGAGAAAAGTAAGCCTGAAAAAGTAGAGTGAAGGGACGACTCTTCTAGCCGAGTTCCCGAGTGTCA
Organism: Opisthograptis luteolata; assembly: GCA_931315375.2. Lineage (NCBI taxonomy): Eukaryota > Metazoa > Arthropoda > Insecta > Lepidoptera > Geometridae > Opisthograptis > Opisthograptis luteolata. Next base: position 14,274,215 of record OV928033.1, read on the forward strand.
TTATTAATTACAGATAAATGTCCGACTAGAACTCGCCTATTTTAATCTCGAAATTACTGCGACAAAGTTTCGATCAGTTCTTATTTCGTATTTTTGGGAGCATACTCTAAATGCACCGGCGAGCTCTCTGGGCCTCCGGACATAACTAACTGCGTGTAGGGGAATCAGAAGTGCCTGAAACCGTCACCATCATTCACAAACAAAAATCACTTTCCGTACGGATCCGCAAAAGTTTCTTATCTCCAGTTTCTTCCAACGGAATCAGACTCATTTTAAAACGTTATCTAGTAAATAGCCCTGCAGGTCGGAGTTAATCTGACATAAAATTGCGTTAGTTCTGGGATTTACATTAAATTCATTATGCCACAGACAGCCACAACTATTTGGCTTGTAGTCGGGTTTAGTCTGTTTCACATACTAACTTTTTATTATAAGGTGTCACATGGGTACGTTCTTACTTACTATAAACTTACATTTTTACTTAAACGTGCAATATATTTTAGTAAATACAAGTGATTAGATAAAATATGGTTGATACAGCTTGTTGCTTATATTGTATGCTTTCAAATGAAAAACGTACTTATATTGTAACCGCTCCCGGCGCCCTTTGCTTTTTTACATCTTACAGGGTAGATGTTATGCGACGATGTGATCGAAGATGGCGCCACGCTACACCTGGTATGGCAACTTACAAAGTGAGGAAGCCAAAACATATCGAAAGTTTCTGGTTCATAACACAGGTGCTCCATTATTTTGCACTTTTTAGTACAGCTTTCATTATAAACTAGGTACTATATACAAGGTAATTTTTTAATTATTTTAGTAGTTATATACGATAAGACCATAAACTTTGGATAAAAAGAACAAGATACAACAAACACATAACCAAGTAAATAATGACGCTTCTTTATTACACTATAAGATAAAAATAAAGACATTTTTCTTTCACGATATAAGAATTGTCCACTAAATATACCATCCCGATCATCAATAACATAGTGATATTGGCCTTTCAACGTTACTAACTCCCATTCAATTAGTACTTACACCATAATCACGTAAATATAGAGCAACTCGATTATTTGGCTTTGGTCACCAAGGAATCTACTATCTAATTAACCAAGAAAGTTATTCCGGAATTAGAACGGAGTCATAGGCTCATATTCTTTGTATCAACGGCGACACACTGTGCTGTCGGAGGTTAACCCACATTTTACTTAGGCCCACTTGCGTCAAATAGTGGGTTAAAAATGTAATGCAAGAGTTAAGTAACTCTGTGTTAGATTTGTATATAGTTAACTCATTCTTTGTCTTGCGTCTACCTAAACTACCCCTGGGTTAAGTAACCCTGCCGGGGTCGCCAACATAATGCAATGTGCCACAGACGTATTGTATTTTTTTATGTCTATCGTTTGTTCTTAGATTACCGAGCAAAATGTAAAAGAAACAATAATGAATGAACCAAATATACCCATCTCCCTTACACTGGAGCATTTGTGCATTAGCTGTCGCCCGGTCGGTGGATTCTACGATCCCTATAAGTTTTGAAAGGGCTATACTGAATGAAATGCGGTGCACTGATTGATGAATGTCTTTGTCAAAGTCAATCAGTGTTTATTGCAGTGGTTTTGTTTTTGTCAATTTGATGCATTTCCAACCAAAGTATTTCGTGGTATTTTTCTTGTTTCTTGTGAGATAGCTGTGGTTTGTGGAATAAAATAAATGAGAGCATAATTATGGCAGCCTGAATCTTCTGTGAAAATCCTTTTCTCTGATCGAGTTAAAATAATCTTGCCGAGTTTCAACTCGTCTATTGAAAAAATCTGTGTCTATGTATTGCACTATTTCTTCATCGTCATCGGGGAATAAATCATCGAACATAATACCACTATTCATAGCGACACTGCTCAAAATCCTAAATGTAGTTTTTATTTTCATTGCGTTTGTGTTTGTGGTGTTTTTATATAGAGACAAAATAAGGGACGACATGAACAAATAAACGTCAAAGCCAGAGTTAATTATTTAACCCACCAAAATCGGAGAGTTAAATATTTACCCATTTAACTCAGAGTTAACACTTAACTCTCGGTGGTGCAAGGCCATTTATCAATTTAACTCTGAGTTACTACTTAACTCCGAGTTAACTACGCTAACCTTGCTTGACGCAAGTGGGCCTTAGTAATCTAATAGAATAAGTATTGTGTAACATCCTACCAATATGTCATACGTGTGACGAAACATTGATGGGATATCACTTCATACTTTTACTAGTCCTCCAAAATCCCTCTTAGTATCTGCGAATTCGTTCGCGTGTATAGTTCAAATTTATTTTTCACATTTTCTACATAGATAATACTAATACATATTAGGTATTTTTTACATTCGAACCGTTAACAAACAAGTCCGCAGTACCAATTTCAGTGGTATATATACACTTGGCCATCTGAACCCGATAGCCGATGTCAAAATTTATTAACAATCTCGAAAAATGGAATTGGCTTCCCATGAACGTGTTAGCCCTCAGCCTAAGAGTACCTATAGACTTAATAAATAATTTATCTATACAATAGAACTGTTTCTACAAATTGCCATGATTTAATCATATTACATTTATAATATCTAATTTCATTTTAAAACATTCGACATAAAAAGTAGTTCGAACTTGGAAGAAACATAAGCCGCACTTTATTAAGTAGGTACTTTGATTCGATTACTGGAACACTTATTTTAAGGTTAATATAAAAAAACTACGAGTCATGCGATAATTACGATATACATAAATAGTTAATTAAAAATACAATCTCAATCAATCAAAAATCTACAATCATGTTTGTTACAATGCGGAAATACATACCAAATAAAACGTTAATTAAAATAAATAATAATGTATAGTGTAGTACTAGCTTTTTTTCTCACACGCTTAATATTAATTTAACCTGGAGTTTCTTTTTTCGTATTACAAGTATAGTATAAATAATCTATATATATATATTGAAATTATAAAACAATTAGATAAGCCCAGGCTTAGTCAGGTTATTTCACGGTGTCTGCCTTGGGAGAGGCCGCTATCATCATGAATAAAATGATATTATTTGTACTAAATAATAATCGATGTATTTAGCAATTTATGTAAATAAACAGAATAAATAATACTTTACAAAATAAAATAGGAAAATATGTAAATAGGTGCACTAACATTTAATCCTAGTCATATTATAAACGTGAAAATTTGTGAGTATGGATGGATGGATGTTTGGTACTCTTTCACGCAAAAACTACTGAACGGATCTGAATGAAATTTGGAATGAAGATGGCTTATACCCTGTATTAACACAAAGGCCCGGAATTTTATTTTATTTTTGAATTTCATTGAATTTTATCCCGGAAAAAGGTTCCAGCGCGATAACGGGAAGACGCGGGTGAACCGCAGGGCGCAAATAATAAACGAGTATGTAGATTTGTAAATATATGAATAGCATAATTTCAATATTGTTTGTTTTGGACGTCGGCCTGTGGACTTGGATGGATGGATGCTTCTTGCTCAATCACGCCAGAACAGCATAACGGATCTGGATGACATTTTGCACAGACATAGATTATAGTCTGGAATAGCACAGGGGTTACTTTAAAAAAAATCTTTTTATAAGTGACACATAACTTAAATTAATAATCCTTGTTTTTGGATTAAGCAGCCTCAAACATTAAGTGTAAAGTAATCTAGAGCTGTTGACCATAATGTATTAATCGATAACAGTCAGTGTTTCATTATTATATTATTCAATGTACAAAGATGGTTCTTTTTACAGCTTTATATCAGGTAAAAATAAAGATAGTAATACTTCGTTATCGTTATGTTTTTATGATATAAATCTTTACTATTCTGAGCAATTCACAATTTTGATTGAAATGCTACGTAGCGCGTGTTAATAATATGGACTTTTGCTAATGCTATGCTTACGAGATATTCCAAGTCATTGCTATATATTTTCCTCCTTGGGGTTTTTGAGAAGTGCGTGGACGATTTCAGTATTATGTTTAAAGGTGATTTACATATCATACGCTAAGCCAGCAATTAAACTGATAAACAATCCCATTAAATTCGACTGATACACAAAGCCGTTCACTAACACCGCTTCAAAATAAAATGTAACAAGTACGTTCTTCTGAATGTGTAGTATTGTTGTGGTCAGAGCACAGTTGTAATCTGTGCACAGTATCATACTGTATGATTGTACATTGTACAACACCCATTAAACAAGATATCGCAAAAAGGTTAACCAAATAATATGGGTTAAACCAATTTTCATTTGTAAAAGAAACGTATAATTCACCATTACATAGGGTATGGATCAATGAAGGAATAATCATGAAAAATGAATCATAAAACAACAATCCGCACACGCCAAGTTTCTCGGAATCTAATATTTTCTTCATGTATACTCGTACACCATATGCAGCTAAGAAAGCGTTGTTGAGTAGAACAAAAATGCAGCCACTACACTACACGAACGTTATATTGTCACAAAGAGCGGCACTTACAGCTCCTCCGACAATTGCTATCGCGCAAGCTTTCACTAAGCAAGAAGCTTGAGTTCCGAGAATGATTTCTTCTAAATCATTATCATAAGAACCAAGAGGCGACGCAAAACGACGAACATAGATAAGCCCAATTCTTCCGTAAAGCCCAATTCGGTCATCACAGTACCGAAGAAGAGAAGCGGCAGCGGACAGATGTGGCGCACCACGCTGCAGTCCAGCGGTCTGAGCCGCACCAGTTGAAAACTCCATCCAATTCAGTGCACTAAGGTTGTCGCCATCGTCTGGCCCAAAGTTAATACCAAGAAGGACGGGTACAAGGACAAACTTGTAACATATTCACACAGCAACGTAGATAGCAGCGAAGACATGGTATGGCATAAGACACTGAACACCTTCATGATAAAGTCTTTGTTTTCGGCCTGTAGTCGCATTAGACTCTGCACCGTGAAGACAGCCTTTCTCAAAGTAGGCGATAACGCTCCCTTGTGGGCACTGCAAGCCTGGCAAGAGATCAGGTAAGAGACCCAGAAAAAATGGGAGCGTTGTGTAGAGACTTAATAGGGGCGTCAAAAAATACTTTATTCTCAAAGACAGTAGACGAAATAAGTTTGGGAACTCCTGGTCTAGACGATGACGATGATGATTGATGGCGAGCTATCTCACAAATTGTATTAAATGTGCTGACCCAGTGAATAACGTCTTCACAGTGCACGAACACAATGTTCTAGACGAGGCCAGACGTAACATAGCTTTTATATTAAAATATTATTATTTAAACACACGTTTTGATATATAAACAATTAATATGGATGTATATTTGAATGCAGAGGTAGATAAAAAGCAAGCGAACAAGCTGAACGCTACATGTGCTTAACTATAAAATAAATAATCATAATATTGCTTTGTTACTTTTACACAAACTGATTGTACCATTAAAATTGTGTGCATATTAGCTTGATAACATTTAATTACAAAAAGTACTCAAAATTCCTAATTAAAAACGATTAGATTCATTTATTAAAACTTCTGTAGAAACAAAGAACAAATCAACTAATCTAGCTTTTAATGCTGCTAAGTTTTGCTACGTCATAACGTAGTAGGTAACGCATTAATTGACTCTTTATTTAAATAAACGTTGCTATGCCGATTTTACCTTATCGATATAATAGTTTCACGGTATTTTATAATTATATTCAGTACATAAATGAAGTACAAGCGAATACATAAATTTAAAAGGGTTTTGTGCGTTTGTTTTTTGATACTACATATATATTTATTTTGAACTTGAACTCAATATTGCCATAGATAACGTAGTCACTACTATTTAATTCTGATAAGCACGCACCGATCAAGTATACCCCGAACCTTCTAAATTAAAGTGACTGGTTGGTTAAATAAGTAAAAGCCAGTTCCAATAACCGATCTATCCACGGTTCACCCTACTCGAGATAGAAATTTGACACAAGCTCCATGGAACGCGGAGTCAAATTTTTGTCGAAACGTGGATAGATCGGTTTTTGAAACCGGCCGTCAATTGATCAGACTCGCCGTCTACGAGCAAGTTTTCTAGAAAAAACTGTAGTGTTGATGGTACAACTAAGGATATGAATAGCGAGGATCAATACAATAGAATGCGGATTGCGAAGAATACTGTAGGTGACAGATTTATCAAAGGCTGATATCGTACCAATAGCTTCGGTGCATCTTTAAAAGAATAACCTCTATGCTATCCTATTCTACTATCTATAATATTATAAACGCCAAAGTTTCTATGTATGTATGCAAGTTTGTTTCACGCAAAAACTACTGAACGGATTTTTTTTTCTCTTTACAGTGTAGCGTTTGACCACAAGTCACCTGATGTTAAGTGACGATGTGGTCGAAGATGGCGCCACGCTACACCTGGACTGAGAACTGGCTGTCAAGTGAGGCTGCCGGAACACACCGATAGGTGCTTGGCGACAGATTCTTAACAAGAGGGTGGTAGCTAGCCAGGCGAGTACTAGAAAATAACCTACCACCAAGCTATGGTTTCATCACGATGTTTTCCTTCACCGAAAGCTCAAGCTCATTGTAGGATTCGAACCCACATCCTACGGATCGCAAGCCGACGTCACTACCACTGAGCCATCATCGCTATAAATGAGTAAAATTTAAAATTTGCAATGGAGGTAGCCAATACCCTGGATTAACACATAGGCTACTTATTATCCCGGAAAAGGGTATCTGCGGGGTAACGGGAAGACGTGGGGGACCGCGGGGCGTGGCTATTATTCTATATAGCAGTGAATACTGGTTTCGGAATACACTGGCGAGGACAGATTAATCAAATAACTAAATAACGCCCGCACAATCACATACATAGCTCTGACCCCTAACTAGGATTCCCTGTATCTAGATACTACGCGGGACACACAACACTCAGACACAGAACAAATACTTGCACTTTTTTTTCAATGCCCTTATCTTTGTCCTGTAACGGAAATTGAACCCGCGAGCTCAGGCTTCGCAGTCGGCTTCGTTCGTTGCGTCACATCGGTGATCAAAGGCCCATTATCTTGCATATAGGTGCATCTATTAAATAATAACCTTCATATAGCAGTGAAGCGTGAGACACAATGGTCACGAGGACTGGCCTGAAGGTTTAGAGCGATTGTACGTTTTGTTATAGAAGTAGCCTCTTCCATTGGAACTATTAAGAGGATGCCGTGATAAACAATGAATCTGAAATCAGCTCCATACAAAAACGCAAGCGAGCTGACTAATGCCGTAAGATCGTATGCGTCAAAAAAGGTTTTTTCGTTTCAAATGAAAACTATTGTTAATTTTATAGAACTAAAACTGTGTATTTTGAAGAATGTGTGTAAAAAACAACTCTTAAAATGAAAACATTTTTTTTTAGAGGGCAGTTTTCGATCTTGTTTTTCTGCTATGAAAGTTAACCAATCGTGTTATCTTTCCGACAATTTGATGTCAAAAATTATGTACATAAATTAGCTCTATATGTTTTGTAAATGCTGAGAAAAAAGGAGATCCCTGCAGCCAATATTGCCAATTCCTCGTCTTAAAATTCTTAGTTCGAGCAGGAGTTAGGACGGTATAGCAAACTGTAGTTACATTTAGATTAATCTTGGGTTACAGATCAGCAAAGGTTTAACTTCAAATAATAACTAATATTCTTACGTGAATGTTAACTTGAGATTTTAACGACCTTGTGTTGTTTTAACGCCTATAAACAGGGCTTGTAAGCGGTTAAACTATAAGGTTACGATACCGGTACAAAATAACGGTACTGTTATTTTAGAGGTATGGTTACATCTTTACTTAACCTTTAATTAGCCGAAATAATTTTAGAACCGTTACTTCTATTTTATTAATTGCGAAATACAGTTCAATGTTATAAATCCTGTTTAGTATGTGATTGTGTATTTTACCTAAACAGGTTTGTTTGTATTTTTCTCAAAATGTATCAATACAGAGCCATACAAATAAAAAGGTTGTGACTTCATACCGTTAGTTGTTAATAACCCTTATTTTTCGGTAATACAAGCCCTACCTATAAGTCGACACAAAAAGTGCCAGAGGTTCGTTACTCAACACGACTAACTTTGCACTTCACAATCTCAGTCATCAAATAATCAAAGTTTCCTAACACTTTTGACATAACTGCCTATATTTTTTGCTTTTCTGCATTGAAGGTTGAATTAACTGCGAAGTACGGATTATATGGATTTGAAGAATCACGAACTCAGCATACAATAAAAAATTATTAATTCTCATAAGTAATTTGTATCTCAGACTTGTTTACATATTTAAAATTTAAAAAAATCCGTTTTCATGCATATTTTATTGTGTGAATAAGTTGTGTGGTAAATAGTAAAATCAGGATGTGCATATTGTGCATGCTTTGCGCGTCTGGTATTTGCAGAAGTAGCCTGGTTGTGGTGCTTTGTCAATGTAGATACACTTTGTAACAATACGGCGCCGAACTCTGGGGCAGACACGCCGAATGGGTGCGAGACTTTCGTCTTTAGAAGCGGGCCATCAGAGCGACTGTGCAAGTACAACGGGATACTTCCGTAAGACTTTCAAGAGTCTGGGAATCTTTACGTTTCCATCTGTAGTCAAAGGCAGGTGGCGAGACACGTGAGAATTAAGGCTCTTAAACAAAACTGCAAATTCGCATAGCATCGCAAATATCTGCGAGCTCGCATGAATGCACCATAGAACTTCCGATCTGATTGATATCGCATCGCAGTTTTGTATGGGAGCCCTCTAAGTCACCTACAATAAATGTATGATTACCACACGCGCAATGCAATGCAAGCAAGCTTGTCGGAATCAGCCGAAAACAGGCGAGGTCATCCAAGCTACTTAGTTTTTTTATTATTGAATTTTTTACTTACTCTTCTTTCTACAAGTATTTGGCATAACACTACTTTATGTTCCATATTCAACTATTCTTATAGATTTCAAAAGATAAATTTCATAAAGCCTGGAAATCCCAATATTTTCAATTACAGGTCTTTCTTTCCCAAGAGAATGTAGAACTAAAAAATATTGACTAATGCATATTGATCAAATACTGTATTAAAACATCAATTTGTTCTCTTAAAAGAAACTATACGAATTAAAATATACAACCTAATTTATATTAAATATTTTTTAGGTTTAAAATTACTTGCAATTACTTTCAATTGCTTGTTTTGTAGCCTAGTAGTCTATTATTTCAAGATGAACCTTAGGTTATGATTTTCTAATTACTGGGTCTAAAACAATAAAATATGTAGTGAAATACAGTTGTTGTATTTCACAAGCGAGCCTAGGCTTTAGTTGTTTGTGTGCATGACTGCAAGCATGTGTATGTGTATTTTGTACCAGAGGGTACAGTCAACGACAAAAGTCACTTTGTAAAAATAAACCAAACATTACTGATATAAAACACATTTGAAAAATCTAGTATAGTCTAGCTACTTTTGTCGCTGACTGTACCATAATATGTTTATGGGTTGAGCTGGTGTCACCCACACTCTAGAATTGTGCATTGTCCAGCATCTATTCACAGTATATAAAGCGAGCACACACTTGTGAGTTGCAACCACTGTAATACATTTTATATGTACTACTCTAAAAAATACATTGTTCTTAAATAACGGTTTCTCCCTACACAGATCCATCTATAATTAAAACACATCTAAAATATATCACTTGAGTAAAAAGTATTAATTTAGACTTCAAAATTGTTCGTGGTAATCGGCTAATTCATCACACCAAGCAAGTATTACATTCCTAAGTTGATTGTAACCTCATACCACACTTACTTGCCTTTAGAGCATTAGATTGTACACTTTCTTGCTGTTCACATAAAGTCTTGACAGAATTACTGTTCATCTTTGGCTATAATCAACATGATGTATCATATGTGGTGGTACAATTTGTTTTTGTGATACCAAAACAATTCAGGTATCTGCTATACAACATCCCCTTTGTCATTATTGACCAGAACGTAGGCAGAAGCAGGTTTACGTTTGAAGGTGACGTATGTGTACACCAGGCTGCCAAGCACGCTTATATTCAATCCTACAAAATTCAGCCAACTAAACACATAGTCTCCTCCGATCACCATGCCGAGGTAAGTCACAAGAATGTTCTTTAGACATCCTATGATTGTTGTCGTCAAAGCACTGTTGTACTGTGTACACAGCATTACACTGTATGATAATACGAAGCCCATTATACAGGACATTAGAAACTGGGATAAAAATAATGGATCATCCCAATGCTCGTAAGCGGCTGATTTATGCAAGTCGCCCATAACCCAGGCTACAATGAATGCCGGAATTATCATGAAAAGTGAATTATAAAACATCAATCCGTACTTGCCAAGCTCCTTGGAATCTAACTTCTTCTTCATATACACTCCATTAGCAGCGGTGAAAGCGTCATTGAGTAGAACAAGAATGTAGCCAACCCAGGAGAAGGTGACATCATCAGCTGCAGCAATTATAGCTCCTCCAACCATTGCCATAACGCTAGCTTGAACTGAGCAAGACGCTTCAACTCCGAGGATGATTTTTTCTAAGATCATAGTAATAAGAATACTGAAGCGTCGCAAGGCAGTAAACATGGGTAAGTTCAGTTCCTTTGTGCCGCCGAGGCCGGTTGCCATGTTCCCGAGGTAGATGAGCGGCAGAGGCCAGATGCGGCGCGCCACTCCACTATCTAGAGGAGGGAATTGCACCAGTGCTACGCGCCGTCCGATCCAAAGCACCATGATAGTAGCCACCATTTGACCCAGCCCCAGTACTTGATATGACGGGAAGGCATACGTTGTAAGTACCGTTTTATTCACCACTGTTATCATAAACGAAGAAACGGCGTAGAATAAAGCGCTGAACACTTTCTTGGCGAACTGAGCCTTGTTTTCGGCCTCCAATTCCTTTGGAGTCGACATCGTTCAGCTTGGTATTGAATATGGCGAGTAATAAATTGAATGGAAGCACGTCTTCACAATACCGCCACAATCACGATACGCCACATGTTGTTACTTCAGCTAATTTTGCACTTTATTCGTTCTCATGACCAACTTTTAATACTCCGGAAATAATATAAAAAGATAAACCTTGATTACAAGGCACGCAGAGCCGGCCGTGCATTCATTCATGCATTGGCCGTGCTGTTATCTGCTTTTGGACTTGAACGTGCCATAACCATATCAACAATCAAATGAATCAAATTCAAACATCACGTATTCAGAAATTCATATCATCATCAAACTTCAAAAATGCCAAAATAACCAAATTATGACAGAGTACAGACAGATTGACAGCAATTGACAGCGTGACAGAGCTACAGACTAAAAGAAGAATGAATGATATTTCTATCCCCAGCTGGCTTCTCTCTCTACCAGTGTAGAGCAATAGAGTCTATTGTTAATAATATAACCATAGAGAAAGAAAAAGGTTTCAGTTTTAATTTTAAACATATATTAAGAAATTACAACAAACGTTACATAAAAAGAAGTATAATTAAACCAAAATCAACTATCTATGATTTTAACAATATTAATGAGAATCATTTATAAAATTAGCACGCGAGTCCACAACGTCCGTCTATCCCTGTTAAGCCCGATTTCTCCACTGCCCTGAAGTTGCTACGTAGTGAAGTTGGCTTCCGTCACGCTTGCTTCGGTCTTTTTCTTTTTTTCTTGTTTTTACTCTAAGACGGCCTCTCCTGACGGCGGCGCGTCCTCGCCCGCAGATAGGTCAGCGTGTGCAGGTGGATGCTGTTGAAGATCTTCAATCTCGTATGATGAGGTAGCGGAGACACGAAGATCCGCCTTCACGGTGCCACATGATGAAGCTTCATTTGCGTTACCTTCAACTCCATCATTATTGACTGAAATCACAGTAAATGCATTGTTTGCATTAGTTTTACAGTCGTTTAGCAAACCGAAAGTGAGAGCGACTCTATCACTTCCGAATCATCCAAGACAGCAAAATGTCACCCTTGTGAGTAGACGATACTCACGCGTGTAGAGATACACACAAAAGGCAAAGAGCCTTCTTGCAAAAGTCTCAGGGTAAACAATTACGTCAAGGAGTACCATTTAGGATGGATGTCCTTCAATCTAGCAGTGTTCTCAAAACCCCCAAGCAAGCAAGGAGTACCATGTAAGATGGATGTCCTTCATCATCGCAGAGCTCTCGAGATGCGCACGACAGTGACCTGAGTTTGTCGCCTGAGCATAGCCCTCGGGGTGCTCCCGTGTATTGCCCTCGGGGTACACGACCACGGCAAGGAGTACCATGTAGGATGGATGTCCTTCCGTGCCCTCTCTCCTCCATGCATACACTACAAACCCAAATTATAAAAAGTATGCCAAAACAAGCGAGTGTCAATAGAGCCAACATCAGGGTGCTCGCTGTATGAGTACACAGGGTGCACCGATACATTACCACACTGCTTACAACAATCCCACAGCATAAAAAAATAAAATTGAAAGTTTGCCTGCCAGGCCCAAGCCCATAAAGACGTGCTCCATCAGCCATGCACCAGCCATGCACCAGGAGTGTGACAGCAATGCGCCATTAATGCGCCAGCAGTGCGCCTGTAGTGCGCCAGCCATGTGCAAGCAGTGCGCCAGCAGTGTTCTAGTAGTGCCCCAGGAGTGCGCCAGCAGTGCACCAGCAGTGTGCCAGTAGTGCGTCAGGAGTGCACCAGCAGTGCGCCAGGAGTGCGCCAGTAGTGCGCCAACACTGCACCAATGACGTCTGGTCACTATTCTGAAACAAAACAACTCGAAAGCACTCTATCCCGAAGGGATACCCAATTACCCATGAAGTAACATTACTTGGCACTAGCACTTTGTTAAGAACCTCAACCTTGTACTCGCTCGGCTTTACCTGACTTTTGTATTCCTGACCATCCTTTTTCTGTATGAACAAATAACACTTAAAAATTCAGTTTGTACAATCCCTTGATTACATGATTACCTAACAGGTATTTGCTAAATCTCTTTAGGACATAGTTGTGCATAGTTGTTGTTGTGTTGTGTTGTTGTTGTGTTGTGTAGTTGTTGTGCATAGTTGTGTTGTTGTTTTGTGTTGTGTAGTTGTTGTGCATAGTTGTGTTGTTGTTGTGTGTTGTGTTGTTGTTGTGTTGTGTAGTTGTTGTGTGTTGTTGTTGTAGTGTGTTGTGTTGTGTTGTGCATAGTTGTGTTGTGCATCTTAGAATTTTCACCACAAAAATTACATTTGACTTGCTACATTACTCAGCGTGTTGCTTCACAAAGCAATCATTGTTCTTGTACTTATCGCTACTGTCATCAAACATCATCAACATCATCACCAACATCATCATCCTTATCGTCAGCATCATCATCCTCATCCTCATCACCAACATCATCATCCTTATCGTCAGCATCACTACGTTGTCACCATCATCATAATCATCCTCATTATCAACATCATCATCCTGCTCTTACTACTAGGAGATATCTCGAAGATTGCGGACCACAATCAAGTATTGGTAAGCAGATAGACTAGTGGTCAGTCCTGCCCTAGTGTCAGTTTTCAGATCACCTGAAAGCCTCCTATGTAGTTCAATGACCGCTATCCTAAGATAACAACTGGGACTTATAGTTTAACGTGCCCTCCGAAGCACAGAAGCGTTTTGTTGTGAATACTTTTAGCAGTCATGAAGTCAGTTATGTCATTACATGACTAGGCAAGCTTACTGTAAGCGCTTTCTAAATCTCATGGGCAACTTTTTACAGAAAGAGCATGGTTAGCGTTTTACTTGCACATTTGATATACCTACTGCTAAACAAATCAATGATAGGCCTATTAGGAAGGATTTGTTTATCTAACTCACACGCTTGGTAGATGAAAGTAACCTATGAATCTTATGATCAACATCACTATTATAAAATCATCGGTTTTTATTATTATCAACATGTTCATTCATGTTTGCGCGTAAATTAAAGTTGAAAACCATTCATACAAAACACATTATGTGACATTAAGGATCGGTGTAATTTGTGCAGACTTTACATCTATCAACAATCTCTAATCAACAATCATCAATCTCAATCTCCAATTTGTTGCAAATAAATGATTCTGATTCTACAAAGACTGTAGGTATGAGACAATTCGGTCACAATGTTCATTAACAGCTGCTCAAGTGTGAGCGTTTCTTCCTATGTACTTGCAAGATTCTTAGATAGTCCTACTAAACTTGTGTCCGTAAGTATAAATTTCAGTAGTTCAGTAGTCATATGTGGAAAGTACGGGCTCGCTACTAAAAACTCCAAATATTTAACTAAGCCCAGAAATTACCAGATCTGCCTTATGATACCAGGAAATAGTCACTTAACCAAGGCCTTAATTCCTCTCTGACTCGGCCAAACCTGATCATGATTTACAAAGATCCTCTCGCTCTATATCAATCCTCTCACTCGATCTACTCTATCGATCCACATACATAACAATGGATTGGTCTCACCAAATTCAATGCGCTGATGGCATTGACGTCCACTCGCAGTAAGTAGGTATGACAGGTACGTTACGTCAGCTCGGTTGCATCGGCATGGTTGCATCAACATGCTCCAGCGCAGCAGGGATGCACAGGCACTGTTCCGCACAGCGCAGCAGCAATGCACCAACAGGTGCAGCTGGGATGCCGCATCGGCACGCCGCATCAGCACGCAGCTCCGGCGATAAGCCAGCAGTTCTCTGGCGGTTAGCCAGCAGTCTCTCGCGATGAGCCAGCAGTACTCTCTGGCAGTGCTCTGGCGATAGGCCAGCAGTACTCAGGCGATGCACCAGCACAGCACCAGCACTTATGTAGCACTGCATCTCCATTGCACCGCTCAGCTTTATCTGACCATTACTGATTGTCCAACATATATGCTTGATCTGAAACATACCATCGTGGCCCAAGACGGACAAGTGTTATTAGTGCAGGTTCACATTAATGAATTAAAAGTTTACAAGACTATCTGCACGAACATTAATCCTTTCAGCACTATTAATGGCTCGTCACTTAATTGAACTCTTCACATAATTAATAAATGATTCTTATTCTTATTCCTAATTGTAGGTAAGTGAGATAGTAACCGTAACAACCCTGGGCATATCCAACAACATAAGTAGGGTAGTTGTCATATAATCGGTTTTCTTAACATCAAATTAATTATTCCTGATGTCTACAAAATATGTACACCGTCACAGAACTTTGAACTTGCATTTGATACAAAACCAGCTGCGATTGTTAGGTATTTGTCAATTCACTTAACACCGCTTCACTATTTATGCAATTACCTAAACACAAGTAATTACTCATTATTGTTACACTTATTAAGCAGTTTAGCACACATAAGTACATGATCATCATCAACTTTTCACCAAAACTTTAACATAGACCGTGGGGCATATTTAGCATGTAGGCTAGTTAGAATCCGTTTGCTTAACATCAAATGAAATATTTGCGTTAGGTACCTAAACTATGTACCTAGTACGTACAAAGTTACATAACTTCGAACTTGTAGTTACTAGACTAGCTGCTATCATTATTTGACCACTCGTTACAAATCACACATCATTCTTTCAGGAACTACCTATATGTAACGCAACAAGCAAGTAGATGACCGTCACTTTTATGTAATGCATGTAACTTGCAGGTACATGATCGACTTCAAAACGCATCAAAATCATTCTAAGACTGATCTAATTTTGAAATACAGACAAGGTTTGATCTTACCGACTTGGTAATAATTGCACTCACAAACCTCTCGGTTATCGTACCTAAAACCCATAACCAATTAAATTAGCGATCTCGGCGCTGGAATGCACATGCACAGCACTCGGGCATCGGGCAGATTCAGACAGACTCAAACTTGCAGCATTCACGCTTGAAATTCGACCAACTACGGTCATTACTAACCCACTCATTTAACCATAATTTTGCGTCACCCTTGAGACAATTAGCGACACGAGATAAGCACTCGCGGTCCTCCCATTTATTAAGCTTTGCATGGTCTACCTCACTACACCACGAATCGAAGTTGTGCAACAAAGGATCGTAATTTGATATAAAAACATCGTAAGACTTTACCGCCATTGCGCCGATTGCACTTTCGAGCTTTTTTGTTACCTCGTTTACAATCGTATCTGTACCGGCGAGCGTCATGCTCGAGCACGGCATGGACAAGTCTGTACTTGCGTCGCACGCTACGGCGCTCGGCAGCACCGGAATTGCAAGGTCGCATGGTGGGACCGTCGCCGGCGTCGGCGTCGCGGTGTCCCTGTCGCCATCATGCGCCGGCTGCGCACTCGGTGTTGTCGTACCGCCCTCGCTGACACTGCGGTATATACCTGGAACCTTCCAAAGTATTTAAACGATCTACTATCGTTTGAAGTTGATGCTCCAATCCAGGGATAGGCGTACGATCACGTTTGCGACTCCTAGGTTTACTTTTATCAGACATTTTTACGATATCTAACTCTCAACTTATTATTATTAATTTTTTTTTTACAATACGCGTGTTTTGCTAACATAACCGCGAATCTAGGATAGCCAGAGCAGACAGTGGTGTAAGAATCCCACTTCTGAATTAAGAAATTACAACAAACGTTACATAAAAAGAAGTATAATTAAACCAAAATCAACTATCTATGATTTTAACAATATTAATGAGAATCATTTATAAAATTAGCACGCGAGTCCACAACGTCCGTCTATCCCTGTTAAGCCCGATTTCTCCACTGCCCTGAAGTTGCTACGTAGTGAAGTTGGCTTCCGTCACGCTTGCTTCGGTCTTTTTCTTTTTTTCTTGTTTTTACTCTAAGAATATATTATTTTTATTAAACACACAATATTTTATTTATTTATCTTAATAGTTTACTGTGAGAATAATTACTCGATATTTTTATTTTTATGAGTATTTTCATATATTATTTTACTACAATAATTTCGCACAATTTCAGTTTTCATAGTTTTCTGACATGACATGAAATGAACGTTGTTTGTCGGACGGACAATGAAATGAACGGTGCGTTGTGAGGAATTCGTGAACAAACCAAGCGACATTTTGATATTTATTGTCCTGTTTTGAGATGCCAGCCAATATAAAGAGATTATCATAAAAATAATTGACGTTAGCAAAGCTGTGATGCGTTAATATAACAAAAATGAGGGTATAGATTGGGGAGTTCTAAACGTATACGTAGGCAGTTATACTTGTTTGCGTTTTCAGTGATGTATTATCATAGGGACGCGTAGTAAGTCTGAAAGTGTTAGTACAGGCAGCTCAAGAATTGAAGTGCGTTGTCGGAGTATTTCGCGGTGTTTAGTGGGAATAAAAGCTTACAATGGCGATGCCCGAGCAGTTTTCGTTGAGATGGAATGACTTCCACTCGAACTTGTCGCAGTCTTTTCACGCGCTGTTGGAGGGAGAAGACTTGGTGGACGTCACCCTAGCCGCCGGAGGGCAGTACGTGCATGCACACAAGCTCATCCTGTCAGTATGCAGCCCATACTTCAAGGAATTGTTCAAGGTATGACTCATTGTTTTTATCATATTTCTCCGTATTTTAGCTGATTTTAGCATGCAGGCGACGCAGTAGTGGCATTCAAGTCAGGCTTGTATTAAATCAGGGACTGAAGACTCTGCCAATCTATCATAGATATCTAGCTTGGCTTGATACAGAATAAGAAAGTTTTTAAATAAAAGTTGGTTTTAATCTTATGTTTCTACTACTTAAATGAATCAGACAAAGGTACACCATTGTCATCACTTCATTAGATTGTTGGCCTTATTTATCAATGTTTTGGGGTTTTAATTAACAATGAATACTTCTGTTCCTATTTAATTTAGAATTTTCTTTCCTTAGGGTATACTACCATGGTGGTAGAACTAACAAGTATAGCATAAGAAAACATAATAACTTTGTTTTAAAACTGCTAGACTCTTTCTTGTTTTGTAAATGCTTTCATTCTGGGAATAAACACTGTTTATTAGCATTATTTATTGTTAATTAACGGTGTAAGGAGTGAATTTGTTCATAAAAGTAAACAACAAATAGCAAGTCTTCATAATGGAATTTGTAAAGAGGTCATTTTGCGGTGACAGGTACGATATCTTAAAATAAACAAAATTTCATGAATCTTATAATTTGACTAGCTGTTCCACGCGGTTTCACCCGCATGGGCTACAGCTTTATGCATGCAATGTCTCAGGCCAATCGGTTTAAAATCGACAAAGTTTCATACAAACTTTCACCCCCTATTTTATCCCCTTGGGGGTAGAAATAATCAAAATCCTTTCTTAGCCTACGTCATAACATCTACCTGCATGCCAAATTTCAGCCCGATCCGTCCAGTGGTTTGGGCTGTGCGTTGATAGATCACTATGTCAGTCAGTCACATTTGAGTTATATATATTTAGATAGTACAACAATTGTATTAGAAAGATAAGATATTAAAACAGTTACATGCAATTTGATGTTAATGCCAACTATGACTATAGTTACAAGCAAGGTTTGTGTGAACTACTTGCTCGGCTATTCAAGACAGTTTAAACTGTCAATAGAGATACATGCAGAAGATACCAAGTTACCCATACTGGTGCTTATTCATTATCCATTGCTATTTCTCACTGTAACGCGCACACCACATAATAATGTGTTCCCCATATTATGTTTACCACAGTTTCACTAATTTATAAATTGGTTACTTTATATAGTATCTACACATCAGTCCTTTCACTAAATATTATCTATATCTATATAATATGAAACTACTATTCTGTAACCTAACCCCTTCATATGTTACCACAGCTTGTGGTATTCATAGCAGGTCACGCATTTCATTATGTGAGCCTGGAGTTTTACTAGTGTCTTGTAACTATTTCACGTGTCTTGTCATCATTAAACCACTTTTTTTAATTTTTTTTTATTTAACAAAGTCCACAGCTCTATTTTCCACTATATGTATATATAACATAACACATAGTTTGTACATTATACTCGTAAATCCTGAAGAAAAACGAATATCTTATTAGACTAACAGGCGCCAAAACAACAGTTTTTAGGATATATGTATGTCTGTCTGGCTGTGTGTTTAAACATGTATCACGCAAAAACTACTCCATGGAATTGAATGCAGTTTTCACCGATGTATTGTTAGAAGTGTAATTTAAAATATTAAGCCTATTTTACCGGAAAAATATATTTCAAAAAAATAAACAAAAACAGAGCAACCTCGTTTGCGAGATATATCACATATCGGCTAAGGTAGCTTAAGCGCTAATATCGTATTCTCCCCAGTATATTCTTTTCTGTGTTTCATTTTCTTGATGCGTCTTAACGCGAACAGAAGTACTACACGTCTAGTGCAGTCCATGTTTCACCAAAAACTGAAAACGATGTCATTTTTTCGTTGCGGCATCTCATCGTACAACGGTGCGATGTCGTTTTGGCTATGCGAAGCGACGCCGCAACGCAGAGTTGTGGCCTCGCCCTTAGTTCTGTGTGAAATGGTGACTCAGCATAGACCAATACTTATCGGTCTTTTATTGATTGCATTTCCGACAGAGTTTGATGGTACTACATAACTTAATTCCACCATTGGACAATAATTACAGTTAACACGACATGCTTGCATGGTTGACGTTCCCCCAACCTGCACTAAATGCTTCGCTTTTACATTTTTAATGCGTACGGCGAAGGAGTGGGAAACCCAGCGTCTTTGTTTACCGATGAGTATACATTGGGAGTCTTCAAGTCAGGAGTGAATGGGTATCTTCTACCTCTACCTCGTCATTACTTACCATCAGGTGTGACTGGGGTCAAATTATTACCTATCACACACCACAATATTATAAATGCGTAAAAATAAATGTTATATAATATAATCATAGATTATTATGATACCATACGATCACACTTCAGACTAATATTATAAATACGAAAGTTTCTGAGTGTGTACATGTTTGTTACTTTTTGACGCTGAAATGACTTAATAGATTTGCATGATATTTGGAATAGAGATAGCTTATACCGTGGATTGACACATAGACTACTCTTCGGCGACGTCTCCGGCCGTCCACGGGGCTTGTTCTGCAGCTCGAACGAAAACGTTGAAACCAAAAACGCACTGTGTTT
Source organism: Opisthograptis luteolata (assembly GCA_931315375.2). Lineage (NCBI taxonomy): Eukaryota > Metazoa > Arthropoda > Insecta > Lepidoptera > Geometridae > Opisthograptis > Opisthograptis luteolata. The sequence goes on from OV928033.1 coordinate 14,294,419, forward strand.
TCTTTTGCGACACCGCCGCCATACACATTATTAATCATTCGAGACGTTTCTGCGGCACTGGTGCCACGATGGTACTCGTACTCGTAAATAACGCGATATTTCAAGATTTCCATTTTGTAAAATGAGTGACGCAAAGAAAAAACCAAAAGAGGAAAAAACAAATGAATTACGCTTTTCAAAACACAAAAGCATGAATTGAGTAAATAGCTGTATTTATACATTTGATATTGGAATTCCTAACCAAAGAGGAGATATTCGAGATCGAACTGGCCAGTACGACAAAACGCCAATTTCATAATTATGCTCATACTCAGAGAGTTGAATCAAGTTTAAATGATGATGGTGATGATGATGATGAGATGATGGGATGAGGATAGTGTTTAAGTAAAGTAGTGGTGCTTTACTTAAACTTTGGAAATAAAAACAAAATTTTCACGTTTACAATTCGATTTCCGCCAAAAAAGTCCCTTGGTGATGCTTAAAAAGTATTCAAAATTTGAATTTAAAGAAGGCATTTCACACGGCCAAACCGAAAAATTGTTAGTGTGTTTATTTATATTGGAAATCTTATCAGCCAACATATCGAGCATTGTTTGTGTTAGTTCACCGGATGGGGAGGACGGGACTTCAGCTTCAGTACCTCCAGAAATCCTCTTTTACAATTATCTTGCTCTTACTAGCTGCGCCCCGCGGTTTTCCCGCTATACCTCAAAAACTGGAATAAAAAGTAGCCTATGTGATAATCAAGAGTATAAGCTATCTCCTTTCAAAATTTCACCCTAATCCGTTGAGCCGTTTCACCGTGAAGAAGTAACAAACACGCACTCCCTTGAAAACGTTCGCAATTATAAAACTAGCTGCCCCCCATGGTTACACCCGCGGTTTTCCAGTTATCCCTCAGGAACTGGTAAAGTAGCCTTTGTGTTTATCCAGAGTATCTTCTTCTTCATCAAAAATTTTCACTCAAATTCGTTTTGTAGTTTTTGCGTGAAAGAGTAACAAACATCCATCCATCCATCCATCCTCACAAATTTTCACATAATTGGTGTGATTGTATTGTTTTCTTTCTGATATCTTTTCTTATTATTAGAGATAGAAATTTGACATAAGCTCCGTAGAAGTAATGTCATCTATCTATCTCTAGTACACGGAGAAAAAAGACCTTCCGAAATACCGTTTTCCTTCTGAGTCAAAAGGGAAGAAATTGTGATTCAGAAGGAAAACTAATCAATACTCATATTATAAATGCGAAAGTAACTCTATCTGTCTGTCTGTTACGCTTTCACGCCTAAACTACTGAACCGATTTAAATGAAATTTGATACGGAGATGGTATGAACCCTGAGGAAGGACATAGGATACTTTTTATCGCAAATATCTGCATCCCACGCGGGTGAAACCGCGGGGAACAGCTAGTACAAAATAAGGCAGGAAACGGTCTTGGAAGGTAAAGACTCAGAAGGAAAGTCAGAATTTTTTCTCAGTGTAGGGCAATGGATAGATCGGTTATTGGGAACGGCCGTAAGGGAAAATCGAAATATCGAATCGAAATTGAAATTTTATAGCGATGATGGCTCAGTGGTAGTGACGTCGGCTTGCGATCCGTAGGACGTGGGTTCGAATCCTACAAAGAGCTTGAGCTTTCGGTGAAGGAAAACATCGTGATGAAACCATAGCTTGGTGGTAGGGTATTTTCTAGTACTCGCCTGGCTAGCTACCACCCTCTTGTTAAGAATCTGTCGCCAAGCACCTATCGGTGTGTTCCGGCAGCCTCACTTGAGAGCCAGTTCCCAGTCCAGGTGTAGCGTGGCGCCATCTTCGACCACATCGTCATTTAACATCAGATGACTTGTGGTCAAACGCTACCCTGTAAATAGTAAAAAAAAAAAAAAAATCGAAAGGTAAATGAATTGTTTTGCACGTTTCACAATAACTATTATTATATTCTGATTAATAAGGGTAAGTAAGGTATGGGATATAGCACGTTCATTGTTCGCTACTCAGTTGTTATAGACAAAAGGAGGCAAACGGCACGGTTTACTTCACCGTACATCCGCTCGTATTATTCCGCACGGCTCGTGTTTGAAGCGTGCTATACGTAGCGATTTTGTCGTTCACGCAGAAGTCGTTAAAGATAATGTTAATAAGTTTATCACTTTAATACACTTATTTTAAACTAGTTGCGCCCCGCGGTTTCACCCGCGTCTTCCCGTTATCCCGCAGGAACCTTTTTCCGGGCCTATGTTTTAAACCAGGGTCTATGCTATCTCCATTCCAAATTTAATTCAGATCCGTTCAGTAGTTTTTGCGTGAAAGAGTAACAAACATCCATCCATACTTAACTTTCACGTTTATAATATTAGCAGGAATAATAAAATGTTTGAAAATATCTCTAGTCGGTATTTTAGTCCCACTTTAAAAACGTCTCATCTGTGACCAGCCTTATTACTACGTCTCTCATTTCAGTCCGGTACCTAGCAACACCTAATTGAAAGCGCAGATATAAAAAAATAAAACGAACTAACCGGGGATATAACAGGGGAGGGTGGGTGTTGATACCTATAAACAGAATTCACTTGTGTGTACCCTAGCACAAGGGCACACACACACACACACACACACTCATACACACACACACACATAAAATCAGACGCATTGTTGTCAATCGATTTATTAAATACCCCCTGCGTCCTGCGCTTTCACCCGCGTCTTCCCGTCATCCCGCCGGAACCTTTTTCCGGGATAAAAAGTAGCCTATGTATTAATCCAGGGTATACGCTATCTCCATTCCAAATTTCACTCAAATCCGTTCAGTAGTTTTTCCGTGAAAGAGTAACAAACATCCATCCATCCATACATACTCACAAACTTTCACGTATATGTTTTTTTTATGTAATAGTTAAAACAAGCAGACGGTCCGCCTGATGGAAAGCGGTCACCGACGCCTATGGACATCTGCAACACCAGGAGAGTTGCCGATGCGTTGCCGACCGAAGAGGTCTTAAACTCTTTAATATTAGTAGGATCTTATTAGGGTAGCTACATATTAAAAAGAAACTTATCTCTTATCAGCGATAGAAATTATTCAAATTACAAACTTAATTTCGTTAGTCATCACCATCATCATCATCATCATCACTACTGAACATAGGCCTCCTCTTTGAACGCCATCATGAACGTCTTCCCCATGGGTTATCCTTTTTAAAACACTTTTAAAACACTTTTATTAGCTTGACTTGTAACTAACTAACTAACTAACAATGTAATCAAATCTTAGAAGTCAATTTTCACCTACTTCTAATTGTCGTATCGACTTGAAACTTTGTATGTGTATGTAATCTCGGTGACAATGCAATAATTTGGTATCATTGACCTGATTTGATGATGCAGCCGGAAGATGGGTAGGGCATCTCTGCGCTGGCTACTAGGAAACCCCTCGTGTTTGGGCTCATATGAATTGTCTTGATGAGTACAATAGATTGGACTTGGTGACAAGGGTCTGATGATGCAACCGGAAGGTGGGTAGGGGATCTCTGCAGTGGCTACTAGTAAACCTCTCGTGTTTGGGCTCATATGAATCGTCTTGATAAGTCCAATAGATTGAACTTGGTGACGAGGGTCTGATGATGCAACCGAAAGGTGGGTAGAGGATTTCTGCAGTGGCTACTAGTAAACCCCTCGTGTTTGGGCTCATATGAATCGTCTTGATGAGTCCAATAGATTGAACTTGGTGACGAGGGTCTGATGATGCAGCCAGAAGGTGGGCAGGGGATCTCTGCAGTGGCTAGTAGTAAACCCCTCGAGTTTGGGCTCATATGATTCGTCTTGATGAGTCCAATAGATTGAACTTGGTGACGAGGGTCTGATGATGCAACCGAAAGGTGGGTAGAGGATTTCTGCAGTGGCTACTAGTAAACCCCTCGTGTTTGGGCTCATATGAATCGTCTTGATAAGTCCAATAGATTGAACTTGGTGACGAGGGTCTGATGATGCAGCCAGAAGGTGGGTAGGGATCTCTGCAGTGACTAATAGTAAACCCCTCGAGTTTGGGCTCATATGATTCCTTTTGATGAGTCCGATAGGTTGGACTTGGTAACAAAAGACTAAAAAGTAAAAAAATAAAAATATATAGTTTAAAAAACTAAAAAAAACACTTTAATTTTAGTGAGATGTATAGTAAAAATATCATTAAAATAAAAATCTGGAATAAAAAGTACCTTAGTGGTGTCGATTCGGTTTTGCATTCTCTAAAACTAAACTAAGTTTGACAGGTCTAATAGATCTAATACTGTTAGACCTGTCAAACTTAGTTTAGTTTTAGGAATGCAAAACCGAATTGACACTAATATGTCCCGTCCCATACCAGGACCCAAAATAAATATAGTACTCTACATTTATTAAAATCCGTTTAGCTACTACAGAGCTGACAAAAATAGTAACACACAAACTAGTAAGGGGGCGTCCATTAATTACGTGAGGTACTCTAGGGGGGGAGGGGATCAAAATAAATCTTTCCAAATCTCACTTAGGGGGAAGGGGGGTCTTGGCAAATATCACGTAATTATTTTAAATTACGATAATATCACAAATAACTAGTCTTTGCTAGTCTTCAATAAAAGTAAATAGAAGTTTTTTCTCAATAATCCAACACGTTTACAGCCCAAATAGAAGTTTTGAAGAATCTCACGTGAGATTAGGGGAGTGGGGTGGGAGTTGAGGAAATCTTACTATATCTCACCAAGGGGGGTCGAAGAATTCTCGAAAATGCCTCACGTAATTAATGGACGCCCCTATAATACATTTACCTGTGAAAAGGCATATTTTTATAAGGTAAAATAATAGGGATAAGTTACGTATGACATGTCCCGTTGTACGTTAATAATGACAGGCAGCTCACAGGCTCGTTGAAGGGTAATGCCAAGATGTCAACCAGGCAGGCGTATTATAGAAACAATGGCAAATGTCAGAGGAAATATAACAGTGGACGGGCTGTAAGTACCTATTGTGAATGTGACTAATCTTCACCTAACAAAGAGTTTCTTTAACCTAAACCGTCCCATTGCTGGGCAAAGGCCTCCCTCAAACTCAGTTCACCGCTCTTTAAATGTGTCATGGTCATCACGCCATCTTTTTCGGGGCCTGCCTCGGCGACGTCGCCGGCCTCAGGTACCCACTGCGTGATGATCCTTGCAGAGGAAAGATAGATCCTAAAGAGCCTTTTTTAAAACTGACAGGTTGGAAGTGGCGGGCGCCACGCTATACTACTGGATTGGGAAATGGCTTCCGAATCACATACACCGATAGATGCTTGGCGACAATTTCTGGGTTTTATTTTCTCAGGGTGTTGAGCGCATTCTATTCCGGCAGAGGGTTTTGATCGGTTTAAGTTCATTGTAAAGCAAGCGCAATGCTTACCGTCAGGCGAGTGAATACTCACTCACTGTGGTCACTCAGTTACATAAAAGAAATAAAGCTCGCAATGGTATTTCAAGACGAGTTTCTCATGAATTGCAAAAAAATGAGAACGTTACCTGTGAGCGCTATTATTAGAATCAGTATAATATCTAAGACAAAAAGTAAAAAGACACCTTGAGATGTGATTCTTTCTCAATAGTATAAATAGGTTCTAACCAGTGTTACCACCAGACGTACCTATTTTGGCAGGACGTCCCGATTTGTAGCCCAAAATTAAATTACCCAGACAGGCTCAGTCTCGCTTTTCGGGGATTACTCGACCGTGAGGCGCGGCAGAGCGGAAGCGAATTCCTGCATTGCTGAATTAAGCAGAATTAGTCATCCAATTCAATTGGGAGCTACCTGTAAAGAGCTCTTCAACTATTCAATTAAATATAGACAGTTAAATGTTCAGGGAAGTATGAATAAATGTATTATTTATCCCATATTAATATTACACGTCTGTGGACTTATATGCCTGGCAGGGTAAACCAAACAGTTATTGTTATTAGTATAAGAAAGTAAAATATATTCATTAAAATACCTTTTTTATTATCATCAGTTCGTCAGTGATTTAAAACTAAAACAAAAGGATTAGAAGTAAAATACTATTGGCTACGTCTTTTTGTAATGACCCGGTTTTCACGAAAAAATCCCGCGTTTTCATTCCATGGGATTAATAGAGTGCCGATTCCCCGAAAAAAATCCTGCAACGGTGGTTCTAACGCAAACGCAACAATGGAGGTAGATTAATTGGAGTTCGCCGAGGTCAATAGGATTGGCAAATTTAATTTGATAATTTTTTACCCCTTTAGGGGTTGAGTTTCAAAAAATTCTTTCTTAGTACACCCCTATGCATCAAGGCAAACATACCCTCCAAATTTCAAGCCTCTACGACCCGCGGTTTAGGCTGTGTGGTGATATCAGTCAGTCAGGACTTTGATTCTTATTAATAAATAGATGGAATATAAACATAGTTTACAAGTCCACAATTAAGATGAATTTGAATCATTAGAAACTCAAAAATATTCGGGAAGTAAAACACTGTTACAAAATCGCCATGTAGCCCTTTGGTCGACCCGTCTGATTACAACTACACAACATATGAGCTATTCGAATATAAACTGCCACCCCAGATTTATTACACATAGAACATACGTGTAAAGTACGTAGATATAGATTTTGCCCCCTTCTCCCCCTTTTGTTATTGGATAGGTGATAGGTCCCATAATGCGACTCGTGTGTGCGTGCATACTCTATCAATATAATATGAATGTTGCACTGTTATCGCATTGCTACATACAAATTAAACGAGATACTTAACTACGATAATTGAATCATAGCACAGCCAAAGACAAAGACATACTGCATGGCAAAACTGGCAACGGACAGTATTGCACCTCTTTTTGTATTTTGCAGGACAATGGCAGTCTTATTAGACTTTACTATTTTATCCTCTGCGACAATTGAATCTCTCAGGCGAGCTTGGTACCATCGTATTGTCATCCGAAATTCCGACGAGCAGATGTAAAATTAAAAACTGATGCTTCATTTTGATGAGAGCAAGTTTTGCAATTAAAAGTTCTGGGTGTTGCTGCAATATTTGTTACAGGCAGACGTAGCATCTACTATGGCGATTTCTCTGTGTAGGTAGTTAAATTTCTGTGAAAGGACTAGGTCTTCTCAACTCTAGGCTTGATTTTGGGTCATTATTTATTTACTAAGCTTTCAATGGCTAAAACTTAGCCTTTGTCCTTCGATAATAGTGCAGCTTTCCGTTAGTGAAATATTTTTAAGGTCGGATCTGTACTCTAGAGATCCAATAATTTTTAACAATAAAATCTGCCATCAGGTTACCCTCGATTTCTCTGGGATGCCATCATCAGATCCTGGTTTCCTTATAATGCAGTTATTCGCGAGCACACATAAAAAATAATATATACACGGTTGAATCGAGAAACCTCCTCCTGTTTCTGAAATTGGTAAAAAAACAAAACAACACTAATAAAATACAAAGAAATGTACGGTATCTTTTTAAATAAGTTAGTTTTCTCTAATTAGATTTGTATGGCTTTATGATACTGTTTGCCTATGTATTGTTCGGCGCACACAACAGCGGTACTCGGTGGCGCATGCGCGTAGTTCCTCCTAGGTGCAGAAAGCCCGCGCGTTTTTATTACCGCTCCTGTGACTGCTCCTTACGCACTCTTCCCGCGGTGACCACCTGCATTTAATTGTAAGTCATTTTAATATATTTTTATCCATTTTCTAGTGATTTTAATAGTCTTTTAAATAGAACATTAACGTTTTTGTTCGTGTAAAAACACTGTGATCTCGCTACGCCACGGACGGAAAGTAGAGTAGTTTAAACGTTTGGTTCGTTATTTTATCTTGATAACATATTTTCGGTATCTGATTGAATTTTTAACGTGAATAATAATTAATCACTAATCGAATTGCCTTAAATCTGATTTTATTTAAATAAATATAATATATATGTACATATTTTATGAAATTAATAAGAGGTCATTAATACGTTTGAATGTTTTATATTTTTTATTTTTTTATTAAATTGTTAAATAATAATAAAAATAAAAGCCTTTAAGTCTTCTCTCCGAGATTGATAGACCATTGGCCATAATCAATATGACCTTAATATAATTTTATATCTATATAATATATTATATCAAATGCCAGTGTCCTTACGAAAAGAAAAGAATGGGATTTTTTTTCGCATGATTGTTGAACATAGAAAACATTTCAATTCTTGTGATCTCGTTGGACCTCTTTGTTCTTGCCCGTATCACTAACAAATTACATTTAACTGAAACAATTGCATCAGTTACGCGATGACTGATTCCATATTGACGCAAATGCTGGAACTATTACGGTATTTTTTTATTGATAAGTCAATTAATGCGTGGATGCCGTCAAGCCTGGTATATTGTAGTATTTTTCTCTAACAATGCTTCAATATTAAAACTAACTAAAGTAATTAATAAAATTAAAAGGAAACGCTATATAAAACCCATTGAAATGTCAAGTGTGCATTGCGCGCTGTTTTGACGAGTACGAGAATCGCCTGTTTTTTCCGTGTCTCGAATCGTGTTGAATGAGATTTTAATACCTATTAGGCTGTATGCTTCAGCACAACCTTACTGTATTCATTGAAATTATTGGTGAATGTATAACTTCTATAAAAACCCCATTTGGGGAATTCCGGACACGACGGTTATGGGAAATTGCCGACGCCCGTCGGCGCGGCGACGTTCTAACACTAGCATGTTATTTGATGAATTTTTCATTCTTCTAATTACAGGCCGCTGGTCGGCGTGTTTTTGACCAGTACTAGAATTGAATCGCATATTACAGTGAGGGCGGTAGTTAGCCTTAGTCACTGGTAAAATACAAATGTTTGTTGAGATATAGGGAACGTTCTGTAAAACAAAATGAAATTTGTAATAATAGTAAATAAGATTTCCTACTCCATAGTTATTGTTTATGATATTTAATTTAACATGGCTACAGCTCCGCCTAACAAAGGTCCGTGCAAAGACCCGAGACTAAAATCGTATAGAAGTATCATAATAATATAATTTATCATTTATTTCAAGTATCAAAGACTCATTAAAAAATTAAGTAATAGAAATAGAAAATGTTCCACAATTCTCTACATTATTTTTATAATGGCCACGCCCACGCTGATGCTGACGCTGGCTTAAAAATCAGCTTTTTAACTTTAAATTGTTTTGAAAATATTTTACAACTAAAAATACGAACGTTCAAACTTCCTTACGGGTATGAAATAAAATGAAATATCTTGAGTTATTGAAAAATGTATCTGCGTCGGAAGTGGGAAGTATTTTCGCGAGATGGTATTTGCAATTTCAAATGTCGCGTAATACCGGATGGATCGTTTGATAGATTTCAAATAGAGGAAAGTGGATAAGCGCTTTATTGGCCAGCGTGAACCACCTTCGATTGCATTCATACTTTTACTTACCAAGACCTTTTTTAAGCAACCGTATATCGCTGATATAAAGAACGTAGGCGCGGCAGACTTACTTTAAGGGATGAAGTGGTCGCCCTTTGCCGACTGTTACGAAAAGAATCGTTCTAGCAGTGAAAAATGTACTAACTGAAGAAAATATGGAACTACATATTTGAAGAGATCCAGCACACATTGCAAATTGTATCGGAAAGCGTTCATGGGATTTTACCTGAGTAACTATCAGTGAGGAGTTGAGGAGGATATTTTTGCGCTGGGTAACGCACAACCTCACCGATGATGCCCAGAAGCAGGCCCTTGTGGAATGGTGCCACGACATAAGTCATGATTGCTAGATTTGAAGCAGGCTCGTCTCCGCCGGCTCATGACTTTATGATGATGGAAGTGGGCGGTTTGATGGTTATTACAGAAAAAATCCAAGCGATGAATTTTGGATTTATCAATGCGATCCAGAAACGAAAACCCAGACGACTTTGTGACTTTAAAAATGCACCAACGCCTACCAGAAAGAAGCAAAGAGGAGATTTAGATCCTAGTTTTTTATCACTTTGAAGGGAGTTTCCGGTGTCCTTTACGAAGTCAAAGCAATGCGGAATGGTGTACAATCACCAAACGCTTGCCAGAAATGTTCACTGCTGTTAGCAACAAGCGACCAATTACGGGGCTTCGCGGACTTCTTGGTCTTGGTTGGGTCTTGCTATAACACTAAATAACACTAAATGGATTCGGTTTCTTCTGCTGGAAGATGCACTGTCAGCTTTCGAGGCCTTAAGGTATCTGAGGAAGACTGGAAAATGTTTTTTTCGGAAATATGTTTAGTCATATGAAACTTTGTATAGCTGGTGGATAGTTCCTTGAAATGATATAATATATTAATAAACAAAACTGCCGACATATATATAACTTTGTTTTTAATTTGACTTATCTCATTGTCCTATAAACCGAAATGACAGCGTTAGAAAAGATACGTTTTAAAGTCGTCCGTTTGATTGTACATATTAATAACCCTATGTGCATGTCCTCAACTAGTAATCGTCATTTGTGATATTTTACAAAATGTTAATAAGAATAGTTCACAGTTTTCTTAAGACAATACTCTCACCAGCCTTATCTCTATGACTCGAAACGTGAGGAAAGGAACAAATTGATTAACGGAGATGCCCTCTATTCTTTGTACGTTAGTTCCTTTATGTGTCGCTCTTTTCAGTGTAACCTAAGCCACTATTTTTCTTGTTATTCTGCTATACAGCTAATTGCAATACGAGAAAAGTTATCCGGGCAAACAAACTCGAAAAAAAAAGCGCTGCAAAAGGATTATATCTCACCCCGGAGGCGTCTCTGACGGCTAATAAGCGCCAACCTACCTCCGCCTGCTTTCGCCCCTTCGTTTGCTGATTCCGTTGCCATTGCTTTGATCTCGGTGTATGAAAATAAAATAACGCGAAAAAGCAATTAGTCGTGTCCAGTTCTGTTCGAATAAAGTGTTGCCCGATGATTCGAATTCGTTGTGGGGTCGCGAAAGGGGAAGCCAGGTTTGAAACCGGGGGATGGGGGCTGTCTGTCACCTAGGCAACGGGTGCTGGGCGCTCGAGAGCGAGTGCGTTGAATGTTCAAAGCTGGCTGATTATAATAAGCCATATGCGCCTTGTCTAGACGTGATCGATTATTTGAGACGGGGGCCAAGATGTGCGGGTCTCTCAGAGATGATTTGATTTGATTTCAATATATGTGTGGGACAGAGTTAAAAATTTTGTACACTTTTTGGCGACGATACGGGCAGGTTGTTTCTCTGATGATTAGGCCCGGATATTAAAAGCTTGGGATTGTAGTGAACTTGCTCCAACTCAATCAATTAGTAATAAGAATACAATTGTCAATGTGATCGTGCCAAAAAAAAATTGCCTTCCGGGCGTTTTCTTGCCTGTTCTTTTGCCGGCGTTAGGAGGTTGGAACAGGCGTAGCTAGTTTCAAGTTTGACGCTTTAAAGTGATCACAATGTATCCTATTGAATAAAGTACTATTGAATTTGAATTTAGTCGCATGGCTCCACTGATGTGCACGTCATGCCGATTTGGAAATAACACAAAACATTAAAAACGCAAAAAATAATCACGCTGATTGCAAAAGACTGTCAAGTGTAAAGGGGTCGGCCGGCTTGGGCTGTCACGTGGCATAAAACAGGAAAAAACTGTTGAAACCAATAAAAATCGGGGCACTTTGCCTTTGTTTTCTTTAAGTATTGTAATTTTTTTCAATCTTTTGAAATATCTTTTATTATGGATATAGTTAAAACAAGTATGGCCAAGTGTCATTACAGTTGTTGGCGAAGACTACATGGGAAATGTGATTAGCGATAAAATACCGTTGAAAACATTGATAATACAAAAAACAATGAACTAGAATTAATAAAATTTTGAAAAAAAATAAATAAATAAAGTAACAATATAAATAGAAAATTCACAAAGTTTTAATTGCAAATTTTAAAATTGCATAATTAGTCGTCCTATAAATAAATCAACGGAATTGTCATTGTATTCTCGAATTTATCTATTGATGAGAACGTTTTAACCAAGGCTGGTTTTACTGAAGTCTTCAATAAAAATAATAATTCGATGCTCTGGGTAATTTAGTAGATGCCGAAAAATTCAGCAGCGATAGAAGATCGGAGGCATCACGTAAACCGTTAGCAAGCAAGCAATGTAATGTACATAACATGTAGATTTTCAATATATGGTTCAGAGAAAAATATTTGTAAATCACCACGAATTTTCGGCATGATCCGGTACTTAAGCGCCATATTATGCACAAATACCACCCAAGTTTTTCTGTGTGCTCGCTACCGGTGCGGTTTAAATTTCAATTTTATTAATTATGCATCATGTTAGTTTGCGTAGCGTTTTTGTGTAGTGGTATTATATCGCTGTCTTCTTCACAAACGGTAGATAGAAAAAGATGGCGATACCACTATAGGATTACGCTGTGCCGACATTTACATAGCAACATTTGTACACTCCTGTTTTGCGGTGGAATAAAATGCATGGTGGTCCACCCAAACAAGCTCTCGCAGAAGAGTGTTACAAATATCGTTTGGAAAAAACGAATAACATAATAACATAATATGAAGCATATTATGTATATTTTTTATTATATCACTGTGTTCTCGGCAGCTTAGATTCTTATGGAATAACTTCACGTTCACCCGTCTCTTTGTCACAGTCGTCTTATTCTGCAACAGAAACGCAAAGATAGGAAGTAGAGGCCTAAAGACCGATATGAAATACCTACCGAATACCGATATGATAGATATGTGAATTGGTTTTGTACACTGGCATTTTGCTTACCATCTTCCTTTCATTGGCGCAGACGAATCCGTGCGAGCACCCGATAGTGATCCTCAAGGACGTCGCTCACCAGGAGTTGAAGCAGCTACTTCAATTCATGTATCGAGGCGAAGTTCACGTACGGCAGCAGGAGCTCTCGGGCTTCCTGCACACCGCCGAGCTGCTCCAAGTCAAGGGCCTCACTGGGGGCAGGGAGGTAAGAGTCTCCTCATCATCATCAGTATATTACGTTCCCACTGCTACTTTAGGACACTGGCGTATTCTCAAACTGGGAGATGGAGTATGGGCCATCTACCACACTGGCCCAGTGCGGTTTAGCACATAACTAGGTACATGCCCTTGAATGTACTGCTTCTTGGATTTGCCTATTTCCTCACGATGTTTTCCTTCGCCGTTTTGAGCAATGAGTAATCCGAATATGACGTATTTGAGTCGTAAGTGTAGGACTGAGATAGGATTCGAACTTGGTATGGACGTCTTGTAAAATAACGTTACCGGTTGGCCACGCCCCATAACAGGAGATCGAAGATAACTACAAACGCCGTTGCTGAAGAAAAAACTTTTACAGAGTACTGTAAGACAGTAGATATTAAATTTCATATTCCAGTAGGTACAAGAAGTCTACTAAGTTGCTGACAAAATAACTCTATGTTATCGGAGCCTCGGACTTGCAGTACTACAGAATTTAGTGGTGCTTCTTTAAGTTGCAAAGTTCTCGTCTACTCATTAGAAAGCAAAATCAGGTTCGTGCCATACGTGCCCTCATCATAGAGACGGAACTACGTGTGCCTGTGACAGTTGCAAAATCCGTCACGAAACTCTAGCAAAGTACTCTTCCACTCTTCGGGCCGATAAAATTGGTTTCTGGTTCTGAAAACTATCGCAAATTGCTTTTTGGGATACATATATCTGCTTAGATTGAAATACACGTGACCTAAGCATGACAGGATCGTCTTCAACCAAGGAATGAGGGTGTTCTCACTAGTTCCACCGTGTGTTTGTGAGAATTAAGAAAATACAGTCTCAGTAGTTCTGTTGATACACGGTGGTGAGAAGAATTAAGGAGAACTGATGGTGACTAAATGTGTAAAGTAATTAAACTCTTTATTTTTACTAGTTGCGCCCCGCGTGCTCATCCGCGTCTTCCATTATCACGCAGGAACCTTTTTCCGGGATAAAAAGTTGTCCGAAAAGGAAGTACTTTTATATCCAGTGTATATCCAATACTGCTATCCAGTGTCAATAGCATAAGCAGTGGTACATATAGAGTAACATGACATCTACTTGCAGCGGAGCGAGTCGCCGCCGCCCGTAGTGCAGCCGAAGCTTGAGGACTCCCCGCGTCCGCCTTCCCGTCAGGAGCAGATGGTGGACAACCAGGCCGAATGGGTGCCCGGCGGAGAGGACACCATCGCCACCGAGTCCTCGCCGGAGGCCGATGTCGTCATCAAGGAGGAACAACGAAGCCCGCTCAAAAGGTTAGAGAAAAACTCCCTTACTTCTTGTCTCGACAGAATTAAAGTGATCATGTGATACATTATACATTTGACCTAAGTGACGATGTGGGCGGTGGTGATGGTGGAAGAAGCTGTTGCAGCGGCTTCGCTCTCGTGGACGTGATTAGATTATCCCCTCTTAAACTCGATCATCAAAATGTTTTCCTTCATTGCAACTTCGCACGTGTTTCCAAGTAAAGGTATTTATTTCACTTTGATGTGACAGTATATAAGTCTAACTTATTATGTGCTCGAACGCCTCTGCCTACGAAGGGCGCTTGCGTGGTAATACGGTTTCGATAATCGAATTGGATGCAGTTCACAAGCGGTCATCCGTGATTTCTTCATTCCGAACACATCTCTTGTCTCTCCCGCACCCCGCCAACTTAGACACGCGTTTGTAAAGACTACCAACAGCTAGACAGGTGTAGTGTTTTGGCACTACCACATCAAACTTAACTCGCTCAGGTAAAGTTTGGACGCTACTTACTGCTCCCTCAACTGTTATACATAATATTACCAAACTCGCGACTTGTTTATGTGTAAACCGGCCTTTAGGACACAACCGCAATATGTTATATGGATTAAAAATTGTTACGAGATAACAAACTGGTAGGTAAATGGGAAAAATAAAATATTTTACAATCTTAGGACAAAGGAATATTGCCTTTTAAAATACCATGATAATTTCACTAATTTGAGAAAACTTGGAACAAATGCTCTCCAACTATCGATTTCGAACGCATATTTTACTGAAAAGGGTATATTCCAAGCAGGTTACTGAAGAACACGCCGAACAAAAACAACTACAGCATGAAGAAGAAACCGCGCCCCGTCAACGATAATAGCCCCACGCACGCCGAAAATTCCGAATATGGATACGACAGGTTTGTACAAGCAACAACTGCATCAGAGTGCCTGTGCCGTGAAGTGTATCAGTCTGTGCCCCTATGAGTTTCATCAACTGAACTCGATTTCGTAAAAATTTTGCTAGGGGACTGGTTGTCACGTTTTCATACACATTTTTTAACGTAAAAACTTCTTTAGCTGCGTTGAGAAATTTTTTGGTTGGGTAACAAATGTTAAACTCGCGTCAGGACACGTGACCTGATCGTAAGTTCGTAAGACGGAGGGAGAAAAGACCGCGAGGGCGGCGTAGGAGAGGAAGTAATATCCCCCTCTCTTTCTACCGCGCGGCGTATGCCTGCTCCTGCTGTTTCGTTTAAGCGGCGCAGGGCGCTTGCAGTTTTCACTTCTGCTGGCACTCCCGGCGTGCGACCCGTTTTTTTTTATAACAGATAGGCAAGCATTTGGACCAGTCTCACCTGATGGTAAGTGATGACGAGGTCTATGATGAAGCCCGCCTAAAAGATACCTATTCACTCTTAACTTGAAGGCTCCCAAATTATACTTATCGGGAAACAAAGACAAGGTTTTCCACTCCTTCGCCGTTTGCATTATAAATGTGGAAGCGAAACGTTTTGTGCGGATTGGCGGAGTTTCAACCTTGTACGGATGACGTGTTTCCGTGCATCTTGTTGTTTGATGGTGGAATGGGGATGGTGGAATGAGGTTGTGTAGTTCCAAGGCACACTCTCCGAAATGACATGTTTTATGATACTCGATAGCGAGTCTAGTTGATGAAACTAGTGGTACTGAACGACTGGACTGTCATGACATGTGGCACTTCTGAAACTAGGTATAATATCCAAGTGTTCCGTTCTCTCGTCGGAAAACCACCATGTAAGGAAATTTACTTTAAGAAATTGGAAAACCTCAAGTGCCTCGACATCAAAGTATCTCCCCGTATAATCATCGACAGTTATTTATTTAGATCATCAACAACCGCACCGTACGCCTATGTAACATTTCATGGTCATCCAGCTTGTTTGCACTGTTATAGTTTAGACTCATTTGTTACAACACCTTATTTGTAATTTTTGTTTTGTTTTGCACAATTTGCAGTGAACCGCTAATCGATTTTGACAACGATCTGTATCATAGCGTGCTCGTGTTGCCAGAGTCGGCCAAGGAATCCGGTAAGTGTTTCCAGATATCAATTTCTACACGGGAACTCGAGACTTTTTTAATTTTTTTTATATGAATACAATTTTATTAAGTTGTTTGATTTGTCTGTTATTAAAAAAATAAAATATATTTCTAAAAATAAGTAATTTTATAAAAACAGAATAGATTTATTTTTCATTTTTGGTTCCGTTTGAAGGACATTAAAGATATATATTATTTTATATATTAAAAATTACTTAATTTTATTTATTTGGTAACACTTAAAGCTGCTTGTTTACTTTCATTGTTTTGTTTTGTTTTCTTTCCACTATCCTTCCCACACAAGGCTGGAATTGCAAAACAGGGGGTGTGAAGTGTCCGTCGTGTCACCGGTTCTTCGCGAACCGGTACAACCTGAAGGTGCACATCCGCGATAAGCACGACACGCGGGAGGGCACACTGCAGTGCGAGATATGCCAGAAGCGCATGCGCAACCCATCCTGCCTCCGCGTCCATATGTACCACCATCGCAAGCAAGCCGCCTACTTAGCTCAGCTTAGCACGCAGGGCGAGCAAATGAGACTGTGAGTACCACCATTGTGACGTTAGCCTTACATTGCGGTTGACATTGTAAGTATGACTCCGTAGTTTCTTATGTGGTGAGCTGGTGACTACGAGTCATAATGTCGGTATGTCGCCGTGGGTGTTGAGCTGAAGACTCCATGGTTTCATATCATCGGTGGTGAGCTGTGAGTACGAGTGGGTCACTCTGTAAGTATGACTCCGAGGTTTCATATCGTGGATGGTGAGATAAGGAGTACAAGTGGGTCACACTGTTAGTATGACCCCATGGTTTCACATCATCGGTGGTGAGCTGAGAGTACGAGTGGGTCACACTGTAAGTATGACTTGATGGTTTCATATAATCGGTGGTGAGCTGAGGAGTACGAGTGGGTCACACTGTTAGTATGACCCCGTGGCTTCATATCGTCGGTGGTGAGCTGAGGAGTACGAGTGGGTTACACTGTTAGTATGACTCCGAGGTTTCATATCGTGGATGGTGAGATAAGGAGTAAGGGTGGGTCACACTGTAAGTATGACTCCATGGTTTCATATCATCGGTGGTGAGCTGTGAGTACGAGTGGGTCACACTGTTAGTATGACCCCGTGGTTTCACTTATAATGTAACCATTTACTTTATGCAATATTCGCATAAGACCAGAGTACTATTATTGCGATGAAAATCACTGATCTTTCATCTGGAGTCATTTTCGTGGAAAATCGGAGAAATAGAGTTAAAATGCAGAACGCACCAGGTACTTCGCTTTTATGTAATACCTACTTATGTCATGTGCTTTAAATGTGTCACCATTTTCGTTGCTTGTTGATAACATACCTACATAATTATCTTGAGGGTTTCTAATTATTGTAAGATACTGCAGCCTGATAGGACAGGCTGTAAGAATATCGTCAGTTGTCAATATTCGCTTGTTGAGTGGAAAGGCTTTTGCCCCGTTAAATCCGCGTGGACTGAAAACACAAAAGTTGAATTTAACTAAATAGGTTCAAATATTAGGACTGCAAAATTATAATCACGAAACATTAGTTGAAACCGGAACTTTTTAGAAAACACTCGTGCATCCTATTTTTCTATTAATATATATGATAGTAAAGTATGTTTACTACTTTGTTGTTATTTTTCAGCGTCCAGAATATTGTGGGCGGAAAATGGCGCGGCGAAGCCGGTCTTGGTTCCGCAGATTATGACAAGTAAGTTGTTTGTGTATATTCCAATTTTCTATTTAAAGATCTGAGGAAACGATTCCTATTACCTTTTCCTTTGAATTGAAAAGAATCCGTAGAAGGATCCGGTGAATATTGGCGACGGGATTCTATGAAGTGTGAATTCTACCTAGGCCGATATATTACATCCTACGCAATAAACCTACAAAGGAATTTTATTTATGAAATAGAATAAGAATATTTTATTTTTCTGATGTTGTATCGGTATGGTTCTGTAATATACGTTTAGAATAGATAGCCTGATATTAAGCGAAGATTGTTCGACCGTGCTAATAATCCAAAAGGTATCGAGGCAACTGGTCGATAGCACTCGTCTCTAAGTATTTCGTGAAAGGTTTTCAACTTGGGATGGTAGCTAGTCAGGCGAGCACTAGAAAGACTATTTTTATCCAACGTTATGGTAGAATCCTGTTAGAAACCTACAGCTAGTAAGTAACCAGAAGAAAAAGATACGATAACCGCCTATGTGTTCTCTGAAATCAGGTAAATCGCTATTTCAAGACTGTGCATAAAGAGCATTAAGGACCCTTGAGTACACGTCCAATCTAGCTCACATGAACGCAGTAGCGTCGAGCATTACCTACGTGTTGTATATATGTGTATGTGTGTGTGTAGACATGCTATTTATTACACGATATCGATCCTTTTCAACTTGCGAAGGACGTAGAGCACAGTGCAGTGGTGACAGTTACGCGATTGATCAAAAGTTGGTGCTTTAGGTCGTAACAGATAAACCAGATTGAGCAACACTCCCCGCGGTCATTATTGGATAGGCTATATCAATCGTAAAGCCATATCGAAGACCTTCGGATGGCTTGAAAACTCCAAAAATCTAGCCTTTTGTTTTTTTTACTACTTACAGGGTAGCGTTTGACCACAAGTCACCTGATGTTAAGTGACGATGTGGTCGAGGATGGCGCCACGCTACACCTGGAATGGGAACAGGCTCTCAAGTGAGGCTGCCGGAACACACCGATAGGTGCTTGGCGACAGATTCTTAACAAGAGGGTGGTAGCTAGCCAGGCGAGTACTAGAAAATACCCTACCACCAAGCTATGGTTTCATCACGATGTTTTCCTTCACCGAAAGCTCAAGCTCATTGTAGGATTTGAACCCACGTCCTACGGATCGCAAGCCGACGTCACTACCACTGAGCCATCATCGCTAGCCACTAGCTCATAAGGGAGTTTAAGAGTTGATGTGTGTGCGATTGGATTTCGTATGGAATAAATTATAGCCTCTGGCCAGCGTTCTTGACGTGGATTTACATATTTCAGCTTCCCATCTCCGACACCGGCTCCGGGCGCTGAGGCTGCGGCGGGCGTAAACATCGCTGATCCATCGTTCCCCGGACCTACCGAGGCGGTGACTCCGAAAGGAGAAGCGGACATGGAAAAGGCCTGATTGGCAAGGTTCATGGTCCCCGAGACGGACTACGTCGACCCTGACGTGCTGGTAGAGGTCTTCACCAGGCGTTCTTTCTGGGTCGACGATTACATCTGGACCATGTATTGAAGATCTTGTTTCAATATTCCCCTTTGCTTGTTTCACTTACTAGATTACGATGCGCTGCGCAGTGTTGGTCTCACGTTGTGTTGTGGCGCCATCTAGGAATTTCTGATGGTTGCGCTTTCAATGCCTGCAATCATGGGTTGCGATTTAATTCTATTTGGCAAACGTTTCTTAGACAGTGCAATAGTGTTCGTCAAAAGTCACAAGTTTCGTTCAATTTAAGACAAACATTTAACAACGTGGACCACCACTGATACGATATTGCCCACGACGTTTTCAAGGCATATAGTCACGGCTTCGCAGTGCAAAGTGATTAAAGACTTATACTAGAAATGTCCCTTTTCACTATACATGAATGTCATTTAATCTCCGATGAATCGTTTGCGGTGATCAAACGAAGTGGTGTAGAATTTGTAGTTTACGTATATATAATTAAGGTTTTTCTGATAATTCTGCATGGACTCTTAACGTGTTTTAACTATATTGTGCTATTTTTAATATTGTGATTGATACAAGTGAAGGGGACTGGACACTGTCATTTTTTTTTTGTTGTTGAATCAATTATTTACTCTATATATTTATTGGACTGTAATGATATAGGTAATGTTGAATTCATCTTAACGATGAATAAAGCACAGTGGACAGCGCGTTGACCAGTCTTTTGTCCAACATCGGGGTTCTTTAAAAGAATTATGGATTTGTGCATTTAAGAGAAACTTTCCTCCTTTCGTGTGCAAAGCATACAAGAACGTACGACAGACGCATTAAAGACGCACCATTTCTTTATAAAAATAACACTTTTAGTTTACATTCCAGAACACAAATTCCAAAGACTGAAATAATGTTTTAATTACTTTAACGTAATTATTAAAATCATTTCGAATAGTAGTGGCTTAGATTGCTTTTGACTCGCTTTTTCGGCTGCCCTTGCATAAAACAACGCTAATAGTTATTGGGAACGTCTCGGTTTGTACCTAATTAAGCTTTTTGAGATAAAATTGACAATGAAAGAGTGAGTCAAAAGTGACGACAAATCAAACCATTTGATATTACCAAGTACAAGGTTATTAGGCAGCTAAGCCGAATATTTCTAGATATTAATTTAAATTACACAACGTTGCCATTTCCATGACGGATGTACAAAATATAAACATTAATTTCTTATCATGACGAATCGATTATGCTGAAAAAGAGGGTGTTTTTCACCGATTGAACAAAAAGCATAACCTTACAGTACAAAATACTATATTATTTTTGTATTTTAATCAACAATCATTTTATGCTTTACTTAGTTTTAAGTTAAATATATAAGTTATCATTCTTTTTAAGTACCGTTTCTATTTCAGGACAAATTCATACGTACGAGATTAGTCGATATAGTATATGACATAATATTACACGGTTTTTGAATTTATATAAAAGGGTAGTTTAGTTTATGATAAGGTTATAAAATTGTACCTCAATTTATTTTCATTTTGTTTTTAAAGTCATATAAGAAAGTACTTCGTAAGATATTTTTGTGGTCTCTTTGGTTCACCGTAATTGATTGCCAAACACTAAGCTGCGAATTTATTATGAAATCGGAGGGTATTTAACATGACAAAGTGCGTTTTAAAAACAGACATATTTGTAATGTATTTGTCGAGTTTTGAATTTGAAATAGGTAAAAAGTAATGATTACATTTCGTCTGGTCTTGTCTCATAAGGCGAGCTTACGATAGCTTTAACGTAAGGAAGAATGATCCCATCGTATTGAAGTCGAAACATTAGTCATTAGCTCTCTTAAACTTATAAATGGTGAACCTATGGACATGTACGTATTGTAATTGAAAAGGCACTGGTGATTTGTCTCAGACAATCGGCTCGGTCGGTGCACTCTGTACACGGTCCAATTGTGTAAAACTTGATTTATAATATCCGACCTATATACTCGGAGTAGCTGTAACGTATGAACACTCATATACGGACCCAAGCGTACACCGCTTGTATTTTGAAAAAAATAATTAAAAAAGGATATTATGTTCGTATTTGATGTATTTCACAAAGGTTTGGGTATTTAACCATTAATAATAAGGGGTAGTGAAACTAACATATTTTAAAAATATAAATAATATGATTATTAATACATTCCAGTAGTAGTTAAGTATGCATAATCACCTGAATGTTAGATTTCTTTCTCTCAATATAATATTTATAAATTTAAGTACATAGTAATGTAAAAGATAAACGTAAAAGGAGATTATAAAGAGTATAGTACGTAGTTTCGGTAGCTGTTTAGTTTTTAAGCATTTGTTTTAGTATGTTTTTACCAAATTTGTTTCATACCAATGCTGTAACGTATAGTATGTAAAGAGGTAAGATGCAGCTAACTCAAGCAGGTTAAGTGTGACGCGCGCTCAGTATTATTTTTAAGACAAAAGTACAAATAAGCATTTTAATCAATTACAACAGTACATAATAATAAAAGAACAGTTTCCGGCATTTTACTTTCAAATAGTTGTAACTGAGCGCGTTCACGTTTTAATATCAGCGGGCCATATTGCTCTCGACATATGTTGTTTATCTTTGTATTTTTTTTTATTTAATACTCATTACATGTGGCCAAATAGATATTGTAAAGTTGATAGTATATAACCTTAGTATGTATCGACTATCGAATGACCGTCATGGCTCCAATTTTTATCAACAAGTCTAAGAGGAAAATCGTATACACTGCGGACCTTTTAGAGTTAAACAGCATGTACCGATAAAATGGTCAGCCATATATTGATAAAACGTGTATTTTATATTTAAGAAAAATATCGCGTGAGACGGTCCCTTTTTATATGAACTTTTAATCTTTACATTCCATTTATAACGTGAACATTCCACAATTTATATTTATTATAAAATTAGTATTTACTAGAAACTTGTGCTCAAATATCTTTATTTGTACTGTATACCAGATCTGTTTCCATGACAAATTCTAGAGTACTTTTCTAGTTCGTAAGTTTATTCTTAACATTATGATATTTTCCTGATTTTTTGTTTGGCATATTCTAAACTTGACATGTTTCTTCAAATCGTTTAGTAACGCATCACAATTTTTTAATTGTATCTGTTTCTATGAAATTATTAAATAAATTATTTCTGTTGCACATGAGCATCAAACAAAAAATCAAGTTGTATAAATATTATCGACCGCCTGTCAGCTATATAAAGCGGTCGTTCGTTTTAATTAGATTTTATCTTATAATATAATATGCCATATGATTCGACTGCAACTATATTGTATTAATATTTAACATTTTCCGTCTTATTCTCGATGTTTTAAGTGTTTCGATAAAACACTTTTGTGTGGATGGATTTTTTACGAATTTTCATGATATGCTGGTATTTTATACATCGTGATACCATAAGATTGGCTCAAATATCTGCTAGGACTAACGATTTTTTGCATATCCATGCAATTGATATACAAAATCTTAAATCAATATTGTTGAGGAATCAAGTCAAAATCAGAACACTTTTGTGGATTCAGTACGAGTTAATAACTTCCATAAATGCAGAGGTTATTGTCGAAATAAGCAATGATACCGATCAAGTATTTACCTGAAACACCCCGTCACTGTGTCATGGTGTGTGTGTTTCGCTATAGTATAGAGGTATATTAACTTTAAAAATCCTGTTGTTTAATTAAGTATTACATTTTGAACAATTGGCCAGTATTTGTTTACAAAACTTTAAGTTAATGTATTATTGGGCACTTAACGCAGATCTAATGGTTCGTTGTTTACTGAAAATTAAAATAAATACATTTCAATGAGGACTCACCTCCTTGAAATAACCTGTAAACAAAGTTATTGACTCTCGGATCTCTTTTGTTTGCTTTAAAAACGTTCTGTTTCGCTGCGTATTAGAGAATACCATATTTTACTGTCCGTTTAAAGCCGGTACAATGTTTGCTTTACATATTATCAATTCATGATAGGGTTCTCGCCAGATTGCGTGCCGACATATTCGTCCCCGGCGCCATGTATGTTCTCGGCGAGTGTAGTCCCGGCTTTAAAACGAGGCATTTTTTAATAAAATAACACCTAAGAATGTCAATTTTGTAAACGTAAAGCACTAAACAAGAAAGAAGGATTTTGCGTCGCAACGGACTGATTACTTAGCACGTCTTGAGTAGTTTGAGGCACACTAATTACTGTTTATGTAAGAAGTGGCAGTCCATCGGCACACTTGCGAACTTCCAAGCGAGCAAGAGCAAAAGGCACAGAGTCCTTCTTTAATGCGACCATGATGTACAGGTGCTGATTGTATCTTGAATAAGTAATGTGGAAATAACGCACTGATATTAATTCGTCCCAAGAGATGGAATCTCGTGAAGTGCCGCTTTTGGCATTAGGAACGAGGCTGCAACATTATTCGAGTGTTGGTGTTTGTATAGACCAGTGGTTCCCAATTAGTTTTTGCTGCGTACCACTTCAAAAAAGACCTCAATACTGCGTACCCCTTATTGTAGCAATCACACTAATATTATAAATACGAAAGTTTGTGAGTGTGTGTGTTACTTTTCTTTGTTACTTCTTCACGCTCAAACGCATAGACCAATTTTGATGAAATTTGGTATACAGGTAGTTGACACTCTGGATTAACAGATAGGCTACTTAAACCGCGGGTAAAACCGCGGGGCACAACTTGTGATAAATAAAAAATAAAAAAAGTTTCAATAACATTTTATCTTCAAATCACAGTATTTTGGAAATTGTTCTTGTTTTTACTGATAGCCGCACGTACCCCTTGATGCAACTTCACGTGCCCCTGGGGGTACGCGTACCACTAATTGGGAAACACTGGTATAGACAATACTGAATACATTTTAATTTCATACAACCGATACAACCGTTGGCACCCGAACACTAAATAATGTTACAGTCTACAAACATTAGTAAAGATTTGTGATACGAACGTTACGTGTACGTTACGATGTGTGGTGTAGAATTGTGACGTGGGTTGTGAGTAGGTTACAGTTTTGTAACACGTTTACACAAACATTGTTTGGATACCTGTACAGGAATATGGTGATGAGAACTAACCCATTTTGACTCTTTTTATTATTCACTCTTTTGGAGGTTTTAAATTAATAGAATTATCATAATAGTACCTACTCTTGAAACAATTACATAAAACAACGTAAATAGACTTTAAAATGTGATAGCCGTGACAGCATACATTTTTAATTAAAACTTTTTTCTCACGATAACAACACAAGTTACAACGGTGTGTTGGGTGTGTGTATCTATGCATAGTTGCAGCATAGTTTATTTTTATATCTTATGCTAAGGAAAGAGTTCTCGTATCACATTCCTTGCAACGTTAATTCATTCATACATCTGAGTACAGTTTCATTAACACTGTATGTAGCGAAAACTGTATTTACGTGAGGTATTCATCCTTTTCTTTGAAATAAGCTACTTTCGACATCCTTTGAACGTTAGGTGCGTATATTATAACGAAATACACATTTTGCTCATCGAAAAAGTATATTTAAATATTCGAATATGTTTTACAACGAATTATGTATTTGCTAATTCATTTGTTGGGTGTCTCGTTCAATCTATCTTATGCTCTCTATGTTGTGATTTATTTTCTTTAAACTTAGTCAAAAGGTTGCATATGTTTATGTTCAATTTACCACGTATGCTTATGAATGTGAAAACAGTTGTTCCGATTTCATTTGAACTTTTTTACTTGCTATGTTCAAAGTATCAGCTTTTCTCAACGATGCACAATTTCTGACAAGCGTATGAGATCGAAACGATTTGTAAAATGGCTTATTGTTTTTAATTTTGCTTATTATCGTTACTCACTCGTACTTGATTTCGATGGATAATGTAGTTTTAATACATTTTTGCAAGCGTTTTACAAGTTTTCGTAAAATTCTTCAAAACCATGAATTAATATCAATGGTCTCGAGTTTTTTATTTATACTAACATGCTAGTCTTTGCCCGAAGGTGCGCCCGCGCAGTAATTAAACTCCTTCGTAATACCATTTCCCGCGCAACTTCGTACACGTTACTTATCAAAAATATATCAGCAATCTGATTTCACAGGGCGATGAGACATATCCGTTGAGTCATCATAAGCTAACGACTTCGGAAACCGGGTAGTATGCGCAAAATCTATTATTGTCAGTACATAACTACATACTATATTCAGTGCAACTATCTGATGATTCCCGGCTGAAGCAAGCCAGTTAATAATATTTTATTTCAGTTATATTAATTTTCAAATATAATAGAATACTTATTATTGCAGTAACATTTTAAATCTTTTTTTATTTGAGATTCTTTCCCTACACCGACCGTCTTAAATTTCCACTCTGTATAACTCTAATAATTGAGGAAGTACTTAAACTGTAACTTAAAACTTATTCAAGATAATTTAAGTATGACTCAACTTTACTAATAGATAGTTATCCATCGTTGTCATCAACTATAAAAACAAACAATCGATACACATATTTCTGGAACTGCAGATGAACGCTGTTAATCTTGTTAAGTTAACCCGCATACAATTTGTCTTATTCCATAACATAAAACCACAAAATTATGTGACCCTTAAATTAGTTTCTATTTTGATTTGCATTTATTTGTCAAATGGTATAAAAATAAAAGTTTTAATTTCAGTCTAAAACTGTGTAAAAGACAATGTGTTGTGTCACACTTAACGTAATTCTTGTTTCAAGAAACAAAATCTAACCTTAAAAGAAAAATAAATATACCAAATCGTTGTATATTTTTTTTACCGATGAGATAACAAAGTGATATTTACTTGAATACTTTAACACACAAGACATCTGATGCGGGTTAACATAAACATTCAACAGAGTTTTCAAATATACAACGGAGCTATAATAGATTACCACAAAGTATCAAATCATTTTGAAAAATACTTGAATCTCATTTTATAAATAGTTCTGGGCAATCAAAAGTTCAAATATCTGTATCTAATTATTTTATTTTTATAGTAATCAATGTGTATGTATATATTGGAATACGTTGACCTTACGTCAATATTGTTTTATACTCAGACACTGTTTTTTTAAATATTTTTTTTTATATTTCATAGCTTTACATGAGATAATAAATTATAATTTTGTATGCGCATTGTTTTATTTTTGTTTGTCCTTATTATTTTAAAGTAAATGCTGTGTGTGCTATTTGCTATTGTAGTTTTATGTTGTTTTCTATGTGCGAATGCTATTCTTTTATTATTATTTAGAATGATTGTAGACTTATGCGAATGCTGAGTAGTTATTTTATTTCATTTGTTGCATACACTTTTCTCATTTTATTTTTCGTTATTTAAAAGTTGAAGAAGCAGAAGGTGTATTACGATTTTATATGTTATGTAGTCTGAGGACGTTGATGAAATTCTGATAATAATAAAACATTTTGTAATATTTATAACCCGTGTTACTGCTAGTATTGATACAAACCGATCCGAATGGGAAATGGGATAATCTGACACTTCACATGCTCTTTCTAAACTTAATTCATAGAGAGAGCATCCTAGCTGGCCAACTTTAGCCCTTATTTTATAGTTTAAAGGCAAATGTAGCCTCAGCAACTTTAATGTGTATTTATATGTATAATCAATAAAACTGCTTTTGATGTAAACCTGGTTTTTAATTAACAGCACAGAAGCGAGGTAACGGTCAGCGAATTGGCTTTCCTTTGTGAACAATACATAATTATGTAGTAAGTGCATAGTGAGACAAGTCAGCCATCGCGCAACAAAGTTTAAAAACTGATGAGGTCTATATCTAGGCATATAAGAGTTAAAGACTCGATACGCGCTGTGTGAGGATTCAAATCGAGGGCAAAAAGCATAATTTACTGACTAGAGTCTGAGCCACCACATGCCGCTTCTGATTCTGTTATAGTCGGTCAGCGCTTCTGTAGGCCCGATGGCGGCCACGGCTGGGCACTTGTCGTACAGGTACTGGGTGCACACTCGGCGCATGCTCTGCGCGTCCACACGATCCACTGCGCAGATGCGCTCGTGCAACGGCGGCCGGTATCCCTGGTACATCACCCACTTGCCGATGTCGTGACACGTCGTCGCTGAACTCTCGTTCTTTGACAGCAGTTTAGTCTTCAAAATTCTCTTCGCCCGTTCCACCTCAGCGTCGGTCACCATGGTGCACATATTCATCCACTCGTTCTGAACAGTTAATACCATGTTGTCCAACTGCAGCGCGGGCGCTATAAACTGAACACCCCAGAGACCCGTGTCTTTGTATGTAATGTTGAACGCTTTGTAAGCATCGCAACAGGCGCCCGCCGAGGCTGCTTTAGCGACGAAGAAGGCGTGGTCGATGCCTCCGGGCTGAGATCTATCCCAGCCGCTGACTAAGTGTGTTGCGACCTCCATAACAACGTTATCCTCGTCACACAGACAAGGCCCCTCGACAGCTATAGCGACATTTGCTACCGGCATTGAATCATTCCTGTACCTAACATCTGATCCGGTAAATCTGTAGACGTCCACGTCAATGCATTTAGTCGGCTCCAGCTTGCTCAAGTAAGTGTTTGCCAAAGCTACCATTTGCTCGTGCTTCACTCCGCCGACGGCGACAACAACCGTGCGATTGGCGTCATAAAATCTATTCATAAATGTCGGTATCGTTGATGAGTTGAAGTTATATAGATTGCTACTCGGTCCCATCACCGAGTTTGCTAACGGGGTGCCCTGGAATGCTGTCGCATGTAAATAGTCGTTTAGAGTCGCATTGGTATCGTTATCGTGTTCCTGCATCTCCAAATAGACTATTTTCTTTTGGTTTTCGATTTCGGCCGCCAAGAAAGCGTTATTAAACACACAATCGCTTAAAATGTCGAAAGTGAGCGTCACGTCCTGGCAGAGGCACTCAGCATAGTAGGCGACTATTTCGCGACTGGTGAAGCACTTGTACCTGGCGCCCGTACACGACATCTGATCTTCGAGCACAGTTTTAGTGCGTGCGAAAGTGCCCTTGAAGGCGATGTGTTCGAAGAAGTGCGTGATGCCGTTCTCAAAGTTGCTCTCGTAGCGCGGGCCTGCGTCCACGTAGATGCCAATGCAAACGTTCTGGCACTGTCGTTCCTCCGTCGCAATCGTGAGTCCGTTGTACAGCTTGTCAATTTGCATCGGTGGTATATTCCGCAAAAAATGTTGAAATGCAACAGGATAAGGGTTGTGCCTCACACTTGATTTGAGAGGACCCCAATTAGACTTTAATAATAATTGTTTCGTTACCTTTAACATTTTTTAAATCATTCCGTACACTCGTCACCAAAAGTGTACCTATACAAAGTCTTTCGTGTACTTTTTTTCTGTATTAAGTTAGGAAACCTTAACCGTCTTATCCGTAAATTAGTTTCTTAGTTATATGGCATACAATAAAATACTGAAATAAAATGGTTTACGAAAGACTATTCTATGGACAAAGAGAATACTACTTGAAATCTATACCTAGTTATTGAGTTTGACCAATGATACAAGAAGAAGGACTTAACACGTTTTTTTTTCACGATAAAGGTTTTA
Source organism: Opisthograptis luteolata (assembly GCA_931315375.2). NCBI lineage: Eukaryota > Metazoa > Arthropoda > Insecta > Lepidoptera > Geometridae > Opisthograptis > Opisthograptis luteolata. Next base: position 14,323,614 of record OV928033.1, read on the forward strand.
TTGTTGATCAATGTGTTGAACTGTTGACCCATTGCCCACTGCAGAAAGGACGCCTCTCATTCAATTCCGAATAGAATAATGAAGATGCTACTGTTGCGATCCTGTGCAAGACGCAACCATTGTATTCCGGCTACCCTAACAAACTCATCTGACGATTATTGAACAATAATAATCTAGAAGTCAAGAACTCAGAACCAATCCATAAACTAAGCTCAAATGTAATAAGGTTTCTATTACAAACGTGTCTACCATAAAAAACTCAGTAGCAATAGTTCTACTTGTCTATTAGAATTACACATAAATGCTCAAAACATCTTGGGTTAAAACTTGAAACATCTGAAACAAACAACCCTGTCATTATGTACAAATCCATACGACCAACAGCCTTACTAAAACATTTCACAAGAACGAAAGTGACCGGTCGTAGCGTGAATCTGTACGACGAAGGAACCAAAGTGACTGTCCTTCCCAATGGCATAAGGGTAGCTACTGAGTATCAACCGTCACCCCTCTCATGCATGTCTCTGTTTATAGAAGCGGGATCTAGATTTGAAACCGCTTGGAATAATGGTATCACGCATTTTTTGGAGCATATGGCTTACAAAGGATTCTGCGGGATGAATAAATGCGAACTCGACAGGTCCCTTTTGCTTATGGGAGCACGTATGACGGCCCAGACTACAAGGGATATTCAAAAGTTCACTTGCACATTTCCTTCGGAGTATGTCGCATGTATTCTGGATAAACTTGCAGCTGTCGTCACCAATTTGAATCTCGACCAATGTGAAATCGAAGCTGAGAAATACAACATTTGTTTAGAGATGGTGGACGAGGAAAAAGACTCGCGGGCTGTCACTTTTGATTATCTACACGAAACTGCCTTCCAAGGCACGCCTTTAGCTCAGCGCGTCATTGGACCTACAAGGAATGTAAGAAGATTCGACAGAGAATTTGCGGTAAATTTTCTTTGTCAGCATTATCAGCCTTACAAAATCTGTCTAAGTACTTCAGGAAACGTTAAACATGAAGATATTGTGTGTTTCGCTAACAGAAGACTCGGACATCTGTATGGAGACGCATGCTACGAGTCAGACGAGGGACCATGTCGGTTTACCGGCTCTTCAGTAGTATATCGAGATGACTCTATGCCATTTGCCCATGTTGCCATAGCCTTTGAGGCTCCAGGGTACACTAGCCCCGATTATTTGATAAATTTGGTCGCAAATCGAGTTATGGGAAAATGGCATAAAAGCCAAGGTGGTGGATTGAATAACGCTTCGCCTCTAGCACAAGCAGCGTCCTGCGACAACATATGCGAGAGCTTCGAGCCATTTTACATAGCATATAGAGATATCGGGTTATGGGGAATCTATTTCGTAGCCAAAACAGTGGATTTAGAGTACATGGTGGCAAACATACAGCTGCAATGGATGCATTTGTGCACAACCTTCCAATATACAGACTTGGAAAGGGCCATAAACTTAGTCAAATTAGAAATGGCACGCGATGTGACCGGCGTGATAAATTCATGCAATGATATAGGGACACAGTTGCTATACACTTGTACGAGGAAGTCTTTGCAAGATAAATTCTATAACTTGTCGCAAATAAAGTTCGACGAGGTTCGCCAATGTGCTGACAAGCTGTTGTACGACAGGTGTCCTGTTGTAGCTGCCGTTGGGCCCACGGAAGCCTTGCCGGACTACAACCGAATTAGATCTGGGCAGTATTGGCTACGGCTCTAAATTATACCTACATCTATATCTACAAATAAATAAAATTGAAGCGTCTGTTTGTAATTTCAAATTAACAGCACTTCACGAAATGCCTAAGAAAGTATATACAGTACTTACATCTTAATCCCATTTGTTTTTAAAATTTGTATGTCTGTTTGTTCTGGCTAATCTCTAAAACGGGTGGACCGATTTTGACGGAACTTTCACAGATAGCTAATGTTATAAAGAGCAACTTAGGCTATACTAACTTTTTTTTAGAAATTTGAGCCCTGGGGGTGGTCATAGTACACTTTTTATCGCTGGGTTAAACTGCGGAGAACAGCTAGTTAAATAATAAAATCTACCTGTACCTCTTAACCCCTAGTACAGGTTTTCAAAAACTATAAAAGTTTTCGTTTCCATCCATACATATTTTTTTCAGCGAATCTTACCAAGACCTGGAGGAACTGAAATCGTTAATACGGATTATTTTAAATCGTTATAATCATATTCCAACAATGTTATTTAGTTACTTTTTGAATTTAAGCAGATCGAGTTGCCACTTTGACAAGTCGGCGGTGGTGGTCAACGTCGACGTTTAACAAAACTTTTATCGTTTTCAAAACTTGTACTAGGGGTACTGTTTATCTATGTATGTTGCGCTTGCTACCTAACTTCCTAGCTCCACGGGAGCAACCAAGTGAGTTGAACGAGTACCTAAGTAAACTTCTTACTCTGCCTCTGTTCTTGCCCAAGTGTGCCGGTGCTCCTTTAGTTGGTAGCGAATTTTGTAGCAGCGAGTGCCAACTGCCTAACATGTGTTACATACCTATCACATAGTGGCCCTCGTTCACTCATTCTATTATTATTTTTTCTCAGTACAAATTTCACTTACGCCATTAATTTTTTTTTGCATAACTTAAACTAACTAACTGCGATGGCGCAACGACCCAAAGTGAGTCTAGGCCTCCGATAACAAAAGACGCCTCTTCGGTCTGTCCTGCGCCACCTCCTGCCAGTAACTTACATTTTTGTAATTTTATCGGAAACAGCCATGGCAATCAAGGTTTTGTGGTGAGGAACGGTATGGAAAAACCAAAATATTACAAATTCATAACTATTTTGTACCATGTTAAGATATTGGGTATAGTAAGAAAAACTTTCATGGTTGTGCCACAAAGTACAACATCCCAAATCATTCTCTTTTAAAACACCCTAGAAGTGTCTTGCTCTATTCTATGTCCTGTAGGCCTTCACTATCTTGTGCAGTTTCTTATGATTTCATGACCTCCACCAGGCTGTTGACAAATCAACATTCAATACTGGCTTACTGGGATTCATTATAGCGATGGTGGCTCAGTGGTAGTGAGGTCGGCTTGCGATCCGTAGGACGTGGGTTCGAATCCTACAATGAGCTTGAGCTTTCGGTGAAGGAAAACATCGTGATGAAACCATAGCTTGGTGGTAGAGTATTTTCTAGTACTCGCCTGGCTAGCTACCACCCTCTTGTTAAGAATCTGTCGCCAAGCACATATCGGTGTGTTCCGGCAGCCTCACTTGAGAGCCAGTTCTCAGTCCGGGTGTAGCGTGGCGCCATCTTCGTCCACATCGTCACTTAACATCAGGTGACTTGTGGTCAAACGCTACCCTGTAATTAGTAAAAAAAATAAAAAAATTCATGACTATAATCCAGTTTTAATTTGATATTCACTACTCTAAAATAAAATAAGTAAACATCTGTATATAAATATCATCTTAAAGTTCCCAGTCCAGGTGTAGCGTTGCACCACCTTCGACCACATCATCACTTAACATCAGGCGACTTGCGGTCAAACGATACTACACTGTGGTAAAAAAAAATTTTTTGTTCATTAAGTGTTAAATTTATGCTTGTTTCCTACAATGGACCCCTGGATAAAGGACTGTGATCCACTGCCTTATGCATGTGCCCAAGAAAAAGGGTCTCAGAATTGCATCAATCTAACAGCAATTACTTTGCCAAAACCAGTGGGAACCACTGCTTTAGAGAAACCTATCAAAAAGACAAGTTTGTAACACAATTTGGGGTTGCTGTATATCCGGTATTTAGTTATTTCACTTAATTAATACTAGGAGACTTAATCCCTACTAATATTAGAAATGCAATAGTAACTCTGTACGTCTGTTACGCTTTCACTCACACTACTGAACCGATTTAAATTAAATTCGGTACAGAGATAGTCTAGAACCTGAAAAAGGCAATAGGCAACTATTTATCGTAATAAACTAGCCCACGCAGGTGAAACCGCGGCTAGTACTACATAAGACAGTGAAATTGTAGACAAGCATTATTATCAATGTATTTCTGAGATAAAGGTAACCTTAACTCCAAAAAAAGAGGTACTCAAGTTTACGAATAAAAAACAATCATAAGATTACATGAGCCTTTATTAAGACAAAAACACAATTTGATGATTACATGAAGCTTTTAATATGACAATGCTTGAGATCATTTTCCAATAAATAATAATATGTTCTAATAGGGAATAAATAATGAATGATATATCACTCAAAAAGGTAATTTATCGGGTCGAAAGTAATGACTCTCGGCGTGCCGCATCTTGCAGAAGATCTGTATCGACTGCTTCAGCTGGCAACTGCACATAGCGTACTACGGACCCACGTATGAAGCAGCTTTTTACGGTCAACATGTGTGGATACTTCTCAGGTTCCATGACGGTGATATTGGACAGCTTGAAATTTAAATACTGATCGACAGAGTGCAGTCTACCAGCAATGCAGAGGTCGTTCTTGAGCTCCACGATCACGTCTTTTCCCACTAACGATTTGAAGAGAGATAAAAACAGCATCTTCGGTTTACGTTTCTTCCCAAAATCAACAATTGAGCCGCTCCCGTTCCCTTCGCAACCCGAATTCACTTGTGCAAATCAGCAATTAATATTGAGTCAATTGGATTTATGAAGCTCGGTGTACACTTGAATTGAAAGTCGAGCGCCGGCGGCCGGGTAACGCCCAGTGGTCTCGAACGTCAAAGTGCGAAATCGGTAGAGTTGCCCTCCAAAATCGGTATATTTGTACCAAAAATCGGTAGTATATAAAAAAACAATATATTATCAAATTCGTTTATATATTTCTACATTACCTACATTACATACATATTACAAACTATTTTATTTATTTAGTATCAACTTACAGGCTTAATATTTTTACTTTTTTTTTAAGTAATTTTTTTTTTTATTTTATTTAGGTATAAAGATACAAATAAAGAGTCTTTTCTAGAAAAGGCATTTAAATTACATTTTTAAAATAAAAAAAACACTTATTGTGGTATAACTCTAATAGTTAGACAAATGCTCTTGCGAATTTTTTTGTAGACCTTAATGGTACCTACAAACCCGTAATACATTATTTTTTTCTAGTGTCAATAGTTTTTGCAGCGCACGCAAAAATAGGTTTTCGATTTCACACCTTGGGTTGCAAAATAGCAATTTTCTTACGGATCCCTATTTTTTTTGGAAATAAAATATATATAGCCAATAAATAAATATTATTATAAAATTATTATTTTAATTTATATAGCCTTCCTCGATAAATGGGCTATCTAACAGTGAAAGAATTTTTCAAATCGGATCAGTAGTTCCTGAGATTAGCGCGTTCAAACAAACAAACAAACAAACAAACTCTGCAGCTTTATAATATTAGTATAGATTAAACATAAATGAAAAGGGTTGCCAATTTATAAATGTTAAATCGCCAAAATCGGTAGAAAAATCGGGAGAATTTCAATGTATTCTCGGAAATCGTGGAAAAATCGTTGCATTTCGGTATTTCGGTAGAACAGAGCTCATATCGGTAGAAATACCGAAAAATCGGTAGGTTCGAGACCACTGGTAACGCCTAAAAATTATTGATCGAAACGTCAAACTTAAATTGACACCTGTTTTTTTTATTGGTGTCACACGATTAGTGTATTTGCCAGTGTCAAGTATTAAATATTTCAAACTCAGAGAGTAGAATGATGATGAAATAATGGGACCCAGCCGGGTGAAAGAGGATAATGTCTATGTAAAGTAGTGGCACTTAAACTTTACACGGACTTTTGCACAGTTGCTCCGAACTAGAAAACTCACTTTCACAACTTTATTCCAATTTCCCACATACCATTGAAATGTTACATGAGCTTTGCATTTTTAGAGGACGCAATTTTATTTTTGAGACATGTGTGGGAGGGGGGGAGGTCAATAGAAGCTTAACCTCAAATTTGTGGGGTCGCCACTGGCGACAAGGGTGGCGACTCGCCATCCTTGTCATCTGGCCGCCATCTTGGAAAAAGGAGTGAAAACGGGTTTTCGCGATATCTCAGAAACTATGCGTCTTACAAAAAATTTGTTAAGACATAATTTGTAGCAAATTGTTTTGCCTACAAATATGTTTATATAACTTTTTGCCCTAAATCATAAGTTATAAGCAAAAAATAGAGAACATTTTTATAAAAAAATTCTGTTTTGCTTGGTGGTAGGGTATTTTCTAGAACTCGCCTGGCTAGCTACCACCCTCTTGTTAAGAATCTGTCGCCAAGTACCTATCGGTGTGTTCCGGCAGCCTCACTTGAGAGCCAGTTCCCTGTCCAGGTGTAGCGTGGTGCCATCTTCGACCACATCGTCACTTTACATCAGGTGACTTGTGGTCAAACGCTACCCTGTAAATTGTTAAAAAAAAAAAAAAATTGTATACATTTTACAAAAAAATCCTATAATCTATGGATACATTCTGCGTCTATGGAAATAGTTAATTTTTTTAACCGGAGGTATAATCTATCGCATTCAATGCGAAGGAAAAATAGTAAAATGTAGGGTAGGTAGATTGAAGGTACCAGTAAGGTGGTTTTTAGAAGTTAATGACTAGGTACCGAGTAAAATTTTGCATTGTTCAGGCTGGACCATTGTGAGAATAATAATAATAATGAATAAAACCAATGGGACACCTAAGCTGGACAAGCTTTATAGGCTTGACTTCTATAAAAAGCAACAGAACTGGAATATAGGTGCACCTCGAAATAGTAAGTATTAGTAAAAAATAACCAATACAGTTTGCCTTTCTTCATTCTTGACTTGACACTTGACTACTTCTAGAAACATCAGCTTTTCAAACATTTTCAACATTGATTTTTGTCTATTATCGGCCGTTGTCCAAATTTAATTGAAATGAAATGGTTGGATTGACTGCTGAAAAAACTTAGTTCCTAATTCCTATAGCATGCATGTAGAGTACAAATATTGTGATTTGTGATGTCTCATTCCAAATATTATTTTAAGCTTAAGTTTTACATTTTTATGTCTCTCCTGTACCCTGTACCTAAAATATGTATGATGTATTAAGATTTATTGCATGAATAGGCTCGACATGAGATGGTTCGACATTATGTACAAATGTCAGATAAAATACAGCTGTGTTGATAACAAATCCCATTTACTATGTTTCAGACAAAGCTCAGCTACTTCCCAAGAAAATACTTGATCTTGAGTCAAAAAAGTTACCAGTTGAGGTAGAAGAGCATCATAATGTTGCCTCTGATGTTGTGACAACCAATGATTATAACTCTACAACTGGGCGCGTAACCAACAGGGTCCGCGCCCTTATGAGCGCATTTGAAAATAACATTGGCACGAAGAAAACGGACACCGAAGATAGCGAACATGTAAGTTTGTATAGTTTATAATTACAATTACCCCAAACTTCATACATCTTCTCCTGTCCTGACTGACTGATATCAACGCACAGCCTAAACGGCTGGTTGTAGAAGCTTGGAATTTAGAGGGTATGTTTTACTTGATGCATAGGGTTTACTAAGAAAGGATTCTTTGAAATTCAATCCCTTTTTTTTTACTATTTACAGGGTAGCGTTTGACCACAAGTCACCTGATGTTAAGTGATGATGTGGTCGAAGGTGGCACCACGCTACACCTGGACTGGGAACTGGCTCTCAAGTGAGGCTGCCTAAGGGGGTAAAAATGGGAAACTGTAGCCCACACGACTGAAACCGCAGGGAACAGCTAGTTATAGACAACACCTTAGCAAATAGTGATTAATTAATATTACAATACTCATAACTTAATTGCATGCGGTGTTTATCTTTAATAGGTTGTGCATTTAGCATTGTGTAGTATTTATCTTTTTAAATAAGCAAGAAATATTGTAACAATTGTTGATAAACCAAATAAATAAACTTACTATTTACTATCTGTATTGTGTAAAATAAATAATACAAAAATAATGGTTATTAATTAAAGTTTATTTGTTAAGTAATGAGTTCCAGTAACACACAACATCCTCTCACCCCAAACGCATATACCGTCTCCGGTCCGTCGTGGGTAAAAATAAGCTTATTATAATTATTATTATTGGGCATTACAGGACTTCAATTTGAAGGAGCTATTTTCACAATCACAAGAAACAAGAAAGAATGGCACGTATCTCGAGGAAAAGGAAGAATAAAGAACAAAAACAAAGATACCTAATCTATAAAACAACGGACATCAACGACTAAAATTAATTACAATACATTTTTTTGTCAATTATTACCATGATTTACAATACTTTGTCCCATCCCACTAATACTAATGTTTTTTTTTTTTGTTTTGTTATGGCGTCACACGATTAGTGTATTTGCCAGTGTCAAGTTTAAAATATTCCAAACTCAAAAGAGTTGAATCAAGTTTAAATGATGATGATGATGATGATGAGATGAAGGGATGAGGAAAGTGTTTAAGTAAAGTAGTGGCGCTTTACTTAAACTTTACACGGACTTTTTTGGAACAACTCGAAAAGTCACTTTCACAACTTTATTTTCTTTTCCCACACTCGTACATATTAACGAACACATAATGGTTAATAATCCACCAATATTACACATTATCACTTGAAGAAACACACGTTTTGGAAATAAAAACAAAATTTTCACGTTGACAATTCGATTGCCGCCAAAAAAGTCCAAATACTAATGGTTTTTTGATATATCGTCGACTGACAAGTTTAGTGATGTCCTAAAGAAAGCATTAATCGATATCGATAAATGTACCTTTTAATATAATACTCGCTTTTTTTTAAACAAATGTAAATTCGTGTGTTTGCATCTTTATTTATTAATTTATGTTATAATCGTAAAATTATATACACGTTATCTGGCTACTTTTTATCCCGGAAAAAGTTTCCTGTGGGATAACGGGAAGACGTGGTTGAAACTGCTGGGCGCAACTAGTAGATAATAATATAATAACATAAAGGCATAAAGCCGGGAGTAGTGATTAGTGAAACTGCAGCACAACTCTCTACACCCTTTAGCTATTCACTACTCTTTCACGCAAAAACTACTAAACGGATCTGTATGAAATTTGGAATGGAGATAGCTTATACCCTGGATTAACACATAGGTTACTTTTTGTCCCGGAAAAAGGTTTCTGTGGGATAACGGAAAGACGCGGGTGACACCGCGGGGCGCAACTAGTAGATAATAATATTATAATAACAAAAAGGCATAAAGCCGGGAGTAGTGTTTAGTGAAACTGCAGCACACCTCTCTACACCCTTTAGCCATTCACAGCAACGGTGCCCCTTATGTCGCCAAAATGGCGGCACTTATTGGGGGTCCGTTTATTAAGTGGCGAATCACCACCAGCCTAAATTTTTTTCAATGAGACTAAATTATCAGAAGCCGGAGTCTCATCATCCCTTAAACCAGATTTCGGCTAACAATCATTTCAGAATAATAACCCAGATAATTTTTAGCAGTATTACAATAGTACACTTCACCGTTCCTTCCTTACATCATGGTTTTTGTTTGTCTTATTTGATTTAAAATGGCTTCTTAGGCCCCGGCTCTTAGGTCTTGGCCACTAGGGCTCCGCTAATGTCTAACAAAGGTCGAGGCAAAGACCCGTGAATAAAACCGCATAAATAACAAATAACGAAAGTTAATATGTGTGTTTGTTTGTTATTCATTCATGCTACTTTTGCTGAAACTACTGAACTGAACAACGTTAGGAAAATATCAAAATTTTACATCCCGATTAAAAATTCCCGGAAACAAAACGCGGTGGTACTACAGGTAAAGAAAAGGTAGGTATATAGTAAGTAACTCTATTCTCACAAATCTGGTCAAAGTACTTTATTATAGCAATAGCAACACGATTCTATAGACAATAGTTAAGCTCACCTTTAGGTAAAAGTTATAGAACTAGAATATAGGAATATACATGTACTTGTACTCGTACCCATGGTATCCCAGTGACAAGTATTAAATATTTCAAACTCTGATAGTAGAATCAAATATTAATGATGACTTTTTTGTTAAGTTTAAGTTAAGTTCTCATCCCATTCCATCATCTTATCATCATCATCATCATCATCATTATTAATACTTGATCACAAAAACTAATTAAACCTTGGCTTAAACCTGGCCTAACAAGTCCAGGCTTATCTACAGAACCATGGTCTTGAGTTGGAAAATAATATTCATACTTGACTCTGGCAAATACACTAATCGTGTGACGCCAATACACAAAAAATCTAATGTCTATGATTGTTAAGTACTGTCAAAGTCATGTCAGGTCGTTTCCGTTTCGCAGGCAGGCTGTCCTATAATTAGTGACTTTTTTGGCGGCAATTGAGTTGTCAACGTGAAAATTTTGTTTTTATTTCCAAAACTTGTGTTTCTTCGAGTGATAATGTGTAATATTGGTGGATTATTAACCATTATGTGTTCGTTAATGTGTACGAGTGTGGGAAATTGAAATAAAGTTGTGAAAGTGACTTTTCAAGTTGCTCCAAAAAAGTCCGTGTAAAGTTTAAGTAAAGCACCACTACTTTACCTAAACACTATCCTCATCCCATCATCTCATCATCATCATCACCATCATCATTTAAACTTGATTCAACTCTCTGAGTTTGAAATCTTTTATACTTGACACTGGCAAATACACTAATCGTGTGACGCCATAACAAAACAAAAAAAAAAGTCCTATAATTACATAGTCTACGCCTATAATTTCTAAAATAACGTTAAACCTTACATTCTCTTTGAATAACGTCTCGTCTCTTACCCTTCTTGTCTTGATCTTGTAGATTGAAGAATTTAGTGTTTTAAGTTTTGTCTTGTTCTTGGTGCTGATATTTTGATTTTCCAACTTTGCATTTTGTAATTTCGACTCCGGGTCTATAGTAAAATATTTACTACTACATATTTTGATATTTAAAGCAAATATGGAGTTAACCATAAATGAGATGCTCCATGATGAAATCACGAAGCTGAACTATACGATGATTCCTTCCGGCTTTGTATACGACGTGCGGACAATAAGGTAATCAAATGTCAATTTCTAACCTGCACTCTCTAAAACATGGTCACTGTAATTTTAAAGCGTGTAGGCCGAGCTATCGAACAATACATAACACGTGGGGCAGGAAGACACGCCTACTCAAGGTTGTAGAGCCTTTTTTGGAAATTATTCTGTAACCTTCTTACAATTATTATTGTTTCGTTTTTATCCAGTCACCCAAGGTAGTGCAGTGTCTAGATTACGATGATCAGGCACCCCATGTATTGTTTGTTGGGCTAAGTACTTATTTTTATTTTTTAATTGCCTCCTTGAAAATACTGATGAGGATATGGCGATACAGGGCAGGATTTTAGACTATAATTGATTGTGTGTTCACAATAGCTTTGTAGAATTCAACCATATTATTTCGGAAACCTTGGAAAATGAATGAAAGCAGCAACACATTACTTTCAATGAATCAGTTAATATATTAATTATGTACTATTCACTGTTCTATGGGCTAGGAATGATCATTGTGGTATATTTAGTTTTAGAGAATACCTACCTTTAAGATTTATCAGATATATTTGTAATGTGGGTACCTAAGCATAACAAAATGAATATGTTGGTCAATCCTAAATAACATCTTGAAAATATAGTAAAATATAAGTCTAAATTTGTATTAGTGTTGCTGAACTATTGATAGTAAAACAATAGATATTTTTCATCTGAAAAAGCCATACTATCAACAGCTTAAAATATCAGGGGACCATTGCACACAACTTGACCTAGTCCAAAAATAAGCTCGTAACTTGTGTTATGGGTACTAGACAACAATATACATACTTAGATAGAGAAATAAATGCTAATATAGAGAAATATCCAAAACTCAGGATCAAATATTCGTGCTCATCACACATATTTTTGCACTGACCGGAATTCGAACCCGGGACTGCTAGCTTCGTAGCAACTCGGCCACAGTGTCGTCTGAGGCAATACTATCTAATAAGTGTGATAATATCAAAACTTTCGATAGTATTACTGCTACTTTTGATAGTATTACTGCTACTTGTGATAGTATTACTGCTACTTTTGATGGTATTTATTATGTTTGGAATAAAACACTAATTTATGTTATCAATTTGTATTGATGCTAGGTAGCTAATCGATTCGACATATGAATGAGCTGTGTATGTGGGTACACAAATAAACACAAATCAACCTACCCACACTTTACAAGTAATCTCAAATCCACAGATACAACAGTATTGCTGCTACTTCTGATAGTATTGCTGCTCGCGAATTGTAAACTATTGATGCTATCAATAGTTTTATATTTACAAGCAACAATACTACCGATAGTGTAGGGATTGGTTAGCTATCAATCGGCAATGCTAACTTGTATCAGTTAAAAACATCCAGTGGCACTGGATCTGGGGATTGCAAGCAGAAAGCACGCTGGAGTTGATAATGAGATAGCAAGACATCCTTGCTAACATGCAGCGTCATGCCCACTATAAAAAATATAAATTAAGGATTTTTTGCTTATAAAATGAGTAAAGATACCTTTATTTTTTATTAATCATTGTCTTTTTATTCTGACTATTCACCGCACCACACTGTATTTGTACAGAGAGATAGAAATACTGTCTTACTTTTGAACAAGATGGTACTTTTTGTTATTTTCTAATAGAGGTACTAATAAACCAATATTTTTCAATACAGGGCGATGCAAGATAGCCTTGCAAATGTGGTCAACTACCTAGGCGAGCAGTCCGCTAAAGCGCAATGCCTTAAGAAGGTGATAACTACTGCTGATAAACTGCGCAACTCGCCCGGCTACACACTGTATATCCTGAAGGATTCTAATGGCAATGAGTGAGTTACTTACTTTCATATAAACTACCCATTCACGACTACTATCCAGTGATATGTTGGATTTTGTTGCGTAACCAGTGAGCACGTACATCATATACACACACACATACCTATGTATAAGTACCTCATCACCATCATCAGTCTATTACATTCCCACTTCAGGGAACTCTAGCCTTCTCTCCGAGAGAGAGAGTGTATGAGCTTTAATTTAATATGCTGGTCCAGTGCGGGTTGAGATATTCCCTCTAATGTTCTGGTTCCTGGACATGCCAGTTTCTTCACAATGTTTTCCTTCACTGTTTTGAGCGATGGTAAATCCACACATAACTTTGATAGGCCACCATCGCTCAGATACTTCCTATACCTTATTTTTGAAAAACGTAATAAAAATATTTATGCTTTTTTATTTCATCTGGCTCAATGCTCTATCATTTAATGCAACTTGCCTACTTTTTATTCTGTAAATTATGTATGAACCGAATTTTGTATTATTAGCCTATTTCTACTGCTATTGGGCCTCAGGCCAGTTAAAAAGTTGGTCTCACCTAACTTAATACATAAATATCGAAAAAAAATATGCATTTAATATTTGTCAGTCTCTTAAAAGTGATAGTTCTTTGACATGTTGGTTTACTTCACCGTTTTTGAGCGATCGTAAATCGGCACAAACTTAATTAAGTCATAGTCATGGCGCCGACATAGCTAGAAACTCCTCCGCTCCTGATGCAGCTACATCAAAACTGCTGAACTTCTAACCAAAAAAGAGGAAAAAAAATTCGCTACAACGTAAATATTTTAAAAATCAATATTGAGGGCAGGAGAACAAGCTTTCCTATATCAGTATTGGATTTAACAAATTTACGTGCTTAGTAGAGGCAATATAATGCTAGAAGGATGAGCGGGAGGCATGCGATGTCCTAACTTGGCAAGCAGCCCTGCGCGCGTTGGCTTCCGTTCAAATAAGGTATCCACTGCAGCCTACGACTTTTAAATAAAGATGTCAATCAAGGGTATCGATTCTCGCCGATGCAATAAAAAATTCAGTCCGTCTGACATCTGCAGTTATAAAATGTATTTACCAGAAATGTACCGCTATAAATTTCATTATTTATGTAACGGTACATTTCAAGCCTTAAACTGAATCGCTAAGAGACGCTGGTAGGCCCCCAGTTAATAGTACTTTATTCAATAGGATACATTGTGATCACTTTAAAACGTCAAACTTAAAGCTAGCTACGCCTGTTCCAACCTCCTTACGCCGGCAAAAGAACAGGCAAGAAACGCCCGGCAGTAAATTTTTTTGGCGCATTGACAATTTTATTCTTATTACTAATTGATTGAATTGGAGCAAGTTCACCCCAAGCTTTTTGTCACAATATAGATAGTCCGATATTTTATAATAAGCTATACTACTAGGATTTCTCTTGGTTGGTTGTGCACATTGGGATATGTAAGTCATAGTGTTTGATATTCATTGACTGGGATATTAATAGAAATACACGAAATCGAAACAAAATAGGGTAGTTATATATATTATGTGCATACTGCTATTCAGTCGTAGCCTACAACTAATATGCTTAAACTCAGTTAAGTAACGCCTAAACGGGTAGTTATAAATATTGTTGTAGGTAGGATAGGTACTTTGAGAAACGTATAGTTCCCAGCGGAATAACCGCAGGGCGCAGCTTGCTTTATAAAATTGTGACTGTTGAAAAGTCGAAACTAGTAATTACCCTCATGCCATGCCAGGAACGTAAAGAGAGGTAGCGGAGTCCCGCGATCGTGCCCGGCCTGCATTAGGGCTGAGTCAGACTTATTCTCCCTGTTCCGCATTTCCCTAAGGGCGAGCCAAGCCTCAATGATATTTACGAATTAACCTTTATTTCTATCTCGTATCTCTCGTTTTGGCGCTCCATGAAAAAATTTTTGTTGTTCGTTGTTCGTCATTGGTTTAGAAAAGTAATTCTATTTGACAAAATGAGTTCAAGTGAAGACAATGAGTGAAGTGTGATGATCTTACTTTAACGCCACCTGAAATTCAAGCGGCGGCAAGAGCCGTAATAGAAAACTTGTTACTGTCAAAGTCGAAGGAAAAAAGTTCTACCCAGGTACTACTTAGTTTTAATTTCCGCGCATTTTTTGAGAAAAGTACTATACAAGCCTAGGCCGCAACTAGGCATTTATGGACGAGGCCCACATACGTGAGTCCTTCAAATAATTCAATTCATTATATTTAACTAAAATTAGTAATAGTAATTAATATTAAAAACAAGCGACAACCGCACGGTTTTATCCATTTTAACAATATCTACTCATAGTGTTTAGAATGTCATAATGGAAATCGATGCAAATAAATGCTCGTGCCGCTAGCTTGCGGTGTTCTCGGTTTTACATACTAATGTGGCTAATTCTGCATCTACCGGCCGATTATTATCTTTCTCGCTCTAGTGAAGGTTGTTTCTGAGCGAATCCAAATAAAAAATGTGAATACAGACGGATAGGTCTGGCTCTACCCTTACGCGCCAGCACTCCCCTTTGAGATACCTTACCTACCTACCAATACCTTACATCCGCGCACACCTCATAGCATTGCGGTAAAATGCGGGCTCACTGAGGTGTCGTTTCATTAGCATAACTTATTAAAATAATGCACTACACTAGTACTGTACACTTCGATTCACGAAAGATGACCACGGCGCACAAGGCATATTTTAGGTCCCTTTGGAGGTGCGAGGTGAGGCGCGGGCGGAATGCGTCAAGACCGAAGTGTCTTGACGCATTTTGCAATTTCGCATTTCAAAATTTTGTCTTAAGTCTTTTCTTCATGAGTGTACGTGCGCAGACGGCCGCCATTTGTAGTCATCTTTCGTGAATCGTACTGTACCTACTACTTTTTACGCGTGGCGATATTTCTCAAACATCTACAATGGCAACTGTTTTTTGAAAACTTAATTATATATAGCAAAAAATATGTTTTAGGCCATGAATCTAGTCAAAAAAGCCGCTTTGATCATATCAGCCATGTTTAGAGGTAGAATTCCGTGGGTCGCGTCAGATGTAACTGTCGCAAACGAGGAGAATACCCACCTTAATCATTTGTCCTTGCTCGTTAAAAAACGTTAAATCAATTGCTACATTTGCTACACAACAGCTTTATTGGAAGTGGAGCCGACCTACAGTCATTTGAACTCATTTTCAAAACTACCAAAAGCGATGAATGGATTTTGTATATACCTCGTTGAATGGAAAGTATAAACGAGCCTGACGAAGCAGTCTGGTCTAAACATTTTTTCGGCGCGCATCGCGTGCTGATGTGTCACCTAATAATATTCACATCGTATTCTATTTTGTACCTATTATTTCAAAACCGCGCCTTTACCTTAAATGAAAGATATTATTTATAAACTAAATAGATTAGTTCGCTGAACCTATTTCTGTTTGTTTGTTGCTTATTTAGGGTTAGTACTATAATATAGCAGCGCCCTGTGACTGTATTTTCAATTTTTCCATACGAATTTAACAATCTAATTCATTTTTATTCGCATAAAACTTTCCTAGTAAGCTCCTACGTAACAACAAAAACGTAACCTGCTTTCATAATTGTAGGCCGCTAAGGCAAGTCATTTACATAATCAGGCTAACCACTTATGAAATGACGCGCTGGCTAACACTCGTGAAGCGCATACATACTACAATATTTTCCATAGAAGCTTTTTGCGTTCTCGATCGGTGTTATTTAATCTGGCTGCGAGCTAAGAGACTAAGAGCCATGTACAAATAGTATATGTAGTAACTTGATCCTCGCTTACGAATCACCATTATTTCACTCCATTTTCGTGGTGTTTAGTATGTCATCGCAAACAATGTGTGCGCGAATAACGTTTTGTGTCTGTAACTAAAACTATAGCTAGTTTCTTCAGTGTAGGTATTCTTCGGTGTTCGTGCTAATGGCGCGCCAGATGTCCCCTCGACTGTGAAGTGTTTCTACTTTTTTTGTATCGTCTGACTTTGTAGCCGTGACCTGCGGCCCGATCGCGCTAATTTTAAACAACTACGAACGTCTCAGGTCTAGCTGTAGTTACGGTGCGCATGGGGTTCAATTCCGTTCCAGCTAATATGGAATTCGGTATTGCGTTAAGGTGGATGATCCCAGAGCTCATCACGCTATGTTGTCAAGAGATGGCGCTGATGTCATTTTTTACCTAAATTATTTTTTTACGTCGAAAATAACAATCTTATTCGAACCAAACACTAAAGCGCGCGTTCTATAGCGTTACTCAATTGTAAATTACCCAAATCTTCATTTAATAAACTAATAAATTACTCGTAACGCTTCTCTTACTGCTGGTGTCACAAATTTACGTACTTACACACGCACACGTAGACATAAAGTATGTCATTAGAACGCATCTAAGGTGGTTGCTTGCGGTCCGCCTAGCAGCCCAGCGTCAATAGATGGCGTTGTTTCTAATTAACGCATCTTATTTTATTATGAATGAACAGGTGCATATTATTTTAATAATAATTATGTTTACCGGTAATGGCGTAATATGTTTTATGTATCCAACAATATTTCAGATGTGTTTTAGTTTTCAAAACACTTTTATTTGTGCCAAACAATATCGCGGCGGTAGTGGTGTATGGCAGCGAACTATTCACGCACACATAGAAAATGGTCTTGTTGTACACGAAACCATTTGCTAATTTCGTTCTTTCGTTTACTGTATAGGTTAGACCAGTGGTCAAACCTCTCAGTAGTTCTTTACTAATAACGAGGTTCCGAGTTCGATCCCTGCCTCAGATTTTTGGTAATTTTCTTTGATTTGGATGAAATTTAGAATGGAGATGGCCTATACCCTTTATTACCTATACTCTCTACTCTCCTACCAATAAAGACATTGGCTATTGTAATACTTTATTATGAAACAATCAGGATTATTTATTATACATGTACATAGTATCAAAATAAAAAACAGTCAATCACCAATAGTCTTTTTATTTACACATTCTTAAAATATTCAATAATTCACAATTCTTCGTCAATATAAAGTCCTGCTGGTCGCACAGTTTTTTTCATTTTTTCCATGAACTATGTTCTGGCCACAGACTCATTGTGTTGGCCATATGCCATGTTATTGGTCAGAACATTGTTTTTATACAAAATGCTTTTGACGTGGTTGTGGCATGGTGTTGTCGCTTTTCGTTTACATATCTGCAACAAAGCTATAATTAAAGTATATTCTAATTTGTATCCCAACCTGGCCATACGAAAACCACGGATTTATGTCTACTAAACACTACTAATGAAACAAACATGACTTTGAAAAACTAACCATTCCAAATCGGCTGGCTGGCCTGTCGCATTTATATGTAGTGTAAACATCATTTTCATGTTGCCCTATGGTCGGAAGTTCAATTCCTTTTATTTCCTCCGTTGTTTTTTGGAAGTCTCGAATTTTCGAGAGACATGCTTCTTTCAAATCTGTTTCCACAATTGGTTCATTTGGTTTAGTAGTTACGTTGATACGTGGTAACAAACATTCACACGCACAAATTTTTGCATTTATAATATTAGTAGAATAGAATTTCGTTTATTTCAAGGTGTCATTTACGAAGTAAATATGCGTAGGAAAATTATATGTCATCATATTGTTTATTTCAAAGGTATTTGAATACACTTTCAGCAAGGGCAGTTGTAGAACAACGTCCTTGATCCTCCGAAAATTAGATTTGTGGTTACAGCCAGCCAGCAGGGCTTTTCCGGTTATACAAAGGTACTCTGTGGCAGGGCTGTTGCTGGCCTCAGCTGGCGTAGTGGTGCACGATTGTATCTGCTGATTTCCATCAATAATTTTCCAACGTTGATCAACCTTTTTTACAGAGTAAAACTATAAACAACAACTTGCCTAGCAACGTAGCAACTAGTCAAAAATGCATTTTACGTGAATGACGTAACTAAAAAACTCATAGAACAGTCTGATTAGTTTATACTAGCTGCACCCCGCAGTTTCACCCGCGTGTCCTACAGTTTATCGATATTTTTTTTTATAAAACTATTGTAGTAAAAGAAACACTAAATATTAAGTGAAGCTTACCACTTACCACACATAAACATACATTAGTGAAAACCGCACCCTAATCGGTTAAGCCGTTTCTGGAATTAGCGCGCACAAACGCACAGACAAACAGACATACAGTCAAACAGACAAAAATTCCATTTATCATTGTTTTGGGTTCTATTGCGTTGATGATAAAGACCCCCAATAATAGCTTTTCTCATTTATCTTTCACTAGTTTTCAGCCGCGGTTTCACCCGCGTCTTCCCGTTATCCCGCAGGAACCTTTTTCCGGGATAAAAAGTAGCTATAAGCTATTTCCATTCCAGTAGTTACGGTGATACGTGGCAACAAACATTCACACACACAAACTTTCGCATTTATAATATTAGTAGGAAAGGATAGGATGTACAGACAGCGATCAGTCACAGTTTTATTATATGTATAGGTAAATAATTTTTTATTGTAAATGTGGATGTGGATTTGGATTCCGTCTTCTTTACCGCTTAGACTGTTTTATTGAAAAATATACCTTATTCCGTTTGATAACAATATGTATAGTATTACATTGATAGATATCGGTTGATTTCGGTTTTTTTTTTGACGTTTATGATTTGAAGCGATGATAGCTCAATCGGTTGCGCATTGAACTTCCGTGCTGGACAGCACATGTTCAAATATTAACAATAAGTATGAGGTTTCGGTGAAGAAAAATATCGTGCCAAACCACAACATGGTGGCTTATTATGTAATATTTGAGACTTTAGATCAGATACCTACCTAGTAGATAAGACACTCATTAGCCCAGTAACTTCGCTAGCTACTTATGTTGTAGTTAGTACCTTACCTACCATACCTTTACCTACCAAATATTTATTTGATAATGCGGTAGTGCGGTACCAACACACTGGGTATCAAATATAGGGGTGTGACTTGAAAGGGAAAAAATCGATTAAGAAATAATCGATTTTTATCTCTTTAGATTAAATCGATTTGTAAAAACGATTTGATTATTTTTTACTTAATAATCGATTATTTTTCGATTTGTTTTACAAATCGATTATTTTTCGATTTTGTACATATCGATTATTTTTTGAATTTTTACTAAGCGATTGTTTTTATTTATATAATCGATTTGTAAAAAACAATTATTTAAATAAAAATAATCGATTTGTAATATAATCATCGATTTTTTAAATATCGATAAAAAAAAGATCGATTAATATAAAAATCGATTATTTTGTTCACATCCCTAAACTATTTTAGCTAGGTAGGTACATACCTACCACCGTGGTAGGCGACCTCTTGCAAGGGCGATCTACCATTTCTAGTTCTACCGCCAAGTACCTAACTAACTATATTATCAATAGTAGGTATCTATCTACGTAGACCGTATGTATTTAGATTTACGTTCTAATGTAAGTATGTTGTCAGCTGCCTGGTTACCATAATACATACAAGTCGGATGGCCGTGTGAAAAACTATCGCAAGATATATATTTACTTTACTTATTTATAACTTATTTTCCTACTTTGATTACCTGGGCGAAATTCTATCACTTAGGTTATCAAAGTGGATTAGACCTCCACGACCTTGACTACCAACCCGTTTCGATTTACGTCTTCGGAACGGAAAGTAAAAATTGCCCCAAAATCAACAAAATCGTTCATGCACGACTTGGCAAGTCGAAATATCGTGGCGAGCGAGACAGAAAATCATTCTTCACTAGTCACGCCCGATCTTGCAACGTCGCATAATTTTTAGCTATTGACAAACTATAATTTCTTCTGTGACGCTTCAACGTTGTCGTATGCCACCATTCGCTCACTGCACAAGGTCTACATCTAAATAGTTCATCGAAATTCAGATAGATGGCAGGTTAAAATCACCTAATTCAAGTCCGTCAACTTCAGTGCCACTCACGCACACATGTGTATAAAAATACGATTTTTCCGATGTAAAATTACATGGAAAACATAATTTTTGTAAGAGAAACTGATAGTTCGCGAATGGGTAATTAATTGAACAATTTAAGAAAATTTTCAAACTTCATTAGAATAGTTCGCGTGATCCATATCGCCCTTCTTGAGTTTGTATGGGAAATTGCCCGATCCCATTCACCTTAATGTCTAAACGCCAACTTGAGATGCACCGTAACTGGACCGTAGCGCTTCAGCGATCGTTGTTAGAGATGAGACATATTAGCAAATATTTGTGCTATTAGACTGTTATAATCGACTAATTGCACAGAAAATTTGACTTTCACTACTCTAGTTTTGACAGATGCTGAGATGACAGCGCGACATTTCGTTGACTCATGTAAAATAATAATAGTTTGAGGAAAGTTTTTCCTACTTTTACAAGTATTTTAACTATTAAAAACCGAGTTATTGAACTTCCGCATCAAGTATTTGGTTGGTGCTGTGATGAGGTATATTTTTGTGCCGATACTGACCTATTTTATGCATAATAGGCACAGTATTTCACCTATTTGTGATTGTGAACACATTGGACTTTGGAAATGGAAGAGCGCTGCTGATGCATAGCTGCTACTGATAGAATTCCTGGGAAGCCACCGCCACCTTGCTCTGGGACGGGTACGGTCCAAAGAGGCTCTTGCAGTTGCGGCACGAATATGGCAAGCATGCGCCGAGGGCCATATCAATGCGGAAGGTCCTGCCAGAAGAGGGAAAGAATGGGCGAAGGTACTATTTACCTAGTTACTCAGAAGTAACAGCAACACAGTAACAGTAACTTGCATAGATGCAAAGAAAATATTGTTGCATATGTGGAAGACCATAAATGCAGAGCCAGGGAAAAATGATGAACGTAAATGCTAGCCCAGCTTGGACCCAGCAATATCCCTACTGTACTACTTAGATATTGGCCTTCTGCTTGATGTGAAACAGAATCAATTTACCTCAAATTATGATGTAAGTATATTTGTCATAGTAAAATTTTTATGTGTACATAATACTTTACTTTATTAAACCAATTCTCATAATGTAAATGTAATGGATGAGAAAGCCTAAGGATAGACAGACAGTACCTTGCACAACTACATTGTAAGGGTGATGATCCTCCGCAGTTATGAAATGCAGGCAGAAGCTGTATAAACAAATGTCCAAGCTGTCATATCTTTTTATATTACATAGTTTGACCGCAGCTCACGATTAATGATGGCCTAAATGGGCCTAACCTTTGAAAACAGAGGCTGGCGACTGATTTTTCTTTGAACTTGTAGGTGGTAGCTAACCCTAGCACTACAAACACAGCTCACACAGCTCTATGATGATGCTCAAATTTATTATTGTTTTAGTGTACAGTCAGCGACAAAAGTAGCTGATCGTTCTCGATTTTCCAAATGTGTTTCAAATCAGTAATTATTATTGTTTTTTTTTTACATTTTATATGGTATCTTTTTGACCACAACATAACACACCTGATTTAAGGTGATGATGAGGTCAAAAATTGGTGTCTAAGATGATGTGGATAATAGAAAAAAAGTGTGATTGTTCAGCAACTTTTGTTGTTGACTGTACCTACATAAATTATGTAGTAAAATAACCAGCAGTATCCTTCCTATCATAAAGCTGCCTTTCAAATATTGATACTCATGGAACTCACTATCTTTTATCTGTTGTTTCAGTACCTATTGTCAACCACCGCAAGGCCCACACAACCCCAAGTCATCCTGTGAAGTCGGAAGATGGAAAATAGTTATAACTATATTATATTATCTCAGAATAAAAACATGTTTTATGTAAAGTATTTTTTATTATACCTTAAGTATTTTATCTTGCTTCACTGAAATTCCTCTTAAAATATTCACACATTAGTCATAATATTAACTTAACACATAAAATTAAATTACAAGAAAAATGAAAGGGATAAACTTAGTAGTTAATCTAATGAAATGACACAATACTTTGCACAGCTATCAGTGAATAATGTAACATCATGTCTACCAACAAGCACCGGCAATGAAATACCTTTATTACAACACTTTTATTAATTTGAATTAATTTATATATATATAAAATTCATTTATTATTATATAAAGTGCTATGTTTTGTCTATTACACAATTAAATTATACCTGAAACAAGCTTTAAACACTTCAACAATGTTCAGCAACATTTCTAGTTTTCAAGTGTCTATCATCTATCTTGATAATGATAGCCCTCAGCCTGGATCTCAGACTGAGATAGGTGTCCTAATTGTGGGTCTCAACTCCTCAATGGATATCCTAAAATAACAAGAACATAAATAAATTAATCTCAAGAAAATACTAACACATCACATAGTTTTTTTTACAACAGAGGCTAGGCTAGCGTTTGACTATAATCTCACCCGATGGAAAGTGATGATGTGGTCAAAGGTGTAGCACGCTTGCCCAGTAAAGAACCAGTAAGAACATAAAATCTAGATTAGTTTGTACATACCCAAAATATACAAATCATCTGCAGTGACGGTGTGAAGCCGTTCAAGATAACCATTCATTGGATGGTTGGACCACACAACCCTGTCATGTGTAGACCCAGGGTAACATGCACTCATAATATATTTAAATTTGTGGCATATATCTGAAAGAAAAGGGTAGGAATTACAAGGGTTGTTCCCATAACATGACCAATTGGCAAGTGTAAAATATAATACGCTAGATACTTACTATCAGAATATTAAGGGAATGGAATCCTTTTTCTATTAAAATACCGTTCGATGTTCTTAGCAGAACACACACCCCATCGATACAATGCAGTAATCCTGGCGTTTTAAACATTCTAAAAAACAAAAAAAAAAATTGTTTTTTTGTTTCTGGCATTGTTCCTAGTAAATAATCACAACACTATAGCCTAGCCTAAGGTAGGTGATCTAGTGGACCACATAATTAGGCACATACCAATGAGTTTCTTTTAATAGTAAGAGGATTTATAGCCCGCATTACTTGGAACTACTTTGGTGGTTTGTGAATCAAAGCAATGTAATTTTATATTAGTAGGTATACCTACATGTTTATTATGTATTCTTTGTAATTATATTAGTTGATTTATGCACTTATTCTCATTTATCATGTTCCCTCTTACATTGTTTAAATGGGAAGGCTTTATTTATTACAATTGACTTGTATATTAATGTATATGGCTATTGTAACTTGCTGAATGGCTTTTGATACACAGCCTGTGACACACAATGCTCCTGACTATCTCCTACAATCATCTGATATGATCCAGTGGCATAGAATGCCCCAAAACCTAGAACAATTTTATTGTCAAGAAACTTAATTTTGTTAACATGAAAAAAACAATGTAGGTACAAACATAATGTAAAGTTTTGCCTATCGCTAGCGCTATAATGTAAAGCCTATCCATATTTCGCTTATTCACAGACCATTAGGGAAAGACAAAGTAAGATTTTGATGGCTATAATGCGGAATTATCATAACATAACCTTACCTTGGTTTCAATAAACAAAGCATCAGAACGAAGCGTGGGTGGCTTATGAGGGGTTAACTCTGTTATTACTTGGCGAGTTAACTCCTTAAACAGTCTATAATATTTTATAAACTGCCTATCACTCATATAAAAAGCACTAAGTCTGTGCACTTGTATTTTTCTTCCTCGCAAGGTTCCGAGCCGCCGCTACATCTAATTCATGTGCCCTTTCCAATTAATCCATGTATGCATACATTTTACCTAAGTTTTTGCTGTTTTTGTTGTATAATTTTGTCTAAAAGTGGTAAAGCACCGCACAACGATCGTGAAAAAGTTGTAATTTACTAACTTTAGCAAAACCGTTCGTTTGACAGCGTTAACGATCCAACTCTAATTACGCTACGGCTCAACTTACGATAAAATCATTAGCGCGATACGAAATGTTCAAAAAGTCAAGAAACGGCTGAGGTTCAGTAGCGGTTCAGCTGTAATTTATTAGTGCGATCGGGCCGCTGACAAGGCGTTTTTCCTTCAGGTCATTGTCGTGACGGCTTAAATTGGATGCCCCTTATACTAATCATAAAGTTGACGTGAAGTTCCATGCCACAGCAGCCATATTAAGTACATGGATGATCCGTTTTAAAAGGCTTTCAGATAGTTGCGCGACATTTTTTATTTTTTTTACTATTTACAGGGTAGCGTTTGACCACAAGGCACCTGATGTTAAGTGACGATGTGGTCGAAGATGGCGTCACGCTACACCTGGACTGGGAACTGGCTCTCAAGTGAGGCTGCCGGAACACACCGAAAGGTGCTTGGCGACAGATTCTTAACAAGAGGGTGGTAGCTAGCCAGGCGAGTACACTAGAAAATACGCTACCACCAAGCTATGGTTTCATCACGACGTTTTCCTTCACCGAAAGTTCAAGCTCATTGTAGGATTCGAACCCACGTCCTACGGATCGCAAGCCGACGTCACTACCACTGAGCCATCATCGCTATACATGAGTTACATAAATAGTTAATAAACATTATTTTGAAACTTATGCTCTATCCTATTACGTTAGTATGCTCAAAATAGAGTGTATAATATGCCATCTGATCTGATGACAGTGAGAAAACCAGAGCATGACTCGTGGATAGAAATTGCACACTCGGTGAGTATGCAGACTTATCTTTACAAGTATGCGATATACCTACTTGGTACGTAACTACGTACCTATTTCAGTTTCAAGCGCATCCTGCGTTGCGTCACAGTAAATAAAGAACAGTAGGTTAGCTAAGGCCGCTCGACGAGTTAATTGCCTACTCTTGCGGTGACGCATAGGCGGCGCGTTCCGTACTGAGTGCATGGCCGCGGCCCCGGCCGCCTCCTTTCGTTTATGTGATTGTGTGCGTGAAAAGTGCGTGCGTACACGGTGCCGCTACTCACGCACACATTCAAACCGGCGACGGCCGATTTATATGAAGCTGAACTACTACTCCTTTACTATGGTTGCGTGACGCATAAGTCTCAAGTCGCAAAACACACGGGGGAGCAACTACGCCAATAACACCAAATATGAAATAACAACATTAAATAAGTAATTTTTTTTTCTTAATTTTTTATTACATAGTTCTGCGACGACCGATGTGGCGCAATGGGCGGATAGCCGACTGTGAAGCGTGAGGTCTCGATTCGATTCCCGCTACAGGACAAATATTTGTGCATTGAAAAAAAAGCGCAAGTATTTGTTCTGTGTCTGGGTGTTGTGGATCCCCGATCCTCGTAGTCTCTGATACCCTAGATACAGGGAAACCTAGTTAGGGGTCAGAGCCTATCTATGTGATTGTGCGGGCATTATTATTATTATCTCTTCATTTATTTCTTTTCTTAATAAAAGTTTTTTACATTAATTTTATAAAATAATATTAAACAAATATACTAAAAAAAACTTAAACTTATTATTATATTTATTATTAATATTATTATAGTATTTATTCGGCTAGATGCTACCGTTTTTTCACCAGGTGTTCTGAGACCGCCTGGATTGTATTGTATTGTTGTTGTTGTGTTGGATTGTTGCATGATATATTTTATCATCGATGAAGCAGTTCTATGCATTACTCGTTTCACTTTGAAGGGCAATGTATATCGTCAGTAATTTTTTTGGGAATAAAAAGGAGATGTGTTGTGTTAACCCAAGCGAGGACTGCAGTGCAGTGGCGCACAGGACTTAGCAAGTCAGATCGAAATTTTTTTTTAACTAGAATTTAGTTCTCAGCAGTAGAGTTACTAGACAAACATTTGTTTGATTTATGGTCAAGAAATGGTATAAATTAAAAAATCTAAATATTGTATCTACGACTGAATAAATTTTAACTTCAAAGTTATTGTTCTGAGTTCAGTTCTTCTTCCTTCCCATGTCCCATTATTTGGGGTCGGGTCTCCTCACTTGTTTGCGCCAGGTTGTCCTATCCTGGGTTGTCGGTTCCGGCAATTGGGCTTCCTTGAGGTCTCTACGTATATTAGACCACCAGGTCGATGGCGGGCGGCCTCTACCTCTTTTTTGTTCAGGTAGTCTTAGCGCTAGTTGCACCACATGGTCTTCTTTTCGCCTTTTTACGTGGCCATACCATCTGAGGCGGTGTTCGGTTATTTTAGCTGTGATTGGTGCAACTTTAAAGCTGCCTCGTATATATTCATTGCGAACTTTATCCAGTCGAGTTACACCTCCCGCCCATCTCAGCATCTTCATTTCGTTGGTATGCACCTTTTGTTCATGCGTCTTCTTTATTGTCCAGCACTCGGATCCATACAATAGCGCCGGCCGAACTGCCGTTTTATAAACTTTACCTTTTGTTTTTATGGGAATACGTGGATCGCACAGGACACCTGTAAGTGATCTCCATTTTTGCCATGCCACACTGATCCTGTGGGTCACGTCAGCGTCAACATTGGCATCAGTTGTGAGCATGGAGCCTAGATATTTAAATTTCTCTACTGTGGGAATTGGAGTCGGCCCAATATAGATGGTATCAGGTGTAATGTTTCCGCTGAAAGGGCATTTCATATATTCGGTTTTGCTCCTACTAACTCTTAGGCCGTACTTTTCAAGTGCGTGGGTCCACTTATCCAGGAGTTCTTGAAGATGTCCTGCGGTGTCAGCAGCCAACACAACGTCATCGGCGTATAGCATAGTCCACGGTAGTGGAGATGATATATCCTTTCCAGGCTTCGTACTCTTGTACTAGCATGGTTGTACATGTCTCTAATGAGTTCGATATAGTACTCTGGCACATTTTGGGCACGCAGGGCCTGCCATACTAGCTTACGCGGTACTCGGTCAAAAGCTTTTTCGAGATCGATAATTGTAAGGTGTAGGTCTTTGTTATTGATCCTGTACTTTTCCATCATGATTCTTACTGTTTGTATAGCGTCAGTGGTTGATCTGGATGCTGTGAAGCCAAACTGATTAGGAGATATTTCAGAGATATCAATGAGACGTTTATTGATGATTCGTTCCCATATTTTAAGTGTGTGTGAGGTTAGTTTTATACCTCTGTAATTTTCACACTGCGCCACATCACCCTTGTTTTTATAAAAAGGTAGTAGATAGCTTTGGCGCCATGAGTCTGGGATACGTTTGGTGGATAAAACGATGTTAAATAGTTTAGTCAGCCAGACTATAGCTATCGGACCAAGACCTTTCCACAAGTCTGCTGGGATTTCGTCAGGGCCTGTAGCTTTTTGGTTTTTCATTTTGGCTACCGCAAGTTTAACTTCCATCACATCTATCTCGGGTATTGGTCCCTGTGTAGGTTCACAGTGTGCAGGATCTTCATTCGGGAATTCTTCGTTAAGAAGTTGTTGATAATATTCGAACCATCTATCTCTAATTTGCGTATTGTCTGTTAATAAGGTTTGATCTTTACTTTTTATGTATTTGTTTGCTTTTATATCCATGGTAGCTCTATGTCTAGATTTGGCAATTTTAAGGACTTCGTTTGCAGTTTTAGCGTTTTCCAAATTGTTGTAGAATGCTTGTCTATTCTGTGCTCTCTCTATCGCTACGCATTTCTTTGCTTGTTTCTTCGCCTCCTTATATTGGTCCTTATCTTCGTCCAGTTGCGAACTTTGCCATTTCTTAAAAAGATCTTTCTTATTTGCTAAAGTCTCTTTCACTTTATCGTTCCACCAGTTGGGGTCTTTTCCGATTCCGAGCGGTCCTTTAGCTACTCCTAAGATCTCTGCGGCGTTTGTTCTGCATTGTTCTTCAAATTTGGACCACATATTTTCGGCGAGTTCATAATTTACTCCCAGATCAGTTTCAAGATATTCCTTTATCACAGCTCGTAGCGATTCACCTTTTGGGCCATCCAGACCCTTCCACTTAGTCCTAGGTGTTCTATCAACCACAGTTTTTATCGGCTTGGGTAGAGCGTACACGGCAACCAGTATACGGTGCTGCGATGTCAGCGACTCGCCAGGGATTACTTTGCAGTCCTTGAAATTTTGCTTAACTGCCAGGTCCGAGATGATGAAGTCTATTTGTGACACTCGTCCGGCACACTTATATGTGATAAGGTGTTCCGGTTTCTTTTGGAAGTTTGTGTTTATTAGGGTTAGCGTGTGCCTCGCTGCAAACTCCAGGATTTCTTCGCCTTGTTTATTTATTTCGCCCAGCCCAAACCCGCCGTGCGCGGTCCCGCATGAGAGGTTTTTGGTCCCCACGTGTCCATTTAGGTCGCCTCCGATTAGCCTATATTCATTTGGGGGAATGCCGTGGATCACATCGTCTATGTCCTCCCAGAATTGTGCTTTCTCGGCCTCCGTGCAGCCTGTCTGTGGAGCATACGCCGATATAATGTTTGTTATTTGCTGGCCATCTAGACTCTAGATTCTAGAGCCAGCTTGACAGCAATTAGACGGTTGTTCTGAGTTCAGTTGTTTTTAGAATTTCTATATAAATCAACATATATATATACATAATATATTCCATAATACGACATAAAAGGCGTTACTTCCGGCCCTGTTCGAACCTCTGATAAATGTTTCTAAACAGAAGGCGTTTTCGATTGCGAAATCTTGCTATGGCCAAATAAAGTGCTGCGCTGCTGTAGCATGGCAATTTTGTCTTGAACCGGTTCAACTTTTTATGCAGTTGCGCATGTCTAAGTAAGCGTGTTATCGTCTTGACCGCACTATCACACATCTGTAAGATGCAAGATTAATTCATAGATAACAGTCAGATAAAATATAGCGTAGTAATTAGAACCACAAAATTATAAAACCATACCTGCTAGGAGGTAGTTATATCTCTATCAGCATCTTCCGGTAACATACTATTGCTATACTATTTGGATCTTAACGGGCAATTAAAATGTTTGGCGATGCCCTTGGAGCGTCCTATATCCGTCGTTAACATGTCGTATAACTTTCCGGATTTATACAATGCATAATATGAGCACTGTTTGACATCATTTCACCCTGTCAGTAAATTCCACGACAAAAAGAAATCACTGTAGACAATCAAAGCCATACGTTGCCTACTGTTTTAACGTCTTGTATTATAGATTAACGTTAACAATACATTTGTCATTTTACATTATGAATGATGCAATTAATATGTGTTACGTGATGAATATGAATATTGATGGATTGAAGATCACCAGGAAGAAAAATACAGGAAAACAAGAAGAAAGAGGTTTATGAATTATCTGTTTTAAGAGTGATGTTCTCTTTCTAGTGGCAATGGCGAGGCGATTGGAATGCTGAAGGTGGGCAGGAAGCACTTGTACATGTTCAATGAGAAGGCCCGCGTGTGCGAGGTGGAGCCGGTGTGTGTGCTTGACTTCTACGTGGCGAATGAGCGCCAGCGGCACGGCTACGGGCGGCGGCTGTTCGATTACATGCTGCACGTAAGTACCGTCGCACCGTGCTGGTTACGCGCTCCTTTCATAGCAACTACTGTTATCCTTCGTCAAAGTTATAATACCACGATATAAAGTTGCGTTAGATGTTGGGATGGGCCATTAAGCGCTTTATCATATAAAAATAGACAGTTCAAGTCTTATTTTAGGTCGATTTTGTAGATGTTAAGAACTCTATTATTAGTTTTTCTATGGTCACTAGCCAAATGATTAGCCGAGGAATCAATGGTACTTACTTTGCAGGTCAAGGATTTCATATTATCGATATTTTCATGCACATAGCATGCGACATGTCGCCACATCTCGTGCTCATGCGCAAGGAGTTAACATTGCTCAGATCTCAGATTCTCAGGTCTCATATAGCCGTGTCAGCCAATCCAATTGTTAATCTAGAATAGAAACTCATTTTATAGTTAATTATATAGTCTTAATCAGGCGAGACTGTGATCAAATGATTACATAATCAAATAAAATAAATAATTCCCAGGACCTGAAGACATCACCTCATTTGCTAGCAGTGGACGGCCCTTCGAAGATGATGGAGCAGTTCCTAAAGAATAGCTACGGCATAGATCAGCTCGTGCGGCAGAACAACAACTTCGCCATCTCGCCGCAGTTCTTTGTGAACAACAGCGAAAAAATCAGGTAAAGTAAAAATCTATTGTTGCAAGTATAAAAACCAATAGGTTACCTACCTACCTGGTGTTAGTGTACCTACTATGTGTCATACTGTTAAAATTAATAAAAAAATATGTACACAAAAATGCCGGATTCAAAATACCACGAACCGGAAGACGTTCTGTATGTAGGCATCGTAAGAGCCACGGGGAACCGATGGATGTAAATGGCTAATAGCCTTTCTTTGTGGTAATCAAAAGAAGAGGTCTATGTTCAGCAGTGAACACCTTCTGGCTGTTGATATTGATGAAGATGACATACGGTTCCAAAAGTTCCGCACGGTTTCGTTTCTCCTCCTCTTCCGTTGAAATGGCAAAAGAGGAAGACGACGGGTTAAACCCAGTATGTTCTCGAAGATTCGTACGAAAGGCTATACTAAACTATACCTCAATCAAACAGATTAAAGGCAGTCTCTGTTCGGCGACAGATCCTGGAAGATCACAAAGGACATTTTAAGCTAAACAAAATATTAGAGACGAGGTTTGTACTCGTTCACGCTATCTGGATGATCTTTTGCTTCTACTAGATACCAACGAAGTAAGAATCGTGTAGCGAACGTCGGTAGTGCAGTCGTTTAAATTATTTAAACTGTATGTATGTCGTAGATAGATTTGTCCGTACTCAAAAACACAGGGGACTTTATAATAGAACTTTATGGTTAAAATCACTCACAGTATCGTTAGACTTGTTAGCCACAGTCGATACATTAAACTTTATTATGTACATTTCATTTTTGTTAGTACCCAATTTTAATAGTTATGTTACGTTATATGTTCGGTATATCATCATTATCATTATCAGCCTTTCACGTTCCCACTGCTGGGACTCTGGCCTTCTCTCAGAGAGAGAGTATGGGCTGTAATCTACCACGCTGGCCCAGTGCGGGTTTGTAGACGCATGCCCTTGAATGTTGCAGTTCTTGGACACGCCGGTTTCCTCACGATGTTTTCCTTCACCGTTTTGAGCGATGGCAAATCCGCACATAACTTATTATGTCATAGGTGCGGGGCCGAGAGGATTCGAACTCGGTGTCGGCGTCTTGTAAGTCGCACGCCTAACCGATCGGCCACCATCGTTCGGTATATGTTTACGTTGTATTATTACTATTATTTTTCTTTTAAACTTGTCAGGGTTTATATGTAATGCTGTCCTTTTCTAATTACTGAGGTAAAAAAGGGCAGAGGATGAACTGTCATATTTAGTTTAGAGAATGTACATCAGACTCAATCTATTTGACGCAGATCGACGAAGATCGAACATAACTAACTGCATCAAAGTTGCACCACCTGTCATGCTGGGGCCACACTAAGGTCAACGTCAAGGGAAATGTCAATGTCTATCATCGCGATAAATATTCCGTTAATTATTAACGCAATTATGTGAGTGGCTACACTTGAACGGTCAACGTTAATGCACATGAGTTATCGGCTAACGTCAAACGCCAATGTGCCGTTGTCAAATAATGTCGTGGCCACACTTATGTCAAACGTCAATCATCGCGCTATTTAACGGCATTTCCCGTTAGTGTGGCTCCAGCATCACTGTGCAGTTGCGTGTTTTTCAACTCGTTTGTTTGTTTGATCAGCGTCATTCGGTAGCCGCATTAGTTATATCGTTTCAACGATATGTGTTCCAGCAAATCTCAATGCTCGACGCCCGCGGTGACTCCCGGCGTGGGCCGCTTCAGCGCGCCAAAGCCGCTGTCCTCCATTGCCGATGTAAGTCTTCAACCCTTCCCTCTACAGTACACATGCAAGCGACTACGCTTTTTAGTAGTGCCTTTAAAAAAAGGTTTAATCATCGATTGTATACGAGTTAAATTTGTTAAACTACGGTGAAAATTGGAGTTAATTACATCAATTATATCTTCTATGTGTATAAAATACATGCCTTGAATCTACATGATATCGTGTATTTTATGTCGATATAAATATGCAAATCGCCTTAACGTTTTTGTTGCCCGTCGCTTGTTGTGTTTGACTATTGAGACCTAGTCGTTAACGCCCACGAAACTGCAGAAGATTCGTGTAAACGTTTCGTGATATATACATGTTTGTATGTATATATATGTATTGGCGTTTTGGATATCTTAGTCTCGCGCGGTATATTTTGCAAGACGCCTACGTCTTCCAAAAATGTAGGAATGTAGTCTTACAACAGTTCTGACTTGCCTTTGCAGATCCTACAGTGGCAGTGACCAATGTTAATTTTGAAAAGATGAAACTGTAAGTCTCCCTCGCGTGCTGTTTAATACCCCATCAACCGAAACTGAATCTAATCACAATCACAACTAAACATTCACAATAACACATTTCATTTGATTGATTGTGTGTGAGATGCAAGTTCTGGGAATTCAACAACAGGAAGGTCTTCCTTCGTTTAAAATTAGGTTATATATTTTAATTCAAAATTACAATACTACCTTCAGCACCAATAAAAGGTCGTCCTCTTCTACATGTCCTCTGTCTCTCTTCCTCCTCTTACCATCCTACTTGAACACTTATTCGTTCAAAAACCAAACATCTTTCACCCAAAGAATCCGTCTTGTTTATGCATCACATCGTTCACAAACCGTTGATTGCCATGTTTTCGTCTTGACTATTTTTCTTGCTGCGGAAGGTATAACGTAGAGTAGATGATACAGAGCAGAGATGCATTTTAGTTCATGATGTTGAGCAATCAATCAGTATTCAGTACTAGTCAAACTGTCAGAAATATACTACATATTTTTTTCAGTGTAGCGACCGCGAGTTGTGAGTCTCCCCGTCACACATGGCAACATTATCCTTGAATGTCATAGGCTATGTTTTATTGTTGTTAAAATCCTGCGAAGAACCTCCACGTGGAACTCTGGGGCACAGCTATTATTTTTGCATTACGTTTAGTGACATTATAGATTAACTATGTTGCAGGTAATTCATGGACGCAGCGGCAACCACGCGGGTGAACACGCAAATGGGTAACGTTTTTGGAATCTACTCAGCTTTTATATCAGCCCACACCACATTAAAGCACTGCTCGATGTATGCATCATGTACACACGCACCACTCATCAGTCCTGCTCTAAACGTAGTCATCTACTGCCTTCCTACCACTTTGCAAACTTTACCTGACACGAGGTCTAAAATTTGAACCTTGTACCTACCATTCCGTCCCTGCCCTTATTTAGTTGCCGTGTTCTCGTCTCGCCCACCTTAATTTGTATGATCTATCTTTTGTGAGAGACCAGGCACTGATTAATGTTTTTAAGACCGAATACTACAAATAAACAGACTCTGGGCCGTAATAAGGCTCTGGCCATGCGACCGAGCTGTTTTACTGGTTAACTAGTCATGCGAACGAGCTGTTCCACTGGTTGCTTAGTCATGCGAACGAGCTGTTCCACTGGTTACTTAGTCATGCGAACGAGCTGTTCAACTGGTCACTTAGTCATGCGGACGAGCTGTTCCACTGGTTACCTAGCCATGCGAACGACCTGTTCCACTGGTTACTTAGTCATGCGAACGAGCTGTTCCACTGGTTACTTAGTCATGCGAACGAGCTGTTCCACTGGTTACTTAGTCATGCGAACGAGCTGTTCCACTGGTTACTTAGTCATGCGAACGAGCTGTTCCACTGGTTACTTAGTCATGCGAACGAGCTGTTCCACTGGTTACCTAGCCATGCGAACGACCTGTTCCACTGGTTACTTAGTCATGCGAACGAGCTGTTCCACTGGTTACTTAGTCATGCGAACGAGCTGTTCCACTGGTTACTTAGTCATGCGAACGAGCTGTTCCACTGGTTACTTAGTCATGCGAACGAGCTGTTCCACTGGTTACTTAGTCATGCGAACGAGCTGTTCCACTGGTTACTTAGTCATGCGAACGAGCTGTTCCACTGGTTACTTAGTCATGCGAACGAGCTGTTCCACTGGTTACTTAGTCATGCGAACGAGCTATTACTTAGTCATGAATAGGTGGCTACAATGTTTACAGTTTGTACACAAATTTTTACAATAATAAAATAAATCTATGCAAACGCTCTCGATGGGCATAAAAACTGTAGTCAACTTGCATACCATGTAAATTCGTTCGTATCTATTACCACTTACAGCAATGAACAGCTCTGTAAAATATACTGCTGGTTGTGTTTTCTCTCTGGTTCCAAATCCATTGCCTGAATCACGCACCTCTTTTATAACACGACTTTACTCATTATGTTGCTATTAGCATGTACTTTGAAATAGCTAATTTTCTTACATTTGCTTTTTTTACTTGAAGATTGAGTTAATTTTTATTTTTGGTTGCCTACAGTGTTACCCGCTACAACTGGATGAATTGACAGCAGGCAGCCGACACTAGATCTATTATTTATTAGCTTTATCTTGTCAGTTCATTGCAAAATCTGCTCATCTGCTTAAAGTTTTATGAGCTTCTATTTATATGAGTATACTCGCAACAACCCTTCAAACAATTTATGGAGATAGTTATTTCATTTTCGACCTTTATGTAATGCAGAATTTATGTATTAATCTGATTTCAATCGTTTTGAAAAATAACCTATCCGTATATTTTAAACTAGTTTTGCAACAAAATTTTGTTTTATACTACATACCATGGTCAATAATAACATTAGAATTGGGTTTTAAACGGGAAACTTTATGCGCGTGACTCAAAAAACCATTAATAAAATGGACAAAGTATATAAGACTAATTTAAGGTGTCAAACGCCGCTAACTTCCATCAAAGATGTAAAACGAGTATTCGATATTATATGGGTGCTCTGACGCAGAAAAGGGTTCGTAACCTCATACAAACCAGAAATCTAAACAATCGGGAATATCAAATCTCATACATATTTGCGAGGTGGTGTGATCTAATGATGCCAAACCAGTAGTCTCGTTTTATTCATATGAACCTTAGAGTAAAAAGAGAAAAAAATAAAAGAAGCTTAAGATAGAAGCTAGTATTAGTAAGTTTACGATTTATTATCACAAGTAAGACTTATAATTAACATTTTACCAAATAATAACAATGATAAATTATTTCTATGTACTTACTTCATCTCTCCCTTTTGGTTACATCAATGTGCACGCTCTAATATTTATTTGTATGGTTAAGCCGCTTACTCGTACTTGTTGAAAATGCTATACTTAAGGTAAATTAAGTTATTCCTTGCAGTTTTAGTACACTATTTTGTTCTGAAAAGAATATTTAGTTTAATACAACTTTACAATATTATATATTTAATAGAAAATTTCGAATTTTTAGTATAACATTACTTTAATAATATAATAAAACTAATCTTTTGTGTAATGTCTATAAGATGAGGGCATGGAGTAACTACCTACATCAATTTATGTGCAGGATATATTTCTATGAATTGGTAACCTTAAAATTGTTGAATACTTGATTCAGTTATCAGCAGCTATTTCATTATGTAAAAAATCATCTACTTCATTATATGGCACGAAATGTTAAGTAATTAATGCACTGTGATAAATTAATGTAGTAGCTATTTACATTGTGTGTATCGTTTTAGATAAATCTTAGTATTATCTGCTGAATAACTCTAATATTATTAATATACTCGTAAATAGTAATAGTACTTCAGGAAGTGTTATCGCTTTTTTCTTGTGAAATTTATTGCATATTCTAAATTTTTTTTAAATGTCAATTGAGTTAGTAAATATGTGTAATATTTCTATTTTGATAAATAGGTACAATACACATTTAAAAAAATTGTGTCAAGCATCTTTTTCAATTGCATTTATATTTTCTGTAACTTCATAACCCTTTTGTAAGTTTAGCGCGTTGTTATATCACTTGGAGTATAGTTAATCGAACTCTACTCGTGTGATTATTAACAAGACAGTATGATGCTTGGCTACAATAAACTTCTACTGTGCACGTGTAATCCAATGGATGTTGTAAATGGTTGCAAGCAGCAACGCGTCCTCGGAGGAGCGCCCGGAGGCGTCGTCTGAAGACGAGCTCCTGGAGCGTGCGGTCGATCCGGAAGCGGTGCTCGAGGCGGCGTGGGAGCCCGAGCCTGCAGCGGCGCCCGAGCCGGAGGAGAAGCCCCGCTTGGAGCGGCCGTGCACGCTGCAGGTGGAGACGGCGGCGGCTGCGGTCGCGAGTGCGTCCTCCCCGGCCGTGGTCTCGCCCGCCGGCACCTCCATATCGCGCCGCGTCT
Source organism: Opisthograptis luteolata (assembly GCA_931315375.2). Lineage (NCBI taxonomy): Eukaryota > Metazoa > Arthropoda > Insecta > Lepidoptera > Geometridae > Opisthograptis > Opisthograptis luteolata. The sequence continues at coordinate 14,360,779 of OV928033.1, forward strand.
CGCAACTCACCGACAAAGGCTTCTTCGACGTCAAGTTCTACCACAACAAACTTTGGTAGGCCCCTCTCGTGCGCCCCGCGCCCCCACACACGTCACCACGTTCGTACTGTGCCCGTCGCGCTTCGCTTCGCCCGCGGCGCCGTCTAGTCTCCACTACAATCACAGTCGATCACGGTGATTAGTTGAGCAGCGTTTTTGTTTACCGTATTGATACTTCTCACAGTGCTCAAAATACGAAATACTCCAAAGAGATCATTCCATTTTTATGATATTTTATCGATTATTATTAATTAAGTTTTAAGTTTGTCCGTGTCGTGTTATCCGTGCTCAGAGTTATGTTACAGTGATTATGTTCTCATTCCTAACTAACTTTTCAAATCAAATAAAAACATTTGCTAGAATACAAATAAATATGTAGTCGTAAACTAATATTTTGGACCATGTATTCAGCCTGCAGGCAGGCGTGTAAATGATATTGTATTAATCTGTTATGTAATGTAAACATGTCCTTCATTGCATATTACCTACGTTGTCTTATTATTTATTACAAAATAAAAAAACAATAAAAACTAATTCAAGTAACCAATTTTGCTGTTCAAATTTAAATTAAAGAGATTATCAGATTATTTGTCTAGTGGTTATGCGCATAACACTATGTATATACAAATTTTTTTCTTATATTGTGGCAAATAGGTGAATAACGTAGATTTTGGAATTTAACTATTTCAGTATTTTTAACTAAGTATTAATTTTGTTTATTATTTTCCTTTTTCATAATGTCTCTACATTTTGTGAATTAACTGGAATGAAACTTGAATCAATCTTTAACTACAGATGACACAACACACACTTTAGGATTACTATTTTGTCTTGTTATCGAACAATGTTAAAATAAATAAAACGTGTGCATGGTTTTTTTACTAGTGTATGTGTATTGATGTACTATTTTTTGCTAGCAACACTAAAACGTAAATTGTATGAGTAAGGTTTGCAGTTTTGCACGTCGCTGTATGCGCGGGAGTTGATGCCCAGCGGGGAACGATAGCACTCAGGTTTTGGCAAAAAATGTATATGTTTTATTTGCTTCTGTGTACTATTAGTTCTATAAAACAATAAAACGCTCTGTAATCATATTTTGTTTCATTTGTATTTCATTCGGCATCTTCTAAGAGGTGCATAAAATATAGGTTATTAGAAAAGTTAATTAGCAATACATAGTACAGGAATAGTCAATAGTCAATTTTATTTATTCAATAGGATACATTGTGATCACTTTAAAACTGACATAATTATCTATTACTAATTTTATATTCTCATCATCAGTCTATTACGGACTCTGGCTTTCTCTCACAGAGAGAGAGAGAGAGAGAGAGAGAGAGAATGTGGGCCGTAATCTACCACCTATCTAATTGTAATATTAGGATCAAGTTTATTATATATGAACGCTTTATTTAACTACTTGACCTCCATACTTGTAATAAAAAGTAACAAACTTTGGGGATACTAATAGAAAATCTAGTAGGTAGTAGTTTTGTGGGTTATAAACAAGCTGTCGGTATCTACTGAATATGAACATAGCAAATTTGAAATAAAGTCAGCTCGTCTATTTATTACCTAGACACTTCATCACAATCACAAACTGCTGATCCGATTCAATTGCTTTTTTTTGGTCTCAAAAACTGCGATCTATCATCGCGCTGTGACATCAGGAACACTTGTAGGGGGCAAAAGAAAAGATCTTAAAAGAAAAACAAGCATCTTTTCTTGGTAAGGATTTCAAAGGAAAGATCTTAAGGGTCCACGCGATAATACTGTCGCCACTGGTAGGAGCTAGTACGCGTCATTTATTTCTAATTTATAAATAAAACAAACTTGGATGTCGTTAAGAAATATTTATTTCCATTACAGTTTGCGTTCGATAATACTGGTACCTAAAAGACCCTCTGCTTTGTGAAATTTCCAAGGTATATAAACTAACAGCTCTAATTGACGTTACAAAATAATTTTATTAGTGTCATGGCGTAACATTTGATTTTATAGATTAAAATGTAAACAATCTACAATAAATAATTTTATGATTAGCTCTCTTCATAGCTATAACTCTACGTGTTACTCTGCCCGTAACGTACATATCGTTTAAATTAAAATTGCCTCTCACAGTCGATTATTGGGTTGAACATCCGGTTAGTTGTGCACCGCTCGCACACAAGTACGTAGTGCGCTAAGCACTTGTTCCCACTCATTGGTAAACACATTCAGGCCGCGCAATGTTAATTTAGGCGATCTTTACAGCAATCAGTGCACCGTGGTGACCTATCCAAACGTGATAATGGCTCATTTCGATGCGAGACCATCACATTTACAAAGATCTCCCGGGAGCCAAACTGACATGTCGATTCGTCACGTGGCAGAAAACGCTGGTTTGTTGCATCTACTAAACTAGTAAATAGTACAATTAACTTAGCAGTTTCTCCCAGCTGAATCCTTGAATGCTTTTTATTAAGAGTTTTTAAAACTATTATAAATGTAGCCAAATATTTTGAAAACATTTGTTGGCATCAGTGTGGGGGAATATCTCAGCACCCTCAATAGCTTCACGATAACATCAATTTGACACAATTTGTTTAGCAGATTTGGGCTCTCGGTATTCAGTTACAATAATTTGGATATTGCCACCATGGCTGGCTAACTGGAATTACATTGTAAATATTCTGTATTGAATTATCTTACTGTATAGGACATTTTGCGTATATGCCAGTATCTTTGGATTCTATTATGTACTTATAATCGTAGAGAAGGTGAGAACATGTGTCGCAATCCACGCGTTTCTACATTAACCATCATTTTTGAAAGCTCCAATTGTGAGTAAAGATGCCTAAGTAGAAAGCGTTCGTTTTCGCCTTCAGAGACGCACGCGCACGCTTTCATCACATATGACATATTGAATAATGTTACACAGCACGGAAAAGACTATAATGCATGACCATAATCATGGGTTGGACGTGAAGCTGTAGAATATAACAGATACAGTACATAACTTGGAACGTGCAGTGCAGTAACACGGTGACAATGGTTGAATATTAAGTTACTGGACCCCAGGAACATTCTAAGTACCTGCCACGTTTACATGAAGGATATCACTGTTTCAAAATGCGATCAGCTATGTCCTCGCAACCGTATACGAAACACTACATTTTCCATAGTTACATACAGACTTCATAAAGCCAGCACCGGCGTTTCGGTAGCAGGATATCCGTTACCTACTACAGCACAGATCGATGAATAAATGCGTGGGTCGTAGAAGAAGCATAACAAGTCGTCTGGACGCCTGTTTTATTGATGTGTAGTGAAAACGACGTCAACGGTGATCGAGTGAGTGACACCGACGGTCTGGTACACAACGCGCATTGACCATTCATTGATCATACTCGTATTATTATCAATTTACACAGATTCCTATGTAAAAAATGATGGTAGCGCATGATGTGCCATGAAACATAGAATGAACGATTTACAATAAGTAGGATATATAGACACAACATATTAAATTGTCGGCACTCTGAATCATACATTAATATTAAATATAATTGTATAGGGGTTTATGGATATAATATATATCTATATCTACAAGTGGCCTTACTAGTGCTGCCAACTAGCGGTTGAGCTCCGATACTTGTTCGATAAAATGTTTACAGTATCTACAAAAAAATACATATTCCAAGTGTGGGAGCGCACCACGTGCCTATTTAGAAATTGAGAGTCATGGCTGCCTATACGCCACTGTTGGTTACAGTATCCAAATTCGATAAAAATAGGGAATACATAGTTGTTCTTTACAGGTTCTATAATAGATATCTGAAATCGAAAGCGTGTAGGTTTTTTTTCAAAGACACCATAGCATGCTCTGAATGCAGCTCAGTTCAGATCCTACACGCACCGAACTACGTCCAGTTAGTGACAACCGACGCCGCACGCCCACCGCCTATTATGATATTTTGTTAAATATCAATTAATTTATCACAATTTTATTTCATTTATGTATATACAAAATGAGAAATACGTGGATTTATTGAGTTCTGACTAGTCACAAAATGACAAACAAACATTAGAACTATATAATATTATATACTGTGTTCGGGACGCGCTCACGCTCGTTCAGGGCCGCACTCAGAGTGCCGGCGGGGGATGCTACCCACGATAGATTACATAAAAAATCCTTAACGATACCTTAATTACTAATATAGTATAGTCGTATATGCAAAGGTTTTAACGCATAACTATTATATTGGAAATCTTACGTAAGTATAGAATTATTCTTAACGAAATACATTTATTAATATAATAATAATAGAGACTAGCAAATTCAATATTACACTGGCGCCGGCGCCGTGCGAGCCCTCGGCGGCCCGCGGGCTCGCAAGCCGCCCGGATACTAACCGCCGATACAAACGGTTCCCTCCATAATAATAACTACAGTAGAAATAGTACATACAAGCATTTCTTTATAATACCGTACAAATTCGATAAATACAAAAACAAAAAATTGAGCATAATTATTAAATCGAATTTTAAAAGCCGTATCACAGTACGCTAACTTATAATCGTGTCACATAGAAGCGCCGTTTGTTCGAAATACATATTATAATCTCAAATAATAATCTGGATAAGGATCTTAGCAGCACCATTTCGCACTTCGTCTAGTGTAAAGTGTTATGTTTTATATACTAAGCCGAAACGCGAATTGTTTCTGGTAAGTGTGATCAGGCCCTAAACGTAGCATCGATAAGTACGCCGCTTCGTCCCTGACGCCTAATTATTATAATTAATTAATTTTAGTAAGGTCTGTCGAAACATAGGCCCGAGACAAACGGAGTCGGCGCGGCGCGAGGCTCCCGCGGAGAGCAACGCTATTGGTCCGAGTCGAAATATACTAGGGAATAATAAATTTCACCATACTACGTAACACTGAGTAAATGCTAAATGTCTGATATATAATTAATAATATTATATGTGTAAGATACAGCTAGGTACGAGAAGGTGTGGAATGTCGACGGGCGGGAACACTACAGCTACAGAGGCTGGCCTACGAGTACTGCAAGAGAAATAACTTTACATAACTTTATTAATTGAATCCCTAAACTAAATCTACGTTTTAATCCCTCCGTACAAATGCGACGGCGGGCCGCGCTACTGAGCAACTCTCCTTCCATTCAATCCGACGGAAACATCTTATAACGTACTATTTGGCACTGACAAACAAATAATTGTTATTTACACAATACTACACAGGTCTTGTTTGACTTGTTTGAATAAGGGAATGAAAATAGGTACATGTGTTTGTCTCCTGTTCGCTAGTAAGCGCGGATGTACATCACGAAACTTGCGTGACACTAGTTTTATGGTGGTTTATGGTGCAACGTTGAATTTCAATAGTTCGACTTCTACGCTCAGACGCATCAAGCTAACCCTTATTTTATTTTATTTTTACTTTTCAGGAAAACAAACAGCCTTAATTAACAAAGTTAGAATACTTGAATTGAATACAATTGGCCTTTAACAGTTTTCACAAATAGAATGTATGTATTTATGCTCATGTCCAAAGACAAGAAAACTTATACAAATGAAGTAGGTAACAATACAATACAATACAATAAGTAATAAATAATAATAAATAATATATATCGGCGCAAAGCCGTTATTGTGATTTTAATAATAATAATAATAACCGATTGTCAATGAGTTAACTAATTTTATAATGATTGTTAGAGGTTAAAACCTCAGCTGGAACGATCACAGGCAATTTTTACGAAGTTTGTAAACATTGCTTGTGCGAGGCCAGTTTTGGTATAAATACGACCGCTCGGCAGAGCTCTAGTCAGTCTGGCTTGAGCCGTCGTAGCGATCGGACCTCCCGAACTCTGTTGTGCCAAGTACCTAGACTACTTATTGCTGAATAAATAGTTCGAAAACTATCTACTTCGTTTTTCTGTAACCACCTATCATGCACCGACCTGATGATGACGATGATGGTGACGTCATCATTGCGGACGTCAGTCTTGCTAAAACAGCACTGGGCCCGGCCACCCGTCATCAGAAGTGGGATTGGAACGGAATCCAATCCAGGACACCTCCTCATCAGCTCGTTCATCACATGATCTACTGGAACAAACCAGTGCTGTATGCTCCCAGCCGATAACGTCACTGGCTGTGCCGGACCCTTCGTTGGATACTGTACCACGACAAGCCAACGTTCCAGAACAGCAGCATATGCTGTTAATACATGCCCAGCCCATCTACGGCAGGGGTACCACCACAATTCCTCATGGAAATGATGCAGAAGATGTCAGAACGCTTGTGTGCTTAACCCAAAGAGTCGCGAGTGTAATCAAGGATGTTTACCTGCCATCATGTGATCCGAATACCAATGTTGGTGTTCGTGAGGCCATTGAAACATGGAAGCTCGATGACTTTGATATCCGGATGAAGGCATGTAGCCTTTGAAGGGACGTGATATATGTGTGTCCACCGATGCGTCATCATCACATTGTGGCCTTCACAAAGTGCGCGTTATTCTACTACGTTACTAATAGGGGCCCGCGCGGTGTATTGACTGCGTTGAAACGAACCGTGCATCTACTTGAAACACCAACTTAAATATTCGTTGATGGAAGAAGAGTTTCTGTGTGAATTAATGAATGAAATACCGTGACCACCTCAAAAACAATATTCACGCTATGGCACCAGGAATCGGCCGAGCAAGCGGAAATATTGCAACGTTTGGTTTTGATCAAAAATTATGAAACCAAACAGTACCGCTCCACACTTGAAGAACTGCAACTTAGGATGTACTGCACAACTCTCCGTGTTACTGGAGTTGCCCCGTTCACACTTATTGCTGGACGACAATACTGTCTTCCACCGGAATTGCTGAATCTAGTGGACATTGACAACTATGCTATTGAGATGGAAGCGCTTACCCTACACATGCAACTAAAAATGGCACAAGGTCCTGCTGTCTTGGATAGACAGTGTTTCAATCTACATCCATCCCTGCCAAAGAGATTACATACTCATCAAAAACACGCCGCGTAATCAGACATCTAATTCTAATTGCAGGTATCTTGTTAAGAGAGTTCGGCGTTCAGCTTCCTCGTGCCGCTCACCCAGGTGACCATGGGACCGTATCGGCAGAATGTGACTTATCTACACCGGCTCCCAAATACCCCGCTGCTACACCAGTCAAACTCGTGCTTTTTACACCACGTGCAGTCCAACTTGTGTAACCAAAACGGGTGAGATCCTTTCATTACCTTAAAACCCCATTAAGTTATCCCGTTTCCTATAATAACACTTATCTACGAGAATCTACGATAACCCACGAGAATCCACGAGAATCCACGAGAATCCACGAGAATCCACGAGGTTTCCACGAGGTATCCACGTGTTCCCATATTTCCATTCAAAGCGCACTATGCGTGCATTAACATGCAATGCGTTATGCTTCTGACCTTACCTAAAAGCAACACCGGTTGCTTACAGATACCAAACTCAGAAGAACCATATTTCGTTGTTTCAGTATCCACGAGGTTTTCCACGAGGTTTTCCACGAGGTTTTCCACGAGGTTTTCCACGAGGTTTTTCCACGAGGTTTTCCACGAGGTTTTTCCACAAGTATCCAAGAGGTTTTTCCACGAGGTTTTCCACGAGGTTTTTCCACGAGGTTTTCCACTAGGTTTTCCACGAGGTTTTTCCACGAGTATCCAAGAGGTTTTTCCACGAGGTTTTCCACGAGGTTTTCCACGAGAACACTACCAGGCTGGTGCAGAGCGCGCACCGCCTGTCAGAATGGCCGTATCGGCGCAAAGCCGTTATTGTGATTTTAATAATAATAATAATAACCGATTGTCAATGAGTTAACTAATTTTATAATGATTGTTAGAGGTTAAAACCTCAGCTGGAACGATCACAGGCAATTTTTACGAAGTTTGTAAACATTGCTTGTGCGAGGCCAGTTTTGGTATAAATACGACCGCTCGGCAGAGCTCTAGTCAGTCTGGCTTGAGCCGTCGTAGCGATCGGACCTCCCGAACTCTGTTGTGCCAAGTACCTAGACTACTTATTGCTGAATAAATAGTTCGAAAACTATCTACTTCGTTTTTCTGTAACCACCTATCATGCACCGACCTGATGATGACGATGATGGTGACGTCATCATTGCGGACGTCAGTCTTGCTAAAACAGCACTGGGCCCGGCCACCCGTCATATATATAAATAAATAAATAAATCTCAACGTCGTATGGGATCAATCAATTTAAATAATGCTAGACTCAAAAAAACTACTTTTTAGAGGATTACGTTTCACCATAGACGCTCGACGCGACGTATATACATATTTGGTGCCTACGTTTTTGATGGGTGCATCACGCATGAAGTTTCGTTATGTAATCCACCTTAAGCTAAGGCGTGTTGCCGGACATCGCAGCGGTGTGCCGAGTAAGACTCGCAGTGTCTCAAACAGTTCGACAATGGTCCGATACGATCAGTAGACCCTGGATATAAGCAACGGTGGCTCTAGTGCGAGTTATTTCGGGGCGTTAACGCGTAAACTGTTTTTGTGTGAAGGAATGCATACAGCGCCCCTAGCGGCGAGTTTACGAACGAACTGTTCTTGAAACAAAAATAGAGATTTTGCGCTCGCGGTAAGGCGTGATAACGTCTAGCAAAAGCTCACACTAGTATTTCAGGTGCCGCGTGTCGCAGGCACCGACCACTCGCTGCAGGCATCACGCCGCGAGCACTAAATAGATTCAATCGTTGCACGCTCTTCCCGATCCTCACTCCGTGAGCAGAACAACGACACTTCACCTAATACACAGCTGAAGTTCAGTCTTGACTCACACACGCACGCGGCGGTGTTAGCCACACACACTCACGCGCACTACATATTTACGTTAATTAGAAGGAGTATTTTTTACATTATTGTAAGTTTAGTGAAGGAGAGGCGCGTGTCGCGTCTCTTTGTACCGAACGCGCGTCCTTTATCTAATCTACCTAACTCTAAGTGAGAGTATTGTATTGTAACACTGGTGTTTCAATAAATATAGAGTTTTTATATACTCTCTTTGGTTGATTATGTTACATGTTTCTTAATTTAATTACATAATAGAATGATAGTAACACTTTGTTATCCATGATTAATTCGGTGGTCATTTCTATGAATGCCGTCTTCGCTCCGACGAAGTAGCGTCGTCCGCGTGATGGTATCGTTTCGTGTCACAGGTTCGTACAATACGTAGATGACGAATACAAACAGGGTGCGCGGCGCAGCGGGTGCGGCGCGGGACGAGCCGGGGGAATCACTTAGCGCGGCCGCCGCTGTTTACCTGCGGGAGAGAAAACGCTGCTTATAGAAAGGAAAAACGGAATCTTTATACGATCACTTTGTCGTCCGTCTGTCTGAATGTAAAGACTCTTTTTCTCATAATCGTGTTAGGTATCATGTTGAAATTTATATCAAACTAGCTATTCCCCGCGGTTTCACCCGCGTGGGCTACAGCTTTATGCATGCAAAGTGTCAGTCCGATCGGTTTAAAATTGACAAAGTTTCATACAAACTTTCATTTCCTATTTTATCCCCTTGGGGGTAGAATTAATCTAAATCCGCTAAGAAAGCGGATGCCCACGTCATAACATCTACCTGCATGCCAAATTTCAGCCCGATCCGTCCAGTGGTTTGGGCTGTGCGTTGATAGATCACTATGTCAGTCAGTCACCTTTGAGTTATAAATATATTTAGATGTTCGGCTCTACGGTCCCTTTCAGCTGTGTTCAAAAAATCGAACTTGTCAGTCTCTCGTTCCAATGCTGGATAACTGTTTAACGTTTGAATTGTCCCTATCAAAGTTTCACCACGCGGCCGCGGCATGTGCCTCGTGCGAGAGTGCACTAGTGGCGCGTGTACAGTACCTGTTGACGATGTGTGACTGTGTAGTGTCGCGCGTGTACAGTACCTGTTGACGATGTATGACTGTGTAGTGTCGCGCGTGTACAGTACCTGTTGACGATGTGTGACTGTGTAGTGTCGCGCGTGTACAGTACCTGTTGACGATGTGTGACTGTGTAGTGTCGCGCGTGTACAGTACCTGTTGACGATGTGTGACTGTGTAGTGTCGCGCGTGTACAGTACCTGTTGACGATGTGTGACTGTGTAGTGTCGCGCGTGTACAGTACCTGTTGACGATGTGTGACTGTGTAGTGTCGCGCGTGTACAGTACCTGTTGACGATGTGTGACTGTGTAGTGTCGCGCGTGTACAGTACCTGTTGACGATGTGTGACTGTGTAGTGTCGCGCGTGTACAGTACCTGTTGACGATGTGTGACTGTGTAGTGTCGCGCGTGTACAGTACCTGTTGACGATGTGTGACTGTGTAGTGTCGCGCGTGTACAGTACCTGTTGACGATGTGTGACTGTGTAGTGTCGCGCGTGTACAGTACCTGTTGACGATGTGTGACTGTGTAGTGTCGCGCGTGTACAGTACCTGTTGACGATGTGTGACTGTGTAGTGTCGCGCGTGTACAGTACCTGTTGACGATGTGTGACTGTGTAGTGTCGCGCGTGTACAGTACCTGTTGACGATGTGTGACTGTGTAGTGTCGCGCGTGTACAGTACCTGTTGACGATGTATGACTGTGTAGTGTCGCGCGTGTACAGTACCTGTTGACGATGTGTGACTGTGTAGTGTCGCGCGTGTACAGTAGGTACCTGTTGACGATGTGTGACTGTGTAGTGTCGTGCGTGTACAGTACCTGTTGACGATGTGTGACTGTGTAGTGTCGTGCGTGTACAGTACCTGTTGACGATGTGTGACTGTGTAGTGTCGCGCGTGTACAGTACCTGTTGACGATGTATGACTGTGTAGTGTCGCGCGTGTACAGTACCTGTTGACGATGTGTGACTGTGTAGTGTCGCGCGTGTACAGTAGGTACCTGTTGACGATGTGTGACTGTGTAGTGTCGTGCGTGTACAGTACCTGTTGACGATGTGTGACTGTGTAGTGTCGTGCGTGTACAGTACCTGTTGACGATGTGTGACTGTGTAGTGTCGTGCGTGTACAGTACCTGTTGACGATGTGTGACTGTGTAGTGTCGTGCGTGTACAGTACCTGTTGACGATGTGTGACTGTGTAGTGTCGTGCGTGTACAGTACCTGTTGACGATGTGTGACTGTGTAGTGTCGTGCGTGTACAGTACCTGTTGACGATGTGTGACTGTGTAGTGTCGTGCGTGTACAGTACCTGTTGACGATGTTGGCGAGGTCCTTGAGCGCGGTGTCGACCGCGTCCGCGAGGTGGTGCGAGTGCGGCGCGGGCGAGGCGAGCGCGCGCGCCTCCGCCTCCAGGCGCGCGGCCGCGGCGCGCAGTTGCACGCGCAGTGCGGGGGCGGCGCGCGCCGCGCCCGCCGCTGCCGCGCACGCGCCGCCCAGCCGCGCCAGCCGCTCCGACGTCTGCAGCCGCCACAGCGAGCCGCGCCCGCCGCCGCAGCCACGCCGCACCTGCGCGCACCACGCGCTCATTACGCCCTGGTACCTCGTGCCGGTACCGGACAAACAATTCGCTAACAATACCCATACTTAAGCATTTCTGTTTGCATGTTGTGTCTTCCTATCATTGGACTTACACCATGCCCACGTCTGTTGGAAAACCGAATAATTAAAATAAACAATAATCAAGACAGCATTTTCAAAACATAGTCTAAAGACTGCGTATTGTATTTTTCATAACATAATTATTGATTTTATTTTAAATATTCATAAACAGTTGTTGATGTACTGACAGTATACTAAAAAGTGACCTTAAAAAAGCTTAAAACGCTTAAAACACAGAAAATGTGGAGCGCGCGGTCTAGGCTCTCTTGCATTATTTGCATTTGTATGCAACAAGTTACACATCTGAGCGCGTAACCGTTCCGCCTTCTGTGTGACGCACATTCAAACAATACAACAGAGACCGCTCTGTGTTCAGCGCTCGAAGGCGAGAGCTTACGTACCTCGTTGGTGCAGCAGTCGAGCGAGACGCGCAGCGCGGCGAGCAGGTCCCCGTCCGGGTCGTCGTCGGGCGGCAGCGGCGTGGCGTAGATGCCGCCCTTGCGCGGCTTGCCGGCGGGCGGGCCGCGCCGCGCCGCGCGCTCCTCCGGCGAGCCGCCGCCCTCCGCCGGCTTGGGGCTCACGCGCTCCTCGCTCTCCTTGCTTTCCCACAGCTTCTTGAGGCTGCTGATGCTGCCGGTGGAGCGCCGCTTGTCGTCGTCGCGCTCACCCTCGTCGTCCTCGCGGCGCGCACGCTCCTTGTCGTCAGGCGAGGCGGGCTCGCGGCGCGCGGTGCCGTTAGTACCCGCGGCACCGCTCTCCACTTTTCGCAGGCGCGCTTTGAAATCTATAATGGAGCGACCGCTCTCCTCCTCCTTTCCGGACGCGGTGAGTTTCTTGTTGGTCTCCACTTTTTTGAGCTGCGACTTGAAGTCGGTGCCGCGCATGTCCGGGTCGGCGCGGCGCTCGATGTTGTTGGAGAAGGAGGTCTTGCGGAGGCTCGCCTTCAAGTCGATCGGGGAGATGGTGTCCTTGACGTCGTCTGCAGCGGCAGCGGAGGCGGCTGCGGCGGCGGCACTGGCGGCGGAGTGAGACGGTCGCCGGTGCAGATTGAGGCTCTCGGAGAGCTCGGACACGAGCCGCGTGACGGGGTCGACGGGCTCGGAGACGGGCGCGATCTCGTCGAGCGGCGGCGGCGACTCCTTCAGGCGGTGCTTCTTTTTGTCGGCGCGCTCCTTGATCTCGGCTACTAGTTTGAGTTCGAGCATCTCCTTCATGGCCAGCTTGGCGGCGGCGGGGCGGTCGTCGTGCGGCGGGGGCGCGTCGGCGGGTTCTGCGGCGGCGTCGGGCGGCGGCGGCGGCGGCTGCAGCGCGTCCTCGGGCGGCGGCGGCAGGTCGGGCGGCGGCGGCGGGAACTCGAGGTCGGCGAGGCGCGGGCGCGGCTTGGCCGGCGAGCCCGCGAAGGAGCGCAGCGCGGGCGCGGCGCGGGGCGCGCGCGGCGAGCCCGGCGCCGCGGTCACGCCGCCCGACGAGTTGGAGCGGATCATGTGCGGCTGCGCGCGGCCGGTGCGCGGGGACAGCGAGCGCGCCTCCTCGTGCACGGGCGAGCGCGCCGCGCCGCCGCCGCCGCTCTGCCGCAGCGACTCGAGGTACGCGCCGATGCGCGCGCCCTTCGGCAGGGTGCCGTAGCGGTTGATGGCGCGCTTCACGTTCTGCACTTCGAGCGCTGCGACCTGCACTCCTTGCTGCAAACGTACAGTCATCAGTGTCGTGCTGATGAGAGCTGGAGAACGTTTCGTTAGAAGTCTTGAGTGTATTTGTAGCGGCTACCTACCTTGGGCTGGTCGTGATGGTGCTGGTGGTGGTGGCGGCGCTTGGCGCGGTGGCGGCTGTCGGCGCCGCCGGACTCGTCGGTGTCGGGCGTGGCCTCCGCCAGCGAGCCCTCGGAGGAGGCCTCGCGCGCGCCCGCACGCCCCCCACCTGCCACACAAACTGTCCATACCAGCGCCTCTCTAACCATCGCCCGCTCTGACATCCTCCGCACTCAAACTTCGCCCACGTCGCTACAGTGCGCGATACAATCAGGCTTAGTTACTTGCGTGCACTACCTGCGCTGTTACTGGTACTGCATACAATGCTGCACATAGACAAATATTTCACATCGGGCTAGGGACAAACAGTGCTACGAGTAACGGTAAACAAAATGAAGTGTTAAATTCTTCTTCATTGACCCATCAAGATTCATTAAATAAAACAAACACCGTAATATTACATTAAAAAATATACATAAAAAGCATCATGTGTCGTTTAAATCATACAATATAAAAACATAAATACGTTGGCATAAATAATATACAGAGTGCTACAAAATACGGTCATCCTTCAAGATTTAACACATGGTTTTCAGGAAATGTAATAGATATGTCCATTTCACGATGAAAAGAAACGTATTTCGTAACAGCCTGTGTGTACTCGATATATGTATATAAACTTACTTATAATAAATAACATTTTGATGAATAATACAACAGGTAGTTATTTACGAAACATACTTACTCGTATGTAAAATATTTAATCAGCGTAAGTAAGCCACATAAACCACATTCACATTGAAAACAACTCGGCATGCGATGGATACGTAAATTAATACACAGCCGCGACCTGCGATATAATTTAAAACATACATGTATTCATGTTTATTTTACGATGTAGCAAACACTATCGTTATGGCGCTGCTAAACGGGCTGTACGTTCACGGCAATAATATATGTGAGACAATATTTTCAAAAATAGCCCGGTCATCACTAAAATATTTATGTTTAGCTCACCAACACAGCATACACACAAACATTCACAAGTTTAATAAATTTCGTGAAAAAATAACAAATGTCACAGTATTTACAGGAGGGGACAACAGACGTTACAATAAAGGTAAGATTTTATTTACTCGAGTAACAATATGAAAATAAAAATTTTGATAATTGGTAAAAAATCAAATAGTAAAAAAGAAATTATAAAAATTGATTTTACAAAACGCTACTAAAAAAGAGGGTTTTAAACACATAGCAGCTTAAACAAATAAAATTAGAAGATTGTTTGAGTAATCAGGTATGTAAGGTAGATATTTTGCTGCAAGGTGTAGCTAGAATATGAATATTTAGCAACAGTATGGTTCATACAGCGTGACTCTCTCAGCTTTTGTGTTGCAGCGGTTTTTATTACTTTATATACTTAAGTAAATAAAATAGGGACAGGAATGTGAATTAGACCTTACTTCAATATCCGTGAAAATAAAAAAATCTTTGACTACATGGCCACCTAAAACATTGTTTCTTATTGTATTGCTCAGATTGCAGGCAATATTGCCCACAGCACTATTGCAGCCACATATTGCAGTAAAAGCATGGTCCGTTTAGGAGTACCTTACGGATTGAAGTGTCCAAAACAAAGCGTAATATTAAACGTAATGTCTGAACCAGCGTTGTTGCTGATGCAGATTTTTCACCGTAATAATGAGAGAAGACAAGTGTGTGCTTCAAAGAGTATAAATAAACAAACAAACCACAGAGAAAAAAAGTAATTTACGATTTCTGATTGGTCAAACCTCGCAAGCGAAAACAACACGTGACAATTGACCAACAATTTCATCCCTTGCGGTAAGTAGTTCAATAGTTTTAAATCTGCATCTTACATTGCAACAACCCTGGTATGCACTACAACTATTTTGAATTTTGAAAGCTTACATTGACACGAGATAAGGCACGCTTCGCGACATTAGTCTTTGGCGGATTATTGAGCTGATAGACGATACAGCAACATCACAGTCATTGGCGCACCAAGAGAAGGAGTTTCAAAATGTCTAAACTAAAAAAGGGGTAAAACGCGAAAAGAAGGCTAATCACACGCCAGTCTGCTTGGTCGCGTGTGTGTCACGGTCAGTTGAAGCTGCACAAGCTGATAAATTGTTACAGGCAATATTATGCTATCGACATCAATCAAAATGTTTCATTTTGGAAATTTTCGATGTTGATGTGATTAAAATGATACAGCACCGTTCTTCTGATTTCAGAACTGTTTTTTTTTCTCCTCCTGCGCAGGTGAGGCTCTCGGCGCTAACATAGCGAAGCGGAGCCTGCGGGTTCACTGCACATTGAACGACACAACTCTACAGACGAGAAGCGCATGCTGTAAAGGCGCGCGGACACAACGCGGTGCGGCGGTGCGAGCTTGTTGCGCGCCCGTCAACAACGTGCCGGTGTGCGTCCAGCACTACGCAGCGTCACTACCGGCAACTTCCATCACTTTGTAGATAACGTGACGCAACAACGTAACCGTTATCTAGTACTGGCACGTTGATGACAAGCATCGCAACATATATACGCGTACGATTATATATTAATATATACTTTGTGGAAGATACCATACTTATTACATAGCTATTATTATGTATTTTAACAAATTCTATATTATAATAAAATATACACATTCATTTATTGAGTTGTTTTATTATTTTCAATATTAAATGGAAATAATAGCTAATTATGAAAAACGTTATACAATACTTATTGATATGAATGAGTGAATAAATAAGATATCTATACGTATCGTGGCGAATACTTACGAGGTGCTCGGACCTATCGCTATACACCTGAGCGAGCGGACAAACAGAAAACGCTATTTAAACTGACGCAGAGACGGCTAGCGCTACGTTCTGCTGTGCGCCGGCCCTCGCGCCGGGCCGCTAGCGTTCGCGGCGCTCCGCCCCACCATACAATACATCTCGAACTGTAGCGCACATACAGCGCCGGTAGCGCTTACACTTATAGCACAAACTAAAACTACTTATATCTGATAGAAGAGAACACGAGCTTAAACGAAAAATAAAAATAAGTCATAATATAAATACAAGCGGACATTATATAAATATTAAGATGGGTGTTTGGCGTGAGCAACGTAAAGTAAACAGGAACACAGGAAAAAGCAGAAACTTAGAAGCGGAGGCTACAAGCTAACATAACCAGGTGAAGCGTACAGTCCGCGGAGACATCGTCTACTTGCTCGAGTCTGATCAAGCGAAGATAGGGGAATGCCCTTTTATAATTGAAATAATATCCAAAATATACTATACTTTATAGATAAAGAGGTAAAAGAAGATCTGTCACAGTAGCCAATCAACAGAGTTGCAATTTGGTAGCTGCATTCAAACGTTTAGCCACTGGTTTTAATTTTATTTTCATAATTTCATCTCCGTATTTAAGAGGGCACCTATGCGCTACTATGCAGGCCTAAATGACAGAGATAGCATAATATACTTCCGCGTGTGAGAAAAGCGCCTCTAACGCACCCAAGCAAATATTTAAAAACTGTCTTGAGAGAGTTTTTAATTACGGACCTAATAGCGGAAATAATATCTTGAAATACGTCTCGTAAGTATTTTCAAAGAATTAACAGGAATCGTGTGCAAAACTAGGTTTTTCGGTTCTTTTTTCCACTGTGTTCCACATGAGTATAGGTTGTATTGTATGTTTTTTTTTATATGAGATAGGTAAGCATTTGACCCGTCTCACCCGATGGTAAGTGATGACGAGGCCGAAGATGGAGCATGCTTGCCTAGAAGATACCTATTCACTCTTGACTTGAAGGCTCCCAATGTATGTTGCCAAAATAAAACATTTAGGTTTTTTTTAATATCACGAAATTAGCATAGGTGCCTTCTTAAAGTTAATTCTGCTGTAGGCTGTAGGTATTCCCTCTAGCTGCTTATTTAAACGTGGTTATGGAAAGCAGCCTTGGACTGCTTCATTATTGTAATAGCTTTTTCAAATACTTAGGAATAAGGCACACGATTAGCTAAGTGTTAGCGACGCCATTTTTGCGTTTATCATTAACAGAAATGCGACATTGTGTTTAGGTCACCGGGGTCACCTACAAAGGTACGAATCGAGAGAAACTATCGGCCATAAGAGTTTTAAACCAAAATTTTCCTCACTACTATTTGGACCAGTAATAATTTTATAATTTTATACTCGAAAACAAAGTAGCAGGTTAAATTCAGACAGTCGAGTAATTAAGAACACGATTAGATTAATAACCACTGTTTTAGTGATGCCATCTAGTTTTAAGTTTAATTTTACATTTTTCGTAACAGGGACTGAAAATTCAAGATTTATTTGGGTTTGAGACCAACAAAGTAAAGTCCAAAAGGCTAGATCAAAAGATTTTAGGAGCGTCGTAATATTTTAAAATTACATCAGTTTCTATGAGCATCATGGTTTGCAAATATATCAAAAGAGAACAGATTTCATCTTTTGTTTGTACCGGATAAACTATTGAACCAATCTTGATGAAATTTGGTATGGAGAGAGTTTGAACTCTGAGGAAGGGCATAGGACTTTTTATTGTGATAAATCGTAGTCCACGCGGGTGTACCGCCACTATGATACATAATATGCGTTGTGTAGATGCGCGCGTGCTTGCGTGTGTGCATACGTGCGTACGTACCGTTGAGTGAGGGCAGCGAGTCGTCGTGGTGTGCGTGCTCCTCGCCCGCGTACTGCGACTCGCGGAACGAGCTGCAAGACGACAGCAAGCTGGAAATTTGCGCGTCTCTCTTGAGCTCATTTCATACACCTGCTGGCCCACCAGTATTATGATGGTAGAAGCCATCCCGGCGTAGTGGCGGAACTCAGGTGTTCTCTCAGGAAGAGAGCACTTTTGGATTTCGTGATAATCACCTAGGATTGCAAATCTGTGTCTGTCTGTATGTTGATTATAGATGCACTCATTGAATTTTAATAAAGATATCGGAGTTCAATTAGTTTACGCATGGGCATAAAAACTGAGATACAGGTCAGTTATCTAAGGCTGGCACGTGCATAGTACACACACCAAAGCACTTTCAATAAACAGTAGTAAAAACGAAACAATAACCATCTCTGTCACGGTCATAACCTTGACCGCGTGCGAGAGAGACAAAGAGACATTTCATAACGCGTCTAGTCTTGCTCTCATTCACAGACAAATACGTGCCAGCTTTAGATAACCCACTTGTACGTCTCATCGAGTTGTGTAACTTTTTAAGCGTGAGTAATAAGAGATACCTAGTAAGTA
The DNA here is from genome assembly GCA_931315375.2 of Opisthograptis luteolata. Taxonomy (NCBI): domain Eukaryota; kingdom Metazoa; phylum Arthropoda; class Insecta; order Lepidoptera; family Geometridae; genus Opisthograptis; species Opisthograptis luteolata. The sequence continues at coordinate 14,379,471 of OV928033.1, forward strand.
ACGCCACTAGTTTCAGTGTATGGTTACCTTGTGCGCTTGGGCGGCGTGGGCGCCTGCTTGCCGCGACGGTTGGTGGGGCGGCGCATCTGCACGCCGCGGTCGGCCACCGGAGCACCCGCCACGCTCCCCCCCGCGCCCGTCTTCTTGCCGCTCAGCAGCGGCGTGGCCGACCCCGACCCACCCCCTTCCTGCAGCTGCTTCTCCACTTCTGTTCGCAAAATTCATCAACTTCTAAATATCTTCGAAAACTTTCCGCTTTTTGAGGAGAAAATAAAGGTGAGATGGGTCAATTTTTAAAACACTTTTATTAATAAAAATAAAAAATAAAAATGTTTATTTATGGAAAACAAAAAGTAACAAAAAGAGTAGAATAACAAGAGCAAATAAATATTCAAAGTATAAAAGAGCCTCGTTGTCTATAAATAATCTAACCACGCATATTTTACAAGGCACAGGAACGTGCGTCCACTCATGGCCGCGCCGCCAAAAGCAAACCCCGTCCCCGAACTAAGAATGAACTTGTATCTCAGGATCCGGGGCCACTACCTGGCAGCAACAGACACGCGAGAAACGCTCGTCCCTGCCCTACTAGTATTAATGCTATCAATAATATTAGTTAGGTTTATATCGTTACATACGTAGACTAGGTAAAAGGTCTCGTCCACTCTTATAAAATGCCTTTGAAAGGTTCTACAGAACCTTAGCTTTATTAGCTCAACTATACATCCCGTAGTTCTCGAGTGGCGGACAAGAATTGGAAGACGTTCTGTAGAAAGGCCCCCTACTAGGTGAACCGACAACATCGTAAGTTTGGTAACCAAAGAAAGGGGGGCTATGTTCAACAGTAGACTATTTTCATACCACATCAAGAACGATTTTAACTAAAACACGCATACACAAGACCACCGAACGGTGTCTGATTCATCTTATTGTGCTGACTGGTCGGTCGTTAAAGAATCTCACCTTCAGTGATGGAGTTGTCCTGGAACATGTGCTCTAGCGCGTGGTGTATCTCGCGGAAGGTGGGGCGGTCGGCGGGGCCCCACTGCCAGCAGCCGCGCATGAGCTCGTACACGGCGCCGGGACAGCCTGGCGGGCACTCCATGCGGTACCCCTGGAAGAGAAGCACGAGCGCCCTGAGACACGACTCCGGGGGGACAAGTAATGTTTGTCACGAGCACGCACACACGCACACCCTCGCAGTTTCAGTTACATATACGTAAAATGGTTGGAAAAACAATAAGTTATTGTTAGGTATATTTTAGGTTAAAACTGTATCTGTTTTTAATATTTTTTATTTTAAAATACCTTTATGCGAGTGATGCCATTGAAAACTGTTTCAACGGAAGACGAGCGCTAGTCAAACAACCAGCATAACGCTGAGTTGAGTCACATGATGCGCTTGTGTTGAATATGTTTAAATAAATGATTCTTATTCTAGCATTGATTAACTAGTTATTTTTGTTCCTTCCCCCTTTATGAGATTAAGTCCTACCGCACACAGACCGTATTCTCCGGGGCTTGTGTGTGGTGAAAACAATTTTGTGTTAAATTGTTAACTTCAGTACATAACAATATAATTAGATTTACCCTTCTGATGACTGACAAGCCTCACATGAACGAGGGAGAGGTCCCTTATGAGACAATTATCTCCGTCTAAACGACTGGACGTATCATATCGACGATGTAGATATCGATATTTGTACAAGTAGCTTTGTTTTGTAATCGAAATGAACGTGAGATTATTCGTGAGCAGTAAACCTTACGTAATGAGATTGGGCCGGCCCATCCCACGACCACAGTCCGGTCCCGTGGTCCATGAACGGCCACCAACAATCACAACACACATTAACTGACGAGAATTTTATTGTATGCAGTGAAGAGTCAGAAACAATGAGTTTCACCACAGAATTATCCCATAACACAAATTATTATTATTCCGTGAAAGCAACATCGGTTTGAAAAAACCTGCCAGATGTATTTACTCCGATTGGTTTATAATATAATCTTTGTCTTTAGCGTAGCTTGTATAATATGAGTCACCAGATGTTAAGTGAAAATGTAGTCGAATGTAGCACCACGCCACTCCTTTGGTATATATAACATTTACATTGACTCTATTGAACTAATCACACTATGTTACCTTCAACGATGATGATAAGTTGTGATATATTTGAGGACAGTACACACAATCCTAGGTCACTAGCCCCTAAGTGTAGCAGCCGGAATTGCCGTGGTTGACGACCCATTATCAACTTGGGGCGGAAGCTACCCAGAAATAGATCAAAAAGTATTTTACCACCATGCTATAGTTTCATCACGATGTTTTCCTTCAAGGAAAGCTTAAGTTCTTTGGACACTGAGAAAAATAATCTGTCTTTCCTTTCTGAGTCTTTCCTTCCAAGACCGATTCCTTCCTCATTTTACCTTAGTTTTCCTTCTAAATCACAATTCCTTCCCTTTTGACTCAGAAGCAAAACGGTATTTCGGAAGGTCTGTTTTCAAATCCAGCATCTTTATCATGGCGCCCAGGTCACAGTACAGATACTATATACATATATAGGTATATACATATATATATATAGCAGATACTATCTTAGCAGATTTCTGAACGTGAAAAGTTTATATGTGAATTCAGTTTGTGATTTCTCCACCAATAAAGAGCTTCTTGCTTTATGTAACACCTTGTTTTGGTTTTCTGATGCTTTCCTGCGTTTTTCCGTATAGAAATTGTCGACTGTGCTATATTGGAATCCGGCTGGGATGACAGGATGGTCACAAGGGCGATACGATTCTCCATCATAGACTGAAGTATTTCGAAGCATTTTCTTTTTCTTTTCTAATAAACAGAGGGCTATGAGACCAATCTCTATTTTACTTTTTTTCCGTGGGTGCGTTAGAAGTAGCTTGTAATTTATCCTCCTCAGATCATTTTCTACAACAGAGAAGTTTATCCTAATGCGCGCGAATGAATAATGCTAGATGCAAATTAAAACAACCATAGCAGCCGCATTGTTGTGTGTTGTGTACGCATTTCTCGCCCATTAGTGTACGTGTACGCACTCTGTTACGCGCGCAAATATAAACAATAACAAAATACAATAATAAATAGATCTAGTCGGCCTAACAATACATCGTGTTCACTCTGTATGGCGAAATTAACTTTTAATTTTCAGGGACAATAAATAAGACATCAAATCAGACTTACATATTGTTATATTTTAAAGGCGAAAGTTTCTGAGTTAGTATGTTTAGTGTCTTCCCAGTTTTATAACAGTTGTGGATATTGTGCTAGGCGTAACGTAAGCAAAAAACGGTAATGATACTGTCTGTAATTGAACGTCTAATCCATTTCCATCATCGTGTATGTGTGGAGGCAAAGGAATAAAGAATATAAACAAGAGGCCTGTAAATTACATTCGGTACGTCGCGGCGCTGCGGCCGTAACAATAGGTAAACAGTGAGAGCCAAGGGCGCCGGGCGTACTCGATCTCTCATAATTATTTCGGGAATTAACGGAGCTAAAATACGTGCTTGCATTATGTGCTAAATTCTACTGCTCAGTCAAGGTTCACAGTGTGTAAAGGAGTCACCAAATGTGCCGAAGCAAAATCGTGTTTAGCAAATCATAAAACGCCGACTCTCCCTCGAAGGACTTATCCCTATAGAGTATGAACATTGTTTTGCCAACAATATATATAACAATTTATGTTACTGTATTTTGATCCAGTTTTTTCACGACGTGATGTATCTAGAGTCTTGAGAGAGGTTCCAAGAAGGTTTAACTCATAGTTAATGGTCATATTTAGCTTCATAAAACACCAAACATTCAAAAAATTTTAATGTAGAAGGTTAAAAACCAAATGACGACGATGGAAACGTTTCCAAAAAGCGTGCGACACAATACGCATTCAAGTTTACATGCATCGGTTTTGTTTGTAACGAATTTTCCTTGGAGAAATCACCCTGTGTGGGTGTTATCAGCACACGTGGCACGCGTGATTGTTCGCCGCGAGGTATAAACTCCGGCGGGCGGCTCTCGGCACGCAGTCGCAGCTCAGCGCTCTCACAGCCACCACACCTGACTCCACCAGTCGTCACCACCTACATACATCATGCATTACTACAAAGAAGCTGTCATCTATGTCCTGCTCCTCTCAGCAGCGGTTCTCGGTGAGTTTTTTTCGTCTAGTCTTATCTTTGAAGGATTGTTTGAATTCGATTTTTATTATTATTACAATTCCAGTACCTACCAACATTCATATTTGTCACTTTCTTGGTAATATGACTTTCATCCCTTTTCAAACCAAGTTCAAGCCAAGGCAAACCAAAACGCTTTTAGATTAGATTAGATTTTTGTTCCATTAACATTTTTGATATATTTACATATATGTAATGTAATTTTTCAGGCAAGCACAAAAAACTGAAGCCCAAAAAGTTCGTGTCTCCCACCACGAAGGGCATCCAGTGCTACAACTGCTTGTCGTTCGACCACCCCGGCTGCTGGGACCCGGACCACCCCGACTACGCCAACATCACGGTCAGTACATTGAACATTTGTTACCGCTTGTCTCTTACTCTCAATATATACAAATATTTATGTCTTATTGTGATTTTATTTTATAACAATAGCATTATTATATTCAATTCTAACATACTTCGCTATAGTGTATTGTTACGTTTAGATCTTTTTCTCAATCTCGGACTTTATGTTTTTGTGCAGGTTCCCAACATCGATTGCTACATTCCCGGCATGGCTTTCCTCTGCATCGTGATCACCTCTGAATCTGCTAAGCTAGGTAAGTCACAACTCTTTAAATGCATGTGTTTTCTCTGATATTCAATGACATCAGTAATTCAAAACGGCGCTGTTTAGTGATTGAGTTCCCTCGAAAAGGGTGCGGTCACGGCAGCCACCCGAAAATGTGTCAAGTGCGAACCAAACTCCGAAATGTATGACGCTCCAACCAAGATCCCTTTGCATTTTTATTGATAAATGCGGAAAAACAAACATGTCTTCTCAGCACTATCTATCCAAGGTTTCTTCAGCTGTCAGAAAACTGCACATTAGGGTTGTGGGCATGTCCACCGTACTCATAACGGTGGATCCGCGCTTGTTGGGTATCGCGTGTAACGTAGTGGTATCCTATTGCAGTGGAAACCGGACAGGAGATCGGTCCGGTGCGCGCGCGAACCTGTGTGCCCGCCAAGGACTTCTCTAAGAAGACCGTGTCGTACTCTATGTGCTCAAAGCTGAGCAAGGAGCTGTCCGCGTCGGAGATCTTCTCTCGCATCGCCGTCAGCCGGCCGCAGTGCACGCTCTGCAAGAAGCACCTCTGCACCGACGCCACCCACTGCTAGCCCATGCCTCTCTCTATGAAACGCATTCACTTCCCTTTCTACGTGCGCATGCGTACGATTGTCCCTCGGCTGCGCAGATACGACGCGTCTCTCCATTCTTACGTATACATGTATAATTTACGATTTCTATGCGCGGGCGAACCGCGAACATTTAGCAATAGCTACGTTATTTGCAAGTTGTAAGCTCCGATTCTATTCAGTATAATTAGTTTCAAGAATTGAGACAAAGGTTTAAAAAAAAACATACGTTTCAAGATGTTGTAATAATAGATGTTAGAAATTTAGAATGATTGCAATCCTTTAAAGATTTATTGATTCGCTGATTGTTCCAATGCAATTCAATAACTGAGCGTAATATGAGTCTATGTTTGTAAACACTCGCCGGTGTGCGCGGCTAATGGCCAATAAGTCAAATAGGGGGCGTTTAATTACAGCACTGTATTTTTGCAGTATGCTTTCTAATTCCGTAATATACAAATTGTTATTTGACATATAACATTGTTGATGAGTCGTCATACACTTTACTTCACTTAAATTTTCGTTATCGTGTACTAACTCAGAAACAAGTTTGAAGACGCGAAATCGATGGCGTAAGTAATGTTGCAGGCGCGGCGGCCGCTGCGCCGCGATGTTTATAAACGGCTAGAGTTCGCGCTAGGTAATGCAAGATTGTTAGTACTTATTGTTTAGAAACTAATACACTTTGTTGACCTAACAGTCGGCGTCGGTACCCGCGGTTTGTGGCGACGTCACCACTTGTTTTTATTATATTAAAATAAATTATTGAAATAAATGTTTGGTTTTTTTTTGTTTTTTGGTTTGAATTTTTGAAACTTGGTTGGTTACTTGTGTATTATCAATTGTTACTTTAGGTTTTCACCCCTTTTTTTGTCAATCCACCCTGATTTAGAGCATACAAAAACAAATCGTTGTAACTGTTTTTGAGTCTTAGCCAGACTAACGACCAGCAATAAGAAAAGAAGAGTAATCATTATTCGAGCTAACCGTAAATTGGTATTACTGATAAGATAGCTCTAGATACAGCTGGAAGGATGCGGTGGCAGCGGACTTACGCGAACTCCAGACTTTGAACTGGACTGAAATCGCTCAAGATAGAGAAGAATAACGCTCTCTCGTTTCGGAAGCCAAGACACAATTTGGGTCGCTAAGCCATCAGAGTTAGTAAGTTACTGACTAAAGATTACTCACTAACCAGCGTCAGGTACCAACAACAAGCCCGGTGGTTGGGCATTGTCTAGTGCTCGCCTGGCTACAACCCTCAAGTTAAGAATCTTTTAGGACCCGATGAACATTCTCGGGGGGGCTCGGGCGTCCCCGCGGTCTCCGGACTAGTTATCAAGTGATGGGGTATTTTTTATCTGTGTGTCAATTAGTCGGTAAGCAGTACCTCGTTCCACTGCCATCTTCTTACCTTCTTCACTCCACTAACAAATATGAAAATTAAGAGAAACAAGAAGTCGGTTCTACAGCGGTTGCACGTCCTCTCGCTTCAAGTGCACCTCTCTAATATTCGAGGCCTGCACTCCAATATCAACTCAGTCCACCACCACCTTGAGACTACTAAACCGCACCTTCTGTTCCTCACGGAGACACAGATTAGATGTCCGGCTGACGCGGCATACCTCACATACCCTGGCTATATTTTGGAACACAATTTCAGGCCACGGGCAGGGGTGTGTCTGTATGCCCGCGATGACATCTGCTGTCGACGTCTCCGAAACCTTGAAGACCCTAATTTTTCAGTGTTGTGGGTTCTAGTGGACACTGGCTTAGAAAAAATACTCTACGCTTGTGTGTACAGATCGCACAGCGGTGATCAGGAGACAACCAGGCTCACTGACTATTTAAGTGTGACGGCAGACGTGGCACAACAACGGTATCCTTCTGCCCAACTCGTGTTACTGGGGGACTTTAATGCCCACCACCAGGAGTGGATCTTCCCATACCAGTGCACTGACCACGCTGGGAGAGAGACGCACAAGCTAGCCTTGACGTTAAATCTCACTCAGCTGGTCCAAGGGGCAACAAGGGTACCGGATGTTGAAGGCCATACAGCCAATTGCTTAGACCTACTGCTGACAACTGATCCAGACCGCTACTCAGTGTCAATATCCTCACCATTAGGAAGTTCTGACCACTGTCTGGTAAAATCTGTATCGGTATACTCCCCGCCCGATCTCTGCCTTAAAGGCAACCGGCGGGTATGGCGATACAAGTCAGCAGATTGGGATGAGATGCGGTGTTTCTTCGCATCTTATCCTTGGCAGCCAATTTGCTTCTCTTCTGGTAATGTCTCGACCTGCGCGGATGCTGTGACAGATGTGGTGCATCAGGCAATGGAGTATTTTATTCCATTTTCTGATGCTCCTCAGACCAGCAAAGCTCACCCATGGTTTGGATCCGAATGTGGAAGTGCTGTAGCGCGGAAACATGAGGCGTACTTGGCATGGGTTGATGCTCGTATCCGCAAAGGAAAGGACATCCGTGTTAAGAAGAGAGCTTTTAACAGGGCTGCCAAGTCATGCAAAAAGGCTTTAAAAAGGGCACGCTTCAACCACATAAGTCGAATAGGGACAAAACTGGCTTCTTATCCTGCGGGTAGTAAAGCGTTTTGGTCCCTGGCTAAGTCGGTTGAAGCAAACTTCTGTCGCCCTTCACTGCCTCCACTGCTGAAGCCTGACGGGTCACTTGCCCACACCGCAGAGGAGAAAGCGAACCTTTTTGCCTCTCTTTTTGCGGAATCTTCGCGTCTGGATTCTGCTGGCGAAACACCTCCACGTCTACCTGGGTGCGAGGCATCTATGCCGGAAGTTCGCATTCGTCAGACTGAGGTTCGTAAGACGTTACGCAATCTCGACGTGAATAAAGCAAGTGGCCCTGATGGAATACCAGCTATAGTCCTAAAGACATGTGCGCCTGAGTTGACTCCGGTACTGACACGCCTCTACCGCCTGACTCTGGAGACTGGACAAGTGCCCAAGTCTTGGATGCTTGCCAACGTGCAGCCTGTGCCCAAAAAAGGTAGTCGAGCTGACCCTGCCAACTACAGGCCCATTTCAGTCACGTCCATACTCTGTAAGAGTATGGAGCGCATTCTGAACCATAGGCTCCTGGTATACCTTGAAGCGAACGACATCCTCAGTGACCGGCAATACGGATTTCGCCGAAACCGGTCTACTGGGGATCTTCTTGCGTATGCCATCCACATCTGGAGCGAGGCCATTGAGAAGTACGGAGAAGCACTAGCTGTTTCTCTGGATGTCTCAAAAGCCTTCGACAGGGTTTGGCACGATAGCCTTATTGGCAAGCTTTCATCGTACGGCCTGCCTGCCGGTCTTTGTGTATGGATATCTGACTTTCTGAGGGAAAGATCAATACGAGTGGTTCTTGATGGCTGCTCGTCTGATCAATTGGCGATTAATGCCGGGGTACCTCAGGGGTCTGTTCTCTCTGCAACACTTTTCTTGCTGCATATTAACGATCTGCTGAAACCCGGTATCTTTGGGTACGCAGACGACAGCACGGTTGTAGAGAGATACGTATCTGATGCACGTGCCGGCGGAGCACAAATCCAATCTCACAGAGAGGCCATGGTGGACCGCTTAAACTTGGCCTTGCAGGCAGTCTCCGATTGGGGTGATGCCAATCTGGTCAAGTTTAACGCCTCAAAGACCCAAGCGTGTCTTTTCACCGCTAAACGGAGCCAATTCCATTTGGCTCCTACTTTCCGAAATGTCGTAGTGCCCGTAACAGACCACCTTGACTTACTGGGAGTTACATTGTCATCCACCCTTAATTTTGGGTCCTACATTGAGTCCAAGGCTAAATTAGCTGCAAAAAAGTTGGGAGTCCTAGGGAAGGTTAGGCGGTATTTCACACCGGGACAGCTGTTGAACTTATACCAGGCTCAGGTCCGATCTTGTGTGGAATACTGCGGCCATCTCTGGGACGGCTCAGCTAAGTATCAGCTCGAAGCCTTGGACTCCATAGATAGTAGGGCAAAAAGACTCATTGGGGATGATAGGCTGGTTAAGGCAAGGCTTCAGAGCCTTGATCACCGCCGTAAAGTTGCCAGCCTATCTGTCTTTTATAGACTACATTTCGGAGAGTGTGCGATGGAACTTCACAACCTCATCCCACCATCCCCATTCCACCATCGGACGACAAGACGCACGGAAACACGCCATCCGTACATGGTTGAAATTCCTCCAATCCGCACAAAACGTTTCGCTTCCACATTTATAATGCGAACGGCGAAGGAGTGGAACACTTTACCGGCGTCCTTGTTTCCCGATAAGTATAATTTGGGAGCCTTCAAGTCAAGAGTGAATAGGTATCTTCTAGGTAAGCATGCTCCATCATCGACCTCGTCATCACTTACCATCAGGTGAGACTGGGGTCAAATGCTTACCTATCGCTAATAAAAAAAAAAAAAAAAAAAAAAAAAAAAAAAAAAAAAATCTGTTGTTGTGTCCGGGAGCCTCACTTGAGAGCCAGTCTCCACTAAACATCGGGTAACTTGTGGTCAAACGTTACTAATATGATAAATGCGAAAGTTTGTGTAAATGTTTGTTACCACGTATGACCAACTACCAAACCGATATTGATGAAATTTAGATTGGAAATGGTTTATACCCTGGATTAACACAGAGGCTACTTTTCATCCCGAAAAGGTTCCTGCTGGGATAGCGGGAAGACGAGATGAGATGGAGATGGGCAACCGTTTACCTTCTCCAGCATGTGGTAGACGTCTGCGAGGTCGACGCCGGGGTAGGGCGACATGCCGTAGGTGGCGATCTCCCACAGCAGGATGCCGAAGGCCCACACGTCGGACTTGGTGCTGAAGGTGTTGTACGCGAGGCCCTCGGGCGCCGTCCACTTGATGGGGAACTTGGCGCCCGCGTGCGCGGTGTACGTGTCGTCGCGCATCAGCCGCGCCAGCCCGAAGTCGGCCACCTTCACCAGGTGGTTCTCGCCCACTAGGCAGTTGCGCGCCGCCAGGTCTCTGCAACAATTGCAAAATTATTATATTCATTTTGTAGGGTACACGGAGAAAAAAGACCTTCCGAAATACCGTTTTCCTCCTGAGTCGAAAGGACTTGTGATTCAGAAGGAAAACTAAGTTAAAAAAAGGAAGGAATCGGTCTTGGAAGGTAAGACTCAGATTCTTTTTCTTAAAGTTCACTTTAAAAAGCCAAACTTAAAACTAGCTACGCCTGTTCTTAAACTCAAAAAATGTGCTTTTTTACTTCTTAGAGGCCATTCAAGTATTCCTCTTGTCAGCAAAAGTAAGCAAACCTCTTTCCCCCTCCCATGCTTACGTAATAAGTAAAGCAAAGACACCCCCGCCCCCCAAGCGCTTACGTAATACTTAAATGGCCCCTAAGTGGCCTGGTGTAATACACGTGACGAGGTGGTCTAAGATGACGCTACACGGGAAACTGGCTCTCAAGTGGGGATACCGGAACACACCGATAGGTGCTTGGTGATCACTTCTTCAGCTATGATGGTTTCATCACGATTTTTTACTTCACCGAAAGCTCTGGTTCGTTGTTGGATAGAGCCCACAACCTACGAAGCCGCCACTACCACAGAGCCATCATCGCTTTATATTCATATCATCGCGTCGCCCTCTTCCCTCTAATATGGTTGAGGAGAGCGATGGCTGGCACATGCGTCAACTCGTGAACGGGTGCTGCTTGTGGGGTCTGGTCTGCTTTGGTTGTAATCCCGTAACTCGTTAATATTCATGTTTCCATATCCCAATGCGAACAACCAACCAAAAGAAATCTTATTAGTAAAGCTTATTATAAAATATCGGACTATTTAGACAAAAAAGCTTGGGATTGTAGTGAACTTGTTCCAATTAGTAATGAGAATAAAATTGCCAATGTGAATCAAGCCAAAAAAAAATACCCGCCGGGCGTTTCTTGCGGCGTAAGAAGGTTGGAACAGGCTTAGCTAGTTTTCAGTTTGACTTTTAAAGGGATTACAATGTATCCTATTGAATAGGTGAGCAGTTCTACCTGTGTATGAAGGAGCGGCTCTCGAGATAGCTCATGCCGGACGCGATCTGCGTGGCCATGTACATGAGGACTACGGCGCCGGGCGTGGCGTCCCGCGAGCCGGCGCGCAGGTACTCGAGCAGGTTGCCGCGCGACATGAACTCCGTTATGATGTAGAAGGGCGGCTCGCGCGTGCACACGCCCAGCAGCTGCACCAGGTTCGGGTGCCGCATCTCCTTCATTATCGCCGCCTCCTCGAGGAAGTCCTTCAGCGCCATCGTGTCGTCTTTCAAAGTTTTCACCGCCACCTGAGGATTGAGGGCGCGCGTTGCTCAGACACACTGATCGTACTAACCTACCTGTGTAAATGTTTGTTACCACGTATCACCGTAACTACTAAACCGATTTTGATGAAATTTGGTATGGAGATAGCTTATACCCGGGATTAACACATAGGCTTTTGATCCCAGAAAAAGTTTCCTGCAGGATAACGAGAAGACGCGAGTGAAACCGCGGGGTGCAACTAGTATGTATATATCTATATAATCTTAATATCAGAAACGGCTCCAACGATTTTCTAATTTAGTATGCAAGGGGGATTTCGGGGGCGATAAATCGATCTAGCTAGGTTCCATTTTTAGAAAACGTCGTATATCGATAATCAACTTAAACATAAACTGAAAAATTATGACTGTTCCTGACATCTATTGGCGAATAGTAATACTATTTTTTTCCTACTTGACAATAGATGGCGTTGTTCAGCAACACTAATTTTCTAAAAACACGATTTACCAAAGAAATAACCGAGGATCCAGATCTTATTATAAATGCGAGAAATTGTGCTGAAAATAGGCCTTCCATTAGGTGGACCTCCCATTGTAAGAGTCGCAGGAAGCCGATGGATGCAAATGGCTAATGGCCGTTCATGGTGGTGTTCAAAGGGGGAGGCCTATGTTCAGCAGTGGCCTTCTTCCGGCTGATGATGATGATGAGAAATTGTGAGGATGTTTGTCACTCTTTCACGCAAAAACTACTCAACAGATTTTGATGAAATCAATTGTGGAGATAGTTCAAACGCAGATAGAATACTTTTTATCACAATAAAGTGTAGTCCACGCGAGTGAAACCGCGGAGCGTAGCTAGTTTTATAAATGCGAAAGGCGACCAAGAACTTGAAGACGTTCTTCAGGTAGGCACCATCCCACTAGGTGACCCGACGACATTGTAAGAGACGGGGGAAACCGATGGATGCCAAGGGCTAGTGGCCGTTAAAGGTGGCGTTCAAAGGTCGGTTGATGATGATCTTTATATTCTCAATTTCTGATGGTTAAAGCTCAAATCCACGACTTAGTTACCTTAGTTAGTGGCTTTATTGCTGAACTAAACTTGTACTTGTTCTACTTCTATCACCAGTTGAATAGTGAAAACCGCGACTGCAGTACCGGTACGCTTCGTAACTAACCGAGTCCTTGTCACTGCACCGAGCGCATCCGGTTTCAAAGCGGAAACTAAAACTTTCCCGCAGCCGGATGAGGGATGCGCTCCCGTGGAAACTCCATACGTGGGAGATACGTTAATTTCCGCCCGAGCCACCGTGGAATCTTATCTTTTGGTGAATATATGCATTCAGTAGCTTGCATCATGGGAACACAGCTCTACCACCGTCAAGTTAAGAATCTGTCGCACATCACCTGTCAGAATGTACCACAGCCTTACTTGAGAGCAAACTCCCAATCCAGGTTTAACGTTCTTATTTCGTATGAGCTAGTGGCCAACTCCGGTGTCGGAGTTATCAGGCCGCCAGAGAACTTCCGACATCGCTTTACGTCTAATTAAGCCGGGGCCGATTGCTTAACGTGCCATCACGAAGCACGGTAGCGCTCTGTTGAAAATACCACGGACGGACACCCATCCAAGTGATGGCCGTGCTGTTTTTTTTAACTCAGCTGATCTGTCACGACCGACCAGACCAGCAATGCCACGAGCGCATTATACTAACACCAAATGACGCGTGGTTAAAAGCTACACGGTAAAAGTAAAAAGAAAACAACGATATAAATTGTAACGAAATTTGTCTCAACTATTATAGCAGACTAGGTATTAATTAAAAGCGGAGCGGAGGCAAATAGTCTGTCGCTTAATCAACTGGTAAAGCCAATTCGGAAATGAGCGGCTGTCTCGCACACGCGGCACTTAACTAGCTTTAAAATTTCTGCTTGCAGGTCCGATACACCATAGCTCTGGATGACAGGCTATTGGCGGCATCATGTTGCGGCGTACAAAGGAAAATATCCCTACATTTTGCACCGGAGAGGCTTGCGTATCTTGTCACGTTATCGTTTTATTTTCAGAAAAGAACCGCTGTGACCGGTACGTAAAATTAATTGGAGCTTTTGATATACGTATCAAAAGCCCGTAGTAGTATAGCGCCTACACTAAATCAAATAAATACCATGTAAAAAAAAAAGCTTCCGATAATAGTAGTAGAGGTGACGTACGGTGCTGTTGCCGCGCTTCCAGGCCGCCTCGTACACATCGCCGTACTGGCCGCCTCCCAGCTTGTGCTTCATGACGATGTCGGTGCGGTCGATCTCCCAGTGGTCGGGCGGAGCCAGCGGGAACACAGTGGGCTTGTTCCGCTTGGGCGCCGGGTACAGCAGCTGCGTGATCAGCCCATCGCCCACCACCGAGTGGTGGTGGACCAGCTCGGCCAGCGTGCCGAACTTAGACTCGGATGTCACGAACACCTGCAGATATCAACACGTTGTTATAACGTCTTACGGTGCGATGATTTAATGAGAAGAATTAATGAATGTGGAACGAGTTAATCCAAGTCTTTCCGCGGTGCTATAAACTTCAGTCTTTCAAGATGGGTGTGAATAGAGTTCTTAAGAGTCGGCATCGCATCGCCAATGCTTCTGGTGTAGCAAATGTCAATACTCTACGCTTGGAATGGAAACTGGCTTTCACGAGAAACTTCAGGAATAGGTACTGGACGATAAACTCTTGATTTAAGGGTGACATCCTGGCGATCACTATACCCTACAGTCATCTCGGTGAACTCAAGCAGTGAACCCGTGCATCAAGTGTCACAGGCGCATGAGCAATAATGAGCATGGTGATAGAAAAGAGGCCGTGACAGATCAAGGACGCGCTACACGCGGACAGTTCAGTTTAAAGGTGATATGTAAAAACAAACTGGAACCCGATCAGAAGACAAACAAGAAACAATAAAATTACCGCTTCAGTTGCTACTAATTTAATTGTGGGCCTGCTAAGTCTTTTATGTCGAGGCTGCATGTAGAAGTACGAGATTGTGAAACACGTGCTTCTGTAATGCCCACGTGAGACACAAGTATTTCAACCGGAATGCATGAAAGGTCACATTGCAATTAATTCTTCACCGGCAATACAACTAAAACCGATGTGTCAAGAACGTACTCCGCTCGGAAAGAGCAGGACTTGGAACGATAGACAGTGCCGTAGCCAAGGCTCTTAAGCGCCCAGAACACGATTAGAATTTTAAATTAGAGTTCTAATTTTGGGCTCGTTATTGATATTTCGAGCCACAGTCTACGAATGCCATCATCAGGGCCAGCCCACAGCCACAGATGTTGGTAGATGTTAGCGGAGAACTTATCGTCCGAACACCGATCTAGTTACTTCAGCTAACACACCTAATAATACCAATACAAGATACAACATGGACGTAGCGACGCACGTGTCTCTTTAATTACATCGATGCAACAAACAGTGCTTCAATCAATTGGACAGTTATTGCTTCTACGCAGAATAGATCAATAATGTCAAGTATCTAGTTGAAAATTTAAACGACGCATATTAAAGACGGTAGTAAGTACAGCTTGTTTCTAGCTGCTTGCTTGAATTATTTGCGGTGTAGGTATTTCTTTATAAATTCGGCACTTTGGTTTCAGTGGCCAAAAACATGGAGCTTACTTGTTGAAAACTTGAAGAATTAGTGACGATGACGACGCAATTATTAGAAAAAGTATATTTGACAGAAAGGTATCACTGCTATTTCTAAAAGATTACATCATTGTTGCCCGGCATTTAACATCAGATGACTTGTGGTCAAACTGTAGTACACTGTGCAATGTAGAACAAAAACCCAATGGTATCTGACCAAAGAAGTAAAACCAGTACAACATTACTTTTAGACCTGTCAAATTCAGTATAGTTTTAGAAAATGTACAACAGTAGCGCAATGTCGTACCTTTCCATCAGCGTCCTCGTTGATGCGGTAGTGGTACACGCGGCCCTCGTAGCGCAGCGAGATGCTGCGCTGCCCCGGACTCGACTCGGACTCGCGGACCAGGAAGCTGCCGTTGATGCCCGAGGACAGCAGGTACTCGGCCGCGTTTCGCGCGATGGGCCCGTGGTACCACGAGTGCTTCTCCAGAGAATTCACCGGCGTCACGTAGTTGCTGGGCACCCAGCCCACGCTGCCGGATGACGTGTGCGCCTCGCACCACTCGCCGCTTTTGTTGTAGCTCATTATGCGCACCTGCTCACCTGTTCGCAGTACAAAACGATCATTAATACATACGATTAACTCTTTACTGGTAGTCAGCGACCAAAGTAGCTGATCATACTCGATTTTTCTGAAATGTGTTGTTCTAGATCAGTAACGTCTGGTTTAATTCTAAACTTACAAGGTTGCGTTTGAACCAAATGCCTTTACTACAACTCTCTAGGTACAAGTACATAGGTAGTAAGAACCATGTTAAAATCAAGCAATGTCTCGACACTACGCGCCTGCATGCCACTGTAATTTGAAGGCATTTCAAACTAGGTGCGACATAATAATTATATTCAACGTTGGAACTTTGCAGCTAAATTTCTCTGCAAACTATCAAGAGCTTACAAGCATAAATCAAGACGATGAAACTAAAATTAATAAGCTCGACTATCGCTCGCAATGTGTCGGGAGTTCGGAATGAGACGCTATGTTTCTGCCCGCTCAAGTTGTCAGCAGCAGCAGTTCGTACTCAACTATCCAATAAATCATTTTACAAGTCCAATTTGTCCTACATAAACGGTTGGAAGCGAAAACCGCCCCTATTGCATCTAAAATGCATAATAGGTAGCCTATCAAATTATTTATACGTGTAGGTTACGTATCGTTTATGCGTAGGTATACGTCTAACTAATAGCTATTAACTGGTATTGACAATAAATAGACCTATCGAGCTGCAAGGTCTCCACACCCCACCTGCTCTAGTTACACCGCGCGTCTTTGATATAGACACAGGGAGGCTACGTGGGAGGGAGATAGGGGGGCAGGAATAGGGTTGCGCACTAAACCTTGTGGAATTGCTTCCACCCGTTCTACTGTACAGGAACAACGAAGCTGTGGCCCCGCACACCGTCACCGGTAACCAACAGATCCCGCTGCACTATGCCTAATTGACTCAGGCGAATGATTCCTAATTGGATGCTTGTCTCGCGGATGCTTCACTTTAATTGGAGTTTCAGGAAGTTCGGAGAGCGGACTGTCTCGCTACGGAGCAAATTGCGACTTCAATTAAAAGGAAATATGCACACTTAATATGTGAACGTCGTCAGTAGTTAGGAAAGAACTGCGAGCGTGGATGGAACCGTGTATAGGAACAAATTAAAATATATCATGAGGCATCCAGCACGAGTATTTTGAATTCGTTTCTAAAGAATTCTAAAAGTGTTTTATCCACTTCCATTTCACCTCGTAATATTTTGAAATGACTATGATATAACCTGATAAAGGCATCAGCAGGACATTGGGAGTATCAAAATTTGTCATGCTATTGGTATATACCATATAATTGGGTTCAGCTGAGTTCTTGTTATTTTGTTCTAGAGTAGGGTTCCGCAGCCGGTATGATATTCCCCTACCTTTCTTGAGGCTGAGCTGGTTTTCGCCACCCGCCTGGAAGTCGTAGAGCGCAACAAACAGCTGCGGGTCGTCGTCTTCGTGGTGCGCCAGTAGATTCTCCTTCGACGTCCATCTGACGATGATACAATGGGTTTTTTATTTGTCAATGTGCGAAAAAATATTATGCGCCATTAAACCGCTGACGCCCTGAACGCTCTTTAAGAAGCCCTCTATATTTAGCCGCGTAAGAGTATGAAACAACCGATGGGGAAGAAAGGTTCCCGAGTGACGATCACGAACCGGAAGACGTTCTTTAAGTAAGCCCCCAACTAGTTGGACCGACGACATTGTTAGAGATGTAGGGAGTCAATGGATACATATGGGTAATGGCCGTTCATAGTGGCGTTCAAGGGGAGAGGCTTATGTTCAGCAGCGGACTTCTTCCGGCTAATGATGATGAGTATGAAACACAATGGCGGCAGAAAGGAGCCAAGCTCGCCGACACTGGAAGTAACATGATTTATAGCGGCAGCAGTGTACAAAGTACACTCATGTTCAGCGCTACTTCACTGCATATGTTGCAGGCACGTAAACTATGATGATAAAGTGGGGCGGGCGTATGTTGTTAAGCCCCCGCGAAGCGCCCTAGATAGCTCGCACAGCGGAAGCGCCTGTGGAGGTGTGAATGGAACGAAGCCTGCATCTGGCCTGAATACACATGAATATTTCACATAGTTACTAACGCGTATTTTATTTTTATCGCATTTGACCACTGCGCTGTCTCACATTTTTATTTCGAAAGTGGTATTAGACGTGATGTGGACTTTTATGAGTCAAATCTCATAATTTATTTACACTTGATCGATACCGTTTGTAGATCGCCTTTGGCTAGATATCCAGGTCACACGATGTGACAGTCTACAAAATCATCGAACGATGTCAGCAACCTGTAGCATATTTTCGGGCATACTAGAACGTGAGTGAGTGAAGTATAAGAAACCTGTTGCCAGTTTTTAAGAGATACGGGCAAGTCGACTTGTGGAAAACCAGTATAAGAATGTCTCTAAAGAGATACGTTTCATTACATTTACATAATTAAATACCTCTACGTAATCGTGCTAATTTAAACTAAGGGCAAGTCAAGGCAGCTTTAGCTTAAATAAATCATACTTAATTATTCTTTGGAAACAAACACTGATTTACCGTAAAAGCTCCGATAAAAGGGAAGGTGTATTTTTATCAAATTGTATCTTACAAGACATTTTAACGGCGACTTCGTACACAGTCCGTATTACTCCGTATGGGATTTAAAAACTGACGCCTTAATGTCTCAAGCGTAGTTTTTGAGACTTGGTTCTGGGTGGCAAAGCAGTTGATATGAATAGACTTGCTCATCTCTTCACTAATATGATTGAAAAGGTAATTAAGTACCTATATATACATTTTTTTGATGAAGTTACGAAGGATTTGGGCGAGTTCCAGGTGGAGGGCTGGCAGGAGGTGGCGCAGGACAGACCAAAGTGGCGTCTTTTGTTATCGAAGGCCAAGACTCACTTCGGCTCGCCATCTCAGTTAGTTAGTTAGTTATATACATTTTTTATTTCCTTATTATTACGTAGGCATAGTGTACCTGTTAGCAGTGTCGAGAGGCTGCGGGGTGCCGGGCGCGGCGACGGCGGGCCCCTCGCCGTCCGGCAGGTCCGGGATGTGCGGTAGCGGCCGGCTCTGGAGCAGCGCTTCTGGAACATAACCGACGCCCGGCGTTACTTCAGCAGTCCATCACACATCACAATTACAAACTATACTTTAATGATTTCATATTTTAATAACTCTTAGTATTTTTTTATTGATTACAGGGTAGTTTTTGACCACAAGCCACCTTATTTTAAGTGACGATGTGGTCAAAGGTGGTGCCGCGCTACTGCTGGACTGGGAACTGGCTACCGATAGGTGCTTGGTGAACGATTCTTAACTTGAGGATTGTAGCTAGCCAGACGAGCACTAGTCAAAGCTCTACCATCTAGCTAAGGTTTCAACAAATCTTAAGCTCATTGTAGCATTCGAACACACGACCTACGAATCGCAAGCCGACGCCACTAACACTGAGCCATCATCGCGTCACACTCGCATAAAGACGTTTTTCAGATATATTCGCACTGAGATTATTTTGTTAAACACCGATCGAGACAAACGACGCGAACGAAATGCATGTCAAATAAGTACCTGTTTTAGAATGTAATAGTATAGAACAGTGTGCATTCTCATCAATATCAAAAACATTAACGTCTATTAGAGGCAGTCGACCAAAAGCAGACAGGTTTCATATTAAAATTCGTCGGCTCTAAAGGCGCTGTAGCGAATAACATGATTAAAACGGCAGGGGACGCTCGGATTTGCATCGAGGCTTTACGATGAACTAGGTTACAATATTATCCCTCGCGTCACCAGCCGGCGCGGCGCGGTCAGCCGGCCGGGAAAACGGCCGTAACGTCGTTACAAGTCACTATTAGATAACGCTTGTAGCAAGCCAGGAAATATTCAGGCCATGTTTGGAATAACACCTTTCTGGCTGTCATTACTACATGCTCATTTCAATTGGAGCATAAATTCTACGCGAGTATACAATATACCTAGAGTCATGCTTGGAGTTTCTTTGCGTGATAAAATCCGAAATGAGGAAATTCGCCAAAGAACCAAAATCATGGACATAGCTCTCAGAATTTTTAAGGTGAAGTGGCAACAATGGCCAGGCGACATCGCTCGACGAACCGATAACCGATGGGGAAGGAAGGTTCTCGAGTGGCGACCACGAACCGGATGACGTTCGGTAAGTAGACCCCCTACTAAGTGGACCGACAACATTGTAAGAGTCGCACGGAGCCGATGGATGCAAATGGCTAAGAGCCGTTCATGGTGGCGTTCAAAGGGGGAGGCCTATGTTCAGTAGTGGACTTTTACGGGTGATGACAATGATAATGATACAATATAGTCATCTAGATCAGAGAGAGAGTATTTTATAGCAGTAAAGCTGGCCCTCAACACTTCGGGTCAATAGCGGAAGCGTTTAAATGCCTTTTGAGCACATTACACATCCTTATATCCGCAGATGCTGACCGCCGTGCTTTCGTTGTAGAAGACGAGTTTGAGCAAACGGCAGTCATCCATGCGAAGGATGTAACCTCACAATCTGAGTTGTTTCTGCATGAGCGGAGTTTACACCTGTATATGCAATTATGCATCTCAGAACGACGTAGGACTTCAGTGTTGGACACACGGTCCGTCCACTTGATTTTCAAAAGTATTGTGGCTGCGTTAACGGAGACGTATGCATGTGAGAGTTCTGAGTCTTAAAACAATACAAATAGAGGTGCAGCTGACATTTATTTTGCATTACTTTTACTTTTATTTTTTCATTTCATCGCGTAAACTGCAACGTCTGACTCATCAAGCCACGGCGAAGGACAGCCTTGAGTTGATCGATCGAGGCTGGGAATTATGACGTGTAGCAGACAATGTTCGCGGCAACTGATATTTTCTATTTTATTTCGATTTATGATAGTTTACTAGCTGTTTGTTAGTGAATTAATTAGTACCCACTGATTAAATTTGGGACCGGGATTTGTACAGTGTAAATAGTCAGAGGACCGTAGAGCTATTTCTCAGCGATTCATTTTTTTACTTCCTAGTCCGCACAAGGTCCCTATCACCCGCGGAACAAGAATACTGACACCCGGGCAGAGCCTTAGGTGTTTAGTCTAAAAATAGATCTGTCTAGGTGTCTAGTCGAAACAGATTCGACAGAACAGAATGTAGTCATTTTTAACAAAAATGGAACCGGAACGTATTTATAACGATATCGTTCTGCATTACAGGAAGGTACATATTTTATGTGTTCTACAGTGATATGAATGATACGGAGTGATAATTACACATTTATCTCAAAAGCGGCGACGCGTATTTACATATTATACAAAGCCAGAACGCAACGATGTGAAACTAATCGCATATAGCTCCGCATGAATGTCTCCGAACTATACATCAGTAGAATGCAATGATCGTGTATAATTCGGACTAATCTACGCCAATAGCCAGCCTTTCCGTAATATACTGCACCAGACCGCAATGCGAATTTAGGTGGGTGTTTGTTAGGATACATCATGTGATCACTTTAAAGTCAAACTTAAAACTAGCTACATCATTATCAATCAGCCTTTCACGTTCCACTGCTGGGACTCTGGCCTTCTCTCAGAGAGAGTATGGGCTGTCATCTACCACGCTGACCCAGTGCGGGTTGGTAGAAGTTGCATGCCTTTGATTGTTGCAGTTCTTGGGCATGCCGGTCCTCACGATGTTTTCCTTCACCGTTTTGAGCGATGGCAAATCCGCACATAACTTAATAAGTCATAGTTGCGGGGCCGAGAGGATTCGAACTCGGCGTCTTGTAAGTCGCACGCCTAACCGCCTGTTACTAGCTACGCCTGTTTCAAACTCCTTACTCTGGCGAAAGAACAAGTAAGAAAAACCCCGGCATGTAATTTTTTGGGCACGATTACAAAAACATTGTTTTTCTTAACATTACTAACCAATTGAATTGAAGAATTTCACTACAATCCCAAGCTAAGCCAAAGCAATAACCTATCAAATGAAATATGTGTTCTATTATTATTTTTAGGAACCCTTAATTAGGTACAAGTATAGCCTTCTAGATTTTAGGATCAGATCGCTCACATTCTTATTTTCAATCATACGCAATCAGAACGCAGAACCCGTCTAAACTTACTCAGATTTTATTATGATTACACTAAGATTTTACTAACAGTAAATGCATCCTGCTTTTGTGTACAATGGAATTACGCAGCGGCGACTTTCAGATATTTTTTGTGGTACACATAAGTACTATCACGTTTCATTTGACAGTGATAGATAACGTAGCACTAAGCGAAAAGCAAATAACTTTGAAGAGTCAGTACTCGACAAAAGTAAATCACGAGTTATATACACGAACACAAGTATCAACGTTCAACGGTGATGATTAAAAATAGTTGGTAATTAGCCATCCTTCGCGTGGAGCTCACAGCATGGACGACAATAGACAAATGCAGAACTAATGTATGAGTATGACCTAATTTCATGTAAGAAGTTCTCGCAATTTCGGCAAAGCGCTAGGAATAGGATATACCTACTCAATTTAAAAGTAATTTTTAATAACTTTTTTATGACTAAGAACAGAATGTGGGAAATTTGTAGTGGACGCTACATTTACATTTTATTTTTTGTGAATAAAACAATATCGCTGTCATATAAGTTATGTCCGAGGCCCCAAACTATTAAGTGGAACTAAATATTTTACAAAAAAAACTGAGCTAAGGTTATATAATACGCTATGCTGTAATTTAAAACGATGGCCGGAAAGTTCCCAATTTCGATTAACCTGTTGAAATTAGTTTATCTGGGATCCGGCTAAATTCGTCCGCGAAACTCAACAGGGCATGACATTGTATTTTTATCTTGATGTATAAATATTATAAACTATTTATTTATTATTTTTTAAATATATTAAAGAGCAACGCCTAACTCTATATTGGTTAAAGCTGTAAAAGCAAATAACAAATAATCAAACATTTTAGTTTTATCAGGGCTGAACCAATAAATAGAAAATTCCCAGTCCAGGTGTAGCGTGGCGCCATCTTCGACTACATCGTCACTTAACATCAGGTGACTTGTGGTCAAACGCTACCCTGTAAATAATAATAAAAAAATAAATAACATAATCAAAAATAAATTCATTATAATAGGAAGTTCAAACATTGAAATTTTTATGTATCATCAATATTATTTTTAGAACTTCTTGTTAAGATCTTGTTCCCAGACTAATATATTTCTGTATTGAGTAGCATTGCCATGTTCTGGTTTGAATTTGAATAACCACGTACGCGTCAAAGTGTCAGACGCGCTGTAGGTCACGTCCTAGGTGGATGCCACCAACGAAGTAATTTGATATAAGGGATGGCTATCGCTAAACAACAAACTCGTCCTGTCATCTTCAAAGCAAATAACATACAACTAAACTTTGCTTCGTTTCCTAATAAGGGTACATGCTTTCATAAACCATGGTAACAGATTTCTTCTAAACAAGCGCGTTACACCATAATTCTATGATTCTTTCTTAAAATCAAAAAATATTTTCCCCTCCGCAGTTGCGAGTAGGTACAACAGTCAAGAGTTCTCTTGTGACTAACAGGGTAGGGTATAGTTTAGTACAGGGTGTGTGGGGCTAACAAAGTGACAATCGAAAGTTACTATACAAGTACAGCTAAAAACAGGTAGCGTGTGCTGACAGGGGTGGACGTGATACGAGTTTGCAGCGCGTTGTCTGTGGGACAATGGTCGAGCCATTTATGGTGTCAAGTGACTCATGCGCCGCGGGAGACACCGGCGACATCGATGCCGCCTTAACATACGTCATATCGCACGCAATGTGCTGATATCCATTCATCCATACTCACCGAGATATAAATTATACCCTGTATACAAAGCCAGCAAGCTAAGCTGAGCATTATCTGTTATCTAGATAATAATTGTGTTGTCGCTGAGAGAGCGGGTTGCCAAGCTAAGCAATCTTTCCAGGACGGGTGGTGGTGGGAGGCGGAGAGGGTGGTGCACTCCGCCTATTCTGCAGCCGCCGCAGGTATACCACTCAATTTAATTAAATGCTCGGCAACGGCATAGATTGCAAGTGTTTGCTGAGATATTTCTAGGCGCTGTGGCAACCAGAGTCTATAGGACAATTTAATTTTAACTTACCTTGTTATTTTTAAAAGCCTTTACATTGACATTTCTAGTATGCATGTTTGCATTAAACGACAAGCAAAGCAACGGAGAATAATATCGTAGCAAAGTATACAGTTAGACTGGACAGTATTTTGTAAAGTAAAGAGATTGCTTGATTGAGATTTAGAAAACACCTTAAGCCCAGGCTTAACAAAAATCTTCGCAAGGGTGGGCAACTGAATGAGAAACACTGTGCTCATTGGCGTGACACGTTTTTTTGTCGCAACGGACCGTTGCAGATACCTTTTACAGAAAAAGTTCTTACGGTTGAGTTTCTTCGAAGCCATAACGAAACTTGAAGTTTCTTAATTTATTTTGGCATAGGTATACAAGCTACGAGCTCATATGCCAACGTGAATATTTTTACGCAAGTGGTCCTACAGTGTAAGCTTTGACCCATGCTGTCTTCAAAGAAAATCATTTTCAAAGAAAACTATTTGTTTTATTATATTATCTCAGAGCTGCACGGGCGATAATTTAGGCATGCAGGAATATGGCCAGAAACGGTTGATAACCAGCGCTATGCATCGTTCCATAAATGTGAACGCATTCTGAATAACCAACACAACTCTACGAATAATCCCTTTCCAATTTTCCAACCCACTCAGTTGCAACCTAGTACGGATTTGTATCAACGCTTCAGGTGTCGGGAACAGTCGGGTTCGTGCGAGCGCATTTAATCGTTTCGGTGTGGGATATTGAGACTCGGAATACGGTAGCAGGGTTGTCAACGTACCGGATTTGAACGGTACATCTTTGGAAAATTTCATCTAAAATTTGAACCGAAAATACCATCGATTTCTAACTTTTCTTCGTCCACCATTAGCAACCATTTCGTGGAACGCTTTTTTCCCTGGTCAGATTCCATCAGACGAACGAAACTATTTTTATCAGTTGACATGGTAACGTCGGAGTTAAGAGTAAAAATAACTGTAATATGGTCTACAAAACCCCAAAAAAAATATTGTAATAATTGTCCTGGAGTAGTAGTGTTAAACATGTTAAACTACTGCTTTTTTACTACTATCCTCAAACCTCTAGGTTGATAACTTTTTTAATTGGCAACCCTATGTTGCGCACTAACAAACATCTCCGGCTCGCGGGGACGACACGGCTTGTCGTTTAGTAGGGCCAAAACACGACGTTCAGTGCTTTAACGCAGACAGCAACGTAGCCATTCGGAGATATCGGGTTGCATGATTCGTTTTTGAAGAGGTAAATTGGAGAATTTCCTAGATATGGAGTTTGTAGTATCTGGTGGGAAAGTAGTGAGAACGGCCGCGTGGGAACTTCAAACCGATCCGTCTCGCGGTAGCCATTCGTAAGTCGTCTCGCGTGCCTGACTTTATGCATACAGCGGTATATAATGTACGAACACATGCCACAACATGTCATCGATAACATCATGAAACAGCTCTCATAACGGAACGGAACTAACTCGGAACTATTTTGTTGTCACACTATTATAATGACGTGTCGTCTAGAAATTATAATGGAAAAATAGACGGCATAAAACATGTCATAGAACTATAGGACAATGAAAATTTTAATAACTCTACTTTCTATGCGCAATATCGGAACAAACATAATATGCTAAGTCGGGCCAGATGCTACGTGGCCTGATACAGATCGTTATTAGTAGTGGCTAAGGCTGCCCGTTCTGATACTCTCATTGTAGGACCGATGTAACAATAAAGTTATAGTTTATAATCCTTTATTCATAAAATTCTGTTTATAAGCACACACAAATGAAATACCCTCGTAGCCGATTGATTCGTCTCGGACTTCAGAGCTCGTTGCACTGATTCCCCTGCGCAAACAATCAGCTCGCCCACAGGAACACACTTGACTACGTCCATTTTAATATAATTCTGGGTTTGATACGTTTATAAATAACGAAACCACATTATCTTATAATGCGCCTTTGGATGGGTTTAAAAAATAAATCGCTGTTTTTATCCAATCAAGTGCGTCCTTCGACTCGACTCCTTTTTACAAAAAATCTTTACCTTGTTAATGATTATTATATACATGGCATTGTAGGTGCGGTGAGCCCAATCATCATTTTCAAAAAAAAATAGCGAAAACTTTAAGAGATTACTTAATCCCGAACTTGCTTTTGCCAGCGCTGCGACTAGAATTAGTTTCGAGTGGTTATTTTTACTGTTTACAGGGTAGCGTTTGACCACAAGTCACCTGATGTTAGGTGACGATGTGGTCGAAGATGGCATCACGCTACACCTGGACTGGGAACTAGTTCAACTGGTTTAGCACAAAGTCACCGCGCGATGAATTAAACCAAGTTTTTAAGTTGAGACCTAAGCATACATACCAAAAAACCGCATCAAAATCCATCCAAAAGTTTTCGACTCAAGAAGTAACAAACAAACAAGCAAACGAAAAATCTAATAATCATAGATTTGGGTTTAGTGACCGTTAATTACTCGATTCAAATATATTCGTATGGCTCAGTTTCATAATACATAGTACCTTTATAATAGATAACAAAACAAGCAGACCAATAAAATCACTGTTAAGAATACAATAGTATATTTATTCATTATACATACAGGACGCCTCATAAAAGTGGTTGATGAAAAATGTACCATATTATATGCCTGCTAGAGAGTGGATAGGCCAACCAAATATATTCAATTTTAGGTCCGAAGTGGCAGCCTTATAAGCATGCCCGTTTAATATTCGTGCGTCAATGGGTTGCTTATAGCATCAACAATCAATAACATGTCATCAATTCAATACACTAAATACATCACCAACCAGACAACGGCTTGTGAGAAATCAAACAAAGTTGGTGCTTCACAACTGTCTGAACTGATATTAAAACAGGTTCGTATTGAAATGTTGTATGAGTATTACGTTGGGTGGCGAAAGTCGAAAAGCACGGAGCTCAAATGGTCACTCTCTAATTAATTATATAGGTGGAGAACTATTCGACCCATACCCTAATCATTTCGTACCTGCTTTCTCTAAGTGACAAGTGTTACCGGGCGCCGAATATAGATCGAGATGCTGAGCAATCAGTTTTTATCTTTGCAAAATTAGGTATGTAGTGTTCAGTAGTTTACATATAGAAAAAGCAAAGTTAAAGTCACAGTCTGGTCTGTTTTCTGTTTAAGCGCAACAGCAGCCCACGTTGACGGGGTTATTTTGGTAGGTGGACGTTTTGATACCGGACGGAATAAGACACTGGAGTCTATAGCATACTAAATATTGTAGGAGACTAGAAATAGGTAGTCAAAACGGTTATAACCAATGCCCCGCTACGGGTTTATTTTGATTCTAATTTAGTTTTAATGGTTTATATGCAGTTTAGACAAATAGAGATTTAACTTCAATTAAAATTGAATTTTGCATAATTTTTTTTTTGGCATTCTTTATGAGTTGATAAAAAGTGTCATAATAACATGTTCGCAGGTAAAGATATTATACATAATTATCTAGTTTCCTATGCATCATATGTCACTGAAGTCGATATAAAACTTGTAGATCATATAATTCTATTTCTCTTTTATTTGTTCAATCCTATGAGCGGCCGATAACTCACATACTAAATCATAGGTTCAATAAATTAAGTTGTCGACACTAAGTAATTTGTTTACTTTTGTCCATTTAATTAAATATGTAAGTATTCATGATATATATATATATATAACCCAGCGGCCCACACAAATTAATCAAGCTGGATTAATGCTATTTTTGTAAGTGTTTTTTGGAATTTTTCCTCAGTTTGAAAGGTTTTCATTTGAACACGTTAATCGCTATTATTGATTTTCGACTCATACTGGCCTCTAAAGGCTGATACAATAAAAAATTGTCGGGATGGGAATTAATACGATGTGGAGGCCTTTTTTCGTCTAACCCGACTGGGCATGGGAGTTTTTCCAGTGCGTTTACCGAGCTCTGGGGACGGGGTCTTCCAAGACGTTGTTTTATTCTTTAATTTGATACCTTATTGTTTGGGCGACTAATATTTATTTAATCAGTGACTAAATCTACATATACGAGTATAACTAAGGAACCTTGCTACGATTCGCACGATGTGATATATCTGTACATTAGATTAGATAATGAAACGGGGCACAAAAGTTAATGTGTTGCCAGTCGAACTAGACTTCAAGTACGACCTAGTTTTGGTAGAACAGATTGTTAAAATGCATGAAATGAGATTTGATTCTGTGTCTACTTACCCCAGGTGATGTGCTATATTTGTGTTTAAAAAAAGGTACAAACAGTAGCTGCTATATAAGTATATACAATATACACATACATATAAGTCCTGACTCGGGAACATTGTATCAATGGCGAGGTGGGAGGTGAGAAATAACGAGCGCAGCGAACGGACGATGAAACCGGAAACCAGTCTCCCGTGATGGTGGAGCCTACTCATAAACCCGACTAATCTCAACATTTGATAACAATAACTGTCCTATAAAAGATCGTTCACCTTCTACCGATAGGTGATTAAATGACGTTAGTAATTGAGTGTAAATGAGTTTTCGTTAATTGGGGGCACAATTTTACTACTTGTCTCTGCGGTCGATGTGAACAATTTAAAGTATTAACCATCGACATGGATTTATTCAATTGTACGCATATTTCCTTTTACATTAATCGGACAGTTCGGTCGTAATTAATTGGGCTTTCAATACTTCCGAATGTCTCTGCAATTCTCAACAAGATTACCAACAACATTTTTTTATGATGGTAGATTATGGTCACGAGTCACGACGCAGCTGTCGCAAGCACAAATACAAAATGACTGAATCTGTGACAATACTAGAATGCAATAAATGAAAGAAACGTTTATTATGCCGAAACTTGAAGTACTTTCGGCTAAAATTAAGCGTCAGTAGCAAAATCTTATTATTCTAGTATTCACACAGACGTCGTCACCTAACATCAGGTGGCTGGGATACTGCCAACTCGGCAATCGCGTCGCGTCGCATACTGATCTGATACAGAACTTTCATTAATAGTAGGCTACACTATTCCCGTGTTGCCATGTTTTTTGCGACAAAAATCCTGTGAACAGCTGAACTGATACAATAAATCAAATTTTAATGTTCTAATTCAATTGTTTAGTACAACAGAAAAGTAGAGCTCTTTTTGGAAGAGTTCTTCTAGGTACTACCGCCATGATCTTAATGGTGCCGCGAAATTACTGGTTCATGTACCGGCTTATCACTTTTGCCTCAAGATGACGAACGCAATGCAGCGCCACCTAGTCACGTAGGGCACGTCCCGAGTGGATGTAATCTACAGGTAGGCAATTTGCTTTAGACAAGTCGTCTAATTTTATCAAAAGAATGCTAGTGAGCGCTAACAAGTGGTCCTACCAAATCAATCTCCATTATTCTGAGATATACAGTCAGTAGCTAAACATTTAGTAGTCGTAGCGTTATAAAACTTCATAAATTTGTTACTTTTTAAAACAAATTCTGTTTTCAATGCGAACGCCGTCAAATAAAATGACGAATGGCGTAAAAGTTTTGCCTTGCATCCCAGAAGGCGGAACGAGCTATTCACCGCTAGCTTCTTTCAATTTCTTGCTGCACGGTGCAGGGCACGGCGCATATCGCATACTTATTTTCCTACTAATATTAACACATGAGCCAAAACACTTTCTGTCTTGATACTTGATGTTAGTAACAATGGCAAAGACTGAGCCAGCAATGGTGGGAGTGACATTATCATAAGCTAAAGCGGTTGACGCGATTTTCCTATTGGAGGAGCGGCGCGGAACGGTTATCACGCGCGATGGCTGCCGGTCGGCAATGTCAGCATGCATTGTGTGGTAATGTCGAGCACGCATGCAGCTATTGTATGACATGCCATCACACTTGTCTCGTTTGGCAGCTTTAGATGACGCGATACTCTTTAGGCACACATCTTTACAGGCCTACTCTGCGCCCTATTTAGTTACATTTCGAGGCCACTTCTTGCTGTACTAATCGCATTAGTATTAGTGACAATAAACTATAAAAAACTACTACTATAATTATTTTTTATTGTTAAGATAAATTAGGCAAGTTTACTATGAACAAAATACTTTTGTGGACGTTTTTCCAGTCTAATAACATTTAACAAAGAGAGGAGCAATGAGAAACTGCTGTGTGCAGGCATCTCAGGGCATTGGGGTGGAACATTATTAAAAGCGAATTTCGTAAAACAATTTTTTAAGGTTGAATTTATGAATAACTACCTGTTCCCCGCAGTTTCACCCGCGTTGTCTACAATATCATAACATAGGGAGTGCATCTAAAGAATACCACATATCCATAAACCCTTACCTTGCTCCCTTTAAAAAAAATCGAAACGCGTCTTATATCTTTATTTCTTACCAAACGCCTGTATATGAATTTTCTGATCCTTAATTTGAGGAAACTATCGTGGATCGCGAATCCATACATATATGTTCAATGCCTATTTCAAATCTTACAAGATTATTTTTTGGGACAAGAGATAGCGTAAATTCTTCCCCAGGATATAATCTACCTTCTTGCTCAATTTCATTACGATCATCATCATCATCATCAGCCTTTAACGTTCCCACTGCTGGGACTCTGGCCTTCTCTCAGAGAGAGAGAGTATGGGCTGTAATGTACCACGCTGGCCCAGTGCGGGTTGGTAGATGTCGCATGCCCTTGAATGTTGCAGTTCTTGGCATGGGCATGGGCATGCCGGTCTTCACGATGTTTTCCTTCACCGTTTTGAGCGATGGTAGATCCGCACATAACTTATTAAGTCATAGGTAGGATTGAACATTAGGTACATCAATATATTCGTTGACTTGTTCAGACGGACGGATATATTTTATACATATTTATATACGGTTTCAGTATGTTGACCCTAACGAACGTAACAGTGTGAACACTACACTGTACAAGTACACTCATCCACTCAAACTATACGCAACAACAAAAGATGCTCACCCAGTCAGCCCTCGTGGTGTCGTACTTCAGCTGCCGTTCTATTGTAATGCAAAACCAGAAATAAAATGCAAAAATCCCGAAATCTTTTGCGCGTTCCACATACATTACACGCGTTTGAGCATTACTGTTATAATGATGATGAGCTGTTCATCATACATCAGTTTGTCTTCAGTCACTGCTGGGTGTGAACGTCCTCTATTTCGCGTCATTTGTTTGGGGACTGACATGTAAAGTTTTTTGTTACGTGCGCCCCGGTCACTGACTCATCTATTAGGTGCATGGTCTACATACTTTAAGCATATCATAGGCACCCTCGTAACCACTCTGACTCTAGTGTTCTCAGGTGTTTCAGAAGCTACGCGTTTGCCAAAGTTGCCCTATATATAATCATAGTAGACTTGACGACTCGGTAGCCGAGTTGGTAGTGACTACTAGTGACCCTGCCTACGAAGCTAGCGGTCCCGGGTTCGAATCCCGGTAAGGGCAAATATTTGTGTGATGAGCGCGAATATTTGTTCCTGAGTCTTAGATATTTCTATCTATACTACCCATAACACAAGATTCGAGCTTAATTTGGGGCTAGGTCGATTTGTGTGCAATAGTCCCCCGATATTTTTATTTATATTTATAGTCTATAACATGACAATTAGGAAAAAGGCATTTTGTTATCTCCCGGCGCAAAAACGACGGGGTGTTATATGCTCTCTCTGTGTGTGTGTCTGTCTTTGGCATTGTAGCTCATCCGTTCACGAACCGATGGTGATTTTGTTTGAAAGGTGAATTAGTTGTGAATGTTCTCAGCTGTTTGATGAAAATCGGTCCAAGATGTAATGGGTTTTTAATTTAATTTTCAAATTTTCTTGCCCCTTGCGACTACCATTCTGTGCACAACTATGATAGCCAGGATTTGGCTCTGTATGTCATGACCACAACTGTTACAAAGCTTAACACACGGTAGCAGTGTGGTACTGGAGCATCACTTGAGAGCAAATTCCCAATACAGGTGCGGCGCGGCACCACCAAATCGTCCTTTATCATCAAGTGAGTTGTGGTCAAAAACTAGTCTGCCGTGTAAGAAATAATTTAAAAATAAAAGCTTGGTAAAATACATCAGTAATGCTTTTTTTCTTTCTTTCTTCCTTGTTATTCATTCTTAGCTCTCTGGTTACGCTTTTCTTACGAACTTCCTCTCTCCAGTATATCCGACCGAGCGTTTTTCCAAGTTGCTAAATATTCTTCTACCTACATTCGGAGAATTCATCACGCCACCCTTGCCATGTTTATTTCGTACAAAACCAAATAACAGGAACAATAAAATATAGAGTTTCATTCCAGGATAATTGGTTATTAGATATCGCTAAGTATTATATTATCTACTAATTGGATTAAAGTATGAGATAACGTCGATTCTATTTATAAACATATCCTATCCTACTAATTATAAATGCGAAAGTTTGTGTGTGTGTGAATGTTTGTTACCACGTATCACAGTAGGTACCTACTAAATTTTTTTTATGAAATTTGGAATGCAGATGTCTTATACCCAGGATTAACACATAGCCTACTTTTTATCCCGGAAAAAAGGTTCTTACGGGATTCAGACGCGGGTGAAACCGCAGGGCGCAACTAGTACTTTGTGTTTTGTATGCTTGACATTCAATTACGCCGAGACGCCTAAAGTGGTAAAGTAGCTCACGGAGTACTTTCCATCAACGGAAAATGCAGAGTTTCAGCGGGAAATCGGTATACTCGTGGGTGTAATGTAAAATTAGAAACACGAATTAGTATAAGATGTGATCCTTATTCCTGCTAATATTGACTTTGTAAATAGATTAAATGACTCGTATATTTGTTTCTTTAAATTGAAATAGACAAGCGCTAGACGCAGCTAGTTATAATTATCATTTTGTATTGACAACGGAAACGGAATTAGAATTTCTTTGAATAAGAAATGGAACGCTCGCTATACTCTTGAAGGACGCGGAATTATCGATTCCTGGTCGACTGAAATCCTATCGCGTTCGGACGATTTGAAATGGCTTGCAAGTTCACTCGATTTGACTACCAAACTTCTTCTTCGTATGGGATTATTTAAGGACACGGTTTTGTGTGCATAAGCCAGACTCTGGTAGTCTTTAAGGAGAACATCCGTGTTGAAAAGAGCCCAAGCGTTTATTAACAATAGCGATAATAGCCACTTCAAAAAACAGACAAACTTACCAATTAAAATTAAAAAAAAACCCCGACATCTTGGACCGATTAATCAAACTATGAACACTCGCCCGTAACACTCCTTTCATACAAAAAAATAAATAAATTGAAATCGCTTCATCCGTTCGCGAGCTACGGTGACACAGACAGACAGACAAACAGACAGACACGTCAAACTTATAAACTCCTCTTTTTGCGTCAGGGGTTAAAAACGATATAAATTACAAGAAATAATGGGGAATATATTTTCGCTATATTTTTCTATTTCAAAGATACAGCTTTAGAAAACAGGATCTTACATTATGGTCCATCCTGTATATTAATAGTCAACGCGCACTTTCACCTTGCACCCTTTACGTGCACGTTATGAATAAACGATTCTGTCGCTGCCTCCTTCTTACACAATTTTATACTAAGTCGCTATTTGCAAATATTAATATAAATTGCAACATCATATCTTACACAGCTCGAGAATAGGATGAATATAAATGCGGGCCTTAAATACGTTTATTGCAGGATGGAGTTGTTGCAACATTGTTTTGTTACCATACATCTAGGAAGCTTAAAGCGTTAAGAGGACGCCGTGATAAACAATGAATCTGAAATCAGCTGGAAAACTGACACACTGAAGAGGGGTGTGAATTCGGTGATTCCATACAAAAACGCAAACGAGCTGACTATTGCCTATGCGTCAAAAAAAGGTTTTTTTCGTTTAAAATGAAAACTATCCATAATTGTTTATAGAACTAAACCTGTAGTTCTTTGAAGAATGTGTATATAATGTACCATACAAAAAAAACAACCCTTAAAACGGTTTTGTATGCCTGTAAAATAAAAATCATTTTTTTTTCGGAGGGCAGTTTTCGATCATTGTTTTTCTGCTATTAAAGTTAACCAATCGTGTTATCCTTCCGACAATTTGATGTCAAAAACATGATCTTTAAGGTACATAAATATTAGCTCTGTATGTTTTGTAATTGCTGAGAAAAAAGGAGATCCCTGCAGCCAATATTGCCAATCTTAAATCTGGATGGGGACTGGCTCTCAAGCTGGTACTCGGCGACAGATAATTAACTTAGGAGTGATAGTTAGCCGGGCAGTACGATGGAATTCCATTTGGAATGCCTCAAACTAATTGATTACTGTTCTATTGTAATGTGCAATACGTGTGTACAGCACTCAGTTAATTCAGCTGAAACTAGCTGTACATTAAACCAGAGTATAGATGGATGAATGGATGTTTGTTACTCTTTCACGCAAAAACTACTGCTAATAAGGTTCCTCAGGGATAACTAGAAGACGCGGGTGAAACCGCGGGGCGCAACTTGTATTTAATAAAATGCGGGCTAAAATCGTAAGAATGGATGTAGAAAAGCTGCATCCATCGAAGATAAAGTCACGACACCAGTCCAGGATACGAGCAACATCCTCAATGGAAGGCCACAAGAGTTTCATCTGATTTCTCTTAACTTTGCTGATATTGCGTGTTAAAAAACCGCTTGCCAGTTAAAATCCTGCCTTAATCGGCTATCATTAAGACCTAAACGCGAATCAGACATGCGTGCGGATAAATACGCTTCTTAACTAGGCAAAAAGATCGACTGTTTCCTGGCGAAGAGCACTATCGGCCGGTTTCAATAACTTCTCTATCCACGGTTTGCTCTACTATTGATAAAAATTTGACATTACGTCTATGGAGCTTGTGTCAAATTTATATATCTTTAGTAAGGCAAACCGTGGATACATAGGTTTTTGAAACCGACCGTAAGTCTGTATGGAATTCAAATTCGAACCCGTGAAAATACGATCTGCAGTAGCCTTCATAGCTAATAACACCTCACATCGCATGTTAGGTACATATTGTATCTGATTCCTAATAAGGATACACAGAAAATGTATCTGAGGTACCAGAAACTGCACGGATAAAACAAATAACAGCAGTTTTTTTTTATCATTGTACAAATATTTGTCCCGTACCGGGAAATGAACTGGCGACCTCACGCTCCACAGTCAGCTATCCGACACATCGATGGTCAAAATGTATAGTTGTTTGTTTTTCTATCCGAGATGTTTTTATCCGTTATCCGTACGTAATGAAAAGAAATTCTATACGACCGAAATCGAAGGGTACTCGTTGTTTAGTTATTTTTTGATTACGATATAACACAAAAGTGTAAGACTAACGTGTAAGACTCATTTCTTTGGTGTCAAGGGGGCTTCACAATTTCTCTCAATACCTTGTTGTCACAAGCAGCACAGTAGCTGGCCAGTAGCCAAACTGTTGTAGAGTGTTCACTTGAGGGGTAAAGGAGATTTTGAAATATCTTATGAACCTGCCCTTCTTCTTTCGTAAGAGTTTGTTGCTAACTGTTGCTAACATGGCTTTACGGCTGGCATAACCGGGACTGACAGCTTAAAGCGCCCTCCGAAGCACGATAGTGCTCACTTGAACGCCTAGATTATTACCAATTAAGAGACGTCCATTCTAGTACATTCAAATGAAATCACGAGCAGAGATCCGTAACAATCGCAGAGGCGTACAACATGACGTAAAATATTACAGGATGATCAATGAATAGAGCAATACTTTTAAAGTATAGGACGAGTCGACCGTTCGCTTCGCAAGCGCACGCCTGCTCAAAACAACTGCAGAGCCTCAACTCTTGAATATCAAAATTCCGCGCGGCAACGCAAAGCTCATATCGCCCTGTGAAATCAGCTGTTAAACCTTTTCAATTTAACAGTCGAGTAACTTTACATTTTGGATCGAATGCATCTGGAAATGTAGTGGTATCACTATCTTATCCACCTAGAGTCCTAGACGAAGAAATACCAATTAAATTAAATTAATTGATTAAAAAAGATATTGACAAAGTTCAAAAGCGAACCGAACGAGTAATTTAAGTAAATTCCGTGTGAGTATTCCACGAAGAGAGTTTTCCTTAGCTCAAACCACTTATTGAGGCAACAATGGAACCTAATGAGACTCCTAATATAACAATCTAATGGGGCCTGTCAGCTCTGTCAACAAAAATACTCAGAGCACGAATTCGCTTTGCATGTGTAATAATTGTGTAATAGCTTTTCACTCATATTTAAGGGGCAGGGAGAGTAGACAATCGCATTGTTTATTAACGGCAAAACACTTCATGTCGTCGCAACATGAGTTTTCCATCAGGTCCCTCGACGAGCTATGAAAAAATTCGAGATTTTTAAGTGGGCGTTTGTGTGTGTGCCGTGACTGTCTATCCACGAAAAAATCACATTTGTTCTGATGACCTCTTGTTAAAAATTAACGTAATAAACTTCCGTTCTGCTGAACCGGCTGAACTGAGTGTAAAGCGAAAGACTGGAAAGTAAAGCGAATCTACTGGTCCCTACTTCCCAGATATCCGGTAAGCTCTTCGCTCTATTAGTATCCCGGCCAGCCTAAAACTCTAATGGCCGGTTCCTAACCGATCTATCTACGGTTTGCCCTTTTGGAGATAGAAATTTGACAAGCTCCATAGAACTAATGTCAAAATTCTGTCAAACCGTGGATAGATCGGTTATTGAAACCGGCCGTATGTGTATGTACTTGACTCTCGCATTTGAATCCGCGTATAATACTATCACGCCTCAGCTCTCCAACACGCTTAAGGGCGCTTTCAAACTAGCGATTTATACGCGAGTTATATATAGCTCGATTTTGGAAGCGCATGCAGGTGCGTATAGCGCACACGCAACTAGTACGAGCGTTGACGCTTTTATAAGCTCGTCAGTATCTATGTTGATACCGACTCACTACTACCGGTTAGAACGAACACGCCGGAATAAGCCCGCGTACGCATCCGGATTTTTGAAGAGTGAAATGTGTGTGCTTGTGTAAGCGCATATTATATGCCGAAACGACTGGGTACGCGTGGAAAAAACGCTAGTCTGAAACTGCCCTAAGGAATATGGCATAATATTTGGTCTTTTTGGTTTTTAAGTTTTATACTAAGTAGATTTTTTATTAATAATATAATTAGTCAGTAATTTTCTTTTAATGCAAATATGTTTCTTTTTTTGCGTTTTTGCCTTCGTTCTAGCCTTGACCAAGAACACACAGCAGTCTTTTGTAATTTACAATATTGCCTAATCTTGCTTTAATGCTGCTGTTGATTGCTATTTTAAAAGCCAACTAGGTTCCCTTCCGCTGGAAATTAGTAACCCGTACACAGCTTGTCTTATTAGAGATAGATTTTTGACATTACTGTTATGGAGCCAGTAGGGAAAACCGTGATAGATAGATTATTAATAACGGCCGTTAGGCGTAAGACGGCACTGCAGCAGCGGTCGGCAACCCTGAGACAGCGCGACTATTTACGATTTAGTAAGTACTCGTACATTGCACTCCTATTAATGAACCTTTAAGGTACTTTTCTTAGAATTACTACATCAACTTTAAAACAAATTTCTACTCAAATACAACCCTTAACATCCTATCAAAATAAATTCGTTATTACTAATTTAATATACCTAAATATCTCACTATTTGTTATTAATCCAAAGAGTATGCTTGAATTAACATAAAAAAACGTTAATTAAGCAACTGCACTATGCATTAAATATCTCCAACACACCACAACATCGTGCTAACGGCTGACTGACTTAGTTTTATTTTGGTACCAGTTGCACCTGCGTCATCCCGTTATCCCGCAGGATCCTTTTTCCGCGATAAAAGTATGTTAATCCAGGGTATGAGCTATCTCCATTCCAAATTTCATTCAGATCCGTTCAGTAGTTTTTGAACTACTGAGAGTAACATCCATCTATCCATCCATACTCACATACTTTCACATTTATTTATTAGTAGGATTTTCGTGTTTCTTTTTTCTACATAATTATGTCCTAAACCCCATGACTAAGGAAAATCATCATAAAACTTCTAACATACCTACAAATTTTAATGTTAAATGCAGCAATGAAATAACTAGTAAGTAAATGATAAGATAGACACTATCTTATCCTTTTCATTGCTACAGACTTTCAACTTGGTCTATATTATGCAGTGCCAAAGATGATGTTGATGTAGTAGACATAGAGCTTCAGCATTAGTTTTGCAGCCACAGCCATTTAATTGTCATTGTTTGTTTATTTAGAAATAGGCGAGCAGCTTGAGGCTAATTTCTAAAAGTTCAGTGATAAATCATTAAATGTATCGAGGAAGTAAAGTTAGAGTTTAGTTAGTGTTCTAAAAATCATGTATGGTTGTAATTGAGACAGCCAAACCCTTTAAACTAACTAGCTGAGATGGCGCAACAACCCAAAGTGCCTTGGCCTTCGATAACAAAAGACGCCACTTCGGTCTGTCCTGCGCCACCTCGTGCCAGTTCTCCACCTGGAGCTCGCGCAAATCCTTTGTGACTTCGTCTTTCCGAACTCGAAAGACGAATTCAAACCCTTAGGCATTCAATTTTTAATGCTTTGCGGTTGTATTATGTACAGACAGATATTATTATGATGGCTTGCATGGCAGTATCTTGTGCGAGGAAATATATCAGCCTATTATGTTACCTCTGCTGGAGCTCTGACCTTTCTCAGAGAGTGTATGGGCTGTAATCTACCACACTAGTTAAGTGCAGGTTGGCAGATGCCACACTCTTGAATGTTACAATTCCCCATAATGTTTTCCTTCACCATTCTAGAGCAGTGGTACCCAATTAGTTATTGCAGCGTACCACTTCAAAAACAACCTCATATCTGCGTACCCCTTATTGTAGCAATCACACTAATATTATAAATGCGAAAGTTTGTGAGTCTGTGTGTATGTTGGTTACTTCGTCACGCTCAAACGTCTGGACCAATTTTGATGATATTTGGTCTACAGGTAGTTGAAACCCTGTATTAACAGATAGGCTGCTTAAACCGCGGGTAACACCGCAGGGCACAGCTGGTAAAATGATATTTTGGACATTGTTCTTGTTTTTACTGATAGCCGCACCTACATGTTAACCACTTCATGTTAACAATATGTAAAATAATTACGTGATACTTGCCAAGACCACCCCCCCCCTTCCCCCTAAGTGAGATTTGGAAATATTTTACTTGATCCCCTCCCCCCTAGAACACCTCACGTAATTAATGGATGCCCCCCTATTGGTGTGTTTCAGTTGCCTCACTGGAGAGCCAGCGCCGACCGAAATGTAGTGCGGCATCACCTTCTATCACAATATCACTAAATATCAGGTAGCTTGTGATTCAATGCGAACCTGTATAATGTTTAAAATACAATACATAATCCTTATCACCTAATTTAAATTCCCGCCTAAGCCTTCTATATCAACCTAAAAACCTACCTATCTATCTTTTATAAAGAGTTAATGACGTAAAGTTTTTTTATGTTTGTATGTGATCTCCTAAACTACTGAACTCATTAAGAAAATTAATTCCCTGTAAAATGATACACTACTCCTAAGTGCCATATGCTGTCTTTTATTGTCTTCGGGTGAAAATGTGGTACACAATTTTACTAAGATATTTTCATCAGAAATTGTGTGTAGTAAACATTCTTATTACACTAAAAGGATAATGTTTATGAAAGTACCTATCTATTAATAACATAATTAGATATTTCCTGGAAATAGTTAAAAAATAACTTTTTATTAATTTGGATTATTATTTGATTGACTCTGTTTGCCTTCATAGGAAGTATATTTTACACTAGGAGCCAATAAAATTGTTGCTTGCTAAAAATAGACATGTGAGCCTCATTTCAGAATTTTCATAAACTGGATCTAATCAACAGCAGAACAGATTCAAGTCCTAGATTCAAATTTGGAATGGCAAGGTGAAAGCGGCGCTGGAGACGTGCAATAACCAATCTTGGAGGTCGGAGTGGCGACTCACCGCTATGTTCTGTGAATATGTTGGAGCCGAGCATGCGGGGGTCTTTGGGTGCCCGTGGCTTGCGCGCCGACCGCATGGACGCGCCGCTGCCGGTCCCACGCTCCTTCGCCTGCTGAGCCCCCATTGCACCGGCTGCACTCCGACCGGGCTCGCGTCCGCACTGCTCCCACCGACACCACCACACGCGTTAATTTAATAACAATAACGACGCGACATACACCGACCCCCTCATTACATTACGAGTTCTGTAACGCAAGCAACTATGATGTTTCCCCAGCTAATGTTCTGAGTTCACAGGTATTATGCATGCGGTATGCGGCGGTTGCGCCCGCTCGCTGCAGTAACATTACCGGAATGAGAAAGTCAGGATAACAACAGAGCCACCGCCATTATGTGCGAGACTTGACTGACTGACATTTTTTTGTTTGATTGTTTGTTTGACGTAGACTTTTAGTTTGCGAGCTACTCCGCTCAGGGGCGCTTAGGTAGTAATCAGGGTTGCCAGCTCAGTGCACGTATTGTGCTAAATAAATGAGTTACTTGTCATCACATCACATAAAGTGTTATCGGAGCCCAGGCGGAGCTTACAGCTAGCATAGATAATACGAAGTTAGAATATATAAAATCCCGTTAGGATTGCACTCTCTATTGCTGTATTCAGAAAATAGTGAGTAAGATTGCTATTTGGTGCTAGATTAAATGTAAAATGCCGAATTGCTGATACTGCCTGATGCTGTCTGTTAGATAATAATATGTGCTAGACTTATGAAAATTTGCTAAGTTAAGCGAAGTAAGTGCTAAGTTGGCAACGTTGTTTATTTTTAGTGAATTTCAAATGACAACTGGCAGCATTGGCACGCCACAGATTAAAATATATCGTTGTATACTAATTTCCACAGGTTACATATCAATCTCTGTTCATAGACAAGCTAAGATTGAAATAAATAAAACATCTGTGTGATCTTAGTTACTGGCGGGAATAATTGAAATTTCTATGAATTGAATTAAATCTTTTGTTCAAAAACTGAAATTAGCATTAAAAAAAGTTAAGTAAGAAATAAAATAGACTTTATTTTAATGATGAGATTTTATTTATCATTAACGGTACATACATAATACACGTCAATGGATTATACCTAAGAGTCTAATCTAAGAGATAGATACAAAAAGTTCACATAAGTTACAAAATATAAGTTACATAAATGTTTCACGTGTCTAATAGAACATTTTAGGTACCTTTCATTCCCTTTCTCCCCATATCTCCACTTAGGCACATTATCAGATTACCAGTGGGTCGAGAGGGAATAATTTTTTGACTACCCCCTTTCTCTAAACTGCCAAATGATTTACTGGAGGAAAGTGAGAATACATTTTTGATTTCTTCCATTTTATTCATACTAGCCGGACAAAGCTGGTTAAGAAAGTGAATAGCCCTTATTGCCGACTGCCATGTTATCAAATACATTTTTTTTATTGTAATAAGATTGGCACACTTATGTTATGACTATCTCTAACAATATTAAAGTTAAGTACATGGTCTACATAATGACTTTTTACTGGATTGTGATAAATAAAAACCTGTGAGTCTCCACATGGCTTTTAGTTCTACAAACATTTATATTTACGTGGGTACACTACACAATACTACTTTACGATAATATATCTACTCATTGAACACTTAGATCACCTTCTAGGAAATATAAGTCATTATTACTCAGAGAAAAGAGTATGTAGCCATCTGATTAGGCTGATTGCCACTGTAGGTTAAGTATAATAATTACTTTACAATATGTAAGTTAATTATAAATCGACTAATGAGTACACTGATAAAAGCTTTGTCAAAATTAACAAAGCATTAATCATTAATTGATGGATACACTTTGACATCAAGTTATTGTAGACAAACGATAGCGCACGGTGGTTCCTGCCTGTACATAAAAAACGGTGTTAGGGCAGTTGAGTGTATTGATTTCGTTCAATTATCAATAGAACAATATTGCGAGATTTCCGCGATTGAGCTGTTAGATTTTAATATAATAGTTGTATGTATTTATAGAACTAACTTAATAAGTTCTTACAATTTTTTTTTAATGAGTTTCGAACGTGTTCTTGAACGAGCCGGTGAATATGACAAAGAGTTTTTGATAATGGGTGACTTTAATATTAATTGGTTAAACGAGAAATGCTCCGAGCGAAAACAGCTGAGTGATATGTTATCAGCCCACAACTTCATCAACGCTGTTGGCTTTCCAACGAGAGTGAATTCGGTATCCTCGACCTGTCTAGACCACGTGTACAGCAATAGGCCCCAGGGGTCGGTGTTGACGTCTCCCGTGGACTCTCATCTCAGTGACCATCGAGCGGTTCGCGCGGAAGTAATGTGCCGGCCACGGCAGCCACCGCCGCGGACGTGGCTGGCCAGGGACTTCTCTCACGTAAGTCGTTTGAACTTTGTCGCTGCGGTGAACAGCGTAGATTGGGAAGGAATATTTAAAGAACACCAGAACTCTGTGGAACGTCTAACCACTGCTTTAATAAATACAGTAGCCAATAAATTTCATATATGTTTCCCAATCAAGCGGAAAAACGTCCGGAACCAAACCTGGATCACTAATGAAGTCATTATGTTAAAATCTTTGTTTTTCGAAGTTAGCCAGCTGTTACAAAAGTTTCCAAATAATTACCAACTCATAACATTCACCGCTGAACTGAATTCACGTTATGAGAAAGCGATAAAAGCAAGTAAAACCGGCTACTACACAAGAATGATTTCCACCAGTACCAATAAACATAAAACAGCGTGGGGTGTGGTAAACGCAGAGCGGGGCATCAATAAACGACCGCCTGTCAGCTTCACTGACGTAGCTAAAGACTCTACGGGTAAACCGTACGAGTCAAAAAAAGCTGTCACTGATGCCATGAACTTGAGGTTTGTGGGTGCAGCGGCGGCATGCGGGGCGCCGCCCGCCTGTGTCCCGCGTGTGAGCGCCGCGCTCGCTGCGGCGCGCCCCCCGGCAGACCGCAGCCTGAGGCTAACTAGGTTTACAGCCTACGAAGTTTACCAAATTGTAGCATCACGCATCCCGAAAAAGCCAACAAAAGATATATACGATACATCAATTGAGGTTATTAATTTAGCGCTTACGACTCTAGCGCCATGTTTGGCTGTGTTGTTTAGTCGCTGCATTAACGATGGGATGTATCCGGATGCGATGAAACTTAGTAAAATATCACCGTTATTTAAGGGGAAGGGGACACGTGACGATATCGACGGTTACCGCCCTGTCTCAATCATTCCAGCAGTTGCCAAGATCTTTGAAAATGGTCTGAGTGCTCGCCTCACCGACTACCTGACCTCCACCGGGGCGTTATCAGAGCGGCAGTACGCGTACAGAGCGGGTCGTTCTACCACCTCACTCACGCGCGAAGTGATCAGGCGCGTGCTCGACGCATGCGAGCAGAAGCAACGTGTAGCCG
Source organism: Opisthograptis luteolata (assembly GCA_931315375.2). Lineage (NCBI taxonomy): Eukaryota > Metazoa > Arthropoda > Insecta > Lepidoptera > Geometridae > Opisthograptis > Opisthograptis luteolata. Next base: position 14,423,072 of record OV928033.1, read on the forward strand.
TCTTATGCTGCGATTTATCGAAAGCCTTCGACGTCGCAGACCACGGTGTCCTCGCTGCTAAGCTCAAACACTACGGAATAAATGGACCCGCTCACGCATTATTTACAGACTTGCTGCGGAACAGATCCCAGGTGGTGGTCGGGGACGGAGGGAATACTAGATCGGATCCCTTGACAACTGCGTTAGGCGTGGCGCAGGGATCGTCGGTATCCAATATACTCTTTTCCCTATTACTTAATGACTTGCCCGACTCCATCGCCTCCGGAGAAATATATATGTACGCGGACGACGTCGCCGCGATCGTCACAGGGAGCACAACGGATGAACTCGAGCAGCGTCTGAATGGGACAGCAAGTGAACTGGCGAACTGGTTCAAACAAAACGGCCTCGTCCTCAACTTGAAAAAGACCCACTTCCTTCAGTTTTCCATATCGGGGAGACCTCTCGCAAAATTGCAGGTCTCGATAGATGGAAAACTGATTGAACAAGTAAACGAGACTACATTTCTCGGTTTCGAAATTGATCGAGGTCTAACGTGGAGCTCTCACATAGACAAACTATGTGCAAAATTGGGTAGTGCATGCTACGCCTTATGTAGACTAGCGCGAGTGGTGGACGCTGATATTGTCCGCACGTGCTATTTTGCGACCGTGCATTCGGTCCTACAATACGGCGCCGAGCTCTGGGGGTGCGCTGCTGACAGACTTCGCGCCTTTCGTATGCAGAAAAGAGCTGTAAGGGCGATTGCACGAGTTTCACGTCTAACATCAGTCAAGCCTTACTTTAAGTCGCTCAAAATACCCACGTTGCCCTCGCTCGTAATATTCCAGGTGGCTGTCTATGTTAGACAAAACGTGGGGTTGGTCGCGAGGCGCGGAGACACGCACTCCTACAACACTCGGGGGGCACACAAGCTCGCAGCGGTGTCCAGGAGGCTCGCGCGGTCAGACAAGCTAACGCACGTGTTGGGGCCGACGATTTACAATCGTTTGCCGGAGCACATTGTTGAAGCACCCAGTCTCAATAGCTTTAAACATAAGTTAAAAAACTGGCTCGTCGAGAAGACGGTATATTCGATTGACGAATTCATACATTGTGATGTTTGAGTTAATTTTTTTTTTTTTTTTTTTTTTTTTTCACTACCACCAATAAAGGTTCGATTGAAGGCTGACACATTACAAATCAAATAGAACAGAATAAGCAACAATAGACTTTAAAATATATAACAGAAATCTTTCTTGCACTAAATGAGATCTTTGTAGCAAAAACAAAATATAACATTATCTTTTCAGTGAAATTATACATGCACCATCTCAAACAAACACTGCACACCCCTTTTTAGCTTCCACTGGTGAACAACTGGAACAGAATACTAATAAAGTAAATAAGTTCTCAATAAATTAAAAATAAGCTCGAAAACTTGTTACAAACTAACAATACTTCCTTACTACATAATTTTTTTTTCTTCCCTGTCATGATAAAAAGTACACTTTTTACCCTTCAAAACATGTCTATGCAGGCAGTGACTACAGTTTTTATCAGTAATTGAGAATGCCACTACTAACAGCAGGGAGAGAGAACCTGCCTAACAGTAAATATCATCATCAGAGTCTAGTTTTTCAGCTGAATTATGATCATTATAGTGATCACAGCTGCTGCTGTCACTGCTGCTGCAACCACAGCTGCTGCTATCATAGCTGCTGCTATCACTGCTGCTGCTATCATCTGCGTTTTTAACGACTTCCTCAATGTCCGACAAAGAGGTCATACTGTTTTTCTTTACAATGTCATGTATAGACAGAGATGCCATTTCAATCTCATTCTCCACTAAGTTTGATTCTTCGGCTTGAACCATGTGCCCTGCTTCTTCTAACTCTACAAGCTCCAATCCAAGATCTTCTTTCTTTATCACAATGTTGGCAACACTATTAGATAGGTCATCAATGTGTTCACTCTTACATTTCTGAATGAAAACTAAATAATCTTTAATGTAGAGCTGGTTCAATATGTAGTGGGCATCATTGCTAGCATTAAATGTCTGGTGGATGTCGATTAAACATTTAACAATGAACATCTTACCTTCCTTTAATAATGCAACTAAATCGCTCTTTACTCTAGTGCATAGTTCAAAATTTCTATAAATGGGATATATCAGAGCTCTGCGGTAACATGCGATTATTACTTCTTCTACTTCATTGAATGGGCAGAACCAGCTTAATGTCGATGATAATTTGTTGATTGTCCAACCCGACTCAACTGTGCTTTCACTTAGAGTGGTTCGCTTGTCATAGCAGAAACCAAATAAGATATCAACCAAGCCCAGAAATACTTGTTTATATTCTGATTGTGTGAGCAAATAATGCTTGTTCGGCAAATCTTTCAATATGCCCACTTCGTCATCTGTAAAATGTGTTTGTTTATAGTGTTTGGGGCTTTCAGGGTCCCAGGGTGCCTTTGCAGACTGATATGGTACCAGCGAGTCATCATCAAAGTAATCGGCCATATAATGATCGGAACAGAACTTGCTATTTTCATGTTGTATCCTCAGCATGTTACGTTCACCTATTGGAACACTTTCAGGATTTTTCAGTTCAAATATTTGCGGAAATTCGCTGCCTATGTTATTGAAATCTGTGGATACTTTATTAGCAAAGCCGTAAGTGAAGTTGCTTGCATTTGTCGGTTCACTATCGTTCTCTAACGTGATGCCTCCTTGTTCAAGCATTTCGACGAGGTTGGGATTGATATCAGGAATATCCCTTGGTACCAGCAAGCTGGTGATCATGTCGAGGTTTTCAAATTCACCCGGAGTTTCTTTCTCGAAGGTAAGTACATATTTGCCCGCGTCGCTTGAGAACGAAGCTTTAGAACGTTCGTTTTCTAAGATTCTTCCTGGGAGTCGTAAACGGAGGTAATAAGGAGAAGAGACGAACAAGAAATTTTCTCCATCTACATCTATTTCGGTATTACCAATGTTTGTGTACGGTGCGTCCACATCGATGTAAACATGCCGTTCATCTTGAGTTAACCTGAATCTTGGGGTTAGCATTATGATTTGAGTAATTTAGGTACATACCCACAATTTACGAGATGTTTTTTAATATATATTGATAGTTGCAAGAACACTTTACTGTTTCAAGCTAAGTTAGGCTTGTTACTGTTAGACCGCGCCGCACCGCTCGAAAATATTTCATTTTTAGCAATAGATTAATTTATCGCACTTTAATGTATTGATCGATTTTTTGGGAGACGAGACGATAGTGTAGCAGTGGTCTCGAACGTCAAAGTGCATAGAGTAGACTATATACTATCAAAGTGCGAAATCGGTAGAGTTGCCCTCCAAAATCGGTATATTTGTACCAAAAATCGGTAGTATATAAAAAAACAATATAGTATCAAATTCGTTTATTTATTTCTACATTACCTACATTACATACATATTACAAACTATTTTATTTATTTAGTATCAACTTACAGACTTAATATTTTTACTTTTTTTGACGTAATTTTTTTTTTTAAGTAATTTATATATAAAGATACAAATAAAGAGTCTTTTCTAGAAGAGGCATTTAAATTACATTTTTAAAATAAAAAAAACACTTATTGTGGTATAACTCTAATAGTTAGACAAATGCTCTTGCGATTTTTTTTGCAGCGCACGCAAAAATAGGTTTTCGATTTCACACCTTGGGTTGCAAAATAGCAATTTTCTTACGGATGCCTATTTTTTAGAAAAATTTAAAGAATTTTTCAAATCGGATCAGTAGTTCCTGAGATTAGCGCGTTCAAACAAACAAACAAACTCTGCAGCTTTATAACATTAGTATAGATTAAACATAAATGAAAAGGGTTGCCAATTTTTAAATGTTAAATCGCCAAAATCGGTAGAAAAATCGGGAGAATTTCAATGTATTCTCGGAAATCGTGGAAAAATCGTCGCATTTCGGTATTTCGGTAGAACAGAGCTCATATCGGTAGAAATACCGAAAAATCGGTAGGTTCGAGACCACTGAGTGTACGACGGATAATGCATATTGCAAAATGCACAGCCAGTATTGCACGGCTTGATAATGCACGGCCTGATAATCCATGTACATTGGAATTCATGGGATTTGAAATATATCAGGTCAATTCAGGTCGGAAATTATTGGCTGTACAAGATCGGTGTTGATAATGTACAGGCAATAATGCACGGCCTGATAATCCGATGCCAACCATAGACAAAGATGTCAAAGATAGACTTTCCTCTCTGACAGCTGTCAATCAAGCTTGAGTGATGGCTCGTTTATAGGTGACTGATAGAAATATGTTATGTCATTATTTGACTGCTTATTCTCTAATGTTATTGATAGTATGTATGAGGTCAGTGGTTCCCAATTAGTTTTTGCGGCGTACCACTTCAAAAAAAACCTCTTACCTGCGTACCCCTATTGTAACAATCACACTAATATTATTAATGCGAAAGTTTGTGAGTGTGTGTGTATGTTGGTAACTTCTTCACGCTCAAACGCCTGGACCAATTTTGGTGAAATTTGGTATACAGGTATTTGTTGTAGTTGACCGCGGGGCACAGCTAGTAAAATGATATTTTGGACATTGTTCTTGTTTTGACTGATAGCCGCACGTACCCCTTGATGCAACTTCACGTACCCCTGGGGGTACGCGTACCACTAATTGGGAAACACTGTATTAGGTAAATAAAATATAGTGTTACAGAAGATTAGGGTGCAGCGGTTCAAAAGAAGCAACAGGCATTGAGCATATGACATTCTACTTAAAATCTGTGGTGATGTACATGGATTATCAGACCGTACATTATTGCCTGTACATTATCAAGTCAGGAATTATTGGGTCGTACAATATAGGGACCCTGTTCTGTGACAATAGGAGGGATCAGGGAAGTGTTGCCAATGGTTGCCAATGTTCACAGGGTTGCCAATTAGGGGAATTAAACAGGCACATAAAGTAAAATAGAAATAGTTCGCAAAAATCAGGCAGATGGCGTTGACGATACACGAATCTGACGATGTCTGTTTTTTGTGTCTCCATCTTCTCTTTTGTAGATTCTTCTAAAAACAGAGGGACTCACCAATGGACAGTTAAATTGTTTCTAGTAATCCTGTAGATGGCTCTGACGGCACATGATTCTGTACATATATATTTAAAACGCTTATATTATCTTGACTTGTAACTAACTAATTAAATAGCATCATCATCATCATCATCATCAGCCCATATCAGTCCACTGCTGGACATAGGCCTCTCCCAAGGTACGCCACTGGGCCCGGTCTTCGACTCTTCATGAGAAGCAATGGATGTTGGATGACCAACTACTGCCAGCCACTCGGCGCAAGTCGTCGCTCCATCTTGTCGCAGGGCGTCCTACACTACGTTTGCCAAGTCGCGGTCTCCACTCAAGAACACGTCTACCCCATCGGTTGTCGGTTCTGCGGCTATGACCAGCCCACTGCCACTTCAGCTTGCTAATTCTGTGGGCTATGTCGGTGACTTTAGTAACTAACAATGTAATCAAATCTTAGAAGTCAATTTTCACCCACTTCTCATTATCGTATCGACTTGAAACTTTGTATGTGTGTAATCTCGTAATCTCGGTGACAATGCAATAATTTGGTATCATCGATTGATCTAATGATGCAGCAGGAAGGTGGAAAGGGGATCTCTGTAGTGGCTACTAGTAAACCCCTCGTGTTTGGGCTCATATGATTCGTCTTGATGAGTCCAATAGATTAAACTTGGTGACTAGGGTCTGATGCAGCCAGAAGGTGGGTAATGGATCTCTGCAGTGATTTATAGTAAAGCCCTCGAGTTTGGGCTCATATGATTCGTTTTGATGAGCCTGATAGATTGGACTTGGTAACAAAAGACTACAAAGTAACCAACCAAAAAGCGCTCCACACTTTTTGAATTAACCATTATATCGTAACTAATACAAGTCAATTTAATTATTTTATTTTTTCAGTGCGTTTTTTTTAGTTTTTTTTAACTATATAATTTTGTATTGCAACTTAACTATGTTTGCGTGGCTTTCTCTCGAACTACTTAGAGCTTGAAAGATATCATTACATAGATTGAAACGCCATCTATTTTGGTTAATAGAGAGTAGAAACTAACGTAAGACTAGGAGGTATATTTGAAAGTAGTAGTGCCCTGCAATTCCGATCGAGTTGAGTATTTTTATCACAAAAAAGCAACTATCAAGGATAGTGGAGCTTTGTAATAATGAAGGAATCTTCGCACTCGGATCAATAGTTTCGGAGATAACCATCGCGTAATACCTAGCATACCTCCTACTTCCTAACTAGAAAACTGTACCTAAGTCTTTGTAATATTACCACCTAAGTACTTAAAATTATATATGTTTATGTAGATATCGAAAAACAACACTGATTTAGGTTTAAACATAGTTTATATATTTAACATTTTCAACAACTTAAATGGCTAATAATAAATAATGCAATTCACACATTCATGTGATGTGCACACACTTAGGTGAAACTGTGATCAAGAAATAGGCCTTTAAAATGCCCCTAATCAAGAAAATGGGCAGGTACGTACATCATCATTAAAGTTTGCGACTAAGTCACGTCGCGAACAGACATCCATAAAATAACGAGACCTTATGGGTCTAAAACTACTATTTGATTTCAAAAATTACCAACAATGGAAATGGATATTTAATATTTATCTTACGCTAACCAACGTCACGTAACTGACGAAACGAACTAATAAATTCATTAATAACCACTACTTAATTAAATAAATAATGACCTTCTTTTGTACGAAAATTATGTTTGTTAGTTTATAGACTGAATCAAAACAAGGGTAGTTAGTACGTGTGTAGTTTTAGTCACGCGCAAGCGTCACGAATGTTGCGCCGAAGGTGCCCAAGACTTACCGAGGACACAAGTGACTTTACAGAGGTCCGTCTGCAGCGCGAACGGCGGCGCGGCGTAGGTGTTTCCAAAATATACCCTCACTCAGCGTTTATGACGTCACCGTCGAATGTGCATTGTCTTTAAAAGGTACTTGACCAGTAGTTCATTCTATTGCACCTTTTGCTATGATAAAATAAACACAAATGCTACGCTTCGCTACTCTCACGCTTAGACCATCTAACGTAGGTACTTATTGTTTTATTTCTTCTAATCTAAGCGGAGGACGGGCAAAGTGCTATGAAATTTTGAAAGCATTGGCCGGTAACGTCTCAAGCGCTAGGTGAAGGTATCAAGGTACGCCGCGCACCGGGCGTGCCCTCAGCCTCCGAGCCGCCCGCGCCGACGCGCGACAACGCCGGCCCACGCATCGTGTCGTGGTCGGCGTATTCGCGCGTCATCAGCGTCATCAGGCGCACCGCGCACCTCGCGCCCCTCCCGCCACTGTCACTGGTCACCTAACAAGGCCACGTCGCTATTATAAAATAGCGGTTTACATTAATTTCTCTTCATCATAGATTTTTATCGCGTAGTCGATTTCAAAGATTATACAAGAGCAAATTATTTAGCATAAACATATTTTGTCACATTTACTATACAATAGCAAACCGTGTATGACTCTATAAGTAGGTACGGAACATAAAAAGGTACACTAAAAATAAAGTACTTAACCATAACGCACTTACAATATGTCCATTACATGGTCACAGCAGCTCGCTCTAACGTTATCTTTACATTACCCACCACCGCTAATAAAAGCGAACAGTCTTCATTTCCAAAATACGGCCTAAGTACATTATTTATAGTACATAAAATTATTTATTTAGTATATAAATGTGCTTATGCAGGTACCTTCATAATAACTTATATAATATGGCTTGTAATCTTGTATTTAATTTAGTATACATAATTACTTAATAAACAAAAAAAGATGTACCTACTCAAACATACTGATTAGAAGATTTAAAGCAGTAAATCTCAATCTGACCCCACTATTAGTTGCGTATGAAAAATATATGGCAGTAAGCAAGTACCTCGAGGTACTATCAAGATCTTGATCTATTTTTTACGAGATACACAATACGCACCAATATCTTGTTTTTATTAATGAGAAGCCCAGTTATCAGCCTGGTCATTCAGGCTCAGTGGCGTATAGGTAAATTAGGGGGGAAATCAGTATTTCTGGTTTAAATGATAAACAGATTTTATCATTTTTGGAGCCTAAATATTGTTTGTTAAATCATATTTAAGTTGAATATTCGATTCCACTTAGTTGTGCTAAATTGTATGGGTTTTAATTAATTATTATTTAGCGAAGATTTTACTATGTTCTCCTCGTGTACGTTTATTAGCATACACTGGAGGAAATCAAAAATACTTAAGTAGGCACTTTTTAGAGTTCCATATTAGCCCGCTGTCCCGTAATAAACTCGATGGATATTTATATGCAGGTTTGACGAGAATGTAACAAAGCAAATACCTAGGTGGTTACGTTTTTTTTTTGTATCGGTAGCTAGTTGTGGCTCACAATGCTAACGACACAGCTGTTTACTTATTGTGTTATTGAGTTTTGTAACTTTAATAGCGCGCTCAATTTTGAAAGCAGGTATCAAATTAAAATTGTGCCTAATATCAGTCTACTATATGGATGTCACATTATGATCCACCCTGCATAAAGACAAGGGAAGTTTTACAAACCGTTAAATAAACAAGTTCATATTTAGCCCTCACAAAATTTTACATAAAGTAATTTCCAAGCGTTACCACAAAATAGACTCTAATAAATTCGACATTAATTGATATTCAACTTGGTACAAAGTTAGACGTTAAAAATAAATGTGCGCGAGCAGCATAGCAAACGAAACGCACTCGTCTGAGAAACAAATCCAATATCATTGACGAATAGCCGACTGCGAAGCGTAAGGTCGTTGGTTCGATTCCGGTTATACTACATTTATATTTGTGCATTGAAAAAAAAAGCGCACCTATTTGTTGTGTCTGGTTGTTAAAGACCCCTGATTCGCGTAGTATCTGATACCCCAGGGAATCCTAGTTAGAGGTCAGCGCTATGTAACAGGATTGTGTTGTTATTATTATTATGGTAGTTAGGTGAGCGAATTTGTTTTAACAGTACTAAGCAAAGTGTGGAGATGAAGCGTTGAAGTTCCCATTGGGTCAAGCTAGAACCCCGCGGCCGCCCCTCGCTCGACTCACGGTCTCCTGGCGGCGCGTATTCTAACATTATCTGTCTACGTATCACACTACTAATATTTCTTTGGCACTGTTACTTTGGCTCGTGATCATAGTGACGACCCGACGCACATTCGTCGGAACGCGTCATTGCTATAGTGACTGAAAGCCAACTCAATTACAAATACATTGGTACGTCGTTAATGAAATACATCATCGTTATTAAATTCAAGTTCAATTGTGCATTTGATATGAATATAAATAAATTCCTATATCCCAATGTGTAACACCAAACAAGAAAATCTTATTAGTAAAGCTAATTAATAAAGATCGGACTATTAGATGACAAAAAAAAAGCTTGGGATTTTAGTGAACTTGTGCTCCAATTCAATCAATTAGTAATAAGAATAAAATTGTCAGTGTTCGCGCCAAAAAAATTTACCTGCCGGGCGTTTCTTGCCTGTTCTTTTGCCGGCGTAAGGAGGTTGGAACAGGCGTAGCTAGTTTTAAGTTGACGTTTTAAAGTGATCACAATGTATCCTATTGAATAAAAATGATTTGAGTTTTGAGTTTAAATTGAAATGGTTGCGAGGGGAGGAGTGCAGAAACGGCGCACGGGAGCCGGTGGTTACCACCCTTGAGCCCGAGCCCAGTATTCCTGGCGACTGTGACGGCCTACTACTAATAGCTAAATAAATTATATCACAACGTTAAAGCTAACCGAACGAAAAACGTTTATATATATCTACGTAATCACGGCATCGTAGCGTGTTACACACGGAACTCTTCGCGTCTACTATCACATCGCGTATTGTCGCCCGCTGACGGCACACTGGCTTCCACGAAACTAGTTCATTGTAATATAATAAACTAGTTTATATAAATATATATATCTATGCAACACATATTAATACATATTTTTTTTATGTTTATAATTTATCTTTTGGAAGGAGAAATATACTGTAATCGGACACAACAAATTAAAATAAGTATCTACAGTAGTAAATAGTCATTCGTTACACACAACTAATCAACGATATGTCATAAAAGATATAGTCCATTGTTTTGGATATATAATATATATACCAACATCTACATCGAAGGTATTGAGAAAATATCTCATAAAAATAGTTAATACTTTTGAAGAAGGTTTTTTAACCTTACCTCTCCCTATTGGGAGGTTCATATATATTGTACACATATAGACACCTCTACTGCAATATCACACAATACATTCATAATTTTATTCATTTAAATTTAGCAATATATATAATATATAAATATCTTCTATGAAAATGTATCGATAGTATATATAATTATTAAAACGTGTGTATTTTGCATTTTCAAGTGTTATTTTTTATTCAATCTACATTGTGCATCTACAAGTGTACCGTAAGTGATTATGATTTTAATAATATTGGTGGTTCTCTAAATTAAAAACTGTGATTCATCGATTTATAACATAAAAGTTCTTATTCTCAAGGAAAAACATAATATATATGATTATATATATATACATAAGTGAGCAGAAAGTTTGACATTTAAGTACATATTTTATAGATAGTTGAATAGCATTAATCCTACCCATAAGGGAAAATACTTCACAAACTAACATGTAGATTTTTAAAAGTTCAAAGGCTTTAAGGAAGGTAATATTCGGTCCACAAGGTTGCCTAACTAGGAATAGCTACAATAATTGAGTGTCTTACATGTAACGTTTGTTTACTGGTAACAGTCGGTGTACTAGATATAGCCGGGCGCAAGGGGCCCGAGCGCGAGAGCATGGAGCCCTAGGGGGGCACACAGCGCCGGAGACTAGCTCGGCTCACAGTTTACGGTAGGGGCGCCTCTTCATAGAAGTCTGGCTCGTCGTCTTTGTCACTATCCTTTTGAACACCGTCCAGCTGTAACACAGCAAAGTTAAGTTATTAGTATTAGAATGCTAAAATATCTAGCAAAACTGCTCATAACATGGCCATGTTATTATACCCTCAGTGCCGGATTTAACCGAAAGCGCGAAAGGGGGCCCGCATATTTAAGCCCATCATCTCTTCATGAGCGTAAGTTTTTGAATGAAACTCATTCAGATGTGGTAGGCATAATAAATTTACTTGATGTCACAAAAACGTGAAACGTTACAACTTTTCCTATTATGACAATCCACTTTAGACACTCGGTAACCAGCTTTTTCGTAAATAAAACACCGAATTTCGTACTTTAAAGGCACAAGTTCCACAAAAAGATGCTTGTATAAACGTGTAGAATTTCAGTCGACCTGATAATTAGCTCTACAAAAAGTCTGACGTATGGTAGATCACCTCTTTGAAAGAATTTGCTACGGGCCCCGTGCTTGCTTAATCCGGCACTGAATACTCTGCAAATAAGTCGAAGGGATAGGGTCCCGTTTTACCCTTTGGGTCAGTGTCTTACCGCACGGAGCTGCAGCGGCGTGAAGAGATACGCCAGTGACATGCGCAGCGGCACCATCAGCACGAGGAAGAAGGGCAGCGCCAGTGAGAACCGGGACGACTTCACGGCGTACAACACAACGATGCCGGCCACTTGGATCAGCGTGAACAGGTGCATCTTGAACGTCGGCACCTGGAACGCGAGCGCAGGGCGGTGAGCCTCTGTTAGAACACTCATCAACCTTGACATCAAACCTACCGACCCTATTTGTTTGGCTATAAGTTATAACACCATAATGTTTTCAATCAACTAGTTTGACAAGTCTTTAGGACTCATGTGTGATATCCATTCCCTTGTAAAAGGTGTAAACTAGACGGTAACTGTTTAGGACTGAACAAATAAAAATAAACCTGCCAGTTACGAATTTATGAAATTCTGATTCAGCTAGTGATAGAACTGTCATAATATGAGGATCCACTTGTATGGATTTGTTGATTGCTTTGCCATATTAGTGTGTATGCTTTATTTCATAGATCATTATTTCTATTAGAAATCAATACAAACACTGCATTTACTAGGTATGACAAAAACTGATGACTCATTGTGACCTCAATACTCAGAATAGGGTTTTCAATAGCCTTGATACAGCATTTGTGAGCAGACACGATGCTTAATTGCTTACCAACAGTCGAACGACCTAGTCCAAAAGTTTTGCCCAATATAGATCCATATCACGTTAGGATTTCAAGTTTCATCACGTTAGGTTTTGTTTAATAATATAATAAGTCACAAACAAATTACATAAACACCTCACACACTAACAGTGCTTGTTCCTGGGTTTCGGCACCATGTTAATACTTTAAATAAAAGGCATTATTGCAGCATACAAACTGTTTTCAGTAGACCGCACTCTACTGAAGGTGTTTTAAATTATACATTTTGAGTAGACCCGGTGTTGTTGACCGATGGGCAGAAAACAAATCCTTACCCTCCTAACGTAGGGCACTTGCGGGTGGTGCTTGACTGGCTTGAGCAGAAGGATGCAGCGGTCCCAGAACTGGATGCCGCCGAGCGCCGAGATACCCATGTAGAGGAACACGCCGAAGAGCACCGCCATGGGCACCAGACGCAGCCAGCCAGCCGCCAGCACAGACACACCCACCAGCAGCGCGACCAACAGCCCCGTCAGACGTTGTTCTGTAACCGACAAGCACACCATTCGAACAATCCAACAGATTTCAGGCGCAAAATGCAGTTAGCAGTTACCTACTTTCAATGCGTCTTTAGTTGTTCATTAGCAGTGTCAAAAGAAAAAGGTGATTAAATCTCTTATTGTTGTTCATGTAGACAGGTACATTTCTACAATGTAGAGCGCTGTAGGCTAACAGATTTTGACGACAATAAACGGCCAAACTATCACAGTCCTCAGACCCCTAACTAGGTTTCCCAGTTTTCTCTGATTTTAGAAACTATGTGGATCGGGGATGTACAACAAAACAGAGAAGATAATTCTATTCTCATGAGTGTTAAGAAAACATTTATTTAAGATACTAAAAATAACTGACTACTACTGCAGTACTGACTGATGCCAGGATGACGTATGTTTCTTTCAGATGGTACTAAATTAGTAATCATATCAGTTCCGAGACGGTATGTAAGTATGTACCCAATATATGTTTTAGTTATTTGTTGAGCTGAAGTGGCAATGGGCTGGAATATTTGCCGAAGAACCGATAACCCTTGGGGCAAACGTGGCTAGGTGGAGCGATGATATACGCAAAATGGCTGACAGCAGTTGGATGAGAGGAGCCGAAGATCGGGCTCAGTGGCGTATTTTGGGAGAGGCATATGTCAGAAATAGGCTGATTATGATGATGATTTGTTGGGCAAAGTACGAACTACATAATTAGCAAGTGCTTTCTGCATATATCCCAGGTGTTGTGGTAGATCGTTGTAGAGACAGCGTACCTTTGACCTCGACGATGTGCGGCTTGTCTCCGGGCGCATGGGTGGTGGACATGACGGTGAGCGCGGCGACGTGCGACACAGAGCGCACGGTGGCCACGCACTGCCACGGCGCGCCGAACAGGCCGCACATAGCATTCACCATAGACATGATCACGATGTCCATGTGGAACCCGCTGCCCTTCTTCAGTCTGCGCTCGGGCTTGTCGATGATCAGCCTGCCAACAAGCCGCGGTGTAACAATGCGTGGACACTGTTTAAATAACAGTTCGCTTGGCAGACTTGTATTCGCTTTTGCATGATTATCTTATTTTTTAGATGACATCTGGACGTAACTTCATATCAATCCAGATGTTATCATTTTGTATATCCTCGCTTAGTCGTTAGCAATGCCGCGTGATCCAAAAGTGCTGGTTAGTCAACAATTAGTCTCGTGATTTGAACTTGCGAAAGTAAAAGTACTTAGATACCATTTGAGGCGCTGAACGGATAAATAGCCCAATCCTGAAAAATTTGACGTTATATATACACCATATTGCTCATCTTTCCAAATCTCCAAAGCCAGAGTAGCCTATTTTAGTTTTAGGGCATACCTACTAATAGTTCTTCTCTTCTTGTGGTGCCATCTCCTACCGGAGGTCGGCTAACATTGGATCTATCCTAATTTTGGATGCTATTGTTCGGAACAGGGATCTTGTGCTCATTTTGGAGTTATCTTCCAGGTTTTCTCCTTCCCTGGATTTTTCTCCGCATGATAAGCTAAAGGAGCTACTAATAGTTCTCACTGCCTCAAAACTGCATACTGGACCTGGACCATATTCCGCTCAGCGCCTCATTTATATAATAATTGCATCAGCGAATATACACTAGAGATGGTAAGGTACGGTATTGGAGGTAGAAAGAGGTGCTCACTCAGCGATGTGCGTTTCCATGAAGACGATGATGTAGACCATGAGGGCGGGCAGGGCCATGGCGGCGGCCGCCCACGCGGGGATGGTGGCGAGGCCGGGGTTCAGCGGCACGAGCCACGAGCGCTCGGCCGTGGGGCTGAGGCCGGCCGGCACGCGCAGCGTCTCCGTCCACACGGGCACGAGGCGCGACACGCCCACCATCAGCACGATCGCAATCGGCACGCCGAAGTCGCCGAGCGCGCGGCGAGCCTGCACACATGCTTGCAATTTAGGAATACACCGCACGCTACGCCCATATAATTTCGCACTATTTAAAATAGACAAAAGACAATAATTTTATTTGTAGCAAAAAAAAACAGTAGACATAAACTTATGTACGCAAACCGAACATCAAAAATATAAATACACGAACTAATTACTATCTAAGTACAAACAGTAACTGTTCTTTGCCACAAACCGGCACCAACTTAGCATGGTGCTGGCTATTATAACCAGCGCTGGTCTTCCGTTGGTACCGGTATTTGTTCTTGAGTCTTGGATCTCTTTAAAAGTATTTTTATATCGTTGTCTAATACCCATAACGGAAGTTTCGAGCGTAATTTGCGGCTAGGTCAATTCGTGTGCCCCCCGATATTTATTATTTTTCTGCTTTTATATTGTCTGGGAGAGATCGCTGTGAGCGATAAGACCCTTTGTGACACTTACCATTTAGATTTATAGTTGTTCTAGTTTTAAATTTCTCTCTGTATTGTGTTGTGCCAATAAAGAGTTAATCTATCTTTACCGCTTCGTTTCCACTTTTATAATGTGAATGGCAAACGAAGGAACACCCTGCCCACGTCTTTGTTTCTCGATACATATAATTTGGGAGCCTTCAAGTCAAGTACCTAGCATAGTCTCAATAGCGTGCCTAATGGTTGATTTGGTTGGCTGAAATACGTAAACAAATCCTCATCTCATTTCTCACACGTATGCGTGTCAGGGTCGAGTGACCCTGGTACTGTATCTATTGATTTATATTATTACAATGTCATAGCCATCGAATACTTGACAAACTTACACTACGTCCAAGGAATTTCCCGTTGCGGAAGATGCGCAAGTAGTAGGCGATGATGAAGGTGGCCAGCGTGAGCATCGTGCACCAGAGGGCGGTGTTGGGCTGGGGCGGCATGAGGGCGGGCGCAGACGTGGAGGCAGCCTCCGTCGCATTACCTACCAGAGACAATGTGTTAATTATTTTATAATACGCACCGATCGGAAATCTAGCAGTAGGTGTCATGGAAATCCTACAATGTTGTTGTGTTGTTCTCATAGCCAATGCGTAACACTTTGAAATCTTTGACCTTTAAGGCTACGTGACTCTTTTGTTATAGGCTCGGTGGAGGCAAGGTCGAGTATGCACTAGCCTACAACTGTGGTAATTAATTTTAGCCTAGGAACGGCTGATCTATGTACAATACTCTTTGCACACCAGATCGTTTTAAAACGATGCAGTTGTGATTTGTATGGAAAAGACCGGAACTGTGTTATAAAGTGCTTGCTTGGTGGTAGGGCATTTTCTAGCGCTCGCCTGGCTAGCTATTACCCGCATGTTAAGAATCTGTCGCCAAGCACCTATCGGTGTGTTCCGGCAGCCTCACTTGAGAGCCAGTTCCCAGTCCAGGTGTAGCGTGGCGCCATCTTCGACCACATCGTCACTTAACATCAGGTGACTTGTAATCAAACGCTACCCCAGCGCCCGAACGTCGCGTGAGAGGCCTTAGTCGTAGCCTGTGCCCCTAGTACATGTTCTGAAAACTATAAAGTACTGCCTAAATTAAAAAAGTATATCGAAAACTTCGTTGGAATACGATTAAAACGATGTAAAATAACCCGTATTACCGATTTTGGACCCTCCAAGTTTCAGTAATAGGCGCGCTGAGCAAAATAAATGTTTGGAAGGAAACGAAAACTTTTATAATTTTTGTAAACTATCAACACGTGTACCTACTAGTGGTCAAGGTCGCTGCTGTTTATAGTACATAATTAGGTGTCAGTAGGTAATACCTGACAGTGTGTCGTTGATCACGGAGATAGTGTCGTTGATCACGGAGATAGTGTCGTTGAGCACGGAGCTAGTGTCGTTGAGCACGGAGCTAGTGTCGTTGAGCACGGAGACAGTGTCGTTGAGCACGGGGCTAGTACCGTTGAGCACGGAGCTAGTGCCGTTGAGCACGGAGTCCGTTCCGTTGGAGAAGGACACGTTATGCGAGAAGCCGTAGTCGATGCCGAGCGGGTGCGCACGGTACACGCCGATGGTAGCCGTGATCGGCTCCGAGATGAAGATCAGGGAGATGAGGAACGCGAATATGTCCTCTGTGAATCTGTAACACACATGTTATATTGTTAGCTTGAAATATGAAGCAATGTAAGCTTAGAATCTATCGGTGTGTTCCTGCTGCCTCACCAAATAGCCAGTTCACAATTCAGTTGTATCGTGTCGCTGCCTTCATCCACATCGTCACTTGACATATTAGGTAACTTGTGGTAGACGTAAAAAAATCTGAATGATGATAACAGGTACCTACTGTATCGAAAGCCGCTGAAACTTACATGGTCTTAATTTCATAATACATATTAAATTTCATATAGGCTTAAGAATCAAATTGATTGATCGACAAACAGCGTGGACACATACCTGGTAATCTTCTTGACTGCGACGCTGCCCTCGACGGAGGCGACGCAGAGCGCGATGATGATCATCCAGAGGCCGCAGTAGAAGCGCGCCGCGAGGAAGTCGAACCCGAACGAGTGGCAGAACATGGCGAGAGATTCGTCCAGCAGCAGCAGCGGGCCCGTGGCGCCGGTGATCATCATTGGCTGCCCAGCTACCAGCGCGAACAAGATGCCGCCCGCGCACGTGAACACCTGACACCGCACATCACCAATCACTACCGGCTCATTTCTCACACAAGACCAAACAATTCAAAAATCGTATAGGGACAGACTGAAGTGGCTTCTTTTATTATCGGAGGCCAAAACTCATTTTAGGTCGTTGTCTCAGTTAGTTGTTTAGAAATAGCTGAGAAGTTTCGCTAGTTCGGCGCCGGAAATTCAATCAAAAAGAGACGGATCTTACTTGTTTTGCTCAGAAACAACCACGCCTGTTGGACTGTATTTATTCATTGTTTTCAATCTCCAAATAACCCAATAATTCGTTATTTCGGCTTATGATTAAGGGTGCACAACTGCACAGTGACGGATCGCTAAAACTAAACTAAACACCAACCTTTAACCAAATCATCACTTAACATCAGGTTTGTTGTGTTGTGGTTAAAAGCTACCTTGCAAGTAGTAAACATTAGACAAATACCCACAAGAAAAAAGGTTATAGACACGTGAAGTGTCCTTACCAGTGTCTCAGAAATGCCGATCTGGCCGTAGGTCTTCTCGGCGAGCAGGCCGCCGAAGGTGATGGCGGAGGAGAGCGCCGCGAAGTACATGAAGATGGTGGCCGCCAGGCACTGTCCATTGAGCGCATCCTTGAAGTCTGACGCGTAGTGTGGGTAGCGCCGCCGCATGTCGCGCACCACGCCTACAACGTGATAATTAATGGAATCAGTCAGATCAGTCTTTACTTTTTACAAGAAAGCGTTTGACCATAAGAACAATGTTAAGTGCCGATGTGGTCGAAGGTGGTGCCATACTGGACTGGGAGAACTGGCTCTCAAATGGGACTGCCGGATCAAACCAATAGATGCTTGGCGACAAATTCTTAACTTGAGAGTGACTAGCTATAGCTAGCGAGGCGTACACTTTAAAATGTGTGGTTAGATTTATTTCAATGTACGCAGTGTCACTAACATTTTAAGGTAGATACTAAAAATACAGATCGTTCATAAAAAGCAAAACGTATTTTTACTATATATTTACCACATTAAGTTGAACCCCGGGAAGTACGACTGTCGATCATGCACGAAACTCAGCTTAGCTGGTTGTTTACATCATTTCAATGTCTTACTTGCACTTGATTGGGTTTTAGGATTTTTAAATTAACGACGTAAGTACTTGTCAGTATTCCATGGAGATAAATATGATTAATGAACCATCCATTTGTGAGTACAATGCGATAGTGACTAAACATTTTTGATGACGGGTGTCAACAGCCCCAAACTAAGACACAATAAACGTTATGTTAGATTAATAATGAAATACTGTAACATAAAGCTCTTAATCACATAATAATTGTCTTTTATCACGATTTTATATGTAAGACAAAGTAAGGAAAATTTGGATATATCATTTGACGGAATCTTTTAGGAAAGGTGTTTACAAAGTGCACTCACCTCCGAATAGGCGGCCGGTACGAGAGAGCGGGTCGTCGGGCTCCTTGGGCGGCAGGTCGCCGGCCTCGGCTGCCAGCAGCGCCTTCTTCTCGTCGAGCGGCGGCGGCGCGGGCGCAGGGTCGGCGGCGCGCTTGCGCTCCAGAGCTGTCTGCTTGCGCCGCCGGATCATCTCGCTCTTAGCACGCAGCTCCTCGAACGGCAGCAGCGCCTGACGCTCCCAATCTCCAGGCGGCAGCACAATCGAGTCATCCAAGAACTCGTTGATGGCGGACAGTAGCTCGCGCCGGTCCTCTGCCTTGTACGCGATCCCGTGGAACGAGGGGTTCGACATGAGCGTCGAGATAGAACGTCCCACCTCGTGGTAGTCGAGGTCAGCGCCGCTCGGCCCCAGCAGGATGAACATGAAGCGCACCGGCACCGGCACTTCCGTGATCGACGGCATCTGGATGCCGTGCGCGAGCCGCACAAACGCGATCGTGGGCTGGTCGAGGAAGCCGACGGCGCCCACCAGCACGGTAGTGGCCTCAGCGTCACCCGGGATGCGCTTCATTAGCGAGTCGTTCTGTCCGCGGCGCAGCTCCTCCTGCGAGCCCGCCGCCGCCGTCAGGTACTCCACCTCGCGCAAGTCCAGCCCTGCGGCAGACGACTTCTTGCGCGCATCCGCCGGCAGCGCGTACGAGCTGCGTCGCCGCTTGCTGTCCGACAGGTTCTGCACACACACACAGCCACACAAGCAGGTTAACGTTGGCACACATATGGGGGTAACGATAATGGAAGGGCGGCGACCGAGTCTCGGGTCGGATCTCACCCCCAAAAGGTGAACAAACAACAACAAACCTTCGAAAACTGATGGAAGTATTTACATTTTTATCGCAAACATTATTCATTTTTGAACACATAGGTAAAAGAAGGAATTGGGACCACTCATTAGTCAGTTATTTAGTATTGGATGGCTGAGATCGATGTTTTTTCAACTCGTTATGGGTGTTCATGCTTACCAGGTTTGATATCGCAAATTATCGTGTTTTATCTCTCTTTTACATCAATAAAAGTTTGTTTGACCACAGATGTTTAGTGAGGATTTGGTCGAAATAGGCACTTCATTTGCCACCTGTTTTGGGAACTTGCTCTTAGGTGAGGCCACCGGCACACATTGACAGATGCTTGGTGATTGATTCTTAACTTGAGGGTGATAGCTAACCTGGGGAGCAATAGAACCTGTCGAAACACACTGAAAGATGCTTAACGACGGGTCCTTAACATGAAGGGTAGTAGCTAGCCAGATAAGCAATAGAGGATGCTCTACCCTACCATCACGATATTTTCCAACCATTTCATAATCAATTTATTTGCCAATATAGATTTACTTACAAATTCATACTTGCAAGATTTTCAACACTAATTAGATAATCTACATAAGCAAAAACGCTCAAACTCATTCATGTCTAAATGTACCTAGTGCCTACTTCTCTAATCTATGTGTGTTCAAGATTCTAATAATATATATCCAACGTGCGTGAGACATGTCTCTACTGCTAAGCTAATTTGAATTGAAATTGACCATAAATTATAGGATATATTATTCTCTACATAGTCTACACATTAAAACTACAGTGCATCATTATCTGCTGCATAATTCAATCTAAAAAACGTATACCTACATGACTAGGCTTCAGCGACTACTGGAGAGCACATTCTATTGATCTACGCTAACTAGTCGGTATAGATGAAGTGGGCGAGCTGCTCTGGTCACTCGTAGGCAATAACTATTTGCGCTAGGGATGCGATGCGGTGTTCGTGCGATGCTAATTGGCGCTATTAGTACGTGCAGACGACGGAGGGGAGACTGGGAACACTCGCGCACAGGGGAGGCCGCCCATACGATCAGGTGCGCCGAGTGGCGGCGGCAGGTGTTGGCGATGGAGGCCCGCGCGGCGGCAGTGGCGCCCGAGCTGGTCGTGCACAGCGAGCAGCGCGCGCGCCCTGCTCCTGCGCCTGCGCCGCCATCCTCCATCCACAGCGACTGCGCATCCATTGAGTGTCACCCTCACAATTGCCCCTCTCTTCTACTCCACAACTTTTAAGTCTCAACCTAACTTGCTTCCCTTAACTTGTTTTATAGATGAGTGTACCAAATCTGTGTGAGGTAAAGGAGGGAGCTCGCACAGCTTTAGTCGACAGGTATGGCGGAAAGGCCATTAGGTAATTGCGCCCCATAACCTTTCCGTCAGCGGATATTCGATATGACATTTCTCCAACACGCACTGAGCGTTTTGCTGCTACAGTTGTTATGGGAACGGCAAAGTTATGGAACACGTTACTGGCATTCATTTTTACGATAGTAGATCCAATGACTTCCCACTACAAGAGATCTGGTGCTAGTGAGGGATCAACGTTGGGACGGACTCTATACCTAGAGCCAAGTGGTTTGCAGATGGGGGCTTTCATCAGCTAAATTGCCGACACCGAACAATGTCTTCAAAAACCCCGAAAGTTGTCTTTATTACTTCGGGGCGTTTGACCATAAGTCACCCAATGTTAACTAACTATGTTAATAACTTATAAGTGACGATTTTCTCAAAGGAAGAGCGGCCCCAAGCTACGCCTAAACTGGGAAATAACTCTCAAATGAGGCCGGCGGAAAACATCGATGCATGATGCAAGGTAACAGATTCTTAACTTGAGAGTGATAGCTAACCTGGGGAGCAATAAACATTGCCCAACCACTAAGCTATGAAAATCGTGTTGTTTCTCCGTACGCTTGATATTTAAAACATTTTTTAAATTTTATTTTATTTATTGGATTAGCAATCTTAACTTAGCAATACTTCTTGAAAACCCATCGACGCCCCCGGATGCCCTGTCAATCTAGGACAAATCCGGGGCAACTAGGACGGATGGCAGACCTTGTAAAACTATTAACTATTTATATATATCTTTCATAAAATTTGCCTAAGAAGAAGGTTAGAGATTAGAACAGAATATATTATGTACCTACAAATTATAGAAGATAACAATTAATTAGATACATTTAGATTTCTCATATATGATCTTCTAAGAAAAACTCGAACAATATATCGATGATATATGGTAATGGGTCGAGGCTTAAATAAAAATCTAATATATAAAATTCTCGTGTCACAGTTTTCGTTGCCATACTCCTCCGAAACGGCTTGACCGATTTTGATGAAATTTTGTGTGCATATCGGGAAGGTCTGAGAATCGGCCAACATCTATTTTTTATATCAATTTTTTATCGAGTTAAATGTAGTCCACGCGGGTGAAACCGCGGGGCGCAGCTAGTATTATATAATATGGAAATTAAGGAAATAAGTACCTTCTCGTATATTATATAGTTTATCAATCCGTTCATCCATATCGAGCTGTTTTGAGCAGCGATTACAAAAACCAAGAGATTGACCTGTTTATGTGATCATGCAGATTATGTGATCATCTCTGAAACGAATGATGACAGACTCAGAGGACCGACCACGCAAATTCACGCATATTCATTAGTCAAGTAGGTACCGACGAGTAGAGTATCTAGGCAGCAAGGCATAGCTTGTAATACCGGCGTATAATAATGAGACCGATTTCAACGACCATACCTATCAGGAGAACTCCTTTGCCCACGTAAAACCGGAATACGTAAGTGGTCTAATGATGAATTGCCATTAGGGTAGTAGGCCGGTTCTATTTTGACTTTGGAGGATTCGTATATTCTTTAATTTTATTTCTTATGGTGTAATGTTTGACCACAAGTTACTAACTGGCTCTCAAGTGCATAGACTCTTAACTATGAGAGTGGTAGATTTAATAGCCAGGCGAGCACGATAGCATTCGTGTTGATACGGGTACTTTGACGATTATAATTCCGATTCCTCGAGGCTGATCTAGGAAAATATTATAAGTAAAGTAAAGAGATATTATGATGCATGATTAGGTACCTAATGTCTGGCTATTTGGATCAAACAATCAATACCGCAATTACAACAATATTATACGAAACGCAATGTTGACAATGTTGTTGCAAACGTAGACTTGATACAAAGTGTGATAAAAAATATATATATCGTATTATGGTCAAAATATTATAATTTTTTGTTTACCTACAGAAATTAAAGTGGTAAAGTTTGTTATTATAAGTAGGTTTCCTACGGCTTATCTCTGGAACTTCTGATTCGATTCTGAAAATTATTCCACTGTCGGAAAGGCAAATTATCACTGCCTCAGCCTTTGTGATAAACATCTGGTTGGTACGCAATGTATAGAAAGTGTAGGCACCTACAAGACCTACATCAATAGTTTTTTTTTATGTACAACAGCCATTTTTACCTGTGCCTTAACCGGCCTCTGGTGATATTTCTCTTGGTACATACATATCTGACGTAGATATTTAAAGATGAACGTCTCAATGGTGCCAAATTCTCGAAAGATTCCACAATTTAAAATTTTATCTAAATGACGAGCTACATGTTCTGTTGTTCCAGTGATCTCTACGGTTTTATAACCTTTATCGGCGGATCATAAAGTAATGATGAGGTACATTATGTCATAGCAGTGCTGTATTGCGGTAGCGGCTGTAAATAAGCCCTTCCTATCGGATTAGCCTTGAACATTTTCACAAACACGAATTCCGATACGTGCCAAACGTAGCTATCGGCGGCGAGTTTCGATAAACGTGACTGGCTATCTGACACCGAAGATTATCGCGTCCATTTATCATGGTTGATATGTTTTTATTTATCATTTACGCATACTACAAGGATAACAATTCAAATTCTGTTTACTTGTTAGGGCCCTCTCCTTCCGCTTCCTATACCTACTGTTATACCCCTCTTGTTACGACTTTATTGCGCACGATCCAAGCACTCTCGTTAGAAGTAGGTATATATCTATAAAAAGCTTTAAAACATATCTTTATGTTACGCGAGATGTGCCAAAGTCCAGTGAGTATTAACTTTGATTAAATTTTCTTTTATATTCATTCGCAATTCACTTACAACAATACACGCCTAGGTACCTACATTGACAAAACATTTAGCATTGCAGTTGGAGCTTTTAATTTTGACGACGCGGTAGCCGAGTTGGTAGTGTCCCTGCCTGCGAAGCTAGCGTCCCGGGTTCGAATCCCGGTAAGGGCAAATATATGTGTGATGAGCACGAATATTTGTGCCTGAGTCTTGGATATTTCTATCTATATAAGTATTTATTTCTCTATATAAGTATGTATATCGTTGTCTAGTACCCATAACACAAGTTTCGAGCTTAATTTGGGGCTAGGTCAATTTGTGTGCAGATGTCCCCGATATTTATATTTATTTATATTTATATTTAACTTCAAAAAGTAACAAAATATATAACTGGCTTCGTATAAGAAACTTTATAAAGCCAAAGTTTTCTTTATAACATGAAAGTTCATGTTGAAACAATTTGAATAGCACGAGCACTGATTGTTCGTAGTGTACCTAGAAGTTATGTTGCATATCGCTTTTTGTCATCTTTACATAGTGTGAAATGAAGTCGCCGTTGTCTGTTCGCTAAGATCTTTTTAACTATTCAACGGATTTAAATGCAGTGTCAAGAGGAAGGTTTATATGTATAAAACATACATATTATATAATAGTACAGAAAAGCCGAAAAATTCAAAGATTTGTAAAATACTGCCCCATATTAGTATCTAGTTAGATTAGACCCGTGCGAAGCCGGGGCGTGTCGCTATAAAGTGACTGCTGTTCTTTGTGCTACTGTGCGAACCTCATTTCTTTTTGACATAGAAATACCTGCGCCCCGCGGTGTTGGCGGTTCCTTCTCGTAATCCCGCAAGGATCCCTTTTCCAGGATAAAAGTTGGCTATGTGTTAATCCAGGGTATACTCTATCTCCATTCGAGAGTTAACTCAAATCCGTAGAGCCATTTAAGCGTGAAGAAGTAACAAACATACACTCGCTAACCTACACAAAAAGTTTTGCATATTTTACAATACTTATTAGAGTGATACAAATTAAAAAACCTCGTTCTCGTGACGAAAATTGGCGTTAATGAATTAAGTAGGTGCTGGCTACGTCAATTTTTTCGTGTCTAATAATATGTTTTCGCAACCGTTCTGCATTATTCAGAGAAATTAACACCACTTTACACTGTTTTACATGTCAATAGAATATATTTTTCAGATGCGTGTTGTCCTAACTTATAACTAAATAATAATAATAATAGATACCCTATTGTAACTTCCAAACTTTATAAAAATAGCATTGTGTCAAAAATATTGTGGAGAGTTCTGGAAAATATTCAGTGGTTTAAATTCTTCTAACTGGTTTTAAACGAAATGACCTATCGTAATAATAGCCATAGCTCATCTCTGATTAGTTGGATGGGTAGAGTTCACAATTTACTTATAAAAAATTTAGGTATCTACATTGTCTATCGATCATAATTATTTATATCTCAATCACTTGTAGTCTGTTTCTTTTTTATAACAGATGTATACCTATAAGAAATCTACTTCGGTACGGTAACGCGTGGTTAGCGCCCGCTCTTATATTCCTACTAATATAAACGTGAAAGTTTGTGAGTATGGATGGATGTTTGTTACTCTTTCACGCAAAAACTACTGAAGGGATCTGAATGAAATTTGGAATGGAGATAGCTTATACCCTGGATTAACACATAGGCTACTTTTTATCCCGGAAAATGGTTCCTGCGGGATAACAGGAAGACGTGGGTGAAACCGCAGGGCGCAACTAGTGTCTTGTATATGAGGTTTCTTCCGACCGTGGTTTATTTTAGGAACATTTAATTAGAAATATGTAGGTACGATTACTAATTCCTCTTTCATGACCTAATAAGCTATCAAGATCAAGATTATTACCTACATATTTTTATTTTGTCGCGTCACCGAATACCTTCATCCCAACAAAATAACCTAGAAAAAAGATCTATATCTATTGATTTTACTCGCACATCGTCGAAATGTTAATTTATCGTCAAACATTCTTTTCCAACAATGGATGTTGTTAATCCCAGTCGGATGACCCTGCGACAGAGAGATAAAGAAGATGTAAATCACGTTTCCGTTTGACAATAATTGTTGTCTATAACAATAACTAAGTAAAGCTTCAAATTTAGATACCGTTCTCTTTACAATTTCAGTATTTTTGAATTATTTAAATGTCTACATATTTACTCCTCTCTGTAACCTGTTAATGAGCATACAAATAGCACCATCTACGCTGCTTGTATCTTCTATAGTTACCTATCAATTAATAAAAATAAATAAAATTGAAGTGTCTTTTTGTAATTTCAAATGAACGGCTTTTCACTAAATGGATAATATGAAACACGGTACACGGTATACAATTTTTAAAATGTTTGTTCCGGCTAATCTCTGAAACGGCTGAACCCTGAGGAAGGTCATAGAATACTTTTTATCGCGATAAACTGGGGGAACAGCTAGTGTTAAATAAGTCCATAGGGTCGAATATTTGCTGCAACGGCACCCGGGTTGAGATGCCGTTTCTTGAGGAGACATACCTGCAGGCTGGTGTAGGAAGCTTGCTTCTTGCCGCTGATGGAGAAGCGGAACCGGTCGTCGTGCACGTGCCGATGGCGCAGCAGCAGCGACCGCATCACTACCGGCTTGTCGTCTTCCTCTATCAGGCCCTCCGAGACCATGCTCTCCACGACCCTGCACCGAGTGTACATGTCAAACATATATGGGGAAACGCTGTGCCTGATTAAGCAAGCGCGGGGCTGTAGCAAATTCAAAGCCTTTGATCTACTATGGGTTCTTTAGTATACAAAATATACCACATCTTAATAAGTTGCACTCAAAAAATTACGCTTAGGCGGAGATGAGTGGGACCCCCTTTCGCGCGGGTCCCGTAGCTATTTCTACTCTTGCTACGTGGTTATGCAATCTGCTTCTTAGTAAATTTTACATTTCAGGCATGCTGCTTCATAGGCATCCCACCCACGTTTAGGACAAACAGCTTTTTAGACAGCTGTTTAGGTATAACGCCTTCATTTGCATCTTGCGTTTAGGGTAACTCGATCAAGAGGGGACTCATCAGTGGAATATTTAATATTACCTACTTAGTTCTATGTAATAACCTTAAGCTACATAGTTTGTACCAATAATTTTTCACTACATCTTGAATGCATTGAAGATGTCACAATATACAAACTTAGTCTTTCAATTGAAGATTACTAGGCACTTGCACTGGGATAGCGACGTACAGTGACTCTTAACACAACTTTTGTCTGAGAGAAGACCCGAGCCCTAGCAGTGAGAAATAGGCTGATGATCAATAGGGTTGACGAGTTGGTTTGTTAGATTTTGTAGCATTCGTAAGGTCACTAACATGCCGAAGATGTCTTACAGCGATACTTCGCGATCGCGGTTAAGATCACTACCTCGATGTCACGTCCATGTAAAACAAATGTATGCAAATAGACACGCACGCACAGGCAATGTACCGCAGTGAGACATACTTCGGCATAAACCTCGAAGTGTTAAATAGCTCAAATATAGAATTTATTCATGACTAGCTGGCCCGGCGATCTACGTATCGCCAATAAAGGTCACCTTGCCTTGCCAGAACTTCCACAAATATTTCAAGATCAAGATTATCCAAATCGGTCCAGCCGTTCTCGAGTTTTAGCGAGACTAACGAACAGCAAATGGTTTTTATATATAAGATTATTCGAAACTGTCATCAATCAGCTAGCAACTGAAATAACCATCGGATATACCTAGTGCAGTCAATATTTAGATCAATCAATCAATCATAAGTGCATGTCGTTGAAGAGCATTCAGCCATAACACAGACGAGGGGACGCACCTGTAGGCTACACCGGGCAGGTCCTTCTCGTCCAGGTCAAGCAACACCACGCCGGTCTCGAGGCAGCGGCGCAAGTTGAGCAGCGAATGGAAGGAGAGGGAGGCCACGTGCGGCCGACCCCATCGCGCCGAACCTTCCTCAACGTCCTCCTCGTACTTGATCCAGCGCGCTGTCTCCTTCCACTCCGCCTCGCCGTCTTCACCAGACAGCAGCTCGTCCAGTTGCACGAATACCTGCATCACACTTATCTCTGATGTCATCGTTCAAATGTGTGTCAGCTCTTGGAGCCAAGCGGGCCTTTCATCAAACAGCCAGGAGCCGTCGCCGTCGAGTAAGCAACAGGATGCGAGTTTAGCTATTGATATTTGCAAACTGTCTACGCGGCTATTCGCTTATCAACAGTGTATGCCAAACTAATCTACTTTTCGTCTTTTTAGTAGATATACTTTTTAGATTAATGTTTTTATCTAGTTCGATTGATAATTTAAGAATACCTAATATGATTAGGACTATGTACCTGTACTCGCAAAATTCAACTTTAAAAAACCAATATTTACCGCATGTGGGCTGTGGTCGAACCGCGCCTTGTACGCTGCATCAGATAGAATGTTCTGAAGCTTCTCGCCATCGTCGCCATCTTTGCGTCCCACGTGTACGGTGGAACCCTGTCGAACATACATAATTTACCTACAAAACCAGATACCAAAATAAGCATGAGGATGCTTTATCTTCATATCTTTTCGATGTTTTTGGAATAAATATACCTAGTTACTCACAAGGGGTTAGCCTTGGGAAAAGTAAAGTTCGACTACACCTACGACTTGAACTAACGACTTCGAAATATTCCGACGTTAAAAGCTGAAAACAAATAACAACTGACAATGAGAAGGGCCAACTTTTTCGGAGCTGTGTTTTCTAGCAATGTGCCATAACAATATATATAATTTATAGATTTCGAAGCAATGTGATAATGACGTTGGCCTGCGATCCAAAGTTGTGGGTTTGAATAGTGCAAACTGCAATTAGCTTGAGCTTTCGGTGAAGAAAAACATCGTGAATGAATGAAACCATAGCATAGTCGCTGTACAATCCAGTCAATACGTGGAGCCGTCAACTACATCGTCACACATCGCGATTACTCGTGGTCAAATGATCAATGATGTCGCGGCGATGTCATGAAGAGGGTTCCGGCTAAAATCAGTAACTGAGGCGGATATGCGGCCGATGTGCAGCTGTATGCTGAGCCGGGGCCTATTTCGACATCGCGCAATGTCGTACTGTCTGTATGTTTGCCTGGTTCCCTTATTGTGCGATGTTGTGTATGTCAGAAAAACATACATTTCATTGCAAATGTTGGATGTTAAAAAGTATCACTAGTGTGTGTGTGTGTACCCTGGGCTGTATGAGATGCCTGCGGTAGCCGCGCGGGTCCTCGCTGCGGTGCGCCAGCAGCTCGGCGCGGTCTGCCTCTCGCAGCTCCTCCCCGTCGGCGCCGCCAGCGCCGGTGTCCACCGCATCGGGCCCCCCGCCGCCGCGCGCACCCTCCTGCAGCGAGTACTTGCGGGACTTGTAGTGCAAGTGCCGGCTACAAATAAACCATCACAATAGCGACTGATTAATTAGTTTAAACTTTTTTAACATTGCCTAGTAACTATTAATTTAAGAATACTGAAGGGTCGGCAACGCATCGGCAGCTTCCTTGGTATTGAAAACTTTTTACGTTTATAGGCGACGGTGACCACTTCCCATGAAAACAAACAAGCGATAAAGTGTTTAGTACGGTGCGCGGTGCAGCAAGCGGTACATATCCGGTGTTTCTTGAAACAAATCAGTAAACAGCAGCACAGCTCAGTTGGCTGGAGCTCAGAAGTAGCGATTTTCACACGACCCTGGGCAATCGTACAAGACTGCCATACAGACTAACATTCTAGCTAAATATTCATATGTATACCATCTCATGTTTTCAGAGGAAATTGCACAGTTTAGAGCCTTTAGCTCTCCTTAAGTACCTATTAATAACCCAGTCAAAAAGTTCAAAATTCAGAATTCAAAAAAATCTTTATTAATAGGATACATAGTAAGTAATATGACCACTTTAAATGGTCAAACTTAATACTAGTTACGCCTGTTCCAACTTCCATACGCCGCGCCGCGCCGGCAAAAGAACAGGCAAGAAACGCCCGGCAGACAATTTTTTGGGCGCGATCACATTTACAATTTTATTCTTACTACTAATTTATTGAGTCCGAGCAAGTTCACTACAATCCCAAGCATTTTGTCATCTACTAATAAGATTTATCCTGGTTGGTTGCGCACATTGGAACATGAACATTACGGGGTTACTACAACCATCGCTCTCCTCAACCATATTAGAGGGAAGAGGGCGACCCGACACACGACGCCGCTGCAAGCAAAGTCACTTTCGTGAGCATGAAAGTCTATCTATGAATCCACTTGTTGCGCCCCGCGGTTTCACCCGCGTCTTCCTGTTATCCCGCAGGAACCTTTTTCCGGCATAAAATGTAGCCTTTGTGTTAGTCCAGGGTATAAGCTATCTCCATTCCAAATTTCATTCAGATCCTTTCAGTAGTTTTTCCGTGAAAGAGTAACAAACGTCCATCCATCCATCCATACTTACAAACTTTCACGTTTATAATATTAAGTAGGATATGAACATCGAATGAAGCTGCCTACTCAGGGTAATTGTGCTGTGCGTGAGGACTATACGAGTGTCAAGTGCAGCGAGTACGGCTACTTACTTGCACCGCCTGTATAGTGTAACGCCTAATCGATCCTGATCCGTTATCCGCGGTTTTGGATCGATATGTCATGTCATAACATGTCGTTTTAGTACTAGACATATTACTACTAAAATGACATATTGTGACATGACATATCGATCCAAAACCTCGGATAACGGATCAGGATCGATTATTAATTTCGGGCGTATACCACCCATAGTGGCTGGGTAGGTGCTGGGTACACAATATTCAGGGCCAGCGGTTTGGAAAATAATGACATGAGAAATAAACTAAAATGTAGAACTGGAAGAACCGAGTAAATTATATTTAGCATCTCATTATTTATGTGTATCAAGCTCATTTTAGAACTATCCAACAAGACATTATTGTGCCAACCATTTTTTTTAAACATGTGTATTTTATGAGATTCGCGCCGCTTGTTATATAGGTAACCTTGTAGAACCGTCAAGTTAGGTACTTCCGTGTCGAAGGAGAGACCATTGATATAGTCTCTCTTGAAAAATTGTAGAATAAATACCAAGGTGTGCTTTTTGTTACTTTTATGGGGTATCTGCAACATATCCACATTATAAAAAAAATGTTCAGTACCTTCCTACTAATATAATATTATAAATGCGAAAGTTTGTGTGTGTGTGTATGAATGTTTATTACCACGTATCATCGTTATTACAATACCAATTTTGATGAAATTTGGAATGGAGGTAGCTTATACCCTGTACACATAGGCTACTTTTTATCCTGGAAAAAGGTCCCTGTGGGATAACGGGAAGACGCGGGTGAAACCGCGGGGCGCAACTAGTATGTGAATAACTCTACCGGACAGTACTCTGTCAAACCAGCGGCGCCGGTGTCGCGGCCTAGCGTGTTAATTAACATTCATCCATGTTATTGTCATAATGATAGCAGCTTCTGGATACTTTTATCACGCGCTATGGTTTAGAAACACAATAAATACATCGGTACCTTTAGGGCCGGTTTTATAAACGTCCGTAAGTTAAACGTCATACCAAAGTTAATTTAAGCTTTTTAATCATGTTTTTATTATAATTGCGTACAGGTCAAAAGTTTCAAGGCTTCAAGTGATCTATAATAATATCGTCCAAAAAGGTCGCTGGTAACAATATGCTTAGCTGGTGTCTAGCACACACAAATCACAGTATATAAAGAACAGTAGGTTAGCTAAGGCCGCTCGACGAGTTAATTGCCTACTCTTGCGGTGACGCATAGGCGGCGCGTTCCGTACTGAGTGCATGGCCGCGGCCCCGGCCGCCTCCTTTCGTTTATGTGATTGTGTGCGTGAAAAGTGCGTGCGTACACGGTGCCGCTACTCACGCACACATTCAAACCGGCGACGGCCGATTTATATGAAGCTGAACTACTACTCCTTTACTATGCACAAATGTTCAATAGTTCGTAATACACCAATCAATAACGAGTTAACAAAACAAGCCAAAGTCGATAGTTGCAAATGTAGAAGCACCAGAGGTTCGCTGCTCCTGCGCTTACAATATGGCAGCACGTGGCGCACGGTGGGAGAGGGGGTGTTGGGTTAGAGTAGGTGCACATGGACCGTGTGGTTTTTTCCACTTGATTTTATAAATCGTTTCAGCCCTTTTGTCATTAAAATACTAATTAATTAAGTTTTATTTAATATTTTATTGCATAAATGAAACCGCTATAAGTTTCCCTGCACGAGATACACAGTTACGCCCATACAAAAAAACATAACACTGATTGAGATCTTTCAAATGATATAGGTAGGAAAATGTTACAACACTTGGGACGAAACCGCCCATTGTATAAACGTCCGTAAGTTAAATATCATACCAAATTTCGGTAAGTTTGATCTTATTGTCAAATTTTAGTACCTACGGAAAATTTGTCGAAATGTTTTTTTTTTTTTCGTTATGGCGTCACACGATTAGTGTATTTGCCAGTGTCAGGTATAAAATATTTCAATCTCAGAGAGTTGAATCAAGTTTAAATGATAATGATGATGATGATGAGAAATTTCAAATTTGAACTTTTTTATTTAATAGTATACATATAAGGATAAAGTTCCAACGATATGGAAAAAAAAAAAATAAATTTCATAAACATATTGCTACTACGGAACCCTTCATGGGCGAGTCCGACTCGCATTTGGCCGCTTTTTTTGTTACAATGTGAATTTATGAAAGTCTAGCACTTTCCTGATAAGTCTTACGTTACTCTTCTCGTTACCCTCACATTAGTGATTAAAAATAGCAATAGCTACCAAACTATTGATATGATTGTAACGTCCTTTCGCCGGTCTGTGCGGTCGATGTACTGCACGAATTGCACGATAATGAAGCCATAACTGTATAGTGTGCGTTGGTTTTGAGCCCTCAGTCCTTCTTTAGCATAGTAGCATCAACATCTTCCGACCACGACCAAAGATCACCGTATACCAGGGGCGGCCAACCGGTCGATCGCGATCGACTAGTCGATCTTGGCTATTAGTTCAGTCGATCGTGGCAAGGCAAAAAATATGAGTTTAACATACCTACCATACATGACATATCGATCCAAAACCGCGGAAAACGGATCAGGATCGATTATTAATCTCGGGCGTTGATAAACATCACTCACTATTAGCAACGAAACACGCACGGCATTCACAGAGAAAAAATCCTGACTTTCCTTCTGAGTCTTACCTTCCAAGAACTATTCCTTCCAAAATGTAACCTTTTCCTTCCTTATTTTACCTTCTATTAGTTGAAATTCTCTCGGATACCTTCTGTATTCCGGAAGGTCTTTTTTCTCCGTGTAATACTGGGCTGTAGACGCTGTGGTACTCATACAAATTGAAATGAAATGAAAATGTATTTATTTCCGACATTTTAATTGACGTTCTACGATCTGAATTTTATATATAACTTTTGTGAGCACTTTCGCTCTCATTGCGGTTTGAATAGGTACCAAGGTTATTGTTATCAATAGTAAAGGTATAACCTGTGCCACCTATGTCTCTTCTACGATATCACAGTGCAATTAGATAGTTATTCCTTTATTGTTGAGACCCATTAAATTCAGGAAACGACATCATGCCACTTTTAAAAGTTACCAACTCTATCAATAACAATTTTCAAACAAACGAACAGAATGTAGTTTCAAAAACCATCCAATTTAATTCAATGGCCTCTATCCCAGTTCTTCTTTCTTAAAAGCTTCTTCGTGCTGAAACGGCTGTTACATTTTCAAATCAAATCCGTTACCTGAAATATCGAATATTGTCACTGACGTGTTCCGCGCCCGGCGCACTAGACACGGATTACGTTGTGGCACTGGAGTGTGGTCCGGATTTTCCGAAAACTCTGTCCTAGTATTTGAATTAATCCATTAGTACAATTCATGCTTTGCCTTTGTATTCAACATTTCAGAACCACGTTGACCTGATGTACTCAATATCTAGAACTAATTATTATTACCATATTGATCAACTGCTATACACATAATAATAAATACACTTTATTATTATGAGTAGGAATAGCAATTTAAAGTGATGGTAGCTTAGATTGTGAAGATTGTTAGATTGTGTGCCCGTGGGTCCATTTTCGAAGTAAGAAAACATCGTGATGAAACCATAGCTTGGTGGAAGAGCATTTTCTAGTGATCGTCTAGCTAGCTTCAAGTGCTTGTGCTATCGCCAAGCACGCCGTGTTCCAGCACTCTCATTTGAGATCCAGTTCCCAGTCCAGGTGTTACGTGGTGACCTTTGACCTCATTGACGGCAAACGACATAACGTTAACTACTGTAGTAAGAATTTAAAAAGAAATAGAAATATAATAATTATCTATAATAAACAAGCGGCCAGCTCTGGTTCCTAGACTATATTGGGGAAATTTCGATAAATCATGTTCAGCTGTTTGAAGTAAAAGACAGACAAAGCAACAAAAAAACGATTCGCTGTTACATTTCTAAATTAAAGTAGAAATGCATCAAACTTTGTTAAAATGAACTGAACAAAACGGTGTTTTAAGCTATGAGAAAGTTTTTCCTAAAAGGGATGCGAGGTTACCTAATTCAAACAGAGTTTCTGATATACTAAGAGGAACTGCCACCGGCATTAGTTCGCAGAACTGTAAAATACGGCAGTCAGCCATGCATGCTTGAAACTTTTGTGCATATAGACATTTCAATGTGCGCAGAGTTAATTAATCGCCTATTTCTGGTATTCAGCTAACAGTATTACACGTTATTAATTAGCACATACTTTGTAATAAAAATTTGTAAAATGAAATAAGAACTTTATACAAGTAAATATAAATATGTAGTTGAATACGCTTCAGCTGGTCATGTGATCATAAAAAAACACCATAAGAAAAAACATTCAGTTTTTTCCAAATTTTTTTTTTCGCTAAATTACTTATATTTTTTATTATTTAAGCTAAATCTGTGCTGCCTTTCTCAAGCGATACACCTACCAAAGAACTCTATTTTAAAAAAAATAATGGTTCCCTATTTTTTTTAACGAAAAAAAAAAATTTGGAAAAAACTGAATGTTTTTTCTTATGGTGTTTTTTTATGACCACATGACCAGGTGAACTGACTAACATCTCATCTGATCATTAATGATAGGATTAATTTTGCTAGTGATAAATAATTTATTACATTTTATGGATAACAAACGAGTAATGCTTTAAATAAAAATATTGCTAAGCTATTTCAGAATTTCCAGATCTGGGTTACGTTGTTTGTTGAATTGTAGGATTTCTGGATTTCAAGATACAATTTCGTTGGAAATACCCTCATCTGCGTTCAAAGCTTTACAGCTAGCTATATTCTAACAGCAGCAATTACAATAGCATCAAATACAAAGATTCCGTACATGCGATGAGAAATCGGAACCATTGTAAATCAATCTCGGGCCTGCCTTTCGGAACAGCTTATTTTCTCCGAAGTTCCGAAACATAACAGATAGCATACATAATAAAGTTAAATGATCCGATCACAGACGCATAGTGCAAATTTTGCGCAGATATGTTTTTCCTATTGCGTGAAAGAAAACTTACGAAAATCAAGCAACCTTTTTACACCAAGAAACGGTAATAGTGGTGGAGATCCTCATCGAAGAGAGGAGCGGTGGTAGACGAATGGTACCACGCCTTACAAGGCTTCGATACAAACCCCATGTGGGCTTTGGCCCATGCTACAACAGGGTACATATTACAATCTTTCTGTATCCCATCAGAGAGAACGTAATAACCTGAAGATGATTAAATGCCGTCTGAAATGGTACTTATACTGTAGCTAATGTTAGGTCAAGGCAAGTTATCTACAATTTAAGTAGGGAGTGACATTTCTGTGCCAATGTTCGTTCGTATGCTAAATGAATCGTTCGGTGCCACATATAGTACTTATATGTAGAATTGCATGATGAAAATGACCATGCTCGTATTGGCGTAGCTCGATTCTCCAATCCAATCAATACAGTAGGTAAGTACAGGTTTGTGTTCAGCAGGGACGCATAATAAATAGGTGTGGGACATCGTAGCTGCATTTTGGCTCAATAAATAAATAACACTATTCAGCAAAACAAAAATCTCGAAGTACAATCGGAGTTGGAAAAACTTTAGCACTGCAAACGACTATGTCATTTTACGCTTAAGGTATAATTATATGAACATAAATAACACATAATACGAGTATATAAAATGCATGACTGTTATTTAGATAAATTGTCAAAATAGCATGATAGTTTCATACCACAGTTTCCAGAGTTGCTTTCCATTACCTACTGAGCTTGAGGCACGAAGGCGGATAAGTTTGATTTTGATCTTTGATCCAATAAAATGTTCGCTACGCTGCACCGTACTGTAAATCATATTTGCATTGGCCACTGATTCTAGCACAACATTTATTTTTGCGATAGGTACAAAGTTCTAGTACCTATTCGATATTGCAGATGGAAAATTACTCATTGGCTTTTATTTATACCTTTTCAATAACTGTTTGTATTGTTTTGTAAAAGAGCCTAAGGTAGGTGAATGGTTGCATTTGCGATTGCCGTCTCAGGTCTCATTTATTTTCCATCGTTTTTTTTACTGTCCCTCATTATTTTTATTATGCTTATTTATGTTCAAATTCCTTCTCAACTAGGTCTTGGCTGAAAATCAGAGCTGTGGATTAGTGCATGGCATTTTTTGTGTTGTACTGTTCGCGGCGGCAATGTTCGCTCAACACATATTTTAATGTATAATGTATTTTGCATGAGTATTGTAGTTGATATGTTTGTGTACAGTTTGTGCAAATGAAGTGTTTCTCTCTCTATCTCACCGCTACCTCTGGTGCGCCACCTCGGAGGCTCGCGAGTAGGTGATGGGCATGGCGCCGGGCCTGCACGGCACGCAGTACACGCACGCGCACGCGCACACACAGCCCTCGAGTTCGCCGCGCCTCGCAAGACACTCCCGTTCGATGCCGCTCGCGACAATGCCAATGTCAAGAGATTTACTATTTTTGGCGCTAATCGAACCCAGGTGCCATTTCCGCGAGAACACGCTCGTTACGTCTGCGTCTGCGCATCGTTTTGTTGCACCTACACGATTGCATTATTATGTACTAGATGCGTCCCGCGGTTTCACCCGCGTCTTCCCGTTTAATTAAGTGTTTATGTTTATTGATTGATCTGTTGTTTTTTTGCTACAAATAAATATGCCGACATCTACCAACCCGCACTGGCCACTGGGTCGCCTTGTGGTACTCTCTCTCTCTCTTTGAGTGAAGTCCAGAGTCCCCGCAGTGGGAATGTAAAGACGTAATAGGCTGATGATGATGAGATAGGGTGGTACTTACGCATTCCTCTCTGTGCGGCGCTCCTCATCCGTGTCGTGGTGCGGCTCGGCGCGCGACCCGTCGAACTGCACGTGGCGGTCCTCGGTGACCGGAGCCGTCGACAACTGCAACAAGACGCAAGTCACACACAACATACCAGTACGACGACCATAACTCCTCTTGTAAAATTCGAAAAGATTAGTTTTGTAGGATGCTGAAATAATAGTCAGTGGAGACAATGAGGAAAAAACCTGGTGCCCGCCGTTATATAGTGGCCTTTTTTTACTGCTTACAGTGTAGCGCTTGACCACAGGTCACTTGATGTCAAGTGACGATGCGGTCAAAGATGGCACCACGCCACACCTGGATAGGGGCTCACTCCCAAATGAGGCTTTTATGAAATAGAGTAGCAAACGGCCCGCCTCACGGTAAGCGGTCACCGTTACTTATGGACAGCTGCAACACCAGGGGAGTGGCCTACATCATTAATGCAACTCAAGCGATGCAGTTGACCTCGATCGTCTTTAAAATTCACTAATAAGTCGCCTCCTAGTCGATGTCCGATCGATCGCTTTGTTGATGGGGTTGAACGCAGTAAATATAAATAAATACTGTGATCTACTGTTTAGCTAGTAATTAGGCATACACTGTCGTTGGCAGTGGGTGGGCTATCCTATGTCCTGCATTAAATATTATCGGTTGTAGAGTTTGTCGATTTACTTTGTTTTTCGCTTAAGAACAACGACCTCGAATTTGCCCACAAAACAAAGGAACGTGTTGTTTCTACCCGGTAAACAATAAAAAATCTTAAATTTATATGCTAGTAGGTACAGCTGTTTAAACTACTGACCAATAGAGTCTGGAATTTTCAAATTACCGAACAACGATTTATTTTTATCGCCCTACGTGTAGAACCGAATCAAAATGCTTCGACTACATTTGCTTCGGTTATGTACCTATCTGCAGATGGGCTTCGATCTCAGGCAACATAATTCTACATATATACCGTCTGTAATGCAGGAGGAAGACGTAGTGATGTCTACATCCTGTCAATGTAGGTCATGTAGACTACAAGTGGAATATCGACAATGTATAGCACCGACCAACATTGTAACCTAGTGCGTGTGGACTGGGAACTATAGGTCCCAGCAAATTCTATTCAAGAGTACATAGGCAGGAAAGACGGTATGAAGTCACCCGTGATGGCGCTATGCTTGGACTCGAAACTGGCTCTCAAGTGAGGTTGTCGGAACACACCGATAGGTGATGGGCTATTTCAACTTCAGAGTTGTTAAGAATTTGGTAGCTGGTCAAGCGAGCATTTAAATGAATCATCACGGTGTTTTCCTTTACCGGATGCTCAAGCTAATCGTAGGATTCAAACCCAGCTATATCATCGCTTCGAAAATCATATTAGTTTCCGGCTATAAATCTGTGGCATAGAGTAATTTCCCGCCCGGTCGCCAGTGCATAGAAGCCCATCTACCGACGTGAGGTAAATTGACTAATCCCCTTTCATGTTCCATCTTTGTCGTGTGCATACTTCGCCAATGTTAACATTGTTACTACAAGGCTTGCACTGCTAGGTATCATGCTATATTCCCGGGCTTACGACAGAATTATGTGGACGGTTTTGTTTACCTACATCGCAATACGCTACTACCACTATTAAATTTACACTTCTAAATCTTTTTCATTTAAACTAGCTACTAGCTACGCCTGTTCCAACCTCCTTACGCCGGCAAAAGAACAGGCAAAAAACGCCCGGCAGGTAATTTTTTGGGCGCGATTACATTTACAATTTTAATCTTATTACTAATTCATTGAATTGGAGCAAGTTCCCTACAATCCCAAGTTTTTTTGTCATCTAAATAATCCGTTATTTTGCAATAAGCTTTTATACTAAAATTTCTCTTGGTTGGTTGTGCACATTGGGATATGGTAATATGAACAATAATAAAAAATTTCACTAGCTGTGCCGGTGGTTTACCTTACTAATAAAAATTATCCTAGATCAAATTATATATACAAACACCCAACCTTAAGAAAAAAACCTCGTTCAGTCTCCTTGAATTACTTTTCCTGGCAACATTTCTAATTTAATGAAACTAATATATTAGTAGATGGACTATATATAGGTACTTGTTATATCTATCGCATACTCAATTTCCATATTAATAGAAATGCAAGCCAGAATAATTACTATGTATGTAATAATTAAAGTTGGTTGCCGTGTTGTACATTTTCATTAATATTAAATCATGACCTTCATAAATTATAATTATGTAAAATAAGATGCCCTGCAGCACAACTCGCATGGATTCCGGAATAAATATAAAACACCTACAAGCATTAGGTTTCGGTTCGATTCCCGTTGCGAGACAAACATTAATTCAACAAAAAAATATTCTTCTATTTTCATATTTTACCCAGGCCCACGCTATAAAATGTACCTATAACCTACAGCTAGGTTCTAGGAATACTTCAGGCTGTGCGTTGTCAATCAGTCAATCAGCTAGTCAGTCACGGTACTGTTTTATTTAATAGCAGGATTATTTTTCGTGTTTCGTATATATAAAGACCTTCCTTATCCGTCGTTCGCTCCGTTGCGTTGGCTTCCGCCCAAAGTATAGTTAGAAAATTAAAATAGGTATTCTACATTAGCGATACTCGTAGTGAATTGTGATATAGTAATATATATACCCACTGATGTGAGGCGGACACTTGAATTACACACGGCCCTGAACAGAGATAAAACTATTCATTATGTCGAGGAAAATTTCAATGTTATTTTTAATTTTTTGTAAAAGCTAAGCGTCTAAAGAACTAAAAGGCCGGGCGGAATGACAAAATTACAACGCGCGTTGACGACTTGCGACGCGGCGAGCGGCGGCGGCGCGGCGCCGGGCTAAACATACGTTTTTGGTTTTCCGATTTTCCCACGAGCGACGCGATGACGTTTTGCAGTAAGTATAAATAGGCAAAACATCAAAATTTATAATAGCTATGTGTTTTGTCAGCTATAATATTGTTAAAGTTCTAAGAAAGCTCCGTATCGCCTACTACGATCGAATTCAAACCGTTATTAAACGATTTAATTCGAGCCGCTTGTTGAACGTTGAATGGAAATGGATATTCCGAAAACGCCCAGGAAACTTAAATACCGTGTCTCAGTATCCTCAACAAGCAGACGTACCTTATATGCCGATACGGGATATTAAACAAAAGCGCTATTATTTACAATCCACGTGATGCGTTGTGCAACCTTCAACCACATCGTCACTTAGCATCAGATGACTTTTGCTCAAACGCTACCCTGTAAAAAGACAAATAACAAAACAAAGAAAAAGAAATAGCATACCTGAAAGGCCCTCTGAGTTTTGTATTATATAATTAACTGTATAATATTCATAGTTACTAATAGAAAAGAAGAAAAAAAAAAGGTTGCAACCACCTTCTATTACATAAATGTAATCTTTCTAAAATAGGATCCTTTGTTCCTCTTAATACGCCATACAACCAAAAAAATACAACAAAAAAAACTTTACTCTACGAGCAAACGTAAGTTCTCATTACCGATATTGAATTATTAATATTAATTGTAAAATCAAGCTTTATTTATCGCGAAATAAAATGTACAGGGCAAAATCGAACCGAATTTAGAAATACCTCGTCTGCAGTCATCCTTGCCGTGGGGAAGCGGAGTAGGGTAGTGGTTGCGATGGCGGTGTTGTGGTTGGTTGGAGGAGCACCGCAGCACTGAGATGCTCAGGCACTACCAGGCTCGAGCCATGCCACTTGCTAGTGAGGTAGGTTAGGGACCACGAGACGATACATGTATACTATTGATTGTGAACTAACAAGCCTGCCTGCGATGAATACGAGTAATTGCGGCTGCTCGACTCAACGAGCGATGTCGCCGCCTTGTGCTCTGCTCCACCGCTTAACCTTCCGTGCGGCCTTCACCTAAACCAAGACCAACCACCGAAGGCCGCAAATGCTTTTCGGCGCGTTTACCCCTTTCTATATTCTGTGCCCAACTCTGACGTAAAACTTGCAAATTCTCTACATTTACCGCTGAACCCAAAATCGCGAGCTAACCGTTCATAAGCTAAGATAGCTTTTGAGTTTATTTGTTGAGAAAAAGGATGAATGTTTGAACTGCGCGCTACAACTTTTTTAATTAGGTTACTCTCAGTTGTGACAGAGTTACTAAAATCACAACACCGTGTACAGAGGGTAGTGTTTTTAACAGTCAATTATGTAACCTGAAGCCCTGAATTCTAGCTGTAGGAACAATGGCTTAGGAGGTCTATGAAAAGGAAACAAAGCAAGTCTAAGAAGTAATAACATCCGTACTAAATGCGAAAGTAACTCTGTCGGTTCTGTCTTTCATGCATAACATACGAAACCGATTTAAATGAAATTTGGTACAGAGATAGTCTAGAGCCTGAGAAAAAAATTAAGCTACTTTTTATTTATTTTATTTTATTTTTATTTTTTCTTATCACGATAAACTGTAGAAAGCGCGGGGAACAGCTAGTCATGAAGTAAAGTTGAGAAACGGTTACATTATACCGTGTTTACAATTAAAAAGAGCATAACTCATATTCGTTTAGGTAAAAGGCAAAGTACCAAAAACCAATTAATACGTGCAGCTGGTGCCTAAACTAGGCTTCAGAGTTAGAAGCTTGAGAGGCAGGTCCAATTAGTTAGCTGGACTCACCTGTGGAGCTAGAGGCCCCGCGTACGTGGCGCGCGCGGCGTCGGCGATGCGTTGCGCGTCTGATATATCGCCCTCTGCAACAAGCGACATGGTTTTTTAGGTAACTTAGTGACGAGACGAGCAACTTGCTTGTCAAATAGTAAGCTTCACGCTTTCCCATTACAGTTCAGTGTAACCCAGAACTTGAACATCAACAGTTGAGGCTATGATGGCTCAGTGGTAGTGACATCGGCTTGCGATCCGTAGGTCGTGGGTTCGATTCGAATCCTACAATGAGCCTGAGCTTTTGGCGAAGGAAAACATTGTGATAAAACCATAGCTTGGTGGTAGGGTATTTTTTAGTATTCGCCTGGCTAGCTAGTAGCTACCACCCTCATGTTAAGAATCTGTCGCCAAGCACCTATCGGTGTGTTCCGGCAGTCTCACTTGGGAGTCAGTTCCCAATCCAGATGTAGCGTGACACTATTTTAGAACACACCGTCACTTAACTTCAGGTGACTTGTGGTCAAATGCTACCCTGTAAATAGTAAAAAAAAATACAAAATCCTGTGCGCCAATGCACTGCGCTAGTTACTCTCATCCAGTAATTTTACTGCTACAGCTATGTTAGGTATATTTATGTCTTCACATTACTGCTTAGCGGTTAAATATCTGGCAAAGGTATGATAGGTATAGGTACTTCTCTATGCGGACTTCGCTATAAACACCAAAATTTCAACTAAGAAATTTTTAGTTCAGGAATCTCTATCGAAACTCCCTTTCAGCTCTGCTAAGACCAAACAACATAAATATGAATAAATGAGTCAATTTATGAGCGCACCGTAGTCCCCGTTATTAATATAACATTGGCATTCTCACTCTGCTGGCGCATCTCGTGGATGTAGTGTAGTGCAGCTTGAAGTAGAGATCGTCCAAATAACAAGTATATTTATTAACAAAAAAACCTACTTCAGTTTTACCTCTGGGATGCCATCATCAGATCCTGGTTTCCTTACCATGGTACAACCCCAAAAATCACCAATATTGGTTCATAAACGACGAAGTTATCCTCCTTATTTTGAAGTGAGTTAAAAACTGCGCGCTTCTAAGATCTGTCTCTGGACTAATCACCCGGTAAGTCAATCTGTATATGCGCGAACAAATAGAGTTTCCGCATGCAAACTGGCAAAGCAGTGTAATATAATAGCTCTGCCTAGTGTGAATTTAATATATCCTGCTAGCGCTTAGCGTAACTTATAAACCTTACAATTGAGGCGCTCAGAGGAAAAGTGGTCCAGGCCAGGTTGAAGTGGTTGAATGAGCAGGCCATACCATACATCGCTCGACGAACCAATAACCGATGGGGAAGAAAGGTTCTCGACCACGAACCGGAAGACGCTCTGTAGGTAGCCCCCCCCCCCTTCCACTAGGTGGACCGACTACATTATTAGAGTCGCAGGGAGCCGATGGATGCAATGGCCGTTCATGGTGGCGTTCAAAGGGGGAGGCAGTGGATTTCTTCCGGCTGATGATGGTGATGATGAATAAAGTTAAAAATTAAACTCTATATGTATATTAGAATACCAACCAAAATAGGCCATTCTGGCTTTGATGTTTTAGTAAGATGAACAATTTGATGTCAAATGACTTGATTTTCACAATATTGTAAATTGGGCCCCTTTGTGGCACAATAAAAGTGCTTTCAGCTCTCACATACTGAAAAAAATCACATTCAGTATACAGGCGAGCGCGCAAAGGTTAAAAGATTCAAAGAATTTATTGCCTTCCATAATGTAACAATAGTTAATGATCTATCGGGTAAATTTAGATCATTACGGACCCCCTCGGGCACAACAACAACATTATTAATATATGGTTTAAGAATTTATTTTCTCATAAGAATTTAACAAAAATTCACTTATAGAGAGAATACAGTATAATTATTAAGGTTAGTATTATGCCATTAGGCGTAGCTTGACATGTTAGTATGATACACATTATATCCAGTTCAAAATAATATTACATTTTATAACATAAGATGTAGGTAGTTGCCTCAGAGGAGTCAGTTGCACGAACGTAAGAAAGATAAACATGATTGTGGGTAGGTTTTTATTTATATATTTGCAGAGAGGAGGATTGCCACCAATCAATTCCTATCTATATTATTCTGCTTCTTCTTGTCCTGGTTCTGATAGACAGACGGACAACACAGTGATCCTACAAGGGTTCCGTTTTAGCATTTGAGGTACGGGACCGTAAAAACATTAAAGTACAATGTTACCTGCGTAGGGCGGCGGCGGCGCAGCGTGGTCGCGGCGCGGCTCCGCGGCGG
The DNA here is from genome assembly GCA_931315375.2 of Opisthograptis luteolata. NCBI lineage: Eukaryota > Metazoa > Arthropoda > Insecta > Lepidoptera > Geometridae > Opisthograptis > Opisthograptis luteolata. The sequence continues at coordinate 14,467,266 of OV928033.1, forward strand.
TGGCCGGCGGCGGCGGGCCCTGACCCTCGCTCCACACCACGCGATCCATCTCCTCGTCCAGCTGCACCTCATCCTCACCCGCAACCTGCGCACAAAACACAAGGAACATATTACAACTCATTCAGATTCATTTACTAACCATAATGACAATTGTTGTCTTTCTAGGTATCTCCTCAGTGGTCATCCACAAATTGAGAAATGCATTGACTACATTGAGAAAAAAATCCTGACTTTCCTTGTTTTACTTTCCAAGACCGATTCCTACAATATGTAACCTCAAGTTTTCTAAAGTAAGTTTTTTTTTTAGTTTTCAGAAGGAAAATGTATTTCTGAAGTAGATTCGAGAGCCCAATAACTACTAAGTAGGTATATGAGTTATATGACGTAAAAATATCAATTCAAAACTTTCTGCAGATATATAATAAACCTTTTTTTAATACTTCTTACATGGTAGCATTTCACCACTAGTCAGTGTTTACTAAGTGATGACGTGGTCGAAGGTAGCGCCACTATACACCTAGAATGTTTAAGATTCCTTGAACAGTACCTAAATATTTTTGCCTTGAGGACAACGGAGTCATAAAAATGTGCGAGTTGATCTATTACGGATCGTGTTTTCTCGAATTAGGTGTGTTCCACCAGCCTCACTTGACAGCCAGTCCCCAATCCAGGTGTAGCGTGATGCCATCTTCGACCACATCGTCACTTATCATCACATGAGATACGATCAATCGCTACCCTGTAAAAAAAATATCCAAGTATACAGGAATATCATATTAGAGGTAAAGTATGTAGACAAATCTCTGAAATTGCTCACTGCTACTTCCACTGTCAGAATACAACTGTATATCCCGAAGTGTCACTGTTCCATTGTGATAAGAATTCTGTGGGATTCTCCACGCGAGCGCGGGTGAAACCGCGGGGAAATATTAAGGCTCTGCTGTCAAGAGGCTCAACCCGCAGGTGACAGAGGGGGTACCTCATGCAGCAACGAAAACGTAAAAAAATTGCTAGAAATAATCATGGGCCATGGCAGTAATATCCAAAATAGCCCAAAGGCTTTTTGGGTATTTATATTATTTTTTAACATCTTACATTGTAGCGTTTGACCACAAGTCACCTGATGTTAAGTGACGATGTGGTCCAAGCTCACGCTACACCTGGATCGGGAACTGGCTCTCAAGTGGGGCTGCCGGAACACACCAATAGGTGCTTGGCGACAGTCACTTAACCCGAGGGTGCTAGACTGCTAGCCATTTCTTAATATTTTGGTGTTACTAAAATTTCTTTATTATTTATAGATCTGACGTATGGCCGTAACTTTGCAAAATGAGGGCACATTATATAGATAGATAGATCAACTCTTCGTTAGCACACAATACATAGAGAAAATGCATTATTTTTCATATTATAATTACAGTTTTAGCATGTATATTTCTAATATCGCCACTTTATATGATGTACTAGCTGTTCCCCGCGTTTTCACCCGCGTGGGCTACAGCTTTATGCATGCAAAGTCTCAGCCCGATCGGCTTAAAATTGACAAAGTTTCATACAAACTTTCATCCCCTATTTTATTCCCTTGGGGGTAGAATTAATCAAAATCCTTTCTTAGCAGATGCCTACGTCATAACATCTACCTGCATGCCAAATTTCAGCCCGATCCGTCCAGCGGTTTGGGCTGTGCGTTGATAGATCACTATGTCAGTCAGTCACCTTTGAGTTATATATACTCGTACCTATTTAGAAGATGGAACCGGGCCGAAAACGGCTTCTTTGGACCGGGTGGCCGTGTAATACCAGGTCATCGGTTTAGTCAACTGTGACATCTGATCAATCCTATACTCATGAGTTTAACTGCCGGTTTCAATAACCGATCTATCCACGATTGCCCTACTGGGGATGGAAATTTGACATATAAGCTCCATAGAAGTAATGTCAAATTTATGTCAAACCGTAGATAGATCGGTTATTGAAACCGGCCGTAAATCCGCATGAGTCAATCTTTTTCTATAATACTTGCGTGTAGGTATATATGCCTTTTTTAACTATTAAAGTCAAGAGAATCAACAATCCACCGTGGTATAAATAGGTAAGTAGGTACTAAAAGAAGTGAACAGCTCCATTACAGTAATGCTTTATAATATATTAAATGTTTTAAAGTGCCCCTCACATTACTTCAAATAGACTATGGACTATTCTGCTTGTTTATTTTGATAATATTCAATTACTAGCGAGCGAGTAGCGCCGCGACATCGCAAAGGTAAATAATAAATAGGTTTCACATGTTTTCTGCCGTGTTTAACCGCGGAACGTTTTGTATATTCCGTGAAGATGCAGCCTATATTGACCTACTTCATAGAATTACATAAATTAATAAATAAAAAACCATTATAAATAAATTCCTTACATCATTTTGGAAAAGAACTGAGACTCTTACACTGCTGCACTGCTACAATAACCAAACAGCTAAGAACCACCGCAAGGAAACTGGCTTTCAAATGAAAAAAACGGCATCGAAATCTGTCCATACGTTTGAGGGCTACGATGCTACAGACAGACACACACACACAGACAGACAAACATCGACGTCAAACTTATAACACCCCTCTTTTTGCGTCGGAGGTTAAAAATGTTACGTGAAAGGGAGAAAGTACAGGGATATAATATATGATATTTTGTCATTTCCAATTTCCAACTGCGGAAACCCGTCTGCAACATGTAGGCAATTTTGGCAATAGACCATTACCAAACTAATTATGTACCCTAATATCACACTAATACATATTATAAATGTGAAAGTTTATGAGCGAGTCATTTTGTATATTTACTACTTTTTCACGCTGAAAGAACTTTACACTCTGAATAAACACAAAGAACTGTTTACGCAAAAAAAAATATTACAGCGGAATAACAGGAATTTAAAAAATTGACAACGCTGTATTTGTAACGGCACGGCGACAAAAATGTAATGCACTGCATTTTGATAAATAATTAATAATATTTCAACCTGTAAAATTTATTTCGACAAATGAAAATACCTCGAATTTGTTGAAGTTCGCGCTCGAACGCGCGTTTTCTTCGTATTGTGTCATTTATTATAGCGTAATTTAATGTTCAACTCATAACAAAGAGTCCACTACGCTCTCTGTACTGTTGAAATCTAATCAATAAGAGTGATGCTGCAAGGTTATTCATATTCAACTCCTATCCCAAAAGACAAAAGCTTTTATTTTGGGATTTGTATATTCGGTTCAAGCTACGTGCGTTTAAATTCGAACAAGTTAATTGTAATTTCTATAGAATAGATATAAGATAACGGGATAAATCTGGCATGTCCAAGAACCACAACATTCAAAGACATGCGACATCTACTAACCCACACTGGGCGGCCATTATTTACCACAATGGCCCCTATTCTCTGAGATGATGTCCAGGTCCCACTCTACTCTAATACGTATAATGTCCAAGTCCCACTGGTGGGTGACGAAAGTGACGATGAAGAGACACGTAACGATATCCACAGAATATGCCAATGAACTAGACACCAATTAAAATTGTAGCTCTTGTAAATGGAAATGCAACACATAGGTATCGGTAAAGGAAAATACTAAAACCGCGCGTGGAATTGAATTTATTCATTAAAATTTTGCTTCAATAGCAGTAATGGAAACTTCAGCTCTCAGTTGATTTTACGTAAAATAATTTCATCGTTCGCAATATTTGATTCTTTTATTTAGTTTCATATTTTAGTTCCAAGAGTAGTTAACAAAATGTAACTCACACAACGTACAACATTTATTACTTACAAAGTACTAACACAAACGGTAAATATTTTAACTATAGCAGTGTATACATATATGTTTATATACAATTATCTGAATAATATCATACCTACATAACATTATGAAATAGAACGTCTAACTATAGTTAAACGTTTACGGATCGTGTTTTTTAAAATATAAAACACTTTGAAGTTGATAATTTCGGGAAACATTGTTATGTGATGTTCGAATACTAAATAGACGTTATTTAGGATAATAAGGATATTACGATTTATTTGTAAATCACCGCTCAGTCCAAAGCGTAATGAGCTAGTGGCCAACACCAACCTACCAGAATGCTGGGACAAAGGTAAGGATAAAAACATATCTCTAGAACCTGGTGCTCAGCGTTCATATGTCAGTCAGTCAGGACTACCTATTTGATACAATGATATATAGATGTATTGTTACTGTAATACACTCAGAAATAATCCTTGTAGAAGGTGGGGCGGTAAGCGCGGCGAGCGGCATTGAAACGGGCGGCGCGCGGCGTAGGCGGGCGGGCGACGGCGTCGTGATAAAGTTTATACATGTTGTTCAACTACAGCCAAAGTCCTCTATTAGGGTTTAGATAAATAAAAATTGGGTAATTCACGGGTTGGCCTTCGCGGAGGCTTCAATAATTCAGTCTTGGTAAATAGCCTGTCGCTTTGCCACCCAACGATAGCGCCGAAAGGGACGAGTATAAGTGGCCGCTCCCATCTATAGTACTAGAATAGTACATAACTACATACGAGCATATATGTCACATATAAATACATACTTTTAAATAAATATTATTTACCCACGACGTAGCATCCGCGCTTTTCGTTTACTTATTATGTTTGTTTTCTTCTCAAGACACTTAAGCCATATTAGCTGAATGGCAAATAAGCTCAAAACACACTCTTGTACAACCTAGTGGTTTACTCAAGGCCCGATTACCTTGATGACTTAACCTATAACGTGCTTCGCCAATTTAAACTGTATATTAGCTGATGACGAGTGACGCGTCTTGCAGGCTTCGCGAGGGTGCTTGCAGTGGGGTGCAAATTTAAGCAATTTTCTTTTGACTTCTTTATACTACGGTCTCGTTAAAAATACTTATTAAACGTTAACCAACAAAAATACAAATTGGGGAGCCTTATTAATTACTTGAGCTCAAAGTGGGGGGAGGGGTTCGACAAAATTTCACCAAATTTCATTTCAGGGGTGTGGTCAAATAAAATCTCACGTGCACTTTTTGGTTCAGAGAATGTATGTCTTCCTATTCCTATATTACCTATTACTAAAGGACATGGACGTCTTAAAACAAGTGACCTTTCATTACAATAATATCTAGAGAGAGCAAGGTGAACGATTTCACTGAAGAAATAAAGAAGGCCACACCCTAATTTATTTCAATTTGCACATTAAACGTAGTACGTGCGAAAAAGTCTTCGATATACGTTGATTCGCAAACCTCAGTGCGCGAAAACAAACCGCCCCTGGCCGTTTTAAAAAAAAAATGGTTTTCTTGGAAGTAATTACTTTCATGTTAAACAATAATGTGTACTCAAATGATTTCATCAGAAATCCAATTAATTTGTGTTTTGGCCCATGTCTCCTCACATAGCCGATGAAGTGAATTGACCTGGGTTGGCATAGACAGGTAGGACACACGAGAGCCGTTTATCAGTAATTAGTGCTAGCGTGATTGCTACCTACGGCTTACGAACAATTTGCGAGCGACAGTCAGAGGATAATGATAATTGTATATTTATCATTCACAAACCCCCATCCTCCACCAACCTACCCTTCATACGGATAGTGTCAGATCGCGTTATTCGCACCAAAACTACTGTCCATCGAAAAATCGAAATTACTTTAATAACGGCCAGTTTCAATAACCTATCTATCCACGGTTTGTCATACTAGGGATGAACAATAATGAACATTTGACTGTATAGGTGAAATACCCAAAATTATTATTTTTCCAATATTTTAAGTCCCATTCACGTTTTTCCCCATTTGCTTTATTTTCCATACGATACTGCGACCGATAGATTATTTTCTCACACGATTTAATTTCTACTCGTTCTTTTCGCTACACGTATTTTTACCTATACATTTTTTTAACTGTTCCGGATCATTCACATATATTTTACCTGTATTATAAATTCACAAAAGTCTATTTTTGTCATCTACTATATAAAAATAAGTCGGGTTTTCCTTCCTGACGCTATAAGTCCAGAACGCACGAACCGATTTCCACGGTTTTGCATTCGTTGGAAAGGTCTCGGGCTCCGTGAGGTTTATAGCAAAGAAAATTCAGGAAAAATTTCAACAGAAAAGCAGTATTTTGTGAAATGAAATAAAATTTTTCCTTTTCAAATATAAAACAAAAAAAAAATTCTTCTTCTTTTAATCACCAAACGAAATGTTACATAAAACGAAGCCATCTGGTGGCGAAACGGAGTTCGCCGGGTTTGCGTTTTATATTTTACTCATTATTTTCGCTAGCCGCATCTGTGCCGATGCATAAATACTAATAATAAACCATTACCGTCTTTTAAATTTGAAACAGGTATAAATGTGAATTATCCGGATTGGTAAAAAAATGCACAGGTAAAAATACGTGTAGCAAAAAGAACGCGTAGAAATTAAATCGTGTGAGAAAATTCTCTATCGGTCGCAGTATCGTATGGAAAATAAAGCAAATGGGGAAAAACGCGAATGGGACTAAAAATATTGGAGAAAAACAATTTTGGGTATTTCACCTATACAGTCAAGGCTACCCTGTGTAAAACTAGTTTTAAGATTTTTGTTGCGTTATTTTCTTTGTAGTTGTGAATGTAATAAAGCGTTTTCTATCTATCAATCTACCAATAGTGTGACCTCAGACGTTCGACATACGATAAAATTTCAGTACGCCGATGTTACAGTACAGCGCAATGATGTATCTTCTCTGAGTATCAAACCTCAAAAATTTCATCTTATACATAAAAATCAATTGCTGTTCGTTAGTCTCGCTAAAACTCGAGAATGGCTGGACCGATTTGGCTAATTTTGATGTCGAAATGTTTGTGGGAGTTCAGGGAAGGTTTAAAAACCTTGAGACAACTTTTATTGGCGATATGAAGTTCGCTGGGTCAGCTAGTAATACAATAATTATATTTGGGTTCAATAAACCCTTATATAGGTAATCCAAAATAGTTAATTCCATTCCTTTCACACCACGCAAAAGAGCCTCATCATTGACTATTCAATAATACCTAAACATCTTAGTTCCTTAATTAACTTATATTTACTTCTCATACTTATATTATGCTTTGAATAAGACGCTATTAAAGTAAAGAGTAAAAAACTAATGAACTCTTCTGATAAAAGTATAAAACTAAAAATCTCTCACTTTTACAGGCTTCAAATTACATTAAAAAAGGTTGCTTTGAATAAAACTGCTGGCAGACCACTTTTTTTTCTTATTTCTTACAGGGCAGCCTTTGGCTATAGGTCACCTGATAATAAGTGATAATGTGGCCGAGGTGGCGCCACGCTAGACCTGGACTGGAACTGGCTCTCAAGTGAGGCTGCCAGAACACACCTATAGGTGCTTGGCAACAGATGAACTATGTATGTATAATAAAGGCAGCGAAAACGAGTAGACCACGTTCGCTGATTATATAGGCCATGTGAAGCGCATGGATTAGACAACCCAACCATAACGACCCTGAAAGTGAAACCAGATGGTCACAGAAGCTTAGGTCGTCAAAAACTATGAATAAACCCGTTAAACATAAAAGCAAGTTAATTACTGTGTCGTGCACTTTTAATAATGCTTCTCACCATTCTTTTTGTCAACAATTGTATTCATTTCTGAAAAAAATGTCAACTAGATACATGATTCGGTTTGTCAATCTTATTCGGTCCTCACGATACAGGCTCTTCTAGTGTGAAGGCCACGGAAATATGTTGAAATTTAAAATATCTTTAGCGTAAGTCATAATATTATGCAACACAATGTTTTAGCATAAGAAAATGATTGTTAACCGCTGTTAAATTAACATTTTTTTCATTTTCATTCAATCTGTACCCACATATAAAACACAAACATTATAAAACCTTTTATCTCTATAAAATACTTTTGTAGATCTTCTTGATCCTCGAACTCTACCAACACAATAGTGAGGTATGTACTTACTTACCTAATACTTTCAGTGGAAATTAATTTGGTTCTAAAGTTTAAATTAAATGTCACGGCTTATCACGACGGCTAATCAAAATATCTACGATCTCGCCAAGTTTTGCGTCATAAGTGTCATTAACTCTTAACCTATCGTGAAATTCGAGAGTCTCAAACCTAAGCATTGAAGGCACTAATATAAAACACTTCTGCTAATCTTCTTTCTCTTTAATTTCCCTTGGTCACCGCATCACGCGTGAACGGCTGGACCGATTTTACTAATGCTTTTTTTGTTGTGTTTGTTATTGCGAGGAGAAGGTTCTTATGAGAAGAAAAATGGAAAAGTCGTTTTATTGCGATAAACTGTAGTCCGCGCGGGTGAAACCGCGGGGCGCAGCTAGTGCCATATAATTTACAATTATATACCAAAGGTTAAGTGTCCTCACAGGACCGATTTTACTGAAAATAATTCAGTAAAGGAATAGAAAACGTCCCAATCCATTAAATGAGAAAATTTTTCAAATAAAATACACTTAAATATCCGCAGTAGTATGTACTCGTATCTATCCTGTTGTTATATAATATCATCGATCCAGAGTACTACCTAATTATTTTTATGTAATTACATGTTTTTTGTTTAATAAATAACAGTAAAATAGGTACAGTGCTATACCGCCGCAGGTACAACAACTTAATTGGATAAAGGTATTATTAAGGCATTATATTATTGTACGCGATTATATAACATAGATTTAGCGTGACCACCTGGATTGCTTTTGTAATTTAATTGTAATTGTATTTATTTTTTATTTCAATATGATCTCTTGTTTATTTAGATAGGCATTGTGGTCAGTCGCAAAATTTTGGTTGCTAAAAATTTCTCTAAGAATCACACGTGAGATTTCCAGATTTCCCGATGCAATGCCAAAACTCAGCAGCGATTAGATGTTGTTTTTATCACAATGTGGACAAGTTTTGGTTTCGTTTACCTTTATCATCATCTGAGTGAACGTCGTCATTTTCGCGATACGCGGGTAGCGCGGAGGCGCGGGCGGCCGCGGGCGCGTCGCGTGCTTCCGGCTCAGTAACTGCCGCTGAGTCCGCGCCCGCTCCGCTACCCTCGCAGAGCCTCTGCCGCCCGTAACCCCCAATACTTCTCTCAATGATTCAAGTTATACACTCACTAAACTAAAATGTACTCTCATTTTTGGGTACTTGAGCGCAATGTGTGACGTCGTATACAAAGCTACATCCGCAAAAGAGTATTATTAACTAAGGGCCCCATTCAACCCTTCTCTAAAGTCAACTATAGCAGATATACATTTATTGTAAAAAACAAATACAATCGTATAAGTGCCTGTTTTAAATTAGATATCTACTTTTATCTTAACTCTGCTCTCTGCACTTGTATTCTGCAGAATCTCTGTACAACCTAACTTATCTCTATTTATAAGTTTGTGGTGAATGATGATTGATGAAAAATTGTTTTATAAATAAATGGTCATCAATCAAGCTTTCAACGTTTTGCTGACAAGTTTCGCGCAGTCTAGAATATTAATAATTGGGTATCAATAGAACAGACTTATATCGCACACGCTTGTCGTAGGTCGTCGACAACTGTTGATTACGGCAGGCACCATTTCTGGACTACTGGTTTACACTCAGCGAGATCTTACATCATTAGGAGGAAGTGGTTAGATCAGATAATTAGTTTCAAGTATTGTTCTTCCAAATTTATTAGAATACAAAATTTAATATACAACTAAATAATTGCTACCTCCAGCCAATTAAATATTTTTTTACGTCTGAAGAACATGAAATCGTTTTCAAACTTCGGTTTCGTCTCGTCTCAAGGTTGTCATTCAATTCGTCTAACCACACGGAAAATTCGGAAAAAAGCAATAGTGATTTTTTCTATGGGTTTTATGTATGAAAACAAGACCCACCACAATCTGCCTTACGTACGAAGCGGGGTGAGTTACTAGTTTGACTATGAATTTGTATATAACTTATATTTATAGGAAGTATCTCTGGAACTATTGATCTGACACTGATAGTGTTATATCTGACATCGACATGTTCAATGACTTGGAATGTGTGAAGGAAGCTTAGCCGCCTCGGACCTCGACTCTACATAGAGACCGCGCCTCAACCGTGCCTCGACCGCGCCTGGACTTTTACCAGTGAGCGTCGCGCCTAACAAACAAAAATGATTGTATATAAGTAGCCGCCTTGAAAAAATGGGAGAGGTTCGTGCGGTCAAACGAGCATACATGGGACGGCCGAGTGACCGTCGCCCGGTCGGCCGTCCCAGGTATCCCTGGAAAGACGAAGTCACGAAGGATTTGTGCGAACTCCAGGTGGTGGAGGACTGGCTGGAGGTGGCGCAGGCCGAAGTGGCGTCTTATCGGAGGCCTAGACTCACTTCGGGTCGTTGCGCCATTTCGGAAAGATAGAAGATTTACGTTTTAAAAAATATAGACGAGTAAGTTTATGTAAATTTAATCAGAAAATTGAAATAGGAAATAAATGTTTTAAATTAGTTTACATGTGTAGTGCGCGCCTTTGCAAACAGCTGCAGCAACGGGGTCGGCTATTACCGCCCTAAGCGCGTTGTTATATTGGACCCGGAGGGCACTGTAACTTCGTTGCGTGCAGTTTACAAGCTGTAGGTACGAGAAAACTTGCGGAGGTGACTACAGCAAGGACTTTGTAAATTGTACAAAGTCAACAAAGTAGCGTAATCTACTGTACTGCATGTAGTACTGTATTTATACATTTTTATGTTTGATACTTGTTTTGTCAATAGTTATTGCCAAATTTGTAAATATGTTACAAGTAACTAATTAATTTACAAAAACACTATAAGTATGTATTTAGATAGTATTGTTGCGATGGTGGCCGAACGGTAACGCGTGCGACTTACAAGGCGCCGACACCGAGTTCGAATCCTCTCGGTCCCGCACCTATGACTTAATAAGTTATGTGCAGATTTGCCATCGCTCAAAACGGTGAAGGAAAACTTCGTGGGGAAACAGGCATGTACAAGAACTGCAACATTCAAGGGCATGCGACATCTACCAACCCGCACTGGGCTAACGTGGTAGATTACGGCCCGTATACTCTCTCTCTCTCTCTCTCTCAGAGAGATGGCTAGAGTCCCAGCAGTGGGAACGTGAAAGGCTGATGATGAACTATGCAATGGGGATGAAACGATGATGGCTCCCCGGTAGTGACGACGGCTTCCGATTATTAGGTCGTAGATTCGAATCCTACGATGAGCTTGCGAGCTTTCAGTAAAGGCAAGGCAACCATCGTGATGAAACCATAGCTTGGTGGTAAGGTATTTTCTAGTACTCGCCTGGCTACCACACTCAAGTTATTTATCTATCGCTAAGCACTTATCGGTGCGTTCCGGCAGCCTCATTTGAGTCAATTCACAATCCAGGCGTAGCGTGACGCCACCTTCGACCACATCGTCACTTAACATCACGTGACTTGTGGTCAAACGCAAAACTATACGAAGTAAAAAAGTAACATATTGACATTGTCTCTACCTTTAGTATCCACTTATCCAGTAGATATTATACATAAACGCACGACGCGACTGTGTAAACTCACCCTAACCTAACCTACAAGAGCTAACAACAGGGGAGGCGCTCGCTAATTTTCAATTACGAGGTGGAACGACCCCGGAGGACCCGGCGAAGATACTTGAACATATAAAAAACCCAATAGTCAACTGCAAGTCGAACTTACAATTCCTTTTACGTTTCATCCATTAATAAAACATTAATACTATTAAATAAAAAAATTAAATTCAAAGAACGCAAAGACATCGTCCACTACTCAGCTGAACGAATAATCGAAATAGCTTGTGTAGAATTGGAGCAGTTCATTATTTTAAGTGTGTACAGGCCTCCAACTAGTTCATATGATGATTTTGAAAAGTTAATGGAGGAAGTTCTTTTCAAAATATCCAAGTTAAATAAACAAATTATTATCTGTGGAGATTTCAATGTAAACCTTTTGGATGTTTCTACTCTAAGTACGAGAATAACTAATTTATTTAAATCATTTAATTTGAGAAATTTGTTTATGGAGCCTACAAGGATAACTGCCACTACGGCTACTTGTTTAGATAATATTTTTACAGATGTGAATGTAATTAGTCAAAGTGTAATAAGTAAATTAGATTCAGACCATTGTGGTCAATTAATTACAATTAAAAATAAAATAAAAATTAATGGAAAAAAATCTGTCACATATGTACCAGAGACCGTTGATCGGATGGAGAAAATAAAATTAAAGCTGATCGATGAACTTCCTTTTTTACCGGATCGTAGAAATGCTGATGATTTATACAACTCTTTTTTCAGCGTATTTAGCAAAGCTTTCAACACGATATTTACTCCAAAAACGATCATGGTTTCTGATAGACCTAATTTTACGGAGTGGGCTACAGTTGGTATTCACAAAAGCAGGCAAAAGCTGTACGATCTCTACAGTGAAAAACAATATAATACTAGTAATGAGTTTAAAGAAACTGTAAAAACATACTCAAAAATTTTTAAGACGGTCTGTCACATTGCAAAGTCTCGTTATATAAGTTCTAAGCTTAAAAATAGTAATGACAAAATTAAAGCAACTTGGAAAATTATAAATAGTGAGACTGGTAAAGTCAGGTCTCAAGCTAATAATTACAACCTAAATATTGGCGATACCAGTGTCAAGACTGACATTGAAGTAGCTAAAGCATTTGAAACCTTTTTCACTGACATTCCAGTCTCTACTACTAAGTTCTTAAACTCATCGCACACCATTGCAGAATCTATGTTAAAAACAAATGTACCAGAGTGCGAAATTCCTTTTCAATTTGACTATGTTAGTTGCAAAGATGTAGTAAAAGCTTTTAATATGATTAATGTCAAGAAAACTACTGACCTCTGGGGTATATCCGTGACCGTTGTTAAGCCATTAATTGAAATGATTGCACCCGAATTAGCCCTAATATTTAACAAATGTATTGACGACGGCGTGTTTCCTGATCTGATGAAACATAGTAAGATAACACCCTTGTTTAAATCGGGTACAACGACTGACCCTACTAACTTTAGACCAATATCAGTATTACCAACATTTAGTAAAATATTCGAAAAACTTATTCTAAATCAATTGCAAAGACATTTCTCAGCAAACAAATTACTTAATCAAAAACAGTTTGGCTTTACGCGTGGTCGCTCTACTACTGATGCTGGTGTCGAGTTATTAACTCACATCTATGATGCCTGGGAGGAGTCACGGGACGCTCTAGGCGTGTTCTGTGACTTGTCCAAGGCATTTGATTGTGTTCACCACGAGACACTGATCAGGAAGCTCCGGCACTATGGTATTCGAGGTGTTCCTCTGGACCTTGTAACCTCATACCTTAGTGATAGGATTCAGAGAGTTGACGTGAACGGGAAGCGATCCTCGGGGTCAGTAGTCACAATGGGAGTTCCGCAGGGTTCAATACTCGGACCTTTTCTGTTTTTAGTTTACATCAATGATTTGCCCAGCCTTGTTAGTGACAATCACGAAATAGTATTGTTTGCTGATGATACGTCACTTTTATTTAAGTTAAAGCGACAACATAACATTTCTGACGACGTGAACAATGCTCTCTCCAAAGTTACAGACTGGTTTGATGCGAACAATTTGATGTTAAATGGAAAAAAGACAAAATGCTTGAGATTTGTGCTGCCCAATGTTAAAGAAGTACCAACAAATGTAAAAATTAAGGACGAAGAATTGGACCTTGTCAAGACTACAGTATTCTTAGGCATAACTTTAGATCACAAATTGCAATGGGGTCCACATATTGTCAGTCTATCGAGCAGACTTAGCTCTGCAGCATATGCTGTAAAGAAGATCCGTCACCTTACTGACGTTGATACAGCCAGACTAGTCTATTTCAGCTATTTTCACAGCATTATGTCCTATGGAATATTGCTGTGGGGAAACGCTGCTGATATTAACACCATATTTGTATTGCAGAAGAGAGCTGTTCGTGCGATTTATAACATGGGCCCCAGAGAATCTTTAAGAATTAAGTTTAAAGAAACCAAAATAATGACAGTTATTTGTCAATATATTTATGAAAATGTAATGTACATACGGAAAAATTTAAATAGCTTCAAAAAGAGAAGTGATTATCACAATTTTAATACTAGAAACAAAGATAAAATTGCTGTACCCACCACTAGGCTCCATAAAGTTAGCAACTCGTTCAAAGGTCAATGTGTACGCTTTTTCAACAAAATCCCAAGTGAAATTCAAGACTTGTCTATAACAAAATTTCAAATTCGTATAAAGAGAAATCTCATTAGTAAAGCTTATTATAAAATATCGGACTATCTAGATGACAAACAAGCTTGGGATTGTAGTTAATCTATCTATCTTTCTTTCTATCTATCTATTCTCCCTATTTCCCCTATTCTAACCATTTTCGGTAAACAGCCAAAACAGTCATGCTCACGAAAGTGACTTTGCTTGCAGCGGCGTCATGTGTCGGGTCGCCCTCTTCCCTCTCATATGGTCGAGGAGAGCGATGGCTGGCACATGCGTCAACTCGTGAACGGGTGCTGCTTGTGGGGTCTGGTCTGCTTTGGTTGTGATCCCGCAACTCGTTAATATTCATGTTCCCATATCCCAATGTGTACAACCAAACAAGAGAAATCTTCTTATTAGTAAAGCTAAATAAAAAATATCGGACTATTAGATGACAAAAAAAAAAGCTTGGGATTTTAGTGAACTTGCTCCAATTCAATCAATTAGTAATAAGAATAAAATTGTCAATGTGATCGCGCCAAAAAAATTACCTGCCGGGCGTTTCTTGCCTGTTCTTTTGCCGGCGTAAGGAGGTTGGAACAGGCGTAGCTAGTTTTAAGTTGACGTTTTAAAGTGATCACAATGTATCCTATTGAATAAACATATTTTTGATTTTGATTTTGATTTTGAATTCACTAGTTGCACCCCGCGGTTTCACCCGCGTCATCCTGTTATCGCGCACGAACCTTTTTCCGGTATAAAAAGTAGCCTACCTATATGTTAATCCAGTGTATATAAGCTATCTCCGCGACCCCATTCCGCCCCTCAATGGCAACGGACTCCGGTCCGCGGTTGTAACCTATGTAGGATTTTCCGCATGTAAAAAAAGGGGTATAAGCTATCTCCATTCCAAATTTCATTCAATCCGTTCAGTAGTTTCTGCGTGAAAGAATAACAAACATCCATCCATCCTTATTGCAAGTTTCAAAGACCGTTGGGAAATATTCAGTCTGGTTTATATTTGCACATCGGTAAGCATTCTATGTACCCAACGTTAGGATATTTTATTCATACCCAAACTTGCATGTAAAATGTGATGCACACAACCTCTAGTCATCTTTGCTTCTACAGCAATAAAACGTCCGTGACAGGACGATAGGCTAAAACGACTGCTTCGATTGTAAACCATTTTTTTTGGTAATGGCTTCCGTAATGGAGCGTGGTCATCTTTGGTAAATATTCTTCCACATTTTTTAAATTTAACGCACCAATATTCTACCCTTGCCCATTGGCGATATCTACCAACCCGCACTGGGCCAGCGTGGTAGATTACATCCCATACTGTCTCTCTGGGAAAAGGCCAGAGTCCCAGCTGTGGGGACGTAAAAAAGGCTGATGATGAATGATGAAGAATTATTACGAGTAGGTTCTCTCTGCAACGCCCTTCTTGCACATACCACAGACCTGGGTATACAGGTAGCAAAAAACAGTATCAAAAAGATTTAAAAGGGACCATGGTTGGTATAACTAATGTAGAACGTATAAACTTGACCTTGCAAGGCCGCGTCCGATTGGGGCGAAGCCAAGTTGGTCAAGTTCAACGTTCTTAATATCTAGGCGTATCTTTTTCCGGCAAACTTCCTTTTCATCTGGTTCCAAGTTTGCAGGATATATCGACTATAGGTACTGATCATCATAATCACCATCATCATCAGCCGGAAGAAGTCGACTGCTGAACAGAGGCCTTCCTCTTTGAACACCACCATGAACGGCTATTAGCCATTTGCACCCAACGACTCCCTGCGACTCTTACAATGTCGCCTGTCCACCTACCCGCGCGGTTTTGGATAGATATATCATGTCATAATATATTATTACCTATCGATCCAAAACCGCGGATAACGGATCAGGATCGATTATTAATTTCGGGCGTTAGTCGCCACTCAAGAACCTTTCTGCCCTATCGGTTAACGGGTATCGATACCAGGACCAATTAGAGCTACTGTGCTGATATAATTATTACTCTAATGATCAAAATAAACTTTGGCTTTTACATGAAATCAAGATCGACACAAGCTCCATAGAAGTCTTGTCAAATTTATATCTCTAGTAGGGCAAACCGTGGATAGATAGGTTATTGAAACTGGTCGTATGTGGGTTACATACGACCAGCTTACCAGCTGTTAAAACAGCCTGTTTTACTGTCTCGGAGGTCAGTCTTAGAAAATTGATAGACAGATTATATTTATACACACATCGTCACTTAACATCAGGTGACTTGTGGTCAAACGCTACCCTGTAAAAAGTAAAAACAAAAAAAAAAGATAAGCAGAATATTACTTTTTTGGGTCGTCCTCGGTGCAACATCTACACTAAATTACACTCAGTATAATATCATCTAACTTTACATTTAGCTCAGAGTTACTGGCTGACGAATTTTTAGTCCATCTCATAGTTGTAACAAACATTAATCATAGTAGATAATTCCGTTTGAGTCATTAAGTAGACACACAGGTAGATCAAAATGTCACACAATAAACAAGCAGTAATAAAGATAATCATAAATGTTTATTACCTAAGCGTATTCTTAATTAATTAGCACAAACTCTACTACCATCTTTTCATTCCACGCGTGAGCCGGACGTAGGTGAACGAGGAGGAAGGGAGGGATAAGGGATTGTGTAATTAATTAATTACGGAGATGGACATAATAAACTTTAACCGGCTTTTCATGTTTGAAAAGCTACATCACTTTATTTATGTGAGTATTCTGTAAATCGCGCAGTTAGAAACGTGGTATCGAGCGACGACCGACATCGACAGTGTGTTCATTGCAAATTCGCAGGTAACAAAACTTGTCTATTATTTATGTATTTATAAAAAAAAATACTCTAGCATCAACTTTGTATTTTTAATGACACGAGGACAATAAAATTGAACGAACTAGGTACATAACTACATACATTACATTAGTAACGATTATTGTTATGAGCGAGCATAAAAATATGAATATTCAATATGTCCTCATTGTATTTATTACAAAGTAGAAAAAATTATTCAAATACGTTTAAGGCACAGATTACAAGATCAAACCTAACATTTAGGTATATTTTATTATTTTTATTCTATTTAACTGTAGGTACTCGAAATAATTAACATATAAGGGCATGCGATATCTACCAACCCGCACTGGGCCAGCGTGGTAGATTACAGTCCATACTCTCTCTCTGAGAGAAGGCCAGAGTCCCAGCAGTGGGAACGTGAAAGGCAGATAATGATAACTCGAAATAATTATTAAAAATATGTGTTATAGGATTAGATTATAAAATTAGGACTGTTACTTTTTTTTACGAATGAATTATATCTATTATTGAAAAGATATATTTTATGCAAAGCGCCACCTTTTTTATTTAGTGGTTTGGCCGCTCATCTCCTTTTCTACAAATAACAAGGTCGACCAGTGAATGGAAAATTCAATATCGAAAGGGCCTTCAAGCTATTTTTCGTAAATATTGATTAATTTAAAATATTTCATTGCTCTGGGATAGGTAAGTACATGATGCTTTGCATTTCAGATTCATATTCGTTGATCTCAGATTATCAGCATGAGAGTCCTCAACAATCATAAGTCGCTAGTCGCCAGGACAGAGTCTGACACACATGGGCCTTAAGTTTTTAGGAAATGGTTGCAGTGTATGGCACAACTGTATGATGATTTACGGCCGCTTCCAATAACCAATCTATCCGCGGTTTGCCCTACTGGACATGGAAATTTGACATAAGCTCCATAGAAGTAATGTCAAATTTATGTCAAACTGTCGATAAATATTGCGTTAAATTATTAACGCTATTATGTGGCAGCTGTTATTTTAGCATTAGGTCAATGTTTATAAACAGTGTTTGTTTGACTCATTGCTGGATAACAGCTCGCTTCTACACCTTCGGTATAAGTATAGATTATAAGTAGGACATTGCCGATGCAGCGTCCGGCGGCCCCTCCCTCCGCGTCAGGAATGAGAGCCGAGTGGCAGCCCTAGCGTTCATGATTAGATGGAAGATCAGCGACCCGGACCAGGGTCAAGGATGGCCCGACGGCTCGGCGCGCCAGACGCGCGGGCGCCGCCGCCGCACGTTGCTTCTACATTATAAACATTTCACTGGGCTAGCTTTTGAGATAAACTTGCTCTACGCCCGACATTAATAATCGATCCTGATCCGTTATCCGCGGTTTTGGATCGATATGTCATGTCATAATATGTCATTTTAGTAGTAAAGCTTGTTATACTAGTACCAAAATGACATATTAGGACATGACATATCGATCCAAAACCGCGGATAACGGATTAGGGTCGATTATTAATTTCGGGCGTTAGCCTTTCTACTAATATTATAAATGCGAAAGTTTGTGTGTGTGAATTTTTGTTATCACGTATCAATCAACGTAACTACTAAACCGATTTTAATTAAATTTGGAAACACATAGGATTAACACATAGGCTACTTTTGACGGCGCAGCGCGTCGGTGGTGTAGAAGTAATCATCCCAAAGCCGAGTTCTCAGTTCTACAATGTAGACCGGGAAATGTTCCTGTAAAGTTTACAGGAACGTCCCGGTTTCCCGGAGGAGGCGCTTGCGGGACGCGAGCCGCGAGCCCGCGACGCTCCGCAGAGCGTGGCAAGGTCAAAGTCACCGGTCGATACTGCAGTTTGTTTAGGTACTGCACGGCCGCCCCTCTCCCTGCCCTCAGGGCTACCATCCGTCACGCTACATGCCAATCTCGAACACGAAATGCCTTCAACAGCAATTGAATAACATTTTTATCTGAAACATTAACTCGTTAGCCACTTCCTGACATTAACTCCTTAGGCCGGTATTCTAGATAATCTAGAATGACGCTATAGAATTAAGATGAAGAATTGGCAATATTTTTTTCAGCAAATAAATACAAAACATACAGAGCTAATATTTATGTACATTAAAATCATGTTTTTGACATCAAATTGTCGGAAGGATAACACGATTGGTTAACTTTCATAGCAGAAAAACAATGATCTAAAACTGCAAAAAAAAATATTTTCATTTTACAGACATACAAAACCGATTTAAGAGTTGATTTTTTTGTATGGTATATACATATTCTTCAAAGAACTACAGGTTTAGTTCTATAAAATTAACGATAGTTTTCATTTTAAACGAAAAAAACCTCTTTTTGAAGCTTACGACCTTATGGCATTAGTCAGCTCGCTTGCGTTTTTGTATGGAGCTGATTTCAGATTCATTGTTTATCACGGGCGTCCTCTTAATCTCTACATAGGCACAGATTTGCGTCTGTCATTTAACGGCCGGTTTCAATAACCGATCTATCCACAGTTTGACATAAATTTGACATTACTTGTATGGAGCTTATGTAAAATTTCCATCTCCAGTAGGGCAAATCGTGGATGGATCGGTTATTGGAACCGGTTACCGGACGTAAGTCATTTCATACAAATATGTCACTCAATCGCTACTCAATATTGAAATACACTTGAGCGTCATTCTAGCCTTAGATCCGTATGAGCGTACAATACTGCTTAGAAACAGATATATATATATATATATATATATATATATATAGGACTAATGACAGGTATGTTTTAGTTCTTGTTGTCACAAGAAGCTTGCTATTAATTAGTTAAGTACTGCTTACCGATATAGGCGTATAGGTGGGTTTTATGATCTTGAGATTACTAGATTACTACACATGCAATTAGGTAATTATTTTGCAGGTGAAACGACGAGAAATGAAAATACCGTCGTGCAGCGCAACGTATGTATCGCCAGTTACATTGTAACTGCAACTCTCCTTTGGATGTGTCAATTTGGATTAGTCTTTATAGAGGTTGATAACTTGGCTAAATTAATTATTGATCTGACAACGCTACTCTATTTATGGATAGCAATCAAGCATAAAGGGATCCCGCAATCTCGGATGCAGCATCAATCATTTGATGGCCTGACGGAATTCCGCACTGGCCAGTCGTGAATTTGCCCATATATACATATTACATAGTTATGGCATAATCGAAAACCTTTCGTTTTATAAAAAGTAAGAACTCAAACAAAAATAAATACTTACATGGCAATCCCGTGACAAAACAAAATTCTAAATTTAGATATCCTATTAATATTATAAACGTGACTGTTTGTGAGATGGATGGATGGATGGATGGATGGATGGGTGAATGGATGTTTGTTACTCTTTCACGCAAAAACGACTGAACGGATCTGTGGAATGGAGGTAGCTTATACCCTGGATTAACACATAAGCTACTTTTTATCCCGGAAAAAGGTGCCTGCGGGATGACGGGAACACGCGGGTGAAACCGCGGGGCGCAACTAGTATTAAATTATAATATGTGTTCGGGGCTCTTGCACCCACGACACGCGAAGTAAATAGTGGGCGACATTGGTAATCGGATTTGAGGAATGACTACTGCATCACCCGCTACGCGGAAACACGTCTATTTTGGCACATTAATGCTAATTCTGTTCAACGTTGGATGCCATGAGTGTTTATTGAAATCTCTGTTTTCACTATGTCCCACATTTATTTAAAACAAATAGCACATTTTTGACGACAATAATAATAACTTACTAATATTATAGATGCGGAAGTTTGTGTGTGTGTGAGTGTGTGTGAATGTTTGTTATCACGTATCACCGTAACTACTAAAACGATTTTGATGAAATTTGGAATGAATACGATTTATCCCGGAAAAAAGGTTCCTCCAGGCGGGAAGACGCGGGGAGCAAATACACTGAAAAAAAACTGACCTTCCTTCTGAGCCTTCGACCTTCCAAGGCCGTTTCCTTCCTTATTTTGTATTAGTGTTCCTTCTGAATCACAAATCCTTCTCTTTTGACTCAGAAGGAAAACGGTATTTCGGAAGGTCTTTTTTCTCCGTGTAGTGTTTAATATCTCGCGTTGGCGACTGGTAACGAGTAACCGCGGGGTATCCTAAAACCCGGTGAATGGCTTTAAAGGTGAGACTGTACCGCTCATACCGTACTCGTATGTCACATTATCCATACTCCATACCCTACACCAATAGTTTCCAAAGTGTGGGTCGCGACCCACTGGTGTGTCTAATGGGCGGGCGACCACTGACGGTAACAGAAGGATACAACCAACCAACATAAATCTTATTAGTAAAGCTTATTATAAAATTTCGGACTAAAAAAAATAATTTAACTATTAACACTGAATCGTAACTAAATGTTCTTTTTCTTGTTTGAACTGTCCGCCATTACCCCACCTATGCCCTTTTTTCTTTCATGAAAACCAAAAGGTGAGTCCCGAATTCGGAACTTTTTGATAGGTGAATCGCGGTCCATTTAACTTTGGGAACAAGTGCCCTACACTATCCGTACGCACTAGGTGTGATAGCGTGTCTTCTCAGATGCCAGCCAACGAGCGCTGCGTGACTGGTGAGCGCTAGAGCAGTCGAACTCTTGCTTTCGTTTCGGTTCGATAGTTCCGCGGCCGTGTGAAGCGTGTAGCCATGGGTAACTTCGAACACAGCTATATCTTCGGATATATATCCGAACGCGGATATGTGTCCTTCATTCCCTTTCAAAGAAATTAACATATCCCATATCCGAGACCGAGATCCTATATCCAACTCCGGAATGGAACGCGAAGAGGTCGCCTGTAAAGAGCACTCGCTCTTTACAGGCGACCTCTTCGCGTTCCATTTGGAAGCCGGAGTTATTTATCTCGGATACATTCTTGCCCAATCCTTTATCCCACTCCCTTCACTCCCGGATATGTTAAGCGGATCTGGTTATGCTAAGCGGACACACATCTTTGCTCAGAGTGAGTTTGACATATTCACTCCGGAATCGGAGTTAGTTAGTTAGCCCAAGGCTAGAAGCGTGGACAAGCATAAATTTAAATGCAGGTATGAAGTTCAGTCAGTACTTACACGTTGAAACTGCATATTACGAAGCAATCATGTATCTGCGATGTAACATATATTTAAAAAAAAACTAGGATGAATTAAAGGCCACTGAAAACCAAACGGTCTTGTTTTTTTAATTGCATTTGTTTATACCATGTATGTTAGGAACCCGCGCTGGCCTCGCATGGCTATTATGGCTAGGCAAAGATTTTGACAGACTAAGTTTCTCAAAATCGTTAACCTAGTTACATAGTGTCGTGGATTTTTTGTAAAGCTACTAAATACCTATATTGCATATTGGTACAAAAACATTCGGAGTTTATTTCGTTTACATCGTTTGGTCAGTGCACACCGAATCAGCTTATTTTTCTTCTACTGGATTCACAGAGAATTTCTCCTGTACCTACTTAAAAACTTGCTTCTATGACGATCAGTAATAGAGTGTAGGGAATTAGGGATAGTCTAAAAGCAAATAATTTTCAAAATCGAATCTGTACGTTCGAGAGATTACCCCAAACAAACATACATACTTTCACACCTGTATTTACATAATATTTCGTATGTACAAACAAACTTTAGGTACTACTTAACGGCCGGTAAACGTCTGGATCTACTAGACAAGTTCACTGTTTGTTTTCATTGAATAAATTATACGTAATTTAATCAATAAAAACTTGTGCAGTTCCATGAAAAGACCATAGCGGAGGTCGCGGTCTCGTGCGAATCGGAGCAGATCCGGCACGTACCGCGCGGTGCCGTGCGGCGGCCGCACGCAGCACCGGGCTGGAGCACAATGAGAACAATCTTATGTTCTCAAGCAGAATGAAGTTAAATGTAAACATATTTTTGATATTATTTTGGAGCAGGCCTATGTTAACGGAAAATGGAAATGGATATGTTAATCTAGTAGAAAAATAAACCCGCCGTGCCGCCCACGCTCCGCCGCCGTGGCCAGTGGCTGCAGCGCAGCGTGTAACGCGGTAAGGGTGCACCGAAGTGCGGGAATAATTTTGGAGTAATATACAGATGTACACGCGGCGCGCGCGCATCGCCTTTGCGAATGGCACATCGATAGCGATTGCGAGCAGGCAGCCAGCAAATAGCGTGCCCCCAACTCCCCACATTCACATTACATGTAATTATGTTTTTCGCTAAATAGGTAAGTCATACACATTTCACACACAGACACAGCCCTCGCGGTGTAATATAATAGAAGTCAAATTTGATTTTTAAAACACTTTTACTAGCTTCACTTGTAACTAACTAATTATCCTGACATCTGAGACAGTTTTCAGCAACAATTATTCGACGTAAATTTTGTTTCGTGTTACTGTAAAACAAAGGGAAAATAGCATAAATAAGATCCAATAACTTTTTTTAATTTCTATTAGTGTAGCCATAAAAAGCTAAGTGTGAGACTGAAATAAATTTTAATTTATCCAACTGAGTCCTGCAGGGCACACGACAAGTTTTCGTTGTATTCATTTCCGAAACGAAAAATTTGAAAATACAAAAAGTATCTGAATTAAATTACCGAAGGGTATAAAATAGATTTCATGGTGAAAGCGATTATAACAATTCAAACTACCTAAGTAATAATAACCGTGAATGTAATTATTTTTTTCAAGTACATATGTAGTTGATAATCAGGTCTACGCGGATACGGATAGTGTTATTTTGAAAAATGCAATTGGTTTTTGTATGAGCTTTTCTGCGGAAACTTCCAAAGGGGTGAAACCGCAGGGTACAGGTAATTGTAAACTAAACGAGTAGGAATTGCTGGTACAACAACCAAAAGTTATGTAGGCATTTATTTAATTTCTTTAGGCATATAGAGACATAAAGATGACGCACAAAGGTGACCGTGGTGCAGCTTGCGCCGCCCCTCACAGCCCCGGGCCATGGCCATTTTGGCCCTAGGGTAAATACGCTCCTGTGAGTATCTAGCTACATCTAGTATCTAGTGTCTACTGAGGAGAGTAGGCAGCGGCGCTGAGCTAGCGGCAAGCGCGACGCTGTGATCTAGTCCAAGGGCGCGCAGTCTAAGCTAAGGTTTACATCGCACCAGCTAGGGTTGCCACGCAACACACATTTTTTTATTTAAGTCAGCATGTTTGTTTATTTTCGTAACAGGGTTCGTTGCGATACGAATGATGTTTCCTTGGTGTCCGCAGTAAGAGCTCGTAAATTAAAACAAGTAAATGGAGCTTAAATTTTCGAATGATATCAGTCCTCCCGCAGATTCACTCTAAATGATCAGTTTATTGGTAACGTCCCGGATTTTCCAGAACGTCCTTGCGATAATTAGATCCATCTCGCCAAGTGCACGCCTATTGTTTCGGAATTCATTGGAATTGAAACTGATCACTAATTTATTTTAATTAATTAACTAATTTCTTCGTTTCATATTTTTAAATAGAGAGAACATATACTTACATGGTTTTCAAGATAATAGGATCGAGATCACACTCCATAAAAACGTAGGTACTTGTAGTTGTCCAATGTTCAGATATTATAAATCAGTAGTTCTAAACCCGTGGTCCGAGGGCGAGCTAGGACCACTGGTGGTCCCTAGTCCCTAAAGTGATCCGCGTAACCATGCTAAAATATTGAATAAGACAGACAATGAGTCTTTATAACGACGTGCGGTGCGATTCGCACTCAGTGAGAGTCAGTCAAGTAGCAGGCGGAACATTACCTCCAAACAGTTGGTGCTCCAGGGCCACATAAAAATTCGATCTAAATCACTAAAATGTTAAGAACCACTGCTATAAACAATTAAATTAAAACACACGATCTAGATACTATAATGCTACATACTAACTATAAATGACAATAAATGTATAGCGTCACGTGACGTGACATAAGGTCAAGCCCAGGATATCAAAGTAAAAACTCCTGGAGATGAGTTTTTACTTTACAGCCTATTTGCGACCGTAGATGACTGCAGTATACAACCATGAAATTTAATTCAGATGGACCATGATCGTTATTTTTAAGGTGTCATATAGGCATTGAATTACATTGTTATGTATGACTGCTCTCATACATGTGATGCATTCACGCGACGCAAATACTTTTTTGTGACACTGCTACTAAAGTAACTATTGTACAAAATACTAATGCAGGTAGTTGTGTGTTTATTCTAAATTCATTAGCCGTTATTTATGCGTGTTATATAATATCAGTGCGGATTTGTGCAAACAGGCTCCAGTGGATTCAAAAGTGGACTAGTTTGCGTGGTAACTTGTATGTCAATACGATAAAAATAAGTAATGACTATATCTGACGTCAGACGGGGTGCTACGCTAATTGTTGGAGCAGGCAAAAGGCACGTGCTAATCGCGCGCTCGGTCGAGATTATCGAGCGAAACATTGAAGAGTTACCTAGTCTTCGCGGCACGGAAGACCACGTACAGTCAGCGACAAAAATAGCTGACCATACTAGATTTTCCGTTGTGTTTTAGATCAGCAATGATTGGGTATTCTTACATTTCACAAGGTAGCGTTTTGACCACAACTTAACACATCTGATTTTAAGTGATGATGTAGTCAAAGGTTGGTGTTTAAGATGATGACGGCAATCGTAAAATGTGTTTTTGTTCAGCAACCTTTGTCGTTGACTGCACGCCATACTGACCGACCGCCGATGCTTTGCCGATTTTTACGTGAAAGAGTAATAAAGATCCATCCATCCATACTCACAAACTTTCACGTTTATAATATTAGAAGGATTTTTTTACAAATTTTATTTGCTATCGTTGAACATCCGTTTGTTGTATATGCCAAGATTCCCCTCTATTTTCACGTACTTAGTAATAATCCATAAATATGGTTGTGAATAATTTACGGTGTACAGAACGCAAAAAATATAGAATTTCATTGTACTAACAAATATTACAGTAGTATGCAAATGCCGCAGCAATGGCAGTGATGCATCATGCATGCCAAATTGGAAAAGTCCCTAAATTAAAGTTAGAAATCAAATACTAAAAAAAAATTGGCGCGATGCTGTTGATTTTAGGCCCTATAAAAATTACAATAGAGACAGCCGAAGTTCTTTTCAGTATATACCCGTGCTAAGCTAAGTAGCGGAAGTCAAGTCGGATTGAGTCAGAAATTCTGAATCTGTTTTAAACGTGATCGCGGACACAGAAGTAATACGTGTTTTGTATCTTATTTCTTATCATTCTGATGTTAGAGTTAGACGTTTATTTTAAATAAGCAAAGAGATAAGTAATTTACCGTTTCTAGTTTCGACGCGTAATTCATTATCAAACATTAGATTAACCGCAAATGGAATTTTATTTCACACGTACCTACCTACTGTTATTTTAAGCTAGGTAGTACAAAATGTACCTACTCACTCGAAATGATAAAAGCTAAAAGAATGTAACCTGAACGTTATTTTCCGTCTGACACGGAAACAAGATTAACGTACAAAACATTATGGTTTTATTGCTTATATAATAAAACATGCGTGATTAGTACCTAACTAAACGAAATTACGAGGGCCGAGCGAGTCATCTTTACAATAGAAGCGACCGCGACAACGCGACTGCTTCTATTGAAAAGATGATTCTTTCAACTGTCTAACTATCACGGTTCATGAGATCGGACAGACGGACGAACAGACGGATAGCGGAGCCTTAATAATCCGTTTTACCCTTTTGGTAGGGAACGCTAAAAATGACTGTGTGCAAGTCGAGCTACGAACAGTCAGGATTCCGCACTACAACAACGAATTAAAAACTGCAAAATTAAGTTATTTTCTTATTATCATTTTACATTACATCACAGGATATCTGAAACGAATTTCATTGAGAGTTCTTATTATGACTCAGTAAGATTTACACATGAATCTACAGGTAGAGATCGATTAGGAGAAAGAAAAAACTAAGGAACCACCTGTGGAGCGTGTTTGTTGAGCGAAGGAGCGCCACTTTCTACGTCAAACAGTTCAAAAATTGCAAGCTGAGGGGACATATAATAATAATTAACGACTACGAGTATGTGGTGAGTTTCATTAACATACTAGGGTGTGTTTTAAAAGTCGAAACAATGTCTTTATTAATAACGAGTTTCATGTAGTCTGAGGGACTGCAGTACAGACATATTCACCAGTCTCTAACTCTACATATTGTATTGTGCATAAAGTCACAAGCAAATACAGGTAAAGTAACTTTAGAAGTTATCGTTCGATTTTAAAACGTGTATTTAAAGATAAATTATTTTATGATTATTCTCGCGAGAATGGGTTTGCGACCAAGCTTGGATGTTCCCACCACCATGTCTCATCCCGAGAATTCTATCTCATCTGAACCGAGCACAGGGTGGGTACATGCCCGATATGGAACAAAGATTACTGATGGCACCCCGATATCAAATCCAGAGAAACTGCGACACCTTTAACAATTTGAAATCTAGAAAAAAATCTAATTGACCGCCAAAGAAATTTACCATGATCAACATACAAATACCGTTACTAGAAGAAAATAATAAAACATTTGCGAGTACGCCAAGTGCATTTAGGCGTTCTTGGTATTATTGTGAGCTGTGAGTGGGACGCACAGCGTCCCTATTTTTGTCAGCGCAATCCAATACAAAAATACTGTCGTAGCAATGGTTTGAATTTGTAACGTCATGAGTAAGACACGGCAGCTGGGATCAAGCTGGCTGCCACCTGTAGGCGCACAATACACCCCAAGCAAGGCGCAGACTGCTGATATAAAATAACAATAATAATCACATCCCTGCTTTGTAAACGGTAAGTTTCACGCCTCGCCGGTAATCGGAGACGTCAACAATTTTTATAGCCATGCCTTTTCATCGCACAGGATTATTAGTACAACGCGAGTTAAAAACATTACATTATGTTTAAAAGAATATCGGCTATAGAAATGCGATTGCAATCTGTTTGTAGGTTCTATTATCTGATGTAATTATTTTGTTATGTCAAGCGTTGCGGTTCTTATTCTTTTAATGTAGTTAATTCTTCATAGATATCTATACCATCTGTCTGGTTACCGATGTCGGACCCGTTAAGGGTAAGCTATACAAACAAATTTGTCAACAAATCAATTTTTTTTAATCTACTTTGTGGAAATGGCAGCCATTTTAATTTTTATTTCGACCAAGCAAGGGTACTTGCATTTATTTAGCAATTTCTCATGATATAGCAGTCTTACAGACAAAACTATTTTTGTTCGATAGCTAAAAATGTACCCAACATATTGGTGTTACAAATATGTATTGACTACTTTTGTCATTAAGATACAGAAAAATAATTTAAACCGAAAAAAACATGCCAAAAAATTAGGTTATAAAAAAAATAAGGGTGGTAAAAAAATTAGGTTAGGTTGTTTTTTGTTTTTTAATATTTTTGTGAAAACTAGGTAATTAAAGTGCTTGTTTTTTTATGTTTTATATAGAACAAGATATTTTCTAAAAATTAACACCTAAATGAAAGCTTTTTATCAAATAGTTTAGGGAGTTATGACCTTTTATGAGCATCCTGTACTATGGACAGAAATAAATATTAATAGTAGTATGATCAGCTACTTTTGTCGCTGACTGTACATACATATTCACGAACTTTCGCGTTTATAATATTAGTAGGACGTATCAAGACCACCAAGTTGTCACGTAGAAATTAGGTACAAACGTTGACAATAAGAACGCAAAGAACTACATGTCATAATTAATGCACCCATAAGCATTCGCAAGGCAACATAAAATCCAAGTTCTCACATTTCACGCTCCACACTCAAACAGCACTCCACATCAAAGTACACCTATCGCCGCATAAAAAAAACACTTACACCCTAAATTAATAATCAATCCTGATCCGTTATCCGCAGTTTTGGATCGATGTGTCATGTCATAATATGTCATTTTAGTAGTAATCTGTCAAGCCCTAGTACAGTGAGCAACGAAAGTAGCTGACCATACTCCATTTTCCAAACGTGTTTTAGATCAGTAATGTTTGGGGTTTCTTTACAAATTACTAGGTAGCGTTTGATCACAACACGACTCATCTGATGTTAAGTGATGATGCGGGAAAAGGTTGGCGTTTAAGATGATGAAGGTAATCTGAATATTTCTTATTGTTCAGCGGCGTTGACCGTACTAGAATGATTATTTATCTCGGGCGTTATAGTTATTACCGAAACAGTAGTTGATGAAGGAATCATATTAAAAACCTTTCGTTTTTGGAAGGGAAAACCGGGCTCTACAAAACCTCGATTTTGTTCAATAAAATCAACATGCAACATTTTTATAAACACATATTTTTTATGTTTCCATTTTATTTGTGCTAATTAGGATATGATATTTTTGAAAAACACCTATAGCACGTGAATATTGACGAATATCGATGGAATATGTTTACAATGAACCTATCAGACTGGCAGCCTGTTCTGGCCGCGTACCGACATCCGTAACTATTCCTAAACATGTGATTGACACACGTCACGGCACCCCTAAGCATAGGTAAACCTGTTTGTCCCGGTCCCAGACATAACTACGTGTGAGATGTGAATGCAACATCACGCGCGTCTGTCTGAGAGAGCCGCTGATCTATGGCACTGCGCAAGTGCGCATAGCTGTTGTGTAAGAGCTTTTCATAGAAGCTTTAGCTCTACCGGTTGACCTTCCCTTGTTTACACATTTATTTTTATATATCTGCGCTAGAACGGCGGTTCCCAAGAATCCGTCTATCCAAGTTTCTAACTCAGGCCGATTAATTTTCTTAATAAAGTCTTATAAAAAGTGTGCACGGTGTGTAGGTGTACTAAATATAACTGACCTGTAGTGGTCTGACAGCAAGGTCGCATCTGTTCACGTGCTGTGCTGTGCCGTGCCGCATTTTTTTTTATAATATTGTAAAGAATATCCAAGTAGGTGGTACGTCATACGTGCAATGCATACTGTAGGTGTGTGTGTGAAAGCGGCTGACAGCAAATAGCTGTTCAATAGTCAACTCTAAGGAAAACGATACCTAATAAAATAATCAAGCAAACTAAACATTTAAAAATATGTATAATCATGTTACAATCACTTACTTTAAAACAAAACGAAGAGAGCAGACTGAAGACAAGGCAAATAACCTTTGAATGTGTTTTGGATTTCATAACTGTCCTGTTTTCTGTTTGCCAAGCAAAAACTTGGCAACAAAATGATCTCGGAAAAATGTACATGTTCACAGAGAACAAGACATTTCCAATAATAAATACAAATCAGAAATACCGAACGATGCGCATCGGATAGGTGATATGCCACAGAAATTAGAAATGTAGTAGCAGCTGGCTACGTTAAGTATGACACTTAAGTATTTATTTAGAATCATATTCAAGCACTCTATATTACGAGTACACCATTCCGCAAAAAAAGTGTAATCGCCTTTAGTAAATCAAATATTATGGATAAAAAAATTATGACTAACATTTCAGGGTTCCGTACATCGCATGAAAAACTAAACTCTTACAGGATTACTGTGTCTGTTAGTCACAAGTCACAACTTCATTATCACCATGATCATCATCAGCCTATTAGTTCCCACTGCTGGGACACAGGCGTCCTCTCAGAGAGAGAGAATATGGGCCGCAATTTACCACGCTAGCCCAGTGCGAGTTGGTAAATGACGCATACCCTTCGCCACAACTTATTTTCTACTAATTTTTAAACGCCTAAAATATAGTAAGACCACTTTTTTAGAGTATGTCGTTTGCAATTACAGATATTAAAAATAGGTTGTAATTAACCCCAATTTTCACCTTGAACTTGTAATTTCGCCCATAATCTTACTAATATTATAAACGTGAAAGTTTGTGAATATGGATGGATGGATGGATGTTATACTCTATCACGCAAAAACTACTGAACGGACTGAATGAAATTTGGAATGGAGATAGCTTATAGGTACCCTGAATTAACACATAGGCTACTTTTTATGATTCTTTTACTTTTTAGGAAGGCGCGGGTGAAACCGCAGGGTGCAACTAGTGATTAATAAATATTTTTCTAAGAGAATCTTGGAAACTCCTGTGGCGCTAATTCGGTCATCGGTCGTTGGTGTACAACTATTGACCATAGATTCTTTTTTGCCGTCGCTAGATGTTTTTTTACCTGACAAAACGATGTACAAACGACGCAGCTGGCCAGGGCACACTCACTTCAATATTTACCCACGTCACTCATGCTGAGCATTACATCACCAAAGCACCGGCTGATTGTTTGGGTTCCGTGGTCAAACGTGAAACCCTAATTTTTTATAATAATACATATAGTTTCACCGTTTTCGTCCGTTTATCAAAAGTCAAGTCAATTTTTCTTTATTCAATAGGATACATTGCGAACACTTTAAAACGTCAAACTTAAAACTAGCTACGCCTGTTCCAACCTCCTTATGCCGGCAAAAGAACAGGCAAGAAACGCCCGGCAGGTAATTTTTTTGGCGCGATCACATTGACAATTTTATTCCTATTACTAATTGATTGAATTGGAGCAAGTTCACTAAAATCCCAAGTTTTTTTTGTCATCTAATGGTCCGATATTTTTTAATTAGCTTTACTAATAAGATTTCTCTGGTTTTCACTCATTTTTTCCAGGTTGAATTTAAAAAAATCCTTTCTTAGTACACCCTTACGCATCAAGACAAACATACCTTCTAAATTTTAAGTTATTTAAAGTAAGTTAAAAAAATACCTAAAATATTCTTTTCATCGCGTGCGCTGCGAAAACTATTGAGGATAGGATAAAAAATTAATGTACTACGACTTTGTAAACACATCATTATTTACAAAAAGTGTCGCGACACCATAATTATGTCTAACTATTACAGTTATGGCACAATAAGTGTTCTTTTATTAAAAAAAAGACACCCCCGCTAGAACATGCTCTTTATTTGTTTTTCAAAATAAATTACTTTATATTCGAGACTGCTCCAATACCTTTATATAACTTTTGAATAATTCAATTCGGAAATTCCATTCGAAAGATATCACGAGTTTAAAAATGTAAGCACTAGAAAACAGTTGCGTGGTAGTAAGCCGCTCACCCTTCTCGGCTAGCTAGGCGTCACTGGGGTACGGGCTGTACGGGAGGGAAGTCAATGTCAAGTTATGAAGTTCCGTGGTATTATCAATTATCATGTGTGTATTAAATTTTTTTATTTTAAATTTTTTGTCAAATTCCCCTGCGAAGCCGGGGGCGGTTCACTATTTCTTATATACTAGAAGATAGATTATGCCTATGGATTTACGACCGTGGATAGATCGGCTATTGAAACCGGCCATAAATAAATGGAAGTAAAATGGGAGACCTTTGTCCAACAGTGGAACCAAAAAAATGTATATACCTAGTCATGTATCCCTTCAACAATCTCTTCCAAACAACCGGTTCTAAAATTACTTTGTATGTAAAAATAACTGCTGTGATGAATGCCCAATCAGCATTGGAATGTTGGGGTCTTGGTCAATATTGTACTTGCTACGGAACCCTACATTGTGCGTCGTACAATACGCACTTGGGCAGTTTTTGTTTTGCTAGCGATTATGTGTTTGAATGTTGAAATATTTGATTAAGTTTGGTTTTGTCTCATTTGACGTGTAAACTTGCCTTGCTGTGATGTTGTTATAATTTCGATGATGTTTATACCTATATCCGGAATCGGTAGCATTGTGTAGCATAGAACATCTCCGGCTCTAACATAATTTAATTTGATGTTTTTTTATGAGAAACATATTTATGGTCACACACAATGCCTCCTCATATTACAGGTAGCAGCATCGATCTGTGTTTGTGTCGCATGTCTATGTTCATTGCCCATATGTCACTATTTGTCAAAGTGTGTCCGATTCTTTCATGAAAAACTAATCATTTAATCAGTCTAGACATGTCATGGGTACTATATTTCAAAGCAATATTCTATCCGCGCAAACATACGACGCGGCTATAGTCTACTATTAGCGCCCGAAATGAATTAATCGATCCTTCTCCGCGGTTTTGGATCGATATGGCATGTTATAATATGTCATTTTAGTACTAGGGCTTGACATATTACTACTGAAATGACATATTAATATTATGACATGACATATCGAAACTTGCCCGTTTGCTAGATACTTACTAATCAAGTCACCACTCACCACCATCATCACATGTGTGAGATATTTACTACCGACTTTTTGTATATGTACTAATGTACTTACTTCGTAGAGCAAAGCTACATAATATCTAAAGCTAGAACGCTATCGTGGAGCCATCGCGTTACAGTGCTGCGGTCGTCTGAATAAATACAATTAAGGATGAGTAATTAACTAGTGTAGGTAAATTACCTACTAACTCAATGTAGTCATACCACAGATGACAACACTGTTTAAATTCGAAGAATTAGGCAGTACTAAAATGTCACATTTGCCGGAAGTCGCTCTGTAGGTAGGCTCCCCACTATGTGGACTGTCGACATTGTAAGAGACGCAGGAAGCCGATGGATGCAAATGGCTAATAGCCGTTCATGGTGGCATTCAAAGGGAGAGGCCTATGTTCAGCAGTGGACTTCTTCCGGCTGATGATAATGATCATGACAATGTCACATGCAGGTTATAATTCAGGTAGATTAAAATAACTTTGTATAATAACTGTATTCGTTTACTGTTATAAAATTATTGTAAATTAGCTGCGTCCGTCAGTTACATTATCCCTGATTATCATGGGTTCATCGGCTATGTTATAATGTAACAAAGTAAAGTTTTTAGTAAGAAATCACATATATAAATATATAAAATCGGAGAAAAATGAAATACTAGTGGCTGATTTATCAGCTAACGCTAAGCTTAAAAGTAATTTCCAGTAACTTTACAAAAAAATTAACACGAATATAACAGAAACTACCTGCATTAATTATCATTTGAAAAGCTTAAATAATTGTTGACCCAATTGCTTCCATAATACGGGTAAGCTGTTGCGGGAAATATGTTGCCGAAAACGTGCCGAAGATATATGACTTTACCCTTGTTTTGTCGCTGCGGTGTACTTTGAAACAATGAAACAAACAAAATATTTCGGTTGATCTCATCATCAGCCTTTTATGTTCCCACTGCTGGGTCTCTGGCCTTCTATCAGAGAGAAAGTAATAATTTGTTGATCTGTACTCTTAGTACAAGTTTTGAAAACTATAAAAGTTTTCGTAAACGTCAAAGTTTACTACCGCCAACTTGTCAAAGTGACAAATCGTACCTACTACCTAAATTCAAAAACTCGAAAACTTTGTTGGAATACGAATACAACGATTTGATATAACCCGTATTACCGATTTTAGTTCCTCAAAGTCTCCGTAAGGCGCGCTGAAAAAAGAAATTATGGAAGGAAACTAAAACTATTTTACTTTTTGTAAACTACTCGTATCAAAACCTGTACTATACTGAATTAGTCGCGGGGACCTAATCGCATTGACTATTGCCGTTCATGTCGCCGCTTACCTCATATGAAGTGCATGAATGAATCTTAGACAGCTCGGAAACGCTTTGTCTTGCTGATAGATATAATACGTATAATACTATTATTATACAACAACGTCCTACCCTACTTCAAAACTGGTCAGTGTAGACAGGTCAGGACCTGTCTGCTTCAACACAAAAGAGGGTATCTAAAACCAAACCCATGGTTTATAAAAAAAAAGTGTTTATGTTTGTCGCTGGAAACTACTTTACAGAGATTGATATGATAAATGGTTTTAAGCCCGAAATTAATAATCGATCCTGATCCGAAGTCCGCGGTTTTGGATCGATATGTCATGTCGTAATATATCGTTTTAGTAGTAATATGTCAAGCCCTAGTACTAAAACGACATATTGACGTGACATATCGATCCAAATAACGGATAAGGATCGATTAATTTATTAATTTCGGGCGTTAGGGATTTGAAAGCTTAGTTCCCACATACTGTGTCTCTGTGACATCGGAGTGCTAAGATATTGACGACTCGGTAGCAGAGTTGGTAGTGTCCCTGCCTGCGAAGCTAACGGTCCCGGGTTCGAATCCCGGTAAGGGCAAATATATGTGTGATGAGCACGAATATTTGTACCTGAGTCTTGGATATTTCTATTATCTATATAAGTATTTTTTTCTCTATTTATGTATGTATATCGTTGTCTAAGACAACGTTCGTCGTTGTGTTGTTGTTGTCGTTGTGTACCCATAACACAAGTTTCGAGCTTAATTTGGGGCTAGGTCAATTTGTGTGCAAATTGTCCTCGATATTTATATTTATATCTACTAAACTACGAAACCGCACAAGGAATGAAACATTAGGGCCGAGCTGGGATCAAAAAGAGGTAAAGTTTGCAAGTTTAGTTTTATTTTTACTAAGGTATAGTTTGACCACCATCTCACCCGATGGAAAGCGAAGATGTGGTAAAAGCACGCTAGCCCAGCAAATACCTATTCACCCTTGATATGAAGAACACCCCACACCTTTCAGCAAACACGGTATTTTGTATGTAAATGGTATTATGTAGAACTACTACTTACTTGGATTTTTAACCCCTGACGCAAGAGGGTCTGTCTGTCTGTAGCACCGTAGCTCGCGAACGGATGAAGCAATTTCAATTTAGTTTTTTTTTGTATGAAAGGTGAGTTACGAACGAGTGTTTTTGGCTAAAGATGTGGAGGGTTTGTTAAATTTTGAATTTATTTTGATAATTATTTTACTGTAAGAGAGCTATGCTGCGTGAGTGTCATATATAGGGTGTGCTTTATTGTAGAAATCTCCACACGGGTGAAACCACGGGAACAAACTTTTTGTATTGTTATTTGATATGATCTTACCTCGAGGTTTCATCCGACGAATGGTATACTCTCCGTTACTGCAGTGATTGCGATTAGATAAAAATGAAAAAGAAAATGTGATTCGATAAGGGCCCTTCGGCTTACAGCCAACCTTTCATGCCAAATTCTTTTATAGATAGATACCTACCTATTTGAAAAGATTAAAATTAGCGGATGTAGTGTTATCTGTATCTGTAGTATCTGAATAAACCGACTAGTGGTGATATCGAACCCTAAGTACAGTAGAACTTAGACGACACCACCGAGGTATGTATACTGTGCTGATTTGTTTCAGAAGCATGCTCACAGAAATCATCTCTATCGCAATTTATGCCCGAAATTAATAATCGATCCGATCGGATATCCGCGGTTTTGGATCGATATGTCATGTCATAATATGTCATTTTAGTTCTAGGGTTTGACATATTACTACCAAAATGACGTATTATGACATGACATATCGATCTAAAACCGCGGATAACGGATCAGGGTCGATTATTAATTTCGGCCGTAAAAAAACATTGATCAACAAATACGTTACAGTAAAGAAACGATCTTTTTTTTTAATGTATGAATGTGCTACGTTCGGCCACATCTCACCTGATGGTAAGTGACGATGCATTCGAGGGTGGATCATAGATCATAGGATAGAGTTATTGATAAATTGTCTACTACACTTTGATCCTCGGTACCAAACACAACAACAGGCAATAGAGTAGTAGTAGGTACTAGTATACCTACTAGAGGTACATTTCATTTTTATTTCATTTACGTTGTTTTAAAATTAATTATGAAGGTAGATGGTGGGATATATATATAGATAATTATACATAGAAACAATATTTTTTCTTAAAAAACCGTATACAGATAAGTAATCAATATACTTAATTGGAATTATTGTTCTTTATGTAAATGCGCAGTGAAGATTTTATTCAATTAAATTCCTCCAAAAATGTAAAGAAAATGATTCGAGTAGCGCGCATAGTGAAACTAACAATTTAATTCCGATTTTGATGAAATTTGGAATGGAGATAGGTTTAACCCAAGACATAAGTTACTTTTTTATCTCGGAATAAAGTTCCTGCGGGATAATGGGAAGACGCGGGTGAAACGGCGGGTGCAACTAGTTAAATATAAAAAAAATTAAGTTTTCTATACTAAACCTTTTTTTATAACTTCAATTGCCTCTAATAATTTCTTCATTGTTGTTGTACAAATTACAAAAAGTTAATTTTCAATCCAGCATTTTGTACTACGTTTACATACGAAAGGTCGAAATTGAGCTGCTAACGGGAAATGGGTTTGTTTTCACCGAATTTTAAATTAAAACAAAATAAATTTAAGTAAGAACATATTGTTCGAAACAATACAGAGTCGTACGAGTTGTTTATTTAATTTTAATGCAAATAACCTACCACAAACTTGAAAATGTATTCCGTGCTTCCTAGATGGCCTCCACGGCCAGCCTTTTCTATCTATGGTTTTTAATGTTTCAATGTTGTTTGCATACATACACACACGTTTTCTGTTGGGAATGGTGTTTATGAAACATCGACGGCGCTATCTTCACTGCAGTGCAGTTAAACATAAACATGATGCATAATTATTTATTCTTCTTTTTACTAACAGGTACATATTTTTAAAAGAAAATTGTCGATATTACGGATACCAAAAACTAACTAATAAGTTTTACATAAAACGTAATAAAAATACCAGGCGAGTGAATTGCAACCAGTGCGTGGACAGTGGACACCGATACGCAGATACGCACAGCTGGCTGGACCATTCCGCAACGATAACGGAAATTTAGCTAAATCCATCAGACACACCACATAATATTACAGACTTCTAAATAAGTAAAACACTTGGTATATTATATCTTATGAAATATCGCCATGCAGGGCATAAGGTTTACCTACATGCAGTTTTGTGAAAGGCCAAAATGTGTAGGGATTTATTAGCGACTGACCTGAGGGGCAAATCCCAGGAACGAGAGCTTCCTCTTGCCGGTGCTCATGTTGTGTGTCGCGTGTAGAGCGCGTTATGTTCGCGCCGCTCGCGTGCTTGTTCGGAGGCGGCCGCGGGGCGACTGTGCTGTAGCGCGAGCGCCGGGCGCCGATGGCTGCGCCCGCGCTGGGCCCGGCCGCTGCCCGCGCCCGCGCACCTGTCGCACGCTCGAGGACGCACAACACGCGCCCTGATCAACTTCATATAGCAGCACTCACCTGAGACAAATGTTTATAATGCATAGGTCGAATCGATACTACGAAACCGTTGGTGCTCAAAGTTGGGGGAGGTTCATGGCTAGGACTGAACGGTTTTTGTAGTTGTTTTGCCTAGCTTGCATGCTTCACGCTGCTTGTTTTGGATAAACGCAGGCCTTCCTTACTCGTCCCGGACGAGCAAGGAGGCGTTGGTCTTGGGGGAGAGCGCGGGACGTGTAGATTCCCAAGATAAGTCTGGTGGTTCCCTTATCCTGGTTGCATGCAGCCTGTTCTCTGTCTACTTCCTTCAGAAATAAACGTAACTAAAACAACCAGGCGCCGCGTGTCTGTATATTTATTTTATGTATATATATTGTATTTATATATGTATGTTTATTACTGGAGGGCGTCCGGTCCCTTCACGTGTTCCTGTCGGATTAGCATAGGGCACAGTGGATGAGACGACCATGGCGCGGACGGTGAGAAGCGTTATGGCGAGGATGGGGTTCGAAATGACAGTCTAGGCTGTCATTGTGAACCGAAGTATATTTTATGTTCATTTTATCGTACAGTATATCAATACATTGATATGAACGAGGATGTTTGATAAACTAAGTTTAATCATATTGATCATATTATTATTATGTTAAATACCATATTTTCTTTGAATAAATCTGTGAAAGATTTTTTCTAAATTAATCTATTAATACAACGATTTTTTGCGTTATGACTGAGCATATCCGCTTAATGGTCACCTATCCACCGAGTGATGCGTGAAGCACGGTGCTTAGTGTTGCTGAACCTAGTTGATC
The DNA here is from genome assembly GCA_931315375.2 of Opisthograptis luteolata. NCBI lineage: Eukaryota > Metazoa > Arthropoda > Insecta > Lepidoptera > Geometridae > Opisthograptis > Opisthograptis luteolata. The sequence continues at coordinate 14,506,326 of OV928033.1, forward strand.
TGTTTGGACCTACTGGACCAGCTATGCTACGGGCGCTACAATATGTTCGTAAAAAAATACTTACATAAGATAATATTTATAATTCGCATTATAGCCAGACAAGAGACGAGGAACAAGAGAAAAGATAAGACGTTATAGTCAAATACGCAGGTAATGAGATTAGATTGCAAAGACACGCCGCGCCGTATCACTTCTTCCGGCCGGTCACTGAGGCCAAATAAATAAAATATTATAAATATATAATGTAAAATAACATAAAATATCGTTTAAATACACCTTAATAATAATAGCACCTTAATATTTATATCTACTTAGACTAGATTATATAAATAAGTCCTACTTTTGCTTAGACTAGGTAGTATCGTAGATGGCACAGAGAGAGTGGAGCTTAGGCTTGGTTGGAGTAGCAAGCTGCTTTTCCTCATTTTCTAGACCTACTGGGAATAACAAATAGCGATTCAAGCCTACGTTTCAATCAGTAAACTAAGCTCTATTTGCTAAACGTATAACCGCAGTCCCAGATTGAGAAGTAATTAGTTAGTTAGTTACAAGTCAAGCTAATAAAAGTGTTTCAAAAAGAAACGACCGAGGCCTCTCCTACGCGCGCCACTCGCGCCATTAGCATTGGTCCTACTCTAGACACACCGAAACAATGTTTTCATAATTTCTAATCACATGTAATACACGTATTTATACAATTTCATTCACAACATGACTGACGTTTGAATCCCGCTAACATTAAATATCAGGGCTGCTCCCAGGACGCTGCAATTTATAAATATTCAGCGGAAGTTTGAAGAGCATCGGCACACTTGACTTCATTTAGTTAGTTAAACGAGTTAGATATAGTTAATGTTTCACGCTTTGAATAATGTACGAGTACTACGTACGCAACTACAAATAATACAATAATTCTATTCTGAATGTAGCAATTTAACTATTTTGTTTATAAATCGACTATTTTAATACCTCAATGATGTCAAAGTATTACACCTATTCTATCTGCTGTACTTTTTTCTATCTTAACTTACTTATGAGAAACGTAAAACGATAGACCACATGTCACCTGATGCTAAGTGAAGATGTGGTCAAAGATGGCATCACGCTACACCTGGATTGGGAAATGTGCTTGGCAACAGATTCCTAACTTGAACCCTCAAGTTAGCTATCCAGCTAGCCAAGAAGCACTAGAAATGCCCTACCACAAAGAAAGCTCAAATTCATTTCATTACACTATTCAAACCGAACCCCGACCTACAGATCGCAAGCCGAAGTCTTTACCACTGAGCCATCATCGCTTCAAAACCCATAGGTATTTTATTCACAAATCCTTAATCCTTCATCCCGTTGGAAACTTCTAGATTGATAGTGATAGGTACTTGAAAAATTATTGCACTATTTTTTCCTTTCATTCGCCCTTGTACGTAAAAAGGGGCAGACGCCCGTGGAGCTAATATGTGTATTATTATTGCATATTAGCACTAGTTTACATAGCATAGAACCTACAACAGAACTCAATGCAAACGGCTACGTAGGTAGGTAAGTATATGGAAACATTCAGAGTGCGACGCGCGTGTTCCACACGTCGGTCTCTTGGCTTTATAGATTTTATTTCAATACGATATTGGATTGATGATTGGTCTTACATATTTTCAAGAAGTGCATGCAATATTTGCGGAAGTTGAAGTTGTTGGAGATATGTCCATAGATATTCATAGGAGCAGAGTGCTGAGGAGCGATGACGAAGGTAACTCGGGATTTTGAAAACAAGGCACACCATCGTGCTCTCTTCAGTTAACTTTTTAATCGTTCCTACTATTTATTACCTATGATTGTGATTATGAACAATTAAACAGTTGTGGCACAACTTGTACCAACTTGGCACAGCAGTGAAAAAATTGCCAATAACTAATAACATAAGGTTTTCGAACAGCTTACCAAAGAGTCAGCTAACTGCTAATTATAATCTATTGGACTCGTCAAAACAAATTGAATGAGCCCAAATTCGAAGGGTTTACTAGGAGCTAATTAAAAATTCTACTATTCAGCTCCTGGCTTCATTATCAGATCAGGTCAATGATAGTACCAAATTATTGTATTGTCATGGATTATTCAGTTCGTTGGTATAAAGCGCGCGTGTTTAAAAAATTGTTCATCTTCCTAGCGCCATCTAGCCATGAAATAGGAACTACGTTTAGTCAGCTGTCAGAATACATCTCTGTATTCCCTGTTATGTTGGTACAGCAATTTCATTCTATAATTAGTTTAAATCTTATTCTTTCCTTTTAATTTGTGATACGTATATTAATAAAATTGAGATTTGTTAGAAATTCTCTTTTTTATATTCCGTCAACGGACACTTTTTAGCTTTGGTAACACATGGACGGTTCTTCATAATGTTCAAGAGTGGTCATATAGTGACATCTAGTGATATCTACTTGTATTTTGATTAAGATTTTTTTTATTAATTTTCCTAGAGATCGCTGTTAGAGAACCTTAGCAAAACTAAAGAAAATTTTGTACATATGGATTTCTATTTTCATTATTTGAATGGCAACATGGTATAATAGATTATAACAAATTAATATATCCAATACCCTACGCCCACCAAAACAAGGTATTCCATTCATAAAATTGAGCGTTAAAATATTGCTCAAAAATATTTTTTCCTAAAGGCAACACACGAGGCTGATCGAATAATCTCGAAAAGTCGAAACACACCTACATAATGTTGCAATGTAGCAAAAAAAGTCCCAAATATGAGGGTATCAATATTTTTTATTCAAGGTCTAACAAAAGTATGGTTGCCATATGCCCACTATTGCCCACTGCACAGCGCATGCACACGATTGCAATTAAATAAAATATGAATTAGAAGTGGCGTCTTTTATCATCGGAGGCCAAAGGCGAACGATATTTTTGACCAATAAAATTGATTCTTCGATCTCAGACGACCATCTCTAGTTAGCATGGCGGATTAAATTGGATTAATTTGATATTGATAGTAAGTAGAATAAGCAGCGAAATCACATTATTTACAGATATGGTCAGATATGTGTAAATTAAAAAATAATCATATTTGAACCATTGTGAATAGCTCATTGTTTTCGCACTAGCCTATCTCGCGTCTTGTAATGACTATTCCATTGAACAAATGCGAAAAATAGTCAATCATGTATTGCTAGCGCCATCTATCCAAGATTTGGGAACTATTTTGTGTCAGAAAACCTGTCAGAAAACCTCCCATTATTCATAATTCCATTAGATACCCATCATGTTGTTAATCTACAACGATAGTAATTGTTATGCTTCATCCTCTCTATGTGTTTTTGTTTCAGATATTGCAATTTGTGTTGTATGTAATTGTGAGTATACGGGGCCTCAAACGTGTAAAATCTCAAGTAAACTAGAGTAAAGGTTGTGGCAACACTGCTTATACGCATTGCACTATTATTCATACCAATGTACCAACCGAACGGCAAACTGCGTCATACCACCATATAGGAGAAATAAAATCGATTCTCATTGTTCTCAAATTTTCATTACAATCTCGCTCGGTGAATCTCGTACAACTCCTCCACTCCATCGGCTTCCGGCTTCTGCTTCGCATGCTAACTTTGCACACTTTTGAGTTTAGCCATTTTGTGCTATTCTCTTTCAATCTATTTGCGGGATAGTTTTGTGAAGTGAAGTTTAGGATTGTAAATCGCAATAGAGTCGGCCAGACTGTGTTTTCTGTAGTGCAGTGACTCAGAATGGGCATTTTATTTGTGTATTATGGCAATGTTAGCATTTGCCACTAATTGTTTAGTAATCAAGTAGTATTTCACTACGCTCTATCGGTTGTGAAAGTGATAAAGCGATTAAAATGGCTACGCCACCGGTACCAAAACCACGTTCCGATCTTACGCCGACAGAAAACACGGCCGCCGACGAAGCAGCGGGCCCTGTGCCACTACCGCGATCCAAGTTACCGACTAACAACGATAAGGTGACTGCCTCGGACATCCTTCGATCTATCGGAACTGTATCGAAACAGTTAAAGGAAGACGTAAGTAACAAAGTGTCTCATGCAAATGATAAACTTGAGAAGTCTTTTATAGATGGGTCGAAATTCGCTAGAGGCACCCTGGAGAGGACTCTGAACAACTCTAGGGCCGTGAGAGACTCGGTAACTAAGTCAGTTATTGAAGGAACAAAGACAGCGAGCATGAAACTCCGCCGACCTAAAAAGGTAGAGCTACCACAAGTGAATGTTGCACAGCGTAGTGCATCCTTGCCTGCTGCAGATGTCGACCTCTTTGATAACATCCAATTTAGGTCACCTATGTTAGATCAAAAGACATACCAAAACAAATCTGAAATTGATCAAAAAGATACTGATTTTATAAAGTTGGATTTGTATAACAAATTGAGTCCCAAAACTTGTGATTCAAATACTGAGAGTTCAACCTGTCATGATGAACTCACTACATATGACACTCCAAAACCTTCAAGAGCGAATAGTTTTTCTAGCTCTATATCTCTGCCTGAAGTGCCAATACGTCGCAAAATAAAAAAGGATACGGAAATAATGAGGCAAAACTCATTATATGAAAATTGGACTCTGCCAGACACAAAGAATGAATTTCTTGAAGCTCCTGATCTCACAGTGCCACGCCCAAGCTACAGCACAATTTTAGAGTTTGATCCTCTTAATGCAGTTAAATCTGTACCTAAGTATGATGGTAGGAGTAATGAGCTCCTCCTCCTTGAATCCTTCTTAACTGCAGACACATATGGGACAATTGTGGCTACTGACCAACTTGATGAGAAGTTTGAAGAGTATGCAGAGACTGATTATTATAATCCACCCACCCCGCCTGAGAGGTTTGATAGCTTATTATCTGAGGAAGGAAAACAGTCTGTAGCCGGTGCTTTAGAGCCCAGGGATAGTACTTCCAATTGGTATGTAGCCACTGAAACTGATGATGCAAGCAATACCGATGAACAATCCAAGTCAGTGGGCTCCATGATGAGCCGGTTCTCACGGAAATTAAAACTAGAGAACGTGCTCACTAAGGATGCTAAATCTGATACATCAAAAATCACAGTGGTGGAAAAACCACCCATAAATAACCAGGCCGGCCCATACTTTTGTGGTACACTGAATAGGACCACTGGACTGGCAATGGATGATATATTTCGCCATTCTTCATCACGCTACTGCGTGCTATCTGATGAACAACTGATGTGCTACAGTGACCCTACAAATGGGGTGCTGAAAGAAGCCCACCCCCTGGAACAGATCTGTTCTCTACAGATTGTGCTTCCAATGTCATCTAGGTGAGTTATTCTTATTTAATATTAATTTATTAAAAGCTGCTGGAGGGGTTTGTAGCAATGTGTTAAGTTGAATTTGTTCAGGGATAGAGATTAAAATCCCAGAAACTAGGGTTGAAATTGTTAAAGATTAATTTATTTCCGTATGATAATTGAAATGAAAAAATAATAATATCTATTTGCCTCATAAAATCCATGGCATTTCGAAGCAAAAAGGTGTCAGCTAGGCTAGTTGAAATTTGACAAAACCTATATACTGATTTGTAAGGCCGATCGCCCACACGAGCTAGAGTCTAGGCGGCGGCGGCATGCGGCATCGAGGCACGGCGCAGCGCAGTGCTCAACAGCGTCGCGACTATAAGCCATTTTGTTTCGTCTACCCATAAACGCACATGTTTACAGTTCAAAATTTCTTTTCTTTTCGTAAATTGTTTGAGTAGTAGTCAATCTTCATTTTCTAAGACAACATGTTTAATTTATTGGAATGTGAAAGCATAGCCGCACGTGGCTCGACTCTACATACGGCCGGTTTCAATAACCTACCTATCCACAGTTTGCCTTACTGGAGATAGGAATTTGCCACAAGCACCATAGAAGTAATGTCAAATTTCTGTCTCTAGTAGGACAAACCGTGGATAGATAGGTTTTTGACGCCGGCCGATAGAGACCATGCCTCAACCGTGTCGCGACCTCGCCTCCGCTTACCAGTGAGCGACGCGCCTAATGTGTGTTGAATGCACTTATTTTTATTATTTTTCTATTTATGTGTGTGTTCATGCAAAATTAAGTAACAGTGGTTTTTTTTTCAACAGCACCACGACCCAAATGTATGACTTTGAGTTGACGATGTTTACGACGTCTACCCGCGTGTCGCCTCGCAAGGTCGTCTTCACTTGCGGCAGCGTGTCCGAGCGCCGCAACTGGGCACAGAAGATCGCCGAGCACCTCGGCAAGTTCCCATCGAAGTATACTGTTGACTTCACCAGGATGGGATGGTGCTATATTAAGGTGGGTTTTTAAAATCAAATAATAAGTTGTTGAGGTTCATTTTATTTACTACCAGCTGTTCTCCTCTGTTAAATTAAATCTTTTCTCTTCATATATTAATACATCGTTACATTAATACAGTTACAATTCTAATACATTAATACGTCGGGTTTTAGTTCAATTAATGTTCTTACATGTACGCTTACAGATATATAATGTTTCATTCAATATAGTTTAGCGACATTAGTATTGATTTCTTTACAAATTATATATTTCATATACTACTGCTACTTTAATTATGTCCAAGGCTTATTGTTCAGCTTAACTTCGTTTTGGTCCACGACAAAATCGGTTGCGGCCACGCCTTTCACCTCAAGCTGCTACACCTGGCGGCACATTCTGATTCTGTACATTTATTTGTTTATTCTGTCCGGTTAATGATGCTCTATAATGCTCTGCCAGGAGGGCGTGACCGGGGAATGGCGCGGCGCCTGGGTAATCCTGATCCGCCGTTTGCTGGTGTACACCTTCGCCAATCATGACAAGGTCTACTCCGTGGACCTGCGTAAAACCAGATGCATCAGTGAGTGTTTCTTTTACCTTGTATAATGTAACAACAGGAAACGCCGGCGCGAGAGTGAAGTGGCAAATTAGAGCTAGGGGGGCCGTTAGCCGTATGCAGCAGGTACCAAGGGTGAAGGTACTACAGAACTAACTAGCCATCGAATTTCCTAGTTTGTCTAGCGTGATGAATTTCACTGAAAAAGCTGTTCATTGGTATTTTGTAGGAAATCATAAAATAATAATTAATATTACTTTAATATCCATCAGTATCAATTTTATTTTTAAGTAGCTAGTAACGGTAGCCCGTTTATTGCGAAAAAAAGTAGCCTATGTCCTTGCTCAGGCTCTAGACTATCTCTGTAACAAATTTCATTTCAATCGGTTCAGTAGTTTAGGTGTGAAAGAAGGACAGACAGACAGACAGAGTTACTTTTGCATTTATAATAATATAGTAAGGATTATGAGGTCAATAATATGAATAATGAGTATGTCCAAACAAATGTAGAATGAACATGTTATCCATGACAGTGACAAAGCGTCTACACAATGAACCACTCCTTTATGATGTGTACAACATTGATACAAAAAGAACATCAATATAATAGAAGGCCACATTGGACACCCCTCGCTCTTCTCCTCGCATCTATTGTTGGATTGATGCCTCGCACAGCTCTGTTAGAAACTTTATTGTCGAGCGCCCGCTACACCACGGCTTACCTTCAATGTTTCTTTTGAACGATTGAATGAAAGTGGTAACCAACCCACACCCACAAAGAACCTGAGGAAATTTAGTGTTTAGTATTTAGGCAGGTTTAGTTGATATTAAAAGCTAGTCAAAGATATAACCTTATATCTTCTACTTACAAATTGAACCGATGAAGATCAATTAGCGAATCAAAAGTCAATTAATCGTTCCGCGACCTAGTTGCATTCTGCGTCAATGTAGGTAGTTCGAACTTTTTTAAATGAGTGTTTGCTGCAAAACATGGTAAGTAAAAAAAAAACTGTTAAAAAAAGGTATGATCTGTTAAAACCAGCTAAGCTCTATGATAAACAACATACAGTCATGGTGTAACTATTTGAATGAAGGAAACCGACAGTTACTAAATCAATAATATAGATTCATAGCCTCTTGGAGATACACATATTCTCTATATATAAAATAAATACATAAAAAATGGAGAAAATATTATTTACTTATTTAACATCACATTGTAACATAAACGCAGTAATTTTTAAACATAATTTCGTATGAATTACGCGTACACAGCATTTTCACACAGTTAAAAAAGAAGGTAAAAGCAGTTAGCTGTTATGACATACTCATAATTGACCTAATTAAATAGTGTGTGTCACAATATTTCCTGATTAAAGAACTTAAACTATTGTAACATTGAGTCACAGAGTACTCCACAACTTCGAGAATCCACGGAAATTTTAAAAAGGGGGGCTAATATTTTTTGTCTCTATGTACATGCTACCTAATTTATTAACCTATGTGCGACTTTAAGACAGAAGATAACTATAGCAATATATACAGTAGGTACTGTTCAAATTTATTTGATACACAAAGTTTGTGTCTATACTTCTTTCCCTTGAAAAATACGTTTACTAATGGTATTTTTTCGTAACATTTTGACGACGGCTTACATAGAATTAGGTTGAAACATACGTCAGCAGAGTTGCGGTGTACGATCATATTACACTTAATGTCGAGTCATTGTTTTTTTTGTAAACTGCGAGTAAGTGTGAGTATTTGAGTGTCTATTGATCTGTAAATAATAATTCTACCCTTGTACTTATATTTATTTTGTCTTACTGCTCATCAAAGTGTACCTACCGGTATTAAATGGTTATCTACTTTATTAGTGTGTGCAGCACACCTTCCGCCATACCAATACATATAATCCACCAACAATAAAATGAAATATGTACTACCAATGTTGCCAATCGCCATACTTGATATCGATTTTATTCAACGTGCTACACAAATCCATTCGTATACGTATGTCATCACATTGTACTTAGCGGTATTATATTGTGTTGCTACCTAATTGATTAGGGTGCGCTGCGCTCCCTCCGAAAATCCGATACCAATGTGTAGGGAAATATGATGAAACTGATGGAAGATGTCTTCATGGACCAGTCTGGATATTTTATCCTACTAATATTATAAACGTGAATGTTTGTAAGTATGGATGGATGTTTGTTTGTTACTCTTTCCTGGATTAACACATAGGCTACTTTTTATCCTGGAAAAAGGTTCCTGCGGGATAACGAGAAGAGGCGGGTGAAAACGCGGGGCGCAACTAGTATAATTTATAGAAAGTTGGGGAAGGCCAAGCTGGTGACTACTGCTAAGATTTATCTTCTTATATAGATAAAAATGAATCGCCTAAATGTATGTACGCGCATAACTACAGAACAACTGCACCAAATTAAATAAATATTTTTTTCGTTGTATTCGTAATTGTCAGGAAAATATTTGTATGAAAGTTATTTTTGGAAAATCAACCAAAAAATTGGAAAATTGAGAAAAAACTGAAAGTGCCTCGTTCTATGGGATTTTTGTGGACTTTCATTTTAAATACTTTTTATTGCCAAAAACGCGGGTGAAACTGCGGGGCACAGCAAGTAAGATATAAATGTAAATAGAAATGCATACAAACATATGTAGAAAGGTGTCTGTACTTTTATAGAAGAAGACGGTGAGGGTTACACGTACCAACGGGCGGGTCGTCAGCTTGTTTGTCACTCATGTTATAAAAAATGATAGCCACAGATACACTGATGGATACGATTAAAGTGTAGACGACGCACGATCATAACGAAGGCTTCACATAAGCTGACACGTGGGTAGTAATATATAAGGTACGAGTAGATAGCAGACACTCTACATGCACATAGTACACGAGTCCGCCGCCCCTAGGCGATCATATTGCATAATCCGACATCAGACAGGGGATTGAACAGGAGCCGAAATTGGATGGACGTCGGCGGACGGTTGTTAATTATGGCCGATAGTGGACTGAGGGGTGGTTTTTAGGGTTCCGCACCAAAATCGCTTATAAATCAGTTGAAAGTCAAAAATATGTTGATCTACTCAACATGTGATCACTTTAAAACGTCAAACTTAAAACTAGTAAAGCCGGTTCCAGCCTCTTTACACCGGAAAAATATCAGACAAGAAACGCCCGGTGCGTATTTTTTGGGCGCGATCACATTTATATTCTTATGTTTTTCTTAAAAACTGATTGAATTGGAGCAAGTTCACTACAATTGCAAGCTGTTTTGTCGCCTAAATAGTAAGATATTTTATAGTAAACTAGCTGTTCCCCGCGGTTTCACCCGCGCGGGCTACAGCTTTATGCATGCGAAGTCTCAGCCCGATCGGTTTAAAATTGGCAAAGTTTCATACAAACTTTCATCCCCTATTTTATCCCCTTGGGGCTAGAGTTAATCAAAATCATTTCTTAGCGGGTGCCTACGTCATAACATCTACCTGCATGCCAAATTTCAACCCGATCCGTTCAGTGGTTTGGGCTGTGCGTTGATAGATCGCTATGTCAGTCAGTCACCTTTGTTATATATATTATATATAACAAAGCATATATACATGTTAGCTTTGTCAAGTGAAAAGATGGGTAGCCTAAATAATAAAACTACATTTACTCAGGCTTTTATCCTATTTGTTGTATTGGTTTCCAATTGTGAGTACGGAACCCCAAATAGAAACATATTGGGAACATACAGCGACAAACAAGCGCGCTTCCCCTGTTTCATTTCATGATGTTATTAAAGGCAGATATATCAAGATATACACATAGGTAGGTATGCACGAGGGTGCTGCACCCTCCTTCAAATCAATAGTCTGGCAGTTGCGTTATACATTGCAGTATGTTGCTATTCAAATGATCGGTTCAACGATGTATATTTATCTCGGTCTATGCGTAAAGTTTTGGTATAAATTATTATTTGCCGGTAGTTTTGGACGCGTATCTACAAGGTATCATGAAGAGTAGGATCAAAGTGAACGTTTATAAAATAAACAGTTTTTGTACCGTTTTGAATTAGGTTTTAGTTTGTGTGTCAGTTAAAGAAAATACAGATTCTGCTAAATTAACCCCACGTTTTAGGCAGGGTATGATGGGGCTGGCATGCCGCATGGTAAAAGTGTCTAAATAACTTTAGATTATAATCTCACAAATGTTATAAATGCGAAAGTTTGTGTGTGTGTGAATGTTTGTTACCACGTATCACCGTAACTAAAAAAACGATTTTGATGAAATTAGCAAAAAGGTTCCTCCGGGATTACGGGAAGACGCTGGTGAAACCGTAGGGTGCAACTAGTAATGAATAAATGAGATGCCTGTTTTGATTTATTGTTATTTAGTTATTGTATAGTAAGATATGATCGAGTATAATATCGCCTACTTTATTTTGTTTTCAGCTACTCTGGAAGCTGACGCCCATACCCGAGCTATTTGCCCATCCGATGCCAGCGCTAACCTGCTCCTAGACTGCCCTCACGGCACCCTTTACGTGAGATTCCCAAATGAGAAGCAACTTACGGTAAAATATAGTCAACCATTTACTAACGACACGGACGCCGCCCTTTATTATGTATTGGCACGTCTTTCTTTAGTTTTTAGGGTTCCGTACCCAAAGGGTAAAACGGGACCTTATTACTAAGACTCCGCTGTCCGTCCTTCTGTCACCAAACTGTATCTCAGGAACAGTGGTCGTTAGACTGTTGAAATTTTCACTGATGATGTATTTCTGTTGCCCCTATAACTACAAATATTAAAAAACAATAAAATAAATATTTAAGGGGGCTCCCATACAACAAACGTGTTTTGCCGTTTCTATAGATAAGGGTACGGAACCCATCGTGCTCGAGTCCGACTCGCACTTTACTGTTTTTTTATTCTTTCTTTCATAATTCATTATATTTGTTTTATGTATTTGGTGCAGGTTTGGCACTACATGATCAATATGGCGGCGCTAAACAACGGCCCCTACATCCACCACCAGCAGCTCACCAAAGAGAATGTGCCGGTAATCGTCGAGAAATGCGTCAGCTTCATCTACGCTCACGGTATTCGATGTTTTAGCTATTTACGACGACCGTTGGGGCGCAATGGGCGAACAGCCTACTGCGAAGGGTGAAGTTGCGAGTTCGATTCCCGCTACGAGCAAATATTTTTGGCTGATGTGAATAATAGAAAAGTAAATGGACAAAATTGCCATTAAACGCCCTAAACCTAGACCGTCTCGCCACCGACAGCGACGCCGGGCCCAAACTACTGGTGGTTAGTACTGCTGAGTGAGGAACGTCCTGTGATAACTAACCTTGTCATAGAGCACTGCCATCTGCGTTTGACTCTTCATGCAATCGTCAAGGGAGATCCTTTTACGATGCTGGTCCAGTCTTAACTATAACGTTGGTCCCCGAAACACCTATCGGGTGTTGAGCCAGCTTCTCACAAAGCGGTTGCCTCGTGAGCCAAGTAAGGTATAAATAATAACAAATACACAATCACATACATAGCTTTCTAACCCTAACTAGGATTACCTGTATCTGGGTATCGGAAACAACACGCAGACTCGGAACAAATACGCCATTTTTTTTCCAGTGCTCAAATATGTAGTTTATTTGCAGCTAGTGAGCTTATCCTTTTCAGCTTTTACGAAGTTTTCTTCTATTGTGATGCTAAGAAGCACTGCCAGCCGCTGAGACCGATTTATTAGCTACATCGATTCCAGTACATTGCAGAGATTTAAAAATAACTGGTTTCGTCTAACAAATTAGAGTTATAATGTTTGATTTAGAAAATTCTGCTAGATTTGATTCTCAACTTGAAAAAATGGATATGTCTCAGCGCGCTAAGACATCAGATAGCTGAGTGATATCTTTGATAATGTGTTGGAATTCAAGTAAGAAATGCTACGACTATGGGATTTTAAATCCTGCGCTGAAAGAGTCGCAGGAAAGAGATAATATTTCAAATCCAAAAAAATTCAACGCTCATTTACTTTGTTTTATTTCTGCATTGTATGTATTTTAAAAAGTGTTAATTGAAATTAAACAGCTTTTTGAAGCCATTATTCAAACACACAAAAATGGTTGGAGAAAGAAATGTACGAAATGGCGGAACGACGCACTGTGAACGAAATGAAGCGTATGTGTACTTACAGTGGGCTCGTTCGGATGATCAGACCCCTACTGTACCTATAATTAGCAACACAAAACGGACACAACAGCAACATGGTATGACGAATTCCTTCGTAGCGCGGTGCTCAGAGTCGGCGTTGTGTTTCCAGGAAGCCTCTCTGAGGGCATCTACCGTCGCGCGGGCGGCAGCTGCACGCTCGCAACGCTCCTCACCATGTTCCGCCGCAACGCGTGGTCCGTGCAGCTCAGCCTGGGCCAGCACTCGGAGCACGACGTGGCCGGCGTGCTCAGGCGCTTCCTGCGCGACCTGCCCGACACACTCATCCCAACCAGGCAGTACAGCAGCCTGCTCGCAGCAATAGGTATTGGGATTCTATTTACCATCCGCAGGCGACGTAGACTAGACGGCTTGCCGCTCAGAGACTGTTCCCATCGCGATTGTGCTGTAACTTTGCTTGCGATGGAGGCCATGTCCATGTATCTGTTCTGCGGTGCCTTCCGCTACAACCGCAGTGTATTGCCCATGATCCAGGATGATCCATTTGCCGAAATAATGCACCTCTTGCGCCCATCAACCCCCTTTTCTCCCGTGCGCTTTCAATTGATCTCTCGTATGGCACACACGAACTTGGCCCGCCTGTTACGTGTTTACGACTATTCCAACGATAGCTTGGCCGTGCGGCGTCATCGCCGTCACCATCGTGTGCTCTACGCTGAACCCTGTGATCAGGGCTGGGTGGCTGTATTGCGTCTGCTCCTCAACCTCCTGTACCGTTAAGCGTTACTGACTTACTTACCAAATTACTGACCAAGCAAAGACAGTACAGCCCAGAATACAACGTCAGAAAATTTATTTATCACTAGCCGACCCGGCGAACTTCGTATCGCCAGTAAAATTTGTCTGAAGGAAATTTATTCATATTTTCTGACCTTTTAAACCTTCCCTGAACATCCAAAAATATATCAAGATCAAAATTAGCCATATTGGTCCAGCCGTTCTCGAGTTTTAGCGAGACTAACAGCAATTGCATCAACAAACATTGCAAACGCATCGGCAACTCCCCTGGTGTTGCATATGTCCATAGGCGACGGTGACCGCTTTCCATCAGGCGGGTCGTTTGCTTGTTTGCTAATCTAAAAAAAAAACATTATCCCCATATTTAATCAATTTACATTCGACACTATTATACAATGTGTCCGAAATTGTGCCAAATTGTCCATTATGTAACTTAGCATGTAAGGATTATGTAATACTGCGTGATACTAGTCATTTTGGCCTCGAAACCTAAATTGTGCTTCTGCCTACTGGCATTTTTTTAATCATATGTATTTTCTCAGTCTTTATTATAATCATGAGTACCTATTATTATACACAATGGTATCTCGAGATGGGGACTCACATAATTTATTACTTATAGCATTTTTACACTCTTTTGAAACGGATAGAAGAGTAAGTAAGCTCCGAATCGCACTTGCACAGTGTACCAAGAGGACACGTCAAAATGTTTGCGGAATTAAAACACTAGAGCCGTGCACCTGCCACTATTTGATGACTCAATGAAAGTTAAAATATGCAGACACAAAAAGCTAAGAAGTTCTAAGTGTCACAATCGGCTGGGAAAATATTTAGTCATGACAACATCGTTCAGATATAACATAAGTGAATATTTGTATAAATTTCACCACCTTTTAAGGCATTTCGCATACCATTGAATACCGCCTCGTGTCTAATTTAAAACGCATTTGCTACAACAAGCTCTACTGTTCTGTTAGTCCTCATCGACACTCATTAGAACATAAGGTTAGCTTAGTAACAAGATCTTATCATTAAGTCTGATGTATACATTAAGTAAATTCCAAATTATTTATTTTATAGGCATCTAGTCATAACATTTAAGTTAGAAATAATTTTATGATTTGTCTGTTCCTATAGTTATTATTATTATTATTAAAAAAAAGGTTTTGAGGCTCACTTTTATAAAAAACCGCGCACAAGAAGGCCACAGTTACATGTGTGATGCGACGCAACTAATAATGTCAACTGTAATATTTATCGGGAACCAATTTCCGGACAAAATTATTGTGCGTTTAATCGCATCGTGTAACTTAGCCGAATCTTTGTGAGAGCAGGGAGCGGGTAGTTGGAATTCAATTATTTGTAAGTAGTTATTGAGTAATGAAACGCATACTTACGCACGCGTACAAATCTCATCCGAAAAATGAAACTGATAAAGCAGATTACAGTGTACTTGCCATAATCATTACGACAACTTTAAATTGCGCTAGTCAAGTAAAAAAAGAACTTAATCGGTCGTGCCCGCACCTTGGTCATCATCTCTCGCGAAAGCTCTGCCATTGTGATAATAATAAGCTAAGCATTGTATTAACAACAAGATAAATACAGCGTTTTAAATTAATCAATAGTGCCAATGAGATTGTGTAACCCCGATGGTATACATTTTACAAACATGTGAGACAGGTGACATTCTAAGATGGGTTTCGATAATCTAATCATGTACGAAACTAGAAAGTAAAGTGAGCAAAATTACTTATTTATTATGTGCAGTTTATTATATTTCTGTAGTAGCCGCTTTTCGAAATTGATCATCCAACCCCATCTCAAAACGCACTTGTATCATTATATAAAATAAGAATGAATAACAACGGGAAAGGTTTGTGAAATTTTGAGCTGTGAAAGGGAAACGGGTTGGTTGTGCTTCTGGCCACAGTCACTGGGTGTTTTACGTGACAACGTCTTTTAAGTAAAAAATTAAGAACAACATTATCTTGGAAGTATGCTCTATCAAATCGGTCGTAGCTTCCAAACCAAACAGAAAAATCGAGAAGCCATTAGTTTCGGTTCAGTTATCACTATTTTAGTCGATAGGTACATTCAACATGCAAATCGATCGAAAATATATACAATATCACAAATTTTACATCTGTATAGATTATAAACAGTTAAATCCGATATTCGAATCGGTCATTAGAACTAAATGCATCACTTCGGTTACTCTCACTTTTCCAACATGCCATGCAACATAGATCTTAAACTGCCGTGGTCATTAATATGCTATATATGTACTTACTTACATATAATATATATATACATATTTTTTTTTCTTTTCTATGTTCTTTTTATTGTAATTTTGTAAAATGTTTGGTAATTTGGGAATGTCATTGTATATGTACTTTTATGGGTCTATTGCCTGAAATAAACGATTTTTATTTATTTATTTATTATTTATTAACAAAAATAAATCTCTTATTTGGTTTTGAACCAAAATATTTACCATGTATTTGTTTGAGTCGTCGATATTTCGGTACTGTTGCAAGCGCCATGATCACGAAGTACCAGGTATCTTCGTGATCATAGCGCAATGCAAATACATGGTAAAAGATCGCGGAGAAAGAAGTCGTTGTCACGTAAATAATATTGCTATTATAATAGCAATATTGGGCTGTGCGATTCAATAACCAGACTCTGTATAACTTTGAAATTGTTAATTATTGAGACTGCGGTTTAACCGAACAAGGTGAATGAGCTACGTATACGTCAGTATTATTCTGCCCTATATGTAGCTATGAAAGAAATAGACGGCGAATTTGTATTTGTATGATTTTTAGTTTTAAGATGTCTTTTTAAACTTTTGGATGATATTTTATGACGAAATTGGTATTACTACGTATTAGTATACCGGATTGGCCAAAAATTGTATTGTATACTAGATTCCATCAAATTTTATACTTAAGTGATTACAGGAAACATTAAAACGCACAGCGAATAAAATTGTGTCCGACTCGACAAATAATTGTCAATTTTTCTAATTTTAAAAGTAGTAAGTTAAGACGGAGTTCCCTATTTTTTACATTTCTGTATCCCTAGTACAAGTTTTTATAGCTAAAATTGTTCGTAAACGTCAAAGTTTACTACCGCTAACTCACCGGTTGTAGTTCCTCCAAGTTTCCATTGGGGCGCTGAAAGAAAAAATGTGAGGTAGGAAACTATTAAGACTTGTACTACTGGTTAGTATCAAATTGACTTATTAGAAGATTTTTACATACAGGTATTACAGGCGGTTCAATTTATACTCGACTAATTTTAACAATTATGTATGTACTTAAATTAACTTTTACAAAGAGACATATCAGGGTTTTTATTTCGTTACGGAACTCTTAGATGATAATTCAAATTTTCTGAGTGTAATAAAAAACTTCAAAACGTAAAATATTTTATTACTAAAGTCGGATGTGTGAATCACTTTCGGCTTTCGTATGTAGTTTTCAATTTATTATTTGCAGTTATTATATGTTTTACAATCATGTTTTTATTTATTTATATTAAGTTGTGCAGTTTATTTACTAAGCTTTTTTTTAAGGTTATTTTTAGTTTTACCTTGCTTTTTAATCCTAATCCCAATGAATGCTATCATAATAATATATGTTTTATACATTATTAATATCTAAAGAGAGATTAAAAATCAATGAAGCGATACACAAGCGGTAAGTATAGTTGCCTTTTATATAAACAAGACTATAAAGAGAGCAGGCTTTTGCAAGCCCCAATTCTTAGAACCGAAAACCACACAGACTGTCTTGGAGCAGATAAGTAAAGAGATCGAATAAAATAATGGTAAAAGAGAAGGACAAAGAAGAAGAGACGTATGCTTCCCTGCCGCCTGCCACTCAATCAAAATCAAGCAATCATTTCCTGAACTGCCATACTTTTAGCGCTCTCACTGAAACTAAATTTTCTTAACTAAGTTCTCGACTCTGAGATAAACATGGTCGTTGAGCTTGACGTCAAATTAAACGAAATGTGCTCTCATTAACCTTGAAAAACACCATTTTACTATTAAAACAATACATTTG
This sequence comes from Opisthograptis luteolata, assembly GCA_931315375.2. Lineage (NCBI taxonomy): Eukaryota > Metazoa > Arthropoda > Insecta > Lepidoptera > Geometridae > Opisthograptis > Opisthograptis luteolata. Next base: position 14,524,246 of record OV928033.1, read on the forward strand.
AACATATTAAAATGCTATCGTAGGGTGGCTGAGCTAGTAAACAATATTAACCGTGTAATGTCACATCTTCTTCTTGCCCTGTTCCCATCTATTTGGGGTCGGCGCAGCATGTATTCTTCTTCCACTCTCCCCTATCAGCCGTCATCGCTTCATTCACTCCCCTTTCATTCATATCAACCCTCACACAATCCATCCATCTTTTCTTTGGTCTTCCTCTTCCTTTCCATCCATCAACATTCATATTCATTACTTTTTTGTAATATGACTATCATCCCTGCTCATAACATGTCCATACGAAGCCAAATGATTCCCTTTCACCTTATCTGTCACTGGTGCTACTTTCATACTTCCTCTAATATACTCATTCCTTATTTTATCCATTCTCGTCACTCCACACATCCATCTCAACATTCTCATCTCTGCTACATGGAGTTTAATGTCACATAAATATATTATATATATGAATTTAGGATAAATATTATAAAAAATGTATATGTATGTACTTTATTAAACTGCCATGGCCACTAACAATAGAATTTGGTTTTGAAACGGAATATTTATTTACTATGTACTGGTTTTTATTTGAGTTGTCGATAATTTGGCACTTTTGTAACAGCGCCGAAGTATCGAGAATTTGTATGAGACCCGTAAACAAATAAAAATATCCCGTTACAAAACCATTTTTTTAAAGTAAATAATTTATTTAAGCCTAAGCTATATTAATCACTATACAATAAAACTATGAAATGTATCTGCACCGCACAAATGAAAAAGCAGCCTAGCATTGCAAGTATCTCAGTGTTGCCAACGCGGTATCAGGTTTTGGGACTAAATCAAGATCAAGAGGTAGATTTGCCTAAAAATGAAAAGCGAATAAAGAGCTAGATTACCAAATCTAAATACATGTATAAAAATGAATCTCTTATTTCATTGGTCATTGCACCGCGCGTGAGCGGATATAACAATTTCGCTAATTCTTTTTTTGTTGTGTTAGATTATCAGGAAGATTCTAATGAACAAAAAAATTAAAAAAGTTGCCAGGAAAGTATTAAAATTCGGAGAAGCGGAAAGTGATTTTTCTATAGGCTTTTTGTAGGATACTTATTATTGCGATTAACCGCAGTCCACGCGGGTGCGCCCCGCGGTAATTAATAAAAGTTCTTGATTCTCATTTTTTTCTGGATCCCTTGCAAATGAAGTACAGATTTTTGAATAAGATTATATTGTGTAATCTCGAAATCGTACCCAGTACCTACCCGTTTTGAAAGCTTCAATAGAAAATGTATTTTTTTATAAAAAAAGTTGTTTAAATAGTCCTTAATTGTTTCGTAATTGGTTATTAAACACTTGAAATAACACAAGTTGTGGAAAGTGTTCTAAAATTTGGCTTATGTTTATGATTTTGATTGAAAATTCTTTAAGGACTAGGGTCTGAATTCTTATTTAAGGGCTAAACAAGTCGAAAAAGGGCTAGATATAGCTCCGATACTGATAAGTTGGCATCACTGATGTATCTATCAAATGCCAAATAAATGCGATTAAATATGCCCGAAGTGGCGCCATCTATGAATGAAAGTTTAAATCAAGACTGACCTTGTGTAAAGGGTTGTGTAGATTTATGAGGACACCCTAAAATGCACCATCTAGTGATTGTCCCTCAAACTATTATAATTCATTCTGCTCATCCAAGTTATTATATTGGTACTTGAGCTATCCACACAATGGCGTTATATAGTAATCTAGCTGTTCCCGCGGTTTCATCCGCGTGGGCTAAAGTTTATCGCAATAACAAGTAGTCTATGCCCTTTTCAGGCTTTAGACTATCTCTGTACCAAATTTCATTTAGTCGGTTTAGTAGTTTAGGCGTGAAAGACAGACAGAGTTACTTTCGCAATATTAGTAGGGATAATTAAAAAAATATAACTATATACAAACGAAATAATGTTATTTTAAGCTAGCCAAGGCTAAATTCAAGTGACAGCAACAGTTCTAATGCGAGTTCTAATGAGTTTAGCTGGAATTAAACACAGTACCTAAAGTTGTCAGTCAGTGTTAGTCGAAATTTATACAAATAAATAAAACTGAAACGTCGGGTTGTAATTCCAAGTTTACAGTTTTTCACTAAATTCATATGAAGGTATAAATACGGTACTAAAATCAAAAAACAATTAATATTTTTTTTCGGCTAATCTCTGAAACGGCTGAACTCGTTTTGACGAGACTGTCACTGGCAGATAGCTAATGTTGTAAGGAGTAACTTAGGCTACTTTTATTTTTGAAATTTGGTCCCTGGGGAAGATCATAGGATACTAGGATACTGGATGCGATAAATTGTAGTTCCCGCGGGTGAAAACGTGGTTTTTAACTATAACACAGCACAGCTAGTTGAAAATAATGTTGCCACTCGTATCAACATAACCAATGAGCCACTTTAAGAGCCAGCTACCACAAAATTATCATAGATTGCAATGGGTAACGAAAATAAGTAAGCATATGCGCGCCTTGCACCAAAGTTTGTTGGTTGTATTCCGCTATAATCTATTAAGTACTGCGAACTTCTGTGCAATTTCTTGCGATTTTTTTGCGTGATTTGTTGTGTGCAAATGACGTAGCCAGGTTCGTATTGAATATCCTGAAATCTTCAATAGAGTGTTCGTTATCAAGCGCCATCTATATATGTGGAAGCTCGCCCTGGAAGTCGCTCATTATTGTATAGAGTAGCGCCCATTATGCGCGTGGCCTCGGCCTGATACTAGTGAAGCATTGATGTAGCAAGTACCACGAAACTTGTACCTAGTAAAATATCCGTTATTCAAATACATTATTAATATTTAATTTTATTTAAAATTCTTAGGAATGTCCCACGAAAGACCGTGCCTTTAACAAAAAGCCTTTGTCTCTTTTCTTAACATTTAAATTGTATGTATAAGCAATAGCTTTATCTTCGGACGACGACATTGTATGGAGAATTTTTTGGATTTGATATTATTCTGAAAAGTTACATGCAGTTTCATGTCAGAATTTTGCTACATCAAAAGCACTTAATGCGTCTTTTTATGAATAATGGCATTACTTTAGACAAATCATAGATACAAGGAAGAAGACATAGTTATTCGCACAACCACACACACCGAAAGATAATATAATCTTCTTATACATATATAAAAATCAATTTTGGATAATTTTGATCTTGAAATACTTGTGAAAGTTCAGGGAAGGTTTAAAAGGTGTCTGTTATTGGCGATACGAAGTTCGCCGGGTCAGCTAGTCTTCTCTTCTCTTATATAAAAAATGAATCCCTATTTCCCTTGGTCACGGCATCACGCGTGAACGGCTGGACCGATTTCACTAATTCTTTTTTTGTTGTTTGTTATTGCGAGGAGAAGGTTCTTAAGAAAGAAAAAAATGCGATAAACTGCAGTCCGCGCGGGTAAAACCGCGGGGCGCAGCTCTAGTACAAGAATAAAAAGTGACTTAATAATATTACTGAGAGTATATGTTATTGATTTTGCCATTTCTAAAACTTCGGCATCGCATCAAGCACGTCTTTCTTGTGTAAGGTTTCGCTTCGTTATGTAACCATATCCACATTGTCGCTACACGAATACTAGGCTCCTTAAAGTTCGCCTTGGGTGTAGTCTCATTCAAGCTTGAATATTGCTATTACTAGTCTGTTTTTTTTGTGAAGTCTAAACTAGTACTCCGAACGTTTCAGAATTGCCGGATGAGAAGCAGCGGCACGGCGAGTATCGGCGCATCATGGCGACGCTGCCGTTGGTGGCGCGCAATACGGCACGTAAGCTGTTCGCGCACTTGCATTTCCTGCACACCATGGCGCACGCCAACAAGATGAACGCAGAAAACCTCGCCTCCGTGTGGGCGCCAACCATCATGCCCACGAATATGGTGAGACTACGAGTACCATATGCGTTCCTTTTGCATACGAAAAGGTCTTACATATTAGAAAATTTGCGCATTAAAATTCCAAGTTCAAGATCATTCGTCGCACTAGGAACATTTCCATGGAGAGTCCACTGAATATCAGGTCGTTGTTGTCAGATTTGGAGGCGATGTGTTGTGAGCCTACACAACATTTCTTTTTTATTATGACATTAACGTTCGGTATTTTAACATCGTCTTATCGTTAAGCAGCTTCCATCGTCTATAATCAGGTATTACCTCGCAGGTCATTGCCAGACGACGTACATAAGCGAGAGTTATGCCGTGAGCTCTCTTTTACTAACGCCATCTAGTTGCTTTTGGTGAAGTTGTTAAATCTTCAAACGCACCATTCATTTGAAGCCGAAAAGCTTGATTGATTACTATAGGTGGCGTTGGAAACCACGACTAGTTCCGCTAAAACACTCCTGCTAAGTTATGCGCTCTTGGTAGTCGAGTTACCAAAATAGGCCTATCAACGGATATTTATATCTAAATGTACATTGTTTTTGGTATACAAGCTGTATGTACTGCTTTATCAGCACTTCGTTGTCATAGTGATTGATTTCTGAAACTTGAGTCTCTTTTATTCCTCGCAAGTGTGCATTGATACTTCATTACATATATCATAATGTACTAATATTACTTTTGATTTGATTGTAAGTTGAGTTATTTAATTGGTTTTGGAGAGAAATGTTAAATCAACTACCAAAGTACCGAGTCCGATTTTACCTAAGCAAAAAACGGCATTCTTAGGGTTGTGAAATAATGTTATTTACACGATTGGATTTCATCTACAGTTTTTGGTGTTATCGTAAGAAGAAGAGAATTCGGCATTTTTAACTATTCTCGATCATTTAAACGAGGTAGCCGTTTAAGTGATGGTGATAATATTTAGAAGTTCTATCAACAATCGTTTTGGGCGACTTGGTTCATAATGTCAGTTCTACTATTCTACCCTACTACTCATACCACTAGATGACCCGGTGAACTTTGTACCACATAAAATTAATTTGATTGTAACCCTAATAACATCATATGCGATTATCAACCGCGCGTCAACCGAATTCAAGTAAAACTACTGTCTCAAAATGAGAATTGTCGTGTCGTCACCGATATGGCTCGGCCTATTATGATTTTTAAAAATATTATAAAATTACCTCTTCTTGGTATAGATATTTTTCCCTGAGTATGAATTATGTATTTTGAAACTTGGGATACATATATAATTATAGTATGTATAATATGTAGTTTTGATGACACTACAACATAAATAAGTTAACCTGATGATGGACACGAAAGACAGAAAGGCAGCTTTTCAACGGTTTACAGCGACCACCCTTACATTACCACACTACCCTGTAAATAGTAAAAAACAAAAATAACAATAATTATATAAATATATGTACAACTGTAAAGTTGAACGTAGAGAAACTAGCAAAGTGACCAATCAACGGTCACTTTGCTAGTTCAATAATGCTCATAATTTATTGTTGGGACATAATATGTCCCAGCAAATAAATAAACATAATATTCATTCATTTACAGGTATTTTATCAGATACTTGAACTAACTAAAGATAGTCTATCAATAGATAGTTCAAGCGATCCTTGATGTCTATATTTTTTCTAATCTAGGGTTTTTCGTAAATGTTAAAAAATACACAGCTAATTGCAAATTGTTAGCAGGATTTAAAATTAAACAAATTTTTACAAAACTTATTTAGTTCTATTAAATAAAACTTTATTTTAATTATATTTAATAGAACTACATACTAATCTACACAAAACATTTTTAAATTAGTACCTATATACCGATGCTTTTGTCAGATCGCTTTAACTTACGGCCGGTTTCAATAACCTATCTATCCACGGTTTGCCCTGCTAGAGATAGAACATTGACATTACTTCTATGGAGAATAAATCAAATTTCTATTTCCTGTGATAGATATGTTACTGAAACCGGCCCTAAGTCAAGATGGTCCAAAGATAGTTCAAACGGTCGCTGATGTCTTTGTAAAAGGTAGAAAAGTGACAATGAGATGCCATATTATGTTTAAGTGTTACCAAAACCATGAAATCGCTTTACCTATATTTGTAACACGTAAAAACGAGTGTAATGAAAGTTTCATTTGCACAGGCGATGACTGTTTGTGTAAGTATGCTTTACAACAGCTCATAACATTACAGCTCTTGGTACGAAACCGAATTATGCCAATTGTTTAACTCGCAAGGACATTTTGTGTTGTGCAACATATCTCTCAACATGGAGGATGTCAGGTAAAGGTCAAGGTCTAAGCCTTTTATCAAAACTCCCAAATAAATAAATAAATATCAGGGACAATGGCACACAAATTGACCTAGCCCCAAATTAAGCTCGAAACTTGTGTTATGGGGGTACTAGACAACGATATAGATAGATAGAAAAAATGGTCAATAGATTTAAAAATCGATTTATAATATGCTACGATTTTATACTTGTATCCTTCGGAATTCACCTATGATCTTTCCAAAAAAAAAGGGAAGTTTTACTAGAATTTCCAACAAGTTTTATAGATTCAACGTGTTTTTTTGAGAGTTGTCAATTGTCATAAAATACTCTGGTATGAAATTGATTTCTTAATTAATTTCAGATTGCATTATAACAGTCTTGTTTTCTTGTGGATTGGTTATTTTGTCTTGTTTGTTGGTTTAATCGCTCGTTTGGGCACCCATCACGGACTCGTCCGTCCATCCGTGTCACTTTTATTTATCAATGCCATAAACTGCCCGTCTCGGACTTGTTGTATCGATATTTTATGTATCACTAGCTGCGCCCCGCGGTTTCACCCGCGTCGTCCCGTTATCTCGTAGGAACCTTTTCCTTTTTATTGAAAAATTGAATTGAATTGAATTGAAGACAATTTTTTTTCCGGTCTGTATCACTAAACTACCTGTCCATTTTTTGCTTACATTAATTTTCGTCAATTTCAAAGTAAAACGGGTCATAAATTAAAAAAAACTTAAGTAGTACATATTTGGATCTTAAGATTCATTATTTCAGAATAAGTCAATTCTCAGAAAACAAATGTAGTCGTGGGAAACTGTTAGTAACTACTTGCGCAGTACAACCCTCTATTCACAGTGCGCAGAGTACACACCATAGACAATACGGTTCAACGTATAGGAAATCACCTTTCCGAAAACTCTTCCTAGCTTATGCTTCCCTGGTATAAGAAACGGGTGAAAATCATCGCGGGGGGTGAGTTAGCCATTTTTGCGTTGTGTTAGCATTCGTTAGCAGCGCACATCTAGTTTTTAGGTCATATAATTTGTTTACAATTAGATGTAAATTGAAATGGTCTTCTGCAAGGCTAGTTGACAAAATTTGAAAACATGGTTTAAACAATTTAGATTTCCTTTAAATACGCGGAATAGTGTCATAGCGTCTTTAATGACGTCACAGTCGGCGAAACAAGTCAAGTGTCAATTGTTTTCTAAAATTAATTTGTCGTATTACAAGTACTATAGTACCCCAGTGTAAAAGCACAAACATAATACCCGGTTTACATTATTCCAGTCCAGCGATCGAATCCAGCGCTGGATTGCTTACTAGAAAAATGAAAAGCGGCACTGGAATGGTCTGACTCCAGGAAGCATTCCAGTCCAGTAACTGGATTGGCGGTCTACTTTTGAATCCAGTGCGACCAATTCAGTACAACTGGAATAATGTAGACGGCCAATCCAGTGCCATTTGAAACATTTTTCTTCCTAAAATCATTGGCACTGTAGTGTTCACACTTTAACGGCTAAATAACTGGAATAATGTAGACGTTACAGATCCAGTTCAGCACAGGACTGGATTCTCGTTGGATCACTGGACTGGAATAATGTAAACCGATCATAAAAACGCCAACTTACTTCGAAGTTTTAACATTGCGAGATTCTGATGAGCAAAAGTCGCTGTTCGACGCGAAAAATGAGCCAAGCATAATAGCATCAATTTTTGGCAGGTTATTTTGCTATTTGCTGTAATCAATCCCGTTTCCATGATCCTGGTATACTTACTGGCTTTTAATAATTATGTCGAAGAAACTGTATTTAAGGTGATACAATAGTAATGCTAACAACAACAATGATGTTTTGCGTGGTGTGACTTAACACTTTCTGATTGGTGTTCGGTGTCACGTGACCTAAGGCCTATTTCTTTCGAATTTATTTTCTAAAAATATTAATAATTTTTTACTTATATGAGAAAAAGACTGTTTTTATCTTATCTACGTCTCTTCATTTATAATTAGAAACTATAATATAAACCTAGCAATTTGTTATTAGTGGACACAAGCCTGTTCTATATGAATATTGAAAATACATTACGCGTTTACAGGTTTAGAAAAAAGGTATCTAAGCATTTTTTTAAAATGTTTTTATCTAGCTAGCTTCTTGTCTTCCTGGGCCATGCAGAGCTATTATTTCGTCCGAACATATATGCATTAAAAGGAACTATTCGTTAGTTATGATCGCCTGGTACTCGCGGGGTCAACTGCAATTCCGATCAATACTGTGCAGTAGGTAACGCATGCGTATTGCTGCCCGAGTATGCAAATGTAGATGAGAGTGAGAGTACGTCGTCATATCTATTACGTCCCTGCAGCGATAACGTGACACGTGCGCCAACATACAAGTCACGCTAAATATGTGTTAGGTTTCTCGTTGGTTTGAGGGAGACAACGTCAACTCCTTGGTTGCCATATTTCGGAGTAAAAATCGTTCCATTTTTAAATAACACGACAGATATGAGTTTACTATGTAATTTATTTGGCCGCTAAACACGACAGATATGAGTTTTCTATGTAATTTATTTGGTCGCTAAACACGACAGATATGGATTTTCATACAAATTTTGCCGGCCGCTGCTCGCATATGTTTGGGCAGTGCAGCAAGTTCGATTTATCTCGAAGAAGGTTGTCAAAATAATACTCTTATTTCCAAGCAAGTTTGAGAAAACGTATCATCCTCTTAGAAAAAGGAACAGAAACAAAAAACCAATCCATTTTCAAATAAAACATAATAAAGGAACTACAATACAAAAGCAGCCAGTTGCCGAAGAGGTGCGTTCTGAACAACAGGCTTTCTATTTTTTCAGCATATTTCAAAACATTTCGCCTACCCCTCTATTTTCTAACAGTGAGTGGCCTGATGGACTTAATTTTAGTAAACGCCACAGTCGTAAGAAATGAACTCCGGTAACAGATAAAGTTTTCCACAACATTTACCTTACATCAACTCTAATCGCGCTTTTGTATAGCGTAAGCTGATAAGGACGCCAGTTGCCCGTTTTTTCTTCGACTTCTGTTTTACTTAAATTCTCTTTTATCAAAATAAAACTTAGTCTAAGACAATCAGAGATAGCGTTGCTTGTAAAGTATTTTCGAAATCGGATCAGCACTTTAAGAGATTATCCTTACATCGAAACAAAGAAGTGAATTTGTAAACAAACAAATTTTACCCATTATAATATTAGTATAGCTATCGGTGTACTAAGAATGTTTCGCCCTCGCATGAATGAAGTGCATTAAAGTGGAACTCTTCGTCAGTTATGATCTCCTGGTACCCCGCTTATCCAACTGCAATTCTGATCAATAATAATGTGCAGTGTGCAAGGATAACGCATGCGTATTACCGCCTGAATATGGAAACGTAGTTGAGAGTGAAAGTAAGTAATTACGTTTTCCTACAGCGATCACAATATTTGCTGTACTAGCAATCCGCCCAAGTACGCAAAGATTTTGACAATCTTAAAACTGTTAAACATCCTGTAAATTTAAAGGCTAAATATTTAATGCCGCAATTTTTTGCTGTCCTATTGAAACCCTTCATATCTTGCCTGTTCTTTTGCTGGTTTAAGGAGCTGGGGACAGGCATAGCTAGTTGTACGTTTGATGTTTTCAATTGATTAAGTAAACAGGCGAAAAATCTATTAAAAACTTAATCGGTTGTTTTGTATGGAAATTGCCGAATGGTGCAGTCAGCGACAAAAGTAACTGATCGTTCTCGATTTTCCAAATGTGGTTCAAATCAGTAATTATTATTGGGTTTTTTTTACATTTCACTTTCTATCATTTTGACCACAACATAACACACCTGATTTTAGGTGATGATGAGGTCAAAAATTGGTGTCTTGGATGATGAGGATAATAGCAAAAACTGTGATTGTTCAGCGACTTTTGTCGTTGACTGTACGGTGATCACCGGGTTATAACATACACGCGTTTTCTCACTGAGTTATGGTCGGTTATATCATGTCGTAAATAAGTATGCTTCTTCTCGTCACCATTTCATAATCTCTTACTTCCAAACATGTTTGTTAACATAATTGAACTAAACTATAAAATAAAACTAACAATTAAAACTATCTGTCAAACTTAACAATTTAAACTAAAAGAGAAAATAAGTGTACATAACACTTAAAAAGTTTATCTGTACGCCTTACATACACAATTACACACACATATGAATTGGCGTCAGCCAGTCTCTAACACTTAGATACAATACGCACACCTCTTTGATGTTTCTGCTCTCCTGGTGCACGTGCGGGATGTACCTACTTTAGCGTTGTGTGCCCTCAACCTTAATTTAGGTGGATAGCCTGCTGTAACACAAATTTCTTTGTTAATAATTAAAAAACAATGCACCGTGCGTGGTTTAATACGCCCCGTGCCGCACACACATATTGAGAGCTAGCATGTATATATTATGGTATATTTTTCATCCTAATAGCTCAGTCGCTGCAACTAGCGATAAATAAACCACGTGATCAATTTTTAGTCGAAATACGTCACTGAATACGACAAAAAAGTTATTGGCCTTAGGGCCAATAAGGTTATGGTTCAGGATTTACGCTGCCCTTGGCGTTCTGCTTAAAGCTCATTTATAATTCATTACTTTACTTGGTTTCTCCGAAGAAATTTAATATGCTTACATAATTAACATACAAAATTCAAGAAGAAAGCAGCAAACAAGAAACACTAGGTGTCACACTCACTATGCCCACGCTCGAATTTTTCTGTAAAGCTTATATTTTATAGACTACTAACAAAGGAGCCAGACTTGTTAAAACTATCTTCTTCTTTAACCCTAGAAGCCCAATCATATTTTTATACCCATAAAGCCCAATCATACGTCAAATTGACGTGTAATATTAAAAGTCGTTATATTTGATTGTTTTACATTGTATATACCAAATTTCTAAATCATTTAGCTTACATATAGTTTAATATAATAAAAAAACGTAAATTAAAATCAAATAGTCATTTATTTATCCTTTTATAATCATATATTAGGAACTTTAGTAAAATTGCACAAAAATTGAGATCCTCTTAGTTATTTCTTAACCTCCTAAATACCTTCATGTACCACTTCTGATTTCGCTTTCGTTCCATCAGGAACATTGAAAGCTTTTGGTCTTTCAAGTCCACGCCCCCCATGTACCGGTTGTACTCGTCCACAGCGGTAGGCTTCTGGACCGCCTGTCCTGCGCGAGTTCCCGGAACAAAGTCATGTTTGTGGTAGGTAGAAATAGTGGTGACAAGCTTGACGTCCATCCAGGCCACCAACGCCACGTCACCGCTATGTCTAGCTACCGAAGCACCACGCTCCATTCGGTTTGGCTTCAAATCTTTTATTGCACTCGGAACACCTCTACGCTTCCGGTTCATCGTGCCCAATACGTCTGTATGACGGGATTTGAGGTATCTCGTGAGGGGCAATTGGTTATACCAATTATCCATCACGAGAACATGACCTGCATCCAGGTATCCATCCACGAAGTCCAAGACAACCTTGGCGGTCTTGTCCTGGAACCCATGAATGGATGCAGGATACATGTCGATCGCTTTGCCCGTATACAAACGGTATTGCAGCAGATAACCGGTAGAGGCTTCGCACAATTCAAAAGATTTGATGCCAAACCTCGCAGCTTTCGTACGTATGCACTGCTTCCAGCTTAGACGACCCTTCCATAGGAGCAAGGGCTCGTCTAAGCTGATGTGCTGACCCGGTACATACAGTTCAGAAAACTTTCGGTTGCAGTGATTCACTACCGGGGCAACTTTTTCAATCTTTCGTGCGTACCCTCTGGTCAACAAATCCTCGTTACTCACAAAGTGCAAGAATTTGTTGATCAAAACGAATCGATTCCGTGACATCAACTGACGAAATCCTGCCATTTCAAAGGGTCCGGTGGTCCAATAATCCTGAATCCTAGAGCGATGGCAAAAAGACATCATAACTAGGATTGCCAGGTATTTGTTTAGTTCTTCGAACGTAAGTTCAGTCCAGGTATCCAGGTATGCCGGAATCGCAGAACCAACACCAGGTTCGGAGAGCTGAGAGATAGTTTCGCAAGCATATTTATTTGTCTCATTGACAACATACTCCAAAAATTCACGATCCCAGATCCTTAGAAAGATCTCAACGGAATCCTGGGAAGAAAAAGTTGGGCCGGGCTCCCGTAAATACGTTTCTTGTTGGCCGGTGAACGATGAAAAATCATCCGACCAAGACGACGAATCGATATTTACAGGAGCAGCAGCTCCTGCAGATCTTCCACCCCTCCCTCTACTTACTCCCCTTGCGCTTCTTGCTCCCCTTCCTCTACTTGCTTCTCTCTCATGGTCCACATCCGCATTTAACACTTCATCCGCCACTTCATCTTCCATTCGCTCATTTCTTTCATCCCCTCTACCATCCCCCCTACCATCCTCCATACCTTCCTCTGACATACCTGTCTCCTCCTCCTCAACTATTAGCCGCCGCAGCTCCCGTGCGGCTTGACGCAAGAGAACGAAGTTTTCCGCATCAACTTCGTCCTCTTCGTCAGCAGCCACAAGCTCACCCTCCTCGACCTCGAGCCTCCTCACCACGCTCCATTCGGTTTGGCTTCAAATCTTTTATTGCACTCGGAACACCTCAACGCTTCCGGTTCATCGCGCCCAATACGTCTGTATGACGGGATTTGAGGTATCTCGTGAGGGGCAATTGGTTATACCAATTATCCATCACGAGAACATGACCTGCATCCAGGTATCCATCCACGAGGTCCAAGACAACCTTGGCGGTCTTGTCCTGGAACCCATGAATGGATGCAGGATACATGTCGATCGCTTTGCCCGTATACAAACGGTATTGCAGCAGATAACCGGTAGAGGCTTCGCACAATTCAAAAGATTTGATGCCAAACCTCGCAGCTTTCGTACGTATGCACTGCTTCCAGCTTAGACGACCCTTCCATAGGAGCAAGGGCTCGTCTAAGCTGATGTGCTGACCCGGTACATACAGTTCAGAAAACTTTCGGTTGCAGTGATTCACTACCGGGGCAACTTTTTCAATCTTTCGTGCGTACCCTCTGGTCAACAAATCCTCGTTACTCACAAAGTGCAAGAATTTGTTGATCAAAACGAATCGATTCCGTGACATCAACTGACGAAATCCTGCCATTTCAAAGGGTCCGGTGGTCCAATAATCCTGAATCCTAGAGCGATGGCAAAAAGACATCATAACTAGGATTGCCAGGTATTTGTTTAGTTCTTCGAACGTAAGTTCAGTCCAGGTATCCAGGTATGCCGGAATCCCAGAACCAACACCAGGTTCGGAGAGCTGAGAGATAGTCTCGCTAGCATATTTATTTGTCTCATTGACAACATACTCCAAAAATTTACGATCCCAGATCCTTAGGAAGATCTCAACGGAATCCTGGGAAGAAAAAGTTGGGCCGGGCTCCCGTAAATACGTTTCTTGTTGGCCGGTGAACGATGAAAAACCATCCGACCAAGACGACGAATCGATATTTACAGGAGCAGCAGCTCCTGCAGATCTTCCACCCCTCCCTCTACATACTCCCCTTGCGCTTCTTGCTCCCCTTCCTCTACTTGCTTCTCTCTCATGGTCCACATCAGCATTTAACACTTCATCCGCCACTTCATCTTCCATTCGCTCATTTCTTTCATCCCCTCTACCATCCCCCTTACCATCCTCCATACCTTCCTCTGACATACCTGTCTCCTCCTCCTCAACTATTAGCCGCCGCAGCTCCCGTGCGGCTTGACGCAAGAGGACGAAGTTTTCCGCATCAACTTCGTCCTCTTCGTCAGCAGCCACGAGCTCACCCTCCTCGACCTCGAGCTCTTCGTCGCTCCCTGAATCATTCAAGATACTTTCTATATCTTGAAGATTCAGGGAGCGACGGCTGCTTCTGGCAGCCGCACCGGGAGCCGCAACAGCCGGCACCTTGCGCCGCCTCCTCGTGGTGGCCAGCTGCGGCGTGTGAGGCGGATTCCATGCCTAAAACAAACATTGAAGCACATAAGGAAACAATATATATAATAACAATACAAAACGCACAGCTTGATCTATTTGTACTTACAGTTAAGCGCCCACCAGGCGTCACCTGGAGGATCGTGGCATCGTGGGACACCAGCCGAGTCGATCCCCCAGGTGAACTCTGAACCGGAAACGCCGGCACCAAACGTCCAGGTCCAGTCATGGTAGGGACGCTTGGGCCGGCGGCAGTGATATCCATCTGTTATTAGAAAAAATAAATTATTAAATTATTTATTACTCAAAAATAGTAATAATCCTGATTTTGTTAACATTTTACACTAGGTGCTTACATCTCGTCCTTCATTTTCCTCTTGTCCTGCTGCTGCAGCAGCAGCAGCAGCAGAAGCAGTAGCAGCAGCATCAGTATTTCCCTCCATCTGTTATTAGAAACAAAACTTTTTTTTTATTATCAGCGCCTGGCTAGCTATCATTCTCGTGAAACGCTAACCTGTAAAACTATTTACTACTAAGTAAAAAAATTAAAAAAAAAAAATTGGTCACTATATCAGTCAGTCAGTCAGTCAGTCACCTTTGAGCTATATATATTTAGATGCATTATCTACTCTTACAGGAAATCTAAACAAAACCCACCGCTAGTAGAACTAACTTGTGAAAAAAATTTAACGATTTTCTCTATAAAAATTTTTTTTTCTTGGAAACTGATTATTTTTATTTGACTTTACTGTTAGGAATGTATTCAGCTATCACAAAAAAAAAGTCAGACCAAAATTCAAATTTCAGATCCTATCCACTGCTTTCCATAACAATAATGAACATCCTGTAAAATTCAAAATTCAAAACTTTTTTATTTAATAGGATACATTGTGATCACTTTAAAACGTCAACTTAAAACTAGCTACGCCTGTTCTAACCTCCTTACGCCGGCAAAAGAACAGGCAAGAAACGCCCGGCAGGTAATTTTTTTGGCGCGATCACATTGACAATTTTATTCTTATTACTAATTGATTGAATTGGAGCAAGTTCACTAAAATCCCAAGCTTTTTTTTTGTCATCTAATAGTCCGATATTTTTTAATTAGCTTTATGAATAAGAAGATTTCTCTTGTTTGATTGTACACATTGGGATATGGGAACATGAATATTAACGAATATTACGAACAAAAATCAACACGCGGCCATTTTGAAATTGACGTACCAAGTACTAGGAATTTGACACCGGCGTAATTATTCGTGGAATATTACAAAATCATACTTTTATCAAAAACTACATATGAAAATAGCTTCTAAGAAGAGTTTGCAATGTGATTGAAGAATTTCTAATATAATTTCAATGAGAAATATGTGTTTTTAGAGCAATGGAAAATCGGAACAATTCTAGATGTTTCCACCTGGGTTTCTTTTTTTATTTTTATCAATTGTAAACGCACGAATTGTAAAAATATTAACTTGTAACAGTAGCAAAAACTATTTACTAACGAAAATAAAAGTTTTCTCGAACAAATTTGCACTATTATAAATAGATTTGGGAGAACCTACCTCGTCGGAGCGCGCACAGAAATAATGTGAAATTCCAAGGACAATAACTTTTTTATTTTTCTTAGAAACCTTGCGACTATAGATTCTAAATCATTCATTAGTTCATTCACAATCGACTAGTAGAGTTGCCAGAGAGAATAAAACACTAGGAACTTTCATAGAAGGCGAAATTGGCAGCCCGGTCTCGAGCGCTACTTAAGTAGTGCTCGGTTTTCTACGGTCGGTTCGCGGGGGCACTACTTAAGTAGTGCTCAGTATCTGACGGTATCTACTAATAAAATGAATAAAAAAATCAGCGTTATTTAAACAATTTTCAAAAAATAAATCAACTCTCATCAACATAAAACAGTTAAAAGCAATTATCCAGTAATTATATACAGTTTTGACATATGTCAATATTGTGTTCTCCGCATATTGCTTTTTTGCAAGCACAGTGCTTTTGTCATCCACCTTTTTTTATAGGAACAATACCCACAGTAGCGTCGCTTTTTTTGTTCTGGATCATCAGATGTAACTGCTGCTGATGTTTCTGGGACGGTTTTCAACACATGTGTTATGTTTTCTCGTAAAGTCCTCTTCAAAGTTGGTGTTTCCAGACGTTTTTGCATCCACGGCGTAGTCAACTCTGTGCTCAGTCTTTTCATGAACTCCTTACGGCTCAATGGTTTTTCTTGGTTTGCCAGCTTGTTGTGGCAGTAAATTATGTATGAATTCACAAAAGCCATGTTTAGCATCCCATAAAATACTGCCATTGGCCACCTATTCATCTTTCTATTAGAACACATCGACGAACACATTTGATCGAAGGAATCAACACCGCCTTTCGTTTGGTTGTAAAATAATATCTTGTCCGGCTTTCCATTACTTTGATTAATCACACACTCTTCATTACATGATGATAATAAGAATACCATCTTTGACGGCTTGGGTTTATAGGATACCAGCGTCAAGGGACCATCAAAACAAAACATCGAAGTGCCTACCGGACGTGAACGTGAATTTTTGAGTTCTTCTGGAATCTCTCTTGTTTGACCTGACCTTCCAATAGAGTCCACCATCTCGTCTTCAATATAACTCCTGATATCATCTTGAGTAACAAAATCTTCTTCTTCAGAGTCACTATCAGCGGGAGAAAAATCATCTTCATTTTCCAAATGTGACGCAATTTCGTCTGGATTTAGGTATCGAGAGGATGCCATTATATTTTCTTACCTAAAAATAACATATTTAATATGTAACATCAAACAAAATAAAACGACAAACAAGAAAAAATAACAATACCGCAAACTTATAATAATTGCAAAACTTACACAAAGCCCAAACATACGTCAGATTGACGTGCATCATTGTGATTACAACAAAATGGCGGGACTTACCGAAGCGACACAGCCATCTCCTGTTAGGTCTCGACGGGCACTAAGTTGGCTCGAGAGGTCGTGACGATTCAACCATGCGTGCGAAAGAGATAGCGATTTTTTGTCGGAGTGTACGTCAAAACGACGTACATTGGGCTTCTAGGGTTAAGCAACGTCGGTCCTCATTATTCAAAATCTTCCTGCTACTAGCGACCTTTATATTATGTTTATGATCGCCTGGTACTTATTCCGTGAAATCAATATTTTATACTAGCGGTGCCCCGCGGTTTTCATGTTATCCCGAGGAACCGTTTTATTTTTCAATTCAATTCAATTGATTTATTTCAGATTGTCATCCATACAATTCAAATTAAATTTAGAAACATAAATTTAAAATAACATATAAGTAACACACTACAGACACAAAATAACAAAACAAATACATTAATTATCTATTACACTTCGACGTTGCATTCTCGATATTTATTCACTTGGTAGTAATCCTATTTATTGCACAAGGCGTCGCACATAATTTTTAGAGCTGTAAAAATAAAAATCAAATCACAAAAATATAAAATTCACTGTTTCTGAACGATACCTTCCATGTCATAGGCAGTGCTGTCATCTCCGTCATACTTCATTCCTTTTTTATGTGCGGGCGTCGCAGCTTCGACTTATCGATTAAATTCGTTATTTTATTGGAAATTTTGTGAAAAAGTTAGTTGAAAGCAGTGTTATGGAGAAAAGATCGTCATAAGTCCAAATAATGACGAATAATAACATGTTGGGAACGCAAGATACGAAACTCGCCAACTAGTTCGGACGATCAAGGTTAGTTCGTGGTCATTAACTGTGTGTTAGTTTTATCTGTAAATTTGCCTTTGTCCCTTCCTTTTTAGGGAAAAGGCGCATACTTTGGAAAATAACTGATATTTTTTCCTCATGATTTTTGCGTAGTTTTTCTTTTCTAACTACCCACATAATTCATGATTTTTTCCATTCTTTTTTCTTGCATGATGCTCGGCTGATAATGAGTTACTCCGATGGCGTATTGTAACCTTCAACACTGCACACGCTGCTTGCTGAATCATATAGTCTAGAGTCGTACCATGAGTGCGTACCATGACTTTAAATCATACAGTCATAGGATGTAACGTGAGTGCGTACCATGAGTGCGTATCATGACTTTAAATCATACAGTCATAGGACGTAACGTGAGTGCGTACCATGAGTGCATACCATGACATACAGTCTAGAGGCGTAACGTGATTACGTACAATGACTTTAAATCATATAGTCTAGAGACGCAACGTGAGTGCGTACCATGACTTTAAATCATACAGTCTGGAGGCGTAACGTGAGTGCGTACCATGACTTTAAAAACCTTCAATACTGCACATGCAGTTTATGGAATCATACAGTCTAGAGGAGTAACGCGAGTGCGTACAATGACTTTAAAAACCTTCAATACTGCACACGCAGTTTATTGAATCATACAGTCTAAAGGAGTAACGCGAGTGCGTACAATAACTTTAAAAACCTTCAATACTGCACACGCAGCTTGTTGAATCATACAGCCAAGAGGCGTAACGTGAGTACGGACAATGACTTTAAAACCTTCAATACTGCACACGCAGCTTGTTGAATCATACAGCCAAGAGGCGTAACGTGAGTATGGACAATGACTTTAAAACCTTCAATACTGCACATGCAGCTGGTTGAATCAAATAGTCTATAGGTGAAGCGTGAATACGTACAAAACCTGATATGGCGCTGGATCTTCTTGACCAGGCAAAGCTCGACCATAATCATCCAAGGTCACCGACACCAGACCCGCGACAATGGTCTTCTGATGATGATAACCGGGTTAGATCCCGTACATTCATTCCGACAGGTCTAGGTACAGATACTGCAGATGCAGCTAGCATGTCCGAGCTCAAGCGAAAAGCCATGTCTGCCGCACCAGAGTTTTTATAGCCAAAATGCATTCATAGATCCAGTACGGAAAGATGAACTATTTGGTGGGCGATTTATGATAAGGTATCTAAACGTTTGGGTAGAATCCTAGTGTAAATGGTAAAGGCAGAAGAAACCACGATAAAGGAAACCCTAATACCTGAAGACCTAGCTTACGGAGGGCACCAAGGTTCAACTTAGAATTTTCTGCAGTCTTATACACGATCTTAAAGCGTCGGGATAAACCCCTTATAAAGGCTAAAACAAGCCAGTCATTTTCTAGACGTATATCTGTGGGACATAAATCATAAACAAAAAACAAGAACACAAAACACTTGTCTTTTATTATATAACAACAAAGCAACGAAATATATACAGTTGGATAGAAAATTGAAATAAATGCTAAAAACTAAACTTCTTACAAAGAAAAAATTTGAGAAAGCTCTGGCCTTCATTCAAAGTTTAGCAAGACTGGCGTTCTACCTACATCTCTAGACATCAGGTTCATTTTGAATATGAAGGACAATAACAACTGAAGACTTTAAAATGGAAGATATTCACACAGATAATATTTACCAAGTAAGGTTTTTTATATACATTATGTCCACATCAAGGAACCGTAATTTTAAGTTCCTACCCATAATTTAAAACTTCAAGATAACCTACGATTTTCAATGACTTCCTTTGGTTTGTCATTGGCTTCTCTACCAGTTGGTAATTATCTTAGAAACCGAGATCTGTTGTTACTTGTGTGTTATTTTGATGTCTTACTACACATTAATGACCATAATTTAAAATTTGCTTGGAGGGTTCATTAAACTTTCTCAAAAGGTTAAGATTTGTGTTAAAACAAGCGAAGATGTATTTTGATTTGGAACAAAAAACAAACACATTTCGGCATTGAAATATGTAGATTTACAGAATAGTCATTATGTGTTTAAAGTTTACAAAAAGAAACTTAAAAATACCTGACGAAACAAAATATTTTTCCAGATTAAGCAGATTGACAATCAGGGCCTTTTTACCTTTTTTACCTTTGTTAATACCTTAGGTTACTTTTCTCAGCCTACCCTGCAGTTTCCTTTGTATAGAAAGAAAAATTACAAACTGCATAACATTACGAATGATTTATATGAGAAATGTATCAAACTCGAAGTCAGAGTCGTCTTGGGAAAAATAATGTTTTAACTCAGTGGTAAGTACCTTCTAGAAATCTTCATAGGTGCCTCCCTTATTGGGCGGGGTGTTTTTTTGTAACGTGAGTTTTTTTTTTGGTATCACACAATCAAAACTAGCATACTTTATTATTAGAATTGAAATCAGCTTACATTGGCCTTCATTGCTTTGCTAAGGATTAACAGAATAAACATGGGCAGAGTGACCGCTATTGTCTGCATTAATGAAGATGTCTTATATACTCTCAGAGATATCTGGCACTAGCTTAAGCAAAGATAGCTTAATATACGTACAAAATAATATATATTAACTAATAAAGGACCAAAACATTGAATGGGACCTGGCTCCAGGTGCCTGTGATCTATCGTGATCATAATCACGAACTGTTTTTTGGAGTCCCTAAATTGATGTTTATGTACAAGAATATTTGTGCGAAGCATATAATATAAAAAAAAAAAAAAAAAACTAAGCAGATGATTATATTTACTTATGCATGTTATGTACTTTCTTATAATTCATTAAATTTCAGATTCATTCACAGAACTGGGCACCCATTTAGACCACAATTATTTTGTATGTGAAGTTAACAACCAAACATACCATCACAATGTTGAACTTGTCTCACATTTTTTCACATTTACGTTTTAGGTGGTATATACATATTATTACGGATAAGAGATCCTTTGGCATAGCCTGACCTTATGGACCCTATGGTCAATGCATTCATTGGATTGGGAAACTCATTTATTTTACGTCTTCCTTCTATTCTAGTTTATCTGTATTTTTAAGAAATATTATTTTGATCAAGCCACTGCACGGGAGTCATGGTCAGCTAATAGGCCTAAGAAGGCCTTTAGTTACTCTTATTATTTTTATTTTTCCAAAGAAGATTGATCCATTTCACCCTCTCTGGTAGCATTATATCCTGGTTTCGAAGGTATTATCAACCAAGCATAGTTATATTTCCAAGGGGTATCAAAATTAATTATAATTTAAACTTAGACTAAAAAAAAAAAAAAAAAAAAAAAAAAAAAAAATAATAATAATTTCAGAAATAATAATAATTGGATATCAATAATTTCAATAAGAACTCCGATAACTTTTTAGCATTGTGTTAATAGTACACTTCACCCTTAGCGTGGCGTCTTAGCTTTGGCTACGGCTCCGCCAATGCCTAATAAAGGTCCGGGCAAAGACCCGAGAGTAAACCCATATAGGATAATAATAATAATTCAAAGTATTACATAATTTTTCCTATTTTCTCAAATAGGATTCAAATTCTCGTCTCTGAATATCATTCAGGTACAGACTCGCCGTTCGGCTTCTGTTTTAATATCAGGTATATGTGTTATTTAGATGACCAAATTATAGGATTCACAAAAGAAGTTTACGGAATTAAACTTTGCTATTCAAAATACGTATCTACATGAGATCCTAGTACTCAATCACTTGTAGTAATTTTATCCAAACGAGAGTAAAGCTTTTGATTCCATATCCAAAAAATTTGTGTCTTTCCTCGCGTTGTCAACTATACAATGAGTGCGAAATTAAAGTAAGTCGCACGAATGGAAATTAATATTTGGCTAGAAGCACTTACTAGAAATAAAGACTAATTACTGATTTCACCTACAAATAAAATACTTTGGTGCCTAATCTAGTTATACTTTTTTACCTCACGAAACGAAAGTATTATCAGTTTAGATAGATGTCATGGCACCTAAGAGCTACCTCCATCAAAGAAATTAATTCATACATCTAAGAGATAATCCATTGCTCCTACCACAAGTCACATATACATTAGACATACTTACATTTATAGTTTGGTGCAAATACTGGTATTTGCAGCACATAGTAGCCGCTACACTCCTACCTCGGCTAGTTATAAGGAGTTCTGTCCATGTTATAAAATGAACAACAGGATGGTCAGGAAGCTTATTAGTATTGCATTCACAAAGGTATTTCATAATATCTTCAAGCAATAATGCTAATAACGGTAATTGGGCTTACATTATCAATTGATTTATTGGTTTTAGGTTGAACGTAAGGTTCATAATGATGTGGATAATCACTCCACTTTTTTCGTTTATATGTGTTAATGTATCTTTTTATTTTTCTATCTAGAATCCTGCCTGCCTATCTCGTTTGTGTGAAAGCGCTAAACATCTACCAAGTGAATAAATATCGAGAATGCAACGTCGAAGTGTAATTAATGGTTAAACGAACTTACCTTAAGTGATGTTCGACCATAATTATACTAGACGTTGCATTCGAAGATATTTATAGTCCCACCCGAACCCAGCTACTAAAGCCCATACAACTAACAAACGAGATAAGTGTCTCTGAAAGAATGAAGTATGACGGAGATGACAGCACTGCCTATGACATGGAAGGTATCGTTCAGAAACAGTGAATTTTATATTTTTGTGATTTGATTTTTATTTTTACAGCTCTAAAAATTATGTGCGACGCCTTGTGCAATAAATAGGATTACTACCAAGTGAATAAATATCTTCGAATGCAACGTCTAGTATAATTATGGTCGAACATCACTTAAGGTAAGTTCGTTTAACCATTAATTTTAATCTATATTTCGGTTTGGATCCAGAATGCCCAACATGCAACCTGGTCCAATGCTGCATTATTGGGCAGTCCAGATCCATCCGCCAGGCGAACAGCTGAAGGTAGCTGTTGGAGCTGCCGCGCACCCGGCGCATCAGGGACGCAACCCGCTTGCGCATGATAGCTGCAAAGCCATCTATGTGCGCGTCCGCAAACATGCCCGATGCGCTACAGTGGCGCGGCAGCCACATCAGCGCCCTGAAGGCGTTGTTATATTGGACTCGCAGGGCGCTGTACGACTGTTTCGTATACTTGACCCATAGGCCACTCGTGTAAAAAGACTGACAGTACGCTCTAAAAAGAGTCGCCTTCACTTGTGCAGTACATCGTGCAAACCTACGGGCCAGCATATTACCCCTGATTGACAACGCCCTGCGCTCCCTTTCCATGTCCATGTCGTCTGCGAGCGTCTCGGTGATCCAATGGCCCAGATACTTAAATTGTGAGACTTGTTTTAGGACACTGCCGCTAAGTGTAACTGGCGGAACAGTGTCATAAGTCTTCGACCCTGACTTAAAAACCATGAGTTCACTTTTGATGGCATTGTATCTGAGCCCGTGAGCCACCGCGTAACGCTCGCAAATCGCAATGAGTTTTCTGAGGGCCCTAATAGTTTTATTATCCCTATGTGATAGTACTCGTAGTAAGGGTGTTTAAATGATCCGTTTGAGTTATTTTTAATTTTGACTAAAACTATCGTCTCATTTTCAACTGGACACATCCTACAACGGTGAAATATTCCCAAAATTTTCTGTAATTTTTTTATAGGGTTATGTGTTATGTACATTTAAGTTTTTATTGTTTGAGTTTTTTTTTGCTTTTGGTTTTCTTTGAAGTCGCCATATTTGAGTTTAACTTGAATTTTCACTGATACAGTTTGATAATCATCGTGTTACACTAAAGGGGCAGATTTGATAAATCTAACTTGTCTAGGCAACGTCCACCGTACGAGTTAAAATCTTCCTGTTCCTAGCGATCTTTATTAGTTTATGATTGCCTGGTACTTATTCCGTGAAATCAATATTTTATGCAAGCTGTGTCCCGCGGCTTTCATGTTATCCTGTTATGCAGGAACCTATTTTAGGGATAGAAAAGTTGTACATATTTGTATATTGTGTTTGGTAGATTGTAGTTGTGAAATGTGAATCAATATGAAGTCAATATGTAAAAAAAAGTCTATAACCCAGAAAATATAAGTACAGAAAAGCCAATATTTAAAAAATGTAAACATTATTTTGGCAAGATTATGATGATCCAGAACGTCCAAGTATAAAATTGACAACAATACCTTACCAAATGTTCTAAATAATAATTGTTTTTTTTTCGATAATTACATACATATATCTTCTGAGTAGTGTGGAAGTTTCTAGACGATTACTTTACACCTTCATTTAATTTTATTGTTTTTATTTAAGCAGCGGCCTATTCTTGACGATATGGGCTCATGATTTTAGAATCATAAGCAAAATGAAATAAAACTGCGTTGTTCCTTAAAAACATTCTTTTATTTTGCCTTAAAAGCAACAAATTAAAAACAAATCTGTTTGCTTAACTAATAAAAAAAATCCTTTACGTGTACTTATTTAGCTTAGTACTTAATCTTCAAAGTCGCGAAAAGGATATTTTCGCTTGAAATTCACAACTTTATGAATAGGTTAAAGTGGTGGCATTTCCTTTCGCTGTAGTTGATCTGAATATTTTTGAATTCTTTTGTATATATCGCCATCCAGTCTATTTGCTTGTTGGGTTTTTGCCGTCCAAATTGTACCGGTCTTCGATAATAATAGTTGGTTTGAAAACTACTCGAAGTACTGTAAGTTGCAGCATGGTTGCATTGCATTGTGTCTAAAAGTCACGCTGGCGAAATGGCAAGCTACAACAGCTAAAATGAGAAATCCAAAAGCATAGCTGTATGGGCGGAAACGTGGGTTGTCCATCCTACTTCGCAGTGCGCAGAGTAACTGACTTTATTATAACCCATTACGGTTTATTATTCAAAAGCAAATAATCGTCTTATACATTAATTCTACTCTCTCTAGTTTATAATGCCCTGGTATACGAGTCTATAAAAAGCTCTGTGGCCGTTAATTGCCTTTCGTTTCGCGCCGTCTATTCAAAAAAAAGAGGCATAAATAACATAAGTTTAATTATTATGTATCGACGAAACAGACAAATTAAACCATAAAACAAGAAGTGACACAATCGTGTTTTTTTAATTAATATTGACGGATGTCAATATGTTCCATGTAATGTACCTAACTATGGCGGTGCCATAACTTCACCTGCAAAAAGATTTGGTAGACAAACTCTAACATCTTCTCCTGAAGCTAGGGAACAACAGTCTTTAAACGTTCACTCCAACCTGACGACAGAGCATAGTCAGTCTTGGCTTATACAGTGCCTTCGTTAACATGTCATCAATTTGGTTTTCTGTACCAATCTTTGCAATCATCATAGTCCTATCAGCTATGGCTTCTCGTATAAAGAATTGATATGCTTGGTTTTATTGTGGAACTCATATGGGGATTCAGTGCAAGCTTTATGTCAGACTCATTGTCCACATGAAGAACAGGAGTCATCGTTGATTGTTCTATGTTTTCAATCAATCGTTTAAACCATATTATTTCTCTTGTAGCTTCGCTAACAGCTACAATTTCGGCTTCTGTGCTAGGGATCGCGACTGATGTCTGTTATTGACTTCTCCGTGATATTGGACCTCCGTAAACACATACAAGTCCTGAAGTCGACCTTCCTGTGTCAGGATCACCCCCATGATCAGCATCGCTGTAACAGACCAGTTCTTTTTGCATGCCTTTTCTGTACGTAATGCAGTAATCTCGAGTGCTATTCAAATACCGAGATATCCTTTTCACTTATTTGATATCTCTTTTTGTAGGAGCTTCCAAGTGTCTGGATGCACAAACTAAGAGTGCAAGCTATTTCAAGCCTTGTACATACAATCGCGTTGAGCTGAAACATGTATCTGTGTGTGAAAAAGAAAGCGTATTGCATCCAACAGTGTTACTTGATACTGTCTTAATTGAGATAAGCGGTTGGAGCCCTCGCACCGCTTTTCTATAAGGAAACAAATTGTCTTCTCCAGCATCTTCACATTTCTACACTAGCATTTCTAAATGAAGAATAAAGTAGAAAAATATATCTGTTTTATGTCTAGGCGTCACATGGCCAACTCAGTTTGGGAAGCACTACAGGAAACGTCCTTAAACTAATATTTTTGCAACATTAATCAGATCTGGCAAAACTAGAAAGCGTGGCACTTAAAGAGCTTTTTTTACTAAGTGACTCTAAGGTAAGTCAAATTAACCGAAAACTGTTTTTGAAGATTCATGTTTGAATTATTGTGGTTTGTTTTTCCTTTTTGATGGACATATGTACGGTTTAAGAATTTATTTCTCAAAAGAATAACATTCACTTACAGAGAAACACAATAGGTCTAAGTTAATTATTAAATGTCGGTAAGCATAGTGTGTAGCATAGTCCTATGTAGGATAATTACTCACAATATCAATATATGTACTTTCAAGTTAATAACAAACGTTTTTTAAGAATTAAATTTCTAGGTACAATTTTTTTTTTTTTTTTTTTCTACCTTCATTTACCACGCATTTATAACTTAGCAAGCGCAGTGCGGAACAAGAAGTAACAGTGACATGTTTACTAAGGCCTATGCTATAGTGATAAGGTATGCTATAGTGATAGCGTTTCCTAGCAGTATGTGTATATTATATACTTAATAGTCATAATGTAATTATATATTGTAATTATTTTCCAGAATATACACTATCGATCAATGAAAAATCTTTTAAAACATGGCTCCTTAATAGTTTTTTAAAAGTGCGTAACGAGTTAACTTCTTTAATATCTTTCGGTAATCTATTATATAATTTCGCGCCTTCGTACATTATGTTTCTTTTCCCGTAGTTGGTCCGCGGTGGTCTTAAGCAGATATTATTAGCTTGCCTAGTTATACGTTTTTGTATGTTCATTGTTTTTGTAAATATAATTTCCGAATGAATGTCTTTTGTTAATATTTTTCTAATTAAAATGCATGTAGTATATTTATAGGTTTGTGTTAGGTTCATGAGTTTAGTTTGTTTATAAATTTTAATGGTAGGTGTTAAATAATCGTAGTGAAATAGTGTTTTTATTAATTTATTTTGTGCTGTTTGTAATATTTGTAGATTGGTTTTTGCGGCTGTTCCCCATACTTCTATCAAATATTCTATATGCGACTTTACCATAGAATTATAGATGGTGTACTTGACAGGTCTTGGAAGACATCGCACTACGCCACGTAGCGCGCCTGTGAGTGATGTGAGCTTGGTCCTAATGTTATCAATATGTGGTTTCCAAGTTAATTGACTGTCGAGAATTAGTCCTAAATATTTTTCTCTTTGTATTTCATGTATTTTCTCGCCATTTATAGTTAGGTTTTTGTATGTACTAAGTTTTTTGTTTTTAGCTATAAAAATTATATAGTTTGTTTTGGATGTATTTATGCTTAGTAAATTTGATTGTAGCCATATGTGTAAGCGATCCAAATCGTGTTGTGCTTCGTCTATTATAGATTCTATTGAGTGCCCTGAATAAAATAGACTCGTGTCGTCAGCGTATAATGTGATATCTCCTTTTAGACCAATCTCATGTATGCTGTTAATGTACACCAAAAACAGTAAGGGACCGAGTATTGAGCCTTGAGGGACGCCACAAGTTATTAATTGGGGTTCACTCTTACATTCACCAAGTTTTACAATTTGAAATCTGTTCTTAAGATAAGATTTAAATATTTCATAAGCAGAATTGGATAAACCTATGTTTTTTAATTTCATTAAAAGTAAGTCATGGCTCACCGTGTCGAACGCCTTTTTCAGATCAATGAATATTCCAAGAGTTATCTTCTTCTGATCGATATTGATTTTTATTGATGTTACTAAGTCTATATTTGCTGCAAGCGTATTTGATCTGGGTCGGAAACCATATTGTTTTGCAAAGAGAAACTTGGTAGATGCAAGATATTCAGTAAGACGATTATGCAATATTTTTTCGAAAATTTTTGATATAGTAGGTAAAACTGATATTGGCCGGTAGTTTCCAGGGTCCAGTTTGTCCCCTGATTTGAAAATAGGGCTAAGTTTGGCCAATTTTAACGAGTTTGGAAAGCAACCTTCATTGAGGCATCTATTAATACATTCAGTTAAATTAGAGACAATTAACACTTTGAGACATTTCACAACTTTTGTATTTATACCGTCTATCCCGGTGGCTGTGTTTGTATCTAGATTATTAATTATTTTATCGACTTCGTTTATATTAGTGGGTTTTAAAGTTGATAGCTGGGGTCCATTCAATCGTTGGTTAGAAGTTAGCTCATAAACTAGGTCATCATAATATTGCTTAGGGATTTTATATGTTATAATTTCATATCTTTATCTCAATTAAGACAGTATGAAGTAACACTGTTGGATGCAATACGCTTTCTTTTTCACACACAGATACATGTTTCAGCTCAACGCGAAGCGCGCGATCCTCTTGATAAGACATACGTTCCTGGTACTTTAGGTGCAAAAGTTAATCAATACCTAGAATATTTCGCAAAGCGCAGGCGTGAACATAAACCAGATGAATGAATGTACTAGGTTCCCTTCAATCTACTAGAGTGACTCTAGTCCATTGAACAAATCCATAAATGGATTTGATGCCTCATTTAATTCCACTAACAGCGGGTTTCAACAGCCGATCTATCCACGGCTTGACATGAATTTGACATTACTTCTATGAAGCTTATGTCAAATTTCCATCTCCAGTAGGGCAAATCGTGGATAGATCGGTTATTGAAACCGTCCGTTAATCTAATTATTACTCAAACTCACGATTGGTAGGTCTTTTAATACTAGGAAATAAGATAAAATTACTGTACACTTACTACCAGGCTCCAAAAAGTCAGCAACTCCTTCAAAGGTCAATGCATTGTTTTTCAACTAGAGAAATCTTATTTGCAAAGTTAATAAAAAAAAGTGTTCTAAAATATCGGACTATTTAGATGACGCTCCCCTTGACATCTCTCTATGCCCCCCTTGGGAGGCGTGCTCCCCTGGTTGGGACACCTGAGCTAGATGATTATTTTTACGAATTGTTGAAATATCACTGCACTTGCACAAATTTTCTTCAGTAAACGATTTAAACTGAGAAGTTGTTTTTTTTTCTATATTTGTAGGATATAACTGTTTTTTTTCACGTGTTTGGGGGTCCCGCTGTTGAATCCACCCACCGAATCGCAGCTGACGTTCACAGAGCCTCTTGACACGACTTTCTGAAGCATGTTACAAGTTATCACCCGAGAGGAACTTGGTATGAAAATCTGTTGTTGACTCGGGTACTATTTGTTTTGGAGTGCATAACTAAACAACAGATAAACAACGGTATACGTATTCTTAATTAATAACCAAAGATAACACCGGTCAACACGATTTCTGGGTCTGGCTCCTGAATGTGAAATTTTTGTTTCTCCTGTTACAAATAAATAAAAAAATATCTATTACGATCAAAGTTTGCTTTTGTATGTAAATGTAAATCATTTTCTGTAGACTATGTTGATGTGTGTATATTTTATCGTGTTATAAGCTTTTCCTCTAGAAGATGAACCCTCGAACATGTCAGTTGCATTAGGCACCTTAACACATATGGTTGCCTGGTATTTTTGGCGCGATAACCAAAAGGCACCCCTCTCATTTTCACAACGCGCAGGCGTATGAAGGCGTTGAACCCAGCGTCATCCCCGTCAATGGGAGTTGAAGTAGACATCTTACTCCTAGTAAAACATGCTTTCCTGATACTAACGGCGCCATAATCAATCAATACTTCACATTATACGTAAAGCGCATGCGTCAATTGAGGGGGAGGGGAATTGGACGCTACAAAATATTATTTAAATGACGTCACGTTAGCAATATATTTTATCGTTAGCGTTGACGCATCCCGATGTCAATAGTTATGAATTGTTAAAATAACGTGCTCTCAGTAGGCGCGTTAGGTAAACATGCCGTAAACGCCGAAGAGTTCTTTTTTCACATATAAAAATTCCGGTAATTGTTCATATTTAAAAGTAAAGTGTTTTCTTTAGCAAACAAAATAATACTTATATAAAATCAAGACGCTTTAAACGACATAAGTACAAGCATTAGTGGTGGCCGGTATAATGCAATGTTGACATCAGTATGAGTATCTTCATAGATTGATAGCTCATGTTGCATTGCAGAAAAAGAAAAGCACCTCTCACCAAAACACCCTGTAGTCTAAGAAATTGGGATCACAGGACATGAGAACCGAAGAATACGAATAAATTTAAAATTTAAGAAATCCCCGACACCGATTTTCATCAAACATAGCTAAAAATGCTTTACATTATTTTGGAAAAGAGCTGACACTGTTACACTGCTGGGCCGATATTAACTAAACACACATACATACATAGCTAAAAACATCCGCAAGGAAACTGGCTT
Organism: Opisthograptis luteolata; assembly: GCA_931315375.2. NCBI lineage: Eukaryota > Metazoa > Arthropoda > Insecta > Lepidoptera > Geometridae > Opisthograptis > Opisthograptis luteolata. Next base: position 14,554,665 of record OV928033.1, read on the forward strand.
TCAAATGAAAAAACCCGCATCGAAATCGGTCCGTTCGTTTGAGTGCTAGGATCACACAGACGGATTTTGTTACAAGGCATTTGTTGTTTTTATTGTCGCCCAATACCCATAGAAAACAAAAACAAATGGTCTACAGCTATGCCTATATGTTACAACCTCATTGATAATATGGACGTGGTACATGAAATGTACATGTCCCTTTGCCACAAAATAGTTCTAACATGATAATAATATATTTTAAATAATGTTATTTTTGTTCGGTATCAAAACACAATAAACAAAAAATCTAAAACATTACATATATTAAATTCAATAAAAATGAAAAAGTGCAAAAACTAAGTTACCCATGGGGGATTTGAACCACCCGGCCTTCCGCATCGAACATGATACGGTGCTCCATCCAACCTGAGCTAATGGGCAACGATTGAAACCGACGAATTTTGATACTGCTCCGGAGAATCCTCGATAAAAACACGTTATTTCTCCGTTCCTGTAACTTCTATTTGAGAGTTAGCATTGTTTAGGGTTACGATACATTTAATCACATGTTATAAAAAAGAAATCAACACAATATTTGATGGTTTTGTTGAAAGAGAAAAATGTTGGGGTAGATAGCTAACCAATTATGTTTCGTGCCATCTATCGAATAAGCAGAACATTACGGAGGGTGACTCGTAGGGCCCCGGTGGCGGCGAAACGTTTGTTGTTTGGGTTCTGTCTGTGTACCTACGAGAAATAAATTGCTTTTTAAATACATAGGCCTAACATTTAAAAAAAAATATCATTTGCAAAATATGTATGGTCTCTAGTGTCTATTTTTTTTGCAATCTAATATCCCTTCATAAAAATCACCCAAGCGAGAATTCTATATAATATGTATTTGAACATTTGGGTTTTCCTCTGAAGGTTTAACAAAAATCCGCCTGAAGCAGCACTAGTGGAATATACATAATATGTAACGTTAAACGTACATAGTAAAATGGAATTAACGGAAGATGATCGGAAGATACCTAGAGCAAAACTGAAATTAACAAAATCCATGATCATCTAGTCTGGGATTTAAAACGCTCTAACTAGCTAGCGTTTACCTTTACTTGTTTCAAGTAATAACTACAAATTTAAAATTTTAAAATCCCCCGATATCTTGGACAGATTATCATCAAACAATAGCTAAGAATTACCGCAAGGAAACTGGCTTTCAAATGATGAATAAAACTGCATCGAAATCGGTCCATCCGTTTGAAAGCTACGATGCCACACATAAAGACACACACATAGAGACAGACATCGACGTTAAAAATATAACACCCCACTTTATGCGTCGGGGGTTAAAAAAACTTGCAGCAAGGTTAGTTGTCGTTAACATTTAGTTTTATTTGTATTGTTCATTTGTATTTAAAAAGAATGTACTGCGAATGATAATGATAACAAAATTTGAGCAGAAGTAGAAGATCAACAAAATGTTGGGGTTTTAAACCTGTATAATATATTAACATTAAAACATTGTGGCTACATGAATCTACACCAAAAACTACGTGTGCTAGTTCTACTATTTTCTAGACTTTCACTATACCTATGTTTTAGGCGTTGAACCTGCCTACCCAAGAGTTTTGACGGGAAAGAAATAGCCAACCTAACGTTTTCATATTCTCTATAGGCTTCATACTTTCCATTAATTTCGATTGGTATGGAATTTGTCTATTAAGTTAATATTTTTAACCAAACCCTGAAAATATTAAAAAGAACCCCTATTCTGGATTGAACATTTTTAGTCAATCAATTTGCAATATATTTATTGATATACATACATATTTAATTTGATTTAAAATACTTTTCATCCTTTAACCAGCTCGGTGAAGGTCGTTCTTTACTGTGATAGACTATTTTCTTGTATACTTGTATGCCTAAATATCCGCACACAGTGTTTGCTGAAAGCCAGCGATGTGGATTGATTGCATATTATGGTGAGCCAAGTCCTTTTTGGGAGGTACGTACACAGCAGCAGTGTTTACACCATCACATAATGTTAATGGCTTATGTACTCGTATAATGTTACTGTTTTTTGTGCGTTTCTTTCTCTTGTTATTGTGTGCAGTTTTCCCAAATAGTCTTTCTCTCTCTCTATAATTCGAAAAATGGATGAAGCTTATTTTGTTTGCAATGTCATCCGCGAAGGGTTTGTACTTTGTACTGCCCCGAGTCGGCCAAAACGCCACGATAGTTCATCTGCTGTATTCTATATCGTGTCACTCTTTTCGGATATTATTGTTAAAGAACATCGGCCACTTTTCATACTGCTTTTGCTATAATTTGTATAAAAATTTTCGTTTATGTCAATGTCACTTAGTTTTTGTTCATATTTGGTAAATGATGTTGATTTTAATGACTTAATTTAAGTAGGGCCGACTTCCAAAGCGTGAAACGGAATGAATAAGAAAATGCGGAGTGCGTTCTAAACATCCAAGCATTGTGTAAGTTAAAAAATGTCAGAATTTCCGAAGTTAAAAAATCGATATCTTTTTTTTTACACTTTCTTTAAAATATCGTTTGTATAATAGGCAAAAAATTAAAAAAAAAATCTTTAATAAATCGCTTTCATACCACCTCGGGTCCGTTTTGGCCATTGTTCTTTATGTATTTCTTTTATATATTTATGGTAGGTATATTCTTAATCTCTCTGTTTTTTCAGCATATATCAAAACGCCTACTTCTTCTATTTTCTTATGTTAGCTTGATGCACTAAATGACTTAACTAAACGTCACAGTCGTAAGGAATGAACTCCGGTGATAGATGAAAAAAAAATGTGCGTTGGTCGCAAACACATGGTGATAAATTATTGCAAGCGAATTAATGCTGTATGCCAATAGCATGAGTTTATTTAATGAACAAATCTTATGGTGTAGCTCGGTGGAGAATTTGCTGTCGCGATTTTAAGTTTTCTTTCTACTATTTCACTACCGCCGCGTCAGAAAGGTATTATAAACTCCTACTTTAATTTTAATCCGTTTTCAATCATTTTGTTGTAACTGTAAAACAATCGTCCGAGCGTCAGTCTGGGCTTTAATCTTTCATCTTGTTATTCAACCATTAGAAAAAAGCATTCCTATTAACATTTATATGTCAGAATTATAAATATGAATTTATCATTAACATTTAATGCGATACGTATACCGGTAAATGCTATCATAGGATGGGAAGCCTTGCAGCCTCCTACATTTCGTGCGGAAACCTCTACTTAGTTTATGTGAGCCTGGTAATTCACGGCATCGGGAAATTCGTCATGCGCAGTTCAGCCGAGCACAGGCTAGACGTCCGCTGTGTTCCGCGCTCAAGGCGGCACTACCGAGTTGCTGACAGTTTGCTCGCGACTTTATTCGCGTGGAATTTAGAATCAAGTATCCATATTTTTATTTTTGTAGAGATAAGAGTAAACTACCAATCAGGGGGTTGGATTAGGTAATTATTGTTTATTTTCGTGCAAAAAAAAAACAAATGAATTTCGTACAAACTCAAGTTATTATTATTAATAAGTGTTATAACGTATACAAGTTAAGGAAGACTTTACAAGCGAAAACTAAAAAAAAGGGCAATTGCAGCCAAGGCTTCCTACATTTCGTTCGAGAAACCTCTACTTATTTTATGTGAGCCTGGCAATTGTAGCCAAGGCTTCCTACATTTCGTGCGAGAAACCTCTACTTAGTTTATGTGCGCCTGGTAATTCATGGCATCGGGAAATTCGTCATGCGCAGTACAGCCGAGCACAGGCTAGACGTCCGCTGTGTCCCGCGCTCAAGGCAGCACTGCCGAGTTGCTGACAGTTTTCCCGCGACTTCATTCGCGTGGAATTTAGAATCATATATCTATATTTTTATTTTTGTTGTGATAAGAGTAAACTACCAATCAGGGGGTTGGATTAGGTAATTATTGTTTATTTTCGTGCAAAAAAAAAACAAATGAATTTCGTACAAACTCAAGTTATTATTATTAATAAGTGTTATAACGTATACAAGTTAAGGAAGACTTTACAAGCGAAAACTAAAAAAAAGGGCAATTGCAGCCAAGGCTTCCTACATTTCGTTCGAGAAACCTCTACTTATTTTATGTGAGCCTGGCAATTGTAGCCAAGGCTTCCTACATTTCGTGCGAGAAACCTCTACTTAGTTTATGTGCGCCTGGTAATTCATGGCATCGGGAAATTCGTCATGCGCAGTACAGCCGAGCACAGGCTAGACGTCCGCTGTGTCCCGCGCTCAAGGCAGCACTGCCGAGTTGCTGACAGTTTTCCCGCGACTTCATTCGCGTGGAATTTAGAATCATATATCTATATTTTTATTTTTGTTGTGATAAGAGTAAAATACTAATCAGAGGGGGAGGATTAGGTGAATGGGTAGTGTTTTTTTTTTGTCAAAAAAAAAAAACAAATGAATTTCGTATTAACTTAAGTTATTAACTTATTATTATTAATAAGTGTTATAACGTTTTCGTAAACAAGTTAAGGAAGACTTTACAAGCGAAAACTAAAAAATGTATAGTTTAAAGAACTAAAAATCACACTTTTAAAACTCTTTGAAAAATATAAAATTATCAAATTTACTTGTATTAGTTACGATACATCAGATCAGTTCGATGATACACATACGAAGTTCCAAGTCGATACGACAATTAGCAGTAGGTGAAAATTGACTTCTAAGATTTGATTACATCGTTAGTTAGTTACAAGTCAAGCTAATAAAAGTGTTTCAATCAAAACTGTACAAAGATTCCTCTACAGAAAACAGGTGACGCCGCAAGCAACAGCCAGAATAACCATTTTATTTGCAGTGACTTACTACTTACGTAGTTCAACCCTCTATTCTCATTGCGTAGAGAAGGTATATGCAAATACTGTTTAAAATACTACTGTTCAACGCAAACTCTCCCCTGTTCATGCTTCCCTGGTATCAGATGTTGGTGAAATCGTTATAGGCACGAGTTAGAAAGCAAATTTTGGCTCGTTTAGCAACGCCATCTAGTTTCATTTATTATTAACCGACGTAAGAAGAAGGTTCTTAATTCGGTCGGTATATTTTTTTTAATATATGTTCACCGATTTCGCCGAGGTTTCTGAACCGATTTACGTGATTCTTTTTTTATTGATGCTGAATAGTTTCGAATTGGTGCCATAAAAATTGATTCAGGTATGTAGGCTCAGTAGTTTTTATTTTGTGAGCATTTTTTTTATTTACTTTCACCTATCCCGATGTCTGAAATCAAATCTCGCAAGTAAATTTGATGCACTGATCCCGGTTACCGATTGAGCTGAAATTTTGAATACGTATGTAAATTGGATGACAATGAAAAATTATTATGACATAGAGCTAATCTGATGATGGAGTCGGAAGGTGGCCATAGGAAGTCAGTAATTAAATGACAAAACTCTATCGAGTTTGGGCTCGTTTGATTCGTCTTGACGAGCACTTTAGTGCTTGGTGGTAACTAGGAGCCTCCAGGGTCCGATGAAAGAGCCAGAAGGTGGCCATATGAACTCAGTGATTAGAAAAATCAATTTGATTTGCACAATGATGATAATGGTGACTTCAAGAACGTAAATCATGTGGCAATGCTAGTTTTTTTTGTACGGTATTCTTCAAAACAAGTCGATTAGTGTATTTGCCAGTGTCAAGTTCCAACTTGAGAGTAGAATCAAGTATTATTGATGATGGGACCCAGCAACAAGCCGGGTCAAAGATGATAGTTTTTAAGTAAAGTAGTGGCACTTTACTTAAATTTTACACGGACGTTTTTTGGAGCAACTAGAAAAGTCACTTTCACAACTTTATTTCAATTTCCCACACTCGTACACATTGACGAACACTTAATCTTTATATATAGAAATTAATCCCTATTTCCCTTGGTCACGGCATCACGTGTGAACGGCTGAACCGATTTCACTAATTCTTTTTTTGTTGTTAGTTATTGCGAGGAAAAGGTTCTTGTGAAAGAAAAAATGAAAAATTTGTTGCGATAAACTGTAGTCCACGCGGGCGAAACCGTAAGGCGCAGCTTGTGGTTAATATAATCCATCAATATCACACATTTTATACACATAAAAAGTTTCATTTCGATACGAGAATTAGAAGTAGGCGAAAATTGACTTCTAAGATTTGATTACATTGTTAGTTAGTTCCAAGTAAAGCTAATAAGTGTTTTAAAATTAAAAACTTTATTGGGATAGAAAGTCTAATAAAGCCCGGGTTTTTTTATCGGTGGTAAAATATGTTTGACTTTTTTCCATATCTTCCCCTTGACTTTGCATTAAAAACTGGCCTATAGCCACATTCCTACGTATCGTATGGGAAACCTCTGCTTAGTTTATGTGAGCCTGGTAATTCATGGCATCGGAAAATTCGTCATGCGCAGTACAACCGAGCGCAGGCTAGACGTCCGTTGTGCCCCGCGCCCAAGGCGGCACTGCTGAGTTGCTGACAGTTGGCCCGCGAATTCATATCAAGTATCTACATATTTAATACCAAAGGTGAATAGTGTTTAATTTGGGCAGAAAAAAAAACAAAGGTATTTCTTAATAACTGAAGTTATTATTATTAATAAGTTATTAAGTGTTATAACGTTATCATATATGTACAAGTTAAGGAAGACTTTACAAGCAAAAACTAAAAAGGGAAATCGCAGCCTAGGCTTCCTACATTTCGTACGAGAAACCTCTACTTAGTTTATGTGAGCCTGGTAATTCATGGCATCGGGAAATTCGACATGCGCAGTACAACCGAGCACAGGCTAGACGTCCGCTGTGTCCCGCGCTCAAGGCGGCACTGCCGAGTTGCTGACAATTTTCCCGCGACTTCATTCGCGTGGAATTTAGAATCATATAACTATATTTTTATTTTTGTAGACACGGGGAGACTTGTTCCCCCTCTATCTGATCAAATCGACTTATTATTTTTATAGATCCTGAGATCAAATCTATAACTTATTATTTTATTTTATGCCAATCGTTTTTATGTTTTAGGTACTTTTCTATGCAATGCCGAGGTTCTTTTAAATAAAAGATGTTAAAAACCGAGTGTCAAAAAAAAAGTTATTCTATTTAACTTATTGTCTATGTGGCTAAAGTTGAGTAGTACATATTAAGTTGCCTAATTAAAGTTTTTATCTGAAAACAGCTTCTATATTCATTTAAAGCACGGTAGGCATCCTTTCTAATATAATGAGTGGAGGCACTTGACCCCATGATCAAGTCTACCCTAATACTGGGAGCAAGTCTCCCTTAATAGGGGAGACTTGATCCTTTTATGGCAATAACTAGACAATGTTTGTCTATCATCGGCAATTAAAAGAAGCACGTGATTACCAATGAAATTATTTACTATATTGGTCAAAATGTTATAATAACCTCGATACTATTTGAGTTATCGGTAAAATAAAAAATAGGGATCAGGTCTCCCCAGGTTTCCTTACTGATAGATTTATTTATGTCCAATTTGATGAACGTATCGCACTCTTTTTGATTGTGGCATCGCCAAGTTATGGAACTCTTTTTTCACTCAAATTATAACGGTTATAAAAGAACGGATCTTCCTTTATGACTTTCAAATCATGTTCGTTTTTCATGTTTGAAATACAGCTAACATGACTTCCGAAAAAGCGACTGGCTCTTTAGGCTCCTTCCTACATTTCGTGCGAGAAACCTCTAGTTAGTGCTTTATTTCAATGTATATAAATACTGTTTTTGCATTATCTTTTCCTAAGACCCCTTCTGTGTATTATGTAGATTAACATGTCATATTTTCATACATATTTATTAATTAAATAAACAGAAGAAAATGGTTGTAATTAGGCCCAATCATTAGCTTAATCTTGAAGTCGTCCTCTTAGCTTCCATTTCGTGCGAGAAACCTATAGTTAGTTTATGTGAGTTTATGTACCATAGGAAAAAAAACATTGTTATTAACATTTTAAGTCCCCAGGATTCAAAAATAGTTTTGCATGGACAGTGGACACTGGACATAAACAAAGAAGTAACATATAGTATATAGGTACATATACTTACTAGCTGTTTCCCTTGGTTTCACCCGCGTGGGCTACAGTTTATCGCGATATATAGTAATTTCGATATCATTAGATTAATATTGGCATTGACAAGAAGACATTTCGGTCATTCACGTTTTGCCAAGTAACCCAAAATGGTTTGAATCTGCAAAAGGTTGATAAGCTTATCTTATAATTGACTGTGCTTAAAAACTTTGTATGTAAATTGTAAAGTGTATTATATAAAAACGCTTTTGTTGAGTTTTATTATCTTTGGATTTAAGATAGACTTTTTTCCCCGGGCACATTCTTGAATTTTCATATTTCTCTAAAAATGTATTTACGTCGTCCTTTCCCTTCAGCATTTTATCGCTAAATTTTCGAGGTTTTTGACTTATGAAGTATCCATGCTTGAAAAAAGGCTTCGATGCATGAAGTAACTTATATTTCTGCAGTGATTTCATTTTCAACATTTCGTAATACTGTTTCTCTTTTTCATGTTTCTTTCCAAGATCTTTGTAACTAGTCTCTAAATCTTTAACGCTTCTCCGAAAAGTAATTTCTTCTTCATACTTTCAGGTACGCTTACGTTCTTTAGGAGCGCATTTACTTTAGTTGTAGGCGATTTGGGGTCAGTTTTTTATGTTCTCAATCTCAAATCTCTTCGTGTACTTTTAGCATCTTTGCTTACAAAATAGCTCGTCGCCTTCGCATCTGCCGTCTGGTTCGAGCAGCTACATCGTCTCTAATTTGCTACACAACTGATACTAGACTTGGCGGGGGTGTTTCATTAAGTACTCTTTGCAAATTTTTGTGTACCTACTATAGCTTTTTTTTATTCCTATATACTTTACTATTTTCTTTCCATTGTTTTCGATTTTGTCTGAGCTCTAGCTAGGCTTCCTACATTTCGTACGAGAAACCTCTACTTAGTTTATGTGAGCCTGGTAATTCACGGCATCGGGAAATTCGTCATGCGCAGTACAGCCGAGCACAGGCTAGACGTCCGCTGTGCTCCGCGCTCAAGGCGGTACTGCTGAGTTGAATGCTAAGCGAGTTGTTAAACCATAGGAAAAAAAAACATTGTTATTAACATTTTAAGTCCCCAGGATTCAAAAATAGTTTTGCATGGACAGTGGACACAAACAAAGAAGTTACGTATAGTATATAGGTACATATACTTACTAGCTGTTTCCCTTGGTTTCACCCGCGTGGGCTACAGTTCATCGCGATATAAAGTATCCTATGACCTTCCAGCAAACTATTTCTGTACCAAATTTTATTTAAATCGTTTCAGTAGTTGCGGCGTTTTCAAAAAGTTCAAAAAGTAATCTACAGGTTTTGGGACAATCAAATCTGTATTAACACTTAAGCTATTGTTTATCCCGGAAAAAAGTTCCTGCGGGATAAAGGGAAGACGCGGGTGAAACCGCGGGGCACAACTAGTTTTGAATATATCCCCAACCATCTGGTATGAAGTAGTGGGGCAGAAACGCAATTTGCTAAACAAAGATGTTACCCTGTAATTATGTTTTGTGCGTTTCAAGCCTATTGATTCAGCTTTTCTAATTAATGAATTTGAGAAGTGGTAGTGGCAAACCATTACTCTCACATTCATTTCAAATAAAACATCTAATGTGGCTTTCTCAAAATCAATCATTACCTTAGGCAATGCCCAGCCTGGCACCTGTGCCTGGATTAGGTTAAAGAATATCGTGTACGGCTCCTTCGTCTGATGCGTCACGAACGCAAAACTAAGGGACTATATTAGTGTTTCCTGCGCTACTGCCGATATCAGTATGTATGGTATTAATCTGCCGGAAAGGTGATGGGCTGCTCATCAAGATCATAATTCTCATGCCATTAAGACGGTAATCCGCCAACAGAAAACTCTCGTATTGAATAGGTACCTGCACTTCTTTGGCATCGGTATGGCGAAAGCCTTTTTGAAAATACGAGGAGCTGGTTCTCTGCCACACTTAGGCACAATGGTCGTTAATGGTGGCTTCTATTAAATTTTTCGTTTCATCCGAAATGCAGCGTCCGGAGTGGGGTTTCCTTCTAAATATATCCGATTTGTCTTAAAACAATTACAATTACACAAACAAAAGTACTGTTAACTTTAAAACAACGTCGAATAACAAATTATTGTCGGAAAATCCTACTAATACTATAAATGCGGAATGTGTGTGTGTGACTGTGAATGTTTGTTACCACGTATCACCGTAGCTACTAAACCGATTTTGACGAAATTTGGAATGGAGATAGCTTATACCCTGGAATCTGGATTAATACATAAGCTGGTAACTAAAGGCACCTATATAACAGTATTTCTTCAAAGGACAAATAAAAGCTATTGAATGACGTACATTCAATGACTGGTTTTGTCAAATTAAAATATAAATAATAATACGTGGCTAATTCAACCAATGTTATATAAATAGTATTGACGTTGTAAGTAGTCTATGCGAAAAGTAGATCTAGCAGGAAAACTGGATCTAGTGGTGGTAAAATCTCTCAAAAGATCCATAGAATAAACAATAAACGGATCTAATGAGAAATTCGTTCCCTGTAAAACTATTATTATCGACATCAGTGGATTTGCACGGGTCATAGATTTTGACAACCGGAAGTTTCTCAAAACTTTTTCAAAGCCTGTGTTATAAAAACTAGATATTTTATAATGTCCTGAACTAGATTATCCGCTACATATCCGAACAAGGAAACATATAAACTTGTAAACAATAGTTACCTATTTCGTATGCATGGCTGCAAGTTGTTATTTGGCGCGATAACAATATTGAAACCTGAGGAAGCGAAAGAGCTTTCGCTTGTGGGTCCAAAATCCCAAGCTTACCGAGGGTTTCAATTGTACGAGACGCAGAAAAACTTTACTGCTGAGCGAAACACACAACTTTTCACCTCACTACAGCGAGGAAAATGCAGAAAACGCAGAATGTAAGAAAAATACCTTAAATAATATATAAAATTACTGTTTGTTTATTTTAAAACTTAAATGTAAAATTACTTTAGTTGGTAACATTGCAAGTTATTTTTTTCGGAGTATTATGTTTTTGTTTGTGGCTTGTATACTATTACTAGGTAAATCATTTGGTAAATTTGCGGACCATTGCTTTCTATCGTGCTATCTTTGGAAGTTGAAGGACGAGTCCAAAGTCTAGACAAGACTGTTTTAAAGTTATCCCTCCAACGATGTCGTTGTATATTTTCGATAAAGTGCATCAAAAATTAACTCTTCGTTAGTTATGATCTCCTGGTACTCCGCTGGGCCAATTGCAATTGTGATCAATACTGTGCAAGGATAACGCATGCGTATTGCTGCCTGAGTATGCAAACGTAAATGAGAGTGAGAGTAAGTCATTTGTGACGTACATGCTGCGATTACAATGTATTTGAAAGCCTATAATACATGTCATTCATAAATAACATTAATTGGCCGCTAAACACGACACATATGAGTTTTCTATGTAATTTATTTGGCCGCTAAACACGACAGATATGGATTTTCATACAACTTTTGACGGCCGCAGCTCGCATATATTTCGGCAGTGCAGCAAGTTCGATTTTTCTCGAAGAAGGTTGTCAAAATAATGCTCTTATTTCCAAGCATGTTTGAGAAAAATTACATAATAAACTCATATCTGTCGTGTAATATAAAAATGGAACGATTTTTACTCCGAAACATGGCAACCAAGGAGGTAACTTATCAAAGGTTTTATTTAAATGCCGAACAGGCTTGCACATAGAAACCTATTTGTTGAAAAATAAACAAATGATCACTTTAACGCGAGAAAAAATTTTGTTGTTTGTAGTTCGTCATTGGTTTTGAAAAGTAATTGTATTCAAGAGGCGGCGAGTAAACCTTACATTCTCTTGGGCGGCGAGAGCCGTAATAAAAAACTTGTTACTGCCAAAGTCGAACGAAAAAAGTTCTGCCCAGGTACTACTTAGTTTTAATTTCCGCGCATTGTTTGAGAAAAGTACTACACAAGCCTTGGCCACAACTAAAAATTGATGGACTCCGCACCGTTTTAAAAATTGTCGTTATCATGGTAACTAATTCTTGTTTTTTTCAGTATATATTCCAAACATCTACCTCGCCTATCCCCTCTATTTTCTAATGGTGACTGGCCTGACGACTTTAGTCGCAAGGAATGAACTCCATTAGTAGAAAAATAACGTTTTTTCACAACATTTTATATTAGGTTTGTTATCTTGAACAGGACCAGTCCTTCGAGAAACGCTCTTGATTTGCAAGTAATGGTTAAATAAGGCGTCCTGCTTTATTTTACCTTTATTTACGTATAGTTAGCGCTAGAACTTTAACATGATATTACACATGAAGAGCGGCCTTCCATATATTACTTTTGGTTTTATTAAAATAAATCCGTTAAAAAACAAAAACAACTCTTCAACAGTGTAGATATTTCGTTAGATAAATCGGAGTCATCCTCTACTTACTCTTTTTTTATGTCAGGGCGAAAAAAAAAAACACCGTAGCCATATTATATATAAGTCATATTGTGAACTGAACTTTACTAAAACATATTATAAAGAGGTAAAATTTGTTATTCGAATTCTTCAGCTTCCTCTCTCAATAAATACTCGTACTTATATCGTGAACCCAGACTACGGTGCGGCATCTTAGCTCTTTCTGATATCCTAGTACTTGTTTACCCATTCAGAGCTATATGTATGCACTTATGCAGCCATCACGCAGGCGCAATGAACCTAAACATTATGTGAAGCGGACATTGTATATCTCTTGGCTTGTTCTGAACGCCTCGTACACGAATACTGTCTCATGTGTGGCCGCACCCCGCAGGCGAGAGAGGGGACGTCGTGCCGATCTGGGAGTAAAGAAAACATTTATTAAATCGCTAAAAATAATCAAGGCAGTATTTAACTCAAAAGGCCTATAGGCTTTCTATGTGTTGTATTTATTCAAATATTGATGGAACTAACACGTCTTTGTATACTCGATATTTATTTATATAAATATCACAAGAACAATTTTGGTTGTTATTGTTATTTATGAATCTAGAAAAAGGGTCGGAAACAGACACGTATTTTTTATATACATTTTAAAAATTAAAATATGTCATTACATACAATTTTTTTTGCATATTGCTATGTATTATGCAGATTTAAAATATATTTTCGATACGCTTTTATAACCTTAACAACGTAATAAAATCCTAAAGGGATTTCTTTGGTATAATACCTCGCAATCCAAATCCTAGCTGCACGGGTTGAAATAGGTTGACCAAAACCGGTGCAATACGTTTGCAGCAGATTTTGGACGCAAGGTGCCGATATATTATACCTACCGCAATAGGCCTAATGCCGCCGTCTTTCTTTTTTAATGCTCATAAATTGGCACCGTAGAGGACTTCAGTGATGTGACACCTTTGACCCGGCCCGACAGCATTCGATTGACCAACTCCGTAAGCCTCTCAAAAGCGACTCACCTGCGGAGCCGCTTTGAGAGGACATGACGGCTGCTGTCACGTCCATTACCGTTACTTCAATGGCGCTATCACTGCACCCCGGTGCCTCTGGAAGTTGGAGACTCGCTGCTAGAGGCGGATATTTTTAAAACACTTTTCTTCCAAAATTGAGAGGGTTTCCGGGTTCGAAGGTGCGATTGAGTTACTAAAAATAAGATTCGTGCTGCACCCTTTATACGGCCGGTTTCAATAACCGATCTATCCACGGTTATATTGTTGTCAGAAGGTATAGATAGATAACGCTTTATTGTTTCAGACAGCAGAAAAATAGAACAACATAAAAGAAAATATCTTAGAGCTTAATGCAACGTCGATGATCATCGAGCATGCCTAAAGTGATAATTATTTATTAGTCGAGTAAGGATTTAGTAAACAATGTCACTATAATATTCACGATTAAAAATTACTCTGTATATTTCGAACCAAATAACTGTACACATAAACGTAATATTCCGCGGCGACAGAAACAGTTCGTCTTCTTACCTCTTCGCTTGTTCTGAAATCCCAGTACCCGTGTACCTAAAATAGAAATGTATTGTATTATGCACTTTGCAACTATTACGCAGGCGCAAAGACCTAATATTCCGTGGAATCGGACACGGTACATCCTCTTAGCTTTTTCTGAATTCCTAGTACTCGAATACCTAAAATAGAATATTTTATAACATGCAGCCGTTGTAATAATGTGTTGCAAGTTTATTTTACAAAATGGAAAACTTGAAATATTGCGTTATTTACGAGTACGAGTTCCATCGTGGCGTGGCACTAGTGCTGCTGAAACGTCTCGAAGGATTAATAATGTGTATGGCGGCGGTGTCGCATAAGAAAACAGTGCGTTTTTGGTTCCAACGTTTTCGTTCTGGGAATTTCGACCTGCAGAGCAAGCCCAGCAAGTTAGTTTGACAAGTGAAGCTAATAAAGCTTGAAATTGTTATAATTCAATCGATTAGTAACAAGAATTGTGAAATTTAAAAGATTGTGTTCAATACATTTGCCGGTTGTTTCTGACCTGATCTTTTGCCAGTTCTAAAATGATTACAATATGTTCATTTGTGTTGTTGTGTTTGTTTATGTTGTTATTGCTCATGAATGTTGTGGTTCTTGGACATGTCGGTTTCCTCACGATGTTTTCATTCACCGTTTTAAGCGATGGTAAAAATCGACGGATAGGTTATTGGCAAGCGATTTCTGTCATTTTGGAACAGAAGGCCTATCTATGAATCGATTGCCTAAATTTTGGCGATTTCTCGATTCAGCTGAATAAAATAATTTGAGCAATTTGTCGAAACGAACCTATATTATTAAATAATTTAAATGTGATAATTAAAGAAAAAAATTCATCTAATGAAATGTTTAATTTGTGTCCTATGTCTTATACATACACTCTTTTCAAATTCCGAATTGTTGGTGCGTTAGTTTGTATGGTTTTGGCCGACGTCCAGCGTCAGCAGTGATTGCGATTTTGGGCGACTTGACCCTATATTCAGCTCAACTTCAATTTTAGGTTCATTGCGCCTGCGTAATGGCTGCAAAGTGCATAGAATACATTTCTATTTTAGGTACACGGGTACTAGGAATTCAGAACAAGCCAAGAGGTAAGAGGATGTACTGAGTGTGGCTCCAATATTACGATATATATTATACATACAGCGGAATGGTATATACCTACGATTACGAGGATTTCAGAAAATTAAGAGGATGTCTCCACAATATTGTCTAACTTCACAAGTAGTGCAGTATTTATTGAGAAAGAGAGAGATAATGTTTAAGTAATTACAATAATCACATGCACACGGTTATATCTAATTATTATTATTTGTGAATTGGAAACACGTCCTCTGCTATCATTCCACACTCCTTCTACAACATTAAGCAAGATAGATAGATAGATAGATAGATAGATTAACTCTTTATTGGTACACCACAATACAGAGAAATTAAATTTAAGACAAAGAACTTAATGGTAAGTATCACAAAAGGCGGTCTTATCGCTCAGAGCGATCTCTTCCAGACAACTCAAGCCTCAATCTAAACGAGTCTCTCTCTCTCTCTCTCTCTCTGAACGATTGTTTTTATTCATATTCATGTTTTTCAAACTTTCTTTTTAGACGACTAACACCGTCGAGGCTGTTTGGTCCGCAAAAGAAGTATTTGTGGTGCGAGATCTGATCGCGCAATATGAGGCCATCTGGGAGCCGAACGAGGTGGAAAAACGGCGAGAGGCAGCTATCAGGCGGGTGCTCATGAGGGTGATGAGCAACTCGGCGCCAACCGCGCCCAAAGCGGCTGGTGATCTGCGTGCATGGATCTACGTCCACGACCGCACCACGTGCCACCAAGTCGCGGTAAGTGCTAGCGTGTTAGCCCGATAAGAGACCTGATCACATATCATGATTGGACTTGCGTCTTAGCGAAAGAACAAATTATTATTATCTGCGGTTTTCGAATATTATTTTTCAAGCTGTCAACATACCTGTCTGACAAACAAATTATGATCCTTAGATTTAGGTCGGGGCAAAAGTATTTTCGTATTTTTCATACAAAGGAAAATGTTTTTTTAGGTATATTTTTTATTTATAATACCAGCTGCGCCCCGCGGTTTTACCCGCCCCTTCCCGTTATCCCGCAAGAACCTTTTTCCGGGATAAAAAGTAGCCTATTTGTTAATCCAGAGTATAAGCTATCTCCATTCCAAATTGACATTAATATTTGTACGATAGTAACGGCACTCAATTTTTTGCCTTCCCGGAACCTTTCCACTAACACTTAAACTTTATGATATGGTATTAAAGTTAAAATTGACTCTACATTTTAGTTCGAAAACGTTTGTATGGGAAAAAGAAAAGGGCTGTTTTTAGTGTATTCCCGGCGATTCGAATTTTTCTCAAGAAACCATTCTTGAACTTCAACGAACATTAAAAAAAAAAGAATTGGGAAAATTGGTACAGGCGTTGTTGAGTTATACGCTTATCAACACATTTTGCGATTCATTTTTTATATTACAGATGTATGTGCAGTTTTAATCGATGACTTGTTGCCATCTTGTGGGTAGTGCCATGATCCCATTGCTGTAGAAATTTTGAGATTTTGGGGTAAAAAAATCTGACAGGTAGTTTTCACAGTGTTTTTTTGAGGTTAGCTTTATGCTTCCTAAAGAGTTCTAAAGTGACTGAAACAGGTGGAAATCTGATGGAGCAAGGTCAGTAGACCAATGTTTCGATTCAAATTAAATCAAAGCAAATTAAGCATACAAAATTTAAGCATACAAATTTGGTAAAAAGATAATTATGTCTATAAACAATGGAAATTAATAGGCATTTCATTAAATATTTACTTAAATCAAATTTCTGAATTCTAAGATATATTTGGGAGCTTTATTAGATTTATATATAGTTTTATTCAAAACGTCTAAAAAAATGTTGGCGCCTTGAGCAAATACACTTTTCGCGTATAGAGCAGTTTTATGATAAAATACATTTTAATATTTAGATATTGCGATTGTCATGCGATGTTTGCTGCAAAGCTGCGAATTTGCGAACTTTAATATTTTGTACCCCTGTTAATAGTTTAACAATTGTAGAAAAGTCAGTCCACACGTAATACCTTGTTCACAGTTATCACCGAGTAAAACAAGCGCGGATGTATGCGTAGAATTGTGCGAGAAGGCAAACATTGAGTCTCATTTATTGATGATGGAAGAAGTAATATGCAATGAATCTATGAGAAGGATAGTGCATAACGACGAGATAGTCCTGGACGTAGTGTTGCGTTGGGGGTACTGGGACGAAGACGATCGTAAACATAACTATTTAGTTGTGAAAGAGAACAGCATTCTGCACGAGATTGACGCGCTGGGTCATAGCAAGTCCTTGATCTGCGGCGAACTGAAAATAGCGACGGAGTCGAATAAGGCTTTCAAGCTGCACATGTTCGAGTTCCAGAATGGTTGCCTATGTTACTTTAAAGACAAACAGGTGAGAGTTTTATAAACATACTTTGTAATAACATACAAAACAAATTCTCTCATCAGTACAACATTTAGTAATTCATTGCAATACACCGAGAGGATCTTAGTTCTTAACTATCTTGGACCGCGTTTTCAAGCCCTTTGTTTGAATCTCAAGCTGGTAATCTTTCCCAAGAAGATGCTAGCTCCGGGTCGTTATATTGAGTTTGTTACCTTTTCCGCAGGGTTCCCACAAGATCGAAGAGTGGAAAATCAGAGATATCCTCTGGTACATAGGCCACGAGCCCAAACGGAATCCGCAGTCGAGGTGGGCGATTACGTTCATATCCAGAAATAAACAAAAACGGTGAGTCTGCTTTTGGTGTTTTGTTTAGTTTTAGATGTGCTTCTTTTATCAATATAATTTGAGAATCTTTAAGGCAGTGCATGAATAAGAAACCAGCGAGGCATGCGTGCTACAACGTCGACCACATCATCGTTTATGCACAGGCGGGATGGCGGCAAAACGCTGGTCTAATTTTAATCTCTATATATATAAGAATCAATTCCTGACTGACTGATATCAGCGCACAGCCTAAACCACAAGTCGTAGAAACTTGAAATTTGGAGGGTATGTTTGTCTTGATGCATAGGTACTAAAAAAGGATTAATTGAAATTTAACCCCCAAGGGGGTAAAAATGGGAAACTGTAGACCACGCGGGTGAAACGCACAGTACGTGTATTATCAGTTCAGTAGTTTTTGGGTGAAAGCGTACAGTAACAAACATCCATCCATCCATACTCACAAACTTTCACGTTTATAATATTAGTAGGATACAGAATTTTGCTGGAACAGATGTTGGTTGTAGTATCATTAACATTTTATTTCTTAAAGAGCCACTTATTGTTAAGTGACGATGTGGCGGGTGCATCACGCGGCACCTGTTTGGGAACTGGCGCTTAATTGATAGGGATGCAATTGTAATGCTTCCACCAGTGATTTAAATTTAAATGTGTATGTTTGCAGAAGCAAAGACAAGCCGTGGTTTGGGTGCACGATCGCGGGCGCCGTCACGGAGGACCGGCTCAAGTGGATGGCGGCAATGATGTTCGCGCAGCACCACACTATACTGCCTAACCCGAGGCTAGTTATAACGTAGCCCACAGTTGGACTTGGAGCAGGAATAATTTGAAATGTGGAATTGCCCTATTCGTTTCGCGCATCACTCTCAGCAAACGTCGCGAGTCCGAACAGATTATTACTTGCATTTCTTTAAAAGACACTTTTATCAAAGCACGTATAATTCCTCATTTCAAGGTGTTTCTACTGAAGTAAATAAAGCGCTTGTACGCTTGTATATATGAGACTTTTGTGTAGTTACCGCAAGTGAATTGCCCCAGCAAAAACTTTTTAAATTAAGAATGGGCGATGTTTCTGTTAAATCGTAAGAGGCTTACTCTTCACCCCGATATTTAGAAGATGTATATTGTATATAGATATAACATCGCTAAGTTATATGTATACTAGATGATTGTTTTATTCATTCATATTAATGTTAAAAACAATAAAGTGATTTGTATACATAATATTGTCATATAATATATTTATGGTACAAAATCTTTTAAGATTTAAAGTCTGATATAATTGGTGCTAAAAATTGTATTTTTTGCAGCCCAGTGTTGCCAATGATTTTCATGGATGCCCCCAACAGATCTGCTGATCACTAAAACCAACAGACTCGATCGATTTTCTAAAATCTCGAACATTAACTACCAGATGTACATTTATAACTTTTAGAATGGATAAAACGACTTTGTGGTCCAACATTGACGTCCATTGGATAAAACACAAGACGAAAGAATTATATTATTTCATCATTAAATGAACCACCTTAATCAAGAAGTAAAAATAGTACATTACTGCAACGGCCGTAAACGTAGGCATTATGGAAGAAGGTGTAAATGTGGGCCGAGGCAAAGCCGAGGCACACATACCTGAGTCCATCAATGCCTAGTTGTGGCCAAGGCTTGTATAGTACTTTTCTCAATAAATGCGCGGAAATTAAAACTAAGTAAGTAGTACCTGGGCAGAACTTTTCTCTTCCGAATTTGGCAGTAACAAATTTATATTACGGCTCTTGCCGCCGCTTGAATTTCAGGTGGCGTTAAAGTAAGATCACACTTCACTCATTGTATTCACTTGAATTCATTTTGTCAAATTCAATTAGTTTTCAAAACCAATGACGAACAACAACAAAAAATTCCCGCGTTCTATTGATCGATTGTTTTTTTTTCAACAAACAGGTTTCTATGTGTAAGCCGGTTCGGAATTTAAATAAAACCTTTGATCAGTTACCTCCTTGGTTCCCATTTTCGGAGTAAAAATCGTTCCATTTTTAAATAATACGAACGATATGAGTTTAATATGTAATTTATTTGGTCGCTAAATACGACATATATGAGTTTTCTATGTAATTTATTTGGCCGCTAAACACGACAGATATGGTTTTTCATACAAATTTTGCCGGCCGCTGCTCGCATATATTTGGGCAGTGCAGCAAGTTTGATTTATCTCGAAGAAGGTTGTCAAAATAATACTCTTATTTCCAAGCATGTTTGAGAAAAAATCTTTTTTTTACTAAAGACTTGCGACAAAAACTACTAAACGTGGTTTTTCCTCACCTAAGGGCAGGTCCAAGACATCAGATCTGGTGGTAAATCTACTGCGTTGGCAATACTGTTGCAGCCTTTAGATAATAATTGAAATAAAATGTTCCTTACCAAAAAGTACACAATATGTAATATATTTATTTATACACTGCTAACAACCTAAACAGCCCTTTCACACGGCAGTCCAGTTTTGCAGGATCGGCTTTTTACGGTATCCTGCTAAACTGGACGCTGTGTTCACATGGCAGTTCAGTTTTGCAGGATTCAGTAAAAAGCTGCTCCCGCAAAACTAGACTGCCGTATGAACACGGTTGCATCCTGTTTTTTTTACCATTCCTACGCCGGTTATCAAGTGAAATGGACGTGAATACTTTCCTAATACTTTAAAAAAACACTTAAAAAACAGAATACTTACAAAAAACAGAATACTTTTAAAAAACAGTGTCCAGCAAAAAACCGCACGTAGGAAGCCGTGTGAACACTGCTATTGAAATATATGTGTGATTAAACGGGATCCCGCTTTTTACTGGACTTCGGATCCAGTTTCTAGTGACAAAACCGAACGGCACAATTCGACCGGATCGGTTTTTTGCAGGATCCCGCATGCGGGATGCTCGTGTGAACGCTAGCATATAAACACATTCGCCATCAAACGGGATCCTGCAGAAAACGGGATCCTGTTAAAAACTGGACTGCCGTGTGAAAGGGCTGTTAGTGTCTAGCGTTGTGGTAATAGGCCCAGCGAAATTGTACTACATAGTTTTTTTAATAATATTAGACATGCAATGATGCGTTCCCAGCGCAAGATACGTGTTTGTTTATTTATGTATGTGAATGCCCATACAATTTACTACGATTGGTAGATCTTCGTGTCTGATTATATGGCCGTTCATATTTAAAACAATAGTTAAAAAAGTTAAATATCTACGTAGTCATATGTCTTGTGCTGGTACATGATGCTATAGCAATAACTGTAAAGTGTAGTGTGTATAAGTAACAGCTAGCTGGCTTTGACTCTGCTAAAGGAATCGTAATTCTTGCCCATCAGTATGGTTCTCGATTGTTCACTTCAGACATCTCGGTGGCGACAGATGTCGGTTATCCCGTCGTAACTTGTTATTTGTAACACTTCAAGGTTAGTATGACGCTAGCGAACTGCGTGAGCTTTTTTATTCAATGGATAACAAACAATAATATGTTGATGCGTCCGTTATACTTGTTTATGACAGCATTGTCTTGGACAGTTCGTTTATACAACACAACACCCCATTTGAAAGACTTTAGGCTATAGTTTTGCGAGAGAATCTCAGATACATAATGTGGGGATCGTAATGGTGGAACTTTTGATATACCGTATTCGTATAGCGTTTTGATACACTTTCTACGTCCCGGGAAGTGCTGCCATAAAAAGAACCAAAAATTACTACAAAAGCTAAGTACGAATATATAATGATTCTTAAATAAACTTCGCCCAGTATAATAAATCCTTCCTTACATTTCGACTATTTCGACTCCTTGGACATAGGGCTCCGGAAGGTAATACATTTATTACAATAGTAATGCTATTGAAAATAATCAATGTGCAAAGGTGCAATAAAATATGTTAAATCAGTCTTAATCATTTTTCTATTAAAATATCTATTTAAAAATCCTTGTCAATCATAGCTTTCATATAAAAAACTAAATCAAAATCGGTTCATCCGTTTGAGGGCTCCGATGTCACAGACCGACACGGATACGTACACGTTAAAAATATAACGCCCCTTTGTTTTCGTCGGGAGTTAAAAACACATGTCATACAAAAAGAAGTTGAACTCCCACTACCGCTTCAACGGCGATGCCCGCCTCGATGTTATGTTAGTTACAAGCCTTGGCCGCAACTAGACATTGATGGACTTACGTATGTGGGCGTCGCCTTCGCCTCGGCCCATATTTACACGCTCGTCCATCAAGTCCCTTTTGCTGGCCGTAGCAGTAATGTACTATTTATTTTGACTTGGGTAAATGCTGCTCACGGGAGAGGGCTTTTTAGTGCGACCCATTAAAAAGCCCTCTCCCGTGAGCAGTCCTCCGGCGTGTTTTGGCCAGATGGGGTCGCGATAGCATTCACAATCTTACCCCGGAAATGAGTTCTGATACCTAAGCTAAGAAGCCCGTGGGCACCGCTACCAGGTGCTGACCAACACCCATCGCCAGCTAATATTTAAAAAAGTTACAGTAGGTTTAATAATGACGAACTGCCCAGTTTCATGAGGCTTTCTGTGCCCTACGTCATATCGAGTATCGGATTATTTACTTGTCTTTTAACATTGTTGTTAAGTTTATTGCCATTCGCTGGTCTCCTACACATTTATTATTTTGATTTTGATTGCTTGTACTCGTTGTAGTAGTAGTAGTAGTAGCAGTAGCAGCAGCAAGAAAGGCTTCTATGATATTGGTTGATAACACGTCTGGTACGCTAATTTTGTCAATTGCCAGCTATGAGAGCCATTGCGAAATCATCGGGGCCTGTCTTCGTATATTATTCTAGAAGGATAGAAGAAATGTGGTACAATTAAAATAGTATGAAACAACCAGAGTGACAACTATTTTGGTCGTTCTACTTTCCCAGTGCCATATTACTTGGCGGGTTTTTATTTCCCAAAGTTGTTATAGTTTAATGAAAAGTGATACGCCAAAATGTATGTTAGGTAATTATTATACATTACTGTCGAGTGTAAATATATAAAATATATTCACACTAATGGTTACTCAAACTTAGGTTTGATGAATATTATGCATTTATAATGTTTTAATACTAAATACGCCAAAACTGAATTACATAAGTGCTCAAAATGTCATTAAATGAAATACAGAAATACACAAAATATATTTTTATAGAATTGTATTACACAATGTTTAACCTGTTTAAAAAACAGGTATGTGAGTGCATATATAAACCACAAAGTGATTTAAACATTCCCATAGTGCCTAAAGTGAATTAAAACACTGGGTTTTGTCAATAAGTCATACAAAAAAGGTTTAAAACGGGATGAAATTAGTACATACAATACATACATATATACAAATACACAAATTTAAATTTGTATGAAATATCTCTAATTTTATAATGTTTTTTTATAGTAAGATATACCAATATAAATAATGTTATGTTTATTAGCATATTACATACATAAGAATAATGTTTATATTTTTTTTTTACACAATTTAATAATGAATATATGAATTGAGAAAGTTTATGATATTAAAGTATAGGACACGGTAACTCAATTGATACAACGGAAATAAGAAATATTTCTATTTATTTCTTGTTTACGGAAGGCCAAATAAGTTACCGCAGGCCTTTATTTAAATATGAACAGATGTTTTATTACAAATAAGAAGACATGGCGAGACTTCCCACTGAACCGATCCTTGTAAGCACCTGCTTCTTACTTTAGAGGAAATAAACATAAGAACATTTCTACTTTTCAAATCTTAGTATGTTGTCTATTGTTAATTAAAGCCACAATTTAGTGCCTTAAGGCCAGTCAAGTATGAGTCAAACTCCTGTTGGGTGGAGAGGGTTTCGTACCATTCTTATTTCCATGAGAACTTTTGAAAATGAAGTTTTTTCCTGCAATTCTGGTCATATTTCTCTGGTCTGACTACACAATCTCAGAATTTCAGTCTAATGCTACGATAGGTAAGGGCCGGTTTTATAAAGGTCCATAAGTGAAATGTATCTAATTTCGGTAAATTTGATCGTAACGTCAAATTTTCCCCGCTAAAATTTGACAATAAGATCAAAAATTTACCGAAATTTGGTACGACATTTAATTTATGGACGTTTATAAAACCGGCCCTAAGTCTTCTAAGTGGCTGAATGATGACAATAATTTTCAATAATAAAAATACAAGTTACTCCATAACAGCTGTCAGCCAGCGAAAGTCCCGCCAAAATGCTAGTGCCCTTCCATAGAAGCTTTTCAAAACCAAAACATGAATGTCGTTTAGTTGCCAATAAGCATTCCTTGTGAAAGCTGCTTGTATAAATTCTCCAATAAATATAATTCCTCACCCTTAGCTTACATTCTCGGACTGACTTTCAAACGTGTAGTAGAAGCAGAAAAAAGGACTTTTGACCACAATTAATTATTAAAACAAACAACATGATTTTTAAATAATAATTGATATAACTTTTTTGAACTAATTGAAATAAAACAAACACTAAATGCTACGTGAAGCTTACTAGGACCCCGATATAAGTTTTTCTCATATGATTTTCATGAACAGACATCGATCAGTTACAGTTTTATCATATGTACATAGATATATAATATAACAATAACCAGACATTTCAAGAGCTATTTAAAAGAAAATTACTAAGTAGATTAAGTTTAGCTATTTTTTAAATGTATTCTTAACTCTCATATCGTCATGGGGTGCCTACCCCCTCTGTCGCCTGCGCGGCAAGGCCGCAGAGATCGCAGCGATGAAAAGAAACTCTTTGTTAGTTATGTTCTCCTGGTACTCTTCTAGGCCTACCGTAATTCCGATCAATACTGTGCAGTTTTGTAAAGGATAACCACGCATGCGTATTGTTGCCTGAATATTTAACCGTAGATGCGAGACGTCATATATTATATGCAGTTTTTCAATTTTTCCGAATTGTTTTACAAATGTCGTAATTTTTTACTGAAAACTCCATATATGTATATTATCAAAACTTTTGAAACTCAGGGATAATGTATCTTTCTAAAAAATACATTTTGGAATCGAATCAGTAGTTTAGGACATGACCTCCTGCAAACAAACAAATTCTACCTCTTTAATAAGTGTGTATGTAGTTGTCGGTTTGCCAAGAATGTTTTTAAAACACTTTTTTATTGTATCTAGTTTCTACTTCGAACGCGTAGATGGAACAAAAAATCAAATATTACATTTATTTTTGCTAACAAAAGAAAATGTTAAAAAATAAAACCTGTGTAGTAGGTACATTTTAAGTTAAGACATCTAGCAAATAACATCGGTGAAAATTTAATGCATCAATTCCATGCAGTATGTACCTACTTAATTTTTGCGTGATGCAAGTACAAACATAAAGACCGACAAATATTCTAAAACTGTTGTTTTTTTTTTGCTTCTGGTGCTCCAATAAAGACCCAGTTTTAGTTTTTCTTTAATATTTATAAAGACATCAGCCAGTTACAATTTGATTTTATGTATATAGATGTTCCTTTTCTTTTGATGGACGAGTGTTCCAGCGTTCTTGGCGCGACTCTCGATAGATAACATAAAAACAATATCGTAGTTTGGGGGATCGTTATTCTCAACGATTTTTTCCTGACGTTTTCAATCTAAACATTTCTCACTGGCGGCCGTCAGGAAAGTCCAAGCCCGTAATGTAAGTTATATTTGATTCTTCCATTGGACGACTTTTCGTCCGAGCCGCCGAAAAGGTCGGCTATGTGCCTATGTTTGATGAGTTCCTCTTCAGAGGTCTCTTTTGTATAAATCACGCCGGGGTTCTCCGATTCAATTTTCATTTACACCTTTTACATAGCAAATGTTTATGTTTTTTGTGTTTCTTATATTGTAAGCTGATGGAGGATACCTAAAGCCTCGTTACACATGCTGTACTAAACAATCCTACATGGATCCTACGTGTATTGTTTAAAAGAGCTAGCACAATTTTAATATGAGTCATGGTAGTCTCACAACATTTTTAAACTCTCGTATTTTGTCAAACCTATTGGCACCTTTGGCAGGATATTGGCCATAAATTTAGCTCGATTCTTAAGAAAAAAAAATGAAATTGGAATTTATAATAGTGAGCACCTTTGTAATTTCCAGCTCTAAATTTAGCTCCTATCTTGGTTTGAATCTATTTTCCATCGCTATAAACAGTCATGCAAGTATCTGTTAGGGTTTCTTCCAGACATTTAATTTTTGACCTAGTTAATAAAATATTAGAAAAAAAGCTTTCCTGATGTATCATTAGGATTTGATGAAATACGTATACCGGTAAAGGCTTTCGTAGAGTAAGAAGCCCTGTAGCCAAGTTCCTACATTTCGTGCGAGAAACCTCTACTTAGTTTATGTGAGCCTGGTAATTCATGGCATCGGGAAATTCGTCATGCGCAGTACAGCCGAGCACAGGCTAGACGTCCGCTGTGTCCCGCGCTCAAGGCGGTACTGCTCAGCTGACCGAATTATTAGTAGTTAGTACAATAACAACAAAAACTTTTTAAATCCCCAAAATAAAAATAAAAGATATGCGTGGACACTAAACATTTTTTCAATATTGTATTGTGGTCACAAACATTGCTTTTTATCGCAATAAATTGTAGTCCACGCGGGTAAACTGCGGAGCGCAGCTAGTAAATTAAATATATTTAAATGCGGACTTGAGAACTATCTTGTATTTTTTCTTCGGTTTAGAACATGAATTATGTATAAGGATTTGATGAAATAAGTATTACCGGTAAATGCTTTGGTAGGATGGAAAGCTTCTTAGGCTTTGTTTTTGATCCGTCGTCATGGTTACCTACTTTCAAAAATGTATGAAACAGGTGACGATGGTTACATTTTCAAGTTTTAACTACTGCTTCGGACTTCGGAACAAAAAACTAGCTCTCTAGGCTCCTTCCTATATTTCGTGCGAAAAACCTCTACTTACTTTATGTGAGTCTGGTAATTCATGGCATCGGGAAATTCGACATGCGCAATACAGCCGAGAACAGGCTAGAAGTCCGCTGTGCTCCGCGCTCAAGGCGGTACTGCTGGCTGACGAGAGTTAATAAAAAAAGTATTGTTATTAATATGTTTATATTGCCAGAGTTAATAATATGTTTTACGTGGTCATAGATACATAAAAAAATATGTGTCGACTCGAGCCCTTCGGAGCATAATGTACAATATTATGCACAATGTACACTACACAAGAACACAGTTTTAGTTGTTATATTATATATTTTAAGGTTTTTAGTTTTAGGTTCATTGTTCTAGTATATATTTTTTTATTTTATTGAATAAATGTTATGGACATATCCACTACACAACGCATATCGCAAATTATTATATTAATACTGGCTGTTTTTATCTTATCGCCAAAATTGTTATCAATTTATCCTTAGCAACAAGGATTTTCTCGGATTGTGGAGATGGAAGATTTCTTTTGAATTCACATTGAATTAATAGACATTTCACAAAGTTTGAATTAAGTTTTGTATTCGTAGTTTTCCATTGTCATTATCAGAAAGTCATAGTACTCTACTGGCAATCCTATTAGCATTAATTCTGCTCATTCTTCGTCTTCAATAACACATCCTTCGTCGGCCAATTCTTCCGTCACTGATATTTATGCTCCCAATGTAGTGGTCCATTGAGTTATAATCATTGTACTAAATTTGTGATTTCTTTTTGGTCCTAAGCGCCGACTGATCCCTGTGTTTTTGTATGCACTTTTCAAATTATTCAGTGGGTAGCATATAAGTTGAACGTTATTACATAATATATCTTGGCGTATGGTCGTTGGTCTTTAATGGGTTCATCTTATGCTCGTACTCTGCCAGATGGCAAATCCCATAAGCCATTATCGATCAGTAGAAGTTTCATTTGAAATTTCCATTTCTGATAATTTGAAACACCCTCAAGTTTCTTTATGGAAATGTGCGAGGTACTCACAGTAGTCAATGGTTGAGGTTGAGACGAAGACGAAGGAGAAAAATTTCCATTTTTTAAAATGTCACGTTTTACAATAAAATGTATAATATATATTTTAGTTGTTCAAAAAAACACTTAAAACACAATCATGTGGTATACCTATTAACCATAACCTATTAGATGTATCATCTAACCTATTCTAAACGATTGTATCTTACTCGCGTTTTTAAAGAAAATAAAAAGTAACAATAAACGAAAATTATATTAGAACCACTTTTGTAGAGTTTATATGCCCGAAATTAATAATCGATCCTGATCAGTTATCCGCGGTTTTGGATCGATATGTCATGTCATTATATGTCATTTTAGTACTAAGGCTTGACATATTACTACTAAAATGACATAAAATATTATGACAGGACATATCGATCCAAAACCGCGGATAACGGATCAGGATCGTTTATTGATTTCGGGCGATAGCAATAAAACAATAGATATATTACGTTTTCTTTTTCTAAAACATAATATGTACCTTCAAATTACGAACCTATAGAAACTTTAACAGTATCCATCCCACCTTTTCTTTTAAATCCTCATCTCGACACATATTAATTTCCTTTCTTCGTTGTCATTTAAAGTATCCAGTAGAAAATACGAATATTTAGGTGGTACAATAACTTTGGACGGATCGTCGAAGCAAAACTTAGGTATACCTTCACTTTTATTTCTTGCGTTATATAAACAGCTTTTAACAGAAGTACCTAAATGATCGTACTTTACAAACTATGACGTAGCCCTTTATACTTTAGGAACTCTACGAATACGAGAATCAGTTGTTGCATGTTTACTTATAAATACTCTTTCTACTTAAGCTAAATCTGGTCTGCAATTTGCATTATGCGAAAAAATATTCCTCGTACCAAACCAGGGTTTTATTTTTTATTTGTCTACCTTTTTATTGCTAACTTATAATAAATATAATAAAAAGTTGATCTTATTAGGATCAATTTCGTCCAGTTAGTTCAACTTTTAAAATAAATTACAAAGTTGAATTAATTGGAATATTTTGGTACCATTAGTTCAACTGATTGAACTTTCAGTTGAACTGTCTTAACTGTGGAATAGAGGAAATAGATGAATAATGGTTAAATTTTCATGTCTTTTTACCCATAGCTAACTTTGACTTTGGAACAAAAAACTGACTCTCTAGAATCCATACATTTCGTGCGAGAAATCTCTACTTAGTTTATGTGCGCCTGGTAATTCATGGCATCGGGAAATTCGTCATGCGCAGTACAGCCGAGCACAGGCTAGACGTCCGCTGTGCTCCGCGCCCAAGGCGGCACTGCAATCAGAATTGGAGAAAACTTTACCCCAATAGGTACTTAATAAAATAAATACGAGTATTACAATGGATTCCATAAATAAATAGCCATAAATAAAATATATTCGAATGGCTAGTGTCCGTGGACTTTAGTTTATAACCACCGTCTTTACCTTCTTAGAGGTATTTATTTGGTATGTTCATAAACGATCACCCACATTATTTCTTATAGCTGCTGTCAGCGACTTCGGTCGCGTGGGCTTTATAATTTGGGTGTTCCCAGAATTTCGATCAGCAAAAAGTTCTTACATAAAACGTAGAGGGTGGCACAAATTAGTTACAATTTAATTCATCATCTAATTTACAGTAATGCCTTTCTGTACACGATATAGACATAGGTAGGTATAGTTGTCGGGGATGAAAGCATAGTTTCCAAGGATTGTCGACACGCGACAGAGCTACACAAAGCTGTACGTGCGAAAAATAGCTAATACCTAGATTCACAGTTTACACCCGCAACATTCAGCGTCTAGCGGCTAGTCTAGATTCTCGCTGAGCCTAAGTTTTTGTAGCACGTAACCTGGCTTGACGTTTCTGAAATGCAGTAGGTAAATCTCGCCTCACTGTTCGTTCGTTTAGTTTTCTTCCGAGACCCTAATGTATAATTATAGTTAACTGTGAAATGAACAGTTATTTCATACAGAGTTTTTATCGTGAACTTATTAAGTCGAAAACTGGTTTATAGGATGAGATCCCGGAACCTGTCAATTCAGTCTCGTTCAAAAATGGCCAGGCTGGTGGTGACTCGCCATTGGCGATGTAAGGGGCAACTTTTAATAAAGGATGTAGAGAGGTGTGCTGCAATAACGTTTAATACAAATTTTTGTTCATTCCCCTTACGCACAAAACGCTTAGCTAATCTGCATTTTGAATGCGAACTGGAAGTTGTGGGACACCCTGCTACCGCCTATTTCCCAATAAGTATATTTTGATAGTCATTATGTTAAGGGTGAATAGGTATTATCTAGGCAAACATGCTCCATCATCGATGTCGTCATCTTACAATCAGGCGAATCTCTGGTCAAAAGCTTGCCTATTGTTAATAAAAATATTACTACACCCGCTGTTTTTCCTTCATCATTTCTATTCTTAGCTTACAACTTTACCTCAGGACTTTTGCCCTTGAGGGCAATAGTATTCAATAGTATTATTATCAATTTTACATTTTATTGTCATACAATTTCAGGTTATAACTATTACAATACTTTGGCTAATTATCGGTACTCATAATGTTAATTCTGCATAAATGTTTAGGCATACTTCTTTACTATAGTTACTACTACTGTTAGCATAACGTTTAAGAAGCATAATATTCTAAAGAATAATAATACAAACACAAAACGATATTATAGTATATAACAAGTTAACTCCTTACGTGTTTATACACCATTGCGCATTCACAATCTTGAACCAGATGCACTTCGAAAATAGACAAGTTTTGTAATTTACTTCATCAAATCTGCTATTTATGACAAGAGGAAACCCGTCTAAGAGTTGGACATGTAAGGAAGAAGGAATTGCCAGTGACCCCTGTTCCTTCGCTGAGTGGTGGATTCCCCGAGGAAAACGGATGAACACATTTATGTAATAAAATATTACACATATTATTTGACTACCGATTCTATAAACGGCTAAACTACTGTAGTTTGCTGCGATTATAGTATTGACTGAAAACGGTATCTGCACTGGTCGTAACGCTATCGTGCCAGGCGGTACCCGCTGCCGATCGAGCGTGACATCACGCCACTTCCATAGGACAAAGTAAATTACTTTTAACATTAATAAGCCATATTGCTCTAATTTACCATACTTTCTCTTTCTTTTAATAAACCTCTGGAAAACGTCCCCGTAATGTGTACAGTTGTTTTTTAAAACCGCATCATGACGGGCGACTTTTTTTGCGGTCGCGTTTATTTCTTGTTATTTGGCAATCTTAATTAGTTTGGTGACGTTAACTTTGATTGGATCGTTACGACGGACGTTTGCGACTGCTTATTACATTATTACAATATTTCAAGATGGAAGATAAAGATATAAGTAAACCTAAGCAATTGTCTGAGGAGGAGATCAATAGGGTAGGTACCCTACTTGTGAAATGCGAAAGTTTGCATGTATCATGACGCGCACGCTAACATATTATGAATTCGTGTGTGTTTATGATAATGCTGTGAAATACCGCAAAATGAAACTTTAGTTTTCGGTGGTGTGGTTCGTGAATAAATAATAGGCGTTGAATTTATTTTAATTTTGTTACATAATGTTTTTGATACAGACATGCTACTGTATGGAACAATATAATTTGTATTCCGTATAGATGGGAGGTATGTGAAGATTTCTTACATTCGTAGAATTATTTGAACTGGAGTCTTAACAACTTTCAAACAATTATGAATATTAATGATAGAGGGTAAAATATACATAATAGCCCTTTAGTGTAGCCGCTAACAGAGGTCTTATTTTATTTTCAAGATTAATATAGATATAAAATGTTCTATTGAAAAATACTTCCGAGACTAGGATATTGATATTAATAATAATTGTTTGGTTAAACCGAGTTATTATGTATAGATATTATTTATATGTGAAATTATTTCAGCTAATTATGTATCATGATAACAAAATTGAAACATTTTAAAATTATACGAGCTCTTATAAAAATAAAAAAAAAAATAAAAAAATCAATTTATTGCCACTACACAGAGACTTATCCTAGGTTCCAGTTATACTTATCTAATTAGTTGTAGGGCAATAGGGTAGTACGGCGCTGTAGTTAAGAATAGCTAAAGGGTGTAGAGTTCAATATCGAGAGATTTACTGGGTTTTTTTAAATGTTCGGTTGCTTCTATGTCGTATTTCATTACGTGCGCATTGATATCCTAACCTAGTATCTCTCACAGCTACGAGTATATTCAGTGAAAGTATCAAGCCTTCTCAAGATAAAGATAAGATAAAGATAAATTTAATAATGCTTTCTGATTTATTTCTAAGGTATTCGACATAATATTTTGAAACTGGATTCTAGCCATTTGGTTCTATTTACAAATAGGTGTATACGAATAAATTAGCTAACGCAGTTTTTCTAAAGACTCGCGCTCATTTCTCACGTTGCTAGCAAGATTTGAGCTAAGAGGATCCGATGTGATTCAAAGAACACAGAATCAGACGATCGGATCCTCTTAAATCCTCTGAAATAAACGAATTTCACTAGAGGCGCAAATTCCCGGTCGTCTTTTTTTCCTAATCAGATATTTAAATATACATATCGTTAACAATTTTTTGATGTTTGTGTCCATTTCGATAGATTTTCGAGCTCTTGCGATACACGTCAAGATCTAACTCGTTTTGATTAAATTTAAAGTCTTGCAACATTGATTCTTGTTCATTTTTCTTCTCATTGGACTTTTTTTTCAAATAAGATTGTTCCCTTACCACTATGGTGGTGATGCGGCAGTGTATGTAACGAATGTTCTTATTTCTAGTTCGTTTTGTTTTAGGTATATACATTGCCTTTTAGTACTTGTGTCATCCTTATGCATATACCTAAATTGTTGAAAAAATTAAATTGAATTGAAATGCTTCTGCCACGTGCAAGGCGCAGATAATGTGTGTCGAAGTATTACGGTTATTTCATGATCACATGGAAGCGCCAGGTGCTGAATACTTTGCTGTCGATTAAGTTAGTTTTCAGTCGCTTTAGTTTTCACATGTGTAGAATGTGACAATCAATAACTGCCGCGGGAATACTTTCTTACGTCTTAAAATCATCTTCGTCAGTATTCCGGGTTACTCATGTTTTGAATGACCGCTAGAGTTGAGAACCAGGCATTTATACAATCCCGTACTGCTAAGACGTGGCTGTGTGTGATGATGTAGGCAAATTTTTACCTTTAGCAATTTTAGAATTCATGTGTAAAATTTTAATTTTTACACCTTGTTTGCGTAGTGCCTTATGTGCCTGGCGGTTATTTGAAGTAAACAATAATACTGTTTAACATTTTTATTTACTAAGAAGAGCGGCTTTTTATGAACACGATCCGATACCGGACATCGTATGTTTAATATTTAATTACGGTCGTTTCCTATAGTTAAATTTTTATAATGATGCAGGTATATCCCATTATCAATGTTCAATTTTTTTGCTTGCATTTTGGCACTGTTTTACATGATGATGGTAAGTAATGTGATGATGAAGCAAGTCTACATTGGTACTATACACGCAACTGTACCTTATGAGATAGTTAACTAAATCTTCTTCTTTTATTTAAGAGCATTGCAGAGTCCTGTACTTAGCTTTCATTTGACTTCTTGGTACGACATGACGTCAATCCTTTCTTTGACTTGGTCTATGTATGTTCTTCTCGGTCTACCTCTCCCTCTCCGCCCTGCTACTTTTCCTTCTCAGGTGGTTTTCATATATTCGTCATGAGCAATAACGTACCAAGTGGCCAAACATCTTCCCTCTTCTTATTTCTATTGTTGTTAGTAACGTTATTTTTTTCCCGACTATGTCTAGAACTTCATGGTTGGTTTTCTGATTCCATACGTCGCCAATACCATATCTCAAAAGCCTCTAACCTCTCCCTGTCATTTTTGGTCATTGTCCACGTTTCGTAGCCGTATAATGCAATGCTCCAAACATAAATCTACACTAACCACTTTCTTAAATTTCTTGCAATATTTGATATTGTTAAAAGCTCTTTTTCAAGTTATTTATATAAATATAACGCAATAATAAATATAATGATACTGCCGTACTGTTAAAATATATACTTACACCTGCGCACCGCGGTTTCGACCGCTAAGACACACATTTATCAGGAACATTAAACATACACAAAAGAAAATCATACAAATCGGTCAAACCGTTTTGTAGGAGTTTGATAACTAACAACTTTGACACGAGATTTTTATATGAGATATTAACCTATATAAATAAACGTACAATTAAGTAAAGTAAGTAACTTGTAATTAGTATATATAAAAGTTAAACGCCCATGCATGTTCACAGTCGATTCACGTTTTATAGAAGGTAATTATTGTAGAGAGAACGCCACCCGTGCCACCCCATCCTATAAACACCTCGCTTGTTTTATCGATAACCTAACACCTTGTATCGTATTAACATCTTTGCCACGGCCACAGAAAAACCTTACGTGAGTGGCTAACACTTTCAAGTGCTTCTATGTCTTATGCAAAATACTGAATAGTTGCTTTCTATGAAAATTCCGTATAAACTACACCTAACATGGAAACTAAAAAGCCATACGTATTAGCATAATAATGTTTAGCAACAATTCTAGTATTTCCGCATATTGACCTTATTTATTGGTTTGAGTGATGAATTTGAACAAACTAAGTGAATTGGAAAAAGCAGAGGCCAGAGCAGATTTTGAAAACCAACTGCGATATGCGTTCGCGAAATACGACAATTTTGAAGAGGATGAAGAAAATTCTGAGGTACCTAACAGTGATAAAGATAACGGTGGCAATATGAAGGATTAATTATATTAGATACTATAATTTTTTATCTTCAAAATTACACCATCTAAATAATAACAGATCTTAAATAAGTTATATGTACGGCATAAACATTGTAGTATTAATGTGGTGCGCAAAGAACTTACACTAAGTAAAATCTTGTGTCGTAGGTATTGCGTCAGGATGATTAAGACCTAGTGTATCTTTTAAATATTGCAAGGTATTTTCGTTTCTTACCTAGAACTAATATAATAGAAACCATAAATAGCACTTTAACAAATTACGACGCCTTGATCTAAAGTGCATATGAATCAAAAGATTTGTGAATCTAAAAAACGGCTCATGAATTCAGATTTTCTTCTTTTACACTGAATTAACATTTTTATAAAGCTACTATTTAACGCACTAATATTATATAAATAGTTGCGCCCTGCGGTTGCGCGTATCCCGCAGGAATCATTAGCCAAGATAAAAGTTTGCCCATCTGTGAATCAAATGTATAAGCTATCCAATCTATCCATTCCAAATTTCACTCAAAATCTTGAAAAATAACATGCCAAATTTAGAGCTAGAGTATCCTTAGAAAGAACTTATCTGTCAAAATAAAGAGTGATCCTACTTTACGCAACCATTTTCTTGTACAATGCATATCAACATGCCACCCTTTATTTTATGAACATGCCATCGAACATGCTATGATATCGCACACACACGACGCTACTTACTACTCAGTCAAAAATACTTTTTCTTAGTAACTTGACATGTGCCAACTCGGAAATTCATTGCACTTTTGTAATATACGTTTCTTAACCGGCCTTCCAAATGTTACTAATAATGTAATTTGATTTTAGTTCGTGTACATAAATTTCTTTGTGATGATTGATGTTTGTCTAGATTACTTTTAAAATTCCGAATCCAAATTTGAATTAATACTGTGGTGTTGTTGAAACCTTTTCTTAAAAAATGTGCTTTAGTGAGACTGTGTGTATTGTGATCAAAAATATATACTACATCCGATTATAAATCAATAAAAATGGATGATGAAGCAGTTCAGGTAATGCCTACAACAATGTTGACAAGATTTTAGTTTTTTTGTTTTTTTATATAGATTTTTACAAACGACACGCCCCGCGGCTTCTCTCGCGTTAGTGTCTTTGCCGTCGAATTTAACATGTTTAAACCATGTTTTATCGAGCACCTAGTACCAAAAAGAATATGCACATGCAAAATTTCAGCTTTGTAGATCAAGTAGTCTTTGAGATTTTGTAATTAATCACTCATTCTGTCACTGGTATTTACTTATTTAAACAATTTTACCTACACTCATACCGTACCTAGATTTAATATCAACTCAAAGCATTTTATACTGTTGTTTACTGAAATCTGAAAGCCCGTTACTAATGTCAAAATTATTTTTATTAGCTAAACCGATCGAGCTAAATTAATAGTAATTTAACATTAAAATATAGTTTAAGAATACCGCTTTTGGTTTACTTCCTTTTATTTGCACCCCAGGATAAACAAATGCGAAATATACGAATTTAATATAAGATGTTATTATGCTAAATCTGAATTAAATTGTTAAGAGCATTCTGGAAAAAATTTAAAATATGTTCTGCAGCGGAAATAATGAGTGGGAAACTCAAAGATTAACCTGATAATTGGGGCTACATAGTTTAACAACCAAAAACATAAATTCATGATACAGTACAGTACACTAAGAAAATGAGACAACTGGCTACTTTATCAGCTTGCGTCAACTCGTGAACGGGTGCTGCTTGTGGGGTTTGGTCTGCTTTGGTTGTGATCCCGCACCTCGTTAATATTCATGTTCCCATATCCCAATGTGTACAACTAAACAAGAGAAATCTTATTAGTAAAGCTAATTAAAAAATATCGGACTATTAGATGACAAAATAAAGCTTGGGATTTTAGTGAACTTGCTGCAATAGGGAGGGAATATGCATGTGATTTAGATTTACTTGATTTTTTTTTCCATGATACTTTATGGTCGTAACATTACACCTAAATAATTATTTTCTTATTTAATTTGTAATTAATACCTTAAAAATTTAATCAAAAAGTGCAAAATAAGCGTGGGAATTTCAAATTTGCGAATCGCTTCACCATTGGTCGATTCGAAAAATGACGTCACACGGCGCAATGGACTTGTTATCGGCTTCGATATTCATACTGATAAGACGAAAAAATACTTAAAAATAGTTTTCTGTCGTGTTTTCGATTTCCTAGTGCGGTTTTGGTGTATAGTGACAGTTATATACATCAAGAACAATGACTGAAAGTGGTTTTGTGAAAGCTCAATCGGACAATTTGCCTAAAATAGATAATGCTAATATGCTGAATGAATCATTTAATTTCAATTTCTTTAATGTTATTAGTATGTCTATAGTTGGAAGTGGGATGTTATCACTTAAAAGCTTAATTAAATGATATGATTGTTTGGGTAATCCTAGCAACATTTTAGGCTCCTTTTCTATAGCAGTTAACATACCACTTCGCATTACATTTTTAAAGTGTTTTTCATCTTCCGAATCATCTTGCACCCAACTTAATTCGGATGAGCTAGATGGTTCATGTGATAACACTGAACAATTAGAAGAAATAGATGTACCATCAACTGGGTTATCTGCAAATAACTTTCTTTTTACAATAACTGCAGTTACAGCTGATTTTAAGGGGTAAATTAACATTAACCCCTTTACTTTTGTACTTCAATCTTATTTTGACTTGCACAGCTTTGTCACAGTGTACTTGTTCTGTATAACTAGATGGTTCAACCCGCTCCATTCCAGAGACATCCATGTGAGAGGTACTGGGCCTTGCTTCATGGTGACTTGTTTGTGGATTTTTAATTTCTATAGTCTTTGTACCTTTAACATCAAACTCAGTGAGAGCTTCATTTATTACTGATAATCTTACTCTCTTAGTTGCACACATTCTATCTGGTGGCGGCATTTTCCGTTTCTGGCAATAAAATTTATGTGGCAGAACACCTTGCTTTAAACGTAGCATAACTTTTGTTCCTTGCTGTTTCCTAATGTTATATTGTATAAAATTCATGGTATCTTCCTCAATCTGAAATAAATTCAACATGTACTACGAGATCACCGGAGAAAAGTCAGAAATGGTAGTTATAGTTCTTTAGATTAAGGCTTTGGCTTTTGTAACTTGGGTCAGGCAGGTATAACTTGGTTTAAACAGAGTAAGTTTCTTGACATTATATATATTTATGCCTACAAAACTTAACTTTTACCAATTCACACCACGTTAGCTATCGAAATACAATATACTTACATCAAAATGATCTTCACAACAGTGTGAATTCGATAATGGAGATATTTCATCCCTTCTCATAACCTTACACCATTGTTTACGTATTTTCATACGTCTTGGAACAGCAAAAAACACTTTATCGGGTGCACTTATAACAGTGTTTTGGCATTCTGGTACAAGACAGTATCTATAAAATGGTTTTTTAGCTTCTTCCATGGTCGAAATAGCGATTTACACTAAAAATCCTTAACTAATAACTATCTTTACATAGAGAAAACAATACATGACGCGTGATGTGACGTCATCAAAAGCGCGCGAAAAATAAGGGCGTTCAAACAGGTCAAATTTAATCGGTACTTTAAATATTATTTTAAAAATTAATTTGAACGATTTTAACAGTATTAATATTTTTTACTATGTTGTAACGAAGTAATAAGTGAATTAAACAAATAAAAAAAATCGATGCATATTCCCTATTCAATCAACTAGTAATAAGAATAAAATTGTCAATGTGATCGCGCCAAAAAAATTACCTGCCGGGAGTTTCTTGTCTGTTCTTTTGCCGGCGTAAGGAAGTTCGTAGCTAGTTTTAAAGTGATCACAATGTATTCTATTGAATAAAGTACAATTGACTTTGACTTTGCGTGAACGGTTTGATTTGAGTAAATATAATAAGCGATTTGTTGCAATTATCATGTAAAATTACCAATTTCGATTTTTCGGCTGTTGGGTGTGGGTTTTCCTAATTATCTCTTTTTGGCGCCCTTGTTATAAGGCGTACAAAATAAACAATAAAAATTCAAGTCAAGCCGTTTTTGAATTTGACCGAAACTGACGAACGATTTTGGTAAGAACAGAAGAAATTTACAAGATAAAGAAATGTATGCATTAAATATAGCTTTTATACTTAAACGGGTCAGTAACATTTTTTAGGAAACACTTCGGTGTTTCGTTTGTGCCTACCCGCGCGAACACACACTTCGGTGTGTCATTTGTGCCTACCCGCGCGAAGCAGGGGCGAGTCGCTAGTACGGCATGCATTATTATCTCTACGGGCACCTACGTCATAAATGACTTTCACTCTCATCTACGTTTCCATATTCACAGGCGACAATACGCATGCGTTGCATTCTACACATTATTGACCGGAATCGCTCAGCGGAGTACCAGGAGATCATGACTGACAAAGAGTTCCCTTTTGATGTCAGGGTGAAAACATCGTTAGTACACCGATATCTATACTAATATTAACAAGCATTTAAAGCTTAGTTATAAAAATAATAGACTTCTCTTTCCCCTCGATTTCTCAGGGATACCATCATGGTTCCCTTATCATGGTACCACCCTTGGGATATCTCCTTTCCAACAAAAAAAGAATAATCAAAATCGGTTCATAAACGACGAAGTTATCCGCGAACAAACATAAAACAGCATACATACGGTCGAATTGAGAAACCTCCTCCTTTTTGAAGTCGGTTAAAAAGAGGTAAAATTAGTATGTGTTAAGGTTTATTTCTTTGATCACTTGGATGTAGGGTTTAATCTCCTAAACTACTAAATCTCTTCCGTTTTTTTTTTATCTAACTACAGGAAACTATACGAAACTACATTACCTATCCCGCTATTTTGTTTTATTTTGATGAAAGTGTTTTCAGTAAGAAATTACGATATTTATAAAACAATTCTGAGAAAAATGAGATTACTGGATGTTTCATAAACTTACGTTTGCTAAACGGTTTGAATGCAACCGTAAATGTCAGTTTTGAAACACTTCCGGAAATCAAAATCTTCCACCAGTCCGAAGCAGGGGTGGGTCACTAGTTAATAAAAAAGAAAATATTTAAATAAATATTAGTACCTCCAAAATTCAAAATTCAAAAGTTTTTTATTCAATAGGATACATTGTGATCACTTTAAACTAGCTACGCCTGTTCCAACCTCCTTACGCCGGCAAAAGAAGAGGCAAGAAACGCCCGGCAGGTAATTGTTTGGCGCGATCACATTTACAATTTTATTCTTATTATTAATTGATTGAATGGGAGCAAGTTCACTAAATCCCAAGCTTTTTTTGTTGTGATATTTTTTAATAAGCTTTTCTAATAAGATTTATCTTGGTTGGTTGTGGACATTGGGATATGGAAACATGAATATTAACGAGTAACGGGATCACAACCAACTCCCGTCCTTTTAAAAGAGCCATGACGTGATTTCATATCGTATTGTAGTTACTTATTTGCGACTAAACTGACGGTATACTGGAACAAGCCGACTTGGTACTTGGGTGTAGAACATAAACTGAGAATTTATGAACTTACAAGCTCCAGTAAACTTTTTGAGTTACGGCGTTCGTGCATCAAAATACTTCGTCTACGGCAGGTTTATCGTTCTACGTATGGATATAAAATATCAAATATATGTAGTATGTCGACAACACATATAACGAATATTGTAGTTTTACGTTTAGTCGCGCGATTTCTTTCACACGCATTCAACGGCTGTATTAGATATTAACCAAATTTATGCACTACAAGTGGTATAGATCGCGACAGTTTTATGGCCACAATTAATCATCTTAAAAAGTGGTATATTGTATTGTTTTTGATGGAAAGTATGTTATACTGAATTTATTACACATTTTAGCTATTATGCCTTCTTTTTAATAACTTTAATTACAACCAAGCTTTTGAACTAAATATATGCAATAGTTTAAATATGGAGTTGACTGTACTTGGGAGAGTCATCAGCAATTTTGTAAGTATACCTCCAATAAAATTCGGCTTATATTATTATCGGCACAGTTAACAATGTTCCGTCATCTAGCATGTCTAAATCTTTACTTATTTGTGTTCAAGTCGCCTGACGTTAAGTATTTATGGGTCCTTATGTAATGGTCGCCCCCTGCAGGCGCACGCCCGAAGAACTTGTATTCTTTTTAGAGGATCAGGAGCGTCCACTCTGCCACGAAGAATCTTACACATTGTCACC
The DNA here is from genome assembly GCA_931315375.2 of Opisthograptis luteolata. Taxonomy (NCBI): domain Eukaryota; kingdom Metazoa; phylum Arthropoda; class Insecta; order Lepidoptera; family Geometridae; genus Opisthograptis; species Opisthograptis luteolata. The sequence continues at coordinate 14,595,627 of OV928033.1, forward strand.
ATTTGGTCCTTGGACCTCCTGACCTCCAGCGAGTTATAGCCCAAGGAACCTAACAGAAATTTTGTAGGGTACATAAATGGGTAGTACCCATAGAGACGCTTGTACAAATATCTTAAAAAAGATTTTTGTACTTTTTCTAACAGCAGCGTATACGTACTCTCATATGGGTGCCATACACACGCACTTGCTTCCAACTTACTACGCACCAGCGAGCTAAAAATAAGCTTAACCACATCAATGCTGTGGAATTCTCGGGAGTTCCTCAGTACAAAACCCAACCGCTGAAACGACTCTTTGGCAACCGCAGTAACATGAGTATGAAAAGTGAGCTTTCGATCGAATGTGACACCCAGATCTTTAATGTAACTAGATTTAGATATTACTGTGCTGTCCAATTTATAGTGAAATTCGATTGGGCACCGCATTCGACCGAAAGTCACCTGGAAGCATTTTGAGAAATTGAATTCCATTTTATTAACCATGCTCCACTGATAAATCGAGTCTAAATCTCGCTGTAACATTAAACAATCTTCCTCTGTTTTGATTTCTAAGTAGAGCTTAAGGTCCCGATGACCTTACAATAAACACTTAGCGTGTCTGACAACTGAGGGAAGATCATTGATCATAAGAATGAAAAGCAACGGCCCTAATATCGACCCCTGACTGACTCCGGAACGCGTGTGATAGGGCTGAGACTCGTACAAGCCGAGACGCACAAACTGCTGACGATCGCGAAGGTAGTCTGCGACGAATATGAGAAGGCTTGGGGCCAAACCCAAGGCGCTTAGCTTTTCCAGCAGTATGTCGTTGTTAACCCGATCAAACGCCTTCCGAAAGTCAAAGTATAGCACATCCACTTGACCACCCCTATCAAGTTTAGTCGAAATATAATCAAAAAGCGTTAATAGGTTGGTATTCACTGATCTTCTCCTTCTAAACCCGTGTTGCTCATTGCAAAGGTATGGCTCTATTTGCCGGCCTTGTCTGGGTGGCATCTCTTCTGCAGCGGCATGCAACCCTATCCCTAGGCTGCGGAGCCTTTGACACTGCAAATTCAATGACCCCAAACCTCAGGCGCTAAGAACTCTGCTGGCAACTCTAGCTTAGAGAGCTCCGTTGACTCAAAATGAGCGGCAAAATCAAGCCACCGTGTCCGTAACAGTGGTGGAATCTTTGTGATCAACGCGTGAAAGAGCTCCGGAGATTTTAACTAGTCTGGTTGATTAAGCAATTTCACTACCTCGACACAGTTTCGTAAACGGCAGGCAAAAATAGGTCTTCGCTACTTATCTACTTTTGGCAGCGCGCGTAGCGCGTTTACCTCTTGTTTAGCATTACGAGCTCGGGGCGGCCGAAGCGCGTGTCCAACGCACGCAGCACGACGCTGGGCTCGCGCGCCGACACCAGCAGCGCAGCCACGGACTCGCGCGCGGCACCACGCAGCGCACCGCTCATACAAGCGAGATTCTCGTTCGGGGAGTAGGAAGTTTCGCTATTCTCAAATATCCTTTTGAAACAAAGCCAGTCGTAAATGTGATTTTCCGTCGAAGGTAGGTAACTTATACGAATTATTGGAACTTGTATTTATGTTGCTAACAAGTTTTGCGAGTGCCCGCAACAACTGCGGAACCGCACCCTCTGTGGGCGCCGCATCTGGGTCGAAATCGGGACCTGAAAATATATTTGTTTTAAAATCTTGAGCTCTATTGTGAGGTTCTACGTTTTTTAACCAATTTAGCTAGCACACTAGCGCAACTATTTGAGCGTAGAGAGCCGCGCTGGCTCTCATCTGCCTCAATGGCGGGTAGCTCTGCGTGGAGTGCCAAATCTGCCTCGCGCTCAAGCTGCGTGCGACGTTGCTGCTCAGCGAGCTCTCGGGCTGCGGTCTCAGCCTCGAGGTCGGCAAGGCGGCGCGCGTGCTGCGCCTCCGCTGCCAACCATCTGGCCACAATCGTGGCAGAGGACTTTGACGGACTATATGATGCGGGATATGAAGGCGCCTGGGACACGTGAGAAAGAGACGGATCTTTCCGCTCCTCCTTCAACGAAACGGTCATACCTTTTTGTTCCGCACTGCAGGAAGGCGCCTGTGAAACGGCCACCGACAGCGGGCGGACCGCTCGAGCCCTCTAGCGCTATTGTCTTACTTTTCCTTTTCTTCCTTCTTTTCCTTTTACCCGAACGTGTTTGCACCGGTAAACGTAACATCCTCTTCTCTCCAAATCCTTTATTGAAAGCACTGTTCACTGTGGCGGTAGAAAGACCAAAGCGTAGATGCTAGGACCGTTATTTGGATGCTTGGGATGAAAAGATGCGTTCAGTTCAGTTCGGTGTAAAAGCGTATAGTGAAAAAATAACAGAAAACAAACAAAAGATCAATCCGGATTCAAATATAAAAACAGAAATAAATTATAAAACAGCCATTTGTCAAGTCGTGAAGAAGTGCGTTCTGCACAATGATGTTGTCCTAACGTTTATTGGAAAGGTATAACACGACATAATTAATTCGGTGCCTTTTATATAGGGCAAGGTAAGCCAATAATAGACAGCTAAGTCATAGTTTCATAACACTACAACAACAGTTTTTGTCTTTGTCATTAGTTGAACCTGATGGTAATACAAGGGAAAATGTGGTACGGTAAATGATGGTTATTTTCTGGGCGTAAAATTGTTTTTGGCTTAGGTAAGTCTGCCTTAAGTGTGGCTGAAAACATTCATCAGTGTAAATATGTCTTGTCTTTTCCTTCGTATATTTGCTACTGAAGTATTTTGGCATTCACACAAGTAATCTTTTCGTCCAAAAGAGAATACCTACGTAAATGAAATAGAAATTAATTGTAATTAATTCAAATGTTGCGTGCCTTCGACAATATTAGCGGGGTACGAGCAAGTGCGACGCCGTACCACCCCCGCCCTTTATAATGACACCCACTACTTGTCCGTTTAATTTGCATATTACAATAATGGTTTCGCCTATCCTTGTGTTCAGCTCCGTCGCTCGATAGTTCGAGCCACGCAGCTTACAAAGGCTGTCACAGTCACCAAAACATAAAAGAAAGTCCAAAGCGTGATGGAATTTCTTAAGCAAAGAGATCAAAATGCCAGGCACATAATTCAGCAATTTGAAAGTTAGTCGTAGACTATCACCGCCAGGAGCGAGGTGCTTTCGTTACTCGGCTACAGCCATTCCTGTCGAGGACACACGATATATTTTGTTTCTTTATTTGAGAAACATCTTTGAAAAATGTTTGTTTGTGGCATTAAACCGGGCTCTAGTGAGGAAGAAGAAGAGGAAGATGTTATGGACATTCTTCAGGTCTGTTCACTCAAATAACGCTAGTTGGAAGATTCACCGTTTCCTCTGAATAATATGCCATGTAAATTATAGAAAAGACGAGAAGAATGCGAGCGCAAGGCGAGAAGGGGGGAGATGGACCCCCGGTTGGAGTTCACCTTCCAACTCCTCATCGATGGCACTGGTCTTCCTCGTCATGCCATTATGGATCACGTCTTCGAAGGAAACATGGTATGAATTGACTATATATCAGCATATTAACTTAATTTATCTGTATTTTAAATTGCGTAATAGTAAGTTTTTTTTAGCTTGAATTTAACGCGCTAAATATATCAGAAGAATGGATCAAAATAAATTATTTCTGATCTATTTATTGGTAAAAACTATTTACCAACAAGAAACATATTATGTTCAAATAATTAATTACATTGACTTCTTATTAATAAACCTAAGTCTTTTCTAACCTAAGCGGGTCGCTCATAGCCAATTTGAAGGAACAATGGGATAAGCATAGTTCAATTTGATTTCGCGAGTTTAACATTTTGACTCCAAATATTTTTATGTAAACACAACACTTATAGTGTGGTTCAATGGCAAATAATCATGGTGAACATTTTTTTACTTTCTGCTTCGTTATAGCTGGATGACATAAACCAGCTGTTTTTACCTCATATGAGAAATAAACTTCTCTGGTACTACCAAGACGTGGAGGAAATCGAACAGCGTCCGCAGCCCGAAGGGTCCAAGCCCCGGCAGCAAGGGCAAGGGAAACAACCGCCGCCGCAGGTGACACTCAAGAAAAAGTTGTTCCTGTCCGATGGATGGGACGTTCGCTTCACTGGGATTTGTATCTACATGTTTCGCATAAATGTCAGCAAACAACTACCAGAAGAAGGATTTCATAAAGATCTGTAAGTATTAGTTTAATATGCGTAGTAACACCATCATAGCAGTTGTTAGACTATGTCGGAGGCCTTCGGGCGGTCTGAAAACTCTGACACTTGGGCTTTCCACTAGCCAATCCGCCATCGCGCACTGGGTCCGTGTAGTGGATTATGTGCTATATTTTCTCTGAGAGGTCTGGGACCGTCATAGCCTGATGATGATTAATAACACCATCAGTTAGTCACATACAATCGTAAAATGTCGTAATAGGTAAAATATAAACTGAGAATGATTCTTATTGATGCAGCTTTTGCGGTATCCTCAATGCGGACAAGGTGGGTCTGGTAACCGCCATCGAGCGCGTGATGGAGCACGTGTATATGAACGCGTTGGCGCACCCCAGTAGCGACGGTGATGACGACGAAACACGCTTCCCCATCGTCAAGAACCAGCTGCTGCCCGGCCTCAGATCGTTTTGTAGTGCCCTCAAAGGTAATCGGCACCATTCCATCATTTCTGCAAAATAAAAAGCTGTACTGCATAACATATACACAATAATGCAACATGCTTTCTTTCTCCGTATTGTGGTGTACTAATAAAGAGTTAATCTATATATCTAAGCTTACACTTCTGTGGTTCACTACATAATGTAAACACTAAAACATTTGCGAGATCATCATTAATCACAATAACATTATGCGAAGGTTTGTGAATGAGTGTTTAATATGTTTATATCAACACAAGCTACTAGAGTCAGTTCCCTGTCCAGGTGTAGCGTGACGCCACCTTAGAGCTCTTCGTCACTTAACATCAGGTGGCTTGTGGTCAAACGCTAACGCAAAAAAAACTTCTATCTAAATAAAGTGCCGGCGGCATTACGGGAAAACTATGGGTATAACAGTGGATTCACTATACAATTTTCTAACAGAGTGCATATTCGCTTTAGCCGGAGAGATTCGTGAGTCTTTTACCCTGCTTTTGAAACCTTTTGAAAAACTTGACATTTTAAAGTGATTCTGTTGATGACAGTGTGCGAAGACGTGTGCAACCAAGTCAACCTGTTCGACGACGGGCAGGAGCACATGGGCAACCTCCACGACCACCTGCAGCTCAAGGAGATGACTAAGAACCCAACCACCATTACCATGCTCGAGGAGCGCGTCAACGAGTGGATCAAGAAAGTCATGGAAGTAAGTCACCTTCCATCCATGTAAAATGTCAATATGTCCATGCAATAGACCGAATTTAACTATTGCATCAGTCTTCTACATTATTTCTAAAGCAATGAAGGCTTCGTCTGTGATTCGTTTAAACTTATATCTATGCTTAAAGCCAATAACGGATTTAAATTATATACACTATAATCCTAAACTAATAACTAAAATACATTATTAAAAGAAGTCCCTTTCCACTATAATTATATACATAAACAAATCACTGGAATATGTTGTCGTTTCATTGTTTTTCATACGCTCTTGCCTATTCCCAGTTTAATTCCTGGATTTAGAACTGTTGATTTATCAAACTGTTTTGTGATCAGATACTCAGTGAAAGTGAACAACTACGACGCGAGGTGGACTCTAGCGGACCCCAGGACGAGTTAGAGTATTGGAAAAAAAGGGGGGCGCAGTTCTCGCAATTGGTTTCCTATTTACAGGTATCATTATTGTTTTAACGTACTTTTTATGCGATTTTATGCCTTAGACCCCCGATAATGTACTGTAATCAAAACACGGTCTTAAAGCTGCTCTTTCACTTAACTTGGTATCCTCAAAAATGCTCACAGGTTTGATTGCGAATCATTAACAGAGAAGGCATACTGAATATCCCTGGATGTTAGTTATGCTTTCGTTCAAATTCGCAGTAACAAAATCCCAAGTGAAATCAAAGACTTGTCGGTAACTAAATTTCAAAACCATATAAACGCAATCTTATTAATAAAGCTTTTTATAAATAGACTATGCTTTGTACCTAGATACCAAAAAAGCTTGGGATTGTAGTGAACTTGCTCCAATGCAATCACTAAGTAATAAAAATAAAATTGTAAATGTGATCGCGCCCAGAAAATTACCTGCCGTGCGCTTCTTGCCTGTTCTTTTGCCGGCGTAAGGAGGTTGGAACAGGTGTAGCTAGTTTTAAAGTGATCACATGTTGCCTACAAAATAAATATGTTGGAGTTTTGAGTAAGATTAATATATTCGGCAGGACAACGAAGTTCAGCTGACGTTGACTTGCTTGCAATTGGCTAATTCTAAAGTGATAAAGCTGTGGCGCGACACCGACCACAAAATCACTTTCTGCTACAACGAAGCTAAGGACAATGCTAAATTCATCCAAGCCATGGAGAAGTGCTGTCACTCGCTGTATCTGGACGACCCGGTCAAGATAAAGGATTCGATACTGAGCTTGTTGCAGACGGTCCGCTTGATTCATAGCGTGTCACAGTTTTACAATACTTCCGAGAGGATTTCCTCTTTAATGGTGAAAGTAAGTATACACCCACCACACACAGCGCATGGAACAGGTGATGGTCTAGTGGTAGTTACGTCAGCTTGCAACCCGTACGTAGTTCGTATCTTACAACCTTAAGGAATGAACAGAAAACAATAAGCAACTGACAGCTTTTTCGGCAAATACGAGTAGGTACACTAGTGCCCTAGTGCCCTTGACTAGAATCAAACCCGATGGAACGCGTCGATGTGGTCGATGGTGTAGCACGATTGTCTAGTAAATACCTATTAATTAACTTTTGTCTCGACCACTCACCCTCAGGTTGTATTTTTCTAGAAACACCGATCCTGGCAGAGCTTTCCCTTCATATCAGTTTGGCAATAGCGGCTAGTGGCAAATGTTAACTTCTGAAAGAGGTTCCTTAATAAATTTGTTTCTTACAGATAACGAATCAAATGATCGAAACCTGCAAGCAGTACATCACTTGCCGCTTTAAAGAAACGATATGGTCGCAGGACCGAACTCTTGTTCGTGACAAGTTGATACATTGCATTAATCTCAACGGAACTTATAGGGAAACGTATCTCTTCGTTAAAAATCAACCGTTTCTGCCTAACACTGAACAGTTCAGCTTTTCAGAAAACTACGTATTCGGTAAATTCGACACGTTTTGTAAGAGGTTGAATAAGATTATAGCTATGTTCGAGCTGATGGATGACTACAACCATTTGTTTGAGAAAAGAATGGAAGGGCTTCTTTTAGGCGAAGGTTAGTAATGCAACGTCAACATTTGCTAATTGCAGACTTAGATCAGACTGACGATCACGTATTCGAATCAAGTCCGTTGTCAAAATTCCTAATGTCATCTTGAGTTTTCAATATTTGTTAAATCCACTAAACATGATGTATATAAGTAAATACGGACTAGAGTAAAACAATAATTAATGAACACCACCAAACGTGTGCAGAAACTCTGTATTTATTGGGAACTAGTTGTTCCCCGCGGCTAGCGTTTCACCCGCGTGGGCTACAGTTTATCGCGAAACCCTTCTTAGCGGATGCCTACGTCATAACATCTACCTGCATGCCAAATTTCAGCCCGATCCGTGCAGTAATTTGGGCTGTGCGTTGATAGATCACTATGCCAGTCCAAACCAACCTTTGAATTATATATCTTTATACATATATATATATAAGAGATAATAAATTTCCAGATTTGGAAGAAGCGATGCATGTTTTTGAAGAAGCAAAGAAAGCGGTCACGACCTGCCAGTACGACTACTTGGACTACAGAAACAATGAGTTCGACAAAGACTACCAGACCTTCGAGGAGAAGACGAATGCGCTGCGAGAATCCATAGGCAACACTATTGAAGACAATTTTGCCAGCGTGTGGGAAACACCTCAAGGGATAAAGTTTTTGACGAGATTCGAAAAGGTTAGCACTTAATCGAGATAATAGTAGGGCATTGTATAACGTTACCTTGGAAATTAATAATAATAACGTCAAATGCAATCACACATATCATCATCATCAACCGGAACTAGCCACTCGAGAACCTACTCATACATATATCATCATCATCAGCCTTTCACGTTCCCACTGCTGGGACTCTGGCTTTCTCTCAGAGAGAGAGTATGGGCTGTGATCTACCACGCTGGCCCATTGCGGGTTGGTAGATGTCGCATGCCCTTGAAATTTGCAGTCCTTGGACACGCCGGTTTCCTCACGATGTTTTCCTTCACCGTTTTGAGCGATGGTAAATCCGCACGTAACTTATTAGGTCATAGGTGCGAGGCCGATAGGATTCGAATTCGGTGTCGGCGCCTTGTAAGTCGCACGCGTTACCATTCGGTCACCATCGCTCTTACATATTATATAATTGCCCCTAACTAGCAATCTTCTTTATCTAGGGTATCAAAAACTTCACAGATCGGGGTATAGCACCCAAAAATAAAAACTAAAAATAACAGTGATCCAGTTCCAAGAAGTAAAAAAACGAGATGTTGTTGAATTTTTGCACTTAACTGCGTTGATATAAGTGTTTCTTTATCTATTTACAGGTCAGTCAAAAGATTCTAATAACGAAATTGAGCGAAAAATACGATAGGGTTTTGAAGTACAGCGAGAAAGAAGTGGACAAGATCATGAAGATGTTCAAGAGGCAGAAGGATGATCCACCATTGCCTAGGAACTACTCCCCAGTAGCAGGTTCGTAATTTTCAAGTTGGTTTTTTAGTTAGTTTGTTGAGAAATGGTAAAAATACGGCCCGTGTTGTATTGACTTTAGATCGGGACAATGTCTAGGAAGCTCTTTTTTTTTACTATAGAGACCGGTTTCAATAACCGATCTATCCACGGTTTGCCCTACTAGAGATATTAAACTTGATTTTACTTCTATGGAGGTGATTTGTGGTCAAACGCTACCCTGTAAGTAGTAAAAAAATATATAAAAAAGTAATTGTGCGGGCGTTGTTTTGATTTCGAATGTGGTTTTCAGCCCTCCTTCCACTTGGCTCCCATGTCTAAAATCCCATGGAATTACAGTATAATTTTTCGTCCTTTTAGATCCTAATATTAATTCAGGACTTTTGGAGCAATTGAACTGTCAACGTGAAATTTTTCTTATTATTTTTTAAACTGGTGTTTCTTCGAGTGATATGTTTAAGATTATTAATCATTATGTGTTCATTAATGTGTACGAGTGTGTTTGAAATAAAGTTGTAAAGGTGACTTTTCTAGTTGCTCCAAAAAAGTCCGTGTAAAGTTCCACTACTTTAATCAAACATTATCCTCTCTGACCAGGCTTGTAGCTGGGTCCCATCATCTCATCATCAATAATACTTGATTCTACTCTCTGAGTTTGAAATATTTTTAATACTTGACACTGGCAAATACACCAATCGTGTGACGCCAATACAAAAAAATAATAATTGAAAATTGTGGTTTTGAGGTCGTATAAAGTGGGCGCGGTGCCTGATGTTCAACATGACGGAGACTGTGGAGAGCGTGTCGGCGCACCCGGTGCTGCGCGCGCTGCCCGCCGCCGCAGACATGATGCGCAAGTACTGCAACACGCGCGCGCTCATACACGGCTACGAGGAGACCATGCGCGCCGTCTGGATGAACCAGAACGTGAGTCGGACGCTCTTCTATTTTATTTTAACCTAGCGTCCCACCACAGAAATAACAATGGCCAAAACGGACCTGAGCTTGTATGAAAACGAAAAAAAATGTAATTTTATTCCTAACAAGATTATACAAACGACATTTCAAGGCGAGTCCAGAAAAAATGACACTGATTTTTTCGATATTGATCTTCTGGAAGATCGATTCAGATCAGGCAACCCTAACCCTAACCTTTGTTTGCTTTTGCTACGATACTATTCTACTATTTTTGTTTGTACTCCTTTTTCTTTTTCTGAACCTGACTAAATCTCACACACCAAAAACTGTTATAGGCCGGTCGTATAACTTCAATAGACTATTCGTAATTTTTATACAAAATATATTGCGGTCAGGTCCAAGGCAGTTTGAAAAATGGCCGATGATCTCTGTTCTTTTAAAATTAATAATTTTATTTTTATACACACACATAAACCCTTCCTCCCGTACGGCCCGTACCACAGTGACGCCTACGTTGCTTGAGGTGCTGCCTAGCCAGCCGAGCAGGTTGAGCGGCTAGCACGCAGTTTTTTTCTAATACTTATATTTTAAAACTCGTGACATCTTTCGAATGGATGTCCGATATGTCCGAATTGATTGAATTGAAAGGGTAAAACGGTAAACTATTACTAACGGCCATTCCCAATAACCTATCTATCCATGGATCATACCGGAAATAAAATTAATTTGAAATAAACTCCATAGAATTAATGTTAAATTTCTATCACTAGTAAACCGGAAAACCGTGGATAGATCGGTTATTAGTTACCGCCGTAAGATTCCGCTATCTATCCGTCCGCCTGTCACCAGCCTGTATCTCATGAACAGTGATAGCTAGACAGTTGAAATTTTCACAGGTAATGTATTTCTGTTGCCGCTATAACAACAAATACTAAAAAACATAATAAAATACATTTTTAAGAGGGCTCTCGTACAACAAACTTGATTTTTCCCCCCGTTTTTATAGATAATGGTACGGAACCCTACGTGCGCGAGCCCGAATCGCACTTGGCCGGTTTTTACTTCTTACAGGGTAGCCAAGTCACATACACCGTACACGCATGCGTAGATGCAACAGGTACAATATAAACTTCTCACGTGTGCTGGTACCCTGGTACTTGTACTCGTAGAACTAGCGCGGCGCTTGTCCGCCCTCAGTGTGCCCCAAAGTTGTGAGACAGAGCAGTTTTTTGAGATTTAAAACTTACTTTTTTTGCGTTTGACCACAAATTGCCTCATGTTAAGTGACGATGTGGTCGAAGGTGGCGTCACGCTACACCTGGATTGGGGACTGGCTCTCAAATTAAGCTGCCGGAACACACCGATGGACTAAGGGCATTATTGTATGAGTTGCGTCCCAACCCTCGTAACAGGTTGCAACTAGTATAAACATGTGGTAGGTAGGTAGTAAAATGTTACAACACTTGGGACGAAACCGCCCATTGTCCACCACAATAGAAAATAAAAGAAATGACTGAATAAGCCAAGCAATTATCGAAGTAAACTTTTTTTTACCATTTACAGGTAGCGTTTAACCACAAGTCACCTGATGTTAAATGACGATGTGGTCTAAGGTGGCGACACGCTACACCTGGATTGGGGACTGGCTCTCAAGGGGGGCTGCCGGAACTCACCGATAGGTGCTTGGCAGCAGATTATTAACTGGATAGCTAGCCAGGCGAGTACCTACTAAAAAATACCCTACCACCAAGCCAATCGTTTAACTTCTAAATTTGTATAAGATTTTGCTACGAGCTACTTTGCTCCGCTTATAGAGGACCAAAACTACACTTTTCGGATAAAACTTATTTTAACCACTAAGATCTCATGTACACTATAATACGAATGCAATCAATGATCGAAATTGAAATTGAAACACACCGGTCGGCAGTAAAGTGATTTATATATTTTATAGGTATAACTGCATAAGACGAGTATTTGCATACACCACGATAGAAAATAAAAGAAATGACTGAATAAGCAGATCAATATCGAAATGAATAGCCTCCTGCCTCTGGTTATTATAAAATCATCATACAGCCCATTGCTAGACCTACACGCATGCGTAGATGCAACAGGTACAATATAAACTTCTCACGTGTGCTGGTACCCTGGTACTTGTACTCGTAGAACTAGCGCGGCGCTTTTCCGCCCTCAGTGTGCCCCAAAGTTGTGAGACAGAGCAGTTTTTTCAGATTTAATACTAACTTTTATTTTGTCTGCTTACTGGGTAGCCATTGACCACAAATCACCTGATGTTAAGTGACGATGTGGTCGAAGGTGGCGCCACGCTACACCTGGATTAGGAACTGGCTCTCATGTGAGTCTACCGGAACACATCGATAGCTGCATGGCGACAGATTCTGGACTTAAGGGTAGTAGCTAGCCAGACGTGCACTTGAAAATGCCCTACCACCAAACTATGGTTTCATCACCATGTTTTCCTTCATTGAACGCTCAAGCTCATTGCAGGATTCAAACCCACGACGAACGGGTCGTAAGCCAATGTCACTACCACTGAGCCATCCCCGTTTGTGCTCACTTGATCTTCAGCCTTTGACGTTCCTACTGCTGGGACTCTGGCCTTCTCTCTAAGAGAGAGTATGGGCCGTAATCTAAGTTCTTGTACAATGTAGTTTCCGAACTCCTTTTCTTTAACTATCAGAAAACTTCTCATTATGTTTTGTTGCATGTTCCTCCCAGCTGTGGGACGTGGACGACAGTTTGACGAACACGCTCCTGCGCATCGACGAGAGCGGCTGCATCGCTGTGAACCTCGACCAGACCGTGCGGCTGCTGATCCGGGAGTCCGACTGCCTCGTGAAAATGGGCCTCGAGCTGCCCATCGTGTGCCACTCGCTCTACGCCAAGAAGAACTACTTCACGCTCGTCAACGACTCTTTGCAGGTTCGCCAACCGAACAATACAGAGCAGTACCCCTAGCACGGTCAGCGACAAAAGTAGCTGATCATACTCAATTTTTCCATCTTGTTTTTGATCAGTAATGGTTTGGTTTTGCTTAATAATTTACAAAGTAGCGTTTGACCACAATACAACACACCTAATGTTAAGTGATGATGTGGTCAAAGGTTTCGACTAAAGACGTTCTCTTTTTTTAACCTATAATGTCCTATTGCTGGGCAAAGGTCTCCCCCATTTCGTTTCAGAGATCTCGATACCCCGCAACCTCGTAACCTTAACACCTACAAAATGAAAACACAACAAAATATCCTGAACTAATAGTACATTACTGCAGCGGCCATCAACGTAGGCATTGAGGGAAGAAGGTGTAAATGTGGGCCGTGGCGACGCCGAGGCACACATACCTGAGTCCATCAATGCCTAGTTGTGGCCAAGGCTTGTATACCTAGTACTTTTCTCAAATAATGCGCGGAAATTAAAACTAAGTAGTATCTGGGCAGAACTTTTTTCTTTCGACTTTGGCAGTAACAATTTTTCTATTACGGCTCTTACCGCCTCTTGAATTTCAGGTGGCGTTAAAGTAAGCATCAAAGCAAAGCATCACACTACACTCATTGTCTTCAGTTGAACTCATTTTGTCAAATATAATTAATTAATTCCTTTTCAAAATCAATGACGACCAAAGAACAACAACAGGTGACTTGTGGTCAAACGCTACCCTGTAATTAGTAAAAAAAAAAAAAAACAAAAAAAAAAAATCCCGCATTATGGTAATAACTTATTTTTTTCAACAAAAGAGGTTTCTATGTGTAAGGCGGTTCGGAATTTAAATAAAACTATTGATAAGTTATTAATTTCGGACAAAGGTCAAGTCCACCATAGATAGATAAGTGCCTTGGTGACGAACAAAAGTGAGCACACCAAATGTCTGTTTCCGTGTCAGTTCCTTCTGGAAGACTACCTGCGCACCGTGCGGCGCGTGAAGCTGGAGGTGCGGCCGCTGTTCCTGCCGCAGGTGGTGCGGCTGTCGTCGCTGCTGCTGCCCGGCCTGCGCTCCGTGTGCTGGACCAGCGAAGACTGGGTCGAGTTCGTGGAGCGCGCCAACCACGCAATCAAGTGCTTCGACGTGCTCGTTACGCGTGTGCACGACATCTACTCCAACCGTATTATATACGTGCTGCAGGGCATGCAGGAGGTCACCCTCATATCGCTACCGGGTTGGTGGTTCTTCTCTCTGTTACAGTATTCTGGCACCCACACTATTGTCACAGTCATACACATATATACATACAAACATACAGCCATACAGACGTCTAAAATGTTTCAGTTTTCAGCAATGAATGGTTAAAGGCACATTCTTAGAAGGGGTAAATGGTTGGTGGTTGGGTTTCTTTTAGGACATGCATTATTGTTATTCTTTGTTGCATATAATTAATTTATAATTATTTATTCATCGATTACAGAGGAAACGCCTTGGTCTGTCGAAGAGTTTATTGATACCGTCGAGAGTGGATGTCGGTAAGTCACATTTTATACAATTTGTTTTATATGATTTACTAAGCATTAGCATAATGGTACGGAATCCTTTCCACGCGAGTTCGGCTCGCACTTGATTGGCTTATTCTACTCGTATTGCACATGTCTTGTAATTTAGCGATTAAATTTGATTTGTCAATTTCCTATAAAAGGCTATCGATAAGTGTTTGGTTGTTTTTTTTTTACCGAAAGATGATTAGGTATTTGGTAGGGGCAACTGGCATCCATCCAAAACTTGTATGTTTATAACAGAAACGCATGCGTGGAGTTGAATCGCAAGAGCCTGATGGTAGAAGAGGCGGTCGAGGAAGTGTTGGATCTAGTGAAGAAGGCGGCGCAGCAGATTAAACCGGCCGAGATCAACCCTGACTTTGAGTTCCTCATTGCTGAAGGTATGTGGAGGACATAGTACATACACAGGACATCTACCAACCCGCACTGGGCTAGCGTGGTATTAGGATCCATATTCTCTCACTCTGAGAGAAGGCCAGAATCCCAGCAGTGGGAACGTAAAAGGCTGATAATGATGATGATACACACACTGGTGCGCGTTTCGATTCCCTCGCTGTTACCTGAATTTTTTTTATCACGATAAATGGAAGAAGTTTCTCTTACTCTACAGTTTTCCTAGATTAAAACATTACTGATATCGTTGTCGCTGTTGTTTGATTATAATGATGATTATTTAAGTTAAAGTGATTATTTAAGTAGGTATCTTTATTTATTTATATCCATTATTTTTTTTTGTATACCACCGTCCATTCATACTATTCCTCTGCTTTTGGGTTGTCTGAAAGAGATCGCTCTGAGCGATAAGAACGCCCGTTGTGCCACTTACCATTAAGTTTTATTGCTGTTCTAGTTTTAATTTTCCTTGTATTGTGGGGTGCCAATAAAGAGTTACGCCCGGTTTCAGTAACCGATCTATCCACGGTTTGCCTTGCTAGAGATGAAAATATGACATTACTAATGTCAAATGTCTATCTCCAGTACGGCAAACCGTGGATAGGTAGGTTATTGAAACCGGCCGGTATCTATTTTTTAAACTACTTATAGGTTAGCGTTTGACCACAAGTCACCTGATGTTAAGTGACGATGTGGTCGAAGATGGCGCCACGCTACACCTGGACTGGGAACTAGCTAACCAGGCGAGTACTAGAAAATACCCTACCACCAAGCTATGGTTTCATCACGATGTTTTCCTTCACCGAAAGCTCAAGCTCAATGTAGGATACGAACCCGCGTCCTACGGATCGCAAGCCGACATCACTACCACTGAGCCACCATCGCTATGTATCTGCCTATTGTTTGTTCGGCGTGGCAGATGAAGGTGCGAGTGGCAGCGGCGCCGCGTCCACCGCCAACGAGTCGACGTCTAGCGGCCAGCAGGACTGGTCCGCCGTGTGGGAGTGCTTCGAGAGCCCCCACCGGCTGCTGTCCACGCCGGCCGGCGGCCTGTCCAAGAGCATGCAGGTACCTACTGGTACTTCCATACATCCTTGAATGTGTGCCATGTGCACTTGCATCTGTGTGTGTGTGATTTACATAAATTTGGCATAACTATGTTACTGACTTTAACTCCTGGAACTGGTATAGCATACTTTTTATCCCCGCATTTAGTAGATTGTACCCGCATTTCATTATATCAAACTTTTTTTTTTACATGCCTTCTATAAAACTTTAATATTTCTAGATTATAACCTCTATGTTCATAATTATGCGATGATGGCTCAGTGGTTGTAATCCGTATGTCGTGGGTTCGAATCATACAATGAGCTTGAGCTTTCGGAGTAGGAAAACATCGTGATGAAACCTAGCTACCATTTTCATGTTAAAATTCTGTCGCCAAGCACCTATAGATGTGTTCCGGCAGCCTTGCTTCAGAGCCAGTTCCCAAACCAGGTGTAGCGTTACGCCGCACCTTTAACTTTGACCACATCGTCTTTTAACAACAGGTGACTTGTGGTCAAAGAACGTACGAAGTAAATTAAATAAAGTATGGGAGAAATAAGACCGACACATATTGCTGAACAGTTATTTATTCATTATTTTAGAGATTATTATAGTAAAGATACAGTAGAGTATTATGTAATGTAGATTACATCAAGAAATACACATATCTTTTAGTTAATGCAATAGATTCTATTTTTTTTTGACATACCTAGATTTTATCGAGTTTCACTCATTCTTTATTTGCAAAGGTCAATAACGAAATTTTTCTAACAGCGTGTAAATATTTACGTACTGTGTATGATATTTATAATTTCATAATACTTTGTTATTGATCCTTACAATACAACCCTTAATACACATCTAATATTATTCATTGATAAGAATTTTATACATTGACACTGAGAAGGTTTGTAAATAAACTTCCAATATGAATCATATATTTACCACATTGGCAGCAAGTACGCATGCAACGCGATCACTAAATAATTTACTAAGACGAGAGTCAGTCACTTTTTTTACACTACATTTTCACAAAATAGACAAATTAGTTCTTTGGTTCATTGAGAATAGCTCGAAGAGGACGGATTCGGATGCTCATCTTAACCTGTAAAAAGAGAAGGAAAATGGTAAACACTTGGGTGGCTAGCTATTTACTTTACTTTAGCCTGCTTGCCTGGCCTACGTAAAAAAGAAGTATTTTTCTTACATACTCTCTTTCTAGGTGTCTTGATCTGTGGTCATGTCCTCGAACGAGATAGGTAAACTAAGCTGTTCCGTTTTTAAGGACAATATGTCAATGATATCACTAAGAGACCCATAGCTTCTAGTATTAACATGTACAAGTGTCCTGTCCACCGCTGTGTAGTGATGTGCAGTTCAAAAGTTTAGTAACGTTGCAGTCGTCACAGGCGCACACAATCAAATTTAGAATTATATGACCCTTGAAATAGTTAACCTGTTTTATAATAGCACATACGAGTTTCTTGGGAAACTCACCAAAATTGGATATCGCCGTTGCGGTCTGCATAGCCGAAATGTTAAACCTTCACCATCAGTTCAATTCAGTATTAATATCCTTTCCTCCAATTTTTTACCGAAATCCATATCGCTCATTCTCATAAATTGAGGGTTTTTAGATATATTCGTTAATGTTATCAATTTGAAAATCCTTCGGGGTCAGGTGCTCATAGGTGGATCTTATTTTCAAGAGGGCCTGCTTGGACATGTCGTGCTCTTCGCGGTAAATAGCAATTTTTGATTTGTTCCTCTCCAAGAAATTCGCATATCCCCTGAGATGGGCGTCATCCTCGTAGAGCATGTAGAACACATGCGGATCGAACGCTTCTCGTTTTAGTCCATAGACTGCATAGACTATTTTGAGTGATCTAATCAGGTGTCTCCAGAAACGAAACGGCATCCGTTGACGATGCACTTTGATGGTAACGTGATGGTAGCGCAGTTTCATCTGAAACAATACGTTTTTCGTTATCCAAATGAACCATATCTCATGAAAAATCCTCAAGAAAGGAATGATTGTATAATCTTAACACATCACCACTAATTAATCTATTGGCTGATTGTTACGTATTCTCGTTTTAACTCGATACATATGTCTAATATACAGCGTGTTTTAAATTGAAACGTGCTAGACAATAACTACACGGCCGATCAAAACTTGCCGCTTGCGCCCAGCTATATGGCTTTTATACAAATTTTTCTTCCCTAATTTTATACCAGTATTATTGTCCCTTTAGATGTAGATCACAGAGATTTAACATAGGCTACCTATTACCCCGGAAAATGTATGCGGGATACGGAAAACGATCTGGCTATCAAAACTTGCTATCCGTGTTATGCCGGGCGGGTTTGTTAGAGATTATGTAATGTTGAGTTTCTCAGAATCAAACAGGTCTCTTTGTGATTTAGATGTTTCAAAAATTTTGTATTTGATTATTTATACTGTTTTGATTTATGGACGTCAGTAATTGACACACATTATCACTCGAAGAAACACGAAATAGGTAAAAAAAAAACAAAATTAATTTTATTTTTGTTATATCAATAATTTTCACGAAGATTATATATCGGAGAATTATTTTTTTGTCTAATGATTACACGTTACGTAGGATTTTTATTTTTCATAACACTAAAATCAATAACTCACTTTGGAAGCAAGAGAAGTAAATTCCCCAAAAGCTTTGTGTTCCTGGATACTGTGCGCGCCGAGCACCTTTTGCAGACTGAGCTTCATTGATCTGCAAGCTGAAATTTCCTCTACCCATCCTGTTGCAAATACGTACTGACGCTTGTACGTGCATCCCTGTCTGCCTTATCACAGTTTTTGATAAATAATGGCACTTAACGAGTCTCTATATAGGGTCTTAAATCAAACTTCATGTAATCGGCTAGTAGTTGCAATAGCTTACTTTCGTTGCTTTCGAAGGTACACAATCACAAACAGAGTAACCGGGAGAGGTGTATTCTGTACTTCTTGTTCAGTACTTTAAAGGTAATTATTATAGACCGAGAGCCAGCTAACTTTTGGTTATATTTCGAGTTACAATAACCGAATTTTCATTCTATATTATATACATCATTTAATAGGTTTTAAAAAAATAACAATAATGTTAGCTTCTATACGTGCCATGTCAAGGAGTACTTCAACCATTCTGACCTGTCGGTACAACCGTCTAGAAAGAAACTCTCTCGTAGACTCGTTCTGCATTAATTCTATGGGTGTCAAAAGGGTCCGTCTAGCATATAAGAACTGTATGTTATTTTAAGAATACGAGAAAAAGCGTTATGCAACCATGTAGTGCGCATTTAAGGCTTAAAATAATATACCTTTCTAAATAATTATATTGCTGGTGTACAATACTAAAATAGTTTAGGGCATGAGACGTTGATCGAGGCTCTTCTCTATAAGGCCGTTAATTTTTTGAGAGTGAATAGTTTTGTCCATAATCGTTACAATATGTTCGTTGAAAAGGTGCTATATAAAATCGAAATAATATTTGTTACAACACTAAGGTACAATACTACAATTAACAAAATAAACTTATATTAATAATAAAATATACATATTGCAGGAAACTCGATTATTCTAAAACGAAGTATCTTTTGGTTTCCTTAAAGGCAAGTCCGGTTCGGGGTAGAATCTTTCGTTTTAGTCAAGAGTGAATAGGTATCTTCTAGGTAAGCATGCTCCATCATCGACCTCGTCATCACTTACCGTCAAGTGAGACTGGTGTTAAATGCTTGCCTATTGATAATAAAAAAAGTTAACCAATTGATAGAGGTACGGTAAAAAAAATGTATTGTATGAGAATTTTCTTCTGTCAGGCTCACGGTCTAAAAAATCTCTTTCAATATTATGCTACCCTGGTGCAAAATCAGAACGCAGCCTCTGTTTCGCTGGGCATTCATCGCAATCACGCTTGCGCATGAAGTGCTGACGCCACAAATCAATAGGTTGAAGGTCAAGGTCTCGTTGTACTTCTTATCTTTGCTCCAATGAACTACTTTTGATTCTTTGATTTCGAGATTGTAATGTTAAATAGCTGGACTGTAGCGAGGGTTACACGCTTGCAAAGTGGATGTCCTGCGAAAAGTATAACTGTCTCATTCTGATAATAGAATATAATGGTAGGACTCTTCTGTTGAGTTTGGAGCAGTACAGTCAACGACAAAAGTTGCTAAACATGCCCATGTTTTTAATTTTCCTAAGCATTTAGAACATCAAATTTGGTTGATCTTGTACACTTTTGGAAATTTGGGCAGTTGTTCAACCGCCAAACAGTAGTGTGTAAACGTTACTGCGTTCTGGATTGACCAACAATGTTTTAAGTGACATATCAGGCGTTAAGACATTTGACATTTAATATTTCAGGGTAAAGAGCGCGGTATATAGCCGCGCAGGGTTTTGAAATGTTGTAGTTCGAAATTCTGGATAGTAGTAGGTACTGAAATGACTCGAGAATTCATTTTCATTTTGTTTTTACTTTTGCTCTATTTCTATCTTTGGGAATTGACCTGGGCCCTTATTCCCTGTGACCATCAAGATTCCTTGCCGATAACGTATGAAGTTATTACGAGCTTTAGCGGTCATTCCACGCAGATAACGTAACGCGCCCGCGTTACGTGCTTAGATGGGACATGTTTATAAAACCTATTTCCGGAACCAGCTCCGCACAAAGTTAGATTTTGACTTGTCACTCTTTATTGTTCTTTTAGAGAAAAAATAATTAAGTAATGGGCTAGCGTTATGACGCTTACCATCAGGCAAGCGGCTTGCTCGTCTCGTCTATAATTTACATAAAACATAACATAATTGAGAGCCAGTTCCCAGTCCAGGTGTAGCGTGGCGCCATCTTTGACCACATCGTCACTTAACATCAGGTGACTTGTGGTCAAACGCTACCCTGTAAATAGTAAAAAAAAAATAAAAAATTATAAGTTGAGCGGAAGGGGTCGTTTTGCCCACAACAAAATATGTTCACAAGCGAATATAAACTACAAATTTATGCCAAGCTGACATCTCCAGAAGTCTCTGACATTGACATTCGGAGTCTGTAATTTAGTGGGCGTTGCCGCACATTCGCAGCTACTGTGAATAGAAAGAGAAACGTCGCCGTCGGCTGTACATATGTGCGTAGTAACTACTCTTCATTCTTCATGAGCTCCTGGTGTATCGAGACAAACTGTCTACCTATCTAACTCACATTTAGAACATTCGAAGTAGCGGCGCTTGTTTCATTAGAAAATAAAATGTCATTATGGGATTGCACGATTTAGAATTATAAATATAGCATTACAAAAATGTGTATTTGTTCGTAGTGTCAGTGTATAATTGTATATCTCACCATTCTGGTAGACAAATAATACTATCACTTACAAAATTTCGTTCAAAGGTTTCATCAAAACGGGGTTTGCTAATCCTAACAAAAAGAAAATAGGTTATAGATACTTAACAGGAATAGCCTGTACCTGTACGATTTATTCGTAACCTGCCCGGTTGGCAAACAGATAACTGTTGTTTATATATTTGTCTATTATTGGAAAAAAAATCTTTTATGTAAATACGAAAGCGTGTTGTTGGTGTGTCTTTCTTTCACGTAGCAATTTTTTAAATATGTATTTATACAATATATCTCAACATTTTCTTCATTTCCAATTGTATGACTCGGGTAACGTACTATTTGTCATTTATCCCGATCGCTAATACAATAGACAATATTACTATAAATTAATGATGAATGGGGAATGAATGATCAAGCTGAAAATTAACGTGAATTACAACCGTTTTCTCCGTGAATAATCGAAAAAAAAATAGGTAAATATTACGTTAGTAATGCAAATTACCTCCGAGTAATTATCTTATTATGTGCTTGTCGAACTTGGCAGACATATCTTTTTGCGTTTGTGTAGTAGGTAGGCGCCGATATCCTCAAATTAAAACTGATTCAGAAGAACACGTGCGTGGGATTGTACTTTTTTGGCAGCAATTGAACTGTCAGCATGAAAATTTTGTTTTCATTTCCTGACTTGTTTTTTTTTTCGGATGAATGAAAAGTTATTTTTTCGTTAATGTGCTACGATCTACGAGTGTAGTAAATTAAAATAAAGTTGTTTAAGTAACTTTTCTAGTTGTTCAAAAAAGTCCGTGTAAAGCTGTAAAGTTTATGTAAAGTGCCACTTCTATACTTAAACACAATGGAGACTATCCTCTTTGACCCGGCTTGTTGCTGGGTCCCATCATCAATACTTGATACACTTGAGTTTGGTATATTTAATAATTGACACTGGCAAATACACTAATCGTGTGACGCTATAGTAAAAAAAACACGTGCGATTGCAATGAATCTTTATTCAAATCATCTCGTCACCCTATTTTACGTTAATATTATTTGTTAGTGACCCCGTGAGAATAGCTGGATGCAGATAAGCAATAATGTGTTAACCCTCATAAACTTGGTTTTGAGAAAATGGCGTCTTAAGATTTGAAACCAATTCTTAAATAGTTTGTTTGAAAAAATATGTGCCTACTATTATCTTCTTTGTTTAATAAAAAGAATAATGGATTAGAAATAGATTACTATTACAAAAAGACAACAAAGTAGTATATTCTTCCAAAAAAATGAGGTAATTTCATATTGCAAAATATGGAACACACTGTAATATTCGAAACATCAAATTAAGGAACATAACACTGTTTTGCTAAATGCCAGTACCATGATTGAATGACAATGAATGCATGTTGAGGAACATAAATGAATATTGATAAATGCATGTTATCATTTATATAGTTTCGCAAATTGTTTTAAAAGTAAAACTCGGATATTAAGTTAAACTTTTATTAATATGAAAAATACAAAAACAAACTTTTTAAACAAGTTATTCTTCAAACAGAAACAGAACAGAAATAGAAGAAACAGAATTGAATATTAGATATTTTTCTTCTTCTTCCAAGAAATATTTTTTTTTCCCTGAGAATTATGTTTTTTCTACAAAATATTATATTAAATGTTTATTTAACAACTTATATTATTTTACAAAAGTCACGTACATGTTTAAGAGCTTGTTTATTGAGATCTTTAGTTATTATAAAGTATATTTATATAAAATTAACTTGTAAATTACAATAAAAAGTTTTGGTCTGGTCGACAAATTTTCTCTTGTGTCCTTGTTTAGGTCTGCCATTGTATGATGATGACGGCTGTTCAGAATCATTGTCGTTGATTTCGGGTATATAATCAGGGTCTTCAGTGTTGATACAATTATTCTTATTAGTGGAATTTATAACATTAACAGTGGCTTCTACATGTTCTTCATCAATAGTTGGGCGAGGGTGACTTTATTCAATAGGACTAGAAATATTTTCATTCGATTCTTATCATGAATTAATGACAAGAATCGAATGAAAATATAATATAATATATATCATCATCTTGTCATGCATTTGTACTATTTTTCATAATTTGTTTCAGCTAATATCTCAAGTTATTCATTTTTATTTTATTTTTATCTTCTTCACAAACTTTGGAAAAAATTTCTCTGTAAAAATCTGTAACTATTTCGTTTGGACCTTATTATTATTTAGTTCATCATTTAAAAACTGCAGTCTTCTTTCGTCAATGGACGAGAATAAAAGGTTGATTGCATCTGATGAGGTTGAGGGAATTATCTCCGTATCATTACATGTACTACTAGATATTGCAAGATTGACCAGTAATTTTATTCTCCCATTAATCTTGGCGGTGACATCTCTCTACAACAAAATAGAATAACACTTTTTGATTGGGATTATCAGATCTACGAATAAAAAAGGGTTTTTCAATACAATATCAAGATACTTAACATATAAACTTTCTCACATAGAAAGCTAACCAACATTCAGTAATAATATGTCAAGCACTTTAAACTGTACTGTAAGCTTCGTTTAGTGCCCTTTCATTTTTAGCAATAATGAGTTATGTGATTTATTGTATTTATTTGTGACCAAAAGTTACAGCAAATCAATCTGATCGGACCAAATTATATTATTTTAGCATAAAAAAGAACTTTAAAGTTGCCATATACCTACACAATTATTTAATTAATGATTCCTTGTCTAATTTAAACCGGCAACAAACCCTCTAAATGAATTACTCATGAAAATCTTAATATAACAATAATTACAGACTTACCTTGATGTCTCCAACATAGATTGCTTACAGTTCACTAAAACATGGGGTTATTGAAGTAATTTAGTACTTAAAATGGGGATATAACTTTACAATTTCATTATTTAGGAAAAGCTCGTTGTTTGACTGACATTTAGCAACACTGTGTCAAGCCTCATAACACATTTTTCGTGACGACAAATGTCACTATTTTGAATTTCGACGATGTTATGGAACTTAAAGGATTATTGATAAATATTGTACACGTGATTTACGATTTGTTTTATGATAAAAATCCATTTTTTACGTACTTTTATGTTTTAGATGACTTGAAACACTTTTGTAGAATGTTAAATACGTTATGCATTATAAAAATACATCAAAACCTGTGAATTTCACTTTTTGTGGGTTGACACATTATTGCTTATCTGCATCCAGCTGAATAGACTATTGAACTGCCTGTAAGGGGTTACACACAATACGTTTATTTTTCTGGTTTCGGCATAAAGGATATACGGTGAATAAGAAATGTACCAAACCAACAGCTGTACCACAGTATATAAAGAACAGTAGGTTAGCTAAGGCCGCTCGACGAGTTATTTGCCTACTCTTGCGGTGACGCATAGGCCGCGCGTTCCGTACTGACTGCATGGCCGCGGCCCCGGCCGCCTCCTTTCGTTTATGTGATTGTGTGCGTGAAAAGTGCGTGCGCACACGGTGCCGCTACTCACGCACACATTCAAACCGGCGACGGCTGATTTATATGAAGCTGAACTACTACTCCTTTACTATGGCTGTACTTATACTATAAATTTTGGAAGGTCAGCACCATATACTACGTAGCCGTTTTTTGTAGCCATTCAAACTTGTTCGCTTTAACACAGAGTGGTGCGTTTTTTCTACCTAACCTAGTTTCCAATTCAGGTGTAGCGTGGCGCCACCTTCGACCACATCGTTACTTGACACCAGGACTTATGGTAAAAAAAGCCACACTGGTCGAAATACAAACCGTAGTGCTAATAATGTTATGTACAGATATTCGAATTTTGGAGGGGATGATCGATTATTAATATCGGGCGTTATTCTACTTTAGGATTTTTGGTCATGAATTCTTGATACTACTCTCTGAGTTTAATATATTTAATATTTGATACTGGCAAACACACTAACCATGTTATGCCAAATAAAAAAAAATGGGACTAAATCTAGATCACAAACTAGACCTATCTTTGCTTTTTTTGATGTAACGAAATGTCAGTAATCGTGTATGCTATCGCCATTCCAAATTTCATTCAGATCCGTTGAGTAGTTTTTGCGTGAAAGAGTAACAAACATCCATCCATCCATCCATCCATACTCACAAACTTTCACGTTTATAATATCAGTAAGATAGCTCAGTGTAAAATGCCGTTTATTATTAATTCATCGCCTTAAAACTATATAGCTAGCGTATTTTTTTGTTGTTGATAGGAAATGGTGAAGAATGCGGTGAGCGAGATGAGGCGCTACTACAGCCGGAAAGTGGTGGACGTCTTGATCAAGGTCACCAGGCGGTCGCTGGACCTGATCATCAAGCAGTTCGCAGCCGACAGTGACTACATGCAGGGCGATGACGGTAAGTGAACGGTAGTGGTGGAGCCTAGAGTGGGCGAGTGCAATACGGACCCGCGTACGACGAGTTCCGTAACACGTGTCTATCTATCTTCTTCTTCTTCTTGCCCTGTCTACACGGAGAAAAAAGACCTTCCGAAATACCGTTTTCCTTCTGAGTCAAAAGGGAAGGAATTGTAATTCATTAGGAAAACTAAGGTAAAATAGGGAAAGAATCGGTCTTGGAAGGTAAAGACTCAGAAGTCAGGAGGAAAGTCAGAATTTTTTCCTCAGTGTATCTATGTTTGTTGGTCATTCACGCAAAAACTAGGTACTGAACGGATTGGAATGGAGATAGCTTATACCCTGGATTAACACATAGGCTACTTTTTATCCCGGAAAAAGGTTCCTGCGGGATGACGGGAAGACGCGGGTGAAGCCACGGGGCGCAGCTAGTTATTTATAAAAAGGCAAAAAAAACATGTCTGTTGTATGGGAGCTCACTTAAATATTTATTTTATTCTGTTTTTTAGTATTTGTTGATATAGCGGTAACAGAAATACATCATCTGTGAAAATGTCAACTGTCTAACTATCGCGGTTTATGAGATACAGGCTGGTGACAGATGGACAGACAGACGGACGGACGGACGAACAGCGGAGTCTTAGTAATGCTGGGGCCACAATAACGGGAAATGCCGTTAATTATCGCGATGATTGAAGTGTGACATAAGTGTGGGCACGACTTAACGCGAGTCATTTTATGCAGTTCAAGACTGTTCAAGATACAGTGCTATCTCAGGATTCTCGTTGCATAAAAAACCTTCAGCATCGTCTGTTCCTAATTATTTATGTCTAAACTGTACTTAGCTTTATTCTGGCTCTAACTGGGATCCCTGTATCAAAAACTACGTACATCAGGGGAGATCACAACACCTGGAGATGGAGCAAATACTTGCTTTATTTTCATAATTGCACAAATATATGTATGCCGTAGCAGGAATCAAACCTCTCTCATGCTTTGCAGTCGGCTATTAGTTCATTGTGCCACATCAGTCGTCAAATGAGCGTTCGCCCCAGTCATGCTTACTGCGCAACCGTGGCTTTCTTGAATAAAACGAAGGCAAGCAACAGGTGTTTCAGGTTTGGTTGTACCAGGCCAACATAGATCTCAAGGGGCGTTTTGTCATTGTCGATTGAAGCAACAGGTATTCTGGGCTCCGAAGTACCCGGCCAATATATTTCACAAGAGCTATTTCCACTAAGCGTGTTCCTGTCAGTACTCTCACATAGGGGGCGTAGCCCGGCTCCCCGAATATTTTTAACGACTTCGAACTTTAATGTGAACGACCTAAAGTTCAAGTTCATTAGTTTATATGTTGAAGATAACATTAGTATCTATGTATGTTGAAGTTAAAGGTACTTTGGCTTACTGTTTTAGTTTCTGCTATCCTAGTATACTCTGTGCTTGGCTGTAGCGCTCACTTTTTCAAAAGAGTTATCACATTAAAACTGTATCAAAAAAACGCACCAAAGATAAAATTCCAATCGATCAAGTCGTTTATAAATTTTAGCGAGACTAACGAACAGCAAAAAAAAAATGGCATTTAGTATAGAAGAGATTACGTCGTCATTATTATTTATTGTCAATTACATCTTTGTGTGGTTTGTTTATCGCCGAGGCAAACACAGGAATATATTTTATTAATATGTAGCTGTGTCTCCATGTAGTCAAATTTCAACGGTTTTTAAATGGCCTACCATTGATATAATTAAGAAATTCGATTAGTTGATCTTTGAACAAATGAGAATTAAGAGAATAATCTACATTTGATAAATTAATAGTCCTCCTTTAAGTTTTCTTTCGCTTTTCTCCAAATGGCATTTTTTATAAAGTGCAGGTAGCATCCTGATTTATTTACTGCCGGATAGACCTGAGATACAGCATTCAAAGGAGCTAACTCGAAGTAAGCCTAAAAATGGTGGATGTCTGCATTTCAGTGCTTGAAACAGTCCTTGACGTACGTTTCCTCCTTCTTGTCAGGCAGAAGAGTGTATCGTACAGCCAACACTTACACCCAGTAATTTATACAATTTGCGTTCAATTTCAATGAACGATTTATGTTTCAAATTCAAATCTCACAACTGCCCGCTAAAATGTCCAGGGGAGAAAAAACCACTTTGCTCCCGCTAAAGGAACAAAACGACACTTTTCGAATAGCGATGAAAATACTAATCTTAACCACTAAGATCTCATGTACTTATACACTAACATACGAATGCAATCAATAATCGAAATTGAAATTGAAACACACCGGTCGGCAGTAAAGTGATTTATATTTATAGGTAACTGCGCCCCGCGGTTTTACCCGCGTGGACGGCAGTTTATCCCAATAAAACATTTTTTCTTTCATTAGAACTTTCTCCTGGCATTAACAAACACAACAAAAACCAAAATTTTGCGAAATCGGTCTAGCCATTCACGAGTGATGCCGTGACCAAAATAAATAGGGATTCATTTTTATATATAAGAAGAAGATAACCGCATAACGCGAGTGTTTGCATACACCACGATAGAAAATGAAAGAAATGACTGAATAAGCAAAACAATATCGAAGTAGCCTCTGGTTATCATACAATCGTCATACAGCCCATTGCAAGATCTACACGCATGCGTAGATGAACTTCTCCCGTGTGCTGGTACCCTGGTACTTGTACTCGTAGAACTAGCGCGGCGCTTGTCCGCCCTCAGTGTGCCCCAAAGTTGTGAGACAGAGCAGTTTGTTGAGATTTAAATTTTACATTTTTTTACAAGTTTTTATTATAATTTCGTGCAGGTCTAAAGTTATTGGGCTTCAAGTGAAAGAAACGGTCGGTGAAAACGCGGTCATGCTTCTTATATCATTCAAAACTTCATGTCGAACTCGCTGTCGAGTCAAAGACCAAGTACACACATAAATGTTTCACAGTTCGTAATAAACCAATCAATAACATATCCACAAAACAAACGAAAGTCGATAGTTACAAATGTAGAATCACCAGAGGTTCTTTAATAATGCGTAAGTCGTCAATAAATAAACAGCGGAGAAACAATTTAAGACACGGTAGTACAGCACAGCTACAAACTGACTGTTTATTCATACCGCTAGATAAATAATGGCATCTACGGGCACCTTTTGCCACCTACCCTTTTGGCACTAAAATACTAATTAATTTAGTTTTATTTAATATTTTATTGAATAAATGAAACCACTACAACAGTTTCCCTGTACGAGAATCGAGATACAGAGTAACGCGCACACCAAAAAAACATAAAACGAATTGACAACTTTCATATGATATAAGTAGGAAAATGTTACAACATTTGGGACGAAAAAATGAAAGAAATGACTGAATAAGCAAAACAATATCGAAGTAAATAGCCTCTGGTTATCATAAAATCATCATTGCAAGACCTACACGCAGGCGTAGATGCAACAGGTACAATATAAACTTCTCACGTGTGCTGGTACCCTGGTACTTGTACTCGTAGAACTAGCGCGGCGCATGTCCGCTCTTAGTGTGCCCCAAAGTTGTGAGACAGATAAGTTTTTTGAGATAAAACTTGCTTTTTTTTAACAAATGTGGCATCGGCTAGACGGCTGCTGAGCAGAGAATTTTTTTATTCATATTTTTTATTGCACTTATTTAAAGAATACTTTATTTTTATGTTTATTTGTTGAAGTTTATGTTTATGTATAAGATTTACCACTCGTTATGTTGTTCGCTGTTACTTTTTTTATTTATTATTATCCGTGAGGATCTATAATTGACTATCTGTTTCTTAGTAGTTATTTTTCAAACATGTATAAGCTGTTGGTCTTTCTTTAAATAAATAAATAAATAAATGTACACTAACATACGAATGCAATCAATGATCGAAATTGAAACTCAACGGTCGGCAGTAAAGTGATTGAGATTTATAGGTATACGGCCGGTTTCAATAACCGATCTATCCACGATTTGCCCTAGGTATGGAGATGGAAATTTAACATCCCACCAAAAACATAAATGTAAAAAAGGAGAGCCAAGTTCAATACAAAAATTAGGCTTGGCTGTGGGCTTCGCCGCAAAATGAATTTTGATCTAAATGAGTGCCAAGTTCTGTGCAAAACCCAAATATGCATTTATAGGAAAATGTGAGATCTTAAAGTAGGTTAGATTTGACTTGGCCTGTTTTAATCAGCATGAAAAAAATAATTATATATGTTGAAAAACTTTAAAATAATTGATGTAATGAACAATAAGATCCAATTTACCGAAATTTGGTATGACATTTTACTTACGGACGTTTATAAAACTGGCCCAGGCGACTACAAATTTATCTAATCTGCCTTATTTTGTGTGTTTCGTTTCAGGCAGATTTTTTGGAAGTTTATTAGATTTACCTACTTGTTTCTGTTATTAAGTTTCAAGCGGCCTATACAGGAAGTGTGCAAAATCACTAGGTTGGGGGATTTTTAGGAAAATTTAGAGATCTGGCCTTGCATCTATTTACGGCCGTTATTACTATCCACGGTTTGCTCTGCTAGACATAGAAAGCTCCGTAGAACTAATGTCAAAAATCTATGTCTAACTGCGGATATACTTTTGGTTTCAAACAAACCTAGCGCCAACATCTTCGCAAGATATGAGCTCCTAGTACTTTTGGCGTGACTATCGATCAATAATGTGCACTTTTCGCAAAGCGCAGGCGTGAGTTAACTATGAATTATCAGTGCCTCAAAGCGTGAGGGTTAAATGCGGCAACAGGAGCACTTTTCAGAAAATGTTAGAATTAATTATTAGGGCTGTGTTCGGCCGTAAAAATGCAATTTTACACTAATAATAATCATTTTAAATGCATACATAAAAAAATGTTTTTAAACATATATATTTTTCAAATCAACCTTGCGTAGTGTAATGTTCTTTTTACTTTTTTGCTAGAACTTGTGTCTCGGAAAAGAAAATTAGAATATATACCTACATTTTTATTTATTGATTTAAAAATATAAATCAATATTATTTTCAAAAATTACGCTTGATCATTTTATCATTAAAAACACAAAATTCAACCATATTTTAGTTTTTCTGTGTTTGCTGTCCGGTTGCCTATTGGTTCCAGTAGTCCCAATTTTTATAGTGCCTGTCATTTATGCATGAAAAAGTTAACCATTGGTCATCACACATTTTTGACTACAGTTGTTGCCTACAAACTAATAAAACAACTGCCCCATCCGCCCACTAGAAGTCATCTGGCTATAGATGAAATTAGTGCTACGAAATCGGGACGGGTCGCCCGTAACATCATAAAATATTTAAAATCCACATTTTTCCAAGAGGTAAAGGTATATAAACATATTTCGTTTACTTTTTTTGACCACAAGGCATTATGAGGATGTATTCGGAGGTGAAGTTACGCTACGTCTTTTAAATTGGAGACTCGCTCACTAACACATAAAAAATATTTACGCGTCGACTTAAGAACCTGCTCCAAAGGTCGCATAGTTTGCCTAAAAAACCTTTTCACGGTTGAACGGGATAACTTCAAGCTGTCCTTTTTGCATGAATGGTACAGTCAGCGACAAAAGTAGCTGATTGTTCTCGATTTTCCAAATGTGTTTCAAATCGGTAATTATTATTGTTTTCTTTTTACATTGTACATGGTATCGTTTTGACCACAACATAACACACCTTATTTTAGGTGATGATGAGGTCAAAAATTGGTGTCTAAGATGATGAGGATAATAGAAAAAAGTGTGATTGTTTAGCGACTTTTGTCGTTGACTGTACGATGAGAACTTCAATACTTTTTGAAAGTCATTTCGTGACAAAATAACTGTTTTCAAGTATGATAAGGAACTGTTTGCCCATGGTGGTAGTAGGATAATGTACTTGGTGACACTGTTTGTAACTTTTTCCGTTCTACAAGCCACGCATCGCCTCCATATTAGTACTATCCAAAGCAATCAAAGCATACATCCTAACAAGACATGAGCTCCTGGTACTTTAGGCGCGAATTTCAATCAATACTGCTTCATTTTTCGTAAAGCGCATGCGTTAAAAGTTGAATGTTAACCTTGATAGTGGGGTTGAAAATCTCTATTTAAGAAATGCATTGAGAAATATTGCGCAACAGTTCTTCTTACAAGTGTTTGAAAAACCCTAAAACTGCGCTATTTGGCTAATATTTGCAAATTTCCTTTATTTGTTTGAAAAAAAACAGTAACACTTTATAATTGCTTTACATTTCATTTAAACTTATTATCCCCGGTACAAATCTCTAATATGTTCTATAAACTCTTCTTTCTTAGTTGTTATTCATTTAAATTTTTGGTAAATTGAGCATACACACGGATAAATTAATTAATTACCGTAGAATTTGCGAAAAGCCGTAGAATCTGCTACGGGCGCTTGTATTCTGTGTTTTTTTGGCCTGAAAGCCGTAGAACACGGTAATTGCCGTAGCATTGGCAACACTGAGTGCAAACTTGAAGAGCAGATGATGATGATGATGATGATTTTGTATATATATGTATAGTTATAGTTAATGTTTAATTATAAATATCTAGTACCAATGAACATCATTATTGTAAATTGTTACACACGTCGAATGTCGGAAATTTTAATAAAGTACTTTTTAACACCATATAAATGCTATTAAAAAAATGTTGATTATTATGGCGAACGCTTGTTTATAATAATGCATGATGTCTGGTACATTTAATTGAAAACTTAGTATATGCACAGCAACATCTACCGCAAATCGGGATGGTTGATTAAAAATGTATTAATTTAAAAATAAAAATTTATAGGGTTGACTTATGATGTGAAATTGTAATAAAGTTAAATAAGAGCCGACATAAACGAGATGTGATGGGAAGGGGGACATCACAAAGCTAAATCATTTTTTCGTTTATCATAATATTTTATGCATTTTTATTTTTGCTCTTTCGTTTGCATCGAAATATTTTCGTATTTCATTTCTTATTCGGCCAGTATTTGTCGTGGAAATGTTCAAACTAATGCCATCAAAGAAAACATTTTTTCTCTCTATTTTCGTGTAAATAATAAAATATGCGTACAATTTGTTTATCTCTGGATACATAATAAAAACATTTACTCGAAAAGCAAAATGTATGTAGCCCCTTGCGAGGTTTGAACTCACGACCCCTGGTTTACAAGACCAGCGCTCTACCACTGAGCTAAAGGGGCTGCTGGTTGTATGCCGAAATAATCCCAATACATTCGGTTTCGAGAGGAATGATGACTCCCCAGTTGCCTGCAATAAAGGTGATTAGTTTGAATTCTATAACATTACCAGCTACCACTGAACGGGCATGTTGATCAATCGTCTTAAACAATCGTTTATTATACGTCATTTCTTTGTTATATAATCTTCTTTGTGTTCTATCACAGCCTTACCCTACATACGAATTTATGTGTTCATTCGTATGTAAGCCTACCCATCCAGTCAGTACCTACTCAATATTTGAGATTTTCTAAACTACGGCATTCAATAACATCCTTTTAGCTGGTTTTTAATACAACTTACAAGTTAAGTGTATCTAGTTTATTTATTTATTGCATTTGTAGGGGACAATTACATATCCTGATATAATATTTATAGTTTACACTTACGCAATAATTTATTAATTTATGTAGGGAGCTGAATAATTAATTAGTTACTTTGTATTATCTTCTTCGGTTTCTTAAAATCAATTTCTGTTCGCTAGTCTCGCTAAAACTCAAAATCGACTAGGCCAAAGGCCAATATGATTATTTTTTAATTTGTCTCCTTAAGGACTTACGGCCGGTTTTAAAGGTCAATTCCCCATGCTAAAATTTGACAATAAGATCAAATTTACCGAAAAATTTAACTTACGCACGTTCATAAAACCAGCCCTTTAGTGATCAGGATAATGTTTGTATGAAATGTTTCTTTTTGTTTGGAAAATGGAATCCAGTCTGCGAGTATTTGCGTTTTTGTGACAGGGAAAGAGAGTGTAAGTTTTATGCGTGTGTAATAAAATTGTTTTTAATTAATGTAATTGGCTCACTAAACTCGTATTGGTTTTTGTTGTATTTTGGTCGTGTTTCGTCGGACATGGCGATGAAATAGATGATTAAGGGTAAAACCAAACCAGCATAATTTTGTGAGTCGTGAGTCGCAGAATTTTGGTAGCATAAATTCTGCTGCATTCGGTTTCATACAAAAAGGCAGTTAGTTGGTGCCACACGATGACGTAAAATAAGTTGACAATTTAGATGAACGTAAAATGAGCGACCGAATATACGCAACTCACGACTCACAAAATTACGCCCGTTTGGTTTCACCCTTACGGTCGTTTTCTTCAGATTTGACGGTAATTTTGCCGTACCGTTGGGGTGGTACCATAACGACTACATTTGAGTCTGAAAGAATGGATTTGTACCCAAAGATTTATTAGAAAATTTTAAAACATAGTTTTGTACATACCATTTTTAGTTGCAAGTATAGATAAAATAAATAAAGTTAAAGTGGTCTTTACGAATGCGATTGTTCAATTTCTTAACTTTTGACATATTCATGAATATTAATTTCGATAGTCGATGTGGCCGCTGAGAACGTAGTCGCGCCATCTAGCTTTTTTTCAAGAACTATCTTCTACCCATCCCTTACCTGTCAGCTACTCGGGGGGTAGGTGGGGTATGAAGTAGATATAGTATCCATCCGATACGTTCTCCATTCACAACTCTATATTCTGTCTGCAATAACCAAATAGATTCTTTATTATATTATCTCCTGGTAGTTCCAACTATTAAACCGGCGTGCACAGCGGGCGCGGGGCTGGGGGAGAGGTCATCGTGAAAACTATTCTACAAGTCATATTCCGCGGTTCCACCCGCGCAGCTCGTAACTGATACTTAGTGAGTTATGTCTCATTGAGCTTTGTTAAGGATGCTGAGATATCCTACTAATATTATAAATGCGAAAGTTTGTTTGTGGGCGTGAATGTTTGTTACCACGTATAACCGTAACTACTAAACCGATTTGGATGAAATTGGAAATAGATATAGCTTATCCCTGGATTAACACATAGGCCACTTTTTATCCCGGAAAAAGGTTCCTGCGGGATAACGAAGAGGTCCGGGTCAGTTTAATCCCGCATTGCCTCTGCGTTTCCACCGGATGCGGTCTCGGATCCCCCGTACGGAGTTGTTACGGGGGTCGTTGCTGACACATAGTGAGGGATGGAGGCCTGGGGGTTGCTAGAGGGGCCAGGTATCATCTGACTTAGTAGCCCGCGCCGTTTGTAGACTCGTTATCCTCTCATTGGCTGTGGTGAGTTTGGTTTCCATCGCGGCCATCTTAGAAGAGACTGTTGTAGTCAGTTCATCGAAGCGCCGAGCAAGATCTCTGTTACTTTCAAGACATCGTCTAGCACCTTTAGAATCTTGTCCAGCTTGCTGGAAAGCATTGAGGTGGGTACAGAGCTTGATACACTCTTCATCTTCTTGTCGGGGCGCGGCCTGTCTGCTCCTGTGTCCCCTGGGCCTCTCTTCTTGGAAGACCTGGTTACTATCATTTCTGAGTCATCCCTGATGTTTATGGCTTTGAGTCCCTTGTCCGGGATAGGTATCGGGACCTGTTGTTGAGGCCCTGGGTCTATTGCGCTGGGTTGATCGGCGATGTCGTCGTCATCGGACATCTCGGATTGATGTTGGACGGGCTCTGCTAGACATGATTGAGTGATGGATATTTAAGTTAATTTAATTTAATTTTTTACTACTTACAGGGTAGTGTTTGACCACAAGTCACCTGATGTCATATTTTGTTTAATTTTTTTTTAAGGACATAAGTTACTCCTTATAAATTCCCACAAATAGGTCCCACAAAATAGCAAGAAAATCGCGCGTGATACTGCGGCGCAGCTGGTATAAACAGTAAAGTTGTGGACAGAACAGTTTTTAGTTTTCACTCGGTGTTCCAAACAGTCGTGTATTTTTAGCACGTTGTACCAGGATATCATAGATTTGAATTGGTAATTTTAAGTCATACTCGGTGCAACCTGCATACAGGAATGGGACAGGAATCTGCAAATTTATAAGGAAGGAGAGAGTCAGCTATATACAATGAATGGGGTGAGGAAGGAGGCGGACCGGGAGGGGGGGGGGGGACGTAGTGGCGATGTGGAAAGAGGTGAGGTGGCTTCGCGGCTTTCACTCAGTTTTCGAGTAACTTAAAATTATTGTAGCTAGCCATTACTATGATTTATGGATGAACTAGCTGTTCCCCGCGGTTTCACCCGCATGGGATAATAACAATAAATTCAATAATAATTTAGAGAGTTGTTCGTACGATTTACAATAGAATCTACCCACTATGCTATACGATTTGTATCAACTAACAGAGCAAATTAGATATTTTCCTCCAAATCTTTCTACATAGCATATTGAACTGTTTTTCGCCAATTTGCTATAATACTAGTTCTAACGATAGAGCAAATTGGAGAAAAACAGTTCGATTTGTCCTACTAGTCGGAAAGCTAGAGCAAATCCAACTTTTCCTCTCCGACTACTTTGTTGTTTTCGTCAATTTCTATAATAATTTACAATCTGTACCGTATATATCCTTGTGAATACATAAACAAGAACTGTCACATGAACCAAGAAGCTCTTAATTTCCTCTAGTAGCAGACTAGCAGTAGTTCGGTTGTTAATCCGGTCGACCGAACTAGTGTAACTTTTCAGTAGCAATAGTTCGGTAGTAGTTCTATAGTACCGAACTTTATTGTACAATATACTACCTTACTTTATTGTTATTTTAAAATGAACACGTAAAGAGAGCCATTTCGTATATTATGAATAATTCAGTTGAAATGTCGTCACAAGTTAACTGTAGTTGAGCATCTCTAATCCCTTTCAGTATGCTTCAAACTTCTTTTCGGTAACGTCTTCTTTCCGAATCTCCTGTACTGATCGACTTGCAAATTTGCAAGATAAGCGTCATCTCTCAGTACAATTTGAAGAAGGAATGTGTTTATTAATAATTTTGTGTTTTTTGTCTTGTTTGCTGTGAAAAATACTAACATGCGATATCCATCGTCCATGAAATCTGCTAAGATGAAGTTTTCAATTTTTTCTGGAACAACTACTTCGCTAGGCATCCTGTTTCGTTTTCTTGGCGTCGTTCTGTAATACACTAACGGCCGGCCGGTTCAAATAACCGATCTATCGATGCACGGTTTGACAGAAATATGACTTCTACTTCTATGGAGCTTGTGTCAAACTTCTATCTCCAGTAGGGCAAACCGAATCCACTGAGAAATAAAAATGATTTGATCATGGGTTGTTACTATAACAAAAACAATACTTTTTGATCTTCATATTTTATAATGATATTTTTCAGACTTCACAATAATAAAAATTTACGTGTCTGCCATGTCGAAGTGTGCTTTGGTTATTGATGTATTAATAAATAATAGCATGCAAAAACTATAAAAATCAGTATTATTAAGAAAATCATGTATCACTTATAATTAATTTAATCTGGCCTGTTATACGACAATCTACTCTATGATTGGTGTCAATTTGAAGTATTAGAAATATCCGCACATGGTGCCGTAAGCCGCAGCATTAGGAAAAGACCCGCAAGAGTACTAGGCTAACATGAATTGTGAGAAGCTTTACGTTCATACAAGCTATTACTTTTATAACAGAAGGAAGGCTGCCTCTAACGACACATGCGCGAAAAGCTTCTCGCCCCATAGAAAACTAAGACAGTAGACAGCGTTGCTAGACGTCCCGATTTTGGCGGGACGTCCCAATTTTTATATCAAAATTAAATGTCCCGCGCGGGACAGGCTCAGTCCCACTTTTCGGGGATAACTCGACTCGACCGTGTCTGTTTATTTTATTCAGTAGACAAATAAGACTTAACTATTTAACGATAGGGTAAGTCTGATATAAAATATCATATTTTTTTATTAAAATATCATTACTATGGCTATTTTTGCTATCTATTGTCACGTAAACATAATTTAAACTTGAATTAAAAGATAAATATTTACAAACTTCTGATTATAAATACGTTTTTTTACTATGTCCCGCTTTCGACGACAGAATCCCGCTCTTTTTCATTCAAAAAGTTCCAAAATCACGACTTGGCAAAAAAAAACCTGGCAACGCTGACAGGAGGACACTCGCCTATTGCGATGTTTCTGTCGCAGCCAACTAGCGGCCTGGATGATATTTAGACGTATCGTCTGTTACAACATTTAATAAACTGGTTTGAGCATTCCAGTGCCGTTTAACCACAGATGAAAATGTTGGCGGCTTAGGCCGTACGTACCCTAGGCCGAACTTACCGTTATACTATGGTTAAGTTATTTTGGACCTAAATTGAAATAAAACGTCATCGGTTAAGGTCATTTACAAGCTTATGGAGAAACGAGAGTTCATTTCAACATATTCCTGAAATTAAAGAACACATCCATAAAATTTCGTGATGATGATGCCGTGGTGGGTGCTGTGGAGGAGTTTTTCGAGACCCAAGGAAAATCTTTTTTTTAGGATAGAAAAATAAATAGAAAAACCATGCCTGAAGTGGTATATATTTAGAACAACAAGGAGACTATGTAGAAGTATAAAAATTAAAAAAACGATTTATTTTTGTTTTTACCCTTACTCTAAGAACTTTTTGATTTACCCTCGTGGTTGTGACATTGCTATTCGAAGTATTCATTAGTATAGATATTACGATCCGTAGCTCCATCTTCATGTTACCAGATGAACTAATACGGAATGTCCACCACGAAGCTTATAACATTTTCCTAAAAACCGAATACTCGTTTCAGCTCATCTACCTTATACTCTCCGAATTATCTACCACCCGATAGGTGGCGCTAAGTAAAATAAGCTTAGCTTCCCAACTTGCGGTGGTGGCGTTAAATTCAGGCCATGTTTCGGAATAAAAATAGTTCCATTTTTAAATTACACGACTGATATGAGTTTACTATGTAATTAATTTGGCCGCTAAACACGACAGATATGGATTTTCATACAACTTTTGGCGGCTGTTGCTCGCATATATTTGGGAAATGCAGCGAGTTCGATTTATCTCGAAGAAAGTTGTCAAAATAATAGTCATATTTCCAAGCATCCAATCGTAACCTAAATGATGTTGTAAAAGTAAAAATTAACGCTGGTCCGGTCGACTGTTCTACCGAACATTTTTTAACCATGGTCCGGTCAACAAGACTATCACGAGCGTACCACGGGCAAGAAGTGACTTCAGGCTGCATTGATTGCAGTTGATGCTAAATGACGATGTGGTCGAAGGTGGCGCCACGCTTCACTTGGATTGAAGTGAGACCGCCGAAACACAGCGATAGATGATGGCAACTGACTTTTAACTTGAGGGTAGTAGGTAGTAATCGTGATAAAACCAGAGCTTAGTGGGCATTTTCTAGTGCTCGTCTGGCTAGCTACCACCCTCAAGTTATGAATCTATCACCAAGCACCTATTGGTGTGTTCCGGCAGCCCCACTTGACAGTTCCCAATCCAGGTGTAGTGTGGCGCCATCTTCGATCACATCGTCACTTAACATCAGTATTCCTAGTACAGGTTTTGATAGTTTACATAAACTATAAAAGTTTTAGTTTCCTTTCAAACATTTTTTTCTAGCGCACCTTACCTTACCTTAAAATAATTAATTCAATTCAATTACATTTTCATTAGGTATAAAAAATTCATTAATGTCATAAAAAACACAACCAATTAGCTAATTTTTAAGGTCTTTTTAAAAATGTTGTAAGGTAACGAAAACTTACGAAAACTTTTATAGTTTTCAAAACATGTACTAGGGGACAGGTGACTTGTGGTCAAACGCTACCCTGTAAGGAGTAAATAAAAAACCCACTAAGCAGTACTTTTCCTTTGCCGTAAGCTCATTATAGGATTCGAACCCACAACCTACCTACAGGTCACAGGCCGACATCACTGGCACATCACATCATCGCTTACTGAATTGGAGTTCTCAAGTTTACAAGTTCTCATAAATTTCAAATTTGTTTCTTACATCTTGATTCTTGATTTTAATGCAAGCAACGCCTGGAGACGTAAAAACTAAAAAGCTTCCTCTACAGAAAACAGGTGACGCCGCGGGATACAGCCAGAAAAGCCTACTTACATTACTTGCTTACTACTTACATAGTCCTACCCTCTATTCTCATGGCGTAGAGTATACGCAAATATGTACTGCAAACTCTCCCCTGTTCATGCTTCCCTGGTATCAGATGTTGGTGAAATCGTTATAGGCGCGAGTTAGAAAGCAAATTTTGACTCGTTTAGCAACGCCATCTAGTTTCATTTATGTGATACATTTCTTTTTTTTTTGTTTTGGCGTTACACGATTAGTGTATTTGCCAGTGTTGAGTATTAAATATTTCAAGACAAATCGGTGCAGCCGACACGACTTTCTCTTAAATATATAGATAATAAATATCATCAGGAGCATATAAACTGCGTTGTTTCAAAGACAGTGTTGTGGCTTTCCTCTTTGCACTCCTTTGGACAAAACGAGAAAAAAACAACTTTTTCTAACAATATAATTATTTAATAATTCATTTGGACTTTTTTTGGTGGCAATTGAGTTGTCAACGTGAAAATTTTATTTTTATTTCCAAAACTTGTGTTTCTTCGAGTGATAATGTGTAATATTGGTGGATTATTAACTATTGTGTGTTCGTTAATGTGTACGAGTGTGGGAAATTGAAATAAAGTTGTGAAAGTGACTTTTCAAGTTGCTCCAAAAAGTCCGTGTAAAGTTTAAGTAAAGCGCCACTACTTTACTTAAACACTATCCTCATCCCATCATCTCATCATCATCATCACCATCATCATTTAAACTTGATTCAACACTCTGAGTTTGAAATCTTTTATACTTGACACTGGCACTAATCGTGTGACGCCATAACAAAACAAAAAAAAATAATTCATTTTTCAACTTTTTTGGCGGCAATCGTATTGTCAACGTGAAAATTTTGTTTTTATTTCCAAATTGTGTTTATTCGAGTGATAATGTGTAATATTGGTGGATTATTAACCATTATGTGTTCGTTAATGTGTACGAGTGTGGGAAATTGAAATAAAGTTGTGAAAGTGATTTTTCTAGTTGCTCCAATAAAGCCAGTGTAAAGTTTAAGAAAAGCGCCACTACTTTACTTAAACACTATCCTCATACTTTTCATTGTCGTATCGAAATGAAACTTTGTATGTATATATGTTATCCTGGTGACGATGTAATAATTTGGTATCATCGACCTGATCTGATGTTGGAGCTAAAAGGTGGTTAGTGGAAATCTTCAGTGGCTACTAGTAAATCCCTCGAGTTTGTACTCATATGATTTGTTTTGATGAGTCCAATAGATTGAACTTCGTAACAAGGGTCTGCTGATGAAGCCAAGAGGTGGATGGTGGAACTCTTCAATGGCTAATAGGAAACCCCTCGAGTTTTGGCTCATTTGATTCGTTTTGACGAGTTCTATAGATTGGTCTTATTAACAAAAGACTATATGATCCTTAGACTACGTTTCTGAAGAGCAAAAGTACTATAAATGAGCACTGAGTTACCCCAAAATATAATACCGTATGTTAACAGTGGATATAATATGTTGCCATAGTAGGCACTCCTAGCAACTTCCACCGAAGACACGTGAACCAGCACCGAAAGGGCGTAGCAGCTACGAGCAATTTTGCTGTTAGTCTTTTCAACGTGCAATTTACAGTTGATATGATCGTCGAGACAGAAAATTCGCAGATTGAACTTTGATGATTTGAGTTCCATTGATGCAGACGTCAAGTTCCAATGCCTTTTACAAGATACTGTATGATATTTCACACATTTTCCATATCTTTAATTCCTATTGCCGCCAAAACTCGAACAATCGGTGTGTCGCGCGAGACGCGTCCGGTGTTCTCAGAGGGGCGTGACGTCACAGCCCGATCGACCGACTCGGGATTGAAAAACTGGTGGGAAAACTATCATAACTTCGTCATTTATGTAGATACATATTTAAAAAATCACCGGGTTTATTTGCAAGTTTAGCTTGATTTATTAAAATTATAAAAAAATAAAGAAACTTCTCCATTTGAAAATGTACAGTCAGAAATAATGTATAAGAAGCATATAAAAATCGAGTATTTTATTAATAGCCCAGATTGTTTCGAAAACTACGTAACTACTGGTAGGAATACTTACTCATAATTTATTGGAAAACATAGATACTAAAAGTATAATTATGTCAAATTCTCACGGTAAACGAAATAGTACGGAACAACGGAACCCTCTCCACTCGTGACGAGAGATCATAATATCATCAATAACCCTTGTAATAATGATACTGATCGTTAACAACTGCAAATAAATTAACAGAAGTTCAAATTAGCTACTGCTTGCCCCACATCTGTAGCTAATTTGACCTGCATGAGTACCTACGTTATATTTGTATATTTATATCGTAGGTAAAAACTTGTTCGATCGATGGTTGTTTAATAATAAACATTGTCTCGTATCAATATTTCGTGACTATAGGTCATTTTATGAATAAAATTAGTCGATGATCGATGAATGAACCAGGAAAAAAATATTTAAGGAAAAAAAAAGGAGGTCAAATTAGTTACTGATGTAGAGTTCAGATCGTCGACAACGCCGTTGATCTGTATTTTTGGGTTTTTGTATTTTTTGGGGATGCGGATTAGAGGGGGGGGATGCAGGACTTAGACCGGCTCCTGCCGACACCAGCGCCGGTGCAACCGGCCCGGTGTCACCGGCTTCCATAGTAGCTACGGACCTCCCGACAGTACTGAAACGAAAATCCTATACATGTTAAATGCTCGCGAAAATATCGTTTGCGCGATGCAGGACCGAAACTTTGATCACTGTTTTGCACCACTTTAACGCATGCAAGAAATATGAAATTAATGTTGGTAAATAAGAATAGCTAGAAGTTTATGCTGATATAAATTTATTTTTTTACAATCAAATATATTCAGAGTTATTACGAAATTAGTTTTTTTGACGTTCGTTACGGGAATTCACGAAGATGCACGAGCTAAAGCAGCCGCCGACGTCCCCTACCACATTCGTTATTTCAGTAACGCAATTCCGACATCTTCAGCACACATGCACCGCTTGTACGATACGTGAGCTAAGTGATCGTTTTGATATTGTGTGAGTATCTACACAAAACGGAGAGACATCGTACTATTATCGTGGAGTCCATTTCGTTTTAGTTTGGTAACAACGCGGCGCCACTGTCGTTTGGTAATAACGTGGCGCCACTGTCGTTTTCATTCTTTATGTTGAAGTTTCGGTGCATTTTCTTGAATCGCCTACAATTGCCCTAGTTTTATTTCTAGAGTAAAATTTGTCTTGAAACCATACTTCTCTTTAGAATAGAGTTTTGTATAAGTAAACAGTAATCGCGCTGGTGGCCTGAAAACGGTTTTTCGAAGGACATGCGATCCCGAGGCACCGAGTTCGCGTCTTGGCCCTCCTTGCTCATTATCTCATATTACAGGCCTAGAGAAGAGTTTTGCATCAAATTTAAAAATTCTGCCGCGAATCCAATAACATTTAAAAATATTCACCCAAAAACACGTCGACGCGCTCACCGTACAACGCGCTACAAACTCGCTCCAGGCGTACCGCGTGTGCTCGGTACTACGGCGCCCGCTACGCCGTAGTCACAAACATGTAGAATGAGTTTACAAAGGTTTATTTTCATTTTTACATTGAGCTTATTTTTGTTTTATCTTTTTATTGTTTACTGTTACTTGTCTAGTGTTTTACTGACATATTGTTCTATATTTCCTACGCTTAGTTTCTCTGACGATATTTTTAAGTGATTATTACTAACGCGCGGATAAGTAATTCTTCGACACAAACATGTTGAGCTGTTGCCTTCTTATTTTATTTAAGAGCAGAAGAAGATATAACAGGTCAGTAGATTTCCTGAAATACTGAATAGGCTGATTGCCCTAAACGAGAGATACCGCAGCATGACTGAAATGTGAATTGACTAAGAAGCAGATTGCCTGAAATACAAGATGACTGAGAAGTGGAAAGTTTGATATGTGCTTCTTCTTTTATTTAAGAGCGAAGCTCTTGTCGGTGGAGTATTTTCCATCCCGTTCTGTTCTCGGCCATCCATTTGACCTCTTGGTACGACATGACGTCAATCCTTTCTTTTACTTGGTCTATATATGTTCTTCTCGGTCTACCTCTCCCTCTCTTCTCTTCTACTTTTCCTTCTAATATGGTTTTCATATATTCGTCATGCCGTACCAAGTGGCAAACATCTTTCCTCTTCTTATCTCTACTGTTGTTAATATCGTTCTTTTTTCTCTTACTAAGTCCAATACTTCTTGGTTGGTGGAAAGTTTGCGCATTTAGGCATCGACTTTAGGCAATCTGCTTCTTAGTCAACTTTACATTTCAGGCATGCTGTTTCATAGGCATCCCTCG
Organism: Opisthograptis luteolata; assembly: GCA_931315375.2. Classification (NCBI taxonomy): domain Eukaryota; kingdom Metazoa; phylum Arthropoda; class Insecta; order Lepidoptera; family Geometridae; genus Opisthograptis; species Opisthograptis luteolata. Next base: position 14,639,615 of record OV928033.1, read on the forward strand.
TTTAGGGTAAACAGCTTATTAGGCAAATCTCATGTTTAGGTATAACGCCTTCATTGGCATCTTGCGTTTAAGGTAACTCGATCGAAAGGGTCTTTTTTTACATTTACAGCGAAGCATTCGACCACAAGTCACCTGATGTAAGTGATAGTGATAAAGCGGTCAGAGGTAGCGTTACGATACACCTGTATAGAGAACTGGCTGCCAGAACACACCTCAGATGCTTGGTGATAGATCCATAACTTGATGGCGGTAGCAAGCCAGGCGAACACTATAAAACAAGCAATAGTTTGGTCACGATGTTATCCTTCGGTGAAAGCTCAAGCTTGTTGCTAGATTCGAACCCACGACCTACGGGTTGCAAGTCGACGTCGCTATTACTACCAGTAGCGTGCCCACCGACCACATCGTCACATACAGTCAAACGCTACCATGTAATACAGTCAAACGCTACCATGTAAGATGTAAAAAAAAACTGATATTGAAATTATATTTTACAAGTAATAGCTAGGGGTTTTTTTAGATAATATCTTTGGACTTTGATGATATAGAATTGTCCCTTAAAATTTAACCTCGTCCATGGCTTACAGAAAGATAAGCTCACGCCTCTTAAACCCGATTTCGATCGATACTTTTCAGAGACAACGCATGCGTAGAATTTTGTAAAGTTTTAGGAACGTTTAATGAAAACCTTAATTCAAAATTCTTATTTAATAGGATGCATAATATGATCACTTTAAAATATCAAACTTAAGACTAGCTACGCCTGTTCCAACCTCCTTACGCCGGTAAAAGAACCTAATTTTACACTCCAGAATAAATGAATAAATAAATTTATAAATAACGGGGACAATTACACACACAAATTGACCTAGCCCCAAATAAAGCTCGAAACTTGTGTTATGGGTACTAGACAACGATATATATAATTATATAGAGACATGTACATAAATATATATAGAAATATCCAAGACTCAGGTACAAATATTCGTGCTCATCATACATATATTTGCCCTTACTGGGATTCGAACCCGGGACCGCTAGCTTCGCAGGCAGGGACACTACCAACTCGGCTACCACGTCGTTGAAGAAATGTGTCCAGGAAGAAATTAGTTGCATTATTTAATTTAACAGCCTTTGGATGTGGAGTGGCGTCTCCTCGTTTGTCTGGATACCCGATGATGGTGCAATTAAATTGTAAAATTCCTGGACACACTCGCCCAAATGTACCCGATAAAAAATGGATCCCAAATGTATATATACTCTGCATCAAATCAAATCATTTAACAATAAGTATTAACCAATTATCACTTACTTATTTGTTATTTGTATAAGTCGTTTTCTTTTTGTTTGTTTATATTATGTGAGTTTGGGAATGTTTTATTTATAGTTTTCTGAATATACTAGTGACTGACTGTACCAGCTTGTATTTTATCATGACATTTAATTTTGTGCTCTAGCTCATAGGCATATGATTTTACTTTGTCAGGCCACTGCTATTCTGAGGGTTCGATTGTCCCTCCAATTAAAACTCGAATGTCTAAGAACTCATAACTGTATATTTGGCTGAAAGATTTGGCTCAATCATTTTTCCAACTGACGTCCGTCCGAAAAGTCACCCCGCGTTTTGTATTTGAACTCCTTGGGTAACTTTTCTTCTGGAACGTCTAAAAGGTCGGCTATGAGCCACAACACTATTCTCTCATCTTTTTATATTGTGACCTGCCGGGTGTTTCTTCCCTGCTTTTTTTGCCGGTGTTATGAGATCAAAACAGGCGTAGCTATTTTTAAGTGATCACATGATGTTTCCCACTTAATAAATATGATATTTGAGTTTGATTATTGCGTTTTGTTCAAACAAACTTGCATATTTTATTGTGCCAAGTATTAAACAACAGTTTCTTGATCAGGGGCGCCGCGACAAAAGCTGAAACCCTCAAACGGCATAAATATTCCTCGATCGATAAAGGATACATGTTTATAACGTTTGGGGTAGAAACTTTGGGTCCACGGGGGCCAGGCAGTCACGAAATATTTAGGGACTTGGCAAAGCTTCTATTTGACGCGACGGGTGACCAAAATGCTGGCTCATATTTTGGTCAAAAAATTAGCATTGCCATTCAACATTTTGGGCACCTTACCGTCTTCTGGAGGCTCACTAAATTTTTAGTGTACTGTGTTTGATTTATTTTATTTTAAATATTTTTTGTATCTCCTTATAATAAAGCTTTCTTGATAAGTATAATTATATGGTAAACAAATAAACACTTCAAAACCAAAACTTTCAGGGCTTACCTTGAAATTCTCGCGCTTGCGTAGATTTCAAACAACCTACGTGTCAAGGCCACTAGGCGATCGGTCAAAGCACTAGACTAGACACTCTGAGAGCTCCGTCGGTTCATGAGTTCCTAGTACTCGTGCGGAACATTTGGCGCACTAAACTCACGCACTGAAACGCGCCAAGCTCCTTTGGTATGAGAATATATTTTAAAAATTGTTTTCGCTATTCAAAAAATTATGGACGGTTACCAGATAATTTTTAAATTACAATATTGTCCCGGTCAAAATTTGCTTGTATAGAAAAACGCTTTAAATCTATTTATTTCTGCACATTATAAATCTTTTTTGAGATATTGACCCATTTTATTTATGAAAACAATATTGGTCTAGTTTTATTTATGTAAGCGTTCAGTTAAGATAATGTATACCTATATCATAAATAATTTCAAATGTATATATATAATGTTCATTGATAAGATAGTTATATTAGGATAATCATAAAAATTTGACATTTTTAATTGCGTAATTTGCGTATTTCAGCATAACGAAATTACGAGTATATTAGTTAAGAATATAGGGGTACAAAGGAAACGTAAAATCTTATCCTACAGGCATAACCTTGTTAATTTTTAAGTGCAAAACTTTTTGTGTTTTTTGCGACAAGTTGAAATAAATAATAATGTAGGTATACACTTACAGATATTGCAATAAAATGGAATATTTTGTAAAAAGTTATGCCTGACGAATACATAAATGTATATATAGATATATTTATATTCTCGTATATGTATATTGTATATTGTATACGCGTTGACTTCATTTTTATCGTCAGATAAAGACACGTTACGAACCAGTTTCGTTTACTTCACCTTGAGTTTTTGGGTTTGGATCGAGCCTGTCAAAGAGTCAAGTAGAGAAATGTCTCGTTAGGTAATGTGTCGGCAAACGCGACACGACTGAAGTTGCAAGGCTGGGCGGCGGCCGTGCGTGATGTCATCCTATAATATTCATTTACGCCGTGGCACTTGGTTATAATATATTTTTAGGGTAAGTAATTTTCATAGCTTTGGTATAAAGTTCTCTTGAGCGACTTGGTTCGGGAAAAATTTAAGTATTTTAGTTTTCTTCCTATTAGAATAAAACATTGCGTGTGGGCTTCAATTGTTTTTGATACTATTTATTAACAGAGTAAAAACACTTAGCTAAACCTTAAAATGTTAAATAAAACTACCTATCAAACTATACAAACTACTTAATCTACTTCAATTATTAATTCGTTTTTGTTCACTTGCTGGTCATGTTTTAATTTCGTTTAGATAGTTGAGTGTATTTAATACCTTAATAGATTTTGTTATTTTATGCCGGTACTATTTTAAAGCTACCTATTATATTAAAGTTAGTTCCAATCGACAAATTCATAATTGTTTATATGTAAGTTTTATCATTTTATTACGAAACATAATTAATTAAGCATCACTTATTAAAAAAAAAGCCTTATGTTCTAACTTACCTTAAAATATATCACTCATCAGGAAATGCATACACTTATTTCTTTTTAGACATTTTTAATTTATATTAAAGTTTTTTACAAACTTTTTTTTTCACTGCTTGATGCACTTGTGAACACGGCTTGTACGTAGACAGTTAAAAGTTTACGTCACCCTTCACGGAACCGTACAGATCCATTTTATTGCATTAGCATCAGCTGCCTCATCTGATCTGAAAGCATGGCTGTTGTTCTACGCAAGGCTCTTTGCCGCAGTCATTCACGCATGCGCACCAAGTTTGTTTTATGGTTCTGAGGAGGATCTATCCATGACTAATCGTTATTTTTTTTAAATATTAGTTTAATGAATGTATATAACAATATATAATTTAAATAATAATACTAAATACTAACCTAAATAAAATTTATTCCTACGTACTAATAATAAATAACACTAAATAACTTAATAACTTAATTGTAAATACCTACCTAATAATATTAAGAGTTTCAATAGAATAATAATAAAAAATATTACCCAGATAGAGGTCGCCTTCTGAAGTTAGAGTAAACAAAACATAAATAAAAAAATGAAATATGTTACGTAAACGTGATTTTTTTTTTTTAAGTAGGAATAATTCGATACATAGCATCTGTATCATTGGCTTAGTTTATATAAATAAAACCAAGCGTTTCCTGTGACGTTTTTGAAGTTTCGCCGTTTTTAGCAACATTTTAAAACAGAAACGAAGCGTGAAATTCGAAAATAGTAAACCATTCAGGGTTCCAAAAAGACTAAAATGTACATAATGTTATTGATATAATATATTTATATATTACGCAAATCTTAGAATATAATGCCATGTAGTTTTTGTAAACACAGCGTTTCTGTATTTGATTTTAAGATGAATGTTGTTACAATAAAGGTTTTTTTCTTATGGCTCTGACCACAAGTCACCTGAAGTTAACTGACGAAGTGGAAGAAGGTGGTGCCACGCTACTACACCGGAATGGTAACTGGATCTCACGTGGGGCTGTCGAAACACCGATAGGATGAGTTTGTGGAGATGCCTCCTTCCATTTCATGTTCTCCTGGTAGTTTTCGTTATTTATTCGGTCGATGTCGATTTAATCGCACATGCGCGTTGAGTTACAGTGCTAAAGAATAGGCACTTGATGAATTTTTCAAACATTATTATTTTACACTATATTATTATGCTATTATGCATTTATACTATTATGCTTTTAATCTTTTAAATATTTCATTTTACATTAATACTTACATAAATTAATACACAGACTATATTAATTGAAATAAAATAGTTATCTATAGTAACAAAAACAATAAATAATACAATGAAGAAATTATTTTACCAACCTATATGCCAATAAACGACCTTAAAATTGACAAAACAACATTGCATTAGCATATTATTAGAAAAGTAAACTTCTTATAATTATGTGGCTTTAGTATTGGGAATGTATTAATTATAACTTATTTTATTATTACTATGTTTGATCATTCTCGCACCCTTGCGGTTCAATCTTGTTTTATTGGAGATATATATATATATCTATATGTGTATATCTATATCTATCATGTACAAAAATGCATATTCCTTTTCCGCTAGTCCAACTCTTTTATTTGATAAACCATACCTATCAGTTGTTGTAAAGAAGACGTAATTCGTCATCTTGGGGCCCATTTTGATTGCATTGTAATTAGAAATTTTTCATTTAAATCTGTTGAGACATTGACTTACCAAGAGATGCACGTCGGGTTCTTCGCTCAAAAGTGTCTAAACCAAAAGAAGTTAAAACGCGAAAAGAGGGCTTATGATAGTCAGTCAGTCGCCAGTCTTCGCTTGGTCGCGTACCTAAGTATGTCACAATCAGCAGAAGCTGATAACAGGTGTAATTAATTATTAGGGTGGAATAATGGAGTCGATTCGGTTTTGCATTCAGACCTGTCAAATTAAGTTTAGAGAGTGCAAAACCGAATCGACATCAATATCATATTTAGTCATTACTTAAGTGGCATTCTTGCACGTTACATCGATTATAATTTTACAGTAGGTAGGTGTTTTTGTTCCAATGAAGATTATTTGTAACGATGACGTGTTATTTATGCTTACCTGCACAGCAGAGCAGCTCGTAATGTATCCTTAGATTCTATGTAGTTCCCTCAAAGTTAATGGCAGATCCGATTCACATTTTCGTGATACTCTTCGTTTCTTCCAATTTCGGTTACGAAACTCGCAGCTGCGCAGTGCACAAATTTTCGTTTCGCAACTTGCCCCGCCCGCCGGCTAGCGTTTTGAAACGAAGGCAAGATACCGGTGTGGCTGGCTATGAATAAATAATATTACTAAATTATCCCTTGTCACACCAGTGTTACAGAGTATGACCCGATGATGTAGCAACTAGAAAAGTAGAAATTTCTCATAAAATTACGAATTTCAACTTTTTTTCACATAAAGTAGGTACTTATACGAGGAATGCTTACGCTAAAACTGGTCGTAAGTGTATTTTCTTGTTCCTCATTAAATGAGGTCAGTGCTGGGACCGAAATCAATATTATAACATAACTGGCCCACCGTATATATATTTGAACCGAGGGTGAGAAAGGGAGAGTTCATTGAACTTCAAAAAGGGCAAGGGCAAAGAGCTTCATATAATATGCTCATTTTTATGGCAGAAATTCAGCCTCTTTTTATGTGTGTGTATATATCTTTTTAACTTACAACAACAAGATAACAACAAAAAGATGAGGAAAGTTGATTTCTTTGATGGCTTGTATATACTGTATAAAATATTATGTATTGTATATATTATATGTAGCTGTTCTCGTACTAAATTAATTAATATAAACTTAGCAATCATACATTCTCAAAAGAGGTTTTTGTACTGTTTGTAGAGGCCGCGTTGGTAGTTAATATAGTTTTAGTAAGTGGCAGAAACCATTATGTGCCGCACGTGACGTAAGGCGCTTATAGGGGAGCGTTCTTCATAAGGCCATGTGAGTCGAGGGTATGGCAGACAATTCGGTAAATGGATTAATTCCGAGTCTTACCGCCCGCAATTTAAAAGTTTTTATCTATGTTTTCCTTCTAAAACTTGCTCTATTTCTATTTAAAACTGTGTTAGTTACATTCAGCTAGGTAGTTATATTCAGCTGTGTTAAAATAACAAAAAACTATAGATAAATCTATGAAATTTTTATTAACAAACAGAAAACTAAAGTTTATGACCATGCCAGTTTTAAAAGTATATTATACAGGAAAAGTTGCATAAAAGACAAAAGGAAAATTCATGTCATTGTCACATATTATAACTATGAGTTTTTCAGCAACAGCAAAATTCTTAAATAGCACGGGCACTAGTTATTTCACCACCATTGCTCCATTCTGTCTTGGTGCTCCGTGGAGGGCTGACGTACTTATTGTTTCGGTGAGTGCAGAATATACACCTCATAGTTCGTTAATTCATAGTTTTTGTTACCACTCGGATAGTCGGATCTCAACCAATTTGGACGCCGCCGGTCGGTTTTTGTGCTTTCTTGTATTTCATTTGCTACTGTATTTTTCCTATGCTTACTCGGCATTTTTTCTCGCATGTGAACTACATTTTGTAAAGCGAAATTGTACTGCTCATATTAGTACGTATATTTGTGATATTCATAGCTTATTATATATTTTTTAACGCTATAAAGTTTTTTGATTTAGGTTCGTGGGGTAACTACGAGTAGGATTAATCCGTTTTAAAATTGTGTACTTAAAAGGATTAAAAAGGCTTTGTTTTCAATATAAGATTACTAAAGCAAAAGTTTTACTTGAGTAAATTAATTAAAGACTAAAGAGACCCTACGATAAAGCGGTATTAAGAAATGACAATAATAATTTAATTATAACCATGCGCTTAACTCGTAGTAGTTAACAGTAGGTACATGTAAAAAATATTCTAAATTCGATTATTCAGGTCTTTTTTAATGTTTGTTTTATTATGAGGCTTTTACTATATTATACAGAGATAATGCTTACTTAATCTATCGGAAATAGTTTGTATCGTGATATCGCATTAAACGTGTGTCCTCTTCGTCAGCTCAAAGTTTACTACTGCCCCAGTTTGCTTCCACGTGCATTTCTGTGGGGTGAGAAGCTTTCGCGCATGCGTGCTTAGTGGCAGCCCCTCTCCTGTTATTAAAGTGGATGCTCGCAGAAAGGCAAACCTTCTCACAATTCATGTGAGCCTAGTACTGTTGCGGATTTCGCATATTGCGGCGGCACCATTTGCGGCTTTATAGTTCAGAATACTTTAGAAAATCACAGAGTGTATAGTAGTAAAAAAGGCACATTAAAATTTTTGGGAATTATTTCCTAAATACTGTTAAATTAAAAATCTATTGAATTATTTCTTAATCATACTTTTATGATTTTAAGAATTTATATATGCGGTTTTTCTTCACAACACTGTATTTTATAATTTTTGCAGGTTATGTTGAATTTATATTTGAATGGCTACTACATATTTAACATGGTACAATTAAAAATAATGAAATTATTATATTTTTAATATTTTTATTAATTTGTGGACTTTAGATAGGTACATATTCTTTTTTAAAAAAAGTTTGAATAGAGATTTTTCTCAGATTTTACTCAAATTCTCAAACTTACTCAAATTCTCAATTTCTCAAAATTACTAATTAAATATTAACTTAACTTAAAAATACTTTAAAAAGTTGCGAAAGACTGAAAAAAAATTAAAAACAACACATTGAAAATGGCTGAAATCTAACAATGTCACATACCTATAATATGCCTATTTTATTTGTTTAAATAATCAACGATACGTAAAATTATTCATACGTGACAGCAGCACGCGTGTTCAATCAGTACAAGTCGAAAGGACCCGGGCGATTGCTGACAATAATACTAAATTAAAACGCCGAACGCAACCACATTCTCCACTGTTTGAAAAATGCAACAGCGGTTTTTCTTAAACAGAAATTAAGGATCTTTCGGATGAGCTTGGGTTTTTACGACTATCATTAAAAATACTAGCCCCTGTTCGAATATTTGATTAATTTAATGTAATTTAAAATTGATTTTGAATCTGTACTAATATTATATTGAGGTAAAATGTATTTGTTTGTTTATTTGGATGTAGGTAATTTTCTCATAGCCTATTACCCGATTTCAAAAAAATATTTTATTAATAGGAAACTACATATCCCAGAGAGTCATTTTGTTCTGATAACCTAAATATTCAGAAAAAAAAAAGAATTTGTAAAAATAGTCGCAGAAAAATGAGACAACTGACGCGCTAGTTTTGTACGAGTAAATTTAAGGTACGAATGAAACGGAGGCTTTCAGTAGGCCAATAAAAAGTCTCAAACATAAAAAGTCTAGCTTTTAAATTAAAGGTTCAACGATTTTACGAAGATTTCAGTTGTCAAAATCGTTGCTAACTCGTGCAAAGCCGGGGCGGGTCGCTAATTACATATATAATTTACCAAATTTATCGGAAAAATAGATTAACTCGCAACAGCGCATTATACGTGTACCTACCCTCTTCGCCAGCTCAAAGTTTACTACTGCCCCAGTTTGCTTCCACGTGAATTTCTTGTGGGGTGAGAAGCTTTTCGCGCATGCGTGCTAAGTGGCAGCCCCTCTCCTGTTATAAAAGTGAATGCTCTCAGAAAGGCAAACCTTCTCACAATTCATGTGAGCCTAGTACTGTTGCGGGTTTTTGCTATTGCTGCGGATTTCGGAACCGTGTGCTGAACTTTGAATAATTAGAACATGACTCATTTTGCAGAGGGCATTGAGGTAAAAAATTATGTGAATTATTTCCCATATATACTTTTACGATTTTAGATGTATATTTTTTGTAATAAATCACGTTGAATTTACTTTAGCACGCTATTTTTATTGTTGTGGCTAATTTTTTACTCGCAGTACTTTCTGAATCGTATTATTATTTTATGGATTTTAGATAATATTTTACGTATAATTTAATGGACACCTCGCTTACTTTTGGCACATTTTTATATAGCAAATATGACGTTGATGACATTTATCAACTTGTATGATAAACGAAAATTATTTTAGTTCTAGTTCTATTTTTCCCTATTCCAATTTTAAAATGACTAATGAAATATTGATTATCATAGTATTTTATTCCATTGTTGTGTTATTTTGTGTCTGTTGTATTAGTTACTCAAATGTTATTTTAATTTGTATGTGTACTATATTTAATTTGAAGTGTATGGATAATGAAGATCTGAAATAAAGGAATTTAATTGAATTTAATATGTAACCCGTTGGTAGCATCAGGTAAAACGTATGAGTCATAGTCATTGATAGTTAAATCTCTTATGTTTTTGTCACCAAGATTACATAAAGTACACGATGCTAAACTATTTTGTTCAAAATTCTCCTCCAAAACGTTTTTCATAGGCTTCCATCATTACAAATTAAATACTATATGTTACTGCTGTGTAATATTTCTTATGCTCTTATCTATATTTTTTACTACTTTTCCATATTTAGCTACCTTTTTTAGAGTAAATGGCCTTTCGAAAAACATTGTCGCTTTCAATCAAAACATTACCGAAAAACAACACATATTTTTAAAAGAATGAAAAGTAGAATTTTTCTACATCGAGTACATGGAATGATCGTTTTTATTCTTAAGTATTTATTTTTATAACGTGAAATAGCTTGCGAACATTAAAAAAACATCTGATTAGTTTTGTGATTATTTTGTATAGTAGGTACTAATTTATTTTAATATTTGCATTCTTAACGGAGCATTTATGGCGATTTAAACCTACTAACACCTACAATGTACCCATTTATACTGGCAAATAAATGTTTTGATTGATTGATTGATTGAATGGTTGGATCACATCGATTTACACAAAAAGCACAAAAATTTCTCTTTCTGGATCATGATAAACAAACCACATTTTCCTCCATCCTTACCACTGATCACCATACAAATAAGCGAACTGGCTCGGGGCTGATCTGTGCCGAAGATGCGTTTTGTATTGAATTCCAGTCAGGAAAGTTACTAATACACACGGAACCGGCCCGTGTTACCGTTTCAATCTGTAAAAGGCCGCAAGAAAAGCTCTCACTACTTTAAACCCTTTGGCATCCTCATTAAGTTGTAGATAGACGGGGCTAAACGCAACTTCCTCACTGTTCATGATAGCCTAGTACTCAAGCGGAAAATTCCGCCGGTAAAAAAACATTTGTGGAATATTGCGCGGTCTCTCGCGGCCTTCTTTCGGAAACAGAATATTTGTATGATTGGTAAAATAAAGTTATGATACATAATTACTAATAACTATTACAGCGTTACTTACAACAACTCAAAGAAAATGTGATGTCATGAAGTGGGTTCCGGCTGAAAATCAGTAACTAATAAGCCGGGACCTATTTCTGACATCGCGCAATGTCGCACCTTTATATTTTGTGTGTGATTGTTACTTTTTGTTCTTGTCTCTAATTTGTGCGATATTGTGTGTGTCAGTAATAAATGTATTTTCATTTCATTTCAAAATGTTAAAAGAGAAAACTTAAAAAGGCCAATTGTTTCTAATAACTTCTTAACATTGTTGGTTAAGGATGTTTGTTGGTTGTTCAAATAAGTAAATTAAAATAAAATTGGCGCCAAGAACTTTATTTTTACCCCGTGGCCTGTGAAAATATTTCTGTGAGATTTTGTACCGTAAATGTTACCGTCCGGTGTAAAAAGGTGGAGTTAGATTAGAAGTAATTATGAACTATGTAGATGACCCGGTAAACTTACCACGTAAAATTAACTTAGTTGTAACTCTTCGTGAGCGATTATGAATCCTAATCAACCGAATTGAAGTAAAACTACGGTCTCAAAATGAGAATGGTTGTGACGTCACCGATATGGCTCGCTCGTTGGCTAATTATGGTTTATATTAAACTTCCTTAAGCCACCTCTGCAAGGTGCAGATATTTTTCCCTGAGTATGAATTATGTTGAAACTAGGGACACATTAATTCTGATGACACTGCAACATATTAAAGTACTCAAAGTCCGTCACGAAAGCGTTTGTCTGGGTCTTTTCTAGATATTTAATTTTGAGCAAGTAAAAAGCATTCTTATTACCATGCATATTGCCAGGATTATAAAACATGAACATATTTATTATGATTTGATGAAATGCGTAAACCAGTAAATGCTTTCGTAGGCTGGGAAGCCGTGTACCCTCTTATATTTCGTGCGAGAAACCTCTACTTAGTTTATGTGAGCCTGGTGATTCATGGCATCGGGAAATTCGTCATGCGCAGTACAGCCGAGCACAGGATAGACATCTGCTGTACTCCGCGCTCAAGGCGGCACTGCTGGTGCGGAGTACTGACTACTGACAGGTGACGGAACAAATTTTATATCGTCAGAGTTAAAAAGTAATCCGTGATAAATAATACGAAAAAATATTACTTATACAATACATATACATAAGTATGTATGAAGAAAATAAAAGTGGTTAATTTAAATATATAGCGATAATTCTGGTAATTCCGAAGGAATCTGTTGAAACTGAACAACACTTTTGTTTTCTCAGTTTTCCAGTTGTTTTCCAATAGTTCGTGTAAATGTTTGAGGTCGTTTGAGGTCCCGATGTAACGCCATCAATATGTGTGAACAAATTTCGAAGTGGTAACTCGTTCATTTATGTGAAGCAAGCAAATAATCCACTGTAATGGTTTATTTAATCTCATAAAATACCTCCATATTTTCCAACGTTAACATTCGTTCAATCACATGCAATCGCCAGTACAGGTTCCAACGAAAAGTTTTCTCTTAAAAATAATCAGTAATGACTTTTTCTATTACCTTAGCAGTTCCAGAGGTTGGAGAAACATAGCCCAAATACTTTGACTCTGGTTCTTTTATCAACGAAATGTGCTCTTCTAGGATACTCTGTAATTTCTGCCTTCTATTTTCGACATTATTAAGGTTTTATCTTTCCGTCCATCGTAATATAAAGCGGGTACTTGTGAAAGTCCGTCTTTCGCCATTATGTTCTTGTTTTTGATCGTTCCCTGCGTAGCTTATTTTGTCAATAATCGGTACAGATGATCTGGTAGCTTGCAAAACTACTGAAGCGACAGCTTCCCCTGCCCTGGCTGATACTCCGTACCTGTCACACGTTTTTTCGAGCGTAGAATAATCCATGCTAACGGCGGTCTTCTTTTGCGGAGCTGCAGTTTCAATTAGCTTGAGTGAATTGTCATCACCAGACTCATTGGTATCAGAAGAAGAAGAAATATCAATTTGAAGGGGCTGGCTTGTCGTTGGCTTATTTGAGGTGCATTCTTTCTGATATTTACGCGAGGCTATTTGGTTTTGATGTTTCCGTTTTAAGGGTTTTTAACGTTGATTCGTAGTAGCGAAATCGACATTTCCTATTATCATGTTTCTTGCGGTGCGTTGATCAATTAGAAAACAGTGCTCCTTGATAGGTACTTTCCGATCTTTAGAACAGATACATTCATTCAAGTTCTAACATTGGCAAGCCTAAATATCAAACAAAACCTTGCTGCCATGCCGGAACTCTTCTACATTTTTTTTTCTGATATGTTGGTCATTTTTGGTCATTTTGGTTTACGTCGCATAAAATCATGGATCACGCTTATCACACAAAGTTTGTGAGTAGCTGAGTACTTCTTCCCGCTTAAACGGCTGAACGCATTTGGATGAAATTCAGAATGGAACGTATTGCAATAGATTTTTGGGTTTGAAAAGTATCTCGAAACAATATTAGTATTTTTATTCCACATTGAGCCCCCGTCTCATACAATAACATTTTCACAAATGCCCTATTCTGGCACATTTCTGAATTTACGTGGTCGGATATCTTACTACTCTGTCGCATTCAAATGCTTGCTATGAAGTAAACGCACTCGCCTTCAGAAAAATGTTATCGCACCGCAGGGTGCCTTTTATCTATACCGCTTTATTGCTTCTTTTCATAAGCCAAATTACAATTTTTAAAAAATAGCATTTTTTTTGCTGCTCTTTGTCTCGCCAGCTGTCTACAGTCTCGACGACCTTTTCACAGGATATACTTGTAAGAATAATAAAGTTAATTTTTAACGACAAATGTTCGAAAGTACCAATCACCATTCATTGATGTTTATTTCTTCAGCTTAATAAAACTGATTTAAAAAAGTTATAGTTGCGCGGCGCAACTATAATTTTTTTAAATGAAATTCGTGTACCGGAGAATGTTTTAGTAGGACGGAAAGCCTTACATTTCGTGCGAGAAACCTCTACTTACTTTATGTGAGCCTGGTAATTCATGGCATCGGGAAATTCGTCATGCGCAGTACAGCCGAGCACAGGATAGACGTCCGCTGTACTCCGCGCCCAAGGCGGTACTGCTGAGTAAAGATGTGATAAACGGCTTCAAATTGACATTACGCTTAAAGCGTTCCGCTTATATTATTAAGCCGATAATATAAATATACATTTAGGGCGGCTTGCACAACGTTGTGTTTAAATCGTCGTTAATTTTATTTAGCTAATACAGTTTTAGGCGGTAAACAGATTTATTCTAATCTAGTTTAGCGTTGTCTTGCACGACATGATTTCCGATGCAATTTAGTTAAACGTAATTAGCGTGTTCTTCAAACAGCCCAGATGTTCCGTATCACGCGCTCCTTGTGTTTTTTCATCAAACACGGTCAAACCCATGTTAATTGGTTAACATTAGCGTTAAAGATTTGCGTAAAATGGAGTACTGCCTTTAGATTTATCTCTATTTGTTGTAACAAAATAACTGTGGTAGCTTTCGCTAATCGAAATCTCCGCAGAAATTTTTACTCTGAAAGTTTTTCGAACATTCTTGACCTCGGAAACAGTTCTCTTGGTGCAATGGGCCGGCGTAGATACATTATAATTTCTTTGTCATCGTCTGAGAAATCTCACAAATCCATTGTAGTTATAGGTAATCAATATTAATCTTTAAAAATAACAATAAAACTACCAATCCAAATCAACGAGGCATTTTACTCAGACGAAGCATATAAAAACTAATACAAAGACCCAAAAAACCATTGTTTTTGAAACAGATGGTCATTCAAAATGGCGCTAAACAAATTTTAACTTTCTTAGGGCGGCTTGCACAACAATTTTTAAACGTATTTAAGCACCCCTTAATTGCATTTAGGCAACTAAAAACGTTTAGCATCTTGCACAACAAAACATAAGCTCTTAAACGTATTTAACAAGCTGTCAAAATTAAACACCCCAGAATGGCTATTTAAGAAAGTTAAAATTTGTTTAGCGCCATTTTGAATGACCATCTGTTTCAAAAACAATGGTTTTTAGGTCTTTGTATTAGTTTTTATATGCTTCGTCTGAGTAAAATGCCTCGTTGATTTGGATTGGTAGTTTTATTGTTATTTTTAAATATTAATATTGATTACCTATAACTACAATGGATTTGTGAGATTTCTCAGACGATGATAAGATAAAGAAATTATAATGTATCTACGCCGGCCCATTGCACCAAGAGAACTGTTTCCGAGGTCAAGATTGTTCGAAAAACTTTCAGTGCAGAAATTTCTGCGGAGATTTCGACTATCGAAAGCTACCATAGTGATTTTGTTACAACAAATAGAAAAACATCTAAAAGCAGAACTCCATTTTACGCAAATATTCAACCCTAATGTTAACCAATTATCATGGGTTTGACCGTGTTTGACAAAAAAACACAAGGAGCGCGTGATACGGAACATCTGGGCTGTTTGAAGAACACGCTAACTACGTTTAACTAAATTGCATCGGAAATCATGTCGTGCAAGACAACGCTAAACTAGATTAGAATAAATCTGTTTAGCGCCTAAAACTGTATTAGCTAAATAAAATTAACGACGATTTAAACACAACGTTGTGCAAGCCGCCCTTAAATAGCCATTCTGGGGTGTTTAATTTTGACAGCTTGCTAAACACGTTTAAGAGCTTATGTTTTGTTGTGCAAGATGCTAAACGTTTTTAGTTGCCTAAATGCAATTAAGGGGTGCTTAAATACGTTTCAAAATTGTTGTGCAAGCCGCCCTTAGGGCGGCTTGCACAACGTTGTGTTTAAATCGTCGTTAATTTTATTTAGCTAATACAGTTTTAGGCGCTAAACAGATTTATTCTAATCTAGTTTAGCGTTGTCTTGCACGACATGATTTCCGATGCAATTTAGTTAAACGTAGTTAGCGTGTTCTTCAAACAGCCCAGATGTTCCGTATCACGCGCTCCTTGTGTTTTTTTGTCAAACACGGTCAAACCCATGTTAATTGGTTAACATTAGGGCTGAATATTTGCGTAAAATGGAGTACTGCTTTTAGATGTTTTCCTTTTTGTTGTAACAAAATCACTATGGTAGCTTTCGATAGTTGAAATCTCCGCAAAAATTTCTGCACTGAAAGTTTTTCGAACAATCTTGACCTCGGAAACAGTTCTCTTGGTGCAATGGGCCGGCGTAGATACATTATAATTTCTTTGTCATCGTCTGAGAAATCTCACAAATCCATTGTAGTTATAGGTAATCAATATTAATCTTTAAAAATAACAATAAAAATACCAATCCAAATCAACGAGGCATTTTACTCAGACGAAGCATATAAAAACTAATACAAAGACCTAAAAACCATTGTTTTTGAAACAGATGGTCATTCAAAATGGCGCTAAACAAATTTTAACTTTCTTAAATAGCCATTCTGGGGTGTTTAATTTTGACAGCTTGTTAAATACGTTTAAGAGCTTATGTTTTGTTGTGCAAGATGCTAAACGTTTTTAGTTGCCTAAATGCAATTAAGGGGTGCTTAAATACGTTTAAAAATTGTTGTGCAAGCCGCCCTTAGTCTTTTCCCAAAAAATTCCTTCCATTACCCGTCGCCGAGAAATCTGTTGCCTCTCCAGGAACCATCAACTCTAGGGACCCCATATCTCTCTATTGCGTAGTTCCCATTTCTAGTCTTCCATTGTTCTTTCTTAATTGATCATGGAGATCTTCCAATGTAGTTGTCAGTATTCCTACAATTTGATTGATTGTTTTTCCTGATGTTCCAATTGTCCTTCTTTTTTCAATGTGGTTGAAGAAATCGGCGTCAAAAAGATGGCTTCTCTTACCACTAAAGCAAGGCACTGTAGCCACTTGAGAATATACTCCAGAAAGCAATCCAGTCTGGTTTGCGCAAGACATTTTTGCATAATATTTCATCTTAGGCAATTTCACTTTTGTTGTTTGATCTGTGGTGCCTTGTTGCCTAAAACAACCTCCCATGTGTTATGGAGGAGCCTGCAGAGTTGCGTAGAGAGTTGTTATGAGTCCATCTGTACGACTGGCTGACCTGTATTTTTGCTTTAGCAAATAAACACCATTTTATGTTAATTTCGAATTTTATTTTTCTCAACGTCTTAAGATCAACAACACGGTAACTAGGGAGGGTAACAGAATACCAATATTCAAAAATACATCAAAGACGCTTAGAAACCATCACGTTATCTATGACACCATGTTTTCTCGATTAAACCATGACCCAACATCTGTAATCTCGCTGAGAACTCCCAAATCTTCCTTGAATGTACCAAATATGGAATGGAATACGATTTAAGCAGCCATTTCTTCTTGCATCTATCCGCAAATTGTATATTTCCTTCCGTTTTCAGAGGTTATTTTATAAGTGTACCACTCTCCAGCTCGCTCGTTGAGCTAAAAAACTTACCAAACTCTTGAATGTTATCGTGATGCAATCCCCAAACATCTGCAAACATGGTTATGGGGAAATACATTCTAGTTGCCTGTCTTGAAGTAGTTATCAGCAATATCTCTGCCAGAAGAGTGGTTACTGAAGAAATCTCAGATGCCTGTTTAATAGTTTTCGTTATTTGAACTGCTGAGTTGCTGACATTGTTATTAAAACACTAAATTTTGCCCGCGACTTCATTCGCATGGAATTTAGAATCAAGTACATATCTATATTTTTATTTAAAATACCAATCAAATGGACTTAGGAGGAAATAGGAGTAGGTGAAAGGTGTTTATTTTTGTGCAAAAAATGACATAAAAAACTAAAGAATTTCTTAATTACTTAAGTTATTATTTATAAGTGTTATCAATAAGTGTTATACAGTTATCTAAACTAATATTATAAAAAGGAATCGTACATAAGTTAACGAATACTTTACAAGCGAAAACAGAAAAAAGGGCAATTGCAGCCAAGGCTTCCTACTCGTATATTCGTGCGAGAAACCTCTACCTAGTTTATGTGAGCCTGGTAATTCATGGCATCGGGAAAATCGACATGCGAAATTCAGCCTTATTAAAATACTAGCAGACCCGATCACCCGACCGACTTACGGACGGTTTTAATAACTTATCTATCCACGGTTTGCCCTACTGGAGATAGAAATTTGGCATAAGTTCCATAGAAGTAAAGTAGGAGGGCAAACTGTGGATGGAGAGGTTATTGAAACCGGCCGATAGTCCTGTCTTAACTATGAATATAGTATATTTAAAATTGGTGTTGATAAAATAAAAAATGTTCAATCATCATCAGCCTTTCACGTTCCCACTGCTGGGACTCCGGCCTTCTCTCAGAGAGAGAGTATGGGCTGTAATCTACCACGCTGGCCCAGTGCGGGTTGGTAGATGTAGCATGCCCTTGAATGTTGCAGTTCTTGGACATGCCGGTTTCCTCACGATGTTTTCCATCGCCGTTTTGAGCGATGGCATATCCGCACATAACTTATTAAGTCATAGGTGCGGGGCCGAGAGGATTCGAACTCGGTGTCGGCGTCTTGTAAGTCGCACGCGTTACCGTTCGGCCACCATCGTTCCAAAAATGTTATTGTTCTTGAATCTGCAAAGGTAAAAAAAACATTAAATAATTATGTGATATATAGGATATTGTACAACGAATTGTTTGATCTTATATGCCTCAATATATTTTACCGAGCGAACACCATACAAAGAGAAACATCCCCAACTATGCTGTTTCCTCCTCCATGCCGTGCTTCATGCTTTACTTGTTTTTTTATGGTTTTTAATGCTTGCTTATCAGGTTAACACACACATCCTTAAATATTTTCTCCATTGTCTTTCTGTTCAGTTGCCATATTTTTCTAGCAAAAACTGAACGAGCCTTTCTGTGTTCCTTCTTTAGAATTGGTATACTCTCGGTAATTCTTCTAAACAGTGTTGCATCCGTGAGACTTCTTACTATACGCGGAGACACACCTTCACCAGCAAAACTTCCCTTCGTATGTTTTCAAATCCCTTGAAACGATCATCTTTTACCAAACGGGCGTTCAAAGATTCTTCACGACCCGTTCGTTTTCTCATTTTAGACTTTCTACTAACGTTTTGAGATGTATTTGACATTGCTAATTGCAGTGAACACTTTCGTTTTAGAACACTTTAAATAGTTGGTCACGTTTCATAGAGTTTTCTGAAATTTTTCCTGGTGGATAAGTCAAAGCTTCCTTCTTTCCTACACCCCATATTTAAAAAAAAATACCATAAAAATTACAAAACCAAATTTAAAAAAATGGAATCATAACAAATGTACCTTCGTATTTCGTTCTTAATTATTTGTCCAACGGTCAGTCTCACTGTAATGTTAACTTCATGAATGATATAATGAAATAGTCAAGAACGTTACATTCTATGGGAATATTTAGTATGCAGTGATAATTATACTAAACTAAATTATAATGTCGTTAAAAATGAACATCGGTAAAGAAATGCAAAAGAAAAAGTATTTTTCATGCATACAAGTGCCTTCGGCATTATTCGTTCCTGATTATTTGTCCACAACAAAACAAAACTTTTCTTGTTTTTCTTCGTTTTTAGACATTAAATATTTATTATTATCTATAAATAAAGATTTCATGAAATACGTATTACGGGTAAGTACAGTAGGACAGAAACTCTTCTAACCGTAATCACTATTTCGTGCGAGAAACCTCTAGTTTTTTTTTTTTACCTGTACATAGACATATTTATTGAGAAAAGAAAAGTAGGGTGTAAATAACAAAATGTAACACTTAACTAAACCTTAAAATATAAAATAAAACTACCTATCAAACTAAACCGCGAGTAACCTATACTATGTTTATGTGAGCCTGGTAATGCATGGCATCGGGAAATTCGTCATGCGAAGTACAGCCGAGCGCAGGCTAGACGACAGACGTCCGCTTCGCTCCGCGCCCAAGGCGACACTGCTGACTCAGTCAGTAGTGCTGAGTCGCTGACAGTGTTATTAAAACACTAGCATTTGTCCGCGACTTCATTCGCATGGAATTTAGAATCAAGTATCTATATTTTTATTTAAAATACCAATCAAATGGACTTGGGAGAAAATAGGAGTACCTGTGAATTGTGTTTATTTTTGTGCAAAAAAAATTACAGTAAAACTAAAGAATTTCTTAATAAGTGCTATTATTAATAATAAGTGTTTTAACGCACATAAATTAAGAAATACTTTACAAGCGAAAACCGAAAAAGGGCAATTGCAGCCAATGCTTCCTACATTTCGTGCGAGAAACCTCTACTTAGTTTATGTGAGCCTGGTAATTCATGGCATCGGAAAATTCGTCATGCGCAGTACAGCCGAGCACAGGCTAGACGTCCGCTGTGCTCCGCGCTCGAGGCGGTACTCAAAGAGAATGTAAGCGGTACTGTCGAGTTGCTGACAGTGTTATTAAAACACTAGCATTTGTTCGCGACTTCATTCGCATGAAATTTAGAATCAAGTATCTATATTTTTATTTAAAATACCAATCAAATGGGCTTGGTAGGAAATGGGAATAGGTGAATAGTGTTTATTTTTGTGCAAAAAAAATTGACAATAAAAACTGTAAAATTTCTTAATAACGTAAGATATTACTATTATTAATAAGTGTTATAACGTTATCGTACATAAATTAAGAAATACTAAACAAGCGAAAACCGAAAAAAGGGCAATTGCAGCCAATGCTTCCTACATTTCGTGCGATAAACCTCCACTTAGTTTATGTGAGCCTGGTAATTCATGGCATCGGGAAATTCGTCATGCGCAGTACAGCCGAGCACAGGCTAGACAACCGCTGTACTCCGCGCTCAAGGCGGCACTGCTAAGTAGTGCAGACTAGCGTTGCCGCTCGGTAGTCTATCGATAGGCAACCAATCGCAACACTATCGATACTATCGATGGTATTGCACAAGTCCACTGGATCAAAAAAAAAATGCGTGGAAACTGGGCTGGGCATATTACATTAAAAAAAAAATATGTATGTATATGATATGTAATATAATTATGTGGACTTGAGAACTTCCTTCTTTGTTTTTTCTTCGGTTTGAAACATGAATTATTATTTATTAGGATTTTATAAAATAGGTGTGTACCGGTACATGCTTTAATAGGATGGTAAGCCTTTAAATTTATACCCCCGAATTTTTGAAATAGATGACACTAATGGTTAAATTTGTTATGTTTTTAACTGCAGTTAACATAGTCTTTGGAATAAAGAACTGGCTCTCTAGGCTTCTTCCTACATTTCGTGCGATAAACCTCTACTTAGTTTATGTGAGCCTGGTAATTCATGGCAACGGGAAATTCGTCATGCGCAGTAGGTACAGCCGAGCGCAGGCTAGACGTCCGTTGTGCTCCGCGCCCACGGCGGCACTGCTGTGCTGAGTTGCTGACCGAGTTATGAATTGCAACATTCGAAAAAAAAAACTTTTTATATTAATGTTCATTTCGCCAGGATTAAAATCATGAATTGGAAGGATGAAAAATAAATATACCAGGAAATGCTTTCGTAGGATGAAAGGCCTGCAATGCCTGTTTGCACTAAACATAGGCCTTGCCAAAATTAATGGTTCTGAATTAAATCGCTGATTCCAAATGTGTGATATTTAGGAACCGCTTATTCTAAAGGTCGAACATTGATTGTATTGAGCGTCGCCTAAAGTTAAGACATTCCTTAGTGGTAAAAATATTACCATTTTGATTAAACTGCACAAACCTTGCGAAGCCATGCATTTTAGAAACAACTGGAACTTTATTTTAGATCAAAATTAGTAAAGTCAAGACCGATAATTTCACTGAATTGAACATTATAGATTCGTATCCACGGCGTCTTTCATGTGGTTTGTTTGTCGTGAGATGTGACCTTACTGATAATAAATTGATCTTTTTCTTGCACGATATACACGCAAAAATTATTTTCTTTATTACGTACGTGTAGGTAATTGAGGCACGTTTAATATTTTTATTATTTTGTTAGTTGATAGGCAAGCATTTGACCCCAGTCTCACCTGATGGTCAGTGATGTCGAAAAGATACCTATTCACTCTTGACTTGAAGGCTCCCAAATTATACTTATCGGGAAACAAAGACAAGTTGTTCCACTCTTTCGCCGTTCGCATTATAAATGTGGAAGCGAAACGTTTTGTGCGGATTGGGGAATTTCAACCATGCACTGAGAAAAAAAATCTGACTTTCCTTCTGAGTGTTAATTTCCAAGACCGATTCCTTATTTTAATAATTCACTGGTTAACAAAAAACACATTTTCCATTTAACATGAAATCCTTGGTCTCAATCGGCCTTATTACAAAACGTGGTCTAACTAAAATCCCTGGTTTAAACCTCTATTAAACCAGGGTTTAGACAAAAACGATATTACAAAACGTGGTTTTTCGAAAAACCATAGACCAAGTCATGGTTTAACGCTAAACCTCGACGGCCCCTAGTTTAAGCCATAAAACCATGGTCTAAGTCGCCTCTGTCTGTCAAAGTTCTGTCTTTTAGGTTAGAGCATCTTTTTTATTGTGTTGTGTTGTTTAAACCGAAAATGGATATTAAAATGATCGATTTAAGTGACATTGAAGATATTGAAGCTGCTGAGTTGTTGCGAACGCCACGACAACACATAAATCGTGATCTAATCAATCTCTTCATGGAATTATTCAATGAAAATTTTAGGCGAAAATATAGGTTTTAATACACGTTATGCGATGAAAATAGTGGACTTATTAAGAGAAGATCTAGCTAGAGATGCTTTATGATTCCCTGTGTCTCCCGAAATACAAGTGGTTTGTGCATTACGAAGATGTGTTTCATAGTAGGCTTGATGAAAATTAAGACATCTGAAGCTAGTTTTATCAGTGGAAAACAATGTACCTACGTGGAAATGTTAAAAGAAGGCAGTTTATTGAAAGACACTTGATTAAAATAATATATTTTAAACCTATTTTTTAGTTGTTAACCCATTCTTTGCTATGCTTATTCTTCCACTATTGAGCCTTTATAATATTGGAGAAAGCTTTCGTGCTTTTGTCCTCGATTATGTGGCGTGAATGTGCAATCATCTCTCGTAGTAATATCCTATAGCATAAAATTTGGTTTAGCTAATAATGGTTTCATTTATTACTAGCTGTTCCCCGCGGTTTCACACGCGTGGGCTACAGTTTGTCGCAATAAAAAGTATTCTATGTCCTTCCTCAGGGTTCCAACTATCTCCGTACCAAATTTCATTTAAATCGGTTCAGTAGTTTAGACGTGAAAGCGACTACTTTCGCATTTATAATAATAATATTAAGTAGTAGGGAATACCTAGTAGAGATTAAAAGGTTTCATCGCTTGAGAATGTTACGTTTCGTTACACGTAGGTACTCAGATCTATTATTAGTACCTTATTAATTCGGCAGGTAGGTAATGTGCTTTAAACCTAAACAAAAAACTGTATTCCATGCAAAATAACAAAGTACAAATATTTTTAACACGCATAAGCATCATAATAATAATTAGCGTATTAAAAAAGGTTTCTATTCTGTGCATACGGAACGTTGCAAAAGAACGATATCATGGTGAACGAATAAAATTTTGCATCAATCTGTGGTTGATTTATAGACCATGGTTCAAATGTCGATACTAAGAAGACCACGGTTTATTCAGGTTTTGTAATACGGATAAATTTAGACCATGGTTCTGCAGATAAGCCTGGACTTGTTAGGCCAGGTTTAAACCAAGGTTTATTTAGTTTTTTGTAATAAGGCCGATTATGTTTAGGACAAGGATAAGAATAATAGAAAATAAATTTAAATGGTTCAAATATGTACCAATCTCCAATACCAATACTTGTTTGTAATTAATTTCTAATACATTTAAATTACTTTTAAAAAATATCAAGAAAGAGAAGTTGTTACGATAGATTGCAATATTAATATAAATGTAACTTTATGATTTTCTTCTATATTCTGTTTCAGGGATGTCTCGTTGTAATGTCTAACAGTAAAACGCTAACATGTACGTGGACTCCACTTGTCATGATATCGTTTTCTATGGTAGAAATTCCTTGGTGGAATCTTGCACAGAGTTAATCGGCGAGTGCGCCCAAATTTTCAGGAAAGAAGTCTATATGTGAATGTGAAAAATGTATTTTCAACGACATATTAGATCCTCAAGCCGTATATGTAGATAACAGCTCCGCGACAATACTTTTATATTCACTCGATCGGTGGTCGAAAAAGTCATCACCCAATGCTTACCATAGCTTTCAAGAAGTTTTTCATAAGCCCAAGTCTTATGTTTAAAGGTGGTAAAAATATATTATGAGGCTGTTCTAATGTAGGATTTTTAATTGAAAAAAAATCCTGTAGTAAGAGATCTTTTGGGCCAGTCCTTCCTAACATAATAATTTTTCCGGTTTCTGCAGTCCCACTCACAAATAAAACAGCAGTATTTTGTATCCTAATACGTCCCCAGTTGTAATCCTAAAATTAGGGCAATCACCTTCAAATCTACACACACTTTCCAGTTGTGTTCGTAATGTTGAATTTGTTTCAAGATAAATTAATTTTTACAATAGGCTTTCATGGTATAGTGGGAAATGTATCACCTATATGCTACACAGAAACGAGACCTGATCGAATTAAAATACCTGAATATGTTGTTAACCCTAGGTAGGTAATTCAAAATTACTAAGCACCTTTCGTGTTGCAAAATTTTGTTGAGGAGTGAATCAACCATAAACTTAAAACAGAACTTGCTTTGTTAAGAAGCAAGCAGCTTTGTTGTTCTTATAATCAATCGTGAACCGCATGGTGCAAAAAACGTTAATATTTAGATATTGCTTTATTTAAAATTTTCTTAGCTCGAAGTTGCCTAAAGTAATGTGAGTACAACGAGCGTAAGCTTCCAATATTTCGCGCGAGAAACCTCTACTTAGTTTATGTGAGCCTGGTATTTCATGGCATCGGGAAATTCGACATGCGCAATACAGCCGAGCACAGGCTAGACGTCCGCTATGCTCCGCGTCCAAGGCGGCACTGAATTAATTTCATTTTCATTCCATTCACGCTGAAGCTATTCCATCGCTTCCTCCCTTACCCTAAAGTATTTCTGTCTCGCTCACATATTTCCTGTGAGAAGTTATACAAGTGTGGTCGGCATTAACGCACGTGGTTTTATATTCTCCTGTAGTAGAATGACATTTAATTTAATAAATTTAGTTTTCATATTTATTCGTGGAGTAACTTGTGAATAAAATAAGCCCTTGTTAAATAGATCTGTCTTACACTCGACGTATTTACAAATTAGGTATGAACGATAATACATACACATTTTCCTTGGAAGGCCTAGTCATTTTAATTAGTAAATTAATATCCGTTGAGAATGTCATACTGGAGATACCAACAGGTTGAACCTAGTGGTGCTACGCTATGACGTCGTCAGCTACGATAAGATGTCAGTGCTACGCCGTAGATAATTCAGTGCTACGCGAGAAGATGCGGGGGAGGGTCTTATTGTGATTGAAATACGTGTAGCCTGGTGCCATTATCTACCTTACCTATCATCAGGTATTCGGGTGTTCGGGTACATATGTTAGCTAATCTTAACCACTAAGATCTCATATAAACTAGCATATGAATGCAAAAAATAATAATTAATTGAATATGAATATAGGTGACTTGTGGTCAAACCGTCAAACACTAAACTATAAGAAGTAAAAAAAACCTTACTTTAGAAATAAACCGACGAATTAAAATCTGAAGAACAAAATCACGTATTTTTAAATAACTTAAAAATGTTTTAATCGACAAATGCTACTACAGCATAAATGAATTCCTCAACGACGACTTCTCGAAATTACTAGAATGGATCGGTCCGCTCCTACATTGCTATACCCTATTCGGGTCCATATATTCGCTAATCTTAACCACTAAGATCTCTTGTATACTAACATATGAATGCAATAAATAATTGAATATGAATATAAATGCAAGTATAGCCCAAAAGCTGAAAGAACGCAAACCCCTTACGGCCAGTTTCAATAACCTATCCGTCCACGGTTTGCCCTATTACAGATATAAATTTAACATTACTTTATCGAGCTTGTTTCAAAATTCTATCTTCAGTAGGGCAAATCGTGGGTATATAGGAGATAATTAGAATTAGGTTTTGAAACGGGATAATTACGTATTGTATGTATTTGTATTTGTTTTTGTTAACGTAACAGGAAGCGGTTAGATAGATACGTCTGCCCGTTATAATATCATAGTAAATAGTAGTAGTTCAGCTTCATACAAATCGGCCGCCGCCGGTTGAATGTGTGCGAGAGTAGCGGCCGGCGCCGTGTACGCACGCACTTTTCACGCACACAATCACAAACGAACGGGGCCGCGGGCGGAGCCGCGGCCATGCACTCAGTACGGAACGCGCCGCATATGCATCACCGCAAGAGTAGGCAATTAACTCGTCGAGCGGCCTTAGCTAACCTACTGTTCTTACTTTACTGTGATAAAATATTAATATCAACAATCCTACCCGCAGAAACTTTTAACATTCTCGTGATCATGGCGCTTGCGACAGTGCCGAAATATCGAGAACTTAAACAAAAGCAAATACATGGTTATTATCCCGTTTCAAAACCTAATTCTAATGTTATGCACTTAAACGCCCCACTTCCCGCCATGCAATTTTTTTTCGATTTTTGCGATTTTCCGTGCATTTTCCACTTTCTAATGTAATATCTAGCAAACTACGAACGTTTCCGTTATCATTTTCATGTAAAAATATGTTTTCCATATATGTCGACAGGTTCTCATAAGCAGCCCATATTTCTACTCAACGCGGCTCTTATGATACCGAACGTGTCAGTGACTCCCACGTTGGAGGAGATTCAAGAAGTATTGGTGTCGGCAGGCAAACACATGTCGGGCTTGTCGAAGGGAGTCGCCCAGTGGAGCGGAGGGAAAGCACCGAGGGTAAGAAGTACAAGCAACGACAAAAGACGCTCAACAATGACGAATTTTCAGATCATCTTATGCCCGAAATTAATAATCGATCCGATCCGTTATCGGCAGTTGTGGGTCGATATGTTAGACATATATTATGTAATTTTAGTACTAGGGCTTGACACATTACTACTAAAATGACATATTATGACATGACATATCGATCCAAAACCGCGGATAATGGATCAGGATCGATTATTAATTTCGGGGGTTAAACACTAATTTTCGACCAAATCACATAATATAATAATATAATATATGTGTGATGCAGTCAACATTGTGAGTTGTAAAAATACTGATATAATACGCATTTGGGAAATCGAGTATGATCAGCTACCTTTGTCGGTGACTGTACAAGGAACATTAGAACAAGTGTAAAAAATTGACCTATTTCAGCATCGCAAAGCTACTGTTGGCAAAAAACTACAGAAGTACCTACTGACCGAATCTTCACAACTTCAAAAGTTTTCGTGTTTCTTTACTGTACTTTATTAACCCTTAATATTGTGCATGAACTTTGTATATACGTTTGTAAATGATAAAGATCTTGCCAAAATATATTGTAAATACACGTAAATTAGAATTATATTACTTATACTCGTATATAAAGTTATACATGGAATTGTAATATCACAGATCTAGATATCGGTTATTTCGAAAATGTAAAGCCCTAGCATTGAGCATGGCAAACTAATTACTAATGACTAATTAAGTTACTAACCTCAGTTTTTTTCCTTCTATTTGTGATGTTAATTGTTTTGTGTCGTCCAATATTTCTGCACTACGTACTCCCGTGTGATATTGACTGTGTTCTCGTCCGCAACACCTTCTCCCCGCTTTATTTTCCACTACTACTGCTTCTACTGCACCACTGCGCTCTACACTTGATGTGGCTTTTGCATGGTATGTCCGTAAATACATTCGTATGGCTGCTTTTCCCCTGGCTTTGTGTGCATGGACTCTAGGTAAGCTGGAAGAAGGTCGCTGGTCACCAAGCCAATCAGCTCCTCGATGTTGTCACCAAGCTTGACGATCAGGTCTCATCGACGGCGACGCCGATGAACATGCAGAGGTCGATGAAGATGGGAGACCCTGCGAAGATGAGAAAAAAGAAGCACTACAGGCTAGAGTCCGAAGAAAAACCCACGTTCCCCTTCCAACAAAAGAACTTCTACAATCACGTGATGGAGAACAAGGAGATAATCAAAACATTATCCCTGCTGTCGTCTTGCTCGCAAAATATCAAAACGGTAATTACTTCAAAAATGAATTGCTCCACCATCAACAGCCTATTACGTTCCCACTGCTGGGACTCAGGCCTTCCTTCAGAGAGAAAGTAGGGGCCGTAATCTACCACGTGGGCCTAGTGCGGGTTGGTAGATGTCGCATGCCCTTGAATATTGTTGTTCTTGGATATGTCGGTTTCCTCACGATGTTTTCCTTCACTGTTCTGAGCGATGGTAAATCC
Organism: Opisthograptis luteolata; assembly: GCA_931315375.2. Classification (NCBI taxonomy): domain Eukaryota; kingdom Metazoa; phylum Arthropoda; class Insecta; order Lepidoptera; family Geometridae; genus Opisthograptis; species Opisthograptis luteolata. The sequence goes on from OV928033.1 coordinate 14,668,169, forward strand.
GCACATAAATTATTAAGTCACAGGTGCGGGACTGAGAGGATTCAAACTCGATGTCAGCGCACGCGTTACGGTTCGGACACTATCGCTCTTTCGGCCACCATAGCTCTGAACTGTTTATATTAAGTTTATGTTTATTTTTTGTTTGGAAGCCCAAAACTGTCCACGGATATTCGAACTCTCGCAGTAGGATCGGTTTCGTTTTAATCGATTAGTATAGTACCTACTAATAACGTCCACACAATCACATTACATCTAACCCTTAGCTAGGATTTGCTGGGCGACAGATTCTACGTAGATTGACATCCACAACACCAGGCCAGAACAAATACACGAACACCATTTCATTTTTATTTAGATTTAATGGCCTAATAATTAAATGGGGTGTGTTTGTAAACGCATCTCATGAGGACGTCTGAATAGATTTGTAATCTCCGAGTGCATTTTATCAACACACACTGCAGCACGTCAACTATTTATATTTGCCTAACCGTGCAAGGCGGGGTGGATTGCTAGTATTTTTTTTATAAAAAATGATTGCATAACATTACAGGAGTTGAATACTTTGGTGAAACGTTGGCGTCCGTACCACTACTTGTGGAAATGCGAGAAAACCCTGAGACAGCTCCTCGCTTGGAACCTAAACGACTTTGAACTGGCCCTGAAGAGGCACAGCGAGCTCGACGCCAAGCTGGCAACGGAACCTGACGTGCTGATCATTGGGAACTGCCTCGCTGTTTCTACTGAGAAACTCAAGCTGGGATTGAATACTGAGCTTAAAAGTGAGCATTCGTCAACTTTGATGAACTATGGTATATAGGTACATTTATTTTTACATCTTACAGGATAGTGTATGACATAAAATGCAATAATCTCTGGGTTGGGAACTGGCTATCAAGTGAGACTGCCGGAATACACTGATAGATACGTAACATAAGGGCTGTAGCTAGTCAGGCGAGTACTAGAAAATAACCGATCAACAAGCTATCGTTTCATCACGATGTTTTCCTTTACCGAAAACTCAAAGTTATTGTAGGATTATCATCTACGCTCTGCAAACTTAAGTCTCTGCCATTTGAGCTATTATCGTTGCAACATTTTTATGTTTTCCGATGAATAAAAAATTAATCTAAATCTCATCTCATCTCAAATTATAATTTGAGAAACTGATAAATGTGTTATTGCGGTTTTATATACAGGTGTAGCTTACGAGGTTACACGTATAATGCTACTTTATTGGTAAAATCGTTGATATGAGTAAAAGTGCTTCTGTTCCAGATGGGACACACAGGATTAGCCAAGCCATGCGCAAGAAATACAAACGTGAGATGGATTACGTGTACGCCATCATGAATGACTTGGAACGCAAGCTGGAGAGGCCCATCCGAGACTTGGACGATGTCAGAACGGTTATGGAAACCCTTAAGAAGATAAGGGAGCAGGAAGTGGACATGGAACTTAAGATAGATCCAGTCGAAGTAAGTACATGGTAATGATTAGCATTCATACGGCTTCACTCACGAGGATAATGCGGAGTTTACGTCGACGCCTCACCGGCTTCGAGGAAATTGGGGTCGACATCATCGGATATTGGGCCACGCGTTTGCGATGAAGTCCGCGTGCGCACTGGCGATGTCAGGGCAGACGCTAAGTAATCTAATTTATGTGTCGTACCTACGCAACTTAAACAAGAATGACATGGATCTACACGATGAAATGTTTGGTGACCGTTATAGGCCTGATATACTCATTAGTCGAGCTCATAGTTTTAAAGTTATTGTTATATTATACGAAAAATGCATTGGATTGATTGTGAAAAATAGTGATTACAGTATGATGAGACTGAAAAACTACTAGTGTTTCATTATTTTTTTATGGTTTTAGCTTTTGACTACAAGATGTTAGGCGATGCGGTCGAAGGTGGCGCCACGCTACACCTGGACTGAGAACTGGTACTCTAGTGATGTTGCCAAAACACACCGAAACACACGGGTTCAGATTGTTAACTTGATTTAAAAATTGTTTGCTTGTAAAACAGGAGGCCTTCAACGTTATTACTCGATACGAGCTGCCAGTGAGCAAGGAGGATATAGAGCAGGTGGACAACTTGCGGTACACCTGGCAGCAGCTCCAGGCGCAGGCGCTAGCCTCCCACGTGCTGCTCCTCAAAATGCAGCCGCAATTCGAAGAGGATCTCAAAAATAACCTGGATAGGTGCGTTTTGGACTGAATTTTTCGACCTTATTTTGGGGCTAATTGAGTGACTTCACTTACGTCCGAAACTTCTGAAGAAAACTTCAGAGTGAAGAAAAGTAGGTACAGTCCAAGCGAAGTCAACAGTCTAATGCCCGAAATTATTAAATCGATCCTGACCCGTTATCCGCGGTTTTGTATCGATATGTCATGTCATAATATGTCATTTTAGTAGTAATACGTCAAGCCCTAGTACTAAAATGTCGTATTATGACATGACATATCAATGCACAACCGCGGATAACGGATCAGGATCGATTATTAATTTCGGGCATTTCGACTGTTGACTTCGCTTGGACTGTACTTTTCTTCACTCTGAAGTGGACCAGTCCCATCCAAATTACAGTGATTTTTTTTTCATTTCATCATGTTTGCTTTTCCAACGTAGCAAGCAACTTTTTTATTTCCAAATTTCCAAGTGGTAAAGCGTGATTGGGAAATGTTCAATTGGCGGCAGATTTGAACTTAGGAACTACTACGCAAGTGGATGTCACTACCACTGAGCTGTTATCGCTTCAGCTGGAAGGAAAATATATTCAAACTGAATTTTATTTCCCGTAGGTCTGCTGGTATAGTACTTTTTCTGAAAGATATGCGATATTGCAGGTTCCGAGAAGATAACACCGAGTACTGTCATGAGTACAGACACGCCGGCCCGATGCAGTCCGGTTTGAGTCCGAGAGAGGCTTCCGATAGACTGATATTATTCCAGGTACTGATCCATTTTATCATTTAGAGCATTGTTCACCTACTGCATTTTGTAAAAAACAAAAAGAGACCTAAGCCATACAGCTGCAATACTGAAGGCAAGTTCTGTTTAGCGAGCCAAATGAGGATTCGCGCTAGGAACTTATAGTTTTTGGGTGGTCATTGTCATCGAAATCGACGAGGAGGACATATATATTACTTATTAGGAGGAACCTTTTTCCGGGTTAAAAAGTAGCCTATGTTTTAATCCAGGGTGTAATCTATCTATGTTCTAAATTTCATCCAGATCCGTTGAATAGTTTCTGCGTGAGAAAGTAACAAATAACCATACATCCATGCTTACAAAATATCACGTTTATAATATTGGTAGGTGATATAATAAGATAAAACCGTAGGATACTAAAGGTTTTAATCTGCTAAAATTACACGTTCATAGAAAAGACATACTTGACAGAGTGTCACAATTATTGTAGAACACTAGTTCAAATCATTGCAAGAGTTTCCATAACACCACATTCTCCCAGACCGTTTAAAGGAACGAACTAATTCAAGACGTAGTCATTGTAGCGGTCTGGGTGTCTTCGAACTCAAATAATATTTGTGACACTAGTTCAAATCATTGCAATTCTAAAGAGTTTCCATATCACTACAGTAGGTAAATAGGATAGGACGTTATTTTTTCGCCACTCTTCACCACTGTGTCAGCCTGATCCGCAAAAAAATCTTACGATGAGCTACGACGCGTCCACGCTCAGAAACTGTCTTCACTTCTCCGTACCGGTTTACAAAACAGAGACTATGGGTCAGATTCCCGCTACTGTTGTGTACTGCATGATATTTTATTACCGCGGCTATGAGGAGATGGCGTATCTCGAACTGAGGTGAAGAACAAATGAACTAAATTTAAAAAGTACACAATAATATATACAATTATTTACGGTGTATATATTTCTGGTTCTTCTCCTCCAGAACCGCTTCGATGGCATGTGGCGTAAACTGCAAACTTACCAAAACGGCGAGGAACTGTTCGGTCTGCCTCACACCGAGTACCCAGAACTTGCTCAGATAAGGAAAGAACTTAATCTGTTGCAAAAGCTGTACAAACTGTACAATGACGTCATCGATAGAGTGAGCAGCTATTACGACATACCCTGGGGAGAGGTCAATATCGAGGAGATAAACAACGAGCTAATGGAATTCCAGAACAGATGTCGGAAATTGCCAAAAGGGTAGGCAATTAAATTGTTAGGTACGCACACTATCAATAGGCGTGACGAAAGATTTTGAAATCCAATTCCATATAAATGGCGGTACATGTTTACTATTGACGGAAAAACCTTTATTTCGGTTTAAGTTTAAAACCCTTTTTCTAATATTTTTCAAAACAGCTCGCCGGTGTTATTGCGTCGGCTCTGACGTCACGCTTAGGTAACATGTCATTGTGTCTATGCGTTACGAAGAATGTAAACAAAACAATGACAGTATTATCAGCGGAGGTTACCTAAGCGTGACGTCATTGGTATTTTAATCAATATGGCCGATTGCAATACATATTTTAATAATTTATTTTATTGAACATCTTAATATTATTTAAAATAAAACTAAACCAGTCTGTTAAATTTTTTTAGAATGTAGATTGCCCTAAAATTATTAGCCGGTCTCGTCTCTGCATTATTAGTATAGGTCTACCAGAATCTGATGGCAAAAAGGGAAAAAAGAAATTGACGCTAGCAATACTAGGGGAAATTGGAGTAAAACGTTTTGATACTTTTTTCCCTATAGTGGCTGATTCTGTGTGTGATACATGCAAATATAAAAATTTATCAAATGATCAAGGATAATTTTTGAAAATCTTACTGTGGCGAATGTGGGGTTCGAAATTTAGATGAAAACTCCAATTACTCTGTCCATGAGTTTATTTCTTAATTAAAGGCTATCAGAACTTGAAAATGGTTCCAAATACTGCACATCCATAAAAACGTCTTCAGTCGTCGTCGTCGTTGGAGGAAGACGAGGAAGACGCAGTATTTATGATAAACCTTTCCCCCTGTATCTCAATCGATCTTGTTCTATGAAATGATTTTCAATTTTTATTACATGTTCACAAGATTTTCGCCATTCATCCATCCCTATTCGAGAGAAAGCTTCTTCAGTTCACACGAAAGATGCAATAAACCAAAGTATCAAGACTTGTCATTCCTACTAATTTGAAGCCAAACCTTAAACAACTCCTCGAAATTTTTCGTTGCCATATAAAAATCGCTATTTATTAAACTTTTTTTTGCCATCAGATCCTGGTACACCTATAGTTACCTACTCGATTGAATTGTAATTACGAAGTGGTTCTTACTTAAACTATTGCTCAACAGCCTTAAAGAATGGCCCGCGTTCTTCGCTCTGAAGAAGACAATAGATGACTTCAACGACATGTGCCCGTTACTTGAGCTGATGGCCAACAAAGCAATGAAGCCACGGCACTGGCAGCGCATCATGGAGGTCACAAAGTACATCTTCGAATTGGACAACGAGGACTTCTGCCTCAAGAATATCCTCGAAGCGCCGCTGTTGCCCAACAAAGAGGATATTGAGGTAAGTATTATAATTATGTGTTTTCCTCTCTACTGGGTTTTTTCTTTCCATAAAAGTGCATTTTCTAAAACTAAACTAAATTTGACAGTCTAAAAATAATTCCGGCCTGAAAATAGTTTTGACCTTACTTGCGTGGTCAGGAAACGACAGCAATACTTTAGGAGCTGTCATGATTTCACTACCGTGGAATGTCAAGTCCTAGGACAGAACCAAATAAAACAGTTTAAGTACAATGGGATTAAATTAGAGTTCATCAGGAATGGAATCAAAATTAATAGTGACGATGTTTTTGTTTATTAACTTGTAACACTAGGTTATGAAAAACTGCACGCTCAAATGCAGTTCTGCTATTACACGTTTTCTACTCATACATTGCGGGTATATGAATGTTTTATCTTTTATGATAGGGTCATAAAATTCATGTGAACATCCTACACAGCTTTTGAACTGATTCTTGCCGACTATTCAAAAGATTCAGGGATGTTGTTTTTTGACATTATACCTAACTGTCATAGGATAAAACTGCATTTTGCTATAACGCTGCATTGAATTAAATAATTCAATATTTTTTGTATAATTATTGGTAGCTTTAAGTTTTTAGTAATCGTTTAATATAGAACAGTCGCGCCATGGAACGTTATGAATATTTCTTGTGTTGCAGCAAAAGTAAAACGAGTCAATATGAAAACCATAGACAGTTCAAGACAAATTCATTTCAATTCGTTGATCAATTTTGTTAACTTAAATTTTGTTAATTTCATTAAAAAAATGTCTGTCTCTAAATTATCTCGCTATTTTATGTCGCATGTTGTCTTCACCTATAAATGTAATGACACCTGGCCTTACTTGTGTGAATTTTCTCTATATTATAATTGCAACGGTGTACATTATGCTGGTGTTCAATAAATAAATAAATTCAATTTATTTTATATTACAGAATACAGACCACTTCTCCGATTTCTATTAGATTATCCTCAAAAATCCTAGTTTTCATAATGTAGCATACGAACAATTAATTATAAATAAAAATAATTATTTTACTATAAATGTCATGTTTTTTAAAAACAATGTGTTCTGACAAATTGTAAAATTTAGCAAATTAATTCTGTTGCATAGTACTACGACGGGCATGCGCAATTGAGTCCAAACCACACGCGAGAGGTGTAGTACTGCCTTGAACCAGACCGTTTATTTTGCCAGTGTAACCGCCCATTGACTCCACCCTCCTAGGTATGAAGCTTTGTACACCCCCCGATCCCCCGGTCCCCCGGTCCCAGTGATGAAGCCAGCGAAATAGCTTCGTTAGGTTTATGATCTCCTAGTACATGGAGGATAAAACTGAAGCAGGTTCCGAAGATTCTCCGGTGCGGGGGTGGTATCCGAATCGTGATTTAGGAACACAGTGGTTGCCAGCGGTTGCCAGAGGGTGAAACTGGCAACCGCTGGTCTTGAACGGCTATTCTTTAACAAATTGCGGTACTTAAAACTACTAACGCCCGAAATTAATAATTGATCCTAATCCGTTATCCGCGGTTTTGGATCGATATGTCCTGTCCATGATATGATATGTCATTTTAGTACTAGGGCTTGACATATTACTACTAAAATGACATATAATGACATGACTTATCGATCCAAAACCGCGGATACCGGATCAGGATCGATTATTAATTTCCGGCCTAAGCCGGTACTGGCAATTTCGAAATGACATAATAATTTGTAATATAATGTCACGAATATAGTTCAACTTAACATCCATCTGTAATACGACGTATTAAGGTGCAAAATCAAACGTTTCAGTCTACCGTAAAGGGTGAAAAGTACCGCGTAGCCCAACCCCTATTCATTGTTTACCCCAAAGGATTAGCTTCTCACTTTCAATTGAACTTTAAAACTGAGGCAATACGGTTTTAATCAAGAAAGCAAATTATTGACTATTAATTCACAACAGTCCTCTCAATCTCCGTCCTGTTTCTGCTGCCCTGGTAGTAACAAGCCAAAAATAACATTTTCTGTTAAAGAATATTGACGTGACGTGACTGTCATCAGCATTGACAGTTTCGACGAAGAATACGGTTTTAATCAAACTACCTCTTTCCTGTTTCTGCTGCCCTGGTAGTAACAAGCCAAAAATAGCATTTTCTGTTAAAGAATATTGACATGAATGCATGCCATCAGCATTAACAATTTTGACGAGCAATCTCTTTAATGATTCTGCTACCCTGATAGTAGGAAACTAAAAATAACAATGAATAAAAAAATTACTTCAATATTTGGAAATTCAACTTGTCGGCAGCGGGACCGGTTCGGCCGGCAGATTCCCGAATTCAGCTTCGCAGTAGTTTGATGATGTTTGTGAGGTTTCTAGTAATTTAAGTATGCATGTGGAGTATTATGTATATTAGTACATTACTGCAGCGGCCAGCAAAAGAGGCATTGATAAACGAACGTGTACATCAATAGCAATTCTCTCCACAAAATTTTGATCACACCTTCGTTATTCATATTGCTCCAACCATCACATTGAAGGTGTATGAAGTTTTTTTTTTCAATTATATTTTTACGTCTGCTTTAATTTCTTTATATACTCTATAGAAATATATCTCAGAAAGAGACTTCCTTGAAGGCGGGATTCAGCTCTTTAAAATATTCGTTCCACAATGGGTGCTCTGCCATGGCAAAAGGAGCGCCCGAAACAATTTTATTATGGCCTTGGCCAGCTTTTCAGCAAGGTTATTTTTTGGTTTTATGGATTGTTCTGTGGAACTTGTTGAAGGTTCGGTAGACAAATCTACATTTTCATTGACTAGACTTGAAGTTGTTGTTTCTTGTTGTGTAGTGTTATTTACTATTGGGTGAAATGGGGTTCTCTTCGGTTTTATTTCATTTTGTACAGTTATTGGACATTTGAAGCAATTTGTAAGATGCTGAGCCATTCTATTCACGTTCCCAGTTTTATGTATCTTGGCACAATGGTTGCACTGCACTATTTTGTCATCGTTTAACTTATAGTTTCTCCAAATTGATTCGTCTTTTGGGCTTCCCATGATGAAACTAAAACACTAATGATTGACAATTCTAATATTATAGTATGTTCACGCTTTCAAAGATCCTCCGTTGGACGACGTTCCTCTCGCTCTTAAAAGTGCCCAACATTCGAATTTCAAAAAAATATAAGCTTTAAGATTGGCCTGATACAATTATATAAAAATCTAGCCTGAGATGTTTAGAACCTTGCCAAAATAGTGCTTGTCAATAAAAGTATAAAATGACAATTTTTTTTTAGATTTTGAAAAATATTTGTATCTCTTGACTAAATGAGTTCAAGTGAAGACAATGAGTCAAGTGCTTACTTTAAGGCCACTCGAAATTCAATAGGCGGCAAGTTTTATTTGAGAAAAGTACTATTCAAGCCTTGGCCACAACTAGGCATTGATGGACTTACGTATGTGGGCCTCGCCTTCGCCTCGGCCCACATTTACACGTTCATCCCGCAATGCCTCTTATGTGGGCCGCTGCAGTGATGTACTACGAGTATAACTTCAGTTTAGCGTACGAGTATAAGTAGGTACTCGGACAAGAACCCATCGCTAATTGCAGTTCGACATTTAAATAATACCTTTGATAAGTTACCTCCTTGGTTGCCATGTTTCACCGCCTCGTTGGTTATACTTATATGCTATGTTTCACCAAGGTCGGTTAAATGACCGGCCAGCCACAAATTAAAAAAAAATTGGATGACAGTTGTCAATGGAGATGGAGAAGCCAAATTTTCACTGAAAATATCGTAGCGTTGCAAAGCCGTGGTGAAATGAGATTTCGAAAAAGAAGAAATTGTAGGCACGCCAATTTTTTGAATCAAGACATGCAGGGACATTTATATCAACTCAAGTGAATATAAAAATTCAGTCGGATAATTTACAACTTCGTGTCTTAATTAATTAAGTACCCATCGATGAAAGTTGTCGTCTCGTCTGGTATTTTGTTCTGAATGTTGTTGTATTAAATGACATTGGTTTTAGCTGCTAATATAGCACATTCACTGAGCCACTGGTGTTTGTAGTTCTGAGCGACATTTTGGAAAACTGTGTGATTAATTTCGTCTGTGGTAACTGATTTTACAAAAAAAAAATGCTGGCAGAAAGATATCTTGTGTGGTGATTGCCATTTTCCCGTTTTCAATTTTTGTTTTTGGGACCATTCAGTGGATGTATCATTTTCTACCTAGACACGCATATTGGCTTTCAAAGTCAATTTCTGTAGTTGATATGGGTGTTCAGCGTGGTAAAACGAGTAGTTCTTGTTTATATAGCGTAGGAATGGGTCTATAATCTTCAGCCACTGTTTTTTTTTAGGTCGATGATTTCTTTTTCAATATCTATGAACTCGTAATCAGGCACACAGGACGTAATCAGGCACACAGGAATGTTTCCCATCTCGCACAATGTTCCTTTCCGATGCATCCAAAACAAAAAATCCCTTGCACGAACCTTTTATGTGACAAACCCACACCGAAGAACATTTATTGGTTCGTTTCAAATAATGCCGGTAACCAGCTCGTATCAATATACGCCCTCCACGTGTACTTTCTAAGAAAGTGAATACACATGGACCCGATGAAAGCCCTGGAGTTTCGTCACTTGGTTCCATCATATTTTTCCTTGGAGAAAATTATTTTTCCACTATCAATGCAAAATTCTTTGATACTTACAGGTTTTACTCTGATTGACGTTGTGTTAGATTGTCATCTATAATTAAAATAAAAATCGGTAGAATTGACAGTAGATTGTATAAAATAAGATTTTGACGTTGACATTTGATTATAAATAGATTATTATATTATTGTGTCAATGGTTCGGTCGTACTTACTTTTTTCGTTAGTCTGAGATTTTTAAAAAAAAGGCAGTCTATGGGCTGGCGGGCTGTCGAGGAGATTTTTTGATACGGACGGCGAAAAAAGGCGGGACGACGGGGATTTTGAAAAACTATTGAGCGGTGGAACGAAAATACAGAAAAAGATATTGATATATTCTTGGCGTTTTCTTTACCAATAGTCCAACAATTCAGAAGCGGAAAGAACACGTGCTGTGGCTCGGTACAGGTTTGTTTGGTATAAAACGTTGGCGATAAAATAAAAGGTGAGTTCAAAATGATTATAAGTATTTTATTTTCAAATCTACTTATGTAGGATTAAAACAATAGTGAGTCCGTGCATTAACCAGTGGCACAGAATATAATCATATTATAATACACATACAGACCCATACAGTGGGGTAGGTAATTAGATGTACAGGAAACCGTAAGGTGACGATGTGGTTGAGGGTGGCGCCACGCTACACCTCGATTGCGAGCTAGTTATAAAGTGTGGCTGCCGAAGTGCTTGGCGCAGTTTTTTGTTTTTGCTTGTAGGTGGGTGATAGCTAGCAAGGCGAGCACAATGTTTATATGTTTGACAAAAACAACTTAGGTACAATAAGATATATAAAAAAAATTACTTGTAGTATATAAATAATTCTATGTGTATCAGGTTCACATTGATTAAACACAATGCCACGAGAGGTGCAGTCACGGGGCCAGCGGTCGCGATCCACCACGAGGCATGGGTCGCACACACGAGGCAGGCGCACCCGGTCACGCAGCCGGCGGCCACGCCTGACGATGACACCGAGACGTCCCGGTGAGCGGCGGTCGCGCTCATCTTCAAGATCAGACTCACTCTTACGCGATAGAAGACGTCGAAGGAATGAATCACGATTAAGTAGCGCGCAGCGATCACGGGTGGATGCATATTCTCGTGGTAGAAGTCGCTCACGGAGTAGACATCACTCCATAAGAAGTAGGCATTTTAGACGATCACGTGACACTCGGTCACCTTATACCCCGCGTGTTAGAGAAGTACGCAATGATTCTATCGTTACAAATGACAACGTATCGCGTCAGAATGATGTTAATTGTTTGCGGAAAAGTAATGAAGGTATACTTAATAAAAATAATATTGTAAATAGTGTAAATGAATACGATACTAGTATTTGTAAAAACGCATCTGAAATGGTTCAAATTGAACCATCTACTTGTAGTGCAACAAAAATACCGAATACAAATGAAGTTACGGTTAGTCAGAGTATCATAGATAGCTTAAATAAAGCATTGCAAGCTGTCACAACCGTAACTCCACAGAATAAAGAAAAGTTTCCACCTGTTAACGTTGTGCCTGAGTTTGATCCCAGATTTAAAAATCAAACTATCATTACTTGGTTGAGTAAAGTAAATGAATGCGCGGAGATTTACGGTTGGGACAGCAAACAAACTGCTCACTATGCTTTACCGAAACTTATGGGTACCGCTAAACGGTGGTATGAAGGTCAGCCATCAGTTATGTATACGTGGGAAATTTGGCAGGAAAAACTTAAATCGGCTTTTCCTGTATACGAAAATTACGGGCGACTCCTATCAGAGATGTTAGGTATAAAAGCCAAGTTCGGTGATGATTTAGAAGAATACTATTATGAAAAATTAATAGCCTTAAATCGTTGCGGTATTGTTGACAAGAATGCCATAGATTGCGTAGTTTATGGTATAGAAGATAGGTCTATTCGGTATGGCGCAGAAGCAGTAGGGTTCCAAGATACAGATAAGCTATTGGGATACCTTAGAAGTGTAAAACATGAAAGGTTTGAAAAGAATAACAGGAAAATTGTGCGTCCAAATAACGATTTTAGTCGTAAACCGAAACTTGATTCTAATAGACCATTAAGATGTTTTAATTGCCATGAAATCGGTCACATGGTTACCAGTTGTAAAAAACCTTTAATTAAATGTCAGAAATGTATGAGGGTTGGTCACGACGATCCAAATTGTACAAAGGAAATTTGGAGAGATAAAATGGAAGTAAAATCATTGTGACTAGTTCAAGAAGAAGATGTCGTTGATAACAAATTTAAAAAGACCGTAGTGATTAATGGTTTAGAGTTACATGGCTATATTGATTTCGGTAGTCAGTGTTCGTTGATTAAAGAGTCAGTTGCAAAGAAAATATTTAATAATAATGAATGGAGACGTACAGACTTACCTTGCTTACGTGGTTTCGGAAACTCAGTTATACAATCCATAGGTGCATACACAGTAGGTATAGTAATTGATGGTGTAAAATTTAACGTCGAATTAGTCATAGTACCTGATCGCTACTTAAATTATGAAGTATTAGTGGGGCAAAGTGTGACAGAACAATCTCATATTGAAATACATAAAGATGACAAGGTGTTAAATATTAAATTGAAATCATCTGTGTGTGAGCAACGTATAATTTTGAAGATATGTGAATCAATTGTTATCCATGGTAGTGCGGTCATTAAATTTTTTGCTGATACTAGTTTATCTGGAGAGGTAGGTATAGAAACTAGTCAACGGTTGAAATATAAAGTTAATGGGGGAAAATACGAGTTGAAGGACGGAATAGGGTATATTTCTATTGAAAATAGTCAGAATAATGTGTTACGATTTACAAAAGATGAAATAATATCTCGTGGAGTTTATTTTTCTAGGAAATTTAGAGAAACCAAATGTTTCAAAGTTGACAAAATATGTACTGACAATGTTATAATTACATTAGAAGATTTGAACATTGGGGATTGTCTGAATGAAGTGGAAAAGGATAACTTGTTAGGTTTAGTTAATGAGTATAGAGATTGTTTTGCCACCAGTTTATCTGAACTAGGATGCACTAATGTAACTACGATGGATATAGAGTTAAAAGATACCAACCCGGTTGTCTACCGTCCATACCGTCTTAGTCATGCCGAGAGAGCAGAAGTTAGGTTAATGGTAGATGACCTGTTACAAAATGGTATCGTTAAAGAATCTTCTTCTCCATACGCGTCACCGATAATAATGGTTAAGAAAAAAACGGGAGATAAACGGCTTTGTGTGGACTACCGCGCACTGAATAGGAAGACAGTCAAGCAACACTTTCCAATCCCACGTATAGAAGACCAGATTGATCGGTTGGCTGGGAACGTTTACTTCAATGCGCTAGACTTAGCATCGGGCTATTATCAAATACCAATTAGCGACGAGTCCAAACCTAAAACGGCTTTCGTTACCCCAGATGGCCAATTTGAGTTTAACCGGATGCCGTTTGGGTTAGCGAATGCTCCAGCGGTATTTCAAAGAGCAATCAACGTGGTTTTGGGTAACGCTCGGTTTGACATAGCTTTGGCATATATGGATGATATTTTAGTTCCGTCTAAAAGTGTTGAGGAAGGGATAGCGAGACTTCGAATTGTGTTTGAAAAATTGCGACAGGCTGGCTTGACCCTTAAACCACAAAAATGCCATTTTTTCAAACAGCAAGTAGATTATTTAGGATTTGAAGTTTCAGGCAAAGGTATAAAACCAGGTACACGAAAAGTAGAAGCTGTTAGCAATTTTCCTACTCCAAAAGATGTTCATAACGTTAGACAGATTATAGGCTTAGCTAGCTTTTTCAGGCGTTTCATAAAAGGATTTGCTCAAATTACGAAACCTCTTACAAGACTACTTAAGAAAAACGCTGTTTGGGTCTGGAATGAGGAACAAGATCGTGCGTTTTGTGAGATCAAGACTATTTTATCATCAAAGCCAGTGCTAGCTCTATACGATCCGAAGGCAGAAACTCAGATACATACAGACGCGAGCAAGCATGGCGTAGGTGGAGTTTTGTTGCAAAAACAAGATGATGCGGGTTTTAAACCAGTAGCTTATTATAGTCGGCAAACGTCGCCAGAAGAAACTCATTTTTCGTCCTATGAGTTAGAGACTCTAGCAGTAATAGCAACATTGACGAAATTTAGGCCGTATGTTCTGGGGTTAAACTTCACTGTAGTTACCGATTGCAACTCCCTTAGAGCAACATTTCTTAAAAGAGATATGATTCCACGCGTTGCTAGATGGTGGAGTTTGATTCAAGAATACGATTGCGATATCATGTATAGATCTGGGGATAAAATGATTCACGTAGATGCCTTAAGCAGAAACCCAGTCACGGATGAAGCGGGCATTATTAAGGCTGTAGAGACTTATGACGTTATGAATATCGATAATGACTGGTTAGTGACTGTTCAATCAAACGACTCCGAGATGAAACGCATCAAGGATATTTTATCAAATTCTAATTATAATGACATAGTTGATATACGTAAAAATTTTGTGTTGAAAAGGGATCGAATATATAGAAGTACAGATGATGGATTGAGATGGGTCGTGCCGAAAGGGTGTAGATGGCAAATATTGCAAAAAAACCATGATCAAATTGGACACTTTGGGTTTGAAAAGACATATGATAGGATTAAACAACATTACTGGTTTCGAAAAATGCGAAAGTTTATAAAAAAATATGTAAATTCCTGTCTAGAGTGTGCGCATAACAAAATTCCGCCAGGTAAGAAAGAGGGCTATCTCCATCCTATACCCAAAATATCTACTCCATTTCACACTATCCATATCGATCATGTAGGCCCTTTCGTGACCAGTAAACGTAAGAATGCGTACATACTCGTAATAATTGATGCGTATACCAAGTTTATTGTATTAAAGGCGGTAAAGAATACAAAGTCTAATACTACTATTGTCGTGTTGCGGGAGTACTTCGGTATGTTTGGGCTGCCCATTCGTTTGATAAGCGATCGTGGTACTTCTTTTACAAGTTCCAAGTTTAAAACGTTTATAAAAGAACTTGGAGTAAGGCATATTCTAAATGCAGTAGCCTCACCACGAGCGAATGGTCAGGTCGAAAGGTATAACCGTACGATATTGGACTCCGTAGCTGCCCAAAATCATGGTCAAGATGACAGGCTATGGGATGATAAATTACTACAGGTTCAATGGGGGTTAAATAATACAATAAATAAGGGTACGGGTAAATCTCCTTCAGAAGTTTTATTCGGCCTTAGACTTATTAATACTAACGAAGGTCAAATTATTTCCGAAATTCAATCTGATACAACAAATAAGGAGGATTCTTCTAATTTACGTGACAATCGGCTCAGTGAAATAGACCCTAACAATCAAACTGATAACTTAGAAGTCAGTTCATCACAGGTTGTAGTCGAAAGTCAGTCTAATGATATTAGAAATAATGTTTGCTTCAGTCGCGTTGGTAGTCAGGATAATTGTACTCAAAACAATGACATAAATGAAAATGATAATATTATTAAAATTAGATCAGAAGTAGATCGATTTATTGATGTATCACAAGATAAGCAAAAACACACTTTTGACAAAAAAAGAAAACAAGCAAGAAAATATAGTATAGGAGACTTAGTGAGAGTAGAAAGAACAGGGCATACGGTAGGTAAAAGTAGAAAGCTATTACAGAAGTTGTCAGGTCCATACAAAATTACGAAAATATTAGATAATGATAGGTATGAGGTTATTGATACACCTATAACTAAGAAAGGGAAGGGCTCTTCTTATACAGGTGTTTTTGCTGTTGACAAAATATTTCCATGGATGTGTTATACAAATAAAGACGACGATTCCTCTGATAGTGCAACTGGCTATGGAAGCGATAGTGTGTAGTCCAGTTCATAAAATAAATATTTGTATAAACTCATTGTTAAGGTGACGGTTAGAAAATTATTAAGTATACCTTCAATGAAAACTATATATTTTTGTAACGTGGTAAGAAAACATATTTTATGGTAAAGTATGTAATCTATGTAGGTCAAAGGGACATCGAGCAAATGTTGCAGTATCTTTTTGTATAATTCTACGAATCACGAATTTAAGCGCAAAGTGCGCGAGACGCAAAGTGCGTGAAGCGCAAAGTGCGCGAGGCGCAAAGTGCGCAAAGTGCAAAGTGCGCAAAGCGCAAAGTGCGCAAGGCGCAAAGTGCGCAAGGCGCAAAGTGCGCAAGACGCAAAGTGCGTTTTAGGGAACACTGGACTTTATACAAACGCAAAGTGCGTTAATAACATACGTTAGCACAACGTGTGCTATGCGCAAAGTGCGCCAACCAAATAATTTAAACACAAAGCACAAAGTGTGCAAACAGAAACTATGTTTATTTCATATGTATGATTTCTAATTTGTCGATACGAAGTGTATAATTTAGTGCAAAGTGCGCAACCAAATATTATTTACCCTTGTTCAATTTTTGTATGATTCATAGTTTATCAAATTATTGTTTCAATTTAAAAATTTAGTCTAGTTGTACCTAATGTTTACATTATTATTATTTATTTTTTTTTTTTTTCTCTTCTATGTTTTGTTTCTTTTCTTTTTACTAGTGTTACTGTTATGTTGTGTTCACGGGGACGTGAACTTATATCAGGATGGACGAGCTGTTAGATTGTCATCTATAATTAAAATAAAAATCGGTAGAATTGACAGTAGATTGTATAAAATAAGATTTTGACGTTGACATTTGATTATAAATAGATTATTATATTATTGTGTCAATGGTTCGGTCGTACTTACTTTTTTCGTTAGTCTGAGATTTTTAAAAAAAAGGCAGTCTATGGGCTGGCGGGCTGTCGAGGAGATTTTTTGATACGGACGGCGAAAAAAGGCGGGACGACGGGGATTTTGAAAAACTATTGAGCGGTGGAACGAAAATACAGAAAAAGATATTGATATATTCTTGGCGTTTTCTTTACCAATAGTCCAACAGTTGTCTGATCAAAATTAATAATTAATAGATATTTTTATCTAAATAGGTTCAATCCAATTGCTTTATTATTATCGCCTAAGCTTTTGATCGCAGTTCCGCCCGCTTCAGCATAGATTCGGCACAGATACGGCTCGCGAAAATAATGAGTGGAATCTAAAACGTACGGCGAAAATAGACTATTGAAGATTTATAATACAGGTAAAACATATGTATGTGAATCATACGGATTGGTTAAGAAAATGCATAGGTAAAGATGCGTGTAGCAAAAACATTATTTTTATTAGCAGAAATTAAATCGTGTGAGAAAATTATCGATTGGTCGCAGTATCTTATGGCAAATAATGCAAATGGGGAAAAACGCGAACGGGACTAAAAATTTCGGGGAAAAACAATTTTGGGTATTTCACCTATACAGTCAAAATATATACGTACACAATTTATTATTGTTTTTTGTAACAAACCGGCACCAACTCAGCGTAATGCTAGTTCTTACAAACCAGCGCTGGTTTGCCGTTGGTACCGGTAGGTTTGATAAAAATCAGTTAAGGTGGTTGCTTGCGGTCAGCTAAGCACGCCAGCCTCAATAGATGGCGTTGTTGTCCTAATATAACGCATTTTATTTTATTATGAATAAACATGTGCCTATTATTCTAAAGTAATATGTTTACCGCTAATGACGTAATATGTTTAATGTATCCAACTATATTTCAGATGTGTTTTAGTTTTCAAAACACTTTTATTTGTGCCAAACAATATCGCGGTAGTGATGTATGGCAGCAGAACTACTCACTCACACATACATACAATGGTCTTGTTGTATACGAAACTATTTGCTAATTTCGTCCTTCTAATTACTGTATAGGTTAGACCAGTGGTCGAAACTCTCAGTATTTCTTTACTAATAACGAGGTTCCGAGTTCGATCCCAGCCTCAGGTTTTTTTGTAATTTTCTTTGATATTATTTAAATTTAATAATCACGCTAATATTACAAAGCGAATTTTTTTGCGTAAGTTGTTTTTTGTTTTGTTGTTCGTCAATCTTCTCGTCGCAACGCCTGAACGGATTTGGATGAAGTTTAGAATGGAGATAGCTTATACACTGTATTACTTATACTCTCTACTCTCATATCAATAAAGACATTGGCTATTGTAATACTTTATTATGAAACAATCAGGATTATTTATTATATAGTATCAAAATAAAAAAACAGTAAATCACCAATAGTCTTTTTATTTAAACATTCTTAAAATATTCAATAATAATTTATAATAAAAAGCCCTGCTGGTCGCACAATTTTTTCATGAACAATGTTCTGGCCACAGACTCATTGTGTTGGCCATATGCCATGTCATTGGTCAGAATAGTGTTTTTATACAAAATGCTCTTGATGTGGTTGTGGCAGGGTGTTGTCGCTTTTCGTTTACATTTATCTGCAACAAAGATATAATTAAGGTATATTCTAATTTGTATCACAACCTGGCCATACGAAAACCATGATGGATTTATGTCTACTAAACACTACTAAAAAAACAAACATGACTTTGAAAAACTAACCATTCCAAATTGGCCGTGAGCTTGTCGCATCTATATGTACTAATAACGAGTAAGTGTATAGTGTAAACATCATTTTCATGTTGCCCTATGGTCAGATGTTCGATTTCTTTTATTTCCTCCGTTGTTTTTTGGAAGTCTCGAAGTTTTGAGAAACATGCTTCTTTCAAATATCTGTTTCCACAATTGGTTCATTTGGCTCTTGTGTCTTTGGGCCATAATTGTGATCAGGTTTAGCCTTGGGGGGTCTTCGAATGTATGTTTTTCGCCTTGCGTGGGATTTCTCTTTTTGAGAAATGTATTTTTTGAAAGTGTGTCCAGTGCTATGTGCTGTATGATTTTTCCAGGCACTTTCATGCCACTTATGACCAGTTGAGTGTGAAAGTCCTGTAATAAATAGGGATACAGGTAATTTCTTTATATGGATGTGGATGGCCAAATCCCAACTATAGGGATTATACAAAATGATCAAACATGTTACGACTGCAACAAGCCAATTTGGGGCTATGTTTTCATAAACCGAAAGAACTTATATGTTCATGATTACATTTGTATTATAATTAAGTGTATTTACCTTTTGATTTCTCGGTGGTGTCGTTTCATTTGTCCTTGAACTCGTTTGCGACTTTTCCTGGGGCCAGAGTACTGATGATTATTATAATCTTTTTTGGAAATTCGTGGCTCCATGTCGGTTTCGAGAAACTTTTTTTTTTTTTGTTATTGCGTCACACGTTTAGTGTATTTAGATTGAACCTTTCCCCAGAAATAAATATGCTCAAGACGCTCATGAAGTTTTTTACTATAATATAATAGTTGTATCATTTGATAGCCGATGGCATTTCGACAAGACTGCGTCGTTTTGACAAGTTTTGGAAATAAAACAAAACTTTCATGTTGACAGTTCAATTGAAGCCATTTGCCGCGAAACACATCTAATCGTATGCTTGGTGTACGACACTGTCACCATTCACTCACACATTGACAAAATTAACTAATAATTTCAATCATATTTATGATAATAATCTACTATTGTATTCAGAAAATTATGATTTACCGCAAATAAAGTTCAAAATAAATGTCAGTAGCTATGATTTCAGTGTAAAATTATGCTCCATTTGTCCATAAATGGAAATATTAATTTGTATGAAAATCGAACTACCTTAAGTTAATTACGGTGGTGACAATTTTCTTACATGCGCATTTTCTGTCATGAATACACCCTGTCCATTCTCAGGTTGAACTAAGAGATGAGCCACTGTTCGAAGACGTTCATAGATTGGAAATGATAAAAATTGCTTACTAATGTGCCGCCCCAGTTGTAATTACTCGATTTTTATCAATAGGCACGTTTGCATGCACCATTCCTAAAACTGTTTTATCGCTGCCTTTGTTCACATAATTATTTACAGAGCCTCCGTTGACGTTTAACCAAATATAATTTTGGTACCTATATTATGATATTGTCAATTTAGATAACTGCTACATAATTTTCAATACTTATTTTGAGCAACCTGTAAAGCACAAATATCTAGTTGACAAGTTATAGGAACGTCTTTATGGTTATAATACATTAGTATCGATTCCAATACTCGATATTAATGAATGTGTTAATGTGTGTTTAAAATGCCAGTGTTATAGAAAAAAGTTAACTTATTTTAAATGGCAACTCGCATAAGGCAGCTTGCTCTGGGGCGGAATCCCAATGTTTGTCGTCCTCTAACAAGCCAAATTCCATGCAGGCTAATTGAATAGTTGGTTGGAGGTCATCGTTGACAGTCTTCAAGTCATCGTAGGATTGAGTTTTCAAACTTGTGTCGAAATAAAACGTAATTTGAATCAAAAGCACTAAGGAGTATTGATATCAACCTCGAAGCAAATCGCCGCCAAAATAACTTTTTAGCCCTTTTTAACCCCGTTAAGGGAGTGAATTTCATACAATACAAAACACGTCTTCCATCAAATCTGTTAAAAAAGGTTTATGCAAAATTTTATTTAGATTGGACCAAGGGATCACTTAGTCCCATACAAAGTGTGTCCTCATTTTTCACCCTCTTAGGGGTAGAATTTCGGAAAATCCTTTCTTATTGGATGCTTATGTCATACAAAAAACACATCCTCCAAGTTTCAGGTCTCTACGATCAGCGGTTTAGGCTGTGCGTTGATCCGTCAGTCAGTCATTCAGGACAAAGCCTTTTATATGCATAAAAGAAGAAGATAGATTTCTGTCGCGGTCTGTAATGACTGCGTGGCTGGCAGAGATGATGATGAACAGATTGTGCTTAGCGTAGTAAGAATTTATTTTAACTAACAGTGTCGTTCGAGTAACTAAAATTCATCGTCACTTAACATCAGGTGACTTGTGGTCAAACGCTACCCTGTAATTAGTAAAAAAAATAAAAAAACAGAAACGCCTTTCCAGAGTTTATGCTTCTTTCCCATGATTTTTTAGCTTCCACTCATACATGTAAACATACAATCTGTCTGGTTACCGATGTCAGACCCGTTAAGGTAAGCGATTCAACAAATAGGAAACCGAAAAAAACGTGACAAAAATTAGGTCCTTTTTTTGAGATATGTTTTGCTATCAAAGGTTCCTTAATCTTAATATTTTCTAATTGTTGTAGTTGTAGTGGGCGAATACTGAGTTTTGTAGAACGACAAAGCACAAGGCCAAGTCACTTCCTTGTAAATCTGCATAATCTGTATCTATTTTTTAGTTACTATCAAGGGTATTCAATAAATGGATGCCCCAATGTCTGAAAGATCCATAAATTGTTAAGATTATTGCTGGATTAGTTACCCCCATAATTAATTTGTGCATATATCGCGCAACAGGCGTTGTTGCTGATGAATCAGCAACCTATGAAAAAATACCCTTTTTTCCCAGTTGTTGAGAGGATCCTGTCGCCTATCATAGTGTGTCTACTTGCACCCAGTCCTTAGCATTACATTTTTGTCTACTCTATTGCATATGAATATTATTTTCCCTGGAAGAGTAGTTATTGGGCCGTATGATTCACTTCTATAGCTGTAACCTTTACCAAGCTCATCTGTAAGACGGAGAGCACCAGCTGAATCGCATAATTTTTTTCCTTCCTCAAACGCGCAGTTTATAATGAGAGTCATTTTATGCAGTTCAAGACTGTTAGAGTGCTATCTCAGGATTCTCGTTACATAAAAGTGCCTTCAGCATCATCTGTTCCTAATTATTTATGTCTAAACTGTACTTAGCTCTATTCTGGCTCTAACTGGGATCCCTGTATCAAAAACTACGTAGATCAGGGGAGATCACAACACCTGGAGATGGAGCAAATACTTGCTTTATTTTCTTATTTGCACAAATATTTGTATACCGTAGCAGGAATCAAACCCCTCTCATGCTTTGCAGTCGGCTATTTGTTCATAGTGCCACATCAGTCGTCAAATGAGCGTTCGCCCCAGTCATGCTTACGTACTGCGCAACCGTGGCTTTATTGAATGAAACGAAGGCAAGCAACAGGTGTTTCAGGTTTAGTTGTACCAGGCCAACATAGATCTCAAGGGGCGTTTTGTCATTGTCGATTGAAGCAACAGGTATTCTGAGCTCCGAAGTACCCGGCCAACATATTTTACAAGAGCTATTTCCACTGAGCTTGTTCCTGTCAGTACACGTACACTGTCGTACACACGGGGCACGGTTATCGTGTTATGGAATTAATTTTACCAGCTTTTTTTTTAAATGACTTACTTTATTACCACGGTACCTTACGGTACCACGGACTCTGTATCAAAAACGTTCAATAATAATAATTTCCGAGTCTTTAAGTAACAAACAACCTAAAAGCCTTAATGTTACGGTAATTTTACTGGTGTTTAGTCGATGTCTTTAGTGTTTCAAAAACATGTTTAATACAGGACAGGATCGATCTCGTTAGCGTTACTGTATTTTTAATAATAGTATGAAGGCTGAAGCCGATCGTCCACCGCCCGCTTATCTATGTTAGTTTAGCCAATTGAGCCAGTTTTTCATACCACCGAGGTGTACAAACATGTATGATAAATTGGCTCAACCATGCGACCTAAATTTAGCTGGCGGTGGACGATCGGCATCCTCTTACAAAATACAACCCTCTCACATAGGGGGCGTAGCCCGGCACCCGAATATTTTTTAACGACTTCGAACTTTAATGTGAACGACCTAGAGTTCAAGTTCATTAGTTTATATGTTGAAGATAACATTAGTATGTATGTTGAAGTTAAAGGTACTTTGGCTTACTGTTATAATTTCTGCTATCCTGGTATACTCTGTGCTTGGCTGTAGCGCTCACTTTTTCAAAAGAGTTCTCACATAAAAACTCTGTATCAAAGAAAACCACACCAGAAATAAAATTCCAATCGGTCTAGTCGTTTATGAATTTTAGCGAGACTAACAAACAGCAAAAAAATGGAATTTAGTATAGAAGAGATAACGTCGTCATTATTATTTATTGTAAACTACATCTTTGTGTGGTTTGTTTATCCCCGAGGCAAACACAGGAATATATTATTAATATGCAGCTGTGTCTCCATGTAGTCAAATTTCAACGGTTTTTAAATGGCCTACCATTGATATAATTAAGAAATCGATTAGTTGATCTTTGAACAAAGGAGAATTAAAAGAATAATCTACACTTGATAAATTAATAATAGTCCTCCTTTAAGTTTTCTTTAGCTTTTCTCCAAATGGCATTTTTATAAAGTGCAGGTAGCATCCCGATTTATTTACTGCCGGATAGACCTGAGATTTATTTATTATTTATTTATTTATAAAAAAACAAATAGTAGCTTACGGTTTACACCAACACGCTAACTACAACACACACGCTACACGCTAGATACAGCATTCAAAGGAGCTAACTTCAAGTAAGCCTAAAAATGTTGAATGTCTGCATTCAGAATGAATTTCAGTGCTTGAAAGAATCTCGACGTACGTTTCCTCCTTCTTGTCAGGCAGAAGAGTGTATCGTACAGCCAACACTTACACCCAGTAATTTATACAATTTGCGTTCAATTTCAATGAACGATGTATGTTTCAAATACAAATCTCATAACTGCCCGCTAAAAAGTCCAGTGGAGAAAAAAGCTACTTTGCTCCCGCATAAAGGTACAAAACGACATATATATATATTGCATACACCACAATTGACAATAAAAGAAATGACTGAATAAGCAAAGCAATTATCGAAATAAATAGCATAAAATCGTCATACAGCCCATTGCAAGACCTACACGCAGGCGTAGATGCAACAGGTACAATATAAACTTCTCCCGTGTGCTGGTACCCTGGTACTTGTACTCGTAGAACTAGCGCGGCGCTTGTCCACCCTCAGTGTGCCCCAAAGTTGCGAGACAGAGCAGTTTTTTTGAGAAAACTTTTATCTACAGGTTTTTATTATAATTTCGTGCAGGTCTAAAGTTATTGTGCTTCAAGTGAAAGAAACGGTCGGTTAAAACGCGGTCATGCTTCTTATATCGTTCTTGAAACTAATATTTATGGGTATAACCGCTTAAGGCGAGTATTTGCACCACGATAGAAAATGAAAGAAATGACTGAATAAGCAAAGCAATATCGAAGTAAATAGCCTCTGGTTATCATAAAATCATCATACAGCACATTGCAAGACCTACACGCAGGCTTAGATGCAACAGGTACAATATAAACTTCTCCCGTGTGCTGGTACCCTGGTACTTGTACTCGTAGAACTAGCGCGGCGCTTGTCCGCCCTCAGTGTGCCCCAAAGTTGTGAGACAGAGCAGTTTGTTAAGATTTCAAACTTACTTTTTTTAACTGCTTAATACTGGGTAGCATTTGACCACAAATCGCCTGATGCTATGTGACGATGTGGTCGAAGATGGCGTTACGCTACACCTGGGCTGGGGACTGGCTCTCAAATGAAGCTGCCGGAACACACCAATAGGTGTTTGGCGACAGATTCTTAACATGAGGGCGGTAGTTAGCCAGGCGAGTATTAGAAAATACTTTACCACCAAGCCAATTGTTTAAATTCTACTTTTATATTTAAATTCTTGTATTAAGATTTTGCTATTTTAATACTAGAAACAAAAATAAAATTGCTCTATCCACTACTAGGCTTCATAAAGTTAGCAACGCGTTCAAAGGTCAATGTGGACGCTTTTTCAACAAAATTCAATTGCTTTTTCAACAATATCTACTAAAGAGCGCAGCACTTGCACAAGTTGTTGATTTATCTTCAGGCTCTGCGAGTCAACCAACAACCACGCCGTCTCGCGATCATGCAGCTCCCGCATCCGCGTCTCCTCCAACGAGAGCCTCCGTTGTTCCACGGCCACAAATTCTTGAAATGTTGATTATTATGACTCTGTGGTCTATTGATCTCAGCAGAATAGAATTGCGCGAATGTGTTAGGAACACGCCAGTTACCTTTTGTCATGATAACGTCAATGTTGCAAGTCTCAAGCCAATTGAAAGACGCTGAGGCACTCCGGGTACTCCCAGGAGAAGCGTCCACGCCTGCCTCTTTAAGAATAGTTTTTACCCAACCGCTTCCTGCCAAGCCATTATTTCAATTTTGGAAATAGTATCTGGAGTTGGGATCAAAGTCAGTAGAATGAGGCGGGTGAGGTAGTACTTCAAAACGTTAAATTTCGCCAGAACTACTCGCCATGACTACTCACGTATGGAGTCACTATGTACCTACCCTCTGCATTATCCTGGTGAAAAAGCATTTTTTTCTTGACCACATGTCAAACCGTCTTAATAAGGTGGCATAACATTTGCCATTGCTAGTTTTTATCTTTTGGTGAACGAAGAAAAATATTTCTCTCTGACACATATAAGGTGCATTAGAAGGAATTCTTCGTTAGTTATGATCTCCTGGTACTAGCGGGGTCAACTGCAATTCCGATCAATACTGTGCAGTAGGTGACGCATGCGTATTGCTCACCACCCTTATGAGAATGTAGGTGAAAGTGAAAGTACGTCATAATTATTATGACTGTATTATGACGTTCCTGCAGCGATAACAATGTAAACCGTACCTACTGGCGACCCACCCTGGCTTCGCACGGGAAAATAGCAAACTTCATTTTTTACATAGTCACAATTGCACGTGCAGGGCGTTCTCTAATAACACATTATTTTTTAAGCATTAGGGCTATCGGTATAGGTACACCGAATAAATATTATAGTTTAATAACTTACCTCCGTAACAAAAACAAAAAAATGTTTTCTCACTTCGATAGTTACAAATCCGGTGGTAATATTTGTTTTCTATAATACATTGCTGTGCCTCATTCTTGTTATTTGTATATTATTAATAATATCTGTTGTGTAGTAGGACTGCCACCTTTTCTATTGATATAGCTCAATTCGAATCTAACTACTGCTCCAGACAGTCATTTAGTACAGTCATTTGGTGCTCAAAAAATTACCTGGAAACTGGAAAGTTTTCCGAAAGTTTTGAGTATTGGTCAACAGTATTCACATCGCCTCCAAGGGTACCATCATCAATACCATACGTTGAATTTTGACTCCAATAGATGGCGAGACTGAAAATAGCCGGCCCAAGAGGGTTGTTGACAACCACCTTGTTGACAACCTACTTCTGAAAAAATGAGATTATTTTTGTAAACTTATTTTGAGGGTTGTGCGTAACAGTGCCAAAGATATAAATGGGGAGTTTTGTCCTTACTTCAGTCAAACGAACGGATCTACTCACTGAGTTAAAGGCATTTTTCACATCACCGCCTTTGTGGTTTAAAAAAGTTCTTAAAGAGTGAACTGCCGCCTAACAGCCACCGCTTGAACCAAAACCCAATTGTACGGGTTAGAAATATGCGGAGAAAGACGAACTTATGTATTTGCAACATATTTTGGCTGTAAGGCGACGATACACTGAACCAACAGCAATCGGCCTAATACCTCGCATCTTTTTTAAAACACTTTTATTAGCTTGACTTGTAACTAACTAACTAACTAACTAACTAACTAACAATGTAATCAAATCTTAGAAGTCAATTTTCACCTACTTCTAATTGTCGTATCGACTTGAAACTTTGTATGTGTATGTAATCTCGGTGACAATGCAATAATTTGGTATCATCGACCTGATCTGATGATGCAGCCGGAAGGTGGGTAGGGCATCTCTGCGCTGGCTACTAGTAAACCCCTCGTGTTTGGGCTCATATGAATCGTCTTGATGAGCCCAATAGATTGAACTTGGTGACGAGGGTCTGATGATGCAACCGGAAGGTGTGTAGGGCATCTCTGCAGTGGCTACTAGTAAACCCCTCGTGTTTGGGCTCATATGAATCGTCTTGATGAGCCCAATAGATTGAACTTGGTGACGAGGGTCTGATGATGCAACCGGAAGGTGGGTAGGGCATCTCTGCAGTGGCTACTAGTAAACCCCTCGTGTTTGGGCTCATATGAATCGTCTTGATGAGCCCAATAGATTGAACTTGGTGACGAGGGTCTGATGATGCAACCGGAAGGTGGGTAGGGGATCTCTGCAGTGGTTACTAGTAAACCCCTCGTGTTTGGGCTCATATGATTCCTTTTGATGAGTCCGATAGATTGAACTTGGTGACGAGGGTCTGATGATGCAACCGGAAGGTGGGTAGGGGATCTCTACAGTCATTGATAGTAAACCCCTCGAGTTTGGGCTCATATGATTCCTTTTGATGAGTCCAAAAGATTGGACTTGGTAACGAAAGACTAAAAAGTAAAAAAATAAAAATATATAGTTTATAAAAAACTAAAAAAAACACTTTAAAACGCAATCAAAAACATAAAATAATTAAATTGACTTGTATTAGTTACGATATAATGGTTAATTCAAAAAGTGTGGAGCGTTTCTTTTACTGGGTAAATAAAAGTACACACAAACAAAAAGCGCTCCACACTTTTTGAATTAACCATTATATCGTAACTAATACAAGTCAATTTAATTATTTTATGTTTTTGATTGCGTTTTAAAGTGTTTTTTTTAGTTTTTTATAAACTATATATTTTTTTTATATGTAAAATATCTATAATATCGCTATTGACTCTTCCCGCTAGCATGAAATTGACGAGGTTGGTAACCGCTTTTAACAGTGCGTCCTCACCGCAACCCCCCAATCGTCAAAACTTTGAGGTGTTCGGTGAGAGAGCGTCGAGGTCGCCCGCGGAAGCGCTAGGGAAAAAGCCAGTAGCAACAGAAACGTCTTCTGGTAAGGTAATTAAGATGTCATCGTTCGTATTTGGAGGTATTGGTAACTCTTGATCTATGTGTGAAGGTGGATGTTTGTCTATCAGTGCCAACGAGGTTTCAGGAGTATTCGGTGCGATTGAAAAAGTCATTTGAAAATAGAAGTCTTGCCGATCCTTTCATATCACCTTCCCTCAATCTATTTTCATGCCAGGGCGGGATTCTGTACTTTAGTACAGTCATTTGGTGCTCAAAAAATGACCTGGAAAGTTTTGAGTATTGGTCATTTTGTAGATGTGCTTGCTCTTTTTTTCCCTTATTTCTAATTTGTATCTTTCATCTCGTGTCTTTGCCGCTCGCGCCGCCATATTGGAAAAAAGGGCACCTAACAGTGTTGTAATAATATCTCTATTGTTTCTTTTACATTTTACGTTGAATATGGGTATGTAATAAATTAAACTTTAGACAATTTCCTATAATTTAAGACGTATTATGTTTCTTGTAAAATGAATGGTTTTATAATATGCAATCATGCTGCATTGTCGAACTCGTCATTAAAATATACCGTCAGCGGTCAGGTTAATCTTTGGCCATTTGTTTCACCACTTTTGTCTTTACGTTAAGAGTATAGTACGAGTACCTACATGTACCTCTGGATGTTTGCAGCAACAACTCTTCTATTATGGGCCTGATATTAACGAATAATAAATACCTGTTGGCTCTGTCGGGTGAGCGGACATGCGCAATTATGTACAACGTGCTACCCCTAGGGGTTTTCAATATTCCACAGAAGCAGCTCTTGAGAGTTATGTCAGCCTGGTACTTCAGAAACGTGATTGCCTGTTGCCGCGCTTATACGAAGGGGGAGTCATAAATGGGGCATGCGCAATAAAAGCCATTCCGACTGTATGTTCGAAACACCTTCTCCAGAGAGTGCCTACTCTTTATGAAACATGCTAGCCTGGTATTTCAGAATCCCAAATACCTGTTGCTCAATAATAATAGTATGCAGAACGTTGCGCAATGGGCATCATTGTTGAGTAGCAATAGTCAATAGTACTTTATTCAATAGGATACATTGTGATCACTTTAAAACGTCAAACTTAAAACTAGCTACGCCTGTTCCAACCTCTGTTTTTTCTGCACCATAGACCTAGTTACATCTTCTCTTTTCAAGAAATTTTGGATCATTTTCTTGTGGTATATCTTTTTAATATCGGTTTTTGATTTCGTCTTTAATATTCTTCCTTTCAGACCAAGAACATTAGAAATAGCTGTTTTTAATTTGTATATATTTAACCTCTGTAACTCTCGTAAGATTATGATTTTTATAGTATAAGTGCGTTCTGCATAAAGAGATAAAATTGTATGTTATGTGATATTATAAACTTTATGAGACGGAGGTAAACTCAGCGTCCTTGTTTATTGACAGGATATTTGTATATCGGCAATGAAAGAGAAGGACATTGAAGCAAAACTACGGCAAGTGACGAATGAGTGGTCGGTTCATGAGCTGACATTCCAGACGTTCAACAATCGCGGAGAGCTTCTGCTCAGAGGTGACACCACGGCTGAAACTATCGGACAACTTGAAGACAGTCTCATGATCTTGGGATCACTTCTTTCTAATCGGTCAGTAAGAATTGATGGAATGTGTTGGGTACAGGCCGGTTAACTAAAGCTGGCACGTAAACAGTACTTACACCAAAGCAATTTCATAAAACAGTAGTGAAAACAAGAGAATTAAAATGTCTTGCCATGCTCATTAACCTCGACCGCGTCCGATGAAGAGACACGGCGTGGTGTGTAGGTATGCAGTGCGCCATCATGCCTTGCGCTCATTCACAGACAAATACGTGAATATGTTGTTTAATGTTTATGCCAGCTTTACTTAATTGGCGTGGCACAGCTTTATCTATTGTAACCGTTGTTTGCTAGCCAAATTAGTACCAGATATGCAATGCAATGTATATATGTCAATATCAACCAGAATTTCATTAAGATTACCGTATATGAGTATAACATGAGCCGCCTTCGACTGCATCGTACTCAAGTGTATTTAAAAAATGCTTCATGTATGCATATTATTTTTTTCTTTGCGATGTTAGCCGTGTTCAGCACATTTCTTACCGATTTTTTTTTGTACTCAAGATAACTTAAATAATAAAACAAATACAATTCAGGTACAACGCTCCGTTCAGAAAACAAATTCAACAGTGGCTGTATGACCTACAGAGCACCAACGAAATTCTGGAG
The DNA here is from genome assembly GCA_931315375.2 of Opisthograptis luteolata. Lineage (NCBI taxonomy): Eukaryota > Metazoa > Arthropoda > Insecta > Lepidoptera > Geometridae > Opisthograptis > Opisthograptis luteolata. Next base: position 14,698,362 of record OV928033.1, read on the forward strand.
AGGTGGCTCCTCGTCCAAAATATGTGGGTATACCTAGAAGCGGTGTTTGTTGGAGGCGACATTGCTAAACAGCTTCCAAAAGAAGCGAAACGGTTCTCGAAAATCGATAAGTCTTGGCAAAAAATCATGCAACGAGCTCACGAGACACCCGGCGTCGTGTCGTGCTGCGTCGGTGACGACCTGCTGCGGCAGCTACTTCCACACTTGCAAGAACAACTAGAGCTCTGCCAGAAGAGTCTCAGTGGCTATTTGGAGAGAAAAAGGACGATGTTTCCGAGATTCTTCTTTGTATCAGATCCCGCGCTGCTGGAAATTTTAGGCCAAGCTTCGGATTCGCATACAATTCAAAATCATTTGCTGTCAATTTTTGATAACATCCGTTATGTTAAATTTCATGATGTTGGTAAGTTTTGTCCCGATGCATCATCATAATATAGATACTACCATGAACGAGCATTCAGTGAATTGAAAATATAAAAACATGTATTTTTCAGAGTACAATAAAATGATAGCGATTGTATCATCCGAAGGCGAAGAGATTATGCTGGAGCGACCGGTCCGCGCGGAGGGTTCCGTTGAGACTTGGCTCACGTCTTTGCTGCAATCAGCGCAAGGCAGTCTTCATGCGATCATACGAAATGCCGTGGCTGTGCTCAACGACCCAGCTTTCAATCTGCTATTGTTTTTGGATAAAATGCCTGCGCAGGTGCTCGTTATATTCAATAGAGAGTAGAATTTTGAATTCAGTTACTTGTTCATGAACTTATGTATTGCCCTTGTCAATAGAGGAAAGGGCAGTTAGCTCTGCCTCCTTTTTGATCGTAACTTTTTCACACACACTCGCAATCTTTTTCATTTATAATATTGGTTCGATTTAAAGTAGATTATTTCTGCGGGGAGCAATTTGGTAAATTTTGAGTATGCTACAAACTCTAATACGTACTCGAGAAATATTGTTCACTTTCAGATTGGTCTACTAGGTATTCAAATAATTTGGACGAGAGATGGCGAATTAGCGCTAATGCAAGCACGCCAGGACAAGAAGATCATGATGGAGACAAATAACAAGTTTTTGGAGCTTTTAAACACGCTAATCGATCAGACCACCAGAGATCTCACCAAGATAGAGAGGATCAAGTTTGAGACCTTGATCACTATTCATGTGCATCAGAGGGACATTTTTGATATGTTGGTAAGTGATCAAAACACCCACCTAACAACCCAAAATGACACTACTCTCTCTATAGATAAGTAAAATAGTGAAAAAATTCAACTGACATACGTGCATCAATATTTTTGAAGGTTCAAGAGGCATCTGAAAAAATAAACCGTCTGGGAGCTTTCAACGCAAACGCTGTCTAAACCCTTTGAGATACACAATTCCACCATACATCATTTTGGTGATTATGTTACACGTTGAATAATTTTATGGAACTTCTTTTGATTATCGGTGCGGTGGATTGTGAAGATTTCTCAATTTTTCTTACATAGGTCTAAAGAAAAGTCCGCGATGGCCTATGTCTATCTCTTCAGAATAACATTCTAGGACTGCTTTTATAAATTTTAAAAGATGAATCAGACCGTGTTATCTATACTTTTATATTAATCTTTATCCAAATAACGACCGTTCCCATCAATAACCGATCTATAACTACTTTTTTCGTCACGTTTGCTTAAGACCCGACGTCTATCTCTGGTACTTGCTCATGGTGCTTTGTGTGGTTCCAGGTGCGCCTCAATGTGCGCTCAGCGATGGACTTCGAGTGGTTGAAGCAGTGTCGGTTCTACTTCAAAGAGGATGCTGATAAAACATGGATTTCGGTGACCGATGTCACATTCACTTACCAAAATGAATATCTGGGGTGTACTGAACGATTGGTCATCACGCCGCTGACTGATAGGTCAGTACTCGTGGAGCACAAATGAAAATTAGGTATTCCATTCGATTCATTCGAAAAACGGTTCGAAATTAGTAACTAATGGCACCAACTCGACTGCCTGATTGCTACTGTCGGCTCGAGTGGCCACGAATAGGGAAAAAGCGCCTCAGCAGGTAATTTTTTGGGCTTGATTTTATACAAATTTTTTTCACGATATTTAATTTCTCATACACAAATAAAACTAGAATAAAACATACGGTACACTGCAGAACCGCACCGGAAAAAGCTAGCGAAGATGTTCTACATACATTCATACTTCGGACCTTTAGATAACAAGTCTAAGAAATTGGTTAGGGGTATTGAAAGAAGACCCGACCGATGATGATCCAGAGGTTCCAGGGTCTGAGGGTGTCTGCGGTGTTGTTGTAGGAGACAATGATGATGAGAAACTTCCAGGCGCTCCAGGGGTCTGAGGTATTAATGGTATAGTTCCAGATGCTCTTGACGTTACTCTCTCTCTCTAGCTACCGATGGCAACGGTGACTGCCTTCATCCGATGACATTCTTGTTTTGAACGTTCTCACAAGCCTTTCAGCCAAACCATTAGTTCGGGGATGGTACGGTGAAGAGGTAAAACCTTATCATAAAACTTCTAGAACCTAGATGAAGCTTTGGAGCTAATGCTTTGAATTTTAAAAGAGTATATACTTTTTATAAACCTTTTATATAATTAACAGTAAGTCAAAGATTTTTATTTTTATTATTTCTAGACAATATTCTACTGAAGTAGCTGTTACTTGATGGAAATTTTCACTTTTTTGTGTTCATATATTTTTAACGCCATCAAAAATAATAAACACCGTCCTACTAATATATAGTCTAGCCATTCAAAGGGGGGAACGCTGCCAGTATCTTCGGAACCTTGCCTAAAAGAACTCCTTTTAATAATATATTGTAGTGATTAGTTTCGGTTTTTTAGTTCATTGTTATAGTATGTATGTATATAATATACTATGTGTACCGGAAAGTTTTAACAGGATGTTGATAATTCAAAATGAAAAGACACAATTAAAAAAATAATTAAAAATGGTATTTATTTAAAGTATGGGCCATTCGATTCTACACACTTTTTCCATCTTTCAGGCAAATGATGAATGCCATCCCAAAATAACTGCTTGTCCTTTGAGCGGAACCATTCAACGACCCATTTTACGACTTCTTCGAAATTTGCAAAGTGCTGCTCAGTCAGTGCGTGCCCCATTGATGCGAAAGGGTGGGTGGTAATCGGACGGAGACAGGTCCGGAGAGTACGGCGGGTGTGATAATACGTCCCATCCAAGCGATTTTAATACGTCTTTCACCGGTTTTGCTGTGTGTGATGGCGCTTTATCATGCAACAAAATCACTTTACCGTGTCTTCGGGCCCATTCTGGACGTTTTTTAATCAATGCGTATTTCAAATTGATTATTTTTAATCAATGCGTATTTCAAATTGATTATTATTTTGTTGTTTACAACTATCAGTATTTACTGTTTCACCAGGTTTTAGAAGTTCGTAATACACCACACCACCCTGGTCCCACCAAACACTGAGCATTGTCTTCTTTCCGAAGTGATCCGGCCTTGTAGTTGATCGGCCAGGTTGGCCAGGCGATAACCATAATTTTTTACGTTTTAGATTTTCAAATAAAATCCATTTTTCATCACCCGTCACAATCCGATACAAAAATGACTTTTTCATACAATTGAAGCAGAATTTCACAAATGGTTTTTCGATTTTCCATTTGCCAATCATTCAGTTCATGTAGCACCCATCTTCCTAGTTTTAAAATCTTTCTCATTGCTCCTAAGCGGTCCCTTATTGTTTTTTGTGCCACATTTAACCGTACTGCCAATTGTTTTTGAGTTTGGGTTGGGTCTTCGTCCAATAACTCTTGCAATTACGCGTCCACAAATCTTTTTGGTCTACCCGAACGTCTACTGTCTGTTAAATCAAATCTTTTAAATTTTCGAAACCACGTCTCACACGTTTTTACGCTTGGAGCATGCTCTCCGTAAGCTTCTTCCAGCAAACGATGATTTTCAATGGCCTTTTTCTTTTGATGAAATAAGAAAAGCAATGCATGCCGCAAATGCTCTTTGTCAGGTACGAAATTCGACATATTCATAGAGCTACAACACTATGACACTATTATTTAGTCAGAATGAAAATGAGCAGTTTTTGAAGGTTAATGACATTAGAATAAAATTACATGTATACCAAATTATTTTATTCCATACTGACGGCTAGCAGCGGCATCTGTCAGAAAAACCGGTAAAAACTTCGGTACATCTGGTATATATTATTTTTGAGGTTTGTTACTCTTTCACGCAAAAACTACTAAACGTATCTGAATGAAATTTGGAATGGAGATAGCTTATATCCTGCATTAACACAAATTACTTTTTATCCCAAAAAAAGATTCCAGCGGGATAACGGGAAGACGCGAGTGAAACCGCGGGGCGCAGCTAGTTAATAATACCTTAATACTTATAAAATTTATCTTATATTTAAGCTTATTTATCAAAAATTATCAGTAAAAAAATTACTTACTATAAACATGAAAGTTATGGATGTATGACTTGAAAATGACTCCATCTTCCTATAGGCGCCGCTAGCAACAGGTGGAATAGCCATTTTATGGGCGGCAACGTTCTAACCGACGAAACGAAATCATTCTGCAAACTTGAAACTACTCGTAGTTTATGCTTCCCTGGTATCAAATGCCGGTAAAATCGTTACAGGCGCGAGTTAGAAAATAAATTTTCTCTCGTTTAGCAGCGCCATCTAGTTTCATTTTGGTCACATAATATTTTCATAATACATACTTGATATAATAAGATAACGATATGTACGCTATTCTCAATAAATGTTTTTAGAATTTTTCACAAATGGAGTAAAATACCCCTATTGTAATAATTATGATCTAATAATAGATTCTATTGCCATCGCTCAAAACGGTGAAGGAAAACATCGTGAGGAAACCGGCATGCCCAAGAACTGCAACATTCAAGGGCATGTGACATCTACCAACCCGCACTGAGCCAGCGTGGTAGATTATTATAGCCCATACTCTCTCTCTGAGAGAAGGCCAGAGTCCCAGCAGTGGGAAAGTGAAAGGCTGATGATGATGAGATTCTATTACTTCTTTATATTTGTTGTTGTTGGATAATATTGTATATACCTAATTACTATTTCTGTTTATTCCTATAGTCTTAGCTGTCCGAATCTGAATATTTATGACGTATGAGGATAAGTATCTTGTTTATTCGTCTAGTGAATGTGCCTTAAAATTCCGTTTGGCTAATAGTAAATTATATTGTTTATTTAAATTTAACCTTTGTATCCTAAATCTCGGAGATCTTAGAACTTAGAACTTTGTAAAATAGGAAAATTAGCAACTGTTGGCATCATAAACAGTGAATTTGAATTATCCCACTTCACAATGAAAATGAAAAAAAAATGAAAATGTATTTACGAGTATTTCTGACATCGCACAATACAAGAACAAAGACAAACAGTAACAATTTACAAATTTACACATGAAACAAATACGATATTGCGCGTTGTCAGAAATAGGTCCCGGCTCAGCATACAACTGAGGCTGTATACCAACCAGCCTCAGTTACTGACTTTCAGCCGGAACCCACTAGGACATCACGGACAATTTTTACTTACAAGATATACTTATTAAAAGAGAAAACAAAATAATAATAATAAAAATACAAATGAAAAGAAAAAAAAAACAAAATATAAAAAAAAACACAGATAACAAATAAAAGACACAAAGGAACCAGCAACAAAACTGACATTATCATGTGACGTGACAGCCGCAGTCACATAAGACACATTATTATCTGTGGCTGCCTCGTCCACACCATAACCATATGACGTATATAGTCTATGCATAGGATATGCAAATGCATATCCTATGGTCATATGCATTTGTCAATGCATTTGCTCTTGCATCAGAGTTCAGAGTCCACCTACTGTCGGCCTGAGTGGCCACGAAAAAAAAGCGGGAAAAAGCGCGTAGTTAGTTTTAAGTTGACGTTTTAAAGTGATCACAATTCACAATGTATCCTATTGATTAAAAAACATTTGACTTTTGACTTGCAATTTTTTGGGCCTAAGCACGTTTTTACCTTCTAACTGGGTTGCTCTTGACCACAAGTCACCCGATGTTAAGTGACGGTATGAGCGGAAAAAACAAGTTCTTTTATTTTTGTTTTTTTGTAGTGTCTAAGAATTGTTGAATTTTTCTATGCCATTTAATTAATTGATGTATTGTTTTCGCATTTTTAGCATATAAGGTTTGCTATTCTATTATATTCTACTTGGCAGAAAACAAGTGACGCCGCTAGCAACAGGTAGAATAGCCACTTTGTGGGCGGCAACATAGGAACTGACCGATGAAACGAAATCATTCTGCAAACTCCTCGTAGTTTATGCTTCCCTGGTATCAAATGCCGGTAAAATCGTTACAGGCGCGAGTTAGAAAGTAAATTTTCTCTCGTTTAGCAGCGCCATCTAGTTTCATTCAAAGAAAAGGGCTAGTTGGTTTGACCACAGATGTTTTAATAGTTAGTTTAGTAGTAGGGATAAGGGTGGCTTTATTCAGCACGCCTCGCGAATTCAGGCGCTTACGACGCGATGTGAATTTACTTAATCCTCCAGACATCAACTTGTAAATTAAATTTAGGTGATTGTAACATAAAATTGAATGATTCAATGAAAGAAACCCGAGTACGAATTAGCTGTTGTAAACCGGTGAAAAGCTCCCCTTCGTTTCTTTTTTAAAATATAAGAATGTTCCCTTTAAGTAAAATGATCTCACATAAGGATTTAAGGTAGTTCCTCCAGGCCAGGGCCCATAATTTTTTCCACCCTGTATATTAATATTAAAGCAACACAATAAACCATTGTTCACACAATATAATAATATACTAAAATTCTGTTCCGGTACTTTTGCTAGATTTTCCTTTTTTTCAATAGTATCATATTAGTATCTTATATGACGCAATATCTAAAACACTAATCAATAATTAAACCCTTACCTTACCTTTTAATGTTTTGTAATTAATAAACCGCTTAAGAGATTTTAACGAAATTAAAAACCGGAAAAACCGAAAACCGTCTATTTGCAGGTACGCATAGTACGTACTCGCAGTACGGTTTAATACTGTTAAACTGTTGTGTACATACTACTATGCGTATTCAATTAATACCCAACAGGAACTCATGTTTTCGCAAACTCTTCCCACTTCATGCTTCCCTGGTATCAAATGCCGGGGAAATCCGTTATAGGCGCGAGTTAGAAAGTAAATTTTGGCTCGTTTAGCAGCGCCATCTAGTTTCATTTTGGTGACAATATTTACAAATTTTGATGAAACTCAGTTGGGCTTTTATTGTCTATAAATATTAAAGTTATTTCGATTTGCGTTTACCATTTTACAAAAAGATTTAAGAGATTGAAAAAAGGTTTCTCTTCCAAAATGTAGTCGAAAGTGACTTCGAATCTGAGGCGAAATCTTTCCGATTGAATTAGAATCGCACTACAGGACTGCGAGGTGGCCATAAGAGCAAGGAGGACCTTGTGGTAGGGGAGCCCATGATGCTAAATGTGGATTTACTCGAGCGTCGTAGAGACCTATTGGGATGCAAAGCTTAGATGATAAGAAGAAAAAAATGTTATATGATATATACCTTTACATCGGTGGGGGAAGCGGCTATAGATTTTTAAATATGTAAAAAAAAACTGTTGCATGGACATCCTCGAGCGCGTCAGATATTGATAGCATCAATGTCCTACGTATTTTTAATAATGTACGTATGTTAATCTGATCGTTTGCATGATGGGGGTATTGTATTTAAGGGTTGAAAATGAAAAAAAAAAAATTAATCGAGCGCGTCAGATTTTCTAAGGGAGTGTTAAGTGCACCAAAAAAAAGCTCTCATTCACTAATCTGACGATTTCGATGGGACGCAAACTCGCGGCCATTTTCATAATGTGCAAAAAAAATTCGCCATTTTGAAATACTCAAGCGCATCAGATTAAGATATATATGGTTCATCTTTATGTTCTAAACGTACTGTCTCATAATCTGACGATTATCTAGAGGGATTTGCCTGATCTGACAAAAAAAAATTTGAAAAACGGTTCACCTTAAAGGCCATCCCTGCAACTTCCCGCTAATTCCATTCCTGGGTGCTTAAAATTGTACTTATGACATTTCTGAGCTCAAAATATAATTTATGTGATATTTTGAGCTCGCTGAGTTCAAAGAAATAATATTTCTATGCATTTGAGCTCTCCCAGCTCGAAAGTCTGATAAAAGTTTCATAGAACACGATTTTTGGAATTTTCAAACCGCAATAACTTTTGAATGGATCAACCAATTTTCACGCGGTTGGCGCAATTCGACGCAGTTTTATCATCCTCTTAAGTAATTTTGCAATTTTAATTGATCGAGCCACAAATTTCGGAGTAATCCCGAAAAAACACTTTGATCTTGTAAATACTGAAAGTCTCGCGGTATTTTAATTGCAGTAAATAATTTATAGCACTGTGCGTGATATAAATCATTTATTGATGATTCCATCGATAATTGGAGGTTATCATATGTTCCTCGAGACTTTCGGATAACCGGCTTGCTCCGACGATATTCCAAAATATTTACACATTTCTTTAATGTTTCTACCGTAAATTTGATTGTTTTTTGTAAGGTACTTTCACCACAAAATACACATTTTAAATTAATATCACTCATATTAAATATTTATAAACTTTAATTTACACAAATAATATTAAAATAGCAAAAAAATGGCGTCATGGCAACAGAAACCAGAGTGGGGACGAAGTGAGAGAGTAATAGATAGAGAAAGAGTGAGAGAGGAATAGAAACGCGGAGAAGGAAATTTAGGCATCACGCAGCTGCACGCATTTAACTTTATCGACGAATTTTTGATATTTCGGCTTGCGGAAATCGTCAGATTATATATTTTTCATTATTCATGAATTATTTCCTTCAAAATAAAAAAAAATTTAGCTACGCTCGAGAATGTCGAGATGACGTTTTTTTTTTACAACTTTGTTGCCCTCCCCTTTTTTTACGTCACTCTCAAATTGTCAGATTAGTGGAATATACACTTTTTAGGATGTAATTAACTCACCCTACCTTAATCTGACGCGCTCGAGAATTTCTGATGGTCAATTTTTTTTTACTAATCTGATCCTGTATCCTTCACGGGCGGCCTTATATATGGGCCTCATGTTTTGTGGAGGTACTTATCAATATGTGAGGGATCCTCCCTTATATTAATCTGACGCGCTCGAGTAAATCCCAAAATCCCCTCTTGGGCTCCCCTACTATTGAGGCCCAAAAGACAAAATATGTTCAGTAGTCAAATGCGATTGCTGTTTGTCTCAAATACCTACCTTGTACAATATACTAAAATCCTGTTTCCACCACCATAATTATAATTATCTTATATATAAAAATGAATCCCTATTTCCCTTGGTCACGGCATCACGCGTGAACGGGTGGACCGATTTCGCAAATTCATTTTTTGTTGTTTGTTATTGCCAGGAGAAGAATCTTATGAAAGAAAAAATCGTTTTATTGCGATAAACTGCAGTCCGCGCTTGAACCATAGTACAGTAAGTGTACTTACTATGCTTGAACTGAGAACTGGTGGTGATGGAGTGTTTATTACATGATGTGGAGACAGGGATGTTGAAGGGCTTGGAGGTGATTGGTATGTGGATGGATTTGGTGATGGACGGAATACTTGATGGTGTGAAGACTGAGAAGTAGTAAATTGAGGTACTGCAGACTGTTGTCGATCTACAATACATGTACGAAATACTAAATTGTGAATAACATTCATTAACTTAACACGCGTATTTATTCAATATGTAGACACTGACATATGACACACTTTAAATTCTCGCGTTAATCTCTTTGGTGTACCGCCACTCGAGTTATCGGCTATCGTCAAACGCCAATGTGAATGCCGTGGTCGAATTATACACAACCTTTTGAATTATTTCTACTATGCATGCTAGCAAAACGAAGGAAAAGAGACCTTCATTTCACAATCAAAACAGAAGTAGGTAACAAAATTTGAAAAGCGTGAGAGCGAAAATTTTGAAGTATTTCTACTCTGCAAGTTAGCAAAACGAAGTATAAGATTAATATAAATAAAAGCCACAAAACTCACAAATGGCGCGAGCGGAGAGAGCGCAAAAATATTGCTTATTAAATCCCTTACAAGTACAGTCAACGACAAAAGTCAATGAACAATCACACTTTATTCTATTATCCTCATCATCTTAGACACCAATTTTTGCCTCATCATCACCTAAAACCAGGTGTGTTATGTTGTGGTCAAAATGATACCATGTAAAATGTGAAAAAAAAAACAATAATAATTACTGATTTGAAAAACATTTGGAAAATCGAGAACGATCAGCTACTTTTGTCGCTGACTGTAACTACGTGCGTTCCGGGTTTCATTCAAACACATAAACATATTATAAAAGCATGCGTTCACGCATACATTTATAACTATAAAACAAACCTGATTTTGTCTGTTGTTTTTTATCTATTGAATTCCATTAAATTTATTGGAATTAACCTACTTTTATCCATTACTCGCGCTTACCCCGCGCAGCCCTTCTATTACTTCCTTAATTCCCCACTGATTGGTACTTGGTAGCACTGCTAGTCAACCTAGTCTAAACCCAGGGGGGGTCATAACCAACCGAAAACCAACCTGTGCTTAAGTAGTGATTATAGCTTGACCTTTCATTCTAAGTTGAATGATTAATTTAGATCCAAAGTTTAAATCAGAACCGCGAGGTGGCCACCAGAGCCTGTAAGACTCTGAGTTCCGAAAAGTAAATATCCACAAGAAACGCATTGCTGTCCGTCTCAAATTCAATCGTGAATAAAGGTTTATAAGTATTTTCAGATTTATCATAAATCAGCGGTATATAGGTACCTACTATGTTGACTGAGTCGATGTCGGATCCTAAATCGATGTGAACCGTATAAGTATCACTGGTAGTAAAGTTTTGCAGGTGCTAATTTAAAGGTTCTTTTATCATGTTTGACGAAAATATAAGGATTTTTTTCATCGTCACCATAAAAAGGTAACGAGCTAAAATTGGCGGTAATTTCACTCTCTCTGTTCTGTAAATTTTAATAATTCTGGTGGTATTAATCCACCAATATCACACACATTATCACCCGAAGAAGAACAAGTTTTGGAAATGAACACAAAATGGTCATGTTGACAGTTCATTCCGCCAAAAAAGCATATTTTCTATTTTGTGTTGCTATAGTGGCATTCAGACCCAATGAGGGATGATTATGATAAGATCTAAATAATTATGGCAAATTTCCTCAAAACTGTCCCATTTGAACAATACTCATTATTTGATGTGCAACAGTTGATTCTAAACTACATTACAAATTTTATACTAGATTGCACTGATAACAATAAACTTAAACTTATATAAACCTACATTGACTTTGTTGCCGAGATTTGTGCTTGGTTTTTGGGGGTCAGGAATAGCTCTGTCCTCATTAAAAAAATGTATAATAAATACGTTTCGTGATGTCCGTAGTAGTTCATTGAGGCGCTACGGATATTTATGAAGGGATTTCATAGTAGCTGCCTCCATTTATATGCTCCTCTAAAATGCAAGGTAATCAGAATTTAAAGTTTACTTAGCGCCACCTATTGGGTGTTAGATGAAGTAGATGAGCTAAGAACGGTATTTGGTTTGAAGGAAAATGTCCTGTGTATAGTGCTTCAATTGACATCATGAAGATGGAGCTACGGATCATTATTTAAAGGCTAGCTGTGCCCCGCGACTTAACCTGCATCCTGCATGTTATTTACGTTCAACTCCCTATTTTTGCTCTTGAACCAAAAGTTGAGTTTTTTTAAAACACTTTTATTAGCTTGACTTGTAACCAACTAATTTTCAATTATTGCTTGGTCAATGCCAATTTTATGTGCAGTAATTTCCACGATAGTTTCATCACCGCATATGGTATATGCGGTGATGAAACTATCAGGAGAAGCTCCAAGAAATGGTATTTCTGAGTCTAGGAACAGACCACAAGGCCTTATTTCGATGTTTTCTTGGATTTTTAATTGTCGAGTACACATGCTTTGGCTTTATATAAAAGGACTCTTTGATAATATTGTGGTAACTCGTACCTGTTTGCTTTCTTTTTTATAATGCGACCAAAGTTTGAAGCTGTTCGACGAGCTTCCAAAATTTTGTAGTGCTGGAGTCGCCAGCAGATATAACGGTATCGGGTATAAACTGACTCATGCCGTTTTATTGATTCCTTAGAACCATTTACTAAGATGCTCGACTCCATAGAGGTGGAGGACCCCAATTTTTTTTAAAACGTTCATTTTGTTTAGCTGCAACTCTTGTTATCGGCCTGTACGCAGTATTGTTTATTACATCTACGTATTTTTTCTTGTTTTTTTTGCTAATGACAGCACCGGATAACGCTGAGTAGTTTTTTTTGTATGAGCGTTTACTCCAACATCCATCGACAACTATGTCAATTAATCGTAGGCTATCTTTAGATACTCTTGCCTTCTGAAATAGCCTCTGAATAGTGTCTTATCTATTTTGTGTTAATTTTTTTTTGTTAAATAACCGTGCGAAGCCGGGGCGGGCCGCTAGTAAGTACTCTTATAAAACTGAAGGTAAAATTACTCGATATTAGAGGAATCCGGGGTATAAAAACACAATCGCCTGCTCTGCATCCTGTTAATACCTCTGCCTCTATTATGTTTCTTTGCAAATTCTTACTTTTAGTCTCGTGCCGTTACAAAGCTTTGGCGGGCTTAGATTTCTTAAGAGCATGATCGGTACGCCGACTTTTAAATTAATTCTATGAGCTAGCAATCCAGGAGCACTATGGGATTCTAAAAATTCTACTGGATTGTTTGTCGATTCTTCTTCTTCCATAACTCTATTTATTGACTTGTATTCTACGTTTTCCCCCGAAAAAAAGCTCATGTTCATAAGTAATCTTTGGACATTCTAATGTCTTGTACATCAAGTCCAATGACTCTGCACTAATTCCCATATGAGTCAAGATAGCCGCTAGTACTTTTATAAAACTGAAGGTAAAATTATTCGGTATTAGAGGAATCCGGGGTATAAAAACACAATCACCTGCTCCGCATCCTGTTAATATCTCTGCCGCTATTATGTTTCTTTGCAAATTCTAGTACTCTTATAAAACTGAAGGTAAAATTACTCGGTATTAGAGGAATCCGGGGTATAAAAACACAATCGCCTGCTTCGCATCCTGTTAATACCTCTGCCTCTATTATGTTTCTTTGCAAATTCTTACTTTTAGTCTCGTGCCGTTACAAAGCTTTGGCGGGCTTAGATTTCTTAAGAGCATGATCGGTACGCCGACTTTTAAATTAATTCTATGAGCTGGCAATCCAGGAGCACTATGGGATTCTAAAAATTCTACTGGATTGTTTGTCGATTCTTCTTCTTCCATAACTCTGTTTATTGACTTGTATTCTACGTTTTCCCCCGAAACAAAGCTCATGTTCATAAGTAATCTTTGGAGATTCTAATGTCTTGTACATGAAGTCCAAAGACTCTGCGCTAATTCCCATTATGAGTCAAGATAACAAGAAGGTCATAATATTCAATATTGGAGAAATACAGTTAGGATTCAAGAGGAATAAATTCATATACATCGACGTTTGTACTACAATTATTATTCACATCATTTATTTTCTTTCGTGGGAATATGTTTTTTACAATAATTTTATAAGATAACTCGAAATAACGATAAAAGACATTGTAATTAAAAAATGCGTTTATTAAATAATTTAACAATCCTATAAGTGAATGTATAAAACATAAAAAGTATGTGGTCATCGTGGTATGTGACCGCCACAAAAATATTTAACAAGCATAATACAAAATTACTAAAAAACTTAAGGTTAGGGCTGCAGAGTGGGGAACCTCCTGACGATACGTGCCGTGTCAAGGAGAACTGCCTTCTGCATTTGACCCTTGATCCAAACGTCCAGCGTGAGCCTCTTAAGATTTTGGTCGAGACTCTTCGCTATGAGGCCGTTCGCTGAAACGACTATCGGGACGATGATCGTTGAGTCAACATCCCTCCCGCATAGCGGTCACCTCGTGAGCCAAGTCAAGATATTTACTTAGTTTATCTTTTTCTGCTTTCACGAGGTTTTCATCAATTATTATTTTTCCTATGTGGCTTTATTCTAGGGTCTTTGCCAGGACCTTTGTTAGGCATTAGCGGAGCCGTAGCCAACGCTAAGAGGCCATTTTAAATTAAACGACGACGACGTTTAAAAGTTTGACGTTTTAAAGTGATTACAATGTATCCGATTGAATAAAGTACAATTGAATTTTGAATTTTTAAATATTCAGACCAACAAAACTATGCTGTAAGGAAGGAAGGAAGGAAGGGTGAAGTGTGCTATTGTAACAATGCTAAAAAGTTATCTGGGTTATTATTGTGAAATGTTTGGTATCCGAAATCTGGTCTATGAGATGATGAGACTCCGGCACCTGCCAATTAAGTCTCAATGAAAAATATTAAGGCAGGTGGAGACTCGGCAGTCGGCACTCAATAAACCCCCCTAATAAGTGCCGCCATTATTGGCGACATAAGGGGCAACGTTGGTGTGAATGTCTAAAGGGTGTAGAGAAGTGTGCTGCAGTTTCACTAAACGCTACTCCCGGCTTTATGCCTTTAACACTTCCACCCTTGGAGCTTAGATTCTTAGCTCTTGCAACTCCACCAAGCCAGCCAGGGGCAGGGGTGAGGAGTTAAAACCCCAGGGAGCCCCAATTATTATAACTATTCAAAAATCCAAAATGAACAGAATATTTTCGATTGCTCATTCTAATAATATCATGTTTATCTTTTACTGTGTGTCGTATTCATTTTGTTTTTATGGTTTTTGTTTGTATACATTTTTTTTGTTATATAAACAATTTCTGTGCACACAGATGTTACATAACTTTGGCTCAAGCACTTGCGATGAGTATGGGTGGAGCACCGTGCGGACCCGCGGGCACGGGCAAGACTGAGACCGTCAAGGACATGGGCAAAACCTTGGCGAAATACGTAGTAGTGTTCAACTGCTCCGATCAAATGGACTACAGGTAAGGAAGTTTTAGTTTTCCCACCACACGGTCGTCAGTGCGCTGCACAAAGCACTTGCTTGGTCGCAGTGTCAGTTTAGACTGGTCATTAACACGGGACACTAGTGTCAATTCGGTTTTGCATTATCTAAAACTAAACTAAGTTTGACTTTTTTTACTTCAGTGGTTAGAAAAAGACAGCAATACTATTAGACCTGTCAAACTTAGTTTCTTTTTAGAGAATGCAAAACCGAATCGACACCATTTTCACACAAATTGACCTAGCCCCAAATTAAGCTCGAAACTTGTGTTATGGGTACTAGACAACGATATATACATACAAACATATATAGAGAAATAAATACTTATCTAAATAGAAATATCCAAGACTCAGGTACAAACATTCGTGCTCATCGCACATATATTTGCCCTTACCTTCGAACCCGGGACCGCTAGCTTCGCAGGCAGGGACACTACCAACTCGGCTACCGCGTCTTCATTGCCTGTATTGTGTACACGGTAGAAGGCTTTCTCTGGTTTAAGAATTTTCTCATAAGAATTTAACAATAATCCACTTATTTATAGAGAGAATACAGCATAATTATTAAAGTTAGTATTATGCCATTATGCGTAGCTTTACTCGTTAGTATAAGACACATTATACTCCAGTTCAGAATAATATTATTTTTTATAATAAGATGTAGGTAGGTAGTTGCCTCAGAGAAGTCAGTCACGAAAGTAAGAAAGATTATACATATCTGTCTACATGAGGGGTTCTCGTTCAACAAATCAGCCTGACAATCCAAATCTCACCAATCTCGCAAGTCTATTGGACTTTATACCTGCAAGTAGCGACTTAAATCGGGTGTTTTATTTGTAGTTATTTGTGTAGGTGTTTAGTTATACAACTAAACTTGGTTAAGTGGGACCTGAATAAGTAAGAAACCTCCATAGCTGGAAATCGTCGTCATCGAGGTCCCAACACTAAAATGACAGATTTTTATAATTGATATATTCTGTTTACATTAATGTACTATTAAAAAAATTTAATAAATTAAATTCATACTTAATTTGCAAGATTGAATTTTTATTTACAAGTGACAAGTATAGCAGTTGTGACATCAGCTAGAAAAACTAGGTTTATCATAGAAGTATAAGACGAGGTTTATGATATGAAAGAGGTTTGTACTGCTGTACAATGAGGTATACTACAAAAAACATGCTTAAACTTTTCTTTATTAGATAATACTACCTTTATTTTCTTTTTTTGATTCCTAATAAAGATTAAAGTCACGTATAATGTGTGTACAATACGTTATATTTTTTAATAATCGCACCTCTATAACTAAAATAAATTAATTGTATTCAATTAAACATAAGTAAATTTAGTTAAAATGATTAAAAAAGAAGTCGAATTAGCTACTGACGCGGGGTTGAGACCGAAATCTCGAATCAACATTTTCACGTAGACGTGTTACCGGCTCCTGACAATGTACCGGCTTGCGTTGTAGCTACGGACTCCCGAGTGTATTACGAACGTTGCTTGATACCATTCGTACTCGCGAGAAAATATCGTTTGCGCGATGCAGGATTTCGAATTCAAATATTTATTTTCTATCAGTTCCGCTCACTGTAATGGATTCAAAATAATTTTGGTAAGTTAAAATGGGGTCTAGTAAATTCTAGAATTTTTTATTCCAACAAAACAAAATAGTTTAAAGTTATTACGGATATTAGTTTAGGATAATTTTAAGACGTGACTTCCTGTAGAGAAAAAGAGACAACTATATATAAAAGTGCTCCGTCCGGTCACCCCTTTCTTTAATGTGCATGTGCGAATATTACAAGGGCAAAGCATCGATTATTATAAATTTAAAACGATTTTATAAAATAAAAAAGAATTCGTTTTATGATTGAAACAAAATCGTGGTTTTTGTGTGTTTTTATATGTACATTGCTAATACATTATTACAGTGTACATTATTATTCCAAAAGACATAAATCCCAAAAACAAAAATTTTATTTACGCAAAAATTATGCACCTGGTCGGATTTGAAGTCAGTCCCATAAGTTCAGGAAGCAAGCGACCAACTGCGCCGTATTGACATCGTTGTCGTTATTTTGTGCAAACTGATAAATAATATAATTTTTTGAAGCAAATATTTTGCAAAAATTTTGCTGTACCTAAAATTTTATCTTTGTTTTCTAAGATTCCGTACCTGAAAAAGTCAAAACCCATCTTGAAGGACTGCAGCACTGCCAAAATTAATTATTTATTAAAAAAATTATATAGGGATTAGCGATGGGTTCTTTCCCGAGTATTTATCCGCTGGACAGTAAATACTCATAAATACCCGTTTCTTCTCGAGTTTTTATCCAAACTGACAGTAAATACTCTGACGTCATTTCAAAGGAATAATGCGAGTTGCAATGCAAAATTGACGTGTATTAATTATGTTAAAATTTCATTTTGTTGGTACGGTCGCCTGTAATAACAAGAATTAACTACGTTTTATAGTTTAAAATAATGTCATAGTATTAAATTTCTGAAAAATGTACTCGGCATAAACTTTAAATTTATGTAACCATATAACCCAGTCGGGTTAGACGAAAAATGGCCTCCACATTGCATTAATTCCTATCCCAACAATTATTGCATTAGCTATTCGAAGGGTCAATGGTCTAAATTCAAAATAGCGATCAACCTCGATCTCGACATTAGCCGCCATCTTGGTTTTTAGTTTTTCGTTTATCACTTGACCCATGCTCACTTCTCGAGAAAAAATATATGTCTGAAGTGGTTCATTAACTAATTTACTGCATTTAATTCTCCATTTATTTTTTCGTACGACCGAAATTTTTCGAAATAAGCGGGAAAAGACGGGGAAATTTAATTATTATAGTAAAATCTCATTTAATATTGACTAAGGAATAAGATAAACGAAGTTGTTTGGAACAAGGGTGTCAATAATTTTTATCTGCTTTTTTTCTGAGGCTTAAAGGCGGCAATCGATCTGTCAACATGAAAATTTTGTTTTTATTTCCAAACATTGTGTTTCTTCGAGTGATAATGTCTTGTGAGATATTGGTGGATTATTAACCATTATGTGTTCGTTAATGTGTACGAGTGTGGGAAATTGAAATAAAGTTGTGAAAGTGACTTTTCTAGTTGCTCCAAAAAAGTCCGTGTAAAGTTTATAAAGTTCCACTAGGTACCTACTTTACTATAAGACTAGCAAAAAAATAAATGGGGCAGTTAATGTAGAAAATCAAATAATGAACAACTTAAGCCATAATATATTTTCTCGAGAAGTGAAAAAGAGGCAAGTTATTAACGAAAAACTAAAAACCAAGATGGCGGCTAATGTCGAGGTCGAGGATGATCGCTGTTTTCAGTTTAGACTCCCACTGACCCTTCTAAAAGCTAATGCAATAATTGTCGGGATAGGAATTAATGCAATGTGGAGGCTATTTTTTGTCTAACCCGACTGGGTTACATGGTTACATAATTTTAAGTTTATACTGAGTACATTTTTCAGAAATTTAATACTTACTTAGATATTATTTGAAACTATTAAACGTAGTTATTACTTGTTATTACAGGCGACCGTACCAACAAAATGAAATTTTGACATATAATTCATTACATTAGTCATTTTAGAAAGTTATTCAATATATATTTTAATATAGTAAAATCTATCATTGTTTAGACTTTAGAAAAAAAATATTATTCAAATTACAAAGAAAAGGTCTGAACTTTCGTAATTTTGATTGTTATTCAAATATATGATCATTTTTTTCAGGATTTTTAATCCTTACTTTTAACTCACGATTATATCCCACTATTTGTAGTCCTAAAGGCATAAATCACTATTGTAGAAGCAAAGATAGGTCCTAATCTATCATAACATAATCTAATAACACGAATTGGAGCTAAAACCAGCAATGATATGTTGCGATTTTCACGCAAAAATATTTACTCATGTATTTGGATAAATACTCAGTAAAAATGAGTAAAAACGGATAAATACCCATATTTTCCTTTCTTCTCAGTATTTACTTTTTGAGTATTTACCCAGTGCCCATCTCTAATAGGGATTCATACCAACCTTTAAGGTGCAAGGTTTTGAAGATGGATACCGGTTTGCAATATGATTTTGCGGATTATTATTAATGAACACTGAGCATTTTATATTTATATCAATTTATTTTCACAAGGCAATTATTCTAGCGAGACGACATTCTTCTGACAGATCAACAGTATCCAAAAAGTCTACACTACCTTAACACAAGGCTAAGTTTATTACCCTAATGGATTTTTGCTTCCACAAAATGAGCCAAGATTTTTTCAAGTTTGTTTAGTATCAAAATATAACACTGGTCAACAAAATTTAACTTTTTTGTTTTTTGTTTTATGAAGTTTATAAACTGTTTCTTAGTAATTTGAGTTTCCTGATTTCAAATCTGTCCTTAGTTTTTTTCTAGCAGCTCTAGTTATTGAAATGCACTAACATTTAATTTCATCCTTTGTGTTCTTTGCTAGTATCAGAAAATATATAGTTATTGGTTATTTTATTTTCTTGTTTTTAAGTGTAGATTATTTTATTTTTGAACTAGTAGGTGCGTACCTATATTTATTTGGTTTTGTTATTTTTGTGGTTGTATTGCTATTTTTACTAAAACTGTTGGTACATTCCGACGTTGCGTCAGACGGTTCCAACGGGACACCAGCGCTGGCTTTTTAAGCTGCGTTATGCTGAGTTGGGGCCGATTTGCGGTGTAATTTCTACGATTACTGCAATATTGTTTTCACCTCACAAGCTCGGAAAGAGTCTGTTTGTCATTCGAAATCTGAATGCAAAAGCGCATTTTGCGCGCTAGCGTGGAAAGAATTTTTAAAATTAGAAACTTTCTGTTCAATAATTTTAAATACCGCCAGTCCACTTAAAATACAACAATACTTATTTCATGCCAGAGTGCCAACCTCTTTTTGGAATAATCGCACTGGCCAGCATGATTATTGCATGAAAAAACAAACAAACCTATTTTATTTGTTTTTCTTGCATCTAGCATTTTCCTCGCTGTAGTGAGGTGAAAAGTTGTGTTTCGCTCCGCTGCAAAGTTATTCTGCGTCTCGTACCTTTGAAACCCTCGCTTCGCTCAGGTTTCAATACAAGTACTCGCGCCAAAATACAACTTTGCAGCCTTGCATAACAACTAACCATTTTACGTTTCGTTTTCATTGTTTTGTACCATAAGTGTTACAAAGCATATATTCTATTCTTGTAGAATATAATATATGCTTAGTAACTAGTTAGGGGTCAGAGTCTATATGTGTGTTATTATGCGGGCATTGTTTATTAATTCTATTTAGAGGCCTTGGGCGCATATACAAAGGGCTAGCGCAATCGGGGTCGTGGGGATGCTTCGACGAGTTCAACCGGATCGAGCTGCCGGTGCTGTCGGTGGCGGCGCAGCAGGTGGCGGTGGTGCTGGCCGCCAAGAAGGAGAAGAAGAAGAACTTCATATTCACAGACGGGGACTCCTCGGACATGTGCCCTGAGTTTGGGATATTCATTACGATGGTGAATCCTACTTTCTACTTAGTATTTATGTATGTATTTACAAGCGATCTGTGCCCTTCGGTGATTCCCGATTTTTTCAAGGATTTGGGAACTGGTGCTTGGCGACAGATATTAACCTGAGCTAGACAGGCGAGCACTTGAAAATGCCCTACCATCAAGCTATGGTTCCATCGCGATGTTTTCCTCCACCGAAAGCTCAAGCTCATTGTAGGATACGATCCCGCGACCAACGTATTGTTAGCCGATGTCACAACCACTGAGCCGTCATCGCATCAAGAATTTCAATTCTCAATCCTCAATTATTTATTGCAGTCAAAATATACGTGACTCAACAGTCTATAGACATTAGACAGTCTTGACCAGTCGATAGTATCGTTAGGTAAAGTTCGACTTTAATTAGACAAAACTAACTGTTTAGAATCCGGGTTATGCTGGCCGCAAAGAACTGCCGGAGAATTTGAAGATCCAGTTCCGCACGGTGGCTATGATGGTACCCGACCGGCAGATCATCATCAGGGTGAAGCTGGCCTCGTGCGGCTTCCTGGAGAACATCACCCTCGCACGCAAGTTCTACACCCTGTATAAGCTGTGTGAGGAACAGCTCACAAAACAGGTAATACAGTGAAATCCAATGCCTCTATGCCGGATTTTCCACAGATGAAATGAACACCTGATTCCCTGTAGATCTTATGTTCTTGTTCAACTATGAGAAATACTACGTTGGAAAGTACACAGGATTGTGCAAAAGTAAGTACCTACCTACAGTGATCGACCTATCATACAAGGACCGTGCCCTGTTTAGTTTTTAGCGTTTCGTACTTTATAAGGAAAAACTGCATTGCATAGGGTCATTTTGCTGTCCATCTGTCAGTCTGTCAATGCCATTTTTTTCAGGAACACATTGAGATAAGGTGGTTCTAAGATACCAATTTTCAGCCAAATCGGTTCAGCCGCTTTGAGTTATAAATAGTGTAACTAGCACGACTTTCTTTTATACATATATATACACACCGGCACAATTAGCGGAACAGAAAAAAAAGTGAGACTATGAGATAATAACGCATATATTTGACGAAAATGTAATTAGACACAAAATAACAAATTGATTAACATCTTTTAACAACGACTTTGGAAAAGTCATCGTTATTTTTTATTGAAAAATAAAGAAATTTGAAATAAGTGAAATTTTTAGATGATTATGAACCATCACAAAAAATTAAAAAAAGTAAGCATTAAATGATTTAACAATAAAATTAAAGCAAAATTAATAACGAGTGTTTCCCCCTCTTGCTCTGATTACGGTTTCCATTCGTCTGGGCATGCTACAGATTATGTTATCGATGATTTCTTGAGGCAACCGCTCCCACTCCTCAAGTAATGCGTTACCAAGTTCATTCAGATTGTTGGGGAGTGGCATTCTGGATTTAACCCTTCTTTTTAGCAAGTCCCAGACATGCTCTATCGGATTCATATCGGGGGAATTTGCTGGCCACTGCATCACCGGTATACCTACATGGCTCAGATATGCCTGTACCGATTGTGCACTATGAGCACGAGCATTATCTTGCATTAGAATAAAGTCGTCACCAATAAATGGGGCAAATGGTACAACATGTTCTTCTAAAATGTCTCTGATGTATCGATCTGCTGTCATGGTCCCTCCTGTAACTATCACTAACTCCGTGCGAGCTCCCAAACATATCCCTCCCCAAACCATAATCGAGCCGCCACCATAAGCCACTGTGTGTTCAAAATTAGACTGTATGTGGCGTTCTCCTTTGCGTCTCCATATTCGCTGTCTCCCATCGATCTGTTTTAAAAGAACTCTGCACTCATCAGTAAAGAGAACCTGCTGCCATTCGTTCAAATCCCAATGACGATGTTCTCGCGCATAGCTTAATCTGTTTACGCGGTGACGTCTCTCAAGTTTTGGGCCTTTGGCAGGTATATACGACCCTAAACCAACTTCTTCAAATCTCCTGCGAACTGTACGCTCACTTACTCGTACTCCTCGAACGTCTTCCAGTTCATTTCGAGCTTGTACAGCCGTTAATCGCGTATTCCTACGAACTCCAAGTTGTAATAATCTGTCATCTCGCCTCGATGTACATCTTTTTCTACCTTGACCCCTCCTCCTCACAAGAGAATTAGACGATCTGTACCGCTGGATGCTGCGATGAATCGTTGATACTGGTCGACGAAGCCTTGAGGCAATCGATCTGTAGGTATGGCCATTTCTTCTCATTTCATCAGCCCTAATGATTTCCCGTGATGTTAAGTCAGGCATAATATAGAGCTTTTAATAAACAAAATTGCCTATAGAATAACAAATTTATAAAAAACCATTAAGGTGGATGATCCCAGAGCTCATCACGCTATGTTGTCAAGAGATGGCGCTGATGTCATTTTTTACCTAAATTATTTTTTTACGTCGAAAATAATAATCTTATTCGAACCAAACACTAAAGCGCGCGTTCTATAGCGTTACTCAATTGTAAATTACCCAAATCTTCATTTAATAAACTAATAAATTACTCGTAACGCTTCTCTTACTGCTGGTGTCACAAATTTACGTAATTACACACGCACACGTAGACATAAAGTATGTCATTAGAACGCATCTAAGGTGGTTGCTTGCGGTCCGCCTAGCAGCCCAGCGTCAATAGATGGCGTTGTTTCTAATTAACGTATCTTATTTTATTATGAATGAACAGGTGCATATTATTTTAATAATAATTATGTTTACCGGTAATGGCGTAATATGTTTTATGTATCAAACAATATTTCAGATGTGTTTTAGTTTTCAAAATACTTTTATTTGTGCCAAACAATATCGCGGCGGTAGTGGTGAATGGCAGCTAAGCAACTATTCACGCACACATAGAAAATGGTTTTGTTGTACACGAAACCATTTGCTAATTTCGTTCTTTCGTTTACTGTATAGGTTAGACCAGTGGTCAAACCTCTCAGTAGTTCTTTACTGATAACGAGGTTCCGAGTTCGATCCCTGCCTCAGATTTTTGGTAATTTTCTTTGATTTGGATGAAATTTAGAATGGAGATGGCCTATACCCTTTATTACCTATACTCTCTACTCTCCTACCAATAAAGACATTGGCTATTGTAATACTTTATTATGAAACAATCAGGATTATTTATTATACATGTACATAGTATCAAAATAAAAAACAGTCAATCACCAATAGTCTTTTTATTTACACATTCTTAAATATTCAATAATTCACAATTCTTCGTCAATATAAAGTCCTGCTGGTCGCACAGTTTTTTTCATTTTTTCCATGAACTATGTTCTGGCCACAGACTCATTGTGTTGGCCATATGCCATGTTATTGGTCAGAACATTGTTTTTATACAAAATGCTTTTGACGTGGTTGTGGCATGGTGTTGTCGCTTTTCGTTTACATATCTGCAACAAAGCTATAATTAAAGTATATTCTAATTTGTATCCCAACCTGGTCATACGAAAACCACGGATTTATGTCTACTAAACACTACTAAAAAACAAACATGACTTTGAAAAACGGTTAGTTTCCAAATCGGCTGGCTGGCCTGTCGCATTTATATGTTGCCCTATGGTCAGAAGTTCAATTCCTTTTATTTCCTCCGTTGTTTTTTGGAAGTCTCGAAGTTTCGAGAGACATGCTTATTTCAAATCTATTTCCACAATTGGTTCATTTGGTTTAGTAGTTACGTTGATACGTGGTAACAAACATTTAACATACACACACACAAATTTTTGCATTTATTATATTAGTAGAATAGAATTTCGTTTATTTCAAGGTGTATCATATACGAAGTAAATAAGCGTAGGAAAATTATATGTTATCATATTGTGTAGTTCAAAGGTATTTGAATACACTTTCAGCTAGGGCAGTTGTAGAACAACGTCCTTGATCCTCCGAAAATTAGATTTGTGGTGTCAGCCAGCTAGCAGGGCTTTTCCGGTTATACAAAGGTACTCTGTGGCAAGGCTGTTGCTGGCCTCAGCTGGCGTAGTGGTGCACGATTGTATCTGCTGATTTCCATCAATAATTTTCCAACGTTGATCAACCTTTTTTACAGAGTAAAACTATAAACAACAACTTGCCTAGCAACGTAGCAACTAGTCAAAAATGCATTTTACGTGAATGACGTAACCAAAAAACTCATAGAACAGTCTGATTAGTTTATACTAGCTGCACCCCGCAGTTTCACTCACGTGTCCTACAGTTTATCGCGATATTTTTTTTTATAAAACTATTGAAGTAAAAGGAACACTAAATATTAAGTGAAGCTTACCACTTACCACACATACACATACATTAGTGAAAACCGCACCCTAATCGGTTAAGTCGTTTCTGGAATTAGCGCGCACAAATGCACAGACAAACAGACATACAGTCAAACAGACAAAAATTCTATTTATCATTGTTTTGGGTTCTATTGCGTTGATGATAAAGACCCCCAATAATAGCTTTTCTCATTTATCTTTCACTAGTTTTCAGCCGCGGTTTCACCCGCGTCTTCCCGTTATCCCGCAGGAACCTTTTTCCAGGATAAAAAGTAGCTATAAGCTATTTCCATTCCAAATTTGATCAAAATCAGTTTAGTAGTTACGGTGATACGTGTTAACAAACATTCACACACAAAAACTTTCGCATTTATAATATTAGTAGGATAGGATAGGATGTACAGACAGCGATCAGTCACAGTTTTATTACAAATGTAGGTAAATAGATTTTTACTGTAAATGTGGATTTGAATTCCGTCTTCTTTAGCGCTTAGACTGTTTCATTGAAAAATATACCATATTCCGTTTGATAACAATATATATAGCACTAGCTGTTCCCTGCGGTTTCACCCGCGTGGGCTACAGTTTATCGCGATAAAAATACCAAATTTCATTTAAATCGGTTCAGTAGTTTAGGCGCGAAAGCGTATATATTCCGTATACTCCAAAATTATTCCCGCACTTCGGTGCCCCTCACCGCGTTACCTGCTGTAGGTATCCATTATCCTATTTTAATTCTAATTTTTTTTTTGACCGCGCGTTTGTACCACTAAAGGTCTTCCTGGTTCGTAAATTGCGACCGCAGTTTACCTATTTCATAGAATATTCTCCCGCCTTTCCCGCGGCACTGCGGTGCAGTGGGTTTATTTTTAAAACACTTTTATTAGCTTGACTTGTAACTAACTAACTAACTAACTAACTAACTAACTAACTAACAATGTAATCAAATCTTAGAAGTCAATTTTCACCTACTTCTAATTGTCGTAACGACTTGAAACTTTGTATACAAATACAATCTCGGTGACAATGCAATAATTTGGTATCATCGACCTGATCTGATGATGCAGCCGGAAGGTGGGTAGGGCATCTCTGCGCTGGCTACTAGTAAACCCCTCGTGTTTGGGCTCATAAGAATCGTCTTGATGAGTAAAATAGATTGGACTTGGTGACGAGGGTCTGATGATGCAACCGGAAGGTGTGTAGAGGATCTCTGCAGTGGCTACTAGTAAACCCCTCGTGTTTGGGCTCATATGAATCGTCTTGATGAGTCCAATAGATTGAACTTGGTGACGAGGGTCTGATGATGCAACCGGAAGGTGGGTAGAGGATATCTGCAGTGGCTACTAGTAAACCCCTCGTGTTTGGGCTCATATGATTCGTCTTGATGAGTCCAATAGATTGAACTTGGTGACGAGGGTCTGATGATGCAGCCAGAAGGTGGGTAGGGGATCTCTGCAGTGGCTACTAGTAAACCCCTCGAGTTTGGGCTCATATGATTCCTTTTGATGAGTCCGATAGATTGGACTTAGTAACAAAAGACTAAAAAGTAAAAAAATAAAAATGTATAGTTTAAAAAACTAAAAAAAACACTTTAAAAACGCACTCAAAAATATAAAATAATTAAATTGACTTGTATTAGTTACGATATAATGGTTAATTCAAAAAGTGTGGAGCGCTTCTTTTACTGGGTAAATAAAAGTACACACAACCAAAAAGTGCTCCACACTTTTTGAATTAACCATTATATCGTAACTAATACAAGTCAATTTAATTATTTTATATTTTTGAGTGCGTTTTTAAAGTGTTTTTTTTAGTTTTTTAAACTATATATTTTCTACTACTACTTACATTTTTAAACTCGTGATATCTTTCGAATGGAATGTCCGAATTGAATAATTCAAAAAGTTATATGAAGGGATTGAAGCAGTTTTGAATGAGAAGTAATTTATTTTGATAAGGATTAATACCAAGATACAAATAAAGAGCCTTTCCTAGCGGAGGCATTAAAATTAATTTTTTTAATAAAAAAACACTTATGGTGGCATTACTATAATAGTTAGACATATGCTCTCGCGGACTTTTTTGTACATCTTAATAGGACCTACAAACCCGTGATACATTGTTTCGTTCTATTGTCAATAGTTTTTGCAGCGCACGCAAAAATAGGTTTTCGATTTCATACCTTGGGTTAAAAAATAGCAATTTTCTTACGGATCCCTAATTTTTTTGGAAATAAAATATAGCCTATAGCCTTCCTCGATAAATGGACTATCCAACATTGAAAGAATTTTTCAAATCGGATCAGTAGTTCCTGAGATTAGCGCGTTCAAACAAACAAACAAACAAACTCTGCAGCTTTATAATATTAGTATAGATTAGTATAGATTACATTGATAGATATCGGTTGATTTCGGTTTTGTTTTGACGTTTATGTTTTGAAGCGATGATAGCTCAGTCGGTTGCGCATCGAACTTCCGTGCTGGAAAGCACATGTTCAAATACCAACAATAAGTATGAGGTTTCGGTGAAGAAAAATATCGTGTTTATTGACCTACCAAACATTTATTTGGTAGTGCGGTACCAACACACTAGGTATCAAATATAGGGGTGTGACTAGAAGGGGAAAAAATCGATTAAGAAATAATCGATTTTCATCTCTTTAGAATAAATCGATTTGTAAAAAACGATTCGATTATTTTTTACTTAATCGATTTTTTACAATCGATTATTTTTTGATTTTTACAAATCGATTATTTTATTAAAAATATAATCGATTTTTTATAAAATAAATAATCGATTTTTAATACAATTAATAATCGATTTTTAATATAGTAAATAATTGATTTGTAATATTTGTTTATCGATTTTTTTAAATCGATTAAAAGAAAAAAATGATCGATTAATATAAAATCATTTTTTTTCTCATCTCTAAACTATTTAACCGTGGTAGGCGACTTGCAAGGGCGATCTACCATTTCTAGTTCTACCGCCAAGTACCTAACTAACTATACATTATTATCAATAGTAGGTACCTACCTACGTAGGTATGAATTTAGAATTACGTTCTAATGTAATTAGGTTGTCAGCTGTCTGGTTACCATAATACAAGCTCTGCCTATCTTGGGATCTATTGGCCGTGTGAGAAACTATCGCAATATATATATTTACTTCTTACCTATTTATTTACTAATTTTTCTACTTTGATTACCTGGGCGAAATTATATCACTTAGGTAATCAAAGTGGATTAGACCTCCACGACCTTGACTACCAACCCGTTTTGATTTACGTCTTCGGAACGGAAAGTAAAAATTGCCCCAAAGTCAACAACATCGTTCATGCACGATTTGGCAAGTCGCAATATCGTGGGCCGTGGCGAGCGAGACAGAAAATCATTCTTCACTAGTCATGCGCGATCTTGCAACGTCGCATAATTTTTAGCTATTTTGTGACCGAACCTAATACAAACTATAATTTCTTCTGTGGCAAAGTTGTAGCCACGCCACCACTACATCGCTCACTAAGGTCTACATCTAAATAGTTCATCGAAATTCAGGTAGATGGCAGGTAAAAATCACCTAATTCAAGTCCGTCAACTTCAATGCCACTCACGCACACATGTGTATAAAAATACGATTTTTCCGAAAGTTTTAAAGGTAAAATTTGATGGAAAACATAATTTTGGTAAGAGAAACTGATAGTCCGCGGATGGGTAATTAATTGAACAATTTAAGAAAATTTTCAAACTTCATTAAAATAGTTTGCGTGATCTATATTGCTCGGCTTGAGTTTGTATGGGAAATTGCCGGACCCATTCACCTTAAGTGCAATTTTTCAAAAAAATTACAATTACGTAGTTATTACTCGAACAAGTTGACAAAATTTATTGTTCGGGAAAATAAAACAAATGAATGAAAAAAGTGTGTGTCATCAAATTTTCTATTTTCAAATTTGACAATAAATTAAAAAAATATCATAACTGGCCAGTTCCTCAAGTAAAAGATTTAAAAATCCTGTTTTTTTTTGTGTTCCGCTAATTGTGCCGGTGTGTATATATATAGATATTTGCGTTTAAAGTAGTAGTATCTTTCAGTCGAGAAAATATTTTAAAAATTCTAATTTAACGTGATTAAAAGACATGACCGTTTATGTTGCATATTTTGCGATTTCACAAGGGAATCAAAACCTATAGGGTACTTCCTGCTTAAAAGGACTGCATCTTATAGGACTGCAAATATACTTGTTGAGTGAGCTCGTTCCACATTTCACAAAATGTTACCCGTTATAGGTGCACTATGATTTTGGTCTGCGTAACATTCTATCGGTACTCCGCACACTGGGTGCCGTGAAGCGAGTCAACTCGAAGGACAACGAAAGCACAATCGTCATGAGGGTGCTCCGAGACATGAACCTCTCTAAACTCATCGATGAAGACGAACCGCTGTTCATATCGCTCGTGGCCGATCTGTTCCCCAACCAAGCTCTGGAGAAGACGACCTACACAGAGCTCGAAGAGGCGATCAAGAAACAAGTGGACACGTCCGGCCTGATCAACCATCCGCCGTGGCTGCTGAAAATCATTCAGGTAGGGTCTATCTACAGTTTTCTGCAAGAGTAAAATATTTGCAAGTTTTTTGTAACCCCCGACGCAAAAACTACGGGGTATCATAAGATTGGCGTATCTGTTTATGTGTGTGTATATCTGTCTGTCTGTAGTATCTTAGCTCCCGAAAAGATGAACAGATTTTTTCATTTTTGTTTGAAAGAT
The DNA here is from genome assembly GCA_931315375.2 of Opisthograptis luteolata. Classification (NCBI taxonomy): domain Eukaryota; kingdom Metazoa; phylum Arthropoda; class Insecta; order Lepidoptera; family Geometridae; genus Opisthograptis; species Opisthograptis luteolata. The sequence continues at coordinate 14,728,115 of OV928033.1, forward strand.
TAATTAGTCGGGAGCGTTATCAACTATGTTTGATGAAAATGATATCGGGTTTTTTTAAATATTACTTAGAACTAAACACTTACGCTTGTTTGATGCTGCATTGCTGACCTTTCACTGACTTAGTTTCGGTAGCCGAAGGCGACAGAGGGGGTATCTCATGCCGATCTAGGAGTAACAAAACGTTACAAAAATCGCATCAAGAAAGTATATTCAAAGAATGACCTAAAGGCCCTCTGGATATTGTAATTTATAATACTCGTATATAAATACTCGTATTGCTTAAAGATCTGGACAAAAATATTTAATATATTTGAAAAGGGGCATATCTATATAATATTCTTCTTCTTCTTCTTTTATTTAAGAGCAGAGCTCTTGTCGGTGGAGTACTTTCTATTCCGTTCTGTTCTCAGCCATCCTTTTGACCTCTTGGTACGACATGACGTCAATCCTTTCTTTAACTTGGTCTATGTATGTTCTTCTCGGTCTACCTCTCCCTCTCTTCCCTTCTACTTTTCCTTCTAATGCTTTTTATATATTCGTCATGCCGTACCAAGTGGCCAAACATCTTTCCTCTTTTTATCTCTGCTGTTGTTAATAGCGTTCTTTTTCTCCGACTATGTCCAATACTTCTAGGTTGGTTTTCTTTTCTGTCCAGCTGATTCAATCCATACGTCGCCGAAACCACATCTCAAATGCCACCAATCTCTCCCTGTCATTTTTAGACACTGTCCACTTTTGGGCACACTTTTCAATTGTTTTCGAGCATAATAAATTTTTATGGCACCTTTGTTCATTAATTTTAATATTTATTTTGCTTATTTAGACGCTCTGATATGTATCATATGTATCGCCTTTTTGAAAAATCTCAATTACAATGACACTGAAAACTTACTAATTATTCCTGCGTAATTACTATACTTTTTTTTTTCTATCTCTCTAGTATTTGTCGTTATAGTGAATAATAGGAAATACTCGTACTATGTACAGAAATTACAACCAACTGAACTGAAAAATTCAACTATCTAACTATCACGGTGCATGAGATACAGCCTGGAGACAAACGGACGGACATCAGAGTCTTGGCAATAATGTCGCGTTTTTACCCTTTTATCCTCTGAGTAAGGAAACCTAAAAAACAAAACCCTATAAACCAGACAGACCGACTGACAGAGCTAGCTACGTTCAATCTGTAGTTATGGATTCTAACCAGCAACTATTACCTACCTAAATATTTAACTATTCTAATTTTATTTCTTTTAACCTTATTTTGTTAATATAACGGTATACTATCTTAGTTTCACTACAACTTTCTACCTCGAGTTACTTCACTCTCATTGCACCTTAGTTAATTGGCCTATCCCTCTCCTTGACTATAAACCTACAAAAATGTTTGGTTCACGCACACATTTATCCAATTATCTACCGCGAGGTGCTCACCCGTTTACTACATGAACAATGCTATTCACCACGAATGCACTTCTCACACATCCACACCTTACAATCAACTTACTCTCACTCAAGCATACATATATTCACACATGCACCGCACCATATTCACACATACACCGCACTACACTCACACATACATCCACTTATACTCCGCACGACACCTGTGAATTGAATCTTCTTTAAAAATTTATTTACCTACCCACATACAATATTATTTTAATTTAGAATTTAATTTTTTTGTTATGTTTAGTTTTTGCATGCTAGTTTTAAGTGTTTATGTCAGATCCGTAGAGTGGGGCCTGGTGACCTGTGACACAGGCTATTATGCCTACTGCAGGCACCAGTTCCTTGCAGAACGGGTGCTCAACATAATAATATTTATATTATATTGTTCTTATTTAATCTTTTACATTGTACCTTTGCAAGGAAAAATAAATGTATCATTTATATAGATTAACACATATTTTTTTCAGATTTCCTACTATCATAAGAAAGAAAATAGTGTCGATTCGGTTTGGCATTCTCTAAAAATAAACTAAATTTGACAGGTCTAATAATAATGCTGTGTCTTTCTAACCACTGAAGTAAAAAAAGGACAGCATTACTCTTAGACCTGTCAAACTTAGTTTAGTTTTAGAGAGTGCAAAACCGAATCGACACCAATGGCTCCAATTTTCAATGTACTTAATCTCAAAGTCGTCCTCAATAAGTAAGTATCGATGGGTTACCAGCGTGACTAAGATCCTGAACATTCGAAGAGATACGACGTCAACGATATTGCAATACGTCAAAATAATTTTAGTCAAATCAAAATTTTTTTTTCTTTTGCCGTAGAAACGAGTTACACAGTTGCATAAAACAAACTATAAAATACTTTCAGCTATACGAGACGCAACGCGTGCGCCACGGAATCATGACGCTGGGCCCGCCGGGCGCTGGAAAGACCACGTGCATTCATACTCTCATGAATGCGCTTTCGGAGTTAGAGAATCCTCACAGGTCGGGCACTTATCTTTTACCTTTATTGAACTACTCAGAATAAAAAAAAACATGTTGATGACCATTGCTGTTTAAAATAGCAGCCAAGTGCGAGTTAAACTCGCAGATCGTACAAAGTGGTTTTTTTTTTGTTATTAAAGTACAGATTTACACGGTTTCCAAACTTTTTCCTTTACATGTTCTGTAAGACCTTGCTTCTTGACAAATTTAATGATTCTAAGTCAACGGGATTTGATTTCCTTGTGAAATCGCAATTTAATAATTAGTTTCCTGGCAAATGTATGAAAAACGAAACTTGTTTAAAGCGCCATCTACACTTTATATGGATAACTTTTACATATTAAAGGGTAGCGTCTATTCACAAGTCACCTGTTTTAAGGGTAGCGCCACCCTGCGCCTTGTTACTGAACTGGCTCAGAAGTGAAGCTGCCGGAATGGAAGGTTCTCCAAAAGGCAATTAAAAAAGAATAGTTCAGAATATTGCGCTAGATGCCGTTTCAGCTAATAATGGAGCATTAGACAAAAGAAATCTTAATATAATTTATCCAATCTGTCTGAGAGGTTAATGCCCATAATGGTAGTAGTTGGATGAGAAGAGCCGAAGACCGGGCTCAGTGGCATACTTTGGGAGAGGCCTATGTCCAACCGTGGACTGTCACGGGCTGATAATGATGATGAAGAATGTTTCTAGGTTGTTTTTGTTGGTATTTATCGAACGCGTATCATCATCATCAGCCGGAAGAAGTCCACTGCTGAACATAGGCCACCCCCTTTAAACGCCACCATGAACGGAAATTAGCCATTTGCATCCGTCAGCTCCCTGCGACTCTTACAATGTCGTCGGTCCACCTAGTAACGATAATGGCTCAGTAGTAGTGACGTCCGCTTGCGATCCGTAGGACGTGGTTTCGAGTCCTACAATGAGCTTGAGCTTTCGGTGAAGGGAAACATCGTGATGAAACCATGGCTTGGTGGTAGGGTATTTTTTAGTACTCGCCTGGTTAGCTACCACCCTCTTATTAAGAATCTGTCGCCAAGCGCCTATCGATGTGTTCCGGCAGTCTCACTTGAGAGCCAGTTCCCAGTCCGGGTGTAGCGTAGTGCCATCTTCGACCACATCGTCAGTTAACATCAGGTGACTAGTGGTCAAACGCTACATCATCGGTTATCAGTTCGTCGAGCGATGTGCCTGAACGCGTATGACACAGAGAAGTTGGCAGTTGGTTGGAGGCAAACTGGCAAATGCCTTGGCTGAAAGACAATTTGACAAATATTTTATTTTTATTTCTGTCCTTCCACCGCAAAACCTGTTCGGCTGCATGGACTTTGATGCCTTTTCCAAACCCGGCCACCAAGCTTATAATTTGGTTTGTCCTTCTTTCACGCAACAGCGAAGCAACGGACTGACGTACCTACCTACATTTTTGCATATATATAACTTGTGGGCTTGAGAGTAATATAAGGGTACTTTTTATTTCGAATAATGCATGTTCCTGTAAGAATCGCTAGGCGGTTGAAACCGCCGGGCAAAGAGGCACCCAAACGCGAAACGTGCTCTTCTTTTCAATGCTTAAATATTTTCTAAGTAGCAGGAGTCGAACCGACGAATTCGTGCTTCGCAGTCGACGGCTCACTCTGTGCCACATTGGTCGTCAATAATAATAATTCATTCATTTAGGTGGACTTGCCGTTCTCCGTAGTTTCACCCGCGTTAACTAATTTTTTTCGCAATAAAAATCTTATGAAATCTTATCTCCATCAAAATTTCATTAAATCGGTTCAATAGTTTTTAATTTTATCCAGAACAAACAAACAATCATCAAATCTTTTTTCTTTACCTATCCTACTAATATTATAAAGTCGAAGTCGTCGAAGTTTGTGAGTATGGATGGATGGTCGTTACTCTTTCACGCAAAAACTACTGAACGTATCTGAATGAAATATGAAATGGAGATAGCTTATACCCTGGATTAACACATAGGCTACCTTTTATCCCGGAAAAGGTTCCTGCGGGATGATGGGAAGACACAGGTGAAACAGCGAGGCGCAACTAGTAAATATAAAGATTGGAGGTTATGTTGTGTCGTAAAGTGATGTGATCAGCCTTAGTACTATTTGATTACAGGGAGATGCGCATGAATCCTAAGGCCATCACCGCCGCCCAGATGTTCGGGCGCCTCGACGTGGCCACCAACGACTGGACCGACGGCATATTCTCAGCCCTGTGGAGAAAAACTCTCAAGATAAAGACCGGCGAGAACATCTGGCTGGTCCTCGACGGTCCCGTCGACAGTATATGGATCGAGAACTTGAACTCTGTGCTGGATGACAATAAGACACTGACGCTAGCCAACGGCGACCGACTGACTATGTCGCCGACATCCAAAATCATCTTTGAACCGGAGAACATTGACAACGCGTCGCCTGCGACGGTGTCCCGCAATGGTATGGTGTACATGAGCGCGTCGGGGCTGGAGTGGGAGCCGGGTCAGTACCTTTTAGGCTAAAACCAAACGAGCGTAATTTTGTGAGTCGTTTGTCGCAGAATTTCGGTAGCGTAAATTCTGCTGCATTCGGTTTTATACAAAAAGTCAGTTTTTTAGTTTTTACACGTAGACGCAAAATGACTCAATGCGCGTAAACTCGGCCGTATTTCGGTCGTGGTGAGGGAAGGGCAAATAAAGTATGGAACTGTCCACATGTCAGCCTCTGACTATTGAGTGGGTTTACCCAGCTTCTTTTTCTGGCCTCCTTTTCGTAAATACACAATATTTTTAATGGATCCATCGTGCTCGACGACACGAACAGCCCTTACCAACGCTCAATATTGAATAAATAATTTAAGTTCCTCTGGCAACTCAACAGAAATTCAGTTGAACGTAAAATGAGTGACCAAAAATACGCGACTCACGTCTCACAAAATTACGCTCGTTTGGTTTTTTTACCCTTATGCTTTCGTAACTCTAAAAAAAAATTATTAAAAAATTCAAAACCCGACTGCAAATAAAACTATAAACTAGCTACGCCTGTTCCGACCTCCTTACGCCGGCAAAAGAACAGGCAAGAAACGCCCGGCAGGTAATTTTTTTTGCGATCACATTGACAATATTCTCGGTGTAGGGTGGCACCACCTTCGAGCACATCGACTTTTGCTATTGGTCACATGTGGTCAAACGCTACCCTATAACAAGTAAAACTCAAAAGATGACGATATTAATTTTATATCTGCCCCTTTTAAGTAATGCCATCCTTATGTTCAGTTTTATATGATTGTTATAAATATTAAATATGCATCAGGCTAAATGAGTTTCGCTTACGCCTAAAGCTACCTATAAAGTTTCAATAAAAAACCTTGAAAAAAAAGTTGATTGTATAGCGTCGTCTTATCTGCTCAAGTTATTTTGCATCTAGTCTACCTCATCTACCACCCTGATCCATAAATCTACTCATTTGTCTAAATAATCCGATTCATCTCATACATATTGAAGACACCTATTTTACTCGCAAAATGTACCTACACATCAGTGTTGCCAGTGATTTACATGGGTAGTTTAGGGATCCTTCGTACTGTGGTGGTTATGGAGATTTTTGTGTGATTATTGAAACGCCGGTGGTGTGATTCGTACTGCGTGTTCACAGTGAATGATATTTATTACTAAAAGTTCCGTTATATATACACAACTAGCCTAATCTTCGTTTGACTTCGGCAGGAACTCGGGTCGCTTCGGCAGGCGGCGCGTCGCACGTGGTGTTTAGGATCGGAGAGTCCTGTTTGTTTATTGCGCTGGGAAAGTTCGGCTGGTCTTTGAGCTATTGGGTCGTAAACTGCAATTGTTCTTTTCGGCGTATTTATTCTTTTGTTTCAATGGTGGGAAGCGTAGACGATGCAACGGTGAAATATTCCTTTTATTGCTGTGCGTAGTAAAATTGTATTGTTGTTAAAACTGCATTTTATATTTGTTTATCTTCTGGTGTTATGGGAACGAAATATCGTGGGAAAGGACTGTAGTAGCGTAGCTACATGACTCCCTCCCTAGCGAAAGCGTACCGGCAGTTTGATTTGGCGGCCGAGTCGTGTTGTTCGTATTATTGGTTGCGGTGATGCTGGTGTATCTTGATCTGCTATCAATACGTTATTATTGGCCGGTTCCGATGATAATTGCGGTGGGGGTACGATGTCTTGTTTCGTTGGTATGATGATGACGTGGTCTTGAGTTGGCTGGTCCGAAATGTTTTCGTTTAAAATGTAAGCAGGCTTGAGTCGGTCGATTGAAATAGTTGAACTTCTCTCTGGTAACTGTAATGTGAATGTTTTGCTGTTTCGATCTATGACCTTGAATGGTCCGTCATAGGGTGGTTGCAGCGGCTTCTTAACTGCGTCATTTCTTACAAACACATGCGAACATGTTTGCAAATCTTGATGCACGAAGATTGGTCGCTTGTTGCCATGTGATTCGGTCGGATGAGATGGCTTGATTGCGTTTATGGTAGCTCGTAGTCGAGTTACGTAGTCGTAGTTCATGTCTTGTTCGTTTGATGGTGGTGTGACGAAGAAATCACTAGGTAGGCGTAGCGTTTGTCCGTAGGTGAGTTCAGCGGCGCTGACGCCTGTGTCTGTGCGCGGGGCGGCACGTAATCCCATGAGGACTGTAGGAAGCTCGTCTATCCACGTTGAATGTTGAGACAGGCGAGTCTTTAGTGCAGCTTTGAGTGATCGATGCCAGCGTTCTATCATTCCATTTGATTGAGGATGGTAGGGCGTAGTGTGTGTTATTTTGATCCCCATTGCGTTCATGAGCCTGGCGAAAAGGTGACCTGTGAATTGTCCTCCTCTGTCGCTCGTGATGACTGACGCAAGCCCGTAGCGAGTAATCCAGTGCTCATAGATTATCTTCGCCACGGATTCCGCAGATATATCTTCTGTGGGAATTGCTTCTGGCCATTTCGTTACTCTGTCGATCATTGTAACGAGGTATCGATGGCCTTGCGGTGAGGTGGGTAGCGGTCCGACGATATCTACGTGGATGTGTTGAAATCTCTCAGTAGTCACTGGAAACTTTGAAATGCTGCTCGATGTGTGTCTCTGGATTTTGGATCTTTGACATTGTAAGCAATTTTTGCACCAGACTCCGATTTCTACCATCATCGATGGCCAGAAAAACTTCTGGGACATAAGTTTGCGTGTCGTGCGAATGCCAGGGTGGCTTATGTTGTGTACGGTGTCAAATGCAAGTCGTCGAAATTCTTCCGGCATGTATGGTCGAATGTATGACGTTGATGTTTCGCAGTAAATAGGTGATTGAGATTCGGGCATAGTGACTCGTTTCATTGTTAAGTTGGCTTGTTGTGAGAGTTTCTTGATTGTAGCGCTGTCTTTTTCTTGAGCATGGGCGACTTTTTCATAGTCAATTAGTGATGGGCAAGTGATGCTGTCGACAGGTAGACGACTCAGAAAGTCAGCGACAGTGTTTTCTGCTCCGCTGATGTGTCGAATGTCCGTAGTAAACTCGCTAATGAAGATCAATTGTCTGGCTCGACGCGGTGTTTCAGACGCTGACGGTGGCTTTTGGAGCACGAAGGTCAACGGCTTGTGGTCGGTGAATATGATGAGATCGCGTCCTTCGAACATTTTTCGGAAATGCTTGACCGCCATGTATATTGCAAGTAGCTCGCGGTCGAATGTGCTGTAGTTACATTGTGCATCGGAAAATTTCTTTGAAAAATAGCCGAGCGGTTGCCATTTTCCGTCGATGTGTTGTTGTAGGACAGCTCCTGTACATTTATCAGACGCGTCGCTGAAAATTGCCAGGGCAGCCTTGTGCGATGGATGAGCGAGCAAAGCGGCGTTTTGGATTGCAACTTTGCAAGCTTCAAACGCTGTTGTCGCTTCGTCGGTCCATTCAATGTTTGTTTTGTCTCTTTTCTTGACGTTGTGTAAGTAGGCATGGAGCGGTGCTTGCATTTCTGCGGCTTTCGGCAAGTGATCGCGATAGAAATTGATCATGCCGAGGAAACGTCTTAATTCTTCAATCGTTTTTGGTTTTTCGTAATTGCAGATTGCTGTGACCTTTTCAGTAGGTGGTTTGATTCCTTCTTTGCTCACAGAGAAACCAAGAAACTGCACTTCCGGTTGGCCGAAGATGCATTTGGCTGGATTGATTGTGATGCCATTTTCTTCTAGTTTTCTTAGTACTATCCGGAGATGCTCCTTATGGCTGGATTCATCACAGGACGCAATAATGAGATCGTCAATGAATGCATAGACGAAATCGAGTCCATGGAGTACTTCGTGGATAAATCGTTGGAAAGTCTGTCCGGCATTTGTTAAACCGGGACACATTCTCGGAAATTCAAATAATCCCATTGGCGTTATGATGGCAGTCTTTTCTATGTCTTCTTCTTTGACCTTGATTTGTTGATAGGCTCGGTTGAGATCAATGGTACTGAATATTGTCTTATTAGACAACTGGAACGTGAAATCTTTTATTCTTGGAATCGGATAGCGATCAGGCGTTGTGACGGCGTTCAATCTCCTATAATCTCCACAAACGCGAAGGTCCCCGTTCTTTTTCGGTACGATGTGCAGAGGCGATGACCAAGGACTTTTGCTTGGACGGCAAAGGCCTTGTTCGATCATGTTTTCGAATTCTTTTTTTACGGCTTCGTAACGGTGCGGTGCGACTGGTCGACCGCGGCAATGAATAGGCGGTCCAGTCGTTTCAATGTAGTGTTCGACGCTGTGCTTTGTATTAAGTTCCATTGCTGTAAGACGTGTAGTTCCGGGAAATTCCGCTAGTATGTCGTGATAAGATTGCTGTACGTCGATACTACGAATTGTTGGTACGTTGCTTGCTCGGACGTATGAAGTTGTTGATAATTTTGTTATGCCGTCGATCAGTCTTCGGTTTTTGATGTCAACGATGAGTTGGTGGTGTTTGAGAAAATCAGCCCCGATGATAGGTTTGCTGACTTCCGCAACGACGAACTTCCACTTGAACGGACGGCGAAGATTTAAGTCGAGTGTCAATGTTTTTTCGCCGAATGTTGGAATGACAGTATTGTTTGCAGCGTAGAGTTGAAATTTGAGTGGTTTTGACGATTCTCCTTTGTTCCGAGGTAGGACGGATACGTTTGCGCCGGTGTCGATTAAAAACGTTAGTTTTGACGTTTTATCGGTAACGAATAGGCGGTATGAGTTTTCAGATACTACGCTGGGTTCCGCCTCAGCCAGCGCAGGCTCTAGTTTTCCGACTGATTGTTTCGTGGTTTGTATGAACACGGCATGGAGCAACGTCTTGCTTCATCACCAAAACGACTGTGGTAATAGCAGTATGGTGACGGTGATTGACTGCGTGATCTGTTATTATCACGACTCGTAGAACGGTTGCGACGGACGTGTTGGTATTGTTGTTGATGGTTGTAGTGCTCGTTGTATTGCGGATTTTGTCTTTGTGACGACTTAAAAGCGGCAAACTCAAGAGACAATTTTCGTAATTCTTCTGCCAGGAACTGAATATCTATTTGGCCGCGAGACGTGGATGCTGATGATGTCGATACGGCCGAAACTTGCGTAATTGTATCTTCGATCATCTTGTCGGCAAGTAGAGCAAGCTCATCGAGTGCAGTCTGAGTTTTGAATGTTTCACTGATGGTGAGAACGGATCGGATATGCGCTGGTAAATGGTTAGACCACATGAGACGTAACGTGGAATCGGGAACTTTATCGCGTGCTAGACTTTTCATGCGTCGAAGTAGCTGGGACGGCTTCTGATCGCCGAGTTCCGTGTCGGACAGCAACTTCTGCAACTGACGATTGTCTGATTCTTCATAGACGGTGATGAGTCGTTCTTTTAATGCTGTGTACATATCCGCTTCTGGAGGGCTGTATAAGAGGTCGCTAATCTGTTCGATGTCCATCTTGTCGAGCTGAGCAATCACCATCTGGGCTAGCTGGGCTTGGCTACGGTTTAAATCGCTTGTTGCGGCTTCAAAGGTGAGAAACCATAGTCGAACCTTGTCGCGCCAAAAAGATGGGATTCGCAATGGCAAGGTGATACCGGCGACTTCTTGCTGAAACTTTCTCGTGGTCGTATTTTCCTCTGCTTGATTCTGCATTTTGCGCTTGTTGCTGTTCTTATGTAGGGGTCACCACTTTAGGGATCCTTCGTACTGTGGTGGTTATGGAGATTTTTGTGTGATTATTGAAACGCCGGTGGTGTGATTCGTACTGCGTGTTCACAGTGAATGATATTTATTACTAAAAGTTCCGTTATATATACACAACTAGCCTAATCTTCGTTTGACTTCGGCAGGAACTCGGGTCGCTTCGGCAGGCGGCGCGTCGCACGTGGTGTTTAGGATCGGAGAGTCCTGTTTGTTTATTGCGCTGGGAAAGTTCGGCTGGTCTTTGAGCTATTGGGTCGTAAACTGCAATTGTTCTTTTCGGCGTATTTATTCTTTTGTTTCAATGGTGGGAAGCGTAGACGATGCAACGGTGAAATATTCCTTTTATTGCTGTGCGTAGTAAAATTGTATTGTTGTTAAAACTGCATTTTATATTTGTTTATCTTCTGGTGTTATGGGAACGAAATATCGTGGGAAAGGACTGTAGTAGCGTAGCTACAGGTAGTACCCACCAATCTTAACGGTGAAGCCGGGAAAATTATTTTTCGATTTTCAAATGTCCTAAAATATTTGCCACACACTACATTTAATAGAAATAACAACAATGTCGGTAACGTTTGTTGTCTAGAAACTATTAAACGGAAAATAAACTTATTCCTGAAATTTACAACCTATCAATTAAGAAATCATTTAGCTGCTGAAGAGTCGCAACAAACTTCAGATGTGCTCTGGTTCTGGATTGCTCTGGTTCTGGACAAATCTAATTAATAAATCTTAAATATAAAATACATATCAAACTATTTAGGTGGCAAGAAAAGCTTGGGATTGTAGTAAACTTGCTTCAATTCAATCGGTTAGAAATAAGAATATAAAATTGTTATGATCGTGCCCTAATATCATTTCCCAAGCGTTTGAAGGCTGTTCTTTTGCCCGTGTATGGAACAGGTGAAGCAAGTTTTAACTTTTTTGACGTTTTACAGAAATCACATGTTGTATCCTACTATATTTTCTTTTTTATTTACCACTAGACCTATTTTTTCCGCTTTAGGGCCAAACCAACAACACATACATTCAAGGGCATGCGACATCTACCAACCTACACTGGGCCAGCGTGGTAGATTAAGGCCCATACTCTCTCTGAGAGAAGGCCAGAGTCCCAGCTGTGGGAACGTAGTAGGCTGATAACGATAATAGGGCCAAACCGCCAGTGGAAAATTCCTTCCTTTACGCTGGCAACACTGCTATACATACGATAGATATATCATCGTGTTCGTGATTCGAAATTTACGTGTAACGGAACGTTACGGGCTGGGCTTCACTACCTAGACTATACCTACTATAAATATGGCACTTGTATAGTTGCCATGCAACGATAAATCAATACTTGCCGGGGCTGAAGGAGCGGTGAAGAGGGTTCCCCCCCCCCCCCCCTCTCCCTTCCTGCCCGCGTCGTTTTGCAGGACTCATCCCTTTGTCTTTGTTCTTTGTCTCCATTTTAGGAGCTACTCGTACTTTTTCAAAAGTAAATTGATGAATAATCGTTTGTTGTGCTTTAGTATCTTCTTTTAAAAGCTCAAAAAGAAAAATGTGTGGTTTTTAGGCTTTCGGCGTGGTAGGTTTGAATGCCAAAATGATGTTCCGCATTAGTCTGAATGTCAAAATCCGGTGTATTTTGGCATTCAGACTCCGCACCATGTACAAAACTCAAAATACCTTTTTCCCAAAATGTCTGATTTAATGAAAATCCTTGTTTTTGTTGTATGTCTGAAATGAAACTGTCAAATTGGTGTACAGTCGAGGCTTGAATGAGCGAGTTATACACTCTGCTATTCACATTGATTGTGAGGAAATGAAACAATTTAACAAATATAACAACAAATTAACCGAATCATTATATTTCGTAGTCATGCAAATTTCAAAAACGAACAATGGTCCTGTTATCCATTTGTACACTTTATCCTCATAGTTACATTTATATTTTTATAACTCTGTCCATCTTATTAATGGTTTTTTGACACATTGACGACTGACAAGATTTGTGATTTCCTAAAGAAAGCAAGCAGTAGGTACCTAATTAATATCGATAAATGCACATTGCAATATAATACTTGCTTATTTTTTATTTAGTGACAATTTATCCTAATGCAGTAGTTGTAAGGAAAATAACACTTGTATCCTATCGTATCGCAAATTGAATAGTGTTCAAACGGTTGACTATTTTTCCATGTGTGGCACACTCGGTATACTAAGTGTTACCTCCTCTTGCTGTCACAGCTGCCTGCATACGTCTGTGCATAATTTTAATTAAATCGTCAATAAAAGTTTGTGGGATGAGATTCCATTCTTCTACCTATGCGGATTTGAGTTCTCTCAAGTTAGCTGGTGCTGGATTTCTCTGTTTAACTTGTCTTCCTAGCCTATCCAAAACGTGTTCTATCAGGTTTAGGTCTGGCGAGCGTGCTGGTCACCCCAAAACTTCAATTTCCACCTCTCTTAGATACTTCAAAACTATCGCTGCGGTGTGGGGCCGTGCATGTTTAGGTATATGGCGCGTGAGCACCACATATCTATTTCTGCATATTATTATGGAATAGTATGTTGAGCTTCGCTAGTGGTTGGACGATGATGTGATATCTTGGTTTGCTTCAATGAAACGATGGTGTAGGTGTAAATAATAGTATCCTGTATTCAGGTGCACATTAGTTATGTGGTTACTGGTTATAACAATAAGAGATCGTAGCACGCGGAAAAGATATTTTTCAGCGGCAATGCCGGGCGCGTGGTTAATTGACAAGTCCTCCAGGTGTCAATACTGTCAAGTCAATATGTCATTAAGAGTTGCCATAGACAAACTCGTGGAGTTCAGAAACTGAACGCCACATCAACTGTGCGATTTCTTGAAACATCAAAAGAAAATTATCTCCAACATATGGAACAAAAGGCATCACAATTGGTTCCAAGGTGTCCTTTACGTATCTTGAAGCAGTCAGGGACCCGTTTTCCACGATGTGTAGCTCGTCTTAGGTTTAATATGTTTGTGATCACGCTACCAAAAAGGGCATTTCCGCAGGCCCGTGTCACGAACAACAAAACACACTAGATTTCCAAGGTTTAGCAAGCGAAAACCAGCTACCAGATTAATTTATTGCAACTATTATAAGATTCCAACTAAAATGTCAAAATTACGATTCCGACTCCGCTTGTCTACCTTTCTTCTTTCAAACCCTTTCGTTTAAAAAGTATGAATATCGCTTGTTGCCAAACTGCCAGCGCTATCGATTTTGATCCTGACACTACTAAACCACAGCTATTACAACTTACAACACATACCTGAGTCCATCAACGCCTAGTTGTGGCCAAGGCTTGTATAGTACTTTTCTCAAAGAATGCGCGGAAATTAAAACTTCAGGATCACTTCAGGTCAACCGGTGCCTCCAGTCGAAAACGCGCCATTTATAGTTGATGAACTATCGATAAATCAATGATTACAAATATTCGTCAATTTTTATTAACTATTATATTATATTTTATCATTTTTTTTCCTAACCTATCCACTTTTTATTCAGTATTAATTTATTTAACAAATCTTACCTGCCCATGTTATTGCAGAATTGTTAATGAAAATATAGGAATTATATTTGAATTTTAACGTAATTAATATTAATAACTTCTTACATGATGAAAAAAAAACAAATGAATTATGAATTAATCTTTTTATTATAGATATCATTCAATACATTTATTTTTATTAAAAGTAAAAAAATGGAATAAAGGGTACAAAAACTACAATTTATAATTTGAATCCTCTTTTTCCTCTTCATCGTCGTCTTTCAATAAAATAAAAAAGACACCTTCCATCAAATATGTTAAAAAATTCAATTCAATTCAATGTTTTATTTTTCGGACAACAAAAATCCATGGGTTAGTAATAATGCTAAAAAAAACTAAAGTATGTTAGTACACTACAAAATACAATAAAAACAACATACTATAAAAAAACACATGAACTCATATTGAGGATCGGTGTCACGGCGCAATTGCGTAGCAGCCAATCCCAAGAAACGCTTAATAAACCATGAACCTGCGAGGCACTCCGTGCGCACGATGACCGATGAGTCAACAACCTCTATCTCAGCCATCGTTCGCACGTAGTGCCTCAGTACAGGTGCATGCGGATCCTCTGCCACGGTTTTCAGGATGCTGTTGTTACTTCCCCGCACCCTCCTCATCAGCGACGCGACTTTCTTCCGAATAACGGCATGAAAGCCGTCCGTTCGGTTTTGAGCAAACATTCCGGAGGCACTGCAAAAACGAGGAAGTCCCAACATCATCCTGAAAATATTGTTACATTGGATACGCAGGGTGTTTAGCGATTTTTTGGTATACCGGAACCATAGAGCGCCCGTGTACAGACCCTGGCAGTACGCCTTGAAAAGCGTAATTAAGGTAATAAAGGTTTATGCAAAATTTTAAGTAGATTGGACCAAGGAATCACATAGTCCCATACAAAGTTTGCCCCCTTTTTTATCTGATCCCTACGTCATACAAAGAACACACCCTCCAAGTTTCAGCTCTCTACGATCTCTCTACGGCGTAGCGGGCGCCGTAGTACCGAGTACACGCGGTCTGGAGCGAGTTTGTAGCGCGTTGTACGGTGAGCGCGTCGACGTGTTTTTGGGTGAATATTTTTAAATGTTTTTGGATTCGCGGCAGAATGTTTTAACTTGATGCAAAAATCACACTAAGCCTGTAATATGAAATAATGAGCGAGGAGGGCCAAGGCGCGAACTCGGTGCCTCGGGATCGCATGTCCTTCGAAAAACCGCTTTCAGGCCACCAGCACGATTAATGTTTATTTATACAAAACTCTATTCTAAAGAGAAGTATGTTTTCAAGACAAATTTTACTCTAGAAATAAAACTAGGGCAATTGTAGGCGATTCAAGAAAATGCACCGAAACTTCAACATAAGGAACGAAAACGACAGTGGCGCCACGTTGTTACCAAACGACAGTGGCGCCGCGTTGTTACGAAACGAAAACGAAATGGACTCCACAATAATGGAACAGTATGATGTCTCTCCGTTTTGTGTAGAGACTCACACAATATCAAAACGATCACTTAGCTCACGTATCGTACAAGCGGTGCATGTGTGCTGAAGATGTCGGAATTGCGTTACTGAAATAACGAATATGTGGTAGGGGACGTCGGCGGCTGCTATTGGCTGAGCATCTTTTATCCTCTTCTCTCTACAGGGATTCCCGTATGAAACTTTCAAAAACCTCATTTCGTGATAACTCTAAAATAAATAACTTTAAAAAAAAAAAATTATATCAGCTTAAACATCTAGCTATTTTTACTTACCAAAATTAATTTCATATTTTTTGCATGCTTTAAAGTGGTCCAAAACAGTGATCAAAGTTTCAATCCTGCATCGCGCAAACGATATTTTCTCGAGCATTGGACATGTATAGGGTTTTCGTTTCAGTACTGTCGGGAGGTCCGTAGTTACTATGGAAGCCGGTGACACCGGGCCGATTGCACCGGCGCTGGTGTCGGCAGGAGCCGGTCTAAGTCCTGCATCCCCCCCCCAATCCCCTTCCCCAAAAAAATGCAAAAACCCAAAAATACAGATCAACGGCGTTGTCGACGATCTGAACTCTACATCAGTAACTAATTTGACCTCCTTTTTTTTCCTTAAATAATTTTTTCCTGGTTCATTCATCGATCATCGACTAATTTTATTCATAAAATGACCTATAGTCACGAAATATTGATACGAGACAATGTTTATTATTAAACAACCATCGATCGAACAAGTTTTTACCTACGATATAAATATACAAATATAACGTAGGTACTCATGCAGGTCAAATTAGCTACAGATGTGGGGCCAGCAGTAGCTAATTTGAACTTCTGAACTAACATTGCCTATGTTAGTGACCATAGTTCTCTGTTGGATCACCACATTTCTGAACAGAAAAACTTCGAGCATAACCTTTTCCACAGCCCGCTAAGCAACTTAAAATCGGTGGGTTAGAGTCGTGCCATGTTTAAATAATATGTTAAAATACAATACCACATTTGAATTACCGGGGTTTACGGACTCACGGTATACTCTCGTGTGGCTGACCGCTCTGCGCTCTCCGCGCTTTATTTCAAAATAGTTAATAATAATAATAAATCTTTATTTCAGACACAAGGATCCATAAACCAATTAGCATTACATAATAATAATTAAACACAAAAAAAATGAGATAAAAATAATAAAACAATAGCTTTATTAGGTGGCAATAGCCACCGGCCACACCATGTCGGTATGTAGCAGTCAGCAGCAGTCTGTCCGCCATACTACTGACAATTGCATTCCTACACTTGTCAACTCTGGCCATAAAATTCGCTATCCGTTTTCTCTGAATGGCGTTGAACGAGTCCACTCGCCATTCAACGAACATCCCTGATGCGCTGCAGTATCTCTTCAGTCCCATCAGGTGCCTGAAGATGTTGTTATAAGCCACTCTGATGGCGTTGAGTGACTTCGAGGTATATTCAGTCCAGAGTTGACATGTGTAGAAAGACTGACAGAAGGACTTAAATAAAGTAATCTTCAAGTCAGGCGCTGCTCTGTAAAACTTTCTTGTAATCATATTGCCAACAACACACAGTGCGCACAGTTAAGTCGACGCAAAAATGATGTTCCCAAAACTTGTAGAAAAATTTTATGTTCTACAATTTTGTAATAGACGTAAATATGACTAAAATCATAGGAAGCGAGATATAAACAAAAAACCGATTTTTGTGACGTTTGGCCGTTTATTATCTCTCATTCCGAGATTCACCCTCTTGTTTGGCTTATTTGACTGGGCTATATCGTGTTTACCTGAAACTTAGCCTGAAGAGATTCTGTATAGAAGGATAAGATTAGTGACCGACACAGACTGAGATGTAATGTAATCTCTTACTTGTTTCAGTTCTTCGCGGGTGGCTGAAGACAAGGTCAGCTCGGGAAATCGAAATATTTGGAGCCCTCTTCGAGCAGACTTTCCCGAGCGTTTTCACGTGGTGCACGCAAAATCTTATCTTCAGTATGAGAGTTCTGCAGGCCAATATAATTCTTCAAATGCTCAATCTTCTTGAAGGTTTGGTGCCCCCGCAGATAGTGGAAACTGAGGATTCCTCCGCTAGCAAATCGGTCAATGGAGATGTCGACGATGACGAAGAAAAGGAAAAAGGCGAAGAGATAATTTTGTTTACACCCGAGCATTTACATAAGATATACGTGTTCACCCTTTTTTGGGGTTTCGGATCCCTGTTAGAGACAGGTGACAGGCAGAGGTATGATGCGTACATAAAAACTAATTTTCACGAAATCCTAGAACTGCCCAAGCATCCCAATAATAAACCGAGCACAGCCTTCGACTTCTACGTAAAGCATCCAGGGAAATGGGAACTTTGGGACGACTTGGTGATGCATTATCAGTACCCCGACACGGCGACGCCTGACTACTCAAGTATTCTCGTCCCTATAACTGATAACGTGAGGGTCAACTATCTAATTCACTGCATCGCAAAGCAAGGTAAAGCGGTACTCTTATTAGGTGAGCAGGGATCAGCAAAAACTGTGATGATGAAGGCTTACATGAAAAACGCGAACCCTGAACAAATAATGGGAAGATCGTTCAACTTTTCATCGGCCACAAGTCCGTACCAATTCCAGAAGACGATTGAAAGCTACGTGGAGAAGCGGAGTGGCATGACCTTCGGGCCTCCAGGAGGCAAGAGGATGTTGGTATTCATAGACGATATAAATCTGCCTCAGATCAATGAGTGGGGCGACCAGATCACGAACGAGATCGTGAGACAAACTATGAGCATGGGTGGGTTTTATAGCTTGGAGAAGCCTGGAGACTTTACAACTATTGTAGACATACAGTTTTTGGGTGCAATGGGACAACCAGGTAATCAAACATTAGTAATACACAATGGATTTATTTAAATCTTATATATCACTACGTATTGTCATATAAAGTCTCCCCCGGCGCGTCTGTCTGTCTGATCGCGGTAAACTCATAGGACTTGCAGTTTTGCCGGAAATAGAGATAAACCTTTTTTTTTTACCCTTAAAAACTCACCCCTTTCCCGACCTCAGATCGCCCGTAAATTATTTTTCCTTTCTTTTTTATAATATTCTCCTTTTCCTGTTTTTGGTTTAAAAATATCTGCCCTGGTCTATTATAGATATCGGTGTACGAATAGTATATTCACCCTGACCTAAATAACTGCATGAAGCAAGAACCCTTTTTTAGTCATAATCTCCTGGTACTAGCTGGGTCAACTGCAATTCCTATACATTTAAATATGGGACACGAAACAAGAATGCTCCCTCCTCACATGATATGCCGCTCTAGTACTCTACGTGACGAAATACCTGTGATATGCATATACCTATTATATATA
Organism: Opisthograptis luteolata; assembly: GCA_931315375.2. Taxonomy (NCBI): domain Eukaryota; kingdom Metazoa; phylum Arthropoda; class Insecta; order Lepidoptera; family Geometridae; genus Opisthograptis; species Opisthograptis luteolata. The sequence goes on from OV928033.1 coordinate 14,747,143, forward strand.
CACAGTTACACAGCCTCAGTTGTATGCTGAGCCGGGACCTATTTCTGACAACGCGCAATATCGTACTTGGTTCATGTGTAATTGTTACTGTTTGTCTTTGTTCGTGTATTGTGCGATGTCAGAAATAAATCATTTTCATTCCATATTCTACAGACCTATTCGTAAACACCGCCGGTAGCGCTGAAACAGACTGGATTCAACTGAGTAGTTATGATAGAATAGAATAGAATAGAATTAATGTCGTTTAGTGAGATGGAATTAGTACAAACAGGTTGTTTATCATGTCATAGTCCTATCGGATAGATTATTTTCTAATAGCTATTATACAAAAATTGAAAAAAGTTAAGATTCTGGGGTATTTTCATGGCTACTCGGCGATACCATCCCTCAAGGAGATTTGTTGTAGTTCGGTGTTTATCATCTGAACAAAAATAACACTTTTTAGTTCGAAATCCACTGTGTTTCGATATAACTTTTGAACATTCGGAAGTGGTCGAGTCGGGTGCATTATTTAATGCTGTCAACCAGCAGTCCTTGATATGATTTTCTGGTAACAACGGCAAGTTCCAGTTTCTACTCAGTCTTAGAACTTTTTTGAATTCTTTTATAACTCCCTCCCAGTGGTTCTGTTTTTTTGTTATTGCCTTTGGTAATGGAAGATCATCTCTCTCTCTCTCTCTCTCTCTCTCTCTCTCTCTCTCTCAAACACTTTAAAGAGTTCTAAGTGACTAGAGCATTCTGTAATGCTCGCCTGGCTAGCCAAGAATCTATCACCAAGCACATATCAGTTTGTTCTGGCTCACTTGAGAGCCAGTTTTCAAACCACGTAAAACGTGGCGCCACCTTCGACCACGTCGTCACTTAACATTGCTGATTGAGAAGTGAGAAGTAAAAAAAAATTGCATGCATGGTATAGATATCCCGGTACTTTCGCCCTGACCTATAAAACGGATCCACAAGGAACTCGTTAGTTATGATCTCCTGGTACTCGCGGGGTCAACTGCAATTTCGATCAATACTGTGCAGTTGGTGACGCATGCGTATTGTAGGCATCTAAGTGGACGATGCGTCCTCCAACTATCTGGCGATGATACAACTATACTAGCTGTTACTCGCGACTTTGTGCGCATATATGTATACAAAGAATCGTATTTTTTTATTATTATTACTAAGCCTTTATTACTGAACTAAACATACAAAATCAAAACTAATCTTACTTAATATCTAGCACAACGAATTTCCGGGTCTGTTTATCAGCGTGTCCTGTGACACTAAAGCGCCCTGTAAACGATCAAATTTGTTTGACAAATTTGTTTGTGAAATTTTACGTTTTCATCAAACATCAACGCAAACGGTCAAACAACAGATCACAAATTTCAGACACGACCATCAATCCAGATTTTCATCAAACGCGACAAACACGTAGATTGTTTGACAAACAAATTTGATCGTTTACAGGGCGCTATAGGCCTCTTCCAAACGTTTCTTATCCTAATTTTTCTCGGCCAGATTGTCCCTCTGACATTCTTTAAGTCATCTGTCCATGTTTTAACTTGTCTACCTTACTTTTGACCTCGCGTGGTTGCCAATCTCTTAAAATATTAAGCCTTTCTGTCTTGCTGTCCCTTGTCATGTGGCCTATCCATCGCCATTTCAACTGCCTTATTTTCTTTATTTATATCTTCCACCTTTGTTGTAGATCTAATTTCTTCTGCCCTTTTGCTCTGACATGTTCTCAGTTTTAGTAGATTTATGTGTGTCAGCGCCCAAGTTTGACATCCGTACGTGAGGCTTGGCAAGATACACGAGTTGAATACTGTTTTCTTGGCTGTCATGGGAAAGTGTTTACTCTTGAATACCTCCTTAAAGGACAAGTATCTTTTCACTAGACACTCTTCTATTTCTATGTCTGTTTGGTCGCTAAATAATAATAATTGTCCTAGGTACATAAGTGTAGTTTTTTACATTTATAATATATACATTATTATAAACACTACTATTACAAGTGTACATAAGGAAGTGCATTTAACACTAGAATGGTTATAATGTCTCAAGAAACGCACGGCAGTTAATTTTTGGGCGCGATCACATTTACAATCTTAATGAAGTATGGATTGATGAGTAACGTAGGTACTTCAGGTTGAATACGTATAATATAAAATTACAGAACGCCCAGGTGAAACATTTCTCACACGGATTTATTTAGTAGTACTACACCGGGGACTAACACCATCCCCTTGCAGCGGCGACCCCCGCCGCAGCCCCTGAACCGTCATCGAGTACTAGGGAGACATAGCAATCCAAGAGTTAGCGGAACGGTTTGTTAGGTGGAATTTATCATTGACTGTAAGGGCAAGAAGTGATCATATCAAGTCCTATAAAGTTACAGAGTTGTTGAGCAAATAGATTTTATTACATGTCAAATTTTTTTATTTTTTTATTGTACTTCCAGTTTAGCACTTGACCACAAGTAACCTGTTATGTGACGCTGCGGTCAAAGAAGGCGTCTCGCTACACCTGGATCGGGAATTGGCTCTTAAGCAATATTAAAAACGGCAAAAAATTCAATAATTTTTTGTCAAATGGTCTTCCTCTATACGCGTTTTCTTGTGTTTCCCGCCGAGTTCATACCCTTAATTAAGTGCATTTCTCGTCGCATTTTTATGCGGTATATTTATTTGTCATCGCCAGTTACTCCGAGTACGCCTGTATTAATTCATTTGGACAAGGCAGTAATACGCATGCGTCACCTACTGCACAGTATTGATCGGAATCGCAGTTGACCCCACGAGTACCAGGAGATCATAATTCACGACGAGTTCCTTTTGGATGCGCTGTATGTAGGTCAAAGCTTACTAGCTAGCTATGTGACTGCTAGGAATTTTTAACCAAACAAATACTTCATCATTTTGATATCATATTAGGATAGATAAAATGTGTACGATATACCAAATACACAGCATAATAATTATTTGAGTAACGTAGGTATTTCGTCAGGTAGAGAGTACCAAGGTGAGGCATAATAGTACATTACTGCAGCGTCTAGCAATAGACGCATTGATGAACGTGTAAACGACGAACGTGTAAATGTGGCACATACGTAAGTCCATCCATTGGTTGGCTTACAATCTCTTCATCCATCAATTAGTTGTTTCAGCCTAATTAACTGGCCTATTGTTGACTGTTGGTGATGGACTGTTTGTTACCAATATGTTAATAGTTCTAAGTAATTTAAAATTTCAGGTGGTGGCAGAAACGACATACCAGCTCGACTGAAACGCCAATTTTCAATATTTAACTGTCCTCTTCCTAACAACGAATCTATAGACAAAATTTTCAAAGTAATAGGCGAAGGTCATTACAATTCTAAAAGAGGATTTCCGATGGAAGTCCGTCAACTTATCAAGAAAGTCATACCTTTAACGAGAGAACTCTGGATGAGAACAAGGCTGAACCTGTTACCGACTCCAGCTAAATTCCACTATGTATTTTCACTGCGCGACTTGTCTAGGGTTTGGCAAGGAATGGTGGGAACCTTACCCACTGTAATTGAGTCAGAGAAATGCTTGATGCTTCTGTGGAAACATGAGTTCTCGAGGGTGTTCTCTGATCGGTTTACGCATCAGATGGACAAGGATTGGTTTAATAAAGCAATGTATGACATTGCTGAGCAAATTTTGGGCCCGGAGTATAGGAAAATGATGGAGAAGGAACCTGTCTTTGTAGATTTCATGAGGTAATATATCCATATTTCTTAAAATCACTATTTTTGATGATACTGTGTGCCATTTAGTAATATCTTCTTAGGGATAAAGCGCTCATCCATTCGGCAGAATGCTAGCCTGCCAAGGGTAAAAATAAAATGCCCACGGAATAACATTATGTAATTAGCTGGTTAAAATTTAATTCCTTTTGATCTTCAACAGGGATGCACCAGAGCCAACAGGCGAGGAAGGTGAAGATGCAGATATGGAATTGCCCAAAGTGTACGAACCAGTTTTTGACTACAGCGAGTTGCGAGAACGTTTGCAGATGTTCTTATCGCAGTTTAATGAAATGGTTCGAGGGTCCGGCATGGACTTAGTATTCTTCCCCGATGCGATGCTTCATTTAGTGAAGATTTCCAGAGTGATCAGACACCCGAGAGGAAACGTAATGTTAGTCGGTGTCGGTGGCTCAGGAAAGCAGTCCCTGACCAAACTTTCCACATTCATTGCAGGATATCGGTCATTCCAAATAGCACTTACTAGATCCTACAATGTAGGAAACTTTTTGGAAGATTTGAAACTGCTTTACCGGTCGTGTGGCGTCCAAGGTAAAGGCACCACTTTTATATTCACTGACTTGGATATTAAAGAAGAAGGCTTCCTGGAGTACTTAAACAACATACTGTCTTCTGGCGTCATATCTAACCTGTTTACAAAAGACGAGCAACAGGAAATTATTTCTGAGCTCACACCGATTATGAAACGTGAAAATCAAAAGCGTACTCTAACTAACGAGTTGGTGATGGAGTATTTCTTGAACAGAACATGTCAAAACCTTCACGTAGTATTATGTTTTTCTCCTGTAAGTAAAACTATACAGAACTGTTAATTGCATTTTATGTAGGGTATTGCTTTCTAAGATCATTTTTTTAGCCTTGACATTAAAAATTTGTTATGTTCGTAGGTGAGTGAAGCGTTTCGGTATCGGGCTATGAGATTTCCTGCTCTTATCTCTGGATGTACCATCGATTGGTTCCAACCGTGGCCAAAAAATGCCCTCGTGTCGGTCGCTGATCATTTTCTGGCAGAATTTGAAATTGAATGCACAAAAGAAGTAAAAAAAGAACTTGTCACTGTACTGGGCACAATTCAAGATGTGGTATCGCAAGTGTCTGCAGAATACTACCAAAGATTCCGCAGGTCTTCACATGTCACACCCAAGTCTTATTTGAGCTTCATCGCTGGTTACAAAACTATTTACCAAATGAAACAAAAGGAACTCGGTGACGGAGCTTTAAGAATGGACACTGGTTTGGAAAAACTCAGGGAAGCGTCGATATCGGTCGAAGTATTGAAAAAAGACTTGGCAGTGATGGAACAGGACCTAGCATTGGCTTCAGAAAAAGCCGGTCGTGTGCTGACTGAAGTCACAGAGAGAGCTATGCAAGCGGAAATTGTAAAGAATCAAGTACAAATAGTGAAAGAGAAAGCTGAGGCTTTAGTAGCTTATATAGCGGAAGAAAAAGAGAAAGCGGAGATTAAGCTGGAAGCGGCCAAACCCGCTCTTGAAGAGGCCGAGGCAGCTCTAAACACCATCAAACCGGCTCACATTGCGACTGTCAGGAAACTTGGTCGGCCTCCTCATCTTATCATGAGGATTATGGACTGCGTACTCATTTTATTTCAGAGAAGATTGCACCCACTTATATCCGACACGGCTGCACCATGTCCTAAGCCATCATGGGCTGAATCGCTAAAGGTAATTATTAGGCTTTAACATGAGTAGAGTGCGATTTCTATGTTTTTGAATGTATTGTTTCTTGCAGATGATGGCAAGTACCACTTTCTTGCTACAACTCCAAAACTATCCCAAAGACATCATCAACAATGAAATGGTGGAACACCTGATGCCATATTTCGAGATGGAAGATTACAACATGGACACAGCAAAGCGAGTTTGCGGTGACGTCGCCGGTTTATTATCATGGACCAAAGCTATGGCTTTCTTCCATAGTGTCAACAAAGAGGTGCTGCCCTTGAAAGCTAATCTTCTTTTGCAAGAGGCTAGACTAAAGGTCAGTATATTTTTAATTATGTCAAAAATGGCTCAGACGTCGTGTTTAATATGTTGATTAAATGTATGATTTACTTTTCCAGGTGGCCATGGATGACTTATCCTCAGCTGAAAGGCAATTAGAGGAACGAGAAATGTCGCTTCGGAAGGTGAAAGAGCAATATGAATCGGCTGTCTCTGAGAAACAACAACTAACAGATGCCGCTAACGTGTGCCTAAGGAAAATGACCGCAGCCACGGCCTTGATCAATGGTTTGGGTGGAGAGAAGATACGTTGGACTCAACAAAGCAAGGATTTTAAAGAACAACTAGGAAGACTAGTTGGGGATGTAGTCCTCGCTACAGGATTTCTATCTTACTGCGGACCCTATAATCAAGAATTCAGAAACAGCTTACTCGACACTTGGATGGGTATATTAAAGAGCAAGCAAATTCCCGTCACAAACGGCTTGAACATAACCAACATGCTCGTTGACAGTGCCACTATTTCTGAATGGACTTTACAAGGCTTACCAAACGACGATCTCTCCGTGCAAAACGCCTTAATAGTAACTAAGTCAAGATCCTATCCACTTTTGGTAGACCCGCAGAGTCAAGGGAAAAACTGGATTAAGAATAAGGAAGGCTCTAACGAATTACAAATTACTTCTTTAAACCACAAATACTTCAGAACGCATTTAGAAGACAGTCTGTCTCTGGGACGACCCCTATTGATTGAAGACGTCGCCGTTGAACTAGACCCCGTCATAGATAACGTCCTCGAGAAGAATTTCATCAAGTCCGGTTCGATCGAAAAGGTGATAGTAGGCGACAAGGAATGTGACGTCATGCCCGGTTTCATGTTGTACATCACGACTAAGCTACCGAACCCTGCTTACTCGCCCGAGATAAGCGCAAAGACATCCATCATTGACTTTACTGTTACAATGCAAGGACTGGAAGACCAGTTGCTTGGCAGAGTTATATTGATGGAGAAATCAGATTTAGAAGAAGAAAGAGTAGCATTATTCGAGTCTGTCATGAAAAATCAAAGAAGTATGAAGGAGTTGGAAAGTAATTTACTTTGTCGGTTGACGTCTTCTGAAGGGTCTTTAGTAGACGATGAAGCTTTGATCCAAGTGCTGCAAATAACCAAAACGACATCGGAGGAAGTCAATGAGAAGCTCAAAGTTGCTGAAGTGACAGAGAAGAAGATTATCAAGGCTCGCGAAGAGTTCAGAGCGGTCGCCGCAAGAGGTTCCATTCTTTACTTCTTGATTGTAGAAATGAGCAACGTGAATCTCATGTATCAGAATTCACTGAAACAGTTTTTAACAATTTTTGATAACTCCATAACCAAGTCTACCAAAAGCAACGTTACAGAAGAACGAATCAATATTATCCTAAAATACTTGACACACGAAGTGTGGGCCTTTACATTGCGCAGTTTGTATGAGAGGCACAAAGCTTTGTTCACTCTTATGTTAGCGATGAAGATTGACTACCAGAAAGGGCTCATGTCCCACGATGAATTCATGGCGTTTATAAAAGGAGGAGCTTCTCTTGACCTGAATGCAGTTACACCGAAGCCTTTCAGGTGGATCTTAGATATCACTTGGTTGAATTTGGTTGAGATTAGCAAACTGAAGACGTTTTCTGATGTACTTTCTAGGGTAAGGGGAAATTATTTTGTAGTACTTAAACCTTTGCCGAACGCCGGAAAAGGTATATCTAAATATATACAACTCAAAAGACTGACTGACGTAGTGATCTATCAACGCACAGCCTAAACCACTGGACGGATCGGGCTGAAATTTGGCATTCAGGTAGATGTTATGACGTAGGCATCCGCTAAGAAAAGATTTTGGTTAATTCTACCCCCAAGGGGATAAAATAGGGGATGAAAGTTTGTAAGAAACTTTGTCAATTTTAAACCGATCGAGCTGACTTTGCATGCGTAACGCTGTAGCCCTAGATTTTTAATATAAATTAATTTTGCTAAGGCTACCTCTTAAGAACTGCTAAACCGAATTGGTAAATTGGTAAATGTAGTCCAACTGAGGTTTAGAGCTAAAAGAAAAAAGTCACCCGACAAATCGGGAAACACTGAAAGTGCCTTCTGCGGGACTTTGTATGGAGCTTACATAAGATCCACTTCAGCACATGAGCTACTTACCTAAATTTGCCTACCCGTGTGAAAAGAGAAACCCTACCGTAAATAAAATACTGTTTTAGATATCATCAAACGAGAAAGAATGGCGCATTTGGTATGAGAAAGCAAAACCTGAAGAGGAGACTATACCAAGCGGCTACCAAGACAGTTTGGACGTCTTTCGGAAGCTGCTTCTGATCAGATCCTGGAGCCCTGATCGAACCTTATCGCAGGCTCGGAAGTACATTGTTGGTCAGTAACATCTATTTTTTTACTATTAGTACATAATAGGCAAGCATTTGACCCCAGTCTCACCTGACGGTAAGTGGTTGTATTTCTTCGTACAGAGTAGCGTTTGACCACAAGTCACCTGATGTGAAGTGATCGCAGGTGACGCCACGCTACACATGCATTGAGAACTGGCTCTCAAGTGAGGCTGCCGGTACGCACCGATAGGTGCTTGGTGACTTGGTTTACTATCGTGATTGTAGTAAAAGCCGATGTTGATAAATTGTAGCTAACTGTTTCCCGTGGTTTCTATCACAATAAAACGACTGTATAGGTGAATTACCCAAAATTATTTTTCGCCACTATTTTTAGTCCCATTTGCTTTATTTTCCATACGATACTGCGACTGATAGATAATTTACTCGCGCGATTTAATTTCTACTCGTTCTTTTCGCTGCACGCATTTTTACACATGTATTTTTTTAACCAATCCGGATCATTCACATACATAATTATGTTTCACTTCACCTATACAGTCAATAAAACAGCATACATATGACGCTCAGGGATAGTTAAGCTTTCTCGCGGAGGATTTTTGTTTAATCGGCGGAGTAGAGCCTGCAGCCAAACTTGCAAAGATTATCTCTTTTTAACCCCGACGAAAAAGAGAGCCGTTATAAGTAAGTATGCAGTGTGTATGTGTTTCTGTGTATCTTGTGCCTGAACCAAACCAATTTCGATTATATGTATTTGTTTTTATTTGAAAGATAATTTGATCATGAGTGTTTATTCGGGGATATTTCAAATTCAAGATATTGTATGTAGTATGTACATTGTTTCAGACTCCCTTGGTCCAGAATACGGCGAGGGTTGCATCCTCAACCTCGAGGCTACCTGGGAGGAGTCGGAGCCACGGACACCTCTCATTTGCATACTGTCGATAGGATCTGACCCATCGGCGCAGATCGGTTCTCTTGCCAAGGCCAAGGAGATTGGTCAGTTTTCTTCTTTTGACTTTCCAAATTTAATAACGCCACATAAGTACTTAGTTTTTTGACCCTAACTAGGATTTCTGTATATAGAGATACTGCGTGGTTCGCTAATCCACGTCACTCGGATACGGATAAAATGCATGTGCTCGTGTTATTGCACCAGTTTTTGTCCCATAACCAAACCCCACAGTGACCTTACGACTCGCAGTCGTGGTTTAATCATTATGCTACATAGGTCGTCAATCTGCGATAGTGGTGTCGATTCGGTTTTGCATTCTCTAAAACTAAACTAAGTTTGACAGGTCTAATAGTATTGCTGTCTTTTTCTAACCAATGAAGTAAAAACTATACAGACAGGACAGCAATACTATTAGACCTGTCAAACTTAGTTTAGTTTTAAAGAATGCAAAACCGAGTCGACACCATTATCTTGAACATGATAAGCGGCTTATTTCTAAGGCAATATTAGAAGACTTAAACGGGGTATTTTGAGTTGTTTTTGACTAGAACCTTATCCGCGAAGTTTTTGGTACCTGCAGGTACGTGGGTGATTGTGTGGTAGTTGTTTTTTATTTGCTAGCCCCTTAGGGGATGATTTCAAGGAATTGTATTAATCATTATCTGCTCACTTACATTATATAATATGAAGAACTCCTGTGCAAAATTTTCATGGTTAGGTTATGGTTGTTTGATAGTCGGTGTTAAGATTTATTTACGAATTAACCTTGGCTCTATATTATTTTCAGTTATCAAAGCCGTTTCAATGGGGCAAGGACAGGAGATAGTCGCTCGGAAGATGATATCGGACTCCATGAACGAAGGCGGCTGGGTGCTGCTCCAGAACATACACTTGTCGCTGCCCTTCTGCGTGGAGGCCATGGACGCGCTCATAGAAACGGAACATATTCAAGAATCCTTCCGACTCTGGCTCACCACTGAAGTTCACACAGAGTTCCCTATAGGCTTACTGCAGATGGCGATCAAGTTCACCAACGAACCCCCTCAAGGCATCAGGGCCAGCATGAAGAGAACGTACCAGACCATCAGTCAGGACTCGTTGGACTACTCATCTCTCTCTCAATGGCCTCCTCTTCTGTACGCGGTCGCATTTTTACATACAATCTTGCAAGAGAGAAGGAAGTTCGGCCCTTTAGGTTGGAATGTGCCTTACGAGTTCAACCAAGCTGACTACGCCGCGAGCGTTCAGTTTGTTCAGAACCATCTGGACGAGATCGACCCAAAGAAAGGCATCTCCTGGCCGACTATTTGTTACATGCTCGGCGAAGTGCAGTACGGCGGGCGCGTCACGGACGACTTCGACAAACGCCTGCTGACAACGTTCACCAACGTGTGGTTCTGTGACGTTTTACTGCGACCAGGGTTCGAATTCTACAAGGGGTACAAAGTGCCGCAGACTAGGAACATTCAGGGCTACGTGGATTATATAAACCAGTTGCCGTTGACTGATACGCCGGAAGTGTTCGGCTTGCATGGCAACGCGGACATAACTTACCAAATCAACAGCGCTAAGGATATCTTGGACACTATTCTGAGCGTGCAGCCCAAGGAAGGGGGAAGTCAAGGGGGGGAGACCAGGGAGAGCATCGTGTACCGCCTCGCTGAGGATATGTTGGAGAAATTGCCCAAGCAGTACGTCAGCTTCGAAGTCAAGGAAGCTTTACACAAGATGGGCGCGTTCCTGCCTATGAATATTTTCTTGCGGTACGCTTTTGCTATTACACTGATTGATTTATAAGGGAACGTTAATTTCCAGTTGTTACTCAAATTGTTAATATGTAGATGGCCACGCTATTATCATAAGCTTTATTTTTTTTCTTCCAATGTCTAGTCACCTAATGTTAAGTGACGATGTTGTTAAGGTGGCGCCGAGGTACACCTGGATTGGGAACTGGTTGTCAATTGATGCTACCGGAACACACCGACCGACAGGTGCTTAGTTGAGTCAGGCGAGCACTAGACAACGACCTTTCTCCGAACTATGGTTTCGTAACGATGTTTGCCTTTACCGAAGCCCAAACTCATAGTAGGAGTTATCGCTGTCACTGGCCTATAGTGACTTTTATACTTGTGGCACAGTCAGCGACAAAAGTAGCTGATCATACTCGATATTCCAAATGTCTTCAGATCAGTAATGTTTAGGTTTTCTTTACCACTTACAAGATAGCGTTTGACCACTACACAACACACCTGATATAAAGTGATGATGCGGTCAAAGGTGAGTGTTTAAGATGATGAAGGCAATCAGAAAGTTTGTCATTGTTCAGCCACTTTTGTTGCTGACGGTACGTGACTCCACCAACAGCAACATTATCCAATGAATTTGTCTATTAAGTTTAACCGTTGATCGTTTTCAGGCAAGAAATAGACAGAATCCAGCGCGTGATCAAGACAGTAAATTCAACTTTGTGCGACCTGAAGTTGGCCATAGATGGCACGATCGTCATGAGCCAGGGCTTGCGCGAGTCGCTGGATGCCATGTATGACGCTCGCATACCTGCCAAGTGGCTAAAGGTCAGTGTAGTTAGCTGTTATAACTAGCTGCGCCCCACGGTTTCATCCGCCTTTTCCCGTTATCCCGCAGGAACCTTTATCCGCGATAAAAGGTAGCCTATGTTTTAATCCAGGATATAAGCTATTACCATTGCAAATTTTACACTTAAAACCGTTCAGTAGATTTTGCGTGAATATAATTTTAGCAGGACTAGCAGCGCCCCACGGTTTCACTCGCATGTACTACACTACCGTAGTTTATCGAAATAAAATGTATCCTATGTCCTTCTCCAGGGTTTGAAGTAACTGCACACCAAATTTCATACAAACCCATCCGAGGCTGGTTTTATAAACGTCCGTAAGTTAAATGACATACCAAAATTCGGTAAATTTGATCCTATTCAAATTCAAATTTCTAGGTCAAATTTACCAATATTTGGTATAAAATGTCATACATTTTTTGTTACTATTTACAGAGTAGCGTTTGACTACAAGTCACCTGATGTTAAGTAACGATGTGGACGAAGATGGCGCCACCTGGACTGGGAACTGGCTCTCAAGTGAGGCTGCCGGAAAACACCGATAGGTGCTTGGCGACATTTAACTTACGGACGTTTATAAAACCCGGCCTTAGAAGTTCCTGCGTGAAAGAGTAACAACGTTATCTGAACCTCAGAAACGGCTCTAACGATTTTCATGGAATTTATTTTGGCGGTAATAATTTTTCTATTACGGTTTTATGCCACCTCTTGAATTTCAAGTGGCGATAAAGTATGTACATCACATTTCAATCTTTGTCTTCACTTGGACTCATTTTGTCAAATACAATTACTTTTCAAAATTAATGACAAACAATGAACAATATTTTTTCCCGCGTTGTACATTTGCTTTTTTTTTCGAAAATACCGCTTTCTATTTGCAGGCCAGTCCGAAATTTAAATAAAACTTTTGTTATATACCTCCTTGGTTGCCATGTTTACTACCTATGTAATTTATTTGGTCGCTAAACACGACAGATATGGATTTTCATACAGTTTTTGGCAGCCACTGCTCGCTTGTATATTTGGCCTGTGCAGCAACTTCGATTTGTCTCGAAGAAGGTTGTCAAAATATGCTCTTATTTCCAAGCATGTTTGAAAAAAAGTAAATTAGCCTATCCTTCAAAAATTTTCCGGGAAATTTGAATATTGAAAATGAGGCTTTACTCACGTTTCGGCTCATAATGCAAACTGCGTCATAAGTCAAGTTGTGACTTTAAATATAATAACGTTACTTCAGTTTTCATGTAAATTTGTGCATACAGTAGTAGAACGATCAATTTATTAATTAAACTGTATCATTCAGTCATATTGTAAGCCGAGGACGAGGCACACCAAGCCCAAGCATAGGTACATGCGGCATGAAATGTACTAGGGCACCATGATGTGCGAGGTGATATCGAGTCAAGTCTGCCCACTTTACACATGTATAGTTGTATAGGTCCAGCGCTGCGCCGCGTGGTCTACAATACGCCCATCCCACCTAGACGGGACGCTATTAAAATCAATTGATACACGCTTCGGATGTACGTCCATCATGCATGTAAAGAAGCGAACTGTGATTTATAATACGGGCCCCAGAGAATCTAGATGGACTAAGTCTAAAGAAATTAAGATAGTGATAGTTTGTCATGTCAAAACTTATAATGTTGTGCCTATATTAAATTTAAAAATATTCATAGATGGTAGTTTCCAATAGAAAAGTGATTGTTATAATTAATTAATTAATTGTTTAATACTAGGAACAGAGTAGATGGACAAAATGAATTAGTTAAAAGTGACCCAAAAAAAAAAGTCCATTACCGACTGTAACTTTCGTAATACATACACAAGTTTAACAAAAATTAGTTTTTAGGTGCTGACAGTGGGTTTAATAATTTTTTATTTATTATTACTAGGACAAAAGTAATCTGTCGATAAGCACCTATCGGTGTGTTCTGGAAGCCACTTGAGAGCCAGTTCCCAATCCAGGTGCAGCGTGGCGCCACTTTGAAACAAATCTTCACACGCACACTTCATACTTCATTTTTTTTTCTTCTTCATCAGGTGATACCCTGTGAGAAGTAAAAAATAATAGTAAAAAAACAACCTTTATAGCACAGTATATAAAGAACAGTAGGTTAGCTAAGGCCGCTCGACGAGTTAATTGCCTACTCTTGCCGTGCCGTGACGCATAGGCGGCGCGTTCCGTACTGAGTGCATGGCCGCGGCCCCGGCCGCCTCCTTTCGTTTATGTGATTGTGTGCGTGAAAAGTGCGTTCGTACACGGTGCCGCTACTCACGCACACATTCAAACCGGCGGCGACGGCCGATTTATATGAAGTTAAACTACTACTCCATTACTATGTTTATAGTAAGTGTCACCAGGGGTGGTCTGATCGCTTAAACTGCTTAGAGCGAACTCTGAGAGAAGGCCAGTGTATTAGCAGTGGGAACGTAATAGGCTGATGATTAATATTTTAAAAACCTAACACCATGAATTTTCCTATTGTACTTATTTCAGGTCCCGCCGATTCATGCGGGAAACGTGAAGTTTTCCATCTCTTTCTTTCGCATCGGGTCGAGAAAAAAATAATTCGCTTAGCATAGCCCTCCTATGAACGCCACCACGGATGGCTATTAGCCATTTGTATCCATCGGCTACCCGCGGCAGGCCCTACCTGTGTGTGGTCGCCACTCGAGCACCTTCCTTTCCCATCAGATATCGGTTTGTCGAGCGATGTGGCCTGCCCAATGCCCATTGCCACTTCAACTTGCAAATTCTGAGAGCTATATGGGTGATTTTGGTTCTTCGGCGAATTTTCTCGTCTCGGATTTTATCACGTAAAGAAACTCCAAGCATGGCTCGTTGTTTGACTCTGAGCCTATTCAACATACTATGTACATACAATACTGCATAGTAGTTGCGAATGGTCTCCGTACTTGCACACGTTTGTATCGCGGGAGGTTATAAACGATTCCTATAACTCACACGATTGCTATCCTCACTTAACATCAGGTGACTTGTGGTCAAACGCTACCCTGTAAGTAGTATAAAGAAACATATGCTGATTTGGTTACTGACTCTGTCGATAGTAAATGTAAACTAAAACTATTTAATACTTCTAATACTACTACTACTTTTTAAACTAGCTAAACTGGATATCGGGCGAAGAAAGCATCGTCCACAATCGCTACCAGACTGAAAAGTCTATACTTTTCCCGCTTAAAAAAACGTTAATTTTTTTAACACAACTTGGTTAAATTAAAAACAAAATCTTATTTTCTTGGGTTTATTGACTTTTACAATATTAAGAGAGGTTACATTATTGAACGTGCGATGCCGCGCGTCGGTTCGCAGAGTGTAGTCAGCGGGTCGCGTGCGGTCAAGCGCTCAGCTGTTCGCGCCCCCGCGCCTCATCTTCATGCGCCTTTCTGTGCAATCGAATCCCTTGAAAACACTGCACCACATAGAGGAGTCATCAGGAATGTTGTTGTGCTTGAGTACGAGTACTCTACTGCACTCAAGAATGTCACCATAGCCAACATGCCAGCTTGCTAGAATGTGAGGATCAACTTGTTATCTTGCTCCATGCCCTTGTATACATTGTCTCTGAACGTGGACACTATTACCGCCAGTATAGATAGGGTGTGAACCTTCCTTCCCTTCTTAGCTTTGTCTCCCTTATATTTCTTTTCATTCCTTATGTATGGACCTAGCTCAAATGTCATTCTGCCTGAAAATTCTAGGGCTTTTGATGCAACCCCTTCTTGCAATGGTTCCATGAAATCCTTACAGTACTGTCTGAATGTTGTCTTTAACGCTTCAAAATCAAATTCAGCAGATGAATACTGATTATTGAAGTCCTCAGGAGTGAAACCAAGTATGTAGATCGACCTCTTGATCTCAGATGAGACCACACTTTCTGGAACAACTCCAGAAGATTCGAATTCTTTTGTCGTCTGGTCACTGAGTCAGAGCCACTTTGGACAGAACATCGGTAGTAGTCAAATCTCCAGACATTTCTACTCTGTAATACCCTTTTCGCGTGGTCAATAGAGTGATAAACTTCAGTTATGTTACTACTATGGTGTGCTGATAAATTCTCTATCAATCCAACCAGATTAGAGTCAGTCGCAACTTTGCTCACTGATAATCTATTACCAGTTTGTAGTGCTCCTCTTATATAAAAATATAGACTTTATATGTACCGTTCTCAGATATGATTGGTTCCGTATATAATGTTGAGCACTTACAAACTTTGAATTTAGCACTCATAGCACACTCTTTCCTCTGCTTTGCAGCTAAAACTCAACACGTTGTTAGATGTTGATATCTCAATACAATATTTAAAAACATTAAAGTTTATGATCCCTGCGTGCTGCTGACAAATAACTGATTAGACGTCTACGTCTGCGTAGACACAGCTAACTGCGCTGGCCGATTGTCTGGCCAGCATCATCTGCTAAAGTTAAGCAAGAAATAAAAACTCTTTGTTTAACTAGATTCATACTATGTTATAATTCTTTATTAAGTAATTAATACTAATTTTCGATTTTGAAGTCTCTTATCGTGTACCACCTTCCCTAAGAGATATCGTTTGCATAAAGTCGCGCGAGCACACCGAGCGCAAAATTTACTCCTGAGATATCCTTTGCATAAAGTGTCGGGGAACACCGAGCGCACATTGCGTGCGAAAAGGTACCAGGGTACCAGCATGTGTGAGGAGGTAGCAGTTGAGTCGAGTCTCCTGTTCACTTACGCATGCGTAGGTCCTGCGTTGGACTGGGCTGGCTAGAATCTAGCCCCGCCCACTGAAGTATTGATCTCAATTACCTGGATGTCCTTATGATTGAGACTACACTACAGTTATTAATAGATACACACATGCATATGTCTGGAGCCCCTGGCTGGCGCTTGTTTGTATGTGTGTGTGTGTAATCGCATACAGTTATGGTACGTCTATTAGTACCATTTTACGAATTGTGGATCGGGATTGATTTGTCCTTAGAGGAAAGCGTAACGACCGAAAGTCACCTGATGGTCTTGGATTGGCAACCTGCTGAACAAAGCCGTAGCGATGATTAGCGACAGATTCCTAACTTGAGGGTGGTAGCTAGTCAGGCGAGCACTAGAAAATACCGTCACCACGCAACGGTTTGGTCGCGATGTTTTCCTTCACCGAAAGTTCAAGCTCATTGCAGGATTTGAATTCACAAGTAGGTTCTGAGTTCAGATCCTGCGAAGTTTTTAAAACGAGTCACCTGAAATTAAGTGACGATGTGATCGAAGGTGATGCCACGCCACCCCTGGACTGGCAACTGGCACAATACTCATAATCTTTAATTTATGTAGTTTTTTTAATCATTGTAGAAGTAAGGATTGTTAATTGTTGGAGTCGTATGATTATATAATGAATTCCTTAAAGAAACCAAACGATTTCTTTCAATAAAATTCAATGTTGTAAACAAGTAGGTGTAAGTTTTATTTCGGAGAAGATTGACATTGAAATTATATTTATATTTTTTGACAATAGGCAATAGACAATATATTTATTTGTGGCAAAGAAACAGCATACACTTCACACAATTAAATGAAATTGAAATGAAATTATATACAGGTTTATTTGAAATTAGCGCATCACCTCTTGCAGGAAGCCTCTTTACTTCAATCCCAACAACATTAGTTCTACGACTTTTTAAAATTTGAGTTTTCCCATACAAATTTATTATTAGGTATTTAACGCCTCTGAACTGGCAATTACTCTTCGCGCACCCAACTATCTAACTGTCTCTATGCAAAATATCGGCACGTGTAACGGGGCGCGGGGTTGCGGGGTGCAGCGGCTTTCCACTTCTTCATACGGCGCGGGAGGCTAGGTTAGATACCTACTCACTCTTACAAAATACAGAGTAATAAATAACAGAGCTGGCCAATTTTTTTGTGTTTTTTTGTTTTTGTGTTATTTATCAAGATTTACAAAAAGTCGTAGAACAAAAAATGTTGTTGATATTGGTGTAGAGAGGCTTCCTGCAAGAGGTGATGCGCTAATTTCAAATAACCCTGTATATTTCTTCTCATAGTTAGAAAATAATACAGTAGGATGGTACAATTAAGATTGATATATCAAGTAATTACAAATTTTCTCTAATCTTCTTCTCTTCTTATTCTTATATATATAAATGAATCCCTATTTCCCTTCGTCATGGCATCACACGTGAATGAATAGCTGGACCGATTTCACATTTTTTTTTATTGTGTTTGTTATTGCGAGGAGAAGGTTTTTAAGAAAGAAAAAATGGAAAATATGTTTTATTGCGATAAACTGCAGTTCACGCGGGTGAAATGCAGCTAGTAAAATAATAAAAACATGAAGAAAAAAAAACTGTGATTGTTGCTCTTGAAAACCACAAACGTTTAAAGAAATATAAATGCTTTTTATTGCAAAAGATCGTGGAATAATAACTATTTTTAAAGTAGTGATCCCTTATAAAAGTAGGTATCATCGACTGAAGTCAGATGAAATATACGACAGCCGACTCAATAAACTCGAGAAGTATAGGTACCTACTATGTCCCCATAATTTAAACAATCTCCATAACTACCAAATTTCACCAAGATCTGTTAAGGACGTAAAAAGGTGACAAATAGACAAAGGATCTTCGTATCTACGATGCATTTTGATTATTTAATGATCATGTTTGATTCGCTACAGGACAAAGAAAAATTTTGAATCCTATAACACATACTTTGTTGTTCTTGGTTTACACAACAAGACAAGATTGAACTGCCACAGAAATAAGCAATAACTAACATATAAAATAAAACTAATAATCAGAAGCTGTTTAGGTAGTTACTTGTTTGTGTCTATTCAGATACAGTAAAAATCATCCAGATCAAAGTTAACGATGAGATGTAACCTGCTGTCTGGCCGGTAGCCGGCATGGTGGGGCGAACCCCTAGGCGCGGCCATTTTGAATGCAGATCGAAGCAATCTAGACATCCATATAGGTATAGAATACATCAAACCCAGCATCGAGCGCAGGGCTGCATTAACCCTACCAGGGCTCGGGTATTGAAATTCTCGGGGCCCCTTTACATATATACCCTTTTCTTACTTAATAAAAATTTTGAAATATTAATTTCGTGCAATGAACCGTTTTTTTCTTGGTACGTGCACGAGGGCCCTACTCGATGCGGGGCCCCTAGGCCTACTCTGTCTGATAGTTAATATACCAGGGCCCGTAGCCAAGATGCATTCTGCAATCGTTGACGCTAATAGAAAACAAGAAAAAAGTATTGGTTTGACATATTTCTGACCACGTAACTTAGCGTTGAAATATGTCAAACCAATACTTTTTCTTGTTTTCTATTAGCGCCAACGATTGCAGAATGCATCTTGGCTACGGGCCCTGATATCTTATCCGATAGAGTTAGCCACTAGCTTACATGAAAGAAGAAAAATAACCGAACTAAACATTTATTTCCTTAACTTAGGGCTGGTGTTATATGCGATGATGGCTCAGTGGTAGTGACGTTGACTTGCGATCCGTAGGACGTGGGTTCGAATCCTACAATGAGCTTGAGCTCCCGGTGAAGGAAAACATCGTGATGAAACTATAGCTTGGTGGTAGGGCATTTTCTAGTGCTCGTCTGGCTAGCTACCACCCTCATGTTAAGAATCTGTCGCCAAGCACCTATCGGTGTTCCGACAGCCTCACTTGAGAGCCAGTCCTCAGTCCAGGTGTAGTGTGGCGCCACCTTCGACCACATCGTCACTTAACATCAGGTGACTTGTGGTCAAACGCTACCTGTAAGTAATATAAAAAAAAAGTCTAAGTTAAATGTCATAACAAATTTCGGTAAATTTGATCTTATTGTCAATTAACTTACGGACGTTTATAAAACAGGCCCTTAATGTACCAAATTGGAATCCTGCCCTGGAGAATGTTTCTGTGATGAGCCCGTAATTTCAAACAAATTTGTGCAGGGGGCGGTCGCAACTCGTGCCTCGTGATTTTTGTCGTAACACCAAAGTTGGTTAGAACTCGTGGTAGCATTTCATGATCTCAACATTTCATCATTTTCGAAAGATGTGAACTAGTGACATTTTAAGAAAGAAACCTACGTCTCAAACAACCTACCAAAAGTAGATCTACAATTATACATTATCGGCCTTACTAATAAACTTTTATACACGATGTATACCAGCGTTATAACACCATCCTTACTAATAAACGATGTTTAGCTCGTCAGTTGTATACATCTGGTATAACAGATGTATAAAAACTTAAAAGCAAGCATCGCCGCATAAGGTATATAGAAAAACCATTATATTGGACTTCTTTTTGAAATTTCAGTGATAATTTTGTGATGCCAAGACTCGAGAAAGTTTGTAGTCTGATGTTGTTCAGCGTATTATGAGGACCAAATCTCGGATTTTTTTTGAACCAGTATTTTTGCATGTATAATTAAAAATTTTGATATGTTTCATTAGTCTCCATGCAATTTCTCTTTTATTCAGCCCTAACTGTCGGCCATTTCTCCAGATGCGTTTGTTATAGTGGTAATAACAACCTTTACCTTCGGGAATACGATTACAATAGCATTCATCGCTGCCTCTTCAAAATCTATTTTCAACGTCATTGGTCTCAGGTTAGGTATTCTACAAGATTTCATAAATCTCCTGTGGTTTTACCACTTAAAAGACCATATTGTGCTAGTGGAATTATGTTTGTATAAAGAGTACTGCTGTCCTAATCTCCATTTCCTTTTTTTTCGCCGAGTGGCCGTCATAGAAGCAACATATCGATTGTTTGCTCCGTAAATATTAAATAATAAAAGTGGTTGAAAGTGCGCGTGTGCCCATGAAAGTTATATATTTGGGTAGCTTATAAAACCCCACGACTAGTGAAGCTTATTTGGTGAAAATCGGTCATCTAACACCGAAGATATCATCGAAAAACTTTTAAAGTTTTTGTCAACGGTCGCCCGGTGACCCACCTCAACCCGCGACCCGGCCGCTGCCTGCATCGAGTTCGATGACCGGCAGGTGACTCACCGCCCGCCGCACTCGGTCGTCAACCGCTTCTTATCTCTGCCTACAAGTTTGTTAGCGCCGAAATTACTCACTGCTACGTGCTTAGCACATTTGCTTTGATATTTTTTCTGCGTGTGCATCAATATGAATTGCGCCGCTTGTTATAGCATTATCGTCGATGAGGAGGATAATTTGCAATGTACTCTGAGCGACTGTAATAAAAAGTACCATCTTTTATGTACGGGTGGGAAAAAACCCAGTGAGGAGCTTAGGAGGACCTGGATTTGTCCTGAGTGTTGCTGTGCTTCTAAAAAAGGGGGCGATAATAGCCTGACCCCTGTGGGTTTTTCTAAGAAAGGCCGCGACCCAAATGTGACTTACCGAAAAAATAATACAACATCAGATATTATTAAACCGATTCCGTGTGCGGTGTCATCAGCTGACCGTGGCTCACAGGACCTGACTATCGTCATACAGGACTTGATGCAGGAAATAGCGATGTTGAGAGGTCATCTTAATCGCACTGAGTCCGTAATAACAGCCTACGATACCAAGCTGGGAATTTATGGCACTAAATTGGAAAGCTATGAAGCAAAGCTATGTGATCACAGTACCCAGCTGGCTAATTACGCATCGGAGGTTAAACTACTCCGTACTCAGCTCATGAGGTATGAAAACCAAAGCCTGAATGTTTCCAATACTCCGCTGCAACTAGCGCCTCCAGTACTAGCAACCGCTGTACATCTACCGGCGCCACCACCGGTCCTACCACCAGCGCGGGCATTGAGTCATCCGTCTTCACCACCTTTGAGCCCACTGGTAAGTCGCCGGCCTACACTCTTAGAAGCTCAGAAACCGAAGCCACAACTACAAAGAAAAGTTGTCGAACCCAAGCCGGCGCAGGCTCAGCTTCCAATGTCCCCTGCCCAGCAACCACCACTCTCAACTCTGAAAAACTTGCCAACGGCTGCTTCAGAGCGAAGTCAAGCCGCCGTTGCCACTGACTCAACTGACACAATTTATAAAAATGTCCAAAACGTCGACTCTCAACAGTGGACCGAGGTGAAAAAGAAAAGCAGACGACAGACCTCAGTTTATGGCACCGCCGACACAACTATTACGACCTTAAAAGCAGCCGAAGTAAGGAAATTTATTCACCTCTGGAATATGGAATCAGGGGCCAATGAGGTCCGGGAATATCTTCGCCTACGCTGTCCCTCAGGGGAGTGCACAGTGGACGAGCTCACGCCGAAGGGACACTATAAATCTTTCAAACTAGGAGTCCCTGCAGCTTATTATGAATCATGTTTGTCCGCCGATATCTGGCCTATCAATGCCAGAATAAAGACTTGGATCAATTTTAGACGACCAGCGAATTTAAACCAGTCACGCGCTGCTGGTGGCTCAAGCCTTAACTCCCAGCAGCAGCCCTTTCGTGGCACGGCATGGGGGACTACCCCTAAATGACAGCCTTCCCAGTCATCTCGTTGACCGCCAGACGAAAAGTAAGAAAACTTCCCGCATTAACGTTTTCTACCAAAATGTGCGTGGTCTAAAAACGAAACTAAGTACCTGGCGAATCAACTTGCTCCTGCTGGAACACAATCTAGCAGCAATTACAGAAACCTTTTTGGACAAGTCTGTGGAGGACACGGAGCTTGAGATTGGAGAATGGAACGTGCTGCGCCGAGACAGGGATACTCCGTGTGGAGGCGTACTACTTGCTGCGCGGGCGCCAATCAAGCTGCATCGGCAAATTGCGTTTGAAACGGATTGTGGTGAGGACCTGTGGGCGAGTTTTGTATGGCACGGCCGTAAGTTTTATGTATGTGTCGTTTATATCAAGCCTAGTGCCAGTGATGATGACTACATGCGCTGGTTTTGTAAAATAGAGAGTTTCATTAATGTTATTAAGGGAACAGTTTTAATTATAGGTGACATTAATCTAAACAGCGCGTCTGCAAACGTTAATAATTATTATTGCTATTTTTTGACATTTTGTAACTTGACAGAGAGGAATGTTATAATTAATTCGAAAGGAGGAATGCTTGACATTGTTTTGGTCCAGGAGAGTGAAGTAACGCACGGAATTAGTGTCCGAAATGTGGATGGTTTGGTACCACCGGATGCGTATCACCCTCCACTTGAAGTGGAAATCAGCACTGTTACAGCTCATCGTTCAGATCATGTTGAGCCTAGTAATATTAACCCTAGCAAAGATTGGAACTTCAAAAAGTGTGACTACAATCTCCTTAACGATTTGCTTTCTGAGACTTCCTGGGATAGTGTTTTTGAATCGAATGACGTGCAAACGAGCATCAATCAATTTTATGACATAATTTATAATTTATTTGACATTTGTATACCTAAGAAACGGCGCATTAATTCATTATGCCGTAGCTATCCTGTGTGGTTCACAAGTGATATTATACGTGACATTAAAAATAAGTTGAAAATGCACTCTAAGTGGATAAAGAATGACTGCAGGGATTCCTACAAAGTTTTTTCTGAACTAAGGGCTTCGTTAAAGCTGCGCGTCTCTTCGGCCCATGATGAATATTTAAAAAAGATTGAGAATGATATAATCATGAATCCTCGTGGTTTCTGGCAGCACATATCCAGCTTGCGCTCCAAGGGTGGCTTCGAGCCTAGTATAAATTACGAGGGTAAAGTTTTCAGTGGTGTAGAGGCTTCAGAAGCTTTTGCAAAATTTTTTGCCAGCGTTTTCTTGCCAGATGTGCCCCATTTAGATGTTGACATTGCAAACCAATTAGACAGGGAGAAATCGAGTAACTATGTCAATATAGTCAGGTTTACTCCGGGGGATGTAGCTTCAGGAATTAGAAGCCTCAAGCCGGGCTGTTCTATTGGGCCGGATAACATTCCGCCGTGGTTTCTGAAGCAAGGGCTAAAGTTTTTAACACATCCTCTCTGCCATATTTTTAATCTTGCTTTAACCACCGGAATTTATCCTGCACAGTGGAAGTTGTCTAGAGTCACGCCGATTCCTAAAAGCTCTAAAAAATCCTCAGTCGAAGAATATAGGCCAATCGCCATTCTGTCATCGCCAGCAAAGGTCTTTGAGAGGGTTCTACACAAAGATATTTACAGGCAGGTAGAAAAATACTTGTGCAACGAACAGCATGGGTTTCGAAAGAAGAGGTCGGTTAACACCAATTTACTCACAGCTGTTGACTACATTTCGGCCCGGTTGGACCGCAAAAGTCAGGTGGATGTTCTCTACTTTGATTTCCGCAAAGCATTCGACCGAGTCAATAATGACCTACTGTTAGCTAAACTAAGTACCTTGGGATTCGCTCCGGGACTCCTTAGACTGGTTGCTGACTACCTTCGGGACCGCCAGCAGTACGTGAGGCTAGGTGTGTACGAATCGCCACCATATCATACGCGATCGGGGGTTAGTCAAGGGTCTATACTCGGACCTCTGCTTTTTATTCTGATGGTAAACGATCTTCCTGCGGTGACGAAACATTCCAAATGTCTCCTGTATGCGGATGATCTAAAGCTGTTTTTAGAAGTAGAGTCTGTGGATGACTGCCTAAAGCTCCAGCGTGATGTGGACGCGGTCTACGAGTGGGGGTTGGCAAATGGAATGGAGTTTAATCCTTCCAAATGTTATGCCATGACTTTCGGCAGAATGTGGCATCCAATAGAATTTCAATACAAGTTGAATCGTGATGATATAACTAGATGTACCAATATAAAAGACCTGGGTGTCACATTCGACCGGAAACTCACTTTCCACGACCACATCATTGCCGTGGCTAAGGAGTCGTTTAGAAGATTGGGTTTCGTGCTGAGAAATTCACGCGATTTCCAAGGTGATCGCGTCTTAAAGCTAATCTTCGGTGCTCTGGTGCGCAGCAAACTTGAGGCCAGCTCATGTGTGTGGCACCCACACGAGAGTTCATACGCCCTGTTACTCGAGAAAGTTCAGAAGGCTTTCCTCCGTTTTCTTTATAAACGCACGAAAGGGTACTACCCCTACATGTACCCCACAAACTTTCTTTTGGGCAGTTTGGGTTACAACAGTTTGGAGGTACGGAGAGCAAATGACCAATTATTGACAATGTGCAAAGTTTTACACGGAAGAATAGATGCTCCCGATCTCCATGATGAGTTGTCACGGCTGTACGCCCCCGACAATTACCGGCGCTGCCGCAGACACAAATTGTTTTCGGTGCCGCTCTGCCGTACGGTAGCGCGGGCCCGATCTCCTGTCCCGCGAACCCTTGCTGCGCTTAATGCCCTCCTGGACGCAAATCCTACTTTAGATGTGTTTGCGGATGAATGGATGGCAATTTTGTCAGAATGCTTGGGCTTTTGCGAGAAGAGTGTGTAAGGGAGATGTATGATTGTGATTATATTTAATTGTTTTTTGTTTATTTATATTCTTTGACATGTTTCGTATATATTTTGGAATTTGGTGTATTATTTAATTTTACTTGACCTATGTTTATCATTGTTATTTTTTTTTTCCATTCTAATTTTATTTTTGTTTTAATGTATTTTGCTTAAGCTATATTTATTATTGTTAATTTTTATTATTCTAATCTAATTTTATCTTTCTTTTTCTTTTCAAATTTATTATTTCTGTGTGTATATTTGTATATTTGAAATTATATAGGTAATTGGCTTTGGCCGTCTAATATAATGTAATGATAAATAAATAAATAAATAAATAAATTTGGAACAAAATATTTCATTGCAACAATAATCGGCAAGAACAAATGGACGATACTTGACAGGAATTTTTACTTTAGCAACATGCTCGCGCCTTCACTTTTTAACACCTAGAGCTGCATTTCAAAGTGACGATTGTACACTTTTAAATGAAGGAATTTTAATTATAAGATCCACCCCCTGATCTTTTAATGATGCATCAGTCTTATAACAGGTTGATGGAACAGGTGGGAATTCAGAAGTACACAAATTCTCCATGCAATTTTCTATAGATTTCTGCATTATATTCTTTGCATAATCTGGTTTGCATTTACAAAATTGTGATTTTTGAATGTAATTTTTCACGTAAAACATTTTTATGCTAAGAACAAAAGTATCAGTGTGTAGCCAATATCCGTCCGTCGGTCACAGGACTGTACATTTTGAACCGTAACAGGAAGACACTTGAAAATTTCACAGTTTATTACTATGGCCGCTAACAACATAATGAAAATATAATAAAGTTAAAAATTGAAGTGGGTCCCCATACAAGAAACGTGTTTTTATTTATAGTGGTTCGGAAATTGGAACGTAACTCTTCGTGTGCGAGTCCAAATCGCCCTTAGCCAGTTTTTGTTGTGGTAAAATTGTAGCAAGACGCCCATTCTATAAGTGAATAAAACATAATAACATATTCAGAACTCACTTTGGTCGTAATATACCCACGGCACCGATTTTTTATTCTATTTGTGTATTCTTTTTGTTCGGTGTTGGACAGATTCGTAATTCGGCAGATTCGCTACTCAACAGATTCTAGATTGGTCAGATTCGTAATTCGGCAGATTCGCTACTCAACAGATTCTAGATTGGTCAGATTCGTAATTCGGCAGATTCGCTACTCGACAGATTCTAGATTGGTCAGATTCGTAATTCGGCAGATTCGCTACTCGACAGATTCTAGATTGGTCAGATTCGTAATTCGGCAGATTCGCTACTCGACAGATTCTAGATAGGTCAGATTCGTATCTCGGCAGATTCGCTACTGGACAGAAGTACAGGTGTAAATAAAATAGCAAGTGGAATCAAAATATTTTATTTGGTTTTCAATATAAAATTTACTTAATCGCTTCAAGCAATCAATTACGCTAATCTCGTTGTTCAATGTCGCTGTTACAATTTTTTCTATTTCATTATTTTTTCCAATAACTTTGAATCACGCAGCTTCCCTTTGCAATAAATTTGATGTTATTTTAGCTTCATATCTTGAAAGCGTGATTATAGACTTTTCAGCAAAATTATCCATTATGTATGATTTTCTTCTTTTTTTGCAAAAGCTCTTACTTGTGGCAAAGTGGAGAAAAGCAGGGGGAAGTACCTTCTTCAACACTACATGAATCACCAGTGTGCGCTTCTCTACACTTGTAACAACGAGGCTTAGATCTGCAGCTATTTTTGGTGTGGCTAACACGGCAACATTGGTAGCATGGATCAGTAGGGTAGTAATACCTTTCAACAACAAGCTAGTTAAAGCACACAAAAACCCGTGGGGGAAGAACCGGTCCATCAAAAGATATAACGCATGTCTGAGACCCCCACGGAGGGGATCTCCGTCGTTCGAGGAGGTCGCTTTAAAGCACCGACATACATTATATTCTATTCTAAGAGTTATGTTAACTCTGTTCATAACCATAGTTATGGTGCAAACCCAGCCTAAGTGTTTACTCGCTTTTGTAAGGAATGAGTTGCGACCGACCCGGAAGGGACGGCGGGGGCGACGGGCGTCGCAGCCGACTCCCGCCCGCTCCCCTCGCAACCTCTGACCTATGCACCCTCCCTGTCTGTTCCTGGTTCCTGCTATATTTATAACGCCAGACGCGGGGGACGCGTGGAAGGGAAGGGGGAGCGTTGGTGTATTGATTTATTTGATTGCTTTATATCAGCAGAATTGTACTAGGTAGGTACAGGTAAATTTTCACAGACGTCGGGGGAGATTTTATTTGCGTTTCTTTGTTTGAGCACGTTTTGGTGTTCCTCTTTTGGGGGAATGTTTTCGGAACATGGCGATTTAGTTAATTCAAAGGTATTTTTCATTTAGAATAATAAAATTATTTATTTTCTCCATACAAAATAGGCTATAGATGGTCATAGTAGCATTGTAATAGGTGAATTACACAAAATTATTTTTCCCCAATATTTCTAGTCCCATTCGCGTTTTTCCCCGTTTGCTTTATTTTAGTTAGTATTTTAACTTTTTATTTTTGAATAACTAAATACTAAACTCGTGCTGCTTGTGGGGTCTGGTCTGATTTAGTTGTAATCCCGTAACTAATAATTGTTAAAATGTTTTTTCTGCATGTTTTAATTGCATAATGTTCATGTTTCCATATCCCAATGTGCACAACCTCTTTGTTTTAAATTAGCTCATAGTATAATATAATTATATTTAAACGCGGAATAACCTAAGTATCTTAAGGTGAATGGGCTCGTGCAATTTCCCATACAAACTCAAGAAGGGCGATATGGATCACGCGAACTATTCTAATGAAGTTTGAAAATTTTCTTAAATTGTTCAATTAATTACCCATTCGCGAACTATCAGTTTCTCTTACAAAAATTATGTTTTCCATGTAATTTTACATCGGAAAAATCGTATTATTATACACATGTGTGCGTGAGTGGCACTGAAGTTGACGGACTTGAATTAGGTGATTTTAACTTGCCATCTATCTGAATTTCGATGAACTATTTAGATGTAGACCTTGTGCAGTGAGCGAATGGTGGCATACGACAACGTTGAAGCGTCACAGAAGAAATTATAGTTTGTCAATAGCTAAAAATTATGCGACGTTGCAAGATCGGGCGTGACTAGTGAAGAATGATTTTCTGTCTCGCTCGCCACGATATTTCGACTTGCCAAGTCGTAAATGAACGATTTTGTTGATTTTGGGGCAATTTTTACTTTCCGTTCCGAAGACGTAAATCGAAACGGGTTGGTAGTCAAGGTCGTGGAGGTCTAATCCACTTTGATAACCTAAGTGATAGAATTTCGCCCAGGTAATCAAAGTAGGAAAATAAGTTAATAAATAAGTAAAGTAAATATATATCTTGCGATAGTTTCTCACACGGCCATCCGACTTGTATGTATTATGGTAACCAGGCAGCTGACAACATACTTACATTAGAACGTAAATCTAAATACATACGGTCTACGTAGATAGATACCTACTATTGATAAAATAGTTAGTTAGGTACTTGGCGGTAGAACTAGAAATGGTAGATCGCCCTTGCAAGAGGTCGCCTACCACGGTGGTAGGTATGTACCTACCTAGCTAAAATAGTTTAGGGATGTGAACAAAATAATCGATTTTTATATTAATCGATCTTTTTTTTATCGATTTTTAAAAAGGTCGATGATTATATTACAAATCGATTATTTTTATTTAAATAATTGTTTTTTACAAATCGATTATATAAATAAAAACAATCACTTAGTAAAAATTCAAACAATAATCTATTTGTACAAAATCGAAAAATAATCGATTTGTAAAACAAATCGAAAAATAATCGATTTGTAAAAAATCGATTATTAAGTAAAAAATAATCGAATCGTTTTTACAAATCGATTTAATCTAAAGAGATAAAAATCGATTATTTCTTAATCGATTTTTTCCCTTTCAAGTCACACCCCTATATTTGATACCCAGTGTGTTGGTACCGCACTACCGCATTATCAAATAAATATTTGGTAGGTAAAGGTATGGTAGGTAAGGTACTAACTACAACATAAGTAGCTAGCGAAGTTACTGGGCTAATGAGTGTCTTATCTACTAGGTAGGTATCTGATCTAAAGTCTCAAATCTATACTTAATATTATAAAGCTGCAGAGTTTGTTTGTTTGTTTGTTTGTTTGAACGCGCTAATCTCAGGAACTACTGGTCCGATTTGAAAAATTCTTTCAATGTTAGATAGTCCATTTATCGAGGAAGGCTATAGGCTATATTTTATTTCCAAAAAAATTAGGGATCCGTAAGAAAATCGTTATTTTGCAACCCAAGGTGTGAAATTGAAAACCTATTTTTGCGTGCGCTGCAAAAACTATTGACACTAGAACAAAATAATGTATAACGGGTTTGTAGGTCTCATTAAGATCTACAAAAAAGTCCGCGAGAGCATATGTCTAACTATTATAGTTATGCCACAATAAGTTATCTTTTATTTTAAAAATATAATTTTAATGCCGCTGCTAGAAAAGGCTCTTTATTTGTGTCTTGGTATTAATCCTTATCAAAATAAATTACTTCTTATTCAAAACTGCTTCAATGCCTTTATATAAATTTTTGAATCATTCAATTCGGACATTCCATTCGAAAGATATCACGAGTTTAAAAATGTAAGTAGTAGTAGAAAAATAAAACCACCGCACCGCAGCGCAGCGGGAAATGCGGTGAAGTGAGGCACCGGGAGAATCTATGAAATAGGTAAAGTGCGGTCGCGGACCAGGAAGATCTTTAACTGCGCGGTTCAAACGTGCGGTCCAAGAAAAATTAACTTAGAATTAAAATAGGATAATGGGTACGCGGTGAGGGGGCACCGAAGTGTGGGAATAATTTTGGAGTATACGGAATATATACGCTTTCGCGCCTAAACTACTGAACCGATTTAAATGAAATTCGGTATAGAGATAATTTGAGCCCCGGGAAAGGGACATAAGATACTTTTTATCGCGATAAACTGTAGCCCACGCGGGTGAAACCGCATGGAACAGCTAGTATTACATAATAAGCCACCATGTTGTGGTTTGGCACGATATTTTTCTTCACCGAAACCTCATACCTATTGTTGGTATTTGAACATGTGCTGTGCAGCACGGAAGTTCAATGCGCAACCGATTGAGCTATCATCGCTTCAAATCATAAACGTCAAAGAAAAAACCGAAATCAACCGATATCTATCAATGTAATACTATACATATTGTTATCAATCGGAATAAGGTATATTTTTCAATAAAACAGTCTAAGCGGTAAAGAAGACGGAATCCAAATCCACATCCACATTTACAATAAAAATTTATTTACCTATACATATAATAAAACTGTGACTGATCGCTGTCTGTACATCCTATCCTTTCCTACTAATATTATAAATGCGAAAGTTTGTGTGTGTGAATGTTTGTTGCCACGTATCACCGTAACTACTGGAATGGAAATAGCTTATAGCTACTTTTTATCCCGGAAAAAGGTTCCTGCGGGATAACGGGAAGACGCGGGTGAAACCGCGGCTGAAAACTAGTGAAAGATAAATGAGAAAAGCTATTATTGGGGGTCTTTATCATCAACGCAATAGAACCCAAAACAATGATAAAT
Organism: Opisthograptis luteolata; assembly: GCA_931315375.2. Taxonomy (NCBI): domain Eukaryota; kingdom Metazoa; phylum Arthropoda; class Insecta; order Lepidoptera; family Geometridae; genus Opisthograptis; species Opisthograptis luteolata. The sequence goes on from OV928033.1 coordinate 14,777,890, forward strand.
GGAATTTTTGTCTGTTTGACTGTATGTCTGTTTGTCTGTGCGTTTGTGCGCGCTAATTCCAGAAACGGCTTAACCGATTAGGGTGCGGTTTTCACTAATGTATGTGTATGTGTGGTAAGTGGTAAGCTTCACTTAATATTTAGTGTTTCTTTTACTACAATAGTTTTATAAAAAAAAATATCGATAAACTGTAGGACACGCGGGTGAAACTGCGGGGTGCAGCTAGTATAAACTAATCAGACTGTTCTATGAGTTTTTTGGTTACGTCATTCACGTAAAATGCATTTTTGACTAGTTGCTACGTTGCTAGGCAAGTTGTTGTTTATAGTTTTACTCTGTAAAAAAGGTTGATCAACGTTGGAAAATTATTGATGGAAATCAGCAGATACAATCGTGCACCACTACGCCAGCTGAGGCCAGCAACAGCCCTGCCATATAGTACCTTTGTATAACCGGAAAAGCCCTGCTAGCTGGCTGTCACCACAAATCTAATTTTCGGAGGATCAAGGACGTTGTTCTACAACTGCCCTTGCTGAAAGTGTATTCAAATACCTTTGAAATAAACAATATGATGACATATAATTTTCCTACGCTTATTTACTTCGTAAATGACACCTTGAAATAAACGAAATTTTATTCTACTAATATTATAAATGCAAAAATTTGTGCGTGTGAATGTTTGTTACCACGTATCAACGTAACTACTAAACCAAATGAACCAATTGTGGAAACAGATTTGAAAGAAGCATGTCTCTCGAAAATTCGAGACTTCCAAAAAACAACGGAGGAAATAAAAGGAATTGAACTTCTGACCATAGGGCAACATGAAAATGATGTTTACACTACATATAAATGCGACAGGCCAGCCAGCCGATTTGGAATGGTTAGTTTTTCAAAGTCATGTTTGTTTCTTTAGTAGTGTTTAGTAGACATAAATCCGTGGTTTTCGTATGGCCAGGTTGGGATACAAATTAGAATATACTTTAATTATAGCTTTGTTGCAGATATGTAAACGAAAAGCGATAACACCATGCCACAACCACGTCAAAAGAATTTTGTATAAAAACAATGTTCTGACCAATAACATGGCATATGGCCAACACAATAAGTCTGTGGCCAGAACATAGTTCATGGAAAAAATGAAAAAAACTGTGCGACCAGCAGGACATATTGACGAAGAATTGCGAATTATTGAATATTTTAAGAATGTGTAAATAAAAAGACTATTGGTGATTGACTGTTTTTTATTTTGATACTATGTACATATATAATAAATAATCCTGATTGTTTCATAATAAAGTATTACAATAGCCAATGTCTTTATTGGTAGGAGAGTAGAGAGTATAGGTAATAAAGGGTATAGGCCATCTCCATTCTAAATTTCATCCAAATCAAAGAAAATTATCAAAAATCTGAGGCAGGGATCGAACTCGGAACCTCGTTATTAGTAAAGAACTACTGAGAGGTTTGACCACTGGTCTAACCTATACAGTAAACGAAAGAACGAAATTAGCAAATGGTTTCGTGTACAACAAGACCATTTTCTATGTGTGCGTGAATAGATCGCTGCCATACACCACTACCGCCGCGATATTGTTTGGCACAAATAAAAGTCTTTTGAAAACTAAAACACATCTGAAATATTGTTGGATACATAAAACATATTACGCCATTACCGGTAAACATAATTATTATTAAAATAATATGCACCTGTTCATTCATAATAAAATAAGATGCGTTAATTAGAAACAACGCCATCTATTGACGCTGGGCTGCTAGGCGGACCGCAAGCAACCACCTTAGATGGGTTCTAATGACATACTTTATGTCTACGTGTGCGTGTGTAAGTACGTAAATTTGTGACACCAGCAGTAAGAGAAGCGTTACGAGTAATTTATTAGTTTATTTAATGAAGATTTGGTTAATTTACAATTGAGTAACGCTATAGAACGCGCGCTTTAGTGTTTGGTTCGAATAAGATTGTTATTTTCGACGTAAAAAAATAATTTAGGTAAAAAATGACATCAGCGCCATCTCTTGACAACATAGCGTGATGAGCTCTGGGATCATCCACCTTAAAGAAAATGTGTTGACAACAGTACGGGCCTCGAGCTTGTAGTGGAAAACTTGATCAATAAAAAAAAAAAAAAAAAACTTAAATAAATATTGTTTACTTCACTTTAAAACTATACTACTACTACTTACTGATATATCATTGGTGATGAAGCGTTTAACATCTGTACCAAAATCCAGCTTGTGGGGAATTATTGTAAGGTGGAATGTCTATTTTGACCGGGCTATATTTTTATTATTCTTAGATGACGCGGTGAACTTCGTATCACCAGGCAATTTCCACACAAAATCACCAATGTAGATTTTTTTTTCTTTGTGTTTTAGCGAGACTAACAAACGCAAATTGATTTTTATAAAAGAAAAATATTCGTGTATGATGTACGAGTATGTACATTTATGGTGAATGAGATTGTCGTATTTTTTTTTCTTTTCTTTTCTTTTTTCTTGCACGTCCAGACTGGTAGAAAATGCTATTCATCATCATCATCATCAGCCTGTATCAGTCCACTGCTGGACATAGGCCTCTCCCAAGGTACGCCACTGAGCCCGGTCTTCGGCTCTTCTCATCCAACTACTGCCAGCCACTCGGCGCAAGTCGTCGCTCCACCTTGTCGCAGGACGTCCTACACTACGTTTGCCAAGTCGCGGTCTCCACTCAAGAACACGTCTACCCCAACGGTTATCGGTTCGGCGGCTTATGTGACCAGCCCACTGCCACTTCAGCTTGCTAATTCTGTGAGCTATGTCGGTGACCTTAGTTCTCTGACGGATTACCTCATTCCTGATTCGATCTCTCAGAGAAACCCCAAGCATAGCTCTTTCCATAGCCCGCTGAGCGACCTTGAATTGGTGGACTAGTCGTGCCGTGAGTGTCCATGACTCGGCTCCGTATGTCATTACAGGTAGGACGCACTGGTCTGTTCTGGAGTCCTTGCAACGGTGCCAAGTCGATTGGCGATATATCCAAGTGCTGAGATGTCTGTATGATGCCGCAACAATGACCGTCCAAGTACAGAACCAGCAGTCTGAACATATCCACCTGCGTCGTGGAGTGAGACAAGGGGATGTAATATCCCCGAAACTGTTCTCAAACGCTTTGGAGGATATGTTTAAGACTCTGGACTGGCATGGACGTGGAATTAGCATTAACGGCGAGTACATCTCACACTTGAGATTTGCAGACGACATCGTCATTATGGCTGAAACCTTGCAGGACTTGCAGGAAATGCTGGACGGCTTAGCTGAAAATGCTATTAAGTCGAAGAAATAAAACAAACTTTCTAAGCTACTACCAAAATCGATAATATAGAACATTATATGGGTGTCCCTTGACTACCTTCTCCCGACACCTAGGTATAAACTTACAGAACGCCCAGGTGACACGAATTATTAATTATTAGCATGAAGAATCCATCCCCTTGCAGCGACAACTCCCCCCGCCACGACCACCGAAGTGTCAGCGAGGTACCAGGGCGACATAACGTTACAAGAGCTAGCGGAACGATTTATTAGAAGGTGGATGGACTTTATCATTTCAAGTAAGGCATCCCCTTTAGAAAGATGCCACGAACGGCTACTAGCCATTTGCATCCATCAGCTCCCCGCGACTTGTTGATGATGTTAAGCGTGCACACTTGGTACACAGTACACACTATACATCAATTCAATACATAATAAGTATATAAATAGGAAAATAAAATTTTAGTCATTGATTTTGATACGATGATGGCTCAGTGATGTAGTGATGTCGCCTTGCGATCCGGAGCCCGTGGGTTCGAATCCTACGTTGAGGTTGAGCTTTCGGTAAAGGAAAACATCGTGATGATTAGATCAGATTAGATTCATTAACAATTTTTATTATTAAATTAACGCTTAAATGAAATAAATACATACCAATACTCCACATAAAAAAATAATTAAAATTTACAATAAAACAAAGCAAATAATACTGCTATAATTGGTCCTCATACAAAAATGATCTTTCACCTGAAATCTTAGATAGTGGTAGGCAATTTTCTAGTGCTCACTTGAGCTAGCTATCACCTTAAAATTAAGAAGCTGTCGCCATTCGCCAAGAACCTATCGGTGCTTTCCGGCAGCCTCATTTGAGAGCCCAGTTTTCAATCCACGTGAAGCGTGGCGCCACCTTCGACTGCATCGTCACATAACATCATGTGAATCACATCATGTGATTCGATGTAAAACGCTACGCTGTGAGAAGTAAAAAAAATGCACAGTAAGTATAGATATCGGGGTAGTTTCGCCCTGACCTAGAAAGCGCATCCAAAAGGTGCTCGTCGTGAATTATGATCTCCTGGTACTCGCGGGGTCAACTGCAATTTCGATCAATACTGTGCAGTAGGTGACGCATGCGTATTGTAGACATCCAAGTGGACGAAGCGTCCTCTAACTATCTGGCGATGACACATGACAATACTAACTGTTACCCGCGACTTCGTCCGCATCTACACTATGGGCAATAACGAATGATTGAAACCACGTACTTTTGACGATCATATTTATTGCACGTTTCTTTGTGAATAAACCTTTACTGCAGAGAGTGAGCCTGACACCTCACCAATCACTCCGATATTATACGATGCACGGCGAATGCAGTGACTTTTGTTCCATGTCAAGAAATGTCATGTCTAGCACGATGTTTACGGTGAAATTATTTAAATATATAGTAGGGGAGCCCAAGAGGGGATTTTGGGATTTACTCGAGCGTGTCAGATTAATTTAAGGGAGGATACCTTACATATTGATAAGCACCTCCAGCAATTATGAGCTCTTAACATTGGTGGGTACGCTCAGGGGAACCTTTTAGATTCTCTGAGAGCTGGTGTCACTTTCCAATCATCAGTCTAAGAAATGGGAGCATCTGTGGAGTTCACTGAACATCCCCCACTCTGAACATTTGCGCAGCAGAGTAATATTTTTTTGTTTATTTGGTTAAGGATTAATACAAAAGTATGGGTAACGGTCTGATTTTAGTCGGCATTTTTATCAACTTTTAAAATGTAAAAAAGTAGTTATAGTATGTTATTCCTAATAGATAGACATATGCCATCGCGGACTTTTTTGTAGACCTATATAAGATACACAATTCCACTATACATCATTTTGTTATATCTCAAAGGGTTTAGGCAGCGTTTTCCTTGAAAGTTCCCTGACGGCTTTTTATCCGACCTCTCCAACAAATACACACATTATATTTTAGCCAATGTATAGAAAAACTTTAAAATAACATATATCCTAAAACTTTCCTCGAGAACCACTCTATCTATTGGTGAAAACAGCATGAAAATCGGTGCAGTTGAATCCCTATTTCCCTTGGTCACGGCATCACGCGTAAACGGCTGGACCGATTCCAATAATTTGTTTTTTGTTGTGTTTGTTATTGCGACTTGCGAGAAGAAGGTTCTTATAAAAAATTGAAAAAGACGTTTTGTTGCGATAAACTGCAGTCCGCGCGGGTGAACCCGCGGGGCGCAGCTAGTGTAATATAAAAAAAAACGCCCATAAACATTGAAACATTTCTCGCATGGATTATTTAGTAATTGTATTTCCTCTTGCACCGGCGACCCCTGCCACGGCCCCTGAAGTGCCAACGAGGTAACAGGGCGCTATAACGATACAAGAGTTAGCGGAACGGATTCTTACGAGGACTTTAGCATCATTTCAACTCCTATATTATAGAGTTGTTGACCAAACAGATTATGTCAAGGGCTTGACATATCTATACTAATTAATATTATAAAGCTGCAGAGTTTGTTTGTTTGTTTGTTTGAACGCGCTAATCTCAGGAACTACTGATCCGATTTGAAAAATTCTTTCAGTGTTGGATAGTCCATTTATCGAGCAAGGCTATATTATATTTCCAAAAAAATTAGGGATCCGTAAGGAAATTGCTATTTTTTAACCCAAGGTATGAAATCGAAAAGCTATTTTTGCGTGCGCTGCAAAAACTATTGACAATAGAACGAAACAATGTATTACGGGTTTGTAGGTCCCATTAAGATCTACAAAAAAGTCCGCGAGAGCATATGTCTAACTATTATAGTTATGCCACAATAAGTGTTTTTTTTATTTAAAAAATTTAATTTTAATGCCGCCGCTAGAAAAGGCTCTTTATTTGTATCTTGGTATTAATCCTTATCAAAATAAATTACTTTATATTTAAAACTGCTTCAATCCCTTCATATAACTTTTTGAATTATTCAATTCGGACATTCCATTCGAAAGATATCACGAGTTTAAAAATGTAAGTAGAAGTAGAAAAATAAACCCGCTGCACCGCAGTGCCACGGGAAACGCGGTGAGGTGAGGGGGGACCGAAGGCGGGAGAACATTCTATGAAATAGGTAAACTGCGGTCGCAATTTGCGAACCAGGAAGACCTTTAGCTGCGCGGTTCAAACGCACGGTCAAAAAAAATTAGAATTAAAATAGGATAATGGATACAGCAGGTAACGCGGTGAGGGGCACCGAAGTGCGGGAATAATTTTGGTATACGGAATATATACGCTTTCGCGCCTAAACTACTGAACGGATTTAAATGAAATTTGGTATAGAGATAGTTTAAGCCCTGGGGAAGGACATAGGATACTTTTTATCGCGATAAACTGTAGCCCAGGCGAGTGAAACCGCAGGGAACAGCTAGTTACTACTAAAATGACATATTATGACATGACATATCGATCCGAAACCGCGGATAACGGATCAGGATCGATTATTAATTTCGGGCGTAAATAAGTATTGTTAGGGAAAGTAAATTAAATAGATTTTTGAATCAATGATGGCGTGTTTGTGTCTTAGGCTTGCGCTCGGTATATCTCGGGTGTAGAATCCTACAATCTACAATGAGCTTGAGCTTTCAGTGAAGGAAATCATCAAGTTGAAACCTAAATAACATAAAATAAGGTGGCAGGGAACATTCTAGTGCTTTGCTGACTAACTATAAAATTTATAGATAAGAGAGCAATGTGCGATCAACGTGATGAAACATTAGAATATAAAATAAAACTACCTATCAAACTAAACAATACAATTAAGGAAAAGTTAGCCGATAAACTTGAAAATTCGGGGAAACTGAAATTGTTTTTTTCCATTGGATCAAAACAGCAGAAAAAAGAATCAGACTAATTGGATGATAAAAAAGCTTGGGATTGCAGTGAACTTGTTCTATCACGTAAGAATAAAACTGCCATTATGATCGCGCTCTAAAAATGACCTACACGATAAAAAGCGTAAAAACCTCGTGTCAAAAGTGTTTGTTATCGAACTCCTTTTTGGTAGGTCTGAGTAGGTGGTAGGCTATTTTGTATTATACCCTTAGGTAGAAAAGGGTGGCCCTCTCCAGAAGATAAATCAATTTTATTGTGGTGGACCACCACGCGGGGGGAAACCGCGGGGCGCAATTAGTACTTTGTTTTGATTTGAAATGTTTTATATGAATTCAAAATAATATCACGTTGCTGCATAAAATAAGGACAAACACTCTTTCGGACTTTTATAAATGTGAGGATTATCAAATGCATTACAGGCGTTTTCTCGCATTTCTCGCCGAGTCATATGAAGGCCGCGCCCGGCATTCAGCTGGACGTATCGGCGGATCGTTAATCATATCCAGGCGACAATACGCATGCGTTAGTTATCCTTGCACACTGCAGGTATTGATCGGAGCTGCATTTGACCCAGCGGAGACCAGGAGATCATAACTAACGAAAAGTTATTTTCACCTCGCACAAACTCGGAAAGACTCTGTTCGAAATCATTCGAAATCTGAGTGCAAAACTGCATTTTGCAAGCTAGCGTGGAATATATTTTAAACATTCGAACCTTTCTGTTTAATAATTTTCCATACCGTCAGTCCGCTTCAAATGTAACAATGATTATTTCATGTCATGTCAGTGTGCCAACCTCTTTTTGGAATAATCGCACTGGCCAGCACGACGATTGCATGAAAAAAAAACTTGCACCTTTCTTGCATTTTCCTCGCTGTATTGAGGTGAAAAAGCTGTGTGTTTCGCTCGGCTGCAAAGTTATTCTGCGTCTCGTACCTTTGAAACCCTTGCTACGCTCAGAATTCTATATTTCAATTATAGTATCCTTCGCTTGCTCAGGTTTCAATACAAACAAGTACACGCGCCAAAAAGCAACGTTGCAGCCTTGCGTAACGAATAAATATTTTTGATGTACCGATATCTAAACTGTGTATTTTTTTTTACTCTTTATATGGTAGCGTTTGACCAGAAATTAACTAATGTTAAGCGACGACTTAGTCCAAAGGTGGCGCCGCGCTTCCCCTGGATTGGGAACTGGCTCTCTAGTGAGGCTGCCGGAACATGGGTGCATGGGTGCTTGGTGACTAATTCTTAACCTGAGACGCTTTTAGCTTCAATTTCACTGAGGTTTGGTAGTTCTAAAATATACGAGTACTTGAAAATGCCCTATATATACCCAGTTATGGTTTTATCACGATGTGTTCCTCTACCGAGAGCTCAAACTCATTGTAAGATTTGAACCCACGACCTACGGATCGCAAGCCGACGTCACACCACTGAGCCATCATCGCTTATATTATATTATACTTACTTCTTTTTTAATATTAGTGTTAAAATTTGTTCGTTTATAAGTTAATTTGTTTGGATGTATGGTGTAATCTGCTAAACAATCCGATTCCGAATACTATTTCATTATCAATCAATCAAAGGCATTTATTGACACAGTACCTAGTATTTACAAAGTGTCTTTGGACGATTCACAGAAGTGTGCTAGCATCTACTGCGATTTGTCCAAAGCATTCGATTGTTTGCGACATGATATTTTACTGTTAAAGTTGGGATATTATGGTTTCACAGGAAAGGAACTAAGTATGATGCGTACATACCTACTGAACAGGAACCAAGTGGTAACAGTTAACGGAAGTAACTCTGATGTAGGTAATGTGGGTATCGGTGTACCACAAGGTTCTATTCTCGGACCAGTAATGTTCTTAATTTACGTAAACGACCTTGTAAACTGTCTGCCAGATTTTGCTTTTGTTAGCCTCTTCGCTGACGATACTCATTTAGGACTCAGAGACAAATGCAAAACAAATTTAGATAAAAAGATAGGGGATGCGTTAAATACGCTAAAAGAATGGTTCAAATCTAACGGAATTATACTTAATGCAGATAAAAGCACTGTAATGCACTACCAATCAAGAAAAGGAGCAGATCGTGACATTTCAGTTAAGGAAAATGTGTTCTTGGGTTACACAATTGATTATACCATTAGTCACACTAACCACATCGAAAAGCTGTGTAAAAAATTGTGTAGCGCGAATTATGCTTTGTTTAAACTTAGGCCTCTGGTAACCGATAAAGTACTGGTTTCAGTATATTACGCATATATTCATTCTCTAATAAGCTATACAATAACGGTGTGGGGAAATGCTGCAGAAATAAATGAAGTTTTAAAATGTCAAAAAAGATCGATTCGAATTATAAATAGATTACAAAAACGCACCTCAGCTAGGCAATATTTTAAGAAAAATAAGATCATGACGGTCATATCACTGTATATTTATAATTGTTTATTGGAGATCCACAGAGACAAAGTAAATTTGACAAAAAACATGGACATGCATAATCGCAATTTAAGGAATAAGGATAAACTGTATCAACCAAAAACCAAACTAGTAAAAGTTCAAAAACAGGGAATCTATAGTAAAATAGTGATGTATAACAAATTGCCTTCGTCAATAGTGGAATTAAGTTTCAATATTTTTAAGAAAAAAATAAGGCCATTCTTTGAAATGAATCCATTCTACTCATTGAATGAATTTATGAGGATCCGTTTGGGTGGGGATTCATTTTTGTATGAGGATCAACTGTAGTATAATTTATTTTATTGATTAATAATGTATTAAATTTAGTTTTTTTTTTTGTTATTATTATTATGAATTCTGATTAATTTAATTTCTATTTTCTTTATATTTGTATAATTAATTGACTTGCCTAAAATGACGAATTGTTATTAGGGTGAATAAATGAATCTGAATCTGAAAAAAGTAAGAAAGAATTAAGAATTAATTAATTTATTTATTAAGAAGCCTCTGGTTCCCGAACTAGTGGGAACTGTGTTTAGGGAACCAGATTCTTCTCCCATTTTTGTGTGCAATTATATATATAGGAACCTGCAGTATCCCTATGTCATCTGCATTGTTTTATTCTTATAGTTTTCTGTAAGAGACCACGATTATTGTAAAACAAGTCGGAGAAATATGACAAATGGCTGCTTTATCAGCTTAAGCAGAACTTAATGTATGTAAGAGTTTTAGGCTTGTACGTGAAATTATCTACATTCAAACAAACAAATTTAGAAATAAACAGATAAAATGTGTACCCTACGGTATTAATACCAAACAAAGAAAAAAATGAACATTATATTCCGTGTATACAAAGATTTTAACTGCCAGTTTCAAAATCTAGTCTGTTGGCCGTAAATATAGTGTTTCGGCGCTACTGGCGGTGTTCGGTAGGTGTTTCGTCAGGTGGAGTACTAGGGCGGCATATAACATAAGATCATAGAGAATATGGTGACGGCCATTTCCCACACGGATACACAATACACATCCCCTTGCAACGGCGACCCCCGCTACGGCCACCAAAGTGCCAGCGAGGTACCAGGGAGACATAACGTTACAAGAGTTAGTGGAACGGTTTGTTGAAAGCTGGAGCTGGAGCTGGCTGGCTGTCATTGCAAGTTCTATATAGATAACGAAGATGTATAACCAGTAGCTTATTATTATTTGTCATGCGTGGACATTATAATTATTGTTCAATTAAATAAATGAATATATTTTTGGAACTTTAATAATCGTTTTTTAATACTCTTTTTCCATAAAAGTCCGTCTCTTTCATTCCTGAGGAGGTGTGCAAAAGTCCGGAATAGAACGTTCTTTGAGCTATGGAGTCATAGTGAACACGGCTCCTATATATAGGAACGTGTTCACCATCCCCTGAAACCATCCCTGCCTTCGTCGCATCTTTCTAGGGATACAAAGAACTCTTCTCCCTGAATCTTTTTAAAATTGTATGACTACACAATAAAAAGCGTCTTCTTCGCAGTGGGTCTAATGTATAGAGACCTAGTGAAATAGATCTTTCCTTCGTTTTTCTGCCCAATGGAGGCCGACATGGTTGCTGTATTCACTATTCAGTTAAAACAAACGAGACATGGAATTAGCCGTCCCTACTCGGATGCGTATGAATTTTCACCTAATACGAGGGTCTGTAGTGACGTTGACTTGCGATCGGCACATCATGGGTTCGAATTTAACATGGTAGTAGGGCATTTTCAAGTACTCGCTTGGATAACTAAAATCTTTTATATAAATTAAATGAAAATTATTTATTTGCCAGAATATTGTGTTTTTGATAGTAGTGAGTACATTGTTTCAAATATTCTAGGAAAATAATAGCATGCAATGTCATAGGAAATTAATAAGAAAATAATAATTTTAATAGAAAGTGTCAGGAGTTGTATGAAGAAAGGGTCATCTTGAGAATTACATTTAAGTCAATAGTCAATAGCTATTTATTCAATAGGATACATTGTGATCACTTTAAAACGTCAAGTCGTATTTAGTGTCGTAATTAGAAGCGATGTAAGAAACTAGCTGTTCCCCGCGGTTTCACCCGCGTAGGCTACAGCTTTATGCATACAAAGTCTCAGCCCGATCGGTTTAAAATTGACGAAAGTTTCATACAAACTTTCATCCCCTATTGTATCCCCTTGGGGGTAGAATCAATCAAAATCCTTTCTTAGCGGATGCCTACGTCATAACATCTACCTGCATGACAAATTTCAGCCCGATCCGTCTAGTGGTTTGGGCTGTGCGTTGATAGATCACTATGTCAGTCAGTTACCTTTGAGTTATATAATATATTTAGATTAAAATAGTAATTTTAACCTATCATACAAACAAGAGTACCTACAATCTGCGATCAACGTGACGAAAGTAAAGATCAAACGCGGCGTGCAACGTGCTTTTGCTCAAACATGCTTGGAAATAAGAGTATTATTTTGACAACCTTCTTCAAAACTCAAACTCAAAACTCAAAACTCAAAAATATGTTTATTCAATAGGATACATTGTGATCACTTTAAAACGTCAACTTAAAACTAGCTACGCCTGTTCCAACCTCCTTACGCCGGCAAAAGAACAGGCAAGAAACGCCCGGCAGGTAATTTTTTTGGCGCGATCACATTGACAATTTTATTCTTATTACTAATTGATTGAATTGGAGCAAGTTCACTAAAATCCCAAGCTTTTTTTTTCGAGATAAATCAAACTTGCTGCACTGCCCAAATATATGCGAGCAGCGACTGGCAAAATTTGTATGAAAAACCATATCTGTCGTGTTTAGCGGCCAAATAAATTACATAGAAAACTCATATATGTCGTATTTAGTGACCAAATAAATTACATATTAAACTCATATCGTTCGTATTATTTAAAAATGGAATGATTTTTACTCCGAAAATTGGAACCAAGGAGGAAACAGATCAAAGGTTTTATTTAAATTCCGAACCGGCCTACACATAGAAACCTGTTTGTTGAAAAAAAAAACAATCTATCAATAGAACGCGGGAAATTTTTTTGTTGTTCGTTGTTCGTCATTGGTTTTGAAAACTAATTGTATTTGACAAAATGAGTTCAAGTGAAGACAATGAGTGAAGTGTGATCTTACTTTAACGCCACCTGAAATTCAAGAGGCGGCAAGAACCGTAATATAAATTTGGTACTGCCAAATTCGAAAGAGAAAAGTTCTGCCCAGGTACTACTTAGTTTTAATTTTCGCGCATTTATTGAGAAAAGTACTATACAAGCCTTGGCCCCAACTAGGCATTGATGGACTCAGGTATGTGTGCCTCGGCTTTTCCTCGGCCCACATTTACACCTTCTTCCATAATGCCTACGTTTACGGCCGTTGCAGTAATGTACTATTCTGAGGGAAAGATGACAAGAAAAGTTAACCGCCAAATTCGGAGATACTGGAAGTGTTTTTCTCCATGGGAATTTTGTATGAACTCAAGACTCGCTGTCCGCTTTATATTATGGAAACTTTAAACGCGAAAAAGAACGCTAGTCCTTACATTATATGCCACTCTAGTACCTAGTCTATTTGACGGAATACCTACGTTACTCATATACATATACGTTGTGTACCTCCGTAAACACCGCCGGAATGGACTACATACACCCGAGTAGTTTTATGATCTCCTAGTACTCTGCTGGGCCTTCTGCAATTTAAATCAATAAATACATTGCAGTTTGCAAGGATAACGCATGCGTATATGGTTGCCGGAATATGAAGTAAAGGTCCGTCTAGGTGTCCACGTGAATACTGGCAGTCTATAGTTAGTGTAGCTGCTGTGCTTGGACTGTAGAACTGATAAAGGGAGGAATAAGATGCGTTCGGTTTGGTGTAAAGGTGAAACCAAAAAAGCGTACTTTTGTGAGTCGCGAGTCGTAGAATTTCGGTTGCATACATTCTGCTGCATTTGGTTTCATACAAAAAGGCAGTTGGTGCCACACGACGACGTAAAATGAGTTGAAAAATCAGTTGAACGTAAAATGAGCGACCGAAAATACACATGACTCACAAAATTACGCTCGTTTGGTTTCACCATAAAAGCGTATGATGATAGAAAAACAAAAGAACAATCTAAAAAAAACAAAAGCTGCCAGTTACCAAAGAGTTGCGTTCTGCACAGATAGGTATAGCCCTCGAAGGGGCTAATTTAAACATCTCCGATGACATGAAATAATAACTACCTATATCAATAAAGACTAAAGAGTCGTTTGTACTGATAATTTCACTTGCGGTTGACAATATTATCGAATACAAAACAGAAAAAGTTATATTTGTTTCTTTCTGTGTTTTGACCGCGCATCGTGTTGAGACTCTCGCGGACTTTTTTGTACATCTTTTTTTTTTTTTTTTTTTACTATTTACAGGGTAGCGTTTGACCACAAGTCACCTGATGATAAGTGACGATGTGGTCGAAGATGGCGCCACACTACACCTGGACTGGGAACTGGCTCTCAAGTGAGGCTGCCGGAACACACCGATAGGTGCTTGGCGACAGATTCTAAACAAGAGGGTGGTAGCTAGCCAGGCGAGTACTAGAAAATACCCTACCACCAAGCTATGGTTTCATCACGATGTTTTCCTTCACCGAAAGCTCAAGCTCATTGTAGGATTCGAACCCACGTCCTACGGATCGCAAGCCGACGTCACTACCACTGAGCCATCATCGCTATGAAATAATGGGACCTACAAACCCGTAATACCTTATTTTGTTCTATTGTCAATAGTTTTTGCAGCGCACGCAAACGTAGTTTTTCGATTTCACACCTTGGGTTACAAAATAGCAATTTTCTTTCGGTTCCCTAATTTTTTTGGTAATATAATATAGCCTATGTCCGTCACAGATAGTGTAGCTTTCCAACAGTGAAATAATTTTTCAAATCGGTTCTGTAGTTTTGGAGCCTATTCATCTTTCATCTAGGCATCTCATGGAAGTAGCGAGACGAACGAAACAGGGCTGAAAACTGCAAATCTGCCTAGTTTGACGAGCCTTCTCATACAGAGAAGATTGCGTTAAATCATAAATTAAAAATGCTACAATAACCGATAAGTACATTGAAAATCCATTATGGGTATGCTAATGAAAAATATTAACAAATATTCAATGGAGGTACATAATAAATAATAATTGAAAGATAGGTTTCATTAATGCCTTTCATTGGAAGGGCGTTTCTCAGGTATGACTTAATTAATATCCTCTGTCATATAACACAATCACAGGGCTCAGCTGAGCGGGCACTAAGATAAGACGTCGGTTCTAAGTCGACTTTTTTAAAATTTTGAATAAAATGAGATGAGAATAGGCCTGCGTTTGACCGCCATCCGCCCGTCCCCAAACGGTGATGCGGTCGACGCTGTAGCACGCATGCCTAAAATCAAATATCAAAATATGTATCTATATCTATCTCTCTTTAGTTATCTATCTCTCTTTAGTAGGATACAACATGCAATGATCATATTCGCACGAGCTCTCTTTTGCAATACAAATTCAGGCAGCAATCAATACGCATGCGTTATCCTTGCACAGTATTGATCGGAATTGCAGTTGACCCCGCGAGTACCAGGAGATCATAACTAACGACGAGTTAGTTTTTGCTGCACTTTATCTAGGTCACGGCGAAAACGTTTTTTGTACACCAGCCCTCGTCAACTTGTATGGGGCAATAATTATACCTACGTGGGCTGAAATTGCCATTTTTGAATCCTAAAAAATATGTTTAGCAATATTTTAAGCCTGGCAGCACCAAGTTTTTAGAGTTAATAATATGATCAAAAGAATTGTCATTTCGGAGTTTCTGATAATAATCTATCTAGTATTATCTATTCTATATTTATATATATAAAAGAAAGTCGTGTTAGTTACACTATTTATAACACGAGAACGGCTGAACCCATTTGTCTGAAAATTGTTGGGGAGGTAGCTTAGGACCAGTAAACGGACATAGGATACTTTTTATCCCGGAAAAGGTTCCTACGGGATAACGGGAAGACGCGGGTGAAACCGCGGGGCGGAGCTAGTATATATATATATATATATATATATAAAAAAAAGTCGTGTTAATTACACTATTTATAACTCAAGAATGGCTGAACCGATTTGGCTGACCTAACGTTAATCTCACACACCAAAAACTGTTATGGGCCGGTCGTATAACTTCAATAAGCTATTCGTTATTTTTATACAAAACTAGCGGCCCGCCCCGGCTTCGCACGGGTATTTAGCAAAAACGCAAAAATTATAATACACACATTATTGGAGTTTTAGTAAGGATCCCTAATTTTATTGAAAACAGACATCAATATTTATACAATACTAACGTCACTCAATTGTTTTGCCTTCCCGGAACCTCTCCACTAACACTTGAACTTTATGGTATGGTATTAAAGTTCAAATTGACTTAAGTATTATTACGAATCGTTTGTATGGGGAAAAGAAAAGGGCTAATTTTAGTGTTTTCCCGGCAATTATTCGATTTTTCTCGCCGTAAAAACCATTATTGGACTTCAACAAACATTTAAAAAAAAGAATTGGTAAAATTGGTCCAGGCGTTGTTGAGTTATGCGCTTACCAACATATTTTGCGATTCATTTTTATTATACAAAATATTTTGCGGTCAGGTGCAAGGCAGTATGAAAAGTGGCCAATGTTCTTTTCGTGTCGACAAATCTACTACCAAAACGACTCGTAGACACACACACAGGCAATGTAGACGAAGGGGAGGGTTTATTAGTACGCGGAATGAAACTAGATGGCGTTAGTAGAAAAATTAGAACTCGCAAGCGTTTCATTCGCTGCGAACAAAGGGGTTCGCCGCTGACATTCTTACTGTCATACTATCACAGATTTAATTCAATATTTTTGACCGCGCGATTGGACCTATAAGGTCCCTCGTCGCCTGTAATTACATATCAGTTATTAATTATTATACCGCTCGATCCTTATAGTACCTGCATGCTTTAAAAAAATCGCTTAAAATTAAGAAAGCGTCTTGAACGCTTATTTTTAAGAGCTACAATTTTGAGTTGTACCTGTATTGAAATGAAATAAGGTTTGCATTTGTTTGGACTTTGGAAAAAAGCTGTCAACGTTTAAACGGACGCTTATGCGCTTATTTTGAAGAGCTACGATTTTGAGTTGTGTCGGTATTGGAATAAGGTTTGCATTTTTTGAAAAAAATACTGCACTGATTTTTATGCTGTACGAAAAAAACAACTGGAAATTAAATCGTATGAGAAAATTATCTATCGGTCGCAGTATCGTATGGAAAATAAAGCAAATGGGGAAAAACGCGAATGGGACTAAAAATATTGGGTAAAAATAATTTTGGGTAATTCACCTATACAGTCTGTTTGTAGCTGGGTCACATAATTTTATCATCATCATTATCATATTTAATACGCGACACTGGCTGAATATGCAACCGTGTGAAGACATAAAGGCAAGCACCTATCGGTGTGTTCCGGCAGCCCCATTTGAGTGCCAGTCCCTACTCCAGGTGAGGTGTGGTGTGATGCCTTCGACCACAGCATCAGGTGACTTATGCTTAAACTACCCTGTAAAAAATGTAGTATAGACTAGCTGCGCCCCGCGTTTTCACCCGCGTCTTCCCGTTACCCTGCCCCTTTATCCGGGATTAAAAAGTACCCTATGTTTTAGTCCAGAGTTTAGCTAACTCCATTCCTAATTTCAAAAAAAACGAAAGGTTAACAAACATCCATACCCACAAACTTTCACGTTTATTATATTAGCAGGAAGTAGGACATAGTTTTTAACGGCCGGTTTCAATAACTTATCTATCCACGGTTGGCCCTGCCCTACTGGAGATATATATTTGACACAAGCTCCATAGAAGTAATGTCAAATTATTGTGTGGATAGATAGGGTATTGAAACTGATCGCAAGTGTTCCTCAACGTTGTCAGGTGTCATGGGAGTCGGCCACACTCGGTTTCTGGTACACCGAGTTGCTGGAACGCGAGCAGCAGTACCGCATATGGTTGCGTACCGGACGACCCACCGCCTTCTGGATGACCGGCTTCTTCAACCCGCAGGGCTTCCTCACGGCGATGAGACAGGTACGGTGCAGCAATCGATCCATCGTCACCTAACGCCAGGTGACTTGTTGTCAAACGCTTCCTGAATGTAAGTAATAAAAACAAAAACGAAGACCATTTTCACAAAAAATGTTTACTACTACTATACTGCGTTTGACCATAAAGTCACCTGATGTTAAGTGACGATGTGGTCGAAGATGGCAGTTGGCAACACGCTCTACCTGGATTGGGAACTGGAATCAGTTTCAAACAGTCAGCTGTTTGTTCACAAATCACCTAATTTTGCGTCTCACGTTTAGATAATTTTATTTAATTTTTAAACGCGGTAGTATAATTTAATTTTTTTTAAATTTGTTATGTAGCCATTTGTTTCAAGCTTCCCACGCGACCCGGTAGGTATATGGCATGGCTTAGGATAGAGACTTTGGTAAATAACGTTAAGACTGTGTGAAGCTCAGCGACAGTAACGTCGGCTTGCCATCCGTAGCTCGTAGGTTCGAATCCTACAATGAGCTTGAGCTTTCGGTGAAGGAAAATATCGATCGTGATGAAACCATAGCTTGGTGGTATATAAGGTATTGAAGTGTTCGCATGGCTAGCTTACACCCTCAATTTAAGTCGCCAAGCCCCTATCGGTGTGTTCCAGCAGCCTCACTTGTCAGCCAGTTTCCAATCCAGCAGTAGCATGACTCCACCTTTGACCACATCGTCACTTAATATTAGGTGACTTGTGATCAAAATCTTACCTGTAAGAAGTAAAAAAAGAAAATTGAAGGGCGTTAATGGTCGCCCACTACCTAGCCGAGTCATGAACACTCACGGTACGACTAGTGCACCGATTTAATGTTGCTCGGCGAGCTATAGAAAGGGATATCCTTGGGAGTCTCTGTATAGGATCTCATCAGAAATGAGGTGATCCGTTAGAACTAAGGTCACAGAATTACTGCCACTTCAGCTTGCTCACAGAATTAGCAAGCTGAAGTGGCAGTGGGCTGGTCATATAAGCCGCAGAACCGATAATAACCGTTGGGGTAGACGTGTTCTTGAGTATAGACCGCGACTTGGCAAACGTAGTGTAGGATGCCCTGCGACAAGGTGGAGCGACGACTTGCGCCGAGTGGCTGCCAGTAGTTGGATGAGAAGAGACGAAGACCGGGCTCAAACACTCTGTTGTATTACTCTTCTGTTCCAGTACTCGATAAAGTGATTATGTACTCGATACTGGAACGAGTGTTTGATTGGATTGCGCTTTTGTGATTCCTGAATGAATTGAGGTACTATTCTTTGGTAGAAATGCTAATGGAATTTGAAGCAGATTGATTTTTGTATATGGGTAGACGTGTTCTTGAGTGGAGACGGCGACCTGGCAAACGTAGTATAGGACGCCCTGCGACAAGGTGGAGCGACGACTTGCGCCGAGTGGCTGGCAGTAGTTGGAGAACTGCAACATTCAAGGGCATGCGACATCTACCAACCCGCACTGGGCCAGCGTGGTAGATTATTACCCATACTCTCTCTCTGAGAGAAGGCTAGAGTCCCAGTAGGGAGAACGTAATAGGCTGATAATGATGATATTTCTCCAACACTCGCAATTGGAGCATAATTCCTACTGTTATTGAAGTCCGGTGGCGTACCTTGGAAGAGGCCTATGTCCAGCAGTGGACTGCCACGGTCTGACGTTGATGATGATGACGGTCGCCCCCTTTAACGGCCGGTTGTGCCCCCAGGAGGTGACGCGCAGCCACAAGGGCTGGGCGCTGGACTCGGTGGTGCTGCAGAACCTGATCACGAAGCAGAACCGCGAGGACGTGCACGAGGGGCCAGCTGAAGGGGTTTACGTCTACGGCCTCTTCCTAGAAGGTACATTTTTTCTAGCCATGAGAAACTCCGGACACAGCTATACCTATCTTCGGATATATATAGCGCGGATATGTGTCTTTCACTCCCTTTCAAAAAAATTAACATATCCCATATCCGAGACCGAGATCCCATATCCAAAATGGAACTCTCGAAGAGGTCGCCTGCAATGAGTGAATGAGACAGAGTGCATTAACCATTATAACGTAACTCGTACAAGGCAATTTATTTATTTAATATATTTTAGTGCATAATAAAAGTGTGTTTGTTAGTTTTGTTAAACCAATTAATATCTTTCCATATCACAATGTAATCGTTCCGCGGATATATGTTCACAGATACTCCGTGGATATGTTTGGGAGCCGGAGTTATCTATCTCAGATACATTCTTGCAATATACCGTTCCTTCATTCCCGGAAATGTTAAGCGGACACATATCTTTGCTCGGGGTGGGATATATACTTAATAATGTAAATCAAATACTTGACTTTACGATCTCTTGCAACTGTAAAAAAATCAAATTGTAAGGAACGCGATCAAATGATTTGTCCGTGTCTGTCGCACATTTATTTTGTTATTGCACATTTTACGATTTTACTCGTAGGTACTAGGGAAACAAACGGTACTTCCCGTTTATCTGGAATCATGAAATTTGGCATGAAGCAAGGTCTTATAGCTCATGTAACGGAATAAGTCGAAAACCCGTAAATATGTAGTTCAATAACTAAAAAAACAAGTATGTACGGAACCCTGAGTGCGCGCGTCCAACTCAAATTGTTAAGAACACATCGAAGACTGTATGATAAACTTTAGGTACATACTAATTAGATTTCGTTTTATATATGGACTTAAAATTTAGTTGATAAGTGTAATTCAAGACTTGGCGATGGCAAAATTTCAAACTTGTTACAAAATCTCGGGCTACATAATTATTTAGATGAGAAAAAAGCTTGGGATTGTAGTTCAATTTTAAAATATCTTTATTATCATGATAAATAAATACTTATGTACAGTACAGTTGTAGTGTAAGTTAAATCCTAGAATTGACAATAATATATTAAATAGTTCGTTTCTTAAGCTACCACTTTTATAAAACTTATGTCTTGTCCTCAAATCTAATTATGGTTTGACATTTCTAAGCGTAGTTATTAGGTACGCAATGATAAGATTACAAAATATGTAAGCTTTAGTAATGTAATAGCATTACACTTTTAAAAAAGTGGCGGTAGGTGAAAATTTAATCGCGAGCGCAGTACGCACGGTGTAGGCAGTTAGCAAATAGAACAAAGCGAGCAGGCAGGGGATTGTAGTGGAACTTGCTCCAATTCAACCAATTTTAAAGCACGTTTACTAGCTTGACTTGTAACTAACTAACTAACTAACAATGTAATCAAATCTTAGAAGTCAATTTTCGCCTACTTCTAATTGTCGTATCGACTTGAAACTTTGTATGTGTATGTAATCTCGGTGACAATGCAATAATTTGGTATCATCGACCTGATCTGATGATGCAGCCGGAAGGTGGGTAGGGGATCTTTGCTGTGGCTACTAGTAAACCCGTCGTGTTTGGGCTCATATGATTCGTCTTGATGAGTCCAATAGATTGATCTTGGTGTCGAGGGTCTGATGATGCAGCCAGAAGGTGGGTAGGGGATCTCTGCAGTGGCTACTAGTAAACCCCTCGAGTTTGGGCTCAGATGATTCCTTTTGATGAGTCCCATAGATTGGACTTGGTAACAAAAGACTAAAAAGTAAAAAAATAAAAGTATATAGTTTAAAAATCCAAAAAAACAACTTTAAAAACGCACTCAAAAATATAAAATAATTAAATTGACTTGTATTAGTTATGATATAATGGTTAATTCTAAAAGTGTGGAGCTTTTCTTTTACTGGGTAAATAAAAGTACACAACCAAAAAGCGCTCCACACTTTTTGAATTAACCATTATATCATAACTAATACAAGTCAATTTAATTATTTTATATTTTTGAGTGCGTTTTCAAAGTGTTTTTTTTTTAGTTTTAAACTATATATTTTTTTATTAGTAGGAATAAAAATGTCAATGTGATCGCGTCCTAAAAATTACTTGCCGGGCGTTTCTTGCCTGTTCTTTTGCCGACGTAAGGAGGTTCGAACAGGCAGGAAATGGCGTAGCTAGTTTTAAGTTTAATAATAATTTATCATTATTTAAAATTGTAAAACCTACCTATCTACCTATCAGAAATTAAGCCTTTCTGATTTAATTTGATTTCATATTACTTAATTAGGGATTTTCAGA
Source organism: Opisthograptis luteolata (assembly GCA_931315375.2). Classification (NCBI taxonomy): domain Eukaryota; kingdom Metazoa; phylum Arthropoda; class Insecta; order Lepidoptera; family Geometridae; genus Opisthograptis; species Opisthograptis luteolata. The sequence goes on from OV928033.1 coordinate 14,799,797, forward strand.
GGAGTAAATAATGAAAGGCTTTGGTTTAATTTTGTTTATTTCATATACGACTAATACAACACCGATGACATTCATTAAACTCAAGACCAATTTAAAGAATAGGTGTAAGTGAACATTACAAAATAGGTACAGATCGGAGTCCTACTACAATGCTTCGACACATTTAAGAATATATATACTAAAAAAGACAGATATAGAGAGTAGAAAAGTATATGTATATTATACATTACTGAAATGTTGTGTATAATATACTCGCATGTTTCTTAAGAGTTAAGTGATGACATAATATTACGTATAATCTTAAATTCAACTACGGACACAGTTAATACTACACACTTTATTTCCTACTGATAAATCAGACCACATTTTAGGGTCCATATTATAATAATTACTATCAAAAATGGCAAAGTAAGACCTTTCAAAAAGGGCAAGCAATCGTCCTCCTCCAATATATATATATTAAGAATCAAAAATTTTTTTTTTTACTGATCTACCGTGATGAGATTAAAAATCGACATTTATATAAAGTTAATGAGCTACTAAGATGCATGTACTGAGTTAATTTATAGGAAGCAAAAAAAATCAAGACGATAATACAACGTTACAAGTTACAGGGAAGAAAAGATACAATACAATATTGTTGTCGGTTGGCGGGATAGGTGATAGCTGTGAAAGTAAATCGTGAAACAAGTGGCTCATGGAAACGCCGAACTCCCGTCGTGTAAGTTGGTGTTTAGCGCGAAGTGATCGTCGTGACGCTGTCGCCGGATATTCTCAAGTCCTTCATGCGGCGCCGGCACTGCCACACTCCTTTCCCAAGGTAGGTCTCAATGACTCTTGAATGTCTGGAGATGCGCCTTTTACCAATCCTTATCGGATCACGCTTGTTTCTGGCAGCGAAACGGGATGCGATTAAAGCATCCTTCATGACCCTGTGCTTCCACACCTTGAGCACTCGACTGAGCGCCATGTTGATATCTCCGTCGAAAGACTGCACATTTGCGTAGTGCACACTCGGCTTGCCTCCGTTGGCGCCGGTCACAACTCTGACGCGAATCTTCCTGTCGTAGCAGTACTGCAGCGTGTTCAGGAACCGGATTCGGTTCGGGTCATCGCCGTAGTTACCCAGTTGCTCCACAATAGGCTTGTGATTTTGTTCATCCCACGTTCTCATATCGTATTTTGGCGCAGGCCCTTGCTGATAATCGTCGTTGTCATCGTCGTCCTCATCGTAAGAGTTGTAGTCTGCAGGCTCCTGCTTGATTGGTCTCTCTCCCATCAGGCTGGATTGAGACGTTAAAGCTGTAGGTTGTTGAGCCTGGGCAGCTGTCGGTGGTCTATAGAGGTGAAACGGTGGGTTTTTCACCACCAATATAGCTTTGCCCACATACACTCTCTCATGTGGCGGTATTTCTTTCTTCTCTTCGCCTCCGGACATGGTTGGTTGGTTTTGGTTTTTTTGATTGGTGAAACAACTGTAGCAGTCCGTCACAAACGCGTCCGAATGGTACGAAATCTCCGAAGCGACTGAGCTACGACGAAATCTCCGAAGCGACTGAGCTACGACGAACAGAGACCCGGCCAAATCCAGCCACCCTGCAATGCGATCAATACTTTTGCTACGTTCCGTTTTACGCATCATACAATAATAATATAGGTTGTTAACAAGGGTAATGTTAATTTAGTTATTTTATTGTTCTAATATTGTTCTTTTATTGTTCTAATATTGTTCAGTTAGCATCGATGATAATCTTGGGCCTCCCAACAAAGATACCCCATTTTTGTTTTGGTTTTGGAGCTACCCGGCTCATCTGGAACCGGCGCCGGCTCAGAGCACGGTTTCATATTGAACCGGGTGAAAAGCAGCGAGTCGACTTTCGTAGGTTTCTCCTAACGTTAGAAACAACCAAATTGGTTTTGAATCGAATTTTACGTTTATATAATTAAGGCATATTATTCACGACTTCTTACATTTAATAACAAACATACCTATATAATGTATACCTTATTTCAAATGTAACCTTTGTTTTTTTTTTTGTTTTGGCGTCACTAAAATGAAACCTTAGATGTTATAGGTATATGTTAAAAAAAATACTATTTCAGGGAACCACTTAAATGTCCTAAATATATCATGTATCTTAATGTCAAATTTCCGTCCTAAAAATTGACAATAAAAACAAATTTACGGAAATTTTGCATGACATTTAACTTACGGACGTTTATACAACCTGCCCTAAGCTTAGTAGGTAGTTAGAGATGGACTCTGGATAAATACTCAACAACAAAATACTGAGAAGAAAAGTAAATATGGTATATCCGTTTTTATATGTTTTCACTCAGTACCTATTTACCGAAATAAATGAGTAAATATTTATGTGTAAAAGTGGCAACATGTCATTGCTGGTTTTGGCGCCAATTCGTGTTATTAGATTATCCTAAGACAGATTAGGACATCTCTTTGCTTCTACAATATTTTCTTATGCCTTGACGGCTTAAAAGAGTGCGATATATCGTGTTACATATAAATACTATCTGTTCCTCGCGGTTTCACTCGCGCCGGCTACAGTTTATCGCAATAAAAAGAAACTTATATCCTTTCTCAGGCTCTAGACTATCTCTGTACCAAATTTCATTACTACTACTAGTAAGTAGTGCATAATATGTTACCGGAAATGTATGAAATCTAGGAATAGTATACAAATCCTAGGAAATTTATACAAATCCGAAGCTATTTAGGAAATGTATAAAATATTGTTTCAAAAACTATTTGATACATAAATGTCCTAGGAAATGTGTAAAATTCCTAGGAATTGTATATTATTCCCATATCTGATTAGAAAAATGTATAAAAATAATACTTTCTTTAATAAAACACTCGACTTTGCTTATTCTTTTATGTTATTGATAGTACTCGTATGTATTAGGTAAAGAAAAGTTTAACAGTAGGTTAGGGCGCGGCGAGGGTGGCCCTTGGGCCTAAGCTGCCAATATTATTATTTTTATCTGTGGTTTTATATTTCCGATTGCTAATTAGGAAATGTATAAATTTCCTAGGAAATTTGTCTAATATAATTTGTTTTACACATTTCCGTGCGATTTTAGGATAAGCGAGATTAGCGCGTTCAAACAAACAAACAAACTCTGCAGCTTTATAATATTAGGTATAGATAAGTATAGACTAGCTGCGTCCCACGGTTTCACCCGTGTATTCCCGTTAGGAAACTTTTTCCTTTTTAAAAGGTAACCTATGTTTTATCCAAGGTGTAAGTAAGCTATCTATATTCCAAATTTCATTCAGATCCGTGTTATTGTTTTTGCGTGAAATAGTAACAAACATCCATATTCACAAACTTTCACGTTTATAATAATAGTCCTACTAATATTATAAATGCAAAAGTTGTGTGTTTGTGTGAATGTTTGTTACCACGTGCCACCGTAACTACTAAACCGATTTTGATGAAATTTGGAATGGAGATTATACCCTGTATTAACACATATGCTGTTTTTTTTTATACCGGAAAAGGTTCCTGCGGAATAACGGGAAGCAAGAGTGAAACCGCGGGGCGCAACTAGTAGGATATAAAACTAAGGGAGGCATACTTCGCAGGAGCGTCTCTGGACCGCAAGTCGGGCAAGCTGATCGAGTCGAAGGCGAAGGTCCTGTACGAGCAAATGCCGGTGATCTACATCTTCGCGATCAACACGACCGCGGGCAAGGATCCGCGCCTCTACGAGTGCCCTATCTACCGCAAGCCGCAGCGCACCGACGCCAAGTACGTCGGCTCCATCGACTTCGAGACGGACAGCAACCCGCGCCACTGGACGCTGCGCGGCGTCGCGCTGCTCTGCGACATCAAATAAATAGGTCTACTGGCACTCGTGTTGTTTTATTTTATACCGCGGCTTCACCCGCGTCTTCTAATTATCCCGCAGGCTTTTTCGTGGATATAAAGTATGTGTTAATCCAGGATATATTAGGCTATCTCCATTCCAAATTTCATCAAAATCTGTTTTGTAGTTACGGTGATACGTGGTAACAAATAGTCCACGCGCACACATATAATTTCGCATTTATTTTATTTATTTAGGTAATCCAACAGCGTTCCAATTATAAAATAGACAAACATACATACAACACATATACAAATTAGGTTATTTTACGTTATTTTCATTTTTATAATATTAGTAGGACTCCTCAACAAACCTGGATTAGCCTATTTATAAGCTACTAGCTGTTCCCCGCGGTTTCACCCGAGTGGGCTACAATTTATCGCGATAAAAAGTAGCCTACACGGAGAAAAAAGACCTTCCGAAATACCGTTTTCCTTCCGAGTCTAAAGGGAAGGACTTGTGATTCAGAAGGATAACTAAGGTAAAATAAGGAAGGAATCGGTCTTGGAAGGTAAGACTCAGAAGGAAAACCTGATTATTTTTTTTCAGTGTATGCCCTTTTTCAGGCTCTAGACTATCTCTGTACCAAATTTCATTAAAATCGGTTCAGTAGTTAAGGCGTTAAAGCGTAACAGACAGACAGACAGAGTTACTTTCGCATTTATAATATTAGTAGGGATTAAACAAGTTAAACATACACAAGTTTCGAGCTTAATTTGGGGCTAGGTCAATTTGTGTGCAATGGTCCCCCGATATTTATTTTTATGTATTTGAGCAATTGCTTAGGTCCTAGCACACGAAAGTTAGAGCAATTTCAAAATTTGCGAGAGGGCTAGCGGGCTAGGTCACATACACGCACACAGACATCGACGTCAAACTTATAGGTATATAGGTTAGGTATAGGTTTTTGCGTCGGGGGTCAAAAAACTATCTTGTCTTTCGCCATGGTTCAAACTATCTCCATACCACATTTTGATCAAAATCGGTTCAATAGTTGTTTATCCGGAATAAAATCTTTATACATATATTAGTAAAGTAGATTATGTAGGTACCTACAATTCCACACACACATCACAAACACTCTTACACACACACTTACTCACCATCAATAACACATATTTACACATCTTCACACATACATTTTTAATTTACCTATTTTATATCTAGTTCTTTAATAGTCCTGTTTTTTTTTGTAACGCTGACCTACTTGGGATCTTTCTACAAATAGTTTCACCTTAAGTTATTAAATTAGCCTACTACCAGGGTCTCTAGTAAAGTTGCACTCGGGCCCCATCATCGTTGGGGTCCATCGTTAATATGTTACTAAGTAGAATACATTGTATGGTTAAGAGACTTTTTGTATATCTGTTTCTGGTTACTTTTTGTGAAAATAAATTTATCTTTATCTTATCTTTAATTTTTTCTATTGACTAGCCTTGTCCTTGAATACGATCTCACCCGATGGAAAGCGACGATGTGGTCGAAGGTGTAGCACGCTTGCCCAGTAAATACCTATGCACTCTTGATTTGAAACCCCCGACCATGACACAGGAATTTTTACTTTGATGTGCAAATAACAATTATTAATTATCAGCTGAATAATTTATATATAATAATTTATAGTATGTTCAAGCAAGAACATTTGAAGTGTTTTAAAATGTTGAACACACACCTTTTAAAAATCAAGCTAGTACATAGTATATTAGGCTAAATCTGTAATTAATTGTTCAATAAACATGTTAACATTAAAAAAAATTATTAATGTAAAGGCAGATAGATACCTAAACGCTTTTTTCAATAGGGCAAAAATAACTTCACGTCAACAACACTGAGAAAAAAATTTCCTTCGGAGTCTTACCTTCCAAGATTGATTCTTTCCTTTTTACCTTAGATTTCCATCTGAATCACAAATCCTTCCCTTTTGTGTCGGAAGGAAAACGGTATTTCGGAAGGTATTTTTTCTCCGAGAAATTGGGCGCTCCTACCTGGTTCTCCTACTAGTACAGACGATGTCCTTTACTAGTTTATGGACATCCTTATGCTCTTAGTGTAACGTTATGCCCTATAGCTGTTCCCTTCGGTTTCACCCGCATGGACTATATTACTCGCGATAGTACCTAAGTATCCTGTCAGCCGCATATATGAGAAGAATTATGAATACACGCACACCGGGAATTTCACATATGAATTATTTTTTTTTACTAATTACAGGGTAGCGTTTGACCACCTGATGTTAAGTGACGATGTGGTCGAAGATGGTGTCACGCTACACCTGGATTGGGAACTGGCTCTCAAGTGAGGCTGCTGGAACACACCGATAGGTGCTTGGCGACAGTTTCTTAACAAGAAATATAATATAATTTATAGGTATCAGGATAATCAAAAACAGATAAAAATTGATAATTTTTTTATTTTCTCTTCTCGAAATCTGGCGGTCACGCTATTACAAAAAATAAGGACGCATGTACAGACAGAGCATACCTACTAGTTATTTCAAAAAATGTGTCTAAATTCTACAAAACAAAATTACCATAACACACAAACTTTCAAATAGACTACTTAGATTGGGTTGCACCATCCATAGTAAACTAACTGCGTCAAATGTGCAGAAAACCTCCAATTAAGCAAAAACTTGTTGCACCAACTATACTTAGAACGACGTCATAGTTTTAAGAGGACGCCGTGATAAACAATGAATCTGAAATTAGCTCCATACAAAAACGCAAGCGAGCTGACTAATGCCGTAAGGTCGTATGTATTTTTTTTTTCATGTTGACAGTAAAAAATTTATTATAGAAAAAAAAAATTAAAAATTTATTTATATCAAAGCGACTGGTCGATGCTACCCGTGACCAAAATGCTGGCCGTTATTTTACGCAACGAATAAGCATTGCCGTTCAACGCGGCAATGCGGCCAGCATTTTGGGAACTTTGCCAACTGGTAGTGGTTTATTAGATTAAGTAGTTTGTTTAGTTTGATAGGTAGTTTTATTTTACAACCTGTAGTTATTTGAAGAATGTGTATATACAACGCAAAAAAAAAAATTCAACTCTTAAACCGGTGTTGTATGCATGTAAAATGAAAATCTTTTTTTTTAGAGGTCAGTTTTCGATCATTGTTTCTCTGCTATGAAAGTTAACCAATCGTGTTATCCTTCCGACAATTTGATGTCAAAAACATGATCTTTAATGTACATAAATATTAGCTTTGTATGTTTTGTAATTGCTGAGAAAAAAGGAGATCCCTGCAACTAATATTGCCAATTCCTCGTCTTAACCGCCCCAATCTGACCGGGTAAAGTTAAAGCTAGTCAATTAATACTTAATCCTGGTGCAACATGTTTTAGTTAGAGGTCACGATTAAAGCTAAAGCTTCAGTAAACTGCAACAATAAGTTAGCCAATGGTGCAAGCCAGCCTAGAAACAACAGACTGAGGGCTCAAACACAAAACTGCGATGCGAATCTTGTGGTGCATACGCGCGTGCTCGCAGATATTTGCGATGCGAACCCGCAGTTTTGTGTAGGAGCCCTAAAGACTTCGCACGATCACGCTGGCATTGTCATTATTATCAACGCACTGTCACTTAAGGTGAACATGATGCACTGCATTGTACACTTCACCGCGTCGCCGCTTGTTCACAGCATGTCCTTAATCTTGTCGTATAGGACCAGCACGAAGGCCGCGCCGGTCCCTCGGAGAACGTTCGAGAAGGCGCCCTTGAAGAAAGCGCCGAGCCCCTCGTTCTTGAGGGTGAGCGCCCAGCAGTGGGCCGTGTTCTTGTAGAGGCGCTCGTTCGCGGGCCGCCCGGACTGCATCATCATGCGCCGCCGGACCGTGTCCAGCGGGTACGACGTGATTCCGGCTATTGTGGTCACCGTCTGCAATGACATGTTAATTTTTTGTTCTTTTCTTCTTATTTATAAAAACTCGATGTGTGACGCGGTTTCGCGTGGACTACACCTTATCGCGAAATTTTTTAATTTTTTTCAGTGCAAAGGCGATAAACGACGACCTACCTATTCTCAGACCTGTCACAAAAAAATTCATAAAAATCGGTCAAGCCGTTTCAGAGCTGATTCATGACAAACACTGACACGTGATTTTTGTATAAAAGATAATTTGCTGCAGACAGCCCGGCACGCCTGTTGGCAAGCGGTCGCCTATGGACAATTGCAACACTACAAGCATTGCCGATGCGTTAGTCTTGTTAGAAATCAAAAACAGCTGGTTCGATTTGATTTTTAAAACACGAAAAAAATATGTTTTTTTTTGTGCTGTGTAGTACCTACGTAGAAACATTTTTGGAATATCCACAGGAAAATTGGAAAATTTAGGAGTAAGTATAAATAAGTATCTTTCTATGGGTTTTTTGTATGAACTCAAGATATACGGCAAATATTTACCTGCCTATGTCATGTGGTGGGTCACTAGTAAGAAAGTATATAACCGTATAATAATAATATATATAATTAATGAAAAAAAGAATGTAGCAGTTGTAGTTTTATGATGCTAACTGAGTATGAAGTGTCCGGTATTTCTTGAGTTATCTGTAATATAAGAAAAACCTTACCTGAGCAATCATCCATTGAAAGAGCAGCGGTGTATTTTTGGGATCCGGCAGCATGCCTCGCGCCGTGTCGTATAGCCCAAAATAGGTGGCGCGGTAGATGATAATACCCTAATAAATAAATTAATATGTATTTGGGTTATATCATCACATAATATTAGTTTTACCACGAAACATAAAACATTAAGCTAGCAAAACACGAACAGCCTGAAGCAGTCAGGATCGACTGCTTCAAGCTGCGACTGCATAGTGAACTACAGACTTCTACGTACGGCTTCCAAACTCCATGCCAAAATAAAATCAACACATAGGTACAGTCAGCGACAAAAGTAGCTGATCATACTACATTTTCCAAATGTGTTTTACATCAGTATTGATTGGGGTTTTATACATTTTACACGGTAGCGCTTTGACCACAATATAACACATCCAGTTTTAAGTGACGATGTGGTCAAAGATTAGTGTTTAAGTTGATGACGGTAATTGGAAAATGTGTTATTATTCAGCGACTTTTGTCGTTGACTGTACATCAACACCTTATCGTCGTGACAACTCCCACGCTAGTGTCGTAGGTCGTAGAACTCCTACCTGCACAGAGACCACGAACCCTCGGTACAGCCCCAAGGGCCCGTCGGACTTTAGAGTCTTCGTGATACAGTGGACCAGACCGTTGTACTCCTTATTTTTGCCTCTTCCCACGTCCGTTGCTAACCTGAAACGCAGATGTGAACACTGCAGTGAACCATTTTTAAACATTTGCGTAGGTAAGTCCCTAATAGTTGTATGTACTTGTAAGTGTTCATTTTATCTTATAAATTCATGCTTAGGTTTTCTCGGTATCCCGCAGGAAATGTAGTTTCTTTGGAATAAATTAAATTACGTCCTAATTCTGGACTTAACGTACCTACCTAGAAATCAAATTTCGCGAAATCCGTTCAGCCCTAACTCAGTACATGGTACCAAACATACACAATACGCATCGCTCAAACGTTTGCTCTTTTAATATGAAAATAACAAGAAAACTGCAGATTCGAATGAACCGAATCGAATAGGGTTTTTAGATATGGATTGCCTAGGGTTCAATTTTAAAAAATGCGGCGTCTCATCAAGCTTTAAAATCAAAATACTACTACTGAGATATAACGGAAACTCGCTAAGAAACCATCAGGTGAGCCGTCTGCCTGTTTGCCAATCTATACATTTTTTTTTTTATTGATGGTAGGTAAATGAAGTGGATGATGATGATGAAGCACGCTTGCCTACCTAGACGATACCTATTCACTCGTGACTTGAGTTTCTAATTATACTTATCGAGAAATAATAAAAAAAAATAAAAAAGATATAATAGATACCTAGTTCGCGCAAAATCCAAGGGATAGACAAAGCAAAGCGAGGTAGCGCCAGCCGCGCCTCCCGAGGCTAAGTTAGCGGCAAACCACCGCCAGAACTGAGTGTTCTTATCGACTCCTTCCATGAAAATGCCCTTATATACGTCCTTGAACGAGAAGTTAAGCGCCTGCGTCGGGAAGTATCGGATCACGTTGGCCAAGTTGCCGCGCCACAGCGAAGTCAGGCCCTGCTCCTTTGGGATACGGATGAACGCGTCTACGATACCTGCAACACGGGCAACGCCATTTGAAAACATTAACCCATCTGGCTGGGACTCTGGCCTTCTATCAGAGAGAAGAGTCGTCATCATCATCATCATCAGCCGGAAAGAGTCCACTGCTGAACATAGGCCTCCCCCTTTGACAGCTATTAGCCATTTGCATCCATCGGCTCCGTGCGGGCTGCGACTCTTACAATGTCGTCGGCCCGCCTGCCATGATGACTCATTAGTAGTGACTTTGGCTTGCAATCGTAGGTTCGAATCCTACAATGTGCTTGAGCGCTCGGTGAAGGAAATTCAAGCATCGTGATGAAACTATAGCCTGGTGGTATGGCATTTTCTAGCGCTCACTTGGCTAGCTAATACCAGCCTCAAGTTAAGAATCTGTCGCCAAGCACCTATCGGTGTGTTCCGGCAGCCCCACTCGAGAGCCTGGTCCTTTTCTAGGTGCAGCGTGGTGCCGCCTTCGACCACATCGTCAGTTAACATCAGGTGACATAAGGTCAAACGCTACAATGATGTATGGTAGGTATGTTTGTTAAACCGTCTACACTACCCTTCATTGGCTCGGCAATGCCCATGTTTTCGCAAACAGCTTGAACGTGGACTCTCGCCCGCAGCTCTCGTGACATTGACGAGACAGCCTATGTATGTTATATACTAAGTAAATCCAGAAAGAGAGAGAACGAATGAACCTTTATATCGCTGGTCTTCCGGTATCTGTTTGGACACGTGCTGCACCTGGAGAATGAGTTTCACCCGCTCGATGGGCGCCACCGCGGTCTTGGACACCGCCGCTGATATTCCGCCAGCAATGAAATCTTTCATAAACGCCCCTCTTGGTGCTGGCTTCTCGCCCTTGTTTTTATCCGCCATTTTTAAGCTTCGCTATCAATTGCTGTAACGGTAACACAGTCAAAGGGTCCTACGGCTATCTGATGATTAACCCTCTCCGCACACGACGCAAGACGTGCATCTTACATCTTCAAACAAGTCCGCAGACGAAGCGGTGCGGCATACGCTTCTCTGCGACAATGCTTTGTCTGCGGACTTGTTTGACAATGTACAAGCTCGTATTGCTCACGCGCGTGTTGCGATACGCTTACGCCTACGACGCCGTGTGTGGAAGGCCTTATTATTGTCTACTGTAACTATTTTATCACGAAGGCTAGTTTCCTACGTACAGTCAGCGACAAAAGTAGCTGATCGTTCTCGATTTTCCAAATGTGTTTCAAATTAGTAATTATTATTGATTTTTTTTACATTTTACATGGTATCATTCATAACAGACCTGATTTTAGGTGATGATGAGGTCAAAAATTGGTGTCTAAGATGATGAGGATAATAGAAAAAAGTGTGATGGTTCAGCGACTTTTGTCGTTGACTGTACCTAACATGCACGAATGGGATCGCCCGCGCACACTAGTGTCGCGGTCGCTATTGGTACAGTCTTCTTCTTGTGGTGCCATCTCCTACCGGAGGTCGGCTATCATTAGGGCTATCCTAATTTTGGTACAGTAGACATTACGAAAGCAGGAGCTCAGCTAAAATCATCAAAATTTTAGCTCTTCTGTGTGCAAGCGCTGTTTTCACGGTAACTTAGGTAATGACAGTCGCCAGCCTCGCGAGTCCAAAACAATCCGGCAATCCACAGCTCAAAGTAGCTTCTTTACAAAGGACTGTAGCTAAGCCCGATCTATCTGTCACTTTTAATCGTAATTGTCCTACGGAAAATATTTTTAGAAGCCATTGTGTTGGAACTAAACACATAAATATAACTCTAAGGTCCTGCGAGTCCTGTTTAAATGTTTACAGAAGCTGTCAGAACGCAGGTGCACATAGATTTTTGAGGCTAAAATGTCGCATTAACCCTATAGCTAACTGGAAAATCTAAATGAGTGCTGAAAAAAAATGTATTCTTACTTCGAGTTATTTATTATCCACTGCAGTTACATAAATATTACGTTTAATCCCTCTCCTGGCTCTTCATGACAATGCGCACAAAATCCTTTGCAGGAGATTACAAGAATTTCACTCGAAATAATATACAGCAATTTACTTTTGCTTGAAAACCTTCTATAAGTTCAACTTTGACTTTTGTTGGCAGACAGATGGTGTGAAAAATAAAAGAAATGCGTTTCGCTGTGGTTTGAATTTAGAACGCAAAAGAGGAATCAGCAAAACTCCACAGGCAGGGTTGCCATACGTATGTCCTACATTACATCATGCATAATTATATAGATAAATTAAATGATTAAGGTACTCTGTTGATCAATATAGGGACTTATCTGAATAGACGATCCCTAACCTTTAAATACTAATATTTCCACGGCAGTAATGTACTATAGCTCACCATTGGTTTGGGGGCGTCCATTAAAATTACGTGAGGTGTTCTAGGGGGGAGGGGATCAAGTTAAATATTTCCAAATCTCACTTAGGGGGAAGAGGGGGTCTTGTCAAATATCACGTAATTATTTTTCTCGCAAAAAACGGTGTAAAAATGCGGGAAAAAAATATTTTTTTGTTTATTTTTCTTATTTATTTATTTATTTATTAATCCAACATGTTTAGAAGAATAGAAGTTTTGAAGAATCTCGCGTGAGATTAAGGGAGGGGGAGGGAGTTGAGGAAAATCTTACGATATCTCACCAAGGGGGAAAAATTCTCAAAAATGCCTCACGTAATTAATGGACGCCCCTTTTATGATAGGAAAAAATAAAAACATTTCTGTAGTCGTTATTGATTTATTTTGTCTCAGATCAAGCCTACACAGTATGGACCTTACGAATATACAATCTATTTTTAGAAACATCTAAGTACTGATTTGTGATAACATTAATATACTATTGTGGACGTGAGCCGACAGTGACAAGAAATTAACATCATCGCTACCTGTTATTTATAATGAGCGATCGTTAACAACATAATTATTATAGTTAAGTGACATTTGAAGAAATACATTAATATTTAATTAAGTAATCTCAGCTTCAAGTGGGCTCACAGACAACAATAACAGCGCGTGATAATAATATAACATTTTTAGTAAGAAAACACAGAAAAAAACTTCATATTGGAATACATTATATCCGTGTGTCATATTACGGTGATGCGTATATATAGCTCAGCTCGCGTATACATTTAACACAATACTTGAGGAAGTACCTATACCTACCACTTCGATATATACCTTCACCCAAAGCTTGCGACGTAACTATACTATCAAACGTACTAGGTTGACATCCCCCCCTTTTATGTGATTGAGTGACAAACAAGCAGACGGCAGACTTTTTTGGCGGCAATTGAACTGTCAAAATGAAGACTTTTGTTATTATTTCCAAAACTTGTGTTTCTTCGAGTGATAACGTGTGATATTGGTTGATTATTAACCATTATGTGTTCGTTAATGTGTATGAGTGTGGGAAATTGAAATAAAGTTGTGAAAGCGACTTTTCTAGTTGCTCCAAAAAAGTTCGTGTAAAGTTTTTAAGTAAAGCGCCACTACTTTACTTAAACACTATCCTCATCCCATCATCTCATCATTATCATCATAATTTATATTATACTTGATTCAACTCTCTGGGTTTGAAATATTTTATACTTGACACTGGCAAATACACTAATCGTGTAATATTAAAAAAGCAGACGGCCCGCCTAATGTTAAGCGATGACCGTCGCCTATAGGCATTTGCAACACTAGGGGCGTTGCAAGAATTTTGGCCCAAAACGACGTAAAACGCCCGTCATCGGTAAAATTCAAAGTACGAATTTCATATTAATTTTCTTATAATAATCAGTTTACATATTATGCACTACTACAAACGCGAAAGGCAGCTACTGAGCTACGGATCAACGTGATATTTATGCACAGATATAGTTTATCGAGAGTCGCCAAAATTAATGAAACACGCGCCTGCTGTGGAAATCTCTACGGAGGTATAACCGCGGGATAGAGCTATTATTTATTATATTGCAACCAATAACTATTTAAGTAGATGGAATTCATTCGCTATTTTAGCTAGACAATACAATACGCATCTAATATTAATAACATATTTATATATAATACATAACGGTGCGTTTATAAATAGGATTATCATATCACTAATACTGTGACGGCATTTGGCTCAGCTCGGATGGGATTTTCATTAGTATAAGTGAAGTGGGTGTGTGTGTGTTATAGACAGTACAAGAAATTAAACATATATATTATAACTACATACTTTTATTGCTAAAGATAAAATGTATATAAATGTCAAATGTTGTAGGTTATTGTAAAGTTTAGAAAGAAATCAAATGTCATTGATTTATTATTTTTAAACGTCGATTTGATGATCCCATTAAATAGCACGGGCTCGAATAAACAAAATAAATACAATATGTCCGTTTTTATGATCCTCAAATCAAAATAGAATGTGCCACCAACCACCATACAAATATTTGTATCGAAATAAAAGTCAATATTAGACTGAAGGAACAAAAATGATCTGCAGTATATTTGCAGCTACAAAGTAGTAATCTACTGAATATATGCAATTAGGACTACCGGGCCACAGCCGGTTGGTCCAGAAGCATTAAATTTGCACAGGATTTTCTTATAAACATTAAGGTGTTTTTGTAAATCATCCCCTAATCAGATCAAATGGGGTGTTTGCATGGTAAAAAAGTCATTTTGTCGCGTGCGAAGCCGCAGGGCAAGACGCTGTTTTAAGTTTAATGTTCAACAAGATGTGCCCCGCGGCTATATAAAGAGAAAAATAAAAGAAAATGAAAAAAAAAATAACAAAAGTAAAAATAAAGCCTAAGTTACTCCTTATAACATCAGCTATCTGCCAGTGAAAGTCCCGTCAAAATCGGTCCAGCCGTTTCGGAGATTAGACAGGACAAACAGATCGGCAGCTAGACAAAAAAATTGCCTATTTTTTTTTGAAATAGAAGTACTGTTTACTTTCATAATTATGCATTTAGTGAAACACTGATTTGTCGACGTTACAAACAGATACTTCAATTTTATTTCTTTGTATAGATATCAACTACAGCTAAAATATTATGCCGTAATATTTTCCTCAAATAAATGGTTTATACCAAGAAAGAGAAAAAAGTACAGGTTAGGGCTACCTCATCCGAACTTGCCAAACAAGCAGGTCACAACACTACACGTGTAGGGGAGTCACACGCAAACATGTTTGTAGATGGCGCCTCGAGCGACTGTACCTTGTTAACGCCGTTGTGTCAAGTAACCTGTGATTGTCACTGTCAAAGAGTGGTTGTTATACCAATGGACTGTCAAATTAAGGTGCAGAAATAATCTAGGCACAAGTAACTTCTGTCCATCCAAAGGTCTGGTAGAAATCGCTATAAAAAACACGATTTTTATCATGGTCCATAATTTTAAGATTCTTTGTAGGTACTAAAAATACACGTGATTTTTGGTGGTATCACCAAGGGGGAGGGAGGGGTTAAAAAATGTAAAAAAAGTCACGTGATTATGGACCCCAAGGGATAAAACTGCCTTTAACACTAGCTCTAACATCTTTTATGCTGTTCTATTTTTCTGTTGTTGTAGTGAAACAATCAAGCGTTAACGTTATCCATCGATCTCTATCTACAGTCGATCATGCGCCACCTAGCGTGTAAAATAGTTTAATTTTTCTTCCCCATTAAGTTGATTATTAACTATAACATCACTACACCTCACAGACGGCATAAAGGATCACGTTCAAGGCATGAAATATCGCAACTAGCCTCCACATCTGCTAACACCAGATTTTCATTCACACTATAAACTGTTAGATTGATAGTTGTTATGGGCGGCATTTGCAATAGCAAATGTATATTGTACTTTTTAAACTGTCATGCCATTAGAATTTGATTTTGAAACGGGATACACTGAGAGAAATCCTGATTATCCTTCTGAGTCTTACCTTCGAAGAGCGATTCCTTCCAAAATGTAACCTTTTCTTATTAACAACGGCCGTACAATGTTAACACAACAACAACAACAACGGTATTGCAACTAGCGATGTTACGAGACGAATAACTCTGCAACTCGAGTGGAAATAAACTATCTAGAATGAGAATGAGAATAATCATTTATTTGCAACAAACTATATAAAAATTGAAACGGTGAAGGAAAACATCGTGAGGAAACCGGCATGCCCAAGAACTGCAACATTTTCTAGGGCATGTGACATCTACCAACCCGCACTGGGCCACAGTGGTAGATTATAGCCCATACTCTCTCTCTGAGAGAAGGCCAGAGTCCCAGCAGTGGGAACGTGGAAGGCTGATAATGATGATGTAAAAATTACTTAAAACAAGTGTATTGTGTAGTAACTACAAAAACTATATTGTTGCAAAGTGGCCTCAACTCAGTCGTTCTACTTGTATCTTTTGTATGTAACTTTATGACGAGCCGATGCATCATCATCATTTTCAGCCAATTACGTTCCCACTGCTTATAGCAAGTTGCATCTATACGCATTACGTTTTTTTTTTCAATTTTTTCTCACACGAGCTCTTTTTGTGACGAAAAGTAAAAAATAAATCACTCACTCTTTTTGCTTTTTTATTGTAAATAGCTATATTTTCGGTGTTAATCTATGATATAAAAAGGTGTTACAAAGTTATTTCACTCGAGTTATGCATAAAGCTACTCGATTCAACTCGTTATCCGTCTGACTCGAGTAAAATCTCAAGTAAAAATACTAGACTCGTAAATCGCTAATTGCAACCATAGAATTTAAGAAGTCCAACTCGCGGACCTACCGGCTAGCGTCGTAAAAAAACAACCTAATGAAAAATATTGCTTCAACAATCTGCACTCACAAAAAAATTATTCTATTAACATTATTGGGACCTAATAACGTAAATACAACTTCACAACACAAAGTGTAAAATATAAACGAATGTAAATAGAACATTTCGTTTAGGGAATATTATAAGACAGTAACAGTAAACTGGCGGTCACAGAGCCCTGTAAACGAAGGCTACTACAAATAAAGTCTGTCATTCGTTAAGCGATACAAGAGGCACTAGTTTACAAGCAACGACAGTGCAGGGAGTCAAGTCTCCCCTGCATTGTCTCTAATACGCATGTCCATAGAGGCGTCTGGCTGGACACTTGACAAGGTGTCGGGCAGTATCACATGCCGCCAATCGGAAAACTTACGTCTAGGGACACGAAAAAAGTATCGATACTTTGTGGTGTCGAGTACGTTTTCTTTTGATACCGGTTTTTTTTATACTCGATATTATGCATTCGATACTTTTAGACAGGTATCGAATCGAATAAGACATTAAGGTTTAAATGAGTAATCTTAGGTAAATTACTTATTTTAGGTTTGACTGTAACTTCGGAGTCAAAATAATGCAAATTTTTTTTTTACTCTAAGTGTCAGTTGTATCTTTCTATTATTGCATTAAATTTAAATTTGTGTACCAATACTATTTGTTTTTTCACGTCCTGTTCTACCGAGGTTAAACTGACGTTTTTTACTGATTGATAATGACTTATGCCCTATACGCATTGGGCCTCAAGAAAAGTATTCGATACTTTGAAGTACCGATATTTTTGTATCGATACTTTTTTTCAATATTACTCATGAGTACAGTATCGATACTTTCTATTCGATACCGTGTCCCTACATACGACTACCCTACGTGAATATTGGAAGCGAGTGTGTAGATGTGCCGATGTTGCGGCGGCGGCCACGCAAACACCGGATGAGACGAAAGGCACGGTGTTAGATAAGAGGCCGGTGAGAAATGATAATGTTCTAGCGGGGACCTATGTTGATTTATTTGCGTAGTTTGGCGGCGGTGTCCGCGTTGTCCTTCAGGATCTTGGACTTGAGGTGGTCCTTGTATTTGAGGATGCCGCCCTGCCATTTTGTGACGGTGCCGTTCTCGCAAATCCAAATTTCCTCGGCCACCTGAAATACGTTTTTTTATTAGTTAGATGCTTGGGACGAGCTGGACGACTTACACATACACATTTGAAAGGACTCAACTAAGTGAAAACCAAGACTCGTCGATAACTAAATAGCAGTAAATTGAATACCACTGTTTAGATGACAAAAAGGCTTGGGATTAGCTTGGAGCTTCATCATCATCATCATCATCAGCCTTTCACGTTCCCACAGCTGGGACTTTGGCCTTCTCTCAGAGAGAGAGTATGGGCCGTAATCTACCACGCTGGCCCAGTGCGGGTTGGTAGATGTCGCACGCCCTTGAATGTCGCAGTTCTTGGACATGCCGGTTTCCTCACGATGTTTTCCTTCACCGTTTTGAGCGATGGCATATCCACACATAACTTATCAAGTCATAGGTGCGGGGCCGAGAGGATTCGAACTCGGTGTCGGCGCCTTCTAAGTCGCACGCGTTACCGTTTGGCCACCATCGCTCTTCTTCGCTTGGAGCTTGCTCACGCGTTATCTGTGCTTGATTGCGTAAGATTTACGATTAAAATTAAGATTGACGTGTATGTGTGTGCATGTGCGCGCATGTGTGTGTGTGTGGCATCGTAGCTCCCGAACGGATGAACCGATATTGATTTCGTTTAGAGGTGAATTAGTCGGAAGTGTTCTTAGCTTAACTTATGAAAATCGGTCCATGATGCCGGGGGTTTTAACAATTTTACCACACTGTTTCTTTACGGTCATTAGACCTATACTGATGTACGGCTGTGAAGCTTGGACACTGACGCTTAAAGAAGAGCAGAAGCTCTTGGTTGCAGAAAGGTGCTGCGAAAGATTTTGGGTCCAGTACATTCTCAGGATGGAGTATGGCGGAAGAGAACGAACCGAGAAATCGAAGAACTGATGGCCGAGCCGAATGTCATCGGCGAGATGAAAGCGCACAAACTTCGCTGGCTCGGCCACCTTGAAAGAATGGGGGAGGATCGTGCGGTCAAACGAGCATACAGTGGACGGCCGAGTGGCCGTCGCCCTGTCGGCCGTCCCAGATATCGCTGGAAAGACGAAGTTTCGAAGGATTTGCGCTCACTCCAGGTGGAGGACTGGCAGGAGGTGGCGCAGGACAGACCGAAGTGGCGTCTTTTGTTATCGGAGGCCAAGACTCACTTTGGGTCGTTGCGCCATCTCAGTTAGTTAGTTAGTTTCTTTCAGTGATACAAGCCGAGATCCCTAGGTTACACACAGGTGTGTTTCGCTTCACCGACGAGGCTGTACCTGGTTGATGAGCCTGAAGTCGTGGCTCACTAGCACCATGCCGCCGTCGAAGTCGTTGATCGCGTCGGCGAGCGCGTCGATGGTCTCCATGTCCAGATGGTTGGTCGGCTCGTCCATCAGCAGCAGGTGCGGCGTCTGCCACGCGAGCCACGCGAACACCACGCGGCAACGCTGCCCGTCCGACAGCTGACGCATGGGACACACCTGCGGACCCACCACCGCGCCATTAGTGGCGTCGCACACACGAGCTAGAGTCGAGTAGTCGTGTCTCGTTCACGAATGAATCCTTCAAATGGACTACTTCAGTTGGCATGTGTCTTTCATTCACTAGTCCAGTAACAATTCAACTAGTTCAGCAGTTCAGTTACTTCAGTGGTCTAGCCCACCGGCAGCGAACGATCCGAAACACGAACGAGCACCACGCGATTATAGATAATGCTGTCACGCTCTGTTGTAGGTTTTGAAGTGATCGTCTATTACACTCAAACTTTGGCTCGGATCGGAATTCGGATACATTTATGAAGTAACTTCCAATGGACTACTATTTGATACCAATTCTTTCAATGTCCTTCAACTGTGTGAGAAGTTTTGTCATTGTCGCTCGCATGTACGCATTCACGATAGTTCCATGAACTAGCGAAAGAAAATCGAACGCCCATTGAAAAGACATGGTATGATTTGTCTTCGTTCCCTACGAACGCCAAACGAAAATATCTTTGAGCCACTGAAGTAAATGAACTACTGAACTAAATGAGTGATATAGTTCAGTGTGATAAGAAGAAGCGTATATATCTTTTCATTTTAGTAACACATTCTGCGCATGGCTAGAGTCGAGGCGGAGTCGCGGCCGTGGATCTCTAGGGGCACACCGGGGCACCCGTCCCCGAATCAGGGGACGCCAAAATCATAATAATGTCTAATGAAAAATAAAATACATAGCTTAAAAAACTAAAACAACACTTTGAAAACGCACTTGTTTTTTTTAAGCTATATATTTTATTTTTTACTTTTTAGTCCATGAAACCAGGCCTAATCTATTGGACTCGTCAAAACGAATCAAATGAGCCCAAACTCGAGGGGTTTCCTAGTAGAACTGAAGAGTTCCTCTATCCTCCTCCTGGCTTCATTATCAGACCCTCGTAACTAAACCCATCCTATTGGACTCGTTAAAACGAATCAAATGAGCCCAAACTCGATGGGTTTACTAGTAGCCATTGAAGAGTTCCACCTATGCTACTGCTCCTAGAGATTAAACTCTGCTAGTCCTGACTACCTGAATGCCTCTCTACCAGTATAAAGTGATCCATACCTGCTGGCGGCCAGTGAGTCCGTACCGGCCGATGATCTTGCGCATCTCCTCCCGCTCCCGCACGTCCGGGAACTCCTTCATCATGTAGTCCAGCGGCGACAGGTCCAGGTCCAGCAGCTCGTGCAGGTGCTGGTGGTAGCGCCCAATGCGCAGGTGAGAGTTCTTGCGGATCATGCCAGTCGATGGAACCAGCTGGAATAGGGGGGTCACTGTTAGAACATGTAGCTGCTAGTACTGCTAGCTGGAATAGGACGGGCCCTGTTAGAACTAGTGCTAGTACTGCTAGCTGGAATAGGATGGGCACTGTTAGAACTAGATGCTAGTACTGCTAGCTGGAATGGGACGGGCCCTGTTAGAACTAAATGCTAGTACTGCTAGCTGGAATAGGATGGGCACTGTTAGAACTAGGTGCTAGTACTGCTAGCTGGAATGGGACGGGCACTGTTAGAACTAGATGCTAGTACTGCTAGCTGGAATGGGACGGGCCCTGTTAGAACTAAGTGCTAGTACTGCTAGCTGGAATAGGATGGGCACTGTTAGAACTAGATGCTAGTACTGCTAGCTGGAATGGGACGGGCCCTGTTAGAACTAAGTGCTAGTACTGCTAGCTGGAATAGGACGGGCACTGTTAGAACTAGGTGCTAGTACTGCTAGCTGGAATGGGACGGGCACTGTTAGAACTAGGTGCTAGTACTGCTAGCTGGAATGGGACGGGCACTGTTAGAACTAGGTGCTAGTACTGCTAGCTGGAATGGGACGGGCCCTGTTAGAACTAGATGCTAGTACTGCTAGCTGGAATGGGACGGGCCCTGTTAGAACTAAGTGCTAGTACTGCTAGCTGGAATAGGATGGGCACTGTTAGAACTAGGTGCTAGTACTGCTAGCTGGAATGGGACGGGCCCTGTTAGAACTAGATGCTAGTACTGCTAGCTGGAATGGGACGGGCCCTGTAAGAACTAAGTGCTAGTACTGCTAGCTGGAATAGGATGGGCACTGTTAGAACTAGGTGCTAGTACTGCTAGCTGGAATGGGACGGGCACTGTTAGAACTAGATGCTAGTACTGCTAGCTGGAATGGGACGGGCCCTGTTAGAACTAAGTGCTAGTACTGCTAGCTGGAATAGGATGGGCACTGTTAGAACTAGGTGCTAGTACTGCTAGCTGGAATGGGACGGGCACTGTTATAACTAGATGCTAGTACTGCTAGCTGGAATGGGACGGGCCCTTTTAGAACTAAGTGCTAGTACTGCTAGCTGGAATGGGACGAGCACTGTTAGAACTAGGTGTGAGTACTGCTAGCTGGAATAGGATAGGCACTGTTAGAACTAGGTGCTAGTACTGCTAGCTGGAATAGGACGGGCACTGTTAGAACTAGGTGCTAGTACTGCTAGCTGGAATGGGACGGGCACTGTTAGAACTAGATGCTAGTACTGCTAGCTGGAATGGGACGGGCCCTGTTAGAACTAAGTGCTAGTACTGCTAGCTGGAATGGGACGAGCACTGTTAGAACTAGGTGTGAGTACTGCTAGCTGGAATAGGATGGGCCCTGTTAGAACTAGGTGCTAGTACTGCTAGCTGGAATGGGACGGGCACTGTTAGAACTAGGTTGCGAGTACTGCTGGCTGGAATGGGACGGGCACTGTTAGAACCTGTGTGTTAACAATTTCCTAATTATTATGAATATCAATAAAATACAGTTAACACTCACATCTCCATATAGCAGCTTGAGCAGCGTGGATTTGCCAGCTCCATTGGGGCCTACGAGAGCAAGCCGCGTGTCTAGGTCAATCCCAAACTCGAGGTTCTTGTATATCCACGGGCTCGTATCCGTGTAACGGAATGATACATTCTGGAAACAAACAACAGTTTAGTTTAACAGGTGGTGGGAGTATATCTAAGTATACAACAAGTACAAGTTCATTAGTTCGCCAAACGAAGATTTTTTTCGCTTCAAAGGGCCAACTTGACTTTGCTGCCCGATCCCTAGAGACGGTTATTGGAACAACCACTAGAAAAAGCTTGCTGCGGTATAGGGGCAGAATTATACTGTAATAGACAATTATAATCTATATTTAATGCTCAAAAGATTATTTGGTTACGTAAGGATTAATCCTATAAATGCGAAAGTTTTGTGTGCGTGTGAATGTTTGTCACCACGTATCACCATAACTACTAAACCGATTTTGATGAAATTTGGAATGGAGATAGCTGATACCCAACCGTAAGACCTGCCGGGCGTTTCTGGCCTGTTCTTTTCACGGCATACGGAGGTTGGAACCAGCTTAGCTAGTACAGTAACGAGGATGATTCATGCATACCTGCACCATAATAACCGGCGGCGGCACCTTGCCGCACGACGGGAAGTAGAAGTTGAGGATCTTGTCGTCAACCACTTTCTCGGTGAGCCCTTGAGCCACCATCTTCGCGAGGGTCTTCTCCTTGGACTGCGCCTGGCGCGCGAGCTTCGCCGAGCCGTGACCGAAGCGCGCGATGTAGTTCTGTGAACAGAAGCGCGTGTAAAAGATATAGTCGAAATGATTGCTATAACCAACTCATGGCGACTTTCAGGCTGGTTCATTATAGAATGACACTCAAGTGTTGATCAATACCTGTGTAGCGAAGCGATTAAGAGACATATATGTATGAAATGCCCGACTCAAATCTGAGCTTAAGGAGTATTGCGCTCAGAAGCGTTGTTCTAGAATACCTACCAGCCGAAACAGTGCATTGTCCACAACCACAAAAAGTCCCCCTATTAGATAAATACATTTGTTGCCTTTCAGTATTTTTAATTTATTGTTGTGGCATATAAGTCGCATTCTCATACACGGAATAACTCAAAAATCGGAGCTGTTCAGAAATTCGGCGCCGGAGCATCAATCAAAAAGAGACGGACGTTCCTCTGTCTTACTTGCTCTGCTCAGAAACAACTGCCCGTTTTCATTCCTTGTTTTCTTTTTAAATCTCCAACATTACATTTTTTTTTATTAAGATTTATGATAATTAGCTTTGAAAAGAGAAGTAGTTACCTTCATGTGAGCGATCTGGTCCTGCTCCCAGTTGTACTGCTTCATCTGGTTCTCTAGAAGCTCCATGCGCGTGCGCACGAACGCCTCGTAATTGCCCGTGTAGTACTTGAGCCGCCGCTTGCTCATGTGCACGATGTTCGTGCAAACACCGTTCAAGAAGTCTTGGGAATGCGAAATCAGCACGAGGATGCGCTTGTAGCTGAAATTAAGAAGCTCTTGTTAGACCACTTTTGACCCTTCATTAGTCTTTCCGCAGTTCTACGAATTGCAGTCTTTCAAGATGGTTGTGAAAGGGTCGGCGACACATAGGCATCAAGTTTGCCCTGTTACATAAAAAACACTTAACATGGTGCGTCTTATGTGACTGCGGCTGTCACGTCACATGATAATGTCAGTTTTGTTGTTGTCTTTTGTGTCTTTTATTTGTTATCTGTGTTTTTTATATTTTGTTTTACATAATTATTATTGTTTTTTTCTTTTCAATTGTATTTTTATTGTTTTTTTTTTGTTTTCTCTTCTATTATGTATTTCTTGTTAATAAAAATTGTCCGTGATGTCATGAAGTGGGTTCCGGCTGAAAATCAGTAACTGAGGCTGGTATACAGCCTCAGTTGTATGCTGAGCCGGGACCTATTTCTGACATCGCGCAATGTCGTACTTGTTGATGTGTAATTGTTACTGTTTGTCTTTGTTCGTGTATTGTGCGATGTCGGAAATAAATAAATTTTCATTTCATTTCATTTCATTTTCATTTCATTTCATTTCATTTCATTACATGCAGAGAAGCTTATAGAAGCCGAGGAACAATAGTAGTATAATCTAAAAGCAATGTGGTAGATAAAGTTAAAAATAAAACACGTAGTGCTCGGTACTTCTTATAATTATAACCCATTTTGAAGGCGCTGGATAATATTAAGATTGGAGGTACAATCTTAATTGAATGCATAGTGAAAATTAACTTGAAACAGACAAATCTTTATATTTTAAACAGAATCGATCTTTTTTCTGGTTTTTACAATATCAGGCGGTGTCCGGTGAACCAAATGCATATTTATATGTTCTACAGTGTCATTGTAAAATATCTTATCTTATCTCAAAAAGAAATAATCATAAGCATAGCTGTATATCAGCTTAGGCAGTAATGGTACATAATAGAGAATGGGCCCCATAATGGAGCCTTGGAGTACACCTGCAATCGTGATGTGGAATCTAGATATACCCTAAACATATGGTTTTAAAAATACGATCTACCAGGTATATATTCAATAAGTTATACTATTTGCGTGGCAGAAACGTTTACAATTTGCACAGAATAGAAGACCGTCATCCCATATGTTGTCGAAAGCCTGCTCGATATCTAAGAATATTATTATGGGAGCAGTATTTTTGTTTTTTTGAATTGTGGTTGTGGAATCTGTTGTTCCGTTGTACCATTGTAATAAACTAGGTAAATGTAACCTGAGAGGTTATTTTGAACATTTGAAATTGGTTTAAACACAGTGCAAAACTGTTATTTTAATACGGCATAGCGTTTAGATTGAAAGTTAAAACAAAATTGGTAGAAATTCTTAAGCATTTAAAGGAAGAATTAGATGTCGGATAGTCCAGCTACTTGAGCTCTAGAGCTTTCTATGTAAGATTTGTTGTATAAGATAGTACTTACTGTTTGAGCTCTTCCTCGAGCCACACACAAGCATCGAGATCAAGGTGGTTGGTTGGCTCATCGAGCAGCAGCAGATGAGGCTTCACATACAGAGCGCGCGCCAGAGCGATGCGCATACGCCAACCTGAAACCAACATTAAATTAATATAGGAAACACAAATAGTATAATCAGAAACCTGATATTGTAATGATTAATATTTTAGTTTCTTATGAACCTTAGTTTTTAATTGGCTTTTAATATAATAAATATCATAAATTATTATATACGAAAAAGACATTAAAACATTGTACACATTTAGTTTTTTAACAATATAATCCAAATGTGAGCATCCACAGAGTACTGATAACATTTAGGATTGTTGGTTCCCTGAGCATTCACAGAGTACTGATAACATTTAGGATTGTTGGTTCCCTGAGCATTCACAGAGTACTGATAACATTTAGGATTGTTGGTTCCCGACATATGAGCAATTTCAAACTACAATGTTATGGGAGTTTTATGACTATGATCACACTATTTGTAATACATATTTGTACCATGAGAGTTGAAAGCAAACAGGAAAAGCTAGCAGCGTGGTCGGTACAGGTGGAATTTTTTTTAGTGGATTGGATGTTGGTTATCAGCTGTTTGACTATGATGTGTTCTCCGGAGAAGTCTTCAAGAGACCTGAATGTTGTTAATGTGCTGTTTTTGTGTATGGATGAAGATTGATTCCCTCCGGGAAAGGCTTTACAGACCTGAATGTTGTTACTCAGCTGTTTTTGTGTATGGATGAAGATTGATTCCCTCCGGGAAAGGCTTTACAGACCTGAATGTTGTTAAACAGCTGTTTTGTGTGTGGATAAAGATTGATTCCCTCCGGGAAAAGCTTTACAGACCTGAATGTTGTTACTCAGCTGTTTTTGTGTATGAATGAAGAGTGATTCCCTCCGGGAAAGGCTTTAGGGACCTGAATGTTGTTACTCAGCTGTTTTTGTGTCTGGATGAAGATTGATTCCCTCCATGAAGGTCTTTTGGGACCTGAATATTGTTTAACAGCTGTTCTTGTATGGAGATGGAGAATGCTCACCTTCAGGAAAGGTTTTAGTAGTCAGAATGTTTTTTTTCAGCAATTTTTCTTTGAAAATTAAGAATGGTCTCTTCTGTTAAAGTTTTGGCCTACAGGCAGAAGTATTTTGTGTCCTGAATATCATTAATCAGTTAATTTTATGTGTGTTGTAACTCAGCTGTTATGACTTTATGGAGAGTGCTCACCTCCAGAGAAGTCTTTAGTGGCCTGCTGCTGCATCTCCTTGGTGAAGCCGAGACCATGGAGAATGTTGGCCGCGCGCGACTCAGCTGTGTCCGCACTTAGGTCGTCCAGCCTGTCATACACGTCCATCAGCTGTTCTTGCGCGTCTGGAAACATACATGTGTTTTATGTTTTTTTCTTAGTTGGGCAGCCAGCGTGGCATTTGTGACTTGCTAATTTAAGTATATATTTTTCACCTCACAAGCTTGGAAAAAGTCTGTTTGTCATTCGAAATCTGAGTGCAAAAGCGCATTTTGTGCGCTAGCGCGGAAAGTATTTTTAACTTCGAAACTTTCTATTCAATAATTTTCCATACCGCCAGTCCACTTAAAATGCAACAATACTTATTTC
Source organism: Opisthograptis luteolata (assembly GCA_931315375.2). Classification (NCBI taxonomy): domain Eukaryota; kingdom Metazoa; phylum Arthropoda; class Insecta; order Lepidoptera; family Geometridae; genus Opisthograptis; species Opisthograptis luteolata. The sequence continues at coordinate 14,826,697 of OV928033.1, forward strand.
ATGTCAGAGTGCCAACCTCTTTTTGGAATAATCGCACTGGCCAGCATGACTATTGCATGAAAAAACAAACAAACCTATTTTATCTGTTTTTCTTGCATCTAGCATTTTCCTCGCTGTAGTGAGGTGAAATATATTTTTCATTTCTCACCGCCAGTGTTTTGAGAAATATTATATAGACTGTTGCACACAGCTGGAGGCCGTTTGACCGAGTTTAAAGGATAGGTATAGTATGTATATCGTTATCTAGTACCCATAACACAAGTTTAGAGCTAATTTGGGGCTAGTTCAATTTGTGTGCAACTGTCCCCGATATTTATTTTATTTATTATTTATAGGTGCGTGAGCGACATTTTGTTCTTAAGTGTTTTAGAAGAACAAACAGACTCCAGGTTTTAGATGTGTTCTACAAGAACAGACAGACTCCAGGCTTTTAGCTTAAGTTCTTTTCGTAGGTATCAGCCCAGCGTCTAAGCGCCAGTTTTATAAACGTCCGTAAGTCTGCTTTTAGAGATGCGAGAGATAGCTGGTCTATAAGTGTCAGTAAATTAAGCAATGGCTGGTACACAGCCAGGCCCAAAAATAATGATCTATCAAAGCAAGTACAGGCAAAGTCTAACTGTGGACAGTTAATGTAGTTATCGACTACAGTGACATAGAAAGAAAAAGTAATTTACTATCGTTGCATTCCAATTCGAGATACGTTTTTTTATTATTTCATTTTAGAGTTGCCATTTTGACCAGTTAGCGCTTGTAAGTTTTGACGTTTACTTAAATTTTTAAAGGTTTCAAGACTTACAAGTACACTACGACGACTGATGTGGCGCAATGGGCGGATTGCTGACTGTCAAGCGTGAGGTCGCGGGTTCGATTCACGCTACTGGACAAATATTTGTGCATTGAAAAAAAAAGCGCAATTATAATTATGTTCTGTGTCTGGGTGTTGTGGATCCCCGATCCTCGTAGTTTCTGATACCCTAGATACAGGGAAACCTAGTTAGGTGTCAGAGGCTATGTAAGTGATTGTGCGGGCAATATTACTAGGGGCCTTGTGGGGCCCACAGTAGAGGCATAAAGCAGGTTCGGTTACCGTCATCCTCGCAGTGAGCCAGCTCTTCAGCGAGTTTCTCCAGCTTGATCCTCTCTTCATCGACCTCCATGACGCACTGCAGCGCAGGCTTGTCGGAGGCGGGCATCTCCCGTGTCAGGTGGAAGATGTCGATATGCTCCGGGATGGGGACCTCGCGGCGTCCCAAGGCGGCTAGAAGGGATGACTTGCCTGGAATACGGGAATAGTTGCCATTTAAAAAAGCCAGGTCCTCCTCATCATATTAATTCTATCCTACTTAAAATATAAATGTGATAGTTTGTGAGGATGGATGGATGGATGCTTGTTACTCTTTCCGGCAAAACCTACTGAACGGATTTTGATGAAATTCGGTGTGGAGATAATTCAAACCCTGGAGAAGGATATAGGATACATTTTATCGCGATAAAGAGTAGTCGCAGGTGAAACCGTAGAGCGCAGCTATCATCATAAAATACGAAAGTGTGTGCGCGTGTGTGTGTGTGTTTGTGTTTGTTACCACTCAGCTTCGTAACGAGTGAGCGGATTTTCTTGTTATCGTACATAGTTACTTAAGACCCTGGAATACAACAGGATTTTTTTAGTTTCGTTGTTTTTGCAAAATATTAGAAAGAGCACGGATGTAATCGCGACGTGCGGCTAGCTTATAAATAAAATATATGTGGTATTTAGTATCGTCAACTGTTCAGACGGATTGCAATACACTACAGATAACGCGAGTAGGCACTAATCAATAAGACTAAATGACGCGCAGACATTGTACAAAATGGCATAGATTTTGGATCCGATTGTTAATTACATATTTTAGTTCAGTTAGGTTAATTTAATAATTCATGTAACACTAGCCAATTCGTTTGTTTATGATAATCTGGAGGACTCGCCACCTCGCCGTTTCTGCACAGGCAATCTTCGCGTCGGATAGGATTTCGATCTCATTCTATTAAGAGACACCAGCTCTTAACTTCGCGTTTGATATCACGATCACAGCTTCTACTAACCACATCTCTGCTATACCTTAATATCAGGAACTCGAATGTGTTTATTGGTTTGACTTTGTTTCACGCAGCAGCGGACCAGCTAATTGGCTTATTTATTTTTTCTAGAGATAGTTTATTGGCCAAATAGTGACATATTTTTTAACCCAAAGAATGTAAGTAGCAGTAGCCTGGTGTTGCAGATGTCCATAGGCGACGGTGACCGCTTTCCATCAGGCGGGCCGTCAGCTTGTTTGCTAATCTATTACATAAAAAAAAAAAAAAAAAAGTAGGCTTATAATAATTATTTTGATTTAATTTCATATTTAGTAAATCGAATTGCCGATACTTATATGTTTGTTACGAAGCACAAAGTTCTGTTAAACAGATGTATTCTGATAACTAATGTGCAATATGTCATTTCAGTGCACTCAAGGTTAACTAGTAGCTTAGTACAACGTGTACAGATATATCAAAGTAGCTTATGCGTAAGAATTTAAGGTGCAATGCAAATATTCAGTCAGTATAATAGTAGGTAAAGTTTTATTCATAATCTAATTTAGTAATTTCGCGACTAAACATATTCCGAACGAATAAAACGCAAAAACTAATTCCTTATACTAATCATAGACATGTGTACATAACTACATACAACAAAATTGAACGTATCTCAAAACAGCAATCGGAAACAATCGTTATAGTTCATTCATTGCGCCGGAGCCTAATTGGGTCATATCTATTAAGCAGAAGAGAACAATCGATATTACTGCACGGGCCTTCTTAAGAATTGCATCGGCAAAATGGAAGCTTATAAAACAAACTTGCATTGCTCCGCAAGATTAGGTACATGGAAACCTTTGGGAACTCATGCCATCATCATCATCAGCCTGTGTCAGTCGACTGCCGGACTTAGGCCCCTCCCAAGGTATGCCAAAGAGACTAATCTTCAGCTCTTCTCATTCAACTACTGCCAGCCACTCGGCGCAAATTGTCGCTCCAGGCGTCCTAGACAACGTTTGCCAAGTCGCGGTCTTCGTTCAAGAACATCTAACGAAACGGTTGTCGGTTCTGGGGCTTTGCGACCTCACGCCATCATAACCATCAGCATGTTTCAGACCACTGCTGGACATAGGCCTCTCTCAAAGTGCGCCACAGAGCCCGCTCTTCGACTCTTCTCATCCAACAACTACTGCCAGCCACTCGGCGCCAGGCGTCCTACACTACGACTGTCAGGCGTAGTCTCCACTTTTAAGAACGTCTAACTAAACAGTTGTCGGTTCTAGGGTTTATAAGACCAGCCCACAGCCGATTCAGCTTCAGCAGCGCGACGCACGCCTTGCGGTACTAACATAAAACGAAATAAGACGAAATTATTACGTTTCTAAGAAGCGGCATCTTCACACTTATTAATACGAAAGTGTGTAAGTTGCTTTGTCCATCTTGCTTTTAAGGAGCAACGTTACCAGATGTATCGCTTATACACTGAAAAGTTATCAGATGTATAACTTTTACACTGTATAGTTACCAAATGTATAATTTATACACTGTATAGTTACCAGAAGTGTAGATTTTACACTGTATAGTTACCAGATGTATAATTTATACACTGTATAATTACCAGAAGTGTAGATTTTACGCCTTATAGTTACCAGATGTATAGCTTATACACATTCAGAATATTATATCGAATTCGGAAAATTATCGCAAATCACAATTAACTCAGTATTAGTATATGTATTACTACACTTCCTAAAGTTAAGCATAAGAAAGAATAACTATAGTTTCCAGATTAACAACTTATACACTGTAGTTATTAGATGTATCGCTTACACACTGTATAGTTACCAGATGTATAGCTTATACACTGTATTGTTATTAGAAGTATCGCTTATACACTGTAGTTATTAGATGTATCGCTTATACACTGAATAGTTACCAGATGTGTCGCTCATACATTGCATAGTTGCCAGATGTAAATGATGTTGACTTGATATTTTTCACATCGCACTAGGCTGTTTGACCACGACTTACTTTGAGCATGGATTTGACAATAACTATGAAACTACATATATTATATCATATCACGCTTACCTATAGTAATTAAATAGTAAGTTATTCTCTTAATGTACAAAAAAAAACTTGGTTATCCTCTAATATGTAATATTAGTTCTGGTGATTCCATTTTTTACTAATCCTACTAATATAAGAAACGCGGAAGCTTGTGTGTGTTTATATTTTTGTTACAACATACGTAGTTCCGTAACAACTAACAACTAAACGGATTTTCATGTAATTTAGAGTACATGTCGCTAAAAAAGCAGATCTTACAGAATAACGGGTGTTAGGCACAACTAACTAGCAAGTTAAGAAAAAAAATGTATTTATGTGGAACATTTTTTGTTATATCGCTGTCGGTCACTGAACAAGAAAGACGACAATTGCTTGGCAAGATATGAAAAACATGTTGAAATATGTTTAGCAGTAATGTGAGTATTTAATGTATGATTAGTTGAGGTGAAGAAAGTGACAACATCTGCTCAATTTCAACGATGTTGAATGTTTGATTTGAAATGAAATTCCACAACATTTAAAATCTATTATGCATAGGCCAGATAACATTTCATCCCTATTCGGGAGAAGGGTGGCGCCACCTTCCACTTCATCGTCGCTTAACACCGACAGACTCTTGGTCAAAGGCTACCCGTATGATGCAAAGAACTCAAAAAAATATAAAATCTTTTTGTTTATTGCTGAACTTGATGGCACTTGCTTACATCTATAAAATACCAACTATAGATGCCGTTAAGTTTTATTATATCTATATAAATAAGAATCAAAGTCCTGACTGACTGATATCAACGCACAGCCTAAACCGCTGGTCGTAAAACTTTGTAATTTTGAGGGTATGTTTGTCTTCATGCATAGGGTATACTAAGAAAGGATTTTTGAAATTTAACCCCTAAGAGGGTAAAAATGGGAAACTGTAGCCCACCCGGGTGAAACCGCGGGGAACAGCTAGTCTATATATGTATATGAGAATATCAACGCACAGCCTAAACCGCTGCTCGTAGAAACTTGAAATTAGAGGGTATATTTGTCTTAAAGCGTAGGGGTGTACTAGTTTTTTTGAAATTCAACCCCTAGGGGGGTAAAAAAGGGGAAGCTGTAGCCCATGCGGGTGAAACCGCGGGGTACAGCTAGTTGGAATAATAGAAAACGTTTGCTGTTTTTGTTTCGCTTAGCGCTTAAACGGATTTTCACGAAATTGGATAATTATGTTACTCCGGAAAAATTTATGATTATTACGGGATGGCGAGAATTCCGCGGAACGCACCTAGTACTAATCTATCTATCTAATAAGAAATAAAATAAAATACGTACACATATATATGTAAAATTTGCTAAAGCAATTATTTAGAAGATGCAGCACAACGCCTAAAATAAAAATTCACACTCATACATTTATAATTAGAGATCGGATTATATGCAATTACATATTTGTATACTATGCATTTGCATATTTTACCAAGAATGTTATGATGCATATCTTCGCTATTCATGTAATATTTCTGGGCAAGACAGTTAATAATAATGAACAAATGAAACCTTACATTGTAGCCAACCATTTAGCCGGGTAAACTTTTGGCAGAAACAGTAAGTGCTAATGTAGCACCAAGTTTGTATACTGCCCAAGGTCTATTTCCACTTATAATAAAACTTTGAGTGATCGAAGGCACTATTTTAGTTCTGAACGTTTGGAACAGTACCAGATTATTAACTACAAGAATTTAAAATGTAAAATAATGGTCATTTTACTTTCGATCTGTTACTAATTGTATGTTATTTAGACAAAAAACTACTATTTTTTTACAATTTAATTTGCATATTTTGATACTTTTCATGCATGTTTCAAACTTTCTATGTTGCATATAATCCGGTATCTACTTATAAACATCCACACTGAACACCTATAAAGTTGTGTCTTCATTGATTGAATCAGCTTCATCCATCGACATATCTAAAATTTCTTAACCTACATCGCATGTGCAAAAATAAAATAAACATTGGCATGTCATTGATGAGTAATAATATGTTTTACTGCCGTTTCAGGTGTCCATCGATTGACCGACTCAATCGATTATGTAAACTAGATATATCTTAACATTAAGATCCTTACCCCAATGTAATTTTTTCAAAAAAAACAATAATCGGTTAATTTACTGGGCATATTATGAGAAAAATGTGATGTCTCAAAATGATCGCAGTGCAGTGTTGCACAGGACAACAAAAACTCCTGGTGGCACTGCAATTGCTGTCCTCATCATCAACATCCTCTAGTGGGCCGTAGTCTACCACACTTTACCCCAGTACGAGTTGGTAAATGTACCATGCCTTTGAATTAGTAGTTCTGGGTCGCCGTCGGTTTCTCACGATGCTTTCCTTTACCGGTTTGAGCGATGGTAAATTCTCACATGGCTTATATTCTATACTAATTTTACTAATATTTGTATACATAGCATTTTTCATTAACAAATACTACTACAGCATAAATGACTTCCTCAATCACGACTTCTCGAAATGACTAGAATGGATTGGTCCGCTCCTAGATTGCTATACCTTATTCGGGTCCATATGTTCACTAATCTTAACCTCTAAGAACTCATGTATACTAACATATGAATGCAATAAATGATTGAATTGAAATATAAATAGAAGACGATTCGATTGTTCCTTCTGGATAAACTTAAAAACTATAGAGAGACCTTGATGAAATTTGGTATAGAGATAGTCTGAACCCTGGGGCTGGACTTAAGATACTTTTTGTTGCGAGATAAGCTGTTATAACAGAAAAAGCTATGTACAGATGCCTACCATCAGTTGAACGACCTGCTCTTCTCATTACTTCATTTGCTACTTTCAGGAGATTAAATAACTACCAACCACATCTACATCACATTTCTTTGTTGTCATTTATGCTACAATTGCCAACTCGTGGAAAGCCACGCAGCGGGATTGTTTAATATGATTTTGTAAAGTTAACTGCGATTAAGAAGGGACAAGCAAAATTCAATAATCATGTATGTATTGGTTCTTTGTTGCATCTAACTTTAAAACATCCATGTGTTATTGATTACAGACTTTTCATGCTATTGTGTCATCAGCTTTTTCACGCCTAACAGCTCTGGGTTAACTATACATATTATGGAGTGAATGATGTAAGTGTGAAGCACTTTTTGGTTGTATGTACATCTATTTATCAAATTAAAGAAGCGCTCCACAACTTTTGAATTAACAATTACATCGTAACTAATACCAGAATTTTATTATTTCATATTTTTTCATGCATTATGAAAGTGTGTTTTTTTTTTAGATATATATTTTGTTTTTTACTGTTTTAGTCTATGTAACCAAGCCCAAGTGTGATTTTTGTTTTTTTTAAGATATATATTTTATTTTTTACTGTTTTAGTCTATGTAACCAAGCCCAATATATTGGACTTGTCAAAACAAATCAAATGAGCCCAAACTCGAGAGGTTTCTTACTAGCTACTGAAGAGTTCCACTATCCACCGCCTGCCTGGCTTGAACATTAGTTAAAACGAATCAAACGAGCCCAAACTCGATGGGTTTACTAGTAGCCATTGAAGAGTTCCACTATCCATCTCCTGGCTTCATCATCAGATCAGGCCGATGATATCAAATTATAGCATTGTCATCAGGATTACATATACATACAAAGTTTCAAGTCCATACAACAATAAGAAGCTTGTTAAAATTGACTTCTAAGATTTGATTACATTGTTAGTTAGTTACAAGTGAAGCTAATAAAAATGTTTTAAAAATCAATGATTGATTGTTTCTGAATGACATAATTTAGAATCAGGCACGTCACGCGCTAAACAATGAACCTAGGAATGGTCTTAATAAGGTACATTTTCGCACGACAGTAGGGTTTGCTATGAGGGCATAGCACCAAACAGGGGCCTTTAGTGTCATTAAAAGCAATTCCAACTACTTGACGTGAATTATCATCGACAACGGCTTTGCATTCGCAGCTTTACGATTGTGGACCTTCAAAATTTTATGTTTAGGTCTAGAATGACATATCAAAATATGATATCTATTGAAAGGTTGTATATTGCTCTGAAAGCCAAATTGGTTCACATCATGGGCGAACAGTCGACTAGGAAACTTGATGTAGATTCCCATTATGTCACATAATTGTGCATTAAAAACTGCGTAAGTATTTGTTCCCTGTCTGGATGTTGTGTATCTCGATCCACATAGTTTCTGATAGCTAAGATACAGGGAATCCTAGTTGGGGTGAGAGGTGAGAGCCAATGTGATTGTGCGAGTGAGAGCCAATGAGGTTATGTTATAATAGATTTTACTAAAGTTCCATGTGGCATTGCTCATACAGGCATACCATCAGTACCTCTAGTACAAGTTTCGATAGTTTACGAAAACTAGAAAAGTTTTTGTTTCCTTCCATACATTTTTTCTTTCATCTCTTTTAATGGAAACTTCGAGGAACTAAAATCGGTAGTATTAAGTCCTGAAGTTATTTAAAAGACATTGCTGTTGTGAAATGTGTATTTCTAGGTAGACATCATACAACAAGTGCAATATATTTGACCTACCCAATTTATGCACATCATTTATCAATGATGCAGACAAGCACCATAGGCAATATATGACAGGTAGCTTAGTGGCAGGGTATTTTCTAGTACTCGCCTGGCTAGCTACCACCCTCTTGTTAAGAATCTGTCGCCAAGCACCTATCGGTGTGTTCCGGCAGCCTCACTTGAGAGCCAGTTCCCAGTCCAGGTGTAGCGTGGCGCCATCTTCGACCATATCGTCACTTAACATCAGGTGACTTGTGGTCAAACGCTACCCTGTAAATAGTAAATAAAAAAAAAAAAAGGTAGTATGGGGTATTTTGAATTGTTGTATTCAAACAAAGTTTTTGTGTTACATTTTGCACTTGGGCAATACAAGTTACCACTTTAGATAAGTTAGCATAAAAGCCACAAAAGTTGTTCATAGTTTCCAAAACTTGTGCCAGGGATATGGACCAATGTGTCACTAGTGACATCACTTAATTGTAAAACAGATATGTATGCTGCAGATACATACCACATCCATTAAGTCCCACAAGGCCGTATCTGCGGCCGCAGTTAAGCTCGAGCAGGGTGTCTTGCAGCAGCTCGCTACCATAGAATGTGATTGAGAAGTTGGCGATCTTTATGTCTCGTGAGCGCTGGTGCACGGCCAGGGATCCCGTGCAGGAACGGGCCTCCGAGTTGATCTTAGCTTCGGCTTCAAGCTTCAGACACAGCGCCTCTGGAAATGTTGAGTTTCACTATTTTAATTTCTAACTTTCTACTCGAAGAAACTTATTGACTGGTCATTCTAAGCCATGAGCAAGAAAGTGCTGATACCTCCTCATCCCCCCACCTATATATGACTGAATATGTTATGTGTAGATTTTGCACCGCTCAAAACAGTGAAGGAAAACATTGTGAGGAAGCCGGCGTATCCAAGAACCACAACATTCAAGGGCATGCAACATCTACCAACCCACATTGGGCCAGCGTGGTAGTATTAAATACAATGAAACCAAAATTGAAAGGACCTTTCCTGGAGGCAGACATATACAGGCTGTTCTTTGGTTCCGCAACCTCTATGATTGAGAGTTAAAAATAATCAAGAAATACCTTCACCAGGTGATGTTAAGTATGTTAATTTAACTGGCAACCCTGGTGAGCTGCAGTCGTCTTTTTATTATTTGCTTGCAAAGAGTTGTTTGGATCAATGCAATAAGGAAAAAACAGCAACAATTGGTCATGCATTTCACTAAAATGAAAGTGCTGCCCATTCACCTAGTTAACTGCCTCTCAGGGTTTTGTAATAGATCTATATTTACAATTTGGTAAACATTACGTGGACACTGATTTCTTAAAAATTGCTAATCAAAACCAGAGTGTAGAGCGAGATAACGTCATGTTAACGCACAATTACGTGGTATTAACCTAATGAACTGTAAGGAAGTTATGAGGTTATTACCAAATTAATACCATTATTGTAATTTCTTGAACTATTAGACGGACTAAAGGAATAAGCCGTAGAAATTGGCAAAAAAACAGTAAAATTACCTTCAGCAGTGAGCTCCCGTTCCTCTCTGCCCGTGCCGTTGGAGGTTCCGTTTTCATCTGAGACTTTAGCAATGGGCTTCTTGCTCCTGTTGCTAGCCTGCTCCTTCTTCTTCTGCGCTGCCCGCTTTTTCGCGTCCGATGGCATCTTTAAACTGCCAAATTAATCACCTGTAAATTTTCCGTACCACACCGCACTTTCCTTCCTTCTTTGTAACCTAGTATCTAACTCTTCGCGACAATTAGCCACCCGATCCCTCACGTGCATAGATTTATAATATCAGGGCAATTAATCACTTTTACCTAAAATATTATTGTGGGATGATATAGCAAGTCGTCCGCGTCTACACGTGCTGCATTGAAAAGAAAGACTTTGAGATTTCATTCAAGAACAAGACGTCAAGACAGAACAAAAAATGTTGCCAGGCAATAAAATATAAGACCCTCATATGTGTAGAAGAGTTTAGATTTCTTTTTTTGGAGCTTTTACTAGTGCTAACTTAACGAACGGTTGGCTTCGTTGGCATAACACTTCCATAAATACTTCTACTATAATATAAATATCTAAGACAGACGCAAACATACAAAAACTTAACCTTAACATCTTAACAACAAACGTAAAATGAAACTGTGCAACCAGTCAGTGTTGCAAGGATTTATTTCATTTAATTTAAATTTTATTTAGCTGTGCATCTGACTTTACATACTATTTTAAATACTGCCATCTAGTGATTGAGAATAGAAACTCGACTGCTAACTAATGAAGACTGCCGAGCTAGTTCTGAAATTACACTACAGCTACTGGCGCTACCTGTACTATATGTCACTGTTTCTTGGAAAAATTCAGGGTTTTTTTTGCTAGATCACAGAGTAGGTCCTATTTTTCCAGAAATATCTAATGCCACTTTACTTCTCAGAACATTTGAGTTATCTCCTGTACTTTAGAATTTTAATTCTAGCAGTCTAAGTACTTATTAGGTATATAACTTTACCTCATGAGGCGGCATTGGGTTCAAGACGTTCAAGTCAAGTCATGCATGGGCCATCCGCAATCTGCTATCATAATTTGTTTCTCGACATCCACAGCCCAGGTAATCTAATGTACCTAAGTTTATTCATAAGTCAGGCTAAATATAGCTAAGCTAAGCACCGGCACCGGCACCGCAAAGGTTTCTTTCGACCTCACACATCTCTTGATCTCTACATAGTATAAAACGGAGTATTTTTCCGCATCAGCTGTCTGTATTTCAGCTAACTCAACTGAATTGTCAACTCATTTTACGTCGTCGTGTGGCACCAACTGCCTTTTGTATGAAACCGAATACAGCAGAATTTACGCTACCAAAATTCTGCGACTTATGACTTACAAAATTACGCTCGTTTGGTTTCTCCCTTACATACATACCAGCAAACAAATTAGTTAGGTAAGGCCACAAAATGACAGTCATCCATAAATAGCATTGTTTATTAATTTCTTAGTTTAACAAAATTAAGTTTAAGCATATGAGCACACATCTATTCTGTCGTAAAACGACAAGATCAGTAAGTAGTAGGGAATATACAAGTAGTAGTTTTAAAATTTCGTCTTTTATGTTTAATAAAAAAACTAGGTAGGCACCTACTGAGTAAACTGTACTTAGGAATTATATATAGTTAGTTAGTTAACTAATAATAACAACTTTGCTGAAGTGGCAACATTAAGATTTTTGTTCATTGCAACATTATCTAGCGGGAAGGGATATCAACAAGGAAGATAATTATTATATTAGATTTATATTATTGGATTAAATGTATATAAGTAACAGATCTTAGTTATCGATTAAACATGTGATTGAAAAAGATAATAATATTTTAATAACTGTTATAAATATTTTCGTTCTCAAGTGTCAGCTAGCTTTAATAAATATTACAGTAAATAAAATTGAATGATCTCATTTAAGACACGGCATTACAATAGCAACTGTATAAATATATTTTATATGTAATCATTAATCATGCATAAATATTTGGGCTCTTTTTCACTCTACTTAAATGAGCACATTATACACATCAGCCTTACTATATATAAAAATAATAATTATTTTAGATATATACATATAGCATCTCCTATTTCTTATTGAAAAAATATATCTATTACAATAACAATGTCTTATATATCTTCATGTTTTGCTCTATTTATGTCATATAATTAAAATAGAATGAATTACAAATTATTCTAGTCATATTATTATACATATATATAATTTACATAGACATAGCAAGCTGTGCTGCGGTTATTCTCGGTTTCCCGCTATCCCGTAGGAACCTTTATCCTTTATCCGCGTGGACTGCAGTTTATCGCAACAAAAAACCTATAGAAAAAAGCGCTTTCCGTTCTTTAGAAATTTTAAACTATTTAAATTTTTCTCGTAATAAGAACCTTCTTTGTACTTCAACAAACACAATAAAAAAAGAATTAGCGAAATCGGTCCAGCCGTTCACGCGTGATGCGATGACCAAGGGAAATGGGGATTCATTTTTATATATAAGAGAAGAAAGATTTAAGCTATCTCCATTCCTAATTTCACTCAAATTCGTTGAGCCGTTTCAGCGAGAAGAAGTAACAAACATACACGCTCACTCATAATAATGTAATATATCTGAAACATTCTATCGCCGTTTAATATATTGGATTTTTGAGATGGGATTCAAATCCAAAACTATAATGATTTGTTCCTGATTATACATATATTATTATGTATACATTAAGAGTCACATCACCATATAGTGCAGATTGAGTTGAATAGTAATTAGTGTCTAGATCATTTTTAATACGGCATGCCTTTTCCATAAACAACTTGTTTCTATTTCGCAGTTTTTGATTTGGTTATAGCACAATCCCATTTCAAAAATCCAGCCAGTATAATAAGATCTAATAATTCATATACACACGGTTAGGTTTTCAAGGCACAGGTGGACACGAAGGTTTCATCCAACGCGCTACCTTTTAAGGCTTCCCGCACACGGATCGTAAGCATAGTCGTCTCGTAAGCATATCGTCAAGACGCAATGAGTATACACGTGCAGGATTGTGAATTTTCGCGTAGGCGTATCGTTTTTTAAGCGAACTCTCATTTAGTTCAAATCTAGGCGTCACTGATGATTGATGATCTTACTTTCTCTTTAGACCAAGAGGATTTTTTAAATGTTTGACTACGTCAGAAGTAGAAAGCGACGTGCTCATTGGGTCCACTCATAAAGAATTCTAAGAATAGATTGTTCGTTGCTGCACGTTATCTCTCAGTATAGAAATTATTTAAAATGTAAAAAGTATTTCCAACGCATGCATTTTTAAGCCAGTACGCTAAGGCTATCGTAATGGCAATTAAAACCTCATACGATTCGCTGCAATGCCACACCGCTTTGTATGCAGACTTGTTTGAAGATGTACGCATGCTCATATTGTTCTACATGCGTATTACGATACGCTTACGTTGCGACGCCGTGTGCGGAGGGGTTAATAAGGCTAGGGCGCGCCGCAACGTCTGCTACATCTCTTTCAAACTCTATAAGAACGACAGAGATGCATGTTGTTTGCGGTGCGGCCCGACCATATTGTGCGTGAAGCTTTACGCAATGGCGATTAAGCACCATGTCTTGGAGGTTTCGTCTAGGAACTGTATTTGAATCGGCTCTAAGGTTAGTCAGTTTGTATTAGTAGGTACTTATCAGAAATCCGGTGAGTAGAATGCAGGCCTGACGTTTATATGCCCTTGAATCAGTACCTACTCTAAGATATTGGCACTTCAAGCGCCACTCAGTAGCGCCCGCGTCCATAAATAGTTTTAATTCTAAAACCAATTCAATTCCATTATAATTATTATAATTTGTTGCTATCTAACAATAATGTTCTACAGCTATAATAGTTCTAAGCGCATCGTCTTTGGGAGCGTCCATTACATTGTTTATTTGTCATTTTCATAGTATTAACGAACATACATAGCTAGCGACGCCCCGACTTCGCAGAGGTGCAAAACTTGTTATAAGAAAAGAATAAGAAGATTTGTTTTTAATCTGTGTATGTACGAGTGTACACTGTATTGTTGAGCTAATGTAAATTAAACCTTCCGGAAGGTATTCTCTAGGTGAGAACTAAGTATCAAAATCAAAACACACAGACGTGAATAGCGACTTTGTATCACATACATACTACATATTTGGATCTGTAAATTATCGGAGAAAAAAATGTATCGTGAGATTTTCATTGACCTTTTTAAATGAGATTTTGCGAGATTTTTATTTTTACATTTTTAGCTCGAGTATTTAATGAACGCCCCCATATGAAATCATTAACGAGTTAAAGACTAATGTAGTTTTCAAATAGACTTTCTTACTTCCTGTATAGTTGTAAATTATCTCACTGGCGCAGTACGTGCCGATTCCAGCCACTTAATTCCATCCATAAACTCCGCTGTTTATTACTGACATTCCTTTATTTAGACCACAAAGTGACCGTGGCTGTTTTTGAAAGATATGAAATTCTATATTAACAGTGTATACTAGGTTTTTACTTAGACAGCTACTCGCATGTTAGTAGCTCGACTAGCCTCTGCTGTCGCGTTAACAGCAGACTAAACAGCAGTAAAAATGTAGCATAAGCAGCCTGCTATTTATCAGCAGCAGTATTATTTATTATTTTCTAGTAAAATTATTATACCTACAAACTTATTGCTTTTTACCGCCGACGAAAGGGACGGACAGGTAGCGTTTTACCACTAGCGCCTAGCCGGTAGCGCCGGTAGCACCTAGGTACGCTTGCATGTGAACTGGCTCTCAAATGAGGCTGTCGGAACACCGAAAGGTGGTAGGCCACAGATTCTTAACTTGTGGATGGTAGTTAGCCAGGTGAGCACTAGACACTGCTCTACCATCAAGCTATGATTATAATGCCTTCAACCGAAAGCTCAAGCTTATTGAAGAATTCGAACCTACGACATACGTGGCAAACCAACGTCACTACCACAGAGCTATCATCGCTTTAATTCTAATACGCTAATGCAATTTATTTTATATCGTGGCCAAATTGCAGAAAATACTCTAGGTTCAAGCTAGTTAGACGATAATAGGTTACGTCTTGAACTCAATACTTAACTGAAATGAATACCCCGCATGCGACGGTATATGCTTACAGTCTACCCGATAAGTGTTGGCCAGCACTATAATTCAAGGTGCGGGCCGCGTGATTGGTGGCGCGGGCCGCGTGATTGGTGGCGCGGGCCGCGTGATTGGTGGCGCGGTCCGCGTGATTGGTGGCGCGGTCCGCGTGATTGGTGGCGCGGTCCGCGTGATTGATGGCGCGGGCCGCGTGATTCGCGATGCGGGCCGAGTGATTGGCAGCGCCGGCGCGGCGACGCCAGGGCGGCGCGAATATTTAGCCAGAAATGTTCAATTTCCTATAGACACCTGCCCTTTGGGAGCTAGAATGGAGGTAGTTAGTGCCATTAAACACGTTAAGTATACCACTAGCATAATAATTACTATAAGATTCGGTAACTATCTAACAATAATGAAGATCTTTAAATACTTTGACTAAACACGAATACACTTTTACTAACTACAGAATAAACACTCGTAAAGGCAATAAATATTATTTTTAAAAGCCTATCTATAACAATAAAACTGTTTATTGCTATTATAACAAGAGAAAATTGCTTCCTAACGATATATTTAATCGATAAACTATGTAATGTAACTTAAATTATATTATTGATCCAGAATATTATTGCTTTTGTAATAACAACTATTTGAGAAGGCCTCAGTACATAATGATAAGGCTGATGGTGGTGATGAATAACAATGTTTTAAATACAACCATAATATAAGACATCTGTTTGATAAATGTAATTTAAATTTACTATAACATAATATTAACTATACGATTTAATTGAACACATTGTTTGCAATAAATAGCACACGAAGCAGCGCCGTGGGCTGACGATAGACAAGGTCAGTAAACCAGTGTTTTGTTTTTCGGTCTAAACGGGTCCGTGCTATTTGAAAATGCGCACCATTTCAAGGAACAGAGGGAAGAAATAGGTTCGTAAACGCGGTATGCAGAGATTAGTGTAATAGAAATACGAAGTTACAGGAAGAATTCAGAATACTGGAGAGCACTAGAAACAGGACCGAATCGTACAAGAGATGTACACTGGCATTTTAGCGCCTAGTTTTGATTGTTGACGAAGAATGTCTTGTCTATTCTGTTATATTCTCTCTGGCAAGTGGACTAACGAACTATTCTCATATTATTGAATCATCTTTAATAATCTCATATGTAGACCGTGGCTGAAAACCAGCGCTGATTGTCAAACAACCAGCTCAGGGCTGAGCCAAGGGCCATTCCATCCTTTATCTAGTTACTACTTCCGTTTGTGTCTCAGTACAAAAATAATTATTATGACCTAGGTCTTGTATTAACGTATGTAGGAAGCATAAACTTAGTGCTTTAATAAATATATCCTTTTCTCTTTATAATGTGCGTTATTGTAAGGTAAATAGTATATATCGAAGCCACTTGCATATTGTTCTATTGTGTATAACTTATCATTTCGCTGTTACTTCTATTACTGATCTAATACAAGTACTGAATATATCATTATATAATCTTTGTATACCGGAAGAGCTTTTTGTTTTTTACTCACTCTGGTGACGCCGCCTGAAGCAAGCCCTCAGCCACTCGCAGCGTGTAGTGTGGACAGTAAACAGGCGCTAGCGTACAAAGCTCTCTATCTACGGCTAACAGTACGTCCTCCATTCAAGATGACATTCCTTACTTAACTTTAATCACAGCTTCATAGCATTTTTGACGAGTCAATAATTTCCAATAGTAATATAACATTGGTAAAGAATATAGAAAATATTGTATAAGTATATTATAATTGCTTTGCTAACCCAAGCGGGACGCTTGGGACCAAACATTCAAGATATACATAAAACATTCCATTTCTAACAATCCTATAACAGCATATAGAATAGTAGATTTCCCTAATAAATAAAGAATAATATAACAAACTAAAATAAAATAAACGAAAATAAAAGATAAAAAATAAAAAATTGCATAATTTATTTAAATCACAGATGAAAAACGAGCGGTCTACTTGTTACGACGCGTCGTAACACTCGGGACAACACAACACGTTAGGAATATAAATACAAATGAAACCGATGATGTCGCCTCACGTACGGAAAATAATAAAAATAATAATGTCAAGCTTAACAAGAACGTCCAATTAACTAATAAATATACGGAACATCAATTGTAAATTATGTAAATAAATAATTCTTAACATGCACAAGAGCTATTAACAAATAAAATGCATTAACCGTTAATGCAACAAGAATGTGACGGGAGTCGCCGGGACGCGTGTCGGCGCGGCCCGCGAACTTTACGGGAATTGGACTAATAAAATATATAAGGCTGCATCTTCGATGGACGGCGATAGAGCGGAAACAATACGCTCAAAACAATATATTTCGTGTATAAGTTTCAAGTGGAGAGCGAAACTAATAAGGTGATCTTTGGGTATTGCACTCAATTTTTCGCTCACCGCTGCCCACCGAAAACGCAGCCTAGGCGGCGCGGGCCGAGTCATTGGCGGCGCGAGCCGCGTGATTGGCGGCGCGGGCCGCGTGATTGGCGGCTCGGGCCGCGAGCTTGGCGGCTCGGGCCATTTGATTTGCGGCGCGGGCCGCGTGATTGGCGGCGCAGGCGCGAGCGGCCCGCCACGTCACGTCATGTTGACACCGAGCGAGCGTGACGCGTACTCGTACACCACGTACGATATGGACACAGCTGGGATCACCTTGATGAAGTTGGGTGTGATGCCGCGGTAGAGGCCCATCACGCCCTCGCGCTGCACGATGTCGCGGAACACGCCGGACATTGTGCCCTCCGCGCCTTTCGCTGCCTTATCTGAAACAACGTACGGGATCACTATAAACTACGGCGTATATTAATAAAGAGCATCATATCGTCGACGACCTTTGACAACCTCGTATGTGTTATAGTTCACAATCTAGCGTGGCGCCACCGACCACGTTGTCACAGGTTTGCCATGTCTTCACGTTGAAATGGCTCGACGGATTTGGGTGAAATTTAGAATTAACATAGCTTTTATCCCGGATTAACACATAAGCTACATTTTAAAGGTTCCTGCAGTTTAGCGGGGCGTGGCTGGTATAAAATTAAAATGACAAAAACTGACTGCCGTGGCTTTCACATGTCGCCAAGTATATAGCGATGCATCATCTCGTGAGTCCGTCCATTAAGGACGATCCACACGTGGCATTGTATTGCGTGGATCTCTGGCCGGTTCCGATCGAACTGAAATCCTTAAGCAGGGTGTCTAATTGACAAAATATTTCCTAACAAGACAAAAAAGAAAAAACCGGGAGTTGTCTCACCTTGCGCCTGCAGACGGGTCCTGACCAGCGCGAGCGGGTACGAGCACACCTGCCCGAGCGTGCAGGACGCGCTCCCGCACGCCAGCAGCAGCATTATCCCCGGCTGTCCGTTATCCTGGTACTTGCTGATGTACTTTTTCTTCAGCGTCTCGTACACCGCCAGGTCGATCCCCGCGTACGGCACGATCCCCAGTATATTTGGAATGTAACCCTTGTAGAAACACCGCAAACCCTCCCGCGCGTATATTTTCCTAGTCGCGTCAGCAATGCCGGTGTATTGGCCGGTCTTCCTTAACGCTAATCTTGTCTTCAGCACCTCGAGCGGGTAGATCATGGTTTGGCTGATAGCGCCCGCCGTCGCTCCTGCTATGAAGCGCTCGTGTATTTGTAGAGGCAGATTTCTGTCGTCGCCTTTGATGAGTCGCTTTATTTGTTCGTACGCGGCGAACTTAATGGCCGTCTCGGGGGCGATTTTAATGACGTTGATACCGTTGCCGCGCCAAAGGCCGCCGATGCCGCCTTCGCCGATCATTTTCGCTAAGCATTTACTCATGTTCTCTCTAGTCGGGTTCACCTGGAAATGGAAGGTTGATTATGCAAATATGTACTGATAAACGATTGGATATGAAGGATCGCTTGATAAAGTTGATTGTGGCGGCCTTGCGACATACATGCGTGAGATATAATATCTATGTAACGCATCATGGAGATGTTATGAAACTGTAGCGGGCATTGCATTTATGAAAATAAAATACTAGCCTCGAGTAATAATATAATAGGTCACTGAACCCATATATTTATATGGTTTTAAGAATATACGTATGTTGGTTTGTTAGTTTTGCTTTTCGTTTTTGTTGGTTTGCTAGACTTAGAAACTGCTGCAAGGATTTTGTTTACGTTTCGGAGTTTGATAGCTTGTGTCTGAATATAAAAGATGAGGTATGCCTCATCACGCTGTGACATCGCAGTTCAAAGCTGAACTTGTCTGAAGACACGCAGAAACGCACATCAGTGAATATGTTAGCTATATTGCATATTTTTCTTCCTTCTCTTGCAATAACAAGGTGTTTGTGGCCTTGATTTTACGTTACAAGTTCACTGCTTCATTCACATTTGAGTCTAGACCTTTAGAACAAGTTTTGCCTTTGTCTGGTGACATTGTGCCTTTGTTAAAACGAGCGTTGTTCCTTTTATCAAACTACGATAAGGACAAAGAAACGGTTTAAGGACTGAATTTGAATACATACGAGTAAAATAAATGAAAAAGCATGAGAAATCATTGCGACATTGGCCCACGCTTAATTAAACATTCTTTGCAACACTGCCCTTGTCACTATTAATGATTAGGTTGACACCTATGCTGTTTTCGTAATGCTCGGCATACTCAGCAATGTGTATTTTGATCCCTATAGAAGCTAAAATTCTGAAATTGCCCGGACACAAGTTCAATTCCTTTAAATACTTAACACCGTTCAACTTTTGTGTTTTTTCATATGGTAGATTTTGGTTTTTAGCTCTTCCGAGCATTCCCCGTTGTATATTCCGTAGAATATGCACAAGGCTAAGCGGCTCAAGACGCCCGAGAGCTGGCTCAAACCTCTTCTCACTTGGTTTAACATGAGCTCAAGATTCCTGTTCCGATCAGCAGCATCTAAGATTAGGATTGCCCTATTGACAGCCGACCTGCGGTAGGAGATGGCACCTCAAGAAGAAGAAGAAGAAGAAATAAAGAACTCACCTGAAGGAAAACCTTCAGCCTGTCTAGGGGCGCTGTACACGTTCGACTGAACGCGCCGGAGATGCCGCCCGCCAGAAGGTGCCTCCACCATTTGCCAGTTTGAAGCTCGCTCTGAGTAAAATCATCAGGCACGTTCATATCCTCACCGATGTCCAGGTACTGGAATAAAACGGGGGAACTGGTTAGTTTTCGCGTACACAGGCGCCGCTGGTGGTTTTATCATACTCGTAAGTTGTACTGCACTGGAAAACCCTTCGGTCGCTCATTCGTTTGTCATGGTTAATGGTTGGAGATTACATGAGGTGGTGCAGTTTTCTACTTACAACCTTTGCTTCTAGTTTTGATTGAAACATATAACCATTGGCACTTTCGAAATACTGTCACGAAGTCACGATAGAAGATTTTTAAATGTTGTGGAAACTTGTGGTGGCTAGAGAAAGACGTTGAAAACACAAATTCAAAGATATCGCACGCAAGGAGTATGCAGAACTATGCAGGAACTACGAGGCGAGCAAGAGTTGAAGTTCATAGAGGTAACGAGGTCCAGTTGAAATCACTGCCCAAGCTCGCTCTAAGCACTGAGCGATCGTTTATCGAGGAGGTTAAACAGGGTCAGTTACAGAGGGCCAATATCGACTCAATTGACTGTGTGAATAATTCGCCAACAGCTTTATGCAAAGATTGGTCACATCCAGTGGAACCGCTCAGCTGCTGCGAACATTTTTGCATCTCTATTTTTAACCACCGACGCAAAAAGAGAGGTGTGTGTCTGTGGCATCGCTCTCAAACGGATGGACTGATTTCGATGCGGTTTCTTTCATTTGAAAGCCAGTTTCCTTGCGGTAGTTTTTAGCTATGTTTGATAAAAATCGGTCCAAGATGTCGGAGGTTATATAAATTTTAAATTTTTGCTTATTATTGGTATTTTTCAACGGCTGGCAGTCACGTTAAGTCGATAAGAAGGTAATTTTTTTTGTTTTTTTGGAGAGTTTGCGAAGAGTTTTGGCATCAGGTGTTATGATCAAAAGCTACAGCATTTTTTAATAAGATAAACGTCTTAATTCTGTGCAATAGCATGCAAATTTGACGTTTAGCAACGACTGGACAATTGGGATAGACCCTACTTCTATGGGGTAGACGTGTTCTTGAGTGGAGACCGCGACTTGGCAAACGTAGTGTAGGACGTTCTGCGATAAAGTGGATCGCCGACTAGCGCCCAGTGGCTGGCAGTAGATAGTTGTATAAGAAGAGCCGAAGACCGGGCTCAGTGGCGTAAATATTTGTCACCACGGCTTTACAAAAAAAAAAATACACTGGGTAGTTACTTGAGTGTTATGTTTATTTGTTAACTGATAACAGCAGTGTTAAGATACTGTTGTTGCTGTTTCGTAATTAAGTTATTATGTTGCAATAGTTTAAAGTACATACAAAAATATTAAAAATTATGAAAATAACACAATTTTTTGTGATATAGGCAAAAGCGCATGTTGTGGATCGACTTCGTTTTTGATACCCTAGATACAGGGTATTCTAGAGGGTCGGAACACTGGGACCTATGTGGATTTTTGGACATTATTATTTTTATCATTTTTATAAATGAGAATTACCTGATGACGTTGAGATGAGAGCGCACTTTTCTTGTCTTCACTATCAACCGCACAGTGCGATCGTGCACTTGGTATAAGCGCACAATGGTAAGTAAAGAGTAATGTTTGTGTGCCCACTGCGCATCCTAATTCAAATTTGGTTCAGCTTTAGCCGGTTAGGAACAGTATTATCTCACCATCCATATATCCATACTAATATGATAAAAGCGGTTTGTTTGTTACCTCTTAACGGATCTTGGTGAAATTTGGCGTGGATATAGTTTGAACCTTGGAGAAGGCCATGGGGTACTATTATTATCGTGGGGTACCTTTACCGCGTAGTCCACACGAGTAAAACCGCAGAGCGCAGCTAGGATCATATGTTCTTCTCGATTTTGAACTATGTCCAGACCTAATTTCATCGAAATGCGTTCTTACTGCGTCTGCGTCTGCACTTTTTGCGTGAAATTGTAACAAACATACAACATCCATCCTACAAACTCTCACATTTATAATATATATTAGTATGATGTGACTAGCGCAGGATGAATTTGTACCAATATACATGACGATGTACTAGTATTTAATCAATCATGAATGAAATGAACGTAGTACCAAATTGATATTTAAAACAAAACCAAGCTAAAATGGTTTGATAACAATGGGTAGATAATTTATCGCGGTTTTGCTCGTGTTACTTCGACGTAATAGGTACGAATATGTCATCAGTTTACGATAACTAGATACAATATCATAAGTTATATTTATCACTTACAAATTTTTAATGACTTGACGTCGAATGTAATGTAACTTATTATATTTATAAAATACTAATTGCGCCCCGCGATTTCGACCACGTCTTCCCATTATCCTGCAGGAACCTTTTTCCGGGATATAAAATAGCCTATGTGTTAATCCGGGGTATAAGCTCGCGGGAAGTTCATATTTGTCCTACTTAGCGATTCAAATTTACTAATAGCGATGTAATAATTGATAAGGAGCGGTAGCAGCCAAGTGGTTCGAAACCCACTTTGGCCCCGCCACAAAAATCAAGCTTATCGCAGGATTTGTACCCACGACTACTAGGCTGCAAGCCTACGTCACTACCACTGTGCTATCATCGCTATTTAGTACGCAAGTTTGAGAACAGTAGTAGTTTGAAGAAAGGTTAGTAAAAAGAACCACGGATTGTGTTCCGGGTTCCTTAAGGTCTAACATTGGAGATAGGTTATATATTAAAATAAAACCTCAAATAAGATATTTTATGTAATAGATTGGCCAACGAGCAGATGGTCCGCCTGATGGAAAGCGGTCACCGTCGCCTATGGACATTTGCAACACCGGGGGAGTTGCCGATGCGTTGCCGACCCATAAGAACTCATTTCACACCCATCTTGAAGGATTGCAATTTGTAGCACGCAAAGACTTGCAAGGGGAGCTCGTTCCACATTTTGCAAGTATGCGGGAGAAAGGAGCGCATTAATGCATCCTATTAATAATAACATGAGTCGGTATTACACTGAAGTACACAAAGGATCATCCTCTTCGCAGGGACTCCTTCTCTCCATTTCTTTTTTCCGACGCTTCATTTTTGAGTTCCACATTTTCGCTTTAAACTGTATCTGTTCGGTCTGCAGGCAATCAAGTGTATTATCATTAAGGGTAAGATTGACGCTATATAGCTAGCTACATTACATAGCGTTCTAGCGCACGGATAGGCTACGGAACGTTTTGTACGTTTTAACTTTCCACAGTACGTCCAAAGTGTGCAAAGTTTTAGTGCACCTGAGTGACGAGATGTGCAAGTCGCTCGCCTGATAATAAGCGTCACGCTTGCCCATTACAGTTCAGTGCCACCCAGAATTCTGAACTTCAACAGTTCAAAATCCAGCGCGGCAATGTGCGGCAACGCTCGGCACCCTGAGATAATCAGCTGATGTCAAATCTCCTTACACTCTGTAACCTCACCAGAAACACTCTTTCCTCAATTCGGACAACAGTAACGTTTGTATACCACCGCGTCTACGTCTAATGTGTCTGATAACATAAAGGCATTTTGAAGAAAAAAAAAATAACGCCGCATGATCACATACAATAACGTGGACTTAATTAAGACTTTTCTTTATATATCTACATCATCCACCTGCAGTACAACTTAGTACGCCCACCGCGAAGCGTAAATCCGAAGTTTCGGTACGAAATTTCATGAAACGAAATCGGTCCCGAAGAACCTTATGAAGTGGTCCGAACAAACTGAGTCACTTTGGCAGCAGTTCAATTGTAACATTTTCGTTTCGGCTTTAAAGACATTGGCATGGTGGTTCTGCAGATCCGTATCTATACTAAATGTACCGGACCCTTGTCATGCGATTTTGGTCGAGTTTCCTTTGACAGACACCTCGCAAAAGCTCAAAGCTTGCTTAGGCTCGTAAAAAGTGTTCGATATTATTTCACTTATAACAGTTGACTAGACTAGCGTTTGACCACACCCGATGGAAAGCGATGATTTGGTCAAAGCAGTACGCTTGTCTAGCAAATACCTATTCACTCGTCACTTGAACACCCACGGGATTTACTGATATGAAAACACCACTCAAGGCAGGGCAATCCACTCCTTTGCAGCTCATAATGACCATACAATTTTTTTTTTTGAAACTCCGCTGACTTGCCCTAGACATCATATAAAGCTAAACTATACAAAACAGAGATAAGATTTCTTTACCTGATCTCTTTATGAAATTTACCTCATATCATTGATGTTGTATGAGGATGTTTATACAGTGTCTACTACAAGTCGTAAAGTCATGATTATCATTAAGATTGTGAGGTTATAATACGCTTGCTTAAATGTTTGTTATGATTTGTATTTGTTTATTTCAGATAGTGATCATAATATTATTGTTATTGGAAAGCACTACCATGTACAGCAAATTAGGTGCAAAAACAAATTACAAAGGTTAGAATGAAGAAACTGCAAGTTCGCCTGGTGAGTGCATGTGTTTGTTTTCTGTCTAAACGTTGACGTTTACATTAGTAAATATTTAACCGATAATAATGTTAACAAAAAAAACCCGGTGGGAAATTCCCCGAATAATTAGTAATCCATACCAATATTACAAATGCGATAACTGTCTGTTTTTTAGGTTATCGCGCCTAAACCGCGGAACCCACTTTGATGAAATATGGTATGGAAAACGGCTAATCCCTGGGGAACCGCGGGTTACAGCTTGTACATAAATAATTATGACGGGGTCTACCATGCATGTGATCAATAGGCGTTATTTATTTATTATTATTTATTTATCGTACAAACAAAAAGTTCTTTTCAGTACATATTGAAATTGTAATTAAGTTAAAAATCTACTGTTCGAACTACAGCGATAAAAATACATCTGACACTTTTTACATAGACTAAACAAAGTCGCAAGCTACCGTGGACTTTGGAACCACAATAATTGGTCCTTCGTATAGGATATAATATTCAACTGACTTGAGTCACGCCGTGAGGTCAACGCAGATTAGTCAGAAAGGTGCTCGAACATTTTCGATTCTTGCATATCGCACTAATCCCATTCAAATGAGTTGTAGTAAACAATGCCACTGATAGATTAATTTATCTCATCGTGCAGCTTTCCGGCTGGTCTTTAGGGTCACGAAAACAATGATTAGTGATTCTTAGAATCACACAGCTACAAGACTCGAGTCATAATATAAGTACTAGAACATCAGAAATGCACTAGATCTAACATTATTTTCTTCTTCTGGTCCTCGTCCCATCTAATTGGGATCCGCGCAGAAGGTACTTTTCTACCACTTTCCTCTATCAGTCGTCATCGCTTCATTCACCCTCCTTTCATTCATATCGATCCGTACACAATCCATCCACCTTTTCCTTGGTCTTCCTCTTCCCTTCCATCCATCAACATTCATATTCATCATTTTCTTGGTAATATGACTTTCATCCCTCGTCTAGCATTCTGATGAAATTATTACATTATTTCTATACAGGTTTTGCTTTTGATTAGTGATATAATACAGTGTAAACTCCATGTAACGTCACTCTATTTAACGACAAACTCCCTTAAGCGTCGAAATCAATTGGCTTTGGTTGGTTTAGCTTGTCTTTCATACAATGTTTCACTCTACATAGCATTACACCCACTCTCAATAACGACAACAATTGAGTAATAAAAAGTACCTTTTAAGTTGCTAAAATTAGTAAAAACTGCGCAGCTGTGTACGATCTATTGTCGCTTTATTATCCTAGCCCGCAATAAACTCGACTGTCGGCATCATGCATACCGAACTTTCTAAGAAATTCGTTCTTTTGTTTACAAATTGGGATTGCTTGTACGTGTAGACTGTTGTTGACCATGACTCATAAGTAGGAGTCATGTATTATCTATACCTTATCATATTCTTAGTTGCTCACAAACTTTCAAACTGTAAACATGGCTAATAAAAGAAAATCAGCATTAAAGAAGCTCTGGAAGCAGCTAAATTATTGGAAAAATACTTCCTTTATAACCAAGATGCCTCAATATTGCTAAATATGAATAAAATAAGTAAAAAAATACAACAAAATTACTGGTGCAGCAAAAGACTTCAGACAAAAATAACAGACTATACGCAATAGCGTTCAAATAACATTCTTTTTTATGCACATAACTACTAACAATAGTCGGAAATAAACTTTATCTTTTTCTAATTCTGATGTTTCTTCTCTCCATTTAACGACAACTCTCTATAACGCCATAAAATGCACAGTCCCTTCAGTGTCGCTATATAGAGTTTACACTGTATGTGCTTACCGATGTGTCTATTAGGTGGCTAAGGATTCCTCGATCCCAACCCAAAGTAATCATTACGAAGGCGACGCAAAATTTCCAGTTCGTCTTCAAAAAACCTGCGTAAACGAAGAATTTCATCACGAAATGTGCCGCTCTGTTCATTATATATGTCGAGAGGTGTGTGGCGCTTGAAGCCGACACATGGGAAGTTTTTGTTGTTTTGCGGTCAGATAGCCAGGCCTGACAGTTGGGTGTAGGTAATTTCTGCGGAAAAGTCAACGATGACAATTCAATACCTTTTTCGTCGCGATGGTTGTCTATAGTGCTATAGTTGAGGTTTTAGTTTGCAGTTTTATAACGTGACCTAGTAACAAACTTACTTGGCGCAGCGCGGCGATCAAACCGAGTCTTGGCTTCCGTTACTACTTTCTCTACACGCTCTCGCCAAGTCCATTCTCGATCCTTCTTTTTGCCGGTATGCTCTCGTTACTGAGCTTCTGCCTACTGGCAATGCCATACAAGAGACTTTCGTGGAATCACATTTAATTTAAAATAAAAACTACGGTGGTGAGGTAGTTTCATCCACGGTGGATTTTACAATATTGTTTTTTTTAATATTCGGTGTTTATTTGAAGTAAAAATTTTACTTGAAAACAATAAAAAATCAAAGATGCGCGAAATTGTCCAGTTGGTGCAAGGAGTTGGTGCCATAAATTACTAATTTATATAAGTAAATCAAACTTGAACTTCTGATGTTGAATAATTCGAATGAATCGCTATAGTGGATGATAAATAATTATTATAAAAAGTGTTTTCCAAAGTATAGTGCCACTAACGCTTACAAGACACAGGAAGGAGCTCGTGTTCCATTTCCTGCAGTAAGACTTAGACTGAAAGTACTTCGCTAAACATCTATTGCGTTGGCTTGCATTCTTAGCTTAGTATGCATGCTCGGCGACGCTGAACCATTGGTTGCTCCATCGCTATGCTGTATAGGACAATCTTGAACTTTAGATAACAAGTGCTTAGTGACGATATCTGCAATTTTGTTTCGTAACTAACTCTTCACATGCAAAAGTAGGTATAGAGATGCTAATCCTTAAGTTGATAGTAATCTTGAAATTTGAATAAATGCATTTATATAATATCTGGGAGTTCAGTGTACGACACTTATAAAAGAATATGAACTTTAACGTTGAAAACTTGAATACAAAGCACAATTTCGAATTTTGTAAGCGAAAACATAACATGTTTCATAATAATTTAATTTTATCCAGAAATTAAAGTGAGTAGTTACAAGGGTAGAAGTAGATTAACATATTCCTAACTAAATCTATACCGTCGAATTCCACCAACAAATCGATATCGAAAATTCTCAATGAATCAAACTAGTTGGTCCTAAAATCTAAGTCAATTTCTGTAATGTTGAATGACCCATACCACACTACCGTTTGTGTGAATTTAATTTCGCCATTCGCCATATAGAAGGAGACTTAATAGCTCAATCGGTAGATTGAGATGGACAGCTTCCACTGCATTGGTGTCAAGGGAAGCACCCTTGACACCAATGCATTGCCTAACGATCAACGAGGTCGTCTAACGATCGAGGGAACGACTGAACAATCGCTAGAGCAACTACGACTAAACTCGTACGCGGATATATCAGAGATGTCCAAATCGTAACGATTACTCGCCGAGCCTTCAAAACCACAAATAATATTGATACCCACACACACAATACTATACATATTTTCTGATCCCTAACCAGGATTCCCTGTGTAGGGTCGCGGGGATCGTAGACATGAAATAAATAATTGCGCTTTTATTTGTGCTCTTACATTTGAGCCTAGCAAGACCAGAAACAAGGGAGGGAACTAGAACAAAATAGTCTTAACGAGCTGGATTGTTTCGAGCGTCAACCGTCACTGAGACTTTCTCTCCTGTGCCTTTACTCTGAGGTCCGATGAACGACGCTTCGTGGTCGTTACCAACGTCATTTTCATGCGTTTGTCAGATTGAAAGAGAAAAGTTATCATGACCGTTTACATACTTACCAGTTGACAATGATACAATTTTTCTAGTTTGAAGTTCAAGATCTTTGCTTAATGACCTTCTAACACCGTTACATTTGAAAGTACGAGCTACGAGATCAAGGAGATCAATGTCAGTTACCTCGCTTCACGCAATACGCGGTATCAATGTTGGTGCGTGAGTGTATGTGTGTAGTTCAACACTATGGCTACTCGAAATTATGTAACGAGTTTTTGTCACAATGATTGATTTTTGCAGTACCTTTAGAATTCAATATTAGATGATCTCAATCTTGGGTGTTTATGAAACATCATCGAGCGACTCTCTAATAAGGGCTTAAGATTTAAACCAGCACTTACAGTTTTTGCCCACACAAAATTAATTGCTGGAACTTACTAACTGCTGATATTTTAATTTTAACATTTCAAATCGCATAAAAAACATAAGTTATTAAGAAACATGTAAAGATACTGAAAAAAGATGGAAGACAAGATACTGAGTATGTATGTAAAGATACTGAGAAAAGAAGAAAACAAGATACTGGTAAGTATATCAACATTAATAAAGATACTGAGAAAAGAAGAAGACAAAATACTGGTAAGTATGTAAACATTACTAAAGACTAAAGATGCAGAGAAAAAAGAAGAAAAGATACTGGTAAGTCGTAAACACTCACTAGATTCAAAGACCTTTGTAGAATAAGAATCATATACACTGGGTGTCACGAGACAACGCTGACGATTCTGGACAACCGATCGTAGGCATTTGGATAAAGTCGTTTCATTTTATATTGCTGATTGGACATAAAGTAAACACCTGGAGAATATCCCACGAAACGCACCACGTACCGCCTCAAACCGTCAAGAACTAAAACTACTTCTAATCTTTACGGAATTCGGCTGAAAACTGAACATATTGTATAATAATATAGTAGTGAAGTTAGTACACAATTCTGTTACGTAGGTGTTAAGTTGGTATGTTAGCGCTAATGGTTAGGACATGAAGACGGTTATACTGATTAGTCTGAATACTGAGGTTGATAACATGCTGTCTCTGCTCCAAATAAACAGCGTGCATATTACGATATCATGACCTCTGTTCTGTTGAATGAATCCAATCGATGATATTGAACTCATACAGGTTACGAAATTGAATTTAAAGTCCGAGGTGCGGACTGAAGTGGGATTACAATTATTGTAAGGTTGGCGATGTTGTAAGAGTCGTGGGGAGCCGATAGATGCAAATGGTTAAGAGCCATTCATGGGGCGTTTAAAGAGGGCGGCCTATGTTCAGCAGTAGATTTCTTCCGACTAATAATGATGATTATCGGCGCCAAACAAATTTTAATATCCGATATTTTGAATTTTGAACCTGTTATAAGCGATTTTCAAAACATACAGTGTACTCCTATACTAGAAAAGGAAGCTATCCAGAAAATTTCAAGTTGGTCTGTCGCTCTAAGACCAGCGACCAAGGCTGTGCGTTGGGATATCAGCAAATGAGTCAGAACTTTAAATTTTATATGACTATATTATAGTGTATTACTATATTGTTTATAAGATTTACTGCGTTCACGTGTAAATGTATCTGCGCATAATATAGTATCTCAAGTGCTGATTACTAATTATTATTGCAGATCTTACAGGGTAGCGTTATAACGCAAGTCACCTGATGAGATCGAAAAGGTGGTACCACGCTAAGTAGGTTTAGAAATTGGCTATCAAGTGAGGCTGCCGGAACAGGCCGATATGTTCTTGTCGTAGCCGGGTGATCACAAGAAGATGCCCTACCATCAACCTATAATTTTAACACGATGTTTTTCCTTCACCGAGAAACACAAGCTCATTGCATCATTGATTACTAGGAATAGATAATATCTATGATTATCTATTAATTGGAAGCGATTCTTTATCCAGCGTTTTAGTACTGAGGCTGCAATGATATTGGTGACGATTCTTTTGTAAATTGTTTAGACTACTTACTTTGGCAAGTCTGATTCCTAGTAAACTTACTGTTGTTGATAAATCTAAAATGTGTTTTCCTCAATATAAAACTCGTGTGACACAATAGAAATTCCATGAATTCCGCAAAACAGCCGTAAAGGGAAATAGTATGAGTCAGTCATTGATACGGCGCTCAATATGTGCAGACGCCACAGTTTACTCGGTAGTCGCTTCGTAATCAGACGGTAGGATTTCCCCGTGATATTTTAGGCCAGGCAACCGAAGAGCGCGCACTAACTGCAATGTAATCTACGACGTGGTTCATAGAAGCTTTTTACTAATCTGCGGCGCGCTGACGCAACATGCGCGTGCGCCGCGTCATCCGTGAAGACTCGAGTCGAGTGGCAAAGTTTACG
The DNA here is from genome assembly GCA_931315375.2 of Opisthograptis luteolata. Lineage (NCBI taxonomy): Eukaryota > Metazoa > Arthropoda > Insecta > Lepidoptera > Geometridae > Opisthograptis > Opisthograptis luteolata. The sequence goes on from OV928033.1 coordinate 14,857,853, forward strand.
CGTCCGCGTTAAGTGACTATTGCTGTAATCTATGTCCGTGTGAGGAGAATATACGCAGCTAGTCCGCAGTTACGTTTTGAGACGCTGCGTTGTTCTCTGACGATTTTTTTAATAGTTTCACTGTCCACTAATATGTAGTTTTATGTATGGGTGACAGGCTGTGCGCAGAAGAGAATCTATATTAGTAAACGAACAAGATGAAAAATGTACGCCGTACCCATAGCGTATAATATGTCCTAGTACATATTTGTTTTCTTTTTTACGCATTTCTAATCGCATAAAAAAGCATAAATTTATTTAGAACTTCTCTAATGATTTCTTAGGGCTTTTGCCTTTGAAAACCTTCAGAACTTCTTTATTGATTTCTTAGGACTTTAGAAAACAATAAAGCTTGGGATTGTAGAGAACTTGTGACATAATGTAAACATATTTTTTATTTAGCACATTTAACATGTTTAATTTTTTTTCTGTCTTTTATATTACATTTAAGCGAATGACGTCTAATCTCAATAATATATAGACACCTTTCAGCGTTACCTAATAGACAACACTATCTAGTCTATATCCCTTATCAGTGGTAGGCGCAGGAAATTCCATTGTGTACGAGTCTCACCGATGTGTTTTATATAAATTTATATATTCGGCAACCTTTGGACCACCTTATCTTCAGAAGAGGCTTGTACTGGTTATTATTAATCATTTTTTTACTATCTGTTCGGTAGGAAAATTACAATCGATTTTATACTATCCGATACCCTGAACTGACTTACGTCGCGTATCCATAACCGATCTATCCACGGTTTTCCCTACTGGAGATGGAAATTTGACATAAGCTCCATAGAAGTAATGTCAAATTTATGTCAAACCGTGGATAGATCGGTTATAGAAACCGGCCGTTATTAAATGAACAACTATACTGAAGTATTATGTAACAAGAATTTTTGCTTAATTTTATATAACTACCTACTAATATACAACGTTTTTAAATAGACTCAATTTCTCCTAAGCGTGAAGTGCATGCAATATTTACAAATATGATTAAAATTTGTTTTCTATGTAGTAGATAAGTATTCTTGACGACCGATGTGGCGCAATGGGCGGATAGCCGACTGTGAAGAGTGAGGTCGCGGGTTCGATTCCCGCTACAGGACAAATATTTGTGCATTGAAAAAAAAAAGCGCAAGTATTTGTTCTGTGTCTGGGTGTTGTGGATCCCCGATCCTCGTAGTTTCTGATACCCTAGATACAGGGAAACCTAGTTAGGGGTCAGAGCTTATGTATGTGATTGTGCGGGCATTATTATTTATTTATTCTCCTAAACTAATACTGATCCTGAAAAATCTTTCACTAATAGGAAGCTTCACTATCCCTAAGTATCATCATAGTCATAGGGTATGTTCTATTCTGATAGAGTTTCCAAGTAAGAAATCACGATATCTGTAAACCACACCGGAGAAAATGAGAAAACTACCAGCTCTATCAGCTTACGCTGTCTAAACGGTTTTATTAGAGTTAATGTAATGTAGACTTCCAAAAACACAGTAGGTCAACAAAAAACTACATCAAAAAATATCTAATCAACTGTTTTGGGAAAACTTTCGGTTATCGTAATCTTTAAATTCTATACTCCTGCAAAGTTTGATCGGGTCGCTAGTGTCGATAAACATACGTGAATACTTTATAATTAAATTTGGTACCAACGAGCCTGTTATGGGCTCCGGTTTTATATTTGCATAGATGGAAAACAATAAACAGGTACACCACCGTTGATGACGTCTCAGTTCTACGAGCATCGAGTGTTTCTTGCGCAAATATACCTACGTAACGAGTGATGTTTGCTACGCTATTGTAATTTTTATAGCACGATGCATTACTGTCAAAGAATATATTATTTATTAGTTGCGCCCCGCGCCTTCCCGTTATCCCGAACAGGAACCTTTTTCCGGGATAAAAAGTAGCCTATGTGTTAATCCAGGGTATAAGCTATCTCCATTCCAAATTTCATTCGGATCCGTTCAGTAGTTCTTGCGTGAAAAAGTAACAAACATCCATCCATCCATAGTCACAAAATTTTACGTTTATAATATTAGTGGGATTTTTTTGTTTCATTAAATGTCCGAAGATTAAGAAGACATATTTGTCCACACTAATACAATACACGCGAAAGTAACTCTCGTTTGCTTGTTACCTTTCTTGATGAAATTATTTAAAAAATTTAAATTAGCCCTCTAGGTTACAAGATTAAAGATCTCTGAACATTAGAAGCGTTTCAGTGAATTATGTGTAATTGTGTTGTGTGTATTCGTAAGGCCATCATCACACTAACATCTTAAATACGTGTGAGTGACTGAGGGAGTGTGTATTTTGTTACTTCTTGTTGTCACTTGATGTCACGGAGTACGGCAGGAAGTGAATTAAATATTGTGTTGGAATGTATCAACAAACTTTTCAAGGTAGCAGACTGTATTTCGTTTACAGATAGGTATTTCAAGAATATCGTAATTCGCGGAATAATTTTGTCGCGATACAGACCGAGACTTCCTCCAACTAATTTATACTATCTATACTAATATTATAAAGCTGCAGAGTTTGTTTGTTTGTTTGTTTGAACGCGCTAATCTCGGGAACCACTGGTCCGATTTGAAAAATTCTTTCAGTGTCGGATAGTCCATTTATCGAAGAAGGCTATATGCTACATTTTATTTCCAAAAAAATTAGGGATCCGTAAGAAAATTGCTGTGAAATCGAAAACCTATTTTTGCGTGCGCTGCAAAAACTATTGACAATAGACAAAATAATGTATTACGGGTTTGTAGGTCCCATTAAGATCTACAAAAAAGTCCGCGAGAGCATATGTCTAACTATTATAGTTATGACACAATAAGTGATCTTTTATTTAAAAAAAAAAATTTAATGCCGCCGCTAGAAAAGGCTCTTTATTGTATCTTGGTATTAATCCTTATCAAAATAAATTACCTCTTATTCAAAACTGCTTCAATACCATTATATAACTTTTTGAATTATTCAATTCGGACATTTTTAATTCGAAAGATATCACGAGTTTAAAAATGTAAGCAGTAGAAAAAAGATGCGTGGTAGCCTTATGCATGTAGGCGTCACTGGGGTAGGAGGGTACGGGCCGTACGGGAGGAAGGATTTGGGTGTGTATTACAATTTTTAATTTAGAATATTTTTTTAAATACCCGTGCGGAGCCGCGGCGGTCCACTAGTGACATGATAAGTATGCAAACAAAACGAGCAGGTTTATATAGCCTAGATATGTATTAGAAACTCGGTACAGTACACCGTGTACCAAGCTACGAAGTAACAATATATTATACTCGCATATGCACAATGAACGATGCGTTTTGCGTGAACTTGCATGTTGGTGTAAACTAGCGAGCGATCATAAAATGTTAAAAATTCGTTAAATAAACTTCATATTAAATGTCGCTGACTTTTGCGTAGAGCTACTAGAAACCTACATTTCGTCAACTCTACTCAAACCGTTTAGACAGCGAGCCTTAGCTGATAGAGCGGCCATGCAGTTGTCCCAATTTTCTCAGACTTGTATTACAAATATCTAATGTTTTTACTGAAAACTCTACTTTATCAGAATAAAATCTAACCTATGACACTCGGGGATAATGTAGCTTCCTACTACTAAAATAAATTTCTGAATTAACCCCCATAAAAAAGCAAAATTTCGCCTTTTCATAACATTAGCATAGAAAAGTAAGTAACACTTCTTGGACACGTCGGTTTCTTCACGCTGTTTGCAAGAACAACATTCGAGGGCATGCTTCATCTACCAACCCGCAATGGGGCAGCGTGGTAGAGTAACGCCCATACTATCTCTTTGGGAGAAGGCATGTGTCCTATAGCAATGGAGACGTAACAGGTTGATGACGATAAAAGATGCTTCACAGAAGCGAACATATATGGGTTGATACACGTTGTCATTAAAGTAGATACGCCAAGCGATTAAAAATATCAAAGACCTAAAGTAATTAAGTAAATTCACGTCAAATTTCATGGAAATCCATTCAGCCGTTTCCGACCTAAGCGTTGACAAACACACAGATAAGCGACGCTAGCTCTGTGGTAGAGACATCGGCTTGCTTCCCGTTAGGTTGTCGCTTTAAAGTCGAACCCAGCAATGAGCTTCAGCCTTAGGTGAAGGAAAACATCGTGATGAAATTATAGCTGGTGGTAAGACATTTTCACTAGCACCCTCTTGTTAAGAATATATCGCTAAGCACCTGTCGGTGAGTTCCAGCAGCCTCAATTTAGAGCTTTCCAATCCAGGTGTAGGCGCCACCTTCGACTACGCCGTCACTTAACATCAGGCGACTCGAGGTCAAACGCTACCCTGCAAGTTAATAAAAACGTCCACAAAATTTCGCAATTATAAGATCAGTTGGTTTGCAGATGCATTGTATTTTACAAGAACTCGTAGAATTCTAGTAATCGATTTCGCCCAAATGCAAGTATGTATGCATGTACAGAATCAATCGTAGCTATAATAAATATAATTAACACAATCACATACATAGCTCTGACCCCTAAGATTCCCTGTATCTGGGGTATCAAAAGTCAATAGTTATTTATTCAACCGGATACATTGTGATCACTTTAAAACGTCAAACTTGAAACTAGCTACGCCTGTTCCAACCTCCTTACGCCGGCAAAAGAACAGGCAAGAAACGCCAGGCAGGTAATTTTTTTGGCGCGATCACATTGACAATTTTATTCTAATTACTAATTGATTGAATTGGAGCAAGTTCACTCAAATCCCAAACTTTTTTTTATGTTTCTGAATAGTCCGATATTTTATAATAAGCTTTACTAATAAGATTTATCAGTACCTATACCTCTATCTATCTGTCTACTGCTATTGTGATATTCTCGTGTTGGTAACTGGTGAGTAAGTTTCATCTTTTCTAAGGCATTGGGTAGCTAACAGCCCTATACATTACCACTAACGGTAATCGGTTAATAATCGATCCTGATCCGTTATCCGCGGTTTTGGATCGATATGTCATGTCATAATATGTCATTTTAGTACTAGGGCTTGACGTATTACTACTAAAATGACATATTATTTATATTCTTCTAGAGTAACTTTTAGACAAAGACAGGACAAAGATTAAGAACAAAACTACACTACACATTACGTCGGCTTCATTTGGATACAACCTGTTCCCAAGATCATCTAACATTAAAAAAAGGGCCAATGAGCCTCACTTTCCTCTTAAAAATGTAAAGCCTTAATTAACCTACAAATGAGCATAGAAACGTCACGTGGTATGCATACCATATTATGGTAGTGAAAGTCTACATCTGACATTCGACTTGCGGTGAAACGAATGTTATAGGCTAGGCGCACACGGCGAGTTATCGTCGCACGGCCTAAAAATGCACGCAGCATTGTAACAGTTTTCAACTGTATTGCGCTTTTCGCCGCAGAGGTGGCTTTGCCGTTAAGTGCGCCCAAATACAATTGAAGACTCTGTTACAATTACTGTGGCGTTGGCGTGCCATTATGCGGCGGAACTTTTGCGCCGTACGGCAAAAAACTCGTAGTGTGCGCCTATCCTAATACTTATTTGAATACAATTCGCGAAATCGCCTCGCGGACCTACGCGCAGCTGTCAGATGATGGCTGGGAGTTGGGATACGTCATATCATTTGACGACGCGGTAGCCGAGTTGGTAGTATCCCTGCCTGCGAAGCTAGCGGTCCTGGGTTCGAATCCCGGTAAGGGCAAATATATGTGTGATGAGCACGAATATTTGTACCTGAGTCTTGGATATTTCTATCTATATAAGTATTTATTTCTCTATATAAGTATGTATATCGTTGTCTAGTACCCATAACACAAGTTTCGAACTTAATTTGGGGCTAGGTCAATTTGTGTGCAATTGTCCCCGATATTTATTTATTTATTATTATTATTATAATCGAGAGAACAAAAACGATAGTATCGACCATAAAAAATTATAACGATAAAACTGTGAATATGCCGCGATAAAGCCACGAATTCTGTAAATTTATAAATCGAGTTGCTTTGACCGCTCTGTTGCCTAGACAACGGCTCAAGGCTGGTGACACTGATGTCGAATTTACATAAAATGGAGAGGTGCTCCAATCTATTTTTATAGAGGTTAGGTAACGAGCTAATGTAATGACTCATTAATCAAATGCTATAGAAAAATTTGGGCAGCACGAGTTTTGTCGTTATTTCAAAGTTCAAGACTCCAGATGCGCCAAAAGCTCCAAGAGCAGGTAAAGAGCGAGCGAGACAACCGCATGCACACGTGCACAGTGCAACTGATAACAGAAAGTGGCGGGATTGTTAAACGTGATATAATAAGTCAAGTAACTTAAAACCACTCAGTGCATAAACTTAAACAGTCGAAAACGAAAAAAAAACTGGCTTCACATTCTTCAGTACTACCTTAAAAACCCACTCCCAAATGTCGGCATAAGATTCCATATCCATGGTAATGACAGTTCGAAAATGAGTAAATGTGTGAACCAGAACCGCCGCGTGTGCGTACTTCTTATCGACTGGCTTCAAAGTTCAGCCAGACATGCTAGCTAACCGAATTTAGAATGCAATTACCTTTGCCAAACACCGACGAAACACGACCAGGAAATCCTCGAACACATCGCCGCTCACTCCTGTCAGTTCTTCCAATTCCAAAGACATTATTTCCTAATTTACTGTTCACTTAAATAATATAAATACTAAAGGGAATCACAGATAAAAATTTCTTTGCAAGTCAGATCTGAACGGATTCGAGAGTGCGTGTGGCGGGCGCGTCGCACGCGTCTTATTCAGCCGAGCGACGATACCATACTGCCCTGACGTACAGAGCGGATGTCAGGCACTGTGACTGTGACGGCGGGCAAGCTATGCCGTGTCGTCATCGCGAGCGGTGGACAACCGCGCTACACCGGTTCCGTTCAGTCAGCCGAGCCCCTGGTGATACCGACTCCGACCCGCGACCCGCCGCCGCGCGTCCGGCTGAACCAACACTCTGTCGAGCACTACACTACCCAGTAGCACTATATCAGTCGCTCTTTGGAAGAACAGCTGCTGATAAAGAACTGGGGCGAACTCAGTTCGCCGGGGGCTCGGCCCTTACGTAGGCGGTGATATGCGCTAACTGACGCGGCTTAGCAACAGTTGGCATGCAAAACGCACTGTTTATGAGACTTGGACACAATGTGAGCGAAGGTGAACGAAGTTGTTTGTACGAATCGGAATCGGCTCTAGCAAGAATGAAAACAGCTATAGAGCTAAACCGCACTCGCACGCCACGTGAAACACACACGTGTGTCACAAAAGTCATGGTGATAAAGATGCACATTGCAGCAAAAGCACGATTATAGAATTTACTCCGACTTAGCAAAACAATATCATGCGAATATAGGATTGTGTTGTTTTATTATTACAACAAGTAAGAGAAAAAATATCATATTACCTTTTTTTAACGCGTTTCAAGCGTTCTTCCTGTTAGGTTTAGGTTTCACAATAAACAATTGCTGTTCTTCTAAACTTTGACAAAGAATTCGATTAGATTGGATGAGGATAATCCTCAAAACAACTAGGCTAACAAAAAACAAGAGCCAGCCCTTTACTGCGAAAGGAATAACTGTACAAAGTGACAGATAAGCGTCCGGCGACGGACCGATACGGGAGTAAGCTGAACAAGTGCTTCATTGCAGATTGCTGAGAAACCTAGCAAGTACCTGACAACAGCACAGTGATTAATATGTTCCATGAAACCAGACTATAAAGCGACCATTCTCTAAACAGGGACGACTAAACAGTCAAGAACATAATGATGTTGTCGATGTTTTCATAACGATGCAACGATTTCATAAGCCTCAAATTTCATATTTTATTTTATTTTACTCTTAAGGAAAACAAACAGCCTTAATTAACAAAGTTAGAATATTAAAGTGAGTACAGTTGGCCTTTATCAGTTTTCATTGTCGGGGTGTTTGTATATTCTAAACCGACCATCTCTTAAACTATGATATAAACAGAAAAACCAAATATCTAACTTATTTAGTTCTTCCTTTAATCACAAATCACCTGTGATCGACGAAGGTGGCGCCTCGCAACCCCAGGTTATAAACAGAAAAACCATATAACTTATTTAGTTCTTCCTTTGATCACAAATCACCTGTGATCGACGAAGGTGGCGCCACGCAACCCCAGGTTTGGGAATGGCTCTCAAGTGAGACTGTCGGAACACACCGATAGATGCTTGGCGACATATTATTCACTTGAGGCTGGTAGCTAGCAAGGCGTGCATTAGAAAATGCTCTACCACCAAGCTATGGTTTCAATGTTTTCCTTCACAAAAAGCCTTCGAACACATCGTCACTTAACTTCAGGTGACTTGTGTGAAATGTAGTTCAAAGCAACAGCTAGCTGAAGTGTGAAACAGGATTGAATTTAACCAGGTAGAGCACCAAACGAAAACAAGTGCATCAAATTAAAACTAACAGGAACTGGATGGTTGGCAACAGAATCGGAGCCAAGAAAGACATCTTCAAGGTTTGCATTGCGACAATATTTAAGTACGTAATTTCACGAATATGAAATGAATACGAATTCGTAGTATTCATACATACAGCAAACTTTTCCAGTATTTAAAATTTATATTGACTCTATCGTCCCGACTGCGCACGGGTATTGGGCAGGTTGAGTCCATACAAAAATCATGACCATCTTTCCGGTGGATTTCTCTTAAAAAAATCTTTCATACAAACTTTAGCTTCAATTAAACAACAACAAAAAAAAACAAATCGGTCGAGCCCTATCGGAGTTTTTCCGAGACTAAAGTCTGTTACTATGAAAAGATTGTGATGAAATTTGGGGAAGGCACAAATATTTGCCCGTAGCGGGAACCAAACCCGAGACTTCACGCTTCTCAATCGACTGTTAGTCCATTGTGCCACATCAGTCGTCAACTCGTCCAATTTTGGTATGGTGTAAGTTAATCGGTTGAACCAAATTTTGTATTAGAACAAAATAATATTTAGACACTGATCTGCAAAACACCGAGATTAAAAAAAACAGTACAGAATGATATTTACAGAACTATGATTGTACCTATGTATTTCTACTTTACGCTTTTTGGTGTAGTTTTTAAGGTTTCATAGTTCAGTTCTAAACTCAAACATTAAAGCATATCTCATCGCGCTGCGCTGTGACATCGGGGTGTAGAGATAACCAAGTCACGTGACAAATCATACCCCCAAGTGACGGTCACATGCATCTGTGACGTCACATGGCTCTCTGCCAACCTGCAAACCGGTTAAAACCGGATCTTAAAAACTCAACAAGCCGTCTAAGAATTGCAAACTAGTAGACATATTGGTTCAATTTTTATATTCTTTCCAGGTCATTATTTACATTTGATTATGTCTTGCGCTAACCGACTTTTGTTAATAAAATATGTAACTGGGTCTCTATGAAAAGAAAAGAAAAGCTAGTAGTTTGATATTTAGACACGTGAAACTTAGACTCAGTTCTGTTATAATCTCAAAAAAGAAGCACCCAATATATGAATAAAACCTGCACAGAAGAAAAACCAAAGTGTTCTGCACTCCACAACTTTTGAGTAGGTATATTATATGTATAAAGAGGTTTACCAAACGATATATGTAGGTATAGCACATTCAACTGAGTTGCACCCCCTGGCGTAGACGTAGCATCGTGATACAGGCGAGCTATTTTCGTACTTTAAAAACATAATCCAAAAATGTCATCTTGTCTATAGGAGTATATAAATAATCTGTGATCTCTTGGCCTCTTTTGTGATGTAAATAAAGTTGCGTAAGTATTAGTAGATAAATTTCAGTTTTAATGAGTCGCCTTTATTATAGTAAAATCTTATTGGTAGTAGCAGTAAAAACCAGGAGATTGAGGTCCTCGTGGGCGAGTCCAACGTGGTCTGGGTAATTAAATCGCACCGACTGCGTTGGCTTGGCCACGTGGGGGTCGCATGCGCTAGATACCGCTGGAGGGACGCAGTGGATGCAGACCCACGCAACCTCTAGACTCTAACTGGGCTGAAATTGTTCTGAACTGGGCTGACATCCTCGCCCGTTTCGGAGGAAGACACACTTAGGATCGCTGAGCCATCGGAATTAGTTATTTTGTAGCAGCTTGCGTAAATTCTTTATGTAACACGTAACGTTCAGCCACCACCAAAGTATTGCTGACACTGTATATACGGTACATATCCAAGACGTTATAAAGAGGTGAAAGGTCAGCCTTTTCACGCATGTCGTGACTATTCCGATTAGTAAGCCTGACACAGCATAATTACAGTAGCGTTAAAGGTTAATAGCAAATTTACTTCTCCTTTGACCAAGTCACCTGATGTTAAGTTACGGTGTGGTCGAATGTGGTGTCACGCTACACCGGGATAGGGAATTGGATCTCAAGTGCGGTCGCCAGAACCCACCAATAAGTGCTTGGCGACATGTTTAGCTAGCTAAACGAGCATTAGAAAATGCAATACCACCAAGCTATGGTTTCATCACGATGGTTTCCTTCACCGAAAGCTCAAGCTCTTTGTAGGATTCGAAGTCACTACCGACTGATCGCAAGTCGACGTCACTACCACAGAGCTAACAACGCTTGTAGTTCAACATAATATGTCAACATACGATGACGCCTCAGGCGTAAAGGAGGATATCGTTGTAAGCAATCCTAATAGCCAATGTTCCAGTAGTACCTATCATTATCTAATTTGTATAGCTGTCCTATTACAGTGTAAACATACGATGTGATGCGGAGAAGAGTACCAAAACTACGCGGCAGCTACTACGCCCCTCGACTTTGACGAATGACTCAATTACTTATCGTGATACTCAACCTTAGACCTCGTTCAGGGCTGTCCTATCCTCGCGTTATGAAGGCTTGCACTGCATAGCTTGCAAAGGTTGGGTTACCTTCGAAATGGCTGAATCCGGTTGTGACCGGATTCGAAGAGAGCACGTATCACAAAGGGGGAGGATGGGGCAAAAAATTCCTCATGTGATTAATGGTAGAGAGATAGAGATAAAAGTGAGCGAGAGAGGTAGTTAGGAGGGAGATAGAGATCACAGTTTATATCCACGATTTATATTATGTAACTGTGAATACTGTGCTCATTAATGTCCAACACTTCCGCATTAAGTAAGGCTCCTTCCTGCCTCCATAGTTCCAGCGCGATTTCCTCGTCGTAAACTGTTTCTTGCTATTTAGAAGTGAAGGTTATCTTAGTACAAAATTCCGTTACGGTGTTCACACGTTTTTAACTAGCCTTTAGGTTTTTATTTTTCTCTTCTTATCTTACAGCTTTACGTTTGATCACAAGTCACATGATGTTTTTAATGCAAGGGCAAAGGCGGCAAGTGAGGCTTCCGACACCATAAGTAATTGGCGAAAGACACTTAATTTGAGCGATGAAATCCTCTCGGTTCCGCAGATATGAACGGATTTGCCAAGGAAAACACCGTGAGGAAACCGGCCTGTCCAAGAACAACAAGAGCATGGGCATCTAAAAACCTGCAGTCGGGCAGCGTGGGAGATTCAGCCCATACTCTCTCTCTCTCTCTCTCTCTCAGAGAGAAGGCGAGAGTTCCAGCAGTGAGAACGTTATAGATTGGTGATTATGACTTAACTAGATTGTGGTAGATCCGTAGATCGTCAGGCGCAGAACAATAAAAAACTAAATACCCTATTTTTTTTTTAGCTATTTATAGCGATGATGGCTCAGTGGTAGTGACGTCGGCTTGCGATCCGTAGGACGTGGGTTCGAATCCTACAATGAGCTTGAGCTTTCGGTGAAGGAAAACATCGTGATGAAACCGTAGCTTGGTGGTAGGGTATTTTCTAGTACTCGCCTGGCTAGCTACCACCCTCTTGTTAAGAATCTGTCGCCAAGCACCTATCGGTGTGTTCCGGCAGCCTCACTTGAGAGCCAGTTCCCAGTCCAGGTGTAGCGTGGTGCCATCTTCGACCACATCGTCACTTAACATCAGGTGACTTGTGGTCAAACGCTACCCTGTAAATAGTAAAAAAATAATAAAAAACCCTACTATAACGATCAGCATTATGATAGAGTATTTAGATTTTGGAAAAGGCCATACCATCATGCTGTGGTTTCGCCATGATGTTTTCCTTCCCCGAAAGCATTCGAAACCACGACTTGTCTATCGCTAGCCAACGTCTTTACCACTGAGTTATAAATAGCTTGAATTTACACTACAATCCTATCAAAATCTAACGTCAAATGAGATAACTGTTAGTTTAAAATATTTATAAGTGCTTATCATTATGTCTTATTCATAAATACAAATATTTACATGCATAGTAAGACTTGATCCATAAATAAAGTAAGTAATCTTTTATGCAAATAAACTCGAAATCCCAAAGTCAGTTTGTGTCTTGAACATTTATCTTTCTTCGTATATCTAATATCTATCCAAGAGCAAAATGATAGCAAAAGCTTCTTTTCCCCAAGAGCAAATTAACGCACATGTTGTTACAGAGGTATTGCACTTATAAAACTCTTAAACTGATTGAACCTACTGCACTTTTAAATTTAATGAAAAAAGGTTGACCTGCCAGCATGAACCATCGATTCGGTAGTAAATTAATATTTATATTGATTCAACAAGTACAAAATCCTGTGCGGTAACGCACCAAGTCACATGAAGCTGATGGATGCAAATGGCTAAGGGGGGTGGTGGGGGTGATGGACGATGAATGCATTACGCTCGGCATGTTAAATATGTAGTATGTAGTTCTTTTGTAATTACCAATCTATGGAACACGCTAGTTTACTCTATGGTTGGAAGAGAATGTACCGAATGTCAAATTAGATATATATGTCAAAAAGTAGATTCAAATTTAGTACATTATAATAAAACAATAAATGGATGGCAGCATTCACTAAAAGTAAAATAACTGTTTTCTTGTGATCCCTTGAAGAATCAGCACCTAACAAATCTCAACATGGTAGCAGAGCGTGGTTCAACCTCGGACCTAAAGAAAACAAGAAGACAGTGAAAAAATAAAAAACTAAAAACTTACTAAAACGTGTAAAAGTTTTAACCTAAAAAAACTCGAAAAAAATGGAAGATTTATCGAATTTCCAGCGTCTCATCGACGAAAAAACTTTTCCATTATGGAAATTCCAAATAAATATCTGGCTAAGAAGCAATGGCTTAGCAGAAATAATACAAAAAACTGAAAATGTCGACAAAGATGTCACTAAAAAAACATCGTCAATTCACGATGATAAAAAGGATGCACAGGTACAGAAAATGATAATGATGACAGTGGATAAGAAAAACCTGAGTCTTCTCATGTCATGTAAAAATGCCGGCGAAATGTACGAAAAGCTGTGTAGTTTATTTGAGAAAAAAACTGACCAACAAAAATGCTTATTACTACAGCAATTTTTCCAATATACCTACGACACAAATAGAGATATCGCATTTCACATAAGCTGCTTAGAAAATATGGCATACCAACTAAATAATATTGGTGAAAAAATAAACGAAAATATGATTGTGTCAAAAGTGCTATGCACACTGCCTGAGCAATATAGATATTTCGTTACCGCTTGGGAGTCAACTCCTTCATCTGAAAAAACGTTAACGAATCTGACATCGCGGTTGCTGACCGAACAACAAAGGTCAACTAACGATGACACATCAGTTGCTTTCAAAGCAAACTACAAATATAAGAAAAACAATAATAAATTTTGCAAAATATGTAAGAAGACTAATCATAATGAAAAAGAATGTTATTTCAAAGAGAAGAAACCTTGCCCAATTTGCAAGAAAACAAACCACTTGGAGAAAAATTGTTTTTTCAAGAAAAAGGGAAATCCCGTTACCTTTCTGACACAAACGGAAAATTTTATAATTGATTCTGGATGCTCTACACACATGACAAATAATCCAAAATTACTGAAACAACAAGAACACTGTGAAATAAAGATACAAACAGCTAAGAAGAACCATACCATTGTCTCTGAGAAAAAAGGAAAAATAGAAACGGAACAATGCGAGTTCGAAAATGTTTTATTTGTGCCCAGTCTACAAAAAAACTTGTTGTCAGTAAATACCATAACAGAAAAAGATGGAGAAGTAATATTTACAAAAGATAATGTAATAATAAAGAAGGATAACCAAATAATACTAAAAGGTAAAAAGAATAACAAAGGTTTATATAACATAGACTTAGTAACAAATACTGAAGAAAATGCTTTAATATCAAGCTCTAAAAAGGAAACCGCAATGGATTGGCATGTCAAGTTTGGCCATCCTGGAAAAGAAACATTGAAAAATATTATAAAAACCGTTGAAGGTATAAACATAAATAAAGAAGAAATTGATAAACTTACCTCTACCTGTGATGTGTGTCTGAAAGCAAAGCAGACGCGTTCACCTTTTAATACAACACGTAAAAGAGCTGAAAGATTATTAGAAATCATACACACTGATGTATGTGGCCCCATAACACCAACAAGTTGGGATGAAAAAAGATATGTACTCACCTTTACCGATGATCACTCTGACTATACACAGACATACATGATAAAACATAAAAATGAAGTATTTACTTATCTAAAAGAATATGTAGAAGAAATAGAGAGAGGTAAGAACATGCAAGTTGCAAAATTGAGATGTGATGGGGGAGGAGAGTATACCAGCAACGAAATGAAAAGATGGTGCCGTAACAAAGGTATAACTCTTGACTATACAGTACCTTACAGTCCACAACAAAATGGAAAAGCAGAGAGATATAACCGTTCTCTTATGGAAAAGGTAAGAGCTCTCTTATATGAGTCCAATTTAGAAGGAGAATTATGGAGTGAAGCTGTAAAAACAGCCACATATCTTTTAAACAGAATACCAAAAGCAGGTGAAAATAAAACACCCATAGAGAAATTTACACAAAGAAAACCTAATGGTAAATATATACAAATATTTGGTGCAGAAGCATACACTAAGAAATTGACTCATCTAAAAAAGCTAGAAGAAAGAAGTGAAAAACTCATCATGGTGGGTTATGCCCCCACCGGTTACCGTCTGTGGAACCCAGAACAAAGAAAAATTGTAATACGGAGAGATGTAACATTTGTAATGCATACATCTGAAGAAGAGGACAAAAATGTTACTATAAAAATTCAATTGTGTGATGAAAACATAGAAGAAAATAACACACAAGAAGAAGATAAAAATGAGAATGAAAATAAAGACAAAGAAGAAGAGAAAATTCAAGAAAGTATAAATCAAGAAGGAGAAGAAGAAGATGAACATTGGTTTGTTAGTGAAGAAATAATATCAGACGAGGAAAATAATGAACAAGAAAATATACGACCTGAAAGAACAAAGAAATTGCCAGAGAGATTGAAAGACTACATATTATTGACGTTCAACGAGGCAATTTCTGGGCCTGAAAACCATTTATGGCAAGAGGCAATAAATTCAGAGAAAAAATCCTTAGAAGATAATAATGTTTGGGATCTGGTAGATAGAAATAAAGCTAAAGGGAAAATCCTGAGTAATAAGTGGATATTCAAAGTAAAGAATGATGGAAAATACAAAGCCAGACTTGTTGTAAGAGGATGCGAGCAAAAACCTGGCATAGATTATGATGAAACATTTAGCCCAGTAATAAACATCAGCTCAATTCGCATAATGTTGGCTATAGCAGCCAGTCAAAATTATCACATAATGAAACTAGATATAAAAACTGCATTCCTTTATGGAGAACTATACAAAGACATATACATGGAGGTACCACAAGGGTATGACAATAAAGATAACAAAATATGTAAACTTAAAAAAGGACTATACGGATTAAAACAAGCCCCATTGAGATGGAACGAAAAATTCACAACAACACTAAAACAAAAAGGTATGATACCACTACAAACAGATCCGTGCTTGTTCAAAACAAGAGATGGAAGTATTATATTAGGAATTTATGTTGATGATGGTTTACTCATTGGTAAAAATAAAGAACAAATGTATTCATTAATAAAAGACTTAGAACAAGATTTTGAAATGACATCTGAAGAGAAACCTACTTCATTCTTAGGAATGGAAATACAAAGGACAGATAACCAGATCAGAATAGGACAAAAAGATTATGCTAACACCGTAATAGAAAAATACAACATGGAAAATGCAAAGATTTGCACAACACCTATATTAAAAAATACCACTGAAAAGGAAGAAAACTCAGATAATAAGACAGAAAAGTTTCCTTATAGAGAATCTATAGGTTCTTTAATGTACCTTAGTAACAAAACAAGACCTGATTTGGCTTACGCCGTAAACTATGAAAGTAGAAATATGGAAAAACCTGAGACAATTGATGTAAACAATGTAAAAAGAACACTAAGATACTTACGTGGACATACAAACATGCAAATTGGATACAACATAAAATCGGATATAACAAAGCTAGAAGCTTACACAGACTCAGACTATGCAGGAGATGTGGATACGAGACGCAGCACCACTGGTTATGTCATAAATTATTGTGGAGGCCCGATACAATGGTGTACTCGCAAACAACCAATTGTTGCCCTATCCAGCTGTGAAGCAGAGTATATAGCAGCAGCAGACTGCTGCAAAGATGTTCTATATTTAAAGTCTCTGATTGAAGAATTGCTGAACAAGAAAGTCGCAATAAAATTGTATGTAGATAACCAAAGTGCTATATAAAGTTAATAGAAAATGGTGTAGTGAACCGGAGATCCAAGCACATAGATGTGAGATACAAGTATATACATGAAAGAGTAATGCATGGTGATCTGGAGGTCTCCTACATCCCTACTGAATATCAGTGTGCTGATATACTAACTAAACCTTTGGAAAATGTTAAGTTTAAGAAGTTCTGTTCCATACTGTTTTGTAATTAAGCGGGAATGTTAAATATGTAGTATGTAGTTCTTTTGTAATTACCAATCTATGGAACACGCTAGTTTACTCTATGGTTGGAAGAGAATGTACCGAATGTCAAATTAGATATATATGTCAAAAAGTAGATTCAAATTTAGTACATTATAATAAAACAATAAATGGATGGCAGCATTCACTAAAAGTAAAATAACTGTTTTCTTGTGATCCCTTGAAGAATCAGCACCTAACAAATCTCAACACGGCAGACGAGAAATCTGTATAACTTTTTTTGCTCGTTGGCTTGGCAACCCTAAATGACAGTACGTCATCGATGTCATAAGAGTAATCTGGGATCATCAGACCATAACAAAATGATACCGACACACCCACCGTTTATCCTGTATTGCGCAATAGTATATCTAGTTACATGAAAATTTGAAAAAATCATAAAAATTCTAACCTGTGGTAACTAACAAGGCGACCACTAGAAAATGCCAGATTGATTACTCGCACCCATGCGAGCCTTAAGTGTTTAATAAACTATCGAAACTAAACTAAACTTCTTTAGTCAATTTTGAAGTAAAAACTTCTTAAGGGCGCGTTGGGAATTTTTCGGGATGGGTTTAAATGGTTAACTCGCGTCAGGACATGTGACCTGACGGAAGACGAAAGGAGAGTAAACCGCCTGCACGGCGTAGGAGAGGAAGCAATATCCCCTCTCTTTCTACCGCGCGGCGAAAATGTACGCCTGCTCCTGCTGTTTCGTTTAAGCGGCGCAGGGCACTTACAGTTTTCACTTCCGCCGGCACTCCCGGAGTGCAACCCGTTTTTTTTACTCACCCTTTTCTGCGCGGTCACTTGTATGAGTTACGAGTTGATTTGCTGACACA
Organism: Opisthograptis luteolata; assembly: GCA_931315375.2. Lineage (NCBI taxonomy): Eukaryota > Metazoa > Arthropoda > Insecta > Lepidoptera > Geometridae > Opisthograptis > Opisthograptis luteolata. Next base: position 14,875,690 of record OV928033.1, read on the forward strand.
CGGGTGCCCACGGTCTACAGTTATCACAAAGTGCGGCACCCTTTGTCTGAGGGACTCCTTTACCTTGGCCCTTTGACACCACTTAGGCTTACTTAGCATATTGGATTGAACGAATGTTATAGCCCAGCGACTAGGTAAGAATCTCGCTCGTAGAGTGCTCTAGGGAAACATTCAAGCGCGATATCAGAATAGTACTAGCGCCCTGCCCGTTTCTAACCAACAGAAGGAAGGGAGAAGGTTCTCGTGTCGACTGTCGACACGTGTTTTCTTTTTTTATTGGATAGGAAACAAACTAACAATAAATATGCATATTATGTGTAAAAAAAAGTTTGGACCGACGCAAAATCACTTACATTTGTCAAAGAGCGTGGTATTTTAATTTTTCGTCGGTTTCATTTCTATTGCATACAAACTGCGCGTGAAATTTTTCATATAGATAGTTCTTGAGACAGAGAGTGACAAAGGCTATATTTTGTCAAGAGGCACAGCTAGTATTTAGATATGTTGACAGAAGAGAGATTGAAATGGGAACAGAGGTAAGTACATAGTTATAATATGCACAATCGCACTTCATTGGCCACAAGTCACCTGATGATAAGTGACGGCGTGGTCGAAGGTAGCGCCACGCAATATCTGGAATGGGAACTGGCTCTCAAGTGGGGCTGCCAGAACAGGATATAATAGGAGCTATGCGTCAAACTACCACCAAGAAAATGCAAGATTTTTCCTTTAGTCGATCAACGGTCTATTGAATGTGTCCTCGATAGCCGCTACCGTACGATAGCGAAACACGTACCTACCATGCAACGTCGGATGATTGGTCTCATTAATATAAACATGCATGGTTATCAGGCAAAATGTCACGTAAAAGAGCCACATAATAATGACAGTTGAAATGATTTTGTTCCTTTAAATAATTAACAACGTGTCTATTCTTTAGAACTGATTGATCGCTGGGCAAAAGGACGGGCGGCGTCACCGAAAAAGATGGCGCGATGACCTTGACTCATTTCAAGAGAGGTGGTCTTAGTTTGCAGGGGATCGACGACACGTATTTTCGCTTGCCTGATGTGAATTACAAGTTCAATGCCAGTCAGATTTTTAACTTCAACAGATCAAATCCTGCGCGGAAATGTACTGCGCTCTAGTGTTGCCTAACTATCGATAATAAAACTATCGATGGTAAAATTATCAATAGTTTTCATCTGAAAAAGCCATGCTATCGATAGTATCGATAGTTTTTTTTATTTAAGAGCAACAATACTATCGATAGTAACGATAGTTTATTCTTCGTGAGCAGCAATACTATCGATAATATTGCCTCGTTTCGTTTTTTTTTATCGATTATGTTGCGATTGGTTGGCCATCGATAGACTATCGATTAACTATCGATAGTTCCGTTGCTCGTTAGTAAAAAACTATCATCATCAGCCTGTTACCCCAGCGGAAGTATGTAAGTCTACTGTGCTATTACGTTCCCACTGCTGGGACCCAGGCCTTGTCTGACAGAGAGAGAGCATCCTGTGATAAAATGCGTGAAGGTCACTGCCCTTTAATCCGGATAACAGTAATGCTTGCACACTACTGCTTGGCGGTTGAATGACTGGCAACGCTGTGGTACTTCCTCCAGTAGACTTTGAACGACGCGTTTGTTTTGCACAACGGACCAAAATCTATGCAATAGATAGCTTTTACAAAGAACGAACAACAAAATGAATCTATTGAAAAAAGTTCACTCAGAATGAACATTTCCAGTTTTAATATTCTGGCGAATACAGATGCCGGTGGCTTGCTCGCCGTATGGTGTCCGTCTTGACTTGAAGCATCCAAGGACATACCGTGGTTATTTTTGTAACTAAATAGATAGAGTTGGCGTGTTTAATGCCCGAAATTAATCTGATCCTTTATACGCGGTTTGGATCGGTATGTCATTTCATAATACGACATTTTAGTAGTGATATGTCAGGCCCTAGTACTAAAATGATGTATTATGACATGACATATAGATCCAAAACCGCGGATTACGGATCGGATCGATTATTAATTTCGGGCTTAAATGTATTTTTTTTTTTTACTCTTAGATCGTAGGTCTAAATCCTACAATGAGCTCGAGCTTTCGGTGATGGAAAACATCGTGATGGAACCATAGCATGTTGGCACGTTTATCCCTTGGTATGACACCTATTAGTAACTTCAACAGTATAGAATTAGCAACAATGATCTCATTGCATATGCGACATGCGTCACAAATCATCCGAATCGATTCACTGTAATTAAATTACATCATCGTGGTAGGTACCTACGTAGCAGTGGAATGTAACATTAACTGTAACTTAACGTTCATATTGAAAACCATTAATTATTTATCATAATTACGTATGTTGAATTCAATCAATTAGTAATAAGAATGTGATCGCGCCCAAAATTTTTACCTGTCTGTTCTTTTGCCGGAGTAAGGAGGTTAGAACAGGCATAGCTAGTTTTAAGTTTGACGAGGGGGGGGGTTGACGAGGTTTGGGTTGTCGTTTGTTTGTTTGAGTTTGGTTTGTTGTTTGCAGTTGCTGAGTAGGCTTTCGACCTTATTACGATCTTTTTGTTTCTGTACTACTTACAGGGTAGCGTTTGATCACAAGTCACCTGATGTTAAGTGAGGATGTGGTAGAGGATAGCGCCGCGCTACACCTGGACTGGGAACTGGCTCTCAAGTGGGGCTGCCGGAACACACCGATATGTGCTTGGCGACAGATTCTTAACATGAGGATGGTAGCTAGCCAGGCGAGTACTAGAAAATACCCTACCACCAAGCAAAGGTTTCATCACGATGTTTTCCTTTACCGAAAGCTCAAGCTACCACGGAGCCATCATCGCTATAAAATCTGGATTTCCCACAGTATTGGTTAAGTGCTATTGTATATCGTAGTTTTCTTGTATTTGGGCATTACCCTAATAAAAAAAAATGTTATTCCTGAAAAGGTTCCTGCGGGGTAACGGGAAGACGCGGGTGAAACCGCGGGGCACAGCTAGTCATAGATTTAAGCTAGTACTCACGGTAGAGTGTCTCCAAAAGTGAATGAGCGCGTGTATGTCAGTCGCAGGCGCCAGCAGCATGTAGTCCCGCCATTCATCGTAGCTTATGTTGAGGCTGCCGTCTTGATCCATCCTGCGGACAAACCCTGCCTTGAAGACACTGCCTATGACGCTTTCTTTTCATTTGCGTTACCGATTCGTTTGTCAACAGCAAGATACTTACGGATTGCACTCTGCAGTCACAAACAAACCCATCCACCCAGAGCAGGGTTCCTCATCATCATGATCAGTCACCATCATCGTCAGTCATATACCTTCACACTGCTGGCCCTCTCTCAGAGAGAGAGAGTATGGGTATGGGCCGTAATCTACCACGCCAGCCCGGTGAGGGTTGGTATATGTCGCATGCCCTTGCATGTTGCGGTTCTTGGACGTGCCGGTTTCCTTGCGAAGTTTTCCTTCACCGTTTTGAGCCATAGTAAATCCACACATAACTTATTAAGTAATAGGTGCGGGACCGGGAGGATTCGACTTCGGTGTCGGCGTCTTGTAAGGGGCACGCATTACCGTTCGGCGACCATCGCTCAATACAGTAGGGTTACCAATGAATAGAATAGATGATACAATTACAATGAAGTTTTTTTTTAATTTACGTAACATATATATATATATATTATATAGGTACTAAGCGTTTGACACAAATCACCTGCGCCCTTAGCCAAGATGCATTCTGCAATCGTTGACGCTAATAGATAACAAGAAAAATGTATTGGTTTGACATATTTCAACGCTAAGTCACGTGGTCAGAAATATGTCAAACCAATACTTTGCCCAGGCCCTGATGATGATGTGTTCGAAGTTGGCGTTACACTACAACTGGTTTGGAGACTGGCTAACCACGGACGTATCGACTGTAGTTGTTTATTCTCGTCTTGTGTTTCTTCGACACACAAACAAGTTACGGTCTGATTTTTGTTATGTATAAATATAGCGATGGAGTTGCTACCCCAATTGTAATAAATTCCGGGCTGGGTTGCTACTCAAAATATTCATAACGAATACAAATAGTGTTGTGCATAATGATTAGTGTTTTTTTTTTCAAAAATAAATGTTGGCTAAGTAGAGATAGCAACGCGGGCGAGACTGCGATGGGCAGCTAGTTCAATATTAATATGTATTAGCAAATGATAAACCTGATAAAAGAAAAAAACTCTCAGGAAGTTAAAATTAACAAATAAAAATAAGCAATAAACAAACTCGATTTTTAGCACTTTATAGCTTTATGAAAGTGTATTAGAGTAATAACTTATTGAAATGATTGAGTATGCTTGCTGATCTCAATATACAAAGAGCATAAAACAGTGTTAATAAAAAAAACTTTGTAAGTAAATAAGATAAAAGAAAAAAAATGGATTAGAATCTGCTTGGTGAGGAGCTACTACCTGGATAGCCACAAAATCTTTTTTTTTTAAATTGTGTAGAGATTTTATTAGCAACTTTACAGCTTAATGAGTCGTCTTTTTTGTTTTTTTAATGTTTCGTTCAAAAATGTTTGAGCACCAAAGCCTACTGCATGATTTATCTCGACTTACCACCAAAAAATTGGCCATACACCTTTTCTGAAACATTTCATTTTTTAACTTAAAATAAACTAGGCCAGACATTTTAGAATCATTGTAACAAAAACAAAAACACAATGCTGGCATTACAATAACAAATAAAACCAAAGCCACTTTCGAAACTAAAGTAATTTTTTTATGCAATTTGCAGTTTCAGAAGGTTTGTTTTATAAGGTTCCGTTCCCAAAGGGGACCCTAATACATAAGACTCCGCTGTCTGTAGTTAGACAGTTGAAATTTTCACAAATGATTTATTTATTTATATATTTTGATTTTTTTTTATATTTATATTTTTTTTTTTTGTGATGTATTTATGTTGACGCTATAGCAACAAATACTAAAAAACAGAATAAAATAAATATGTAACAATATTCAAGGAAAAGAGTAAGATAGAATATTTGACTGTAACTAACAATAACTCTATTACGTATGTATATTGTATATATTATATAATATAGACTTAATACTTAACGTTATTGTATAATATATGACATGAATAATGTGGGTTTTGTGTTAGGCAAGATTATAATGTCCTTAGTATCAGAGTTACCAATCCAGCGACTCGCACAAACGTTTCAATAGGCAGGTTGTACCATGTACCTACATTAGAATTCAATTGACCACCCTGCACATCATCAGTTCATTATAGAGGAAAAAATGAAACGCAACGATTGTAGTCAGTGTGGCAAAAGATAAGGTATGTATTACAGTAACAACCTGACTTACGCTACCCCGTTTACGCGGAGATACGCGGTTTTCTTTATGATGGCGGCGAGCATCAGCTCTCCTACTACCCTGCTAGTGTTCCGTCCTTATTTATAACAATAATTTAAGTTGTTGCATGTATTACCTAACATTTTATTTAAACAAGTTGACTCTGGTCCTGATTAAACATACCTACTTTATATGAATGTATTTATTTATACACAAAGCTGAACCCTGACTTATACGGTCATCGCTCGGTACCACCACTCCCACCTATCGCTCAAGTCTGGAGTATTACTGTACGTAAAAAATAGTAAATTCCCAAATAAGGGTGTCCTCGATAATTGTAAATAAACTACCAATAAACTACCTTTTAAGTAGCCCTGTCGCTTCATTCCGCCCAACTGCAACCCCCAAGTCTGCAAACGCAGTTATGAGCTCTTCTAAATCAACTTTACCTGAAAAAAAGAAACATTTGACATATGGGCCTAATGGAGTCAACTCAAATTTAATCATTCAATTGGAGTTCCTTTTGTTTCACTTGTAATAATTAATGGTCAGTGAACATGGGAATACACTTAAGCTTTCGAATTGTGGGATTGTAGACTCTATGACAACTTTAGGCACAAAGCCAGGAAAGGATATGATTTATGTGGAAACGTTACCGTACATATCAAACTACCTACTTACCATCTTGGTTCTTATCCAACTGTTTGAACTGTAGACGGAGGTTCTTCTCGTGTTCCCGGACGTAGTGGATGAACTCTGACAACGTAACATCCCCGGCCTCTTTCCATCCTGATTTCGCCAGGAATTTCTGGAATCAAATTAAAAGAAAAAGATTGTTCATTACTGATGTATTACATAAAGAATAGCGCAGAGTATAATTAGGGAGAGTTTAATAGTATTTCAGCCTAAGCACTTAAGCGGTATTGAATTGAATATGATTACAGTTCAAGAATGAGTATTTTAGAAAGATCTGTCCTTTAGTTTAAACATAATTATAACAACTGAGTCTTCTTACTAAAACAAAACGCGAACCTCCAGTGTGAATTTTAGAGTAGAGTTTTAATATTTATAAATTACATAAGGTCCAAGTCTCTATCATCACTAATGTTAAACACATTAAAGCATTGGTTCTTTGAAAACTCAAGTAGTATATTGTAAACTGTTTTTTATTTATATATACTGGCCTAAAATAACCACTCAATTGTATTATTGGGAATAGTAAAACTTAAAAGTATGAATGAAATATTCACAATAGTTTTAAATACATCTTTCATGAGCTCATCTACATATTTCGTTAGATACATGACAAGGACTTCTGGCTAAACTTGAGTCTATGCTAATATCTCTAACATATATCACATGATATTTATAAACAAAAAGAGATAGGTACTATCTACCAACATTATCATAAAGTAGACATAGTGAAAATTTAAAATGACATTTGAGATTTATCAATGATTTATCTGTACTTTGAGTTGGCTGAATATGAAAGTTGGGATTAATATAGCATGCAAATGTGCTGCAATTTTGGCCTTTATAACATGAACAGTATGACACATAATTGCTATAAAGTACTAGAAATCGAGGGAATATTTTAAATGACATGGTTAATAAACAAATTATTAATTGAGCTCAAACTCGTTAGCACAATACCTAATTAACATTGTCACAGCGGTAGGTACTACATGGAATATGGGGTCACAGCAACCCTACAACAATCAAGGAAATAATGAGCTTAGATTTCTTGGTAAATATATAACTGTAATAAATCATGGAACACGTGTACAGTGGTCAACGGTCGTCAGTGAACCATCGGATCTTATAACCGTTATGTGAGGCCTAAAGTTACAAGAAGTTCAATTCTAACCTCTGCATAGCTGCGGTTAATGTGTGGAGACAGCTCTTTCAGGGCTGCGGACAAGTCGTGGATGTCGATCTTTCCATTTCCGTCGATGTCTAATTTAGAAAACAATTTTTCTAGTCTTTCTTCGTCTTCTTTTGGCAATTCCTCTATTTCCAACGGCGGGCGACACTGGACCATGGTGTCTGTAGTTTGCGTAAGTACTCCTTGTTAAATAACAACTATATTTAACTTTAAATAAAATAGTATAGGCATACATAACTTTTGTTAACTTAGAAACATTTTTCTAAAAAATATTGCACTGGCTCCTCGAAAGGTCTTTTGACAGCTAGGCTAGAGGCTAGCTGCTTGCTCTACTGCCGCACTGCTGCACACACCCACAAGCATACAGTTAGTCAGTTCAGTTACATAGACTACATAGTCGGCTCGGTCGATGTGTCCGTGCCTACAAATCACACTAATTTAACTTCCTTCTGTTCATTGAAATTTAGCATTTAAGGCATAGAAACAAGAGCTATGTTGGTGGCAAAATAATCTCGGTCGCTTAATTTCAATGTGTGCGCCAATCCATCAAACATGTAATACAGCTAGCGCCATCCAGCGAAAATGAGAGAAATTAATTTATAGGTCGTTTTCTATTGAAATAAAACAATGATTTTAAAATGATTCTAATGCGAAAAAAATTACAAAATGAATGTGTTTGTGTAACACGACTATTTGACACAACTTTGAGCAGTACCTAACAAAAAAAATGTTACTTATCACTATCAATCGTAGAGGGAGAAGGAATATAGAGTCGGGGCTTTTTTGGCGGCAATTGAACTGTCAACATGAAGATTTTGTTTCTATTTCCAAAACTTGTGTTTCTTCGAGTGATAATGTGTATAGTACGGACAATTTATCTTGGCAGCTCTGAAGTTCGCGCTGATTCCTGCGCAGTAGCATATTTTAGGAACCAAATGGTGACAAGAGGCGGGGTGCGCGGGGCGGTGGTATAGGCTAGAGACGCGCCTTACGTAAAACCAATTAATCCTATAGACGATCAAGTATCGTAATCGATTAGTTACATTTCGAGTTCATCCATTTTAATGTATAGAAGATATTTAACTAAGTAAATTTACTATGAAGTGAATTTTATCGTTCATAATTGAGTTTAAGTCGTTAATTATAAAAGAAATGTGCAGTAACATATTGTTTTTTCTGTTAAAAGTCGTTTACTTAAATTTTAGATATCTAATAAAGATTTCCAGAGTAACGACTGTTTGAGAACATTTATTATAAAATCGAATGAAAATGTATTTTTATTACTTAATTTCAATCGATTCGGATAATAATCGATTAAACAACACCCACAAGCACGCACATTGCACATCACTTTTTATTAACTTCGCAAACTTCATGATTGTTCGGCAATATTCGGTACGAGGCATTATGTCTCACTCACACTTCAGCATTGTTTTGGTGTTCGTGTCGCTATCTCTGTCTTAGCACAGTCGGTTACAAAAAGGTTTTGGTTGTGTTTATTTTTCGTTATTATTAATCATTATTGTTGATAGTTATTATTGGTATTAAGTTTTTTGTTTAAGTGTTAAGTTAATTTTAATTGCTTATTTTCAAGTGCTAGTGGGTACTTATTTCGCCAAATTTGCCGCCAAAGCATAGTAGTGTTTTAAATTGCCAGGCGAGAAAATATGTTTATGATGTAACTCAGTACATGAAAGACGAGAAAAGCAAAGGCGTAAAAGATGTAGATAACGTTTATAAGAGTTGCTAACGCAACTGGTGTGTCTCAACGCACAATACATCGGATCGCAAAGGAGAGCAATGTTTTGGGATTAATTTCAATTTTCCGCACGCCTGATAAAAAAGGTCTAGTTCACGAACTATTACTAATGTAGATAATTTTGACCAAGATGTAATATAATATATAAAGATGCATTCACAACTTCCACACCTCACATGCTATGGAAGGGGCCGACGAGTTTATGTTTGGGATTTCCCCCATCAGCGACAGTGATTAGTTACAGTGTTATTTATTTTAAACTTTATGATACAGTTTAAAAACTATATTGTATAAATACGTAAATAATGCCTGCGTTTGAGTTATCAAATCTGTTATCGAAATGCGTTTTCTGATTGTATATTTGTTTATCTGGCAATATAACTTTTCTTCGCGAGTGTACATGCGCAAAAGTTCACAGAGCCTATGTTCAGAGCTGCCAAGATAAATTGTACGTACTATAATATTGGTGGATTATTATAAAACCATTATGTGTTCGTCAATGTGTACGAGTGTGGGAAATTGAAATAAAGTGAAGTGAGAGTGATTTTTCGAGTTGCTCCTAAAAAGTCCGTGTAAAGTTTAAGTAAAGCACTATCCTCATCCCTTCATCTCATCATAATCATCATCATCATCATTATCATTTAAACTTGATTCAACTTTCTGAGTTTGAAATATTTTACACTTTACACTGGCAAATACACTAATCGTGTGACGCCATAACAAAACAAAAAAAAATATAGAGCCACTTTTTTTCTTTCATCATTGGAATTTGAAACGAATATTTTATTTCAATGATTTGAACGAGGACAGCTGATGTTGAACTCAATCAAATTAGCAGTAAGATTAAAATTGTAAATGTGATCGCGCCAAAAAAATTACCTGCCGGGCGTTTCTTGCCTGTTCTTTTACCCGCATAAGGACGTTGGAACAGGCGTAGCTAGTCCTAAGTTTGACGTTATTAAAGTGATCATAAGGGTTGTGTATCCTATTCAATAAAGATGTTTTTGATTTTGATTTTGTATATTATTTATTGAAAACAAGGTTTTCACGCATTTTCACTACCAGAAAAAGATTTTTTTATAAATGCTTGTTTTCGTTCATTCATCTATTATAATAATTGTTATTCCTCATTGTCACTAAATCGATCATGTAATTCATGTAGCGGCAATGCTACTAACAAAAACATGGTACCAATAATCCAATAAATGTGGTTTGTTTTTTTAGTGCAATTTATAGAGGAGAGGGTAGTAGAGGTAATGAGACACATCATAAATGAAGGACAGCTTGAAAAAGTGTCCAGCAGTCCAGCTACCAGCTGTAAATGACATTTAACCCCCTAGAATGGCGCTAGCATTGCTCAAGGGTATGACCATAGATTAAATAGATCAAGTATGGACAATACCGTTTTGAGTATCCTGTCGGTTTATTGATAACTAGCTGTGCCCCGCGGTTTCACCCGTGTCTTCCCATTATCCCGCAGGAACCCTTTTCCGAGATAAAAAGTAGCATAAGTGTTAATCCAGGGTATAAGCTTCCATTCCAAATTTCACTCAAATCCGTTCAGTAGTTTTTGCGTGAAGGAGCATAAAACATACATACAAACTTTCGCGTTTATAATTTTAGTAGGACATCTTTATAATTATTAATAAGTGTATTGGGTTAAAATTTCATAGACGAATAATTGAATTAACAGGCTAATCGATTAGCCTGGTAATTCAATTATTTGAAAAGTCTTTTCAATTCGCCTAGAGTTAAAATATTCGTCCAATCATATGCCAAAGAAAGTCGTGGTTCTGACATAGTATTTTTCCATAACAAATGAAACTCTGCAAGACATTAATTATACAAGCAGTGCCTGATTAAGCAGGCGCGGGCATCGTACAAATTATTTTAAAGAGTCCTTGATCTACTATGGTTTCTTACTTCTTACGTATAAAATGAGTGTCTGATGTGGTTTGTCTTAGTAGGAAAAGTTGTTACGTCACGTTTTTGTGACATCAAGTAAATTCTTCTAACAGTTCTAACCACATCAGTAAGTTTCACTCAAAAAGTTGCGCCCAGGCAGAGATGAGTTTTTTTTAATGTATCATACATAGCTTATGGGTAGGGGATGCCCTGTTTTCCTACGTCGTCCTAAAAGGGCAGTTGTGCGATTTCGGTCATTGTCATTTATGATGCATCGGAGTCTTTTTCTCATCATAATTATATAATCGATTTATGCAATAAAATGAAATTTGAGGTATTTGAGTGATTTTGAGATGTGGCCCTTTTTAAATCAGCGAGCGATATGTGGTATTGAAAAATGAATCCATCTATGATTGAAGTAATCGGCTCTATGGATTGGATTTTTGACTCTATGACAACGGAAATTTCTAGAAATTTCAAACGTGCCAGCATGATTGTTAACATAGATTACTAGACTTTATACTACTTGATATGTTTCCAACTTCCGGTATTCCAAGGTTATTGCTAACATTGCTGCTATAAACTAATATTACCTTTAGGCCGCTGGCCGCGCGGCCAAGTCACCGCGGCCAACTAATCCTTCCAAAATTTATGGAAGTGCGCGCATTAAGCGGCCAGCGGCCGCGGCGACCTAGCCGCGTGGCTAGAGGCATATAGCGCGGGGGAACTTATAGTAAAAACAAAAATACCTAATATGCACTAAAATATTCTGATAGATGCCGTTAGCTAATCATGGAATATACAAATTATATCTAAAAAACTTTTTTCCTTAATTTATCCAGTCTATCATGCATGCTTTTATTAAACTAGTTGTTCCCCGCGGTTTCACCCGCGTGGGCTGATGTTTATCGCAATAAAAAGCATCCTATGTCCTTCCCCAGGGTTCAAATTGTCTATGTACCAAATTTCATTTAAATCGGTTCAATAGAAAAAAATTAACTTAGAATTAAAATAGGATAATGGATATCTACAGCAGGTAACGCGGTGAAGGGGCACCGAAGTGCGGGAATAATTTTGGAGTTTACGGAATGTATACATTTTTTCTTCTTCGCTTTCGCACCTAAACTACTGAACCGATTTGAATGAAATTTGGTACATAGACAGTTTGAACCCTGGGGAAGGACATAGGATACTTTTTATTGCGATAAACTGTAGCCCACGCGGGTGGAACCGCGGGGAACAGCTAGTATTATATATATCTGGTGTTCCACCGTTGAACCGTGTTTGGTTCTATGGGCTCCGATGAAAAATATATATTTATGAGAAAATTTTAATGTATAAGGTATCATGCTTAGCTAGCAGGCTAGCACAGGCAAGCACATCTATCCATTGTTTAGGAAAGAACTATAATACGTTTCATCAGAAAGATTCCCATAAGAAAAAAGTGAATTAGGCAACATTCAGTTGATTGGCTAACAAATTATGGCTGTTTCGGATGGCCGTTATATGGCAGCACAGATAAGAAGAAGTTAAAACATCCGTGTCTATGGTCAATCAATAATTTAAAAAGTTATGAATCGGGATGAACCTAGGAGGTAGCTAAAAAGTATCGTTATAATAATATTTCAAAACGAATCGATGCTTTGATAATGTAGAGTTATGTTGATACTCCGTCTATTCGAATAATGTAAGATCCTGGCGAATACGGGAGATATCTTGTCTGTTTTGATTTTGAATACGTTCTGGAATGCTTTGATAATATAATAAACAACAGGATAGCGTTTGACTAATCGTGACATGATGTGGTAGATGTGATGATATCGTAAACGGTGCTATGGGTATAGCACCGTTTACTAGTACAAGTTTTTAAAACGATAAAAGTTTTCGTAAACGTCGACGTTTACCACCGCCGACTTGTCATAGTGGCAACTCGATCTGCTTAAATTAAAAAAGTATCTCAATAACATTGTTGGAATATGATTATAACGATTTAAAATAACCCGTATTAACGATTTCAGTTCCTCCAGTCTCGGTAAGATTCGCTGAAAAAAATATGTATGGATGGAAACGAAAACTTTTATAGTTTTTGTAAACTATCAAAACCTGTACTAGGGGTATTGGTACCAGTATTCCTAGTAGAAGTTTTGAAAACCATAAAAGTTTTCGTAAACGGCAAAGTTAACTACCGCCAAAATGTCAAAGTGGCAACTCGTACTGCCTAAATTCAAATCGTAACTCGAAGACTTTGTTAGAATACAAATAAAACGATTTAAAATGACCCGTATTACCATTACCATGTAGACAATAGACATTCCATGTTTCGGTAAGGCACGCTGAGAAAAATCTTTGGAAGAAACGGAAACTTTTATAGTTTTTGTAAACTATCAAGAGCAGATGTATACTAGGGGTACTTGTGTAGGTGCATGTCTTTTCAATATTTTCATACAACTAGCTGTCTTTGGTTGTATTCCAATTTCACCCAATAGCGGCAGTTTCGTACTAGTGCTAAGCTAGGTGAGCAAAGCTAACTTTACTTTCATTCAAATGTTTGTTTTTTAATAATATACAATTGGTATTTGCCAATGTCAAGTATTAAATATTTGAAACTCAGAGAGTAAAATCAAGTATTAATGAAGATGATGATGCTGATGAAGATGATGGGATGATTGGACCAGTAACAAGCCGGGGTCAAAGAATATAGTGTTATTTTTGCACGGACTTTTTTGGAGCAACTAGAAAAGTCACTTCCACAACTTAATTTCAATTTCCCACAATCGTACACACTAACGAACACATAATGGTTATAATCCACCATTAAAATTTAAACAATGCTGACAACTTTGCAAAAAAATATGAGAATCATTAATTCAATTAATTTTCGTTAGGAATTAGTGTCTTTGTGTCCTGTATTTTGTATCGATACATCGATTTTTGTCGCCTCTATTAAAATGTTTGGTCTGTCAGCTGTGTTGTTCTACTTAATCTATGGTTTCATGTATATGAGTGTCAATGACCGATAGCGATGCCGATAGTCTAGCCTACACCCCTATCACATCTCGACTTTCTCGACTCGAATTGAAATCTATGGGGTTGGGTTGGGGTTGATGGATAACGTTTGCTTGCTTGCTCTGACCCTATGCCAATACGTCAGGTACCTATCGATTTAAATTCTGTCTCTTCCACAGAAAGTCACCTGTGTGAGCCGCGTTAACGTTTCAAGTTATTTGATTCCAGCCATGCGCAGAATGTGTCACTAAAATGAAAAGATATATACGCTTCTTCTTATCACACTGAAGTATATCACTCATTTAGTTCAGTAGTTCATTTACTTCAGTGGCTCAAAAGATATTTTCGTTTGGCGTTCGTAGGGAACGAAGACATATCATACCATGTCTTTTAAATGGGCGTTCGATTTTCTTTCGCTAGTTCGTGGAACTATCGTGAATGTGTACATGCGAGCGACAATAAAGACTTCTCACACAGTTGAAGGACATTGAAAGAATTGGTATCAAATAGTAGTCCATTGGAAGTTACCTAATTCATAAATGTATCTGATCCGAGCCACAGTTTGAGTGAAATAGACGATCACTTCAAAACCTACAACAGAGCGTGACAGCATTATCTATCGCGTGGTGCTCGTTCGTGTTTCGGATCGTTCGCTGCCGGTGGACTAGGCAACTGAAGTAACTGAACTACTGAGTACTGAGTAGTTGAATTGTTACTGGACTAGTGAACGAAAGACACACGCCAACTGAAGTAGTCCATTTGAAGGATTCATTCGTAAACGACACACGACTATTTGATTCCCTGTTTTCGCGAAAATAGTGAATTGCACCTGGATTGAGAAATACATCAAGGCCTAAGGTAATAAATATTGTTTTTAATGGTTTATATTCTTTTAAAGCTATGATAATTATATTTTAATGAGTGTGCTTGTATCTTTGTATTATATTTTTTTATATGCATATTTTGAACATTGAAATACATGATAAAAATCAAAACGATAAAATTACACAATTTAAATTAAAAACTCCTTCGGATAAGCATCATTGTGGCCCATCGTAGGTCCAAAGTACTCCAAAGTCTTCGTCGTCTTTGTTGGGGTGTGTCGTCGATCAATACTACCGTGATGGCGTCGCCCTCAATGTATTTTACTAAATTATCTCGATTTTCTAGATGCTAAGGCATGTTATGTTATGTTGAGCTTAGATGATCGACGTGGTTTTAATGCATTCATTTCATCATTGTCCTACTTTAGGGCAAAAGTGTACGTTCTTTGTTCTGGTACATGTGAAACAATAGTTACAAGTATAACCTAGCAGGAATCTACACTGGTGTCTAGTTTCAACATGTTTCGCAGATAGCTTAAAATTATTTACAGGTTATACAAAATACACTTATTATCCAGTTCATCCAATTAATAGTTGCATTAATTGCATTTTTGCAGATAATCGTCATGGCTGACAAGAAAGAAGATACTGCCATGGCTGAAGGGCGCAACACTAGGCAATCGCGTAGGCGGAAGTTCCCGAGGCAGACAGAGGCAACGCCGGGGATGTCAACTGAGCCAACAGAAGAGCCGCCTGCAAAGAAGTTTAAAAGAGACAAAGGCTCTGAGGTTTGTCTTATTAAAACACTTATTAGCTTGACTTGTAACCAACTAACTAACAATGTAATCAAATCTCAGAAGTCAATTTTCACCTACTTCTTATTGTCGTATCGACTTGAAACTTTGTATGTGTATGTAATCTCGGTGACAATGCAATAATTTGGTATCATCAACCTGATCTGGTGCTGCAGCCAAGAGGTGGATCAAAAGGTGATGTCTGCAGTGGCTACTAGTAAAGCCCGCGAGTTGGGCTCATATGATTTGTCTTGAGAGTGTTGATGAGTCCAATAGATTAGACTTGTTGACGAGGGTCTGATGATGCAGCCAGAAAGTGGGTAGAGGTATCTCTGCAGTGACTGGACTTGGTTACATAGACTAGAAAGTAAAAAATAAAATATATAGCTTTTAAAAACTAAAAATAGCACTTTTAAAATGCTCTAGAGTGTTTCAAAAGTGTTAAGATAGTGCAGTTTATTTCTACTTGCATATCAATTGTATTTAAAATCTCCACTTCCTTTCCTTATACTTCACACTAACCTAAACTCTCCTGAGTTATAAACATGTTGGTTCAAAGTTTGAGAAATCTGAAGCTATGAAGACTTGTTGATACGATACTGTACACAGTTCATACATACTAACAGAGATGTTGCTTCGAAACACGAAGCTCTCTCTGGATGTTGGATTATTTTAAAGTTTAAGTTAACAATTGCACTCCATTGTTGTGGGTTGACTGACCATGAGTTAAACATTCAATTTTCTTTTTCCAGAAAACGCAGCCGAAGGAGCAAAAAAAAATCGAAACTGAAAAGAAAGGTATGTTACATTATGGAATAGTAATAGTAAATAAAAATATGTATATTTTTACATCCCCCCCATATTGCAGGTTAATTATAATCAGGAGATATGTATTAATACAGTGGTTTCCAAAGTTGACTGGACCGCGACTCACCTAATAAGAAGGTCCAAATTCAGGACTTGCATCTTGGTCATCATGAAGGAAAAATAAAATAACATTCAGTTTTGATCCAATAATGTTAATATAGATAGATACATAGATTAACTCTTTATTGGTACACCACAATACAGATAAATTAAATTTAAGAGAAAGAACTTAATCGTAAGTGTCACAAAGGGCGGTCTTATCGCTCAGAGCGATATATAATAATATGTAAACATTAAAAGTCCTATTTTTTATGAGCAGGAAGCATTTGTTTGCTTTTTAGCTTTAGCATCAATTTCAATTTATTAAAATCGCAATCAGTTTGGTTTGGTGGGTCGATCTGTCATCCAGTGTCACCCTTTGGGCACTACAGTATTAATGTGTATGTAATCAAACTATTCTACCATACCTTACTATGTTTAAAGGTCGCAAACATTCAGCTACTTCAAAAAAGGCGACTCCTGAGCAGGCCGCCAGCACATCGGTTGGTGCATCTCTTCCCACTGTGGATGAAATAGTCGAGACACAATCTAATGCAAACCCAACTGAAAGTCAGATTGAGGAAACTCTTGGCGCAATGTTTGGCGAGCCATCGCCTGCTGCTACTAATCAGGCAGCAGATACCAAAAAACATGATACTTCAGATGATAAGCCTGAAGAAGGAGCTCCTCTAATTGACTCATCAAGTGAGTCACCAGCACCTCATGATGTGACAGATGCTCTTGTCATCGATACTTCAGGTGACACCATCGAGAGTCGAGATGATGACGCGCTAGTCATTGATACTTCAAGTGACACACAAGATGTAAAAGACGAAGGTACTCTGGAGGGCGGTACAACTGGAGATGATTCCAGTGCTGCATCGTGTAACAAACCGGCTGTACCAGAAGCTGAAGAGAGCCCAGTAATTACAATTGATGCAACAGTTCAAGAACCTCAACAGACTCCAGACACCTTATTAGGTGTCACATCCGCTCTTAACGAAGACGACGAAGCCAAGAAGGCTTCATTGGGTGTTCCATCATTTAATCAAAATGATGAGAGTGGTGGTGTTATCGAAATATCTATTCCAGATCCAGATCCAACTGTTGCGGACAATGCACCTCTAGAGATGGACCCTGAGGGTCAGGAGGTTGAGGAGTGTGCCATAGAGGCTTTCCCTATGGAGTTCGCCGAGGAGGCATTAGGGGAGTACGCCGAAGGACAATTGCCACAGGCTTATGCAGTTGAGCCTGAGAGGCGTGCTGAAGAGGCATTGCCTGTGGCTTGTGCCCAGGAGGCTATGCAACAGAGGCCTGCCGAGGAGGCCTTGCCACCAGCATATGCTGAGGAGGGGTATGCCGAGGAGGCCTTGCCACCAGCATATGCTGAGGAGGGGTATGCCGATGAGGCCATACCACCAGCATATGCTGAGGAGGGGTATGCCGATGAGGCCATACCACCAGCATATGCCGAGGAGGGGTATGCCGATGAGGCCATACCACCAGCATATGCCGAGGAGGGGTATGCCGAGGAGGCCTTACCACCGGCCTATGACGAGGTGCCCCTGCCACAGAGAGCTGAGGAGCCATTATTCGAGGGCTGTGACATGGAGGAAATGCCTGAAGGTCCTGCGATTGCTGGCGGCGTAGTTGCCGTTGTGGAAGTGGCCCAGTACATTGAAGGGGCTCAGCATATTGTGGAAGCCATGGAGGTTGTACCAGGAGCTAATGATCCCGAGCAGGCCCCCAATATGAACCAAGCTGTCGATGCTGACAACCCCAACGCTGCAGGTAATCATATTACTTTCACTTTGTTGAGGAAAATATGCTAATTACAGGATTAGTAATTTATCAGTGCGTCCTACCCGTTATGACATACGGAGCCGAGTCATGGACACTCACGGCATGACTAGTCCACCGATTTAAGGTCGCTCAGCGAGCTATGGAAAGAGCTATGCTTGGGGTTTCTCTAAGGGATCGAATCAGAAATGAGGTGATCCGTCAGAGAACTAGAGTCACCGACATAGCTCACAGAATTAGCAAGCTGAAGTGGCAGTGGGCTGGTCATATAAGCCGCAGAACCGACAACCGTTGGGGTAGACGTGTTCTTGAGTGGAGACCGTGACTTGGCAAACGTAGTGTAGGACATCCTGCGACTAGGTGGAGCGACGACTTGCGCCGAGTGGCTGGCAGTGGTTGGATGAGAAAAGCCGAAGACCAGGCTCAGTGGCGTATCATGGGAGAGGCCTATGTCCAGCAGTGGACTGATACAGGCTGATGATGATGAATTTATTAGGAGAATAATTTGAATTTTAACAAGGTGCCATATAAAAGTTTAACTATTATTGTACCTTTACTACTAGTTGGATTAGCATTTGTCTATGTAATATGTATTTTTTTTAATAGACCATTGTATGGAATGATCCAAAGAAAATTATGATAGATAAAAAATAACATTACATATTATTGAGCATTCAATTAGTATTGAAGTGTTTACTTAACCTTATTGTGTACAAAAAGTGCCCCGCGGTTTTGCCAGCGATGACTACATTTTAACACAATAAATAGACAGTAACTCGTGAACGGGTGCTGCTTGTCTGGTCTGGTCTGCTTTGGTTGTGATCCCGCAACTCATTAATATTCATGTTCCCATATCCCAATGTGTACAACCATACAAGAGAAATCTTATTAGTAAAGCTAATTAAAAAATATTGGACCATTAGATGATAAAAAAAGCTTGGGATTTTAGTGAACTTGCTCCAATTCAATCAATTAGTAGTAAGAATAAAATTGTCAATGTGATCGCGCCAAAAAAATTACCTGCCGGGCGTTTCTTGCCTGTTCTTTTGCCGGCGTAAGGAGATTGGAACAGGCGTAGCTAGTTTTAAGTTTGACGTTTTAAAGTGATCACAATGTATCCTATTGAATAAATAAAAATTGACTTTTGACTTTCACAATCATAAACAGAGAAAACAGGACTAGGTACAAGATAACAAATACACATAAGGATGAAAATAAACGAAACAAAAATTAACAAATTTACTCATAATTATGAATATAGATTATAATATCAATAGGATACATTGAATAAAGTACTATTGACTATTGACTAGTATCCTATGTCCTTCTCCAGGGTTCAAACTATCTCCATAACTAGGAGAAAAAGCCAACAGATCAATGATTATAAAAATCTATCCAGCCATTCATGAGTTGTTAATGGTGTAGCTAACCTGACATTGTTTTAGATATTTTGATTGAGCTCTAACTAGATTGTTCTTTTATTTTACAGAAATGCTCCAGGGAGAGGATGAAATTAACCGAGCGGGGATAAACATAAACGTGGTCACCGCTTTGGTCGACAAGTTCCTGTCGGAATATAAGTGAACAACATCATGTAGGTATAGTCAGTTATTTCCCATCTATGATTTCTATACTACTTTGGTACCTGTGCCAGGGAAAGTCTTAAACTAATTGACCAATTGTTCGAGAAATATTTCAAAACGTGCCAAACTTATTGTTTTTAACTCCCGCAATCAAATTGTGGATGTCATTTGTTTTTCAAATCAATCGAAATCAAAAGACTCGGAGACACATCTACATCACCCGAGGAATAATAAATTTGCGGGCTACGGATACATGAAGTAACTTACAACCTGACAGTAACTGTACAATATTCACTCACATTCAGTCCAGTCATTTGGTGCTCAAATAATAAATATACAAATTCACCTATTTTAAAAATCCCGGAATACTTTCATGGTATTTATTACCAAATGACTGTACTGTACTGTACTATAATTCAAAACTTTTGAAATTATATCAATTCTTCTATTAAATCTATTTTAGGGTATACTTTTTAGAACAACTTATTATATTTTGGAGAAATAGATGGGAATAATTAATCAGTATTAAGATTAGCACTAGGTCTAACATATAATTAATCAGTATAAATATTAACACTCAGTGTGTCTAATCTCTTTACTTAGGTATTCGGTGACAAATAGGGTCATAGCTTTTTCCTGATAACAACAGGCTTTATAATTTGCATTTAATGTTTCTCGTGATTATTTATTTTGATCTCATTATGTTTTATATATATAAAAAGTTTCAAAGTGAATGTATTTCCTATCACTAACATTCTTTTAGAGAATAAGGTTAGTTAGTGGCCATGTTCTTCGTGATACGTACAGCATTTTTATTTAATATTTTATTAAGATTATTTATTTTTCTAATTTATTATTAAATTAGCGATAATATTAGATATTTATTTTTCTAATTTATTATTAATTAGAGATAATAAATGGGGCTGTTTTCTGATATTAACAGTCTATTTATAAATTGCATTTATTTTTTATAGTGTAATGATTTCTTTTGATGTCATTATGTTTTAATTACTAAAAGGTTAAAAGGTAAATGTAACACAACATTCTTTAAAATTTAAGGTTAGTTAGTGATGTTTTTTCTCTAATATTCACACATTTTTTAGTTGAATTTACTTTTTCTGAGTATAATTAAATTTATTTACATGTCTAATTTATTTTTATAACGCATTAATTGTGCATCAATATCAATCTATTTATAAAGTTAGGCACATCTAAATGTATACAAAATACCAAGCTTTTTTCCTGATGTGACAGTTTTTATAACTTGCATGTAATTTTTATTTTCTATGGTCCGATTTTTAATTCGATTCGTTTGAGATAAGATAGTGATGTGAAGAATGATAGTTATGCCTTTGATTATTTATAAGTGTTATTATGTTCAAACATTAGTTCCTAGAGTTAAAAACTTTAGTGTAATTCTTCGCATGACAATCCTTTGAGAAACACTCTCACATACTTGTTTTAGCGACCGTGATTGCTGTTTCAGTTTTGTCTCGGTGAATAGTCCGTCCGCCTCTTTTCTACGTTCATGATTCTGAATTAGTTCGCAAGAAAGGTCAGGCGAATCAATAATTGAAACAAAAACAAAAACCGACTATCATAGCTCAGAACTTACCCAATCAAGTCACCTTATTAAATATAAATAAATCGAAATCGGTTCATCGGCATTTGTTGCTGTTATTTTACTGAATTCGTTTAAAAGTCGGGAGTATAGTAAAGTTTTTCTTTTGATCTCATAATTTTTAAATTAGTACAAGCTCTTTATATTGTATAATGATATGAGACCGCTTAGGGTCGATGTAAACATACATTAGTATAAGCAAGGGAGACACGGGTTAGGGTCCGACTTTGAACTTTTTTTTCGGGTTAATTTGGCTTTTCTAAATTATTTTGGTCGCATCGTGGTTTTATTTCAATAAAATTAATGTCTAACCTCGAACTTATTTACTGTCGGAATCGTTGATTAATGAATTAAGAAACCAAAATATGTCCAGGACTTCGGCCCGATTGTCTCACGAATTATTTTTTCTTGAATTAATATTGATCTATAATTAATAATCGATAAAGATAAGAAATTGTTGTCTCGATGTCTATTTATAAAGTGTAGTCGTGATACATGTAATGTAGAGGCCTTTAGGGTCCTACTTTTGTTCTGATATGACACAGGCTTTATTTTGAATTACCCCTTTCTGTTCGTTGTTTATTTTGATCTCATCATGTTTTTTTTTTAGTTTAGGATTTAAGGTGGAGTAGAATAATGGAATGCGCCAGGGTATTTAGCCTACATTTATATAGAATTATAAAGCAGTAACGGGGACCATTCCTGCTACGAAATTTTTTTCAAAATTTAACATTGATGGTGGGTGATAATTGATTCGACTGACATACAAGGCTATGGCTTTAAAAAGTTGTTCTTAAAGACTCTGATACAAACAACTGGATTTTGTCATGTGTAAATACAATGGTAGGGGTCTTGCAATTATACATTGTGCGAGCTGCCCTGAAGAGAAGGCAAGGATTAGCATACCAGCAGGGATACGATTTCGAAAGCTCTTTATTTTTTATGAAAATCATTTTATTTGACATAAGTATAACGATCATGAGGTAATTTAGCTAGGTATTTCTGAATCAGGGGTGTCCAAGATATGGACCTCGGTCCACGATGTAGCCCGACGTGCACGGATTCCCTCGCGCCAATGGGTACAATCGCCGAGAACCTTTATCTAGTCGATAAAATACAATGTGATCGATATAACATATCTATATCTACTTCTAAATCTATGTCTAATTCTTATATTAAAACTGCGTTCCATACCTGAGAATGCGGTGTCTAAAATCGATTTGTAATTCGTAACAAAACCCTAATTTTACCGAGAATGAACTCTACTTATCAAATAATTATGAACCGTGGCCATTCCACCTCTAAATTATTTTGAACACCCCTGGTTTATTTAAATTACTTACTAATAAAAAATTAAAGAATTTTTTTTGTGATGAGTACCTACACGATTTCTTCAATTACTGTTTTAGTAGTGATTTTTTTTGTATTACCTATTTAAATTATGTAATAAATGTGTGTATAATATGTTAGTAGTTTATTTAGATGTCTTGTCCTTCCTTTAGGTTATTAATGAAATGCACAGTAAGTCTTAAAGGTACCTAATACACTACGAAGTGCAGAATAAAATATTTGGCACTAGTGCTGTCGGCGATGGAGTGGAACACAATGCCAGCGTCTTTGTTTCCCGATGGTATAATTTGGGAGCCTTCAAGTCGAGAGAGAATAGATATCTTTTAGGCAAGCATGCTCCATCATCGACCTCGTCACTTACCAAGTGAGACGGGTCAATGATTACCTAATTAATAATTGTGTCAAATGGAATGCTTTATTCTATAGCTTCAAATCTTTCTTCTTGCTTATCTTTACTGAACATATGTATTACTAGCTGTTCCTCGCGGTTTCACCCGCGTGGGCTACAGTTTATCGCGATAAAAAGTAGGCTCGGGCGGCTGTCAGATGGTGTAAACACTGGTCTGTGGTGTCTTCGAAGCACCTATGCACCAGTTTGCCAACTACCGGGATGCCTCTGTGTTTATCCAGGGTATATGCTATCTCCATTCCAAATTTCATCAAAATCAATTTAGTAGTTACGGTGATACGTGGTAACAAACATTCACACACAAACTATAGAGGGGAAAGCCTTTATAAAACTAGTAGGACTAGTTTCCCGAGTGAACTTAAAAGTATTCTAGGTCCTTCCGCAGCGTTCAAACTATATCCATACCAAAAATAATGATCTTTTTTTTATTTGGACTTGAAAAGGTTACAGACAGACAGAGCTATTATCTTTGTACAGTTTATGGATGAATGCGTCCTATTTTATTACTACGTGAAACGTAATAGGAGACAATGAACGCCAGAACGTTGTCGATAAGGTAACAAAAACCATTTCATTTGCAAAAGACATCATCTTTATTTATGTACATAAAAAAACAGTCATTCATAAGTAAAGTGTACCTCTATATTTTATTTGTTATTTGTTTGAATACATGTAGAATTGTAACATTTTAGTTAATTAGGTGAAGTGAAGAGTGACACGTAGCAAATAATGTTATCGACATTGAAATGCGCTGCGCTCGGTACCTTATGCGCCCCTAGCCAAGATGCATTCTACAATCGTTGACGCTAATAGAAAACAAAAAAAAGTATAGATTTGACATATTTCTAACCACGTGACTTAGCGTTGAAATAATATTTACATATTATGTTAAACCTATACTTTTTCTTGTTTTCTAATAGCGTCAACGATTGTAGAATGCATCTTGGCTAGGGGCGCTGTTGTCTTTAATCACCACAAATAAACATAATAATAGGCATTAATAGTCAGTGTTCTATGAAATTCAGAGTTCTGGGGCCCAATTCTCGCGGAGTGATAATATCGCACTATCTGTCAAAATATATATTGAATCGAATGTGATAATATATCACGCGGCGAGAATTGGGCCCCAGAACATAGACTATCATATGGACTAAATTATAAATAGACTAACAACTTCAAACTACATTACTTATCTAAATTAACATTACAAGCACGCAACCAACACAAACTGCCTCAATCAGGGACGTCAATTAACAATAGTTAAAATATTTCTGCAAAAAACAATAACATCTTGTTAATGCTAGTTTAAAGGAAATTGACGTGTTTATAAAAATGTTACAATTGTACTTTATAGAGTAAGTATTTAATTATTAACAATTTTACAACCACAAGTACCTACGTGAGACAAAAGCCGATACGTTAAAGAAGAATAGGCAAGGCACATATTTATTTGTTCTCTTTGTCTTTAGACATCTTATTCGAATTTATTTGCGTATATATTGTATTGTAACAGACGAAGGAAAATAAGAAATTGAAATGTTTCATGCAAGATTACACAATAATTCTAAGACATCTTCATTTTTATTAAGAATCGTTATAAACAACTACAAGTAATATACCTAATATAATTATTATGTATTATATAAACAGAGAATCATGTCGCAAAACAGACTATAAATGTTAAAACAATTACAAGCAACCACAGAAAAACTGGAACATTATTAAAAACCCATAAGCGAATGCTAATTATCTATAATACTTATGTAATATATAATTAAGTATATTCCGTTACAGTAACTAAAAAATATATTATGGAGTAACAAACATAATATCTACTCTCACTCACAAACTTTCACATTTATTTATATTATGATATAAACATTACATCAAGTCTAATCAAACCGTCAAGTCAGCGTACACTGTTAAAGCAGTCAGTTGTCTATTTTTTCTCGGATGTGTTTTACATACTATAATATCGTGGTTTCTTACTGAAAAATCTACTTTATCAGAATAAAACATGGGCTATGGCCGTCAGGGACAATAAAGCTTCCTATTAGCAACGGAATTTTGAAAATCGGTTCAGTAGTTCAAGCGATTACATCATACAAACTCACAAACTTATAATAGTGTAGACAGATGTATGTAGATTTGACGAATACCTAATTAAAAATTGACGCACTTCAAAAAAGCGGCTAGCAGCGACATTTCTTATAAAAATGTTATAGCCATACTGAGCTACTTCAAAGGCCAAAATGCCTAGCGGGTAGGTACAATAGATAATCAATATTGAGGTGCTGCGTGAGCAGTAGGTAAATGCTTAGTCCTTGGGCAGTGCGCTGTCGCTCTTGCCCCTGGAGTAGACGCGGTGCGCGTGCTTGGCGCCGAGCATGCGGTCCAGAAGGCTGTGCTTGGTACGCCGCCGCATCGCCAGCACCTCGCGCACCAGCTCCAGGAACACCTCGCCCACCTGGCTCACCTGCTCCGCGGCCGCCAGCTCCGCGAAGTTGCACTCGAAGTCCTTGGCCAGGATCTCACCCTCCTCGGGGCTCACCTGGGCACATACATCTCTTTTAGTTACTTTTTACCCTACTTTACTGTTCTAAAACACATCCGACATGGGTGCGCAATCCGCATCCTGAGTCTGGTGAAGGAAAACGTGATGAAACCATAGCTTGGTAGGCTAGGCACTTTCTGCATTGCTCGCCTAGCTATTCCTACCAACCTCAAGTTAAGAATTTGTCGCCAAGCACCGTTATCGGTGTGTTCCTGCAACCTCACTTGCACTTGTAACAGAGCTGCTTCCCAATCAAGGTGTAGCGTAGCGCCACTATCGACTACATCGTCACTTAACATCAGGTGACATGTGATGAAAAGCAGGGCGTAGTTATAGTAAATGCAAACATTATAAATGCTAAAGTAACTCCGTTTGTTTGTTACATTTTATGCCTAAGCCGCTGAACCGATCTTATTGAAATTAGGCATGGAGAATGTTTGAGCCCTGGGAAAGGACATATGATACTTTTTATCGCGCTAAAATGTAGTCCACGCGTTTGAAACCATGTAGATGAAAGTAATGGTGTTGCAAATGTCCATAGAGGACGGTGACCGCATTCCATCAGGCGTCTGCCTGTTTGCCAAACTTTTACATAAAAAAAAGAACAGTTGGTTTATAATGTAAACAAGTGTAATGAATAGTATTGGAAAATGCCTTCTTCCGGCTAGTGGTGAACAGTCATTAATATGGTGAATAGGTATGGTATAAGAAGCAGTATCTAAACAGTTTTTTTCTTATATCTCAATCTTGGTCAGCGATTATTCACAATATCACCTGACGAATAGTGACGCTGTGGTGGATGTGGTGTAGTAAGTAGACTAACCTGGTGATATGCCTGTCCATTCCTTGAGTTTAACACAACCCGGTAACACAGCCCAGGTAACACAGATGATAGCAATCAAGTTCCAATCTTCCAATCCGTTACTGGTCTATTTTACGAGTTATTAGACTGGTCCCAGCTTAGAGAATTACTTCGAACCCTATGCCTCAGGTTCTATGCTTTTGCTGATGAAGTTACCTATCACTAAATCCTATTAACTCAAACATTTTCTTTTTCTCGATAATTGTTTTGGTGATCTGCCTCATCGTAAAAACTTTGACAGTTGGATCAAATGTCAGATGTAGAGGGTAGAACTAACAAAATTAATGAGTTAGGAGAAGTTAGGACTACCTTCAATCGATTTTTATGAAGGAGTTGTCTTCAATTAAACTAGATGGCGACTCAGGAAAAAATAGCTCGCGGTGGTAAGTCATTCACTGAAACGTAGAACATCCAAAGGCGGTGATTTAATCTCTACAACATATTGTAAAGTAACACTAAACAAAATGTCTTTATTTTATAATGTCAAGTTTTTCGAACGGCGACATATCCAAGCTTGGATGTGCCCGTTAATAAATCTAATGATACGACGATACGAGTAGTATACCTACAAAATATGGCTTGTATGTTGTATTAGCCAAATATAATACATGTACTCAGCGCGTGAAGTCCACAGTGTGCGGACGGTCGGTAACAAATCTAACCCAAATGTCTTATCCATATTAGGTAATCGGCGAGACAATGAAGCCCACGCAAAGTAAAATTAATGTCTTAAATTTCATGTTATAAATATAATAACTAAACTAAATTATTATAGTTGACGGATATTTGTACCTATGTGGAGGTTGGAACAAGCGCAGCTCGTTAAAAACGTTTCATTTTTTTTACTTGTTACCGCGTAGTGTTTGACCATAAGTCACCTGATCTTAAGTGACGATGCGGTCGAAGTTGTCGCCGCGCTACACCACAAGTAACTGGCTCTCAAATGGGGCTGCCGGAACACACCGATAAGTGCTTGGCGACACATTCTTCACTTGAGGGTGGTAGCCAGGTTAACACTAGAAAATGTTCTACCACTATGGTTTCATCACGATGTTTTCTTTCACCGAAAGCTCAAGCTCATTGTCGGACCGTCATCGCTTTAAGGACCTACTTATATAGGGACGTCGCACATACCTAGGAGAACTTCTGTTCAGTGCTCTTCTTGGCAGCGTAAGTACCACCGGCTCAACGTAATAAAAGCACACAAACTTTGCTGGCTCTACCACCTCGAAGGAACGGGAGAGGATCGTGCGGTCAAACGAGCGTACATGGGACGGCCGAGTGGCCATCGCCTGGTCGGCCGTCCCAGGTAGGTATCGCTGTGACGAAGTCACGAAGGACTAGCGCGATCTCCGGGTGGAGGACTGGAAGGAGGTCGCGCTGGAAAGACCGAAGTGACGTAGTTGAAGGACTTCTTCCGGGTGATGATGATGATGAGGTGAGTACTGACCTGCCTCAGATGCACCATGTCCGCCTTGTTCCCGACGAGCGCGAGCGGCACCTCCCGCTGCAGGCTCTGCTTGGCGCGCCGCACGTAGTTGAAGGACTTCTTCCGGCTGATGATGATGAGGTAAGTACTGACCTGCCTCAGATGCACCATGTCCGCCTTGTTCCCGACGAGCGCGAGCGGCACCTCCCGCTGCAGGCTCTGCTTGGCACGCCGCACGCAGTTGAAGGACTTCTTCCGGCTGATGACGATGAGGTAAGTACTGACCTGCCTCAGATGCACCATGTCCGCCTTGTTCCCGACGAGCGCGAGCGGCACCTCCCGCTGCAGGCTCTGCTTGGCACGCCGCACGCAGTTGAAGGACTTCTTCCGGCTGATGATGATGAGGTAAGTACTGACCTGCCTCAGATGCACCATGTCCGCCTTGTTCCCGACGAGCGCGAGCGGCACCTCCCGCTGCAGGCTCTGCTTGGCACGCCGCACGCAGTTGAAGGACTTCTTCCGGCTGATGATGATGAGGTAAGTACTGACCTGCCTCAGATGCACCATGTCCGCCTTGTTCCCGACGAGCGCGAGCGGCACCTCCCGCTGCAGGCTCTGCTTGGCACGCCGCACGCAGTTGAAGGACTTCTTCCGGCTGATGATGATGAGGTAAGTACTGACCTGCCTCAGATGCACCATGTCCGCCTTGTTCCCGACGAGCGCGAGCGGCACCTCCCGCTGCAGGCTCTGCTTGGCGCGCCGCACGCAGTTGAAGGACTTCTTCCGGCTGATGATGATGAGGTAAGTACTGACCTGCCTCAGATGCACCATGTCCGCCTTGTTCCCGACGAGCGCGAGCGGCACCTCCCGTTGCAGGCTCTGCTTGGCGCGCCGCACGTAGTTGAAGGACTCGCGGTCCGTGATGGAGTACACCAGGAACAGCGCGTCCGCCCACTGCGCCACCTCGCTGCCGGGCAGCTCGCTCGCGCCCTGGAACCAACGGACGCCAGTGCGTTACCTACTTCTAGCTTCGCTTCAACCCCAAGGCCCAAGGCCTGATAGTCTCCAATATCGAACTCTTGCTAATTTATGATGTCCTGGTACTTACTTACGCCTGAAATTAATGATCGATCCTGATCCGTTATCTGCGGTTTTGGATATCGATCCATCATGTCATAATATGTCATTTTAGGGCTTGACATATTAGGTACTTAATACTAAAATGACATGACATATCGATCCAAAACCGCGGATAACGGATCAGAATCGATTATTAATTTCGGGCGTTAGTTATACTATAAAGCTGTAATTTAAAAGGAAACTTTTTTTTCGATATGACATTTTTTGGTGATTATTTGGATTTATAAAAGAATGTGTCATCCAAAGTACCGATTTTTAGTCCTATTGCTTTTTTTACTTTTATTTGTAAATAAACACTATCTACTTAGTGAATCAAGCATTGGCAGCCCTAATTGGGCAGATGCCACCGGGACTTTACCATAAACAGACAGACAAAAATTCTAACTATCATTGTTTATGATTTGGGTTATAAGTATTCCGTTCTTAAAAGCCTCAAATGATAGTTTTCCTTGTATATTCCATGTTCAGACAGCGACCAGTTATCTACATTTTTATTTTATGTCAAATATAGGATATGAATATAGGTATTGTGTATGTTTGATTGTTAGGTTATAGAGAGGTTCCTTACCTTGGGGCAAGTGTCGAGGATCTCAAAGAGGATAGGGTCTCCGTCCAGCATCGCTTCATGCTTGTATTTATTATCTGTAACCGGCAGGACAGTCGCGTTAGTTTTGATGTGGACAAATCATCATCAAGAACCTACAAAATATCATTTATTTGCAACCAATTACACAAAAATACTTAAAACAAATGGGTTATAATTTACCTATAAATAGTAACTACAAACGGTGTATCGTTGCAAACCGGGCTCAACTCAGCGTTGTGCTGGTCGCTTGATCAGCGCTGGTCTTCCTTTGAAGCCGTTTTTGATGACATCACTGGCATGAAGTTAATTTAGGGCTAGGTCAATTTGTGTGCAACGGTCTCCCGATATTTATTTATTAATTTTTAATATGTTTAATATGTCTATTATCAGTGAGCATTTACCTACATATTCATTGTTTTTTTTAACTACTATTGACTATAATTCTTTTACTATAATGTACCTATGTATGATGATTCATGATAACATTTATAATAATATAACATGATGGTTGGACGGATTTAAAGGTGGACTAGATTGAAAATACAGTGTGTCTTATATTTTGAAAAATATATTCAGCTTGCGGGCAGACTCAAGGCCGGTCATTGAATTTGATCCGTAGTAAAAATTTAAGTATGAAATAAATGACTAATTAACTTTTTCATATACATTTGACATGAGTTAACTTTTTCGAGCGATGGTGGCCGAACGGTAACGCGTGCCGATACCGAGTTCGAATCCTCTCGGCCCGCCCCTGTGTGGATTTACCATCGCTCAATCCGATGAAGAAAAACATCGGGAGAAAACTGGCGTCTCCAAGAACCGCAACATTCCAGAGAATGAGTTGAGACCCGTTATCTACCAACCCGCACTGTGCCAGCGTGGTAGATTACGCCCCATACACTCTCTCTGAGAGATGGCCAGTCTCAACAGTGGGAACGTATTATAGGCTGACGATGATGATGATGAGATAAATAATAATTAATGACTGATAAACTTTTTCCATACACTTTTGACAACAGTTATATCTAATTGACTACGCATCAAAAAAGCGTTTACATAGATTTATGGGCGAGGCCCGTATCTGGGATGACGCTCAAGTGTTGATCTATGCTTGAGTAGCAAATAGCAATTAAGTGACGTATTTGTATGACAGCTGACGCTAGAATACCAGCCTAAATCTAAAGTCACAGAACAGAAAATAACAGAACAGAACATAACAGAACATACAAGAACAACAGAACTCTTCACCTTGTTTATGGTCATATTCGCCGATGTACCGTTTCGTCAGGAACCGCACCGTCAGGGCTGAGGACAAGATGCAATAAAGAATTTTAAATAGTTGACATCAGCATTATATTCCCTCTTTGAGAGAAGGCCAGAGTCCCAGATAATGTACTTTTTACAGCCTGATCAGTAGTTTGCAATATATTTACATCTACCAGTGTCTCGAAGGACTTGCGCGAACTCCAGGTGGAGGACTGGCAGGAGGTGGCGCAGGACAGGCCGAAGTGTCGTCTTTAATTATGAGAGGCCAGGATTTACTTTGGATCGTTGTTGGGCCATCTCAGTTAGTTAATGGTTTCAACCGCGTGGACTAACTACAGTTTATCGCGATAAATAGTATTCATATTCAATCTCGTTGTCGATGATTTATGCCCGAAATTATAATATAAATAATCGATCCGATCCGTTATCCGCGGTTTTGGATCGATATGTCATGTCATAATATGTCTTTTTAGTACTTGGGCTTGACACATTACTACTAAAATGACATATTATGACATGACATATCGATCCAAAACTGCGGATAACGGATCAGGATCGATTATTAATTCCGGCCGTTAAAAGATATTCACACCATATTTTATCAAGATCGGTTACGCTCAAGCGTTGATCACTACTTAAGCACAGATTTGATGCTGTCATCTCTTCTCTTTGGACCCGCTTATCTTCAGAAAGACAAATTAGATAATTCTTTTTTCGTTGTATTCGTAATTATTGTCCGGATTGTGTCAGTATGTATGAAAGTTTTTTTGGAAAATCCACCGGGAAATTGCGGAAATACTGAGTGGTTTTTTTTGGGATTGTTGTGTAGGTCATTTAAAATATTTTTAGAGGCGAGTGAAGCCACGGGGCACAGCTAGTTTCATACAAAAATGACATCAAATCTGTACTTGAGTATAATTTGACACTGCGTTTCACAATAAATGACACTAATTGCCCACTGCGACTTGTCAAACAGGCGCCGCGTTTGCATTCTGCAGTCACAGTAGGTACCTACTTCGCATTCTCGCTATTACTCCACCTACGCGCTTCCACCAGCTATTTTTAACAACAAATGGCCGTCCAAGTGGATTACAATGGAATATTTGGAATTGGAAAACATATGATTATGTGAAAACAATTTTTATTCCAAATCTATACGAGTATATATATAATTCAAAGGTGACTGACTGACATACCTAGTGATCTATCAACGCAGGGATCGGCATGCAGGTAGATGATATGACGTAGGCATCCGCTAAGAAAGGATTTCGCGATGAACTGTAGCCCACGCGGGTGAAACCGCGGGGAACAGCTACTAGCTAGTCTTTAACATAAAATCCGAAACAAATAGTAACAGCTATCATTTTTTTAGTGTAGCGTTTGACCACAAGACAGGTTAAGTGACGATGTGGTCGAATGTGGCACCACGCTACTTCTGGATTGGCAACAGCTGGCTCTCAAGTGAAACACACCGATTATAATAATCGATTTGATTTCTTTCGATGTATTTGTAGTACCTATATATAACAATGAAAGACTATGCAATTATACCAGTAGTTTTATAATAATACTACTGTTCCCGCATTATAGCTGAAGTTTATAGCGAAAAAATAATCATGTTCTTTCCCAAGGTTCAATCTATTTCCATACCTAATTTTTGTAAGATCTGTTCTTAGGTGAAAAGGTGTCAATTGGATAGATGAGGGACATTAGTTGCTTTCACATTTCAGGGCCGGTTTTATAAACGTCCGTAAGTAAAATGTCATACCAAATTTCGGTATTAAATTTGATTTTATTGACAAATTTTAACACGGGAAACTTTAGTATCCAGCATGAAACTCTTCGCTATGTGCAAGTAAGCCCTTATCACTGCTAGTGCGTAGTAGATACTAAGTAAATGTTAGTTCCCGGGTGGCCTCAGTTTAAATAGATCTGTAAACGCGAATAAATCTGTCATTGATGTGTTTTACGTTCCGTTACAGAATATAGAATAGTACAAGGTTCCGTTCCGTGCACACGACGCGATCGTTTAAGATAACAGATGACTTTTAAACGAATCAGAACGTCCGACTCTACAAATCTACTTTTATAGGGCCATTTCAGTTATACGCTAAGTAAATATTCATTTTGGTATTTACGTATCTATTTTTTTTAGTATGGCAAGCTGTGATCGTTGGGCTACAAAATAACAAGTTTTTCGCGATAAAAAGTATTCTATGTCCTTCCACAAGGCTTAAACTATCTCCATAGCAAATTTCATCAAAAACTGCTCAGTGGTTTAGATGTAAAAAGGTTAAAAACAGACAGAGGGGATAGAGAGAGTGCATTTCGCATTTATATGTTAAAATGTAGGGGTATATGGGATGTTTACTAATTATGACCTACGGACCGTTTCTTGCGGTGAAAATAACTACGTCTAATGAAGTCAACAATCTCGTTTTATAGCGAATTAGCTCTATATTTAAAGCGGTTAGAAGTTCGCAGGATGTTTACTAAATACGATCCTTCAGTTTCGGCGTAAACTAGACGGAAGCATTTGAGAAGTACTAGTCTGACACTAAACTTAAGAATACCACAGAGTAGCTAAAAAGATCGCCAAATGGTCTGGTGATGATGATGATGCATTGTTTAGTTCTTTCTCATTATGTAAGATACAATAGTGTACTTTTGAAGCTATGATGGTAGTGACGTCAGCTTACGATCCGTAGGTCGTTGGTTCGAATCCCACAATGAACTTGAGCTTTCGGTGCAGGAAACCATAGCTTGGTGGCATTTTCAAGTGTTCGCCTGGCTAGCTACCAGCCTCTAAGAATCTGTCGCCAAGCACCTATCGGTGTGTTCCGGCAGCCCCATTTGAGAGCCAGTTCCCAGGTATGTAGCGCGCCACCTTCGACCACATCATCACTTAACATCAGACTTGTGTTCAAAAGCTACCCTGTAAGAAGTAAAAAAAACCGTAATTCTAGCAACGCTTGTTCCGACGTCCTTCACAAACATTCGTCTATAATAATGTAGAATTATTGTAACATTCATTTTACTTCGCGTGGGCTTTATTGTTATCTCGTCTAATAATAAATTAGAAGATTATATATACCTAATAATATGCAGTCTTGACTAGAGACGCGAGGAAAAAACATTAGCCGAGTTTTTTGCAAATTACATTGTATAGAATTAAATGAGACGTAGGCTATATTCGTAATTATGAGTAGGTAAATTTGTTAATTTTTGTTTCGTTTATTTTCATCCATAGGTGTATTTGTTATCTTGCACCTAGTCCTGTTTTCTCTGTTTATGCTTGTCTATGTTTTACGTAATCATTATTGTATTGTGTACCTACACAAACACATCTTAATTAATATAATTGGTGTTTTGTTTACCGTTTTAATTAAAATAAATAAATGAGACATGGCATGAAATATATATATGTTATTAAAAGAAAAGGTTCAAAAAGCTCCCTTTTCTTTTTCTAAGCCAATAAATTACTTACAAACAACAATAAATGCAAGGACCGCCCTCAGGAGAGTTCAAGGTTCAATTAATCTAGGTATTTTCATTGCAAACCTTATTGATCAAACGTTTCATTAGAGTCATGGATTTTATTAGGTAAGTTTGTAAGCAAGCGTTCCCTCCTATTAAATAAGAGGGAATTATATCAAATTTTGATATAATATATCTAGGCTATATCTGGTCTATGCAGTGCCGGATTAACCACCTAGCGAGAGTAGCAATTGCTACGGGCCCCGCGCGAAAGGGGGCCCCGCATATTTAAACCCACTCATTGACTCATCTCTTCCTGAGTGTAATTTTTTGGAAACTTAAAGATGTATTAAATTTACTTGATGTCACAAAAGCGTGACTATTTCCTTGGCGTGAATATAACACCGAATTTCATCGGGTAAACGCACAAGTTCTACAAAAAGTTGTATGCTTCGGGCCCCGCACTTACTTAATCCGGCACTGGGTCTATGCTATCTAAATTCCTAATTTCACTCAAATGCCGTTTCAACGCGCGAAGAAATAACGCACGCACAAACTTTCCCATTTATAATATTAGTGTGATAGATTGTAAACAATGCGGAAAGTAAATCCCTAACATTACTTACGGAATGGTTTTCTAAGGAAAACAATTTACAGACGTAGGAATTTTAAACACGCATCATGGCTAATAATATTTTATATTAGCCGAGTGAGTTTTCCGAATAGAGTTTTGTTTTTTAATTGAGCTGATTTTAGAGAAGGTCCACGTGTCAGTCGCTTTACTATCGACCCTGATCTGTTTTTAGCGGTTTTGGATTGATATGTCATCATATATTATCATATGCCATTCCAGGGGTAAAGCTTGATATCTATATATAAAAAAGAAAGTCGTGTCACAAATTGCATACACATATACACATATTGATCTAAATCCGGAAAAAACGGATCAGGATCGATTGATAATTTCGGGCGTTAGTAGATATATATGTACAGTCAACGACAAAGGTCGCTGAACAATCACACTTTTTCTATTATCCTCATCATCTTAGACACAAATTTTTGACCTCATCATCACCTAAAATCAGGTGTGTTATGTTGTAGTCAAAATGATTCCATGTAAAATTTAAAAAATAACAATAATAATTACTGATTTGAAACACATTTGGAAAATCGAGAACGATCAGATACTTTTGTCGCTGACTGTACCTACTTTAGTCGGTCAGTTGTAGATATCTATTCAGTGTCATTGGTTAAAAACTTAAAAAATTACCTCTAAAACAAGTTGAATGGAAAAAAAGCCTTTTCCTTTTTGTTCTGGAATAGGTACAGATAGAAGATAAATTGACTCCCCAAAAAAACAATCTCTGATGGGAAACGAACGGATGGAAGTGCTCATTCGGTTGAAATTTGAAGCGGAAATTAAGCTATAATTTCCGCGACCTATGGTTTTCCCATCAAGTCTATTAGCCGATAGTTTCCGATTCCCTAACAAGCTGATAAAACTGCATTTCTATTTCTTTATGCAACTGGGCGACGAGTCTAACTGGTGATGGTGAGCGTCACACTTTCCCATTACAGTTCGGAGCTTACCTTTATCATAATTTTGAACACAGAACTTCATAATCCTAATGCGCCGATACCGAATTCGAATCCTCTCGTCCCCGCACCTATGTAGATTTGCCCTCGCTCAAAACGATGCAGAAAAAGATTGTGAGGAAACCGGCATGTCCAAGAACCACAACATTGAAAAGAATACGACATCTACCAACCCGCTCTGGGCTAGCGTGGTGGATTGCGGCCCATACTCTCTCTGAGAGAAGGCTAGAGTCCCAGCAATGGGAACGTAAAAGCAGATGACGATGATGATGAATCAGTTTAGTTGACCCTTTTGTGGCGCATCCAGACGATGATCCAAATTATAGGTGCCTACTACCTATGCCTACTTTATAACATATCATATTTACTATGTTATATACCGGCGACGCGGTAGCCGAGTTGGTAGTGACCCTGCCGAACCTAGCGAAACCCGGAATCCCAGTAAGGGCAAATATATGTATATGTAATGAGCACGAATATTTTGTTCCAGAGTCTTGGATATTTCTATCTATGTAAGTATTTATTTCTCTATATAAGTATGTATTTCGTTGTCGAGCTTAATTTGGGATCAATTTGTGTGCAATGGTCTCCCGATATTTATTTATTTATTACTTTCTACTACTGTAACGATCATTACGACTATCTGTTAGCCATTAATCTAGTTCGGTGCTAGAATCGATGGCCGCAAGCCATGCGGTGACGTGGCAAACCTTCCTCTCATTGAGTCCACCCCATGCACCAGCGCGTTTAGTGAAACCACTTGACTCACAGTTGGAGTCCAGTAATAGACAGAACCGTGACCTGGGAGATGCTATCCGAGCATGCGTTAACTAGGCTGACTCTTGTACGTTAGCTGCAACGTCTCCAGAATGATTTCCCCTTTCAAATCTATTGAGCATCATCGGTAGGCGTACTCGGAGACTCGTACTTAATTCGAAAATAGGTATACATTTCACTCCACGATAGAGCCAGGAGTTGATAACTAACTTTGGGGTATCAAATGACGTGTTAAAGATTGTATGAGAAAATCTCAACATTGAAAAGCCGCGAGGCTGGTCGCTTAGGTAGGTAATATGTATATCAATTGAAGCAGAACATGTATTTTTAATTCACTAGAAAATGTTTTAAATAAGAAATACTACGTACCTACTACAGCACAACGGACTTCCTTGTAGTGACTTCACATAATAACGAAGAATGCCTCGGTCCTCTTCTAAGTACCTACATTGCTATACCTACCCTATTCGGGTCCATATGTTCGTTAATTTTTAGCCACTAAGATCGCATACATGTGACTGCAATCAATACTTATGTAGGTATTGAGTATTGTCAATTGATGTGGCCCCGACAAAGCTTCTATGACGTTACCTCGCTCGGAATACAAACACTTGAGAAGGAAAGGCAAGAAACTCGATGGAGGTCACGAATTGATATCTTGGATTATTGATCTTATAGCTTGTTTACTTTGCAGGATTATTACTTCAAGAACGCTTGCAAGCACTCTTATACAACTGAAAGAGGTCACTTCAGCGATAAATCTGCCAGTTCTGGTGTTCTTTTGCTGGACTTATTATTTTT
Source organism: Opisthograptis luteolata (assembly GCA_931315375.2). Classification (NCBI taxonomy): domain Eukaryota; kingdom Metazoa; phylum Arthropoda; class Insecta; order Lepidoptera; family Geometridae; genus Opisthograptis; species Opisthograptis luteolata. Next base: position 14,913,380 of record OV928033.1, read on the forward strand.
TGTTGTTCGTAAATTTGATTTGAACACAAAGACACGACGATGTTCGGGCTAAAAAGTTTACGAGCAACTGCAACAACAACAATAGCTGTTCTTAATTACAAAAAAATGTATTTTAAGTTGTAGATATGATATAACCGTGCAGTTCGACATTCAACTATACTAGTGATAGAAAAAGCAATTATCCATTCAATTATCTGCCACCTAATTAATATTCGCCGAACTCTCGGATACCGAACCAGATTATATTAACTAAATTGCGAACATCAGTATAACAATGATCACTTTATCATAATTAATTAAAATTATTGTTTGATTCTGCATTCGGACAGGGACACAGGAATTTCTGCGCGGGTTTACATGCGTTTATATACCTACCCCTACAAACAAAATGAATCTGTTAATACCTTTGTTAACAATTCATTAATTTAATTTAATCATTATTTAACTAAATTACGCTGAATTGAAGGAAGCAAGAGGAAAACCATAGCGCGCAAGGCGCTTGGACACTCCGAGCGCGATTTTACTATTTCGCACTGAAAGACTTTATAGATGCAATGTAGCATTAGACCACATGTGAATGTGGCGCTATACGCTTCACCTGGATTTGAAAATGGCTCTCAAGTGAGACTGCCGGAACACACCGATAGGTGCTTGGCAGTGGTTGCTTACCAGAGGAGCACCGAAGAATTCTTTATCACCTAGCTACTGTTTCATCACGATAAATTCGTTCATTGAAAGCTAGAGATCGACATCACTACTACCGAGACACTATTATTTTGTCTAAACTATCTATTAATATTAATAAGCACTTAGGTAGATGTCTACGTGATGAAAACACAGTTTCTACGAAAATTTGCGAGTAGGTACTTTGTGCCTCTCTTAGAAGGAGTAAAGTTTTCACATACAAACATACCAAGATTACCAAGGGTTAAGATAAATGAACACGTCACTATCAAATATTTCAGTGAATCGTTCACATTCTTACAAAACATGTGATGGCGATAGATGAGTGGGTTCTGCTAGATGCGTGTTTGTAAATTTATGATTATTTTGGTTATTTGAAAATGTATGCCTCATCACTACAAAAATACCCGAAATTTATCCGAGCCCTGAGACTCGCAGTTCGTCAGCTTTAATTTAACGAAGGCGCTACCGAGTCTGATGTATCTTAAGTGCGTAGGCATGAGTATTTATATAAAACGTCTAACAAAACAACTCACTTGTAATAATTCACATTTTAGTACCCAAGGAAATATTTCAGCGGGTTTTCTACGTCATTGGCAGTACTTCAGTAATAAATAGATATTTGTTCCACGAAAATGAGGCCGATTAACCAAATGCGTAATCCCCAAATGACACAAGATCAGGTTGTTTTCTAATTGGGCGGAAACTAAGTTATAAAGTTCGTGTGAACTTGAGCGTTCCCGAAAGTTTTGATGAAGTGTCAATAAGCAGAGTGGTGTCCACGTACCGCTCTTGCCGACGGAAGGCGCGCCGACCACGGCCACTTTCACTTCGGAGAGCGAGGACTTCTTGCGACGTATCCCGCGGCTGGTCATGTTCCCGCGTTCATGGCACCGCGGCGCGCTGCGTCCGCCGAATGTTGCCGCAGCGACGTTTCAGCGTGGACTCGGAACAAAGCCCCGCGCCCGCGCGCGCGCTATAAATACACGAAGCGACAGTTCTGACATCGGCTCCCGTGTTAATGGGTCAAGATCTGGCCAAGATCAGAGTCGTGCAAATAGGCATGTTTACGTCGAGAGCTTCCTGACGGCGAGACCATGTGCGTGGCGGGCGACAGGCCAAACGATTTCGGGAATTCAGGAGGGCTTTTAACGTTTTACCGGTATATTGCACGGCACGCGTAGTGATCTGCCACTCGAGCCCGCAATGCCTTCTCGAAACAACAAGCAAATCACTTAGAGCAAAACGCTGGGAAAATTATAATCATAATAAATATGGTTACAAGCTTTCACCGGCTTGGTTTTTTCGTAGATAGATACTTAGGTCCAAAAATAACAAAGGCAACTATCGCTAATCGAAAATAAACCACATACTTGTTTTATCTTAACGATTTATTGTAGGATCGAAATATTGATTAAGATAACAAAGAATTGGCAAGAACAGCCAGATGTGCTCAATTAATAATATCATTGTTTGAGCGATGAAATGAAACCGTTAAACTCAAACTCAAACTCAAAAATATGTTTATTCAATAGGATACATTGTAATCACTTTAAAACGTCAACTTAAAACTAGCTACGCCTGTTCCAACCTCCTTACGCCGGCAAAAGAACAGGCAAGAAACGCCCGGCAGGTAATTTTTTTGGCGCGATCACATTGACAATTTTATTCTTATTACTAATTGATTGAATTGGAGCAAGTTCACTAAAATCCCAAGCTTTTTTTTTTGTCATCTAATAGTCCGATATTTTTTATTTAGCTTTACTAATAAGAAGATTTCTCTTGTTTGGTTGTACACATTGGGATATGGGAACATGAATATTAACGAGTTGCGGGATCACAACCAAAGCAGACCAGACCCCACAAGCAGCACCCGTTCACGAGTTGACGCATGTGCCAGCCATCGCTCTCCTCGACCATATGAGAGGGAAGAGGGCGACCCGACACATGACGCCGCTGCAAGCAAAGTCACTTTCGTGAGCATGACTGTTTTGGCTGTTTACCGAAAATGGTTAGAATAGGGGAAATAGGGAGAATAGATAGATAGAAAGAAAGATAGATAGATTAACTACAATCCCAAGCTTGTTTGTCATCTAGATAGTCCGATATTTTATAATAAGCTTTACTAATGAGATTTCTCTTTATACGAATTTGAAATTTTGTTATAGACAAGTCTTGAATTTCACTTGGGATTTTGTTGAAAATTACACCTACGTAAATCTACATTTTAATCTATTCGCCCTTCAACCACGCTCTGCTACAGTAGTCGATACTTCAAGTTGTAATAGGTTATGGGGAAGTTACAAAAATATAAGTAGGTAGACTGTAGGTAGGTAGGTATATACCTTATCACTGGAACTAAAGATCCGATTTTGCAAATTTTTTTCACGGTTTGAAAGCTACATTATCCTCGATTTTCATTGTGGTATGAAAGATGGCATATTAGGCATGTTTGTTCAGAAAGTGTAGCTTACTTACAAGAACTCTGAAACATTGTTTTACTAGGTTCTTTTCTCCTACAACTTCACACCTCATCATCGATCATCATTATCAGCCTATTACGTTCCCACTGCTGGGACTCTGGCCTTCTCTCAGAGAGAGAGTATGGGCCGTAAACTAATACGCGGGCCCAGTGTATGTTGGTAGATGTCGCATGCCCTTGAATGTTGCAGTTCTTGGACATGCCGGTTTCCTCACGATGTTTTCCTTCACCGTTTTGAGCGATGGCAAATCCGCACATAACTTATTAAGCCATAGGTGCGGGGCCGAGAGGATTCGAACTCGGTGTCAGCGGCTTGTAAAGCGCGTTACCGTCCGGCCATCATCCACCTTCACACCTAAACCACGTTTAACCTAGAAGCAAACTGAAGCCCTGCTAGAGCGCCACCAGATAGCTTTGCATTAAAACTATTTAGGTACATTTGCCTACTTGTCTGAAGCTGGGGTGCTTAAACTAGCGTCGCCCCGCGGTATTCATGTTCCAGTTCCCCACGTCCCATTAAGGCACGTGGGGCACGGGCCTAGGGCCCCAGCTTTAATAGGGCCCCCGTACAAAGAATTAAATGTTGTAGTTCAACCCATAATTAACAAAAGACAGGCAGCCAACTGCTTAACTGAAGTTTCCTGCAATTTGAATAAAAATTACTGCTGACTTCAGACATTCCATCTTTTGCATACAATTCAATTTATATTGGCGTTAATCTGATATGAAATTGTGATTCACTTCTTTACTTTTTAAAAGGGCCCAAACTCTAAGTGCCTAGGGCCCCTGCATGACCTAAGACTGCCTTGACCGCAGCAATCTTTTTCCGGAAAAAAGTAGCCATCGGTTGAGGTCGTAGTCAAACGCTAGCTAAGCTAGCTAAGGCAGTTATAAAAAAGTCTACGTGTTAATAGAATAAGAAAGAGATAAGCTATATTCAAATTTCATTCATATTCGTTGAGCCGATTCAGCGTAAAGACAACATACATACAGACTCACAACCATTCGTATTTATAATATTAAGTTCGGTAGATGGCTTATGTGGTGATACGAGTAGGTAGGTACAGTGGCCGGCAAACAAGTTGAGCCAAAAGTGACGTGGAAGGGGAAAGTTGCACTTCCGTGAACACAGCGCAGTTGCACTTGCGTGAACACAGCGCAGTTGCACTTCCGTGAACACAGCGCGGGAAGCAACCGACTACTGATTAACCAATTAAGCGCACGCGTTTCGGCGAACTCCCCCCGTGCACCCCTCGATCCACCTAAGAGATCTAAAAATCGTTTCTGCGCAGCCAAGGTCGTTAGCTCAACTTGTTTGCCGGCTACTGAATAGGCCACTTAATAAAACAGTAGATATGTTCTTATTTGTCGTCATTTATTTATTTATTTTTCAACACAATAGTAGGTACTTATAATATAGTATTTTCACGTCATATTTTCACATTATCATGACTACACAAACGAATCATTGGTTTATTAAGATAAGATTGAAGTTGTAAACGGTTCCTCAAAGACGCGACCAAAACTCGACATTGATTTAACGACATTTATCAATAAACATATTTAATTTCGTACACAAACATCATAGCATAAACATATGGAATCACAACCTAACATATATCATTTTGACCATACGGGCAAAACATAACCTGCGGTGCTAACAGTAGTAGGTACCGCAGGTGAGACGGGATCAGGTTACATTGTAGACTTCATTTTCACCTTAAATATTAATGTAAAATAGCTTTCATAATAATTCGTGATTTTATTGCCCTGATCGAAAGCTTTACCTAAATAAATGTGCAGGTCAAAACGAGTTACTTTCAAACGCGAATAATCCGAAAACTGTCTGGGGATGACATTATTAGGTACTAAGGTATAGCTAACTGCCGTACTCATAAACGCCAATTAACTTTAAATTAGCATTATATAAGAGGACAACTCCGAAATTAGCTAATAATAATAATTGGGGCAAATCACAACCATTTTTTATGTAATTTTGATGTAAATTTTAGTAAAAATATATGTTATTGTATACCATAGCATGGGGGCCTTTAGAAGAAATAATGCAAAAAAAATTGCAACTTCCCCCCTTTTTAAAGTTAAGTACTACATTTTTCTCCACATCTATAATAAATAACAAAGACTCATTAGTACCACAATGGTGTCGATTCGCTTTTGCATTCTCTAAAACTAAACAAGTTTGACAGGTCTAATAGTATTGCTGTATTTTTCTAACCACTTATCGGTGTGTTCCGGCAGCCTCACTTGAGAGCCAGTTCCCAGTCCAGGTGTAGCGTCGCGCCATCTTCGACCACATCGTCGCCTAACTTCAGATGACTTGTGGTCAAACGCTACCCTGTAAAAAGTAAAAAAAAAGACCTGTCAAACTTAGTTTAGTTTTAGAGAATGCAAAACCGAATCGACACCAATATAAAGAGGGCCTTTAGTGTTTAGGTTATTTTTTACTGCCTGGTTTTTTAGTTGTAGCGATTTCTTTTTTCATTTTCTTTACTGCCATTTCGGCATTAGGTACCCCTTTCGCCTGCAAGGTAAGGCTGTTGATAGCAAGGCCAATCGTTATTTTGTGTCACCATTCTTCGTTCATGGTTATTATTGTATGAATTTTGACAGAATTTTGTATGCTAATTAACATCAATTGACGTCTCGGAATGCGGCATTAAATCGCGAATAGAAAAGTGGCCGATAATGTCCACTTGATAAACGGAAAAAGTAAATTACACGTCCTTTTTTTTAAAAAAATGTTTTGTAACACTTCTATTATGCCGTCATTGCTTGTTGAGACAGTTATAGCAAAAAATACATATAAGTATAATATAAGTACCTAAATGTATATTATGTGTATGTATTGTTTATGCTACACTAAAAAAAACGTCTATTGTCTTAAAAAATCAGATAGACACAAGCAAGTGTAAATATACACACCGGAAGACGTTCAAAAGGTAATCTATAGGTGGACTGGCGACATTGTAAGAGTCGTGAGGAGGCGATGGATGCAAATGGCTCGTAGCCGTTCATGATGGTGTACAAAGGGGGAGGCGTATGTTCGCAGTGGACTTATTGCGGCTGATGATGACGAAATATATAAAACTACAGACGAAAGAGCGCGAAAAAAGAACGTGTAACAACCCATTATAGATTGTTGAGAGAGAAACGCTACGAATTTAACTTGCTAGGCTTATTGTCTTTAAGGCTCTGGGCCCGTAGCCAAGATGCATTCTGCAATCGTTAACGCTAATAGAAAACAAGGAAAAAGTATTGGTTTGACATATTTCAACGCTAAGTCACGTGGTCAGAAATATGTCAAACCAATACGTTAGCGTCAACGATTGCAGAATGCATCTTGGCTACGGGCCCTCGTACTTATTGCTACGCACACATACGCTGCTCATTATATTATCATTATTTTTACTGAATCTGTGTATAACTTTAGATACTGAAACTTTTTTCTCAATTTTGTAGAAACATTTTTCTCAATTTTGTAGAAACTTTTTTCTCAATTTTGCAGAAACTTTTTTCTCAATTTTGCAGAAACTTTTTTCTCAATTTTGTAAATAACGGAGAGAGAAAGAGAGAACTGAATCTACAATTTTGAAGAAAATACTCAACAAAAACAAAAATGTTGTGCTCATTTTTGTTTATAATGGGCTTATAACCCCTCTATTGTAAATCTAGCGCTGTGGTCAACCGTACCTTAAACACGTTCTTGAGTAGTATGTACAGGTGGATTGTAGATTGTACAGGTAGATTATCTAAAGCTGGCACGAAAACAAAACACACACCAAAGCTATTTCATTACACAGCTGAAAAGAGAAAGCAATAACAATCTCTGTCACGCCATAACTTAGACCGCGGGACTTTTTGGCGGCAATTGAACTGTAAAAGATTTTTTTTTATTTCCAAAACTTGTGTTTCATCGAGTGATATATTGTAATATTGGTGGATTATTAACCATTACGTGTTCGTTAATGTGTACGAGTGTGGGAAATTAAAATAAAGTTGTGAAAGCGACGTTTCTAGTTGCTCCAAAAAAGTCCGTGTAAAGTTTAAGTAAAGTGCCACTACGTTACTTAAACACTAACCTCTTTGACCCGGCTTGCTGCTGGGTCCCATCATCTCATCAACTTGATTCTACTCTTTGAGTTAGAAATATATGTTTATACTTGACACTGGCAAATAAACTAATCGCCATAACAAAAAAAAAACTAAGCCGCGTGCGAGGGAGACAAAGTGACCTTCCATGATACGTATCCAGTGCGACGTCACGCCGTGTAGACACAAGCCCAACATGTGAATGTGTTGTTCTTGCCAGCTTTAGATACCCGCCCTGTACGTATGTGTGTGTGTACGAATCTATATTGGTGTGGTTTATAACACCATTTTGTTACAGAACCCAACTATGCATAAAGAATCCGTGCGCAAAACTTGGTACTTATTCTAATCTAATACAATAAACTAGTCATCCCTGTACCTAAATAATTTACATATTGTCATGCAATCCTGAAGAAAGATTTCTCACTAATATAATCAAAGACATTAATTATTATTTAAAATGGCTACTAAATACGTTTTTTTATTCTAAATATGGTGTAACGATTATTTAAATAGGGCTATTGTATGTGAGAACACACTAATATATTTACATATACAAGAGCGAAATTGTAGCACACTCAGTGGAGTAAAATGTTTGAATGCAAATAGAGTGGAATAAACACTATGATATAATTCTTATCTACTTAATATTTCAAGTATTATTCGGAACTATTATTGTATTTGATTAAATTATCTGTTACATCATTTCCCAGTACTAATAACTCCTGTAGAAATTGCGTGACCGCGTTAGGGGTGTTGGTTATTCACAGGTGGCATGTTCAGAGAACTCGCACCAAAGAAATTTCATTATACGACTAGGTATATAATAGTGAAAACATAACAAAGACAACTTCTGTCCAGCTTGCGTGCGCTTATGACCGGTTTACATTATTCCAGTCCAGCGAGCACTGGAATGCACTGAATCCAGGATAACTGTAATAAGTGCATTCCAGTGCCCGTCCAGGATAACTGTAATCAGTGCATTCCAGTGCCCGTTCACATTTTTCCAGTAAGCAATCCAGCGCTGGATTCGATCGCTGGACTGGAATAATGAAAACCGGGCATTATTCACAGACAACATGTACGTGGCAGCTTTAAATAACAGCCGTATTGCCAATTTGCAGCGACGCAAATACAAATATTGAACACAATCTATGTCCCAGTTAATTTTCACCCCCATATTGGTATTTCAATCATATTATGCACAGTCAAACCAACCGTTCATCTGATTTACATATCATCACTAATTAACATAAGTGAAACGTCCAATTTTGTTGAAACATATTTTGCATATAACTCACATTTATAAACATATAACGTTACTTACAAACTATTTTGGACAAAATTTTCATTATAAATGGAAACATTTTCATATTTAACGTGTATCTTAAATTTAGCACAAACTCCGTATAAAAGTCGAGATTTTTTTTTATATAGAAAAATTGATTTATAAACTTGCCACTAGGGGCTCTACACCTTTCTTCATACAAAAACGCGTTTACGCGTTTCAGCGGAAGGTGTTAAAACTCGTTAACTTATTGCAAAAACTAACACTAAACCTACAGAACGTCGGTGTACGCAAAAAGCACGGATTAGAAAAATGAAACTTATATCTATACAAAATACATACATAATAATCATATGCCTATACTTTGACGGAAATCCATAGTACGAGTATAAATAGAATGCTCGTTTCTTCACAGTGTAAAATCACCGAAAGTTATGAATGATAGAAAGTTATCAGCGATATATTCAAAAGTTGGCACATATATTTTATTTTATGGAGATTTCTTTGACGCCAACCACGTTGTTGGTGCTCGCCACTTAGAGGGCGCGGAAGAATCGGGTCGCTAGTTGAAAATAAAATGCAATAGCTAAAAATCTAAGCGACGACAATTAGTGTCATCAATAATAAACCTATGTACACATAATGGTAAATTAGTAAATTAATTAATTAAATTATAATGGTAAATTTTATATTGTCCAAAGGCGGCTGAGGTGGAATTATTAGCTGGAAAATAGCTTTATTTACACATTTTTTTTTAAATTCTACACTACCTACTTGTGTACAGTAAAATTACTGTGACTTCTACAAACACCGAAAATCGAGTACGCGGAAAAATCTTTAGAGGTAAGTAATTAATTCTAAGATTATTGGATTACTTTGATTAGAGTCTAAACTTTTTTTTAAATTATTTCTATGAATATTTCCGTGTGGTCCCTCTGAACCGACATGAAAATTTAACACAATCGATTACGTCATTGTAACAGCCTGTCACTAACCCTACACTGAGGAAAAATCCCAGACTTTCCTCCCGAGTCTTACCTTCCATGACAAATTCCTACCAAAATGTAACATTTCCTTCCTTCTGAAAAAATAATTATTCCCTTTTGACTCGGAAGGAAAACTAAATCCTTCTTTGTTTCGGAAGGTCTTTTTTCTCCGTGTGCGTCCACATTATAGTGCGTTGTCGTGATAAAACTACGCAACGTCACGATAATGAAGGAAATCGCGATAATTCATTTCAACGCAAATCTTCGCGTTACACGGAGAAAAAAGATCTTCCGAAATACAAAAGGGATTCCCTTCCCATTAGACTCAGAAGGAAAATAAAAGGTAAAATAAGGAAGGAAAAGGTAACATTTTGGAAGGTAAGAATCAGTAGGAAAGTCAGGATGTTTTTCTCAGTGTATCGCGATAATGTGACTGTACTTCGTGTCTAGCAATCACTCTAGCAAGCATCATCCTTTTCAAATTGAACGATTGCAACCCTTTTTACTCAGATTGGTATGTTTCAAAATCTGGTCACAAAGCGATAGTTTTCAATTTTAAAAGCAATTCGTTTACAATTCAAAACTCGATTCGCTCGATGTCGTGCGATTCACCAGTAGGTACTAGTTTCATCAACTGAACTAGTGATGCGCGGCAATGAATGATTCCATTCAAATTATTCGAGTGACTAACCTAAATTAGTAATCATTGGCTTTCCAATGCCATATGTAGGTCTTTTTTAATGTTTGTCAGAAAAGCTCCAGTACTGCAATACATTAACCGTTATTAGTGGTTCTAGTTACATTTAAATTAGTCAGTTGATGAAACTCGTAATGATGTACTGAAGAGGGTCTATGGACGGTAACTATTTCATTATTTGTATTTTGGACGATAGTATCATGTGGCAGCCAATCGGCATGTTATTGTAATAGTGTGGGTGAGAGGCCTGTATTTACATAGCCCACCGCTAGGATGTCACAAATCTGGATGGAATACAAGAGGATTCAGCTGTGTCTAAACTTTTGTCTCAAACTGTTATCATAAGATAATAAAGGAGGTAATATATAATAATAACACGGTATTAGGAAGTAATAATCACTGTAATTGTCTACGCACCAGCATTTGTCTACCCAGATTCTGCTGAGCGAGGGGAACGGGAAACGACCGATGCGCTTACGCCGTCTTTGTGATTGTTGTTCATATATTTGAACATACCGAGGAGTTATTAATACAGTCCAACATTTACGATACCAGTCTCATTTTGATACTGTACGTACTATTACATGCGCAAGCGCAAGCGAAAAGTAGTTGAGTGCGCGCCACATAACTAGAACCGGCGCAGTGAAAGTATTTTAGGTCTGATTTGAGATGAGGTATGAGGCGCAAGTGACAGCGCCGCGCGCACCAATAGCAACACGGCTCAGTTCCGCGTGGACCAATAGCACCACAGCATAGTGCCGCTCGAGCCAATGGCAACACGGCACAGCGCCGCACTGACCAATAGCAACACGGCACAGCGCCGCACTGACCAATAGCAAGACGGCACAGTGACGCGCGAGCCAATAACAACACGGCTCAGAGCCATACGGACCAATGCATGTTGCCGCGCGGACCAACAAACATAACATATAAAAACAAACGAAAATAATTTCCCTTCTCAACGTATTAATTAACTTCCCAGAGATGTCTAGCGTACTTACATCACTAGCTATAGTAGCTATAGCCACACAAGTTATTACCTAAATGATACAATTATAGTTAACTTTGATATAGACTTTCGTTTCATACAATTTTAGTTAATTATTCGAAAGAAACTTAAATCACTTTTGAACTCTTTGCACATACGACAAATTACCAGGCTTCGCCACAGATAATGTAACTTATAATACAAGTTAAAGTGAAATAACGCAGTACGCGCAATTGATCTACACCATCTTGTGAGTATCCTCTCCGAAAATTGGGAATAGTTTTTAAAAATTGGTAAAAAATCAAACCAAAAATCAACTCTGGCTAACTTCACGGCGGCTCAGTTCACTTCCACGCACTGCACCGCATTGTGAACTGTGTAACCCTAGTACAAGTTTTGAAAACCATAAAAGTTTTCGACTGCTAACATGTCAAAGTGGCAACGCGTACTGTCTAAATGCAACACTCAAATCGAAAACTTCGTTCGAATTCGAATACAACGCTTTAGAGAACTCGTACTACTGATTTTAGGTGCTCCAAGTTCCCGCAAGGGGCGCTAAAATGAAAATTGGATGGAAGAAACTAAAACTTTACCAAAACGTTACAAACAAACCGTAGAGATAAGGGGGCGTCCATTAATTACGTGAGGTGTTCTAGGGGGGGGGGGAGGAGGGGGATCGAGCTAAATCTTACCAAATATCGCTTAGGGGGAAGGGGGGGTCTTAGCAAATATCACGTAATTATTTTTCTCGCAGAAAACGGTGTAAAATTGCGTGAAAAATAATTTTTGTTTGATATTCATTATTTAATTTTATGTTTGTGATTTTATATTACGGTAATATTCACAAATACTAAAAATAAAAGTAATAGAACAATTTGTGTTTTTGTTTTTTTTTTCTCTCAATAATCCAACACGTTTACAGCCCAAATAGAAGTTTTGAAGCATCTCGCGTGAGATTACGGGAGGGGGGAGGTAGCTGAGGAAAATCTTACGATATCTCACCAAGGGGGGAGGGGATGGGGGGGGGTCGACCAATTTAAAAAAGTGCTTTGGATTGACTTTAATTCGTACCAACAGGATGGCTGAGAACAGAAAAGAACCACCGACATGAGCTCTGCTCTTAAATAGAAGAAGAATAAACTATCAAAAATTGTCCTAGGGCAATTCAACATTAACAAGTCTCCATTGGCTTGATGAGTAGGGGTACCTATATTTCCGTGTACAGCTATAGCTATTTCCTTAGTCCGAGTTGTAGTTGGTCTCGTCGTTTTGCATCAGCGGCTGGAGGTCGTCTCGTTTCCTCTCGCCACGGTTCGATATTCGATTCACTCCTTCGAGGACGCCTATATCTGAAAGACTGAAGAAGGAAAACGCACTGTGAACTGGCTGCCTTGATATGCTGTTGTAGTTTTTCCCTGGAGGTATCTCACTCAATTTCACGTGGGAGAAAGAGGGGGTCCCTCGAATATTAAGTAACTATTTCCCCCTTAGAGAAACAGTGCAAAATTGCAAGAAAACTGTGTAAATTTACGTAAAAATAAAAATAATTAAGAAATTTCTATATTTTTTTGATAAAACAAGCACATTTACACTAAAACATGTATTTAGAAAAATCTTATGTGAGATTAGAAGGGCAAAGGGGGGTCGAGCCATATCTCATGAAACCTCACCAAAGACGACTTTTGACCCCTCCTCTCCCCCCTCCAGCGCAGTGACGTCGAAGAGGGGGGGACGATCGACTGAGGTTTATTTTTTTTTAACAGTGGGAGGGGGAAATTGTCATAAAGAAACAGTGCAAAATTGCGAAAAAACTGTGTAAAATTATGTCAAACTATAAATAATTTGGAAAATCTCATGAGAGATTATGAGGGGCAAAGGGCCATATCTTATGATATCCAAATTCGACCCCGCCTTTCGACATTACTGCGATGGGGGGGGGTCTACAAGTGCGTAGCTAATGGACGACCCCCTTATACGGGTGCGTCAGATAATATAATTATAATGGCGACTTACACTTGTGGCTCCTCTTCGTCGCCATGCGTAGGCGTGAAGTACGGGTTGGCGGCAGCCGGACGGAACTTGTAGCCGGTCATCACGAAGAACACCAGCGTCGCCATCTCGCGGAACAGCTCGTCCAGCCATGCGTACTGGAACGGCACCAGGATCTGGAAACGAAGTGAAGAGACGTGGTAGGAAGTAGCTGATAAATACTCCATTTTTCAAATGTGTTTTACACCAGCAATGTTTTCACACCGCTGTGCGTCTGTCACCAGGCCGTATCTCATGAACCATGACAGTTTGACAATTGAAATTTTCACAGATGATGTATGTTTCTGTTGCTACAACAACAAATACTAAAAAACCGGCCAAGTGCGAGTCGGACTTGCGCACTAAGGGTTGCGTACCATTATCTAAAAATGGTAAAAAATACACGTTTTTTGTATAGGAACCACCATTAATATTTGACAGCGGAGTCTTAATAATAGGGTCCCGTGTTACCCTAAAACAGAATAAAATAAATATTTACACTCAAGAACACGTCAAGCCACTGCCACTTCAGCTTGCAAATTCTGTGAGCAATGTCGGGGACCTTACTTCTCGGACGGATCACCTCATTTCTAATTCGATCCCTTAAAGGAACCCCAAGCATAGGCCTTTATATAGCTCGCTGAGCAACTTTAAATCGGCTTTTACCTTGAGTATGGAGACGATGAACCTAGTGAAGTATATGTAGCAGACGACCATCACGTAGAAGTGGCGGAAGAGCTTCAGCTTGCGCAGGTTGATGGCGGCTTTGCCGTCGGTGCTGGACGCGTCCTGCAGGTGCCGGATCGACCTGGTGGTCCAAAGCGATGGTGAAATTGTGTAACACCAGCCACCAGGCCAGATATTGTAACTCATTTTTATTCTACAGGAGGCCGCGTTAATGTTTAAAAAAACTAAGATTTTTATAACGTTCATATGTAAAATGACCATGAAAATTTTATTTAACAAGGGCAGATCTATACCAGGGGTTCCCAAACTTATTTCGTCTACTACCCACTTTGAACTAACTAACTGTAATGGCGCAACGACCCAAAATGAGTCTTGGTCTCCGATAACAAAAGACGCCATTTTGGTCTGTCCTGCGCCACCTCCTGCCAGTCCTCCACCTGGAGCTCGCGCATCTCCTTCCAGACTTCGTCTTTCCAGCGATACCTGGACCCACTTTACTACTTTGAGAACAAATTAATTTTTTAGAGTCCCCATTGAGCCTGTACACAACGCCCCTGTTTTTTTCATGGGTCTCTTACCGCTCCCCTTTAGGCCTGCAGCGCCCACAAGGGGGCGTTATCGGCCACTTTGGGAAAGGCTGATCTATACCATAGTATGCTAATCTTCTATATTTATAAAAGAAAGTCGTGTTAGTTACACTACTTATAACTCAAGAACGGCTGAACCGATTTGGCTGAAAATTGGTGGGGAGGTAGCTTAGGACCAGGAAACGGACATAGGATACTTTTTATCCCGGAAAAGGTTCTTACGGAATAACGGGAAGACGCGGGTGAAACCGCGGGGCGCAGCTAGTTTTATCATAAAAATGTCTCTTTTAAAAACCTTACGATGAAATTTTACGACAAATAAAATAAATATAAATATCGGAGACCATTGCACACAAATTGATCTAGCACCAAATTAAACTCTAAACTTGTGTTATGTTAAAATGTTTTGTAACTCTAACTTACAGTCTTATAATTGAGAAAGGATTTACGCCTGAAACAAAAACCATTGTATATCTGAGATAGAACACTCAAAATGTGACTTTGACACTCACCACACGACCGGGATCAGTATGGCGCCGCAGCACATCAGCTCCACCAGCACGAAGATGTCACGCCACGCGTTGTACTCCGCAGCACCCTCTTCGCTCTCCGCGAGGATTATCTCGGCCACGTTCGCTAGCACCTGAAACGTAGGATATTGTTGACTATTTCTACTTTTTACAGGGTAGCGTTTAACCACAAGCACAACCTGACGTTAAGTGACGATGTGGTCGAAGGTGGCTCCACACCTGGTTTGGGAACTGGCTCCTCAGGTATCCGCCTTCCGTTTCCATTATCAGACCCTCGACATCAAGTGTAATGAATCTTCTTCTTGAGGTGCCATCTCCTACCGGAGGTCGGCTATCATTAGGGCTATCCTAATTTTGGATGCTGCTGCTCGGAACAGGGCTTTTGTTTAAGCCAAGTGCGGAGATTTTTGAGCCATGAGATACGTGTTCTTCCAGGTTTTCTCCTGCACGATAAGCTGGAGTAGCTGGTACTTTTCGTTCCTCATAGTGTACTCATAGTGTACCAAGGTACAGCAGTTTACGCATTTTGATGGTATTTAGAATTCCCATCGTCTTGTTCAATTTTCGCAACACCTCTTCTTTATTGGATACTCTATCCGTCCACGATATTTTCACGATAAGAAGTGTAATAAATGGGGCTCCGTAAAACAAAACCAATGAGCCTAAACTAGAAGGACTTACTAGTACCCATTCAAGAGCACAAACCTAACGTGTCCTGCGAAGCACTGAAGCGCTCCGTTGTAAATACCACCATTGTTCAGGTATCCAAGTAGTATCCGCAGAGAAGGTTGCTTAACCTAGATCAATTAAGAATGACCCGTCGACTCACCTGGAGCGGGATTACGATCATGAACAGCTTCTTGTCGCGGTCGGACAGGATGTGCTTGATGAAGTTCCAGCCGGTGCCCACCAGGACTATGGTGACAAACAGGACCGCGCCTTTCAACCTGGGGAAATAATGAAGATTGTCTGATACTCTAGTGCGTTTATACGTGAAACTAAACAAACAAATCCTGTCACAGATCACTGATAAAACGTTAACGTTAAAATGAAGGATGAAGAGGTAATTTCAAAAAATAGTTCATGAAATGGTCAATTCAAGAAGTAGTCATTTAAGGAAGTGTTCAGTTCATGAAGTAGTCAGTTCAGGAAGTAGTCATTCTAGGAATTGGTTCGTTCGAGAAGTGATCAATTTATGTAGTGGTCAATTCAAGAAGTAGTCTATTCAGAAAATGATCATTTAAGGAAAGGGTCAGTACAAGAAGTAGTCAATTTAAGAAAGTGTCAGTTCAAGAAGTGGTCAAATCATGAAGTGGTCAATTCAAGAACTAGTCAATTCATAAAATGATCATTTAAGGAAGTGGTCAATTTAAGAAGTAGTCAATTCAGAAAATGATCATTTAAAAAAGGGTCAGTACAAGAAGCGGTCAATTCCTGAAGTGTTCATTTCAAGAAACGGTACTAGTTCTGGTCAAATATAATTATAGTCCTAAACCGCCGAGAGGTGTTTGACGTATCCCGTTTTATACTCACAGATGCGTGATGTAGTACAATATTGCCCAAGCGGTGACATGCTCGCCCTTCGTCTGAATGAAGTGGTAATTGATCGCGTGGAATGCCAGTGAGAGCGCCTTCAGGTACGCCAGCACACACATGATGATGTGGATACGGTACACCGGCTGCCGGCTGCTCTTCAGGATGAAGGTCCACAGCACCGCGCAAAGGCAAAAGATCATAGATGCCGTGGCGTAGAGCAGGGGCAGTGGCATCTCACCGGCAGACAGGAAGTTGCCAGAGTTGCTCTCGTATATTTCTACCTGGGATGGGGAAATTTTGACGTTAACTTCTGGGTCTGATGGTGGAGAAGAACAAGATCGTGGGGAATTATGCGAGAGCACAAATCAGGTACAACGTGATGAGGCATATTTGATTGGGATTGGTGAGCATACTCTGTGTATGAACTCCTAAAAGCCTGATGATGGAACAGAACAATATAGTGGGGAATTCTGTAAGTGCTCATAGTGAATACACCGTGTTTAAGTTTATTTGATTGGGAATGGTGAGCATTTTCTGTATATAACTTCTGAAGGCCTGATGATGGAACAGAACCATACAGTGGGGAATTCTGTAAGTGATCATAGTGAATACACCGTGTTTAGGTTTATTTGATTGGGAATGGTGAGCATTTTCTGTATATAACTTCTGAAGGCCTGATGATGGAACAGAACCATACAGTGGGGAATTCTGTAAGTGATCATAGTGAATACACCGTGTTTAGGTTTATTTGATTGGGATTGGTGAGTATTTTCTGTATATAAGCTCCTGATGGCCTGATGATGGAACAGAACCATACAGTGGGGAATTCTGTAAGTGATCATAGTGAATACACCGTGTTTAGGTTTATTTGATTGGGATTGGTGAGCATATTCTGTATATAAACTCCTGAAGTCCTGATGATGGAACAGAACTATATATTAGGGAATTCAGTAATTGCTCATAGTAAATACACCGTGTTTAAGTTTATTTGATTAGAAATGGTGAGCATTTTCTGTATATAACTTCTGAAGGCCTGATGATGGAACAGAACCATACAGTGGGGAATTCTGTAAGTGCTCATAGTAAATACACCGTGTTTAGGCTTATTTGATTGGGATTCCTGAGCATTTTCTGTTAAAGAACTTTGATTTCCCAGTTGCGTAGTTTTATTCAAAATTTACGAATGCATGCTGCATTCTACGCTTATAATTGAGCCAAGAACTTTTTTTACAGCGCTATTAATCTGGTATATACTACGAACGACTAGACAAGCTAAGCTATTTGCTGACTTACAATCATGTTGACTGCGGGGCCAGCTCCCTCGCCGCCCTGCGGGCAGTTGTTGAAGTACAGGTTGTAGAGCCCCTCCTCTTGTTTCGTGCCCACGAAGAGCGCGAACTGTAAACAACGTTTACTTGATAAAGGATCAACTAAGTGTAATTTTAACTTGACATATTTCGCGTTAATGACAAAGAGAGTTATGACAGATAGACGGACATCAAACTAAGCTCTAGTGTTAATACTATTGAAATGCACCATTACCAGTTATTTTTACTTACACTAGTGTTGTAATAATCGAAACCGTTGCGCTCATCCCTAGTGATGGGAAGCGTGGAATACTTGCAACGGAAGTCATTTTCAGGCACAACTGAAATTATAAAGGAAACTAATTAATGTCTATAAATATCTAGAACTATATAGATAGCATACCTAAGGTGGATTTTATTACTTCATTTCAAGTTTTTTTTTCACTTGTTTGCGAGAAAATCCCTACCACCGAGCTAGGGTTTCATCACGATGTTTTCCTTCACCGGAAGCTGAAGCTTATTGTAGGATTCGAGCCCACGACCTTCGGATCGCATGCAGACGTCTCTACCACAGAGCCATCATCGCATCGCTTTCATAAGTGTGAAGAACACGAATATTTTTTATTTTTCGAATCCCGGTAAGGGCAAATATATGTGTGATGAGCACGAATATTTGTACCTGAGTCTTGGATATTTCTATCTATATAAGTATTTATTTCTCTATATATGTATGTATTTCGTTGTCTAGTACCCATAACACAAGTTTCGAGCTTAATTTGGGGCTAGGTCAATTTGTGTGCAATTGTCCCCGATATTTATTTATTTATTTATTTTGTTCCAGAGTCTTGGATATTTCTATCTATATAAGTATTTATTTCTCTATATAAGTATGTATATCGTTGTCTTGTACCCATAACACAAGTTTCGAGCTTAATTTGGGGCTAGGTCAATTTGTGTGTGTAATTGTCCCCGATATTTATTTATTTACTAGCTGCGCCCCGCGGTTTCACCCGCGTCTTTCCGTTATCCATTAGGAACCTTTTCCAGGATAAAAAGTACCTACCCTATATCCGTTTCCTGGTCCTAAGCTACCTCCCCACCAATTTTCAGCCCAATCGCTTCAGCCGTTCTTGAGTTATAAATAGTGTAACTAACACTACTTTCTTTTTTATATATATGTATATATTTATTAAAATAACATCAACCATATGAGATGATACTGTACAAAAGTCTTCTTTCGGAAGATCCTCCAACCCAGTAAGTAGGTGCTCTGGACCATAATAATTTTATTAATGAACTAGTTGCGCCCCGCGGTTTCACCCGCGTCTTCCCGCAAGAACTTTTTGCCGGGATAAAAAGTAGCCTATGTGTTAATCCAGGGTATAAGCTATCTTCATTCCAAATTTCAATCAGATCCTTTCAGTAGTTTTTGCGTGAAAGAGTAACAAGCATCCATCCATACTCACAAACTTTCACGTTTATAACATTATTATAGTAGGATTTAATTATCATATGAATTACTTACACATTGGTACCATGGATCTGTTTTCATAAAGATGCAAAACTGGTGCTTTGCAGGTCACATTTAAACTGCAAAAAACAAAAAAACAATTATCAGTTTGTCATCTCAAAACAAATAAAAACAGTTATGAAATTGAGGTATAATATACAGAATAGCTGTCCCCCTGGATTCACCTTTGTGAACTACAGTTGATCGCAATAAAAAGTATTGTATGCCCTTCCCAGGGTTTTCAAACTATGAACATGACAAAGAACAATGGCCAAAACGGACCCGAGGTTGTATGAAAACGTACTATGTACGATAAAAATTGTACTTTTTTGTCTGTTAAGATTATACAAACGACATTTTAAAGAAAGTGTAGAAAAAATTGATATTGATTTTTTAACTTCGTAGTTTCCTAAGATATTTTTTAATTTACACGATGCTCGGATGTTTTGAACGCACTCCGCATTTTTTTTCATTCCGATTCACGCTTCGGAAGTCGGCCCTACTTAAATTAAGTCAGTAAAATCAACATTATTTACCAAATATGAACAAAAACTAATCTTTTTAATCTATGTACTAGCAAATTGATTGTCATTGTCAAGTGACATTGACAAAATATATTGCGTTCAGGTCCAGGACAGTATGAAAAGTGGCCAATGTTCTTTCTATCTCTAATAGGGCAAACCGTGGATAGATAGGTTATTGAAACCGGCGCATCAGTACCATAGCAAGTCACTTCTCAGTCTCTAATTTGGCTCATGTTGATTATGATGATTAATAATTAAGATAGGAATGATAAATACCGTAGGTTATTGAAGTCCATGGTCAAGAATACGATGGCAGGGTGCTGCGGGGTGAGAATGCTCTCCTTGAAGAAGCAGCAGTCGGAGTTCCCCTGAACCATGTAGGGGCTGATAGCATTGTTCACTGTCCGGTCCAGAGTGAATCCATACTGAAATTAGAGAGAACAAATGGTTATTTCACCGTTTCCATTCTTGTTTGGGTATCAAAATGTTAATGAAACGGTAAAGGTTAATTTTCTAGTACTAGGTATTCATAAATCAGCCTAGATGGACCTAGCAGCGCACGCATATAATATTACTAAAATGTACTGAAAAGTAGTATAGCTTTGTATAGTCAACGACAAAAGTCGCTGAACAATCACACTTTTTTCTATTATCCTCATCATCTTATACACAAATTTTTGACCTCATCATCACCTAAAATCAGGTGTGTTATGTTGTGGTCAAAATGATACTATGTAAAATGTAAAACAAAACAATAATAATTACTGATTTGAAACACTGATTGGAAAATCGAGAACGATCAGCTACTTTTGTCGCTGACTGTACCAGATTTATAATTAGACGGCATGCCATAGGAAAACTGAGAATTGAAATCCTACATAACATTATAAACGTGAAAGTTTGTGAGTACGGATGTATGGATGTTTGTTACTTTCTCACACGAAAACTAAACAAACGGATTTGAGTGAAATTTGGAATGGAAAAAGCTTATACATGTATGTATTTTGGATTAACAGATAGGCTACTTTTTATCTCGGAGAATGGTTCTTGCGGGGTGACGGAGAGACGCGGGCTAGCGCAGCTAGGTATAAATATTTTATCTCAGGTAGGTTTCCAGCTGGAAAACGTATGTTCACCAACTTTAAGGTTCTACTTCTCGTGTTGTTCAAGAATTGAGAAGAAATGGCTCTAGTGTCAGAGTTTCCAGGCCAGCTGGAGGCCTTAGAATTCTGTCAGAATCTGTATTTAAATGCTTTTCATATGGCATTTTTAATCACGAGTTCTGTTGATAAAATCGAGTTGCATAGATAGTATTGTTAATCAGCTTTTGGCAGAGTAATAAAATATTATCATGACCATTTATATTTAAGTCCGTTAAATAATTTTACAATGTTGGCATTTTCACTTATTGTCTCAAATTCTCAATGAATATGTAGCTAACTCAGGCTTCATACGTTCATATTGGGATTATGTTTAGTAACATGTTATATATAAAAATCAATTGCTGTTCGTTAGTCTCGCTAAAACTCAAGAATGGCTGGACCAATTTGGCTAATTTTGATCTTGAAATGTTTGTGGGAGTTCAGAGAAGGTTTAAAAGGTGCCTTTTATTGGCAATACGAAGTTCGCCGGGTCAGCTAATAAGATTTAATATAAAAATTTACAGCACAAGCCATAAATCTTTTATGTTAACTTTCATGTACTAGCTGCACCCTGAGATTGGAACTGGTGTTCTTGTCTTCCCGCAGTAACTCTGGGTTTTCCCAGTACAATAGGGTGTGGAAAAAACAAGGACTACAGGCTGGGACGTGATGTTACTTTAGAATATGAAATAGATACCTCTCCCTGTACAGGGCCCGATGGCAACATGAAATTGACCATTTTCACATCAAGTATACCGCCTTTTAAGAATCCGAAGGTTGTCAGGTCTACATAGCGTCGTTCATCATCCTGAAACACAAAATACAAGTTTATTCAAAGTTACATACAAGACGGCTTATTAAACCTAGTGTTGCTATTTGTTTTTTAGGGTTTTGTGACCAAAGGGTAAAACGGGACCCTATTACTAAGACTCCGCTGTCCGACTGTCCGTCAGTCACCAGGCTGTATCTCATGATCTGTTCTAGTTAGACAATTGAAATTTTCACAGATGATGTATTTCTGTTGCCGCTTTAAACAACAAATACTAAAAAACAGAATAAAACAAATATTTAATGGAGCTCCCATACAGCAAACATGATTTTTATGCCATTTTTATAGATAATGCTTCCATGCTACAGAATTGACTTTTCTCTGCGCTTTTGGACATTGCTATAATTCAACACAGCATGATCACACATCAGCCTCAGGCTGCTCGCCTATTACCAAATAAATAAATAAATAAAATAAAAATAATGGTATGGAACCCGTCCGACTCGCACTTGGTCGGTTTTTCTCACTTCTTAATAGCTTACTTTTAACAAGTCATCTGATCTTAAGTGACAATATGGTCGAAGGTAGCGCCTGGATTGGGAATTGGCTTTCAGGTAAGTCTGTCGGAATACACCGGTAGGTGCTGTGTGAAAGATTCTTAACATGATGCTGTTAGCTAGCCAGGCAACGACTAAAAATGCCCTACCACCAAGCTATGGTTTTATAGCTGTGTTTTCTATCACAGAAAGTTCAGGCTCATTGTTGAATCTACAATTGACTGGTTGCAAGCCAACGTCACTGAGCCATCATTGCTTACAATTGATATACAATAACGACTAACGATTCTGACCTAGATGTACGCTGAGTCTGCTTGACCTATTCCTGACCTAGCACAACATTTTGTTTTGTGATTATGTCCTCTTTGTACAACTCTGTATAGTCTAATTAGTCTAGCCATCAAAAGGGGGAACGCTGCCAATATCTTCGGACCCTTGCCTAAAGGGACTCCTTTTAATAATATATTTTAGTTAGTTTAGGTTTTTTTTTAAAACACTTTTATTAGCTTGACTTGTAACTAACTAACAATGTAATCAAATCTTAACAAGGCAATAATATATAAATATATATACAATAAAATAACAAGTCAATTTAATTAATTTATATATTTCAGTGGGTTTTTAAAGTGTTTTTTTTTAGGTTTTTAAACTATATATTTTTATTTAGTTCATTGTTTTAGTTTATATTTTTGTTAGATTTATATCAAATACACTCTGTATATATGTCGTTTTGTGATTTTACTTGTACATTAACTACATGTTTAGTTTTTATTCAACAGCACACAAAATAGAATGCAATCGGTACATTTACAAATACATTAACAAAATTATTACGGTTCTTGATAACGCTTGTAAAGTTACGTATACCTAATTTCATTGTAATAGTTATTAAAATAGAGCATACTTGAATAAGTTTAAAATGTTCATTACTTATAATTTGATAAAGAAACTATTTACTTGTTTCAAATTTAATGTCACGGAATAATGTAGTTACTTGATAACGGTCACTAGTTCAGTAAGTCACCTGATGCTAAGTGACGATGTGGTCGAAGATGGCTATTTAGTAAAAATGCTTGGAACTGACAGGTTCATACAAGCGCACGTCAAAACTGCATCTAATAGCATTAAAATGTCAAAACCACAAAATTATGACTTGTGCGGTGTTGCTTGCTAGCCGATGATATATAAAATGTTTAGTATGGACTTTGATTCCACACACTAATGACCCAACCAACTATGAATGTTAACAGTTGACAAGTGTTTTATTGGTTCGTAAGTTCCAACTCTAAATAGCCCAATAGGTTTGTTCAGCTGGCCATTCAAGGCTACAATCATCATGTAACCAAGTGTTGGATGAGGCTACAAGTTTTATTAAAAGATATCATGTCATTGCACTCCATTATTAGATGCTTAATTGGAGATTTGACCTTCCAGGCCTCAACAATAAACCGTCGTCTAAAATCTAATCAAGACAAAATGCTTGAATTTCTTTTTTATGTAATAGATTGGCAAACAAGCAGACAGCCCGCCTGATGGAAAGAGGTCATCGTCGCCTATGGACATTTGCAACACCAGGGGAGTTGCCGATGCGTTGTCGACCCTTAAGAAATCATTTTACACTCATCTTGAAGGATTGCAATTTATATCACTGCAGAAACACTTGCGGGGGAATATGACTGAGATACACTGCTTTAGTTTTGTTGATAAATATCAGATTGAGGATGATGTGGAGTGAAGAGAATTTATTATAGTGGTATTCATTATTTATTCTGAAGCCTGATACAGTATGCAATCAAAGCAAGGCAACCTATCACACATAACTACTTAGTAAACAATTAATGTCCTACTAAAATTATTTATCGGTTGACTGCAGTATATCTATACTAAGTATCTACTTAAACAATTAAGGCAGTCGCATTGACGGGATTTCTTTTGAAATTCTCCAGCAATCTGAATTTAGTTATTTTGTTCTAGGAAATATTGCTCTAATTACGGTTTGAATTAAGCCTAATTAAATAACTATGTCTAGCGTGTTATCGCTGACTTTATACCTACATGCTGCAATACAAACAAGCAGTCTCTTACCGCAAGGTGCAATTTGTGAATCCTGCAAGACACTAAACCTACGGCCAGCAGGAAGAACAATGACGATACTTTTACTGAGCGACACATCTTTGATGACTTTACTTCACAAATTTAATAACAAAGCACATTTTCATTGATTTGATTAGATAGAAAATCCAAATTCTGAAAACACGACTAAACTGGCTAAACAAGCCAAATAGTACGCATAAATTGCCAAACGCTAGCTAGCGCTGCGGTCGGGAAGTCTGAAACTCGCAACAGTCGCAATGAATTGAATTCGAAGTCGAAAGGACAGCACGGACGGATTGACAGTAACATAACTGACATATTTGACCATGACATCAACTCAATAATGACAGTGGCATTGAGTGATAAGTTCTGTCTCTGTACGGATTGACAGTGACATAACTGACATAATTGACAATGACTAAATAATGACAGTGACAGTGAGTGATATTTAATCTGTGACGTACTAGACAATGTTGCCAGACGAAAATAACTTTTTATTTTTTTTATTAATGGCTTCACACGGTTTGTGTATACTGGCTATGCCAGTGTAAATAATTGAATTGTTTTAAAAATGATTTATGAGATGTTGTGTGTGACTGTGACCCAGCTACAATCCGGGTCAAGCCGATAGTCCCTTTTGTGTTTATGTAAAGTGGTATGGCACTTTACATCAATTTTATACGGACTTTTTAGCGCAACTAGAAAAGTAACTTTTAATAACTTTATCTCTATTTCCTACACTTAGGAGTCGTAGGTACATATTAACGAATACATAATGGTTATTAATCGCCCAATATCACATATTATTGTCAACCAAAGCAAAACAAGATTTGAAAATAATGATAAAATTCTTGTGGAAATGGCTGTTGCAAATTCAGAAAATAAGTTGATCTGTACTAAAAATGCATTAAATATGTAGATGACCTGTTTATAGACTGTGTTTACCGATTAGGCTTCATATTCAGGTAATAAACGCACAATAAATTAAGTTTTTGTGCTAAGAAACAATTTTTTTTCTTCTCCTTACCTATATTACAACTTATGTCTTCTAAATAGTTATAAAAGTCCCTATAAACATGATATGAATAAAACTATATTGTAGTTTGATTGCTGCTTATATATTCATCATTTTGTGTAAGTAATACTAATAGGTAGCTACCTACTACATACTTAAAAATGCTACATAAGCAATTAATATGCAGAAGATCTTTCTAAAGACTGTTTTTACTGTTTATGCTTCTTCATATTCAGGTAAAAAACGTACAATTATTTAAGTTTTTGTGTTAGGTACCTATAATTATATGTAATAGTTTTATTTTTCAATTACCTACCTATATTGTAACCTAGGTCTTCCAAACATATTCCTAGGTCTCCCTACTTCATTTTATAAATGCGAAAGTAACTCTGTCTGTCTGTCTGTTACGCTTTCACGCCTAAACTACTGAACCGATTTCAATGAAATTTGGTACAGAGATAGTCTAGAGCCTGAGAAAGGGCATAGGCTACTTTTATCGCGATAAATTGTAGCCCACGCGGGTGAAACCGCGGGGAACAGCTAGTATAGTCAAAAAAATCCCATATATAAATATGATATGAATAAAACCATAACCTAGTTTGATTGCTGCTTAAATATTGTACCTACATTTTATGCTGTGTACCTAACAAAAGGTAATAAAAAATAATAAAAAAAAAGTAAGTGTTTTGTAAATGCTACAATAAGCATTTAAAACGCAGAAGATCTATTTAGACTGTGTTTACTGTTTATGCTTCATATACAGGTAGTAAACGCACAAATATTTAGGTTTTTGTGGATTTCATTTCTCAAAATTAGGTACCTATTATTGAAACCTAGGTCTTGCAAATAATTATAAAATTAATAAGAATAAAAACATTATGTAGTTTGATTGCTGCTTATAATTATGTTGTACATATTATACTTAACAAGAGGTAGGTACTTACTATGGAGTATTAATCATTACAAAGATGTTCACAATAAGTTTTTTTTTTTTTTTCTTTGTTTTGGCGTCACACGATTAGTGTATTTGCCAGTGTCAAGTATAAAAGATTTCAAACTCAGAGAGTTGAATCAAGTTTAAATGATGATGGTGATGATGATGATAGGATGAGGATAGTGTTTAAGTAAAGTAGTGGTGCTTTACTTAAACTTTACACGGACTTTTTTGGAGCAACTTGAAAAGTCACTTTCACAACTTTATTTTAATTTCCCACACTCGTACACATTAACGAACACATAATGGTTAATAATCCACCAATATTACACATTATCACTCGAAGAAACACAAGTTTTGGAAATAAAAACAAAATTTTCACGTTGACAACTCAATTGTCGCCAAAAAAGTCACAATAAGTTGTTATACTCTAGATCTAGCCATCATAATATACCTACTTGTCATCAGTCTATGCTAACTATGTAGGTACACTAATATTATAAAAAAAGAAAAAAAATGAGGAAAGATTGCTATTTTTGTATGTTTAGGTATCCCTTACTCCACATTAACACAACACAATTATAGAATAGTTTGTAACTTGTAACAGCTTCATGTTAGGTAAGTACTAGGTATATTTAAGCCACATTTAAAATATTATAAAAATAGCGTTTTACAATAGATAATAAGATACAGAAAAAAGATAAAAAGACCAGAAGAAGAAGAAAGATGCAAGAAGATTAATTTACCTTTTTGGTCTAATCTTTTTTTCTTTTTTTTTGTGAGCTTTGAATCGTAGATAAGCTTGGTTTAGTTTAGTTCAGGTTCAGGTTGACTCTAGTGTGGGGATCAATTATGTGCAGGTAAATGTGTGTCAATATCTCTGCATTTATTCCTGGGAATAATAATTATGTTTTCATAACTAAGCCTAAAATATATTTATTATCTTTAGACCATGTTTGTATGCAGCAAATACTTACTTTTTTCATTACTTTCATTGTTATCTTTAGTTTGTAATTTAAGTTAGGTACCTTATAATAAATCATAATAATATGTATAGGTACCTATACATAAGTAAGTTAGGTACCTTATAATAAATCATAATAATATGTATAGGTACCTATATCAGATATTAATCAGATATTTTTTACTATTTACAGGGTAGCGTTTGACCATAAGTCACCTGCAGACCTATTGGCTAACTATATAGGTACCTATACATATTATTCAGTTCCCAGTCCAGGTGTAGCGTGGCGTCATCTTCGACCGCATCGTCACTTATCATAGTTAGCCAATAGGTCTGCAGGTGACTTATGGTCAAACGCTACCCTGTAAATAGTAAAAAATATCTGATTAATAAAGATCAAGTTCACAAATGAATACTAAACATTTTACCTAGCTACCTCTTTTTAAGAATTATAATCAGATTAGAGATTCTTTATGCAATTATAAACCTTATTTGTTAAGAAATATGATCCATCAAATTAAAACTAGCTCTTATCTATTTATTTTCATAATTTTGCAATTTATTTTGTTATTTCTAGAATGTGATAGATGTGATCTGTCACAGTCAAGTCAATCACAAGTTACATTTAAAAAAAATCTAAGAGTAATTTGCCAATTTTGTGGGATCAAACAAATATTTTAAAATTTAATGTGTGCAAGTTTTTAACATTATGAAATTCAACGATCTACTGTAAGTTAGCTTGCGGAGCCGTGTACAGTCAACGACAAAGTAGCTAACCAATATTTTTTTCCGATTTTCTTTATCATCTTACACCAACCTTCGACCGAATGATCACTTAACACACTGAGAAAAAAATTAGGACTTTCCTTCTGAGTCTTACCGTCCAAGACCGATTCCTTCCCTATTTTACCTTAGATTTCCTTCTGAATAACAAATCCTTCCCTTTTGACTCAGAAGGAAAACGGTATTTCAGAAGGTCTTCGTGTTGTGTGATGGTAAACCGCAACCATACAAGTTGTAAAAAAAATTACTGATCTATTTGGAAAACCCGATCAGCTACTTTTGTCGCTGACTGTATTTTCAATAACTTATCTATCCACGGTTTGCTCTACTTTAAGAGATAGAAAGAACATTGGCCACTTTTCATACTGCCCTGGACCTGAACGCAATATATTTTGTATGAAAATTTTCGTTTCTGTCAATGTCACTTAGTTTTTGTTCATATTTGTTACATGATGTTGATTTAATGACTTAATTTAAGTAGGGCCGACTTTCAAAGCGTGAAACGGAATGAAAAAGAAAATGCGGAGTGCGTTCAAAACATCCGAGCATTGTGTAAGTTAAAAAATGTCCTAAGAAACTCCGAAGTTAAAAAATCGATATCTTTTTTTTCTACACTTTCTTTATAATATCGTTTGTATAATCATAATAGGCAAAAAATTAGAAATTTTATCGTATATAAATCGTTTTCATACGACCTCGGGTCCGTTTTGGCCATTGTTTTTTGACATTATGTATACCAACAAAGTTTTCGAGTTACTTTTTGAATTTAGACAGTATGATTTGTTTTTTTTTTACTTTTACAGGGTAGCGT
This sequence comes from Opisthograptis luteolata, assembly GCA_931315375.2. Classification (NCBI taxonomy): domain Eukaryota; kingdom Metazoa; phylum Arthropoda; class Insecta; order Lepidoptera; family Geometridae; genus Opisthograptis; species Opisthograptis luteolata. Next base: position 14,942,393 of record OV928033.1, read on the forward strand.
TTGACCACACGTCACCTGATGTTAAGTGACGATGTGGTCGAGGATGGCGCCACGCTACACCTGGACTGGGAACTGGCTCTCCAGTGAGGCTGCCGGAACACACCGATAGGTGCTTGGTGACAGATTCTTAACAAGAGGGTGGTAGCTAGCCAGGCGAGTACTAGAAAATACCCTACCACCAAGCTATGGTTTCATCACGATGTTTTCCTTCACCGAAAGCTCAAGCTCAGGATTAGGATTCGAACCCACGTCCTACGGATCGCAAGCCGACGTCACTACCACTGAGCCATCATCGCTATAAAATTATTTGTCACTTTGACAAGTTGGCGGTATAGTGTACGAAAACTTTTATAGTTTTCCAAATCTGTGCTAAGGATACTGAACATGACTTCCGGTCGTGTCGCAGGTGCGCCCAGGGTGACAGCAAGCGGAAGCGAGGAGGGCTGCGCCGCTGCTGGGAGCAGCCCAACTCTCCCATCACGCTCTACGCCGCTGGAGGCGGGGAAAATACAGATGAACTTCTAAAAACAAGTACCTACATCGAGAATAAAATTCCTGACTTTCCTTCCGAGTCTTACCTACACGGAGAAAACAGACCTTCCGAAATACCATTTTCCTACTGAGTCAAATGGGAAGGACTTGTGATTCAGAAGGAAATCTAATACAAAATAAGGAAGGAAACGGTCTTGGAAGGTAAAGTCAGATTTTTTTTCTCAATTTTTTTCTTTCCAAGACCGATTCCTTCCAACATGTAACCTTTTCCGTCCTTATTGTACCTTTAATTTCCTTCTGACTCAAAAGTCCTTTTGAACTTTTTTTTTGGTCCCATTTGAACGTTTAGGGCAAACATCATTTTAGGCAAATCTCATGTTTAGGTATAACGCTTTCATTGGCAACTCGATCAAGAGGGCTTTTTGCTCCGAGTACCTACATACTTGAAGTTACTATAATGGACCATCAAGCGCGGTACCACCGTTGTGGGCAAGGAGGGATCTCCACAAAATCAAAAAAGAAAACCTAAAAATTTTACTAAGATACAATACTCGCTCGCTGTGCCCCGCGGTTTCACCCGCGTCTTCCTGTTAGAACCTTTTTCCGGGATATAAAGTAGCCTATGTGTCAATCCAGGATGTTAGCTATATATCTCCATTCCAAACATTCAGATCAGTAGTTTTTGTGTGAAACAGTAACAAACATCCACGCCCTCTTGAATAATAAGTAACTTACATGTAAGTGTAGCAGGAATCGAACCCGTAACACGCGCTTCGCAGTCAATTGTGCACTCATTGCGATCTTCAAAAATTATGTGTATAAACCGTAGTATTTTATGTTTCAGAGAGCAGCCTCAGCAGAAGATTGGACTTATCGCCCGTCTGGTAAGTCCAGTCAGCGACAAAAATATCTGATCATATTCGATGTTCCAAATGCGTTTCAGATCGGTAATAACTAACTAACTGAGATGGCGCAACGACCCAAAGTGAGTCTTGGCCTCCGATAACAAAAGACGCCACTTCGGTCTGTCCTGCGCCACCTCCTGCCAGTCCTCCACCTGGAGCTCGCGCAAATCCTTCGTGACTTCATCTTTCCAGCGATATCTGGGACGGCCGACAGGGCGACGGCCACTCGGCCGTCCACTGTATGCTCGTTTGACCGCACGATCCTCCCCCATTCTTTCAACGTGGCCGAGCCAGCGAAGTCTGTGCGCTTTCATCTCGCCGATGACATTCGGCTCGGCCGTCAGTTCTTCGATTTCTCGGTTCGTTCTCTTCCGCCATACTCTCTGTTTCAGATCGGTAATGTTGGTTTTTTATCACAACTTATCTACATGGTTGCGTTTGACCATAACATAATCAAACTAATGTTAAGTGATGATCGGTCGAAGGTTCGGGTTTAAGATGCTATAGAATATCGGGATTATATATAATATGTTATGTTTCAGCAACTTTTGCTGTTGACCGTACCTGCCTTCTACCGTGAGAACAAGCAAGCTCTCCCCCCCTCTGCGTCCCGTTATATACCCTCCCCCTTCCCCCCTCAGTGACAACCCTTCCATTGACCCCCCTGACATTGAGTTCTGTTACTGTAATATTGTTGCTTTTCTTTTTCTATAATTTGTACCAAGAGTGTTGTTGTTGCAAATAAACATATATTCATTCTTGTTTCTTTCTTCTTCTTTCCATAGAATATGCGAAGACCTTCTGAACGGGTCACGTTTTCGTAAGTTCCCTTATTTGTAGAGTGTAAAAAATGCAGGATCGGAGATGGAGTTGCAGAAGGAAGCAATGAAGGCGTGGGCGGGTGCGAGCGCATGTCGCCCGTGCCGGTGCACGTCGCTGCCCCGCTCGCTACCACCGCCACCACCACCGCGAAATCCACCGGCGCTTACTTCGCGCCCGCGCCGCCCCCCGCGCCCATGTGGCTAGTATCGCTGGGTGCGCCCATATTGCAGAAGTCCGAGCCGCGAGTGGTAAACCCTAATAAAATTATAGTACAATAGCTGCCTCCCGCGGTTTACAGTTATGCGCGTGGGCTACAGTTTATCGCGACGAAAAGTATCCCATGTCCTTCCCCAGGGTTCAAACTATTTCCGCCCCAAATTTCATTTAAATCGGTTCGGTAGTTTAGGCGTGAAAGAGTAACAGACAGACAGACAGGGTTACTTTCGCATCTATAATATTAGTAGGGATTATCATATTCAACCGTAAGAAGTCCACTGCTATTAGTCATTGTAAAATGTCGTTGGCCCAGCACTTAGTAGGAAACCTGCCTAAAGAACATCTTCCGCTTCTTGATCACCACTCAAGAACCTGTCTTTTACATTGGTTATCAGTTCGTCGAGCGATGTGCCTTGCCTTTGCCACTTCAACTTGTGCTGGTGAATTTGGTTTTTTGACAAACTCCAAGCATGGCTCGATCAATGGCTCGTTGTGTGACTCTGAGCTTATTCAAAAGGACCACGACGTTTCAGTACCTTAACGACCGAAATTAATCATCGATAACGGTTCAGGATCGATTATTAATTTTAAGTCATCTATCACACAGTTTTGTTGTTATTAAAAAGAGAAAAATAGCAGCGCAGCGAGAGTGGCGAGTGTAGCCGATGCGGCGAGAGTAGCTGACACGGCGAGAGTGGCGCGTGTAGCCGATGCGGCGAGTGTGTCTGGTACGGCGAGTGTGGCCAGCGCGGCGAGTGTGGCGAATTCGGCGAGTGTGGCACGTGTCAGTGTGACGAGCGTCCAGTCCGCAAACAACGCATTACCTCCACGGCGAGGACTGAACGATGCAGGGTAAGATTTAAAGCATTCATTCACACTATATGTCTAACGGCCGTTATTAACAATCAATCTATCCACGGCTTACCCTACTAGAGATAGAAATTTGACACAGTAGGGCAAACTGTGGATAGATAGATTATTAATCTTATTGATAAAATAAGGAATGAGTATATTAGAGAAAGTCTTAGTAGCACCAGTGACAGAAAAGTTGAAAGGAAATCGTTTGGCCTGGTAAGGACATGTTATGAGGAGGGGTGAAAGCCATGTTACTAAAAAAGTGATGAATATGAATGTTGATGGATGGAAGGGAAGAGGAAGACTAAAGAAAAGATGGATGGATTGTGTAAGGACCGATATGAATGGAAGGGGAGTGAGTGAAGTGATGACGGCTGATAGGGGAGAGTGGAAGAAGAGTACATGCTGCGCCGATCCCAAATAGATGGGACCATGGCAAGCAGAAGAAGAATGTTATGTGTTTGGCAGAAGCGGCATGCGGCTGCGGCCGAGCTCGGCATCCGCCGCCATCACCTCCGTCGGCGTCGGCAGCGGTCGCTCCTCGCTCAACATCAGCCGCAGCATCGCTGTGCAAGCACGCGGGTACGCGAGTCGTTTTCATCATCATCATAAATAGATAGATAACGCTTTATTGTTTCTCCACAACAACAGAAAAATAGAACAACATAAAAGGATCTTTGATCTTCTTCTTCATCATCATCAGTCTATTCATCATCATCATCATCAGCCCGTATCAGTCCACTGCTGGACATAGGCCTCTCCCAAGGTACGCCACTGAGCCCGGTCTTCGTCTCTTCTCATCCAACTACTGCATACTAGCATCGACCTGTCGCTTCGATATATCATTATACATCGAATTCGCTCCCGGTCCCGGTCCCCTGTCTTAATTACTTATTACTTACTTACAGAACTGAAAGGACGAGATACGCGTCATGTTTGAGAGAATGCGATGGTAAGTATTTCCTACGAATCTATACCAATATTATTGCTGTTCCTCACGCTTTCACCCGCGTGAACTTCAGTTAATCACGATATAAAGTACCTTATGACCTTCCTCATGCAGGGTTCAAATCAAATATGATCAGCTACTTTCGTCATATAAATAAATGTAGCCTTATCCTTATCGATAAAATCGAATATGATCAGCTACTTTCGTCATATAGGTACCCATATCCAATTTATAGCCCAAGTGCCGCGACGATCAGACTTTCGTTTTTTATAAAAGCTGAAAGTTTTTCTGCGTATGTCTCCAATACAGGTTCCGGGGGCGTAACGGGCAGGGCCGGATTAACCATTAACCATTAGAGAAGGCAACCACCTAAGGGCCCCGGATCGGGCACGGCGGGTTCTCCGCGTACTTGAATCGTTTCAAGTGCAAGGACAGCCCGGCGTGCCCCTGTGACCCAGAGAAAGACGAGACGGTGGTGCACGTCCTGACGGAGTGCCCAATTTACTGTATAGATAGATTAAATATAGAATTAGAACTAGGAGTAGAAATAAAAAAAGAAAACTTAGAAATGTTAATTAGAGATAAGAAATTTAGAAATAGTTTTGTAGAATATTGTACTAAAATAGCAAGTAAGGTTATAAATAGGAATAAGTAGTTAAATGGCTAGACTTTAGTATATAATAAGTATATACTAATAGTAACCAACTGTAGTTTAAGATAAGAAATAGAAATGTAAATTGAAACAGAAAAAAAAAGAAAAAATAAAAAATTAGAGAAAAAAAAAATAACAGACGAAATTTTAAGAAAAACAAAAGAAAGAAAATGAAAAAAAAAAAAAAACAAATGGAAAAGTAAAATGAGGCCACCATGAAGCCTGTTTATGTAGCTGTAGTTCTGCCTGAGACTTATTGTATAAGACCGTAGATTAGTTTATTGACCCCACTAACTGACTGAGCATATATTTTATATATATATTGCTCACACAAAGAAAATAGAGCAAACCTTTTGCGTAATTAGATGCAATTTAAATAGTTACAGCTAATTACGCAAAAAAAAAATGTTTTCGCCGATGCAAAATGTTTCGGACCCATGTCCAAGGACAAATGTATAAAACATACATTTAAAAAAAAAAAAAAAAAAAAGGGCCCCGGATCAACAACGGAGCCTCGTGCACGCACCAAGAAAAAAAACTGACCGAACGCAAAATATTAATTGAAAATTTGTAACCTTCTAAAATGCTACATACCTAATTTCATTTCATTTGTTCTCATTATTGTTATATTTGGCATAGTGATAGAAAAAAAACTAATTTTAAAAAGTAAGAAAACGTAATGGAGCCCCGATAACTCCATAGTCTAGGCCCTGACAGGGTTAATCCGGCTCTGAAAACAGCGAAGATGTATAAAATTGTCAAGTCCTACGATGCGTTTTGCTAACATGCAGACATTTGCGTTCCAGAGGGTACGCTCTCAAAACAGGTTATTCTATTCCTCTTTAGAGTACAGTCAGCGCGGCGCGTGCGTGGATGAGTGGGTGGGTGGGGTGCGCGAGCTGCGGGACTCCCACGTGCGTCTCGTAGTGCGTCAGCTGCGTCACATCGAGCTGTTGAATCGCGCCATCGACAACGCCGGCGCTAGCGGGCCCGGCGCCGCGCGCGCCTCGCCCTCCGCGTCGCCTGCATCGCCGGCAACGCAGCAGCAAGCGTCGGCGACTTCCATACTTTGATTTCAACATGGTTTATTTTAATAAATAAAAGAAGCTATCCATTAATCACGTGATGTTTTTTTAACCTTTTTGAACCCCTTCCTCCCCCTTGGTGATACGTGGTGAGGTTTAAGACTACCCTCTACCAAAAATCACGTGTATTTTTTGTACATACAAAGAATTTGAATTTTTCTTATAATATTTTAAATACAGGTTTAAAGTACAATCTAATTTTATTCTAGAAAATTAAGGACCATGATAAATGTTTAGACAGAAAGATTGCAGGTGGTTTTTGACTGGCATAAAAATAATATGATAGTTTGACGAAAAAATAAATACACGTGATATCTTACTATCCCCCCTCCCCCCTTGTGATATTTCGTGATTTTTGCCGAACCCCCCTTTCGAACTTCACGTGATTAATGGAGAGCCCCAAACTAGATTCAAATGTTTACTCATTGTTTTAATTCCTTCAATTTTTAAGGTTCTGTAGCTCAAAAGGAAAAATGGAATCCTTAGGATCACTCTGTTGTCCGTCTGTCTATCTGTCTGTCAAGACCCTTTTTCATAAGAACGTGTTGAAGTAGGTATCAAGTTGAAATTTATATCAAACATTCGGGTCTACAGTCTCTTACAGCTGTAAAAAAAAATCAAACTTGTGAACGTGAAAGTGAACGCGGTCAGAAGATATGTGTGTGAATGTTTGTTACCACGTATCACCGTAACTACAAAACCAATTTTGATGAAATTTGGAATGGCTTATACCCTGGATTAACACATATACTTTTTATCCCGGAAAATGGTTCCTGCGGGATAACGGGAAAACGCGGGTGAAAATGCGGATCGTAACTAGTGTCCCATATTTGCAGGGAATCAAAAACAGGTAGCAGAGTCGTATAAAATTGCGTCTCAAGTCTTCTATGATGCGTTATGCTTGACAGGCCTATGCACACCGCAGAAAACATCGGCACCGTCCTTTGAATACAACATGCTTCAATAAATTAAACTAGATTTAAATGTTTACTCATTGTTTTATTTCATTACATCCATTCTCTGTATTCCGAGAATGGGCCTACGTTTGACCACATCTGACCTGACAAGTGACGATGCAGTCGAGGGTGGATCACGCTGGCCCATGAGGTGCCTATTCACTCTAACTTAAAGAGACCTACATTGTATCCTTCAAGAAACAAAGCAGCAGGGAGCAAATTCCAGTCCCTCGCAATCCGCCAAAAAAGAACGAGTCAGCGAAACGGTTCGTGCGGAACGCAGGTAAATCTAACACATAGGGATGAAAACGGCTCCCCACGCCTTGTAGGAACAAGTTCGCGCAGTTCCTGCGCACACTCGCCAGAAATGTCCTACCTTTTAATTTACAAACGAGCAGGTGGTCCGTGTAATGCCGAACCAGTCATGCATATAAAGAACAATTGCAGTTCCATTCATACAGTCCTCTGAATTGAAAAGTTTGAGCGCAAAGGTTTAAGCTTTTAAATTTAAAATTTACGACATTTTCTGTAAAATATGTTACGCGCACTGTTTTCAAACGAATAGTTTAGTTCTGTTTTGTCAGGAAGGAAAAAGGGGAGGCCTTTGACCAGCAGTGCGACATTAAAGGTTAAAAAAATACAATTTTTATTTTGTATAAAACATGAATGTACTTTTACTCTTATATAATTATTATTATAATGTGTCTCTAAGATATAAAAAAAAACGTCACCAACAAACAATGTATTTTTACACCTCAAGTATTGTACAAAGTAAGTAAAAAATAAATCTAGAGTGGTACAGTCGGCGACAAAAGTAGCTGAATATACTCGTTCATGATTTTCCAAATGCGTACCTATTACATCAATTATACATACAACTTACAAGGTAACGCTTGACCACAACACATCACACCTGATGTTAATTAAGTGATTATTCGGAAGGTTGGTGTTTAAGATGATAAAGAAAATCGGAAAATTTTTGCAAGCAACTTTTGTGGCTGACTGTACCAACGGCGACTATTCATGGGGCGAGCACAAACCTAACTTACACAATAAAAACACCCGTTCGCAAACAATAACATCTCATCAAATTATTTATTATAATATAAATATTATAATATAGACACCTAGTAATAATAGTAAAAAACTAAGTACAAACAAACAAACTAAGTACAAAACTAAACTAAGTACTACGTAATACAATGCGAACAAAACTGTGGAAGATTTTCTTTGACTAATATAGTAGCTCTATAGAGAGCTACCTATACAAGTATACCTTTATAAACATAACTAAATAATTCAGATTAATAAACGTGATCTAAGTAAGTATATATTTTTATATCTTATCTCATTTATATCTAGTTACATAGCAACCCCAAAACGAAATTACCAATTTCGATTCTTCTCAATTTTTCTGCGGTTTGAGTTTATACTAATCGGGGGGTACGGCAGTGCCGCATTATCTGGCTTTCCTTTCCCGCTTGAAAGTTAAATAAAATCTTTTGTATATTTAAAAAAAACAATTGTCTGTTGTTCGCCATTGCAGTTAGTTTGTTTATAATGCTGTAAATGAAACCTACAAACAAGGTAACTCAGTATACACTGAGCTGAGCGCACTGAGCGATGGTGACCGAACGGTAACGCGGGCGCCTTACAAGACGCCGACACCGAGTTCAAATCCTCTCGACCACGCACCTATGACTTAACAAGTTATGTGCGGATTTACAATCGCTCAAAACGGTGTGGGAAAACATGGTGAGGAAACCGGCATGTCCAAGAAATACAACATTCAATGGTATGGGACATCTACCAACACACGCACTATGACAACGTGATAAATTAGTACCTATACCTACTCTCTTCCTCGGAGGGAAGGCCTGAGTCCCATCAGTGGGAACGTAATAGGCTGTTGTTGCTGCTGCTGCAGTATCAGCCACTAAGCTGGACGCGTTTGCATCGGACCCGAAGTAGTTACAACCCTTTGTATAACTTTCAAAATAATTTCATAGATTTCAATGTAGGTATTGTCATAGTTAAAATGTATAGCAAGTTAAGCCACAAGGTGATGGGTAATAACTTGCTTTTCGAGTAAATTTTTCAGTAATATAATTCTAATTAGAAATTATAAAATGTTACTTGTTATTGCAGGCGACTGTACCAATAGTTAATCAGGTGCAGGTGTTTGGCTAATTGGTGCGACTATAATTGATCTATTGTCTTTCCAAACTCAATCAGTAGAGATAAAGCATCGTTTAATAACTATTCCTAGATTACATACGCCGTGATAATTAATTGCGCACTGAATTAATTTGACACTATCAATGAAACGAGCGAGACTAAAACCAGGAAATGTAAAATCAAAATTAAAATTTGTTTTATTTAATAGGATACATTGTGATCACTTTAAAACGTTAACTTAAAACTAGCTACGCCTGTTCCAACCTCCTTACACCGGCAAAAAAACAGGCAAGAAACGCCCGGCAGGTAATTTTTTTGGCGCGATCACATTGATAATTTTATTTAATTTACTAATTGATTGAATTGGAGCAAGTTCACTAAAATCCCAAGCTTTTTTTTCATCCAATAGTCCGATATTTTTTAATTAGCTTTACTAATAAAATTTCTCTTGTTTGGTTGTGCACATTGGGATATGGGAACGTGAATATTAACATGAATAATTGTAACCTTGAGGTCCCGAGCGCTGGTGGCCGAAAGGTAGCGCGTGCAACTTACAAGGCGCCAATACCGAGTTTGAATCCTCTCGGCCTAAGTAACCTATGACTTAACTCTACTAATATTATAATTAAACGTGAAAGTTTGTGAGTATGGATGGATGGATGGATGGATGTGTGTTACTCTTTCACGCAAAAATTACTAAACGGATCTGATTGAAATTTGTTTACATTTCGATCAGTTCTCGTATTTCTGCGAACATAATAGTGACAATTTGTTTTTTGAACGTTTCTCTCGTTGAACATTTGTTTACATTATAAAATTCAATGCTTACACATATTAAACATAATTAACATTTCGCATATTGACTATTCTGCGTTAGAAATTCAACATTTTACGTTTTGAACATTTTGCGTACGTAGGTACCTATTGGACATTTCGCATGTACAGACGTGTTGTCGGTTTTTTAATTTGAAAACCGACCAAGGGCCAGTTTCGCTATTTTTTTTCAGTCTAGAGCTCTAGGATGCATGCTGACTCGATGCCAATGGGATGACGCTAAAGTTGGTAGCTACGGAACTCGAGATTGTTTCAATATGGACGCAATAGGTATGTGTTAAAATCGACCATTACGAGACTGAGCATAGATTCATGTGGATTAGCAGACTTGGGCCCCTGTTATGCTGTGACATAGTAACACAAATGCGCGAGCAGTAGGTAAATGCTTAGTCCTTGGGCAGTGCGCTGTCACTCTTGCCCCTGGAGTAGACGCGGTGCGCGTGCTTGGCGCCGAGCATGCGGTCCAGCAAGCTGTGCTTGGTGCGACGCCGCAGCGCCAGCACCTCGCGCACCAGCTCCAGGAACACCTCGCCCACCTGGCTCACCTGCTCCGCGGCCGCCACCTCCGCGAAGTTGCACTCGAAGTCCTTGGCCAGGATCTCACCCTCCTCGGGGCTCACCTGGGCACATTACATCTCTTTTAGCTACTATTTTACTCTACGTTCATAGCGACAATAGTTCAGTTCGGAACATGGGTTCGAATCCTGATCTGCGGTGAAAGAAAACCTCGTGTTGAAGCTTACACTGTAGATGCGTCGGTACTTTTTAGGATTAAAACGAATGATTTTGATGTAATTTGGTACGGAGATAGTTTGGAGCGTGATAGAGTAGTCCACGCGGGTGAAATATTACTTATATTATGTAAAAGGGTGTAGAGATAGGTAGGTTGTTAGCGCTATATTTTATTTCTTGCTTCCGCATTTTAGCAACATCCTATGCAATTATGTTTTACCTACAGTTTAAAATCCGTGGTTCATTAAGGCGCTGGTTCCCAAACTAAGCTGAAAAACGGGGTTAATTAAAACTATCTCTCTGTGTAATTTTGGTGTAAAAAATCTAATAAAAATATATGTTAATCTGCTTGATATATAGCAGAACCCCTTCAGGCCGAAAAAAGAAAAAAAAATTTGTATCTTGATAAAAATGTGCAAAGTGCCCCATTTTCTAAAAGTTTAATACTACTTTACTCCTAAACTATATATGCAACAAAGACTTGTTAATACCATCAGCGTATTAAGAAACAAAATACCCAAAACACCTTCATGCAATTTTTTGAAAATACTGCTTTAATTATTTTTTGCGAATTTTTTTCGTATTTCATACTCGCAAATCGCTACGTCAATCTCTCATAAAGTCAGTGCGGGATGCTTTCACCTGATCAAGCAAGGTCAACGGCGTATGGCAGGGCCTTAAGATACACAGTACACACTATCTGCGTGGTATCACTTTTTGGATTGATTATATACCGTCATTCATATTCTTGGTAAAAAAAACTTGCGTGACCAGAATGTTCGACTAGAGAATGTTCGGCTGATTTTGATGATGATGAGGTAAGTACTGACCTGCCTCAGATGCACCATGTCCGCCTTGTTCCTGACGAGCGCGAGCGGCACCTCCCGTTGCAAGCTCTGCTTGGCACGCCGCACGCAGTTGAAGGACTTCTTCCGGCTGATGATGATGAGGTAAGTACTGACCTGCCTCAGATGCACCATGTCCGCCTTGTTCCCGACGAGCGCGAGCGGCACCTCCCGTTGCAGGCTCTGCTTGGCGCGCCGCACGCAGTTGAAGGACTTCTTCCGGCTGATGATGATAAGTAAGTACTGACCTGCCTCAGATGCACCATGTCCGCCTTGTTCCCGACGAGCGCGAGCGGCACCTCCCGCTGCAGGCTCTGCTTGGCACGCCGCACGCAGTTGAAGTACTTCTTCCGGCTGATGATGATGAGGTAAGTACTGACCTGCCTCAGATGCACCATGTCCGCCTTGTTCCCGACGAGCGCGAGCGGCACCTCCCGTTGCAGGCTCTGCTTGGTGCGCCGCACGCAGTTGAAGGACTTCTTCCGGCTGATGATGATGAGGTGAGTACTGACCTGCCTCAGATGCACCATGTCCGCCTTGTTCCCGACGAGCGCGAGCGGCACCTCCCGTTGCAGGCTCTGCTTGGCGCGCCGCACGCAGTTGAAGGACTTCATCCGGCTGATGATGATGAGGTGAGTACTGACCTGCCTCAGATGCACCATGTCCGCCTTGTTCCCGACGAGCGCGAGCGGCACCTCCCGCTGCAGGCTCTGCTTGGCGCGCCGCACGTAGTTGAAGGACTCGCGGTCGGTGATGGAGTACACCAGGAACAGCGCGTCCGCCCACTGCGCCACCTCGCTGCCGGGCAGCTCGCTCGCGCCCTGGAACCAACGGACGCCAGTGCGTTACGAATCTGGGCAGGTTCGCACGAAAATAAATGTTTCTTATTCTTATATGGCTTTCCATATTCTGTATTTCCCTAAGAAGAGACGAGTTTGGTGTGTTTTTTTTTAATGAATCGTCGTCATCGCCGTTTAGGCACTTGGCAAACGTAGTGTAGGACGCCCTGTGACTACGTGGAGCGACTTGCGCCGAATGGCTGGCAGTAGATGGACGAGAAGAGCCGAAGAACGAGTTCAGTGGCGTACCTTGGGAGAGGCCTATGTCCAGCAGTGGACTTATAAAGGCTGAATAATTCCTTACCTTGGGGCAAGTGTCGAGGATCTCGAAGAGGATAGGCTCACCATCCAGCATCGCCTCATGCTTGTATTTGTTGTCTGGAACAGAATAGAATAGAATAGAATAGAAACTTTATTTGCCAAAAATGTGAGTGAAACAGTTAGTAACAACGACATAAATATCTAGTTCTGACACATTTTACCAATGAAATGGCATGCAAAATTAAAAATCTTAACTAAGTAAAACTAGTTTATCATGCACACATGCAAATTTAAATTTTTCAATTAGTAGTTAGGTAGTCATTTAGGGAGTAAAAACTGTGAACCATTAGCCAGGCTCTTAATTCCTTCTTAAATTTAGCAAACGGTAGTAACTTCATATGTTGAGGTAACAAGCAGGAGACGTTAGTTTGGACGCGTTACATATTGTCCACGAACAATATCTAATGGTTCTTTGGAAAACTGGATTCCTTTGAAAAGGATGGATAAGAGATCTGTGATTGTGACAGATTCGCAATCGTTGCACTCGTATTTTTTTACTCCAGGTTACAGTAAAAAATACCGAAGTATGTAATCCTATTTAAATTTATTCTACTTTCCTACTAATACTCATATTACGTGAAAGTTTGTGAGTATGGATGGATGGATGGATGTTTATTACTCTTTCACGCAAAAACTATTGAACGGAACTGAATGAAATTTGGAATGGGGGTAGCTTATACCCTGGATTAACACATAATCTACTTTTTATCCCAGAAAAGGGTCCCTGCGGGAGAACGGGAAGGCGCGGGTGAAACCGCGGGGCGCAACGAGTATGTAATACACTGTTGAACAGATCGCTACCAAACTTCAAAAGATTATCCGCTGGGCTTGAATATTGCCTAAAAATTTCATAAAACGGTTCAGTTGCTTTGGATTGGGACTATACAAAATACACACACAAAAAATACATTTTTGTATACCTATAAGAAGACGAAATATAACCTTTTTATGTTTTTTTTTGTTCTGTGCCTGGATGTAGTGGGGCCCTAATGTAGTATCTGATACCTAGATGATACAGAGAATCCTAGTTATAGTTAGGGGCCAGAGTTATGTATGTGATTGTGTGAGTGTCATTTATTTATTTATTTTTATTAATTTAAGAAACTTACCTTGTTGATGATCATATTCGCCGATGTATCGTTTCGTAAGGAACCGCACGGTTAGGGCTGCGGACAAGATGCAATCAATCATTTATTTTTAGGTCATACAAAGGATAAAGCTCAGAACATGTAAGTATAAAATTTTCAACTTTGATCTGATGTTTATGATTTTTTTTTTATAAATAACAAACACTTAACTAAACAATACAACTAATCAATCTAATAAACCATTACCAGTTGGCAACGTTCCCAAAATGCTGGCCGCATTTTTTTATTGGATAGGGTATAATATTATATAAACTTTGGACCATTTAAATGTCAAAAAGAAATACCACCTCTAATGGTGCAAAAAGTTTCAGTTTAATTTTTCAGCGGTTAATTTTTGTGTTGTCTTGATCCTAAACAACTTTTATGAGACCATTTAACATTCAACTTTAGTGACAATATTTTTTCTCAAAAATTGAGAAATGGTCAAGTTATTATCGAAAAGCGTTTGAGTACTCCTTTTAACCAAGATGGCGGCTAAAGTCAGATTCGAGGTTGTTCGCCATTTTGAATTGAATCTAGATAAGAATTAATGAAATGATACTATTTTCCGAAAATTATGAGTTCTATCAAACTAAATCATTTATTTGCTGTTACTTCTTTTTACATAATTTATTTGCAATTTTTTTTTTAATAATCCTCAGTACATTTTTTCTGGCTTCTTATAAGTCCGTGCTATGTATTATATAGATTAACATATAAATTATTTATACCATCATAGTAACAAAGAAAAACGGGTTTTGATTAACTACAATTTTCACCTTGATCTCAAAACAGTCGACGCGGCGCCACCTTCCATTCACTCATTCCCATCATCATTCCTATTATAACTCAAAAGCGTTATTTTATTATTTTTTTTTTACACTTTACAGGGTAGCGTTTGACCACAAGTCACCTGATGTGAAGTGACGATGTGGTCGAAGATGGCGCCACGCTACACCTGGACTGGGAACTGGCTCTCAAGTGAGGCTGCCGGAACACACCGATAGATGCTTGGCGACAGATTCTTAACAAGAGGTTATAAAAGCTACATACATCGGTAGGTACTAGGTAGCTATATGACTTAATCTACGGCACAATAAATCTCACTGATCGTTAGCTCTGGTAGAACTTGCCAAAACTGTCGCGGCGGGTGCGCGGGCGCCGGTCTTCGCGTCGACTCGTTTACGTTGGAAACCGAAAAATGCATACTCGAATAGCGAAGCTTACTCGATACTTTCTTAACGATGCCGATGTCTAGAATTCAATACTGAGTCTGACTCGATACATTATACTGTTCTATCATAGTGAATTTCATTAGTAATACTATCAATTCAGCCTTGTTTTTTTTTGTCACACGATTTGTGTATTTGTTACTCTCAAGTATTAAATACTAGTTGCACCCTGCGGTTTCACCCAAGTCTTCCCGTTATCCCACAGGAATCCTTATCCGGGATAAAAAGCCTATGTGTTAATCCAGTGTATAAGCTATCTCCATTCCAAATTTCATCAAAATCGGTTTAGTAGTTACGGTGATAGGTGGCAACAAACATTCACACACAGAAACTTTTGCATTTATAATATCATAGTAGGATAACAAACTCAGAGAGTATCAAACATTAATGATGATGTTGAGATGATGGGAGCCAGCTACAAGTTGGGTCAAAGGGCAAAATCAGGAGACTGCAAAGGGTTGTGCTTAAGTAAAGGAATTTAGCTTTACTTAAACTTTACACGGACCTTTTGAAGCAACTAGAAAAATCACTTTTAACAGCTGCATCTCTATTTCTTAAACTCGTACACATTAACGAACACATAATGGTAATCTACAAATATATATATCACAAACTAGCTGTTCCCGCGGTTTCACCACTTTTCGTGGAAAACAGTTTACCGCGATAAAAAGTATCCCATGTTCTTCCTCAGGGTTCAAACTGTCTCCGTACCAAGTTTCATTTAAATCAGTTCAGTAGTTTAGGCGTGAAAGCGTAACAGACAGACAGAGAGAGCTACTTTCGCATTTATAATAAGTACAGGGATTATCACCCCACAAGAAACACAATTTTTGGAAATAAAAACAATATTTCACATTGACATTTTTAGATCTCTGTATTTGTTTAATTTATGGGAACCAAAATCATAACCCACTAATAATTAACAATGGCTATAGACAATAGACAATATATTTATTTGTGGCAAAAAACAGCATACACTTCACACAATTAAATTTGATAATAATAAACATAAACAAAACAAATAAACTGAAATAATAAGACAAAGACAATTAATTACTGGTTTTTTGCCACAAACTGGCACCAACTCAGCATGATGCTGATGGAGTACTCGATAGTCTCGATATCTGTGTATTTCGATACGTTGATTCCTATAACGGTATCGACTCTATCGATGCTTTTGTTTCGTTGCCATATCCCTACGTCTGCGTCGCTCGCTTCGCATTCCCGCTATTATTCCCCAACGCGTATCCACCGGCTATTTTTGACAATAACTAGCCGTCGAACTGGACGATGAGATTATTGGAATGCGCCATCAAATCCTACTAATATTATAAACGTGAATGTTTGTGAGTATGGATGGATGAATGGATGGATGTAGGTTACTCTTTCACGCAAAAACTACTGTACGGATTTGAGTAAAATTTGGAATGGAGAGAGCTTATACCTTGGATTAACACATAGGCTACTTTTTATATCGGAGTAAAGTTCCTGCGGGATAACGGGCAGACGCGGGTGAAACCGCGGGGAGCAACAAGTGTTTAAATAAAGGAAAGGCGTGGTTGGTAACCATTTGTTTCCGTACCTTTAGTACAGGTTTTGACAGTTTACAAAAACTAAAAATTTGTATTTCAGAATAACGGGAGATTCACGGGCAGCCCGTGGGGTGCAGCTAACATAGCATACTTGTCAAAGTTTGCGAGTGATTTCAATGAAATATAGGCTAATTAAAAAAAAACCTTAATCGAAATCGGTTCATCTGAAGCCATCAGCCATCATTCATCTGTACAGATAGGTAAATGATACATAGATTATACACGATAAACATAATAAGAGCGATGGTGGCCGAACGGTTTGGCGTGCGACTTACAAGACGCCGACACCGAGTTCGAATCCTCTCGGACCTATGATTTAATAAGTTATGTGCGGATTTGCCATCGCTCAAAACGGTGAAGGAAAACATCGTGAGGAAACCGGCATGCCCAAGAACTGCAACATTTTCAAGGGCAAGCGACATCTACCAACCCGCACTGGGCCAGCGTGGTAGATTATAGCCCATACTCTCTCTCTAAGAGAAGGCCAGAGTCCAAACAGTGGGAACGTGGAAGGCTGATAATGAAACATAATATCACCCCTCTGTTTGCGTCGAGCGTTAAATAACCTAAATTAAACCACAAAGTAAGAAGAAAAGTAATTGTAGGTATTGTATTTTAAACGAAACACTTGCAAGAAATTGGCACAGTGTACAGTGCATTCTATTTTGGAAACCACAGCGCCGCAATTAACAATCTACAGACTAAAGAAATTAAATATGAAACGCCATTAACGTATTTATCGAAGAAACTTTTATGAAGCATTAAACGTTTACGAATGGTCTAAATTATTTTTATTTGTCTCACATCATAAGTTTTCAATTTCTGAAGAATTGTAAAGTTGATTTATGAATAAGTCGCTTTTAATAACTCTTGTGTGTTTTATGTTATAATCAGGAACTGTTGCATGGGTTTTTTTTGTTATCGCTTCACAGGATTAGTTTGTTTGCCGTGTTAAATATATCAAACTCAAAGAGTATCAAATATTACTTAAGATGATGATGATGATGATCATGAGATGATGTGACCCAGCCATAAGCTGGGTCAAAGGGGATAGTCCGCTTTGTGTTTAAGTACTTATAATAGTGGCACTTTACTTAAATTTTACACGGACTTTTTAGAACAACAAAAAAGTCACTTCTAACAGCTTTATTTCAATATCCTAGACGCGTACACATAATAGCTAATAAAACCAATATCACACATCGGTATCGATTCGGTTTTTCATTCTCTAAAACTAAACTAAGTTTGACAGGTCTAATAGTATTGCTGTCTTTTTCTAACCACTGAAGTAAAAAAAGGGCAGCATTACTATTAGACCTGTCAAACTTAGTTTAGTTTTAGAGAATGCAAAACCGAATCGACACCATTATCGTCCGAATAAAAACAAGTTTTGGTAATAAAGAAATTTCACTGTGACAGTTCAATCGCCGGGTTCGCCTGCGTAGACAGGGTTGTCTCGAAATCATCATCTCACAAGGATTCATTTGATTACTAATTATACGCTGTTGACCTTCCTTGATTAGGTATTTCTGGTGAAACTGCCCCACGCACTCGACGCTTCCCCTCGCCATAATTATTGTACTATGCTATGCCATAATTAAAAACGCGCGCTGAGCCCAGCGCTCCGACCTGACTCCTGACGGCCCGTCATACCTACGTATAGCCTACACAGTAGCAAGCAACTAAGTATGCACCTACTATTATACATATATACCTACAGTTTATTAGAGCATACTTTATCTGGTTTAGCCTAGAAATTTTTGAAATAGATCATTTATTACCTAATACCAACTTTAAAAACAGCATGCTTCATCTCATTAAGGCCCTGCCATACGCCGTTGACCTTGCTTGATCAGGTGAAAGCATTCCGCACTGACTTTATGAGAGACTGACGTGGCGATTTGCGAGTATAAAATACGAAAAAAATTTGCAAAAAATAATTAAAGCGTTATTTTCAAAAAATGGCCTGAAGGTGTTTTGGGTATTATATTTCTTAATACGCTGATGGTATTAACAAGTCTTTGTTGCATATATAGTTTAGAAGAAAAGTAGTATTAAACTTTTAGAAAATGGAGCACTTTGCACATTTTTTTTCAATATATAAATATATTTTTTGCATTTTTCGGCCTGAAGGTGTTCTGCTATATAACAAGTAGATTAAAATATATTTTTATTAGATTTTTTTAGGCCAAAATTACACTTTGAATGTAGGAATCTCCCTCAGTATTGCTGACCCGATTTTGAAAGTTCTTTCACTATTAAAATAATAGCACTATTTCTGAATGTCATGCTTAATAAGCTATGTTTTATTGTGATAAAAATTCTGTTATATAAAACCGCGGGGAATATTTAATTTTTAATGTATAGACTTTTTGCTGTATTAAACGTTTCATTGCACGCAGCACTTTTAGCCGCAAACTCCTTGTTTGCAGTGGCTATGCCCTGAACGCAACGCTTGCCACTGAAATAGCAGTCAAATAGAATTCATAATATGTAGGTATGTATGTTACTCGTAGATAACGCGTGGCCTCTATAAATAGATTTGTAAATGCGAATAAATCTGTCATTGATGGGTTTTACGTTCCGTTCCGTGCACACGACGTGATCTGTCGATGTAAGATATAACTGCCTACTCTACGCGATTCGAAACTTCTGACTTTTGGGGGCTTTTGGCGGCTATTGAATTGCCAACATGAAACTTTCTTTTTATTTCCCAAACTTGTGTTTCTTGGGGTGATAATGTGTGATATTCGAGTAGTATAAACTGTATATTCAAAGTGTAGGAAGTTGAAATAAAGTTGTTAGTAAAGTGCCACTGTATTTTACTCAAACAACATTACAAAATTCATAATTCAAAAAATCTTTATTTAATAGTCACGTTAGTGCTTGGCCCGGTTTGTAGCTGAGTCACAAATTGTCATCATTTACAGAGTAATTGAATTGTTGGCACTAGCTAAAAAGACAAACCTCGTGAAGCGTGAAAACACACACTTCTGATATGAGATCCCGAATATGTCCAACAAGTGAGTCTCTCTCAACGTTTGTCAGTAATATTGCGGAGTAAAATATAGTCCAAATCAGTTAAAATGTGGTACTTATATGCAGTGATCTATTTCATTGTACTCGCATTACGTACTTTATTTCACGATCCGAACAGTCATTTTGTTTATCTGAATTGGACTGCATTCCATACATTTTGATTGGTGTGGCTTTGTCATTTGATCAATGCCCTCGTTGGCGAGCGGTATTTGAAGTAATAGATTTTTATTGTACCAGAGTATAAAATCCAAATTCAATAAATTTTTTAGTACAATTTTGTAACAATACATGATTTCTGTCATGATGAGTCCTATTTGTTGGGTACATAAATTAGCTAGCTGCGCCCCGCGGTTACATCCACATGGACTACAATTTATCGCAATGAAAAGTACCTTTTCACCTCACAAGCTCGGAAAGAGTCTGTTTATCATTCGAAATCTGAGTGCAAAAGTGCATTTTGCGCGCTAGCTTGGAATGCATTTTTAAAAATCGAACCTCTCTATTCAATAATTTGCCATACCGCCATCGCCAGTCCACTTAAAATGCAACAATACTGATTACATGTCAGTGTGCCAACCTCTTTTTGGAATAATCGATGAAAAAAACCCAAACTTATTTTATCTGTTTTTCTTGCACCTCGCATTTTCCTCGCTGTAGTGAGGTGAAAAGTTGTGTGTTTCGCTCGGCTGCAAAGTTCTGCGTCTCGTACCTTTGAAGCCCTCTCTACGCTCAGGATTCTATCTTTGAATCCTTCGCTTGCTCAGGTTTCAATACAAGTCCTCGCGCCAAAATACAACTTTGCAGCCTTGCGTAACAAATAACTAATCCTATGCCCTTCTCTAGAGTGCGAACTTTATCCACAGCAAACTTGAATAAGATCGGTTCAACAGTTTAGTCGTTAAAAGGTAACAAACGAATGGAAATTACTTTCGCATTGGGTATTTACATTCGCACATTTTTTTATCATGAATCTCTTTTTTTTAAACACTTTTATTAGCTTGACTTGTAACTAACTAACTAATTCTTACTCCTTACAGGGTAGCGTTTCAATACAACTCACCTGACGTTAAGTGACAATGGGGTCGAAGATGGCACGCTTCATTTGGACTTGGAACTGGTGTGACTGTCGGAAGCCCGGATCACGCCGACAGGTGCTTGGCAACAGATTCTTAACTTGGTTGGTAACTAGCCAAGTAAGCATTACCAAATGCCCTACCACCAAGCTATGGTTTCATCACGATGTTTTCCTTCACCGAAAGCTCAAGCTCATTGTTGGATTCAAACCCACGACCTTCGAGTCGCAAGCCGACGTCACTACCACTGAGCCATCATAGCATCAATATTCAATCGCAAGTGAGGACAAAGCATACCAGTAATTGGAGTTTGTATCATTCAACAACCTGCCCATTGTATATTATTTGCTCGAAATCGTGTCATACCACGTATACAAAACAAACACAAATATTTCGATGCAGTAGGCTCGTTACAAATACTACCAGAATTTCGTCACATTCAGCTCAGCTCGTCCCACTGCAGTGGCGGATTTGGGCGGCAAATATTAGGGGCGGCAAATTTGGGCTCTAACTATTTGTTTTTTGTCTCTCAGAAATTAAAAGATTCACATTTATATATCTACCTAAATGTTATAAGATCCACACAAACATTTCAACATGTAATATATTTATAGATCACTTGAAAGCGTTTTTAATCGAGAAATGTTACTACAGAATAAATAACTTCGTCAATGACTTCACGAAATGACTAGAATGAATCGGTCCGCTCCTACATGGCTATACCCTTTTCGGGTTCATATATTCGCTAATTTAAATCACTAAGATCACAAGACATGTATACATATACTTACATATGAATGCCATAAACGATTGAGTATTGACTGCATCTGGCATTCAGTTCGAGAGAGATAGACGTAGAGCGACGATACAAACGAGAAAGTCTCGGCTCATGTTTACTTCAAAAACAAAAGAAAATCCGCCTTTAGTTGATTACGTCCTGCAATCAGTATTATAAACGATGAAATTAAACTGTAGTGGTCTGTAGGGGCGAAAACATTTTGATTGAGTACCTAATAGTGTACCGCCGGCAAGTGTGTAAATCCGCTACTGGTCCGACGGTGATATTAATATCGTTGATGTAATTCAACAGCTCATTCTATAGGGTTGAAATTATTAAACCGTAGCCTATTTCACCCTATTTTGAATGTCTTTGAATAATTTTGCCACGCTCGCTTTGGTCTCTTCTCAACGATATCAGCGTACAAATTGTTTCGCAGAAATGCCGTGCCGGTCGATGGGGTTATTGCACGTGATGCGAGTACGTATTTCTTAACAGATAATATTCAGTGGACTAGAAATTTCCTATTTTCCTTTCCTGGAACTAAAATTTGTTTGTTATGTTATAAGGGGTAATGTTTTAGCAACAAAAGAGAACCATTGAACCGTTATTTAAATGGTCATATAAGACCTGATGAACGACATAAAAAAAAAACAATTTATTGCCACTATAACACAAACAGCATATTATGTTCCAGTTACTTATTTAACTAATTAATTATAGGGCAATAGGGCAGCTTCAGCATGTGCTGCATTCACATAACAATAATTATGTGAGCGCAGCGCTGTTTTTCAAACTAAGGGTAGTTTGGAAAACAGCGCTACAGCGCAGATGCTCGGACAGATCTTCGCCGACAAAATTCGTTACAAAAGAAAAAGTGGTACTTTTCCGGGTTTTTACACATAATACAATTACCTATTATACTATAACTTATACGCGTACTTTTATATATTTGAAATCGAAAAAGGGTGTGTGTGTAATCTTATCTCGATAAATTGTAGTTCACGCGAGTGAAACCATGGGGCATAGCTAGTAATAAATAATATGTAGGATGGTACGTAAGTTTTTTTAACACGCAAATAAAACCAATTTAAAAAAATGAATATGACTATCTCATAGTTTGTGTGAAATGTAAATCTTTTTTTACAAAACGATGAGTTTTTCACAAAATGGTAATTTTTTTATTTTAAATTGGGTTGGGATAATAAGTAATGAAGTGAGAGTTTTATTACAGTTCTCTGATGTTTTTTATATGTGGGCGTTGGCTGTAGGTACTTTTAGCTATTTGTAGGTGACCAATTAATGCAACAAGGTGACTCTGTGCTCATTCATCCTCATATTTATGTATCTAATTGTATTATCTATTAAAATATATACGAGTATAAAATAAAGTCGGGTTATTTACACCATTTATAGGGCAAGAATGAGGGGACCGACATACATTATGAATCTATGATTCACGTGGTTATAAGTAGTTATAACAGAACATATTTAGTAAATTTATAACACCATGATTACACGTTTGTAAAATGACCTATTCTCCTAAATAAACTTTTTATAGAATCTTATTAAATATATAAGAATGAATCCCTATTTTCCTTGGTCACGGCATCACGCGTGAACGACTGGACCGATTTCACTCATTCTTTTTATTAAAACACTTTTCTTAGCTTGACTTGTAACTAACTAACTAACTAACTAACTAACAATGTAATCAAATCTTAGAAGTAAATTTTCACCTACTTCTAATTGTCGTATCGACTTGAAACTTTGTATGTGTATGTAATCTCGGTGACAATGCAATAATTTGGTATCATCGACCTGATCTGATGATGCAGCCGGAAGGTGGGTAGGGCATCTCTTCGCTGGCTACTAGTAAACCCCTCGTGTTTGGGCTCATATGAATCGTCTTGATGAGTACAATAGATTGCACTTGGTGACGAGGGTCTGATGATGCAACCGAAATGTGGGTAGGGGATCTCTGCAGTGGTTACTAGTAAACCCCTCGTGTTTGGGCACATATGAATCGTCTTGATGAGTCCAATAGATTGAACTTGGTAACGAGGGTCTGATGATGCAACCGGAAGGTGGGTAGGGGATCTCTGCAGTGGTTACTAGTAAACCCCTCGTGTTTGGGCTTATATGATTCGTCTTGATGAGTCCAATAGATTGAACTTGGTGACGAGGGTCTGATGATGCAGCCAGAAGGTGGGTAGGGGATCTCTGTAGTGGCTACTAGTAAACCCCTCGTGTTTGGGCTCATATGAATCGTCTTGATGAGTCCAATAGATTGAACTTGATGACGAGGGTCTGATGATGCAGCCAGAAGGTGGGTAGGGGATCTCTGCAGTGGCTACTAGTAAACCCCTCGAGTTTGGGCTCATATGATTCCTTTTGATGAGTCCGATAGATTGGACTTGGTAACAAAATACTAAAAAGTAAAAAAATAAAAATATATAGTTTAAAAAACTAAAAAAAACACTTTAAAAACGCACTCAAAAATATAAAATAATTAAATTTACTTGTATTAGTTACGATATAATGGTTAATTCAAAAAGTGTGGAGCGCTTCTTTTACTGGGTAAATAAAAGTACACACAACCAAAAAGCGCTCCACACTTTTTGAATTAACCATTATATCGTAACTAATACAAGTCAATTTAATTATTTTGTATTTTTGAGTGCGTTTTTAAAGTGTTTTTTTTTAGTTTTTTAAACTAAATTTTGTTGTGTTTGGTATTGCGATAAACTGCAGTCCATGCGGGTGAAACCGCGGGGCGCCGCTAGTATATTACATATATTAGATTTTGACTATGGGTGGGTATTTTAAAGGTTATTGAAAATTATACATTCGCGGAACAATATCTAAAATCGCTGTGCATCAGAAACGCAGTGCATGTACTCGTAAAAGCATTCCCAATGAAAAGAGGACCAAATAACTTGCGGTTCACCAAGCTTCTGCAACTTACAGCTGACTAGATGTTCGCCGCGGTTTCACCCGCATGCACTACATTTTATCGCGATAAAAAGTACCCAATGGCCAGGGTTCAAACTACCTCCACACCAAATTTCATCTTAATCTGTCGAGTAGTTTATAGGCGTGAAAGGGTAACAAACAAACAGATTTACTTTTACATTTCTAATATTGAGTAGGGATGACATGGAATATGTGGCTCTCTTAAAATTCTCATATTATAGAAAATGATAGTAACGTTTTCAAAAGACTTCCAGGTAATGTAAAGCGGTGCTCCACAAACTGGTTCAGTATAAATGTTATCAAATTCACACAAGCATGTTGCGATAGACGAGTGGGTATTCTGTCGGATGCGTGTTTGTAAATTCATGATTATTTTGGTTAGCTATTTGAAAATGTATGCCTCATCACTACAAAAATACTCAAATCTTATCCGAGCCCTGAGACTCGCAGTTCTTCAGCTTTATTTTAGCGATGGCGCTACCGAGTCTTATATCTCTAAAGTACGTAGGAATGAGTATTTATATAAAACGTCTAACAAAACAACTCACTTGTAATGATTCACATTTTAGTACCCAAGGAAATATTTCAGCGGGTTTTCTACGTCATCGGCAGTACTTCAGTAATAAATAGATATTTGTTCCACTAAAATGAGGCCGATTAACCAAATGCGTTATCCCCAAACGACACAAGACCAAGTTGATTTTCTAGTTCGCGTGAACTTGAGCACTCCCGAAAGTTTTGATGAAGTGTCAATAAGCAGTGGTGTCCACGTACCGCTCTTGCCGACGGAAGGCGCGCCGACCACGGCCACTTTCACTTCGGAGAGCGAGGACTTCTTGCGACGTATCCCGCGGCTGGTCATGTTCCCGCGTTCATGGCACCGCGGCGCGCTGCGTCCGCCGAATGTTGCCGCAGCGACGTTTCAGCGTGGACTCGGAACAAAGCCCCGCGCCCGCGCGCGCGCTATAAATACACGAAGCGACAGTTCTGACATCGGCTCCCGTGTTAATGGGTCAAGATCTGGCCAAGATCAGAGTCGTGCAAATAGGCATGTTTACGTCGAGAGCTTCCTGACGGCGACACCATATGTGTGGCGTCACGCCAAACCCATTTCGAGTATTCTATATGCAGGGTTTTATATGTTTCAGCGGATATGCCATCGATAGCCTCGTTATTGCAATACGGCTAAACGTGGGTAATACGTAGACTCAAAAGCTATCCTTTCATAATGTTTGAGCTTCCCGCAATGTTAAGTATACGTGGAAACGTGTTCTTATCGTACTAGGTATAATATATAAGACACGTCTTTACGGGGAACTCTCGCTCGCACTCCGATGCCACAAAGCGTAGAGAATTTATAGTTAGTTACCTATTAAAGATAGCAAATTATTACATAAAAATGTTTTTTTTTGTTAGTTACTTAACAGTTTTTCTTATAACTCTGTTAATTACAAGGACTTGTTAATACAAATTGTATCTTCTTCAAAATAGCGCTTTCGAGCTTTCGCTTTATTATTGTTCACAAAATATTGCCTTGATTAATTTTAGTGATTTTTTAATGATTTTCGTTGCCTACTCTAAGGACGGCGTAAAGTACGCTATTATAATCACAAGTGGGGTGAAGCTACTGAGACCCGGAAACTTCGAGCGCATCCCGCTCAGAGCCTCGAAAAAGAACCGATCTCTATTTATACAAACCAAATGACAATCGGACCCCAAAGCGTCATAGAAACGACAAACAAAGGCATAATGAACTGCGATTAAAAAATGACTAGCCAGTCACGAAGGCAACCCCCGGAGTTACGCATACAAAGGGTGATCTCCCAAAGTGGGTGCAAAATTAAAAGGTGCCGGGAGCGCATGCCCGCCGCCGACCAATCACAGCGCGGCGCGCGCGTACGTCACTCCGCAATGACAGTTAACGATAGATGACACAGATTTAAAGATGGCACCCCACTTAACGATAATAGTATGTGGATCCATTGTCAATGGTTTTATTATGCTGCTTTTATTATTATCAGAGCAGCACCCCTCCGGTTGTTTGACTTATTGCTATCTGAGAACTGCGTTGGTTTTAATTTTTGATGCGACCTATGGCGAGTTTTTAATGGTGGCAGGAATTTTTTTTTATGGCTTTGCACGGTTGGCGTATTTAGCGAGTGTCAGTATTTAATGTATCAAATATTAATGATGATGATGATGACATCATGTGACCGAGCTAAATGCCGGGCCTATTTTGACTTCCTACAGTCGTACGCATAGTGCGTCGTGCACATAATGTTTAAAAATCAACCAACATCACACATTATCACTCAAAGAAACACACAACTTTTAGAAATAAAAGTAACTATTTCCCGTCACGTTGATAGATCAATTGCCGCAAAAAAGCCGCCAGAAATGTTATAAGATGTGGTTTCTTCCGCGTTGACTACACTTTATCGCAATAATAAATTAGCCTACCTCTCCCTTTCTTCCCTTCTACTTTTCCTTCTAATATGGTTTTTATATATTCGTCATGCCGTACCAAGTGGCCAAACATCTTTCCTCTTCTTATCTCTACTGTTGTTAATATCTCTCTTTTTTCTCCTACTAAGTCCAATACTTCTTGGTTGGTTTTTCTTTCTTTCCAGCTGATTTTCTCCATACGTCGCCAACACCACATCTCGAATGCCTCTAATCTCTCCCTGTCCCTTTTGGTCATTGTCCACGTTTCGCAGCCGTACAGTGCAATGCTCCAAACATAAATTTTAACTAATCTCTTCCTTATATTTCTTGAAATTTTTGACTTCATGAGGTGTTTTTTATTGTTGAATGCTCTTTTTGCCATTGATATTCTGGTAGAACATATATAGATCAAGTTAAAGAAAGGATTGACGTCATGTCGTACCAAGAGGTCAAAAGGATGGCCGAAAACAGAACGGCATGGAAAATACTCCACCGACAAGAGCTTGGCTCTTAAATAGAAGAAGAAGAAATTAGCCTACGAACTACTTTCACCAAATACTTATATGAAGAAAAAAAAATATAATAGTCGGTCAAGCCGTTTCGGATGAGGTCGATAACAAACACACGAGACACGAGATTTGTATATACCTACTGGCAGCGCCCCGCGGTTTCACCCGCGTCTTCCCGTTATCGCCCAGAAACCTTCTTGGGATAAAAAGTAACCTATATGTTAATCCAGAATATAAGCTATCTTCATACTAAATTTTATCAAAATCGGTTAAGTATAGTTATGGTGATATGTGGTAACAAACATTCACACACACATACTTTCGCTTTTATAATATTAGTAGGATAGGATTAGATACCCTGCGATTAAATAAAAAACCTCCCATTTAACATCCCAATCATAGACGTGTACCTACATCGGTACAAGTAGTACAAGTTTTGAAAACTATAAAGGTTTTCGTGAACTTCAAAGTTTAGTTTAGTACCCACTACCGCGAACTTCTCAAAGTGCAACTTGTATCTACTGCTTCAATTCAAAAAGTACATAACTGGCAATCTTTGTTGAAATACGAGTAAAACGATTTAACACAACCCGTATTACCGATTTTAGATCCTCTGAGTTTCGTAAAGTCACACTGAAAAAAAAATGTTTTGAAGGAAACGAAAGCTTTTACAGTTTTTGTAAACAATCAAAACCTGCACTAGGGGTAGGTATACAGCAGACTTGTGATAAAAACCCTGTAAGAATTAGAAAATAAAACGTATTTTATGAAACACCATGTTATGACAAATACAAATATTATGACAGGGCTGGATTCGCTCGCAACGGCCTTGCATAATCGTATTAAACCGGTGAACTAGGTAAACCAACGTGCTCCGCAGACCACCAGTGGTATTTAAGAACGAGCGCATCCGTCCTACGGAAAATACTCTTATATCCGTAATAAAGCAGGTGCGAGGTTATCCCCGAGGCCTTCGGGCGGTCTGAAAATAGGACACTATTATAGAAGAATAGAATTAACGTTTATTTGCAACAACAACACTCATGGTACATGAAAAAAAAAACAATATAACGGTAAGACAATATAACGGTAAGACAATATAACGGTAAGACACAAATATGTCACCGTCGCAAATCGGCCCCAACTCAGCAAAATGCTGGGCAAAATATATAGGACCGTTTACCTATCTGCCAAAACGCACTGGGCCCGCGTGGTGGATTATGGCCCATACTTTCTTCATTGTTCTTTTTTTATGTCTATAATACATAGATAGGCAAACTAGCAGACGGTCCACCTGATAGAAAGCGGTCACCGTCGCCTATGGACATTTGCAACACTGGAGGAGTTGCCGATGCGTAGCCGACCCTTAAGAACTCTTTTCACACTCATCTGATTCTCTTCTTTTTTAATTCTAACAGTTTTAATTGATCGGAATTTTGAGCTTGATTTTGTTACATATAAATCTAATGATAATTAAAGAAAGGAAATCAAGCCTCAGATTGGAAATTTCATTGGCAGTAGGTAAAGGCTTAGCGTTGGGCGAGACCGCGCACCGCGCTCCACCCCGCGCCGGCGCAACCCCTAGCGACGCAGCTTGCAGATCTTGCAGTTAGTCAGTCCACAACCGCCGCGATCGAGCTCGGATGAGCTGAGCCGAGCGAAACCGGGTGAACTTAACCCACCTCTCAAATGAACTTAAACAATTATATTTAACAAAAAAAAATATTAATAATTTTTTGTGTGTAATAATTTTTTCTTTGCAACGATAATTCAAAATTTTCCAAACAGCAGGGAGTGGACCTTTTGAAATCTTCACGAGC
Source organism: Opisthograptis luteolata (assembly GCA_931315375.2). NCBI lineage: Eukaryota > Metazoa > Arthropoda > Insecta > Lepidoptera > Geometridae > Opisthograptis > Opisthograptis luteolata. The sequence goes on from OV928033.1 coordinate 14,971,665, forward strand.
GTGAGTATTTATATATTTTTTTTATCATGCTTTGCTCTTATCTGTCTATAAACTAATCAAGCAATCACGTTTTTGATGGGCAAAAGCTGATTTTCTTGTTTATTTTTGAATATAAAAATCGACTGTCACTTGTTTTGTGTACCAATCGTAAATAAATAAATAAGAATTGAATGTAGTAAAATACTAAAGTGACATGCCTTACTTTAGTAAATTTACATAACAATATTATACACTAAATAACTTAACTGAGAAGTACCTTTATTTTATTATTTCGTACGATTTCCAATTACAATTTAAAGAGTAGGTAGTAGAATGAAAATATTAAAAATCCTGCTGTGCTTTAAAATTTTCTACCTGTGCAATTATAAAATTGGAAATTGTAATGAAATTTCATCAAACGCGTCAACCGGATGATTCACAATCAAAGCTTTGTGAGACTTCGCGGAAATCATTGCCAAAATAAATGTGAATTTATATTTTGTTCATTGAAATCTTTTTGAACAACAATCATTGTCGATGATTATAATATGCCATAAAGTATTTTATTTATGAGTATTTCATAGAGGACATGAATGCATCAATTTATTCACAAAGTTTTTTTCTTCTCTACATAGTGTCTAGTATGAAATTGTTATGGAAGTTATGGAAGGTATATAAATTATGATTATGAGATTAGCCGAGAGAAGCTTTGATAGGTTTTAAGCACTTATTTGGCCATATAGTAACATTGGTGTCGAAGTAAAAAAAAAATAAATTTTTAATGGCAATGTTTTTTTTTGTTTTAAATAAGGAGAAGAATTCTTGATAACCTACCTATTGAACTAAATGATTATAGAATTTGTGTTGGAATTTGTTTTTGTTTTGTATTTCTTTTTTTCTTTGCTTGTTCATTATTATGACACTTGCAACGCTGCCGAAATATCGTACCTGCTAAGCCAGTGTTAAGCTTGAAAAAAACTCAAGTGTTTTTTGTAGCACGTGATGAGACCCAGCTACAAGCCGATATTTGTCTCATTTTGTCGATGTTTGTCACTAACATAAAGCTGGCTACGCCTTCCATTCCTTTCACAACAAAATATAAGCAAGTAACGCTCGTAACACACTATCCAGAACGTAAACTGAATCCTCAAATCAATGAACCAAAACACTCAATCGGCCAACCATCAAATCACAGCCGTCAAAGGCGATCATTTTCCTATTTGCCTCGCTTGCTGTCGCAGACCTAACATTTTGCTAAACATTCCCAGGAGCTTTGGTCACGGTTTTAAACATCAATCAATTCCGGAAAGCTCTCTGCTCGGAGAGCAGCTCGTTTCAAAGTAAAAATGTTGTGTCCAGTATTTTTCAATATGAATGCCAATACAGTCTTTGGTATTTTAACCCGCATGTTATTTCTAGTCTTGTCTCTGGTTGAGTGAACATCGGCATGCGGTTCGTAGGTCTCGGGTTCGAATACTGCGCTTGGTAGGACATTTACTGGCTAGGTACTACCCTAAAGTTAAAAAATTGTCGCAAGCACCTATCGGTGTGTTCTGGCAGCCCCACTTGAGAGCCAGTTCCCAATCCGAGTACCTATAAAAAAATTCAAAAATACGCGAAACGTGAGAAGAAAAAAAAAATGTAAATGTAGTACCTAAAACTCATTAGCGCGCAGTTCCATTTTCTAGGCATGTTCTAAAGGTTGTAACGCTGCGGTAGGTAGAGCTAAACTCCTCGAGCCAAAATTGTTTTAGTCAAGTACATACATGCGGGCTAGTAGAGTCATATGATATTTCGACACATCGATGAGTTGAGGACGTAAAAAAACACAAATAAAAAACACTACAGTGCTTGTGCTTTAACTGCTTGGTGTCTTTTTGTTTCTAGCTATAAGAGTTAAAAGATCAATACAATTAAATACACTTTCAATCTAGGTAATATTTAAGAATTCATCATAATGAGTTTAGTTACGGTGATACGTGATAACAAACATTCACACCCACACACAAACTTTCGCATTTATAATACAAATGGGATTTTTAGAAGCCGTTTTTAAAGCCGGTTGGTTTTGTTTTAGCTACATGAATGTCTATTTTAAATTTCAATGTTCGTTAAAACATTCCACTTGTAATGAACAATGAACTGCGGGGTGAACTAAAAACCTTAAAAAATATAATATAATAACTAAAATATATTATTAAAAGGAGTCCCTTTAGGCAAGATTCCGAAGATACTGGCAGCATTCCCCCTTTGACTAGCTAGACTAATTCTTTGTCCGAAGTAGCTGCCAGCTCTTCGGTCTCCTGTGATGTCGACTAACCTTTTTGCTATTTCCTTAAAAAAATGCCTTTTAGCGCTAGGACCCCACGAACTAAGGGTCTCACTCTCACTAATAAATTAAATCGTGACAATAATAAAGCGCACAATCGGTTTTATTCCAAGCAAATGACACTTAATTAAACGCACGCAGGAATTTGCACAGCAAAATTTTAGGTGACATAAGCAATTCGTAGGCTAGATTTTAATACCATAGAAGTATCCACAAATAAGTAGCAAGTAAAAAAAACAATAAAAAAACAATAAAAATAAAATAAGCAATCCGTAACGATCCGTAGGATCCCAATCCTATAATGAGCTGGCGCTTTCAGTGAAGAAAAACATCGTGACGAAACCATAGCTTGGTGTTAGGGCGTTTCCTAGTGCTCGTCTGGCGAGGTACCACTTAGGAATCTGTCGCCAAGCACCTGTCGGTGTGTTCCGGCAGCTCCGCTTGAGAGCCAGTTCCCAGTCCAGGTGTAGCGTGATCCCATCTTCGACCACATCGTCACTTAACATCAGGTGACTTGTGGTTAAAAACTACCTTGTCAACTATAAAATAACACTAACCATCATATAGAAGACATGCTCGTCTAGGTTACTTTTATTACTCTGCATGTTGTGTTTTCGCACTATATAAAAGGTATAGCTATTTTAACAAGGAGCGCGTTGAAATCTCTCTCAAAGAAGCTTTTCTAAGGGAAGACACAAACGGTGTTTTTCTTCTGTAATTTTGTATATTATGTATTATATACTAGCTTCGCCCCGCAGATTCACCCGCGAGGACTGCAGTTTATCGCAGTTTTCCCCAATAAAGCCTTTCTCCCTCTCTCTTTGAATTAAACGTAACCTTAAAAAAGCCTGCAGAAAAAAGCGCTTTCCAATTTCTATAATTTTTAATTAAAAAAAAATTATATTATACCAATTTCTCTTGGTCATCGCATCACGCGTGAACGGTTGAATCAATTTCGCTAATTCTTTTTTGTTGTGTTCGTTGCAGTCCGTGTAAGGTTCTCATGAAGAGAACGGTTAAAGAGTAGCCAGGAATTAACACAAAATTCAAAATTCAAAACTTTTTTTATTTAATAGGATACATTGTGATCACTTTAAAACGTCAACTTAAAACTAGCTACGCCTGTTCCAACCTCCTTACGCCGGCTAAAGAACAGGCAAGAAACGCCCGGCAGGTAATTTTTTTGGTGCGATCACATTGACAATTTTATTCTTATTACTAATTGATTGAATTGGAGCAAGTTCACTAAAATCCCAAGCTTTTTTTTTGTCATCTAATAGAACGATATTTTTTTATTAGCTTTACTAATAAGATTTCTCTTGTTTGGTTGTACACATTGGGATATGGGAACATGAATATTAACGAGTTGCGGGATCACAACCAAAGCAGACCAGACCCCACAAGCAGCACCCGTTCACGAGTTGACGCATGTGCCAGCCATCGCTCTCCTCGACCATATGAGAGGGAAGAGGGCAACCTGACACATGACGCCGCTGTAAGCAAAGTCACTTTTGTGAGCATGACTGTTTTGGTTGTTTACCGAAAATGGTTAGAATAGGGGAAATAGGGAGAATAGATAGATAGATTAACTACAATCCCAAGCTTGTTTGTCATCTAAATAGTCCGATATTTTATAATAAGCTTTACTAATAAGATTTAATAAATATATTCCCTTAGTTATTTAAGTAAAGAACTTACCTAGAAACAAATCTTTGGTATCGTCAGACTGTGTCAGACGCTTCAAAACTTTTGTTCTTCGCGGTATCGCCCAACGGGTTGGTGAGCGATTTCTAGCGAAAAACAACTTTATCGTAGAATGGTTCCCATGTTCCTGGTATTTTACTCCTCAGTGTTATTGAAAGTTTACACTGCTTGTACCTTTCATCGCTATTACGCAGTGAAAATACTTGTATTGGCAGTTTTATTAAGTGTTTTTCTGTGTGATCCGATTGAATCAAACGATCTATCTTCTGTCTACTAAATTGGATAGCACTCTTTGTTGTGTTTGTACTTTGTTATTGTCAGAACAAGGATTTTAGCTTTGTTGTTTGTAGTTTACAATTTATTTAACATATTCTACGTAAAAGTTTTATAAATCCTAAAAATATTATAAATGCAGAAGTTTGTGTGTGCGTGTGAATGTTTGTTAACATGTATCACCGTAACTACTAAACCGACCTGGATGAAATTTGGAATGGAGATAGCTTATACCCAGGATTAACACATAGGCTTTTTATCCCAGAAAAGGGTACGGAAAGGAAAACGGGAAGACACGGGTGAAACCGCGGGACGCAACTAGTCTGTTAATATGAAAAGTGAGTGAGTGAGAGACAGAAGACAAAACTGTCACGCGTATGTAACCAAGGGGCAAATATCGTACGGAACACTAAACGTTAATTATCAGAATAAAACAAAGCTTTTTTTTTTTTTTTTACTATTTACAGGGTAGCGTTTGATCACAAGTCACCTGATGTTAAATGACGATGTGGTCGAAGATGGCGCCACGCTACACAAGAGGGTGGTAGCTAGCCAGGCGAGTACTGGAAAATACCCTACCACCAAGCTATGGTTTCATCACGATGTTTTCCTTCACCGAAAGCTCAAGCTCATTGTAGGATTCGAACCCACGTCCTACAGATCGCAAGCCGACGTCACTACCACTGAGCCATCATCGCTATAAAGTTGTCTTTAGTTGAGATTCCACACAAAACTTATGTATGCAATTCAAAACCTCCAAAATGTCCACTGCTATACGCAGGCCTTCCCCTTTGAACGTCACCGTGTTCGTCTATTAGCCCTTTGCATCCATCGGCTCCCTGCGACTCTTACAATGTCGTCCGTCCACCTAGTGGGGGGCCTACCTACAGAGCGTCTCACGATTCCAAAATTGTAATTAGGGACAAATATTTGTGCGTTGAAGAAAAGTTGTATGCCGAGTCTGGATGTATAGCTATAGATCCCGATCCACAAAGTTTCTAATACCCTAGAAGCACAGAAACTTACATAAGGGTAAGAGCGTTGTGATGCGCTGTTTTTATTACTTCTCATCATATATTTGATATCTTAAATTTATCTTCCCTTCTTATAAATAAAAATGAATCCCTATCCGAAGTAAGTATGCCGGTGTAAAGGAATGTTAAAAAATAGGCATCTATTTTTTACATTAAGACATAGTCACATTTTGAGTGTATCTGTAGTTACCTACACACTGTATTGCTTACCCAATGAGAGAATATTAAATTCAATAAAGTGTAGCGTTAAATTAATTTTCGAATTGTAACCGATAACATTCCGTGTTAACATTCAAAAACTAATTTTCACACACTTTTCGGATCGTAAATCCCTCATTAATGGCGTAGGGACACGGCTATTGGAAGTTAATTTCAAATTTTAGACCTACTAAAACAAGAAGTGATTAATTTAAAACGTTATCACGACTCGTGCCTTCGGCTGATTAACGCGCAAAGTTAAACATTTCCTATGAAAAAGTAAAGCGTTACGTTTCGCGTTACTTGAACTGTCGGTTGTAGTATGCAGGTAGATGTGCTATGTCTATCTGTAAGCTCGATATTTGCTATACCTAGGTACCCAAGACTAGCCCCGAGCCTCCCCCGTGTAACCGTTTCAGTACGCTCTCAGTCCGGACGTGCAACAGTTGTGCATTACAGAAGCGCAGCATTACACTCGGGAACACGGCTGGACCCAGACGGCCGACGCGACTGTAAAACTCCGCAAAGTTGAGAGTAGAAATAATTAATTTAAAAAAAAACTATTTGTGAATTTTCGAACACTAAAATTTTGTTAAAAAAAAGTTAGGATAGGATTCCAAAAACGATTTAGATATTTTTTTCTCAAAAATATATTTTAATTTACAAAATTTTATTTTCATTTACAAAATGTTATTAATCCGCAACGGCATATGGTACCTTAGCCGCTCGCCGCGTTGAAGCCGCGAGGACAGTAACTGTCAAAGCACTCCGTTAATTTTCGGGTTCAAACCTTGAGAAAAACTTTGTGAAAAGGTGAACTCTTATAACTTCTCAAGTTAACTTGTGTTCATTGTCATAATTTAATACGTGCGTGTGTCAAACGCCATTTATTGGTAAGTATGATACTAAAACAATTTTACTGATAGTTTTATTTGCGCTGGTTTGCTGCTTTATTATTTAATATCTTTTTTTGCTTTTTCTCTGCTTAGCTTTTGTTCCAACTTGTGTCAGGATCCGCCTTCCCATTCCCTCTACTTATTTAGGTTGTCGGTAGCCTGTTTGGGGATTCCGCTGGCTTAGGTACTGTTTTTTCCACTATTATTGGTTTAGTGACGTATTCCATCGGTCTGTAGAGAAATCAAGCGGCTTTTTTGATTTTTCTCAATTTCCACAATCCGACGCTAGAGCGCGTTTGTTAAATTATTTTTTTAAAAAGGCGTAAGGGCACAAAGCTTAATGTTTTTGTATATGGTACCATTATTTTTGTACAGCTGCATTTAAAAGTCATTTTCGATGGAAAAAAAAGCCGCAGTCGTGTACTTACTAAACGGCCAAACAGTCGTCCCAAAACCGTATTAGTGATGTTTTTTGTCGGTGCTCAATTTGTGAAGCAAGAAGCTACCGACTTCACGATGTTATTATTGAGCAGCCTTTGTTCATGGACCCTCAGAGGTGCGCCGTGCACCGGGCCTTCGAGCCAGGGCTCATCCGGGCCATTGTCCCGGTGCTTACGGGGATCATCCCGGGGTAATTACCTGATTTGCGGACATTTGCAGAATAATTATGGGCAAAAAATATGCAACTTTTGCATCCAAATTGCCGATATACAAAGAAAAACTATTACTACTTGCTACTGTAGATATTTTTGGCAGATTATTAGTTTTTTTGGTCTTGTTTTTGCGTGAACAAAACAATTTAGGTACCTGCGTTCTGTTTGCGTTTGTTTTTGAGAGTTATCTTCTATTTTATTAGATATTTTAGAATTTAGGCACTGAAGTATTGCTTTCTACGAAAATTATGTTTCTAAGTACTTTGTGCAAATTTTTGGATAGGTGCAGTTGTTTTTCACAGACAGATTTGAACAAAATTTCGTATGTAGCTTCCAGTAGGTCCTGGAATAGGATGTAGGATTTGTTTTTCATCTCGTACAGTAAGTGCAGCTTCTGCAGGACAACGAGGCCACCGCCGGCGCCGGTCGAAGCTGGTATTATTATATTTAATTATTTATAAAGGCAATGAAATACATTTAGGAAGTAATAATATTAATCGCGATGACATATTTTTAGTTGTTACATTTTCATATTATCTTATCTCATATCTTCTATATTTATATGTGTACATATAAAAATGTATCTCTATTTCCCTTGGTTCCCATCACGCGTGAGCGGATGGAACAATTTCGCTAATACTTTTTCGTTCTGTTCGTTGAAGTCCAAGGAAAGTTCATATGAAGAGAAAAAATGAAAATAATACCAGAATTGTATTACAATTCGGGTGAAACAGTGCTTTTTTAAAACACTTTTATTAACTTCACTTGTAACTAACTAACAATTCAATTTCTTTGTCAATTTTCACCTACTTCTAATTGTCGTGTCGAGATGAAACTTTTTCTATTGGCTTTTTACTGTAATCCACATGGGTGAACCCATGGGGCGTAGCTAGTACTTCTATGATTTTAAAACTATCTCCAAATGTTACATCAATGGGTTTTTCTTAAATATGCTTTACTAGTTGCGCCCCGCAGTCTTACCCGCCTTTTCCCGTTATCACAAGAACCCTTTTCCGGGATAAAAAGCCTATGTGTTAATCCAGGATGTAAATATAAGCTATCTCTATACCAAATTTCATTAAAATCAGTGTAGTAGTTACGGTGATACGTGGTAACAAACATTTACACACACAGACTTTCACATATATAATATTAGTAGTATTATTTTTGCCAGTAAAAGTCCCGTCAAATCGGTGGTTAGCCGGAATAAACAGATAGCCAGACAAAACACATAAACCGTGCATAACTTCATCTGCATTTAGTCAAAGCTGTTATTTTAACATCACTAACGGATATTTCAATTTCATCTATTTGACTAGATTAATTATTCCTGCAGCGGTCCCTGTTTGCTCTGTTATAATAGCTTATTACACTGAATGTTATTAATTTACAAAACAATATTTCGATTTTTTCGATACGTATTAGGGAACTAATTAAAATGTGTAACATTATTATTTCAACGATGCGATTTTATGTTCGGGTGTTGCCCGGACCTTTGTTAGGCATTAGCGGAGCCAACGCTAAGATGTCGTTTTAAATTAAATATGTAATTTGACAAACAAAAACTATGGTGTAGGGAAGGAAGGGTGAGGTGTATGTAGGTAGGTACTACAAAAATGCTATAAAATTGTATGGGTTATTATTGTTAGCCGAAGACTGGTCTATGGGATGAGATTCCGGCACCTGCCGATCCAGAATCTTCTCTCGTAAGTACTATTTTTATTAAGTCAACATTTTTTACTACTTACAATGTAGCTTTTGGCCACAAGTCACCTGAGTGACGATGTGGTCGAAGGTGGCGTCACGCAACACCAGGATTGGGGACTGGTTCTCAAGTGAGGCTGCCGGAACACACCGATGGGTGCTTGGCGACAGATTCTTAACTTGAGAGTATTAGAAAATACTCGACCACCAAGCTATGGTTTCATCACGATGTTTTCCTTCACCAAATGCTTATACATAATGTGTGTCAGAAAGACTGGCTTTTGTACAAACAGTCACAGTTCTGCCAATGTCCAGATGATGCTAGAGCGCGTAATTAGTTGGCGTAAAAAGTTACAGCCTTGCTTTTAGACCCGTCGAAGTTAGTTTGGTTGTAGACAATGCATAACAGAATCCACACCGGTATAGGACTCGGAAACTGTTGGACTGGTTTGAATGCTGTATTCGGTACTTTGGATAGCAGTTTGACATGGGTATAGTGAGAGATATGTTTGAAAACAGTCATTTACAAGTTTAACATAGTTGCAACCTGAAACACGTAGGTACCTAGTAACGTTTCAGGATGCTAGAATGTTTACACATATCACTGCACCCGATTGCGAAACTATCAATTAATGGTTATAAGTACTGTAATCGGGGATAATGCACGCGTAACTAGCAATCTTCAAACTTGAAACATATTTATTTGTTTATTAGGGAAATAAAGTACATTTGATCACTTTAAAATGTCAAAATTAAAACTTGCGACTTTTTCAATCTCCTCGCAAGAAACGCCCGCAATTTTATTCTTATTAACTCGTTATTTATTAAACTTGTATTTTTGGTAAATAATTATCATCAGGTTCATTTCATTTATTTTATTTACTATGCTTTCCATCAGATTTAACCTAAACAAGCGTACTTAAATAAATGCAAACAATCATCGTGGACAGTTAATTGGACATGTTGAAAGTCCAATAACGGGAAGTACAAAATGTGTTTTTCGTGGAAATGTATCATTAGATAGACTTTATTTATTAAATTAAAACAAAAATATATACAATGATGATGAACTAAAAAAATTAATAAAAAAAAACCTAAACTAATAACTACAATATATTAGTCCCTTGAGGCAAGGTTCCGAAGATACTGGCAGCAGTGGCAGCGTTCCCCCTTTGACTAGCTAGACTAATTCTTTGTCCGAGGTAGCTGCCAGCTCTTCGGCCTCCTGTGATGTTGACTAACCTTTTTGTTATTTCCTTAAAAAGGCTTAAAGCGCTAGGACCCCAATCATTAGATTATATAGGTACTCAAGATTAAATTAAATTCATGATTTTCATGATTAAACGCTAGTTTAGGTATTTTCTCTCTGAGAGAAGGTCAGAGTTCCAGCAGCGGAAACGTTATAGGTTGATGATGAGGATGATGATACCTTTCATTCTTGCAGTGATACTAAATTATCTGGCCCAGAAAATAAGAAAATACGTTTTTTCAACTTCCTGTAAAATTTTCTTTTACATTGAGCTATAGTTACCCGCTCTAGCATTATCCCGACAGATTTCAATTATCCCCGATGATTTGAAGATATATAGATAGGCTGGTTATTCTATAATGGCGCTCAAGCGCTAGTAATTTGAGTCTGTAATTGCATACATATATACCTATGTCACTCAATCGCTATTATCGCTATTGATCAATATTTGAGCGTCTAGAATCAGCCTGAGTGAAGGATTTTGTGTATCAGTCAATGGTGCGGTGAAATTTGTCATGTGAACTGTCATAATTATACAAGATTATATTACTTACTAAGTACCTAATTTATCGGGTTTAGTTTCCGCAGAACCAGCTAGTATTCCCGATATTCTGTAGAACATTTTCCCGGGGCAAAAGTAATCAAGTATAAGCTATCCACGTCGAAAATTTCACTCGAATTCGTAAGCTATTTCGAATAAGCTTGCTGCAGCGTGTAGATGTAACAAACTTACATACTCAATCACTTTCGCAGTTACTGTCTTATAATGTGATAATAAAACAAAACGATTTTGTATTACATTCTTATTTAAAATTCAACAGACACCTTAAAGTGTAACTGTATCTATTGATATCATATTTTTAAATATCGGATCCTCTTAGAATTTTATTTTAATTATAAAAATAATATATTATTCTTATTTTATTAAAAATGGCATATTAGCGTTGGTTAAGGCTCCGCTAATGCCTGACAAAAATCCGGGCAAAGATCCGAGAATAAAGCCATATAGAAAATAATCGTAAATTATAATTTTTATTTCAGACTACACTGAGAAAAAAATTCTGACTTTCCTTCTGAGTCTTTACCTTCCAAGACCGATTCCTTCATTATTTTACCTTAGTTTTCCTTCTGAATCACAAGTCCTTCCCTTTTGACTCAGAAGAAAAAACGATATTTCGGAAGGTCTCTTTCCTCCGTGTACTTGGTCCTTTTGTAAAAAGAAGTTGAATAGCGTTTGTACCTACTTGGTAAGGGCAGAACATGAAAATACTTGTAGACCATTGGTGAACGTTTAGAGAATGTAATATACTAGCTGAGCCCCGCGGTTTCACCCGCGTCTTTCCTTTATCCCGCAGGTACCTTTTTCTGGGATAAAAAGTAGCCTATGTGTTAATCCAGGGTATAAGCTATCTTTTTTCCAAATTTTACTCAAATCCGTTCAGTAGTTTTTGCGTGCAAGAATCAAACATACATACATATTCACAAACTTTCGCGTTTAGATTATTAGCTGGATTATGATATTATCTTGTATTTGAGTGACCAGTAGCAAAACCCTTTTTGCAGCTTCCGCAAAAGTTATTCAGTTTCATTCAGTTTCGTCAGCAACAATTTTCCTTTCTCGGCTAAATCTGAACATTAATAATAAACTATTGAAAACTTAATTAATAAATACATAACCAATTGCAAAGGGTAATTAACTTGACAGTCCTATCATGCTTTATGCTAACAATTCTAGTGTCCAAGACCTTTGAAGGATATTTGACAAAACATCATTGAAGCGGAGTTAGCGAGTTAACTTCCGATATTGGCGAGTTTCATATTTATAATTAGGTAGCTCTCGGCTACGCTGGTCGTTTATTCAACAACAAACTTCTCGTGGGCAAACAGTTAACTCTGAATCTAACAGATACCTCGGAATTTCGCAAGTGGGTCTAATCCATCTCGTATAACTAAGTTACGACGTGGTAGCTGAGTTGGTAGTGACCCTGCCATCAAAGCTAGCGGTCCCGGGTTCGAATCCCGGTAAGGGCAAACATATTTGTGATGAATACGAATATTTGTTCCCGAGTCTTGGATATTGCTATCTATATTATGTATTAATTTCTCTATATTAGTAAGTATGTATATCGTTGTCTAGTACACATAACACAAGTTTCGAGCTTAATTTGGGGCTGGGTCTTTTTGTGTGCAATGGTCCCCTAATATTTATTTATTTATTTAAGTACTGACGTAACTATTCATTACCTGACATATAAATACTAGAACAATTCTAAAATAGAAAATTATAATTTTCAATTCATTTTAAAACACTTTTTTCCTCCAAGGTTTCAAAAGTTTATTTGCTCCGCAACTGCCCAAGTTAAGATGAAAGAACAGTGTCTACGGCTTCCCTATGAAGGAGAACCAGTCTGTGTGCACAATTTATTTTCTTAGCCGACGAAGACTGCGTGCACAATTTTCTTTCTTAGCCGACGACAAAATATTCTTTAACACATGAAACTTGAAACGTCATGAGAGACGGACAAAGTTTAAAAGCATCACAGGCAAAACTATGATCATAAATATAACCGTAAACGGTAGGCAAAAATTCCAATACACCGGCGAAGCGGGTTGCACGAACAATGTTCGAAATCAAATTTTGGAAAACAAAATATGCGTAGCTTAAATGAATTATGTGTCGGAACGATCGGGAAATTCGAGCAACAAATGAAAGACTAATGGAGGAGAATACAAATACATATTTTTTTAAAACCATAGATTGCTCGGGATGAATTGAAACTTCAGACGGCTTGCCACGCTCATTCCGTATTCCGGTAAAATTTGACGGTGCACAGGGGTATCCACCACCTATGACAAACACAAAGGCCAACAAAAGGATTACGGCCCGGTACGGTGGTGTAATTTTCAGTGGTCTAAGATGGCGCACTGGTTTTAGGTAATCCGTTGAGAATTATCACACGAGCTAGTCGAGGTGGCGTCGGCTCTTCTACGTTTTCTTTAGGAATAAATGGCAGTGCGCTCACATGTAAAGTCGCACATACTTTCACATATTTATAATTTGTCATTTTTTATTATGAACATGTCTTTTTGTTTCCTATATTTTTTTTTGAAAAATAAAATTTATTTATTACATATTTTTTTTATGTACTAGAGTCACAGGCGAGACGGAGACTTACCAGTGAGCGACGTCCCTTAGTATTTGCGTCTACACGTCATAATAATATAGCCCTTTACTGGAATTCCCAGTATCCAGTATTATAAGACCGAGACCCGTAAAGCATATAATCGCGCTTTTCAACATGGTCTGCATTGGACAAAAAACGCAAGTACCTACTTGTAGCGGGAGTCAATGTTGCGACCTCTTTGCAGTCAGCTGTTTACATATATTTTCGCGATAGCGGTCGTCATGTCGAACCACTCGATCGCACACCATCGTGGCAAACGTGTTTGTTTAGTAAAAATTAGAGCACTTTAAATCGCAGGAAGTTTTTAAAACTTACTTAGATGCTGTTTAATTAATATTGTTATTTCATTACGGTAAAATGTTAACCGATAGGGTCATGTTTAGCACTTTTGTAAACGGATAGCGCACCAAAAACCGTGTAAATGATGTTCAAATGCTCATTTATAGAAACTAATAAAATATTATTACAGAGTGGTAAAATTTGTTGGTTTGTCCGGTTGTATGGGGTGATTTTCTAAACTCCTGATCTGATTTCGAAAATTTAGCCTACTTACTTTTATTCTGATAGAATTGAGGAGTTTTAGTAAGAAATCACGATACTTGATGTAAACACCTGTTAAGGGTATATATATCAGAAGTGTATTACTTATAAGAAAATGTTTAATGCTATTAATGTGTAATATATATACTGTTGGTGTTTCATAATAAATAAATAAATAAATACTTGTAACTCAAGTCTGAGAAAAATAAGACAACTGGCCCCATAATCACTTTAAGCTGGCTAAACAGTTTGATTAGTATTAATTAATATTAAAGAAATTTAGACTTCCAGTAGGTCTATAAAAAGTCTTCGATGATAAATATGTATAATTATATCTAGCTTTTTTTGTTAATGGTTTGTAAAAACTGCCAGTGATCAATTTATTTCCGTACCCGTGCGAAAGCCGAGCCGGTCGCTAGTTTTAATTTACAAAATATTGAAAGCCTGGTGGTTAACCATAACCACTATTCATAGTGAGCACCGGTAAAAGCTGAAAACCAATAAAATATCGTATTACTTTGTAAGTGCCTACATTAATGCAAAATTGTAGAAAAAAAAGAAACAATATTACAGTAACAGAACTCAATGTCAGTACACAAAAATGTCAGTGTCGCAAATCGGCCCCAACTCAGCAAAATGCTGGTTAGGTTAGTCAAACAGCGCTGGTCTTCCGTTGGAACCGTTTGGTGACGTCACAAAGAGGCACCTAACCACACATCCAACAACAGTAAATATGTATCTAGCTTTAGGTATATGGCGCGTGAGCACCAACACATATCTATTCATGCATATTATTATGCAATAATATGTTGAGCTTCGCTGGTGGTTGGATGCTGGATGATATGAATCACTTTAATCAAACGATGGTGTAGGTGTATATAACAATAGTCTTCTGTATATTCAGGTGCACATTGGTTATGTGGTTACTATTAGGTGGTAACAATATTAGTTAAAGCACGCCGAAAAGATATCCTTGTAGCGGCAATGCCGGGCGCGTGGTTAATTCACCAGTTCTTTTTTCGTCCCAACTGTCAAGTCAATATGTCATTCTGAGTTGCCATAGACAAACTCGTGGAGTTCAGAAACTGAACGCCACATCGCTGTTATACTTAATCTTCTATAATATAAAAATTAATCGCAAAATATGTTGGTAAGCGCATAACTCAACAACGCCTGGACCAATTTTACCAATTCTTTTTTTTAAATGTTCGTTGAAGTCCAATAATGGTTTTTACGGTGATAAAAATCGAATAATTGCCGGGAAAACACTAAAATTAGCCCTTTTCTTTTCCCCATACAAACGATTCGTAATAATACTTAAGTCAATTTGAACTTTAATACCATACCATAAAGTTCAAGTGTTAGTGGAGAGGTTCCGGGAAGGCAAAACAATTGAGTGACGTTAGTATTGTATAAATATTGATGTCTGTTTTCAATAAATTTAGGGATCCTTACTAAAACTCCAATAATGTGTGTATTATAATTTTTGCGTTTTTGCTAAATACCCGTGCGAAGCCGGGGCGGGCCGCTAGTGGTTTATGAAAACTGCCGGTGATCAATTGCTTTCCGTACCCGTGCGAGCCAGAGCCGGTCGCCAGTTTTAATTTACGAAATATTGAAAGCCTAGTGGTTAACCACTATTCATAGTGACCACCGGTAAAAGCTGAAAACCAATAAAATATCGTATTACTTTGTAAGTGCCCTCATTAATGCAACATTTTGTAACATGTTCGGGTAGGGAATCGAATTATTCTAAATGAATTAAACTACGTCCACTCTAAGCCCTCAGCCGCTCCACTTTGATGTAAGGCTAGCAAAAATGGGCTTGTGCGATTTATAGCGAACTATAGAACAAAGCGAAATAATGAACTTAGTACGAGAGTCACTCAGCTTTGTGGCGAGAAGATGTCGCGGTGTAACAATAGTGCATTATATTCTTACATTTGTTGCGGATTTTTTTTATTGATTCCTTTCTTTTTCTTCGCTGAGTACTCTAGGGTCCTTAGGGTCCACTGTAGTTCACGGCTTGATTCACACGCCACTTTACTATTGCGATAAAAAATATTAAAAAGATCTTATGTATTGCTCTCAGACTTTTTGTGTTTTTGATTGTACAATGTGAGGCTGGTATTTACATGTGAGCGTATGTTCTGAATAATTTTTGTACTTGAATTTTGATGAAATTTGGTATGGAGCTAGTAGGAGAAGAACATAGAATAGCGCGACAAACTGTGTAGTTTTTTCACAATTTTATTCTTAAAGGTTTTTTTTGTGTCCGATTCATATTTTTCCAAGCGTGATTGAACTTTCTTTATGACATTGATAATTTTTTCTTTTCAGGTACTGCACAATTTAGATGGACGTTTCAGGAATGCCGACGACAAGTAAGTCCTCATTAATTTTATTGATAGCATCGTCTCTTTAAATAGGAATAAAATGGTTTGCAGGACGACTGCACCAATGTAGCATTTTCTTTGAAATGCTCGACAGCAAATTGGAAGTGCTTCATTCTATGGGATGTTTACATTATGGACACGTCGACTAATTAAGTGAAACCAGGGCTGGTTGCTAGTTTATATATATTATATATATATATATATATACATAGTAAGTAATAATTTTTTACTTTATTGTTTTGAAATTGTTTAATGACGATATTTTCCTTCATTGACTCAATATTCGAGTAGGTACTAAATATATTTGTTTAGTGGGATACAACAATATTCATTTTAAAACGTCAATCTGTCCAACCTCCTTACAACAGCAAAGTAACAGGCAGAAATGCCCGGAAGGTAATTTTTGGTGGCGATCACATTTACATTATTTTATTATTACTAACTGATTGAATAAAAGCCATTCTTTGATTTGATGATTTGATTCTTTCAATTTGATTTTTATTCATATACTAGTTGCGCTCCGCGGTTTCGCCCGCGTCTTCCGTCATCCCGCAGGAACCTTTTTCCGGGATAAAAAGTAGCCTATGTGTTAATCCAGGGTATAAGCTATCTCCATTCCAAATTTCATTCAGATCCGTTCAGTAGTAGTCAAAGCCACACTAAACAGAGACCATAGAAGGAGGGAATATCTATGACAGATACAGACACGGTCAGCGCAGTCCAGTTGAACCTAGTATAAAGCACGAACAGATCGTTGACTAAACCATTGCCCTGTGTATGCGTGCCTCAAGTATTTAAATCAATTACTGAGCTTACGTAGCACGTCTACGAAGACAGCGCTTCAGAATTACATTCGTAGTGAGCTACGCCGTTAGACGTTACCATAACGGTGGTACTACGAGAAAAGTTTGTTTCTGTAACCAAAAAAACAATCTCTGTTTGGCGCAAGGACTTAAAGTGAGTGTTGGCCTCCCATAATAAAATATGCCACTTCGGTCTGTCCTACGCCACCTCCTGCCAGACTACTTAACAATACGAGTATAACCGGCTAATCTAAAAGCTGACTAAACCGCTACCAGTTGGCAACGCTCCCAAAATATTGGCCGATATCGTTTACGCTATTTGAAAAGAAAACAAAATAAAAATGACATACTTCAACGTTATCTCATATGGTCAGAACAAATGTCTACAATGACGATGGCTACAAAATGGTAGCGAAGATGTCAGCGACAAAAGTAGCTGGTCATTCTCAATTTTCCAAATCTGTTTTAGGTCACTAATGTTAGGGTTTCTTTACAACTTACAAGGTAACGTTTGACCACAACACGACACACCTGATGTTAAGTAGTGATGTGGTCAAAGAAAGATTATGGCAGTAATCGGGAAATCTGTTATTGTACAGCAACTTTTGTCGTTGACTGTACTAAGACAAACTCAAACGATAAGTTGCAAGCATCGTAAAGCTTTACCGATTCTAGAGTTTCATAAGAAACGTTTGCATATTGGCTAGCCCAAAAACGCCCAGACTTTCAAACTACAATACATTTGACGACCGATGTGGCGCAATGGGCGGATAGCCGACTGTGAAACGTGAGGTCGCGGGTTCGATTCCCGCTACAGGACAAATATTTGTGCATTTAAAAAAAACGCACACTTTTGTTTTGTGTCTGGGTGTTGTGGATCCCCGATCCACGTAGTTTCTGATACCCTAGATACAGGGAAACCTAGTTAGGGGTCAGAGCCTATGTATGTGATTGTGCGGGCATTATTATTAATATTATAATCATTCAAAATCATTCGTGGCAATGTAAAACGACGTTTCCGTTTGAAAACTCATTAAATGCCGTTTAGAAAGAATAGAAAGAAAGAAAGAAAGAATATATGTTTATTTGCAACAACAACACTCTTGGTACAAATTATATAAAAAAAGAGAAACTATATACAGTAACAGAACTCAGTGTCAGTACACAAAAATGTCAATGTCGCAAATCGGCCCCAACTCAGCAAAATGCTGGTTAGAAAACCAGCGCTGGTCTTCCGTTGGAACCGTTTGATGACGTCGCACAGAGGTACCCAACCACACATTCAACAACAAACAAACAGAAATACAAAAATACAAAAATACAACCACAAAAATAACAAAAGCAAATACTACATATTATTATGATAAAAAAAACAAGACAAAACAAAAATTAAGAAAAAAGAATAAACAAAAACCATACACTTTTTTGTTACTGGCAATAAATACATACATTACTACCATAGATTAAGTAGACTATATACTACGTAATTACTACCGTCGAGCATCAGACAATGAATAGTTACAAGTCAAGCTAATAAAAGTGTTATAAAAAAGAATGAAATTAAGGAAGGAAAGGAAGGTAAGTAGTTAATTTCCCTGGTAACGTGTTCCGTTGAACATTCAATGTAATATTTGCCTCTGTTGTTTTTATAGCTGTTCCCGGTGGTTTCGCATTTTATCACAATAAAAAGTATTCTGTGCCCTTTGCCGGAATAAAAACTACCAAATTTCATCACGGCCAGTTCAATGGTGCAGGCGTGAAAAGTAACAAAGGATCAGACAGAGTCACTTTACGTATATTCCACCATTTCCGTGGAAATACAAAATAGAAAAACCCCACGCCGTACTGATCTGAACATCTAAAACACATTTAGGAAATCTAGTATGATCAATCTAGCAAATCTAGCTACTTTTGTTGCTGACTGTACACTAACGCTGGAAATTAATAACCTATCTTTTTTTTTTTTTACTAATTACAGGGTAGCGTTTGACCACAAGTCACCTGATGTTAAGTGACGATGTGGTCGAAGATGGCGCCACGCTACACCTGGACTGGGAACTGGCTCTCAAGTGAGGCTGCCGGAACACACCGATAAGTGCTTGGCGACAGATTCTTGACAAGAGGGTGGTAGCTAGCCAGGCGAGTACTAGAAAATACCCTACCACCAAGCTATGGTTTCATCACGATGTTTTCCTTCACCGAAAGCTCAAGCTCATTGTGGGATTCGAACGTCCTACGGATCGCAAGCCGACCTCACTACCACTGAGCCATCATCGCTATAATCCCTCCACTGTTTGTCCTGCTAGAGCCAGAAAATTGGAGCTTACGTCAAATTTCTGGCCACTACGTGCTCTACTCTATCTCATTGATAAATTTTGCGTCACGAACATTCTCATTTTTAGAGTTCCGTACCCAAAGGCAAAAACGAGACCCTATTACATACTAAGACTCCGCTGTAAAGTCAATTTCAATTTATTCATAAAAAAATGCAATATTGCTAACAGCATACGCCAAAACACAATACGTCAAACAAAAACTAAATAATTAATAATAAAAATTCAATCAAATAATAACCACATAGCCAATAATAATTAGTAATAATATAAACTAAAATCTTCATTTCAAGTCACAAAATCATACAGACAAAGAAATTAATAATAATAATAAATAAATTCTATTCAATTATCACAACATATCAAATTTACATTATGCATACCTAAAAAAAAATCGTCGTCTGTCCGTTTGTCACCAGGCTGTATCTCATTAACAGTGAGAGTTAAACAGTTGTAATTTTCACAGATGATGTATTTCTGTTGCCGCTATAACAACAAATACTAAAAACAGAATAAAGTCAATATCTAAGGGGGTCATACAGCAAACAGGATTTTTTTGCCGTGTTTGTAGATTCCGGAATGAAACCCTTCGTGCGCGAGTATGACTCGCACTTGGTCGGTTTTATATTGAGTCGTACAAAATTCAAAATCTTTTTTGATTGACTATTTCATATCGGCAGGTTTCAATTATAATTACACTACGCACCGCCGCGCCGCCCCCTTCCGCGGTGATTGCAAAAGATAGTATTGCACCAATAAATAAAACAGATGCACAAAGAGAAATGCAGGGTTGTGGTCGCGACGATGGTGAATTTCGCACTGTTTTTTTGATTAAATAACACCCTTTGAGTTAATTACGTCACACGTATTGAAACAAGAAAAAAAACATGCGATAAAAAATTCTACCTACTCGACAATGAAGTCTAGAGTAGCTCATCAATACCTCTAGTACAGTCAGCAACAAAAGTAGCTGATCATACTAGATTTCCTAAATGTGTTTTAGATCAGTATCTCTAATCTCTAAGTCGTACACTCTTGTCAGAGTGGTCGTGGTTGCTGTGATGCGTTGTCTTCGGCTTGGACACCTCTGATGGCAATGTGACGCCATTTTTTCCTATTAATGGCGTCACGAGAGCGTTGGGTCATGGATGCGTCAGTGGCCTTTTTGATTAGATCAGTCCAGCGAGTTGGAGAACGGCCTCGGGCTCTCTTCCCTTCAACCGGACCCTGCACGACAAGTCTCTCCATAGATAGCTCTTTTCTTGAAATGTGCCCAAAGAACTTCAAGATTCGTATCTGCACAGTCGACGAAAGTCTCTCCTTGATTTGAAGTTCCTTGAGTATTGAGTTATTGGTCCGAAACGCCGTCCATGGGATCTTTAGGAGGCGTCTCCAACACCACATCTCAAGAGAGTCTGCTTTCCGGCGATCCTGCAGTCGGAGCGTCCAGGTTTCAGACCCATACAGAAAGATTGGAAAGACAAGAGCTCTCATAAGTCGAACCTTTGTAGTCTTGGTTATCCTTCTGTCTTAGATCAGTATGGCGAGGGGTTTTTTACATTTTACAAGGTAGCGCTCTGACCACAACATAACACACCTGATTTTAAGTGATGATGTGGTTAAAGGTTGGTGTTTAAGAAGATGCCGGTAATCGGAAATTGTGTTATTGTTGAGCGACCTTTGTCGTTGACTGTACAACAGGCTTTGATAGTTTACAAAAACTTAAAAAGTTTTCGTTAGCTTACATTTTTTCCATGCAATTTTTTTCAGCGTGCCTTACCGAGACTTTGAGGAATAAAATATTATTATTTTATAATTTAAAATCCTTGTATTTAAATTCCAACAAAGTGTTCGAGTTACTTTTTGAATTTGGCAGTACGAGTTGCCACTATGACAGGTTGGCGGTAGTAAACTTTGACGTTTACGAAAAATTTTATAGTTTTCAAAACTTGTACTTGGGTTAAAGAGATGGTTTAGTTATCTATAGTCAAAATGTATGAAAGAACTTTGAACTTTACATATGTGTTCCAGCTTTATTTCGTATCAAAAAACTGAGGGTGTTTTTAATTCAAAGTTGACTAAAGCCAAACTAATTAGTGAGCCGCGACGGCTTCGCACGGGTCGCACTAACTATCTATAACCCGATACCCGATGACGTCTGGTCGATGGATGGGGTTGAATTCTGAGCAGATATAGGTACAATATATCTATAGGTACAGACCTTGCTGCGCTAGTCAACGGGATTGTTATCCCCTTTGACTGACGCTGGAAATTAATCACCTATGTATTTAGTTTACAGCCCTGCCCTACTATATGAGATAGATTGTTTTTTTGTCTTGTTATGGCGTCACACGGTTAGTGTATTTGCCAGTGTCAAGTATAAAATATTTCAAACTCAGAGAGTTGAATCAAATACTAATGATGATTATGATAATGAGATGAAGGGATGAGGATAGTGTTTAAGTAAAGTAGTGGCGCTTTAATTAAACTTTACACGGACTTTTTTGGAGCAACTAGATAAGTCACTTTCACAACTTTATTTCAATTTCCCACACTCGTACAAATTAACGAATACGTAATGGTTAATAATCCACCAAAAAATATATTTTAAAGATACATTAGAAATATTAGTTTAAATTGAATTGAATTAAGATATAAAAAAAATAATTTAAAATTATAAATTAAAATGTTTACTACTCACATGACCCGGTAAACTTCGTACTACGGAGAACTGATTTAATTGACACTTCTCACTAGCGATAAATGGCCATTCCCATACAATGTTGTTCATTTTGGTTTTCCCTTTATTTGTTTTTCAACCACCCCTTCATTAAAGCGAACAAAACAAAAAAACTTCAAATCAGTCGAGCAGCTTCTGAGTTTTAGCGCGACAAACGAAGAACAATTGTTTTTTTCATGTATAAGAAACGTGAGAAGAAGGAGATTGAGCAAGGAGAATTGCCTTAACATCGCCTTTAACTTAGGTATTGTAAATGTTAAAACGTTGAATGTTGTTGTTGTTGTGTTGTTATGTTAACGTATTGTTGTTAAAATAGAAGAAAAAAAGAAAAATAATCGAATTATTAATTACCACAAAAAACTATTGGCTCTGATCGCTGCCTAGGGATCACTCACCCGCTGAGCTAACCTGAAGATTTCCTGAAAATTTCATGAAAACTTGTCCACCTGTTTTGGAGTTCAAAGAAAACATACACACTAACTTCAGATACTTAATTTTTTCATACACTATAGCTATCTCTGGAACGGTTCACAAAACTGGGCGTAAAGCCATGTATTAACTGAGAAACAATGTTTCGGGTACAAAGTTTCTGAAACACCACGTAGATGTTTTCGAGAAACAATGTTTCGGAAAATCTGCCGTCCACACTGTCAGTTGCTTCGATCATGTCGCCCGAGAAACTAGGGATGTGAAAAAATAATAAAATTTTATGTTTTTTTTTTTTTTTTTTTTTTATTCATATATTTTTTAGGGACTTTTAAACATGGCGTTTATGCCAGCCCCATCGTAACTTAACAAAAACCTTATAGACTAGAGAAGACATAAATCATACAGAAACCAATCTATAATACTATCTATTCAATAGAGTAAGTAGATAGTTAACAATATATAAAAAAAAATATGTATAAAAAGCAAAAGAAGGTGGCTGGATTAATTCACAGACTGGAAAAAGGATTTTACCATTCTGTAAATCATTCCAGCCTCATTTGATTCTGGAACCGACAAAATGCTGTGAATCACGCCCACATTGGCTTCTCTCACACCAAGTTCGGCAAAAACTTTCCGTCTCTCAGTCTGATTCCGGACACATTCCATCAGAATGTGATGCACGTCTTCAGGTTTGTCACACACTTCGCAGTTAGGTGACAGTACTTTACCCATCATATGCGCGAAAACTCTAAGTGGAATGTGTCCAGAGCGCAGTCTCAGAGCGATAACAACAAGCTTGCGACTAATGTCACCAACAAACCACGGCGACCGATAAGGTTGACCCTGCATAATTTTATACCAAATTCCTTTACTTTTGGAACGTTCGTCGAAATACTCTCGCCAGTGCTCATAACATGACATTTTATATATAGGTAATATTTCCGAATGTGAGGGTAGAATGAAAATTTCTGAACCATTAATAGCAGCTGATTTAGCGAGGCGGTCAACCTCCTCGTTGCCATACAAGCCAATATGAGATGGTATCCACTGCAATTGTACACTGACCTGATTCTTTTGAAGGTTTTCTAACTTACGGATAATATTATAAGCAATAGGATAGCCCCGACTACCCGTCGTACATCGCGAGATATGCTGTAAGGCACTTTTACAATCGCTCAATATTACAATATTTCTGTGTACATTATTACACTCGGCATAGGACAACGCCGCCGATATAGCAAATAGCTCCAAGGTCATTATACATAAATTTTATGTTAATCGATTAGTTTTATCTTTTGATCGATTTTTAATAATTGATTATCTAAATATTAATTTGAACTTTAAAAATACTTTCCACGCTAGCGCGCAAAATGCGCTTTTGCACTCAGTTTTCGAATGATAAACAGACTTTCCGAGCTTGTGAGGTGAAAATAATATTTTTGCACTTTAAACTAAACTACAACTACTCTTAATATAAGTACTCCTTTTTTAATACCGCTATACTTATCGCATGACAAAAACAGAAAAGTAAACTAGGGTGAACGCATCAGCGTGCTATCATCAAAAAACAATGAACAAATTGTTCCATATCTCACCTGACAACTCCAATGCGTTGCTATTGTAACAGTTAATTAGAGGTCAGTAGCTCGATGACGTGTCCGGGCCCATTTGGCTGGGGTTCCCACGGGGTGCGCCTGCGCATCTGCCCGCTCTCATTCACCCTCCTACGCGCCCTTACTAAATGATAGTTTTATTACTCACTAGTTGCGCTCGCGGTTTCACCCGCGTCTTCCCGTTATCCCGCAGGAACCTTTTTTCGGGATAAAAAGTAGCCTACGTGCTAATCCAGGGTATAAGCTATCTCCATTCCAAATTTCATTCAGATCCGTTCAGTAGTTTTTTTTTTTGTATGAAGTTTCTACTTATTGGCGGATACTGTTACGGTATTACAATCTAGCCTATAATGGCTAATAAGTAATTTAAATATAACTTAAGTTGCTAGGTAGAGTATAACTAAGAATGTGTCCATTAGCACTTTTCTTATTGTCTCTATTAAGGGGAAGACACTTTGTTTTTGTGTTCTTTAGCACTTTTAGCACTCACTGAACTACGTATTGTTTACACTTAGATAAACTAACTCAAAAGGTTTCGTCCTTTTCAGTCGTCCAACTATGTCCGTGTTGTCGAGGAGCTGGACAGCCTCGATGTTCACTTGATGATGAAGCCTTTGTTCGTGAGCTTCAGCGAACTTTTTAACAATATCTGTGACCACGTCCACTTTGAGGTCCCGGTGGAGGTCATCATTTCTAACGTACCAGGGTGCGTTCACGATACCTCTGAGTACTTTATTCTGTAGTAGTTTTTGCGTGAAAGGGTAATAAACACCCATCCATCCATCCAAACTCACAAACTTTCACGTTTATTAGTAGGAAGTAGGATGTTACTGAATTTTTACTCGACTGTGAAAGAAGAAGGTTTTTAGGTTTTTCGAGTGTATGTATATATGTTTATATCTTTGGCACGGCCTGTAGCCTATATGGCTTGACGGATTTTAACATTCAATTCAAAATTCAATATTCAAATCATTTTTATTCAATAGGATACATTGTGATCACATTAAAACGTCAACTTAAAACTACCTACGCCTGTTCCAACCTCCTTACGCCGGCAAAATAATAGGCAAGAAACGCCCGGCAGGTAATTTTTTTGGCGCGATCGCATTGACTATTTTATTCTTATTACTAATTGACATGTTTTGAGGTGTCATTAGATTCGTCTTTATTGTAGCCTATGTCACCATAGGCTACTTTATTTTGGCGGTCTTTTGTTCCTTTTGTAATGTATTAATCATGTTTTTATGTGCGAATGGACATAGGCTACTTTTTATCCCGGAAAAAGGTTCCTGCGGGATAACGGGAAGACGTGGGTGGAACCGCGGGGCGCTAGTTACGCTAGCATTAGTTAATAATAAAGCGAAATACCTTCCGAAAATGCGATATGTGAAACAAAATTTGGCTTGCGCATTTTCCATTTTTCAGTCACGGCGAATTATTCAAATAGAAATAGAAATAGAAACTTTATTTGCCAAAAATGTGAGTGAAACAGTTAGTAACAACGACATAAATATATAGATCTGACACATTTTACCAATGAAATGGCATGCAAAATTAAAAATTTTAACTAAGTAAAACTAGTTTATCATGCACACATGCAAATTTAAATTTTTCAATTAGTAGTTAGGTAGTCATTTAGGGAGTAAAAACTGTGAACCATTAGCCAGGCTCTTAATTCCTTCTTAAATTTAGCAAACGGTAGTAACTTCATATGTTGAGGTAATTTATTATATATTCTAATAGACATCAAATAACTGCTTTTTTCGTAAAGTGCGGTTCTATGAGTATAGCTATCAACCAGTCTGTCTCTGTTGTAGTTGTAGTTTCAAAGAAAGCTGATAAAAATTGCAGTAAGACGTTTTTTTTTTAATCTCTAACTTCTAAAGATTAGAAAAAAATATTTAAAAGGGTAGTACAGTCAACGACAAAAGTCGCTGAACAAAAACGAATTTTCCGATTCTCTTTATCATTCGAAACACCAACTTTCGGCCGAATCATCACTTATCATCACGTGTATTGTCTTAATGTCAAACACAACAAACATTACCAATCTACTACGCGTTCGGGAATTCTAGTATGATCAGCTACTTTTGTCGCTGACTGTCCATACTTATTTTTGCAGGCCAGTGTATATTGAAATGATAAACTAAATAATTATGCACTCTTTAACGTATTTAGTAGGTAGTTTATTTTAATAAAAATTACTTTAAAAACACCTCTCTTTTTTGGGCGGTAGGTGTGAAAAAAGTAACACTGGTTAAAAAATAGTTCTGTTTAATAATCAAATTAAAATACAAAAAACTTACATACAAATGAAATATATGCATAAATGCATGTATTAGCACCCCCTACCTGCCAATAAGTGTTATCTCCTAACAAGTCAAGCTGTACACTGAGATTTTATCACTTTTCACTTCTTCACCTCACTGTTGAACTACACTGCACAAGATGGACGCCGTACAGGAATCCTTGAATCAGATGATGGAGGTCTTCAACCGGAGGCTAGACACCATTGAAGGGCAGATTAAGACCACACCAACAAGTTCAGACAGTCTGGCTGCAGAGTTCACTTCCTTTAAGGCTTTTGTCTTAATGTCGATGCGGGCTCTGCAAAGTCAGATTGGGATGCTGGCTCAACAGGTCGACCAGGTGGAGATGAGAAGCAGAAGAAAAATTCTCCTATTGCACGGTCTTCCAGAAACACCGCAAGAGGATACATCTGCTGTTGTTGTGAAGGCGATGACGGAACGACTGAAACTGTCTGGTTTCACAGCGAGCAACATAAATAGGTGTCATCGGATGGGTCGCGCTGCTGGTAAGGATAGGCCACGGCCTATCCTTTTCAAGCTCTGTGATGTGGGCCTCCGCGATAAGATATGGGCGACAAAAACCAGTCTGAAGGGTTCAGGTATTACGCTATCTGAATTCCTGACGAAGACGCGACACGACGTGTTCTTGGCGGCTCGTCAACGTTTCGGCGTTACGAAATGTTTCACGAGGAACGGCTGTGTATACGTCCTGTCGTCCGACGGAACTCGGCACCGTGTAAACTGCCTCGGGGACTTTGGCGCAATTAGGCCGAAGGAGGCTGATAAACCGGTGGTTGCGACGAAGGAGGCTGCTGTCGCAGGCCCATCGAAGACGAGGAGAGCTGCCATCTCTAAGAAGTAGTCGGCGATAGGTTGTGATTTGTGTTGTGCCTGGTATTCTTTGCAATTTAATTTCGACTGGCTCATAAAATAGGGTAGGTTGGTATCACTAATGTTTGTTGTATTTTTAACCCACATTTCTTTGTTTTATCTTAACTACCGCCGTATGTTTTATTATTTTTGTTTTGAACTTTGTTGTCAATTTGTCATTGTCAATTTGTCATTAGTGTCAAATTGTCGATGTCACGTAGTTAAATGTCAGATGACTTATGACAGCTAATGTTATGATTTTGCAACCACAGATTAAAACCTGTTGTACTATGCCTACTCTGATCTCAGATAATTTTATATACTTCAGACCACATACATACTACAACATTATTAAATCGTTTGTAAATTCTGAACTGCCAGTCGAACAAATGAACAAATTAACTTCATACTGTTTATTTCTGCTCTGCCAGCGCAACGTTTATTTTGCTATTTACTTACGATTACTCTTTCTTTTGTTCTGATGTACATGTGCCTATTATTAGTTTGACTTGTGTTTTTTTTTCTTCTTCTGTTATAATATTATTATTATTATTCTTTTTGTTTGTAACACGACCGGCAGGTGGACGGAACTGTTGCATAAAAGTACCTACTTAGGTATACCAGGATATATTTATATATTATCTTTCTAATATTTAGATATATTTATTCTCTTTATTTTAATTTTATTCTTATTATATAGTTTGTATTATATTCATATATATTATATTTAATTATATTATATTATTATACAAAATACACTTTTTTTGTATTGTTATAATGTCATGTAATAGCAGTAATGATGATAGTTTTGAATTTGTTTCCTGCTCGTCATCAGTGTCTGATGCCAGTACAGGTAGCTTTAGTAGCATGCCCACTCTGTCTGATACTATTGATTCACTGCTGTGTGACTGTCCTAAAAACTTCAACGTCCTACATATAAATGCTCAGAGCATTCCGGCTCATTTTCCAGATATGCTTGCTTCTTTTGAACATAATAATATTCACGCCTTATTAATCTCCGAGTCTTGGTTAAAACCATGCCTCCCTTCTTCCTTGTATTCATTGCCAGGTTTCCACCTAATACGGAATGATCGTACTGGTGGTGGCGGGGGCGGCGTGGCTATATATCTCCGAGCACACTTTCCTTACTCTATTGTTAGTATATCAGCTCAGCCGCCCCCCGCAGCTGCCGGTGAGCATCTTTTCATCGAGGTCGTCCTGCACCACACTAAACTGCTTCTTGGTGTCTACTATTGCCCTTCTCTTCGTATCAATTTCTTTTCATCTTTCGAATCTCTCTTAGAAGACTTTTCATCTACTTATGACCATACCATAATAATGGGTGATTTTAATACGTGCCTACTTAAACAGGATTTCCGCTCCTCTAATTTTGAATCCCTAGTTAGGGCTAGCAACATGGCCATTCTTCCACTCAATGCCACGCACAACTTTCCAAATTCAACTCCATCTCTTCTTGACTTAATACTTGTGTCGTCTCCAGATCATGTGGGTAAGCATGGTCAATGTGCGGCGGATGCTTTTTCCTACCACGACCTGATCTATCTTTCTTATAAAATCCGACCGCCTAAAGCTAAGCCGAAAGTTCTTCTGCAGCGCAGTTTTGGTAGAATGGACCTGGATAGACTGCGAAGTGATGCGCAAGAACTTGATTGGTCTATCGTTGTAAACGCTGACACAATAGACGATAAAATACACGGTTTCAATCAAACTCTGTTAGAACTTTATGACATTCATGCCCCTCTTCATACGGTCAAAATTAAACATGCACCAGCCCCATGGCTAAATAACGAAATAAAAATTTTTATGCACAAAAAACTTGTAGCTAAAGCCAAGCTCAAATGTCGCCTTTCAGATGAGAATAAGGAAAAATATACTGCTCGTCGTAACGCCTGCAATAGAGTGTGTAGGGATGCACAGCGCCGTCATATCCATAACTCTGTTGAAAATGAGGATCCTGCCAAAGTTTGGCAGTTTCTTAGGTCACTAGGAGTTGGTAAATCTCGTCAGAATAATATCCCCAAAAATTTAAACGTTGACCTACTAAATCAGCACTTTTCCTCTTCCTCCAATTTTGATGGACCCACTAAGGCAGCTACTTTAAACTATCTTGCGTCTTTACCACCTCCTCACCACGCGTCTTTCTCTTTTGAACAATTTTCCGATTGTGATGTTAAGAAGAGTATCCAGTCCATCTCATCCAATGCTGTTGGTAGTGATAGCATCAGTCGCAAGATGATTATACCCATACTTGATGAAATTGTTCCAGTCATCCAATATATCCTCAATTTCTCCATTTCCACAGGAACTTTTCCTGTAATATGGAAAGAAGCTCAGATAACTCCTCTTCCTAAAAAATCCAACCCATCTACCTTTTCTGAGTATCGCCCTATTTCCATTCTTCCTTTCCTATCAAAAATATTAGAACGTCTCGTCCACCAACAACTCTCATCTTTCCTTATTAGAAATAGCCTTCTTAACCCGTTCCAGTCCGGTTTTCGCCCAGGTCATAGCACTGTTACAGCGCTGACAAAAATCACTGATGACATCAGGTATGGCATGGGCAATGGAAATCTTACTGTGCTTTCACTACTTGACTTTAGCAATGCCTTCAATAACGTTGACTTTGACGTTCTGCTTGGACTTCTGCGCTCTCTTAACATATCTCCAATTGTGATTGATTGGTTTAGTAGTTACTTGAATGGACGCCGGCAGCGTATTCGCATAGATGATACCTTTTCCTCCTGGTGTAATATCTCTGCTGGTGTTCCTCAGGGCGGCGTGCTATCTCCACTCCTTTTTGCAATTTTTATAAATTCTGTCTCCCAACAATTATCTTCTTCCTACCACCTCTATGCAGACGACCTACAGATCTATACGCAGGCACCGCTGGAGCAGCTGCACGCTGCGATCAATGTTACGAATAGTGACCTACAGCGTGTTCGAGACTGGAGTAGATCATTCGGCCTTACTGTGAATCCAGCTAAAACACAGACCATTGTTATAGGTAGTTCACGTATGATCTCAAAAATTGACTGGTTCCGACTTCCACAGGTAATTTTTGATGGTATTCCTATAAACATCAGTGAAAAAGTAAAAAACTTAGGCGTACTCTTTGACAGAAATATGTCTTGGGGACCTCAACTGGCAGAAGTCAGTCGTAAAGTGTTTGCCTCGGCGGCTTCTCTCAGAAGATTGCGCAACTTCCTCCCTATTGCTACCAAAACTGCTCTCGCACAGTCACTTCTCCTTTCAATACTAGATTATGCTGACGTTTGCTATCTGGATCTAACCGAAGAGCAACTTGACAAACTCGAGCGAATTCAAAACTTCTGCATCCGGTTCATATTTGGTTTGCGCAAATTCGACCACATCTCTGAATTTCGAAATAAGCTCAAATGGTTGCCAATCCGACTTCGCCGGAATGCTCACATTCTCTCCTTCCTCTATAAAATCCTGTTTATTCCCACTACCCCTCCTTATCTCAAAGAACGTTTCGAGTTCCTACATCTCTCCAATCCCCGCTCCTTACGCTCCTCTAATACTCTGCAACTTAAGACTCCTGTACACACGTCTCAATGCTGTGACAAATCCTTCACAGTTCAGGCTGTTCGTCTGTGGAATACGCTACCTATACCTATTAGGCAAGCTAAATCCCTTGCTATATTCAAAACTATGGTTTTTAGACATTTCCTATCTCTTGAAAAATAATATTTATATAAATTTATGTTTTATAATATTGTATCTCACTATGTTTATGGTATTAATTATTTTAGTTATAATTATATTTTTTAATATGCTTATAAGGTTTATATATATTATTTATTACTTTTATTTTATATGTATATATTTTGTTTAGGTATATATGATTATCTATTTTATGTAAAATTTAAATTGTGAATATGTATGTTTATTTTTATTACACATTGTATTTCTTTTTATGTACTTCAAATACACCACCAACCGCATTTTATTTCATACAACTTCTGTCCATCCAAAGGTTGTCTGGTAGAAATCGCTCTAAGCGATAAGACCGCCCATTGTAACACTAGTTTTAAGATCTCTCCTTTTATGTTGTTTTATTTTTCTGTTGTTGTGGTGAAACAATAAAGCGTTATCTATCTATCTATCTATCTCTCTTTCAAATAATCGACATTGGTGTCGATTCGGTTTTGCAGTCTCTAAAACTAAAGTAAGGTTGACAGGTCTAATAGTATTGCTGTCTTTTTCTAACCACTGAAGTAAAAACACATTACTATTAGACCTGTCAAATTGAGTTTAGTTTTATAGAATGAAAAAACGAATCGACACCAATATCAAATAATTGAAAGAGAGGTGTTTTCAAAGTATTGCTGTCTCTTTCTAACCACTGAAGTAAAAAAAGACAGCATTACTGTCAAATTTAGTTTAGTTTTATAGAATGCAAAACCGAATCGACACCAATGCCGTACTTTTTTACGTCTCTCAGGAAAGCGTTTGACTACAAGTCACCTAATGTTAAGTGACGAAATAGTCGAAGGTGGTGTCACGTTACACCTGGGAATTGGTTGTCAGGCAGGATGGGTTCTTTGCCACAGATTCTTAATTTAAGGGTGGTGGTATGACACGAACCCACGACCTCTGGGTCGCATGTCAACGTCACCACCTGATATTATCTCACATTCCGCAACCCCACTGCATCCCCCGATTGGCTCGTGTGAACTGACACCTGCGCGTGCGCATAGAGTAGCGTGACTGCGCGGAAAACCGCGCAAAGCGTAGGGCTGCCACTTCTGATAGTAGGTTTTTGTTTTATTTTTGTTTTAATCCTTACTTCGAAAGCAGCTCTGTCTGTCTGTCTGTCTGCTTATCTAAACTAAACTCCAGAACCAATTTTAATGAAATTTGGGACTGAGATAGTTTGAACCCTGAGAAAGGACATAGGCTACTTTTAATCGCGATAAACTGGAGCCCACGCGGGCGAAACCGTGGGGAAAAGCTTGTATCCTACTAATATCATAAATGCGAAAGTTGAAAGTTGAACCGTTTCATTTTTGCGAATGGTTCGCGCTTACCCCACTGTACGAATACTTTTGAGGACAGTTTAGTGACGTCACTAAGTCAGTGAGAGAGGAGCGCTGGCTTACTGAACTGTCTCGCTGGATTGACGCGCTAACTGACGTCATGTCTAGGGGCCAGGTTTAAACGTTACTTTTCTACATTCGCTGACGCCTTGAAGCAAGTCAGGAAAGTTTAGTTGGCTACCAAGATGAAACTGGCATTCCAAACGCTCATTCTACAGTAAAAAATGGCTGAAGTCTGAAATAAAAGTTCATAGCGAAAGTTGTATGGTAATTAAATAAAAGTAAAGTGACGTTTCATTTGAGCCTATCGTAACTCATCTTGGCTAGAATTTTGTATGGGATGTAGCTATCGTCACTCTGTCAGACCTTTATTCTGACCACGTGACTCAATCCCTTTATTTTACGGCTATACTATTGCGATTACGCGAAGATTTGCGCACTCACGACAGGTCCTGCCAAGCAATTCGTCCTATCGCGAATCATCATTGCGAACACAAATGCCCTTCGCTCCGCTGTCGCGACAATGCGATACGAATTGTCGCGCGAAAATGTGGACTTAGCATTATCTTCCACGATTGTAGAAAGCATCTTGGCTAGGTCCCTTGAAGGCTTGGAAAACTAGCCTATCTACATCAAATATTCTTCTTCCTTCATACTATAAAATATAGTCGTTTCCGCTGTCTGTTCGCTTAGTGCAGTCAAGAGGAAGGGTTACATGTATATGTTACATACATTGTACAGAAACGCCGCAAAATTCATAGGTTTCTAAAATACTACCCCAAACTATTTACATTGCACCCGTGCGAAGCAGGGGCGGGTCGCTAGTGTTATACATCGTTGTTGAGATGTTCACGATTTTTGTTGGTTTTTGTCTTATTATGTAATTTATGTAAGAGATCAGCTGTTGATTATTAACCAACGGAAATCAAAAGGTTCAAAAAGTGGTTCTCGAGTCGACACGTCTACTTTTTCGCTAATAACACAGTATATTATAAAGAACAGTAGGTTAAGGCCGCTCGGCGAGTAAATTGCCTACTCTTGCGGTGACGCATAGGCGGCGCGTTCCGTACTGAGTGCATGGCCGTGGCCCCGGCCGCCTCCTTTCGTTTATGTGATTGTGTGCGTGAAAAGTGCGTGCGTACACGGTGCCGCTACTCACGCACACATTCAAACCGGCGACGGCCGATTTATATGAAGCTGAACTACTACTCCTTTACTATGCTAATAAAGTGAAATTAGGTAAAATTACCAAAGTTGACCGCATAACAACCCTACGGTCTGCGTGATCTTCCTAGCCGTTAATGTAATTTAAACTACCAACTGAAGGTACTTACGTCATTACTCGCACGTATATTTGGCATTCGTAATTATTGCAACACGGGAGCCGGGATATGACTTCTCATGCTTGCTTTAAGTACTCAAGATTAAGCTGACAATTGGGACGTATTAAAACAATTGTTCTTAAGTTGGGTACCATAGTGTAATGGTAGGTTAGAGTCTGGCACCCCTAAGCCACATCCACCCACATGTTTATTTTATATACGAAAAGTATAACTATAAAATATAATTATGCGTAAGTACATTTAGGCTTAACAATGATTATGCGTATAGTAGTTAAACTTTAAAAAATTGTGCCTAATAAGTTATGCCTACTTAATATTGAGCGTAACTATTATTAGGATAAGTAAAGCCATGTTAAAATGAGACATACATTTTATGCAATAAAATAGGAAACCGAATGACTTACCACAAATCTATACTTCCACGACCAACGGATCGCAAGCCTAAGTCATTACCACTAACTGAGCCATCATCGTCATCGCTGATGTGTACAACATGACAGTTGATATTGTGATAGGGGAGCCCAAGAGAGGATTTTGGGATTTACTCGAGCGTCAGATTAATATAAGAGAGGATACCTTACATATTGATAAGTATTTCCAGCCATTATAAGCCAGTCATTCCCAGTCCAGGTGTAGCGTGACGCTACCTACGACAACATCGTCACTTAACATCAGGTGACTTGTGATCAAACGCTACCCTGTAAGTAGTAAAAAAATGAGCCCTTAACATAGGGGGGTATGCTCATGGGAAACCTTCAAATGTCCTGACAGCTGGTATCACTTCCAAATCGACAGTTTAAGAAATGGGACCATCTATAGGGTTCACCACTGTGAAAGTTTGACGTTGTAGAGTAAATAATTTTTTAACCCCTCCAGGATGGCCACCCCCACCACGCAAATCGGCAGATTTTATCATATTATATATCTGACACTCTTGAGTATGTCCATGTCATAGTTTTTTTATAACCTTGAAAGTCTGTAGATGCTTTCCCTACCGCTAAGAGTGGTAACATTGCCACCATTTATTCTTCCTATCATCTAATCTACCAAACCTATCCTAATAGGTTTCCGCGACGCTCGAATAAATCCA
This sequence comes from Opisthograptis luteolata, assembly GCA_931315375.2. Lineage (NCBI taxonomy): Eukaryota > Metazoa > Arthropoda > Insecta > Lepidoptera > Geometridae > Opisthograptis > Opisthograptis luteolata. Next base: position 15,006,416 of record OV928033.1, read on the forward strand.
CATTTAGGATCATGGGCTCCCCTACTATTGGTAATCGAGCCGCCCGTCAAGCCGGGGGGCAGATTTGATGTTCTCGCATCCGACACAATGGACTGTAATTAAAATAGGAGATGATGTAGTTAAGAGCAATCAGCGCCAAAACAACGGCTGTTAGTAACAACATGTCTATCCGCGGTTTCCCTACTGTCAATAGCAAAATTTCAATGCAAAGTGATTTCGTTTTGATAAAGTACTTGACTTGTTTACTTTAGATCATAGCAAAATGTCTGATCCTGTTTTATTTTGGAGAAACTCCAAACTAAATTTATCTAATTTATTTATATTTGAACGGTTAGGCGTGCGACCTACAAGACGCCGACACCGAGTTCGAATCCTCTCAGCCCCGCACCTATGACTTAATAAGTTATGTGCGGATTTGCCATCGCTTAAAACGGTGAAGGAAAACATCGTGAGGAAACCGGCATGCTGAAGAACTGCAACATTCAAGGGCATGCGACATCTACCAACCCGCACTGGGCCAGCGTGGTAGATTACAGCCCATACTGTCTCTCTGAGAGAAAAGGCCAGAGTCCCGAACGTGGAAGGCTGATAATATTTGATGATATTTTTTTTTAGCTGATGATATTTATCGTTCACATCGGTATATGAGGAGCCTATTATATTAAAAAAACAGGAGCAATTATTTAATCAGAAAACTACTGGAGAGTAAGTTAAAAAGTACTTGATACATTTGTTCCGATTTGGGTTTATTGCTTATGAGTACCTACAGTACAGTTGCCATATATCGGTATTTTTCTCTTGATAAATTAAAGATTATTTGCCGCGTCTGTAACACAAACTTTTAATTATCGTCAAGAGCAGAGGCGGCAAGATGATATTATGAACTTTTTGGTAACATTTCTCTGTGTATTTATAACTTAACTAAAACATACTCTTCTTTGATTTTTAGGGATAGTTTTCGCGTTTGAAATTTGTTTACATTTCACGTGCTCACGCATCGGTGTACTCGGGAACTCTAAAGCAGATAATAAATAACTTTCAGCATTTCACTAAACTTTATCAAGTGTCTAGGGGGTGTCCCCGCCGGCCCCCTCTACCGGGGACACTTTCGACTCTCGTCTACCAAGAATCTGTCGTTATTTATATCTCTTACGTCTCATTGAACTCAAGAGTAAACTTGTAAAATTTCCTAATGCAAACATGAGTCTCAAATGAGAAAAAATGGCAACATATGGCAACATGGAGTTGCACAAACAAACAAACATCCCAAACGCATATACCGTCTCCGTTCCGTCGTGGAAAAATAATGTTCTGAGTTTCTGACACTGTTTAGAATTATGCAAGTAGGTACCTATGTAATGAATCAGAGCCTTTTTAAGGAAATAACAAAAAGGTTAGTCGACATCACCGGAGACCGAAGAGCTGGCAGCTACCTCGGACAAAGAATTAGTCTAGCCATCCAAAGGGGGAACGCTGCCAGTATCTTCGGTACCTTGCCTAAAGGGACTTCTTTTAATAATGTATTTTAGTTATTAGTTTAGGTTTATTTGTTTTTATTAGCCTATAATTATGTGCTATTCCAGACTACAAAAGTCAAAAGTCAAAACATTGTTACATTTGTTACATAATATGATACAACGTTAAAACGTCAATAAATCACTTTTAAACGTCAAACTTAAAACTAGCTACGTCATTCCAACGTCCTTACGTCGGCAAAAGAACAGACAAGAAACGCCCAGCAGTGAGCTTATTGTTTGGGCGCGGTCACATTTACAATTGATGTGATTTTGGTATGAACTCAAGAGCCACCTTTACAATTGATGTGATTTTGGTATGAACTCAAGAGCTATATATAGGTCTTAGCCTACCCGGGGCGGATCACTAGTTTTGAAATAAAACCAATTTCAATGGAGCTTCGTACCCAATACCCGGCATTTAACCACTAAGCAATCATTTATCTCTAAACACAGATTCTTCTATCAGGACAATTCACAGCCTCCTTTGCATCGCAATCTATTTCAGGGTTCCGTGATCCGTGACTCAATATAAATCCTTATGTATAAAAATCAATTGCTATTTGTTAGTCTCGCTAAAACTCGAGAACAACTGGACCGATTTGGCTAATTTTGGTCTTGAAATGTTCGTGGAGGTCTAGGGAAGGTTTGAAAAAAATTAGAATAACTGCCGGGAAACCCCTAAAAAGCGCTTTCCTTTTTCCCATATAAACGTTTTCTCAATAAAATGTAGAGTCAATTTAAACTTTATTGCTATTCAATAAAGTTGATCGATTTTTTGATTTTTCGATTGAGGCAGTACGAAGTCTGCCGGGTCAGCTAGTACGAAATAAAAATGTAACCAAAACCATGTTTTTTTTTCTTTGTTATGGCGTCACACGATTAGTGTATTTGCCAGTGTCAAATATATAATATTTCAACAGAGAGTTTGCCATCCCGGCTTCGCAAGGGAAGACGCGTAGTCGGCTCTTGAGTTCACATACAAAATTCCCATTGAGTGTAAAAATTACACTCAGTTTTGCTCGGATTTCCTAATTTTCCGAGATTTTTGCGGTGCAAACTTCGCTAGTCGCACATATATTTATGGAAAATATTTAGTATTGTTTCGTGTACTGAACCCTATCTACCTCAATGCAACCCACCCTTCACTTGCCCATTTTACTCCCGTCGTGAATACACATTCGACACCGAGTTTCCTGCCCACAAGTGTACATTCAAGTCGTATTTTTTTTTACATTTAATGGGATGTCTTATTGAATACCTTGCCTTTTTGACTGGCTCATGTTTGGATGTTTTAATAAAAGAGCTTTGTAGTGTAATGCAAGCGTGGGACCGAAGGAAGAAATCGCATCTTTTTTGCTGCGGCTTTCAATTGAAAGCGCTTCGTTAGGATGGTAAAAGGGAAATTCGATTATACATATATATAATTTTTAAAAGGAAATATATACATATATACACTTTAAAACTTTTTTAAACTTAATACTAGCTAGTTACACCTTTTTCCAACCTCCTTATGCCGGCAAAAGATCGGGCAAGAAACACCCGGCACGTAATTTTTTGGGTACGAACGATCACAATTTTATTCTTGACTAGTTGCGCCCCGTGGTTACACTCAGGTGCTTTATTCCGGGATAAAAAGTAGTATATGTGTTGTGTGTGTCCAGAGTATACGCTATCTCCATTCCTAATTTCATCAAAATCGAGTAGTTTCGGTGATACGTGGTAACAAATATTCACACATACACACACAAACTTTCGCATTTATAATATTAATAGGATAAATCTTTAACTGATAGGAATTGGAGCAATTTCAGCTGAGTAAATGCACTGTGGGGGCGGCCACTTGTTTTCGTGTTTATACTTATAGTACAGGTTGCAGTCCTTTATGATGGGTGTGAAAATGTCTGGTGCTGCAAATGTCCTTAGGCGATGGTGACCGCTTTCCTTCAGGCGGGCCATCTGTTTGCTTGCCACACTCTTTCATAAAATTAAATAAAAACTGCCCACGCCGCTCCGCCTCGGGGCCTTATGCTGGACACAGACACCCCCTGATCCGTCTTCTATATACCCAGCGTTCAACTTGAGGGCAACTTTTTTTTACCACCCCCTTGACCACAAGTCACCTGATGTAAAGTGAAAATGTGGTCGAAGGTGGCGTCACGCTACGCCTGGATCGGAAACTGGCTCTCAAATGATGCTGCTGGAAGACACCGATAAGGTGCTTGGCGACAGATTCCTAATTTGGTGGTAGCTTACTAGGCGAGTACTAGAAAGTACCCTTTCACCAAGCTATGGTTTCCTAACGATGTTTTCCTTTACCGAAAGCTCAACCTTATTGTAGGATTCGAACTGTAATCCGTTTGCTCCTATGCCTATTGAATTATTGATGTCTGTCAATAATTGTACTGAGAAGTTGCATATAGTTTCGTATATGTTTAGTGGTATTTCGAATGAGGTGATTCCGGTGAGGAAACGAGCTTTCGATTCCGACTTTATTTCAATAAACACTTCTATTGGTAAATCGATAGGCTGTTAAAGAGGCCACAAAACGCATTGTTCTTTTGACGGTCGTCAATTACTAGCGCAGAGTAAGGGTGGGCCCAAAGGGCGGAGTCGCGGCGCTGCCTGCTCAAATCACGGGTCGCGGGTGCGGTACCATTGGTGTCACTTTGATTTATGGCTTCTGGTTTAGTTTGGGCTATTGCCTTTGGTATTTGGTTACTTATATAATTCGAATCACTCAGCAAAGACTATTCATCCTAGTTCGTTCGGGTCTCATTTGAGAAGCAGCTTTTGGCCTTGTGCTCGTCGGTTAGGGCGCCTTTAAACTGGCTATATATATATACGCACGTATATTTTCCATTTTGGAAGCCCATGTAGGTGCGTATTAGCGCGCCTTTAGCCACACGAGCAACTCATACGAGCGTTGATAAACTCGCAAATAGCAATTTGTTTTCGTCAGAATCCATGCTGACACTGATTTACCACTACCGGGTCGAGCAAACACGTTCGCGTTTGGTTTTTTTGAAGCGCGAAACGTAGCGCGCTTCCAAAACGACAGAAAAAAACGCAATTCTCAAACCGTTCCGCTTGTCCCCACAGGCCGTATCCTGTACGACGTGCCATGCGCCGTGTGCGGCGACAACTCCTCGGGGAAGCACTACGGCGTGTACGCATGCGATGGTTGCGCTGGCTTCTTCAAACGCTCCGTGCGCCGCCAGCGTACCTACACGTGTAAGGCACGCGCACCGGCCCGCTGCCTGGTCGATAAGGTGCACCGCAACCAGTGCCGCTCCTGCCGCTTTAACAAGTGCCAGAACGCCGGCATGAACAGCAACGGTAAGTGGACCTCTTGAAACAATCTTGGGCTACCTACCAGCCGCGCCTGCCAAACCTCAATAGAAGCTACGGTGACAGGTGCGACTCCTGCTGGACACTGGACAACTGCCTAGATGCTGACCATACAAATAGAGATTGGAATCTAAAAGCTTTTCCAAGTCAAGATTTTTCGCTTTTTTACTAACTTGACCACAAGTCCGCGTTAAGTGACGATGTGGTCGAAGATGGCACCATGCTACACCTGGACTGGAAACTGGCTCTCAAGTGAAAATCAGGATAAGTACATTTTTACAACCAATTGATGACCAGGCCAGTAAAACTTAGATCTCGCAAGATTAGAATTTCAGTTTGTGCTCAAATGAACCGTAGGCAGAAGTAAGTAGGTAGATAGGTAAATAATAATAAAAGAAGCTGTGTGTTATCAATTATCATACTGTGGTTACATCCAATTTTTTTCTTTTGTTGTCTTTTTTATCTTCCTTTTGAGCATGAAAGTTCTGAGTTACCCTGAAATCACATCTCTGTACAAAACTAATCCGTTCCACCGTTTCTGCGTTAAACAGTTAGTTCGGTGTTACTTAGATAGGAAGTAGGCATTACCAGCAGTTTAGTAGATGGCAGAAATCAGAATGGAAAGATGCATGACAGCAATAGCACAACATTTTTGTTGACGTATGACGTGAATAATATCAAAATGCTAGCTGCGCCCTGCGGTTTCATCCGCGTCTTCCCTTTATCCTGCAGGAACCTTTTTCAGGGATATCTATAAAGTAGCCTATGTGTTAATCTAGGATATAAACTATCTCCATTCCAAATTTCACTGCAATCCGTTCTGTAGTTTGAAAGAGTAACAAACATCCATACATCCATATACTGACAATTTTTATACGTTTTTAGAGTAGGATTACGAGGCAAGTAATAGTAAACATTAATTAGACAGATGTGGTCTAAGTTACGATGTCTTGTTGCAGCTGTACAACACGAGAGGGGTCCCCGAAACTCTACAATTCACCGGCACTTGGCCCTGTTGAACAATGAATCCTCAAATGAAATGAGATATCCGATGCGACCTGAACTGGTCGTACCCAAGCGTTCATTACTGCCACCGCCACCACACAACCTGAATCTTTTCAATCCGTTCTTGTACAACCGGCTGAGCCTGCTAACTCCAGGAGTTCACTTCCCAACGACACTACCATCCACGATTTTAACTGCTGGCCTGTTGTGGAGCGATCCTAGTTTCATGTGCGAGGCAGCTGCAAAGCTTTTGTTTTTAAATATAAAGTGGTGTAAAGAAATAATTGGCTTCGAGCGCTTATCCAGCACAGACCGGCTGTATCTCCTAGGGCAAACATGGAAGGACCTCTTTGTTATAGGGGCAGCCCAATTTCTTTACCCCCTTGAATTACAACAGCTTATAAATCGCAATAATAGCGAGATCAATTTGAGGGACTTGGAGGTGTTTGAACTGGCAATGGTGAGTATTGCTCAGATGAAGCCAAATGCCACGGAATACATGTGCCTGAGAGGAATATTGCTGTTTAAGACGAGCTCTGGTGACAGAACGGGAGACGATAGCTCGACGCTTAACTTGGAAGATGAAAGCAGCGTGGCTGCAGAGCAGAACAGGCATAAAGGAATTTTGAGTGAGGTAAGCTAATTTGCCATTAAAATAGAAACAATCAGATATGCTAACAGTAGACTCCATTTTTTTCCAGCTGTTAGACATGCGGTTTTCTCCTTTTTCTCAGTCCTGTTTCTGTCAAAGACTAACTAGGTAATATTTGAGACATCCAGATAAACGGCGAAAAGCAATCTGTACCTAAATATTTGGCGGCTATTCCGCATGTACGCAGAAACGGCTCTTTCTTTATTGCTTCCAAATTCATCATAAGGGCCGATAAAGAGTGGAACTTCTTGCTATAATTTAACAATGTCTAAGGAAATGGTGAACCTTCTAGGAATGCTTACTTTGTCGGCCGCAACTTCGCTTGGAAATAGGCGAGATAGCAGCTAAACGCAGGTGTAATTATAACAAAAAAAAGTATGTAGGTTGTACCTAGAATTCAGTAGCGAGTAGTAGTTTTCCATAAAACTCCTATTATCTAACTGCAACAAAAAACTGTGCAACTCGAGACTTGACTAATATTCTGTTTTTTTTCTGTAGTATACCGCCCTGATTCACCCCTTGGAGCCTTCCCGAGCAAGCCAGCTGAACCAAATACTGGCCACCATCCGGCGTGTATCCAGCGTGGCCATAGTGGATCTGTTTTTCAGGTCTACAATTGGTAACATTTCCATTGAGCGGATCATCTGGGACATGTACAACACCGCCTAGTGCAACGTTTGCTGTCTACTGTTGTACAGTAGGCACGGCCATGTTTGCCCTATAAACTATTTACCGGCAATGACTTTTGACGATGAAAGTGCCGCGCCACCACGTCCACTCGACCTCAGTGTTCACAATGCAAACGCTGCCCCGACGTATCCTTCAAATAGTGATGCTCTGTCATATAATGTGAACTATGAACAACTATATTATTTGAACAGGGCACTACCGTACTTTGCGAATAGTGTCCCGCCACATTCTACAGACAGTGCCGCGTTATCTAATTCGAATAATGCTCTACCATATGCGAACAGTGAACTATCATATCGTGCGACCAGGCCATCACCATATCCTGCGATCATGGCACTACCATATTTTGCGAACACAACCTCACCATATTCTAGAGACAGTTCCCCGCCGCATACTGCGAACGTTGCCCCAATATATGCCCTTAATACTCTCCCACAATATGAAAATGATGTCCCGCGTTATGATAATAGTTTCTCCAACATATATCCAGCTGAAGGTCCATCCTACCCAAATTCGCGTACAAATGCGTCGTCACCTTTGAGTTCAAGTAACTTGCGTCACCAGCTGTTAACAATACCTTCAGCGTTTCATGCTCCCACTACTGGGAACCGTTCAGTTTATCCCTACCATATTCAACAGACAGCTTCGCTTTATGGAAACGCACCTGTTCCCTTGTCATTGTCAGCGTTTCACGTTCCCACTGCTGGGAATAACTCGAGTTCAGTTTATCTAAACGCATCTGTTCCGTTTTCATCGACAACGTTTGACATTCCCACTGCTGGGAATCCCTCGTTTTCAGTTTATGGAAACGCACCTGTTCCGATATCGTCGTCACCGTTTCACATTCCCACTGCTGGGAATCACTCGTTTTCAGTTTATAGAAACGCACTTATTTCGTTGGCATTATCAGCGTTACACATTCCCCCAGCTCGGGCTCCGACATTTCCGCCCTAATGTCATAATTGTATTATAGGTAATGTAAGAAATTCTGTACTCGTAGAAACTATCCAAATCATTTGTACAATGTTCTAATTACTTAGGCCAATATGTACCGATATTAGATTTAATGTCATTAGCGCCACGCTAGGTTAACCTGTTTGATCGTCATTTGCAGCGTCATTTTTGGGTTCTAGATTTGGCGAAGTGGTCTGATAATACCCTCTTAGTAAACAAGACTTTTCCATGATATGGTACAAATATAATCGATTGTCACATCATCTCTAGTTATTTAATTATTTAATATATCTATTATATAACTGTAAAATATATAAAAAGACATTGCTGAGATGATTGGGTGTAATTTTAGGTTAACTTTCCATAATATTACGGAAGAAATATAATAATGGACTGTTACTTCACTAAGAATAATCTCTAGTTATTTATATACGTGTAGAAAAGGACGTTGCTATAATATAATATATTAGCAGAGCGACTTAGCAAGCCAAGAGTGCAATTTTACAATATAATAATTAATACTTAATTAAAATCGGTGATTAAACAATTCCTTGTACATTTAATTATTGTTATATGGAGAGCTTTAATTTTATTTCGTTATTGCATTTACTTTAGGCATAATTCATACATTACCTACCAATATAGGTAGGTAATAATATGCAAATAAAATATTAAGTGTACATATGTAACTCTAGTCATTATTATACATTATATGTTAGGTAAGCAGTGCCTATGCTTTGTCGTCAGCTAAATGGACTCGACCGAAGAAGGCAATTCAGTTGCAGTGTCTTATTTGTAATTATTTTAATTAAAATTATAATGTACTTAAGTGCTTAGTCAATTAATTCGTTTGTAACATTTTTCGACAGTAAAATTGTAAAGTTCGAGGTCTTAGGAAGATCGGAAAAGTGGGCATCTTCAGCTTTTGTCGCTGACTGAACATACGAACTCCACATAAACTGTACCTATACTGTCAGAGCCAGATTAAGCAAGCGCGGGGCCCATAGCAAATTTTGTAGAACTTGCGCGTTTACCGCATGGAATTCCTTGTTTTATTTACGCCAAGGACGAGTGTCTGACGCGGATTGTGTTAGTAGGAAAAGTTGTAACGTTTCACGTTTATGTGCCATCAAGTACATTCAATATGCATACCACATCTTAGTAAGTTTTGCTCAAAAAATTAACTCCCGCCACTTTGCATTCATTACTGAAAAAACCCTCCGACTAAATAAAAATAAATTTGTAAACTGAAAACAGTTTTTGTATAGTTTATTTTTGTTCAACAGTAAATAGTATAATTTAGTGAAAACAGTATAGTTGGCTAACCTAACTGTAAGATGTGGGTATGTAAGTTTTGAAGCAATAATAGCTCTGTGGGAGTAACAGCTTGCGACCTAGTACGTAATTTAGAATCCTGCTAAACGATTGAGCTTTTGGTAAAGTAAAACTCTGTGATAAAAAATTTACTTAGTTGCAAGACGTTTCCTAGTAGTACCTACTTATCTTAAAAAGAGCAGACCTGTAGTGCGATTCCAATTCACTCGGAAAGTTTCCGTGTCGGACTCGACGTTACTTTCGCTTCACGGAAACGTTTTCCAAGAGCAAATGGGTGGCGGAAACTTTTCCGTCATTGAACAGCTGGTTTGTCCAATTAAATATCAGTTTCCAAATTCAGATTAATGAATCGTGTCTAAAAAATCGGAAGGATTTTACCCGAATCCGTGGTCGGAAGAGCTTCGTGTGAATTGGAATCGCACTGCTGTTCTGAAGCTACGATGCCACAGCAACCGGACACTGTTGTCAAACTTAGGTGCAGTCAACGACAGAAGTCACTGAACATACTCAACTTTCCGCATTTCCCAAGCATGCGTCCAACACCAAAAATGGTAAGGTAATCGGATTCACGTTTGTAAAATTGGTCGCGATCATCAGAAACTTCTGTCGCTGCCTATACCTAAAAATCTTAGTAGGGCCGCGTAAAAAAGGCTCAGCCGGAGAATTACCGTCAACTTATTTCTTCTCAAATAAACACGATAGCATTTTTCAAAATTTCTTAGCCGTGAATATAGAAGTAGAAGGGCGGATCCAGGATCTATTTCTGGGGCAGACAAGTAAAAAGTTGCCTTCCCCCCCCTCCCCTAGTACTGCGCTATGACTGTCTTTGTTATCCATTCTTTATCAATAACATCCAAAAACCTACTATAAGAAATACTTGCATACAAGAATCCAATGTTATGAACGTGTAGTAGGTATATATGTATTAATCGCTCAGTCTCAGTTCCATGCAAGTCTGGGAGGGGTCCATGCCCCCAGGCCCCATACTGGATCCACCCTGGGGTACAGTTTTAAAACCTCATTATCAGCCTTCCACGTTCCCACTGCTAGGACTCTGGCCTTCTCTCAGAGAGAGAGTATGGGCTATAATCTACCACGCTGGCCCAGTGGCACATGCCCTTGAAAATGTTGCAGTACTTGGGCATGCCGGTTTCCTCACGATGTTTTCCTTCACCGTTTTGAGCGATGGCAAATCCGCACATAACTTATTAAGTCATAGGTACGAGGCCGAGAGGATTCGAACTCGGTGTCGGCGTCTTGTAAGTCGCACGCCAAACCGTTCGGCCACCATCGCTCTAAAACCTACAATTTTGTTATTTGCGAAAGTTTGTATGTAAGCATGTGTGTATCTCAGCTCCATTTAATGTTAAACGGATTTACTTACATTACATGAATAAGACATGGTACACTTTTATCATCATTCCCACTGCTGGGCACAGTTTCTCTCTCACAGAGATAGTTTGGGCCATAATCCACCATGTGGGTTGGTGAATAGACTAGTGAACGAAACCTATTTGAGAAACGTATAATAAACAAACGCCATCGTTGTAAAAATATATAAAAAAATGTTTTTGTATAATTTTCGTGATATTTATGATGGACAGTGGTGTCGATTCTGTTTTGCATTCTCTAAAATTAAACTAAGTTTGACAGGTGTCAAAAATTCTCATTTATGTAAAAGAATTCGTTCAACATTTTAAATGTAACGGTTTTTTGCGTTTAAAAAGAAATCAATAGTTTTTTATTCACGTAGATAAATTGTAATCACATTATAACGTCAAACTTAAAACTAGCTACGCCTGTTCCAACCTCCTTACGCCGGCAAAAGAACAGGCAAGAAACGTCCGGCAGGTAATTTTTTGTGCGCGATCACATTGACATTTAACAGAGGTTGATCAGTTACGTACGATACTAGTGGCCGAAATCAATAACCTATCCACAGTTTCTCCTACTATAGAGTTAGAAATTGGACATAAGCTCCATTGAAGTGGCAAACGCACTGAAATTCAATAATGTTGTAGATAAACTCATCTACTGCTAAACCAGTTAGTATTATCATAGTAAAGAGTAGTAGTTCAGCTTCATACAAATCGGCCGCCGCCGCGCCGGTTTGAATGTGTGCGAGAGTAGCGGCGCCGTGTACGCACGCACTTTTCACGCACACAATCCAAAAGAACGGGGCCGCGGGCGGGGCCGCGGTCATGCACTCAGTACGGAACGCGCCGCCTATGCATCACCGCAAGAGTAGGCAATTAACTCGTCGAGCGGCCTTAGCTAACCTACTGTTCTTACTTTACTGTGGTATTATTAGGTAGACTACCGGCCGCAAGCGTCGGACACCCGATTAGGGTAATTATAGTCATCCCGTTGCGTCCTTTGATTTCATACGTTCGCGGTTTCAATACAATTATAAACAAACAAACTAATGATATGGTTGGCAGTGGACACTAGAATACTAGCTGTGGCCCGCGGCTTCATCCGCGTTGACATATTACAACAAAAAACTGATAAACTACATTTTATCTATATAAATCCGTTCGCGATGGTGGCCGAACGGTAAAGCGTGCGCACCGATACCGAATGTGAATCCTCTCGGCCCCTCACCTATGACTAAGTTAAAAAGTGTGGATTGCCATCGCACAAAACGGTGAAGAAAATCATCGTGAGGATACCTGCATTTCCACGAAATTCAAAGGCATACGAAATCTACCAACCCGCACTGGGCCAGCATGGTAGATGACGGGCTTTATTCTCTCTCTCTGAGAGAAGGCCAGAGTCCCAGCAGTGGGAACGCAATAGGCTGATGATGATCTCAAATCCGTTCAGTCGTTACGGAACTTGGTAACACACATGTAGGGTACACATTTGATTAATAAGTATATTGCGTTATGCGAAGCGATATGTAGAAGGATTTTTTTTCAAGTGCTTTCCTTGCTAGCTGCACCTACTGTCGCCACTTAGAGATGTTTTACGGCAACGTCACTTGAAATCCATTTCCCAAACCAGGTGAAGCGTGGAGCCACCTTCGACCACACTGTCATTTAACATCAGGTGACTGGCGCTCAAAATCTAACCTGTAGGAAATTAAAATTATTTGTAGTATGTATTTTTAATGTACCTATTCGTTATTCTATATCTAAGTGTAATAATGTAAATTCTTTCTCTTAGCGGTAAGTCCAAAATAAAATTAATACGATAGTAATTAAATTTCACTTAAATTTATAATTTGTTATTCAAACGCTTCTTATAGATACAACGTAGGTAAACGTCATGTTTTATAATCTAGAAGATAGATCGAGAATTACAGGCTTACAGCATAGTAAAGGAGTAGTTAGTTCAGCTTCATAAATAAATCGGCCGTCGCCGCGCCGGTTTGAATGTGTGCGTGAGTAGCGGCACCGTGTACGCACGCACTTTTCACGCACACAATCACATAAACGAAAGGAGGCGGACGGGGCCGCGACCATGCACTCAGTAGTCAGTACGGAACGCGCCGCCTATGCGTCACCGCAAGAGCAGGCAATTAACTCGTCGAGCGGCCTTAGCTAACCTACTGTTCTTACAGTAACTTGATGACTTCATTTAACTTGATGAATAATTAATTGAATAATTATTGTACTTTTGGATTACTATCTGTCTGGTCTGGGGGTGTCCATTTATAACGTGAGGTGTTCTACGGGGGGGGGGCAGGTTAAATATTTCCACTTTCCAATCCATTTCCAATCTCACTTAGAGGGGGGTGTTAGAAAATATCACGTAATAATTGTTTTCACAGAAAACTCGGGAAAAATATTTTTCTTTTTGTTTTTTGTTTGTTATTAATCCAACACGTTTAGAAGAATAGAAGTTTGGAAGATTCTCGCGTGAGATTAGGGGAGGGGGGAGGGAGTTGAGAAAAATCTTAAAATATCTCACCAAGGGGAGAAAAATCTCAAAAATGTCTCACGTAATTAATGGACGTCCCCTTCCGTCATTTCGTCTGGCTTTTTAAGATATTAGTATGTAAAATTATTTATCCGCAATAAAATCAGTACTTGTAATATAGGCACTTAACCTTAAAGAATAAAAGTTAGATACCTAGCCATTATAATTATAAGCTTCTCTCATGATCAATCTGATTTACCTACATGGAACTAATTTAAACTCATCAGCACACGGGATATTCAAACTAAAATAACGGACGGATGTTTGTTAAATTTCCAAACATCTTGTTTCATTTCCAGCGAAGTTTATTGGTAGGGCCGGTCCGAAACTATTAAATTCCGGAGCTGTAATTAATCATACGCACCCATTATCTATTCACAAATAAATAATTAGCGTACAACATAACTGTTGCATCAGAAACTAGATCGTCTTTTATTATCGTAATTGATGTTAATAGTTATTCAATATTTAGTCGGGTTACGACAAGCTTTGATGTTGTTAAAATTTCTAGGTGTTGTCGATTTGTTTATGCGTTATCTGTATTATGTAATTTTGAATCGTATTTATTGTCTATTGTTCTAATAAACATTTCATCGCTTATCAACTCTGATCGTTGTTTTAATTTGGATAATTTATTTACCTGCTTCCCGTCCCAACTAAAGTTAGGTACAAAAATAAACAGGTTTTCCTTATTTACTACTAGCTGCGCCCCGCGGTTTCACCCGCGTCTTCCCGTTGGAACATTTTCCGGGATAAAAAGTAAATCCTATGTCCGTTTCCTGGTCCTAAACTACCTCCCCACCAATTTTCAGCCAAATCGGTTCAGCCGTTCTTGAGTTATAAGTAGTGTAACTAACACGACTTTCTTTTATAAATATAGATTTACAGGGTAGCGTTTGACAAGTCACCTGATGTTAAGTGTGGGTGTGGTCGAAGGTGGCACCACGCTACACCTGTACCTACTGGGAACTGACTCTGAAGTCAGGCTGCCGGAACACACCAATAGGTGCTCTCGAGGATGGTAGGTAGCCTACCTAGGCGAACACTAGAAAATGACCACAAAGCTATGGTTTCACGATGTTTTCCTTCACCGAAATCCCAAGCTCATTGTAGGATTCGAACCATCGTCCTGAGCCATCAGCGCTATAAATATAAACTAAGTACTGTATATTATGTACCTACCTAGGTAGGTACTTTTATGTGTACCTAATACTTTTGTGTTAAATCTACCTAACATTAACATTAGCGTAAGTATTTAACTTGAATTACCTAACTAGGGTAGTATAGGTACTGGAGAAATATAGGTTTGTAATGTAATGTAGCCGACATATCTCTCAGAATTAGCAAGTTGAAGTGGCAATGGGCAGGCCACACGGCGCTCGACGAACTGATAACCGATGGGGAAGAAAGGTTCTCGAGTGGCGACCACGAACCGGAAGACGTTCTGTAGGTAAGCCCCCCACTAGGTGGACCGACGACATTGTAAGAGTCGCAGGGAGCCGATGGATGCAAATAGCTAAAAGCCTTTCATGGTGGCGTTCAAAGGGGGAGGCCTATGGTCAGTAGTGGACTTCTTCCGGCTGATGATGATGTAATGTCATGATTATGAATCTATTTCGTGTATTGGTTCATGATTGAACTAGGTACATTTCAAGTGCTTAATTTCCGAAAAGGCTCGGGTGGGATTTAATCGAGTCGTAGTTAGCTAGGTATTTATATGTTAGGGGCAATTTATTGGTGTCGATTCGGTTTTGCATTCTCTAAAACTAAACTAAGCTTGACAGGTCTAAAAGTAGGTAATGCTCCCCTTTTTTTACTTTAGTAGTTAGAAAAGGACAGCAATACTATTAGACCTGTCAAACTTAGTTTAGTTTTAAAGAATGCAAAACCGAATCGACACCATTATCTACTTATTTTGAAATGTTTTTAATTATTTATGAAGTTAGTGCGTATAGGTACGCGTAGGCAGATACCGGTCTACTCCGATTGTTATAAAATTATAACAAAACATATTATGAGCGACTCCTGCTCAGATACTCGTTTCGCCCATGACATATTGTGCGCGCGCAGGCATTGTACTTAAATCCCCGATTAATCTCCGACTTTTACGAGCTTTTGTTCAGATCCCTTTCAATTTTTTTTTTGTTGCTTATGCGCGACTTATCAACAAAGCAGTCAGTTTTCTCACACGACTATCCCAAAACGAGCCTTGAAATTACCGTAATACGGTTCTTTTTCAAAAACCTATGACAATCACCTAGTCCAATTTAAATTAAACCTTGTTCAAAGGCAGCAAAGTCGATAGCACAGTAACCGCTGATTTAACTTTTGATGGAGTCTTCGGTTACGTCAATTTGTGTATTGTCATTTTGACATAATAGCCATGTCATCCCCACCGGTTTATTGGTTGAAACCCGATGACAGTTAAGTCGCGTATTTGAAGGATATGCCGTCACGGTCGTTTCGATTGAATTGTATGTAAGGGATGTATGAATGAATGGCCTACTTAGCAAAATGTGGTGTGAATTTTATGAACTATTTTAATAAAGAGATAGCTTTTATGCTTGAGTCAGTCAGTCAGCGCAAGAATGAGGCGTGCGTGAATGAAATTCCAAATGTGTTTTTTTTTTTACAGTGTAGCTATTGACGTGTTTACTTGTTTATTTTTTTGCTACATTATGTTGTCGATGGTAGCACCTATATTGATTATTGAGATAGCGAGTGATTGAGGATTTGAGGCTGCCGGAAAACACCAACAGCGTGCTTGCCCTAGATTTTCCTTGAAGGTGGTAGTGGTAGAGTCAGAAGAGTACTAGAACATTCTTTCCACCTAGCTACGGTTTCAACTTCCTTTAGTAGTGTAGGGAATAGGGAATCAATAAGAAATGATTTTTTTGAAAAGTACTACTACTGGGTAAATAAAAGTACAGACAACCAAAAAGCGCTCCACACTTTTTGAATTAACCATTATATCGTAACTAATACAAGCCGTTATTTTGCGCAACGAATAAGCATTGCCGTTCAACGCGGCAATGCGGCCAGCATTTTGGGAACGTTGCCAACTGGTAGTGGTTTATTAGTAGTTTGATAGGTAGTTTTATTTTACATTTTAAGGTTTAGTTAAGTGTTTTTATTTTGATCTAATATTATAAATAATAAAGTCAATTTAATTATTTTATATTTTTCAGTGCGTTTTCAAAGTGTTTTTTTTTAGTTCTTTTAAACTATATATTATTTTTCCATTAGATTGACATTTTAATTTCGTAATATCTTTTGATTATAATATCCGATTTCAACAATTCAAAAAGTAATCTACAGGTATTGGAACAATCTTGAATACGAAATGATTTATTTGGATAGGGATTAATATAAAAGTATGGATTAATACGGTCTGATTTTAGTCGGCAATTTTATCAACTTTTAAAATACAAAAAAGTATTATACTGTTTTTGAAGTAGAGCGTGGAGAGCGCAGTGAACGCATAGCTATCTAGCAATCAGGTATACGCGAGTGGGCCAGAGAGCGCTCATCTTTCGTGCCGCTACCTATATTATGTAATAATCTATTAATTTATGATGTTTTGATTTTGTAAAATGTTGCAGATATTTTCGTTGAATATTAAATACATACCTACCGGAGTTTTCCCTACTTCCTATTCGAAATTTGGTATGGAGCTAGCTTAAACCTCAATAGATAGATCTTTTTATCGCGCTATACTGTGACTGCAAGACACAACTACCTAGTCGATTATAAAACTCTAGTTGTAGATTTTATTATTCTTCTACATTTTATTATTCTAAAATGAAACCACACACTATATATTTATTCCACTCATTTATTACGTAAACGCTACTGTACTGAGAACGCAAACAAACAACCCTGCAGCTATCAGTACAAAAGCTCCTACTTACATTCTGTAACAACACACAGAGATCTTATTAAATGCAAATTATAACTCCTGTTACTACTACTGAGGAGAGAAGCTTGGACTTTCGTAATCCATTGTTCATTCGTGAGAAGCCTACTCCTTCTCTCGAATGATGTTCATAGCAACTTCATCGTTGTCGCTGTTCGATGCTATACAACCATACAGCATCTCTTCGAGCTCCTCCTCCGGGATCACATCTGGAATGTCAGCGGTATTAATATTAGAAACTCATTCAAACCACTCTCTCTTAGGGAGAAGGCCAGAGTCCCAGCAGTGGGAACGTAATAGGCTGATGATGATGGAACTCATTCAGAGGTCAATGTACAATTTGTACACATAGTTAACTAACGGCCGGTTTCAATAACTGATCTATCCACAGTTTGACATAAATTTGACATGTCAGGGGTTCGAACAGGAAGGGAAGAGAGAGCAACAGAACAAGGACAAAACATATATACAATGACACATGACATTGACAATATAGCTGGTGACACTGACAGTTGACATAAGAAAATACGACGGTTCAAAACTTCTATGGAGCTTATGTCAAATTTCCATCTCCGGTATCGTGGATAGGTTGGTTATTGAAACCGGCCATAATAAGTCAAAATATTTAAGAAAATCTTAAATTAAATATTAACACTTATTTCCAATACACAATGGTGTCGATTCGGTTTTACATTCTCCTAAACTAAACTAAATTTGACATGTCTAATAGTATTGCTGTCTTTTTCTAACCACTGAAGAAAAAAGGATGGCATTACTATTAGACCTGTCAAAAGTAGTTTAGTTTTAGAAAATGCAAAACCGAATCGACTCCAATATCGCACAACTGGAGAACACGGTAATAAAAATAAACACATATAATAAATACTTTAGTACATAGGGCATACAATTTAATTTTCAAAAATATTAATAGGCTGCAATTTTTTATACACAACAATACACATCGCAAAACAGTTTTTTTTAATAAAGTCATCTTCGGTACTAGTTGCCAACGCCATGTCTTGTTGCCGCGCTGCTCATGATGATTGTTCTCCGGTGGCCAGGGTGGCCCCCCGAGGGGCGCGGAGTGCGCGAGGCTGTGGGGTGAGCCTCCGCGGACGGTCGACTGTCCACCACTGTGGGCAGCGACACCACCTTAAAACCACCACGACAGCCTGGGCGGCAGCGATAATATGGCGCACGTTGTGGCGCCCCTCGCCGCTGGCGCCTCCGCCCTTGCCACGCCTGCTGCGCTCGCCACCTATGGAGGCGGCGTCAAGAACCCCGCGCTGGGAGGCGTGGGTTACGCGCCCAATTTAGGCATCGGTAACCAAATGGTCGGCGGCACTCTGTGTGATCCGCCGCCGCCAGAGCCCCCGGTGTTACCGACGCCTCATTTAGTCAACCCACATGGTTACAAGTCCATACAGCCCCAACGGCTCAGATCAACCCATGAGTGTCATTCCTGCGCCACGCTATCACTTTAACCTCAACGCGGACTGTATGTGGGCAGCATACAGATCAATCTCGCCGCGGCATTGATCACCGCACGACATCGCTCAAGATGTGCAGAAGCAGTCCAAACATGGTGGCAGCAGAGGGAACATGCATGTTCATTTATTTATTTTTACCACAAACTGGGCATTTTACTGCAAGTCACTCGATGTTTAGTGACGATGTGGTCGAAGATGGCTACACGTTACACATACTCTGCGGACTGGCTCTCAAGTGAGACTGCCGGAACACATCGACAGATGCTTGGCGACAGATTCCTTACTTGAGGGTGGTAGCTAGCCAGGCGAGCACATAGCCCTCCCACCAAGCGTTGGCTTCCTCACGTACCTTCACTGCCTTTGGACCCAAGCAGCGGCCATGCAAGGACTGGTTCGGCACATCTGGTGAGATGCCCTGCGGCGAACTGTGGCGCGGCGGGATCGATCCGCATGCCGCCCACATACCGTCCACGTTAAGGACGAAGGAATGGTGTTGCGTTGGGATGTGATTCATGGGCACACCCGAGCCGATGGGCTGCATGGAATAGTAAACGTGGGGGTTCACTAGGTGCGGAGGCGGCAGCCCCGGCGGCTCCGGCGGCGGCGGCGCACTCAGCGTGCCTCCGCCCGTTTCCTTCCCGGTGCCTCGTTTGGGCACGTACCCCACGCCGCCCAGCGCGCGGCTCCCGGCGCCGCCTCCATAGGCGACGAGCGCGGCAGACAAGGCAGAGGCCGAGGCGCGAGCCGCGAGAGCCGCCACCCCGTGTGACACATTTTCACCGACATCCTGGGTATAGCGGTTGTTTTTCTGGTGATGGCCCTGTCTGCCAATAGTAGACTGTCGACCATCCGCGGGCGCTCACCCCACGAGCTTGCGCACACTGCACCTCACGAGGGGCCACCCCCCGCCACCGGAGATTCGACGGCCGGTGGAGGATTCGATGGCTCGTGGAGGAATCGATGGCTCGTGCTGGTGACTATGCACAATGCTAGACATGCAGGTTGTCAGATTGGTGGACTTCATCGCAAGATAGAACATTAGAAATTAACAGTCTTGCATTACTTAAACAACCAATGTGGCGCAATGGGTTGCAGGTTCGATTTCCACTACAGCACAAATATTTATGCATCAAAAAGTATGTTCTGTGATCTAGATACAGGGGATCCTAGTTAGGAGTCAGAGATAAGTTTGTGATAGTATGGGCTTTATCATTACTTGAATGCTAGACACGCAGATCTGTAGGTACAGTCAGCGAAAAAGTCGCGTGGACTTACCCTAGTTTCCAAATGTATACCAGATCCAACAATATTGGTTTCCAAAACGCTTAAGATAATTGGGTAAACGGGCATGTTCAGCTATACCAGATGTAAGTATTGAAACTACAGTCTCAGAATGTACCCCGAACAAGAAGACGAATTGAAATAATATATTTATCAGACAGCAACGAAAATCAGGATAATCCTGATACATCTTTTGCTTGTAGAATGGTGAGTCTGCAATGAACTTGTAAGACAAAGATCCACAGTCTTTCAGAGGCACTTGAAAGTGAAAATGTTCATAAATGGAAAGAAGCAATGGAAGAAGAATACCGATCATTACTACTAAATAATACATGGACGCTGGTTTATTCACCCCAAAACAAGAAAGTTATTCCATGTAAGTAGGTATACAAAACAAAATTAGATGAGAATGGCATTATCATGAAGTACAAGGCACGACTTGTTGCTAAAGGCTACCAACAGAAGAAAGGCATAGACTATCGCGAAATTTATGCTCCTGTGGTAAGATACGCCTCACTCAGATTATGTAGTTGGTTTACCTGCAAAACATAACCTTAAAATTCACCAGATACGCTGTGACTGCTTTCCTGCAAGGTGATATAGAGGAAGAGACACAGTCACCACATTTGGAAAAAAGCAACCAAGAGTGTAAGCTTAATAAATCTATTTATGGCCTCAAACAGGCAAGTAGACAATGGAACAAATAGCTGAACTCCATTCTTCTGGAAATATGAATGTCACGGTCAAAAATAGACCCATGTATTTATTACCGGATAATTAATGAAAAAGATATATTGTTTATAACCGTCTATGTAAATGAAATATTATATTTTTACAATAATGAACAAACAGCTCTGATGATTAAGAAGAAACTAAATGGAAAGTTTCACATGAAGGACTTGGGCGAAGCAAAACGCTGTATTGGTTTCTGGATTACTCAAAACGCTGAAAAGAATGAAATATCTCTGGACAAATCTTTATATGTAGAAAAAATACTTACTCGCTTCAACATGAATGATTGTAAGCCACAGTACACACCATGCGAAGCAAATTTACAATTAAATGCAGAAAAAGAAGAGGAAGTATTAGTGAACATCCCCTACCAGGAAGTCATAGGATGTTTACTATACCTATCACAGGGAAGCAGGGCCGACATTTCATATATTGTGAAGCAGCTTAGTAGATTCAATAACAAACCAACGGCACAGCACTGGACAGCTGCAAAGAGAGTACATACTTAGGTACTTGAAGGGCACACAGAATACAAAATTAACCTTCAAGAAAAATTGTCAAAACATTGTTGGTTACTGCGATGCTAACTGGGCAACTGGCACAGAAGACCGAAGATCATGTTCCGGTTATATATTTATGTTTCAGGGTGCTGCCATCAGCTGTGTTCGAAAAGGCAGCCTACCATAGCCTTATCTAGTACAGAGGCTGAATTCATGTCACTGGCCACAGCTGTACAGGAAGCTATCTGGCTGAAACAGCTAGAAGAAGATTTTTGGCCACATCTGTCAGATACGCCAATTTTAATTTTCTGTGATAATCAAAGCACCATTAGAATTTCAGGTAACGACATCTACCACGCACGAAGCAAGCACATCGGATGTACCATACCATTTTGTGAGGGAGCGGATCGCAATCAATCAAATCACTGTACGCTACAAAAGTACTCAAGAAATGTTGGCTGATGCTCTGACTAAAGGACTGCACCGGCCTAAACATGAACAGTTCACGAAGACAATGGGTTTGCGTCCAGAAGAGGATGTTGAAATGTAGTACGCAAAAGCGCCTGACAAATTATTGTCAGCATTGTCTCTCAGCTGTCACTTTTCCCCGCCTCTCTCTCTTGCTATCGATACTGCTAAAGTCACATTCCCGATCTACGATCAAAAGTGTCTCTCATTTCATTAATTAGTAATAGGTACACAAACAATAACTGACAAAATTAAGAAAATAAAAATACAATAGTTAATAATAGTTAGATATAAATGTCAAATTTAAACAAGGTCAATAATTTAATATTAAATTCAAAATGATCGTCATTAATTTAAGCAGTCATCCATACAGTCAAATGTTTTTTTTTATTTACTTATTACGAAACTTCCCAAACGGAAGTTCTCTAATTGATGATGGTATTTTTTATACACAACAAAACACATCGCAAAACAGTTTTTTTTAATAAAGTCATCTTCGGTACTAGTTGCCAACGCCATGTCTTGTTGCCGCGCTGCTCATGATGATTGTTCTCCGGTGGCCAGGGTGGCCCCCCGAGGGGCGCGGAGTGCGCGAGGCTGTGGGGTGAGCCTCCGCGGACGGTCGACTGTCCACCACTGTGGGCAGCGACACCACCTTAAAACCACCACGACAGCCTGGGCGGCAGCGATAATATGGCGCACGTTGTGGCGCCCCTCGCCGCTGGCGCCTCCGCCCTTGCCACGCCTGCTGCGCTCGCCACCTATGGAGGCGGCGTCAAGAACCCCGCGCTGGGAGGCGTGGGTTACGCGCCCAATTAAGGCATCGGTAACCAAATGGTCGGCGGCACTCTGTGTGATCCGCCGCCGCCAGGGCCCCCGGTGTTACCGACGCCTCATTTAGTCAACCCACAGGGTTACAAGTCCACACAGCCCCTACGGGTCAGATCAACCCATGAGTGTCATTCCTGCGCCACGCTATCACTTTAACCTCAACGCGGACTGTAAGTGGGCAACATACAGATCAATCTCGCCGCGGCATTGATCACCGCACGACATCGCTCAAGATGTGCAGAAGCAGTCCAAACATGGTGGCAGCAGAGGGAACATGCATGTTCATTTATTTATTTTTACCACAAACTGGGCATTTTACTACAAGTCACATGATATTTAGTGACGATGTGGTCAAAGATGGCTCCACGTTACACATACTCTGCGGACTGGCTCTCAAGTGAGACTGCCGGAACACATCGACAGATGCTTGGCGACAGATTCCTTACTTGAGGGTGGTAGCTAGCCAGGCGAGCACATTGCCCTCCCACCAAGCGTTGGCTTCCTCACGTACCTTCACTGCCTTTGGACCCAAGCAGCGGCCATGCAAGGACTGGTTCGGCACATCTGGTGAGATGCCCTGCGGCGAACTGTGGCGCGGCGGGATCGATCTGCATGCCGCCCACTTACCGTCCACGTTGAGGACGAAGGAATGGTGTTGCGTTGGGATGTGATTCATGGGCACACCCGAGCCGATGGGCTGCATGGAATAGTAAACGTGGGGGTTCACTAGGTGCGGAGGCGGCAGCCCCGGCGGCTCCGGCGGCGGCGGCGCACTCAGCGTGCCTCCGCCCGTTTCCTTCCCGGTGCCTCGTTTGGGCACGTACCCCACGCCGCCCAGCGCGCGGCTCCCGGCGCCGCCTCCATAGGCGACGAGCGCGGCAGACAAGGCAGAGGCCGAGGCGCGAGCCGCGAGAGCCGCCACCCCGTGTGACACATTTTCACCGACATCCTGGGTATAGCGGTTGTTTTTCTGGTGATGGCCCTGTCTGCCAATAGTAGACTGTCGACCATCCGCGGGCGCTCACCCCACGAGCTTGCGCACACTGCACCTCACGAGGGGCCACCCCCCGCCACCGGAGATTCGACGGCCGGTGGAGGATTCGATGGCTCGTGGAGCAATCGATGGCTCGTGCTGGTGACTATGCAGAATGCTAGACATGCAGGTTGTCAGATTGGTGGACTTCATCGCAAGATAGAACATTAGAAATTAACAGTCTTGCATTACTTAAACAACCAATGTGGCGCAATGGGTTGCAGGTTCGATTTCCACTACAGCACAAATATTTATGCACCAAAAAGTTTGTTCTGTGATCTAGATACAGGGGATCCTAGTTAGGGGTCGGGTTAAGTTTGTGATCTTATGGGCTTTATCATTACTTGGATGCTAGACACGCAGATCTGTAGGTACAGTCAGCGAAAAAGTCTGCGTGGACTTACCCTAGTTTCCAAGTGTATACCAGATCCAACAATATTGGTTTCCAAAAC
Organism: Opisthograptis luteolata; assembly: GCA_931315375.2. Lineage (NCBI taxonomy): Eukaryota > Metazoa > Arthropoda > Insecta > Lepidoptera > Geometridae > Opisthograptis > Opisthograptis luteolata. The sequence goes on from OV928033.1 coordinate 15,030,544, forward strand.
GCTTAAGATAATTGAGTAAACGGGCATGTTCAGCTACTCTTGTCGCTGACTTTACAAGAGCTTGGTACTAGAAGACATATACTCTACGTAACTGCAACTGAAGTGCTGTGGGAATGCTTACCCGGAGGAATATTTACTGTGTTCGAGCCAGCAGCGCCATCTGTCGTGTCCCTCGGCGGCGGGTTAGCGAATCTTGTAACGACTCTCTTTGGATCTGATAATGAAATCATTAACTATTAGAATAGAATAATTTAAAAACTTATCAATAAAACTGTAAATAATTGCTGTCTGTATGATTAATGATTGTTAGAATCTTTGTCTGTTTGTCTGTGCATGCTAATCTTATTAGAATTCTATAAACACCCTTTTATTTCACTGGAAATATTGTCTAAGAGTTAAAATTAATAGGCTAATATTGCTGACTGGCATATTTTTGACAAGTACATAATACATATATTTATTTATTTAGTAATAGGCGAGCAGCTTGAGGCTGATGTGCCTATATCATGCTGTTTTGAATTATTGCAATGTCCAAAAGTGCAGAGAAAAATCAAGTTAGTACTTATTAGAATTTCCATCTGCATATATTTGGATATATGCAGTATAGTATTTAGCTCTTAGTGGTAGGAAGCTATGCTATAATACCATCTCTGAGTGTTAAAGACTTTAAGCTATTGACCACCATCTCTCTAGGAGCATTCTTGACAATATTTAGCCGTGAGTTATGCAGACTGCTTTATTTCCAGAGAGGTACAATCTGGATCTCTGTCAAGCGTGAATAGGCACCTCGTAGGCCAGCAGGCCAGCAGGATCCACTCTCGACTGCATTGTCACTTACACACACAATGACGTCAAACGCAGGCCCATTTGTACATTAAAAAAAATAGGAGTGAGCTACTAACCTTTTTTTTCCAGTTCAGCTCGCAGCAGCCGTATCTCATCGTAACTCAGCTGAAAATGCAGAGTAAAATAATGTTAGTTCTGATTAATAAACTCTTTTTCAACATTATACTGTCTAACTTAAAACACATTTATAGCGATGATGGCTCAGTGGTAGTGACGTCGGCTTGCGATCCGTAGGACGTGGGTTCGAATCCTACAATGAGCTTGAGCCCTTGAGTGAAGGAAAACATTGTGATGAAACCATAGCATGGTGGTAGGGTATTTTCTAGTACTCGCCTGGCTAGCTGCCACCCTCTTGTTAAGAATCTGTCGCCAAGCACCTATCGGTGTGTTCCGGCAGCCTTACTTGAGAGCCAGTTCCCAGTCCAGGTGTAGCGTGGCGCCATCCTCGACCACATCGTCATTTAATATCAGGTGACTTGTGGTCAATGCTATTTAGCAACTCAGGTTTGGCAAGTCCTGACAAATAATAGGCAGTTTTAAACTTGAAGCAATCACTTTTGCACGCCAAATTCAGAAATAGTGATAAAAACATGAAACACTACTCGACTCCAGGCTGTTTTAGCCTAAAAAAAGTATAATATAAGTAGAAAATGATTTTCATAATTTATTAGCTGCACAATGCACATTGATGCCACACCTCAAAATGTCTTCCCGACACTATTCCCGAAACCTAAAGCTCTAATGTAACTTGGAGCGTATAAAAAAAAGATTGATTTGTACAACACTGCACGTTTATCTACTTTGTGAAAATGAAAAGCTAAAAACTGATATGCTGGAAAAAATTAGTTTCAAATTAATATGTCTTACCGTTTCAGCAAGTAGCACTGCTTCGCGAAGGGTCTCCACATATATGCGCTCTTGTTTGAGAAGCTGCAGCTCGATGGCTAGCTGCTGTCTCAGCCTGGGATCTGGTCTGCGGCGCACCGGCGCTATTTCTTCCTCGCTGAACTTCGCAGGCATGACGACGCGGCGACGAAATGACCGAGGCTGTAGACTGTAATGAAGCCGATCGATATTATCGATCCGACGCACAAATTTTCAAATTCAAAGCCCTCCGCCCCACCTATTTTTTTTTTTTTTTGTTTTGTTATGGCGTCACTCGATTAGTGTATTTGCCAGTGTCAGGTATGAAATATTTCAAACTCAGAGAGTTGAATCAAGTTTAAATGATGATGATGACGATGAGATGATGGGATGAGGATAGTGTTTAAGTAAAGTAGTGGCGCTTTACTTAAACTTTACACGGACTTTTTTGGAGCAACTCGAAAAGTCACTTTCACAACTTTATTTCCATTTCCCACACTCGTACACATTAACGAACACATAATGGTTAATAATCCACCAATATTACACATTATCACTCGAAGAAACACAAGTTTTGGAAATAAAAATAAAATTTTCACGTTGACGATTTGATTGCCGCCAAAAAAGTCCGCCCCACCTAAACTAAACCCAGTGTTACCAAGTACCATACCAACGTAACAACGTTATGCCTGGGTAAATTAATTGGGCACCCAACAGTGCTGCCAATCTATTATTTAGAATTCCCCGCGCAGTAAGCCCTATGACTTACTTTTAACGCTGATCACGGATACATTTTTCGTTATTAACGTTTTGTCTGCCAGGCAGAAATTTCCTTTGAGTTGAAATAGGTCTAACATTGCTAAAAAGCTATCTGAGACCTATGCTATGACCTACTGCTACTGTTAGGGACTTTCCATTAATCACGTGAGGTGAAGTCAGTGTTAGCAACCTGAAGTGGACTGACTATCGTACCAGGGGCGTCCAGGGGCGTAAAATTATCGTACATTGGATCGAAATTATCGTACTTTTTAGGATAATCTATACTATAATATTATAAAGCTGCAGAGTTTGTTTGTTTGTTTGTTTGTTTGTTTGTTTGTTTGTTTGTTTGTTTGTTTGTTTGTTTGTTTGTTTGTTTGTTTGAACGCGCTAATCTCAGGAACTACTGGTCCGATTTGAAAAATTCTTTCAGTGTTAGATAGCCTATTTATCGAGGAAGGCTATAGGCTATATTTTATTTCCAAAAAAATTAGGGATCCGTAAGAAAATTGCTATTTTGCAACCCAAGGTGTGAAATCGAAAACCTATTTTTGCGTGCGCTGCTAAAACTATTGACACTAGAACAAAATTATGTATGACGGGTTTGTAGGTCCCATTAAGATCTACAAAAAAGTCCGCGAGAGCATATGTCTAACTATTATAGTTATGCCACAATAAGTGATCTTTTATTTAATAAAAGTAATTTTTAATGCCGCTGCTAGAAAAGGCTCTTTATTTGTATCTTGGTATTAATCCTTATCAAAATAAATTACTTCTTATTCAAAACTGCTTCAATGCCGTCATATAACTTTTTGAATCATTCAATTCGGACATTCCATTCGAAAGATATCACGAGTTTAAAAATGTAAGTAGTAGTAGAAAAATATATAGTTTAAAAAACTAAAAAAAACACTTTAAAAACGCACTGAAAAGTATAAAATAATAAAATTGACTTGTATTAGTTACGATATAATGGTTAATTCAAAAAGTGTGGAGCGCTTCTTTTACTGGGTAAATAAAAGTACACACAACCAAAAAGCGCTCCACACTTTTTGAATTAACCATTATATCGTAACTAATACAAGTCAATTTTATTATTTTATACTTTTCAGTGCGTTTTTAAAGTGTTTTTTTTTAGTTTTTTAAACTATATATTTTTATTTTTTTACTTTTTAGTCATTTCTTACCAAGTTCAATCTATTAGACTCATCAAGACGAATCATATGAGCCCAAACACGAGGGGTTTACTAGTAGCCACTGCAGAGATCCCCTACCCACCATTCGGTTCCATCATCAGACCCTCGTCACCAAGTTCAATCTATTGGACTCATCAAGATGAATCATATGAGCCCCAACACGAGGGGTTTACTAGTAGCCACTGCAGAGATCCCCTACTCACCTTCCGGTTGCATCATCAGACCCTCGTCACCAAGTTCAATCTATTGAACTCATCAAGACGAACCATATGAGCCCAAACACGAGGGGTTTACTAGTAGCCACTGCAGAGATGCCCTACCCACCTTCCGGTTGCATCATCAGACCCTTGTCACCAAGTTCAATCTATTGGGCTCATCAAGACGAATCATATGAGCCCAAACACGAGGGGTTTACTAGTAGCCACTGCAGAGATGCCCTACCCACCTTCCGGTTGCATCATTAGACCCTCGTCACCAAGTTCAATCTATTGGGCTCATAAAGACGAATCATATGAGCCCAAACACGAGGGGTTTACTAGAAGCCGCTGCAGAGATGCTCTATCCACCTTCCGGCTGCATCATCAGATCAGGTCGATGATACCAAATTATTGCATTGTCACCGAGATTACATACACATACAAAGTTTCAAGTCGATACGACAATTAGAAGTAGGTGAAAATTGACTTCTAAGATTTGATTACATTGTTAGTTAGTTAGTTAGTTAGTTAGTTAGTTACAAGTCAAGCTAATAAAAGTGTTTTAAAAATAAAACCGCCGCACTGCAGCGCAGCGGGAAACGCGGTGAGGTGAGGGGGGCACCGGGAGAATCTATGAAATAGGTAAAGTGCGGTCGCGGACCAGGAAGACCTTCAACTGCGCGGTTCAAACGTACGTCCAAGAAAAATTTACTTAGAATTAAAATAGGATAACGGGTACCTACAGCAGGTAACGCGGTGAGGGGGCACCGAAGTGCGGGAATAATTTTGGAGTATACGGAATATATACGCTTTCGCGCCTAAACTACTGAACCGATTTAAATGGAATTTGGTATAGAGATAATTTGAGCCCCGGGGAAGGGACATAAGATACTTTTTATCGCGATAAACTGTACCCCACGCGGGTGAAACCGCATGGAACAGCTAGTGTTTACTATAAATCATAAAAATTATAATATTGATATGCATGCAAGTTAGAGGTGTAACTAATATATTCATATTAGGTATAGGGATTGTAATACGGACCAAGTATTCCGTATTATAATATACCGATACATAATATTTGGTACCGAGGTATTAGAACAGGTATTAGTCAAAATAAACGAATATAAGAAATTCGCGATAGTCGATATGGCGATCACCGGCGCCAGCCGCTAATATCGCAGCGATGCGCGCTTCGCTCGGCTGCAAAGTTATTCTGCGTCTCGCTATGCTCAGGATTCTGTATTTGAACCACTCGCTTCGCTCATGGTTCAATCCCAGAATCCTTCGCTTGCTCAGGTTTCAATACAAATACTCGCACCAAAATACAACTTTGTAGCCTTGCATAACAAATAACTATTACACTTGCCTCCAAAAATATCATTAACCACCTAACCACTAGAAGTAAGTGTTGCCCATATATGTGCACATCCAAATTCCAAATCACCAGTGGAAATTCTACTGCGTTGGCAACACTTCACAAAACGCAACAGACTCAGATTCAGAGCACAGATTATAGAAAGTATAAAATAAAAACGAAACGCAAAAGCGTAGACTATTTACAAAATGCAAGTCATGCAACATGCCATTTGCAACCATAGATGTACACGAATAGTACCAATACGTGGTATTTAATCTACCAAATCTATGGGCAGTACCAAACTAGGACGAATGACGATGGTACCGAATCCGAATAGTACCGATGTTACCAAAATCTGTGAAACCTGCAGTCTTTTCTTAGCCATGCTGGTAAAGAATTTGCATAACAGTTACTAGAGAAACAATCTCGGAAACTCATATCAAGGATAAAAACTATAGGCCCATTTACGACCAGTTGCTTATTGAAACTATCTAGAATATCTACGGTTTTCCCTACTAGAGATACAAATTCGACATCACTTTTAAGGACTCGATCAATTATATTTTGTGATTATTATTTCTGTGCTCTCGACTTTCACTCGAACTATGTACCAAAATAAATGTGTTAAATCTATGATATAAAGCACCGCACCGGAGTTTACCTTGCTGCTTAGTGCTGACTTGCTGAGTAGTGCTGACCGCGTCGAAGAATTCAAAAGATTGGTACCTAGCACTGTTTGGTACCCCATGTCATCGTAATAGGTCTAGCTACTTACTCTCTCTGGTTTGGTTTGGCGCATTTCTATTCATAGAGTAACTTTGGTTTCTATTTTGTATTTTCTATCTGATTTTGACGTAACATAATTGGATTTTGATTTTGATTGATTTTTGGCTTCTGAATACTTACTTCTGTATTGTAAATCTTTCGTTTCATGATTTACATCAACGCTCTGCTTGAGTGAGTAACGGAGTACGTGAGTGTGAAGTTGAAAACTAAGGGGAGATTTTGCTTCTTTCACAAGCATTGTTTCCGCGGAAAGCAACACGATTTATACCATACCAAATACCAATAGCTACAATTCAAATTACCTGAGTCGCACCTCGCACCTTCACTTTAAGATGATTCTATTTATGAAAATGATTTGGAAGTGCTTGTTTTCTCCGAGGCTCTACAAAATTTATAGAGATGGACCACTGGAAGTATGTATTTTGATTTTTACTACTGTTATTGCTCACTATAATTTTTAAAATTGGCTCTGTTTGAGCATAAATTACTACTGATAATTTAATCTGTTTTTCTTAGGCGATGTACCAACCTCAAGGCGGGGAGAAATGGGGTGATAAAGTCATAACTTCGGTGAGTGTAATATTTATAATTATTTCCGATTTCATTCTCTTTTCTATGGGTAGGTTCTCATTTACCTTCTCATTTTGTAATGTTTCAGGCCAATGCAGTATTGAACATAACTTTGTACACCTCTCCCATAATTTGCTTGTATGTCTACAAGAGAGGTTTCTTCACATACGAAGAGTACAAATTTTTAGCACGGTTCTTCGGAAGTGTTAGTTGCCTTCTGGCATTTGCGTTTCTGCTGAGAGCATACGGACGCGCGGCCAACCCCAAGTATATGCAGTTTTTGAGGATGCTTGAGCGTGCACCCGATCAGAAAACAAGTGCCTACATGGCAGGGGTTCAAAAATATGACTTTGATTTCACTGCATGGCCAATATCATACGAGATGACATCAAAAACCAGGTAATCTAGTATAAATTATTTGCCTAGGTGGTTTGAATGTTAAGGCTGATTGTTCACACGAGCTAGAGTCGAGGTGGCATCAAGCCTCGACTTTTCATAAACATATCTACATAGCATTGTGTTTTAAGTATTCATTTAAAATTTTGTACTTGATATTGTAAAACTGAATTAATGCACTGACTATGAGCTGACTACAGTTTACCGCAATAAAAAGTATCCTTCATCGTTCCCTAGGATCCAAAGTATCTCAATACCAAAACAATTGAAATTGGTCAAATCTTTTATGAGAAGAAGACTTACAAACACATGCACATTGGAAGATATAAACATAATAGCCATACTGGTAGCAGACTGCCTTGCTCTTTAAACTGAATCACTGTAATACTAAACACGTAGTAGAAATTATTTTGCAGTGGTATTAGACCCAACCAAAGGGTTTTTTTTATAAATACTAGTAGTAGCATAAAAAATTAAAGGTCATCTTTGAATAGAATCAACTGTAAAATTTCCGTTTCAGGTCATCTTGGTTGCCAAAGAACCCGTTTGAAACAACCGCCAATGCCAACCTGCCGTCGTACCAACGTGTCATCATTCAGTTGCTGGCATTCATCGCCACACACACCTTCGCTCTTCGTCTCATTTATCCTGGCTCGTTGAGTCTCATTCACAATCTCTTGTGTAAGTATTGAAAAATATAAAAGTTAAATTGCTTTCGGGGGCATGTTAACTTGTCAAACTGTATCAGTTGTAAAGCCAAGTTGCCATGAAAACTCAGACAATTAAGAAATATTCTTCATTGATAAGCAGTGATCTGGGTTGATGGTGCAATTTAGGAACGGATAAGACGTTCTGCAAAATTGAGGAATCCCGAAATTCCTAATAATTCTCATGATTCCTAATGTTAAAAATGTTAATACGCGCACCATCTAAATCAAACACTGCGCACCACTTCTTGGCTTCTAGAGTGGTGCACAACTGGAACAGACTACCAGAAGACGTTGTGGCGGCACCTTCAGTGAATTCATTTAAAAACAGACTGGACAAGTGATTGCGAACGAACAATGCTTCCTGGCTACAGAATTGACTTTTCTCTGCACTTTTGGACATTGCTATAATTTACACAGCATGATATAGGCATATCAGCCTCAGGCTGGTCGCCTATTACTAAATAAATAAATAAATAAACATGGACATATTAATATGGAAATTTATGGATTTATACTCTAATTTGAGCATAATATGTGTGTACCATCTCAATCAACAAGCCCTTTTTATATAAATAACAAAACCACCTCTATTCTATAATAAATGTGAATTAGCGATGTCATTATGATTAACAATATATCAGTACATAGTAAATTCGTAATAGCCGGCATTGGAAAGCATAATCCATGTTAATAATTATAATGTCGGAAATTGCACCGTCGGCATCGATCCGACTACTGTTGATAAGGATGACAGCAGCTTTTCAGTATCCGACAACATCTATTAATATGAGCATAACTGGTACAAGGAAGAATTTGCGCGAGCTCCAGGTGGAAGACTGGCAGGAGGTGGCGCAGGACAGACCGAAGTGGCGTCTTTTATTATCGGAGGCCAAGACTCACTTTGGGTCGTTGGGCCATCTCAGTTAGCTTATAACTCGTAAATACTTTTCAGGGCTGCCCCTCTTCCAAGGCAGAGCTAATCTGGTGGAGAAGTACAATGCTCAGCGGGCTAAGCTGAAGACGGCTGATGACAACATCATCGACACCATGTACGTGGACCAACGCTGGTCGAACCCAAATGGTGAAATTCTGGTGGTGTGCTGCGAGGGAAACTCAGGGTTCTATGAAGTTGGGATCATGACATCGCCGCTCAAGACCGGCTTCTCAGCTCTTGGCTGGAACCATCCTGGCTTTGCTGAAAGTACAGTAAGTGTTATTTATGTATATGTTACCGGAAATGTATGAAATCTAGGAGTTGTATTCAAATCCTAGGAAATTTATACAATTCCGAAGCTATTTAGGAAATGTATAAAATATTGTTTCAAAAACTATTTAATACATAAATGTCCTAGGAAATGTGTAAAATTCCTAGGAATTGTATATAATTCCAATATCAGGTTAAGAAATGTATAAAAATAATGCTTTCTGTAATAAAACACTTGACTTTGCTTATTCTTTTATTTTATTGATAGTATGTATTGGGTAAATATAAGTGTAACAGTAGGTGAGGGTGCGGCGGGGGTAGCCCTTGGGCCACCCCTAAGCCGCCAATATTTTTGTTTTTATCTGTGGTTTTATATTTCCGATTGTCCCTGATATTTATTTATTTTAATGTTTTCTCAGGGTCTACCGTACCCATCACAGGAGCACAATGCCATCGATGCGGTCATGCAGTACGCCATCACCATGTTGCGCTTCAAGCCGGAGAACATTGTGATGTTTGGCTGGAGCATCGGAGGGTATTCAGCGGCTTGGGCAGCCACCAACTATCCGGTTAAGGCTCTGGTACGTTACTTGATCATAATTGTTATCATTGTTATTGTTAAAAAGACTAAAATTTTTTTTTTTTTTCATTTTTTATGTTGCATACATAGTCCGGTCAATTTAGACATTCAAGCTGAAAATCAGTAAAATTGTTCAAAACATAACAACAATAACAACTTTTATAACTTTTTGAATTGTTATATCTCAGAAACGGTGGCTCGTAGGAAAAAAAAGTATTGATACATTTTTTATAGATAATTTTATGATCTACAATTTATGTCTAAGGTACTTTCATGATAAAACCTACCATTTTTGCTGAAAATCGCGAAAAATTTTTTTTTACCTTTACCTTGAATTATTTTCTGGATTGGGAAAAGGCTCTCAAGTGGCGCTGCTGGAGCACCGCCAGGTGCTTGGCGATAGATTCTTAGCATATAACTAGCTGCGCACGCGGTTTCACCCGCGTCTTCCCGTTATCTCGCAGGATCCTTATAAAAACTGGCTATGTGCTAATCCATGGTATAAGTCATCTCCATTCCAAATTTCACTAAAATCCGTTCAGATATTTTTTTGCGTGAAAGAGTAACAAACATCCACACTCGCAAACTTTCACGTTTATAATATTGGAATGATGGACCCTCAAGCATATAATCCGGTCCCTAGTAACGTATTTAGTAATTAGAGTATAGTTTAAAACTGTTTCTTTGTTTAGGTACTGGACGCGACATTCGACGATCTTCTGCCCCTGGCCCAGAACCAGATGCCGGCATCCTGGTCTCTTCTGGTGAAGGAAGTGGTCCGCTCCTATGTGAACCTGCACATCTCCGAGGTGCTCAGGAAGTATTCCGGACCATTGCAGCTTGTGAGGAGGACTGAAGATGAAATCATATGCTTGAGGTTTGTTTATTACTCATCAGCCTGTGTCAGTCCTGCTGGATATGCACATAGGCCTCTCCCAATTTACTCATCCAACCGCAGGCAGCCACTCGGCGCAATCGCTCCACCTTGTCGGAGTCCTATACTATGTTATATAGTTAGTTGAGAGGTGCCATACGGGCGCTACGACGTCGCAACGCAGTGACTTCAACGCAATGAGTGCCACACGAGCGCTGCGACGACGCAACGCAACGCAACGCTTTCTCCGACGTCGCATTAATGTAGATGTAGGTGTATATATATTGTGTGTAGTCTTTGAACGACAAATGACAATGCATATTAAACAGTACTGCACTGTGTTGCGTCGTCGCACCGCAGCACCCCTTCCCACCTCGTCTCCCTGACTCCTTGTGTGCTGCGCGTGCGTTGTTTCGACGCACGTTGTTTGAGCACACCGTGTGACCAGGCTGATTTGCATGTAGAGCTACGGAGCGTCAATGCTGTGACGTCGTAGCGATGACTTGACTTGACTTCTTGGTTTATGGCTTCTGTGACTTATTGTCACAATTCTGCCAGTGTCTGTTTCATGGTAGTTTCATAAACCGTTTATGCTGGGGACACACTAAGGTCAACGTCAAGGGAAATGTCAATGTCTATCATCGCGATAAATATTGCGTTTAATTTTATTATTAACGCAATTAATAAGTGAACGGTCAACGTGGTCGTGATCGTGAATGCACTTATCGGCTAACGTCAAACGCCAATGTGAATGCCGCTGTCAAATGTCGTGGCCACACTTATGTCAAACGTCAATCATCGGCATTTCCCGTGTGGCCCCAGCATTACTAGTGAAGCTAATAAAAGTGTTCTTAAAAAAATGTGTAAACGTCCACTCAGACCGGGCCACTACTCAACGAACCGTGCCAACTACTTGCTCCTGGAACTGCTGAAGCAGCGCCACTCGCACGTGGTGGAGCAGCACCTCAGCCTGCTGCTGCGCTACGTAAACATGCTGGCGTCGGACAGGCCTCCGCTGGACGCCGTCGTGCCGGACGACGACGAGCTGGTCCTCAAGCATGTGAGTACTACCAAACTACCAAAGTGGTGTTAAAAAGAACCGGGAACGGTTCCGTACCATTATCAAAACGACAAAAAAAAATTGTTGTATTTTTATTAGTTGTTACACGTGCGACTTACAAGACGCCGACACCGAGTTCGAATCCTCGCGGCCCCGCACCTATGACTTAATAAGTTATGTGCGGATTTGCCAGCGCTCAAAACGGTGAAGGAAAACATCGTGAGGAAACCGGCATGTCCAAGAACTGCAACATTCAAGGTCATGTGACATCTACCAACCCGCACCGTGGTAGATTACAGCCCATACTCTCTCACTGAGAGAAGCCCAGAGTCCCAGCAGTGGGAACGTGAAAGGCTGTTAATGATGTTATAGCGGCAACAGAAATACATTGTCTGTGAATATTTCAACTGTCTATCATGATTCATGAGATACAGCCTGGTGACGGATGGACAGCAAAATCCCGTTTTACCTACCAACCTGCACCGGCCCTTTGTAGTAGATCACAGCCCTTACTCTCCCAGGCCGGTCTCCCAGCAGTGGGAACAGAAGAGGCAGTTGATGATGTAAATGTGATTATTTTCCCAGGTGCTGCTCTACATGCGTGACTACAAGTCGTCTCACTGCACCCCGCTGCCCAATGACATGTTTATAAACATCATGAACCAGGTGCTGGGCAGGAGTAACTGATTAACGCCAGTAATCCCCAGAAGCATGCTCTACTAGCCAGCTGGAAATGCCTAGGCCTCGTTTCATGAAACAGCTATTACAGACAAATGTCAATCAACATTTCATGGTAAAGATAATAAAATGCGTTTCGTGAAAAGCCGACTAATCAGTTTTATGTTAAAAAAGAATGAAATGCGTTTAATGAAGAGCCGACTAATCAGTTTAATGGGTATCATTACCAATATTAAAAACTTATTTATTTATATACTACATTTACATTTTATCGCAATAAAAAGTATCATCCTATGTCCTTCAAGGGCTGAACTAACTTCTCACCATATTTCATGAAACTCAGTTCAGAGGTTTATTTGTGAAAAGGTAACAAACAAACTAATATGGATTTAGTAGTAGGCGATCAGCTTGAGGCTGATGTGCCTATAATTATCATGCTGTGTTGACTTCATTAAATAAATTGGTAATGTAATAAGGTCAACAAGTGGCAAGAAAGTATTGTTTGTTCACAACCTAGTCTCTCTAGCTTATTTTTAGTCAGTTCCAGTGGTGCACCACTCCGGAACTGGTCACGATAAATGCATTATTACCGATGATTGTCGCTCGCAACGTGATTGTAATTCTATGAAACAAGGTTTGGTGTCTGATGATTTGTCACTTTGTAAATCGGGGCTCCAGTCTGACTGGCTTCTGGGGTTACTTGGTTAACTTCCCTAATCTGTTTGGCTTCCAAAAGTTACCTTGAGGTAGCTTCTAAAGATTTGGCAGGCTGTTACAATTTAACCAAGCAATATAGGTATTACGGGTTCCTAAATATTAAATCGAAAGTGTCCTGCAGTGTATAGACAATCACTTAAGCGGGTGCATTAAGTGTATACAATAACTTTGGCTAGGTGACAGTGACTACATAAGTGACAGGTATTATATACTATTTTATAGCTTGTGTTACCTAAGCCACGTCAGTAATGCAGAAGCTTAACATAAGTCTAGACTTAGGTCACACAGTGCTATTAATAAAATAACAATACACTTATGACTATATTTATTATTAACTGAACAGATACATTAATATATTTGTTGTCACATATTTTGTCTCAGTGCACCCATACTCTCTTTTTCTCCTATTTATTCAATACTAGCTGACCCGGCGAACTTCGTATCGCTAATAAAAGTCACCTTCTAAACCTTCCCTGAACTTCCACAAATATTTCAAGATCAAAATTATCCAAATCGGTCCAGCCATTCTCGAGTTTTAGCGAGACTAACGAACAGCAATTGATTTTTATATATAAGAAAGATATATAGCTGACCCGGAGAACTTCGTATCGCCAATAAAAGTCACCTTTTAAACCTTCCCTGAACTTCCACAAATATTTCAAGATCAAAATTATCCAAATCGGTCCAGCCGTTCTCGAGTTTTAGCGAGACTAACGAACAGCAATTGATTTTTATATATAAGATGTATCAATGTATGGCGGTTAATTTATTGTACTCTAATCTTAGGTTAAATTGGTAGCATTTATGTAATGATTCCGTGAATTTTTCACACACACACCTTATATTATCATACTAGCTGTGCCCTGCCGGTTACACCCGTGCGGAGACTATCACAGGATTTTTATCACAATAAAACATAGCATAAGACTTTGAATGGTACCGTAGCTTCCAAACAAAGAATTTTCAAATACAGTCAACTACAAAAGTAGCTGAACAATAACAAATTTTCTGATTTTCTTTATCGTCTTAAACACCAACCTTCCACTGAATCAGCACTTAACATCAGGTGTGTTATGTTATGACCAAACGCAGCCATGTAGGTTGTAAGAAAAAAACAAACATTACTGATTATTAGCGCATTTAGAAAATCAAATATGTTCAGCTATTTTTGTTGCTGACTGTACCAAACTTACAATGCATACACAATAAATTATGTGTTATTTTGATACAGTTCAATCAGAGGTAGGTATAGTTTATTAAGGAAGTTTGTTTGTGTCAAAAATATAGTGTGATAACTACCCTACATGAAGTCGTGAGGGTTGGTAATAAATACCTACTTGGTAATATTGAAGTAACCATATATTTTATGATACTAGTAATTTTATTCCATTTTTAATATATAACTATGTAACAATAAAATTAATGCAGTCTCGCAGTTCATAAAATTGTGTTGCGTCTATTAATTCTTACTATTTCTGATACACATATTATGCAAGTGTGTAGGCGATTTTATGTTTTATAATACTCTTTGTTTGTATGTATTGATGATTGAAGATATTTGGCTAACAAATGCATATATGCATGATATTCTTTTCTACAACTTATGAATTACCTAAAAGGAAATACCTAAATGTATTTGTTTTTATTGATATTTATGCATTTAATAGGTACATAAGTATTTATTCAAAACTATTGGACTTATTTATTTTTGGTGTTGTAAACTATTTTATGAATAAATTTAATGAACATGCTTAACTTTTGGTTTTATTTCTTCTAAACAAAATAAAGGTAGATTTTTTTGTCAGCTGAAGAAACATTCCAAATTAAAATTTCTAATGTTTTCTATGTCCTTTCTTGTTTCACGTATCGTCAACGCCATCTATACGGACCTCGCTTTTTTTTTAGCTGCCTCATTATGGACTCATTACATTACTTTATTCAAAACTAGCGGCCCGCCCCGGTTTCGCACGGATAATTAAAAAAAAACAAAAAATGGTTTATAGTATGGTCAAATTGACTCTAATTATAGTTAGAAAACGTTAGAAAAATAATTTTGGGTATTTCACCTATACAGTCGTTTGTATGGAAAAAGAAAAGAGCTGTTTTAAAGGTTTCCCGGCAATTATTCGAATTTTTCTCGCCGTGAAAACCGTTCTTGGACGTCAAGTCAACGAACATAAAGAATTGGTAAAATTTGTTCAGGCGTTCTCGAGTTAGGCGCTTACCAAAACATTAAGAGAATGTAAGTTAGAAAACATTTTGCGATTCATTTTTATATTATAGACTAGCTGCGCTCCGCGATTTCACCCGCGTGGACTGCAGTTTATCGTAATAGAGCGTATTTTTCCATTATTTTCTTTCTTTTGAACCTTCTCGCATTAACAAACAACAAAAAAGAATTAGCGAAATCAGACCAGCCGTTCGCGCGTGATGCGATGACCAAGGGAAATAGGGATTCATTTTTATTTAAGATACATATTTTTGGATATTTTTGGATTACAATACTTGAACGTTATTTCAAGAAACGCGCTATTGTTTTGGTTATGATATGGTATCATTGTACGACATGACATTATGACATTGGTTAGTCCTGTCATCTGTCAGTTCCGTAAATAAAGTTCCATTCCACAAAAGTCACGTTTAAAAAGTTGAAACTTTAAGTTACAAAAAACTTTCCCATTCTTACAAATATTTGAATTAAATCCAAATGTGTACGTTCTGCTGCTGATGCGTTTATGATAATTTAATTCATAGTTACCATAATAAATTACGATAAGTTTAATTCATATATAGTTTGTGCTAAGGTGAGTTTTTTGATGTTTATTTTACTAATCTGGTCCCGTAGTAATAACATTAATTAAAATTATTGGAGGCACAACATTACATGTCCGAAATAAAACACGAATGATGAAAGAAGAGACTGCTCCTTGCACATGTTTGAATGTTGTTAAACGTTATGCAATAGATGTACAAGTTTATATAGTCAACCTTGAGGTGTTAGTCAGTAGCACCTGCCTGTACCACCCACCTAAAAAGGTGATAGAAATATAATGAGATCATTTTTAACACTGTCGCTTCTATCTCTCAAGCAAGGCTGCGGAGTACACCGACAGTTGCTTGGAGACAGATATATTATCAGCATTCAAACTGCTTTTCTGTAGATATATGGACTACATGAAATTACTTTTAACATGCTGCTTGTATATACATATATATATACTATATAGTATACTGACTTGCGCACTGAGGGTTCCGTACAAACTGTTTTTTTTTGTTATTGATCTACAAGTTAACAGTTCTCAGACTTTTTCCTTAACATTTGCTGTAAGGCCTCGCTTCCTGCCAATTTTTATGACTAGGTCTATAGGAAGTGCCCAATAGGTTTTGATTAACTTGTGAAGTCGCAAAATATGCGAATAAACCAGTCATTTCTTTTGATCGCTTTGACATACAAGTTACAGTTTTTGCAGCTGACAGACACTGTAGACCCGAGTATTTGATATAAATTTCAACTTTATACCTGAACACTTTCCTGAGAAAAAGGGTCCTGGACAGACAGACGGACAGCATAGTGATTCTATAAACACTCCGTTTCCCTTCTGAAGTATGGAACCCTAAAAATAGTCATTATTAGTAAATAACTAAAAAGTCTAGTTCTCTACATCCACCAATTTATTATAATTATTATTATTTATTTATTTAAATTTATTGTTGTTTTATTTTATTTTATTTTAATGATAATAATGTTACATTGTGTGAACAATATTTAAATATAATTATTTAATACCATGGAAGCAGCATGTGGTTGATGTTTCCAAGAATCTTTTGAATGCATATACAGTCTTAGCTTATATATGTATTATTATATACATTTATCATAGCACATACATTATTTGATGGTTAACATAACAAAATTCTTTACATAATCAATATTAATATATATAATATTATATCAATATATTATCAATATTATGCTGCCAGTATCTTCGGAACCTTGCCTAAAGGAACTCCTTTTAATAATATATTGTAGTTTTTAGTTTAGGTTTTTTTTAGTCCATTGTTATAATTATGTAGTATATATTTTTGTTATATTTAAATGTGGATATAAAATAGAATATGTACCTACAATTAACATCAATATTATACGAGTATATATGCGCACATTAAACCTATAAATACACATAACATATGCACTTAACATTGCAGGGTATGTCACACATTAACCACTTGATATGCGTATTAAGGGGGCTCAGGCTCGTGATAGAAGCAGGGGTAACTGTGCAGCGGGAGGCTACTCAAATTGTATGGAATAACTCCAGCTTAAAATCGGCCCTTCAGACCTTGCCTAACACTAACACTTTTTCCGCTTCAAAAGTGACCCCAGACCTCGCAAAAGATATTGTGGAGCGAGCGCTGGTGGTAGCACAAGGTGTCAGGCAGTATGCTGTGATGCACATTCCTAATTTCAATACCGACCTAGAGAGCAAAGCTGACATGGACACACAAACCAAAGATGAGATCGACGAGCTGAATAGAGAGTTTAATAAAACTTTTGAGAGCCTCAAGAAGTCCCAGGACAATCCCAGCTCTGGGCCGTCTCAGAGCAAAGTGGAGTTTGTTTCGCCTTTGGAGAATCTTCGAGAGGAGGCTCAAAGAGAGCCGATGAAGCCGGCGAAAGTGGCGAAGACTCCAAGTGCAAAGGAAATGAAGGCGGTGGTACCCAACGTTGCTGCTTCAGAAACAGGAGCCACTCCTAAACCATCTGCCAAGAAGAAAATGAGGGTTGCTGTATGTAAACTAATTTGTTACATGTAATGTAAGATACTGAGAGCTGTCTGAAAACTGTGGCACTAGGGTTGGTAGGTAATGGCCCATATTCTCTCATATAGAATTCCTGTACCCAGCAGTAGGAACGTAATAGGCTGATCATGATGATGATGACTCTCTGAGAGAATGCCTGTATCCAGCAGTAGGAACGTCAGAGGCTGATGATGATGATGACTCTTTGAGAGAATGCCTGTATCCAGCAGTAGGAACGTCATAGCCTGATCATGATGATGATGACTCTCTGAGAGAATGCCTGTATCCAGCAGTAGGAACGTAATAGGCTGATCATGATGATGATGACTCTTTGAGAGAATACCTGTACCCAGCAGTAGGAACATAATAGGCTGATCATGATGATGATGACTCTCTGAGAGAATGCCTGTATCCAGCAGTAGGAACGTCAGAGGCTGATGATGATGATGACTCTTTGAGAGAATGCCTGTACCCAGCAGTAGGAATGTCAGAGGCTGATCATGATGATGATGACTCTCTCTGAGAGAATGCCTGTACCCAGCAGTAGGAACGTCATAGGCTGATCATGTTGATGATGACTCTCTCTGAGAGAATGCCTGTACCCAGCAGTAGGAACGTCATAGGCTGATCATGATGATGATGACTCTCTCTGAGAGAATGCTGCTGAGGAACATAATTGGCTGATGATGATGATGAATACTAGAGGGGGCCAAGTCTGCTATTTGCACTTTCATGTTCAGTCTAGATGATGTCTAGATGATGACTCAGCAGCCAATGCCATTGAGATGACGCCAAAATCTCGTAGTCTGCGATGTATCTGAATCTATCAATAAGCAGACTATAAAAATGGTACTTACAGTTATTTAATCTGTCACAGAACCTGAGTGTTTCAAGATGGACGATTAAGAATTGTAATTGGTATACCACCAATAGTGGCCATTACGGGCTGAGCATAATTCATAATTCATTTATTCCAAGAATGTTGTACATATAAATATGAGTTCTTAAAATAAAAATTTGCTCATACATTCTACCATAACAATGGTGTGGAATGTCACTTAAGTTAACAATTTAAAGATAGAATAAGAGATTTTTATAGATTCACATTGATTGGTAGACTTGGCTCTGGTCTATCATCATCTGCCGGAAGAAGTCCATGCGCCCCCCCCCTCTTTGAACGCCACCATGAACAGCTATTAGCCATTTGCATCCATCAGTTCCCTGCGACTCTTGCAATGTCGTTGATCCACCTAGTGAGGGGCCTACCTACAGAGCGTTCCGATTCGTTGTCGCTTCTCGTGAACCTTTCTTCCCCGGTTATCAGTTCGTCGAGCTCTGGTCTATATACTGGTCTAATAGAGCTTCTGTCACCCTCAGCTGAGCGAGAACTCGAAGGCTCGCGTGGTGCCGTCGTCTCGCATCGGACGCATGATTTCCTTCGGGTCCCTGGCGGCTGGGCTCGGCGTGGGCACGGTGGCGCAGTACGCTCGCAATACGCTGCAGTCCGTCACTGGAGCCTCGGCCAGTGAAGATCCGTCGCACGCGTTCCTGTCACCCGCTAACGCTGAACGAATTGTCGATACGCTGTGCAAAGTCAGAGGTTTGTGCCGTGTCTATTTTCTTAACGTCTGTGAAACCAAGCTATGGAACCATAAGAATCTGTCGCCAAGAACCTATCGATGTGTTCCGGTAGCCTCACTTGAGAACCATGTGCCAGTTCAGGTATGTGTGTCGTGCTGCAACCTTTGACTACAATGTCACTTAACAATAGACAATAATAGACAATAGACAATATATTGATTAGTGGCAAAAAACAACATACAAAAATAAAATTTGATAATAAACATAAACAAAACAAATAAACCAATAATAACATCGGGTGACTTGTGGCCAAACGATACCCCGTAAGAAGTAAAAAGAAATAAACCATACAGTCCATTATAAATAGGAATTTTTGTCTGTCTGTTTGTCTGTCTTTTACGCTTTCAAGCCTAAACTACTGAACTGGTATAAATGAAATCTGGTACAGAGATAGTTTAGAGCCTGAGAAAGGACATGGGCTACGTTTTATTGCGATAAACTGTAGTTTTACGCGGGTATAGCTGCGGGGAACAGCTAGTCAACCAACTATAAATTACATTAAGAATATCAATTACATATCACACCGTCACGTTTCAGGCGCAGCTCTCAAGCTGGGCCAGTTGCTCAGCATTCAGGACGAGGCGGTGATCTCCCCGGAGCTCCAGCGTATCTTCGAGCGCGTGCGCCAGTCCGCCGACTTCATGCCCACGTGGCAGGTCGAGAAAGTGATGGTGGCGCAGCTCGGGCCTGCCTGGCGGGACAGAGTGCAAAACTTCGAGGAGAAACCGTTCGCTGCGGCGTCCATCGGTAAGTGCATACCGCTTTATTACCGCCCGACTTTGTTTATGTCCACTATGCAGCATGGTACACGTCGCTTTATGCCTACATGCCGTGACTGTATCACCTGGTGGCATATATTAGCGAGTACACGTTGCTATATGTCCACCTGGCAGCATGTATGTAGAGAACCAGTTCCCAATCCAGGTGTAGCGTGACGCCACCTTCGACCGCATCGTCTCTTAACATCAATTCAGGTGACTTGTGGTCAAATGCTACCCTGTAAGCAATAAAAAAAAATTATCAGTGAGTATAAATTGCTTTATGCCCACCTGGTAACATGGTTGTATTGGCGTGTGCACGTTGCTTCATGCCCACCTAACAGCGTGTATCAGCGAGTAAACGTCGCTTTATGCCCACCTGCCAGCATAGTACACATCACTTCATGTCATGCCTACCAGGTAGCTTGGTAGACGTCGCTACTTGCTATCTTGGCAACAAGATTGTTTCCATCGCGCAGTGTATCGCCGATTACACATCGCTACTTGCCCACCTGCCAGCATAGTACACATCACTTCATGTCATGCCCACCAGGTAGCATGGTACACGTCGCTACATGCCCACTTGGCAACATGATTGTGTCCATCTGGCAGTGTGTCGGAACACGTCGCTACCTGACATCATGCTATGCGTCGCTTTATGCCCACTTGAAAGCAAAATGGCTATTCTCAAAGAATGCCATGTATTTTTGTAGGTCAAGTCCACCTGGCGACGCTGCACAGCGGACGCGAGGTGGCAGTAAAGGTGCAGTACCCGGGAGTTGCGAAGGGCATCAACAGCGACATTGACAATTTAGTGGGGGTCATGAAGGTACGATACACACATTCTTATAACCAAAGTAACTAAAACTGAGAGCAGGTTCTCAGGTTATATGGCTACACCACTATATTTATGCAGCCAAAACAGTCATGCTCACGAAAGTGACTTTGCTTGCGGCGGCGTCGTGTGTCGGGTCGCCCTCTTCCCTCTCATATGGTCGAGGAGAGCGATGGCTGGCACATGCGTCAACTCGTGAACGGGTGCTGCTTGTGGGGTCTGGTCTGCTTTGGTTGTGATCCCGCAACTCGTTAATATTCATGTTCCCATATCCCAATGTGTACAACCAAACAAGAGAAATCTTATTAGTAAAGCTAATAAAAAAATATCGGACCATTAGATGACAAAAAAAAAAACACTTGGGATTTTAGTGAACTTGCTCCAATTCAATCAATTAGTAATAAGAATAAAATTGTCAATGTGATCGCGCCAAAAAAATTACCTGCCGGGCGTTTCTTGCCTGTTCTTTTGCCGGCGTAAGGAGGTTGGAACAGGCGTAGCTAGTTTTAAGTTGACGTTTTAAAGTGATCCCAATGTATCCTATTGAATAAATATATTTTTGATTTTGATTTTGATTTTGAGTGCAACATAATATGTATCAGACAACTTTGATGACAAGAACTGCGCCACGTTTCAGGTATGGAACATGTTCCCGAAAGGCATGTTCATAGACAACGTGGTGGAGGTGGCTAAGAAGGAGCTATCCTGGGAGGTGGACTACACGCGCGAGGCGACTTGCACGCGCAACTTCAAACGGCTACTGGCGCCCTATCCGGAGTACTTCGTACCAGAAGTCATCGGTCGGTATTTATTTATCTCTGGCTAAGGAATGCTCCATCATCATCAGTGACCGAATCGACGGTGCAATTTTCGACGTTATATTAACATGGTTAATCTTGGAAGCCATTCAAGTATTACGTAATTTTTTTCGGATTTTTTACAATTATTTTACCTTCACCTTCAGCAAAAGTAAGCAAACCTCTCCCCCCATGCTTACGTCATCATTGGTACATATATGCATTTTTCTTTTAATGTATTCTGTTTTTTAATTGATTCGTGAGCAGCAATCAACAAATAGGCTTAGGAATTTAACGATTTGTGGGTTGCCATTTGTGTAAAAAGTAAATAATAACTGCTGACGTATCGACCCACCATGTCATCAAAAATAAGCAGAGCAAAGACCCCCGCCCCCCTCAAGCACTTACGTAATACTTGGTTATTATTTCCAATTTTTTATTGCATTCTAAGTGTGAATTTTTTTTTACTATACTTTTTATTTATTGACGACCGATATGGCGCAATGGGCGGATAGCCGACTGTGAAGCGTGAGGTCGCGGGTTCGATTCCCGCTACAGGACAAATATTTGTGCATTGAAAAAAAAGCGCAAGTATTTGTTCTGTGTCTGGGTGTTGTGGATCCCCGATCCTCGTAGTTTCTGATACCCTAGATACAGGGTAACCTAGTTAGGGGTCAGAGCCTATGTATGTGATTGTGCGGGCATTATTATTATTATTATATTGTAAAACCAGTTAACTGTCGATTACAGACGAGCTGTGCGCGCCCGAAGTGATAACGACGGAGCTGATAGACGGGGTGCCGCTGGACAAGTTGTTCGACGCGCCGGACGACGTCCGCTTGGACATCGCCTACAAGATCATGCGGCTCTGCCTGCGCGAGATGTTCGTGCTCAGGTGCATGCAGACGGACCCCAACTGGGCTAACTTCTTCTACAACCCTAACACTAAACAGGTGATTATCTTAGAGAAAGAGAAAGAGTAAAAAAACACTTTTTCTTTTGGGAAAATTGCACACAATGACAAATTTAAATACGTACAAAAATGCTAAAATCTATATATATATATACATATGTCGGTGTGTTCCGGCAGCCTCACTTGAGAGCCAGTTCCCAGTCCAGGTGTGGCGTGGCGCCATCTTCGACCACATCGTCACTTAACATCAGGTGACTTGTGGTCAAACGATACCCTGTTAATAGTATAAAAAAAAAAAGAAAAAAAAGAAAGTCGTGTTAGTTACACCATTAATAACTCAAGAACCGTTTTGGCCGAAAATTGGTGGGGACCAGGAAACGGACATAGGATACTTTTTATCCCGGAAAAGGTTCCTACAGGATAACGGGAAGACTCGGGTGAAACCGCGGGGTGCAGCTAGTTGCATATAATATTAGTATTATGTGTTGGTGCGAGCACTGCTTCAAATAAATAGTTATGAAGTCAACAGAAATTGAGTGAACAATAAAATTAATCTTTTTGTTTAGTTTACCAAAAAAAAGTTTAGTAAAAATATGAAAAAATTGCATTATATTTGCTCTATAAAAGCACTACAAGTTCCCAATTTTGCTATAAAACAATAAGTGTATACCTACATTACTTTTAATCAGCAGTTTTTCTGTAAAGTATGGGGACAAAATTGCAGTAGCACCTCAATCGGACTATTTACATGACAAAAAACCTTGGGAGTGTAGTGAACTTGCTCTAAATTCCAAACCGAAATCTCAAAGAGCTCATCGCGTCAATTTCCATGGCCTCCTATTTTGTCAGCTAGGTAGGCACTACTGTTTTCATCCCTCTGATCAGGTGTGTTGAAACACGTGTGCATTGATCATTAGTCATTACACACATGTGTCATAATGTACTGATATATTTTTACTATGCAATTGCGGCATAAGCATAGGTCTGTTGCGATTGTAGTTCGGTTTATCGTTGCAGGTGATCCTCCTAGACTTCGGCGCGACTCGGGAGTACTCTAAAGAGTTCATGGACCAATACATCGAGATCATCAAAGCAGCGTCGATCGGCGACCGCGACGAGGTGCTAAGAATGTCCAAGCACATGAAATTCCTCACTGGATACGAGTCTAGGGTAACTAATATTTTATACAACACTATTGATATCGTTGTAGCGTCCAACTGATGCTATTGATCTGCTCGCAGTCTTTTTATATCTATAGAAGGTACCATTGATCTCATTAGTCTTGTAGCGTCCAACTGAGGCCATTGAAAAATGGTAATAAGGCAATAAGGCCAACTTTTTAACTGTATGAACTATCTTTAGACCTTCTTTAGTTAGTTCGAACGATCCGATAAAGGTTTGAACGTGTATATGTATACATTTTTGTATAGATTTTATTAGTGTAGGTATTAAGTTAAATTGTTAAGTTTGATTTCAATTTTAGTTGAGTAGTGCTTGCGTGCTTTTGTTGTGTGCTTGTTGTGTGCTTTTATATAAAGCCAGGGCTATAAGCCATCTCCATTCCAAATCTCATCAAAATCGGTTTAGTAGTTACGTTGATACGTGGTAACTAACATTCGCACACACACAAACCTTCGCATTTATTTATAATATTATTTTGATTAGATTAATTTTGTTCTGAGAGTAGGTCGTAAACATTTTTTTTAAAATCCTCCAGTTTTTTAATGTAAGTTAAGTAGACCGGGCTCTGTGGCGTACCTTGGGAGAGGCCTATGTCCAGCAGTGGACTGATACAGGTGATCTTCTTTTCTTCTTTTTCTTCTTAAGATCGAAGCTCTAGTCGGTGGAGTATTTTCCATCCCGTTCTGTTCTCGGCCATCCTTTTGACCTCTTGGTACGACATGACGTCAATCCTTTCTTTAACTTGATCTATATATGTTCTTCTCGGTCTACCTCTCCCTCTCTTCCCTTCTACTTTTCCTTCTAATATGGTTTTTATATATTCGTCATGCCGTACCAAGTGGCCAAACATCTTTCCTCTTCTTATCTCTACTGTTGTTAATATCTCTCTTTTTTCTCCTACTAAGTCCAATACTTCTTGGTTTTTTTTCTTTCCAGCTGATTTTCTCCATACGTCGCCAACACCACATCTCGATTGCCTCCAATCACAGGCTGACGATGATGAAAAATATCGCTCACCATCTTATATCTCTTTGCCTTTCCAGATAATGGAAGAGACGCACGTCGACACCGTCATGATAATGGGGGAGGTGTTCACGCAGGACGGGGCGTTCGACTTCGGCACCCAGAAGACCACCAGGCGGATCCAGGCGCTGGTCCCCACTATCCTGACGCACAGGCTGTGCCCGCCGCCTGAAGAGATCTACAGCCTCCACAGGAAGCTCTCCGGTGTGTTCCTGTTGTGTTCCAAAATGAAGATCAAAATGAACTGCCGCGACATGTTCTATGAAATCTACGAGCAGTACAAGGCGGATAGTCTTACTCATGTACTGTAGACTGGAAACTACGTGGTGTGTGTAATTGTGTATGCGTACAGTCAACGACATAAGTAGCTAAACAAAATCAAATTTTCCGAGTCACTTTATAATCTTAAACACCGACAGAATCATCACTTAACATCATGTGTGTTGTGTTAAGGGGGCGATCAACCCCAAGAGGTGGATTTTGAAACACATAGTTTAATGGTAAAGAATGTAAATGTTGAAATTAAAAAAATACTGTAGGTAGGGGTAGAATCCGTAGAAGCCGAGTAATAGAAAGAATTTTGAAAACAAAATCTGGTGTCTTTAAAAAAAATACAAAACTTGTACGAAAAATAAACTGTTTTAATTTAAATGTTCTAAATTATCAACGACAACCATACATTATTTTTTACGAATTACATAGCCAAATTAATGTTCTACTCGAGTAATCGATTAGTTTTTTTATTTCATGCTTATATTTTGAATAATTCAATAAAATTATAGCTTGGAGCTCGAATCCATCATTATCGTCAACTGTATGCGGTCACGCGATTTTCAACTCTAAACAAAGTGACGTAGATAAAATATTAAACACAGGGGCCGTCTGTTTTTTTTCCAGCATAAGGCGCAGCCTTAAGCCGGATTTACATTACGAAATTAGTTGCATGACATTAGTTTTATAACACTAATTTGACCAGTAATTTGACCGCTCTTATTGGTGTCTATGCTGGGCACAAGCTCCATTGCAAGTCTATTGAATGTCACCCATGACTATCCGTTGGGCTCAACTAGATAGTGTATTAATTAATATTTATTACGCACACTGTATTATTAACGTTATTTATATGAAAGTATTTTTAGAAATAAATAAATACACAAAGGATTCACTTCTCTTTTCACATGACATCCGGTTGATTGCTCCGATCCTGGGGCCACACTAACGGGAAATGCCGTTAATTATCGCGATGTTTGACGTTTGACATAAGTGTCACGACTTATAAGTGTCGCGATAATTTGACAACGGGCGTTTGATGTTAGCCGATAACTCAAGTGGCGGTACATCAAAGAGATAAACGCGAGAATTAAAGTGCTGTAGCGGTCACACTAAATGTTGAAGAAAGAGACAAGAAAGTTTATGCTTAAAGTTTCGTTGCATTCACGTTCAAGTGTAGCCACTCGCATAATTGCGTTAGTAATATTAACGCAATATTTATCGCGATAATGGCATTGACACTTCGTTTGACGTTGACCTTAGTGTGGCCCCCAGCATGATTAATTAGGGCCGGTTTTATAAACATCCGTAAGTTAAATGTGATCGGTAAATTTGATCTTATTGTCAAATTTAAGTTCGGGAAATTCCACAATAATGGTGTCGATAATGAATTTGACAGGTCTAATAGTATTGCTGTCTTTTACCACTGAAATAAAAAAGGACAGCATTACTCTTAGACCTGTCAAACTTAGTTTAGTTTTAGAGAATGCAAAACCGAATCGACACCAATGTCATGTTTACCGAAATTTGGTATGACATTTAACTTATATACGGACGTTTATAAAACCGGCCCTTAAAGTAACAAATCACGACCAACGGTAAAACTCAGTGTTGTGTCGTCGAAAACGCCATCGGACTGTGTACTTATCAAATTAATGTAGATTAGTAAATAGGAATAGTTAAATGTGTTATTCTCACACATGTAACTAGCAAACCCCGCGAACTCCGTTTCGCCACCAGATGACTTCGTTTTATGTAAGATTTTCCCGCTTTTCTGTTGAAATTTTTCCTGAATTTTCTTTGCTATAAACCTCACGGAGCCCGAGACCTTTCCAACGAATGAAAAACCGTGGAAATCGGTTCGTGCGTTCTGGAGTTATAGCGTCAGGAAGGAAAACCCGACTTATTTTTGTATAGTAGATTAATTCTACCTAAATAACTAATAATAATTATGTATGTATATATTTCTCCTAAACAATAAAATTGGAGAAGTAGTTTTGATTACCTTTTGATTGTTATAAA
Organism: Opisthograptis luteolata; assembly: GCA_931315375.2. NCBI lineage: Eukaryota > Metazoa > Arthropoda > Insecta > Lepidoptera > Geometridae > Opisthograptis > Opisthograptis luteolata. The sequence continues at coordinate 15,057,582 of OV928033.1, forward strand.
GATAACTAGCTTCTGGCCCGCGGCTGCGCCCGCGTGGACTATCCCTCAGGAAATGTCATTGTATATTTCACCGAGATAAAATTACCTATAGCGATGGTGGCTCAGTGGTAGTGACGTCGGCTTGCGGTCCGTAGGACGTGGGTTCGAATCCTACAATGAGCTTGAGCTTTCGGTGAAGGAAAACATCGTGATGAAACCATAGCTTGGTGGTAGGGTATTTTCTAGTACTCGCCTGGCTATCTACCACCCTCTTGTTAAGAATCTGTCGCCGTGCACCTATCGGTGTGTTCCGGCAGCCTCACTTGAGAGCCAGTTCCCAGTCCAGGTGTAGCGTGGCGCCATCTTAGACCACATCGTCACTTAACATCAGGTGACGTGAGGTCAAACGCTACCTTGTAAATAGTAAAAAAAAAAACCTTAATCCTTCTTTTTTGGAAGCACTGTCGTATGTAACGAGCAATAAAATGTTTTCTTTACATATTAGTATTAGTATAGACGTGTCCATGTAGATTGGATTTAATTCACAACTTCTGTGTACATATTTTTGTAATTGTCTATATTATTATATAAAGCCATAAATGTAACAAACGTCTCAAACCTCTTGCACGTGTTTATTTCAAAACGTTTGCTATATTTAGGCTAAGTGCGGATATAAATACCAACCTTTTAAATGTAATATATATTCTAATATTTAAGCCCTGACTTGATGAACAAGATGAATTAAAAAAACGGTTTTTTTTTTTTATTGGTAGCGTTTCTTCGAATGTCACCTATACCCCTAGTACAAGTTTTGATAGTTTGCAAAAACTATAAAAGTTTTCGTTTCCATCCATACATATTCTTTTTTCAGCGAATCTTACCCTTACTTGGAGGAACTGAAATCGTTAATACGGGTTATTTTAAATCGTTATAATCATATTCCAACAATGTAATTGAGTTACTTTTTGAATTTAAGCAGATCGAGTTGCCACTTTGTCAAGTCGGCGGTGGTAAACGTCAACGTTTACGAAAACTTTTATCGTTTTCAAAACTTGTACTAGGGGTACTGATATTAAATGACGATATGGTTGAAGGTGGATAGATGCTTGGTGACATATTCTTGACTTGCGGGCAGCCATGCAGTTTCATAGCCACAGGTCGTAGCCTCCAATCCTTTGATCTCTCGATGAAGAAAAATATCGTAATGAGACTTGATGGTCGAGCAATCTTTATTGCACCGCCATCAGAATCTGTCGCACTTGTCAGTGTGTTCCAGCAGCCTCTCTTGAGAGCCAGGTCCCGACTCAGGTGTAGCGTGACGCCACCTTCGACCACATCGTCACTGAACCTCTCATGACGTGATCAAACACTTCCCTGTGAGATAGAAAGAAAATACCCGATGGGTGTTTGTCTAGTCAGGTTTTAAATGTAACAAATACGGGGAAATGCATTATAATTTATTAATCATGAAATAGATTTACTTACTATAATAATAAAATTAATATATGTATATTACTAATGCCAAAAAAATTACGCGCTGTGTTTGAAATATATCAATATAAACTAGTTTTTGGTGTAGTATTCAATGCTACAATAAAAGTGTTGCAACTTGCGCGAACTAATGTGTTAGAGAATAAACGTCTTGTAGAAAAAAATCTGGTTTTATTTATTTTTGATGTACTTACTTAGAACTGAGAGCGATGGTGGCCGAACGGTTTGGCGTGCGACTTACAAGACGCCGACATCGAGTTCGAATCCTCTCGGCCTCGTACCTATGAGTTATGTGCGGATTTGCCATCGCTCAAAACGGTGAAGGAAAACATCGTGAGGAAACTGGCATGCCCAAGAACTGCAACATTTTCAAGGGCATGTGACATCTACCAACCCGCACCGGCCCAGCGTGGTAGATTATAGCCCATACTCTCTCTCTGAGAGAAGGCCAGAGTCCCAGCAGTGGGAACGTGGAAGGCTGGTAATAGACAAAGGGTTTAATGCAAAAGTGTCTGAGTGAGTACTAAACATTCAAATCTGTCTTAGGTTAATAGCACACAGCTTATTTTACTTGTTGCTATTATTTATCAGTTTAAGCAGCTTCGACTGACCGTGTCACAATTTTTAACTATACAGCTTCAACCGAAAATTACGGAACGTAGTAACTAGTAATGGAGTGGAGTATATTTACCTACTTTATTCATCATCATCATCATCATCATCATCAGCCGGAAGAAGTCCACTGCTGAACACAGGCCTCCTTTGAACGCCACCATGAACGTCTATTAGCCATTTGCATTCATCGGCTCCCTGCGACTCTTACAATGTCGTCGGTCCACCTAGTGGGACGCCTACCTACAGAACGTCTTCCAGTTCGTGGTCGCCACTCGAGAACCTTTCTTCCCCATCGGTATCGGCACTTTATTTATACTTATTGAAGAACTAATTATCGTTTAGGATAAAAAATGGATATGGGTTCGATTCCCGGGACAAATGTTGTGTGTTGAAAAAAAACGCTCTCGTCTGGGCGTTGCGGATCCCCGATCCGTGAAGATTCTGATACCATATATACAGTGAGTCCTAAGAGCTATGTATGTGATTGAGTCGGCGGTTGTGTAAGTAAATTCTTTACTTTCATATGAATAATTCCTAACAGTGCAGGGAAAAGGGATATCAGAAATAAAAAACAAACGTTATTTCAGAAAGTTTTATTTGCAGGTCAAAAAGGCATTGTGGGAACATCAAAGCAATATTACATCAACCAGAGAGACCTAAATGGTGGCCTTGCGATTTAAGAGTATAGTTTTACACATATTTGTGTACCGTATGCAATAGTAATCAAAATTTGAAAGATATCGCGCCCATAAAAACTTGCTTGAAAGTTTCGCACTAAAAGTACTAGGTACAAGTGGCGCCATCTGTCAATTATTTTCAACATAAAGTTACAGGTTCAACGACCTTACGCGGAAAGTTTTCAGTGCATTGACACCGAGTAAAACTTCTTACGATGATTTTTTTTCTCGTAGAGATATCTACGAGTTGCATGCCGCCGAATTACAAAATTCGTTCAAATTTTAGTTATATTTTAGAATAGGCGAAACATTATATTTTAGACGCTTTGTTTCACGAAAGCTCATAAAATCGTAATTTGTAACTAGCCACGTGAATGAAGATTTCATTTAACAATGATTTAAAACTTAGTTGATCCTCGAATGTTAAGAGCCAAAAGGCTAATGAATTTCTGGACTTTACATTAAGTTTCAGTCTTAGTTCTTACAAAATGTTTTATACCAAAATTAATTATCACCGTTATTGCATACGGCACAATCTTACAATTTGGATTATAGAGTTTAGGTAAGTATAAATACCAATTTAGACGTACTTTAATAACTAGTCGATTCGCTATAGGTAGTATATAAGTAACTAATAGATATACCGAGATTATGCGAAATTACTTCGGTACCTTATATAAACAAGTTTCCAAACCACATTTTTTAAACTAATTTCGTTTAAAATTAAAATATTGTAGAAACACACCGCAAGTACCTAGTTATAAACAGAATAAAATCGTTTATAACTTTTTTAAAGTTTGTCACACATGATCGAAATTGGTTCAGCATAATCTCGGTGTTTTAAATAGGTCTAAAATCGTCCAGTTCCATCTACAGGAAAAGCAACACTTACTTGTTATTAGTTTATAGAAACATTATTATTTATTGTACGCTTACAAACATGATGGTTAGACAGTAAATTTGATACTCATAGTTGAAGATTGCATCTGATGTATTTTGACACAGTGACAATAATCTATCTACCTACAGAGTGCTACAATCCTCTCGGGACAAAAATCTTGTCTATTAACATAATTAATTAACAACACAACTTGCTACCGACAGAAACACCATCCTTAAAATATCCACGGGAATCAGAATAACTTTGTAATGCGTTTGTTCGTTGTGTCTCTTTTCAAGTAATTGGAAATGTAAAATACTTACTATGTAACACCTCATAATGTGCATCCTTCTGACGCCCACTAATGTGGGTATTAGAGGTTTAAATCGCACTCATTTCTTTTACACGTCCAATGTTATTTATCCAAAATGGAGGTCTTTACTTGGAGAATTTTCTTTGCGAGGCGAGTGAAATTAATATGGTGATTCTGTAGGTCTTAACAATACAAATATAACATTTAAAATTAAACTACTAATGCGGAATAAATACACAACAAATATGTGATAATGATAACATTGATAAAACTACTAACAATAATATTATTTAAACTAGATATGTAGGTGCTACTGTTAATATTTGAATAATTCAACATCAATTAGCTAAGTACTTATTTTGATAACAAGTGTAATAATATAATGTAAATGTTTTGTGTATAAACCGCTATAGGTATTAATAACATCAAAATAGCCCCCTTATCACCTGAGAACTGGCTAGTTCTGGATTGGGACCCCCCGATCCATGTGTAGCGTGACCACACAGTCCCATAACATTAGGTGACTTATGGATAACCTCTAGGATGTAAAGTTTACGTTCAATCATCATCATGAATATAATCAGCCAATTTCAGTCCACTGCTGGACATATGCCTCTTCCAATGCACGCTACTGAGACCGATCTTCGGCTCCTCTCATCCCTCATACTCACATCTTGGTTACGTTGTACCGTTCTTCAAAATCTTCGGCCAGTTCAAAAAGTTGATGGTTGGTAGGTTTATTCGAAATTGTGATAATGGGGCTGTGTCTAACATTGATATAGGTAAACCTTGAACTATCCGTCGCAATCCATTCCGTTGGCTGTTACAGCTTTAGTCAAAATAAATTTGCGCATAGCAATAAAATTGCAGACATTAAACAGTTCAGCAAAATAAAATATGACTACCCTATAAAGTTACTCGTAGTAAAAAAAAAATAAACTATATAGGCGTTGACTTCAGAACCGTCTTCATTTTTCTCGTCAGTCGTAAAAAAAAATTAAAATGTTTGGTTGAAGAATATACGCGAATTTGAATAGAACGATAACGGTGGAAAAAGCAAGATGGCAAGTGGTAGTTGTGCAGAAAGAGAAGCTAGTAACACCCTGTATCTTCCTATTCCTAGATTCGACACTGAATTTTTACCACCCTTTGCACATTTCGATGTGATATGAATGTCCGCGGTGTAAAATTCAGCGCGAATAGTCACTTTTCCAAATGTCCGCTAGTTCGTTGGCTGATAGACCGAAATGAACTTACAAAAGTGTTGTAAAAGCGAGAATTTTGTAAATTTAATTATTGTCAAGAATTCCCAGTGCGTCATTTGATATTTTTACATAGTATAATTTTCACTAGTCGCATTGAAAACAGTATGAGAGGAAACTTTCTGCGAATTGACTTGGGTTTTACCATACAAATGAGACTTGTTTTTTCCATATTTCTACCTATTTTTCTGTGTTGTTTTCTATGTTTTTGTAAGTTTACCAATTACAAATTATATATGAAATCATTCATCCGTCAAAAAAAGGGACGCGTGTTGTGTTGTAAGGACCATTTTCATGCTAGCAAAACAATTCCTATCTTCATGGTCACCCCGTTTTCGACGTTTCAAGTAACTGTGACCTAATACATACATAGTACTTATGAGATCAGCTCGACTAAATCATATCTCCAGTTGTTACGTAGATGACATATCAGCCCACAAAAGCGACATACAAACTATATGCCTCTGTTGATACCTTCTATTTGGCAGGTACTACATACGTGCTCCGAGTTAACTAGTATAATATTAGCTATATACAATACAATCTACATTGATTTAAGACCGTTTCTCTACACACAACAATATTATAATACTAATAGTAACAACACCAAGAAAATCGTAATACACCTAAGTTAATCCTTTAAACATGTACTTGAGAACGACTCGCTACTTTACGCGGGGATGGAACACAGACTGCAAATAATAAATACTTTCGGTTGCAACATTTATTTAATAATGATAATTGTGGCTTAAAATATAGTATTCCTATAGTATCTCAAGTGTTATAGTGTTACGAATAAGTATAGGAAGGCCAATAAATATAGGCCATAAATATTTTAAAGTGCGGAAAAATAGCAGAGAAACGGTCGAGGACGATCGTGGGTTGGAAGCTCCGGCGACCCCCGTCCGAGGAGGGAGCGGAGCGCCCTTCCTGGGGCTGACCGTCCGAAGGCGAGCAGAGCTGGGCAGGTGAGCGCCGCGCGGACGTCGAGATGGATCTGACGGTTGTGAACGGGAACAAAGAGACGGCGAGGCCGAGCGCGCGGCGCCAGCCCGCCCAGACCTTCAAAGTAGAAAAGAAAAAAGAAAAGTGTCAGGGTTCAAGGTCTAGGCGTTAGACTCCTTGAGGTCAGTGAGCCTCGCGAGCTGCGCGGGCTCGAGCTCGTCGGGGATCGAAGCGCGGCCGGCACGAGGCGCGGCGGGCGGCGAGATTGGCGCGCTGGGCGGGTCCGACGGGCCGGAGCCCTCGGACGCCGTGGAGCTGGAGGCGGGCTGCGGCACCGCGTCGCCTGCGCCCTCCCCGCGCACCAGCACCGCCGTCTGCTCCGACAACGAGGACTCCTCGTCCTCCGCGTCCTCGCCCTCGGGCTCCGGCTCGATCGGCGGGAACGGCTGCTCGGGCTCCTCCACCATGGGTGTCGCTGCAGTGATCACGATCTGCGCGACGCCGAGCCCGCCCGCGTCGATTGCCGGCTCAACAATGGGCGGCGCAGGCTGGGTCGGGGCGCGGTATGTTGGCGCCGCCTGCGTCGGAATCGGCTCCTCCTGCGAATACCCATCGTGTTAATTCCACGGGTAATATTACATGCAAACAACAAATGTGGGTAGAATTGAAGTACGCTGCTTAGGTATGTTTAGTCGCAGCTAGATCGGAAGTCGAGAAATGAAGATTAGATCTGCTGGTTTGCAAGTCATACAGGTTTGTATTCCAATAGTACGAGCTACTGTTCACTCGTGCCATGCGACTAGGTACAAGCGGCATGCTATGGATGTAGGTGAGCTAAATAGAAAAGGATAATCAAAGGCAGGACTATCAAACAAAACAAATATACATATATCGAAAATGTTGCAACAAGTAACGGTCTCAACTTTCAAAATGAAATACAGAAGAATCAAAAAATAAAATCTTTATAATTATAAATCGAAATAAACCACAGTTAAGTGACCTCCGTTGCTGTAATAAACAAATAATACACTTACCGTGTAAGCGGGTAGGTACTGATAGGTACACATATGTAATAACAATAGCAAACCAATATATCAAGCTACTAGTTACATAAGTAATAGATCCGCAAAAAGCGCACCATTATATACATAGTACCTACTACCTAAAGACATAAATGCTCGCGGACAAACATAATTAGTAACAAACCTCATCAGAATCGGTGATCTGGTCGCTTTGAACTTCATCGACTGATGCATGGAAAGAAATTCACATAAAATTAACCCTGCTCTACTAATTAACGAGACCTAGTTAGTCCATCTCTATAGAATGACGAGTGATTCTTAATTGATTTGATAGTAATAAAGTTAATATCCAAAAGCTAGGTCGTGTTCTCCAAAGTGACTAACTACGTATCTCACTTCGTGCATCCGAGAACTAACAACAAAAGTTAGCCTCCATCAAAAGTTTTGTCGAACATTGCACTTGTCTCACAGCAAGTGCCTCTGTAATATATACTCTTTACTGATAAGTATTTCAGAGTAGTGCCTAGTCTGTATAAATTCCACCACCTCCTTTAAGTGTCAGTTAAGCTCAACAAAAATATAAGTGAAGTGTTGAAGTTGAAGTGAAGCAAAATAAATCCCACGAAACTGTCAAATTTATGTTACGCTTGCATTTGCAAGCTCTCAAATATAAAAACAAACTGTAACATCATCAGAGAACCAGCTGATAAACGCTGCTGATTACTCTACATCCCACCCTCTTTCAATATATATTAAACATTAACAATCGTCTTAAAACTACTGCATAGGAACCACAATAATAAAATTTAACTGACATATCATAATAATTAATACTGGCGAGTAAACTTGAGTTCGGTTTCCAAACACCTGAGCCTTATCACATTTAAACAAAAGAAACAACAGTTTCACTTCAAAGGGACAAACATGGTTAGCTCCATGAACTGTGTGAGATCTTTCTCGTCCAATTTGACGAGTCCTGCGCACAACTTACCGACGATGGTGATGGGTGGTGGGTAGACGACGGGCGGCGCAGACGACGAGGCGTAGCCGAACTGGCTGCCGTATTGCTCCTGCTGATTCCTACTTAGCTCAAGGTTAAACTCGAAGTCAGGCTCCATCTCCTCGACGTCGGCCGGCGGCGGCGGCGGCGGCTGCGACGGCGGCGCGAACTGCTTCACTGCAACCGCGTGCTTCGTATTGTTGTTTTCCGCTAGTGCTGACAGCGTTCAAAACAACCAATAGATACCAGGACAACACAACACGAGGCTGCGAGTAATGTCAAAAATTCAGACCGACCGAGTTTCCCGAAGGTCCGACCTCTCGGGCGTCTACGGGCAGACTGTGGAGCAAGTGTGCGGGAGGCTGGTATAAATAGTGGGAGATAAGGCCACACTCTAGTGGAGAGTCCAATTCAGAATGCGGGGCTTTCGGTTTGGAATTTTACTCGTTTCTATTTCTGGATCTAGACAAGGGTGCTACTGTTGTTTAATTAGTTATTTTAAGCTAGTTAGTAGTTTATTAAGCTTTCATAGAGATTGTATGAAAGGGATGGTAGTTCCGTGGTGGAATGAGTCTTGTTGTACAATTTCGTTGCTTTTTTATCCGGTAAACAAACAGGTAGATTTTTTCGAAAATTTTGGTTTTGTCTACAACTTTGATAAACATTGACTATTAAGTTTTAGTACAAAACTTACTTATTGCTTACAGTCTGCTGTAACGCTCGTGGCATAGCTGGTTGGTCGCAGATCAACCATCACGGTCATCACTTGGATGGGTCACCGTTTAGTGGTACGCAGACTCGTACAGTCAGCGAAAAAAATAGCTGATAAAACTCGATTTTCCAAATGTGTTTTAGACCAGTAATGTTTGATATTTTTACAACTTACAAGTTAGTGTTTGACCACAACACAGCACACCTGATGTTAAGTGATGATGCGGTCAAAAGGTTGGTGTTTAAGATGATGAAGGTAATCGGAGAATTGGTTGTTGTTCAGTGACTTTTGTCGTTGACTGTACAGTAAAACGTTTGATTATAAATTATTCTCTCTGCCTTTATACTGTATGATGACGGAGGCCGCGAAACTTTAACGATTTGAACTAAATTCAGATTTATTCAAAATAGTTCCATAAAAGGTCAACATCTAAATAAATGGCATTGGTTCTGCTGCAGCGAGAGATAGAAATAGATTCTATTAAAAATTTATTCCATTTTTATTGCGAGGAACTAAACAAAAATAATCAAGCAGAATTTATTTCTTTTTAGCCTATATTGGACAAAATGCGTGAACTTCCATCGGTGCTGGACAGCAGAGTTAGTAAGGAAGTTCACTCCTTGGTGACAGAGTTGAATAACAAAAAAAAAAATTATTACAAACTCAAGCAAAACAAAAAAAAAATGGTTTTTATTACTTTAGAACATTTTCACTTCCCATGTTAAAAATTACCTACGTGAATTTTGATAAGGTCTTAGCTCAGTGGTAGTGACGTCGTTTTGCGCCTCGTATGTCGTGGGTTCTAAGCTTGAGCTTACAACATGATTGAACCCATCATGATGGAATCATAACTTGGTGATAGGGCATTTGCTAGTGCTCGTCTAGCTACAACGCTCAAGATCAGTATCTCTCGCCAAACACCTACCGGTTTAATAGACTGTACTCTACATTATCAAGGACCCCTTTGGGCTGGAATTGAATAAAAGAGGTGCCAACAATCTCATTGGTAACGATTTGCTAGCTAGTTTCAGTCTTTTAATTGCACAATATAATTCTTCTATCCCCATTCTACATTGGTCATCAAGACGAACGACAAAGTTTTAAAATTGCAATACAACTTTGTATTTAATTTTATATGAGCGAAAACCTGCTTTGTTCCTGGGATTTGGAGGTTGTTCCAAACTTTAGATGAGCTATATTTGATGCCACCTTAGATTAGGTGCGACGGACACTTGCGATTCTCATTACACGCTGCACCCATCGCAATCTCCGCATAACCACTCTCATCTAAGTTACCTGCCAGGTTGAGAGTATTCAGAATCTATAGCTAACTATTTTGAGCAAGTTCTGGCCCAAACTAAACGCGCCATCAACGCTCAACTTAGATTGAACAGTAAGTGCACTCCGTTACACCCAAGCGTACTTGTGGTTCGGATTTCGGAATAGGATGTCTCGAAGTTCGATAACCACAATGCAGGTCGAAATGGATTGCCACTTCATCCTCTGAACACCACGAACCCGGTCAAGTCCAAGTGTCGTGTGTTTTCGGGAGATTCCAAGACGACGACGAAAGATTCTAAGACAACAGCCGGTACCAACAAGAAGAGATACGAGTAAATTACTTGCTGTGCCCCATCTCGAAGGGTCAGTGAAATTTATAGGGTAGCGTTTGTTGACCACAAGTCATTTGTAGTGGTCTAAAGTGGCGCCACGCTACGTCTAGTTGACACAATAGGAATAAACCTGCACATGTCTGTTTTTCTCTTAACTTTAGAATAAGAGCTAGCCAGGTGAGCACTAGATAATGACTAAAAGGAAAAAAACAAGAGCATTCCTCGATGAAACGTATATGCAAATCAAATCGAGTTGATGTAAAAAGTGTAGATAGATATGACACCGTACGCCAAATCACGAGCACGTCACTGGATTATCGAATTAAATCTGACCATCTGCCGTAAATTGATCGATTTCCACACATCCACGTTCCAACCCCCTCGGCCCTCACCCACCAACCAACCCCAGCAATTAGAAAGCGTTTTGCACTGAAGGTCTGTCGCACCGTATTTCGACGTAGTTTCACAGCAATTAATGACCGATAATACTGCAAATTATCAACGTTTATACGAGTACAACAATTAAAATAAGCGATTCCGTTTACTTGAAATCGAGTATGCAAATTTCCGGACAGAAAATTCGTAGCTAAATAAACGTGTTTACTTTTACGATAGACATTTTGACGCTACTTTTGGTCTTTTTTAAAATCTTTGTGTGTGTATAAATTTGAATTAATCCACTTTGACATTACTCGGAAACCGTAAGCAATACACAACATATACAATTGGCATAAAAGTGTCTTTATGAAAGCTTGTAAAAAGTACAAACATTTGACAGTATCACGATAAATACACACGCTAACAGCTGATGTTGGCTATGGCACTAAAGTTTATATGGCAGTTAAACCTGAAGTATAAAACTGTACTCAAGAAGGCTTAAAAAGCCAAGGGGCTTTAAGCCACTTACCTCACTATCTTTACGCCCACGCCCCGCTCCCAATGAAATCGCAACTACACCATCCGAGAGTGTGAAAATTACCACTAATTAAGCAGTTGCGTATGCACATGGAGTTGTCTCGTAAAAACAGCGGATGTACAGCCTTAAGTGCCATTCTCAGGGGCTGTAACGCTGAGACCATCGAAGTTACGGGAGATAATCGTCGCGTGGTTAAAATTCACCGTAAGAAACTAACACCGGCAGAAATAAAATTCATAAGAAACAGTTAGCATCCATAACCCACTTCAGCCGTAACATTTTACTGTTACTAACAACACGAATACATTTAAATATAAGCACGTAAAAAATATTATTAAAAAAATAATTTACATCTCAAAAAGACATAGAGAGCTGAAATAAAACTACGTAATTCAATTTTAGTTTCATGCTACTAAAATGTTTACAGCTGCAATTATCCGCCGCTGCTTTCACACGTTAATTACTTTTTATATCCTTAGCCGAGCAGAGAGGAGAGGGTTAACTGGTTCACTAGTTAACCCTTCCTCTTCATTTAACGCTGCAATAAGATACATTCAGCAAACCGACCGCCACAACACCACTTTGAAACTCTTTGAAATTTGTCACGTAAAATCTGTGCTTGCATTTTCTTGTATGGATCGGTCGGTTGCACGTGTCGTATTACAACCCTTCAGCATTGCTCGAGGAAGATGAGGATAAACTAGACCGAGGTTGAGCAATATTAAGTTCAAGACAGCTCGCTAGTGCGCAATTGCACAATTGCAGTTGCATGATAGGTCTGTCTACGCCAGTTTTATATAATTGTTTAACATCCATCTTCATGCAAAACTCATGCATAAAACTGAGATGTGTGGTGGGGCCAACAACTCCTAACTACGAGTGACTATAAAATTTGTCTCTACTGCATGAAGTTCGCTAAAGATACACTTCCCTATTGTGTTCTGAGTGTGTTGGGTATTTAGTTCATGAGTTTTTAAGTTGCTGTATCTTTTATCCACAAAGCCTTCCGTATAGAAAACAGTCAATTCACCAAAACGTTCAGGATTGAACGAAGTGGAGTTGGAGTGTTTAAAATCAGAGTTTAGTGAAATATTTACTCGAATATGACCCCTTCAACTCCTATAGGAATCTCAAAACTATATTGTTTTAACAATACAGACTAATATCAATTTAGTAAGCGTCTGCTGGTCATTTTTTGTAACACTCGCGCTTCAACTCAATTGCTTTTTTATCTCCAAAAGTAATTAATTAATATCACAAAACACAACATCAAATAATGTGCTAAAAAAACACAAACACAATATGTGGACAACTCTGGACGAGATAAGGTTAAAATTAAACTTTTTGGTAATACCGGAACCAATTCGAAATAACAGTGCCAAAATAGCGGTACTTTGAAACTAAATATTAGCATGGTAAATTATTCCGTTTCAATATTGACAGTTCCGGTTGCATTTAATGAAATCACGGTTCCGATAAATAGACGATGGATATTATTCGGGTACACAAAGAGCTACTACATTTCATTTCGATTAAATGTCGAGTAATTTATAATTCATAATACGGGGACATTTAGGTATACTTTGAAATGAATCGTCGTCATTAACATCATCCTTTGATGATCCTTACATGAAACGATGTACAAACTTGACTATAATAGACAATGTCTTATAGTTTCCCGTAACGCTTTGGTAGATCCCAAACATAAACTTCCTACGACACGAGCTAAAGTTATTAAAGTTATGCAAGTTAATGGCAGCCCATGCAACTTCGATAGTTTGGTACTGTTCGGAAGCTCATGTTACTTATATGATTATTCTCCTGTTTCGAAACTCATTTCGTACAAGTTGTCCCCATACACAGTCACCTAACTCCAGTAAGTGTAAGGTTAGAGGTGAGGAAACATCGGAGAGAAAATAAGGGATGCTTACGTTTATTGCGCACGCCGCGAGGGGGCGAGCCGGGTGGTGTTGCGAATACCGGCGCGACTGAATTGGGGGGAGTCCATTCATCGGTGTCTCCAGAGCTCAGAGGATCGCCGTTCTAACACCAAGCAAGCATACTTATTAATCAGTTTTAATCTTTTACTTCTTTATGATCACATACAATACCTGTAAAAACTTTAACATAATTAATGAACTAATTCCGATGGCACAACGAACCAAAGTCTGTCTTGGCCTCCGAAACGAGAGAGCGCCCATCTTGAGTAATTTCAGCCCAGTTCAGAGTTTGGAGTTTGCGTAGGTACTCATCCACCGCGTCCTTTCAGCGGTATCTATAGCGTCCAACCGGCCTACGGCCATTCGACATCATTGATGAAGTTCAGCGGAACCCTGACTCCTAAAGAAGCCTACCTCGTCGCATTCCTCCACGATGAGCGAGGGGAAGTTCCCGAAGACGCCGTTCACCTCTCCGCGCCACCAGCCATCATCGAAGTCATGTGCGTTGCGGGACACGACGCGGATGATCTGATCCACACACAATCACAAGTCATGACTTCAAAAGCTAAATAAATCGATTGCGATATACCCATACCCACATTTCATTACATCAAGACCACTTTGTAGGTTCATCTTCCTTTTAGTCGAGGTATTGAAAGGGTTTGTGAAAGCCGTAATATTAGGTAGTGCCCGCATACAAAATAATTGTGAAATCCTTTTATCGATAGCATTTAATTGATTCCATTACCCCAATTTTGTGGTGGTGCTACAGAATTATTAATAACTGAGTTTGACGGGAAGGGGAAGCGTCAGTCATTAACTGTATATGACGCGTTCTATTACTTATTCGACCATTTTCAGATCATGAAATCGGTATCAGGTCAGCCATTTATAGGTTGAAGAAAAGCATACAAAAATGCATTATCTTCTAACATTTCTTATTAATTCTGGTAGTCTACAAAAACTTGACAATAGTGTCAAGTTTTTATAGGAACAACAACAACTATAGAGTTGTATTTAAATTGAGACACAATAATAAAGAAAAATTCAAAGAAAATAACAGTATCAATAAGATATCTCAAAAAACTTGGAGCTGTTTTCAAATACCTGTCCCTCCTCAAGGTTGAGCTCGTCCGAAGCTTCAGCATCGTACTCGTACATGGCAAAGCAGTAGCCAAGAGTAGCCATCTGCAGCTGAAGGCCCTCCTCTGGGGCCTTGGCTTCATCGGACCTGGCTTCTTCGGCCTTTGCTTCCTCAGACTTGGCGGCCGGCGCGGAGATCACGGAGATCTGGTCGGGGGACTGGACCACGTCAGCATCTTCTCCCTCGACAGTGTAGTCGACGGAGGAGAACGATATCTGGGAGACAAGGCCGGGAGCGCTCGAGGCCTTGGAACAAATCATCTATTACTTTTTGTAATTAACGTACGTTTTAATAGTCTTGTCAACTGTGTTACTGCAAGGAAGACTTTCCAGTCAACTGTATCATGGTTGACACCAGTTCGGTCAAACTGCACAATAACAACTGTACTACAAGGAAAAAGCTGGTGTCCAAATTGAAAACACGTCTTTTGGAATATCACCCCGATGCTCTTGACCTAGATGTTGAGTTACCGCAGTATTGCATCGTATGTTGTATCTTCCGATTTCCGTATTTGTAGTTCATATAGATCCACCATGGGGATCACTAAAGTCTTCGAACAACAAGCTATGGAAGTTTTCATCATTGTCTGTCTCCACAAAGCCATATAAAAGCCAAAGTCTTGCTTTTTTTGTACACCACCCATCTTGATCCTATTCTGTAGGCACAAGAGCTGTTAGCCTGAGTCTTAATCCTAATCCGTAATGCCTTTGTATCCCATGTGTGATATCTGACCTTTCTTACCTGTTCTTCCCTATCCACATCCAAGTAGTTGTGTGGCACGTAGCCCTCCTCGCCGCGGTAGTTCCTGGCGCGCAGCCATCCATCTCCATCGCCCTCACCAACCACCTCCAGCTGCTCGTTCTCAATGATGGAGAGTTCATCAGGGTTCTGAGCCTATACCGCGACATATAATAATATCATTTATTGGCGTAAAATTTTAAAACTATTCGAGAAAGTGAAATCACTTTCACTTCAGATCATGATATCAGTTCTTAGACAAACTTGATGACGACGATCTCTTTAGATACAAATGGAATTTTCGTCATTAGAAAATACTAGAAAGTCATCAAGGTATGTAATGAAAATAAATTTATTAAACTTATCAGTAACATGTTGACATCATGAAGAACTACAGATCCTGTTCTAATACGAGGAACTTACAGTGTAGGAGTACAGAGCGGTGCACTTGTACAGAGGTGCCGCTGGTGGCTCTGGGGGCTCAGCGGCAGCGGCGGCCTCGCCTTCTCCTTCTCCCCAGTTCACCTGGGTGGGGTCGTCCCACCCGGCTGTCAGCTGCTCAATGTGCTTGCGTTCTTCTTCGAGAGAAGCTACGTGACAAAGAAATATGAACAAACAGCAGATGAACGCAAAGAACGTTCTCGTATTTAAAAAACATGTACCTATAATTAAGTCGTTCAGACCCCAACTAAAAAGGTTTTTAGGAAAGGGGAGTTCTTACTCAAGATTTCCTACAGGTATTTTGTGTTCATCATTATAGGACGTCTCCTTACCATCAACGTCTTCTTCGTCCACGTCCTCATCGGCCTGCGAGCCTGAGGTAGTGCGCTGGTGACCACCGGCCACTGTGCCGGCGCCGGCGGACGTGCCCGCCTCGCCTTCAGTGTTGTCGCTATCGTAGAACGAGTCCGAGCTGGGCTGGTCCTGTTTCAAACATAGCTGATGATGGAACGTGTAACTCTAAGGCTGGTATTCTGAAATGGCGCTCAAACGATGATCAGTGAACTTGAGCACAAATTTGACGCTGTCAGTTCATACAAATATGTCACTTAATCGCTACTCAAGCATAGATCAACACTTGAGCGTTTTTTTTTACTATTTTACAGGGTAGCGTATGATCACAAGTCTCCTGATCTTAAGTGACGATGTGGTTGAAGATGGCGCCACGCTACACCTGGACTGGGAACTGGCTCTCAATTCTAGAATACGGGCCTAAATGAGAATCCAAGAACATTGTATGATTTTGATCAGATTCAAGAGTCGTTCTCCGAAGCTCTCAAGTAACAGCAATGGGGGGTTAGATTGAGTATCAGCGGCTAGGGAATTTTTGGTCGCTTTGGTATCAATATGAAACTATAAGTCAGTAGGAACAAGCAAGCACCTTACGAAATCTGACCGCAAGATAAATAGGAAGTTGATACTAACAGCAGCACCAGAGGCATCGGTCCTCACGCTAAGGAGACTGCTGCTGCGCGGGAGGGTCTCCTGGACCGCTAGCAGGTCTACTTCCTTCAGCCACTCGTCAACGGGAGCCCCGCTGGCCTTCAGGCATTCCAGCCTGGCCTCGTACTTCATCTTTGAGGTCTCCGAGCGGCGCAGAGTGGCGCGCAGTTCCTCCACGCGTGTGTCCAGGTCAGGCCCGTTGGGGTCATTGGGGTCCACCTAGTTACCATATCAATTTTTGTAGAAGGTGCTTTTGAAGTGTCAATTGTGTGTTTTATGGGCTATGATCGAGAAGCTTTATCTAGGGCATGATTGGCAGTCATTTCGGTGCAGATAAGTATGAGAGTGGTGCACGCAATACAGTGGAGGGATGTATGGCCCATGACTGCTCATTGTGAAGTCTATTGTGGAGTTGTTATAGTGGAAGCAAATGGGGCAAAAAGTACCGATATTGAATTTCTAATAGAAAACTAGTTGCATAACATTTTTCTAGCTAGCTATGAAAGTTATAAAGGGTAACAAGAATAACAAAATTAAAAATTTCGTGAACACCTATACCTACTCTTAGATCAGTCGGGTTAGAATTTCAAATAGCATTAATTCCCATTCTGACCATTTTCGCATCAGCCTAGGATCAGCCATTGGGGTCTAAATTCAAATGGCGATTTTTGATTAGCTAATTGTTCATTATTAGATTCTCTACTGTTAGTTTCTCATTTATTTCTTCGACCGACCGCTATTTTTGCGAGTTGAATTATGGCCGAAATACTAACAGTAAACATCTCAATCTCATCTAAATGTATAAATCTCAGAGCATTCGGTATTTGTGAGCATTCTTATTGTTCATTTCCAGGTCACTACGAGTAGAAGGTGTGAATTCGTCAAAAACAAGACAATAAAGCTGTTTCAAAAAATCGCGTCACACACGTACTTTTAGCTTTAATTCTTTTAACATCTAAACCAAATAGTTCTAAAAATTTCATTTTATTGCGTGAGAAATAAAAATAAACACAAACACCGCAATGAAACTTTAGCACAACCTAAAGCTGTTATGACTATTTGCACTCGTAAGAAAAATATATTAGCATAGCATGTCTCATAATTAGTACCACACTATTAAAACATTTTTGAAGGAACCAAATAATTCGCCTCATGTTTGAATACTTGTAATAATACACTTTCCACGACTTAGCTCGAAGGAAGTCCCGGCGAATATACACGATTGTTGTTTCAGGTCTATCATCAACCAATCATATACCTACATCATTTAATATTCAAATGAAGGTTTCGATAGCAAACGTTCAAACAGAATTTGAAATATAAGTATCCTGCAATTTTCAAATCAAACACAGTTTGTTGCTGCATTTCATTGTAGGCCATCTACTAGGCCTACCTATTGCAGTGGCGTAGCGTAGGGGGGGGGAGGGGGGGGGGGGCAAAGGGGCGGCCCATTTAGGAGGGGGCGGCAAAATTTGACAATAAATAATAATAACATCTTGTAAATATTTGAAGCATTTCATATTTTTGTCGCACTTACGATGCGGACCGATTGAAATAAAATAATAAGTATAACGGGCGTTGTTGTAAGATGAAAAATTGTTTTTTTTTTCAAATTTTTTCGCTATTTTTTCACGCCTTTGTAAGTTTGTAGCTCTTATATTAATTGTAAAATAAAGGTCTCTTGTCAGAGCCGGATCCGATGATGAGATCCGATCCGAATTTCACTTTAGCGCCGCCCCTGGCCACTCTAAAAAAATGCCGCCCTCTCACTGAAATGGATAAGTTTCGATATACAATTTTTCAATAGAAAAAATGACTTCTTTATAGCAAAAAATATAACATAAATAGGTTAATTAAAAAAAAGTATTAATATGGATTAACATTAATAATAATACAGTTTTTGTTTGTCTTCTTTTATTTATAATGGCCTCTTAGCGTTGGCCACGGCTACGCTAATGCCTAACAAGGGTCCGGGCAAAGACCCGAGGATAGGAAAATAATAATATAAGCCTTTATTATTGTTCTACTATGGATTATGATAACTCAAATATATTGTTCATTCTTTCGAATTTTGCCGCCATTTAAAAATTTGCCGCCCTGGGCACTAGCCCCGAGTGCCCCTAAAGTAAATGCAAGGCTGCTCATGTTCTTCGTTTTGCTAACTTTTAGAGTAGAAATACACTAAAGTATTTGCGCTCGCTCCGCTCGTGCTTTTTTGCATGAGGAGATTTTTTTTTACTCGTAAAAGAAAAAAGTAAAGTAAAGTAAGTCGTAGTAAGGTCTTTTGTTCTTCGTTTTGCTTACTTACAGAGTAGAATTAAGTTAAAATATACGGGCTCGCTCCGCTCGCGCCTTTTTCAGTTCTGTAACTTTTAAATTAATTACGAAATGACATTTCTTGTCCTAAGTTTTGCTAACTAACAAAGGGTTAATACTCAAATTTCAAAAAATTTGCGCTCGCTCCGCTCGCGTTCTATAGTAATTATTTTCATTGTAGAATGGAGGTCTATTTTCTACTAGTCCAAATGGAGGAAGTCATAACTTTTCGAGACGACAAAAGAAAAAAATTACGACAGTTTTTGCCAAAAAGTTTTTTAGAATTACAGTATAATTATAGTCATTTAAATGAAATTACCTAAATAAGGGGCGGCAAAATTTTCTTCCGCCCCGGGTGGTAAACACCTACGCTAGGCAACTGATAAATTTCCGCTAAGAAATAGGTTTTATTGACAAAGTCTGGTTGTGGTGAATATTGATTTTACTCGTATACCTATAAGGCAAAACGTTCATTTTGCCTTCATGGTTTTATCGATTTGTAAGGTGGCAATCACTTTTATGAACAAAGAAATGCTATTATGAGCTTGATTGGAAAAGTAATATGGGTAGAAATTACGAAATTAAGCTGAAAATTGGCGTTAATTGCAGCCATTTTTCTCTGTACGGACTAAGTATTACATAAGTCTCTGAACATGAACAATATTCCGATCTCCTTTATGATTATCTCTAGCATCGAACATTACTCAAGATTGACGACTTAACATTATATATATATATTTTTTGAAATGTTTTATCAAAAAAACTTAAGGCTTTTTTTATATTTAGGGCTTATTTTTCAGAAATCGAGCACATGGTTTTTAATATATCATTTACCCCGACCTATAGAAGTTAAGAATTTGGCCTCAGATGCCCTCGAAAAACTTACCCTGGACAGTAGACGATTTGCCTTACAAGAATGAAATGAAACATATTAAGCGTTTTTTAATACTTTAGCCGTGTCGCGTTCAGTTCAGTCTTCGAGTTTTTTTTTGGAAGCAAATATCAACTTTATTATTTTTAGCGAATTGTTTAACGTTTTCGTTTAACAAGATCGGCAAGAGGTACTTTTTGGGACGACGCTTCTGAGACCGACGCCTTTAAGGTGGAGGCACACTGATCCAACGCGTACAACGTGTAGTGGATTTTGCTTTATTGGAGATATTTTCTATTGAACTAGCCTCAAAAGTATTTTTATTACAAGAGTCTTGTACGTGTACCAATGCGTAAAAATATTTGATTTTATTTTTTAAAAGTCTATTATTGACCATCAACTCGCCTAATGGAAAGATCTTCCGTTGATGTATTAAAAATATTGAGAAATGGCCTAGTTTTTAACGAAAAACTTAAATCAAGATGGCGGCTAAAGTCGGGGTCGAAGATGGTCGCCATTTTGAATTGAACCACTGACCCAAACACACACGCACACTGAACACTGTCTTAAAGGTGTGAAATTCTAACCCACGCTTTATCATATGTAGTAACTATACTGACTTATGTTGCGTTTCAACAACCGATCTATCCACGATTTGCTCTACTGGAGATGGAAATTTGACACAAGCTCCATAGAAGTAATGTCAAATTTGTGTCAAACCGTGGATAGATCGGTTATCGGAACCGGCCGCTAGTACACGTGATCTCGAAGTAGTCCACGCATCAGATATCGTACAATGCCCCGAGTCAATACAATAATGGTTTTAGGATGCTGTTAGAGCTGGCCTACTTTTGCGGTGCGTCTTGTATGTTCACAAAGGCGACAGTTCATGACATCCAGGGTTAGGGGAATCAGTGACCGCATCCTACTCTACGTTGATGAAGACTAGTTCGAATTCAGGTCAGATAGTCTGTCGCTGGCGATTCCTGAACTAGACAAAAAGTTCCCTTCATATTTTTTTTAGTTCTGATTCTTTTTTTTTCTAAAGACCTGCTTTTTTTTGCCTTCTGTCGTAACAAATAAATCATCATCAACAGCCTAATAAGTTCCCATTGCTGGGACTCTGGCCTTCTCTCAGAGAGTCGTGATCTATTAAGCTACCCAGTGCGGTTGGTAGATGTCGCATGCCCTTGAATATAGTAGTGGGTGGTTCTTGGAAATGCCTGTTTCCTCACGATGTTTTCCTTCACCGTTTTGAGCGAAGATTGAATTAAATAAATCATTATGATATGTACTATCGATTCGTTTATTAGCCAACGCTAACGGCCCTTTTTAACCGACTTCAAATTCCATTTTTAACTACGGTTTTCAATTCGACTGTATTTTATTTCTTCCTTTTTATGTTTGTTACGTCAGAACGTTCGTCTGGGTGAACCGATTTTGATGATTCTTTTTTCATTTAAAAGCTGGTACTTCCCGTGTGGTCCCATTTTAATTCGATCCAGTTTTGACAATGGCATACAAAACCATGAAGGCGGGTTTTTTTTGTTAAAATTTTAATCACCAGTGTGACAAACAAAATCTATAATGTAGGGAAGGAAAAGTGAAGACTACCAATTTAGTCTCATTCAAAAATATTTAAGCAGGTGGTGCCTTATTATGACTATAATTTTCACTCGTGCGTGTGTAGGTATATGTTTGGGCTCAATGTGCCTTAAGCCTTATCCACACAGCGGGAACCTTGACATATATTTTTCGTTGAAGACGCTTACTGTTTGCATATTTTATCTAGCCGACGTGAAATTTCTTTGTACTGATTTCGCAGTTTTGGATACGATCTTAGGTTTTAATTGTTTCAGTACTGCTTAAACCGGAGATCTTGTTTTTCTACTGTTTGTTCAGGCTTATGGTGTTCAATGGGAGTTAAATAGTACGTTAATTTCGATTTGGGGGTATGATATCCATTACACAACACAACTACTACATCAACATGACAGCTAAAAACACGAGCATGCTCTGAGACTACACAAATACAAATATAAATACATATGTATAGGTAAATCTCATTATAATGTGCTAATGTTTGGCAACATTCACTTTTGAATTGCATGAAATAGTCATATTCAAATTGTTATAAATTATAGCTCTACACATAATATACAGCCTCAAAAAATGTATCATTTTCTCAGGTATATTTATACTTCGAAAGAGCATTAATAACTTTAATACACACATTTTACTTTTACTACACATAAAACATATATTTCTTAAACTAACGACGGGTCTTGCGGCCAATCATTAATCTGAGATTTATTAATGTAATTCTTTACTAAGCGTTTACTTCAAATTAACCAAGTACCTGCATAAAGCGTGCATCAACATCTAAAGGCATATAATTCAGTCTGAATGGTCCATAGCACTGCCAGTCGGCAGTGTACCGCGTACAGGGGGCATTGCCGCGTCGAATTGCAATGCTGAATTGTTGAGCCAAATGAGTATCTACCAGCATTTAGTCCCGCGTCGCATCAATCAGGTCCTCTGATATGTTTGAAAAAGCGATGAATTGCCGCCGCTTCTCAGTACAAAACAAACAACACAACGACGAGCCCGCTAATCATGTGACGCGATCGCTATTGACCCGTAACGTTTCACAATGACAATTAAAAACGATCTAGGTTTCTTGTTAGTACTGGAGACATTGGAATCGTTTCAAAAAATCAGCAATTGTTTTTAATTTCACGCGTTGTGTGTGTTTCTTATGCTAATAGCGCGATGATTGACGTTCGACATAAGTGTGGCCACGACATTGGACATCGGCATTTTGCATTCACATTGACCGTTCAAGTGTAGCCACTCACATAGTAGCGTTAATAATTAACGAAATATTTGTCAAGATAGGCATTGACATTTCCCTTGACGTTGACCTTAGTATAACCCGGGCATTACATAGACAGACACGTGCATAAAGGTCACCGTAGCTTGTTTCACTTTTCGATCCACAGTCAAAGTTAGTCAAGAATTCAGAGATTTGGAGAGATTTGGAGATCCATAGTCAAGAATTTCTGAAAGAATCTTGACTACATAACCGATCCTAGGTAATGCAAGTGCGAACTACCTGCAAAATTGTCAATAAATACAGTCACGTTCATTACGGTTCAATAGCTAAAACTCAAGATGTATTGCTATGCTTACCACATTAGCAAAGGCAAACTTGGCTACGATTTACACAATCAGGCGCCAGTCTTAAACGTTTTTAATTAAAAAATTTGCTTACTAGCTCCAACTAAGACATGTCTCGAGAGTTACAGCCCCACACGGTCACGACACACATGCGACGTCAAAAAGTGAATGGGTTTGCTTACTTTGAATTTTACCTTTTGTCCTCCATCGCGCATGGCTTGGTAAACGTAGATCTTGCGGGTGGCGTCGCGCACTAGGGCGGTCTCGCGGACCACGCGCGTGGCCCATCGTCGGGCCTCCTGGGCCAGCGTGGTCGCCACCGACTCGTTCCCGATGGTCACCGTCTCTACCGGGTCGTTGTCGCACGGCTCGAACTCGTACTATGACAATGGTGTAGAGTTAGCGTTCGGAACAATGATAAATGAAAAAAGGATAAATTGCAACAACTGTATTTTCTCAAACATGCTCGGAAATAGCGGCGGCCGGCAAAAGCTGTATAAAAATCCATATCTGTCGTGTTTAGCGGCCAAATAAATTACATAATAAACTCATATCTATCGTGTTATTTAAAAACGGAACGATTTTTACTTCGAAACATGGCAACCAAGGAACTTATCAAAGGTTTTAGTTAAATTCCTAACCGGCTTGCACATATAAACCTGTTTGTTGAACAAAAACAAATCATCACTTCAACGCGGGATTTTTTTTTGTTCGTTGTTCGTCATTGGTTTTGAAGAGTAATTGCATTTGACAAAACGAATTCAAGTGAAGACAATGAGTGAAGTGTGATGAACTTACTTTAAGGCCACCTGAAATTCAAGAGGCGGCAAGAGCCGTAATAGAAAACTTGTTACTGCCAAAGTCGAAAGAAAAAAGTTCTGCCTTAGTTTTAATTTCCGCGCATTATTTGAGAAAAGTACTATACAAGCCTTGGCCACAACTAGGCATTGATGGACTCAGGTATGTGTGCCTTGGCTTCGCCTTGGCCCACATTTACACCTTCTCCCTCAATGCCTCCTTTGGTGACCGCTGCAGTAATGTCCTATTTGTTCACAGTTGAATTATGACTACTAACAATTAGGGGCTGTTCATTAATTACATGAGGCATTCCCTTGTTAACTAGGGCCTTCGCATCTTGAGTTCAAACAAACATCCCGTGAAAAAACAACTAACTATCAATGTTTCCTGAATTTTCCAGACACTTTTTCCAATTTATCTTTCCTCTAAAATATTACTTGAGCATTTTTAAAAAGCCGTTCAGAATTGATTCTCAGTCCAATACCAACGAGTAGCATTCTATTTTTATTTGTAGAAGGTAGGATTACTAATCAGACGACTTGGCAGTCGCCGGCCGCCGCTCGGTAATGTATAGCTGGCCCAGCCCTGGCGACAGAAGAAAAATAAGTTTTTTTTATTATATTAATATATATTTATTTTACCGGTCGAGTTGGTACCATTGGTACTAATAAGGGTTCCGAATGAGTCGAGTGATTCACGAAGTTATGTTTGATTAAGATTCCGTACCTCTAAAGGAAAAACGGAACCCAATTGCCGCCAAAAAATTCCATTTATTAACTTATAAACCTTATAAATGGAACTGTCTTGTATCCTTTTTAAATCCAACCTCCATTGTACGTTTCAATGCGCTGAAGCTCTGAATTGACTCTTCATTTGTTGCGTTAGAAATAAAACTTCGTTCAGAAGTTTCCCGGGAACTCGAAGACTTCGCTTGCAACGTCTATTCAATTTAAAAGGACAGTTAAGTGTAAAAAGGAATACATCGCGAAAGATTTCCAATAATGGTTAGATTGGCTTCGCCTTGCGCCTTGAGCCCTCGATAATTTGAGTTTAGCTTTTAGATTCAACGGGATGATTGAGCTTGTTAAGTTTATTAGATACCGACGACGATACTGATCGTTAGCAACTGATCAAGAGTTAAAGTGGTTAGGCGGTGGATGGTAAACTGTAGACGATGCGGAAATGGATAATAGGGAGGATCGGATCAATATTGGAGGGTGAAAGCAACAATCAAATAACTATTTTAAGATTTGCTTTGATGCACACACATTTAGAGCAAGTATGAAAGTAGCACTAGAGACAGCTAAGTTGAAAGGGAATCGTTTGGCTTAGTATGGACATGTTATGAGGAGGGATGATAGTCATATTACCAAAAAAGTGATGAATATGAATGTTGATGGATGGAAGGGAAGAGGAAGACTAAAGAAAAGATAGATGGATTGTGTTCGGGTTGATATGAATGGAAGGGGAGTGAATGAAGCGATGACGGCTGATAGGAGAGTGAGGAAGAAGAGTACATGCTGCGCCGACCCCAAATAGATGCATGGGACCAGGTCAAGAAGAAAAAGTTTTGATGCACATTCCATAATGTTACAATAGCTAAACTCGTAAATCGAAGGGTTAGAATCATTGTTGTGCTCAACAAGGTCCCTAATGATCCTAAACCTAACCTATATTAGACAAAAGAATTGATGTGCGTTATTTTCAAAAAACTCGAAAATGACTCGACCGATGTTGATATACATAATATCGTTTTAATACTGAGACTGTTTAGGAAAAACAAAATTAAGAAAGACCTAAAGGAATTTACTATGTCGTTTTTTTATAGGGCTTTGCCAGGTAAGAAGTTTACTAGTAAGACTGTCATTAATTAATAAGTAAATACAATCTTATAAGTTAATAGAACTATTTATTGTAATTGTCTATTCAACGAATTTTTATTAAGTAATTTAGGTATTAGGTACTGAATTGAATGTTAACTCTTAAGCTTCTTTCTTGTAACACTTATTAATTGTGTTTTATAGGTCCCAAAAACTCATATAATATTTAACTTATACTCACAAACTTTCGCATTTTTAACAACCGTCGCAAAAAGAGGCGTGTTATAAGTTTTACGTGTCTATTATACTGTTTTAAACTACCATGGTCAAAAACATTAGAATTAGGTTTTATAACGTCTGTCTGACTGTGGTACCGTAGCTCGCGAACGCATGAAGCGATTTCAATTTAGTTTTTTTGTATGAAAGGTGAGTTACGGGCGAGTGTTTTTAACTATGTTTGATTAAAATCGGTCCATGATGTCAAGGGTTTTTTAAATTTATATTTATAGTTATTAACATTAGGCACTTGGTTTTTTGTGGCTTTTTTTGTGACATTGCGTCATGTGACGGTTGATTGGCATTATGCAGAGTTAGAACAGATTGAGGACAGTGAAATTTTTGTGTACTTGTGCAATTAATGCAATCATTGAAACCTTCAGGTTTATTATAACAAAAAAACATATATATTCAATATTATTATATGTGATTTTACGAAATTTAACGCACAAAAACGTGTGCAAAAAAACGGGATATTTCTCTTTGCCTATTGGAATTTAGGCAAAAATAGCTGAAAAAAAAAATTCAGCGTTGTTTTAAAACAGAGGACGCAACGTGAAAATTCTAAAAATATAGGTTTGACCCTTAATTACTCACGTTATTAAACTTTCACTGATGTTCGCATGGGGTCAATCTAACTCCAATTGCAATCGTCAATAAAACAAAAAAGATGTAAAATCAACCCTTTCTTTTTTAACAGTAAGCCAATTTACCAAAATCAATTACGTGATAGCAATTTCACTATCTTTTATATATTCAATCTAGCTTAGAAAACACACTTTGATTTAAGTGTACTATTTTCATCACAATTACGTAATTATTGCATTTCTTACACGCAATGCCTGTTGTTATATATTTGGATCTTTGACCAATGTGTCATATGCCACAAATTTGATGTTAGCCAAAATAATACAAAATAGGTATGTATAATGTATATGACATGAAAGTCTGACTACTCACGTCACGTTGAGTCAGATTGACCCCAAAAGCACTTTCCTGCCAAAACCACTTTATACAGCGAAGTGCCCGTTACTACATTTGAAAATCACTACAACTTAGGAACCCCCCTGAAAAACCAAGAAGGTAGATTCCAAAACTAGTTACCTAATGCAAATGTTTAAGGACCCTCGGGGTTGATCTGACCGCCGCGAGTAATTGAGGGTTAAATTTGTCGATTCCAGTTTAGTAGCAGAGTTCCGCATAACGAGCTCGTTCGGGGCAGCATACACTACGTACATACAGGTAGTCGCACGCATTTCTGCCGGTAGGCACATTGTTCTTCAGTATTGAATGGAAATGGCGGTAGAATTACAGCTTATATTTAACGGGAAAAATATGTTGTCATCATCATTATCAGCCTTTCACGTTCCCACTGCTGGGACTCTGGCCTCTCAGAGAGAGAGCTGTAATCTACCACGCTGGCTCTGTGCGGGTTGGTAGATGTCGCATTCCCTTGAATGTTGCTAAGGGTGAAATCAAACGAGCGTAATTTTGTGAGTCGTGAGTCGCAGAATTTCGGTAGCATAAATTCTGCTGCATTCGGTTTCATACAAAAAGCCAGTCGGTGCCACGCGACGACGTAAAATGAGTTGACAATTCAGTTGAACGTAAATGAGCGACCGAAAATACGCGACTCACAAAATTAAGCTCGTTTGGTTTCACCCTAAGACGGACCTGTTTATGTCTCTTTCTGCACCACTAGAATTCATTAGTTCACCGAAAGTCCCGGAATTCGGGGAATATCTATATTATTCGAACTTGTCATAAGCACACAAAATAGTTCTACCTAATCCGATCTGTGCTTATCACCTATGTTTTGACGGACGTAAATGCCACTAGGCACGTGAGGCACGTCCCAGATGGACGTGAGCGCTGGTTGAACCTGTTCCGTTCGTTCCTGTTACATGAATAGGGAATACACGGCTCTGTTGAATTACGTCGAGTGAGAAATCGAACCGATTGGCGACAGAATGATACGGTCAAATAAAACTGCTAAGAGCTCGGTTACATTGGTGTTTCAAACATAGACGCGCAATTTTTCAGAAATATCATTTTCTCCTTCTCCAGCCTTTACGTTCCCACTGCTGCGACTCTGGCCTTCTCTCAGAGAGAGAGTATGGGCCGTTATCTACCACGCTGGCCCAGTGCGGGTTGGTAGTTGTCGCATGCCCTTGAAAGTTGCAGTTCTTGGGCATGCCGGTTTCCTCACGATGTTTTCCTTCACCGTTTTGAGCGATGGTAAATCCGCACATAACTTAGTCATGGGTGCGGGGCCGAGAGGATTCGAACTCGGTGTCGGCGCGATGCAAAGCGCACGCGGTTACCGTTCGGGCACCATCGCTCGACGGTATTACATTCTTCGAATTCACGTCAAAGAACTCTTTCTAGGAAAGAAGCGAGAATTCCATATTATTCATGTGGATTTACAATCGAACATCTCGCAGTACTTTCTGATCAGAAAATTGTTACGCCGTATTCTTTTTTAATATTTTTATTCAGTCGAAAAAAATCTGTTTGATTCAGTGTGTTCCGCGAAAAGTTTTGCCGCTTAATTGGCTACATAAAAATGTAAGCTCGCGTATGAATGGAATTTTACCGCGTATTGAACATTTTTTTTAATTGGCGAGGTTCAACATTTCAGTTCTGTATGTTTCGAAATACTTTTTTCTTTGTAGTCTATTGGAAAAAATTGCGAAAGGGAAAGGATTTACTGTTTTTGCTTTTTTTTTTTTATAAAAGAAGTGGAAAAGTTGCAAGCGCTGAAAATGTATAAAATGCAATAGTTACCTATTTGTTGTGAACTTCGCTACTTTGTTTCATTAGACACAATAGTAATGAACACTCATATACAGTGATCTGTATGTACTTCCTACTAGATTTCACGAACCACTCTGTTCAACTGAACTGCACTGCAATCCGTACACCTTGTTTAGTGTGACTTTGACACAAATTTGCTAGATGAGGTTGCTGCGCA
Organism: Opisthograptis luteolata; assembly: GCA_931315375.2. Taxonomy (NCBI): domain Eukaryota; kingdom Metazoa; phylum Arthropoda; class Insecta; order Lepidoptera; family Geometridae; genus Opisthograptis; species Opisthograptis luteolata. The sequence goes on from OV928033.1 coordinate 15,086,507, forward strand.
GCGGCATTTATACGACAAAACCATTGAAGTTTGAAAAAATAACTCGATTGCTATATGATTGACAGATTATTATATAGGAGGTACAAAAAAATTGTGTCCTGATGAGCAGAGTTCGTTGCTTTTAAATACCTAATAGACACCCGTAAGTAGGTAGGCATACATGAGATGTTAATATGTAACCAAACAGAACAGATAGCAATGTAGAAGCGGAACGACCTATTCTAGTTCCCATATCCCAATGTGTACAACCAAACAAGAGAAATCTTATTAATAAAAGTTAATTAAAAAATATCGGACCATTAGATGACAAAAAAAAGCTTGGGATTTTAGTGAACTTGCTCCAATTCAATCAATTAGTAATAAGAATAAAATTGTCAATGTGATCGCGCCAAAAAAATTACCTGCGGGTGTTTCTTGCCTGTTCTTTTGCCGGCGTAAGGAGGTTGGAACAGGCGTAGCTAGTTTTAAGTTTGACGTTTTAAAGTGATCACAATGTATCCTATTGAATAAATAAAAATTGACTTTTGACTTTTGACTTTGACTTTTAGTATTTTTGTGAAGTTGTCATTAGGAAGTATTTTATGCTGTAGTAGCGTATAAAATAAATACAATATGACAATATCTTTTTCTGACTATGACAATACCTTATAATGTTTTAAGTAGTTTATATTGTTTTGTTTTGTTTCTTCCGGAACTGTGTATTTTATTTGATCAAGCTGTAGTACATGCCACAGTTAATAAGTCTATTCATTGCAATCAAATGACGAAATTATCCGACCGCAATTGCGGTTATTGTTTCGTAATTTTTTGTGGCACACGTGACGTGTGAAACGCCGTAAATGCCTCTGTCGAAAATGTTCGATACATTTGGCTGCAAAAAGCAGTCAATTACTTCGGATCCTATTGATGGGCATTGGCAGTGGCTTTTCGGCTTATGTTGTTCGTTAGTGAAATTTTTGTGAAATTCCATTATTTGAGGGGACAGTTCCGCTGAAAAATTGTTAAAAACGGAATTCTCGAAACGCCTGCTTGGTAACAATGCAGGGTGGATTTTAGAGATGTGATTGTATAGAACTTTCTTCGTGACGGGATGCAATTCGAGCGATATCGAGTGACTTCTGGTCAAACGCAACTCTATAAGATGTAAAACAATGTATATATATATCTATAATCTAACATTTGTTAATAAGCTTCTACCAAACTTTGTCCACCCCAAGTAGAAGCATTACTTAAACGATTCCCTCGATAAGAAAAGGTCTGATTAAACTGTTTATCAAGTAGAAACGTGCCTCAAATGAGTTGGGATGGCTTGAACGGTTGCTGTGGGCGGAAATGCAGTTCCACCCCAAGTAGCACATTACTGAAGTCCTTACCACCCTTACTATAAAAATATGGCTAACTTCAACCCGTCCCGGCGTCGCAAGAGAGGCGGGAATATAAAAGAGCATATTTCAGTCGGGAATATCGTGGCCTTTTATCTGTGAAAGGATTTTCTGAACCAGATCTGAAGCTCCGGAGATTACCAGTAATATGTAGAAGTGTATCTAACATTTAACATGATTTATTTAATTATATACTATTATAACAATAAAGTAAAAATGTATTAAATAGTAACTAATCATCATCATCAACATCATCATCGTCAGCTTATTACGTTCCCACTGCTGGGGCACAGGCTTTGCCCATTGTGGATTGGCGGATAGGCAAGTCCTAGTGTCAGAGCTTTCAGGCCATTCCGACATTGCCTAGCGACTATCCTAAGACAACAACCAGTACTAATGGCTTGACCGCCTGCGAAGCATGGAAGCGCTGAGTTGTAAATACCACTAGTGGTCATCCATCCCAGCAGCGACCACAGAGGTCTCCGCTACTTCACGCTTTAATACCTAAAACCTGTGAAACATTAAATCCTCTTTGCATTTCAAAGCGTGTTATACAGATTACCTGGATGTGCTGCTTCAGTACCGGGTAGTACAAGTAGACGCATTGCAGGTTGTACTCCCTGGTGAGACGCTGAGCCTGGTCGCGGATCTTGCCGAAGGAGTGCTGCGTGGCGGAGCAGGTGAGGAGTTCCGTGCGGCCCATGAGGGTCAGGAACTCCGACACCTTCTCGTAGACGGCGGACTCCATGTGCTGCATGCAGGACTGCAGCTCCACCAGGAAATAGCGGTTCTGGGGGAATGGGACCGTTTTTTACATATTGCAGAATAGCGTTTGACTACATTTTGCTGGATGTTAGGTGATGATGTCGACAAAGGCGTCGTGTTACATCTGGATTAGGATGGGAAATCCATCGTGGCGTTTGACCACAACTCACCCGAGGTGGTTGAAGGCGACGCCACGGTAAGCCTGGATTACGAACTGGCTCTCAAATAGGGCTGTCAGAATACACCGATAGGTACAGGCTATCACTGAAAAAATCCCTTCGACCGAGTTACGGTTTCATAACGACGTTTTCCTGCACCGAAACCTCAATGTCATTGTAGGATTCGAACCTGCGACCTTCGGGTACAAGCGCACGTTACTGCCATCGAGCTATCATCGGTATTCGTTTTTGTTTTTGGCAAGTAATAATGAGAATCCGATGTAGACAGGTGGTTAAAGCACGCTCTAGAACATCAATAGCGACCGAAATTGATTACGTTGCGCGTGCATTCTGACTAGTCCACAATCAAACGGGACCGTATCAGACAATCAATCGGATCGCGTTTATGTCACCTACAGATTACAGCTCTAAACTCACAAAGGCTGCCGCCTTTAGACGGGTTTAGACCGAACGAGCATCAAATCAGAGCAAGAACACGAAACCGAGCGTGATGCTCTTTATCTTTTGTTGGTAAAAGCGTCATCATCGTTGTCAGCCTATTACCACTGCTGGGACTCGGGCCTTCTGTATCAGAGAGAGAGAGAGAGAGAGTATGGGCCCTAATCTACTACGCGTAAAAGAGTAATGTAAACAAGAACGGTAGACCTAGAATTCGAGCATTCGCTCGTTTGGTCCAAAGTCCAAACACAGTCAGTTCATCTGAATTAAGGAATTAGAATTAGAATTCAAGAAAACATCAATAGTTCGTTCGTTCCGAGGAGCTAAACTGAACGCTAAAGAACGTCCACGGCTGAACAAAGGCTCACCCTTTGAACGCCACCACGAACGGCTATTAGCCATTCGCATCCATCCTCTCTCCTGCGGCTCCCTGCGGCTCTTACACTTTCTTTTCTATGCACTTTTTTGTATGTGATTGTGTCGGCATTATGAAGATTTCTTCTAGAACTGTTCTTACCTGGTGTGCGTTGGCTGCAGCAATGCTCAAGAGGTAGTCATTTCTGGCTCCAGTAGACTTTTCCTCGAGCTGGTCGCGGCGCGAAGACACCTTGGCGCTGTTCTTCTGCAGTGAAGTGATGGATTGGAAGAAGGAGCCCTTCTTCTTCTTCAGCCTAGACAGAAAAAAGTATTGGTATTAAGCTCATGTCCACCTGCTCTGGAGAATCTAAGTGATATTTGCAATTATTTTTCGATAAAGTTTTCACGGCAAGTGACTGGAAACACTTTCTGAAAATCACATTCATATTTTACCCTCAACTTCAATATGGCTTGTGAAACTTGCATGTAATGAATGGACAATGAGTGGTGACACAGAAATAATAAATCAAGAAGTCAAGCTTCAGTTCTATAGGCTACATCCTATTTGGTAAACCCTGTAATATACCTAATCGAAAGTAGTGTTTTTCAAACGATTTTCTATTACATTCAATCATTCATATAACGGAACAGTTAAGTTAGAATTAGATACATTTCTACCATAACGTTTTTTTTTTACTTCTTACAGGGTGCTGTTTGACCACAAGTCACCTGATGTTAAGTGACGATGTGGTCGAAGATGGCGTCACGTTTAAGTTAAAGTATGAGGAAGAACATAATTACGATACTCTTTTACGCGGGTAAAACCAGAAGGCACCACTATAATAATACCATAACTTCGTTTCTCTTTCTTGACTACAAAACTGTGAATATGCGGATACGCGGAATGTTCAATCTGGTAGAGGAAAGGTAAACTCATATGGCTCAGTAAGTACTTAGGTTAGGTTTCACCGCCGCAAAGTTGCCAGCTTTTGGCCTTTATTAGGTTACATTTTCGGAGTGTGTGCGATGAAACTTCACAACCTTATTCCACCGTCAGGCAACAAAAGGTATGGCAACACGATATTCGTTCGTAGTCGATATTCCCCAGACACTTTGCTTGTACATTAAATTTATAATGCGAACGTCAAATTTCCCGACAAGTCTAATTTGGAAGCTTTCAAGTCAAGAGTGAGGAGTATCTGCTAGGTAAGCGTGCTCCACCATCGACCTCGTAATAACGTACTATCAGGTGATATTGTGATTGAACGGTTAAGTACCTATGCTAAAAGGTATATAATTTGTCTGGGACAATTGCACACAAATTGACCTAGCCCCAAATTAACCTCGAAACTTGTGTTATGGGACAACGATATACTTACTTATATAGAGAAATAAATACTTATATAGATAGAAATATCGAAGACTCAGGTACAATTAATATTCGTGCTCATCACACATATATTTTGCCCTTACTGGGAATCGAACCCAGGACCGCTAGTTTCGCAGGCAGGGACACTACCAACTCGGCTACCGCGTCGTCAATTAATACTATCCTCCTAATATTATAAATGCAAAAGTTTGTGTGTGCGTGTGTGTGTGTGTGAATGTGTGTTACCACGTATAACCGTAACTACTAAACCGATTTTGATGAAATTTGGAATGGAGATAGTTTATACCCTGGATCAACTAGTTTATAAAGAAGTGTAAAAAAGTTACTTATAGGTATGTCGATCTGAAGTTTAATTTTCTTTCACAGTTTCTAAGCTACAATGTGTCTAAGAGATACAATTGTTATAAAACTCTTCATGTGGGTGAAAGTAGCTTGTTCATCTATATATCTCTTAATATATATAAATCTCGTGTCACAATGTTTGTCCTCAATGGACTCCTAAACCACTTAACCGATTATAATAAAATTCGCACACCATGTGCAGTTCGATCCAACTTGAGAGATAGGATAGTTTAAATCTCAAATTATAGTCGCAATTTTAATTTATTGCTAATTATTTGTCTGTTATTATTTGACAGTCACATGATTCTAACAGATGTCGATACCTTTCGACTGGGTTGAGTAAGTAATCAATAGATGGCGCTGCTATGGTAAATCTACGAACGTGTCATGCATGCATAAAGATGTAGCCCACGCGAGTGAAACCGCGGGGAACAGCTAGTATATATATATAACTCAAAGGCACAGCCCAAACGTAGGCGTAGCTAGTTTTAAGTTTGATGTTTTAAAGTGATCACAATGTATCCTATTGAATAAAGTACTATTGACTAAACCACTGGACGGATCGGGCTGAAATTTTTCATTCAGGTAGATGTTATGACGTAGCATCCGTCTAAGAAAGGATTTCGCGATAAACTGTAGCCCACGCGGGTGAGACCGTGGGGAACAGCTAGTTAATCTATATATATATATATATATATAAATTAATGGCTGTTCGTTTGTCTCGCTAAAACTCGAAAATGGCTAATTTTGACTAGAAATATCTGTGGAAGTCTCGGGAAGATTTAAAAGGTGAGAAAATATAAACAAATTGCAAGGAATTTAGTAGAAACAACAATACGAAGTTCGCCGGGTCAGTGAGTAAAAAGAGAAGGAAATCTTTTTTTTCTGCCAAGACATATCAGGTAAGGTTTGAATGAGCTGTTCATTTAATCCATCCCAATGCCTTTCCTTTCAATATTTTTCTTATTTTATCGCATGAATTGAATTCCTAGAATTTCCGTGGTAGGTGTATGCCGGTTTGTCACCGCCCGTTCACCACAAAGGCTGTATTATGTCCAATTTACGTGTCACAATTTGAAGCGATGACAGCTCAGTCGTGGGTTCGGATTCTACAACAGAAAATAAATTTCTTTGTAATGCTGGAATATTCAATACATCTTTTAATATAAGCGACTCGACTCGTCCATTAACAACAACATTGCATGAGACGTATAGTTTGTCCAATTTACGTGTCACAATTTGAAGCGATGACAGCCCAGTCGTGGGTTCGGATTCTACAACAGAAAATAAATTTCTTTGTAATGCTGGAACATTCAATACATCTTTTAAAATAAGCGACTCGACTCGTCCATTAACAACAACATTGCATGAGACGTATAGTTTGTCCAATTTACGTGTCACAATTTGAAGCGATGACAGCCCAGTCGTGGGGTCGGATTCTACAACAGAAAATAAATTTCTTTGTAATGCTGGAATATCCAATACATCTTTTAAAATAAGCGACTGTAGTGACAGTGTGATCATTTTGAAAATATTCAAAGCTTTCAAATAAGTTTTTGTTCTTACTCTTCACAGATTTTACTACAAGACCTTTCACATTATTGTTTCGGTGACTGAAAATATCATGCTGAAACCATAGCCTGGTAAAGTAATATGTTACCATCAGGCTTCTATCGGTGTGTTCCAGCAGCTTCACTTGAGAGCCAGTCTCGTAGCATAAGGCGACTGGTGCTCAAAACTACCTTTTAAGATGGACATTAAACGCAATCGCGTGTTTAATATACAACTTCGCTTTCTACCCTTCATAGTTCAGTCACATCAGGTGTACAATACTCACGGTTATAATTGTAGGTCATTTTCGCAAAATTTCTACCGTATATAAAGGTAACAATCATATACCATTAACCAACCATTAAACTGAATACGGTATTCTTCAATCGATTAATGCTTCAGCGTGTAATTCAAGTGAATAATACAAATGGAACATAAATGAATAGTAATTTAGTAAATTTGAAACATATTGTTTTACCATTTTCTACTCGAAAGAAATTACTTCCCTTAAATCCTTAATGCCCGGGCCACGCTAAGGTCAACGTCAAGGGAAATGTCTTCGCGATAAATATTGCGTTAATTATTTACGCTATTATGTGAGTGGCTACACTTGAACGGTTAACGTGAATGTACTTGAGTTATCGGCTAACGTCAAACGCCAATGTGAATGCCGTTGTCCAATGTCGTGGCCACACTTATGTCAAACGTCAATCATCGCGCTATTGAGCGGCATTTCCCGTTAGTGTGGCCCCAGCATAAGAAATCATTTTACATAACATTTTAGGAAACATAATTTTACTTTTAAAAATAAACAAAAACGGAATTCAAAGATAAGGGGATTTTAGTCCGGAAGGTCGCCCACACCACCTGACGAAGTCGAACAAAACAAAGGGCCCGTGCTCTTGGTATCCATGAGGATAACACCCTCCTACGAAAACAAAAATCCTTAAGAAATCACTTTGCTTAAAGGAAACAGTATTCTCTTATATATAAAAATCAATTGCTGTTCGTTAGTCTCGCTAGAACTCGAGAACGGCTGGACCAATTTGGCTAATTTTGGTCTTGAAATGTTCGTGGAGGTCTAGGGAAGGTTTAAAAGGTGAGAAAAATTATAATTATTGCCGGGAAAACCCTAAAAACAGCGCTTTCCTTTTTCCCATGTAAACGTTTTCTAAATAAAATGTAGAGTCAATTTGAACGTTATATTATTCAATAAAGTTGATTGATTTTTTGATTCTTCGATTGAGGCAGTACGAAGTCTGCTGGGTCAGCTAGTTTTATTATAAAAAAAGAAACAAATATTTCAAAAATCTTCTTAAACGCTTTCGAGTGGGAAAATAAAATAACAGTAAATCCATAATGGGTGAAGGGATCTTATACCTAAAGATAGAAACCGTTGTCTGCCTCACCCGGGAATCGATCAAACTGAAGATTCTAAAAATAAACACTTGCTATTTTATTCTCGTAATCGATAGGATTATTGTTCAGGATAAAGTCTCTCTTACAAACTTTTCCTTCACGGAAAGCTCAAGCCCTCTTGTTCTATTTGCAGAATTTAAACCTACGGGTTGTAAACCGATTTCACTACCTAGATTGAACGCAGTGGCGGATTTACACATTTGCCGCCAGTAGGCTAAGTATTCAAATTTTGCCGCCCCTACCAACCTCTATAACCTCTACGGCCTCTGCCTTTCCTTTTTAAATGTGACATTATTTTATGCATCAGACAAAAATTGAAGAAAAATCAAGTGGTGAACAATGTTTAATTGTTTGTGTGCACATAATAATATTTAAATACATATATATATACGACTCTTTTAATATCATTAAATTTTTTTTTTTAAATTGACACTAAATCTGCTGCCCCTAAAATCTGCCGCCCTGGGCTCCAGCCTACTCAGCCTGCTGCTAAATCCACCACTGATTGAACGGTAATTTAAGACAATATTTAGGCATTCATAACAGTACAGTTAAGCCAATAATGACAGGTAGAGTATGCAACTATTGTTTACCATTAGCCCAATTCGGCTAAATGATTTATGCAGGAGTTTAGTGGTTAAAATGTAAAACACATCCATTATCGTCAATTAAGGATTAATCAAACTAACTTTACGTGTACCACGGATATGATAAGCTGTTATTAAGAGAAGCGGCGAGTGATGGTAAATAACATGTTATTTAGAAGCAAGCCATTAGCCATTATGATATCTTCTTCTATAAATATAAGAGCAATGCACAGCCTAAGCTGCTGGTCGTAGAAACTTGATATTTAGAGGGTATGTTTGTCTTGTTGCGTAGGGGTGTACCTACTAAGAAAGATTTTTTGTAATTCAACCTTTATGGTGGTAATAACGGGTGAAAACCTTTGTATGAAAGTTAATTTTGAAGTTTCCCTATAGGTTGCAGGATCGGAATCAAAATTTCATGATTACTTTTGATTGCGATGACCGACAACCACGCGGGCGAAGCCGCGGGCATCAGCTTGTAGTATAATCATATAAAAAAGCAAGTAAAGACGTTGTTCTAATAGGTATTTTTGCCGGTCTTCTGAGCGATGGTGGCCGAACGGTTAGGCGTGCGACTTACAAGACGCCAACACCGAGTTCGAATCCTCTCGGCCCCGCACCTATGACTAAATAAGTTATGTGCGGATTTGCCATCGCTCAAAACGGTGAAGGAAACATCGTGAAGAAACTGGCATGCCCAAGAACTGTAACTTTCAAGGGCATGCGACATCTACCAACCCGCACTGAGCCAGCGTGGTAGATTACAGCCCATACTCTCTCTCTGAGAGAAGGCCAGAGTCCCAGCAGTGGGAACGTAAAAGGCTGATACTGATGATGATGATAAAGGAGTTTGGAACAAGCGTAATTTGTTTTAAATTTGTCGTTTTGAAGTGGTCACTTCATGTCCTGTTATGGTGAAGTTATTGTAAGATTCGAATCTGCACCATCGGGTTGCTAGCTGACGTCACTACCACCGGGCTAACTTCAGTCAGTAAAGTCTCCAAACAAATACAACGATTCTCTACATAAATAAAACTTCCATTTCGTCGAATCGAAAAGTAAGTGAATGACAGTTTATCTAGCTTGGGAAATAGCTATTCAGAGCAGCAAAGTTATGGCTTTGACTCCGCGATAACTAGAACGACAGAAGGAGAAATATAAACATATACTGTGGAGCATCTTTAAAAGGTTTTGCCGTAACGTGTTGGACACGAGCGCGGACAGCTGCTCTGAAGATGAAGGCCTGTAATGGGTTTCAATGTTAGCTCACATTTTTATTCCGTGCAGGCTTGTACTAAGCAGACTGAACAGTTATTTGTCGAAGCGACACAAAGACACGCTCCGACCTCGGTCGCACAAAGCGGAACGGTTTATCTTTTTAGACGAGCGAAGGAATTTCTAACCTGAAGAAGAACTTGAGCTGGAGAGCCCTGGATAGTAGTTGCTACTCGTTGTTAACAATACCTAATTCAAAAATAAGGATATATTTATTTAGTAAGTACGATACAACATGTGATAGCTTTCAACCTAGCCACGACTGTTCAAACCTCCTTATACGCCGACAAAAAACAGACAAGAAACGTAATTTTTTGGTAGCAATTTTTTTCTTGATTCAATGTAGTAGTAGTGTTTGTGTGTCTTGGTTTAGTACAATCCCAAGCTTTTGTTTTACCTTAAGGGCAAAACCAAACTAGCGTAATTTTGTGAGTCGTGAGTCGCGTATTTTTGGTCACTCATTTTACGTTCAACTGAATTTCTGTTGAGTTGCCAGACGAACTTAATTTATTTATTCAGTATTGAGCGTTCGTACGGGCTGTTCGTGTCGTTAAGCACGATGGATCCATTAAAAATATTGTGTGTTTACGAAGGGAAGGCCAGAAAAAGAAGCTGGGTAAACCCACTCAATAGTTAGAGGCTGATATGTGGACAGTACCATACTTTATTTGCCCCTCCCTCACCACGACCGAAATTCGGTCGAGTTTACGTGCATTGAGTCGGTAAACAACTCTTTTTGCGTCGTCGTGTGGCACCAACTGCCTTTTTGAATGAAACCGAATGCAGCAGAATTTATGCTACCTAAATTCCGCGACTCACGACTCACACAGTTACGCTCGTTTGGTTTTAGCCTAACAGGCTAGCCAAACGGGATCATTAGGTATAAAACAGTTTACGAAACAACTGCTTTTCGGATGCAGCCGATATTTTATAATAAGCTTTTCTAATAAGATTTCGTTGCAAAAGTTGCAAAAGTACTTTACATACATACATAATAACATACATAGACGTCTTTGACAGACGATTCAAACCGTGTCAGTGGGGTTTAAGGAACACTTTTGTTAGTGGCTAAAATTATCTACACAGCTAGGCTGAAATCATTTATGATCACTTTGAAACGTCAAACTTAAGACTAGCAACGCCTGTTTCAACCCCTTACGCCGGCAAAAGAACAGGCAAGAAACGCCCGGTAGGTAACTTTTTGTGCGCGATAAACTGTAACTGCACTTCATGTACGGTTACGTGAAACCAAGTAGGACGTTTTCTACAAAAAAAAAAAAAACTTGATGTTACGTTTATAAAGAGTTCTGTTTAACTCGGAATTTCCCCGTCGCGTCGTTGATTCGACGTCGGGTGCAGCGTAATCGGATTTACACTTCGACGTTGCATTCTCGATATTTATTCACTTTGTAGTAATCCTATTTATTGCACAAGGCGTCGCACATAATTTTTAGAGCTGTAAAAATAAAAATCAAATCACAAAAATATAAAATTCACTGTTTCTGAACGATACCTTCCATGTCATAGGCAGTGCTGTCATCTCCGTCATACTTCATTCCTTTTTTATGTGCGGGCGTCGCAGCTTCGACTTATCGATTAAATTCGTTATTTTATTGGAAATTTTGTGAAAAAGTTAGTTGAAAGCAGTGTTATGGAGAAAAGATCGTCATAAGTCCAAATAATGACGAAAAATAACATGTTGGGAACGAAGATACGAAACTCGCCAACTAGTTCGGACGATCAAGGTTAGTTCGTGGTCATTAACTGTGTGTTAGTTTTATCTGTAAATTTGCCTTTGTCCCTTCCTTTTTAGGGAAAAGGCGCATACTTTGGAAAATAACTGATATTTTTTCCTCATGATTTTTGCGTAGTTTTTCTTTTCTAACTACCCACATAATTCATGATTTTTTTTCCATTCTTTTTTCTTGCATGATGCTCGGCTGATAATGAGTTACTCCGATGGCGTATTGTAACCTTCAACACTGCACACGCTGCTTGCTGAATAATATAGTCTAGAGTCGTACCATGAGTGCGTACCATGACTTTAAATCATACAGTCATAGGATGTAACGTGAGTGCGTACCATGAGTGCGTATCATGACTTTAAATCATACAGTCATAGGACGTAACGTGAGTGCGTACCATGAGTGCATACCATGACATACAGTCTAGAGGCGTAACGTGATTGCGTACAATGACTTTAAATCATATAGTCTAGAGACGCAACGTGAGTGCGTACCATGACTTTAAATCATACAGTCTGGAGGCGTAACGTGAGTGCGTACCATGACTTTAAAAACCTTCAATACTGCACATGCAGTTTATGGAATCATACAGTCTAGAGGAGTAACGCGAGTGCGTACAATGACTTTAAAAACCTTCAATACTGCACACGCAGTTTATTGAATCATACAGTCTAAAGGAGTAACGCGAGTGCGTACAATAACTTTAAAAACCTTCAATACTGCACACGCAGCTTGTTGAATCATACAGCCAAGAGGCGTAACGTGAGTACGGACAATGACTTTAAAACCTTCAATACTGCACACGCAGCTTGTTGAATCATACAGCCAAGAGGCGTAACGTGAGTATGGACAATGACTTTAAAACCTTCAATACTGCACATGCAGCTGGTTGAATCAAATAGTCTATAGGTGAAGCGTGAATACGTACAAAACCTGATATGGCGCTGGATCTTCTTGACCAGGCAAAGCTCGACCATAATCATCCAAGGTCACCGACACCAGACCCGCGACAATGGTCTTCTGATGATGATAACCGGGTTAGATCCCGTACATTCATTCCGACAGGTCTAGGTACAGATACTGCAGATGCAGCTAGCATGTCCGAGCTCAAGCGAAAAGCCATGTCTGCCGCACCAGAGTTTTTATAGCCAAAATGCATTCATAGATCCAGTACGGAAAGATGAATTATTTGGTGGGCGATTTATGATAAGGTATCTAAACGTTTGGGTAGAATCCTAGTGTAAATGGTAAAGGCAGAAGAAACCACGATAAAGGAAACCCTAATACCTGAAGACCTAGCTTACGGAAGGCACCAAGGTTCAACTTAGAATTTTCTGCAGTCTTATACACGATCTTAAAGCGTCGGGATAAACCCCTTATAAAGGCTAAAACAAGCCAGTCATTTTCTAGACGTATATCTGTGGGACATAAATCATAAACAAAAAACAAGAACACAAAACACTTGTCTTTTATTATATAACAACAAAGCAACGAAATATATGCAGTTGGATAGAAAATTGAAATAAATGCTAAAAACTAAACTTCTTACAAAGAAAAAATTTGAGAAAGCTCTGGCCTTCATTCAAAGTTTAGCAAGGCTGGCGTTCTACCTACATCTCTAGACATCAGGTTCATTTTGAATATGAAGGACAATAACAACTGAAGACTTTAAAATGGAAGATATTCACACAGCTAATATTTACCAAGTAAGGTTTTTTATATACATTATGTCCACATCAAGGAACCGTAATTTTAAGTTCCTATCCATAATTTAAAACTTCAAGATAACCTACGATTTTCAATGACTTTGGTTTGTCATTGGCTTCTCTACCAGTTGGTAATTATCTTAGAAACCGAGATCTGTTGTTACTTGTGTGTTATTTTGATGTCTTACTACACATTAATGACCATAATTTAAAATTTGCTTGGAGGGTTCATTAAACTTTCTCAAAAGGTTAAGATTTGTGTTAAAACAAGCGAAGATGTATTTTGATTTGGAACAAAAAACAAACACGTTTCGGCATTGAAATATGTAGATTTACAGAATAGTCATTATATGTGTTTAAAGTTTACAAAAAGAAACTTAAAAATACCTGACGAAACAAAATATTTTTCCAGATTAAGCAGATTGACAATCAGGGCCTTTTTACCTTTTTTACCTTTGTTAATACCTTAGGTTACTTTTCTCAGCCTACCCTGCAGTTTCCTTTGTATAGAAAGAAAAATTACAAACTGCATAACATTACGAATGATTTATATGAGAAATGTATCAAACTCGAAGTCAGAGTCGTCTTGGGAAAAATAATGTTTTAACTCAGTGGTAAGTACCTTCTAGAAATCTTCATAGGTGCCTCCCTTATTGGGCGGGGTGTTTTTTTGTAACGTGAGTTTTTTTTTTTTGGTATCACACAATCAAAACTAGCATACTTTATTATTAGAATTGAAATCAGCTTACATTGGCCTTCATTGCTTTGCTAAGAATTAACAGAATAAACATGGGCAGAGTGACCGCTATTGTCTGCATTAATGAAGATGTCTTATATACTCTCAGAGATATCTGGCACTAGCTTAAGCAAAGATAGCTTAATATACGTACAAAATAATATATATTAACTAATAAATGACCAAAACATTGAATGGGACCTGGCTCCAGGTGCCTGTGATCTATCGTGATCATAATCACGAACTGTTTTTTGGAGTCCCTAAATTGACGTTTATGTACAAGAATATTTGTGCGAAGCATATAATATAAAAAAAAAAAAAAAAAAAAAACTAAAAAAAGAAAAACTAAGCAGATGATTATATTTACTTATGCATGTTATGTACTTTCTTATAATTCATTAAATTTCAGATTCATTCACAGAACTGGGCACCCATTTAGACCACAATTGTTTTGTATGTGAAGTTAACAACCAAACATACCATCACAATGTTGAACTTGTCTCACATTTTTTCACATTTACGTTTTAGGTGGTATATACATATTATTACGGATAAGAGATCCTTTGGCATAGCCTGACCTTATGGGCCCTATGGTCAATGCATTCATTGGATTGGGAAACTCATTTATTTTACGTCTTCCTTCTATTCTAGTTTATCTGTATTTTTAAGAAATATTATTTTGATCAAGCCACTGCACGGGAGTCATGGGCAGCTAATAGGCCTAAGAAGGCCTTTAGTTACTCTTATTATTTTTATTTTTCCAAAGAAGATTGATCCATTTCACCCTCTCTGGTAGCATTATATCCTGGTTTCGAAGGTATTATCAACCAAACATAGTTATATTTCCAAGGGGTATCAAAATTAATTATAATTTAAACTTAGACTAAAAAAAAATAATCATCAGAAATAATAATAATTGGATATCAATAATTTCAATAAGAACTCCGATAACTTTTTAGCATTGTGTTAATAGTACACTTCACCCTTAGCGTGGCGTCTTAGCTTTGGCTACGGCTCCGCCAATGCCTAATAAAGGTCCGGGCAAAGACCCGAGAATAAACCCACATAGGATAATAATAATAATTCAAAGTATTACATAATTTTTCCTATTTTCTCAAATAGGATTCAAATTCTCGTCTCTGAATATCATTCAGGTACAGACTCGCCGTTCGGCTTCTGTTTTAATATCAGGTAAATGTGTTATTTAGATGACCAAATTATAGGATTCACAAAAGAAGTTTACGGAATTAAACTTTGCTATTCAAAATACGTATCTACATGAGATCCTAGTACTCAATCACTTGTAGTAATTTTATCCAAACGAGAGTAAAGCTTTTGATTCCATATCCAAAAAATTTGTGTCTTTCCTCGCGTTGTCAACTATACAATGAGTGCGAAATTAAAGTAAGTCGCACGAATGGAAATTAATATTTGGCTAGAAGCACTTACTAGAAATAAAGACTAATTACTGATTTCACCTACAAATAAAATACTTTGGTGCCTAATCTAGTTATGCTTTTTTACCTCACGAAACGAAAGTATTATCAGTTTAGATAGATGTCATGGCACCTAAGAGCTACCTCCATCAAAGAAATTAATTCATACATCTAAGAGATAATCCATTGCTCCTACCACAAGTCACATATACATTAGACATACTTACATTTATAGTTTGGTGCAAATACTGGTATTTGCAGCACAT
The DNA here is from genome assembly GCA_931315375.2 of Opisthograptis luteolata. Classification (NCBI taxonomy): domain Eukaryota; kingdom Metazoa; phylum Arthropoda; class Insecta; order Lepidoptera; family Geometridae; genus Opisthograptis; species Opisthograptis luteolata. Next base: position 15,102,081 of record OV928033.1, read on the forward strand.
AGTAGCCGCTACACTTCTACCTCGGCTAGTTATAAGGAGTTCTGTCTATGTTATAAAATGAACAACAGGATGGTCAGGAAGCTTATTAGTATTGCATTCACAAAGGTAATTCATAATATATTCAAGCAAGAATGCTAATAACGGTAATTGGGCTTACATTATCGATTGATTTATTGGTTTTAGGTTGAACGTAAGGTTCATAATGATGTGGATAATCACTCCACTTTTTTCGTTTATATGTGTTAATGTATCTTTTTATTTTTCTATCTAGAATCCTGCCTGCCTATCTCGTTTGTGTGAAAGCGCTAAACATCTACAAAGTGAATAAATATCGAGAATGCAACGTCGAAGTGTAATTAATGGTTAAACGAACTTACCTTAAGTGATGTTCGACCATAATTATACTAGACGTTGCATTCGAAGATATTTATAGTCCCACCCGAACCCAGCTACTAAAGCCCATACAACTAACAAACGAGATAAGTGTCTCTGAAAGAATGAAGTATGACGGAGATGACAGCACTGCCTATGACATGGAAGGTATCGTTCAGAAACAGTGAATTTTATATTTTTGTGATTTGATTTTTATTTTTACAGCTCTAAAAATTATGTGCGACGCCTTGTGCAATAAATAGGATTACTACAAAGTGAATAAATATCTTCGAATGCAACGTCTAGTATAATTATGGTCGAACATCACTTAAGGTAAGTTCGTTTAACCATTAATTATTTGTGAGAAGCCGCGCCGTGGCGACTCGTTTCACAGCAATCGTGTATTGTCAACACGCGACTGTTTGCTGCAGCTAAACATGTCACCGAGGTAACTTAGGGGTTAATTTAAGGATTGGAGGCATTGCAAACATATCGATATTGACAATATATCGACGTTACCAAAAACTTTTTTTTACTTTTTGAAATCGGATGTGATATTTATTTACTCAGCCAGTCGTTGTTCTATCTTCACAGACTCCATAAGTGAAATATTTTTTTTATATATCGGTGTTTTCCGGAAGCCTCACTTAGGAGACAGTTTGCAGTACAGCTGTAGTGCGGCGCCGTTTGTACTCCTCGCACTCCTCCGAAACGGCTTGACCGATTTTTATTATTTAACTGTGTATATTTGTTAGGCGTGAGAATAGGTCGCAGGCAATTTTTATACCTCTACACGGAGAAAAAAATTCTGACTTTCCTTCTGAGTCTTTACCTTCCAAGACCGTTTCCTTCCTTATTTTGTATTAGTTTTCCTTCTGAATCACAATTCCTTCCCTTTTGACTCAGAAGGAAAACGGTATTTCAGAAGGTTTTTTTTCTCCGTGTAGTAGGTAATAACGGGCTCGTCAAAATAAATCACTTTTTATCGTGTTATTGTGTAGTCCACGCAGGTGAAACCGCGGGGCGGAGCTAGTAGTAATATACATTAAGAATATGTCTACATCAAGGCGCTTGAGAAGTTAGTTAAAGTTTTTATAACTTTGTATTGTATAACTTTATACAAATAGTTGTACGACAAATGCAATTGATTGGTTCTTATTAAGCCCAGACGCGCGTGTCTGCACCCTAAGTGGTAGATTTTCATTATTACCTATACCTGTTCACCTGGAGTGTTATCTACTTTACCACTTAACGGGATTAAAGTGTTTGAGTGTCTAGCAGTGGTCACTATTACCCGCAGCGTGTATGCTCGTAAACTCGTAAATTAATGGTCTTGCGCCCTCAGGGTTCAATCGCATTGAAATTTCTACATAAACTGTGCATTTTCCGGGATTAAAGGTAGTCTATGTCACTCCCTGTAAACTATCTACCTGTACAAAAAACAAAAAAAAACAGACTTTCGGCAATCAATATCTATTAATTTATCGCACAAGAATCAGAGTCTAGCAAAGCGATGTCACCCACCCAGACACACAGAATAATATATTAAAGTCCGCACACTATCGCTAAACTAAAGCCGAGGACACTACAGGCGCGTTCTGATTTACGCTCACAATTTTTGGTTTAGAATCTTAATTTTTTTTTGTTACTACTTTCAGGGTAGCGTTTGACCACAAGTCACCTGATGTTAAGCGACGAAGTGGTCGAAGGTGGCGCCACGCTTCACCTGGAGTGCGAACTGGCTCTTCAGTGGGGTTTCCGGAACTCACCGGTGCTTGGCGACAGATTCGGTGGTAGCTAGCCAGACGAGTACTGTAAAATGCCCTACCACCAAGCTTGGCTTCATCGCGATGTTTTCCTTCACCAAGGACCTACAGATCGCAAGCCGACGTCACTACCATTGACCCATCATCGCTTTAGATATTATAAAGATAAATATAAATAAATAAATATCGGGGACATCTACACACAAATTGACCTAGCCCCAAATTAAGCTCGAAACTTGTGTTATGGGTACTAGACAACGATGTACATACTTGTATAGAGAAATAAATACTTATATAGATAGAAATATCCAAGACTCAGGTACAAATATTCGTGCTCATCACACATATGTTTGCCCTTACCGGGATTCAAACCCGGGACCGTTAGCTTCGCAGGCAGGGACACTACCAACTCGGCTACCACGTCGTCAAACTATACTAGTAGATAACTAACAAACAGATACTAGTAGATAACAAATTATTTCAGTTAATTGTACATGAATTTATTCAATACGTGCGATTACTTTTGTTCAGGTTGTTTAAAAATAGTGTGAGAAGTAAATTGTGAATAACACCGGGAACGATTGAAAAGCACTTTTCTATTCCCACCGGTAAACAGAAGAATTGCGAAATTGTAGTCTATTTTCCGTTTTGTTGTTGTTTCTTTTGGGCTGGGTGATGCGGACAAATTTAATTACGTGAGGCGTTTCATTGTAACCTACAAATTTATATAGCTATATTCAATTTACCATTATGGTTACTAGCTGTTTCACCCAGGTTGACTACTTGTTATCGCAATAAAAGTATTTTATGTCCTTCCCTAGGGTTCAAACTATTTCCATTTCAAAATTCATCCGGATTAGACAGATAGATAGACAGATAGATAGATAGACAGATTAGTTCAGCGGTTAACGCCCGAAATTAATAATCGATCCTGATCCGTTATCCGCGGTTTTGGGTCAATACGTCATGTCATAGTATGTCATTTTAGTAGTAATCTGTCAAGCCCCAGTACTAAAATGACATCACATATCGATCCAAATCCGCGGATAACGGATTGGATCGATTATTAATTTCGAAAGGTAATAAAGATACAGATAGTTACTTTTAAAAGACGAGAAAAATGCTTATCAATTGCGGTGCACGTCTGCATAGTAGCTAGTCCTACCTCAATGGTATATATAGGTATTGCAATGAAAGGAGATATCAAAAATGCCATTGTAAATTAAATGTATGAGGTTATGAATTTACTTCATATAAATATTATGGTAACTAACCCGACTTTGTTTTCTATATTTAGATTTACAATTTGAATATTATGCATCAACCAAGTCCAAGTATTACTCGAGTATAAACAATGGGTACGTAATGAAATCGCACGTTCATCAGCTACCTAAGTGCCTATACATTATATCTAGACGTAGATACCAAGTTCACGAACGCTTAATACCCTAGTATTGCTAGCACGAGACGCTATAGTGAAGCCTTATTGCGTCTAGTAAAATCAGGTATTTACAAGCGCATTTAGTATTATTACAAACAAGAGCCATGGTGGCCGAACGGTAACGCGTGCCTTACGAGGCGCCGATACCAACTTCGAATCTTTTCGGCCCTTGCAATAATGACGTAATAAGTTATGTATGGATTTACCATCGTTCAAAACGGTGAAGGAAAACATCGTGAGGAAATCGGCATGTCCAAGAAGTACAATATTTCAATGGCTTGCGACATCTACCAACCCACACTGGACCAGCGTGGAAGATCACTATTAGATATTAAAAACTACTTAATAAGTGTATATTGAACAAAAAGAGTGCAGTTTAGTGTCTGAATGTTGTGGATCTACGTAGTTTCTTATCAGAAACCCTAGGGAGGGAATCTTAGTTAAGGGGCAGAGCTATGTCTGTGATTATAAGACGTCATGTCACGATGAGTAATAAATTCAGCCCATAGCTCTCAACCTAGAGCTCGTATGAAATCGTTTTTTCTTATTTAACCACTTGGATTTTATTCCGTACAATATCAAACGCTGCGAGGGATTAGTGTGTCTGACATGTTCCTATCGAAAATAGGATCGTACGCAAGCTGTGAAGTTATCCATTCAATTTCAGAATATTTCATTCTGGTCGATCGGAAAAAGTTCAATTTTACCTCTTTGAATTTAATTTAAAAGCTGTCAGTTTCTTTATCTTATCCAATCTATCTATATAAATCTATTCGCATGTCATCATCATCATCAACAGCCGGAAGAAGTCCACTGCTGAAAATAGGCCTCCCCCCATTCGCATGTAAATAAAACTAAATCGCGAAATGCATGTCCATAACTTCGTGCACTAAATTAGTGGTAAATCCACCGGGAAATTGGGGAATTCGGGATTAACTGAGAGTGTGTTTTTCTATAGGAATTGTGTATGTGAACTTAAGTCTCGCCTACTCGCCTACCCATGCGAAGCCGCGGCGGGGAAATTAACTCGGCGTTTGTTTCTTTGTTACCTTTTCACGATTAGTGGCCGGTTTCAATAACCGATCTATCCACGATTTTCCCTACTAGAGATGGAAATTTGACATAAGGGGGCGTCCATTAATTACGTGAGGTGTTCTAGGGGGGAGGGGATCAAACTAAATCTTTCCAAATCTCACTTAGGGGGGGGGGGGGGTGGTCTTGGCAAATATCACGTAATTATTTTTCTTGCAGAAAACTGTAAAATTGCGTGATAAATAATTTTTGTTTGATGTTTGAAAATGCACGAAGAAAAAAAACCCTTCCGAAATACCGTTTTCCTTCTGAGTCAAAAGGGAAGGAATTGTGATTCAGAAGGAAAACTAATCTATCTATACATATAATAAATCTGTAACTCATCACTGTCTGTACATTGAAGATAAATGAGAAATACTTTTACTGGAGGCCTTTATTAACGCAATAGAACCCAAAACAATGGTTTTTAGAATTTTTGTCTGTTTGTCTGTTTGTCTGTTTGTTTGTGCGCGCTAATCTCAGAAACGGCTCAACCGATTTGGATGCGGTTTTCATTATTATATTGTGGTTTTCTCCACTTAACATTTAGTGTTTGTTTTATTTCAATCGGTTCATAAATAAAAAAGTTATATTAATTTAAAGCATCACGTCGGAAATTTGGTCGAGTCGATTAGATTATTGTAGCCCGGATAGCATATAGGTTCCTTTTTAACCCGGAAAAAGATTCTTGCGGGATAGTAGGGAATACTAAGGGTGTAAACGCGAACCGCAGCTACCCCTATCGCCATCCCCATCCCCACATTTATGTAAATGCGAAAGTGTATTTTTCTGTTGGTTTGTTCGGCTTTCACGGCGTAACAAAACAGCGAATCAGGGTAATTTTTTGCATAAAGATAGTTTATGCGCCGGAGAGTAACATAGGCTACTTTTGTCCCGGAATAATGCATGGGTTCCGTGGGAAAAACTAAAAAACCAAATTTTTCGAAATCTTTTACATGGTTGCTAGGCAACATTCTGTTGAATTGTTTACATGTCAGGAAGAATATTATTGGCATGATGATGATTATTGGTGTATACACACGTAACAATTTATCGTAGCGATGTATCTGTTCTAATTGCTAACCGATCTCCGATTATATCGAAAGTGTGTCTGAAAAATCGTTGCAGTATTTCTGGTTTGCGCAGATGAGCGACGGCAGTAACATTTTCTGTTCGATAAATCATTGTTGATCGACTTGACCGTATTTGCATAATTTTGATAGTAACGTGTGTTTTGCTGCAATAAAACTGACGTCGGACACGGGCAAACAAACAGGACCTCTTTGTAAGACGCGTTCGCGCGAAAGTTGAAAAATATTAGAAGATTTTAGACAAAGCTACAAAAACGAAAAAAAAAAGATGATTGTGATTTGTGATGTTCGAAATCAAAAATCAACACACTGTTATAAAAAAATATAGAGCCATCTACTTAATCCTAAGTTAGTGATTATACTATACGCTCTAATTAAACGTTTAAATATGTAACGATATATCGTTACGTGTGTAGCAGACATGATCTTATTATACCTTATTTACTTAGAACTACTTTGTATTGACGTTGATGTTGCGGGCTACAATAAGGGTAAGCGTATGTTGAGACGCAAGCGATGGAAGCGCATGGCATAGTCCATGAGCGATGCTGTAAATTACACAGATACACTGTAATAAAGTACATAAATCGGTATCAAGAACAGTATTCAAGTTTACGAGTAAACTGGGTTTAATATTCAACTTATACAACATTTAATCACTTTATAACGTCAAACTAATAACTAGCTACGTCTGTTTTAACTTCCTTGCACCAGCAAAAGAAAAGGCAAGCAACGACCGGCAGGTACTTTTTTGGCCGCGATAACGTTTACTATTTCGGAGGAGGTTCTTTACCATCCTAAAGTTTTTTATTCAGTATTAGTGTCAGATTATGAAATTAATGAGTTATTGTTAGTTACAGTTTGTAATAGCGTTGCTTCTATGTCTTCATGCTTTTTTAAAATACGTGTTATGTATGAACGTGTGATATAAATACTATCCTACGCATTGATTAATAGGCACTAACTTAATTTAGAAAAGTAGTCATTGTTGCCGCAAAAAGAAAAGAGAAAAAAGAAACATCGTACGCTGATCTTTGCTTAAGCATATATTATATTTTAAAAAATCAGCGCTGCCCCGCACTGCATCGATTGCGTCTCAATATACGCTTAGCCTAAAGATTTGGACACGTGGGAACTTGGAAAGCAAAGAGTTTGCATAGATTTGTTTTTTTTTTAAATAGTTTCGATAAGTAGTAGAAAAAAGTATTAATGGTGTGGATATATAGACCCAGAGCCCACGACAGCCAGACCTTCGTTTTTTAATGTAAACTAGCTGTTCCCCGCGGTTTCACCCGCGTGGGCTACAGTTTATCGCGATAAAAAGTATCCTATGACCTTCCCCAGGGCTCAAACTATCTCTTTACCAAATTTCATTTAAATCGGTTCAGTAGTTTAGCGTATATACGCTTTCGCGTCTAAACTACTTCCTGGTCTTCCTGGTCCGCGACCGCACTTTACCTATTTCATAGATTCTCCCGACCCCTCACCTCACCGCGTTTCCCGCTGCGCTGCGGTGCGGCGCGCGGCGGGTTTATTTTTCCATTAGTTTGACATTTTTTAATTTCGTAATATCTTTCGAATAGAATGTCCGATTTGAACAATTCAAAAAGCTATTGGAACAATCTTGAATACGAAATGATTTATTTTGATAAGGATTAATATAAAAGTACGGGATCAAAATTTCTTGATTACTTTTGGTCGCGATAACCGACATCCACGCGGGCGAAGCTGCGGGCACCAGCTAGTACAAAATAAGGAAGGAAACGGTCTTGGAAGGTAAATACTCAGAAGGAAAGTCAGAATTTTTTTCTCAGTGTGTTTACAGCCCAAGTAGAAGTTTTTGAAGTTTGAAGAATCTCGCGTAAGATTAGGGGAGGGGGTGGGAGTTGAGAAAAATCTTACGATATGTCACCAAGTGGGAAGGGGGGTGTCGAAAAATTCTCAAAAATGCCTCACGTAATTAATGGACGCCCCCTAAGCTCCATAGAATTAATGTCAAATTTATGTGGATAGATCGGTTATTGAAACCGGCTGCAAACCGATCTTGAACCGAAGTACAGAAACTCACCGATAGATGTTTTTCGACAAATCTTATCTTAGACACCGAGGCTCTAAAAAAATGTCCTACCACCAAGTAACTAACATAAAAATATAAGAGCTACATTCGAGTAATAGATATAAAAAATACAATTTATTGCCACAACACTGCGAATGCATGTCACAGCACCCATTATATATGTTTATAATATAGAGCAATAATTGCAGCACGTGCCGTGTTCATGTAATTATATTATATGTGAGCGCAGCGTTGTTTTTTTTAAACCACCCCTTATAAGGTCGGACAGGCTTTCGTCGTTAATTCCAGCGGTAAACCGGGTTTTAATGATACATCATCATCATCATTATCTGCCTATTACTTTTCTACTGCTTGGACACGATGAGTTAAAGCTGTGTTTTTCTTAAGATCTAATTTATAATTAAGCGCGCGCGTTTAACCGTATTCAGGCTTGCCCTAAAGGCACTTTTTGGGCTTTTTTTTGCAAATAATAATACTTCAATAATTAAACTTAATATAAATTAAATAAATAATTTACTTTCGTATGGGAATATCAAATACGATACATGAGCACGAATAATTGTTCCTGAGTCTTGGGTATTTCTATCTATATAAGTATTTATTTCTCTATATAAGTATGTATATCGTTGTCTAGTACCCATAACACAAGTTTCGAGCTTAATTTGGGGCTAGGTCAATTTGTGTGCAATTGTCCCTGATATTTATTTATTTATTATTTATTGAATTGGAGCAAGTTCACTATATACAATCCCAAGCTATTTTTATCATTTAAATAGTCCGATATTGTTTAATAAACTTTACTAATAAGATTTCTCTTGGTTGGTTGTGCACATTGAGATATGGAAACATGAACATTAACGTTATACCGTGTATATTATATGTACTTACTTCTCTTCGATGTCCTTGGCCTTGTCGCGCACGTCGTGGGCGGTGTGCTCCTCGTCGAAGTACAGCTTCTTGGTCTTATCCACGTCGGAGACGGTCAGCTGCAGCTCCTTGTGCGCCTGCGCCAGCGAGTCCGTGTACTGCGGGACAAAGTAAACTTCATTATTTTTTTTATCCCTTCTGTTCGAAAAGTGTCGTTTTTTTCCCCTAACAAGAGGGAACAAAGTAGCTCTTTTCTCCACTACACTTTTTAGCGGGCAGTAATGAGATTTGAATTTGACTCGTTCATTGAAATCGAACGCAAATTGTGTAAATTACTGGCTGTAAGTGTTGGCTGTACGGTGCGGGGAGGTGCGGTACTAAAAAAATATTTATGTCATATTTTTAATTAAACTTATTCATTAATTCTTAAAAGTGTCTTTTATTTATTTTCTCACTCAAGAGCATACATATTTTTTCATCAGGCGATGTACTTTAAATCTTTTTTTTTTTTTTTTTACTATTTACAGGGTAGCGTTTGACCACAAGTCACCTGATGTTAAGTGACGATGCGGTCGAAGATGGTAGCTAGCCAGGCGAGTACTAGAAAATACCCTACCACCAAGCTATGGTTTCATCACGATGTTTTCCTTCACCGAAAGCTCAAGCTCATTGCAGGATTCGAACCCACGTCCTACGGATCGCAAGCCGACGTCACTACCACTGAGCCATCATCGCTTCTAACTCTTATCTCTTGCCGTAAAGATATTATTTTGCTCTTTTATCTCTTGTTTTGTCCCTATGTACCTCCCTTGTATTATTTCTGTGTGCTAAATGTATAGGATAACCGGGGAAGAAAGGTTCTCGAGTGGCGACCACAAACCGGAAGACGTTCTGTAGGTAGGCCCCCTACTAGGTGGACCGACGACATAGGAAGAGTCGCAGGGAGCCGATGGATGCAAATGGCTAGTAGCCGTTATGGTGGCGTTCAAAGGGGGAGGCCTATGTTACATCAGTGTATCAAGAAATATAATACCCAGAAAGCCTTGGAGCTATTTATCATTATTTTTAGAATTTTTTTAACGTTCAGTTCGGCATGTACAGTTAGTTGTACACTCTCTCATTCGCCCATAATTTTAGCGCGGTTCTGATCAAGGAAGGAAGGAAGATAAAGATATAGATGTTTTATTTTTAAAAGTACCTAATATGAGGTTTGGTGACACAGCACGAGACCAGGGCAAGACTAGGATTGAAAGACCATCATAACTAGCGAACATATCGACAGAAAAACTATTCGAACTCATTCAAAACCATTTAGTAAATTGTACCAAATTTTCGCTGAACTATTTTACTCGTGTTTACAGTCGAACGAAACCATCATTTGTTGCATAGAAAAGTTTTTATTCAGCCAACTTGGCAGATAGAAACCGCAACTCTGCATAAGCCTAAGTCAAATCAAATTGACATAAAAGTGTGATAGGTACATTTATATGAGTCCATGTCCAGCACTGAAGTGGGCTGATTATGATGATATGAGTCCATAGACTAATGAACTATTGTAAACTGTATTTCAGGAGCCAATGCTTCTTCCATCATATTTTGATTTAAATAGTATGACTATATGACGTAAATGATAGTTGTTTTAGTAGGTAAATCAATCACAGTATAGAATACCAACCGCCGTATATAATATAGCCAGCTTTTCGTGGTGGTGTTCCATAATTTTCCGCTAACTGTCTAATGTGTGGGGACGTGCCCTTGTAACCCTGATGACATGACGTTTATAATGAAGTTGGTACATGTCCTTGTTGGGTGATATTTGAACACGATTGATTGCTTTAGCCTAATCAGCCGCTAGGGACTGATAAAAGCTCAGTTGCTATCCTAAGACAATAACCGAAATCAAAGGCTTAGCGTGCCGTCCGGAGCGCGGAAGAGCTCAGTTGTAAATACCGCTAGTTGTCAGTTTGTCGCCCATCTAAGTAGTGACCGCAGAGAACGTGTTTCGTAAACAATTGTTTAACCCAGTTAAACAGTTAAGAACGACCAGGGGAGTTCCGCTACGAGCACTTTAGCTTCTGTGCAATATTTTAATCAACTTACAATGCCAACTTCAATCATCATGTTTCCGATTTCCAATGAAGTTGTCAAAGTTGAACGAGGCACAGAAATTTTCCCTGTAATGAGATTTGACCGTGACCGCACTTTCGCTTTTGCTCATTACATGCCATTGCGAAATGGACAGCGTTTCATTGTAAACGCGTCACTGATTTTCGCCGAAACTCCGTAAATATGATACAAAAATACTATTTCGCGTAAAAAGGTGGAATTTAAATGAAGACAGACACCCACCCACGGTTCATTTTATCCGTAGCTGGAAGCAAATAGATTATTTATGTTTAGAGTACAGGAGATACTTATTTATGATTTATAAAAAGTGCAGAAAAATAAGTTACAGCACAAAGGGAATAAACAGAATTTGTTTACATATAAAATTCTCGTCTGAGTCTGTGCGTAACTCTTCTCTTAAACATCTTAGTGAAATTTCTATCAGAAGTATCGAATTCTAAACTTATTTCTTTTTTTAATAATAAGTATCATATCGCTCGTTGAAAATTTTGAAGACTCGCACGCAAAGCCTCCGGCGGCAGTCAACAATTTCTCTAGAGTTTCCATCAAAAAACGCGTGGGAAGCGAAATAATGAGAGAAAATCACGTTCCCACTTATTATTAGCGCGATAATGAACGCGTGACGTAGGTATAAGATAATTTTATTTCAGTTTACGAAATGGTGGAATAAGCTGGGTCATCATTAACAGCATATTACGTTCCCACTGCTGGGACACAGGATTTTAGTCAAAGAGAGAGTGGGGGTCAGAGTCCTCCACGCGTGCCTAGTGCAGTTTGGCGCCAGCGTTGCCAGTTTTTTTTTGTCAAGTCGGGATTTTGGAACTATTTGCGTGAAAAAAGGCGGAATTCTGTCGTCTAAAGCAGGACATAGTAAACAAAACGTATATAATCAGAACAGGTGTTGAAGTTTTGAAATATGTGTCTCTTTATTTGAGTTCAAAATATTATGTTTATGTGACAATAGATAGTTATATGATTTTATAAATCAGTTTTATCCTATAGTTAAATAGTCCACACATTTCTGTGCGAAAAGCGAGACTGGGCCGCGCGGGACATTTAATTGTTATATAAAAATCGGGATTTAACGCCAAAATCGGGACGTCTGGCAACGCTGTTTGGCGCCCAGTGTCGGGGTGTCCGACCGCCCGCCCTAAGACCTCCGACATAGTAAATAATAATAATAAATAAATACAAATTGACTTAGCCCTAGCCATAGTCATCATAAAGCAACAACTGGAATCGAGTATTTTGCAGTTTTTCTCTTTTGCTAATCAATTAGGCTTACCAAGATGCCAAGCACACTATAAATTCTATTCCTATTGAAATTCTCACTCTGAGGTATACTCGGAAAACTGTTTAGATATGTGTAAGTAATACTTGGAATTTCGAGAACTGATGTAGAGCAAGCCAATATACGAAGTGGAATAGCCTTTCCTGTTTTGTTTTACTAGCTGTCTCTTGCCAGTATCCATTCGTAGAGAAAAAATTAATAACGCCTTTGATGCTTAACGTCATTGTGTTATGCTGGGGTCGCACTAAGATCGACGTCAAGGGAAATGTCAATGCCTATCATCGCGATAAATATTGCGTTAATTTGTTACGCAATTATGTGGCTACACTTGAACGGTCAACGTGAATGCACTTGAGTTATCGGCTAACGTCAAACGCCAATGTGAATGCCGTTGTCAAATGTCGTCGCCACACTTATGTCAAACGTCAATCATCGCGCTTTTTAACGGCATGTCCCGTTCATTGGTGCGGGGCCGAAAGGATTCAAACTCGGTGTCGGCGTCTTGTAAGGCGCACGCGTTACCGTTCGGCCACCGATGCTCGCTCGTGTTCCCTACATGCTTTACCCCTAAATATACTCGCATTATGAGCTCCATGTGTGTTTAGGTATTGATAGATTTTGATCCATATAAGTCAGTACACGGGCAGCCAAAAGAGACAAAGTAACGAAACAAAGTTTTCAAGTATTTTTGAGAACTCTTCGTAAGTTCTGTATAGCATCGACTTTCCGAAACAGCCAATAAAAAAGGACTTAGCGATTGTTTGAATGTCAACAAGATACAAAACTTGGATAACATCTTGCGACTCGTCTCCTACCTACGTACTTTCTAATCAGCGAGGCATCATCATCATCATCACCTGTGTTTGTCAGAATGGCAGGTGTAATCCCGGCAAACGGTAACTTAACAAGTTAAAAAACTGACCACTTAATGACAAGTTTTGACGTCACCAGTTCACCTAATTTTATTTGAAGTCATGAACTATACCTACAGTACCTACATACTCGTAAAGTTTTGCAAAAATGCTTACACACAAATAATTCAAATCACAAATTGCACAGTTTTGGTCCGTTTTAATAAAGTTATTGACCAGTTATAGTAAAATTATGTTTCAAGTATGATATGAAAATTGCTATTGTATTGTAAGCTGCAATTTAAAAAGAGGTTAGACGGTATGAGCAGAGGCGTATTGACCCTAGTGCCAAAAGGGCCATAGCTCAGGGCGGCATCGGAAGGCTGCGCGGGGCGGCGCAAGTCGCACCACGCTCAGTTTTGCGCGCCTTTTTTTGATTTTATATGCCTGAAGCAATTTACCTAATTAGCAAAATCTAATTTCATTGTAAGTTTGGTCAAGACACGGCTACATTTCATTTTATGACTAGCTGTTCCCCGCGGTTTAACCCGCGTGGGCAACAGTTTATCGCGATGAAAAGCCTATGTCCTTTCTCAGGCTTTAGATTAACTCTGTACCATATTTCATTTATTTTTTTACTATTCAGTAGGGTAGCCTTTGACTACAAGTCACCTGATGTTAAGTGACGATGTGGTCGAAGATGGCGCCACGCTACACCTGGACTGGGAACTGGCTCTCAAGTGAGGCTGCCGGAACACACCGATAGGTGCTTGGCGACAGATTCTTAACAAGAGGGTGGTAGCTAGCCAGGCGAGTGCCACCAAGCTGTGGTTTCATCACGATGTTTTTCTTCACCGAAAGCTCAAGCTCATTGTAGGATTCGAACCCACGTCCTACGGATCGCAAGCCGACGTCACTACCATTGAGCCATCATCGCTATAAAATCATATATCATTTATATCATTTAAATCGGATCAGTAGTTTAGGCGTAAAAGCGTTACAGACAGACAGACAGAGTTACTTTCGCATTTATAATATTAACAAAAAAGATTTTTTTTTCTTCATTTATGGGGCGGCAAACCCTATTGTAGCACAAGGCGCTAAATTTTAAAGTACGCCACTGGATCTGAGTGTGTGAATTCGCATGTGTATGCAACGGACACGGTGTAGTTAACCAATCGTCCGCCGACACTCACGGCGATGAAGAATAAAAATGTGAATCTAGAAGCGACTAAAGTTTATCTTTGTTCATGATATGTGATGACGTGGTCGAAGGTGGTACTACTAAACGCCTAGATTGGGAAACATCTCTCGAGTGAGGCTGCTGGAACACACCGAAAGGCTGCGCACATTGGTGGTAGGTGCTAGAAGATGCGAGCACTAGAAAATGATTTCATCACTACGTTTTTCTTCTCCGAAATCTCAAGCTCATTGTATGATTCGAGCCTACAAATCAATTGTGTGTACGAATCTGAAACATAGTAGGATTTTATTGAAAAGAAATACATGTAAGAAAAATCTATAACTATGTACTGGGTGGTAGTTTTTTTCATGGAAAAAATTGGACACAGTGCGCGTCCAGTAGCACCCATTCACTCTTTCAATAGGTTCGCATCCCTTTCATTGAAATGGCAAAAAAATGAGTTAAATAGAAAGTAACGTCGGAATAGAAACTAACTGAAATATTTCTGAATAAACGCGCAGGTTTCCTAACTTGTGTCCGGTTGTGGAGATGCTAATAGCAACGTCGGACCGGTGTGCAGATTATTCATCTATTGTGACGTCATTCAGACTCTTCCCATCGAAGCTTAGACAATGGAGTTTGTGAAGGCTAACCCGCTGAGCGACACGTCTATTGCTATAGGGGAATTTCTTGTGAAAAATGTATGCATCCAATCGTTGCACCGTTCATAATTCGGACTATTTGAGTATGGGGTAATATCGTTATATATGAAAGGAAGGAAGAAAGGAGTTGGTCCTGAAATTTGCCACATAGAAAACGTTTTTTTTTCTAAAGTATGTTACCTCTTGAAATTTCGCAACGTAAGGCTTTCGACCCGGACCAGCTTGGCCCCAGGGTCATAAGCCTAATTAAAAACATCAACCTCATTTCAATTAGACAGCAATTCCCTCAATGCAAAGTCGCGACGACGAACCGATTACCGATGGGGAAAAAAGTACTAAAAGTACTATTTGTCAATATATTTATGAAAATGTAATGTACATACGGAAAAATTTAAATAGCTTCAAAAAGAGAAGTGATTATCACAATTTTAATACTAGAAACAAAGATAAAATTGCTGTACCCACCACTAGGCTCCATAAAGTTAGCAACTCGTTCAAAGGTCAATGTGTACGCTTTTTCAACAAAATCCCAAGTGAAATTCAAGACTTGTCTATAACAAAATTTCAAATTCGTATAAAGAGAAATCTCATTAGTAAAGCTTATTATAAAATATCGGACTATCTAGATGACAAACAAGCTTGGGATTGTAGTTAATCTATCTATCTTTCTTTCTATCTATCTATTCTCCCTATTTCCCCTATTCTAACCATTCTCGGTAAACAGCCAAAACAGTCATGCTCACGAAAGTGACTTTGCTTGCAGCGGCGTCATGTGTCGGGTCGCCCTCTTCCCTCTCATATGGTCGAGGAGAGCGATGGCTGGCACATGCGTCAACTCGTGAACGGGTGCTGCTTGTGGGGTCTGGTCTGCTTTGGTTGTGATCCCGCAACTCGTTAATATTCATGTTCCCATATCCCAATGTGTACAACCAAACAAGAGAAATCTTCTTATTAGTAAAGCTAAATAAAAAATATCGGACTATTAGATGACAAAAAAAAAAAAGCTTGGGATTTTAGTGAACTTGCTCCAATTCAATCAATTAGTAATAAGAATAAAATTGTCAATGTGATCGCGCCAAAAAAAATACCTGCCGGGCGTTTCTTGCCTGTTCTTTTGCCGGCGTAAGGAGGTTGGAACAGGCGTAGCTAGTTTTAAGTTGACGTTTTAAAGTGATCACAATGTATCCTATTGAATAAACATTATTGAATTTTGAATTTTGAATTTTGAATTTTGAATTTTACTCGAGTGGCGACCACGAACCGGAAGACGTTCAGTAGATAGGCCTTCGACTAGGTGGACCAACGACCTCGTAAGCCACGATGAGGCGATGGATTAAATGGATTGACCTATGTTAGCAGGTAATAGACGTCTTAGACCACCATCAAGTTAAGAATCTGTATGTCCCACATGAGAGCCAGTTCCCAATCCAGGTGTAGCGTGGCGCCACCTTCAACCACAGCGTACCTGAACATCAGGCGACTTGTGCACATACGTAACCCTTTGCTATACCTGTGTAAAATAAACCTTGGGTTTTAATTTTTGCGAAGTTGCCGAGTACTATGTTCTATAGTTGAGTGTCAACGCAATTATTTTGCCATCCTATTCTCTTTACATGTTAGCTTCTAGAGAATTCATGGTGCGGACGTTTCAGCTAATAGTTTAGTTAAATTGTTGTTCATTAAACTTCCTCTGCGGTTTATCTAGATAATTTTACATTATATTCATATTTTAAACCTCTTTGATGCTTCAAGGCTTTAAGCTTCAGATGCTTCAGAGCTTTGATACTTCAGCTGCACGATGGAAGCTTAAAGCGCTTTGATAGCGGTGTTTTAAGTGAAAAGGATTTTAAGTGAAGTTAACGGCGGCGGCGTTGTGCCTCGTATTACTTACAGGTAAAGTTCGCTCAGTAGCTTTCGAACTTTCCGGAATGCATACTATGTACATAATATAGTAAAAGCGTTCACATAGGCTTCGCCTGCGCAGAGGTTGGCTTTAATTTAGGATTTTCATATTTTATCAGGTAATTTCTATCTTTAGATCTTATTAAATTAATAATAACCTATCAAACCATATAGTTTGTCCTACTAGGGATAGATTGTACACATTACTTCTATGAAGCTTGTGTCACATGTCGGCCAAACCGTAGATAGATAGGTAATTAATTACGGCCGTCAGTTAGTTCAAACGATCCAATAAAAGCACCTACATATATATGAACGTACTATTTACATGATTTTTTTTTGGATATGCTTTAGATTAAATTGTGAAGTTTGATAGTTAGTTTAGCTAGTTTGATTTTAAATTTTAGGTTAGTTATTTTATTTACTGTCTTAAACTGCATGAGCATCGGTGTGGAACGACACAAGGAGCACCGATGCGCAATGATATGGCTAATCGGAATGTGTTGTTATCCAATAACGTCCCTAAGTGGTAAACTACCATGATCAAAAACATTAGAATTAGGTTTTATAACGGGATAATTACCATGTATTTGTTTTTGTTTGAGGTCTCGATATTTCGGCACTGTTGCAAGCGCCATGATCACGAGAATACTAAAAGTTACACAAGTTATACATGGTAATTATCCCGTTATAAAACCTAATTCTATAGTTATTTTATGTTATTCAAGTTGACCGACGAACCTCAATAAAAAAAATTACACTTATATATCTGCCTACTAACATTATGAATGCACAAGTTTGTGAGTAAGAGACTGTGTTGTTTGTTACTTGAATCGCCTCAACGGATTTAAGTAAAATTTTAGATGGGCATAGCGTATGCTCTGGATCAATACTAGCTACTTTTTATCCCGGGAACCCTGCGCGATAGTGGTAAAACTGTGGAGCGCTTTTTATTCTATACAGGTATGATAGACTGAAAAATCGAAATAGGCTAACCGCGACAGGCTTGAATTTTTTTTTGCTCGCGTCGTTACGGGCGGTTGAACCCAGGACCGCTAGTTTCGTTGGCAGGGTCACTACCAACTCGGCTGCCGCGTCGTCGATGAGACACTTACCTTCTTAGCGATGTTCAGCTTGTGCTGTCGCAGGAACTTGGACTCGTCGGCGATGTGCTGCTGGAACACCTCGACGGCGGCGAGGCGGGCGCGGGCGAGCTTCTCGTTTTCTTCCAGCACGGTACGCCACACGTTCCACATATTCCTGAGCAGAAGAACACACTGTAATAATAATTGTCACACCCCTTTTTACTATTGATAAGGTAGCGTTCGACCACAAGTCACCTGATGTTAGCCTGGCGCCACGTTAGACCTGCATTGGAAACTGACTCTCAAGTGGGGCTGCCGGAACACACAGATAGGTGCTTGGTAATAGATTCTTAACTTGAGAGTCAGGTGAGGGCTAAGAAATTCCCTACCACCAAGCTATTGTTTCATCAAGATGGTATCCTTTACTCGAATGCTCGAGCTCATTGTAGGATTCGAAACCCTCATTACTTCTTCTATTATATGAAGAGAAAAAATGTTATTTTTCTTTATTTTTTACAGGGTATCGAAGGTGGCGCCTGTTCGGGAACTGGCTCTCAAGTGAACAAGTGAACTGCCGGAACAAACCAATAGGAAAAAGGCGAAAAAAGATTTGATTGTTTTAAAACCGGATAAACTGAAAACTATTGAACCCATCTAGATGAAATTTGGTATATAGATAGTTTGAAGTCAGGGGAAGGATATAAGGTCCTTTTTATTGTTATAAACTGTAATCCACGCGAGTGAAACTGCAGGGAACAGCAAGTATAATATATTATACTCATTGTTTTGTCTGTAATGTCACTTCTAATTACGTAGTAGGGGAGGATCCATAATTATACATATGACAACACAAAATATATTTTTTGCAATTTTCGAAATGTTTTGTATTTAGCGTTTAAGGATTCACAAACAAGACGTCAGGAATGACTCTCGACCAACCCTCCATTGGCAAACGATGTCACATTTCATTGATCCCCTTCCATCCTCTAAACGTTACTTATGACGTAATACATACATGGATACGTCATACATGCGCCATATACAGCGGCAAAAGTAAAGACAGTGCCCCCGTAAATACGCTAAGATGTCATCACGACAGATTAGTCGTCATCACATGGCTTTAATCTGTAATCATCATCATCACCTCCATCATCAGCTTAGAGACGTCTACTACAGAACATAGGCCTTTTTTTGCTCGCCACAAAGAACCGCTAATAGGCGTTTGCATCAATCGGATCTTTTAGAATGATTGAAAAGAATCGAAAAAATTGTCATGCCATCCGGCTTATTATTTATGTGATTTGTAATTTTTTCCTCGAATCTTGAATCGACTGGTTCATTAGACATCGTTTCTACAAGAAGAGTGTACAGGAATTCAAAGAATTTTGTACAAAGAAATACATATTTATATTTTTATATTGAAAATCCTGCTAATATTATAAACGTGAAATTTTGAAAGATGTATGGATGTTTGTTACTCTTTCACGTAAAAACTACAAAACGGATTTGAGTGAAATTTAGAATGTACATAGCTTATGTACTCTGGATTAAGACATAGGCTACTTTTTATCTCGGAAAAAGGTTCCTACGGGATAACGGGAAGACGCGGGTGAAACTATCGTATAGCAGCAGCTAGCGTATCATCATATATTTTAACATTTGCACGTCAGCAGACTAAAAACAGTGTGTGTATAACTAATGTATAAGATTTTAATTTACTTAACTGAGCCGTGCTTATAAGTTAAAGATATTTTTTGAAACCCTTAGCGGAATATTTAGATGACAAAAAATGCTTGGGTTTTTTGTGAACTTGCTCCAATTCAATCAATTAGCCAAAAAAAAAAAAAATTACCTGCCGAGCGTTTCTTGCCTGTTCTTTTGCCGGCGTAAGGTTGGAACAGGCGTAGCTAGTTTTAAGTTTGACGTTTTAAAGTGATCACAATGTATCCTATTGAATAAAACAATTGAATTATTATATTATTGGATAATTTGAGTCACTAAACTCGAAATTATATTTATTTTTTACTATTTGTGTATGTTATAGACGTGGAAACAACTGAACGGGTTTTAGAAGCTGGATAGTCTAATAAAGTTATAATATTGGACTGCCACTATCCTTTTGAACTTGAACTGTGATGTGACGAAATGAAATGGCAAATAACAAGAAGATCGCTACACAAGCGGAGTCGCGGGCAAAAGCTGTTCAAGGGCGTTGTTAATAAAGGTGTCCCTAATCCTGGGGATTCGAAAACTCATTGTCATTATTTGCTTTTTATTTCGTGACGAATGTAAATACGATTCAATAAAAATAAAGACAAAACAACCAAAAACAAAAACTTGTAATGAAAATTGTGTTTATTTTGTCTACAGTTCTTATCATTTGTATAGTATCTTGCCCTTTCCCCTCTGACCCTTTGGAAGGCAACGCCCTTGAAGCTATTTATTTTATTACATAAAATAGAAGTAGGTAAGTATGTCTGTAGGTTAACGAGAGCAGTATAAAGTCGCACTAGACTGGTGTTTACACGCGTTATTTATGCCACATTTAACTGCATAGTCAACCTCCATCAGGATTGGATCAAAGCATACAATGCATACTAAATTGAAAAAGACGAAATTCATTTTCCGTCATTTCAACTTCAATTTGCACAGAATAAAAATAAATTTCGTAATTCAGATGCTTAACACACTAGTCTAAAAAAACGTTTTCGCTCTGTTAAAGTTGGCCAGCACTATCTAATTTACTATTATAAAATAGTATAAGGGCCAGTTCCCAGTCCAGGCGTAGCGTGGCAGCACCTTCGAAAACATTGTCACTTAACTTCAGGTGACAAGTGGTCAAACACTACTCAGCAACTAGAAAAATATAACAAACGTCAGAGTTTGGAGGTAAGAGATAATCTCCGCAACTACTGAACCGATTTTGAAAATTCTTTCACTGTTAGAAAGCTATATAATACATCATCTATGGCTTAATATTATCGCTCTGAAACAATGTATAAACTCAATCTATGTATGATCGTAGGTTCGAATCCTACAATGAATATGAGCTCTTAGTGAAGGAAAAAAATCGTGATGAAACCATAGCTTGTCTAAGGCATTTTCAAGTGCTCGCCTGGGTAGCTACCTACCTAGAGATAAAAAAATCTATCGCCAAGCACCCTATCGATGTGTTCCGGCAACCTCACTGAGAGCTAGTTCCCTATCCAACTGTAACCTGATGCCACTTTTGACCACTTCTTCACTTATCTTGAGTACAAACGGCTTGTGGTCAAACGCTACCCCGCAAGGAGTAAAAAAACATTTGATTTGAGTAGATTATATATGTTCCAGGTGTATACTTCTAGTTGCGTCTGAAAAGAATTTATCTAAGTGAAGCTAGACTCAGTCCACAGATACTCAGCGGGGCACCAGAACAAGCAAGTTTATTAGACTCTAGATTAGACTAACATTCCTCGCATTTGCCATCCAATTTGACGTCGCGTCGCGTAGCTTTGAAGTTTACATTGGTAGAGTAAACAGTTTTGAAGCTAGGGTCAGATAAGCCCCAGATAATAAAGTGGAATTAGTAGAACAAACTCAATTTAACGACCACTATACAAAGATGCGCGACTGCGTATGATTCGGTCGCTCGGATAATCTGTGACTACTCATTTCTAAGTACAGAGTCGAATGTAAGTTATTACTAGGCAGTCAACTCGCCAGTCGCCGGTCGCTACTAATCGACAAAAAGCCTGATTCAATAACTTATCTATTCACTGTTTGCCCTACTAATGATAGAAATTTGACATTACTTCTATGGAGCTTGTGTCAAATTTCTATCTTTAGTAAGGCAAACCGTGGATAGATAGGTTATTGAAACCGGCCGAAAGCGTATCGACTAGACGAGTGAGCAACTAGCGGGCCTCGTGGCGACTCGGGAGTCGGATTGCTGACATTAGTAACTAATTTCAGTCAGTCATTCGAATGATTTATGCAATCGAATAATTCGAATGGAATCATTCATAGTCGCGCACCGCTAAAATGAATAACGATAATGGTATCACACGATTCTCAGTATCACGCACACACCGCAAACATACAAAATATTTGCTCCAGCCAGGAATCGAACCTGGAACGCTAAGCTCAGCAGGCAGAGGCATAACTAACAATCGCCCGGTCAAATTTTTAAATTACACGATTATTTAATGCACGCCTCCTCTCTTCTTTACGAACTCTCCTTTACACCTACCATTTAAGTACAGTTGGTGTATATACAAGCTAACGTTGCCAATTGGTAGTGGTTAGTTTGTTCAGTTTGGTAGTTTTATTTAAAATTTTAAGGTTTAGCTAAGTGTTTTTATTTTGTTATTTATATCCTACTCCTCTCTTTTCAAGGGTGTTCTAAAAATAAGTTACAGGTTCATATTTTAAGTAACTTCGTTTTTAGGTTAAGTATCAGAATTTTGCTATCGATAATTGAACACCTAAATTAAATTTTAAACCGCAGCTATAAGTGTGTATTATAATGCCTCGCATTATTTATACCAGATACGAATCTTAAAGTTCTTTGGTCACATCTCAAGAAAAGAGCTGTCTATGGTGAGACTAGTCGTGCATAGGGTCCGGTTGAAGGGAAGAGAGCCCGAGGCCGTTCTCCAACTCGCTGGACTGATCTGATCAAAAAGGCCACTGACGCATCCATGAGCCAATGCTCTCGTGACGCCATTAATAGGCAAAAATGGCGTCACATTGCCATCATAGGTGCCCAAGCCGAAGACAACGCATCACAGCAATCACGACCACTCTGACAAGGACTTAGATATATAATATTATCTAAACCAAACTTTTCCTTGTTCCTAGATTAATGGTGGCAAATTTTGAAGACTCTATTAAACATTTAGTTTTCAACTAAGAAGGAGGCTACGGAAATTAATTTCCATAACACCAAGACTTATGTTAAGTTATGACACCGGGTTCAGAGTTCCCTTTATCTAAACTCTAAAGTCTGCAGTTTATTTTAGTTTTAATTAAACTTATTTCTTCTGCGTCGATTAGTTTAAGGGAAGTTTTAATTAAAACAAATATGGGTTCCGTAGATAATTCGACTTTGCGGAGAATCGATGTGACTTAATATATACCAGCTGTTCTCCGCGGTTTCACCCACGTGGGCTACAGTTTCCCATGAATTTTGAAAAATCCTTTCTTAGTACAATCCTATGCATCAAGACAAACATACCTCAATATTTTTCTGTTTTTGTAAGTTTATGTATTTTTATTTTTTCACGTTTTTTGCTACAAATAAAATTATTGTCTATTGTCTATTGTATTGTCAATATTTCAAATTTTATGACCAGTGGTTTAGGCTGTCTGATATCAGCCAGTCAGGACTTTGATTCCTCTATATAATTATATATATGTCGTAGTGTCGTACTTTGGTACCATCTATTGGAAACGACAAGCAACCTGCTTGGGTGTGGTCGATGCCAGTGGTGACGTTTGACAATGACAGTTCAAACATAGTAGTGACGTTTGACAATAATTATGAAGAAGAGTCCTGACAGTCCGGGAAAACATTATTCTGGGTTGAAAAGGGAGAGCGAGCGGTCGGCCGAATAACACCATGAGGCATCGAACTCACCGCGTTACCAATCTCGAGTCATCTGATTAATCCTTAATTTGATGTTTGTTTACGATATCGAATAAACGATGAATTTTATCAAGCTTTGTGAGCATTTTGGTCGAACAAATTGTTTTTTTTCTTGGGGACCCTAGGCAGTTGCTCACCCTGGTTATTCCGGCCCTGCCCCTAACTTGGTCTTTAACGCTTGCATTTAATTGCACTAGGTATAACACCAACTGTAGATGCAAAAAGCCATGTTCTCTATATAATAAGGACCAAGAGCAAACAAAATGGCAGCATAGTAAGTATTTGCTTGGCGGCAATACTACCGCCGGGGCTTAGAACCGAGTTTCCTCCGCATTTCGAGCGTAATGCCTGAATCATGCAGTTCATGCTTATCTGTTACTGTGAAATCCAGAACTGCGGTAAATCCTAAGATTTTTTAGTAAGGGGGCAGCCAATATTTACGTGAGGCGATTTTGACGATGTTTTGACCCCCTCCCCTCTCTTCCCCCTATGGTGAGATGTCGTGAGATTTTCCTCGACCGCCCTCGAATCTCACGTGAGATTTTCCAAAGGCGTGTTTTAGTGTAAATGTGTTAATCTGTGCTTACTTGCATTGAATTTATTTCAAGAATAAACATAATTTGCAAAATTATTTTTAGTTTCACATATTTTCACAGTTTTTTCTTATTATACCACTGTTTTTGGGGGGAAAAAATTACGCTCGACCCCCTCTTTCCCCCATGTGACAGTAAGTGAGATTTGGCACGACCATCTGGTCTCAGGGCTACCATTATTTTTAAGAAGTCCTGACAATAAGCTGGCCAATTAACAAAAAAACCGGTCACTTTTTTATAAAGTCCAACAGTTTAGTCTCTAATAAATTTCACATCACTCACATTTTTTTCGTAGTACTTTTTGCATCTCAGTCTAAAATACGGGCAAATTAAAAACGGCTAGAACTTCGGATACGTCGGAATAAATCCGGATCAATGGTATATACCCTAGCAGTATTTTTTATTCTGTGGCAGCAGTTACAAAATTGCACTCACGCTTTGCGCTAGTTGTCACATTTGTGAAAAAGTTCGAGCGCGCCGTCTTTTGCTGTTTTATAACTGCCAACTGAGTTTTCTGTCAACGTTTCGTTGAACGTTTTCAAAGAACTTTCTATTTCATCATGTACGTTTATATCAAACACTAGCGGCCCGCCCCGGCTTCGCACGGGTATTTAGCAAAAACGCAAAAATTATAATACACACATTATTGGAGTTTTAGTAAGGATCCCTAAATTTATTGAAAACAGACATCAATATTTATACAATACTAACGTCATTCAATTGTTTTGCCTTCCCGGAACCTCTCCACTAACACTTGAACTTTATGGTATGGTATTAAAGTTCAAATTGACTTAAGTATTATTACGAATCGTTTGTATGGGGAAAAGAAAAGGGCTAATTTTAGTGTTTTCCCGGCAATTATTCTATTTTTCTCGCCGTAAAAACCATTATTGGACTTCAACGAACATTTAAAAAAAAGAATTGGTAAAATTGGTCCAGGCGTTGTTGAGTTATGCGCTTACCAACATATTTTGCGATTCATTTTTATATATAAGAAGATAATGAGAAATCAGGAATGTGACTGAAGACAATATTGCACCGTTTGACGTTGAAGTTAGGACCTGTGTAATAGTGTAATTGAATAGAGTTACCTGCAGAGTGAGGCAAAGTTTGACGGAGTTCAGTTTCGCGCTGACATATTGTATTTCAATTTGCAAATGCTCGTCTGTTTCTTTTAATTAAATAGCGCTCGTGACAAAGGAACGAGGAACGGAGACGAACGGTGTTAAGCAACATTTAGCACGGACAGTACAAAGATGGACTGCCCGTTCAGTGGCCTTTCTAATTGAGCGCTACCGTTCTTTAGTTAGAGGATACGTTAAACTGTTGGTCCCGGTTGTATCAGTCGGAGGCCTTCAGTTGAAGTTAGCCAACTAGCTCCAACGAAACGAGAAAAATATCTCTTCTCTCGCTGTCCTAAAACAACACATTACGCAAAACCTAACGTTAAATAAAATTGAAATTTGAATTTGAGATTGATTAAAGATTGGGGCCCAATTCTCGCGCCGTGATATATTATCACATTCGATAAATATCGCAATAACTGTCAAAATACATATTTTCATATTTCAATACTAAATGTAATAAAATATCATTCTATACAAAAAAAAAATTATCATTCGATACAAAAAAACGTCGTGAATAATAATAAAATTGAACAATACATTAATGCATACAAAATTAACATTGTATAATTACTATTAATTGTTAGATTGGGAAAAATACTTTTAATTGGTGTAATTAGTAACGAACGACAATGTTTGTTAATTAATGAAACACAAAGTAATAATAATGTCAATCAATAAAACAAACAAGTATACAAACCTTACAGTTGGACTCGGTTTAGTTATTTAGTACCAATTTTCAAGTTAATTATTCTCAACTCAATGTAATTATATGTATATAGGATAATAATAGATATGTAGTATTATAGCTATGGGTAACTCCGAACACAGCTATATCTTCGCATATATATCCGAACGCGGATATGTGTCCTTCATTCCCTTACAAAGAAATTAACATATCCCATAGCCGAGACCGAGATCCCATATCCAACTCCGGAATGGAACGCTCGAAGAGATCGCCTGTAATGAGCGAGCGAGACAGAGTGCATTAACCATTATATCGTAACTCAAACAAGGCAATTTCATTATTTTATATTTATTTATTTAAGTGTGTTTGTTAGTTTTTTTATACAAATTAATATCTTTCCATGTTACATAATCGTTCCGCGGATATATGAATCTTCAAAGATACTCTTTACTCAGTGGATATATTTGGAAGCCGGTGTTATTTATCTCGGATACATTCTTGGCAAGAAGGCGGATATGTTAAGCGGATCTGGATATGCTAAGCGGACACATATCTTTGCTCGGAGTGAGTTATGACATATCCACTCAATTCCACTCCGGGACCGGACTTGACCGGAGTTAGTTCAGTAACTGAAGCTGAAAGCTCTGAGCCTCTGGCCTCTAGTTCAGTTAGTTAGCTCATAGGCCCATTCCCATAGCTAGTATGTACTTTATTTTTATGACAGCGTTATTATAAGAGCACAAGTCCCATATAGGACCGTACTCCTCCAAAAAGACAAGTATGTATGTAAGTATGTTATACAGCATTTGAATTTGGCGCGAGTGTTATGCACTTAGCGAACGAAACGCTTGCGTGTTTTAAGGCAGATCAACGCCATCTAGTTTCGTTTTACGTAAACCTGTCGTAACTTGTACTTTGTACGGTGAATTGGCGCCACTTACTTCAAATATGGAACAGTTAAGTTACAAGTTATAAAAATATTAAATATTTCATTTTTTATTTGTAAATATATTTTTTAATATGTAAGCACGAAAAATAAAGCAGATTTCACGTTAACGTGTATTTTTTTGTAGTTACTAATTTGTTTTTTAATTTGTAATTAGTTTTTATTCCAGTGTTGGACATGGACAATTGGACATATTCTTGACATAAATATCGTTTGTTTTATAATTATATACGTAGGTTTATAAGGTGTGCCTAGCTTTTGTCTCTATGCAGATTTCACTGCTGGCGCATAATGAGTTAGTGACAAAGTCACAACCAAATAAAAGCAATTAATCTATTTCGGCGCGCAAAATTTTTCTCCCAGGCCCTATTGTGTAAAGTTTGTGTCTGCTTACATTTATAGAGTTTCGCGTTATTAATTTTACATTTTGATGGAATCTGCTAACTATGCGTCGACCCCTGCTTGTTTGTAGGAAAAAAAAATGTGGCATGTTGTTCCCCTTGCCTCACTCGTATACACATCGGGGGTCCCCTAGATCCCGAGTGCTTCCGAGTCCCGTGGTCCCGTAGTCCCGAGCTCGTATTAGGGTTGCCAGATGAAAGTTCAAAATATCTGGAGAAAATTTTATGACATCGGCGGGGACATATGACATTTTTATACATATTGGGGGTTTTTGTCGGGAGATTTTTTTTTTTTTACTACTTTCAGGGCAGTGTTTGAACACAAGTCAGCTGATGTTAAGTGACGGTGTGGTCGAAGGTGGCGTCACGCTACACCTGGGCTGGGAACTGGCTCTCAAGTGAGGCAAAAAAAGAATAATAAAAGATTGGAAAAAGTGTATTTTCTAAATGATTGTGTACCTAATGATTACTTTGTTAGTAAGTTAGTTGCTACGAGTTTATAACATTGTCGGGGCAATTTTAAATTATGTATTGTTACCCTCCGACTCAAACACGACGGGGTGTTAAAGTTTGACGTGTTAGTGTGTGTGTTTCTGTTGCTTTTTTCTTTGAAAGGTGAATTAGTCGGGTGTGTTCTTAGCTATGTTTGATGGTTCCTGAATTAAAGAATTTTTAAAATTTCAAATTAATGTGTTTTTTTTCCTAGAGGACTGTCGGAGAAGCTGTTTGTCTGGCGCAATTTTGAGATTTCTCGGGAGTCTGCAGATCATTGTTGATCCAGACGAATCCCGACCATCTGTCACCCCTAGCCCGTGTGCTGGCAGGCCGTTGACCCCGCGTGAATAATGTATACGTATTCTTTAGTACCGTCAACGACAAAAGTCGCTGAAGAATTACCGATTACCCTTGTGATCTTATACGCCAACCTTTGACCGAATCATCACCTTACATCAGGTGTTGTGGTCAAACGATACCTTGTAAGTTATAAGAAAAAAATCAAACATTACTGAATTTAAATGCAAATCGATTATGATCAGCTACTTTTGTCGCTGACTGTACTCAACTCAGCCACAGCACTGGTGGTGTACTCGGCCACCACTCATCATGCATCCGCGATTACACCTCGTTTGTCTATTGGTAAATCCTAAGTGCCACCTGCTCACATGTTTTAAACGCGTACAAAAGTAGACCCTATTACGAAATTTAGACGGTATATTTTAGTATTGATAAGTTTGCAATGGATGCAACGTGGATTGGTATTTAGCTGTGCCCCGCGGTTATACCCGCGTCTTCCCGTTATCCCGCCTTTTTTCGGGATAAAAATTAGCTTATGTTTTAATACGGGGTATAAGCTATCTCTATTCCAAATTTCACTCAAATCCGTTGAGTAATTTTTTGTGAAAGTGAAAGTATGTGAATACTTTCACGTTAATAATATTAGTTATTATAATTTTTGTATATTAAAATTTGTAAAATGTAACAAGTGACATTTATTATTCTCAGACCGAAATATACTCAAAAAATTCATAAAAATAGGTCAAGCCGTTTCGGAGGAGTTCGATAAACACTGTGACACGAGATTTTAATACACATATTAGAAGGAAAGATAAATAGGAATGTGGGTTTGTTGATTTGTCATTCTCTCACATGATGATAATTATTGTGACCTTTGCTAAATGCACAACAATGATTTTTCAAAATTGCGAAATGGTGTTTCAAAGCTTGTATGGAGAATAGATAAAATAGGGTGTCAAAGTTTGTATGGATGAAAAATTTCGTATGTTAACAATTCTATTATTCTAGGAAAAGATCAACTTTCACGCGAGCATATCGATATGAAAAGTAATTGAGTTCAAATCTACGTATCGTTTTTGTTCGAACATCCCACTGCATTGATTTAACATTGACATAGCAATTACTAGCAAATACTAACATAGGTACTGACTGGGTAATGCCTGCCATCCAATAAGGCACACCGAGTGGGTAACACTGTAAAATGCTGAATGCATTTAATACGTTTCTATTTAAAGACCGCTATATAGAGGGAGTGTTCTTGAGTGGAGACCGCGACTTGGCAAACGTAGTGTAGGACGCCCTGCGACAAGGTGGAGCGAAGACTTGCGCCGAGTGACTGGCAGTAGTTGGATGAGAAGAGCCGAAGACCGGGCTCAGTGGCTTACCTTGGGAGAGGCCTATGTCCAGCAGTGGACTGACACAGGTTGATGATGATGACGATGATGATAATGATATAGAGGGAAAGTAGCAATAGCCATAATTGTTTCCGTCAATTACAATTCCCTTTCTTATTCCTAATTTTTTTTCCACTATTTTTTACATATAGAAAATGATAAAAATACAACAACATTCAAAGATTATAAAATCTAGCTTACCTTAGCTGGGAAACAAACAGGAAACAATATCAAAAACTGAACTTTTTCGCATCAGTCGACTTTCGACAATGAATGTCAAATGTCTCTATTAAGAAATTTCGTCTATTTAGCTTATGAAAAATATGAAATCTCCATGTTTATCTAATGAAGGCAAATATTTGTTAATTAGTCTTTCTTTCACGCAGCTACGGAGCAACGGAGTGAAAACTTACGGTCTTGTCTTGTCCTATTTCAACGGATTCAGTCACTATGGTGAAAAACTCACGGACGTGTCTTTCTCATTTCATTGGATTCAGTCACTATGGTGAAAAACTCACGGTCTTGTCTTGTCCCATTCCATCGGATTGAGACACTATGGGTGAAAAACTTACAGACTTGTCTTTCCCATTACATTGGATTCAGTCACTATCGTGAAAAACTTACGGTCTTGTCTTGTGCCATTCCATCGAATTCAGTCATTAGAGTGAAAAACTCATAGACTTGTCTTTCCCATTTCATTGGATTCAGTCACTATGGTGAAAAACTCACGGACTTGTCTTTCCCATTTCATTAGAGCGTACCTCGACTTATTTCTGCCAGCTTTTGTAGTCGTTACTCTTTCAAGAAAAGGGGAATTAAAAAATAATTATAGAGTTTTTCTTCACAGTACGTCTGCCGGGATTAAATTCCGAGAGGACTTTGCCGTGGAAACTTTTGAAGGATTATTCAGAGAAAAATAGTTTTCCATCCTAATTAATCTTATCATCTTTAAAATAGTGTCTTAAATGAAGCGGCGTAGCTAGTTTTAAGTTGACGTTTTAAAGTGATCACAATGTATCCTATTGAATAAAAACAAGGTATCCTATTGAAAAAAAAATGATTTGAAGTTTTTTGTTTTCTACAGGCGCTACTGGATTTTTACGATATTTGATAAACTATATAATTTAGGCATCTTGAACATCCGTCTTATACCACAATTAAAAAAAAACAAATACCTATGTGGCCGGAATCGTCCCATCTCTTAACACAACGTTTTCTTTTTGTGTTTTGACCGTTCATATGCCCTTAATAATTGCCTGTCAACTTCAATGATTTGTATCGTGCTGTGCCATATAAGTAGGAAAATAATAGTAGGAAATAAAGTCACGTGATCTGAAGACGATACCCAGCTGACAACATAACGAAAATGAAATGGCGTCGAATCTGCCACAGCAATTAGTGTTGTACCATTTAGCCGAGAGTATATCGACCACGGCGACGGTGACCGCTCACCACCAGGCGGGCCGCCTGATTGTTTGCCGCTTTATTATATAAAGAATGATCATCATTGATATTGAATTATATAGAGGCATACCTAAATAATGCAAATTAGCAGACAATCGATAGTCTAAAATAATCGATACTATCAATAGTATTGCACTTATTGGATAGTATTGTTTCGTCTTACGGCCGTTCCCAATAACCTATCCATCCATGGTTTGCCCTACTCGAGATAGAAATTTGACATAAGCTACATAGAAGTTATGTCAAATTTCTATCTAGTAAGGCAAATCGGTTATTGGGAACTGCCCTACTACCAAATTATGGTTTCAAGATGTATTTATTCCAAGAAATAAGATTGTGTACTAGGCTGGAAAAAAAAAAAGCTTGGGATTTTAGTGAACTTGCTCCAATTCAATCAATTAGTAATAAGAATAAAATTGTCAATGTGATCGCGCCAAAAAAATTACCTGCCGGGCGTTTCTTGCCTGTTCTTTTGCCGGCGTAAGGAGGTTGGAACAGGCGTAGCTAGTTTTAAGTTTGACGTTTTAAAGTGATCACAATGTATCCTATTGAATAAATAAATAAATTGAAATTGAAATTGGCTGGATGTTAAACAATATTGGATCGTGTCTTTGAGCCAAGCGTCAAGCTGGCCGCATAGCATTATAGCTAATAACTTTTGCTTGAGACTGGGTGACGTCATCAACTACGGTGACGTATACGAAATTTTCTCCTAGTTCGTTTAGTTTCAGCTCATTCCCGCTAGGTCAGTGAAATATGAAAGAACATCGGCCACTTTTCATACTGACTTGGACTTGACCGCAATATATTTTGTATAAAAATTACGAATAGTCTATTGAAGTTATACGACCGGTCTATAACAGTTTTTGGTGTGTGAGATTTAGTCAGGTTAAGAAAAAGAAAAAGGAGTAGATTCAGTAAATTCCAGTAATCTAGATATACTTCGTACGAGATCTTGTGTACCGAACACTCACTCTGTTCAACTGAAATGTACTGCAATCCATACACCTTGTTTAGCGCGGATTTGGAAGTTGCGTTCAGCGCAAACGAGAGAATAACTGATACTTATTTTAATAATACTCGAGCGCGAACTTAAAAACATTTAAAAAAAATATGTAGTTGATTTACTGATTAATTAGATAACAATACCGTAACAATACAAGCGAAAAGTGCACCTATATTTGAGTCCTGATAAGCGTTTCTAGTACAACATAGTTCGTTATGAACATTTCCATCATTTCAATTGTATATTAGAAATTATGTAAATCCATCATGATTCCCTTACCATCAATCGGTTCGCCCGCAGCTACTAGGCGGCTGGTACTTATTTATATATATATATATATATTTTATACGAAATGCAGTAGGTCGGGGGCAACGACCTCCAGTAAAGCGCGACCAGCGCAGCTTCGAACTAGGGCTTGCGGAATATTTGCCGATTAATGCGAACCCGGGCGGATATATTATATAGGTCTGGTACAGCCCTAATAGTTTCCTCATTTTAGTACCTCTTTTAGTAATAACTTTAACTCAAGACTAAAAAATGATTAATTACGATTTAAACCTAGCTACGCCGGTTTCAATCTCAAAAGAAAATGTTAAGAAATCCTGGATTTTTGGGGGCGATATTTACAATTTTACTTTTGTTACTAATTAATTGAAATGGAGAAAGTAGGGATCGTCCAAGCTTTTTTGTCAACTTTTTTTTTTACTATTTACAGGATCGTTATTATCTAAATAGTTTGATATTTTATATAAGGGTTACTTATAAGATTATTTAAGGGTTTGAAATTTAGCTAGCCTATACCGCGAGTCCTGGAAGCGTGACCCCGGGTGAAATCGGAGGCTTAGCTATTTTTACACATACGCAAAAGAGATGATGGGGCAAAACGCTTTGTGCATAACGGACGGAATTGCCACAATAAAAGGAAAGCGGTTCACCTGGCATTGTAAGTGTTCGTAAAACAGACGCCCTCACCTTTTGTCGCGTGAAGACACACTAAGACTGGTATTCTAGAATGTGCTTAAGCAGTAATACCTATTTGAGCACAGATTTCAAATTTGATTTTGTCCTAGCTAAGAGTCAAATTTATTTTTTACTAGCGGCCCGCCCTTTGCCGCTTTGCACGTGTCAAATTCAACAAAAGAAAACTTTTACAAAATTCATTAAAAATTATAAAACACACATTATTGGAGTTTTAGTGAGGATCTCTAATTATATTGAAAATAGACATCAATATTTATACGATACTAACGTCACTCAATTGTTTTGCCTTCCCGGAACCTCTCCACACTAACACTTGAACTTTATGGTATGGTATTAAAGTTCAAATTGACTTAAGTATTATTACGAATCGTTTGTATGGGGAAAAGAAAAGGGCTAATTTTAGTGTTTTCCCGGCAATTATTCGAATTTTTATCGCCGTAAACACCATTCTTGGACTTCAACGAACATTTTAAAAAAGAATTGGTAAAATTGGTCCAGGCGTTGTTGAGTTATGCGCTTACCAACATATTTTGCGATTCATTTTTATATGTATTATAGATAACCTTGCACTTTGCTCTTTGACATTTGGCTGTACGTTTTCTGATTCCTTTGCTTTTTATTGAACAAATGCGCCCATGTCTCGTCAGCGCCGTCTATTTAGAACTAAGTGTCTTTAGCTATCAGTGAGCCTTCCATTAGCTTGTCTAGTTTCCGTGTAAACTGCGCTGAAGCCAGCCTGAATGGGAACCCACATGTCCCACCTCCCGTGTGGTATTGAATAAATTTAAATACGTTTGTGATTCAAAGTAGTCCAATTTTAAGGTAGCATCATTGGCTTAGCGTTGAAAACGAGCACATTTTGATCTGCATCTAAGCTCTTATTCCGTATAGCGTGAAACATGAGATCTGCTTCATCATCATCATCCATTTCATCATGTCACGTTTATTATTATTTCGCACGGGTAAGCAAATGTACATAGTTGACGGGTTGTAGCAGAACAAAAATCCCATTGGAAAACCATTTTCAGTTTATATAAAATTTTCCTAAATTGCAAGTAATTTTTCCAATGTTTCTTTCCGTAAAAAACCTTTCACAAAATATTACGAGCATTACAAAAAAAAAAAACAAATCGGTCCAATCGTTGTCAAGCGATGCGCTTAGCAACGAACATCGATAAATTTTTATTTATACATATAAATATAGATTGCTTATGCCACTGTTCGTCGTACAAACTACTATACTAACTGTGGTCCAGACCGTAGAATATAATGGACAAGAATGAGCATAATATGTAAGCAGTATAAATAACGCGCGACGCTATGTCTGCGACGAGTCAGACCTAGGGCGGCGCCCAAGAAAATAATATATTAGTATGTCTCTGAGAGTCGTCTTGAAGAGGACTTCTGTGGGTAATCGAAACAAAAGCATCGATACTAGCATCAGTATCGAAACGAATGTATCGTTACTGAGGAATCAATGTCATGATTCTCGTATCAACGAAATCGCGAAAAGTCTGTAATTTTGCTGATAAAATTGTGATCTTATTACTTAATTCATTTTAACTGCTACCACATAATGTTTTGATAAGAATTATTTTTTACCACAACAAACAGTGACAGAGATGTAGCAATAATTCATTATTCTAATTCTGACTATAGGCTAACCACAGAGCTTAGACTGACTGTACGAGTATGATAGAAAAGTATCGAGTGATGTGAAAAGTATCAAGTCAAACTGAGTACCGTAAAAAACGTATCAAATACGAAAATACTCGTTATTGCAAAAAGTATCGACTATTCTCAGGTACTCGAATTTTGGTAGATCTGTGAGTCGTGAAAGTTGTGACCGCAGCGTGCAACCAATGCCTTGCGGCAGACGCGGCACTACAAAGTACTTTCAATATGCATAGTCGATTCTAAAACCCAGCGGCAGACTCTTACAGGACTGTAAGGCCTCGTCCATAGTAAACGTGCGATGGCTGTAGCGAGCGCGGAGGCGGTGGAGCAAGCGGCGCCAGTCATACAACATACGAGTTGTAAAAGTAACAAAAAATAGCATACAGTACTCGTTACTATCGTATCGTTATGCTACTTGTTACTTTTAATACCTAATAACTAATAAATAAAGCATCGCATTGAGTTGTACCTACTGTGCTATATATGAAGTTGACGTCGCTTGCGTCGTTCGTACTTTGTAAAAAACATACGTTACATACCGAGCTGCTATGGTACTTGTGAGAACTGAAACAGTTGCATTCCTTTGTATAAAAAATCAATCAATCTAACACGGGTACGAAAATACGAAAATGCGAGAAACGACATGCATTCGTGACTAACGTTTCGGTACTCTGTACCGAATACTTACGGTTTGATACAGCTCTATACAACATTATAGTTTCGTCGCCGCGTCTACCACGGGACGCTACTCGCACTTAGGGCTATCAACCCTTTGTATAAGAATACCTATATTAAGGTAGAAGAAGAAATATAAACATTTTTTAAACTGCCGCAGTCATTAGCACTAGAATTAGGTTTTGAAACGGGATGTTTACTATATATTTGATTTGTTTGAGTAGTCTCGTCTCTCGTGACAATAGCGCAACAGTGCCGAAATACCGAGAACTCAAACAAAAACCAATACATGGTAAAAGTCCCGTTTCAAAAGCGAATTCTCAGGAATATTAAGGATTAAATTTATCAGAATCTTCATGGAATTTAACATTTTCACGAAATTTGTTGATTTTTGCAAGCCTCACTAGATATTTAACAATCCATTTATTGCTGCTCTGTTCCTGCCATCCAATCACAGAAATACTCTTTCTAACTGACACAATGGAAACGAACAATTACTAGTTTAATATTTAGTTTATTATATATTTTTTGTTAACGGTACTATTAAGACAAAATCATTAAAATACAGTTTTTAACAGTATGGTTTACAACCCTAATCACACGCGTCGGTCGCAACTGTCGCGACTTACTGTAGTGATGTAGTCCACCCTTAATCCTCGCGGCCGTCAGCGTCGCGCAAATTATGCACTAGACCGGTTTAAAATCTGGGGCAGGGGGTGCGGTGCGATTTATACCATCGTAAATACCTAGTAAAATCGTGTCACCTCACTAATTAAGTAACGTGTCGTATGTGTCGCCCTCTCGTACCCTTGATCGTGAGATCGTCTCCGTGTACAGAAGCCAGTCCACCGCGGATACGTACACTTGTACACTTGACCGGTTTTGAAACTGGGGCGAGTCCGGTGAGCCGTATCAGAGTGCTGTTTTATATGGGCTCAGTTTTAATATCGTATTAAAAGTTAGTAATAAATAGAGGCCGACCGAAAGCTTGGTCTCGGTTTCAGCCAGTTTCGGCTTTAGTTTCACCTCACTAATAAAGAAATAGCCGAAACTTTCGGCTGCGCTGAAATTCGAGTGTTCGTGAATTTTCTTGGTAAAATTAGATTAATCTTAAAAATATTGTGAGCACAACAATTAAAATATTCAATTGAGAGTATGTAGCTGTATGTAGTGTATGTCTAAGTTAGACTGATGGTTAATTTTGTAAAGTTTCCTTCCAAGGTAGTCTTTACTTTAACATATTTGTTTAGTTGATGTACATATATTATTCAAGACGTAAAAAATAAAATATTTGTAACGTTAGTACACACCACACTTAATTGTCTGTATGTACAACGAAAAGTGAAAAAATACACTATAGTATTTCAGTTTAAAATATGTAAGTTTCGGTTTCGGTTTTGACCAAAACTGAGAAAGTTCGGTTTCGGTATCGTTTCGGCTAAAAAACCTGTTTCAACTGTTTCAACAAAATAAAAATACAATGGATAGCAATCGTTACACAATTGTTTCGAAAGTATTGCGGTCCTTGTCTGACCAAGGAAGTAAGGAAATGACAGCATTACTATTAGATCTGTCAAATTAAGTTTAGTTTTAAATAATGCACTACAGAATGGACACCTATACCTTTAGTTAATTTAAAACATACATATACAATTTTTTTTAAACATCTTTGTAATCCGCTATAAAAGAAAAGAAAAGAAAAGAAAAGAAAAGAAAAGAAAAGAAAAAGAAAAGTATCGACTGATGTGAAAAGTAACGAGTCCGACATCGATTACACAAATACTCGGCATTGTCAAAAGATACCTTTATTTATGTGATAGGTGGGTATAAAGGCTGAGAGCCATTTGTGCAGCATGTCTACTGCAGCAGAAAGGCACACACGGTCCGATGAATAAATCCACAGAGATAATGTACGCAGCTTG
This sequence comes from Opisthograptis luteolata, assembly GCA_931315375.2. Classification (NCBI taxonomy): domain Eukaryota; kingdom Metazoa; phylum Arthropoda; class Insecta; order Lepidoptera; family Geometridae; genus Opisthograptis; species Opisthograptis luteolata. The sequence continues at coordinate 15,139,162 of OV928033.1, forward strand.
AACGACCGGAGCGCCGCAATGGGCTAGCGGCTTACTCAGTACTCAGAAACTCTAAAGGCCAGAACTAGAACAATGCAAAATGTATTTACTCGCACATCAAAGTATGACCTACTTAAGTGCCATTTCGTACATTGTACATTTGCTTATTGAAGTCAAAGAGGCAAAGTAGGTACTCATTACAAAGTTGTGCCTTAGTTTTGCCATAGTAAAGAGTAGTAGTTCAGCTTCATACAAATCGGCCGCCGCCGGTTTGAATGTGTGCGAGAGTAGCGGCGTCGTGTACGCACGCACTTTTCACGCACACAATCACAAACGAACGGGGCCGCGGCCATTTACTCAGTACGGAACGCGCCGCCTATGCATCACCGCAAGAGTAGGCAATTAACTCGTCGAGCGGCCTTAGCTAACCTACTGTTCTTACTTTACTGTGGTTTTGCGGACTGTACAATGTTGCGAAAAGTATAACATAATGGCAATATGATTTATTCTGTACAGAGTTCCAAGCGCTTGACCTCTTTACGGCCAGTGCCTCGAATAGTGGAATATGTCCTCCATTGTAACGATCATCATGGACAGTGAATGCGTAGGTACTGTCCCTCTCAAATAATACAGACTCTTGAACCGGCGCTGTTTTCATTTCGACGCTCTGTAGTAACAGAGAGTGCTACGAAAACGAGTCCTCATCAACCGGCACTCGTAGCTTAGTGCCATACAATAGCGCGCTATTTTTTCTCAATATATAGCGCTTGCTAATGAGACTTTCCCTGGCACTATAAAATTCGCACCGCTAACTTTGAGTCTTTGAGAGCAATTCACGTACGAACGTACGAAATGTGTTTGTCAATTTACGCCCGAAATAATCGATCCAGATCCGTTATCCGCGGTTTTGGATCGTTATGTCATGTCATAATACGCCATTTTAGTACTAGGGTTTGACATATTACTACTAATGAAATATAATGACATGACATATCGATCCAAAACCGCGGATAACGGATCGGGATCGATTATTAATTTCGGGCGTAAGCGTGTAAAACAGCATGTCTATACTAATATTATAAGGAGGAAAGATTTGATTGTTTGTTTGTTTGTTTGCATCGAATAGGCTCCGAAACTACTGAACCGATTTAAAAATTCTTTCACTGTTGGAAAGCTACAATCTGTGACGGATAAAGGCTACATTAAGATCTACAAAAAAGTCCGCAAGAGCATATGTCTAACTATTATAGTTATGCCACGATAAGTAATCTTTTATTAAAAAAAAAATTTAATGCAGGCGCTAGAAAAGGCTCTTCATGTGTATCTTGGTATTAATCCTTATCAAAATAGATTACTTCTTATTCAAAACTGCTTCAATGCCTTTATATAACTTTTTGAATTATTCAATTCTGACATTCCATTCGAAAGATATCACGATATTAGAAAAAAACTGCGTGGTAGCCGCTCACCTAGCTCGGCAGTACCTTATGCTATGTAGGCGTCACTGGGGCACGGGCCGTACGGGAGGAAGGGTTTCCCATGTGTTCATTTTGAAATTTTTGTTAATTACCCGTGCGATGCCGGGGCGGTCCGCTAGTTGAAAATAATTTAGTTCATAGTTTTTAGCGCGCTATTGCCATAATATAGCAGTTATGAACAATTAATTGTAGCACAATTACTGCCTTTGAAATGATAGTTTGTTGTTGTACAGACTCAAAGTTTACTGGTTAAGTTGACAAAGGTTACGAGGGGAGCCAGGGGAAGGGTAATTGCCCTCCCAGAGCTTTGAAACTTGTCACTGTCTACTTTCGTATTTTCGAAGTTGTAAAATTCTACACAGAATCACTAAGTGCTTCAATTGTTATTTTTTTAGTTTTAAGCACACGAAAATTAAGTCAAATCAAATTACATTTAGGTTTAGGTACACCGTTTCATCATCATCATCATCATCAGCCCGTATCAGTCCACTGCTGGACATAGGCCTCTCCCAAGGTCAATTTCAATTTCAATTTCAATTTATTTATTTATTCAATAGGATACATTGTGATCACTTTAAAACGTCAAACTTAAAACTAGCTACGCCTGTTCCAACCTCCTTACGCCGGCAAAAGAACAGGCAAGAAACGCCCGGCAGGTAATTTTTTTTGGCGCGATCACATTGACAATTTTATTCTTATCACTAATTGATTGAATTGGAGCAAGTTCACTAAAATCCCAAGCTTTTTTGTCATCTAATGGTCCGATATTTTTTAATTAGCTTTACTAATAAGATTTCTCTTGTTTGGTTGTACACATTGGGATAAGGTACGCCACTGAGCCCGGTCTTCGGCTCTTCTCATCCAACTACTGCCAGCCACTCGGCGCAAGTCGTCGCTCCACCTTGTCGCAGGACGTCCTACACTACGTTTGCCAAGTCGCGGTCTCCACTCAAGAACACGTCTACCCCATCGGTTGTCGGTACACCGTTTAACCGTGGTAAATATGATAAATATCCCGTAATTAATAAAGAAAACGTTTGGAACGTGAAATGTAAAAATGAAGGTAAATATTTCCTGAAAGAATTCCAATGCATGTAGGTACTATTTACCTAAAGATACGTTCATCTGCGCCTACTAAACGTTCTAGTTGATAGATAACTAAGTGCTAATACTAATTGGGCGACTATGGCTCAGTGGTACTGACGTCGGCTTGCGATCCTTAGATCATAGATTTGAATTCCTCATAATGAGATTCGGTGAAAACATCGTGGTGAAACCATAGCTTGGTAGTGGGATCTCAGTCACCAAGCAAATATTGGTGTGTTCCAACCGTCCCACTTGACAGCCAGTTCCAAATCCAGGTATACCGTGGCCATCTTCGATCAATCGTCAAAATCAGATGGCTGGTGGCCAAATGTTACCCAGTAAAAAATAATAATTACTAACCAGTCTAATCAAATCGATATATTTATTGAGTAGTATACCTACAACGACAAAACGTTTTAATTTTCTGTTTTATTGTCCCTGTATGTATTCTTGTTATTATTGTGTTAATTAATATAATTATTAGATACAAAACCGTTCTAATTAAAGTAAACAAATACTAACTACTACTATTTTTGGCAACACACCTTTTCACTTCAACGAAGTGCTTTGTCGATGAAATTTACAGTCGAACAAAAGTTTTCGATAAACTACACAAAAGGTTTTGCTTCAAGACGGCAGAGTTTTTGTTCGCGGAGCGGATAGGCGCCACTTACCATCTTTCCTCGGCGCCGTCCACCTTTATATCCGGGATGTTCGGGATCTTCTTGTTCAAGTAGACCGACGATATCTTCAGCAGAGCCTGAAACAAATTAAAAAACCATACAAAAATTTGACAACCGATATGGCGCAATGGGCGGATAGCCGACTGTGAAGCGTGTGGTCGCGGGTTCGATTCCCGCTACAGGACAAATATTTGTGCATTGAAAAAAAAAGCGCTAGTATTTGTTCTGTGTCTGGGTGTTGTGGAGCCCCGATCCTCGTAGTTTCTGATAACTAAATACAGGGAAACCTAGTTAGGGGACAGAGCCTATGTATGTGATTGTGCGGGCATTATTATTATTACTATTAATTGAAATTGACATTGTAAGGAAACCGGTATGTCCAAGTACCGCAACGTACAAGAGCATGCGACATCTACCAACCCGCACTCTGCAAGAGTGGTAGACTACAACCCTTAACTTCTCTCAGAGAGAAGGTCTGAGTGCCAGCAGTGGGAATAGGGAATGCTGATAATGATGATGACAAAAATTTAAAGTTGAACTTAGAAGTTAACCACTCAGGCGATGCGGGCTTCGATGGTTGCCCGCGCGTCGCGCGCTAAAGCGCTGCGGGTAACGATCGAAGCCCACAGCTGATTCAACGACAAGTGTTGTAAATAAGCCTCTATAATCCAGCGCCTGAGTGGTTAAGTTGGACAAAAAATGTTATTTTGTGTTATATTTAGTTACTCATTTAAAATTACCTTCATTTCGTCATCAAAAACGGCTTCAAGGCAAAACCAGCGCTGATCAAACGACCAGCACAACGCTGAGTTGAGGCTGGTTCGCAACAAAAACATCTTTTGTAACTCATAGGTAATGCATTTGTATCCTACGCGAGCTCCAGACTCTGAACTGGGCTGACATCGCTCAAGATAGAAAAGAGTGACGCTCTCTCGTTTCGGAGGCAAAGACACACTTTGAGTCTTTTGTAGTTTTTAGTATAATTTGTTCCAAATCAATGATTTTTATTCTTATCTAGTCGCATTATCGTTTACGTTCCCAATGCTGAGACACCGCTTTATATCTTCATGCACCCGCACCATTGCGTGTTGGCACTTGGCAGACAGGCTATTTGGCCAGCCCTAGTATCACACGTTTCAGACCGCCCGAAGGCCTTTGACATAGTCTAACGAGAGACCAGCCGAGATCGACTGCTGTGAAGGACGAAAACGCTCATTTGTAAATATAACTAGTGGTCATTCGTGCAAGTAGTGACCGCAGAGAACCCTAGTTGATCGGTTGAGAACGACTAGACAAACTCCGCTATACAAGCGCCTGGTCTGGTTCAACTTTGTTTATTGTATTAGTTGTAGACCGAATATATTACGCTTTTATGTTGGTACTACGTAGTTTATCTGCTTTATCTTGAAAAATAATGCTGTCAATTCTGTTACGAATTTCCAAAACTAAACTAAATTTGACAAGTCTAGAAGTATTGCTGTCCTTTCTGGTAACGGAAGTAAGAAATAAAATACTTAGTCTATAGAGTCAAAACCGCGGGACCGCCTACTCATATTATTGACAATGCTCCATTCCAAATGTCGCTCAAGACCGTTGAACCGTTCCAGCGTGAAGAAGTAACAAGCATATACACTCACTCAAATATTTACTGAGTGTCAGTGAGAAATGTGACACAAAAATAAATGTCACATTTAAGGTCTAAATAAAATATCGCGATGAGAAATGTTGACGGCGGAAATAAAATGCCCTGGTTCTTATTGGAGTCTCGGACAGCGTTGACAACCCATACAGTGTTGCCAGACGACAACTAACAGAAGCGGTGAAACATTTCCCGACAATAAACCCGAAAGTAATAAGAAATTTTGACGACCGATGTGGCGCAATGGGCGGATAGCCGACTGCGAAGCGTGAGGTCGCGGGTTCGATTCCCGCTGCAGGACAAATATTTGTGCATATAAAAAAAGCGCAAATATTTGTTCTGTGTCTGGGTGTTGTGGATCCCCGATCCGCGTAGTTTCTGATACTCTAGATACAGGGAAACCTAGTTAGGGGTCAGAGCCTATGTATGTGATTGTGCGGGCATTATTATTATTATTTTCAAAAAACGTGTACGTTTCTCTCCCACAACAGGAGGTTAAAATTGGCACGGACCGAAGCCAAGTGCTTAACATAAATATAAATAATAGCTACAAAAATCAAAAATAAACTTACAAATAAATTAAATTATACATTTGAGAGATACACAGTGAGAGAGATACACAGAGGTACATTTGAGAATAAATGATTGAATATGAACATGAGAAGTTTTTGACGAACTGCTGAACAAATTTCAGCAGTTCGTCAAAAACTTCCGTACTAAACGGCACGTGTTTAGTATAACAGCTTGCATTATTATTATCTATTTTTTTAATTTGCAAGCTCCTGAGACCAAATTGAATCATACTTTTTGAATTGACCGTTGTATATCGCAACTAATACAAGTCAATTTAACTATTTTACATTTTTAATGCGTAATATAAGTGTTTTTTTTAAACTATGCCTATATACCTATTTATTTAGTTTTACTCGTCAAAAGGAATGAAATGAGCCCTAACTCTAGGGCTTTTCTAGTAGCCACTGAAGAGTTTCACTATCCACCTCCTGGCTCCATCATCAGATCACGTGGATGATACGAATATATTTCATTGCCACTAAGATTACATATACCACCTACACACAACAACAATATTGTGATACGATAATTAGAAGAAGGCTAACATTTACTTCGTTAGTTAGTTAGTTCCATAATGAAGTTAGGACAAGTGTTTTTTTTTTTTTATGTAATAGATTAGCAAATAAGCTGACGGCCCGCCTGATGGAAAGCGGTCACCGTCGCCTATGGACATCTGCAACACCAGGGGAGTTGCCGATGCGTTGCCGACCTTTAAGAACTCTTTAAAAATGCAAAGTAGAAATCATAGTCGGCTTTAGCATAACCAGCAATTATCTCTTCGGCAGTGTCTAGAAATATTTTATAACTATAGTTCTAACTAGAAGACTATTTTATAACTATTTTATAGACTATTTTAGACTAGACTATTTTAGACTATATAACTATTTTATAGACTATTTTAGACTTTTCTAGACTATTTTATAACTAGTTCTAACTAACTAGTTCTAACTAGAAATATTTTACAACTAGTTCTACTAGCTAGTTTTAAGTTTGACGTTTTAAAGTGATCACAATGTATCCTATTGAATAAAGAAAAATTGACTTTGACTTTGAACTAGCGGCCCGTCCCGCCGTCGTACGGGCGAACATTTATTTCTTAAATTATCCAAATCGGTTCTCGATTTTGAGCGAGACTAACGAACAGCAATTGATTTTTACGTATAAGATTATAATTATTCTCATGGTGTATTGTTTATTTTTCTGACCCCGCGTCGAGCCGATATCAACTTTTAAAATGTATAAAATTAGTTTAAGTGTAATAACTACAATAGAACTGCAATATTTTCAAGGGCATGCGACATCTACCAACCCGCACTGGGCCAGCGTGGTAGATTATAGCCCATACTCTCGCTCTTAGAGAAGGCCGGAGTCCCAGCAGTGGGAACGTGGAAGGCTGATAATGATGATGATGAACTACAATAGTTGTACAATAATATGGAATCCCGAAGTATTTTGTTGATATTCACGGAGAAAAAAGACCTTCCGAAATACCCTTTTCCTTCTGAGTCGAAAGGGAAGGAATTGTGATTCAGAAGGAAAACTAATACAAAATAAGGAAGGAAACGGTCTTGGAAGGTAAAGATTCAGAAGGAAAGTCAGATTTTTTTTTCTCAGTGTTGGTTCTTTAATATTGTCGAACATTTTTTTGTTCTATTATCAATAGATTCCGCAGTTCATGCAATGACTTATTTTATGGCATATTTTTTAGTGTTAAATATAACCAATGTTACTCAAAAACAATGTAGCTTTGTAATGGTGAAAGTATCTTTGAAATCGGACCATTTTTATTCGTTACAAACATACAAAAATACAGAAATACAAATCTTTTCTCTTTATAATATTATTAGTAAGTAAGTATTTAAACCAGCCCGGGCAGTTATATTTTACAGAAAATTTAAAGCTAATTTAATAGGAAATTCGTTTAGCTGCAAAAGTTCGCTATAAATTAGGGTTCAATTTCCACGGTGACCTCTGGGCTTTTTATCTTAATTAATAAACGTGTGACGTGATAAAGTATATGATACTGTTCGAGTTACGGCACTGGTAAAAAGTTAAACACGTGAGCGAAGCGAAGCGAGCGCTTAATTAATTAGAAGCGAGTGTGACAAGGCTTTACAGTTTTGTTGGTAGCTACAAAATTTGCAAGAGATGATGCAACGAAGTTTTCAACACAACGTAAAGTTACCTTTATGGCCATGTATTTAGGTTCAGAATTCACGCTTCCTCATGCTCATTACACACATGTGCTTTATTATTATAACTATCACACAAGTGTTATAATTTACCTCTCCTTTTTTCAATCTCCGTATCGAGTTATTATGTCTAAGAATAATGAATATTTTTGTGAATAAAATTGACTAATACACGCAAAAAATATATTATACTTATTCAAGAAAGCTACCTCTAAAAGTAGCTCGTTATTTTGCATTTGTCAGCGTAAGTGTAAATATTAAGAGACACGGTAGCACTGATAGTGGAGCGAGACGCCACCGCTTTCTCCCGCTGTGAATGTAATGAAATTTCTGCGGAATATGGAGCCAGCTTTTCACAGGTACATATACTCAGGGACCTAGTATAGGGGCTGGCATTGACCGAGATTTTTACGTGTACACGTATCTTTTTTCAGTGACCGTGACGTAGACGAATATTCGATAAACGCACTTCAATTAAGGTACAGTGTGGAAAACGAAACAGTGCGCTAACTCCTTTGAGGTCGAGTGTTTTTCTGCTTCAGTCTAGACAGCAATGTTCACGAGTAAACTAGGGTTGTCAACTGCAGCTCGCGGCAAGCGTTTCTGTGTATACTAATTAATTTCCTGCTTACCTCGGTAAGTAATTGTACTGCATAATATAATATTTCTCGGTTCCCAAGCTCAATTAGTAAGGTATATGGGATAGGTAAATTTTGAATTGTCAGTATTATATTTGGACTTTGGTCAGCTGTGTCACATTTTAGTTTATCATCAACTAAATATAATTGATTAGCAAATAACATCGTGCAGCTCTGAATTTAGTCGGTAATGTTAGTTGTGTAAATTAAGTGTACCCAGCTACTTATTATAAGCAGTATTAGCAGCTTGGTTGTGCCGTACATTACCTCTCTCGCCCCTCACGCCCCGCACGATTTCCTTGTTTAGACGTCTTCGTTGGACTACTGTACGGATTTATAGACTGCGGTAGTGCCAGCTGAGTTTGCATCCCAATATTGCATATTCCACGCGCGAAACGTGTCAATTTGCCCGACCTTCAACATTGTGAAGTGTCGAAGTATGTGTGGGTGGGTGTAAGACTGATGTTACACCTGTGAAAATATCTCATATATGTGGGCTTTTAAAAAATCTAGCGAGCGATGTTTCAGGGGCGAAATGTTATAACTGAGAAAGTAATTCAGTTCCTTTGTTTGTTAGCTTTTCACTAAACCACTGCACCGATCTTGATGAAATTTGGAGTGGAGATAAGTAGTTCAATGACATGCAATTCTTATTATCGCGAGAATGTGTATTTGACGAAGGTTAAACTGCGGGGTGCAGCTAGTAAATCAAAAATAAAAAGATAAATTACAGTACTTAAGTACCTATATATTAATGCTTGGGTAGCGTTAAACGACGAAATAGAGAAATAGCCAGACATCGCAAAGTTCCACTCGCCTTATAAATGGCTGTGTCGAATTGCGGTAGAAATGTCAGGAGAGCGATACCGCAGTACGCGTAAAACCACACTTTTTTGTCATTACAAAAGGGTTTGCTGGAGGAGCGTACGTTGGAAATCGCAAGGCCCGCATCGTCTCGAATTCGAATGACTTTAATTGCAATCAGTGTGGCGGGATAAATTGTTTAATGAGACGTTACGAAGCGGGATCCGTTGCCGTCCTGGCATGCCGGTAGAGAGGAGGCGAAAGCAGACAGCCAGGTCTGACAATTCTGACAATTTTTAATACTGCAATCTCGTTTTTCACAATATTTCAAACTGCGCTGCTTGTGATGAGAATTCCATTCCTTTTCGTTTTGTAGTTACGTCCGGTCTTATATTTTTTAAACTGAAAGCAACGAGACAGGCGGGTCTTTCAACTGTTGGTAAGCGCATGCCCGTATTGATATTATATTATGCACCACCCAGAACTCTGCATATCAAAGTACTCGGTACTGCATTCATCGTCTTCGTTAAACTTACGTTCCCATTGCTAGGCGACACACTTTAGCAAGATATTTGAGCCGTAATCAACCACACTGGCCCAGTGCGGGTTGGCCGATGTCGCATGCCTTAGTTGTTCTTGGAAATGCCGGCTTCCTCACGAAGTCTTCCTTGCGCACTTACATAACTTTTTCAGTCTTATTAGTTACGGTAACTTTCGTCCACCAAAGCTCACACGGACTGCATTGCGCCAGTAAACTAGACGAAGATAATGCATAAACTTTGTAAACAAGATCAACAGAACCAATATTGGTTTTCTTTCTACCACGTTTTCATTTTCAACTTTTCATTGAGCTACCTAACACATTGTAAGGCAGCCGCATAACCCTGCATGGAAATATCTTTAAGGTCACATTTCCCTTTCAAATCTCGAGCGTTAGCTCTCAAAGCTTATTCAGTTCAGTAACCTAAGGGCATGCCCCGGTAACCTAGAGGCTTCGTGTAACCGCAGATGTGGAATAGCATTGATTGTTCAACGTTTAAAAACGAGTACCATGTTAGTTTCACGTTCGTTGGTGATATGCTCAAATAAATATAGTAAATTTGATCTTATTGTCAAATTTTCCGTGCTAAAATTTGACCACAAAATCAAATTAACCGAAATTTGGCATGACAATTAACTTACGGACGTTTATAAAACCGGCCCTTAGTAGAACCTAGCGTCGCGTAATAGTATGGAAGTTTGTAAGGTGGATACTCGTTACTCAATTATTTATTGAAGTAATGTGTTAGGCTGGCTAGTGGCTTGCACAACATGTTAAACCTTGTTTAAATCAGTATTTAACATAATTTTCTAAACGATTTGACAAGTGAATTTCGTTAAATTGAGATTTAAGTTGGTGGTGCAAGTGGGCCTTAGTTAAGTTTAGGTACACTTGATCAAAAAACTGGTCCGGTTTAATCCGTAATCAAAAACCATTTAGGGCCGGTTTTATTTTGGCACGGAAAATTTACCGAAATTTGGTATGACATGGTCCTCAGTTTTTTTTCATCTGGTAGGTATCTTGACTACTTATTTATTTAGCGCTTGATATATTTTTGAGCAATTACGGATATCAGTGAATGAGCGAACCAATCTATTTCCAAGTCATTTTGTGAGGATGTCATTTGATCTGTAGTAGACATAGACAATACATATTTTTATTTGCAGCAAAAAACGATTTTGAGAAAAACAATACATACACTACATATTATATCAGATCATAAATATAAATATACATAAATAAACAGTAGTAAGTTATCTTAAGCAAATATAAAAAATATTCAAATGGTTTAAAAATGTATGTTTCATTATTTTTCAATCTTCAAATACGTTCCCAATTTTTTTAACAATTACTTTATTACGTCGTACCCTTGTTTTCTAATGAGCTTAAGCATTCTTGTTAGACTAAACAAAACTTCCTTTAACATTGTGTTTCAAACGAAATATAATATACTCGTATATACTTGCCTAGCTGTGACCCACGGTTTCATCCACGTTTTCTACACTATGAAAAAATACGTATTGCATGTCCTTCCCCAGGGCTCAAACTATCTTCATACTTAATTTCATCAAGATTGGAAAAGCCGTTAGGGCGAGAAAAGGTAATAAACAGATACAGTCACATTCATATTTACAATATAAAGTAGGTACCTATTCTTGGCTGAATTAATATTGTTTCTATCTAATTTGCGTGATCTGTCTTCCGAAACCTTTTTATGTTTTACTAGCTGCGCCCCGCGGTTTCACCCGCATCTTCCCGTTACTTCTCAAAAACCTTTATCCGGGATAAAAAGTAGCCAATGTGTCAATCCAGGGTATAAGCTATCTCCATTCCAAATTTCGCTAATATCCGTTTGGTAATTTTTGCGTGAAAGAGCAATAAACATACAAACATACATACTCACAAACTTTCACGTTTATAGATAATATTATATAGTAGGATTCTTTGCGAACGAATAAGTATTAGAATTCCAAGAAACGTAGCTCATTTCAACAGACTTAAACAGAGTAAATTGAAACGAGCTGAGCTGTAAGACGAGATACCGGAAGGTAATGTTAATAACTTTTAGAAGAGCCCTTTGATAATATTTATTAACTGAAAAATAAATAGCACACATTCATAACTAGAGATGGAATAACTGATTGCATGCCTACGTAACGAAACTTCATGTGCTGGTTAATATGGAATGCACTTTTGTATCGAAAATTTCCAGAGAATTTAGAATAGTCAATTTTAGTGCTGTTGTAGAATATGATCATTAAATTTAAGTAAAAAGAATTATTTTACGCATTTGAGTATTTATTGAATGACCTAAAGCGGTGCAAAGTACAACAATCATTTGGGGTGGGGAGAAGTCTGGCTGCCTCTGGGTTAGTTTTTTCGAAAGCATTTGTTAGCATGTATCTAATGGTCACAAGTAAGACTAAGGCTGGCTTGCACAACACGTTAACCTTGTTTAAATCTGCCTCTAACTAAATTTTCTATACGATTTGACAAGTGAATTTCATTAAATTTAGATTTAAATCGGTAGTGCAAGTGGGCCTTAGTGTCATTACGTTTAATGGTGAAGACTACATTCGAAAAGGAAAAGCGAGGAAATTTGGAAAAAGAAAGTTTACATTGATGTTAATGAAAAGGTGATAAAAATAATTCATTGAACATACTTCTTCAATTAAAAAAAAAGAATTATGAAATAAAGGTTCATGACACGTAAACATAAATAAAACATACATAAAATAATTAATAAAGTCTATAACATAATTATGCATTCGATTAGCTATGCAATTCTATGAGACCGAGTTTTTTTCCAATATATGTACTACTATGTTCAGAAGCCTTGTTTATACTTATGTAGCGAATAGCTAACATGAAGTAAACATACATTAGACATGCATCCGACTATCCGTTCTCTATTCACAAAGCACTAGGAATCCCCGACATGATTGGCAAGAACATATATGTGTACGACAACGACTGTATGTATGTACACAATATGTAGACCCGAGAACAAATCTGCATATCATCATAGTAAAGAGTAGTAGTTCAGCTTCATACAAATCGGCCGCCGCCGGTTTAAATGTGTGCGAGAGTAGCGGCGCCGTGTACTCACGCACTTTTCACGCACACAATCCAAACGAACGGGGCATGCACTCAGTACGGAACGCGCCGCCTATGCATCACCGCAAGAGTAGGCAATTAACTCGTCAAATCAAATCAAATCAAATCAACTTGTTTATTTGCTAGAATACATAAAATTACAAAAGATCTTAAAAAATAGACATAGTATTCAATCTGCAAGCAGGCGTGCAAATGTGATGTTAAATTATTATTATACGCTACACCTGGATTGGGAACTGGTTCTTAGGTGACACGGCCAGAACACACCGATAGGTGCTTGGCGACAGATTCTTAACAAGAGGGTGGTAGCTAGCCAGGCGAGTTTTAGTAAATACCCTACCAACAAGCTATGGTTTCATCACGATGTTTTCCTTCACCGAAACTCAAGCTCATTATAAGATTCGAACCCACGTCCACGTCGCAAGCCGATGTCACTACCACTGAGCCATCATCGCTGTGTACGTATATTGCGGTGAAACCATAAAGCGCCATAATTTGTATATCTATCTAGATAGATTCTAGGAGGCACTTGGCAGGAGATTGCAGCCAGATTGGTACTTCCAATCTTGCGGAAGCGGATGCTGTTATTATGCGAGACTTGTGCCTGCATGTGCGGATGTAGGCGGGACGAAGGCAGCGGAATACATCGTTACCTCGGGTTCGATTCCCGCTACAGGTCAAATAAGTATTTGTGCATTAAAAAAAATCGCAAATATCTTCGCTCCTGCCACTTGACTCCCATGTCTAAAATCCCATGGGACTACAGTATATTTTTTCTTCCATTTAGTTCCTAATATTCATGGGATTGAAGTTTACTAACATTTTTCGAACAAGCATGTAGCAACTTCAATCCCGTGGGATTACAGTTATAATTCTTCATCCTTTTAGTTCCTAATATCATGGGATTAAAGTTTTTCGTGTGTCGTGGGTGTTGTGGATCCACGTTAACTGGCAATCCTAGTTTTTTTTTTACTATTTACAGGGTAGCGTTTGACCTCGCGTCACCTGATGTTAAGTGACGATGTGGTCGATGATGGCGCCACGCTACACCTGGACTGGGAACTGGCTCTCAAGTGAGACTGCCGGAACACACCGATAGGTGCTTGGCGACAGATTCTTAACAAGAGGGTGGTAGCTAGCCAGGCTAGTACAGTATGGTAGTTATGCGTCAGAACAGTTTTTTTATTGTGTTTTTGTGGGCGTTATTACCTACTGGTGCTCAAATGCTCATCTCACATCATTGTGATGCAATAAGTATTAACATAGTATAACATAATCTAAATATATATATATATATATACATATATATTTTTCTGTGTCTGGGTGTTGTGGATCCCCGATCCTCGTAGTTTCTGATACCCTAGATACAGGGAAACCTAGTTAGGGGTCAGAGCCTATGTATGCGATTGTGCGGGCATTATTATTATTATACATTATATATACATAGTTATATAGAGAAATAAATACTTATATAGATAGAAATATCCAAGACTCAGGTACAAATCTTCGTGCTCATCACACATATATTTGCCCTTACCGGGATTCAAACCCGGGACCGCTAGCTTCGCAGGCAGGGATACTACCAACTCTGCTACCGCGTCGTCAAAGAATGGAGATAGCTTATACCCTGGATTAACAAATAGGCTTTTTATCCCGAAAATAGGTTCCCGCGGGATAACAGGCAACTAGCTACGGAATATCTCATGGACGATACCCCTCGACTTGAGGATCCGTCTGTACTAGGTACTCTGTACCGTTTTATATTGCTTAAATTGATAGCTTGTTGTAACCGATGCGAAGCAATTTAATGCAATACGTACTGTTCAAATGTAGTTTTACGTCTATATAGCGATGATGGCAGTGGTAGTGACGTCGGCATGCGATCCGTAAGACGTGGGTTCGAATTCTACAATGAGCTTGAGCTATCGGTGAAGGAAAACATCGCGATGAAACCATAGATTGGTGGTAGGGTATTTTACTATTTTCTAGTACTCGCCTGGCCTCTTGTTAAGAATCAGTCGCCAAGCACCTAACGGTGTGTTCCGGCAGCCTCACTTGAGAGTTAGTTCCCAGTCCAGGTGTAGCGTGGCGCCATCTTCGACCACATCGTCACTTAACATCAGGTGACTTGTAGTCAAACGCTACCATGTAAATAGTAAAAAAACACATAGTTACAGCTTCCTATTTTTACCCCCTTAGCGGTTGAATTTCAAAAAATCCTTTCTTAGTACTTACACCCCTATGCGTCAAGACAAACACACCCTCCAAATTTTAAGTTTCGACCAGCGGTTTAGGCAGTTGATATCACAGTCAGTCAGGACTTGGATTCTTATATAGAAAAATTATAATGATAATTGCATGTTCGCAATTTATATTAAGTGTTTTCTATTATAGTTTTATTTTGTATTTCAAGTTATATTTTAGTTATTTTATGCTTCTGTTATTTAAGTGGAAAAGGCGAAGGATTTGCGCGATACGGACCGAGGTGACGTCATTTGTTGTCGGAGGCCAGGACTCACTTTGGATCGTTGCGCCTCAATTAGTTAGTTAAGTTTCTAAAATGAATATTTAAAAGTAATTTCCTTAACAATTATTGTAAATAAATATTTATTATATGACACGATGGAATTGCATAATCAATATAAAGGAAAATCCGATTTCTGTAGCATTTTTCATTTCACTGTCCCGAGAAATCGAAAAACGCACAAGTGGTTTTATAACAGTTATACATACCTACTTGTAAAACTAGAGTCGAGGTTTTTAGATTTTTAGAGATTTTAGATTTACCTCTGAGTACGACTTCTCGATGGCCGAGCGCTTGATGGTGTAGGTGCGCAAGTCCTCCAGCAAATCGCACTCATGCTGGTTCTTGGCGTGGAGCTTAGCTATCTGCTCCGTATGCAGGTTCTTCAAGAACTTCGTATAGTTACTCTGGAACAAGAAGAGATGGAGTTCAGATACAGGCGGTGTTTAAAGTTATATGTGATTACGATATTTTTAGGCCTTCTTCTGTGTCCCAGCAGTGGGAACGTTATAGGCTGATGATGATACCTAAGGCTCTGCTAAATTGTGGTTAAATTGTGAGGTATGGAATAATCATTTGTTTGCAACAAATTATACAAGCAATTATTGCAATTATACCGAAACTAAACAAAATGCATTATATGTACTTAGTAACTATAAAAGATATTTTGTTGGAAACCGGTCTCAACTCAGCGTTGTGTTGGTTTGACCAGCACTCGTCTTCCGTTGAAGCTGTTTTTGATGACTTTATGGTGCTTTTTATAAGCCAAAACTAAAAAAAAACATAGTGCTGTCTTGCAGTTTCGGCTTAGTTCTTACTGATAAGTTAGAGACCTAGGGGACCCTGAGACTGGCAACGCCTCATAGGGTCCTCTACGTGGCTTAATCCGACCCCTACCTACCTTATCGGCTACTCCACCAAATATGTACCAGGTATAATAATTATTCAAGCGTTTCGCTTCCAATACCATTCGATTTATCTCAATTATTCAAATCACATTAATTGTCATTTCCAGACAGGAATGCTGGAGACAAGAAATGTGATATCGCAATGTTTGAAATGTACGTAACGTACAAAAGCTTCGTTATTGTGTTTAAATTAAACGTCAACTACACAATAAAACGACAAATACGAACGAAATAAGCAAACGAAAAGTACAATGTTATTAAAACTGTCTGTAAATTGTAAAATGCTTTGTAAACTTTACTCTAACTTCGCGGCAAATAGAAAAGAGAATGAATAGAGTTGCAGGCTGCGTCGTGTTATCAGCTGTTAGTAACGCGTCAGAAACTGCTTCAACGTATATAATTATGTATTTACTCACATGTTAGTATCGCTCGAGTTACCCCGTGAATAGAATTGTTATATCTCATTTTTCCACACTACGGGACTTTCCTCATGACGCGATGTCGATTGTCGGTTTAAATTGCATGAAGGTACAGTCAGCGACAAAAGTCACTGAACAATTACACATTTTTCGATTCTCTTAACCATCATAAACAGCAACCTTCGACCCAAACATCACTTGACATCAGGTGTAATGTTATAGTCAAACGCTACATTATAATGTGTAAGAAAAAAACAACAACATTACTGATCCTATACGCCTTTGGAACATCAAGTATGATCAGCTACTTTTGTCGCTGACTGTACGTCCTGTGATCAAGCGATAGCGCTTCCATCGTCGATTAAAAGTGCAGTAAACTGGCGCATTGAATCTATATCTATCTATGATATACATAGATATCTAATATATAAAATTCTTCTGTCACGGGGTGCGTAATCGAACGCCTCTGAAACGGCTGGACCGATTTGTATGAAATTTTGTGTGCATATCGGGAAGGTCTGAGAATCGGCCAACATCTATTTTTTATATTAATTTTTTTTTTAGTCCACGCGGTTGAAACCGCGGGGCGCAGCTAGTACTCGTATATAAAAATCAATTGCTATTTTTTAGCCTCGCTAAAACTCGAGAACGGCTGGAACGATTTGGCTAATTTTGGTCTTGAAATGTTCGTGGAGGTCTAGGGGAGGTTTAAAAGGTGAGAAAAATTATAATAACTGCCGGAAAACCCCTAAAAACAGCCCTTTTAAAAGTTTTCTAAATAAAATGTAAGTCAATTTGAACTTTATAGCTATTTAATATAATAAAGTTTTTCGATTGAGGCAGTACGAAGTCTGCTGGGTTAGCTAGTATATATAAAAGAAAGTCGTGTTAGTTACACTACTTAAAACTCAAGAACGGCTGAACCGATTTGACTAAAAATTGGTGAAGAGGTAGCTTAGGACCAGGAAACGGCCATAGGATACTTTTTATCCCGGAAAAGGTTCCAACGGGAAGACGCGGGTGAAACCGCGGGGCACAGCTAGTTAGTGATAAGAAAAAATATTGTAGACGTGATAGCGCTCAAAATAACTATCTGCTAGGTGTTTTATTTCTGTTCCTTTACTAGCGTAAGGAGGTTGGAATGGCGTTTTAAGCTTGACATTTTAAAGACATCACATGACTGTACATATCCTAATTAACTTGATTTGCCAAAGCATCAAATCTGTACCGAAACGGGGAAAAAGCTTGCTATCGTGTGGGTCAACATAGAACCCATTATACTCGATAAACAGTAAAACTTATCGAGACGCTGAGAGCATCTGTCGAACCGAGAAAGATTTATTAAACTCATTGCTAGACGGAGATTGCTTCGAGACTTCGACCCTGCAAACTTTTTACACAATCTAATTGCTGAAATGAAGATGTAAAACATCAGTTTTAATTAACTTATTATAGCTGACCCAATACCAACAAAATCACTTAGCTCAACGAAGAAAATTCGTTAATGATGTTAAAAGTTCATAACACAGAACAGGTCTGAGAAAACGGGTGAAAAGAATTGAAACAAGACAATTTTATAGGTAAAAATGAAGGAGGTAGTAGATTTTTTATGGTTGAGTTTTTTTAGATTTTGGGTGTAGTTGTTTTAGCAGACTATACTTACTACTGACTCGATTTCGAAAATTATTTTTCTAAAAGAAAACACTGTTTGTGCCTGAAGGTGATGAACTATGTTTTAGTCTGATAGAAAACAGTTTTTATTAAGAAATCACAACATTTGTAAAACAAGTCTAAGAAGATTGACACGACTGGCTGCTTTATCAGCTTACGCTGGCTAAACGGTTTCTTAACAGTTATGAGTTGATGTAATGTAATCTATAATATAAAAATGATTCGCAAAATATGTTGGTAAGCGCATAACTCAACAACGCCTGGACCAATTTTACCAATTCTTTTTTTTAAATGTTCGTTGAAGTCCAATAATGGTTTTTACGGCGAGAAAAATCGAATAATTGCCGGGAAAACACTAAAATTAGCCCTTTTCTTTTCCCCATACAAACGATTCGTAATAATACTTAAGTCAATTTGAACTATAATACCATACCATAAAGTTCAAGTGTAAGTGGAGAGGTTCCGGGAAGGCAAAACAATTGAGTGACGTTAGTATTGTATAAATATTGATGTCTGTTTTCAATAAATTTAGGGATCCTTACTAAAACTCCAATAATGTGTGTATTATAATTTTTGCGTTTTTGCTAAATACCCGTGCGAAGCCGGGGCGGGCCGCTAGTATGAAATAAATGTAGGCTTGCGGTAGGTCTACCAAATACACGGAGAAAAAAGACCTTCTGAAATACCGTTTTCCTTCCCTTTTGGGAAGTATTTGTGATTCAGAAGGAAATCTAAGGTAAAAAAGGATGGAATCGGTCTTGGAAGGTAAGACTCAGAAGGAAATTCCAAATTTTTTTCTCAGTGTAGGCACTAATACTTTAAGTAGGATTTATTGGTTTTGAGAATACTTCTGGTTGTCAATTTTTTCGTCTCCCGTGCGAAGCTGGTCGGGCGGGTCACTATCATACAAATTGTCCTCCAATACAAACATTTCACTGTCATTTCACCATTTAACGGTGAAGGGAAACATCGTGAGGAAACCGGCAAGTCCAAGAACCACAACATTCAGGGGCATGCGACATCTACCAACCCGCACTGGGCCAGCGTGGTAGATAACGTCCCACACTCTCTCTCTGAGAGAAGGCCAGAGTCCCAGCACTGGGAACGTGAAAGCTGATGATGATGATGATGTTGATAAACATTTCATCGTCCAAGTACATAATAGCTGGTGTTCCCAAAAATAACTTGAGGTAACAACGTTCCCCGGACGGCGCCGTAAAGCATGAAATTGGAAATTGGGTGGTTCGATAAAACGTGGGAGTAAGGTGCCAAGGATCAAGCGCCTATAACCGACTTTATTGATGAAGTGTATTAGAAAATGGCTATTAAGGTCCAGGTGTCAACAACCTCACCCCAGCGGTATACCTACTTTCAGAGAATAATTAGTTTCGCTAACTTCAATTTTCAGCTACAACTCAACATCGGCGACATAGAGTAAATTGTATATTTTACACAAAACCAAAAACAGTGGAAGCATTTTGTTTCCAGCAACAACTTTGTCCGTTCCTTGACAAAAGAAACGCAATTTCCACTATTTACTTTCTCTTCTTTACTTTATCTTTGAGAAGACTAAGAGAAAACCTAGAACTCGATTTGAGCTCTACTTTTATTGGGAACTAGCGACTAGCGTTGCCGATCGATAGTAGACTATCGATAGTTAATCGATAGTCTATCGATAGCCAACCAATCGCAACACTATCGATAGTATTCATCATCATCGTCATCAGCCGGAAGAAGTCCACTGCTGAACATAGGCCTCCCCCCTTGAACGCCACCATGAACGGCTATTAGCCATTTGCATCCATCGGCTCCCTGCGACTCTTACAATGTCGTCGGTCCACCTAGTGGGGGGCCTACCTACAGAATGTCTTCCGGTTCGTGGGTTCGATAGTATTGCTGCCCGTGAAGCATAAACTATCGATAGTATCGACACTATCGTTGGTATCGATACTATCTATAGTGTTGCATTTTTTCGATAGTATTGCCTCGTTTTAAGCTATCGATAGTATGACATATTCAGATGAAAACTATCAATAGTTCGGCAACATTGCTAGCGTCTCGCCCTGCGGTTTCGTCCGCGTAAACAACGTGAAAACTGTAAAAAATACATGTCAGTGCCAATTTTCAAAGCAATCAATAACAACTTTCGAAATGAGAGATGGCCTGTGTACCAGCAGTGGGAAATAGGCTGATGATGGGGATGAAGAATTGGCTGGTGACGGATGCTAAATGCAGTTGAAGTTGAAGTATTTACGAAAATCCATCCGATGTATTTTCAGGTTTGAATGAGTAATATAAAAAATACCAGTGCGAAGATACGCCAATTGAAGAAATTTAATACTGCAATTACGTTAATCGGACGATTTTACTGTTTGCCTTCGTATATTAATTCTCTCTTTAACCTTCCATTAAAATATTTTTTGCCGATGCAAAGTTTCACAGCGATGTAGTTTCCCCAGAATTTATTCAATTGTATCAACAAACATGATGAAATGTGTATTTTGCTTTAAACTAAGTAAATGTTGTAAAATGAAAATGATTCAGCGAATATGATTGGGATTTATTGAACAAACGTCTCTCTATTTACAAATCAAAGGCAAATTAATGCAGCGTAAAACGCAATTTATTTTTCAATGTGTTCGGGTTAAATTGATTATCTTGCATTTAATTTAAAAAAAAAATTTTTTTTTTTTACTATGTTCGCTAACGATGGTTTGTCCTACTCTGGTAATTTGAGAAACATGGCTCAGTCTCCAAAGCTTGAATTGAAAGATCACAACAAAAATAAAGTGGAAGATGATACGTTTGCAGATGCTGTGAAAGAAGAGTTTAAAAAAATATATCTATTGAATACGAAATATACATTTTTTACGAGTTTTACTAAGAAGTTAAACTGCTCAGTCAGTGTTGTAAGTTGATTTTCCACCGGCAACTGTATGTAGGCGGCATGAAGGTAAAATAAATTCCTTCACTGTGGGTGTGAAAACACTGTTCGGGAAGAGTTCCTTAAAATAAATACGTTAAGTATTTATATATAAATGAATAAGTAATTCCTTTACTGTTACTCTGAGAGCTGTGATTCTTTTGCTCTAAACTGTGATACTAATACAATTATATATTTTGAAAGTCACACGTATCTACCTTGGTCTGTTTGATACCTGCGCATCTGCCGGTCTCAGTAACCGATCTATCCACGGTTTGTCCTACTGAAGATAGAAATTTGACATCACTTCTACGAGATTTATGTCAAAGAACAATGGCCAAAACGGACCCGAAGTCGTATGAAAACGATTTATGTACAATAAAAAAATTTAATTCTTTGCCTATTATGACTATACAAACGATATTTTAAAGAAAGTGTAGAAAAAAAAGATATTGATTATATAACTTCGGAAATGTTTCTTGGGAAATGTTTTAACTTCCCAACAACTGCCCAACAATTAAGTAAGTTCTATACACTACTAAGTTGCGATACCTAGCTCAATAAAATCGAGTACGACGTAGGTAGGTACTGCGATGGACTTGGCCGTGAATGAAGATGCTTCTAGTATCACAGCTCAGTGAGCACCTCTGAGTATTTCGTAGAATATTTGAAATACCTTTCCCTCTCGTTGAATCGATTCTCGGTTTCCAGAAACGGTTCGCACGCGCGTGCTATATCTGTGTATAGAATAACAAATGAACGCTGAATTTAATGAGAATTCAGGATTCTGTTATCTTCCAGGCAAGGCCAGACGATGTATGAAAATAGAAATGAGGGAAAAATCTTGAAAATAATTCATTTTGTATTTTTTAACTAGCTGTTTCCCGTGATGTCGCCGTTTTATGGCAATACAGTTTTACATCTTATGTCCTTCATTAGGGTACAAATTATCTCCATCATTACTTTAATTAAACTTTTTTTTAACTATTTACAGGGTAGCGTTTGAGCACAAATCACCTGATGCTAAGTGACCAAGTGGTCGAAGGTGGCGCCACGCTACACCTGTACTGGGAACTGGCTCTTAAGTGAGGCTGCCGGAACACACCGATAGGTGCTTGGCGACAGATGACGGTGGTAGCTAGCCAGGCGAGTAATAGAAAATACCCTACCACCAAGCTATGGTATCATCACGATGTTTTCCTTCACCGAAAGTTCAAGCTCATTGTACCCGGGAAAAGGTTCCTGCGGGATAACAGGAAGACGTGAGTGAAACCGCGGGGCGCCACTAGTATATTATATATTAGGTAGCCGAGTTGGTAGTGTCCCTGCCTGCGAAGCTAGCGGTCCCGGGTTCGAATCCCGGTAAGGGCAAATATATGTGTGATGAGCACGAATATTTGTACCGGAGTCTTGGATATTTCTATCTATATAAGTATTTATTTCTCTATATAAGTAAGTATATCGTTGTCTAGTACCCATAACACAAGTTTCGAGCTTAATTTGGGGCTAGGTCAATTTGTGTGCTATGGTCCCCGATATTTATATATTTATATATAGTTATTTATATTTATATTTAGTAGGAACCTCACTTTAAAACTTAATAGCAATATCGCCTAAAATCTCAGTAGCATAGCTACAAAGAGTAGTCAGGCGGTAGGCACCCGTAGTTAATCGTGCCTTCGGGACCGCGCTTATCGGAGCTCACTGTTGTTTATTCTAGTTTGCATAGACTTATTAATGAATAGATTGATCGATTTAATTTTCTATGAATAATATTATCTTTGATTCACAGTTTCATCCGCGCGGACTACAGTTTATTGCGATAAAAAGTATGTAGTAGCCATGTAGTAGTCGAATTCACGTTTCTTACTTGTAACGTAGGTTCTCGAGTGGCGACCACCACGAACCGGAAGACGTTCTGTAGGTAGGCCCCCACTAGGTGGACCGACGACATGGTAAGAGTCGCAGGGAGCCGATGGATACAAATGGCTAATAGCCGTTCATGGTGGGGTTCAAAGGGGCCTATGTTCAGCAGTGGACTTCTTCCGGCTGATGATGATGATGAACGTACTTATAGTAAGACTTGGCCATCAGCGCTAAAGGTGTACCTAAAGTGAAGAGGTGTCTTGACGATCAGACTACTTTAAAAGAAAAGAGATGAGACACACCTATAGGTGTGTAATTATTAGTTGATTTTCTGATTAATTAGATAAGTTTTTTTAGTTTAACTTTGCGATTTTGCGTAAAAATACAAGAGAAAACGTGATTTGTGTCATGATGAGCGTTTCAAGTGAAAGAGAAAATTCCGCTGAAACTGCAGCAGTCTTTATTTGATAAAGTTTCTAGAAAATGTAAACTCGATTTATCCTTAGCTGTAAAAGTGAAGGCAGAGCTTGTTCTTGATATCCCGTCAAGTTTAGAAGTCCAAGTTTCAAGTGTGAGATTTTCAACTCGATAAACACTGCGAACCGCGCCTGGTTCGCACTAAGGGCCGGTTTTATAAACGTCCGTAAGTAAAATGTCACACCACAGAACAATGGCCAAAACGGACCCGAGGTCGTATGAAGGCGATTTATATACGATAAGAAATTTAATTTTTTGCCTATTAAGATTATACAAACGATATTTTAAAGAAAGCGTAGAAAAAAAAGATATTTTAACTTCGGAGTTTCTTAGGACATTTTTTAACTTACACGATGCTTGGATGTTTTGAACGCACTCCGCATTTTCTTTTTCATTCCGTTTCACGCTTTGGAAGTCGGCCCTACTTAAATTAAGTCATTAAAATCAACATTATTTACCAATTATGAACAAAAACTAATCTTTTTAATCTATGTACTAGCAATCTGATTGTCAAGTGACAAGTGACATTGACAGAAACGAAAATTTTTATGTAAAATATATTGCGTTCAGGTCCAGGGCAGTATGTAAAGTGGCCAATGTTCTTTTGGTAAGTTTGATCTTATTGTCAAATTTTAGTACCGAAAATTTGGTATGACGTTTAACTAACGGACGTTTATAAAACCGGCGCTTAGTTTAACCAGTTGACTTTTGGTGGACATAAAATAGCCAAAAAACGAAAATAAAAATGTTTGTTTAATCCAATTGCTACACCACCGGCTGGGCTAATCTGAAGATTTCATCAAAATGTAGATAGATAAAGTAAATAATGATCCAACCTTTAGGATCCACATTCGTGATCATATTAATTTGTTTAGACATTTATTTGATAAATTAAAATAACAATGAATAACTTAACTATAGTAAACTATAAAATAAAACAACCCTACTAATTTAGTTACATCAAGTCCACTCAATTGACATTAGTTCATTCAATTAGCAGTTTGGTTAGAGATGAGTGTATGTATTAGATTAGATACATGTATATTGTACCTACATGAAATAAATAAAATTTTATTTTAGGAGGTGACATGTGAGCCCTTAAAACGTAAAACTTAGCTACGCCTGTTTCAACATCCTTACGCCGGCAAAAGAACAAGCAAGAAACGGAAGCATTTTTTGGGCGCGATCAAATTTACAATTTTACTCTTATTATTTACTGATTGATTGAATTTGAGCAAGTTCACTACAATCTTAAACTCTTTTGTTACTTAAATATTCCGATATATTATAATAAACTTTACGAATAAGATTTAGCTATGGACCTGACATTTTGCTATAGTCTTTAATTTAACTTGGGATTTTGTTGTAATATACACATTGACCTTTGAATTAATTGCTGACTTTACGGAGTTCAGAGATAAAATTACTTTGTTAAAATTTTACATACAAAATAGTGTAGACCACGGATACGAACCGTTGCTAATTAAATAAATAAATAAAAAGCCTTTTATTTCCTACAAATTACAAATTACCTACTTTATATACATTGTTTTTGAGTTACTAATTTATACATTTCTGCGTTTCTTATTACTAATGACTTACTTTAAATAACGTAACAATTAATATAGTCTAACCTAACTTAGTTTGCTATAGCAATATCTGTAGGAACCCCATATTGGGTGAAGGCCTCCTCCAAAGATGCCCATTCGTCTCTGTCCTGTGCGGTCTGTTTCCAGTTTGAGCCAGCTGTCCTTACAATCTCTTCGTCCCAACGTGTCAGCGGCCTTCCTCTGCTCCTTTTACCTGGCGGGCCTTTCCAAAATGTCACTTTTACGGTCCATCTCTGATCCTTAAGCCTCGCGACATGCCCCGCCCATTTCCACTTGAGTATTTGTGCATAATTTAAGGCATTTGTTGCTTTGGTTATTGACCTTATTTTTGTGTGGCGTATTTTATATATTTTCTTTATATTAAGCATGCTGCGCTCTAGTCCTCGTTGACAGGTTGTAATTTTATTTTTAAGTTTTGAGGTGAACTTCCACGTCTGGCATCCGTACGTCAAGCATGGCAGGAGACTGGAGTTCATAACTTTCGTTTTGATGGTTATAGGGAGGTTACTTTTAAAGATTTCTTTTAAACTCCAGTATTTTTTCCATGTCTGTTGCACTCTTCTGTCGACTTCAAGTTCGTTATTTTTTCTGTCGAAACTGATTTGCTTCCCTAGATAGATGTACTTATCTGTATATTCAAGCGGCTCTCCATTAATTGTAATTAATTTTTGCCCCTTATTCGTCATTGCCATAGTTTTAGTGAGATTCATTTGTAAACCCACCTTGACACTAGCTAGATGTAAAGTTTCGATCATGAGCTGTAGCTGGGAGCTGGACTCCGATAATAACACTAGGTCGTCTGCGAATCTCAAGTGGCTTAGGTAATCGCCCTTTACACACAGTCCTATCTTGCTCCAATTTAACTTGCTGATTATAGTCTCCAGGATGGCTATAAATATTTTTGGGGATAACGGGTCGCCCTGCCTTACGCCTTTTTCTATAGGAAAACTAGGTCCAAGAGTTTCTAGCTTAATTCTACCCTTGTTGTTGTTATATATGCTTTTGATGACCTTTATATATACGTCTTCTACTCCCTGCTGTTTTAAGCTTTCCCATATACTTATGTGTGTTACCGTATCAAATGCTTTTTGATAGTCTATAAACGCTATATATAGCGGTCTCTGTTGCTCTTGATACTTTTCTATAATCAATTCAAGTGTGTGGATATGGTCAACAGTAGAGAATCCTTTTCTGAAGCCTGCTTGCTCTACCGGTTGTTTTGCTTCCAATGTACTACTGATTCTTTTGTTTATAATGGTAGAGAAGAGTTTGTAGAGGCTTGCTAATTACTCCCTAAAAATAGATGCAAGAGCTCGGAGATAAACCAGAAAATTGCGTGTGAAGCTGGGGCGAAACGCTCGTGAAATTATAAACTGGGTAGCTGGGGCGGATCTAGGACTTATTTTTGGGCCAGACTGGCAGAGATCTATATAGTACATTTAGTTACTAGATTTCGCGATCCGAACATTCTTTGTGTTAAACTGAATTTTACTGCACACCTTCTTTAGTGTGTCTTTGACAATTGCGAGGTGCTATCGCTACCCAGCGACAATATTTATAGGAGAAAACCATTCAAGTACCTGCGTGTCAATTAAACACTTACTAAAATTATTAGTTGTTCTATTGATTAATAAACCTGATGAACGTTTATAGTAAACGGTGTATTCACCACTATATCTATTCTATGGTAAATTAAAGTTCGTTTGCAGACAAATGACGAGTTTCCCGCCTAGTATTGCACTATTTCTTTGGGATTAATCATTCATTATTAGTAGTTATCAATGCCATAGAATAACTATAAAAATACTTCTAGGTATACATAATTATACAACTAACCAATGTTCTCGATGCCTTAGGCATTAATCTCTCAGTCCAGGTCTTTGCAAGTCTGGGAGAGGACCGTGCCACCGTGCCCCTTCCTTGAATGCGCCCTTGGCTGAATAGATAAATTCAAAAGTGTAAAAAAAGGTTTTTGGCGTATCCCATTACGTTATTTCAAGGGTCAGCAACCTTACATCACAAGCGCGCTCGTGTGCTCGTGATTACATTCTCTTTGACTGCTACTGTGACTAGATTACCGTAAAATGCCCTCGTGTAAACCTCGTGGACTGTTGTAATGGACGAAAGCCATCAAAATGCTTTATACTCAGTATGGTGTTAAAACCTGACTTTACCGCAAATGGCGATTCTCACCGCAATCGCAATGATGATGATGGGCGCTTTAGTGATGGCGTTGGCTTGTGATACGTAGGTCTTGGATTAGAATCCTACAGTTACCTATATTAAGCCTTATTCGGTTGCCCGCTCGAGCGTGTTCCGGTCTTCCGCCAGCCTCACTTGACAGTTCCTAATCCAGGTGTAGCGAGGCCCACTTTCGACCACTTCATCTACAAAAGTACCTACCTACAAGAAATAAGTAAGATGGTTTTTTTCAATTCAAAGATTAAATTCTCACTAGACAAACTAACTGAGATGGCGCAACGACCCAAAGTGAGTCTTTGCCTCCGATAACAAAAGACGCCACTTCGGTCTGTCCTGCGCCACCAATATAAAATACCAAAATAATATTGCTAGATACCAATATAAAATATTTTTTCTGCCAATAAATATGTTTTTAAAATAAATTAACTCCCCAAATCGTATGTATTTACATTTTCTACCAAGTTTCATTATGGTTGCGTGACACACTTAAAACTGCTCTAAAAATCCTGTAATTAGAACGCTTGTCTTCTAGACCCGATATCGATACATTAATAAATGCAATAGTTTAATTACTTCGCATAAATTCTCACCCTTCCACCAAACTGATTGACGTTAATGCTTCACTTATGTTAAATTATTTCACAACAAATAAGCGATGGGCGTTACAAACAGTAAATTGTTTCAAAACTACATAATGACGGACGGTACCATTGTTATCAAATACCAGCCAAATTATCAAGCTTCAAAAACATCGAAACCATACTCGATATTAGTTGCCAAGCACCTAATGGTATGTTCCAGTAGCCCCACTTTAAAGCCAGTTCCCAATCCTGGTGTAGCGTGTCGCCACCTTCGACCACATCGTCACTTAACGTCAGGTGACGTGTGGTCAAACATTGCCTTGTAACTAGTAAATAGTTAACTAAGTAAATAAAAGTACACACAACCAAAAAGCGCTCCACACTTTTTGAATTAACCATTATATCGTAACTAAATACAATAATAACCAAATACAATACTAATACAAAACTAACTAACTAACTGAGATGGCGCAACGACCCAAAGTGAGTCTTGGCTTCCGATAACAAAAGACGCCACTTCGGTCTGTCCTGCGCCACCTCCTGCCAGTCCTCCACCTGGAGCCGCGCAAATCCTTCGACCTTCCTTCCTTTCCTTTCCTTGAAAGAATGGGGGAGGATCGTGCGGTCAAACGAGCATACAGTGGACGGCCGAGTGGCCGTCGCCCTGTCGGCCGTCCCAGATATCGCTGGAAAGACGAAGTCAATACTAATACAAGTCAATTATTTTATATTTTTCAGTGCCTTTTTGAAAGTGCTTTTTTATGTTTTTTAAACTATATATTTATAAGCACGCAGTCTCAGCCCAATCGGTTTAAAATTGACAAAGTTTCATACATACTTTCATCCCCTATTTTATCGCCTTGAGGGTAGAATTAATCAAAATCCTTTCTTAGCGGATGCCTACGTCATAACATCTACCTGCATGCCAAATTTCAGCCCGATCCGTCCAGTGGTTTGGGCTGTGCGTTGATAGATCACTTATGTCAGTCAGTCACCTTTGAGTTATATATATTTAGATTTAATGTAACCAAACCTAATCTATTAGACTCGTCAACGAATCAAATGAGTCCAAACTCAATGAGTTTCCTAATAGCCATTGAAGAATTCCACTATCCATCTTCTGGCTCCATCATCAGATCAGGTTGATGATATCAAATTATTGCATTGTTATCGGGATTACATATTCGTACAAAGTCTGAAGTGTTAAAATTGACTTCTATGATTTGATTAAATTGTTAGTTAGTTTTAAAAAGAAAGATACACAGTTATGATAGTTTTAAAGCTTTTATCGGTGTCCGAACCAATGCTCAGTTTCGGTATTACAAATAACGACTCACATCTATAACAAACTTTTTTTTTTTTACTATTTACAGGGTACCGTTTGACCACAAGTCACCTGATGTTAAGTGACGATGTGGTCGAAGATGGCGCCACGCTACACCTGGACTGGGAACTGGCTCTCAAGTGAGGCTGCCGGAACACACCGACAGATTCTTAACAAGAGGGTGGTAGCTAGCCAGGCGAGTACTAGAAAATACCCTACCACCAAGCTATGGTTTCATCACGATGTTTTCCTTCACCGAAAGCTCAAGCTCATTGTAGGATTCGAACCCACGTCCTACGGATCGCAAGCCGACGTCACTACCACTGAGCCATCATCGCTATACTGAGCGATCATCGCGCTGATTTAGTACAGTAACAGATTAAACAATTAATTGTTCCAGTGGAAACAACAACAACACTTTCGATTATTTCGAATTTACTCGCCGTATTTAAACAACTAATTTGTAATTAACATACTCGTATTTTATCACGGGGCAGGCCAACATACTTCAGTTAAATTTTAGCTACCTCGTATTATTCACGATAGAGAGAAAATGTCGGTTTCAAACGGGAATGGGTGCATGCAATGTATTAAGGCCCAGAGGCCTGTTTGATGGAACTGTTGTTTGGTTGGTATTCAAGTGAACAGGTATTGGTATTAGGTCTAGGTAAGTATAAGATATATTATATAAGTATAGGTATAATCTCAGTGGATACATATTTGAGCCTTTTGGGGTCGAAACGCTTGGAGCGTGGGGACCGGGAGCGAAATCGATGTATAATATATCAAAGCGACAGGTCGATGCTACCCGCGTCCAAAATGCTGGCCGTTATTTTGCGCAACGAATAAGCATTGCCGTTCAACGCGGCAATGCGGCCAGCATTTTGGGAACGTTGCCAACTGGTAGTGGTTTATTAGATTACGTAGTTGTATTGTTTAGTAGTTTTATTTGACATTTTAAGGTTTGGTTAAGTATTTTTATTTTGTTATTTATATCCTACTTCTCTTTTCTCAATAAATAGAAACTGAGTATAAGAAAAATGCTGTTCAAATGCTTGCCTATTACTCATATATAAACAAATAAAACCTTTCTGTAAATCTGCTCTTCATATTTTAATAGAGAGATAGTAATACTTTGTATGTAAAAACTGTACATTTATTTTAATATTTAGTATATAAAATATATTTAGTCTTGCCAGAATAACAAAGCTTAAAATATCATTAAAAATAGTCAAAGGAGATATTTACAAAAAATTGGCCTGAAGATTCTCTGAATATTGCACTTTTTTCATAAATTGGTTAGTTTATGTTATTTAAAATATGAGAGAAAAACAGTTCAGACCATTAGTGGTTTTTTAGAATGGAGGCACTTTTCGTATTTTTCTTCCGTTAGATCTTTTTCAAATTAAATTGGCAGTTATTTGACACGTACATTAACATACTTTTCGGGTATAGTTTCAATCTCAGTTACAGATAGAAATAGTTAACCAACCCCGGTTGCTACTATCTAGTAATCACTGCCTTAATTTAATTACCTGCTAAGTCAAGATTCCAGCGCTCCTTAACCGCAGGACCTACACGGGAAGCTTATCCATTCACAGGGGCGGATCTAGGGAGTCACACAGGGGCACTAGCCCGTCCCGAACTTGGAAAAGAGCTGAGCTTGAGAGCTGAGACTGAGAGATATTTGATAACATTGGTTTTGTATACAATTATTTTATAAGTATTGTATGTCATTCCTTAATGTACAAAATAACAAAAGGATTGACGTCGAGGGTCTAATGCCAACGTGACGAGAAAAATGGCTGAGCGAGTACTGAGTTAACCTATAAACATGGTTTCTTACTGAAATTATAAATGATTTAAAACATTTTATGTCATTTCAGTGTTGATTAAGTTGCTCATTTTCTAAAACTAAACTAAACAAGACAAGTCTAAAAGTACTTTAGACGCTTTTGAGCTATAGACCTGACACAGTGCAATACGAGGAAAATACTTACTTGTTTAGCACTGGTGCCCCATAAATGAATCCTCGATCCACCCCTGTCGATGAGCGCTCACAGTTATGTTAAAATATGCCAGGCTGAATTAATATCAGTGCATTTTGAGGTTTTTAACTCAACTTCGAAAGTTTCCCTCTCGTGTAATAAAATCATAATAATTATTATGCAACGGTGTACTCGTACAAACAATATGGGAAGGGAATGCCACAATTCAACGAGCGGTGGAAATTTATGCGTTAATTTATTAATATAAATGCATTTTCATAGACATGTACCTACGCTTTAACGCTTTGTAGTTACATTGTATGGCTGGTCTTCTTTTTTCTACTTCTTCTCTTATAGGTATATATACAAAAATCAATTCCTGTTCATAAGTCTCGCTAAAACTCCAAAAGAGGTTTGACAGATTCACATTTTCTTTTTGTTTTGTTCGTTTTAATAAAAGGGTTTAACGATAATTGGTGATAATTGGTTTTATAGTTGGTTAGAAAGGGAGTAAATCCAATAGGAAAACCTAACAGAACACTGTGAGAATTGTCAGGCCGTAAGAAATTCACCCGGTCATTAAATTAGATTAAAACATCTTGTATATGTGCTGTCTTAAAAAAAAAAGCTTGGGATTTTAGTGAACTTGCTCCAATTCAATCAATTAGTAATAAGAATAAAATTGTCAATGTGATCGCGCCAAAAAAATTACCTGCCGGGCGTTTCTTGCCTGTTATTTTGCCGGCGTAAGGAGGTTGGAACTAGTAGCTAGTTTTAAGTTTGACGTTTTAAAGTGATCACAATGTATCCTATTAAATAAAAATGATTTGAATTTTTAATTTCTTTAGTTATTTATTTTTCTCTTAAACGTCTTGACCGATTTTGATGATGTATGGAGATAGTTTGAGAGTGAGTGTGTGATAAAATTTGTGAGGCAAGGAGATAGTTTGTGAACAAGTTCAGTCTTTGGGATGGGAACAGCTAATACCGTGGATTAACTCAAAGGCTACTTTTATCCCGTAAAAGGTTCCTGCGAGATAGCCGGAAGCCGCAGGTGAAACCGCGGTGTCTAAATTGTTTAGATAAAAATTGGCAATGTAGAACATATTGTTATTAGAATCAATCTCAAAAAAACTTTGATGGAAAAATCTTGAATTTCACATGTAATTTTGTTGAAAAATAAGTAGTGATACTGTATCTTTAAAAGGTTCTGTCGTGTCTTCCTTCAATCCGTAGTAAAAGGCATTATTTAAATTCTATACAAAGAGACGATGTTACCGTACCACTTAGAACTGGAAACTTGAGAGGCTGTGATGGATATTCTTTTTAGTATAATTTTCAGCATAAACGTTATTTGAGAAGCAAGTTTCATCAAAATATCGTTTCAGGCCACTGATTGGCGGGTTATTGGTTAACAATCACGCAGCCCGTCGGTGCAGTTCGCGCTATTTCCGCACGTTTACGGTCGTTTCCGGATTTATTCAGACGTGTCCCGCATTATCGACTTTCCGTCCAAAACTTGTCTGGCTTTTTAATTTTTGTATCATTATTATTTATGGTTATATCATATTTCGTACCATATCATATCCACTTAATATTATAAATGCAAAAGTAACTCTGTCTATCTGTCTTTCACGCCTAAACTACTGAACCGATTTAAATGAAATTTAGTACAGAGATATTCTAAAGCCTGACAAAGGACATAGGCTACTTTTTATCGCGGAAAAAGATTCCTGCGGGATAACGGGAAGACGCGGGTGAAACCGCGGGGTGAAACTTGTTAACAATCATTCACTCACTTTAAAAATTAAATGAAGTTTTATACTCATTTTACTAAAGTTCAGTTTTATTCACCTTAAATTTCCTTGAGTGTTAGCCCGAGTCTTTGTTAGTGAAGCCGTCGTAGCCAACGCTAAGAAGCCATTTCAAATCAAAAAGTTTGACAAACAAATCAATGGCGAAGGGTAAGAAAGTTGATAGTTGATACTATTGCAACATTGCTAAAACTAGTTAGTAGTTTAGTCTTATTATTTTTTCATCCTGCTGTTTATTTTCATTGTTGTAATAGTTGTAGTAATGTAATTTCTTTAAGCTGGGGCCACACTAACGGGAAATGCCGTTCAATAGCGCGATGATTGACGTTTGACATAAGTGTGGCCACGACATTTGATGTTAGCCGATAACTCAAGTACATTCACGTTGACCGTTCAAGTATAGCCACTCACATAATTGCGTTAATAACTAACACAATATCTATCGCGATGATATGCATTGACATTCCCCTTAGTGTGGCCCAGCATAAGAAACAAAAACTTGAATGTAGAAATTTCAAATGCATTTTTAAAGTGAACTTTAAAAATCGTTATATTCTAAATGTGAAATTAACTATCACGATCCTTTTGTCTGTTTGTTATCTTTTCACGCCTAAACTGCTTATCCGATCTTGATGATTACTTGTATGGAGATAGATTGAAGCCTTACGAAGGATATAGAACACTTTATCTCGATTAACTGTATATGGTCATACGTGTTACATCATCTTCAAATCTTTATGAAACTGCATAGTTTGTGATATTTTAATTTTTAACGTATTCACGGAACTATAAATTGTTTAATGGTAACCCTACACTCGTTTAATATCGTTGCGCGTTCATCATGACTTTCCAATTATCCGTCAGGAGCTTCGATCAAATTGATCGAAGGTCAGAAGGATAATATATTCATAAATACTATAAAATTGATCGACTCCAACCCCGTAGGTAAATTTTTATTATTAATATTTAATGCGAGTGGTTAAATGCGGATATAAATACAAAGAATTATAATGCAATTATACTCGAAGATAGTGTTTTAAACCGAAGATCAGACAAAAAAAAAATATGGTTAATTATGGTTAAATTCATGATTTTCTTTTGTCACAAACATTTATTTTAGAGTTTCCGATCCAATTAGTCTCAAACACTCTTTACATCAATACATTTCTTTATTTCTTTCACGAGGACAATTCAAGTTTAATTCAAGTCATTTCTGATAATGGTTCTAAACCACCGAAATCATGTAAATTAACCAAAAGCTGGAACCGAACCTCTCTTGTTATCGCACCTCGATTTATCGAAGCATGCCGAACAGAAAGCCTCAACATCGGCGAATGCAGATGCCGACACAAATGTCAAGCGAGCGTTTAGTCTGAAAGGTAAGCCGAGTATTTCAATACCTAGCCCACGTCTATACGAGGTACACTATGCAGCTAGCTTTCAACACTGAATGACAGTTGCGAGGACGTTTATCATTCCCTCTCACAATGAGTTGAAGTTCGTATGTTTAGTCAATCTGATTATATTTAAGTTCGTATGCTTGTTTGTTGGTTTGACTGATATTTTGATCAATTGTAGGTGATTTAACTTGTTAGTATGTTGATTAGACTGCTGTACATCCCGGAATGCTGATCGGCGTGCAAACTAAGGGCACACAGCGAATTCCATTTTACTTTACCGAATAGTTCTGCAAATTATTACATGCAATTATTTTCAAGAGAGGACAGAAGACACAACAAAAATAATGGAATAAATGCTTCAGACTAAGGTATTTCTTTAATAAACTACAATACTTCCACTCCACTCGCCGTCCACGAGGTATTTCTTTCTAGCACCAATTATAACCAATTATTACAGCCAGCTTTAATATCCGCTGTCATTTTATTTCACCGAGCTCCAGAATTGCTTTTCCAGAAGTCTCCCTAAAAAATCCATACATTGTTATTGAGATATACGATAGGATTTGGGATGGGAAAGTGGAAATATACATCCATATTTAGCGAACCGATATTTTAAAACCTTATCGGTAATTAGCGAGTGAGAAACATCGATAACAAAGACTTAAAAAAAAAAGATTAATGAATGAATGAATGAATGTTTATTTATTTGCTGGAACATAGGTTACATTGATTGGTCGCTTAGCTAAAGTTTCTCTACGTTCAACTTTACAGTTGTACAAATATTTATAAATATATTATTACATTACATATGCCTGCTTATTCTTATAAATTAATAGATCCCACAATTACAAAAATAAAAAATAAAAAAATGAAACGTCAGACACATTCACATAAGTAAATAATAAAATAAAAATAAATGTATAGTAGTTTGTAGGTACATATTGTCATCGTATTAGAATAGAATTAAATTTAAATTTGAGAATTCATCCACATAATAAAAACATTTGTCACATAGCCAATTATAAAGTGTCATGTTAAATTTTGTCTCATTTAAATCTGTAAAGCTCTTTGGTAATTTATTATATATCTTTTACTGCCATGGTGTAACAGTTTTTATCACAAAATTTGAGCCGATTTCGTGGCATCACCAATGGTTTTTGTACTATGCTTCTTTTAGATTTCGTGTTCTCATCGTTTTCAAAGAGAGAAACATTCTTCCTCACAAATTTGCACATTTCAAAAATATATAATGATAAAGGAGGAGGTTGTCTATTCGACTGTTGTTTTATATTGTTGTTACCTCACAACTTTTGACGGTGAACCGTTTTTAGATATCTTTTTTTTTATTTGAAAGCTGAAAGCTGCTTTCCGTGTAGTCCCATTTCAATTTGGTCCAGTTCTGACAAAAGCATCTTTGAGAAAATCTTTGAAGTCGCTCTCTTTGCAATGTTGCTTGTTGTCGAGCAAGATTATAACTTTCTTATGTTTTTGACACTTGCGTTTACGCTTTCGCTTTTTTCGCTTTGACATAACTTTTTGCGTCTGCTTTTGATATGAAACTTCCGTTGCATCATTACTAGTAACATTCAATATAAAATTATGTATTGCGTTTCAAACGAATTCGTTAGTCTAAAATATATATCGAGCATCGTTACTTATGCTATGCTTGGGGTTTCTCTGAGGGATCGAATCAGAAATGAGGTGATCCGTCAGAGAACTAAAGTCACCGACATAGCCGACAGAATTAGCAAGCTGAAGTGGCAGTGGGCTGGTCATATAAGCCGCAGAACCGACAACAGGGTAGACGTGTTCTTGAGTGGAGACCGCGACTTGGCAGACGTAGTGTAGGACGCCCTGCGACAAGGTGGAGCGACGACTTGCGCCGAATGGCTGGCAGTAGTTGGATGAGAAGAGCCGAAGACCGGACTCAATGGCGTACCTTGGGAGAGGCCTATGTCCAGCAGTGGACTGATACGGGCTGATGATGATGATGATGATCGTTACTTAAAAAAGAAACAGCTAAAAAAAATTAAGAAACATCATACATTTTATGAGAAAATATCGATACATCGATGCTGTTTGCCCAAGCCTAAACAGGATGTTTACAATAAAGTGACAATGCAGCGAAACAAACCGGTGGGCAAAGCCCCTCAATGGTCGCGGAAACACAATTTGCGAGTAAGTATAACATTTAATATTGAGTGCAAGAGAGTGAAATATGTAAGGTAAGGAAGTTGGAAGTTGTAACATTTTCGTTACCTTCCAAGCATTATTTTTCATGCCTTACTGAAAATTGGGGGGTCTTAAATCAGTACAGGTATATTAATATTCCAACAAAGTTTTCGACATACTTTTTGAATTTCGGTAGTACGAGTTGCCACTTTGACAAGTTGGCGGTAGTAAACATTGACGTTAACGAAATCCCTACTTCCCTACTGTATTAATATTATGATATCGCATTAATTGTAACTCGGTCTATCTGTCTGTCTTGCTTTCACGCCTAAACTACAGAACCGTCCCCTAGTACAAGTTTAGAATACGATAAAAGTTTTGGTAAACGTCGACAGATTCGCTGAAAAAAATATGTATGGATGGAAACGAAAACTTTCATAGTTTTTTAAACTATCAAAACCTGTACTAGGGGTACGGATTTAAATGAAATTTGGTACGTAGATAGTTTGGATCCTGAAGAAGGACATAGGATACTTTTTATCGCGATAAACTGTAGCCCACGCGGGTGAAACCGCGAGGAACAGCTAGTTTTTTACAGTTATCTAATTTTGTAACTACTACACTTCAATGGGATTCAATACCAAAATAAGTATGACGGCAAGACATAATATAGGTCAAAGTTAAGGTGAGTACTTAAGCTGTAGGCTAACATGTTGCCTATTTACAGCTAGTTAAAGGTCACTTTCAGACGTTTAACGTCCATCTATTGGACTGGCATGTGTCTCTTATGCTGGGGATATGCCGTAATTATCGCGATGATTTACGTTTGACAGAAGTGTGGCCACGACTTAACGCGATAATTTGACAACGGCATTGACATGGCGTTTGACGTTAGCCGATAACTCAAGTGGCGGTACATCTACAGCGATGGTGGCTCAGTGGTAGTGACGTCGGCTTGCGATCCGTAGGACGTGGGTTCGAATCCTACAATGAACTTGAGCTTTCGGTGAAAGAAAACATCGTGATGAAACCATAGCTTGGTGGTAGGGTATTTTCTAGTACTCGCCTGGCTAGCTACCACCCTCTTGTTAAGAATGTGTCGCCAAGCACCTATCGGTGTGTTCCGGCAGTCTCACTTGAGAGCCAGTTCCCAGTCCAGGTGTAGCGTGGCGCCATCTTTGACCACATCGTCACTTAGTATCAGGTGACTTGTGGTCAAACGCTACCCTGTAAATAGTAAAAAAAAACATCAAAGAGATTAACGCGAGAATTTAAGTGCTGAAGCGGCCACACTACATAAAATATTGAAGAAGAAAGATTACGATTGAAGTTTCATTGCATTCACGTTGACCGTTCAAGTGAAACAGGTTCCTGTGGGATACGCTTCCAGAATGTATACATGACTAGTTGCGCCCCGCAGTTTCACCCGCGTCTTCCCGTTATCCCGCAGGAACCATTTTCCGGGATAAAAACTAGCCTATGTATTAATCCAGGGTATAAGTTATCACCATTCCAAATTTTATTCTGATCCGTTCAGTAGGTTTTGCGTGAAAGAGTAACAAACATCCACGTTTATAATAAAGGTAGGATAGTAGGATCTACATATTTTACTTCACAGTGTACTGTTCAATTATCAGGACGATTGCGGGTAATAAAATAACAATGCTTCAGGGCCACCGGCTGATTGGAGCTCGCAGCTCCTATCCCGACTTCCCGACAGCAGACGACCGAATTAGTTACACGGGTGTCAGTAGCTCAGCTCGCCTCAGCTGTTCACTGCACGTTACTAAACGTATGCGATCATCAGGGCCTTCTTAAGAGGACGCCGTGATAAACAATAAATAAATAAATAAATATCGGGGACAATTGCACACAAATTGACCTAGCCAATGACAATGAATCTGAAATCAGCTCCATACAAAAACGCAAGCGAGCTGACTAATGCCGTAAGGTCGTATGCGTCAAAAAAAAGGTTTTTTTCGTTTTTAATGAAAACTATTGTTAATTTTATAGAACTAAACCTGTAGTTCTTTGAAAAATGTCTATATACCATACAAAAAAACAACTCTTATATCGGTTTTGTATGCCTGTAATATGAAAATCTTTTTTTTTAGAGGGCAGTTTTCGATCATTGTTTCTCTGCTATGAAAGTTAACCAATCGTGTTATCCTTTTGACAATTTGATGTCAAAAACATGATCTTTAATGTACATAAATATTAGCTCAGTATGTTTTGTAATTGCTGAGAAAAAAGGAGATCGCTGCAGCCAACATTACCAATTCTTCATCTTAAACCATGCAGGGGCCCTTGGGCACAGGCACACAACAATGGGGAGCCCCTCTAAAAAATAAAAGAAAATCGATGATAAAAAACCAGCTATAGTATAGGTTGAAAAAGAATCCCCGCGTAACATGACCTACTTACGCGTAAATATGGATAGCTGTTGGTATGGTACTGTCGATAGCTAATCTTTATGTAAAGTTTAATAGTCCGATATTTCGGGGCCTCAGTGAAGCCGGGGGCCCTGGGCATGTGCCACTGTGCCTTTATGGTAAAGACAGAACTGGCGATCATCACTAATCATAATCGAGATAATAACTTTCAATCAATCAACTAGTAATACAAATACAAAAAATAAACCTGCCGAGCGTTTCTTGCCCGTTCTTTTGCCGGCGTAAGGACGTTGGAACAGGCGTAGTCTTAAGTTTGACGTTTTAAATTTTTTTTTTTACTAATTACAGGGTAGCGTTTGACCACAAGTCACCTGATGTTAAGTGACGATGTGGTCGAAGATGGCGGAACACACCGATAGGTGCTTGGCGACAGATTCTTAACAAGAGGGTGGTAGCTAGCCAGGCGAGTACTAGAAAATACTCTACCACCAAGCTATGGCTTCATCACGATGCTTTCGAAACCGAAAGCTCAAGCTCATTGTAGGATTCGAACCCACGTCCTACGGATCACAAGCCG
Organism: Opisthograptis luteolata; assembly: GCA_931315375.2. NCBI lineage: Eukaryota > Metazoa > Arthropoda > Insecta > Lepidoptera > Geometridae > Opisthograptis > Opisthograptis luteolata. The sequence continues at coordinate 15,178,741 of OV928033.1, forward strand.
ACCTCACTACCACTGAGCCATCATCGCTATAAAAGTGATCACTTGTATACTGTTAAATAAAGAAATTTTGAATTTAACGACATAATCATATGAAATTCTGACTAATTTACAATATTAATTAATTGATTGAGGGCTATCCTCTTCTCCTATAATTTAACTACGAGTACCTCCCCACCAATTTTCAGCCAAATCGGTTCAGTCGTTCTTGAGTTAGAAATAGTGTAACTAACACGACTTTTTTTTGAAATTAGTAATTAAATTAGTAGTAGTTATTTATTTATATTTTCTAATTTTTTTTTTGTATACCACCGTCCATACAGTTTCGCACTACTCCTCTGTTTTTGGGTTGTCGGGAAGAGATCGCTTTGAGCGATAAGACCGCCCGTTGTGCCACTTACCATTAAGTTTTATTGTTGTTCTAGTTTTAATTTTCCCTGTATTGTGGTGTGCCAATAAAGAGTTAATCTATCTATCTATCTAACTTACTATTTTTGTAATCGATTTTGAGCTGATGAACCCGTGAGGAACAGCTACTTTATAAAAGGCTGGTGAATATGGTATGAGAAACAGTATTCAGCTTAGCTGTTCTTTTTTTATATCGAAATCTCGGTTAGCCTTTTTATAAAATCTCACATATCCTACTAATATTATAAACGCGAAAGTTTGTGTGTGTGTGAATGTTTGTTACCGCGTATCACCGTAACTACAAAAACAGATTTTTTTGAAATTTGGAATGGAAATAGCTTATACCCTGGATTAACACAAAGGCTACCTTTATCTAGGGAAAAGTTCCTGCGGGATAACGGGAAGACGCGGGTGAAACCGCGAGTGAAGAGTATTATTATATTCACGTAAGAAATAGCGCCAAAAAAAATTACCTGCCGGGCTTTTCTTGCCTGTTCTTTTGCCGGCGGAAGGAGGTTGGAACAGGCGTAGCTAGTTTTAAGCTTGACGTTTTAAAGTGATCACAATGTATCCTATTGAATAAAGCACTGTTGACTATTGACCAATCCGAATTTAACTCAAATCCTTTGAGGAGTTTCAGCGTGATGAAGTAAATGGAGACACTCTCACTCACTCACAAACTTTGGCATTGATAATATTAAGAGTGCGATTTAGATATTATGCTGATGGACGGGTCACTGCTTTGAAAATTGCTTATTAACATCACAATCCCGTATGATTTGATGCATAAGGTTTTAAGTTTGGACAGATGAAGTGATCACCACGTCATATTTCAGTAATTGTTTTGGTAAACTGCGTCATCGTACAAACTTTGACAGTTGGATCAGATGACAGATGCAGGGTAGTACTCTAAAAATTAATCAGGACTACCTTCAATCGATTTTTAGGAAGAGATTGTCTTCTTTTAAACTAGATGGCGACTCAGGAAAAATTAGCTCGCGGTGGTAAGTCATTCACTGAAACGTAGAACATCCAAGAGCGGATTCCAATCTGCAACTTGTAAAGTAATGTCATAATTTTATAATGTCCAGTTTTTAGAACGGCGACATATCCGAATTTGGATGTGCCCGTCAATAAATCACATGTATGATAGTTAATAGTATACCAACCAGAGATAATGAATTATGATTGTTGCAAAAAAAAATAATTAAAAACCTTATTTGTCAGAATATTGTGCTTATAATGATAGTAGTAGTGAGTACAGAGTTTCAAATATTCTACCGTTTCCGGTGTACAAATATTATATTTCCTTTCATGCAATGTCAAAAGGAAATAAGAAAAAAATTATAATAAAATAAGAGATAATAATAATAGAAAATGTCAATGTCGATAGCAGGAGATCATCTTGGAAATTACATTTACTTAAGTAATAATTTTTTTTTTTTTTACTATTTACAGGGTAGCGTTTGACTACAAGTCACCTGATGTTAAGTGACGATGTGGTCGAAGATGGCGCCACGCTACACCTGGACTGGGAACTGGCTCTCAAGTGAGGCTGCCGGAACACACCGATAGGTGCTTGGCGACAGATTCTTAACAAGAGGGTGGTAGCTAGTCAGGCGAGTACTAGAAAATACCCTACCACCAAGCTTTGGTTTCATCACGATGTTTTCCTTCACCGAAAGCTCAAGCTTATTGTAGGATTCGAACCCACGTCCTACGGATCGCAAGCCAACGTCACTACCACTGAGCCATCATCGCTATGAAATTAATGTCAGAAAAGAAATAGAAATTTATAATAATCAAATCAACCCATCATTCATAAACTCCTGCACCGAATAATAACATTTGTCAGTTAACAATTTAAATAATTTACCTTTGAGTCTATTATAACATAATTCTATGTAGTCATCTGGTAATTTATTATAGATACGGATAGCCATACCGTATGCATTATTGCTATACAGCTGGATCTGGATCTCTCACTCTCTGCCTTGCTTGCTTTGGAAGAAATTCAAAAGTATCTACAGTATTTGTTCTCGAAAATTGTGGTACCAGTTAATTTTGTTATTTCTTTATCTTATCCTACCAATATTATAAACGTGAAAGTTTGTGAGTATGGATGTTTGTTACTCTTTCACGCAAAAACTACAGAACGGATTTGAGTAAAATTGGAATGGAGATAGCTTATATCCTGGACTAACACATACACGCATTTTATACCAAAAAAAAAGAAAAAAAGTTCCTGCAGGATAACAGGAAGACGCGGGTGAAACCACGGGGCGTAAATAGTTACTAATTTAAAATTTTGTGTTTTATTTTTATTATTTTTTTATCCTAATAGATTAGCAAACAAAGAGACGGCGCGCCTGATGGAAAGCGGTCACCGTCGCCTATGGACATCTGCAACACCGGGGAAGTTGCCGATGCGTTGCCGACCTTTAAGAACTCCCATCTTGGGACGGCAATTGAAAATTGTGTTTTTAGTATATGAAATTTTTCTATCGACAAGACTCGAATTTCACTTGGGATTTTGTTCGAAAAACCAACGTAGGTACACACTATCTTTTAAGAAGTTACTGACTTTATGGAGCCTAGTAGTGGGTACAGAGCAATCTTTAGTAATTGTTTGGGTGAACTGCGTCATCGTAAAAACTTTGACAGTTGGATCAAATGACAGATGCAGGGTAGTACTATAAAAATAATCAGGGCTACCTTCAATCGATTTTTACGAAGAGATTGTCTTCTTTCAAACTAGATGGCGACTCAGGAAAAATTAGCTCGCGGTGGTAAGTCATTCGCTGAAACGTAGAACATATGTCAAACTAATACATTTTTCTTGTTTTCTATTAGCGTCAACGATTGCAGAATGCATCTTGGCTAGAGGCGCTGGGCTGGCTCGTAGCCCCAGCGCCTATAGCCCATTCTGCAATCGTTGACGCTAATAGAAAACAAGAAAAAAGTATTGGTTTGACATATTTCTGACCACGTGACTTAGCGTTGAAGGCTAGGGGCGCTGGAGCGGATTTCAATCTACAACTTGTAATGTATTGTCACAACTTCATGGTTGTTTTTAGAACGGCGACATATCCGAGTTTGGATGTGCCCGTTAACCGTTAATAAATCACATGTATGATACCTACCAGAAATGATGAACGATGATTGTTGGATCTCTGAATCTCTCTCTAGCTTTGGAAGAAATTCGATGCAAAATGTATAAGGTGTATTTATTCTCGAAAATTATGGTAGGTACCAGTTAATTTTGTTTCGTTATATCTCCTATCCTACTAATATTATAAACGTGAAAGATTGTGAGTATGGATGGACGGATGGATGTTTGTTTGTTACTCTTTCATGCAAAAACTACAGAACGGATTGGGGTAAAATTTGGAATGGAGATAGTTGATACCGTGGATTAACACGTAGGTTACTATTTATCCCGAAAAAGGTTCCTGCGGGATAACGGGAAGACGCGGGTGAAACCACACTATCTTTGAAGGAGTTGCTGACTTTTTGGAGCCTAGTAGTGGGTACAGAGCAATCTTTAGTAACTCGATACATTTGTTCCGATGCCCGTACCAATATCGATGCTTTTGTTTCGATACCGTATCCCTACGAGTGAGCATTTGTGTGAGCCCCTGCACTCATGCCCGAGGCGCTGTAGAACGGGACGCCTACTACCGCATCGAACACGTCGTCGCATCGCCCTCCGGCTCCTGGACACTGTAACTTCGTTACGTGTAGTTAGCCCGCCGTAAAAGGAAGCGAAGCGAGTGGCGAGTAAAAAAAACAGTCAAGTGCGAGTGGATCTCGCGCGGGAAGGGTTCCGCACCATTCTGTCTAAAGTTAAAATTTAAAGGTTAGGATTTGATCAGTGATCTTGTAAACTTTAAGCCCCTTATCTTTGGAGTTACGAAGGACGGCGGGGAGAAGAGGGGGGATCAAATATTTGCACATTTCCTTTAAGTATGCATTTCAAAATACCCTACTATGAAAAAAAATTAATACGTCACACGATGTGAAAATAATTTGTTATTGAACTTCTATTTTTTATTTTAATTTAACTCCGAAATCAAAATTCTTTTATTTAGACCTAATTCGTTTGTTATTGAGTTATCTAATTAAGTTTCTATGTAGCACCAAATTTCAATATTTTCGTCTAGTATTTATGTACGAAAAAATAACGTGACAGACGGACTGGCAGACAGACAAGTCATAGCCTAAGTCTAGATTACTCCTAGACTTATTTTTTGGGAGCTTAACTGTTATAATATTTAAATTATGTGTCATACTTAAAAAGTCTTAATCAAGACACGGGAGTGATTCCATAAGGGTTCCTTAAAGTTCCTTTTTAAAACACTTTTTTATCGGATGTACGGAACCCCAAAAATATAGAAAGACGGCTACTGCACAACAGGACCACGCGCGGTCCCAAATTGAAAGTTTTCACCTTTTCACTGTAGAATTAGAACTCTTACCGTGGGACCGAATCTATAGAGATCACGCTCGAACTGCGAGGCAGCCTGATTTAAACTAAGTGTCAAAACAAAAATATGTTTAGTATTAAAATGTAGTAATTTACATTTTACAATATGTACTTATTTAAAGTTTATTTTACATTCATAAATCTTCTAGGCAGGCATATTCCATCATTGACCTTGGCATCACTCATGCACCGTCATGTGAAAACGTGGTCAATTGCAATAAAAAAAGAGAAAAAAAGCAGCTGATAATAATGTTTTCGTAATCAATCCAATCCATCAATTCAAACATTGATGGGTCAGCTTTCACGAGCGCACGTTTCAAAGTCAAACTGCTACATAAAAATTGTGGACGCTAGGCTTTAACAAAATCATTCATTCTATACTAAAATTAAAATGACAATCGATCAAAAAGCAAATTAAAATTGAAAAAAATGAAAACTGTACCAATTGGAACTTATCGGATTACCGCGCCGGTATTGGGGCGTAAAGTCATGGGCGCTTGTGACATGTACCGCGAAAAAAAATTGAAATGGCTTTGATGAATATGAACGTACAAAAAATATTTTTGACGCACTATTCCCGTAGAGCGATGGTGACCAAACGGTAACACGTGCGCCTTGCAAGGCACCGATATCGAGTGCGAATCATCTCGGCCGCGCACCTATCAAAAAAGGTGAAGAAAAACATCGTAACGTTAACGTTAAATATACTGCCCCTTCCATGCATGTATGTATATATTTGAGCTCGCAATCTTTGGACAAGCAAACTCAAACTATTTTAAAAGAGCATGCGATATATTTCCCAGAAATACACGTAATCCTGACAGACTGGTCTTTGATACACGTCCTAGAACAACATTGTACCAGAGGCAGTGCCGTGCCATGTGTATCAGAGTTTTTAATGCTCTACTGATGCACATGAAATCTCTAGGGCTAAAGCCACTCAAAAAAGAATTATTTGAATGGCTTAGAATTAAATTTTTTATTCTGTCAATGAATTATTTAGGACCTAACTATTTGATTAACATGTATGCTTGCTGAATGTGCCGAAACACTAACATTTTTTTTAACACCATATTTGTACCACATTTACTGCAATAAATATTTGTATTTGTAACGAAACCGGCATGTCCAAAAACCACAACGTTCAAGAGCATGCGATATCTACCAACCCGCACTGGGCCAGCGTGGTAGATTATGGCCCTTAATCTCTCAGATCCAGAGTCCCAGCAGTGAGAATGTAGAAGGCTGCTGATGATGAAAAAAAAAAAAAAAAATTGATTCAAATCTATCTACCCGTGCAAAGCCAGGGCGGGTAAGCAGTTACGTTTAAGCTAGCATGTATAAAGTGCTAGCATTTATCCAGTTCATTAAAACCTCAACTGCCGATGTAAAAACGCCGAGTGCGCGATATATTGTGTAAAAATTGCACGTGTTAATATTTTAATTCGCTCTGCAATAAATTGATTACATTGAACGGGTAGGCTTTTGCGGGAAAATCGCTCGGGAAAACGCTGTGGATTCGACCCTTACTTCTGAAGCATTTTAAGGAGTCCACACTCCTTGCTGGACTCCTTAGGTGAGATTTTAGCTCCCGATCGCTATAGCTAGCTCGACTTGAGGTCGCGAATGATATTTTGATATATCCTGGGCAGACATACGCTCCATCATCAACCGCAGTTGATATCCTACTATTAGAAACGTGAAAGTTTGTGACTTTTGTGAGTATGGATGGATAGATGTTTGTTGCTCTTTCACGCAAAAACTACTGAACGGTTCCGAATGAAATATTGAATGGAGATAGCTTATACCCTGGATTAACACATAGGCTACTTTTTATCTCGGAAGAAGGTTCCTGCGGGATAACGGGAAGACGCGGGTGAAACCGCGGGATGAAACTAGTTTAAAATAATTTTAGAACAAACTTGAATCGCAACCGCTACCCATTATAATACGGCAATAGATAAATAATAGATAATAACATATAATAAATAATAATATTTATTGTATTCTGTGTTTTTAGTATATGTTGTTTTTTTTTTTTTTTTTTTACTATTTACAGGGTAGCGACGGACGGACGGACGGAAGTCTTAGTGTAATAGAATCCCGTTTTACCCTTTGGGTACGGAACCTTCAAAAGTAAACTCAACCAACAATGAATGGTCTTATCGCTCGTGTACTACCTCTTTCAGACAACTGTGCATTGCGAGAAATAACAATTGTCGAACAATCCGACATTTACAACGATTAATTATGCATAAATTGTTTTGTTAGTAACTTGCTAAGCGCAAAACCTGAATATATACGAATATTAAATAGTCTCAACGTTTCGTAGAAATAGACACGGCGCCGGAGTTAATGTGGTTAATTACAAACGTACGGAACTCTCACAGAAATATAAATTAAAAACCAAACTGTAATTAGGCGGAATTATCGTCGCTTGCCGCAATAATGATAGTACATTATGAAATAAGTGTGTTTAATTATTATCAAAGCACACGCGTTTCATACGACGTTTTTCATATCAGTCACTTCAGTCACCTATTTACTTCAGTCACCTCAGTCACCTATTTACTTAAGTCACCTCAGTCATTTCAGTCACTTCAGTCCTCTTAGTCACATTGGTAACCTTAGTTCAGTAAATTATAATTATACTCGTATATCGTATCAACTTATAATCAAGATACTAAATTTAAAATAATATGTGCATTTTTTTAAGATACAACATATTGTGATAACTTTATAGCGATGATGGCTCAGTGGTAGTGACGTCGGCTTGCGATCCGTAGGACGTGGGTTCGAATCCTACAATGAGCTTGAGCTTTCGGTGAAGGAAAACATCGTGATGAAACCATAGCTTGGTGGTAGGGTATTTTCTAGTACTCGCCTGGCTAGCTACCACCCTCTTGTTAAAAATCTGTCGCCAAGCACCTATCGGTGTGTTCCGGCAGCCTCACTTGAGAGCCAGTTCCCAGTCCAGGTGTAGCGTGGCGCCATCCTCGACCACATCGTCAAGCTTCACTACTAAAATGACATGACGACGTGACATATCGATCCAAAACCGTGGATAACGGATCAGGATCGATTATTAAGTCTGATATTTTATAATGTCAGCTTTTCTTACAAGATTTTGTTTTTAGATAAAGTTGAAATTAAGTTATCTACCAATCTTAGAACTGACTAAGAGCGACGCCTTTTTCAAATACGAGAATTTTTTCCAAGATCTATTTATAACAAAGACTTGTTAGTATCATAAGCGTAAAGAAATTTAAAGACCTTAAAGCACTTTTTTAAATAGTGCCTTGACTACATTTTAGGCGACTTTGTAACGTGTTTCTTACTACCAGACCCCGTTGTAGCCTGCGGGATGACGCTGAGGAGACCAGAGTCATAAGTTACTTCCACACTTGGTCTACATTTCTAGAACTTCTAGAGTATAAATGGTCCTCGAAACTTAAACCTGGAATAGGAGCTAGGCACTTGTTCCGCGCCCCTGTTGAAGTTTATATATTTTTTAACCCCGATGCAAAAAGAGGGGTGTTATAAGTTTAACGTCGATGTCTGTCTGTCTGTTGCATCGTAGCTCTTAAATGGATGGACTGATTTCGATGCGGTTTTTTTCATTTGAAACCCAGTTTCTTTTCTTAGATGAAAATCGATTCAACAATTCGGGCATTCCTTAATTTACAATTTTAGTTAATTGATACAAACTTTAGTATCCCATCTGAACCCTGGGTAATTTATAAAAATCTCTTCCCTCCTGCGCGTGATGTTGCTCAAGCGACTGTCCCTTACGTGAGCTCAGATTAGAGACTGTTACTTTAGACAAAATAGGAGCATTACTCAAACGGTACTGAATCGACAGTTGAGGATCACTCAATAAATCTGGACGACTTAAAACCATTCTGGCATCTCTTGCCGTGGAAAGGTGATCGCATACTTGTCGGTACCGTGCGCGGGCGCTCGACGCACGCGCTTTACTTAATTTTAAATGTGTAAAGTTGATGCGGCGCTTGCCTGTAATTTTTGTCTGCTGTGGGAAACAGACTTTTACCGACTTATACTTTTCAAACAATCAATCAAACGGAGTTATTTTTAACCTTCAAACAAATTAATTGTTTTGAAAGTTAAAGTTTTGAAAATGTTTCTTTGTTTACGTCGGTTTTATGAAAATACTACATGATATTGAAAATTTAATGTGTAAAAATGTCACAGAATTAATAAATACCTATTAATCATTCATTTAAAAAGAAACTTTTAACTTTTCTATAGTATGTATAGTATGTATTCATTTTATAAAAATGTGTCTTCTTCCCTTCATATTAATTCTATTTTTTACATTTACTTAAACTTATCAATACTAACTTAGGTAGGTACTTATCGTAAACTTCATTGACAATTCTAATTCAAACCTTTTCCTCATTATTTTTCATACTAGTTAAAACAAAAAAAATAACGTACTTAACATTATTATTGGATGTTTTTTGTTGAAAAATCCCGACTACATTCATGTTTCTTTTATTATTTTTATTTTTCAAACATACTACTAACTGCTTCGTATTAAAACTGTTAAAAAATTCACTCAACAAGGTTCGTAATCATCTCCATCAACGCTATAATAATAATAAATGGAATAAATGGAATGCAACATATTTTCTTTGACTTCGACTCCTATCGAGTCTCGCCGATAAAAATACCTACTTTATAGAATTAGACCAAATCGCCGAGTTCGTAGCTCCCGCATTACAGAAAATAGTACGGAATGCTCGGAGTTTTAGACGTAGCGTCGGTGCTACGGAAACTACGGATACGAAATATTTATTTTCGTAGCACACTGTGGAGTCAGCACAACAAACATTGTGTAACCAAGTTCAACACTCTCCACAAAAATAAACCCTAGCAGTCAAACGTTTTAAATTAAAAAAATAAACAGACGAATCAACTACCATCCCTCGCACACAAAAATAACACTGCCAGCGTCCTATTTCACACAGAAAAAAAATATACCATTCAAACGGTGAAATCTCCAGAAAATACCCTATCCTGATTAACCTCATATCGATTTAACTGTGCCAAAAACCGCACAGTTCCGCTATTTAGAACTGTACCACCGACCGTCTCGGAATCCCGGAGCGTGCCAAAAAAATTACGGCCTTAATGCCGTGCTGTGGATTTTGGGCCGTTTAGCTTATTATATAATTTTGGTAAAACAACACGAAAATAAATTTCGTTTGCAGTAGTGTCGCTAAGTCGTTGACGGGCCCTTTACGCGGTGCCTAGGCTGTGGTGTGTGTGAAAAGGGCCGGCGGGTAGCCCTGAACCTGCGGCGGCGTAGTGCACTCACCTTTCTCGGCGGGGGTTGCATGGCTGCAGCGTCGACTCCCGATAGCGGACTAGAACGCGGCGCGCCGCGAGCGACTCCAATCGATGGGGTCACAACCGAGAATGCCGCCCTGAGCCGCGCTCACACTGTCCGCCCTGCCCGCCGCACACAGCACGCGCGCATGCGTTCACACGCACACAAGCGACACCCACGCACACACGCGAACTCAAACAAAGTAGCACCACAAAAAAAAACTGTAATTTTTTTCCTGTCATAGAAATGAAGCAGCATAGAAAAGTCTATTAATAACATTTTCCAAAAAAAAATTTTTTTGGGGATTTTATTTTCTAATTTTATATATATAAATATAGGCCTCATGTATAGTATAAATATGCCTAATCTGTTTGTATCCGAACGTGTAAAGAAAGTCCGAAGGGTTCTAATTCGGCGGCGCATTGTACGAATTTGGGTGCGGGGAGGGGTGGCTACCCCTTGGCACACCGAACTACTTCTGGTAGTCATACATAGATATCTTACAAGCAGCCATAAACAAATGCCAGATCGGTAGAGTCCTAAAGAGTCTACAGTTCTAAAGTGTTGAATACCACGGGCCCAACTTAACAAGAAAAAAACATGTTGGTTTTTACAGTGTTCAAACCAATTAAAAAGCCAAGAGTCAAGTAAGTACACAAACCATTCACGAATGAAATCGACCTGATTGGTTAAGCACTTGAATCCAGCGCAGCGGAATTGCAATCACGTTTTTCATATATATTTATAGGAAAAAAACCCACCGGGACTAAATAACACTAGTAAATTTAATTTTAAGTATGCTGTTAACAAAAGTTGCTGAAAATACTCAGCTTACCGATTTCCTTAAGAGCATCTCTTACATTAAAAATTCCCAATCTGGTATGCAATAGGAAAAATGGTCGTGATGAGCAAGCACATTCACCTTTTTTAACTTTTTGGTACCGTTTGACTACAAGTCACCTGATGTTAAGTGAACAAATCCTTCCCTTTCGACTAAGAAGGAAAACAGTATTTCGGAAGGTCTTTTTCTTTTTAGGCTACTTTTTTGCGATAAAATGTAGTCAACGCAGGTAAAACCACAGGCAAACGCAAATAAAAGTTCAATCAGCAACCAACGTTACGTAGTGGTGAAAAAATTACTTCGACCGGTACAGTGGAAAATGAATGGAGCGTTAAAAGCCAATGCTTGCATATATGTGGAGAAGCCTCTTGAATAAGTTTTCATCGATAAATGTAACATACCCGATTCGATATTGCAAAACATGCGAGTTATATTTCTTTGAAAAAGGTTCGAAAGGCCTGTACAAGCTTCAGAAGAGGCTAACTATTGGATAACTCTTCAAACATACAAAACTCTGGCCCCATACTAGAACTTTCTATAGCTAGGGTATCCATAACATCCAGACACTGAAAAATATTTGTGGTATTTTTTCCAAAAAAAATATTTTTCCTGTTTTGTGCATTTAATGTCAGGAGGACAATATAAATATCACCCCACACCGATCTGGATGAATCACTCTAAACAGCCACCAAAATATTTTCTCTACAGTACCAATCAATACCATAGACGGCCACCATTATTTCCCGCCAAAAATTAACTAACTAACTAACTGAGATGGCGCAACGACCCAAAGTGAGTCTTGGCCTCCGAAAACAAAAGACGCCACTTCGGTCTGTCCTGCGCCACCTCCTGCCAGTCCTCCACCTGGAGCTCGCACAAATCCTTCGTGACTTCGTCTTTCCAGCGATATCTGGGACGGCCGACAGGGCGACGGCCACTCGGCCGTCCACTGTACGCTCGTTTGACCGCACGATCCTCCCTTATTCTTTCAAGGTGGCCGAGCCAGCGAAGTTTGTGCGCTTTCATCTCGCCGATGACATTCGGATCGGCCATCAGTTCTTCGATTTCTCTTCTATTTTCTCTTTTTTTTTTACCCCACAAAAATTGATGTACAGAATATAAAATTGCCATCCACATAAAATGTGTGCAATCGTAGACACTCTGCCACAGATATGATTATTATAATAAAATGGAGATACGTATTGCTCGTTAACAATGGGAATCGGATTCGTAGTATAATACGTCTTAGATCACAATATAACTTTAAAAACATGTAACAATTAGAATTCATAGTAACTTCATTCTCTTACTTAAATATTGTAATTACTTATAAATCGCAGGTACGAATTTCGTACCTGTGATCCCCAATTGTTAACGATTTACAATTTGCTGTTTGTCCGTTGAGCCGCTAAAGCCCTAAATTACGTTTCCACTGCTGGGACTCTGGCCTTCTCTCAGAGAGAGAGTATGGGCTGTAATCTACCACGCTGGCCCAGTGCGGGTTGGTAGATGTCGCAAGCCGTTGAATGTTGCAGTTACGACTACGAAACAATCGTTGATAAACCAAATAGAAAAGAAGCATCCTACCTCTTGTAGGGACCGCAATGTTTGAAGAGGTTCATTCGTGTTTTGTGTGTAGGTATCAATGTTATCTATCGACAAATGCAACGCTTACCGTCTCGACAACCCTAGCGTATTTCTTACTCTATTAATTGTACGGGTTCCATAGTTCAGGTACTCCTCGTATAGGCGATAGTCTCTAAACATCCTTATAACTTACATCGTACAAAACGACCAACACCAAAAAGATCGAAACATAAGCGGAACTCAATTTATCAATGCACTTACAATTGAATACTGTCACATTTATTCACCCACAATTTTCTCTTTCAGTCGCGGTGGCAAAACATTTTCAGTAAAGTCGAGTGCTGGAGAGATTTTTCAGGAAATATTGCGAGGGGCTTTCAATAAACTGAAATGCGGTACGAACTCTTTGGAAGTTACATAAGTAAATACTGGCTGAAAAGCACTTTGGCAGCAAAAAAAAAAGTGAACTGGTTCTCTTTTGTTTTCTTAAAATTTCGTTTGTCCCACGGTGGAAAACAACATTTTTATTGTTATAAAAACCTGTTACTTTTTCAATAAAGCCATCTAATACTTTACTGGGTAACTTTTGAAAGCGATGACTCAGTAGTGACGTCAATTTGAGACCTGTTTTCAGTGAGGAAAACGTCGCGGTGAAACCACACGTTGGTGGGAGGGCATTTCTAATGCTCGCCTGGCTAGCTATCCTTAAGTTAAGAATCTGTTTCCAAGCCTATCGATCTGTTCCGGAAGCCCCACTTGAGAGCCAGTTCCCAATCCAGGGGTGCGTGCTGGACCACTGGCTTTCAAGTGAGGCTGCTGGAATACACTGATAGGTGCTTAGCGACAGATCACTAGAAAAATGTTTCCAACCAAGCCATGGTTCCTTCACGATGTTTTCCTTGACCGAAAACTTGTTATTTTGATTAACATTTAATGATTGTATGTATTGATTTATCTACCGTCCCAATTATCGCTGGAACAACGAAGTCACGAAGGACTTGCGTGAGCTCCAGGTGGAGGACTGGCAGGAAGTGGCGCAGGACAAACTGAAGTGGCGTATTTTATTAACGGAGGCTAAAACTCACTTTGGGTCGTTCCGCCCCAGGAAGTTAGTTGATCCTAACCCTATTAAATTATTGCCACTTAATAAAATGCATTTTTTTTTACTTTGCCTTCGAACCCTTGGGAATAATAGAATAAATAACAGGACACTTTTCATCGAGATAAACGGTAGTTCACGCGGAGGACAACTAGTCTATTATATTAACACGAAGCGGATCACTTCAGCACAATGCCTGTCTCACTGGGGAAAATTGGAGCCTTAATTAGATATGGACTGCAGGCAGTCGGCATTGTTGAATACAGGGTATTAGATAGCTAGATCGAAGTAAAGCTACCCCCATGCAATTTTTCATCACGGTGTTTCCTTTCTCCAAAAGCTCAAGCTCATTGTAGTATTCGAGGACACGATCTACGGATCGCAAGCCAACGTCACTACCACTGAACCATAGTCACTTCAAAATTTTCAATCCCAATTTTATTTAGGACTAGCTGTTCCCCGCGGTTTCGCCCGCGTGGGCTACAGTTTATCGCGAAATCCTTTCTTAGCGGATGCCTACGTCATAACATCTACCTGCATGCCAAATTTCAGCCCGATCCGTCCAGTGGATTTTTAGACTTAGGATGATGATGTGGGATGCCGGTGTCGGCACGATTGGCGACAACGACATGTCCAAGAAAAAAAAGGGTATGCGACATCTACCCACCCGCACTGGACCAGGGTAGTCCAATCCACGTGTAGCATGGCGCCATCTTCGACCACTTAACATGAGATGACTTGTGGTCAAACGCTATCCTGTAAAAAATATAACCAAGTTATGGTTTCATCATGATGTTTTCCAGACATGTGATAGACAACTGACGCCGATAGCTGAAAGAGTTCGGGAAACGTAAACTTGTTTTTATTCTGTCCAGCCGAGCTCATGGTATTCACGGAGCTAATTCAATCTTTCACTTCGTGCCCCCAGGTCAGCATTGTGCGTTGCTTTATTTTGTTTACACATTTTTCTCGTTATCTCTTCCAGGTAAGTTTATTAACGGTTTTTTATTACGGCTTTGTACGCTTTATCATTCGATTTGCTGTTCCTTCGGTGAATAAAGGCTTCATGATTTTATTTATTTGTTTTTACGCTTTGCAGTTGCAGCAAATAACGAGAAAAAATCAATGAAATGTGATTACGTTTCTTCTTTTCAAATAATTGCTTTGTATTTTTCTTTGTGTACAGACTTTGATTTAAGCAAGGAAGAGATGAGGTTCTGGCTTCTTGAGCGTCGCTTCAATAGAACTTGATTTACCATCATTTCAGTCCGACTGTTTCTGTTATTTTTCTAAGTTATATTATCGCTTTCAGCCTTACATATGTACGTCTGTCTCTTTGTTGATGACATCGCAATATTTAAAATATAGCTAGTTTCTTCTTCGTTTTGTTTAAACGAAATTGTTAGCTTGCTAATTAGCCAGTTAGGCGCTGTAGTTTCGGAGTTTTCATGCGACCCGAATGCCTCTGACTTGATTTTACAACTCTTTACGAGAACTGAAACGCAGTTGTAGATTATACGACATTACTAACGATATTTATTTGTTACGCCCTCTTGGGGTTATAATGTTCTCTTCATTTTGACGTATTTAAGACCTGTCCTTTGATGTATATGAAAGGAAAATAAATGAATGAATATACGATGTGTGAAGGTAACATGTCTTTGTTTTCATCATTTTTAATTAGGCTAGGATTTGATTTGTCATGTAACCATGATTAAATCATCTTAATTAGGTGAGCAATTATCATTCTTTGCATTAAGCGGTGATACCTCACTGGTAGTGGCGTCGGCTTGCGATCCATAGTTCGTGGTTTCGAATCCTACAATGAGCTCGAGCTTTCGGTGAAGGAAAACATCGTGATGAAATCATAGCTTGGTGGTAGGGCATTGTCTAGTGCTCGCCTGTCTAGCTACCCTCGAGTTAAGAATTTGTCGCCAAGCACCTATCGGTATGTTCCGGCGGCCTCACTTAAACGCCAGTTCCCAGTCCAGGTCCAAGTAGCGTGGCCACCTTCGACCACATCATCACTTAACATCAGGTGACGTGTGATCAAACGCTACCCTGTACCTAAGTAGTAAAAATATAAGAAAAAACTTTACTGAATTGCTAACCAGTTTCAATTTTAACAAATAATAATTCTTAATCCCAAAATTGGGTTATTTTATTAATGATCTGTCTGCCAGGCAGCTTAAAACTAATATAATATTCATTTGAATCCGATGGAGGTCTATTGGAACGTAAGCTATATTAGGCATTTCGTGTGTCGCTCGATCGCTGCCGTTATCCGATTGGTTCGGCTCGATGGTTTGTTCGGCATAAACAGAGAGACACAAACACTGGAAGTGCGCGTGGGCGAACTATTACATACTAGTTGCGCCCCGCGGTTTCAGCCGTGTCTCAATCTTCCCGTTATCCCCCAGGAACCTTTTTCCGGGATAAAAAATAGCCTATGTGTTAATCCAGAGTATAATCTCTATTCCGAATTTCATTTATCCGTGGTTTTTTGCGTGAAAGAGTAACATCCATCCATCCGTCCATCCATACTCACAAACTTCCACGTTTATAATATCAGTAGGATAGGATAGATAGACAGTAACTGAACTTAATAATACATTTATTATCTTTTGTGAGTAAAATAAACATGCGAGCTAGAAGTCTGCCGCTCGTCCTTGCGCGGTCTTATCCGTTGGAAATCAGACCCCAGCTTAATGTAGCAATGTTAATCAATCTCTTCCTGAAAACTTTATTAGAAGACATTTTTATTAGAACGTTGCAAGTTGAACAAATAATTAAACTAAAAAAAAATTAATAAATTATTTATTTATTTTGGTAATAGGCGAGCAGCCCAGAGGCTGATGTGCCTATATCATGCTGTGTTGAATTATAGCAATGTCCAAAAGTGCAGAGAAAAGTCAACTCTGTAGCGTCAAGTCTGTAGGAAGCATTGTTCGTTCGCAACCACTTGTCCAGTCTGTTTTTAAAGGAATTCAGTGAAGGAGCCGACACAACGTCATCTGGTAGTCTATTCCAGTTCTGCACCACTCTAGAAGCCAGGAAGTGGTGCGCAGTGTTTGATAAAAAAAAAATGAATATATCCAGATATTTTAGCTGAAGTATCTGTTCTTGTTAGATACGACACACCCGCACTGATAAGCAGAGTGAGCGATTTCTCTATTCATCCGGTAAACCATAATGGAAGTCACTTAACTCACAATGTAGGGTGGTGAAACCTTCGACTGCCCCGCCACTTAACTCCACGTGACCTGTGGTCGAAAGCTTACCTGAAAGTTGCAAAAGGTCATAAATCATTTTATCTTGCAATGTACATTTTGAAACCTAATTAAATAACAAAGATATATATTAATATTTGATATATCAAAGCGACTGGTCGATGCTACCCGTGACCAAAATGCTGGCCGTTATTTTGCGCAAAGAATAAGCATTGCCGTTCAACGCGGCAATGCGGCCAGCATTTTGGGAACGTTGCCAACTGGTAGTGGTTTATTAGATTAAGTAGTTTGTTTAGTTTGATAGGTAGTTTTATTTTACATTTTAAGGTTTAGCTAAGTGTTTTTATTTTGATTTAATTGTTAAATTCTATTACTATATAACAAAAATTCGTTATTTAAAGGTTTATTTTATGGGTTTCGATGTGGTTTGTAAGCTCGTTAGCTTGAAACTGGGGTATGTCTGTCTCCCAAGCTGACAATGGTATTTCTATCTCTATTCGTTGTAAAGATACACCGGATATGAAGAGATTATAAAAAACCCTTGAAGCGTAATTGTTTTTATTGATTTGCATCTTTGTGCATCAAATAATTCAAAAAATAAGCGTCCCGAGCTGGCTTGTGGCTAGGTCCCATCATCATCATCCTATCCTACTAATATCTTAAATGCGAAAATGTGTGAATGTTTGTTACCACGTATCACCGTATCTACTGAACTGATTTTGATGAAATTTAGAACTGAGATAGCTTATACTCTGTATTAACACTTAGGCTTTTTTTATCGCGGAAAAAGGTTCCTGGGGGATAACGGGAAGACACGGGTGAAACCGCGGGGCGCAGTTAGTCATTACCCCGTAACTCGTTAATATTCATGTTTCCATATCCCAATGTGCAACCAACCAAAAGAAATCTTATTAGTAAAACTTATTGAAAAACATCAGAATTCAATCAATTAGTAGTAAGAATAAAATTGTCAATGCGATAGCGCCAAAAAATTTACCTGCCGGGCGTTTCTTGCCTGTTCTTTTGCCGGCGTAAGGAGGTTGGAACAGGCGTTGCTAGTTTCAAATTTGACGTTTCAAAGTGATCACAATGTATCCTATTAAATAAAAATCTTTTGAATTTTAAATTAATATTTGATAGATCTGATACTTTACACAGACCAAAATACACAAATCGTGAGAAGCTGCAAAAAAACGAGCTGTAAACTTTGAAGGCTCAACTGTGCCAACCTTCTTGAAAACAATGAAGCTTTCTTATAAATTATGTAACGCAAGCTACAAAGGAAAAAGGCTTGCAGAACTTCGGAGAAATTATAAAAATAAACTTGAGAAATTATAAAGTAAGGAGGTTGCCACTACAGCGAAAGTTTTTTTTTTAGCTCTTACTTATCTTGCGTTCGAGTGTTGCAAGACTTGCAAATCATCTGGTGACGATGTGGTCTGAGGTCACCATGCGCTGTCTGTGTTTGAAGAGCGTGCCGGAACAGATATTTTTTTAAAAGTTAAAAAAAATAGTTAAAATTCAAAATTCAAAATTCAAATGTTTTTTATTTTTTATGATACATTGTGATCACTTTATAACGTCAAACTTAAAACTAGCTACGCCTGTTCCAACCGCCTTACGCCGGCAAAATGAAATGAAATGAAATTTTATCAACTACTATAAAAACTATGTAAAAATTTGACTCCGCTGTAGAAGATCACTCTGTCTTCTTAAGTTCGCGAGCCGTGAAATGTGAATTATTGGAAAAATCGCAAAAAAACATGAAAAATTTAACTAAAGAGAAGTTTTCTATAAACATTTCAAAGAAAAGGCTACTTTGGGGATACCTTTAAGTTTCTGAGAAATAAAAGCTTAAGGTTTTCCCTTTGTCCGTAATCTCGGAATAGTAGAGAGATACAACACGGACTTTTGTCGGGACAAAGGGACAAGGATTATGTGGGTTCCACGCGTGTACACGCAGACACACACACAAACTTTTCCATTTATATATATTATGAGCTGGATCGGATACAATGATAGAACAACATCTGTACTAATCTATATCTATACATACTATCGCCCGAAATTTCTAATTGATCCTGAACCTGATTATATAGCTATGATTTATTATGTTAAATCAGAGTTTTCATTAGGCAATCTCAATATTTGTTAAACCATGCTAAGATTAATGTGACGGCTGTCTGCTTTATCATAGCTTACGCTGGCTACACGGTTTGATTGAAGCTTATTTAGAGTTGATGTTATGTTCTTAGGTACTGCAGGTCCACAAAAAAAACAAGACATTTAAATAATTGTCTAGTTTTTACATTTAAAGGTTTTGAGAAGCCCGGGCGGACCGCTATACCTAGTAAAACTGTTAAGTAGAATTCTGCAAGCAAGGTTTTATGTTGAATTTTTTATCAGAGCAGAGATGTTTCGTAGAAAAATATTTTCTAATGTTTGCTATAAATTGGATTATTAAAACTACTGCATTTTTATTTTAAGATGTATTATACGCTTCACCAGTTTCACAAAGGGTGAAGCGTGGGAAAAGGAAATTAAATAATTTCACGGCGTCAACTCCATTTGCCCACAGCGCCTTGGAGTTTTTGATGCTGTTCTAGTTTTAATCTTATTTGTTTTGTGGTGTACCTACCAGTAAAGAGTTAATCTATCTTATTTGTAAAGCTTAAGACAAATACAAAATATCGGCCTATTTAGATGTCAAAACTTAGTAATAAGAATGAAATTAGTAATTTGACCGCGCCCAAAAAATTACTTGCCGGTCGTTTCTTGCCTGTTCTTTTGCCGGCGTAAGAAGGTTAGAACAGACGTAGCTAGTTTTAAGTTTGACGTTTAGAAGAGAACATAAGTATCCTCCTAGTAAATAAAAACATTTGAACTTTAAAGTATCGGTGTGTTCCGGCAGCCTCACTTCAGAGCCAGTTCCCAGTCCAGGTGTAGCGTGACGCCATCTTCAACCACATAGTCACTTAACATCAGGTGACTTGTGGTCAAACGCTACCCTGTAAGATTAAAAAATAAAACTATCTGTATACAACATCACGTGATTAATGGACAGCCCCATAGACAAAGTGTGAAGCGTAGGAAAAAGGAAGTGAAATAATTTCGAAACGTCACTCAATTTTCCCAAGCGGTCGCAGTTCGAAGCAGGCTGTATGATTGGTCGTGCGTGACACTAAATTGTATGACCATTATTCAATTCGCATGCACAGTGACCCAGACTTTGAACCGAAGACGCGAAGCGTTCTATTAAGTAGGTACGATTGTGCAATCAATTGTGCATGAATTTCAACAAGAGCAAATTGATGACCTCGTTCTGGACTTCGTACCTAACCTTGGTTCCAGAGACTAATGTATGTACCTACGTCAATGTTTCTTTCGTTGTACTTATTCCATCAACATAATATTACGTTCCCACTGCTGGGAGCACAGACAGCAAACAACCCTACATCACTGCAATTACGATAGGATACGTGCAGGATGGGATTGACTAGAGCCCTTAATTACTGACTACACCCTGAGGTGGGCTTTATTAGGTAAATTTGAGATTCATTCCATCAAGCCCAAAATATATTTGTGTCGTTTCTTGCCTGTTTTTTTCCGGCGTAAGGAGGTTGGAACAAGCGTATATCATCATCATCATCATCATTATCAGCCTTCCACGTTCCCACTGCTGGGACTCTGGCCTTCTCTCAGAGAGAGAGTATGGGCTATAATCTAACACGCTGGCCCAGTGCGGGTTGGTAGATGTCACATGCCCTTGAAAACGTTGCAGTTCTTGGGCATGCCGGTTTCCTCACGATGTTTTCCTTCACCGTTTTGAGCGATGGCAAATCCGCACATAACTTTTAAGTCATAGGTACGAGGCCGAGAGGATTCGAACTCGGTGTCGGCGTCTTGTTAGTCGCACGCCAAACCGTTCGGCCACCATCGCTCTATAAGTTTAAGTTTGACGTTTTATAATTATCACATGTATGTATCCTAATCAATATAAACCTAAAAAAAATAATCTCTGAAATGTATGTACGCGCATAAGTTCAGAACTCCCCTCGACTGCCCCAAATTGAAGAATATTTTTTTTTTGTTGTGCTCGTTAATGTCAGAACAAGGTGTGTACAAAGCTTTTTTTTAATCGCCTGATAATGTTTCTAAAGTCTCCTAACATGACAACTGAGTGAGTGAGACAGAAGACATAACTCAGTCCTCGGAACAATGTTTCGTCATTATTCCGAGCTGCAGTCCACGTAGGCGAAACCGCGAGGCTCAGCTAATCCCTTCTTCCCTGCTTATTTAATATTATAAATGGGAAAGTAACTCTGTCTATCTGTCTTGCACGCCTAAACTACTGAAGCGATTTAAACGAAATTTGGCACAGAGATAGTCTAGAGAAAGGATATAGGCTACTTTTAATCGCGATAAACTACGCGTAGCCCACGCGAGAGAGAGCGCGGAGAACAACAAAAATAAAATTTTGAATTTATCTTTTAGATTTTCTGTAAAGTAAGTAGCGTCGCATAAAATCTACCGCTGCACCGAGCCTTTCAATAACTGTACCACTTACCAGCACCCTGGCCCTGCGCGTCGACCCATACTTCCTCTCGTAATAACTGCCACTATTTTCCATTCTTATTGTTCTCTTCAATCCGACGGATCCTCCGGGTCAACGGGGAACGTTACACCCCGCACCAAGCCACACCACGTGTACTGTCGACGATCTATTGTTTGTTAACTAACGATAAGTGGTGTAACTGATATATTAAGATTCATCAAGATATCAGTAATAGTAGGTACACATTTTCGTCCGTATTAGTGGCACAATGATATATTAGTATTCATTTCATTATTCAACAATCATCTTTGTTACCCAGACATAAGAATTATAGACATTCAGCTGACGTGTGTTCTTGAGTGGAGATCGCGCCTTGGCTTGGCAACAAGGTGGAGCAACGACTTGCGCCGAGTGGCTGGCAGTAGTTGGATGAGAAGAGCCGAACACCGGCCTCAGTGGCGTACCTTCGGAAAGGCCTATATCCAGTGGACAGATACGAGCTGATGATGATGATGATAATGAGTTGCATGCTTATTTCGTCGTTTTTTGGTGAATATTTTGCTAAAGTCGGAGCGATATGCATGTAACTGGAAAATTGGTTTACCTAGTTTGTGCACGAATCCATACGTAAGTACTATGTCAAATTCTCTCACGAAAGGCAATACCTACATGACGTTTCCAATCATTACGATCCCACTCCTGGGACTCTGAATTCTATCTCAGAGAGACAGTATGGTCTGTAATCTACCACGCTGGCCCAATGCGGGTTGGTACATGTCGCATGCCCTTGTATGTTGCGGTTCTTGGACATGCCGGTTTCCTCACGATGTTTTCCTTCGCTGTTTTGGGGATGGTAAATCCACACATAAGACATAGACATTGGCATACTGCAGCATACATGACGTTGTTATTACTGAATTTGAGATAAGTATCCCTTTTACATTTTACAGGGTTAATCCCTAAGCCACCTGATGTTAAATGACGATGTGATCGAAGGGGCACCACGCCAGACTTGGATTAGGAACTGGCTCTGAAGTGGGGCTGCTGGGATACACCGATAGGTGCTATGCGACAGATTCTTAACTTGAAAGCTAGCCGAGCGAGCATTACAAAATGCACTACCACCAAGTTAATTTGGTTATTGGTTATTCGTTAAAATATTTTTATACTAGTTTCGCCCCGCAGTTTCACCTGCGACTTCCCGTTATCCCGCAGGAACCTTTGAATAAAAAGTAATCCAGGGTATAAGCTATCTCCATTCCAAATTTAATTCAGATACGTTCAGTAGTTTTTGCGTAAAAGAGTAACAAACATCCATCCATCCATCCATCCATACATACAAAGTTGTATTACAAACTTTCGCGTTTATAATATTAATATAGGTTTAGAAAATACTGTCAAATATCGGTATCCAGTATTACACACCACTAACGAGTTGTCGATCGAAAGATAAATATTACATCGATTGCTGATTGTAGTGTTGGCTGACAAACAGCCGACTCCCTTGATTGACTGCAATTATACGTAATTATTATCTGATAGTGCCATAAGGGCGGTACTACATAAGACTCATATGTATACTAGCTGTTCCCTGCAGTTTCACTCGCATGGACTTCAATTCTTCGCGATAAAAAGCAAAATAAAAACACTTAGCTAAACCTAAAAATGTAAAATAAAACTACCTATCAAACTAAACAAACTACTTAATCTAATAAACCACGCTGCTTGCTTACCACTACCAGTTGGCAACGTTCCCAAAATGCTGGCCGCATTGCCGCGTTGAACGGCAATGCTTATTCGTTGCGCAAAATAACGACCAGCATTTTGGTCACGGGTAGCATCGACCAGGCGCTTTGATATATCATAAAAGGTATCATATAGGCATGTCTTTCCCTAGGTTTCATACCATCTCCATAGCTAATAGTTTAAACGCGAAAACGTAACATGCAGCATGAGTTACTTTTGCGTTTATAGTATGAGTATTATAACATAGTAAAGGAGTAGTAGTTCAGCTTCATATAAATCGGCCGTCGCCGGTTTGAATGTGTGCGTGAGTAGCGGCACCGTGTACGCACGCACTTTTCACGCACACAATCACGTAAAAGAAAGGAGGCGCGGCCGGGGCCGCGGCCATGCACTCAGTACGGAACGCGCCGCCTATGCGTCATCACCGCAAGAGTAGGCAATTAACTCGTCGAGCGGCCTTAGCTAACCCACTGTTCTTTATATACTGTGATTATAATGAGCGATGGTGGCCGAACGGTAACGCGTGAGCATTACAAGCCGCCGACACCGCGAGTTCAAATCCTCTCCTGCAAGTTATATGCGGATTTATCATCGCTTAAAAAGGTGAAGCAAAATCGTGAGGGAACCGGCATGTCCAAAAACCACAACATTAGGGGGCCAGCGTGGTAGATGACGGCCCATACTCTCGGAGAGAAGGCGAAAGTTCAAGCAGCGGGAACGTAATAGGTTGCTAATGCTGATGATGATTAATAATGTATATTAATGTATGTAAGACTATAATATAAAAAGTAGCCTGCATGTTAATCCGGGATATAACCTATCTCCATTCTAAATTTCAATGAAATCCGTTCAGTAGTTTTTGCTTGAAAGAGTAACAAACATCCATACATCCATACTCACAAACATTCACGTTCAAAATGAAAATGCTTTTGATAGTGGCAGAATGGGTACTGGCCAAATTTATATTTAAATAAATTAAAATGATAACTGGATAATGGTGTCGATTCGATTTTGCATTATTTATGACAAAACTAAGTTTGACAGGTCTAATAGTATTGCTGTCTCTTTCTAACCACCTAAGTAAAAAGAGGGCAGCATTACTATTAGACCTGTCAAACTTAGTTTAGTTTTAGAGAATGCAAAACCGAATCGACACCAATATCTATAGTTAACCTTTCGTTAACTATTTTGACATACGGTGCCTTAGTAAATAAAACTGAAGCGGTTCTAGAATCTCGTTGGCCGCTGCCGCAATAGGCTCGCTTCGCTCGTCCTATCTATAATATTCTATGCTCAAGTCACTTTACGCTTGTCCAAAATTTTTCAGTCAAACTTATTATTGACCGAAGTTTTGTCCAAAGTACACTTGCCTGATTTTTGCTGCTAAAAGTTGTTGAACAGTCAAAGGTACTTTTGACTGATTAAGAGTATTGATCGTGACATTTAATAATAATTACTGTACTACTATCGTTCAAGGACCCGTTGTTTTGTAATTAATAATGTACCGATAAGATACTCGTATGTCGTAATTAAAACTCCGATTATGTCACATAACATTATACCTAGATTATTATCATGTTCAAGTTCTCGCCTGGCAGTACCCATTCTGCCACTGTCAAAATCATTTTCGTTTTGAACGTGAATGTTTGTCCGTGTATGTATGTTTGTTAACCTTTCACGCAAAAACTACTGAACGGATTTGGAATGGAGATAGATTAAACCTTGAATTAAAACATAGGCTTTTTATCCCGGAAAAAGGTTCCTATAAGATAGCGGGTGAAACTGCGGGCGCAGCTAGTTAAGAATATGTCGCCAAGCACTTATCAGTGTGTTCTGACAGCCTCACTTGAGAGCCAGTTCCCAATCCAGGTGTAGCGTGGTGCCACCTTCGACTGCATCGTCACTTAACATCAGGTGTGTTGTGATTAAGGCGCTGGTTCCCAAACTAAGCTGAAAAACGGGGTTAATTAAAACTACCTCTCTGTGTAATTTTGGTCTAATAAAAATATATGTTATTCTACTTAATATATAGCAGAACACCTTCGGGCCGAAAAATGCAAAAAATATATTTATATTGAAAAAAAATATGCAATGTGCCCCATTTTCTAAAAGCTTAATACTACTTTACTCCTAAACTATATATGCAACAAAGACTTGTTAATACCATCAGCGTATTAAAAAATATAATACCCAAAACACCTTCAGGTAATTTTTTTTAAATACTGCTTTAATTTTTTATTGCGAATTTTTTTCCTATTTCATACTCGCAAATCGCCACGTCAGTCTCTCATAAAGTCAGTGCGGGATGCTTTCACCTGATCAAGCAACATCAACGGCGTATGGCAGGGCCTTAAGCGCTACCTGTTTTTTTAATTGAAATGTTTTCGTGTTAATCCGTTGCAGTTTTCTTGTGTTGCATACATGTTTAGTGTAGTGGTTAGGTACGTCAGCTATAAACTTTAAAGCTCTCCTACGGGACAAATAAATGTACGGGACATAAAATATATTACCACGTCTGCGTCCGTCCCGTTTTGATACGGTTTTAAAATGTTGTTTATTTTCTTCTTTCGTATGAATAAATACAGAATTGTCGTCCCTGTAGTCCTTTAACTTTGTTGGGGACTTAAACCGTTACATTGTTTTGTACAACGGAACTAACTGCAACTAAGTTGTTTAACGACCGATGGCGCAATGGGCGGATAGCCGACTGTGAAGCGTGAGGTCGCGGGTTCGATTCCCGCTACAGAACAAATATTTGTGCGTTGGAAAAAAAAAGCGCAAGTATTTGTTCTGTGTCTGGGTGTTGTGGATCCCCGATCCTCGTAGTTTCTGATACCTAGATACAGGGAAACGTAGTTAAGGGTCAGAGCCTATGTATGTGATTGTGCGGGCATTATTATTAAGTTTAGGGCTGGTTTTTTCCGTACTCAACTATACGTAGAAGTGTATGAAATAAATGACTGTTCGAGCGCTATCGGCCCGAAGAACGGCGCGGGGGGTCTCCTCATTCATCGCACCGCCACTGACGGCACCAGTCGCGCTGATTCGCCCTCTCTTTGTCATACCTTTTATATATTTCGTACATAATCATAATATACCAGTTTCTACAGTCCACTATTGTTTATTTGAAGACCTACAATTGCTAGGTCCCTAACAATGACCTAAGGTTAACTTTTAAATGTCACTTTTGCCAATTGTTAACTATGAAAATGGCTCAAACTAATGCACAGCCTACTTTCTTTCGTACTTGACCATAATTTATTATGAAAATTAATACGCTCCAAAAATAAAGATACCTTAATGACGAAAACCAGTTTTTAACGACTTCAAAGAAGGAGGAGGCTTCTCATTTCGGCCGTATATATGCCATCGTTCAAAACGGTGAAGTAAAACATCGTGAGGAAACCGGCATGCCCAAGAACTGCAACATTCAAGGGCATGCGACATCTACCAACCCGCACTGGGCCAGAGTGGTAGATTACAGCCCATACTCTCTCTCTGAGAGAAGGCCGGAGTCCCAGCAGTGGGAACGTGAAAGGCTGATAATGATGATGATGATATGCTTTTTTATGTTTGTTCGCAGATAACTTCTTTGTTCTTTTAAAACCCGTTTTTAATAAAAAAAAAATTGTTGGAAAGGAGATATCCCAAGGGTAGTACCACGATAAGGAAACCAGGATCTGATGATGGTATCCAAGAGAAATCGAGGGGAAAGAGAAGACGGTTATTTTTTTGTTAAAAATTATACTTGTGATGTAATAGTGTAGCAAACAAGCAGACAGCCCGCTTGATGTAGGCGGTCACCGTCACCTGTACACATCGTTAATATTCATGTTTCCATATCTCAATGTGTACAACCAAACAAGAGAAATCTTAGTAGTAAAGCTAATTAAAAAATATCGGACTATTAGATGACAAAAAAAAGCTTGGGATTTTAGTGAACTTGCTCCAATTCAATCAATTAGTAATAAGAATAAAATTGTCAATGTGATCGCGCCAAAAAAATTACCTGCCGGGCGTTTCTTGCCTGTTCTTTTGCCGACGTAAGGAGGTTGGAACAGGCGTAACTAGTTTTAAGTTGACGTTTTAAAGTGATCACAATGTATCCTATTGAATAAAGAAAAATTGACTTTTGACTTTTATTTTATTTCGTACACTTCTGGCAGAAGTAAATTATGACTATAAAAATATGAAAATAAAAATATGATGATGATAAAGGACAAAGTTAACAAAAAAAAGTAAAATTAACAATTTGCTTTCCTTTATTAAGAACATTTCAACATTAATTAAGATTAAACAGTGTTCTAAATAGATTACTTTCTTGGGTTAGGTTTGTGAAGCGATTAATGAACAGTAGGTACTTGTAACGAAAACACTATTACAAAGTGTCGCATGTGTGGCAGACGAGCAGTGTCGAGCCGCCCGCGACTATTAAAGTAAACGACATGTCGTCCTGACATCATGTTCACGTGACGAAAGGCATAAAAGTACCCGGGGACGTTAAATAAAATCTATACATATATATACACTGTAATTGTTCCCAGATAGCTAAGAAAGATTCAATCGAAACATAGTTTGATTAAGGATTTTTTTAAGACTAGAAATACATCTTACTAGCTAGCTTTTGACTGCAAGTCACCTGATGTTAAGTGACGAGTGTGTGATAGAGAACTGACTCTCAAGTAAAGTTGCCGCGACAGATTCTTAACTTGAGGTGGTAACAGCTAGCCAGGCGACCACTAGAAAATGCCTAATCACCAAGCTATGGTTTCACCACGATGTTTTCCTTCACACTGAGAAAAAATTCTGACTTTCCTTCTGAGTCTTTACCTTCCAAGACCGTTTCCTTCTTTATTTTGTACTAGCGGACCGCCCCGGCTTCGCCCGGGTATTTAGCAAAAACGCAAAAATTATAATACACACATTATTGGAGTTTTAGTAAGGATCCCTAATTTTATTGAAAACAGACATCAATATTTATACAATACTAACGTCACTCAATTGTTTTGCCTTCCCGGAACCTCTCCACTAACACTTGAACTTTATGGTATGGTATTAAAGTTCAAATTGACTTAAGTATTATTACGAATCGTTTGTATGGGGAAAAGAAAAGGGCTAATTTTAGTGTTTTCCCGGCAATTATTCGATTTTTCTCGCCGTAAAAACCATTATTAGACTTCAACGAACATTTAAAAAAAAGAATTGGTAAAATTGGTCCAGGCGTTGTTGAGTTATGCACTTACCAACATATTTTGCGATTCATTTTTATATATAAGATTAGATTTCCTTCTGAATCACAAGTCCTTCCCTTTTGACTCAGAAGGAAAACGGTATTTCGGAAGGTCTTTTTTTCTCCGTGTTAGGTGCACCTAAACTCAAGCTCGTTGTAGGATTCGAACGCAAGACGTCACTTAACAAAATAACAGGTAGGTATATCGCCAGCACTGTTCGTGTTTTCGTGTGGTGATGTAACTATTGTGTACACATAGTACAGTCAGCGACAAAAGTACACTGAGAGAATAATTCGGACTTTCCTTCTGAGTCCTACCTTCCAAGACCGATTCCTTGCCTTTTTTACCTTAAATTTCCTTCTGAATAACAAATCCTTCCTTTTTGACTCAGAAGAAAAACGGTATTTCGGAAGGTCTTTTTTCTCCGTGAGCTGATAAGACTCGATTTTCCAAATGTATTAGATCAATAATATTTGCTATTTCTCGACAACTTCAAAGGTAGCGTTTGACCACAAGTCAACACACCTGACGTTAAGTGATGATTCGGTCGAAGGTTGATGTTTAAGATGACAAAGACAATCGAAAAATTTGTATTGTTCAGCGACTTTTGTAGCCGACCGTACTCGTAAGTGGTTTCACCAGTCTTATTTTTATAGTACATAATACTTTTAACAATATTTTGAACAATATTTTGAACAACATTTTGAACAATATTTTGAAGCCGACAAACGCAGGGCATGTCGCCTGAACCTCGCAGATTATTTTCCAGTGTTCAGTCTAGGAATATTCTCTCTTGCACTCGCAGCCGATGCTGATTGGTTTGAGCTGGGCTGCCCAGCTTAAGTTAAGATTACTGGGCAACCGATCGTTTTCTGATACATCAGCGTCTATGTACGCCTTCTTCTTCAAAATTGATATCTGTAACAGACACGGAAATTACGATTTTAGAATACATCTTGGCTAAAGGTGCTGATAAATGACGATGTGGTCGAAGTGGCGTCCGCCAAACATGCATTGGGATCTGCCGGAACACGCTGGTAGGTACTTGGCGAAAGATTTTTAACTTCAGGGTCGTATCTGTTCTAAACAATGTCCTACCAGCAAGCTATGGTTTCATCATGATGTTTTTGTCATTGTAATATTCGAATCCACGGTCTACGGATCGCGAGCCGACTTCACCACAGTGACGTACTCAAGACGTGAGTTTGTGTTAGGAACATAAATTAGTAACGTTATTGGATTACGAAAATTAGTAAGTTACTAATTTCATTATTGATTTTATTATCAATATTAGTCGCACTAAGATCATAAATGCGAAAATTTGCGAGTGAGTGATGTTTGTTACTTTTTCACGCTCCAACGGCTGAACCGATTTGGATGAAATTTGTAATATAGATAGTTTATACCCTGGATTAACACAAAGGTTACTTTTTATTCCAGGAAAATGTTGACATAACGGGAAATTTGTGGGTATAACCGCGGGCGTGACTAGTCCTGCTTAATATTATAAACGTGAAAGTTTGTGAGTATGGATGGATGTTTGTTACTCTTTCACCCAAAAACTACTGCACGGATCTGAATGAAATTTGGAATGGAGATAGCTTATACCCTGAATTAATACATAGGCTACATTTTATTCCGGATAAAGGTTCCTGCGGGATAACGGGAAGGCGCGGGTGAAACCGCGGGGCGCAACAAGTAATTAATAAATGTCTCAATTTAAGAATGTATGACCGTTAGTAGTAAGCTACTCACATTGTAGTAAGTTTCCTGGCAAGAATAGGAAGGAGCACAGCTGTCCTTATCGCAGATGGACGCCTGTATGTACCTGGGAAATATGTGCTCGCCGAGGTACAACCTCTTTGTCTACAACATAAATGATAATATTAATTGTTTAGTTTGATAGGTACCTAGTTTTAATTTTTTATTTCCTAAATAGAAATAAATATGTATTAGGTTGTAACTTATTCTAAGCCTTATGGGTAAAAAGTGCTCAGTTAAATAGCTATTAACAATTCATTACTTATCATTGTCGAAATCTATCCGTGTGTAGCCACCTTACACCCGAAATCAATAAATAATCGATCCTAATCCGTTATCCGCGGTTTGGATCGATATGTCATGTCTGAATATGTCTTGACATATCACTACAAGACATATTGATCCAAAACCGCGGATAACGGATCAGGATCGATTATTAATAACTTCGGACGTTAGAGTTGAGTGCTCTAAGATAACCCCAAATATAGTGTTTGGTAGTATTTATGACAAAACTAGTCTAGTATTAAGGTTGAACAGTAAAAACTTACAGTGGATTTGCAACACGCCAGCTCTTGGACAGCTTGCTGTAAGAAGAAAGATATTTTTAAACAATGCTGTCAGAAATAAAAAATAAATAAATTTATGAATGGAAATAAATTAACAAGATTTTCCACAGTGCTACAAAGTGCCACTGTCTAAAAAAACTTCTTAAAGTGGCCCCAGCATAAGGGTCGGTCGGCTACGCCCCTAGTGTTGGTAATGTCCATAGGTGCTTATTTGCCAGTCTGTAGCTTAAAGAAAGACTTCTAAAGACTCCGCAGAGAGTAAAAACATGCATTTTTAAATAAATTAACACACTTTTTATACAAAAACAAAAACAAATCAAAATCGTTTCATCTGTTTGGGTGTTACGATGCTACAGACAGATACACAGATGTACACGTAAAATCTTTTATCACGAATTAAATGGTAGACATTGCATAGTGAGCGACAAAAACAGCTGATCAAACCCAATTTTTAAATGAATACACGATAATACATATGAACATGAAATATTTTTTTTACTTCTTACACTGTTTGACCACAAGTCACCTGATGTTAAGTGACGATGGGGTCGAAAGTGGCGTCACGCTACACCTGGACTGGGAACTTGGGAGAAATGGATCGCTAGGTGTGTTTAGCAATAACCGTACAATACAATTAGTGACACTTACGTTTTTGTCTTTTTCGATGCTAACACCATCTCTCTTATTGGTCCTCGCTTCAAGAGACTTGTCCATGGATATGACGTCATTGATCATGTTTTCGTAGCCTAGAATTAAAGCCGCAAGCTTTTTCAAACTCCTACCAGCATCAGGATTCAATCTTTGCTCTTCTTTTCTCAGCATATTATCATCTCGAGCTCTTAGGGATTGCAATATGTAATCGCGTCTTCTTTCAGCCCTCTGTATGTATGATGCTAAGTTTTGCAAGTTAGATACTTTTAAAGCCGTTGCTTTTGGCACCAAAGATGCTTGAATAAGATATAATGCAACGCATGTTACGGCTAGAACTGTCGGTCTGGACGCCTGCAAGAAAATTGCGCTTAGTAATTTAAATTATTCAAACTGATTTCACATTAATATTAAGAAGTAAGTACTTCACGCTGAAATGGTTCAAGGTATTTGAGTGTAATATGTAATCCTGATTTTCTATTCCGATTTTTCTTCTTCTTTTAACGTTTTAAAGTGATGGCAATGTATCCTATTGAATGAAATACTATTGACTTTCTTTTTCAGGATAATTTGACTACCGCGTTTTTAACTTCGGAACTCAGCCAATTATAAAACTTAAGAAACACAACTAAACAAACGTTACTTAAAAAGCACAATTTTGTCAAATTCCCGAGTGGAGAACAGAATAGCCAAGAAACTCCCGATCAAGTCCTCTTTGAAACAGAAAAACAATATCAAAATCAGCTCCTCCTTTAATGGAGCTACAATGCCAAAAACAGATATTAAACTTCTAACTTGTATCTATCTGCTCTAATTCCGTCGGAGGTTAGAGATAACAATTAACGATTACACAAAATTACAATTCACAATTTTACGCACTAACCATTGTTATGACTGTAAATGCTGAAACCAGAAGACTGAATGCCTTATTGATTCCCAGCTCACCCTTATATAGTAGTGGCTGATTATTACAACAAAGATTCCATTAGCTGGAAACTGAATCTCCTTTTGTTCTATTTATAAATGGTATCGACGCTTGTCCATGGTAGTGACAAGGTGTAGGTGTTACACCTACACGTTGTTATCTATTATTTTGGAAATATGTCACCCCCTAGCTGATTTACCCGTGACTTAGTCCGCGTGAACTTTATTTACTTTATAACTGTTAGATTCGTTCCAGTAAACCAAAACAAAAATAAATTACCAAAAACAAAGGAAGGATAACACAAAGTTATCTTTATATAATTACGTAAACATCACCTAAAACTATAAATGTGAAAACCACGGGTGTAAACGCTAGATTTGTTAGATGAATTTCGCGAACGTATTTATTATTCAGTAGCAGCGAATTTTAGAATCGCATTTTTAGCGAATCAATATTTCAAGTAAGGCTTTCGCCTTATTTGTTGTTTTGGATATTTAGCAGTACCTAAAGTCAAAAGTCAAGTTTATAATATACTCGTAGATTGAAAGAGAAACGTTAAATTCATTTATCGTTTACTTATGTTAAAAGGTAAATTTGTAGTGTAAGTAAATAGGTATGACTGAATAGAGAGAGGCCTGTGGACACAGGCCAATTAAATTTTATATTTGCATTCTTAACACGTGTTTGTTGCTATTTTCGCTTCAAACGCTGCCTTCTCATAATTCAAGTATTCAAGCCTTCTCATGGTTCAAGTCAAATTAACATTATTTAGTTAATTATGTAAGGTCTACTCCTTTTTAATTGACGGAAGAAGAAGGAAGACGTTATGAAGTCGACGTGTATTTTAATTTGATTTATGACTGGTTATAACTTCTTCGAAAATGGGCGGACTGTTGCTTAAAGATCTTTACATAATGGTTCTCAAATTAAATCTATTCATTTGACTATCTTATCCTACTAATAATAATTAAGAGGCGAAAGTTTGTATGTATGGATGGATGGGTGGATGGTTTGTTACTGTTTCACGCAAAAACTACAAACGGATCGGAATGAAATTTGGAATGGAGATATACTCTGGATTAACGCATAGGCTACTTTTTATCCCGGAAAAAGTTTCCTGCGGGATAACGGGAAGATGCGGATGAAACCGCGGGGCGCAACTAGTATTTTTATAAGGGAGATTCTCCTTACTGACTGGGTGGCATACGAACACGGAGCCCGGGCCGCGTTTCCTAGAAACTAATTTGGGGTACCTAGCATAGGTACCTTTTTGTTACAAAGGCGCGTACTAAGAAAACCTTTTCGAAATTTTACATATTAATCGAAAGTGGGGATGGTTTAAGAGGAAAAGTTACGTAAATGTACCTAAGCAACTTATCTGTTCCCATGTAAATAAATGAAACTGGGTGAACAGTGAACACACCGATAGGTGCTTGGCAACAGATTCTTAACTTTAGGCATTGGTTCCCAAACTAAGCTGAAAAACGGGGTTAATTAAAACTATCTCTCTGTATTATTTTGGTCTAAAGAAAATCTAATAAAATATATGTTAATCTACTAGATATATAGCAGAACACCTTCAGGCCGAAAAATGCAAAAAATATATTAATATATTGAAAAAAATGTGCAAAGTGCCCCATTTTCTAAAAGTTTAATACTACTTTACTCCTAAACTATATATGCAACAAAGACTTTTTAATACCATCAGCGTAATAAAAAATATAATACCCAAAACACCTTCAGGCCATTTTTTGAAAATACTGCTGTAATTATTTTTTGCAAATTTTTAACGTATTTCATACTCGCAAATCGCCACGTCTGTCTCTCATAAAGTCAGTGCGGGATGCTTTCACCTGATCAAGCAAGGTCAACGGCGTATGGCAGGGCCTTAAAGTTGGTTGGCCAGGTGAGCACGAGCACTAGAAAATTCCCTACCACCAAGCTATAGGTATATGGTTTCATCACGATGTGGAAAACATCGTCCTTCACCGTAAGCTTCAACTCATTGTAGGATTCAAACCACGAGTCGCAAGTCTACGTACAACCACTGTGCCATCATAGCTTTCAAACGTCTTGATAAAAATGCTCATACATACAAATATTTGTCCAACCAGGTTTCGAACCTTTAACTTAAATTTCAGTTGACACCAAGGTATCTCCAATCGGATAACTCTCCTCCGCAGTTTTCAAATAAGCCGAAACACGGAAACCTTTTTATCAAGCTGTTTATTTATTTAAACACATCAATTACGTGTTATAGACTTTATCGGAGCCGGTACGTGTACCCATGAAAGGTATTGTGAACTTTTGTAGGCTTATTTAAGTTGCACAACTTTAATTGGGTACTGATTTTGTTCACTTCTACCCCGTAAAGGCCGTGAAGTTGTGCCGTTTTTGTTTTACGAAAATTAAAATACCTAGAAAGGTATTTACCAAATTCATAGAATAGACAAAATGTAGTAGCGTGGCGACGCGACATCGTCACTTAGCATCAGGTGCTCTGTGGTCAAACGCTAGCCTGTAAGTATTGTAAAGAAAACTCCACAATACATATTTCACAATTTACTTTCAACAAACAAACTGACAAGTAAGCCCTCCATTATTAGTGTAGATAAATGTAAGTGTAGGTACTTTACTAACCTACATTCACTCACACACTGAGCTGTTTATACAAGTCCGGGCCGGGTCCGAGCCGACCCGAGCATAACGTTACGTACACGGTATATGATATTAAATATATAATACCCCTTTAGGGCCGGGAGTGTTTATTTCGACCAATCATGTAAACACTTCTAAGTGTGCAAAGATTGAATACATCGTATTTGAAATTGCCATTCGGAAGTAAAATTATCATTATTTGCAACAACCCTAAGGTAGCAGTTAAATTTAAATTATATCTTAAAGAAACACAGATTTTACTCGCTTCTTCTTTTTCTTATCCCTTCTATCACCAAATTGGCAGTGGGTTGGTCATATAAGCCACAGAACCGATAACGTTGGACGTGTTCTTGAGCGGAGAACACGACTTGGCAAACTTAACGTAGTATAGGATGCCCTGCGACAAAGCGGAGCGACGACGTGGGCCGAGTGACTGGCAGTAGTGGACGAGAAGAGCCGAAGACCAGGCTCAGTGGCATACCTTAGGAGAGCCCAGCAGTGGACTGATAATGTAGCGCATAATATGACTTCCATATTGCCCGTATCAGCCACACCGCTAGGAATTCGAGACTCCGAGAAAACGGGTATTGGATGCTCCACGGAAAGGTATAAATCATCGTTCAGGTTGCCATGTAGCTCTTGCAAAAGTATATTACGTAAGTAATTCTCTGAACAAAGGATTCAGATTAAAAACGACTGAGCTCAGAAGAAAATTGATTAACCCCGACAACTATCGGAGAAAAAAGACCTTCCGAAATACCGTTTTCCTTCTGAGTCAAAAGGGAAGGATTTGTTATTCAGAAGGAAATTTAAGGTAAAAAAGGGAAGGAATCGGTCTTGGAAGGTAAGACTCAGAAGGAAAGTCCGAATTTTTTTTTCAGTGATAGTGTGGTTTTTCATAAAGATTCTTAACGTAAAAAAAGGCCACAAGTCCAGGATTTCTACTCACGAACCGGTATTTATTTTTGGGACCGATCCGATATTTTCGGTCTAGGTACCGCCTCATTCACTACCAAGTATTTTTATACAATAACTAGCTGACACGGCAAACGTTGTTTTGCCATATAATAATGGCTATTAAAAAATAAGGGTTGATCGTAGAAGGGGGAAAATTGAGGATTGTATGTAGTTTTGTATGTTGTATCATAAAAAAATAGAAATCAAAAATTTTGTCTAAAAAATAAAAATAAAAATTTAGAGGTGAACTACCCCTATCATTTAGGGGATTGAAAAATAGATGTTGGCCGATTCTCATAGATACCGGATAAGCACAAAAAATTTCATCAAAATCGGTCAAGCCGTTTCGGAGGAGTATGGCAACGAAAACTGTGACACGAGAATTTTATATATTAGAAGATGTACAATAATTTTCTAATATTGACACTTCCTGGGAGGATAGCACTGGCTGTCAATAAAACAATCTTTCGACGAGGATAAAATTGTTAATTCATCTGTTTTCTTGTCATTCTGAAGAAATTATTTCTTTTCTGTTCAGAACCAATTGGATAAAGAGAGATTTCTTGTAGAAAGCAATTTAGCTTACCTGCACAAGAGAAAGGTGCAAAGTTTTACCTACTTGCAATAAATGGGTAGTGACAGTTGAAATTAAAAAGAGGTACCTAAAGCTCGCGAGTTTAGATGCAGGAAGTAATCTTTGAAACTACTAATTTCATTTAGATTTTTTTTACAGTTAGCAAGCTACACTATCCCTGAGTGCTTACAGGCTATATTTTATTGTGATTAAAATCCTGTGGGAATCACCACGCAGATGAACTCGTGGAGGACAACTAGTCGATACGCAAATAGGTCATGTTCGAGATGGGCTTCTCGCAATATTGGTCCAATACTTAAATAACAACAATATAAATACTTTATAGCGATGATGGCTCAGTGGTAGTGACGTCGGCTTGCGATCCATAGGACGTGGGTTCGAATCCTCCAATGAGCTTGAGCTTTCGGTGAAGGAAAACATCGTGATGAAACCATAGCTTGGTGGTAGGGTATTTTCTAGTACTCGCCTGGCTAGCTACCACCCTCTTGTTAAGAATCTGTCGCCAAGCACCTATCGGTGTGTTCCGGCAGCCGCACTTGAGAGCCAGTTCCCAGTCCAGGTGTAGCGTGGCGCCATCTTCGATCACATCTTCACTTAATATCAGGTGACTTGTGGTCAAACGCTACCCTGTCAAAAGTAAAAAAAAAAAAAAAAAAATAATAGACGATAATAATATGATATCTCAACTAGCAGAGTGACAATATCACTAGGATGTGATATTATAAAGAGGGCGGACGAGGATAATGAAATAGCAAAAAGGTTAGTCGACATCACCGGAGACCGAAGAGCTGGCAGCTACCTCGGACAAAGAATTAGTCTCGCTAGTCAAAGGGAGAACGCTGCCAGTATCTTCGGAACCTTGACCAAAGGGTCTCCTTTTAATAATAATAATATATTGTAGTTATTATGTAGTTTACGTTTTTTTTTTTAGTTATTCGTATATTATATATTTTTGTTATATAAATAACTTTTTTGATGTATGAAACAAATGTGGGCCTACAAAAAAGGGTTCCATCTCATAAGATACATGCATTATTTTATATCCATTAAGGATTTACTGAGATTTTATTTTCCCACTAGATCTGTCTTCTTAAACCGTGGTTCGGTTTTGAAAAAACTAGTTACTGGTTGTCAAAATCTATGCCTCCCTGTGAAAATCCGGGTAGTGTGCCATCCTCAAGTTAAGAATCTGTTATCATGAACCTATCGGTGTGTTCTGGCAGCCTCACTTGAGCGCCAGTTCCCAGTCCAGGCATAGCGTCACACCCGATACATTACACCTGCTATGTGATCTGGCTCACCAGTGGGGCTGCCGGAACACACCGAACCGATAGGTGCTCAGCGATAGATTCTTAACATAATGGTGGTAGGCGACCACTATAGAAAATCTCCTACCACTTATGGCTTCATCATGACATCTTACCTTCACCGAAAGCTCATTGTAGGATTCGAACCCACGCCCTACTATCACGGCTTCAAAAAGTTTGCTGGCTAGGACTAGAGCAGAAGCCTTACAAGTACAGTCAACGGCAAAACTTGGTGAACAATTACAAATTTTCCGATTATTTGTTTTTGTCATCATAAACGCCAACCTTCGACCAAATCATCACTAAACATAAGGCGTGTTGTGGTCGAACGCTACCTTGTAAGTTGTACAATAAAACAAACATTGCTGATCTAATATGTGCATTTGGAAAATCGAGTATGATCAGCTACTTTTCTCGCTGTCTATACCTAAGCTCTAGGTGTAAAATCAACCAAGTGGCAGCTCTATCTAGCGGCCGCAACACACACTATGGACGGAAAGGCAGACAAACACTGTGACGCGAGAATTTTATATACCTATTAGATTGCGGAGGTTTCATGTCCACTGCTTCATCAGGATGAACCGCGCGAATTTAGAGCAGTGTTGACGCGAAATGGAACTAGATGGCGTTGTTCATCCT
The DNA here is from genome assembly GCA_931315375.2 of Opisthograptis luteolata. NCBI lineage: Eukaryota > Metazoa > Arthropoda > Insecta > Lepidoptera > Geometridae > Opisthograptis > Opisthograptis luteolata. The sequence continues at coordinate 15,217,330 of OV928033.1, forward strand.
TAAAACACGCAAGCGTTTCATTCGCGAAGTCGTGGACCTTCGCCGTTATGTCAAAACTCGGTACAACGAATTGCATGCCATGCATACGATGAATATATACTAGTTTTTGTATTGAGCTCAACCCTATACTGGGTGTAAAGCTCTCAAATATATTCCTTGAAATAAAATTATTATCCCTCCTCAGAGGTACGTAATATATGCCGTAGCTCAGAGTTTTGATAATAAAACAAAAAACATATCATTAGTATAAGCAATTGCAGTGCTGTTGCTAGATACAGAATCTGTACTTCACAATAGCATTGCAATTGGAAGGCAAGGGCACACGGGAATAACGTCTCGCTTTTAGTGGTAGAACAAACCAGCAAAACAAATTTTGCATAAACGTTAACTATTTCATGTACATCGCATATTATCCTGTTAGACTTCCCGGGCGTTAGCATATAATGGTTAATTCAAAAAGTGTAAAGCGCATTTTGGTTCTATTTTTATTTTTTAATTAACCATTATATCGTAACTAATACAAGTCAATTTAATTATTTTATATTTTTTAGAGCGTTATAAAAGTGTGATTAGTTTTTTTAAGGTAGAAAATGTTTTACTTTTTAGTATATGTAACTTGGTCCAATCTATTGGACTCGTCAAAACGAATCAAATGAGCCCAAGCTCGAGGGGATTCCTAGTAGACACTGAAGAGTTCCACTATCCTCCTCCTGGGTTCATCATCAGACCCTCGTAACCAAGCTCAATCTATTGGACTCGTCAAAACGAATCAAATGAGCCCAAGCTCGAGGGGATTCCTAGTAGACACTGAAGAGTTCCACTATCCTCCTCCTGGGTTCATCATCAGACCCTCGTAACCAAGCTCAATCTATTGGACTCGTCAAAACGAATCAAATGAGCCCAAGCTCGAGGGGATTCCTAGTAGACACTGAAGAGTTCCACTATCCTCCTCCTGGGTTCATCATCAGACCCTCGTAACCAAGCTCAATCTATTGGACTCGTCAAAACGAATCAAATGAGCCCAAGCTCGAGGGGATTCCTAGTAGACACTGAAGAGTTCCACTATCCTCCTCCTGGGTTCATCATCAGACCCTCGTAACCAAGCTCAATCTATTGGACTCGTCAAAACGAATCAAATGAGCCCAAGCTCGAGGGGATTCCTAGTAGACACTGAAGAGTTCCACTATCCTCCTCCTGGGTTCATCATCAGACCCTCGTAACCAAGCTCAATCTATTGGACTCGTCAAAACGAATCAAATGAGCCCAAACTCGAGGGGTTTTCTAGTAGCCACTGAAGAGTCAAAATTCGAAAAATTCAAAATTGAATTGTACATTATTCAATAGGATACATTGTGATCACTCTAAAACGTCAAACTTAAAACTAGCTACGCCTGTTCCAACCTCCTTACGCCGGCAAAAGAACAGGCAAGAAACGCCCGGCAGGTAATTTTTTTGGCGCGATCATTGTCAATATTATTCTTATTACTAATTGATTGAATTGGAGCAAGTTCACTAAAATTCCAAGCTTTTTTTGTCATCTAATAGTCCGATATTTTTTAATTATTAGAACACTTTTATTAGCTTGACTTGTAACTAACTAACTAACCAAAGAGAATGTAAGTAAACTAACAATGTAATCAAATCTTAGAAGTCAATTTTCACCTACTTCTAATTGTCGTATCTACTTGAAACTTTGTATGTGTATGTAATCTCGGTGACAATGCAATAATTTGGTATCATCTACTTGATCTGATGATGCAGCCGGAAGGTGGGTAGGTGAACATATAATAATATTAATAACTCTAAATATATCGCAGTTTGAAATTTGTAGTTTCATCGGTTCTCAATAAAGCATTTTCTTTAGTGTAGGGCAGCGAATAAAACAAATTTATTGATAAAACGTTAGAATATATTTGATATGACTAAAAGATAATTATAAAAAGTTAGTTACTGCCAAGAGTGAGTGAGGGGTTGCTCGTTATAACTTCTCTTACTTCCGGTGACATGCTTGAGAGCTTGCAGCTAATGAAGAATCTGTGAACAAAAACAATATTATACATTACAAAAGACATAGGTAGCGGCACGTAAAGTTTAGCGCTGGGTGAAATGTGGAGGGGATAGCTGCGCTTGGGTACAGTCGCGAACATGATACAATTATAACTTTAATTAATAGAACTAAATAATTTTAAGAACATATTTAAATATAAATGGTAAGTCTATCACTGAGCGAAATGTGGAAGATATTAGGTACTGTCGCGCGCGCAAACATTAATTTAATAGTTAATGTTAAAGTTATGCATAACTTGTAACAGGTTGTTTTACTATTCTAAATTAACCTCTTTTCTATTTAAATGAGTGCATGAAAAACGACTTGATCGTGTGACAGAGTGATTAAGTTTATAGGGGTAGAAAAACAAACGAATTTTCATTTAAGATTAACACCAATAACAAACGAAATCAAACCTGGTAAAAAAAAAACAATGAACGGCAATAACAATACACTTTAGAAACGCGACTGTAGAGTCAGACGTCCGCGGGTCGTCGTATCGGCGCGGGGGACGGAACACGACGGCTAGCCAACCGGCGCTACGCACGCGCCCCCTTCGTCCCTCTAGCCCCCTGTGATACCTGATTTTTGACTTCTGCGCAATGACGTCTACTTATACATAAAACCCGACTGCGCCATAATATAGTACCGTCGCTCCCACAATAAAGACGAATCTTTACATAAAATGAAGTCGCTTCCGCTGCCTGTTCGCTTAGATCTTTTAAACTATTCAACGGATTTTAATACACTTTTCAGCAATAGATAAGATAATAAAGAGTGATTCAAGAGGAAGGTTACATACATATTATAGTACAGAAACGCCGAAAACTTCAAATGTTTGTAAAGTACTGCCCCATATTAGTATCTCACATTTCATCCGTGCGAAGCCGGGGCGGGTAGCTATTCGCTACTTCCCTAATAATATTTTAAATGCGAAATTAACTCGGTCTGTCTGTCTTTCACTACTGATCCGATTTAAATGAAATTTGGTACCTAGATAGTTTGAACCTTGAGGAAGGGCATAGGATACTTTTTATCGCGATAAAATGTAGCCCACGCGGGTGAAACCGCGAGGAACAGCTAGTTATATAAATATAAAGTATTATTTTACCTTAGCGTGTTTCTCAACGCTGTAGGGAAGTACGGCGCTTCGATGGCTGAAGCTAGGAAGGTGTAGCAATTGGGCAGCGACCATCGGATCTTGTAATCTTTGTTTTCGGACTGTGAACAAAACGAGAAGTCGTAAGACAACACTTGGCAACAGTAGTGCGATTCGAATTCACTCGGAAAGTTTCCGTGTCGGATTCGACGTCACTTTTCCTTCACGGAAACGTTTCGCGGTGTTATTTGAGAGAGAGAGGGAGAGAGAGAGAGAGAGAGGGAGAGAGAGAGAGAGAGAAAAAAACACTTTATTTGGCAGAAACTGCACACAATAACAAAACAAAAAATAAAGAAACGCACAAAAACAGTAACATTGTACATAAGCCATTAGTATTATTGAGTGAAAAAAATAGTATTTGCTAGCGGACGATATATTTTGAAGCGTTGATAGCTCAGTGGTAGTGACGTCGGCTTGCGATCCGTAGGACGTGGGTTCGAATCCTACAATGAGCTTGAGTTTTCGGTGCAGGAAAACATCGTGATGAAACCATAGCTTGGTGGCAGAGTATTTTCTAGTACTCGCCTGGCTAGCTACCACCCTCTTGTTGAGAATCTGTCGCCAAGCATCTATCGGTGTGCTCCGGCAGCCTCACTTGAGAGCCAGTTCCCAGTCCAGGTGTAGCGTGGCGCCATCCCCGACCACATCGTCACTTAACATCTGGTGACTTGTGGTCAAACGCTACCCTGTAAATAGTTAAAAAAAAAATGACATGGTAACATGTAGGTAACCTTGATGAGCGCCAGCCCGCGCAGCATAGAGTCGGCCAGCGGCCACTGCAGCGCGTGACGCTGCGCGATGCCGCCCGTCAGCCGCGGCAGCAGGTCCAGCGCGGCGGTCGGCTCCGGGAGCCCCGCCACGAGCAGTGTGGCCTCCACGTACGACTGGACGAACTCTGTAGGCTCCTTTATAGCCTTAAATTTCACAAAAAGTAATTACCAGAAACAGATACAGAAAGTCTCTTAACCATACAATGTTATTCTAATTAGTAACATATTAACGACCAGCTGTTCCCGCGTGGGCAACAGTTTATCGCGAAATCCTTTCTTAGCGGATGCCTACGTCATAACATGTACCTGCATGCCAAATTTCAGCCCGATCCGTCCGGTGGTTAGGGCTGTGCGTTGATAGGTCATTATGTCAGTCAGTCACCTTTAAGTTATATATATTTAGATACTTGGCTAGAAGTCATTGAATATAATACAAATATAATTGGAATTAAATCACTATGTTTGATTTGGAAATGTGTATTTAATATGTGATGTTAAGGTATAGGGTATACGGAACCCTAAAAAAGAAAAAAGACAGATGGTAACTTATCTTTTATAAAGAAAATCCAATCAAAGTATCAAAGGATTTGAAATACAAACTAACCTGAAAATGTGCATCTATGACGGTAACCGCGTTAGGTCCTAGCCTCTCAAAGTTTTCTTGCGTTGGCTTCTTCAGGAATCTATCCACATCCGTGGTCATTTCTTCGAAATCATCTGAAACAAGGAAATTGAATCAAATAGAACATTAATTTTTGATTTACAGGTAAAGTAATTTGTTGTTGATTAGAAAGAAACCCGTCAACCGCTGCGGTTGTCTTGGAGCTGCGTCGGTCCGCACCGGTTGAACGTCGCGGTACGCCGCATCCCTTCCACGCACTCAGCTCGGTTAGCCGCCGCGACAAGCGACGCTTCCCTTTTTCCCGTTGTTAAACTCTCTGCTGTCATGTCGTGTCTCCAGTAGAGGGTGTATCCAATATCTATGTTTATTTTTACGACGACGTTTTTCACGATAGTATAAATAAACAACTGCAGCAAATTCCATCATGTCCGATATTTCTAGAAGAACTGACGATTGCGGCGGACCGCAACAGAACCGAGACGATACGGCCAAGCCGGATTACGGCACGTCGTTACGGCAGACCGTATATACATAACTAGCTGTTCCCTGCGGTTTCACCCGCGTGGGCTACAGTTTATCGCGATAAAAAGTATCCTATGTCCTTCCCCGGGGCTCAAATTATCTCTATACCAAATTTCATTTAAATTGGTTCAGTAGTTTAGGCGCGAAAGCGTATATATTCCGTATACTCCAAAATTATTCCCGCACTTCGGTGCCCCTCACCGCGTTACCTGCTGTATCCATTATCCTATTTTAATTCAAATTTTTTTTGACCGCGTGTTTGAACCTCGCAGCTAAAGGTCTTCCTGGTTCGTAAATTGCGACCGCAGTTTACCTATTTCATAGAATATTCTCCCGCCTTCGGTCCTCACCGCGTTTCCCGCGGCACTGCGGTGCAGCGGGTTTATTTTTCTACTACTACTTACATTTTTAAACTCGTGATATCTTTCGAATGGAATGTCCGAATTGAATAATTCAAAAAGTTATATGAAGGGATTGAAGCAGTTTTGAATGAGAAGTAATTTATTTTGATAAGGATTAATACCAAGATACAAATAAAGAGCCTTCTTCTGGCGGCGGCATTAAAATTAAATTTTTAAAATAAAAAAACACTTATTGTGGCATAACTATAATAGTTAGACATATGCTCTTGCGGACTTTTTTGTAGATCTTAATGGGACCTACAAACCCGTAATACATTGTTTTGTTCTAGTGTCAATAGTTTTTGCAGCGCACGCAAAAATAGATTTTCGATTTCACACCTTGGGTTGCAAAATAGCAATTTTCTTACGGATCCCTAATTTTTTTTGAAATAAAATATAGCCTATAGCCTTCCTCGATAAATGGGCTATCGAACACTGGAAGAATTTTTCAAATCGGACCAGTAGTTCCGGAGATTAGCGCGTTCAAACAAACAAACAAACAAACAAACAAACAAACAAACAAACAAACAAACAAACTCTGCAGCTTTATAATATTAGTATAGATAATGCGTTTTAGCCCTTAAAAAGAAAAACCGCGTATCTCCGAATTCGCGTAAAACGAGGTAGCGTAAGTCGGGGTATTACTGTACTTACTAGAAGTGTCCAGATCGAGCAACGTGTCGTTGCCGACGATCGTGTCGTTGCCGACGATCGTGTCGCTGGCGTTGTAATGGGCGTCCTCGGTCTCGCTGTCTTTCGATTTGGCGGATTCGTCGCTGTCCGATTCTGAATCTGTTACATCTGCAAATGTAAATTATGTACATACTTAGTTTAAAAGGACGCATTGATAAACAATCTATGTTTGTCAATAAAATATGTTTGGTTAATATCGGTCCAGCAGTATACTTATCAGCTTTTCCAAAATTAATTAGGGCATTTCTAGCTGTTTGATGAAAATCGGTCAAAAATATTGGGTTTTTTTTGTGTTAAACTACATAATATTTACGGTTTTCAGACTTTTTTCTCTACACAAGCGCGGATCCTTGACCCCCATAACCCCCCCCCCCCCCCCTAATTTTTGAAATTATATTATTTCTGTAATAACTGTCAAAAAAAAGGTCTCTTGTCCTTCGTTTTGCTAACTCACGGAATAAAATACTCTAAAAAGTTCGCGCTCGCTTCGCTCGCGCTTTTATAATTTAGTTATTTCTGTATTGATTGTGAAATGAAGGTCTCCTGTCCTTCGTTTTGCTAACTTACAGAGCAGAAATACTGCAAAATTTTCGCGCTCGCCTCGCTCGCACTTTTTTGGTTATTGTTAATTCTATGTTAATTTTGAAATGAAGATCTCTTGTCTTTCGATTTGCTAACTTACAGCATAGAAATGCTTCAAAACTTTCGCGCTCGTTCCGCTCGCGCTTTCTAAATTTTATCATTTTACAGTTAATACTGTGAAATGAAGGTCTCTTATCCTTCGTTTTGCTAACTTCCTGAGTAGAAATACTTCAAAATTTTCGCGCACGCTCCGCTCGCTCTTTCAAAATGTTATTGTTTCTGTATTAACTGTGAAATGAAGATCTCTTTTCCTTTGTTTTGCTAACTTACAGAATAGAAATACTGCAAAATTTTCGGGCTCGCTACGCTCGCGTTTTAGTTACGGTTATTACAATTTCAGAATGGAGGTTTATTTTTTAGTCGATGGCTAGTTCAAATGGAGGACGTTATCATAACTCGTTTCTCGAGACGACAAACGAGATTGTTAGATATCTAATTCAAATTATTTTGAAGCATTACAGTAAAATACTATATTGTTTTAGTTAGATTTATTATTGTAATCGAATTGAAGCCTGTCCTGACTAGATAATATCTAGTATACGACTCCCTCCTGACTTGAACGCTGGATCCGCCCTTATCTCTACATGTGCAGTAAGACCTTACTTCATGTCAACTTTCATGATTCTAGGTCAATCGGAAGTATCCTATAGGTTTTCATTCGCTTGTGAAATTGCAAAATGTGCTAACATATGCGATATAAACGGTCATATCTTTTGATCGCGTCAACTTACAAGTTCGATTTTTTCACAGCTGTAAGAGACCGTAGAGCCGAGTATCTATAATCTATATATATAAAAGAAAGTCGTGTTAGTTACACTATTTATAACTCAAGAACGGCTGAAAAACCGATTTGGCTGAAAATTGATGGGGAGGTTGCTTAGTACCAGGAGACAGACATAGAATACTTTTTATCCCGGAAAAGGTTCCTACGGGATTATTTTTAGCGCCCCCAATAAGCCTCTACATAACGCCTCCATTTTTGTTCCGGGTCTCTTACCGGCCCCCTTTGTGCCTGCAGCGCCTACAAGGGGGCGTTTTCGCCCACTTTGGGCAAGGCTGCTTTAAAACGTCAAACTTGGAACTAGCCACGCCTGTTCCAACCTCCTTACACCGGTAAAACAACAGAGATACCAACTTACATTCCTCTTCGCTATCATCCCCCTCCTCGCTGAGCTCCGCCGACGCTCCCAGCTTGCCCAGCATCGCCTTCTTATCAGCCGCACTTCCTAGACTGTTGCCTGCAATTAAAGCAAAGCTAGTTAAGCCCCGTGGTTGAACCCGTTATCGCACAGGACCCTTTTTCCGGGATAAAAAGCCTATGTGTTAATCTAGGGTATAGGCTACCTCCACTCCAAATTTCATCAATCAGTTTAGTAGTTACGGTGATACGTAGTAACAACATTCACACATACACAATCTTATTTATAATATTAGTAGGCTACTGATAAAATACTGAATCATCACCATCTATCACGTTCCCACTGCTGGGACTCTGGCCTCCTCTCAGAGAGAATGGGCTGTAATCTAGCACGCGGGCCCAGTGCCGGTTGGTAGATGTCGCATGCCGTTGGATGTCTTTTTACTACTTACTGGGTAGCGTTTATAATAAGAATCGTTTATTTGCAACCAGTTATACAAAAACACATAGAACAAAACAAAATGCATTATGTATGTAATAACTACAAAAGATGTGATTATTGTTGCAAACTGGCCTCAACTGATCAGCGCTGGTCTTCCGTTGAAGCCGTTTTTGATGACGTCACTGGAATGAAGGTAATTTTAAATAACAAAACATTTCAAAAAAAAGTCAAAAGTCAATATTTATTTATTCAATAGGATACATTGTGATCACTTTAAAACGTCAAACTTAAAACTAGCTACGCCTGTTCCAACCTCCTTACGCCGGCAAAAGAACAGGCAAGAAACGCCCGGCAGGTAATTTTTTTTTAAAACAAATACATACATCATCATCTATCAGTGGACATTTACGTATTCCTGCTAGTACTTAGCATATAGGTAACTTAAGGAATTAAAACTGCGAGAATGCGTGTTGTTGACCACAAGTCACTCTGATAGTCCGATATTTTTTATTCAGCTTTACTAATAACATTTATCTTGTTTGGTTGTGCACATTGAGATATGGTAACATGAATATTAACGAGTTGCGGGATCACAACCAAAACAGACCAGACCCCTCAAGCAGCACCCATTCACGAGTTGACGCATGTCACATCCACTGTACAAACTTCTGACCACTTACCCGCTAGCACGACTCTGGTGAGTCGGTCCTGGCTATCAGGCATGGCGGTGAGAGCTTCGACCACCATCATGCACGCCTCGTGACCAATCTCGTTGCGGCTCAGGTTTACAGACTGAAACATTTTAAATGAAAAATCATGAATTAAATAAAATATTTTTTACTACCCTGTATGGATGTTTGATATCTACTCTTTCACGCAAAAACTACTGAACGGATTGGAGTGAAATTTGGAATGTAGATAGCTTATAAACCTGGATTAAAACACATAGGCTACTTTTTATCCCGGAAAAAGGTTCTTGTGCGATAACGGGAAGACGCGGGTGGAACCGCGGGCCGCAGCTAGTTAGTATTAGTAGGATAGCAAAAAAAATAATTAATAATATGTTTTTTGTTTTCCTTTTTTTAGACTTGCTGCCGAAAAATCATCTAAGTAGCAAGGAAGCATTATTTTTTCGCAACCACTTGTCCAGCTTGTATTTAATGGAATTCACTAAACGTGCCGACACAACGTCTTCCTTCTGGTATATATTTTGACGTTTCACTCTAATCAGAGGTAAGTGCAAGCGTATTTTTCGAGTTGGAGAAGTGAAAAAGTTAATGAGTCTGTTTTTTTTCCTTGCGAGTGTGTTGAAAAACAACGCATGAAACGCGTGTGCTTTGCTCATTAAACTCCCGGCTCCCTTATAGCACTCGCCTACAGCTCGCGCGAATAATTCCGCCTCGACTCTAACGACTATCTTAAACACACTAATTTCATAATGTACTATTACTAATAAGATGGCTCTTAATACGGACTTGAAATTTTGCTATAGACAAGTCTTGAATTTCACATGATATTATAATCTCTCACCTCCACAAGAACCGCGTTGTCTTTGAACGCTTTCGCCAGCGCTTTAGCACCCTTGCTCTTCAGCAAACAATCGCCCAAGTTGACGGCTTTCAGCTTCTTTAAACTAGAATGGAAGTCATTATCATAATTATGTGTACACCCTCCCACATATAGACACTAGCAAAGGAGGGGCGACAGAGAGATGATGGCTCAGTCGTAGTGACGTCAGCTTGCATCTGCAGGACTTGAGTTTTAATCCTACCATGGGGTTAAGCTTTCGGTGAAGAAAAACATCGTGATGAAACCACTAATTGGTGGTAGGGCATTCTCTAGTGCTCGCCTGGCTAGCTACCAGTCTAGAGTTAAGTATCTGTCGCCAAGCACCTAGCGATGTCTTCCGGCAGCCTCACTTGAGAGCCAGTTCCCAATCCAAATGTATTGTGATGCCACCTTCGACAACATCATCACTTAACATAAGGTAACTAGTGGTGGTGATTATCATGATAACCTGACGCTCCCATTTCTACACTAGTTACCTGGGTAGAGCGTCAGCGACAGCGGCGGCTCCTTTCACGCCCATCGTATTGTCGTTGAGGTTCAGTCGACTCAGCAGCGGGTTGTGTTTGAACGCGTCAGCGAGTGCCGCGACTCCCACGTGGTAGATACCGTTTTGGGGCAACGCCACCTCTTCCAGTGTGCCCATTGACTGCGGAAAGAGATTGTTATTTACTGCTTGTGCTACAGTTTGAAAAGCAATTTTTAAAAAACTCGAGCACCGTGGTCCAAAACTTTAGATAGGTCAAATGTTAACTTAAAAGTCTGTGGCAGCTTCCTCCACCGCTTTTTCTTGTTAGTATCCAATCTACCAAATCTAATAGGTTTCTGCGACGCTCGAGTAAATCCACATTTAGCATCATGGGTTCCCCTACTACAAGTGTTGATCCATGCTTGAGTAGCGATTAAGTGCAATTTTTGTATGAACTGACAGCGTCAAATCTATGCTCTAGTACTGATTATCGTTTGAGCGTCATTCTAGATTCGTCTTCTAGGTCACATACCTTGAACACTGTAGCGAGTGCCGTGGCGCCGACGTTCTCCAGCCGGTTGCGACCCGCGACGAATATCTTGAGACGGCGGGGGCGCGCGGCCAGCGCAGCCGCCAGCAGCTTACCGCCCGTTATACCGAGACCATTGTTATTCAGATGCAACTCCTGAAACATACGGAAAAATTTTAATACCTTCAAAAAAAAGCAGTGACTATCACAATTTTAATACTAGAAACTAAGATAAAATCACTGTACCCACTACGAGGCTCCATAGAGTTAGCAACTTGTTCAATTTGTATGTTGTTTCAACAAAATCCCAAGTGAAATTTAAGACTTGTTGATAGCAAAAATTCAAGTCTATATAAGGAGAAATCTTGACATGAAAACTATACTGCAAGGGTGTATGTGTGTGCGTGTCTAAACGTACCTCAAGTTCACCGCACACGTCACTTTGCAAGAGCTTCGCCAACCCTTCGACACCGATCGGTCCAAACGCGTTGTCGCTGAGGTCGAGAACGGAGAGACGCGCGCCGGCCGCTATCATACCGTCCCCTAAGGCACTCTGTATCAAAGAAACATATATGAGGACAGATTACAGTGAAATTATGGACATTGCAATGATTGCAATCACTCAAAAATAAATTTATTTGCATGAACATACAGCAGCCTTTGCTAAAGTGGGCGATAACATCCCCTTGTGGGTGCTGTAGGCCAAAAGGGAGGCAGTAAAGGACCCAGAAACAAAAAGGGAGCATTGTGTAAAGGCTTAATACAGGCATTAAAAATAATTTAGCCTCAAAGTGGGCAGAACACAATATAAGTTTGGGAACCCCTGATATACAGGTGAATTTTTGAGATGGGTCAGTAAGGTAGATATTTTAACCATTATAGTGGCTGATGTGGAATAGCTCCTTACCAATGCCGGAGGTATCTCCGTCTTCATCCTTCCAGTGAACATGTCGGAGAACCGTGCCACTTTCAGCTCCGGGTGCTGCGCTAGGGCCTTAGAAATGGCCTCCGCAGCCGTCACTCCCAGAGTGTTACCGGTAAGTGACAAGTACTGAAGATTCGGGCAGGAGTTGATGGCATCCACAATAGGTTGGGCTGAAAGATTGAAAATTATATAATCAAAATCAAAAAAATGTTTGTTAATAGGATACATAGTATGATCACTTTAAAAGGTCGGACTTAAGACTAGCTACGCCTGTTCCAACCTCCTTACGCCGGCAAAAGAATAAATAGGCAAGAAACGCTTGGCAGGTAATTTTTTGGGTGCGATAACATTTACAATTTTATTCTTTTTTCTTAAATCTTTCATTTCAACTCTTCGGAGCTTCACATGGTCCATATAACGCTTTGTTAAGTTTAAGTGCTTTTCCTTATTCAACTTTCACTCCTTCTGGTGGTTTTATGTATACCTCTCTATTTAAATAACCATTTAAGAATGCTGTTGGCACATCTAATGTTTTCACCGGTAGATCTCTTTGTACCGCTAGACTTAGCATCATTCTTATAGTTGATACTCTTGCTACTGGTGGGTAGACAATATAATTATTCTCTGTTTGAAAACCTTTAGCTACTAATCTCGCTTTCTTCCTTCCGTCTGGTTTAGTCTTAAATATCCATTTTCGTTTCTATCGCCTTTTTGTTCGCTGGTAGATCCGCTTCTTCCCATGTTTGTAATTCTCTAAGTGAATACATTTCATTTTCTATAACATTTTCCCACTCTTCTCTATTACATATTGCTTCTCTATATGTTGTGGGATCGCCGAATAAACAATAAGCTATATTAGCGTTGTAGAATCCGTCGTGACTTCTGTTCTCTATATCATAGCCTTGTAAATAGATAAGCAATTTCCATTGCGGCTGTATTTTTGAAATTATGCTTATTCATTAGAATGCGCTTATGAGCACTTCTATCATTTTTCTTGCAGTGTCACAATTCTTTAACAAACATGTTAAGTCATACCACTCAGGGCCACATACCATACTATGTCATTTGCTTCTAGGCAGTAGCAAAACCTTGCAATGTAATTCTGCCAGCACTCATGTGCTACATCAAATTCGACAAATTTGATACCCATAGTTATTATTACTGTTTTCTATCTGTCACTAATAATGTTAATTCGCTTTTTAATTGGTTTTCACTCTTCACCAGTATTACATACTCACGAAAACTGTAATATTGCAGAGAGCACACACAGCCAGATTGACTCGTTTTTTTCTTCTACCCCCACATGTACTTATAAGTACATGACAATGTTCAAATATCAGTCCGGTAGGCATTGTATTATTATGTTTTTGGCTTATGCATTTGCTTCTTTATTTTTCACTTTATTTCATATTTATATAATGGTGTCGATTCGGTTTTGCATTCTCTAAAACGAAACTTAGTTTGACAGGTCTAAAAGTAATGCTGTCTTTTTTTTACTTCAGTGGTTAGGAAAAGACAGCAATACTATTAGACCTGTCCAACTTAGTTTAATTTTAGTGAATGCAAAACCGAATCGACACCGATAGTTGTTTCTCATCTAAAATGCTCTTCACTCTGAATAATTCAATTATTGAAATTATCGGCTTTCAGCAGCGGAGAATTTGACGTCGCCATATTCCTAAATTGTATTCTTCCTTACCGATTTTTATCCGTAAAAATCCCATTTCATTTTTAGCATCCGTTATCGCCCATAACCTCTTGAAGATGGATACCGATTTGCAATGTGACTTTGCGTATTATTTTAGAGAACACTGAGCATATTGTATTTTTCTCACAGACCGACTGTATAAAGTCTACACTACCATAACATTATATGGCAGTAAAACACGATTTGGTAAAATAAATATCGTAAAGAAAGTCTTTACTTACCATCTTTTGCAGAGTCCAATTTCAAAGATTTTCCGGAAAAGTCTACTCCACTGGTTATTTGAGCGGAGTTTTCTAAAGCCGAGTTTAACGAGTTAAAATCGAACGAAGCCATTTTCAATAACTAGCATGCACTATAGAAATAATTTAATAAGAATAAGTTTAAAACATGAAAATGTAGGTAACAGCAACACAACAAGCAAAGCCAACGGAATTTTTCAATTTTCTGAAGTCTGAACTGTCAGTGTCAAATAAGCATATTCACTTTTTTTTTAGCGTAAGGCCATTAGTGTATTTGCCATTGTCAAGTATTAAATATTTCAAAGTCAGAGAGTAGAATCAAGTTTAGTATTATTAGAGTTATTGGGATGGGACCCAGCAACAAAGCCGGTTCAAAGAGGATAGTGTTTAGGTAAAGTAGTGGGACTTTGCTTGTCTATCATAATTAAGAAGATGCGGGATCCCGCGCGCTACGGGATTGCAATCCCTACACACATTATCACTCGAATATACCCAAGTTTTGGAAATGAAAACAAAATTTACATGTTGACACTTCAATTGCCGTCAAAAAAGTCCCATTATTCACATAACATCGATATATATATCCACTCAGGCGCTGCCGTCGCACGCCTTACCGTCTCTAAAGCGCTGCGCGGTCGAACATATTCACCAACCGCAAAATACCGCGTCATTGTTTTTTGATATTGTCGTTTTTACTTAATTTCTAGCAAACTTATTTAATTTCTGAAACTAGTTTCAGAAAGTAGACAGATTGGGCATTACACTAGTATGATTTGTATAATGAATATGATATTTTTAAATACACATTACCACGTTAACTTTGTCGTCATGAAATTATTACGTTCATCTGTTGTAAAATGTTTATAAATTTCCGAATAGCAAAGTAAATAACAATTCTATCAAAATAAGAATTAGATAGGTTACACGTTGCTAAAAATAAATGTCAATAACTAGTTATACTGTAAAACACTTCACAATTCTAAATACGAAATTCTCCACAAGTTTGTAAAGTTGTACCTAAAAAAGCAAATTGAAGCCAGTGTCTATTTTTTTTCTACATCCATAGATGTTTTTCTTTTATCCGATAGTGCTGTTCAACTAGTAATGATTTTAGTCGATTATAATCGTGTGTCACGGACAATAGTCGATTATAGAGGCTTATTTACAACACTTGTCGTTGAATCAGCTGTGGGCTTCGATCGTTACCCGCAGCGCTTTAGCGCGCGACGCGCGGGCAACCATCGAAGCCCGCATCGCCTGAGTGGATATCGAATTTATTCGATGTCTTCCGTATGATATAACGGATTGATTCGATGTTTTGACAAATATTTATTGTATTCGATGTAACTAGGTATTTATTTATAAAAACATATATTTTATACCACAAGTTTAGCCGTCCATGTACATCACCACAGATTAAATAAAATGTCATATGCTCCATGCTTGATGCTTCGTTTGAGCTAGGTTTGATCATTCCAGTGCCGTTTGACCACAGATAAAATAAACATTTTGGCAACCCTACTACACTACATGACTACACATGGTTACACTACGGTCAAGTTATATTGGGGCGGGTGGGTCGACTGTCACAGTGACCCCCTCCCGCCCCATCAAAAGGCGGCAGACGGCAGAAATAAAAAAAAATGGTCAAGTTATATTAAATTTGATTACATACTATTTATGTCATGTCATAATAAGTCATTATATTACTAGGACTTCACAGATTACTACTAAAATGACACATTATGACATGACATATCGAACCAAAACCGTGGATAACGGATCAGGATCGATTATTAATTTCGGGCGTAAGAGTTAAAGTTCTAGAATTAGGGGGAAGGATAGGACTAACGGCATAGCAGCTGTAAGAGTGCAGCAAAAATGAAGCGCATGTTTCTAAATGGAGTCTCTGTTTGTTCCTGAAACGGTTCCTTTGAAGGAACCTCGTGAGTTTTTGTCTCGGAAGCTCCTTCACAAAAGCTAAAAGAACTACTGAGACTGTTATGTTGTAGTCATTTAATTCTTCTATTTTAACGATTTCACAGATTCGTTTTATGCTACAATATTGTACGGACTGATGCCTTTTCTGGACGAAACAGCGGATTTATAATGCTTTTTCGTTATGAAAATATGTACTATGTACTTACCTACTTATTAAAAAAGATCAAACTACGTCTACTTTGATTATTGGGATGGCAAGATATAGGGTTGGAAGGAACGTCTATGATCGGGATGATTATTATTTTGTAACTATGTTATGGACCTAAATCAAACTATGATATGTTTTTCATTCACTTTATTGAATGTTTACACATTACAGATCGGATCAAAACAACAATCTACTTAGATCGAACAACGGCAACTCATCCAAATATAGAAGTAACGTAGAGTGAAGGTAGAGCGGGTGATTATCAAATAATTCGCTCCTAATATGTAACATTACACATAATATCCACGAGTGGATCCATATATAGAACTGTGCAAGAGTGCCGAGATCACTCATACCCTATAGACTCTACGCCAGTTCCGCGAGGACTAGCCTCCACTTAAAAAGGTAAGAAAAGAAAATAATAAACAAAAGGAAATATTAATTTGATCTAAAAAATTTATTAATGAATGAGGCGACTATGTGCACATTGAAAACAATTGTTATTTTACAGACCATTTTTTGCTTTACAGACCAATTGTTTCTATACAGACCACTTCTACAATATTTACAAAACCCGCGTTGCCGTATCAGTATACCCTCTGCACCCCAGCGCCTCTGCGCTCGCGTCCCTCTCAAGCCCTCTCATCCACGTAACGTTACATACATTCTGTACATAAGTAGTTTGTACAAATTATGCTTAACATTAGTAGGTAATCTAACGATCTAGTTTAAAACGATGGAAATATTGTTGATTACTTATACAGATAATGGAGTAGATGATATTGCTTAAACGGATAATGGCGTAGATGTAATTCACTTAAAGCTAATACTTAAATTGATTATATCGGCTACAGCATAAATAAAATATGTATTGATTTTTCTAACTCTAATGACTGGTACGAGACGGTCAGCCATGGCTTTACATCTAACATCGAGCAGAGCGCGGCGGGCGACGCGACCGTCTCCGGCGCGGCGGCGAGCATCTGCGCTCGCAGTGCGCGGGCGCACGCGCCGTCCGTCGCGCTTCTGATGCCGTCGCGGACATCGAGTACAATATACAAGTAAACGTATTCTATCAACAACACACATCCAGTATAACATCACTAACTATACGATTACAAAGTAAAATACAATTCCATACAACGCTTCGATAAGGATTCAACACTCTTGTAAATTAGAATACTCAATAGAAAGTCATGCGCTTAAAGCACGAAAATATTATAAACACGAGTATCGACTCACTACACTCGTCGCATTTAAATAAAAATAATATTTATCAACATAATAAATCATAGCATACATATGTACATGATTATTTTTATTCCCTGCAATCGGAATCTCGAATACAAATTTATCTTTACTCTTATCGTTCAATATACATATAAATAAACAAATCACAGTAACAAGGTAATGATCGACACAGAAATCTGTTCAAATGTGAAGTGAGTGTGTTGTGAAGTGTATAGTTTGTGCGAACTGTAAGAGCATGGCAGCGATAGTGTGATGAGTCCCGACGATGGAGTCGCGGTTGCGAACTTTGCATCTAAACATTTATTACGTGTTCTAAGACAACATTCTAAGCCCTACGTTAGTGTTCAGGTGTCACATAGTTTCCATCGGAAGAGTTCGCAGTTGTAACTTCAAAAGAAATCGTTTAATTTAAATTTACATCAAGCTCGGCTGTAGACCGTCGAATACGCGTCATAGACAACAACGGGCGAGGCCAAACATGTACATAGTCGTCGTCGTAATATGTACATAGTTTCATTATCTTTGTATAAAGAATTTCAAAAGTATTTTACCCTATAATTACGTTACATGGTATATATTTACAATTTCAAGAACGCTGCCAATTCCGAATAATAACATTAGCAAACACTGAAACATTAAGTTTTGATCAACGTCTCGACTCACATTTATATCGATACGATGAAAGCATTAGCAAGCTGTGACATGGTCCATGATGAAAATACACGAAATCCTTACATTAATTCTTAAATGTACAATAGGTAATTTAATAAAAGATCCAAAATGTAGTACGTAACGATTAAGCTCTATACGGGGTTTAAGGAGTATTTTGACCATAGACCACGGTGGTGGTTGACACATGAACAATAGCGAACCAACGACAACTTGTTTTAAATAAATTAACTGTAACATCTAATAGGCCAGCAACTCGTTATTGAGTATTTGTTTTATTCTAACGCAAATATGTCCAAGGTACAGAAGCATACTTCTTTACAAAAATAATTTATTCAGCACTGGACATCGCGCGTGTTGAAATTAAGAAACAATCAAATTGATATTCGACTTGCAGACCTATGAGAGGTATGTTTGATATCACAACAGATTGAGACCAGTATTACACGCGTGCGCACAACACGTTCACAATATAGGCGCGGGCGCGTTCTCTGTTCGGTAGGTCATACACGAGAGAGCGTGAAGGTTGCTGCTCTCAAACCATTAGAGCGTCTTTTACACTTTAAAACGAGCTTCAGCATTATAACCAAGCCACGCACTGCGCCCGTGCTTCTATTATGGACAGCCGACAGAGTCGTGCCCGCGCTCAATTCTAGCCGAGCGGTTACACGTGACTTTCATCGAATTTCTATTAGGTAATAAATTGTCTAAATTCAATACGTCTATTTTATACTATTTTATATTTTCAAATGGTTTCCGGCGCTACATAATAATTCATTAACTGTAGTACTGTACAATAGAGGCAAGAGCTAGTTCAAACAAATTCTGCCGATTGAAGCTACGATTATGAAACTAATTTCATTCACTTATGCAATAACGAATAGTTGAAATACATTAGACACCAATTTACAATATAGATATTAGATAGATATAATTATAAATCTCATTATTAGACAAACACTTTACACAACAATGTACTTCATCTATTTATCGAATAAAAATATGAATCTTTTACACATTTAATTGAAACACTTTTCTGCGCTGAATTGTGTCGGAGAAACGTATATTACTACTAAACTATTACTGAACCAGCTCATCAACTCGGCTATATAAACATTCACTTATTTAACATATTTATATTTACAGAACTACAGACAAAACTAGTTTAGTTTTAAAAATAGTCGTTACTTATTTACACATGCCACAATTAGTTAAATTCATCGTTACAGTTATATATATATTATTTTATAATTTTATGGTAACATTTTACTTCGATATACACTCAGTGACATTGTACCGTTCTAAATATGGGCTTATGATAAAATATTGGTCAACACGAAGCAAAGAAGTCGATGTGCCAACCAAGAGCTACCGGTAAAATGTGAATACATGACAAGTGAACTAATGTCCTAATAATAATATTAAATGCTCATCAATGAATGCGATAAATTCGTAAAGTAAACGAGGGAATATTTTACACCTAAGTTCTGTACATCGTAACTACAAAACGGCAGATTAATTATTATTACAGATTATTATTAGTCGTCGCAGATAACGTCCATTGAAGTATCAACATATTTATATTCGTCCACTTTGGTTTGTCAACAACAGGGGTGTAATGAAACCGAGGCGTTTCACAGCTTCTTCAACCTCACCAGTATCAATGTTATTCGTATTTCATTGCAAAAAAAAAACAAACAATCGTGTTTTAATTAATATGGAAATGACTAATCAGCTAATGAAGCGCAAACGTCTAAAAGCTAAATGGTGATAATTCCGATATTGAATCACCCTAAGCAATGTATACGCTCACCTAGGGCGCCCACCAATCGCAATTATATATATTGTAAGCATATAGAAAAAAACTGTCTAATAAATTGCCCTAATTTCAGTCGTTTACTAAGATACAACGAAACGGCACGCAGCCTTAAATATAAAAATATAAAAACTCAAATTGTTATCAAGCGCACAAGTACGGAAACATACATCGGACAGTATCTTTTCTCACAAGGTAATAAAGACTGAATTAATATTCTGCTCTGACATTACGTTTTCTCTAGGCCTTTTCTGTAGGTCCAAATCGAAGTGCTAGGCGTTCCAGTGCGCGATTACACGCGCAATAGTGATAAAGATATGATAACTTTAGTGCCAAAACCAGTGTATATTGAACTGTAAGCTCCCCCCCCCCGCCAAGCAAATGGCCTGTACCTTAGGGCTAGAAATGTCAACGCGGTATTCATTAAAATCATCAGAAAATTAAACAAATTTGTGTATAATGCAAATAATAGCGATACGTTATTTTAACTATTAATATCGCGCAACTTATTGATCTATAAAATAATTAAAATAAGCGGAGATTTTCCTTCATAATTGTTTCAGTCTTAAAGTTATGAAGACTTAAGAGCCTTTCTCAACATTTACTGACTGCAAATTAGAAACGTTTTCAACCATTATTTATCATTATTATTTACATTGTCTTGCACTGACTGACCAGCTGTCGAGTCCGCGCTGAGTGCGCAGTCGGCCGAACTTCGGCCGACCATTGTTATCGTCCGATTTCAAATCATTGGGTGTACTTGATTACACACTTGGTAATTATTATTACAGTAAACGATTAAACTGTCGCCCGACCTAGTCGGCTGCCTCTTATTAGAGACTTACAACCGATCACTAAGACACATAATTAAGTGTAAAACTATATATACATACAGAATAACAAGACAATACAAGAAAAGGTATCAATTAGAGTTGATACAAAGTTTGTATTACGGTTTACTTTACACGTTTCAAGAATAAAAGATTTATTATTCCAATGTACCGATGTTAGATTAAATGGTACCTACTGAAGAGTAAGTGAAAACGCGTTTTATGATTACCATTATTAACCATTACATGCATCACGTTGAACTGGTGTTATTCAATATTACGATCGTATTCAAGACGCTAACTGCACTTGGTGCTTTGTTTCTGCACGGCAACACTACTGTTGTCAGTGTAACGTTGATCTTTCGAGTTTCAAGTTGTTTCCGTGTCCTATTAACGGAAAGAAGGAAACGAAGAATTGTGATACTACGGAAAAACAGGCAAAGCCTTGGAAAAATGGTTATTTTTACAAAAGTAGCTAACTGCGCGATACTAATGCGCGGTTCATTGTCACTTAAGATTACGATAAATTATGTCATTTATAGCTTAACTTCAAAGTTCTTTGTATTGCATATACCTACACAACAATGTTTAGTGAAATATTTTAATGATTATTAGTATAATTTCAACAAGCCGCTAGTTGAGAAGCTCAATGAGGACGTGAGCGTCATACGCCCCGTGCGACGTCGAGAACGGATCGTGCCGTGCTTCTACTACCGCTCCTACGACCCGACGACGCGTCATCGGACGCTTACTAAGCTTATGTGCGCTAAACCACTATTTACAAAGACAAATAATGTTGTTGCTTACGTTAACAAACATGCACTTAAAGCTAAAACACTCATCTACTGCCATACAAACTTGACTATGAGCTGAGTATTGCCGAATATTGCACATGAAATCTGTTCAACACATTTGCTAATAAATATCCAAATTGATCCTTTGTACAATAAATTTATATTCATATTTAAATTTAATTTCTATTTTATTTGAAGAGAGTGGAAAGACAGGACATTTTATACACACAGCTCAAGATAGTTTTGAGAAGATTTCGTGAAATTACGTGACATATATAACACATATATAAATATATATAGTACATAACATACATAACATATATTCATTCTATTATAGCGGTAACAGTCCCTGTTTATATTTCTTCCTTTAGTTGATGGGATGGCCTATTCTTCGAATATTCAAAGTTCTCAGTTAGAGGTTTCATTTAACAGATGACGGATGTGTTATCTGTAAAATTAAACCATACCAACAAAGAAAACCTTTAGCCACTGCCGCGACAGATTAGTATGAAATAATTTTATTTATATGAATTTTCCTAGTGCAAATTTTATTTATTATTATGTCCATACCATATCTGTCTCTATGTGTAAAAATAAATCAATTTGCCTATCTATAGTATTTAATGCCCTTCGTACATAACTTAATTCATATATTTCTTTGGCAGAACCACTATAATTTTGATAATAATTATTAACTTTGACAGTTTACTTCATATTGTAATAAGAGATATTTCATTCTGGTAGTTTCTTTCTCTGTAGTATGATATGATTATATGTACAGTCCAACCGTTTTAACTTTCTAAAATTATTATTTGTATTGAACTGTACACGTTACAAGAAGTTGTTTAAAAACATAATAAATAGAAAACAAAAGATTTTCACGAGTTCAATGAAGGCTCTAGGTTTTTATTTAAACAAGTCACCGTAATGTGTTTGCGACAAAAAAAAACCTTCCACGAAATTTGGAGACCGTGTATGTGATATAAGCATCAAAATCAGTTTAAAGAAAATGGTGGTCACATAAGCCTAACAGCCGGAAATAGGTCCCCTTTTTAATCGCTTTATTAAAAGTTGTACCAAATCAAATTTAATTCTAAGTCAGTTAATCAGTAAAGTAACTAATATTTAAAACGTTTACATTGGGCGTTTTCATAATATCGACACAATACCGGCGGACAGGCAATCTTATACATTTACTACTAGACGCCTGCGCACCGTATCGTTTCCGACGCCGATATCATAGCTGACAGTGACAGGCGACACAGCGCGGGCTGCACAAAGTACTGCGGCTGTGTGGTCCTTCAGCTCAAAGAGACGGATATTATGACAGGCCGACGTATTTGTCGGTACAGCTGCCGATATCTCGGTCTCGTATCGGTATCGGTTATCGGCTAATATGAAAGCGCACCTTTGAAGGTTTGTGACTTCTGACCCGACTGCATGGGCCCTATAAAAAACACGATCCATCTAGCAAATTGTGTGCGAGTGAATAATCAAAAACACAGTTAATAGTACGAGTTAATCATATAATTTATATTACAATGTTTCATAAAACTAAAATAAATAAAAGTGATCGCCGTTTTGCAAGAAATCGGTGTAGATGTCAAAGTGTTGAAAGGTTCTAAAATATAATGAAAGGGTAATCCGGAACCGTTACAAAACCAATCGCGTGTTAGTATGTCCGTCTGACACAACAATTTTGTCGGAATCCAAATGAAAAATTGAAACGTAGCTCCATTTTCAACAAACAGAATACTCTGTTAAAATTCATCGCATACACAAATACCATTAATCCAAACAATGACAGATTTCTACAAAAAAAACATCGTTTTACAGAAGGCCAGCTTCTTCAATTTCAAAATATAAAAAAACAATTTTATCAAAAGACAAAGATCATAATTTCATTTTGAATAGTGCAGTTGTATATTTGTAAAAAAAGGTTTCAAAACAGAGTAAAGATTATGATTTCATAAAATTACGCCTTTTTCTGCGCATTGTAATATTTTATTTTCATACTCCTAAACGTCTCCGTAGTTAAAAATGTATAATTAATTTGTTGATTTATAGGCCTACCAAGAAAACTACCTGTTTTTGTATTCTAAAAGCACAAGTCTCTTCGAGCTGAGTCAAATGAAAGAGATCCATGTGAGCACGCTTCTAGATCACTAATAATATAAATGCAGAGATTTGTTGAGGCGAATTTTAGTAGCAGGCGCGCTAAGGGCGGCCAATGTTAGTCGCAGCGACCGCTCTCGGGAGCAGTGTGATGTGTTTTGTGATAGCGAAGCATTCCAAAATGTATGACAATATACAAACTACAATTATTTCATGACAAAAATTAATGAGATTCATTATGAGGCACAAAATAAAAACAGTAACATTAACAAAAATATATGCTATTCTATAGTAAGATTTACTTGTGCATCACGTAATGCACAAAATTACACTTCTTAGAGTAACTTTAAGTTAATCATTGAGCTTCCGATTTATACAAATAAATAATATGGTAGGGCTACATTATCATATATCTATGTATCGTCACGTTTAAAAATATACAATCACTATCACTATTACTGTTTGACTACGCGGGATATTTCACATGGAGTGTCCGCACGGGCGAGTTAGAACAGTCCGGTACGTCGTCGGGGGCGAGCGGGGGCGCGCGACCATCACCTGACGTCGGAATGTCCGTCGGGGTCGGGCGGCGGCGCGGCGGCCGCGGGGGACGCGTCGCCCTTCATCACGTAGCTGGAGCCCTGCGTGCGCGCTATTTTTAATCTGATCGGCGTGACCTTCGCGGTCCGCACCTTGCGCGCGCCGGCCGTCGCCTCGGCGTAGGTGGGCGCGTCGATCGCCAGCGGGTCGGGCGCCGAGGGGTCGTAGTCGAACGCGTCCACCGTCGGCTCGGGCGCCGCGGCCGCAGCCGCCACCGCGCCGCTCTCGCCCGCCGCCGCCGTCACCGGCCGCTTTATTTTAATTATCAACTTGGGAGCACTTTCACTTTCACTATTCAACTTTTCCGCTTTTTTGTCCTTCTTCTTCTTTCGTTTCTCGCTCTTGCTCAACTTGTGTTTGGACGTTTTCTCGTTCTCCTCGAAGTCGGCCATCACCATCTTGCGGTACTTCATGCTCTCGCGGCGCAGGTCCTCGAGGCTGGGCTTGTGCACGTGCCGCTTCTTGGGCGGGCGCAGGTCGGAGGGCTCGTCGCTCACCTGCTGCACGGTGTTGGCGCCGAGCTTGATCTTGAGCTTGGGCGCGACGGGCGCGACGGGCGCAACGGGCGAGGCGGCGGCGGCGCTCGCCTTGCTCGGCTTAGCGGAGAGGCGCGCGCGCCGCTTGTGCGCTGCGAGCGCGGCGCCGCTCGCGAGCGTCGACAGCTTCACGTCGTCGGACCCGTCCACGTCGTCGTTCATCGTCACCTTCAGGTGGCGCAGCTCGCGCGACAGTCCGCTGCTCACCTTGCGCTTCTTCTTCTCGACGATCGGTGGCTCGACGATCTTGTAGTCTTCCCTGGTGGGTATGCACGTCATCGACGCGACCGCCTTGGGTATAGTGATGACGGCGCGCGTGAGCGGCGACGGCGCAGCGGGCGGCGGCACCATGCCTACGTGCACCGCGCTCCCCGGATCGTCCATGTTCATGTCCTGCGTCCAGTACTGGCGCAGCAGCTCCTTCTTGCGCATGCGGCGCAGATTGGTCGAGCCGGGCATCAGGGGGGCGGTGACGCCCGCGTTCACGACGGGCGCCTCGAGCACGGGCGCGGGCGGCGGAGGCGGCACCGGCGTCGCCGAGCTGGTGGAGTAGTTGGCGTCCAGGAAGGGCCCCTTGATCTTCACCTTGAGCTGGTTGCGCGAGTCGGAGAGCGACACCTTGGGCAGGTGCGGCACGTAGAGCTGCGGCGGCGGCGCGAGCGGCGGCGGCGCCAGCAGCGCGGCGGCGGGCAGGGCGCGCTTCTCGTGTTCCTCTTCCAGGTCGGCGAGGTGGTGCTCGGCGGCGGCGGCCGTGTACCCGAGCAGCTGCTGGTAGGCGGCGGCGGCGCGCACGGCGGCCGGCAGCGGCTCCTCGGCCGGCTGGTAGGTGCGCATGTCCACGGGCCCCGGCAGCACGTGCCCGAACATGTGCTCCTCCACGCACTCGTCCGCCTCGCTGCGGTACCCGCGCTCGCGGCTCGGACTTCTCTTGCCGCCGCGCTGCGGACTGTGGATGCGCGGCGACTGGGACGTGTCCTTGTACGAATGTTCCGACCTGCGATCGTCGCGGACGTCTATTGACTTCCTCCTTTCGCGCAACGCTTTCAGGTCTACGCCGTCGTTGGCGATCTCCTCTTCGAAATCGTACACTGTGCCGACCAGTTTGTTCTGTATGGAGTTGCCCATGTAGTCGACGGAGGGGAACGTGTGGGCGCTTTGTCCGCGGCTCTTGGACCGGCCCCTTCCGCGGTGGCCTCTGTTTCCTTTGGAGCTCGATCGTTTGGAGCCCTTGGAGCTTTCGCTGTGTTTGGGCGACATGCAGGGACTCTTGCCGGGAGACTTTCCTGGGAACTTTAGGGACGACTTCAGTGATTTCGACGGTGACCTACATTCTGATTGTGTCACGCTGATCATAGTCTCGTTGCTGTCGTTTGATATTTTAGCGGTTCTGCTTTGACTGTTCTCATAAGTCGAGTCATCGACGCAAATGCTCGGGCTAGATGCCTGAATCGAAAATTTATCGCTGCCCGTGACGTCTATGTCGTCTCTTGATGGGGAATCCAAAGGTTTAGGTGTGGGCGGCGCAATCATCGCGGTCGTCAGCGCTATGTTCTGTGACGAGGAGGTGAAGGCGGCGCACAGTTGGAAAGGCGGTTTGGATGGCAGGAGCCCCGCCGACGAGTAAGTAAGTCCGGGGGCGTAGAGCGGGCCCGGGGACGGCAGCGGCAGTTGCGAGCACGCGCCTGCGCCGAACAGCGAGCTCATAGTGGTAAGGAAGGGCGACGCGTTGGGCGGGTACGTCGAGTACTGGTTGAGCGGCATCGACGGTTCTACCGAGCACGAGTACGCCGGGCAGGGCGGGTACGAATCGATCTCCGGCATGACAGGCGCGTGCGGGTCGCACGAGTTCATACGCGACTTGTGCACCGCCCGCTCCTGCACGAGCGACCCCTCCGAGTTCGAGCTGGAGGCGGACGAGCGTCGCATCGTGATCTTGCTCTCGCGCCACTTGGTGTCGTGCCCGATGTACGGCGAGGAGATGTTGGCGCACTCAGAGTGGATCACGGAGTTATTGTTGTCGTAATTTTGCGTCTCCTGTATGAGTTCCACGTCGATGACACTGTTGGAGTTGTCGATGGCGGACGGCTGCGAGTCGTCGCTCATTTTCGACAGCGAGGTGGTGTCGCCTACCTCGGACACCGACTGCATGTCGGACACGGTAGACTGCTCTTTCACTTCGTCGGCGTACGTGATGTGTTCGTATTTTTTGGCCTCGTGCTGAAGGTCGACGTGCACAGCGGGCACGTGAACCCAGTTCTCATTGCTCGTCATCGCAATCGGATGATAGTCACTTCCTTCCAACACAGATTTTCTCCTGGGCATTTCTGCAGGTGCAATCGAGTGCTGAATGTGATTCATAGCGTTGTGCATTTGTAGTTGTGGTGGTGATTGTCTTTCGATCTGCATAGCTTCCATTTCAGGATTCATCTCTCGTCCAGGAGACAGCTCCCCATCCTCTCTGTCTTGTTCGGGAGCGAAGTTGTTCTCTTGTGCAGCTATCAGTTCCTTCTCCTCCTCTGCTGATAGCTCATGCGAGTTCTCCGGCGCCTTCTTGCTGCTAAGCTGCATTCTAAGCCGATCGACTAAATTCAACGTCTCCTGCGCACCTTGCTCTTTAGAATCCTCCTTGAAAAAGAATTCAGGATACGACGAAAATGGTTTCATTATTTCGTCGTGATTGAATTCGTCATCGACCGCCATCATATCGAATGCGAACAGTTCGTTGTCTTTCTGCTGCGGCGAGGTCGGCGGTCGATCGTGGTAAATGGTGGACGGTATCTTGGCGCTCTTGGAGATCTCCACGCCCTGCACGAGGCTGGCGTCTTGTTGCGAGACAGATTCTATATTGGAGCGCTTGCGCATATTCCTGAGGACGGTCTCCTCCTCCGTCGCCAGGGTCCTCGCGTCCATCGGAGTGCGCGGCGACTTGATCATGGTGTTCTCGTTTAGGTTGGCTTGTATCTTAGCAATCATTTTAACGCTGGACTTTTCTGCGCATATATCTGCAGCGTCGAATGATTTATCGTCAGTCATGTATTTCTCGTTGCCGTCGGGCCTCTCTATGGGTGTGAGCACGTGCGTCGGGCTTGGAGGCTTCGGCATCCATTTCTCGCTTTCGTTGTAACCAGCGTTTGCCTGAACAGGAGTTTTCTTGTTTGGCACTTCCGCCTGAGGCTTTTCAGACGGGACGGACTTATTATTGGGTGAAACAATTGTGCGCGGCATGCTCTTTTCCCGGGTATCGTAGCGACTCTGCCGCCTCTGTTTAATGGGTTTGATCACCTCTTCCGCAGTCGGAACGACTTGGTCTTTCGCATCCTTCTGCGGTGGTTCTTTGACACTCATGCGTCTGCTAGACACACTCTTCCGTCTCTGTTCCGAGCTCTTCTTCGGACTGGGCTTATTTTGCACCGGAGAGCGTTGCTTCTCCGATACTTTTTGTTGCTCCTTCTCATCGACCGAGGCGCTCGGCGTCTTGGCCTTGCCACTTTTGGTTTTGACATCATTCTTGGGCAGCTCGGCATTGGGAGCGACATCCACCGCGGGGCACGACTTCCTCCTGGCCTTCAGAGAAGTTGATTTCTTCTTGGACTCTTTCACTGTCTCCTCGTGCACTTTCCGTTCCGCAGTTGGAAGTTCACTGGACTGGCGACTCGCTTTGGGAGTTTTACTGGAGCCAGAGGCAAGGTCTTCTTTAGATGGTTTTCTAGATCTGGCAACAGACTTATGAGGCAGACCTCCGCTTGCAGTAGTGCTTCTGGTCCGAGCACGCGCGGTCGCACGCGCACCGGTGGCTCGAGCAGGTTCCTCTCTTTTAGCAACCGGTGATGGTACCCTACGCTCGGACTCCCGTTCGGAAGTTTTAAGCTTCTTGTCTGGGGCCTTGCGTGGGGAAGCATCATTGGATGTGTCGCTCTTGTGCTTCCGCCGTCGCCGCGGCCGCTTGGGGGTAGGGCTGGATGAGCCAGTGGCGTCAGACTGTGAGGACTCTGAATCGCTTGAAGCGCTAGTCGACGAGAGCGGTCTTGACACCTTGTCGAGAAAGGGCAAGTCCACGGTCGGGCGCGTGCTCGGTGGCGAAAACACGGAGGGCTGCTTTGCGCAGGAAGCGGGCTTGATCTCGCGCGCCTTGGCTGTGGGCTTGGGACCTGACTTTTCGGGTTCTGGCGCCAGCTCTTCGTCCGAACTGGACGATGACGAGTAACTGCTGCTGCTAGACGAAGAAGAGCTTGAACTCTCGTTTGCTTCGGCTTTTTTCTTGCTGGGAGATTCGTCGGATGATTTTGTAGCATCCGATTTCTCGTCTTTCTTTTTGCTGCCCTCGGCGGTGTCTGAGGCAGGTACCTTGCTGCCGATGTTTTTTATATGCGCGGCGGCTTTCTTAGCGGCCTGCCTCTGCGGAACGTAGGCGATGGTCTCCTTTTCCGATTCTTTAGATGTTTGTCTAGTAAGTTTAGCCGGTGGGCTTTTTATCTCTTTGCCCTTACCTTTGCCCTTACTTTTGACTTTGACCTCTTCAGTTGCTTTTTCAGCAGTTGTCTCTTCTTTCTTGCCAGTAGAAGTAGAACGCATATTTTCAGATGCCTTTTTGGCGGCTTGTCTCTGGGGTACTATTAAGTCTGTTGGATTGTCTTTAGGTTTAGAGAACTTGTTCTCTTTATTTTTAGCTTCGTCATCAGATTCGTGAGTTTTCACTGGAGGCTTTTTCTCTTTGTTCGATGGCTTTCTTCCTCTCTTTTTGGGAGCAGGTTTATCCTCATCTGAAACCAGTTCTTTCTTTTCAGAATGGCTCGATACGAACTCTTTCATTGCAGCTTTAGTCCTTGGCAGCGATTGATGTTGATCACTAGTACTCGGCGGTGATTTCTCCGATTTTAATTTGTCATCTTTCTCTATTTTGACTTTCTCTACATCCTTCTTTGCCTCTTCCTTGTCGTTTGTTGTATCCTCGCTACTGTCCGAGTAGATATCAACCGGGAATTTGCTACTCCTCGTGTTTCTGATGGGCATCAAGTCGTCGCTGTCGGTACCGGACTGGCCCGTTTTTCCCGCCGCCATTTCTTTCTCCATCTGCCTCAGAGTTTTACTAGCCAACTTGTCTTTCTTTGAGCGAGTGATCGCTTTTTCTTCTTCACTGCTGCTTTCTACGACTTGTTTCGATGGCTGCGTTTTCTTTTTCTTTTTCTCGTTCTTGACGGGAGATTTCTTGGCTTTGCTCTTGGGCGAGACCTTTTTCTTTGGTGATGAGGTGGAGGGCTTCTTCTTACTGTCCGCGTCCTCGTCTGTGGTGAAGCCGATGGCGCGCGGGCGGCTCTTGCTGGAGTGCGCGATCTCCGCGTCGCTCTCCTCGCTCGACATGCCGCTGTACATGCTGCCGCTGCGCCGCATCCCGTTCACGTAATGTTTCTTGTAAGGGTTTGACGACTTGGAGCGCCTCAGACCGTTGCGGTCTTTCTTCTTGTCGTCGCTCGTGCCCGGAGGTGCAATCCTCGCGAGCAACTCTTCAAAGTTAGTTTTTTGCTCGGGGGCGTCTGGATTTGAGTAAAGTCTGTCGTAAATCGAAGGACCGTGATTAGCTTCGAAGATAGCGCCGAGCTCCTCCTCGGGAATGTCGGCGCCACTTGAGAGTATAGCAATTTGTTTATGAAATGTCTGTTCACGCAAACGAAAGAACGAACGCGAAAGTTTTTCTCGTCTGCTCACCATATAGCACAAATTACGAACACGTTCAAGATCCTGCCTCAACTGTACGAACATTTTCATCTTATCGATATCGGCTTGCTCTTGCCGGTGCGAGAGAAGCTCATTGTCGTCCGATTTGGGCGGTAACAGTGGCCGGTTGTGGCCCGATCGCCTCTTTAGTTTCCAATAGTTGTAGATATAGTTTATAGCGTCCTGATCAACATCAAGAAGATGAGAACTAATGTCCTTCACACTGACGTGTTTGTCGAACTCTTTCTCGATCTCGTGCAAGCGGGCAGCGCGGGCTTGCGTTTTTTCTTCTGATGTCATATCCTTCCTGCGCTTCCTTTTCACTTCCTCTTCCTCTGAACCGGAACCGGCTTTCTCTTTTTTAGAGTTCACACTATGTTTTTGACAATACGAGCGTAACTTTACACCATCATCTGCGTTCTCGTCCTCGATGATAGCTCGCATTTCAAGTCCATGTTTAAATGCACACGTAACGTGGTAGGCAGTCTTACAACTCTTCACGGAACACTGGATGCAGGCACCCTTACGCTCGCGACACAGCACGCACACTAGCGACCAGCGCGACGCGGGGATGGACGAAATCTTCGTGATGGGCTCCATTTTCTCGGCACAGCCGATAGAAACCTCTGGAATCCATAATACGCAGCTTACGTGGGCCCACTTGTGGCCCGAGGGAGTACATTTCATAGCACCCCCCTGGTTGGGGCAGAGCACGCAGGTGGGTCTCGCGCCGTCACCACACGGTCTGCACAGCCATTGCCCTGGAAACACAAACCGACTGATGTTACAACTTTGCACGTTAGTTAATTACGCGATGCAATCATTACGAGAGTTACTATTATACCATCAACTAAGAAATCTGTTGTACTTAGTAAAATGCAATATATTATTATATTTTCATATTTCCAAGGTTAGAATACGTGAGAAGTACCAATCTCGACGTCGGTTTATTTTGATTTTTAGCTCAGACTAAGTAGGTAAAATGTTAGTATTCCATAGACATGGCAATAGTACTTGTTCGGCTCAAAAATTTAATAAATAAATGGCATAATTTCATTTTAATTAAGATAACTTTATTGCAAAAGAACCAATGTTACAATAGAGATCGCACACGAAAGAAACAAAAATAGTTTCATTTTATTCTAGTAATCATATGTTTACTATTGAGCCCCAAACTAAGTAGGTAATATGTCAATGGTTCTCTCGATGGTTTTCTCTTGCATTCGACTTTGAGTTCCAGATGCTTAAACAACCGAAAGGAGCTAAACGCGGTCGGTATCGCCTACATATTGAATATGTTTAGCGCCCGTGCTGTAAGCAAGATAAGGCGAACAATGAACGCAGCGGCGAGTCAGTGGTCTCGAAGTAATCGTGAGACATCTCGATGAAATGAAATGAGATGCTGTCAAGTGATGATGTGGTCGAAAGTGGCACCACGCCACACCTGGATTGAGAACTGGATCTCAAATAGAACTGCCGAAACACACCGTTAGGTGCTTGGCGACACTGTCTTATCTTGAGGATGTTGGTCAGGCGAGTACTAGCAAATGCACTACCACCAAGCTAAGGTTCCACCACGATGTTTTCTTCACCTAAAACTAAGTCATATATTATGTCAATGATATTGGAAAAAGCAAGAACATTCAATAATGATATTGACCAGTAGTAAGAAATAATATGTGTCACTACTAGAGCAGTTAGTGATAACAAGGGCAAATAGAAAAACAGTGTTACTTTTGGTTTGAAGACTGGTAGTAACACGTGTAACGTAGGCATTGTCGGATTTGAACCAACGACCTAGACGTCGCAGGACGACGCCTTTACTACTAAGCCATAATCGCTTCAAAAGGTACCTAAATACTCGATGGTAATTTTGCACCGAATCCCACTTTTTCGATTTTACAAACGTCTTGGACTCGCCCATCGTTAAACCTACTAATATTATAAACGTGAAAGTTTGTGAGAATGGATATATGGATGTTTGGAACAGTTTCAAGCAAAAACTACTGAACGGATTAGAATGAAATTTGAAATGAAGATAGCTTATACCCTGCATTAAAACATAGGATACTTATTATCCCGAAAAAATGTTCCTGCAGAATAACTGGAAGATGCGGGTAGTTACGATGTATAAGTGTAACGCTCTTACCGTCTGGTATGACAGTTATGCCGTAGCACGCTTGATGTACGCAGATGTTACAGGAATCGCAGAACACCATCTCGTTCCCATCCTCCGAGTCCGGCGAGCGGCACACGTCGCAGATCACGTTCTCGTCGTACTCTATCCCCAGCCCCTCCTCCGACTTCATAATAGCCTGGATTTTGTCCCATGTTCGAACCTGAGAACAAAAACAAACGGTATTAACAGCAACTTCAAAATTTCTTTTTGTTTTAACTGGTACCCTTTGAACACAATGATGTTAAAAGACGATGTGGTCGGCGCTGGCCGCACGCTACGCTTGGATTGGAAACTGACTCTCGAGTGAGGCTGCCGGAACACACTGATAAGTCAATAACGACAGATTCTTTATGACACGCTTTCAAACCCCACCGGAAATGATGTTTACCCATCTTAACATTCTAATTAAAGGGTCGGAGAAATACCATTATTACGATGTTCTTAACATGAATGTGGTAGCTAACCAGGCAAATATTAGAAACGTCCTAAACCAAAATTTTTATTTCAGCGCGCTTTTTTCCTTTACCGAAAGCTCAAGCTCATTGCAAAATTATCAAACACTAACGGCCGTTCCCAATAACCGATCTATCCACGGTTTGCCCTACTAGAGATCGGTTATTGGGAACGGCTGTTAAATACATATAATTGCTTCAAAATATTCCACTAATAGGTACTACACAAACACAAACTGGGCCTGTTAAAATCTATAAAGCCTGTATCTAAACAGTGGGAACGTAATAGGCTAATTATGATAATGGATATCTGAAACGACAGTAGGTAGTACCCAACTCTACCCGTTTTCAGGCCACCCGAAGGCCTCCGAGGTGGCTTTACAACTAACTGATGTAGCCAGGACCAACCGCTTAAAGTGCCCGCCGAAGCAAGACAGTGCTCAGCTGAAAGTCACTAAATGCTCACCCATCTATGTCATTGCCGTCCTGAGTGTTGCTTAACATGGTTGATCCGTTACAACCGCCCGGACCCCGCTATGCTACGAGAACCGTTTTGATGTCTAGATGCGACAATATCCAAAATAACTTAGTGATCGAGACATTTCATGACGTCATAAGGAACTATAAATAGTGGGAATAGACCCGTACTATACCGTTCCTCATTTCAGAGCGCAGATCGATAGTTGCAGCTATCCCTTCGCAAACGGTCTAAAATAACATTGCACCAATTAGATGCGCCATTTTGTGGACGCTACCTAGAAATAATCATATACGTCACTTACAATATTTTTTATACATATTTATCTATCGATCCGCACGTTTAGGCAGAGATTTTTATCAACTGGAAGTTTAATCAAACTGTTGAAAACCCGTTAAATATAAAAGCTAGGAATTTAACTTTCTGGTCGTCTGTATTTTTTTCATAATCTATGAAAATAATATCAACTCTAATCGAATCGTTAAACCGTCGGTCCCGGTGGTCTTAGGATAACAGTCGTTAGATTATGTCGGACGCCTTCCGACGGCGATAATTCCGATTCAGGGTGGGCTACTGGCCTATCCACCAACCGGCACTGTGCCCGTATGGTGTATTATGCTCTGAGAAAAAAATTCTGACTTGCCTTCTGAGTATTTACCTTCCAAGACCGATTCCTTCCTTATTTTACCTTAGTTTTTCTTCTGAATCACAAATCCTTCCCTTTTGACTCAGAAGGAAAACGGTATTTCGGATGGTTTTTTTCCGTGTGGTCCCTGTGAGAAGCCCTGTGCCCCAGCAGTGGGAATGTAGTAGGCTGATAATGAAGTGGCGAATCAAACCGTTTAGCCAGTGTACGCTCATAAAACAGCCCAGTTGTCTAAATTTGTTTTACAAATATCGTGATATCTTACTACTCAAAATAAAACATCTAAAGCCACGACACTCGGGGATAATGTGGCTTCATATTAGTGAAAAACCTTTTTACTCCTTTGTAATATAAGTATTTAATAGAAGTATGTATAAA
Source organism: Opisthograptis luteolata (assembly GCA_931315375.2). NCBI lineage: Eukaryota > Metazoa > Arthropoda > Insecta > Lepidoptera > Geometridae > Opisthograptis > Opisthograptis luteolata. The sequence goes on from OV928033.1 coordinate 15,251,807, forward strand.
AACAAATCAATTTTATTTACGAGAGAAAAAGCGGTATTCGTTAAGGTTAATAAAGTGCGTTCAGTAACTCGTGTTTAAAAAGGTTCACGATGTAACTTAACCTTAATGGATAGACGCATTGAGAAAATGAACTTAGATTTAACTAAAAATAGATGAAAATGGCAAGGGTTGAGTCAGTGATGTCTGTCCGAATACGTATTTACCCGTAACTCTATCCCTTTGTCACTCAGAAATATCGCGATGATAAAATACGACATTGTCTAGCGGAAAAATATTTTATAAACATTTTATTAAGGTGACAATGGTGTCGATTCGGTTTTGCATTCTCTAAAACTAAACTAAGTTTGACAGGTCTCTAAAAGTAATGCTGTCCTTTTTTTACTTCAGTGGTTAGAAAAAACCAGAAATACTATTAGACCTGTCAAACTTGGTTTAGTTTTAGAAAATGCAAAACTGAAAGCGGCGCTTTTCAAGTGCGTTCAAGCATTTTTTCCCTTTTCTATAAATATCATGGACTTGTTAATACCCTTAAAAAATTACAAACTAAAAATAACCCGATCCTACTCAGGGCTTACCTGCGAAAAATCTTGTTTTGATTGTTTTAAGCGGCTTTATTTTAATCGTCACTCCCACGTCAGCACGAGGTAAGTTTTTGTCTCGCTAGCGTCGTAACTCGGAACGCATTAGTATGATTGCGAATGAATTAAGCGCTTCGTAGTCACACATATAACGAGACCGACTATGTCAGAAACAAAACAAAAAAATATATTCTTTTTTTTTTATGTAACAGATTAGCAAACAAGCTGACGGCCCGCCTGATGGAAAGCGGTCACCGTCGCCTATGGACATCTGCAATACCAGGGGAGTTGCCGATGCGTTGCCGATATTCGTCTGATTATTAAAATTCAAACGGTTTGTTGGTTCTTAGTTCAAAATGCAGCAACGGCGGCGGCAGTAAAAAACTTAAACGTACCCATTGCTACTAAGAATAAATTAAAGCCGGGTAAAGAAATTAAAAAGATGAAGCAACTGTTGATTAGCATTTTGCCAGGATTGACCATCGAAAGCTCTCCAAGCACAGCGAACCGGATAGCTTATAGATATATGGCGAAAATCATCTCGCCGCCATTGTGTGCGACACAGATTCAATTATCGAGAGGTCCAGTGACCACAGATATGCGGAAGCCGATTAAATCATCGCACCCGACATTAATTTGCTGGAGGTGTCGAGCCGCAAACCGCAGCGATACATTGTTGACATAAATGACTTCCTCAATGATGACTTCTCGAAATGACTAAAATGGATCGGTCCGCTCTTAGATTGCTATACCCTATTCGGGTCCATATGTTCGGTAATCTTAACCTCTAAGATCTCATGTATACTAACATATGTTTTTATCTGCTTTATTTTACTTCTTACAGGAAAGCGTTCGACCTCAAGTCACCTCATATTAAGTGACTGTGTGGTGGAAGGTGCCACCACACAGTCAGCACCATAGCCAACTGCCATGCATCATCAGCCTATTAGGTTCTTACTGCAGGGGCCTCTTCTCAAAAAGAGTATGTGTCATACCACACTGCCTCAGTGCGGGTTGGTAAATGTCGCATGCCTTTGAATATCTTTGTTCTTGGACGTGCCGCTTTCCTCGCGATGTTTTTCTTCACCGTTTTGAGCGATAGCAAATCCGCAAATAGCTTATTAAGCCGTATAGCCACGATGGGATTCAATGACGCGCGCGTTACCGTTCAGCCACCGTCGCTCACGACCACTTATAACCAAAGCGGTTGTTATCCATGGTCGGTTGAGTAGCTGCTAACGTAAGTAAGCTGCAACCTCTTGTTTATTGCCGAAAATTTAACACGCGATAGCCGAGCGAGACACAATAATTTCAATAACGACACAAAACTACATTTTCAGGCGTAGCGTTTTCGCGTTGTCGCTGTGGATGATACCACCAACAATTAGACACAAAGCGAAGCAAATTATTGAAGCGTTACGCGACTGTGTGCTGCGATGGGCGGTCCTGTGGTTACAAGCTAACTGAACAACAATTCGATGACGCCCGGGTCTACAATACGAACATAAACGCATCAAGACACAAGCTGGTAACCAGCCCAAATAGAAACGAGCGTGGTGCGCAACAAGTGCTCGCCATAAAATTACACTCGTACAAATTTTTAGCACTTCTTATGAAGATCTTTACGACTTTAGCCCTTAGACGGCTCTCGCGACAACAGCGGAATGATACAGAGGGTCTTATCACCACGCCAGGACTGATACGGCCATCTTTAACTTTATAACCATTTCAAAAAGGTCAGTTTAGATTGGAATGTCGTTTAATATTCAACATTGAATACGGACTCAATAAAGCCCGTTCACAACGCAGTAGAACGCCTCGGCAATGTCAAAGGATGGAAACTACAATACCTAATCATCTGCCAATATCGATCTAGCTCTCCAGCCTCACACGGTAACTAGCTTCGTGAAAAGCTAAGCTGAACGGAGGGTATTATCCCGACAGTTCGGACAGCCGATGTGGCGCAACAGGCGAACTGCCAGCTGCAAACCGTGAGGGGTTCGGGACAAACAATGAAGTATTGAAAATAAAACACGTAATTGTCTCGTTTCTGGTGTAAGAGATCCTCGAGCCACCTAATTTCTGATTCCCTAGATACAAGAATCCCCATTTAGGTCAAGTGCTTGAGTAGGCGTTAATGTCTAAGAAAATGTTTATATTTAAAGGAACTTGAACGAAAATACGCTTCATAATACTTCTCGAATATTCTCGAAGAAAACTTCAGGTACAATAAATTTCGAGGAAAACGACTTATTACATTTACAAGAATTAATCTGCCTACTTCTAAAAATAAGTTAAGAAGAAAAAATAAAGGGAAAAGTATTTCACAGAGCTTAAAAATACTTCAAGCTTCACGATAAAGTACAGTGTAAGCGGATTACGTATGAACAACGGTACACAAACAAATTTTTCCATAGAAAATAAGAGAGAAAAACAATCTTTATTTTTCTCTATTTTTTCACAATACAAAAGATTATTTTATAATACATTTCCCACGTTTATTTCATTACTAGCTGCGCCCCGCGGTTTCACCCGCGTCTTCCCGTTATCCCTCAGGATATTTTTAGGGATAAAAAAACCTATGTGTTAATTCAGGCTATAAGCTATCACCATTCCAAATTTCACTCAAATCCGTTCAGAAGTTTTTCCGTGAAAGAGAAGCAAAGAAGCAAACATACATACATACTCACAAACTTTCGCGTTTATAATATTAGTAGGATTATAGAGCGCCGACCTGTACATAATCGTACCTGTTGGGCGACGATAACTAACTTTTAAATATGATATTTCCAAGGTTTTGCTTTGTGAGAGTGATTCAATATATCACGCACCGGAGCGTAAGCTTCTTCTTCTTCTTGCCCTGGTCCCATTTATTTGGGGTCGGCGCAGCATGTTTTCTTCTTCCACTCTTCCCTATCAGCCGTCATCGCTTCATTCACTCCCCTTTCATTCATATCAACCCTCACACAATCCATCCATCTTTTCTTTGGTCTTCCTCTTCCCTTCCATCCATCAACATTCATATTCATCACTTTTCCGGAGCGTAAGCGATGGCTCTAATATCACGGGTGCGAAATTAAATCACTTATGCGAGTGTTCACTTAATAAGTTTCCAGTTCAGACGTGGCGTGGCACCAACTTCGACCGCATCGTCGCTTAATATCAGGTGACTTGCGGTCAAACAATACCACCACTTGTGTCATAATGTATTTGTATTTACACTGTGTAGTGTAGGCCACTTTTGAATGACGTTACCAACGGAAGACCAGCGCTGGTTTAAAAAACCAGCATCATGCTGAGTTGGTGCCGTGTTGTACCAAAAAAATTGAGAGTAAGATATATTTTATATTAGCTTTACATTTATATACTAGCTACACCCCGCGGTTTCACCCCGCGTGGACTACAGTTTACCGCCATAAAAAAAGTCTGGAGAAGGCCACCCTTATCACCTAACTGAGATGCCGCAAGGACCCAAAGTGAGTCTTGGCCTCCGATAACAAAAGATGCCACTTCGGTCAGTTATTATCACCTAGGGGTATAAAATAAGCCTACGACCTATTCTCCTACCAAACACAATTTACAATTTTTGTATAATATACACAAAAATGTCATAAAAAAATCTTTGAAGCCATTTTGATAACAAACACTGTGACGCGAGATTATTATATATTAAAAGAGGATTTAATTGTCTGATAGCATAAGTGTATGCTTCGTGTTTATTGTTACAAACAAAAACATTCATGCCTGTTTTGTATATTCCATCTGTAATTCAATTCGCGTCGATTCTAATCAAACAAACAATTTTATTGATGCAATTTCAAAACCAGTTTAGCGCTAGCCCGATCTCTAAAGCACTTATTTTTCAAATAACTAAGTTACGTGTGACATCCTACACGCTGCTAACGATAAATGCCGGTCACTAGAGGCGAGCGAAATAGCCGCTGTTATTTAATATTTAATTCTATCATCGGAAAAGGTTACACGTGCAAGGTTGGTTATTAACTTTTTTTTTTAATTTTAACTATTATATTTTCAAAAAAACTTTGCTAAACTTACTTTGAATTTTACTGCACATACTGGGCCCGTGGATTTATGTTGTCTATACTAATATTATTAAGAGGAAAGATTTGATTGTTTGTTTGTTTGCTTTGAATAGGTTCCAAAACTACAAACCCAATTTGAAATATTATTTCACTGTTGGGAAGCTACACTATCCCTAGGTGATATTTAAAAAAAAATTAGGGTTCCTCACTATAACTCCAAGCCAAGGTGTAAAAAGATTACCTAAAATATTCCTTACATCGCGTGCGCTGCGAAAACTATTGATGAAAGAATAAAATAATGTGACTTTGAAGAATATGTACATTATTATTTACAAAAAGTGTCGCGATAACATGTCTAACTATTATAGTTATGCCACAATAAGTGTTCATCGTTTATTTGAAAAATTAAATAAAATGCCGTTAGATAAGGCTCTTTATATGTATCTTGCTATCAATCCTTATCAAAATAAATTACTTCATCGGTGTCGATTCTGTTAAGCATTTTCTAAATTGAAATTAAAGTTGACAAATTTAAAAGTAATGCTGGCCTATTTTACTCCCTTGGTCAGAAAAGGACAGCAATACTTTTATACCCTGCCAACCTTAGTGTAGGTAAAAATACACTTACAAAAAATCATCGACACCAGAGCGAAAAAACACGAAATCGTGTTAAATTTAAATTACGTTGGTATATAAATGAACTACCCACGCTGACTATCTCTATACTCCAACATATATGAGTCCTGGCATTTCCTCACAAGACTTTCCTAGTTAGTAGTTTGTAAAGCTTCGCGCAAGAGTTCAATTATATAATTGACTCCGCTGCTGCACCTTTGGGCGCTCTTTTTATGATCGCAAACTCGACAACTTGGCTGCAGCGAAACTTAAATTGCGAAGATTCTTCATGCGTACGTTTTCCCTTTTATCAAAGCAAATTGATAGAGGAATGCAATATCTAGAATGACGCGTCCTAGCTAAGTAAGGAGAGAGATTTTAATATCCTATAGGCAAAGAAAATATTCCAATGAAAACGCGCAGAAGTAGACTTTTTGTAAAAAGGAAAAATTTCTCGACGTTGCGCGTTGCTTAGAAACGGCGTGGGAAATTGCATTCAAATTGAATCATTGAGATTAATAACCTGGCCCTGGAACTTCCCCGGTACTTTGTGATAGTAAATCTGATTATAATCAACGCTAATATTATGAAGGTTTTTGTAAATGTTTATTGTAACAGATAATTTCTAAAACTTGGCGATATGATTTAGAGAATCTCTCATAGGAGTCTGTACTATTCCTGTGTGTCATAGGCCATGTTTCATTGCGACGAAAAGACAGTGGAAATCGCCGAGACTACTAAATACAAAAAAATAATGTAATTATGTGCTGAAAACAGCATTCTTAATCATCATGAGCATCGTCACGGAACATGCCATGGAACACCACAAACAACGGTGTTATTTTTTTACTAATTACAGGGTTGCGTTTAACCACAAGTCACTTGATGTTAAGTGACGATGTGGTCGAAGATGGCATCACGCTACACCTAGATTGGGGACTCTCAAGTAAGACTGCCGGAACACACCGATAGGTGCTTGGCGACAGATTCTTAACATGAGGGTGGTAGCTAGCCACGCGAGTACTAGAAAATACCCTACCATCATGCTATGGTTTCATCGCGATATTTTACTTCACCGAAAGCTCAAGCTCATTGTAGGATTCGAACCCACGTCCTACGGATCACCGCTATAAATGTTGTTAATGTTACAATAAAATACCTACGTGTTGATAGTGTATCGAGGTAAAAATGATCGGTAACTTTAAATAGTTTATGAATAACAATATATTAAGAACATAAAAGCCGCGACAATCATTTAATAAAACATATATATATAATACATAGCTAACAACTCACTTGGTAAAGTCACTTTCCAAATAAAGAAATAAATTTTAAATCTGTACATCCTTTTCGGAGCTACGACGCCACATACAAACACATAGATACACACTACAAACCGACATCACTGCACATTTTTTTAATTTATAATATTTTTGCACAGAAAATATATTTAAAAAAAAATAATATGTTTTCACGAAAATGTTAAACTATATGTTTTTTAAGTTTTCTAACACAAATCTGTTAGTGTCGGGGCGTGTCAAGGTCCAGTCGTGTTTCTTCCAAAGCGCAGTCAAATTCAGGCACTTTTCCGTCTGGTTCCCTAAACACAAACCTACCGGCAAGCGCACTTCCGTGAACTGAAGCATCAATAAGCGTGAACTCAAATGACCTATAGTTACTGGAAACGATGCCACGCCCCGCTTTCTGTTATTTTAGAACAAAATTGATGCAGATTTATTAAAGCGAATATGTAAAACAATTACTACGTAACTGCGAACGGGAACAGGCAGAGTTCTAACGAAATACGTGTTATTTTAATACAAATTTCATGCACATTTATTAAAACGAATGAAACAACTACTGCGAAATGTTTTGGTGAACAGGCAGAGTTCAAACGGCATACGAAACGGTATATTCACGGTGCCGTACATCCCATTAAAAACGATCATCTACGAGTATATAGAATCATTTTCGATCCGTCTCTCTGTAACAGATTAATTTCTTGTGGTGTTGGCGACGTATGGAGAAAATCAGCTGGACAGAAAAAAACCAACCAAGAAGTATTTGACTTAGTAAGAGAAAAAAGAAAGATATTAACAACAGTAGTGATAAGAAGAGGAAAGATGTTTGGCCACTTGGTACGGCATGACGAATATATGAAAAGCATATTAGAAGGAAAAGTAGAAGGGAAGAGAGGGAGAGGTAGACCGAGAAGAACATATATAGATAAAGTTAAGGAAAGGATTGACGTCATGTCGTATCAAGAGGTCAAAAGGATGGCCGAGAACAGAACGGGATGGAAAGTACTCCTCCGACAAGAGCTTCGCTCTTAAATAAAAGAAGAAGACATATATAGAGCAAAATCGCGGATGTAATCGGTAAATAAACATAACCGACACTATAAGAGGGCACATAGAAAAAATAATTCAATTGCATTACGCAATAAAAGGGTTCGTGATACAAACATATTTTTTTAATAATATTTTGTTTATCATTAAATTATTTTTTTTTAGTTGTAGGCAGACTAATTCACCAAAAGCTCAAGCACATTGTAGTCGAACCCACGACCTACGGTTCGCCAGCCAACAACCAATGTGCCATCATCCCTTGAACTACTGCTATTATAAAAATAAACAATACTATAACAAATCTATATAAAAAAGTGCATGAATTGTTCTGTCTGGGTGTTTTGGACCCCCGATCCTCGTAGTATCTGATACCCTAGATACAGAGAATCCTAGTTAGGGGTCAGAGAGATTGAGATTGATTATGAGATTGTGTGGGCGTTATTATTAACAAGTTAATGCTCAAACGCGGCTGCGGTGCGTTATCTATCATCGTCGCTTTATGTCGTTAACGTGAAAGCTCTTCGCCGTATATGCGAAACGTGTAGGTACAGTGCATCGATGCTATCGATCGACTGCCTGATTAATTTGATTATGCCTTCGCCGAACCAGAGCGCAGTACCTTGTTTGACAAGCATCTCTATAGAACTGATCACAGCAGCTTTGACACAAACATCTCGTGAACGAAATCTAATCAGGGGCTGTTATTACTTTAGTCTATGCTCTATACCTACGTAACCTACATCTACCGCTACGGAGCATGGCATATCTTCCAGTTGAGAGGTTATCGATCATGTGAGACTGCCGGAACACACCGATAAGTGCTTCGCAACAGATTCTTAACATGATTGTGGTAACTAGCCAAACGAGCACTAGAAAATGTCTTACCACCAAACTATGGTGTCATCACGATTTATTTCCTTTCACCGAAAGCTTAACCTCATTGTAGGATTCAAATCCACGATCTACGGATTGCAACCCGACGTCACTACCACTGAGCCATCAATGCTTAGCAAACATTGACTCGTGTAGGTAGTACTTCCCTACAAATAAAATATCCAGTATGAAATAAACCTACAACGTAAATGTAGTATGAAATAAACCTACAACGAAAAAAATATCAAAGTTTATTTTTTAATAGTGCAGCTTGAAGGCCGCGCGATGACAGCGTGGGCGTGGGGGTGGAGCGGGTGTCGCTGGGCGCGTGGAGCGCGCGGGAGGCTGCCCACCCCAGCTCGCATTTTGAATAATAATATAGGATGCATCTCTACCAACGTTTTGCAGAAACTTTCATTGAAATATGACTTTATGTGAATTCAGTAAACTGGATGCGAGCCTGTTATAGCTATGAGACAACATTATGGCTTTGAGGGAAAAAGATTTTCGAGTGACGCTGACTTTCTACATCAGTAGACGTTTTCGGCTGATGATGGCGATTCATATCACTTCGACTTAAGCTCAACGCATGTACACGATGCGTCTTCAAACTAACTTAGCGAAGATGTCTCCCTAGTCGTCCGGTGTCCCTCGCGAATTACAGCGAAATTGCATTAAGAGCACACGCCATTTGTGCGCTGAAATTAATTTTACACGACTCTGCTACTAAACGGATTTCGAATTTGCATCAATTTAATCCATTTGTGGCTGTTCTTGGAAACAACGAACCGAGCTGGAATTATTTTATTAAATCAAGTGAATAAACATGAAATTCGAAGAGAATGTCTGTAATCGGATCAAAATGTTCCATAAACAGTATTATTCATTATTAATAAAAACCGCTGTTTTTCTGTGGTAAATTATTTATGGAATAAAATAATATAATTTTTATATTATTTCTAATTGTGCGATTGGACATATTTTGATGGGGTAACTTTAATATTGTAGTTTGCTCTATTACTCTGTGACATCAGAGTGCTAAGCAAGCCTTGACAATTAAAAAAATATAGTTGCATAGAAAGGTCTAGTAAAATTTACATATTATGTATGCTGCGCTACCCGCGGGGTGTGAGTGGGACGCGTCCAATGTCCATCGTGACCTTCTTCACACGAGTTAGCAAGGACAAAACAATTACATCGGGTTAACTACGGATGTTTTTATTTCAATGCAAGTCGAGCTTATGAGTGCGGATATGATATCTAGGACACCTATACCTCCTGTAAGCGAAGGAACCTAGTTTTAATTGAGACGTTCACTTCGGCCCGCACTGGGCGGGTTTGGTTCAAAGTTCAAATATACTTAGGTATTACTAACTAGTTGCACCCCGCGGTTTCATCCCTGTCTTCTCGTTATTCCGCAGGAACCTTTTACCGGGATAAAAAGTAATCTATGTGTTAATCCAGGATATAAGCCATCTCCATCTCAAAATTTCATCAAAATCGGTTTGTAGTTACGGTGATACGTGGTAACAAACATTCACACACACGCACACACGCACACTTTAGCATTTATAATATTAGTAGGATAGGATTAGTAGGATTACATTCAAATGTTTTATTTTAATTATATTCTGAATATATTCACTACAATCCCAATATGTTTTTTCTATTCTTTTTAGGTTTATAGCGCATACGGTAGTCATACACCTCTCGGTTTGTACTACTAGCTAATGAACGGACGTCATACGCCTCCGGCGCGCCGGTCATGGGAATCAGATATTTCTGTTACGGATGCGGATGGGGCTATTTATAAGCTTGAACTAGGAATACGAAAAACAAATCTTATGTTTTGTTAGATATCAACAAGATATCAATATATATAGCGATGATGGCTCAGTGGTAGTGACGTCGACTTGCGATACGTAGGACGTGGGTTCGAATCCTACAATGAGCTTGAGCTTTCGGTGAAGGAAAACATCGTGATGAAACCATAGCTTGGTGGTAGAGCTTTTTCTAATGCTCGTCTGGCTAGCTACCACCCTCATGTTAAGAATCTGTCGCCAAGCACCAATCGGTGTGTTCCGGCAGCCTCACTTGAGAGCCAGTTCCCAGTCCAGGTGTAGCGTGGCGCCATCCTCGACCACATCGTCACTTAACATCAGGTGACTTGTGGTCAAACGCTACCCTGTAAATGAAATTAAAAAAAAACAACAACAATTTGGATACAAATATGTTTTGTACTACATCTTTGCCTATTATTCAACCACCAAACAGTGGTGTGCGAACTATACTGTGCTGTGCATATTGAAGAGAAACGATTGTCATTACATAGCATTACACAGCAAGATCAATTAAATCAGGATAAAGAGCACGGTAACTTATATGCTTATGTATTTACTTCGTATGTTATAAAATGCACAGAGTCGTGGGCATCAAGTCTTGCCTACGGCCAAGAGGACTAAGTAAGGGTCTATCCGATATCTCAAGAGCGCAGTGCGTTGCCTAGCGGAATTTTAAATAACGTTAGTACTAAACCCGGGGTTTACTAGTAATGGATCCCATCGAGTAAGCGAGTTGGTCGTATCCTCACTCAACTGTATAAAAAAATTACAGAAGATACGATTCACCGTGTTCTTTATTGGATTTATTTTTTTATATCTTATAGGATAGTAGCTTAACTAACAAGTCACCAGATTTTAAGTGACAATGTGTCAATATTGTAGCGCCGCGTTTCGCCTGGATTGGGAACTGGCTTTCAAGTGACTACACTCGAGCTTATTCGATAAAATTGTCGGGACGCAACAGTAGGTAAACATTAATTGAGAATGAGGTTAAAAATGTTCATACTTTTTTTATAACTACGGGTATATCACTGAAAACAAAAACATGCATGCTACAGAGACAGAGCCGATATTTCTTTACAAACAACTAGACGACGCATTGTTTTTTCGCCTGATATCGGTCAACGTTTCACTACTGGATACTAAAATAAACAATTGTGGCACACACAAGAGTAAAATCACATGTATAAATTTAATAAATCCAGTTCAACTTTGCAATAGAGGGAATGAAATATCGGGAGAAAACTCACCGTTCAAACAATATAAATATTGTGACACGCCACTGATATAATAATGAAACGTGTCAGATGACACGCCGCTCGGGGCTTTACAAAAATCCGGAAAAATACCACTTTTTTTGTAACTAATTTTATCGGCGATGACCTGTCCGAGCATAGGGTAGTTTGTAAAACAGCGCTGCGCTCACATGATTATTCATATGCGAATACAGCACATGCTGAAGCTACCCTATTGCCCTATAATTAATTAGTTATCTAAGTAACTGAAACATAATATGATGTCTGTGTTAGTGGCAATAAATTGATTTTTTTATTTATTTATTTAGTTCCCACAAAATGACTAATAAAGTGATCATCACTACTAATGTTGTAAATGCGAAGTAACTTTGTCTGTCTGTCTGTTACGCTTTCACGCCTAAACTACTGAACCGATTTAAATGAAATTTGGTACAGAGATAGTCTAGAGCCTGAGAAAGGGCACAGGCTACTTTTTGTCGCGATAAACTCTACACACGCGAGTGAAACTGCGGGGAACAGCTAGTATGTTTTATATTTCTCTGGGATCAGGATTTGTAGACTGAATGATCGCTTTAACGCTAAGCTTACGGTATGTTACAAAATATTTTCGTAATTCGTGGAAGATCCGAAAATAAAATGCTTGGAAACCGCCCCGAGTATTCCGGGACTTCCAAGAAGTATTCGGGTGTTGAAGTAAGTTTCCTGACTTTAAAACTTGACAAGTAAAAGGCATTGCAAGGCACGCCGCGCAAACCTAGTATGCCTGTCTATGTGCTAATCCAGAACGCTATCTTCATTGCAAATTACACTCAAAATCGTTAAGACGTTTCAGCATGAAAAAAATTTAAATATAAAATACCCTCGACCTCTTTGATCGACTTTCATGAAACATAGCTAAGAACACTTCCGAATAATTCACCTTTCAAACAAACAAAAAAAACATTATATCAAAATTAGAGAGCTACGATGCCATACAGACAGACACACACACACACGTCAAACTTATAAAACCCTTCGTTTTTGCGTCGGTGGTTAAAAATAACAAACATCATTCACAATATTTTGCATTTTTATAACATAACTAGCTGTTCCCCGCGGTTTCAACCGCGTCGGCTATAGTTTCCCATGTTTACCAACTTAGGGGTTGAATTTCAAAAAATCTTTTCTTAGTACAGTCAGCGACAAAAGTATTTTACAAATGTGTTTCAAATCAGTAATTGTTATTGTTTTTTTTACATTTTACATGGTATCATTTTGACCACAGCATAACACACCTGATTTTAGGTGATAATGAGGTCAAAAATTGATGTCTAAGATGATGAGTATAATAGAAAAAAAAGTGTGATTGTTCAGCGACTGTACAAGGTCAATTTATTCAAGAAAAATTTATTGAATTAAACCCTTAGTTTTAAAAGTTGTTGCAATTAAAAGCAACAGGTAGCTTCGCGGGCCGAGCCTTAAAGCGCCCGGACAGGAAAAAAAAAATATCACGTAAAAGAAATAGACGTATAGTAGTCTCATTTATGAATTTATGCATGCGCAAACGCACACAGTGACTCGTCACTCCTAAATCGACGACGTAAAGTTGGCTGCTACGACAACAGTCCGTGTCAAAAATGACAACGAATCTACTACGCTGTAGTAGCTACTACGAAAACAGCCGCTATGCTGAATGCGGCGAAATGACCATGGGACCCACCATGGGTTGTGATCGTATCTATTACGCAGAGTACAAATCGTAGAGGAATCGAATCTGGCGTTAACGGCGTAGACATATCGACTCGCGACGACTAAGCTACTATGCAGTCGTAGCTACTACGAAGACAAGTCGCCTAAACTACTACACAGCCGGCGCAATTAATTAGACATAACATCGGCGACGAAGCTAATACGCAGCTGTAGCCACATAAATATATGTCGACTCCCGTGACTAAACGACTACGCTGCCGTAGCACCTATATAAATAATTATGTCAACTTTCGAGACTAATCTACTACGCAGCAGGAGCTACTAAATAAATATTTCGACTCCGACAACTAAACTACTACGAAACCAAGCTATACACTACGTAGAAATAACGACGAACAAGCTACGACGCAGCTGTAGCACATACATAATTATGATTAGTCCGGCGACTACACTACTTCGCAACAGTAGCTACTACCCAGACATATCCGCTCTCGAAGACTAAGCTACGACGCAGCCGTAGCACCTACATAATTATGTTTAGTCCGGCGACTACACTACTTCGCAACAGTAGCTACTACCCAGACATATCCACTCTCGAAGACTAAGCTACGACGCAGCCGTAGCACCTACATAATTATGATTAGTCCGGCGACTACACTACTTCGCAACAGTAGCTACTACCCAGACATATCCGCTCTCGAAGACTAAGCTACGACGCAGCCGTAGCACCTACATAATTATGTTTAGTCCGGCGACTACACTACTTCGCAACAGTAGCTACTACCCAGACATATCCGCTCTCGAAGACTAAGTTACGACGCAGCCGTAGCATCTACATAATTATGTTTAGTCCGGCGACTACACTACTTCGCAACAGTAGCTACTACCCAGACATATCCGCTCTCGAAGACTAAGTTACGACGCAGCCGTAGCATCTACATAATTATGTTTAGTCCGGCGACTACACTACTTCGCAACAGTAGCTACTACCCAGACATATCCGCTCTCGAAGACTAAGTTACGACGCAGCCGTAGCACCTACATAATTATGTTTAGTCCGGCGACTACACTACTTCGCAACAGTAGCTACTACCCAGACATATCCGCTCTCGAAGACTAAGCTACGACGCAGCCGTAGCACCTACATAATTATGTTTAGTCCGGCGACTACACTACTTCGCAACAGTAGCTACTACCCAGACATATCCGCTCTCGAAGACTAAGTTACGACGCAGCCGTAGCATCTACATAATTATGTTTAGTCCGGCGACTACACTACTTCGCAACAGTAGCTACTACCCAGACATATCCGCTCTCGAAGACTAAGTTACGACGCAGCCGTAGCATCTACATAATTATGTTTAGTCCGGCGACTACACTACTTCGCAACAGTAGCTACTACCCAGACATATCCACTCTCGACGACTAAGATACTACGCCACCGTAGCACCCAACTACATAAATATGGCGATTCCGACGACTGAACTGCTACGCCATCGTAGCACCTACACAGACAATCAACACCGATGACTAAACTACTACGGAGCCGTAGCTACTAACGCCTTAAATTAATGAATCGATCCTGATTCGTTATCTGCGGTTTTGGATCGATATTTCATGTCATAATATATCATTAACTGAAGCTACGTAGCTGCGTAGCTGCATCGTTACGAAATTAAATCAATTATTTCACAAAAATACGGTGCATATTCATCTTAATTTTGTACTGACAGCTACTACGCAGACGCAGCTACTGCTCTGAAATAGCTTATACGGTGTTGTAACTGCTATGTAATTCTCTTTCCAGTGCACCACTCCAATGGCTCTGATAATAATAATTATAATTGCAAAGCTAACAGAGTTTCTCGCTCGCATCTCGTTTAGAAAATTCAGGCCGTCAAGCAGTTCATGAATTCAACTAGACGCGCGCTTTCATTGGCTCGTACCTCATCCTTGGTTCTGCAATTAGCGCTCCTATCTAATGCTCGTACGGTAAAAGCTGTCAACATTGTGCACTCACCTGCAATGAGAATGACGGCGCCACCACACTTGTGTCTACTTGGACTACGCAGGATAAAAAATATATTTTTAATTTTATATTTTTAACTAGCTATTCCCCGCGGTTTCACCCGCGTGGGCTACAGTTTATCGCGAAATCCTTTCTTAGCGGATGCCTACGTCATAACATCTACCAGCATGCCAAATTTAAGCCCGATCCGTACTGTGGTTTGGGCTGTGCGTTGATAGATCACTATGTCAGTCAGTCAACTTTGAGTTATATATATTTAGATTATAGTTTTATTTTATATTCATATTCACTGTTTTTGAAATGAAACTCATGACACAAGTGTTGGCAGCGCCATCAGCTCCCGTTGTGCGCTGCGCTCGACGTGCGGCTCAACCTCCTGGTGCTGCGTCGGACTCACCTCTAGCTCTTCGATGACCTTCTCGAGCTGGTTCTCAGTGACGGGCGCCGCGCCGGCCCGCGCCCGCTCCGCGTTCAGCAGCCGCAGCCAGCACGTGTCGTTCGCGTCGAGGTCGTACGAGCACGCCGCCTCCGCGCACGCCGGCGTCGAGCTCAGCTGGTGCTTCTCGCCGCTGTAGTGCGCGTCGCGGCTCAAGTGGATGTACTTGTCCTTGGGTCTGCGACAACAGAGACACGATGATGAGAATCTATCGCCGAACACCTATCGGTGTGTCCCAGCAAGCCCCACTTGAGAACCGGTTGTAGCGTGCGACCACACTCATCATCGGATGACTTGTGGTCAAACGCTAACCTTTAAGGAGTAAAAAGAAAACCACGCGCATAGAGAATTATGCAAAACGGATGAAAATTAGAGCGATTACGGTGATCGTTCACAAGTCAGCACGCGTCACCGATTTTCTACATTATCTAGATTTCTATAATCTACGATGGCAATTGTTTTGTATACAATACAGTGCTGTGCGCGCTGAATTACTCATATTACTTTGTAAATAAAATATTATGTAATAGGCACTGTAATTGACTCTGTGTAGAGGCAATAAATTGTTTGTTTTATTTACATATTTACTTCAAATGTTAATGATCAGACATCTCGATGCTAAAGAAACGATATAAGCACCCTAAGGAGAATACCTATGTTAAGAAGTAAATGATTAAGGTTTTACTACTTTGTAATATGCAAGTGCGAATGATATTATTAGCGATGTATCCCATGTCTACAAATTCTCATTAAAACAGGGTTCTATTTGTGCAGGTTAGCACCAAGGGCTACGAATTGATTTTTGATTTACGGACGTTTTGCTTGAATTGAATTATGTACCTTCAATTTTCCATTATAATTAATTTAATTTATTGCATTAATCTGACATGTGAGACATGTCAGATATGTAGTGCTAATAACTCTGATTTAATTAACGAAATGGGCGTTGCCATATGTTTTAATTGAAATTGCAATTAAATTAACACAAATTAAACTGTGGTTGTTTGGTAACAATGATATTTGCTTTGTAAAAGCAGTATCATTTAAATTTAGGACGTTTTGATTCTATAACGTACTACGTTACGCAAATAGCGAAAATATGCAGATACTGGTAAAAACGACCGTCAACACACGGAGACAAATATCAAACATTTTACAAGGAAAGGCAATACTGCGTTCACATACACTAATTATATATATTAGACCACAAAAGACTTAAACGCGCCTTAGAAAGAATTAGAAATGTGTTGGACGTTCATAAAATGGTTTGCACAATAATCGGCGTCTAAAATTTAAACATGTCTTAACCGCGTTTTTAAATTTAAACGGCTCCAAACCTTGATCTATTAAAAGTTATTTAACTTTGTTAGGAATAGCCTCGTCTTCGTTTTTACTGTTATGACGTTATTACTGTCAGTTTAATAAATAACTTTTAGACACTGTTTAACTAAACAGACGTTGAAACGACTTTTTGAATAATTTTTGTGGATATAGAGTTTGTTATTTGAATTAATTTATTTTTACCACTGTTTAGTTGTCACGGGCTCAACAAAGAATCAAGGAGCCAAACTGTCATCATGCACGTGTCCGCCCAGGTGCACGACGCGGGCGCATTTGAAAGGCGGGCATTATATTTATATAGGCGGTTTAAAACACGTTTGAGCCCTTTTATGTGCGTCATATAACCACTAAGCGCTCGGTAGGGCGAAGCGAGTTTGATATCTACTATATAAAAATAAGTCGGGTTTTCCTTCCTGACGCTATAACTCCAGAACGCACGAACCAATTTCCACGGTTTTGCATTCGTTGGAAAGGTCTCGGGCTCCGTGAGGTTTATAGCAAAGAAAATTCAGGTAAAATTTCAACAGAAAATCGGTATGTTGTGAAATGAAATAATTTTTTTCCTTTTCAAATATAAAACAAAAAAAATTTTTTCTTCTTTTAATCACCAAACGAAATGTTACATAAAACGAAGCCATCTGGTGGCGAAACGGAGTTCGCTGGGTTTGCTAGTCGTCTATATGTGTCGAACAGGCCCTCCGCCGTGCACTTTGTCACTAAGGATTGCAATACGGAAAACCGGTATCACTTAACGACTACCGGATCCGGTATATTAAAAATCGTGCGATATATACTAATGTGCTACGTTACATTTATGACATTAGCTCTAAAATCTGGTAATACTGAATTTAACAGCTCATCATTGCAATTTAAATTTTTAAATTACAATTTAGTACCTTTAACACTTTTTTTATTCTCATTCGTGTGATTTTAGTTTGTAAATACTCGTAAACGTTTTTTTTTTATGAACTTGGTACTATAACATCTTCCTTTGTTAGATTGATTTATAAAATACCGGATCTGAGCGAATCCGGTCGGAGTGAAATTGGTGCCAGATTGCAATCCCTATTTATCACAAATACTATTCACACGTGGTGATTTGTCATACATACCTTTAGGAAATCATTTTCAGCAAAATTGTTGGAAAGAAAGGAGACTTAAGGGGTTTTGAAATGACCGATTCTACGGCATACATACACGGTATATGGGATGTTATAAAAACTCTTGCCGAACTAATCGATACTAAATGCGAACTAATAATAGACCTGCTGTAGCCGCTAGTAAAATGCATCTCGTATATAATTCAGCGTGGAAGCCACCAGCTCCGCGTCGCTCCATAATTTTTTTTACAACTTTTACTGCCTTTTTTGAAGTGAAACCTTTTTTAGCGGCGTTGGTATTTTTTTGGGATGGGTAAAAATGTTAAACTCACGCCAGGACACGTGACGTGATCGAAAATTCGTAAGACGTAGGGAGAGTAGAACGCCGGCGCGGCGTAGGAGAGGAAGTAATAGCCCCCTCTCTTTCTAATGCGCGGCGAAAATGTATGCCTGCTCCTGCTGTTTCGTTTAAGCGGCGCAGGGCGCTTGCAGTTTTAACTTCTGTCGGCACTCCCCGAGTGCTACCGAATCTTCATCGTCACATGTTAATGTTTTTATTATTATCTAGATTACTCAATAAGCTGTCAAACTGGAATCTTTTTACTAAGATTTTACTTTTTATATAATAATAACGCCTTAAAAATCACAAAGTATCAAGACCATTAACTAGGATTCCCGGGAGAAGACTCCGGCACCTGCAATTAAACCTCATTCAAAAATATCTAGGGCCCAGGCGGGTTTATTATCCACAAGCGAATTTCCTCGCGACTTCACCTTCGTATAAATTAATGGTTTTCCATACAAACTTTAGTACCTATCCCAATTGACCACCTTGTGGGGTCATTTCCAAAAATCCTTTCTTAGTGCACCCCTACACTAGCATAGGAACCAACTCCCCTAATATCAAATCTCTGCGGTTTAGGCTGTACGTTGTCTATCAGTCCGTCAGTCAATCAATCACCTAGGAAAATGCTGTTCATAGGTAGGATTCTGATTACATGAGAGATGATTAACATCGACCATTGATTCATCCGGAGGTCTGTCAAACAGTAAACCGGTGCCCTAACAATAGTTCAGATGACTTCAACAATGTTGCTAAATGATTCTAACATCCGAGTTTAAATTTCATTGATGACATTTTCGTTTCAGTGTATAACGCAAAAACTGATAGATAAATTGAATAGCATCCTACTTAGAGAGCATACGCCGTAGTCTAGAAGATTCAATTTTTATTTAATTTAAATGATTTAATTGAATTTCTTACTAGCTCCTGGTGCCTTTTTTAAATAAAACATCGGTTAGGTTAGGGAACGTTTCGTAAAACGAACATAAACTTGTAATAATACTGAACTAATGCGTTTACAGCAATATGCGACTTCATATCAATCACATATGTATAGGTAGAGGTTGAAATTGGACGCCGAAAATTATGGTTCTATTAGTATGGCAATTTTTAAGCTGATTGCGGTTCCATTGTAGCTTCATCTTGTTTAAGTGCCCATAATTAGGTGTTGCTCATTAAACACCTATTCACATGCCTACGGTCCTGCTTGCGGTGCTTCTCACTGATAATCAGCTGGTAATATAAACATAATTATTGTAATATAATTATTGAATAACGTTTATAATTACAAATAACTGATCTCACAGTTACACAGCTCTAGATTGACGTTTCTTAAAGACTACTTACTACATGCTTCCGCGAATTCAATTGATGTTCAAAAGTAATAATATGTTCACCACGGTCAATGCAATTTGTCCGTCGAGGCTATTCACAACGAATGATGTTTAGATACAATTTTTACGCGCAAATAAACCCGTTTCACAAATATGGTTTTCAAAAATAAATAACCGAATAGTAAATAACGTACCGGTAACGGTATTCATGTCTCGATGCTAGATAATCCTCGTAGTTTTATTTCTAGTCAGGCAGCTGCACCACTGAACGTTCTCTGAGGCCGTACAAATCACAACTAGAAGCTAGGAAAGACCGAAAAGACCTTTGCTTTTACGATAAATCAGCGTAACAAACGGTCAAGGTGACATCCATCGTAGTGCATCTATCAGTGTGGATATAAATTGTGTATGGTCGTTTACAGAAATCAAATTGCAACAATGAACGGGAACAAATTCTAGAACTGCTATTACTTTAATATATACGAATTAGCAAGATCGCTGTAATATTATACTACTATTAGAAGACCTGTAACGATCAGTTGTGAGTAAATGATTTGTATACGCACTATATGAATTGGACTGCAAAACTTATCTGCCTTCAGATGTAAAATGTTGCGAAAACGTTTAAAATGTTGTCAAAATCAAAACGTAAGGTTTGTTGCTAAGCCTGCTCCAACCTCCTTACATCGGCAAAAAAAACAGACAATAAACACCCGGTAGGGCTTTTTTTAGGCTCGATTACATTTACAATCATTTCATTACTAATAACTGATTGAATTGGAGAAAGTTCACTGCAGTCCTAACCTTGTGTCTGATATTTTATAACAAGCTTCTTTAATAAGATTTCGTTTCATATGTACTTTAAATTTAGTTACCGACAAGTCTCGGTTTTCACTTAAGATTTTATTGAAAAAAACGAACACATTGACCTTTGAAAGATTTGTAGTGGGTACAGCAATTTTATCTTCATTTGATTAGCACTATAATTGTGATAAACGCTTTTTTTAAGCTATTAATATCGCTGCATTTACATAAAATTTTCATAAATATATTGACAAAGAACTGTGATTATATAATTTCTTTAAACTTAGTCCTTAAAGATTCTCTCAATCTGTGTACATATTGAAGTCAGATTGGCCAATTTGTTCATCAAGCGAGCGCTATGACAAAAGTACCGACGTGCCGCTCCGGAAGCGCTTCAATTGTTTGCAATTTGCAGCAAACAAGATGCAATAACCAATTACAAGTCATGGCGAAAGGTGAAATATACGGCACGGTTAAATAGCAAAAGAAATTTACGAAAAAACTAAACAGGTAATATCGACCAAAGCATGCTCAAATGAAACTCGATTTTTTCAATTTTAGACACAACCGGAAAAGCCAAAAATCAAATGGCTCACGTTCGACCATCTATATTTCGATTTATTCGAATGAATAAAACATTTCGTGTTTAAAAATAGCAATGTTTTTTTGCATCGGTTATTCCGTCAATGGAATACAGTTTTTTTACCCGTTCAACTATTTTTTTTCGATATGTATGCGATAGATTTATTTCCAAGAATAATAAAGGCCCTCTTGTGGAATCAATTTCCACCTCTACAGTAAAGTAAAATCCATGCTATTGAGTTTTCAAAAACAACGACTAAGTTTTGTCAAAGAAACTAACCACTCAGCGAGTAATGGAATTGAAAACGCGAGGAAGGCAAAAAAAGCTGTTTGAAAATTTGTTACAGCTGTGCTACGCCGTGCTATTTTGTTATTGATCGAATGTAATCTGTGATGTGTGGCATATTAATTAAAGGAACAAGTTTAGCATTTAAAATAAATATAAGTTGAATGTTTTTGATAGGTACATTGACTATTAGACAATTTTGACAGAAAATATCACCCATGAAAAAAATAAAGGAAACTACTATTAGTTTTTCCAACACCAACACAAGACAAACAGATGGAGTAGCTTTGGCGACAATCGGCTAAAATTAACGAAGAATTAGGTCATCAGCTTTAGCCGCTAAGGGGGGACCTACCCTAATGGAAATGTCAGGAAAAATCTAAAGTAATTACGGAAAATCCATCCTTTTTTCCTTACCAGGCGATTGGCGTTGCGGCAAGGTGGATAAAAAGAATAATTTAATTTGAAATAATCAAACGCCCCAATAAACTACACAAAAAAGGAATATCATTTTTATTGTGAACAATAATATTTTAGCTATAAAAAC
Organism: Opisthograptis luteolata; assembly: GCA_931315375.2. Taxonomy (NCBI): domain Eukaryota; kingdom Metazoa; phylum Arthropoda; class Insecta; order Lepidoptera; family Geometridae; genus Opisthograptis; species Opisthograptis luteolata. Next base: position 15,273,852 of record OV928033.1, read on the forward strand.
AAGATTATACGCCAGTTTCAAATACGCCATGGACCCTAATACGTCCACAAAATAGTCAAGAACTATGTAAGTGACGATGTGATCGAAGGTAGCACAACGCAACACTGTAATTGGTAAATGGCTCTAAAGGAGGCTGCGGAAGCAAATTGTGTTAGGCGACAGTTTCTTCAGTTGCGGGTACTGGAAGGTGGTCTATTTCCTAAAGCTCAAAATCCAGGAAGCGGATGCGGGGAGGGGTGGGGGGGGGGGGAGAAGTAGAGAGCAGATGACCGTATTTTCACACCAATATGGACGAAAACAGATGAAGTTGTACTTACCGTTAAGCCAACCAGCCCTTCTATGGTGCACAACAACCGGTTTAGGCGGTAGTGATCGTGAACGCAAAGGAGCGTGGGCAACAGCGACCCTTCCTAAGTCCTAAAAGCTCGGAGAAATCAATCACAGAAGAGTCGTAATGAGGAATAGCGGTAGATGGGACTTCGAAACAGCGCCAGCGTGTCGCTTAAGATGAAGAATTGGCAATATTGGCTGCAGGGATCCTTTTTTCTCAGCAATTACAAAACATACAGAGCTAATATTTATGTACATTTAACATCAAACAAATGCTCGTACATTGAATAATAAATAGAATGTTTTTTATCGTCTGTGATTTTCGATGCACATAGTTTCTGATAGACTAGATGCGGAGAATCCTAGTTAGGGATCGAAGCTATGTATGTGATTGTAAGGACTCTATTTATATCGACCGCGTTCCAAAAATTACTTACTAATTAAACACATTTCGCAACATTGCTGCGATGTTATTTGTACCTAGAATGATGATAATTAATTAACATCCAATTTCGAAATATTCCAACAACGACAAGATATTTCCATTGCGAGCAACAGTCCACCCGCTTGCAAGTTTATCGTCGCACTTTTTCACCCCCAACGGACCCCCAACACTATTGCGCATCCCGGGCGAAGGAATAGTTAAGCCCTGGGCAACCTATATAGCTCAAAATAACGGACGCTCAACAAGTAAACTTCTTCTCTTGCACCCTAATATCGAGACAAAAACATTTGTAGTAAGTAGGTTATTGTAACATGATCCACGTACCGGCGATACAATAGTAGCCCTTTGAGCAATGAACATATTCAAAAGAAACGGTCGTCACCCGGCTCTGTATATCCAAACAAAAACGTATTTATACTTTTCACCGTTTGCGTATTGTATCAAACCTAAGCTCTAACAACCAAATATCCCTTATGATTCCAAGGTACGGATTGTTAATTGAAATAATAAATTGCTATGAGAAGTTTTTGATGTTTTATTCCACGTTATTTGCCAGATAAATGAAAACTGTTCCAAAGACAAGGCAACAAACTCAATTCATGATAGATTGATTTTGATTTGTTTGACCTACAAAAAGTCTCGGAGATATCTGATCATTACCATAAAAATGCGTACGTTATTGTTACGCATAGTAAAAAAACACGTAATCAAAAACCTATTGTTACAATCCCACGTATTGGAATGTGAATACATGCGCGCTGAAAATTCTAGTGTATACACATATGGACATAGCATCAATCACTTAACAGCCAAAGGGTTGGTCCCATTCTGCAAAAAAAAAGTACCTACTCTGCAAACAAAAACACATACAAAAAACAATATGTAAAATGAAAAGATATACTCACAATTTAAAGGCCTGCTGGTAGCGCGGTAGTCGGTTCTCAATAATCTTGACCTTAGGCGCCGGAAGCGAGTCGGGGTTGACGGGCACCTGCACGCCGCGCTCCCAGTCCTGCTTCCAGGGGTCCGTGATGACCCAGTACTCGCTCGGAGTCAGCGGCTCGTTGTCAGGCAATTTCATTGCACTGATTAGGTCTTTTCTGTGAAAGGTCAGTTTATTTGTGAGGCTAACATCACGCATAGGTTTATCCGTGGAGCTAACGTCACGAATCGATTCACTAGTCAGTTCATCACTGCTGGATTCACAAGATGATTCATCCATGAGGTTATTATCATGGATCGATTCACGAGTCAGTTCATTCGCGTCGCTAATATTACGCATCGATTTATCCGTATCACTACTCGATTCATATGTAGATTCATCCATGAGGCTAATATCACGGATATGTTGACAGTTCGGTTCGTGCGGGAGGCTATTATCACGGACAGGTTCACAATCTGGTTTATCCATGAGGTAATTATCACGGATCGATTCACGAGTCAGTTCATCCGAGCCGCTAATATTACGGATCGATTTACAAGTTGGTTTATCCGTATCAATACCCGATTCATATGTAGATTTATCCGCGAGGCTAATATGACGTTCACAGTTCGGTTCATGCGGGGGGCTAATATCACGGATCGATTCACAGTTGAGTTCTTCCGTTAGGCCAATATCACGGATCAATTCAGAAGTTGGTTTATTTGCGACGCTAACATCACTACCCGATTGATATTCATCCGGGAGGCTAATATCACTACCCGATTCATACACATCCGAGAGGGTAATATCACGGTCAGGTTCACTGTTCGGTTCATCAGGGAGACTAATATCACGGATCGATTCACATGTAGATTCATTCGCGAGGTTAATATCGCGGATAGCTTCATAATTCGGTTCTTCCGTGATGTTAACATCGCGGATAGCTTCATAATTCGGTTCTTCCGTGACGTTAATATCGCGTATAGGTGTATAGTTCGGTACTTCCGTGACGTTAATATCGCGGATAGGTTCATTGTTTGGTACTTCCATTAGGTCACTATAACGTAAAGGTTCATTGTTTGGTACTTCCATTAGGTCACTACAACGTAAAGGTTCACAGTTCGGTTCTTCATCACATATATATTCAGAATGCACATCATCCACGACAGTAATTTCAAGGATAGGATTAGAGTTCGAGTCATCCGCGAGACTATTAACCCAGGTAGGTTGACAGTTCGCTTCATTCGTGACGCCTTCACGAATCAATGCACTAGGTCCTACGGAAGATGTAGGAACTTGCTCTGTTTGTCATGCAGCTTGAGCACGCATCCTTTCTTTGTACAGAACGTAGCTGATTACTTGTTTATCATTATGATATTCGGGAGGTGTTGTGCGCTCTTCCCCCGTAAAAAAATCTCGGGTTAAATGCTCGTGTGTTGTCTTCATCTCATTTATTATTTTTAATATCGCATTTGTTTTCCCAACCACATAATCGGCGGTGTTTTCATAAAGAAGATACAATTCCCAAATCATCAGCCGCCAAAAATGTGAGCTATACCGAGTAGAGTCGGGCTCCAATTGGGGACGAACTTCCACTGGGACAGATATTTCTAGCTCCGAAGAGTCGGTCGATGTTGAGTCAAATGAAGAAGAGCGAGCCCTACGCGTAGTGTTGGTTCCGCGTCTAGCCCTACTTCCGCGGCCAGTCCCGCGAGCGCGAGAAGACTCTCGTCCACGAGAAGGCTTTCGTCCGCGAGACGGCTCTTTTCCGCGAGAGGAGCACGGAACGGACGGTGGATCGCGACGTGCCACACGGGTTCCTGGGGGAACCCACTCTGCATCAGGGGAGGTACGTCCGGCACCAGACCCACGTCTACCGGAACCGCGTCGGGTACCGCGACCACGCCCTCGTCGGTTCGCCCCGTCCATCGCTTAGATTCTAAGTTTTGTTTTTAGTTCGTGAAGCAGTATCTCCGGCACTGCACTATCAAATACTTAACAGCGTCTATCGATATTGAAGTTCGAATCGTCTTTTCGCTTATGTATTGATTTGTAGCAAATACACCGATACACGAGTCGGTTCACTATTAAAATCCACTATTTCACAGTATATTAACAAAAAGTTGATAGTTAAATGATTTTAAAAATTAACACAATTATTTCCTTACATATTTACAGTTTTTAATATTCATGGATGTTTAATTTTTCGCGAATGATAGTCACGTTTAATTTTATAACTGAAACCGTTCGAATCGGAAACCAAAAGTAATGGTTCGCAGTGGTTCGCGCGAGTCGCAGAGAGCGCGTCCGCGTCCGCTCGCTCGCCGCTGTGATCTGGTAACTCTGCTGATGGCTCGCACAGTATCCTAGCCCAGGCCGGCCTGTCCCGCCCCACTCACCGGTACCTCCCGCTGTTTCCAGGAATTTAGAAGGCTGCATAGATTTTCCAGGATATTGAATTGCGCGTGTGTGTAGTTGTGCGTAGTTAATTTATTCCGTTTATGTACATTGCACACCTACGCGTCTGTGTAAATCGATAAAGCGCAGGGCTTATAACTTTGTACTGTGCCTCTATGTTGAATATTCTACCAACGTTTATTTAATTTACGTTTTGCTTCGAGTATTATAGTTTATTCACTTAAGTTTTATTTAATATCAATTAAGACCAGATTTTTGCTCGAATTAATCTTTATTTGTATGTTTTTGTTGAACATGATTTAGTGGCTAATTAAGTTTTTTTATTTATTCTCGATTTGTTTTATTTTTATTTTTTCATTTGAATCTCTAATGAAGGTGAGAAGTATTTTATTGCTCGAGACTTGAACTCGCAACCTCCGAAAACCATTCCGTCGCTGTTTAACCGAGTAAAGCCCAGTTTTTTTATTCGTAGTCAAAGTTAACTATAGTTAAAAATTTAGGAAAAAGCGACCAATGGATTTTCTTTTACTTTTTACAGGGTAGCGTGTGACCATAAGTCAAAAAGGAAAGGAAACTGGCTTACAAGTGGGGCTGGCGGAGCACACCGATAGGTGCTTGGCGACAGATTCTTAACTAAGGGTGGTATAGCCAGCCGAGCACTTGAAAATGCCGTAACACCAAACTATGGTTTCATCACGATGTTTTCCTTCACCGAAAGCTCAAGCTCATTGTAGGATTCGAACCCACGACCGTAAGCCAACGTCACTACCACTGAGCAATCATCGCTTCAAAATGTTAGGTTTCACATGTTTTTAACAAAAAATAATTTTGACTAGATATCAAAATGTTCTGTGGTTGTAATTTTCCGAACATAAAATTAGAACATACTCGCTTTTGGTTTTATCGTATAATAATAATTATTATTATGTCAAAATGTACATGTGAACATGAAACTGAGTTCCCAATCCAGGTGTAGCGTGACGCCATCTTAGACCACATCGTCACTTAACATCAGGTGACTTGTGGTCAAACGCTACCCTGTAAGTAATAAAAAAAAACTCTCCGATAACGAACAACGACTGATACTGACTATAAGAATTGGCGAGGGTGAGTGACGTATGTCTCCGCGAGCCACCAGGACAGAATAGAAGCCGTTTGTATCAGAATATTAATCTATGCTAGACAGTAGTGATCCGGACAAACATAGCATTATTGAACATAACATTACATATATATAGGGCGTAACCACAAAACTCATTTGGCACGCAACCGCCAGTTAAAAAATAAAATTTCATAGAGATAACATCGATTTAACGCTGTGACGGTAGTATTGATTTTTATTTCATATTTTACTAGCTGCGCCCTGCGGTTTCACCCGCGTGGTCTGCAGTTTATCGCAACAAAAAACCTACAGAAAAAAGCACTTTCCGTTATTTACAAATTTTAAACGTTTAAAATTTTTCTCAAAAAAGAATTAGCGAAATCGGTCCAGCCGTTCCCGCGTGATGCCGTGACCAAGAGAAATAGGGATCCATTTTTATATATAAGAACAAGATGAAGAAGAAGAAAGAAGATAGATACATATGACATATAAAATGGTAGTCTTTATTTTAAGTAAGGAAGTTTCAACCACGAAACAAGATTTGCACCCAGGAAATACCGTTTCATCGCTATTCCAACAAAGATTTTAATGAACATACGTCGCGTGTCTGAATTGTTTTTGAAATTTTATTTTGTACGTAGTATATAAATCCATCTGTTAATTTAAATATTGCAATACTAGCTTTTCCCTTCAGTTTTACCCGAGTGGACTAGTGTATCGCGATAAAAAGTATCGGTCATGCCGTTTAGGAGAATACAAAAAAATAATTTTATATATAAAAATAAGTGTTTTTTACTTCTAGCAAGTTTACCGTTTGACCATTAGTTACCTGATGTTAAATTTCGAAATGTTCGTAGGCTTCTCTCAAAGTACGCACTTGAAATTTAGAGATATTCTCTTAGTAACGTAATTGCCTACTAAGAAAGGACTTTTAGAAGATCTGTGAGGTCATTCCGTGAGAGACGGGCAAGATTCAGGCTGATTCAGGAATTCTTTCAGTGTTGGATAGTCCATTTATCGAGGAAGGCTATAGGCTATATATTATTTCCAAAAAAATAGAGATCCTTAAGAAAATTGCTATTTTGTAACCCAAGGTGTAAAATCGAAAACCTACTTTTGCGTGCGCTGCAAAAACTGTTGACAATAGAACAAAATAATGTATAACGAGATTGTAGGTCCCATTAGGATCTACAAAAAAGTTATGCCACAATAAGTGATCTTTTATTTTAAAAATGTAATTTTATTGCCGCCGCTAGAAAATACTCTTTATTTGTATCTTGGTATTAATCCTTATCAAAATAAATTACTTCTTATTCAAAACTGCTTCAATACCTTTAGATAACTTCTTGAATCATTCAATTCGGACATTCGATTCGAAAGATATCACGAGTTTAAAAATGTAAGTAGTAGAAAAAAGTTGCGTGGTAGCCTTATGCATGTAGGCGTCACTGGGGTACGGGGGTACGGGCCGTATGGGAGGAAGGATTTATGTGTGTGTATTACAATTTTTAATTTTGAAATTTCTTTTAAATACCCGTGCGGGGCGGGGCGGTCCACTAGTAAAAATATAAAATTAATAACTCCGAATAAGGCATCTAATCAAAATGTATTTCTTTCAAATCATAATCTCAAACTAATATCATAAATGCGAAAGTTTGTGAGCGAGTGAGACAGTGTATGTTTGTTAGTTCTTTAAAAGTAGCCTCCTCCGTACTTTTACCCCGGAAAATGTGGAATAGCTGGAAAATCGTGCGAGTAACTGCGGCATTATAAATATAAAAGTTTGCAAGTGTGTATGTTTCTTACTAATTCACACTGAAATGGCTCAACGGGTTTGAGTAAAATCTTCTTCTTATACATAAAAATCAATTGCTGTTCGTTAGTCTCGCTAAAACTTGAGAATGGCTGGACCGATTTGGGTAATTTTGATCTTGAAATATTTGTGGAATTTCAGGGAATGTTTATAAAGTGACTTTTATTGGCGATACGAAGTTCGCCGGGTCAGCTAGTGTGGAATATAGATACATTATAATATAGATTTTATTGTAATTTGTGTAATCCTATTGTATAACAAATGTTTGCCTATTTTATGATTGGAACGCTGTTGGATTACCTAAATAAATAAAAATATACCCTGGATTAAGAAAATAAAATAAAATGGTAAATTTTCTTATCGCTTTTCTTCTTTTTGATAACTAACAATAAACAAGATTTTACTATGAAGATATTATCGCCGAGCGTTTTTTTTTTTAATATTTTAAACTGACGAAGAAAATGCGTTTTTCAAGACTACGAACTTACATTTTTTTTTATGACCGCGTGTAGGTAATCCGATTTAGACGATTTTTAATGAATAGCGAAGTAGAAGCAGGTCTTACATACATTTAAAAGAAAGTTAATAATTTTCATTTACTAAGGATAGTTAGAAGCTTAGCTGTATAATACTTAGAACGCTTATTTTATTTTCGCTTTAAAGTTTTCAGTTTCTTTACGGGCTAGATTAAACCATTAGTTCCACTGTTGTCGTCGATGATCAACATACGTGACCCAGAATAGGGATAGCTCTAAACGAATACGTTTCCGGAAAGCACTTAATGCGAAACGTTTTCTAATAGGTTTTCAGCTAGCAATCAGCCGGGCAAACACTAGTACAGTACAGTGAGCGACAAAAGTAGCTGATCTTTCTCGATTTTCCAAATGTGTTTCAAATCAGTAATTATTATTGTTTTTTTTTACATTTTACATGGTATCATTTTGACCAGAACATAACACACCTGATTTTAGGTGATGATGAGGTCAAAAATTGGTGTCTAAGATGATGAGGATAATAGAAAAAAAGTGTGATTGTTCAGCGACTTTTGTCGTTGACTGTACCATCAAGTTGTAATCCAAAAACGGGATTTTTAGACAATTTATCTTTAAAGCATAGTTTAGAGAATTATTTGATAAAAAAATAATAAATAATGCACTTCAGCCGAATATTCAAGTTTGTGAGAGTGTATGTGTGTTACTTTTTTACGCTTGAAACGGCTCAACGGGTTCGAGTGAAGTTTGGACTCTACAGCATATTACACCAAGATTGGATCTTTAAGTTTATCCGAAACAAACAAACATTCAAATCATTTATCTTTATACATATATCAGTACGAGCGGCCCGCGCCGGCTTCGCACAGGTAATGTACAAAGAAAAAACAATTAAAAAAATTGTCCCAAAAAAAATGGGGTGGACCACCCTTATCACTTAGGGGTATGAAAAAAAGTTTACGTCCTATTCTCAGACTTACTTAATATTCACTCAAAATTTCATAAGAATCGGTTACGCCGTTTCGGAGGTGTTTTGTTAAAAACCACCTCCGAAACGATGACACGAAAATTTTACATTATATTGGAAGATATAGAACTAACTTTTCTTCTAGAAACGATAAAATACATTTTTTTATACATTTTTTTTTCTTAACCTATACTGTCCCACTGCTGGGCAAAGGTCTCCCCTATTTCCCTCCAGATATCTCTATCCCCCGCAACCTCAGACCACCGCTCCTTAAATGAGTCAGGGTCATCACGCCATCTTTTTCGGGGCCTGCCTCGGCGACGTCGCCCGTCTTCAGGTACCCACTGCGTGATGATCCTTGCTGCTTGTTTTTGCTTGCTTGTTTTTATACATATGTATCAGATATTTTGCGATGTTTTGGAAAAGAGGACAGTGTGGGCGTCGTCTCATTGTACGATAGATTACTTCTTTAAGCATCAAATTAATCTGTTTAGTCTCGCGCAAAAGCCGGGGGCTGAAAATACTACATTCAGCGTTTATTTTGAAACTTATCTTAATAAAAAAAACATTTATTTCTCTCATTAATTCGCAAACGGGTGGATAGATTACTTGAAGAGAGGGAAGGTAGATATTGATTTAACAATGTTTAATTCATCTTAGCAGTTACCATCGTTTTATTAAAATGTAGCGGAGAGCGGGGCTGGTGTTAACGGAGGTAAGAATTATCAAGCTGATTACCGCCAAACGTGAAGTGTTAAAAATATGATACTCGGTTTAGAATCACTTAAGACACAATATACTGTTTGTATTTTGTTTTTGTTTGAGGTCTCGATATTTCGGCACTGTTGTAAGCGTCATGATCACGAGAACACTAAAAGTTTCTGCGGGTAGTATTGTTGATATTGAAACAGGTAGACGTATCTATCTACCCGCTTCCTCTCACGTTTTTTTGCTTACGATGACATTACCACTTTCACACAAGTCACTCGCACCTCGATTTAAATTTCGACACACAAAACTCACGGTATCCCCTCGCGAGCTATGACAGGTGAAAACTCTATTTCTGAAAGCACTTACCTAAGTGATTGTTTTTGTTACTAATATCAAAGCTGAATAAACAAAGAATGCTATGAATTAAAAAATAAACCAAAGAGTTCATGAACTTTGAAAATATAAACCATAATACAAGTTGTTAGTACCAGCCCCTTACTTACATTACCTTGTGGGTCACGTGCCTGCCTTGCTGACGTCTTTGGTCTTGAAATACATAAAATTAACTGAAACTTTTTTTGTACAACTTTGCAACCCCTTTGTTTCATTCATAAATAGAAATAAAATAAGGAGAAAATGTTTTCCGTTTCGAAATCTGGGGGGAACAGCGTGTTGTTGCATAATCACAAAGGTGTTCGATGAAAGTTTTATACCTATACGAGTATTTGCAAAATAATTATCAACATGTTGCTCATTTAGAGCTCAACTAAAAGTCGTCAATGAAAATGTATCTACGCGTAGCAGGGTAGTGCGAGAGCATGAAAGTTGATAAAACATAACGCTAAGAGAAATGATCTCCCCTCATAATGCATGTTTTACCAAGGCATCAAAGGACATGGCATGATGATAAGTATAGCAATTTTAGGGACGACTTCCTCTTTTATTGAGACCCTCAACTTACGCGTGTAAAATGATTGATCCGTGCAATTATTCGTATTATTTCTGTCGTGCATTGGCCGCATCCGCTGCAAGGAGCGTGGGTGGCGATTGTGTGCAAAATTAGGGTTGACATTAACAGGACTGCAATTGAATAATGCTTTCGTGCATTTTAAGTACTTTTTAATGTATTTTTGATCTTGCCTGTGTGCTTTTTGAAGGCGCGTTAGAACATTTATTTAGATTTGAACTGTAAGACTTAGATTGACTGCAGTAGGCCGGGATAGTCTCACGAGTATTTCTTGGCTATATAAACAAAACTAAGTTACATTTTATATTTAATGATCTGCTAAGTGAACACACACGGGCTGCAGCCTAAAGATTTTTCAAATAAGCTGTCTGTTACCCCCTAGGCTCCGCTCGCGGGCGGCGCTCCCTGAGGTCCGCCTAGGTATATCTATTTCGGGCAATTTAATATTTTTTGTTGCGACTGTGAGACATTTCACTGGCTCCGAGATCGCTGAATATTTAGCTATTGGTTATTGTGACCGTTTATAAAGGTCTCGAAATAATGCATTCCCGTAGTTACTCAGTCCGGGTTTTTCCTATTATGGAACGAGCAGCCAAATTGCGGATTTAACAATTTGGCACATGGCTTACTAATTTATATCGAACGCGGACTTTTAGTGTTGCTTCTTTTTTTATTGTTGAATCAATGAGCTATTGTGGAATAAATAAGCGATAGTTTTTTTTTTTATATTTACTGCATACAGGGTAGCGTTTGACCACAAGTCATCTGATGTTAAGTGACGATGTGGGCGAAGATGGCGTCACTCTACTCCTAGATTTACTCACCGATAGGTGCTTGCTGATGTACGGCTGTGAGACACTGACCCTCAAAGAAGAACAGAAGCTCTTGGTTGCAGAAAGAAAGGTGCTGCGAAAGATTTTGGGTCCAGTACAATCTCAGGATGGAGTATGGCGGAAGAGAACGAACCGAGAAATCGAAGAACTGATGGCCGAGCCGAATGTCATCGGCGAGATGAGAGCGCACAAACTTCGCTGGCTCGGCCACCTTGAAAGAATGGGGGAGGATCGTGCGGTCAAACGAGCATACAGTGGACGGCCGAGTGGCCGTCGCCCTGTCGGCCGTCCCAGATATCGCTGGAAAGACGAAGTCTCGAAGGATTTGCGCGAGCTCCAGGTGGAGGACTGGCAGGAGGTGGCGCAGGACAGACCGAAGTGGCGTCTTTTGTTATCGGAGGCCAAGACTCACTTTGGGTCGTTGCGCCATCTCAGTTAGTTAGTTTTAGTTAGGTGCTTGGTGACAGATTCTTAACTTGAGGGTGGTAGCTAGCCAGGCGAGTACTATAAAATACCCTACCGCCAAGCGAAGGTTGCATCGCGATGTTTTTCGTTCACCGAAAGCTCAAGCTCATTGTAGTATTCGAACCACGTCCTACGAATCGCAAGCCGACTTCCGAAGCCACTGAGCCATCATCGCTGTAAGAACGGCTGAACGGCTGTAATGCCGAGAATTAGATACGTCCTTTGGCTAAAACAGTTCAAAGTTGCATTCAATAAAAACACACGACAGCCCTATTGCAGGCCATAAATAAGATAATCGAGTGGTTGGCGAACACACTCGTAATTTATTTATCAGCGACCGGAGGCCGCCCCTTGCGGGATCCGTTCACACAGTATGCTTTCTTGGGAGCCTGCGCGTCTTCCTACTCCCTAAAGTACTACTCGACAACGCCTAGTACTTAGTCGTTGCAAAACGATGGTTCATCACGAACCCTTCTTGGACCGGATCATAACTGGGGATGAAAAGTGGATTACCTATGAAAACACCAGAAGAAAAAGGGCATATTGTGAACCCGGAAAACCTGCCCCCTCTACCTCTAAACAGAAGTTGAGCCTGAACAAGAGAATGTTGTATATATGGTGGGACATTCGAGGACCAATACATTTTGAGCTGTTGAAACCAAACGAAAGGCTAAATTCGGAGAGGTACTGTCAGCAATTGGATAAATTAAACAGCACTCCAAGAAAAGAGGCCGGCGATGTTCAATAGGAAGGACATCATACTGCTTCATGACAATGCCAGGCCACATGCTGCTTTGGGGACTCGTCAGAAAATCGCAGAGCTTGGCTGGGAAATTCTGTCGCATCCACCATACTCCCCGGACCTAGCACCATCTGATTATCACTTGTTTCTGTCCTTACAAAATTTCTTGCACTTGAGCCAGTTCCCATTCGGCGTAGAGTGGCACCACCAGTGACCACATCGTCACTGATCTTCAGGTAACTTGTCGTCAAAAACTAAATTGATAATCAAAAAAACAAATTTATAAATTATATATAAATATATATATAAAAATGAATGTCTATCCCTTGGTCATCGCATCACGCGTGAGCGAATTGAACAATATCGCTTATTATTTTTTTGTTGTGTTCGTTGAAGTCCAAGGAAGTTTCTTATGCTGGGGCCACAGTAAGGTCAACGTCAAGGGAAATGTCAATGCCTATCATCGCGATAAATATTACGTTAATTATATTATTAACGCAATATGTGAGTGGCTACACTTGAACGGTCAACGTGAATGCACTTGAGTTATCGGCTAACGTCAACCGCCAATGTGAATGACGTTGTCAAATGTCGTGGCCACACTTATGTCAAACGTCAATCATCGCGCTATTTGACGTCATTTCCCGTTAGTGTGGGCTCGAGCATTATGAAGAGAAATATTGTAAAAGTTTGCCAGGAAAGTATTAAAATTCAGATAAAATGGAATGTGCTTTTTCTATAATATAGATAGGCTTTTTGTAGGTTATATTTTATTGCGATAAACTGCAGTCCACGCGGGTGAAACCGCGGGCCGCAGCTAGTTGAATATAAAAACAAAATTATTTTAACTACAAAGTAAAAAAGTTGAGAAAACGTAAGTAAAGCTAGCTAGTTATAATACTAGCGGTTTTCATTTGTAATTTAACTTGCGCAATTTTTAAAATTTTTAATTCATCTTCACGGGAAAATGCAGTAATTTTGCAAGTCAACCTTCAACAAAGAACTTACAACTTTCAAATTTGTCCACTTAAGTCATACCGAGCCAGCAAAAATAAATTATACTATCATGTTTAAATTCCTGTTGAACCCTGAGAACCTCGCAGTTAAACTCCTTACCGGTTAACTATTAATAAATCATAATAAGATTTGATTTCGAAAAAAAATCTTTCTCTTTAACCCTATTGTGAAATTTCTATGTGAATATTGGACCACTAACAACACAATGGCTTAATAGCGAAGTCGATACGATTAAAATTAGTATAAAAATCCCATAGTATGAGGCGCTGAGCGGAAGAGTGGCCCAGGCACAGTCAGCAGTTTTGAGATAATTAAGTACAAAATAAAGTAAGTAAGTTAAGTACCTAATAAAGTAACTCTATTAATAAGTATACCTTAAAATTAAAATTGGCCACTCTTCCTTTTAAGATTTTGACTAACGAATCGGATGTAAAACACTTAATTTTCGCATTTTTTTGTGGATTGGGCCACTTTTCCGCTCAGTACCTCATATTGCAACGTCATCATTATCATGTCCCCGCAGTGTGGTCAAAAATGTATTGTTCCACATGAATAACCAATATATGTTGGGGTCATTTTTTCTTAAATTAAATAGTTACAGTAGTTTGTGACGTTTGGTACGCGGCGAAAGCGCGCGCAATGGTGGCCTAAACGTCCGACGAAACTATACTAAATCTGAAATGTACTTACTTGATCAAACTTATGCTATATACATGACATTGTAATAAACTAGGTAAACATACAATACAACAAGATATTGTATATACATATAATATATACAAATATATTTATAATACATACAATATAGCAACTAACTGATTTACATTGCAAATTATAAAATTATAGATAATCAGATATACTCAACAAGCAGCCTGCAAAGCATTTTTATTGCAGCTATTGCAAGTTTCTCAATAATGATCTTTACAATCACTTAAAAAAATTGACCGCTTATATTTGAATTCAGGGGTCAAGGTTAGGTTTATCATCAGCCTATTACGTTCCATTGCTAAGACTCTGGCCTTCTCTCAGAGAGAGAATATGGGCCGTAATCTACCACGCTGGCCCAATGCGAGGTGGTAGATGTCGTATGCCCTTGAATGTTGCGGTTTTTGGCCATGCCTGTTGCGTTAAAAAATCATCTCTGCATCAGAACATTGTGTACATGGTACCTTTATTCTTATTTGCTTTGCTGCCAATGGTAAAAATTCCATTCTATTCAATTTCTCGGTAAAAACCGCAATCCCATTCCGAAAACTGAAAACATTCCTCGCAGTGAATATAGTTCATTGCCAATGTCAGTGTCAAAGCCAATGCTCATCCGTTCTGCGGATAGGTAAATTGTTAATAGTAATAGTAAATTGTTAATTTCGGTAAGTAAAGATAAAACAAAACCGTTTCAACTGTGGCAAGTAATTATCATACTATATTGAGTATACCTGTTTTAAATATATACAAAATTAATCGCTTATACAGTATAATATTAATTGCAAAGGAAAAAAAACGTACAGTCGATAAAGTCGCTCAGGCATTATTTGATACGCAGCATCAATATCAACATTACTTTGTCCACTGTACATGAGATAAAATAAAATAAAATTTACTGAAAATTAAAAATGCTCGCAGCTAAATTATAATTAACTCGCACCAAATAAAAAAAAACTAAGCAATTAAATGAAAATATACTTATACAGCCTACCTACCGCGCTAGCTAGCTGAGCAGCGAAATAAGTACGCATGATCGATATTGTATTAGAGTCATTAGAAAGAGATCTTACGTATGAGATCCTGCCATGTATTACAGCGCACTCGACTAACGATCAAGCTTAGTTATTTTGCCTTATTACAATAGCTCTTACAAATATGTTTGTACCTATCTTAAATACTTAACAGCCAGGGCAATAAATTACGCCGGTCGATGTCTTGAAGCAGGAATCGAACCTACTCTTGTAACATTACTTAACCCACCATAGAGGCTTCTTGTTTAAACTTGTGGTACCTACATTGTTTTATATGGAGTGTACAGCTTTAAGATCACAAATAGAGTTATTGGTGTCGATTCGGTGTTGCACTCTCTAAAACTAAACTAAGTTTGACAGGTCTAAAAGTAATGCTGTCCTTTTTTACTTCAGTGGTTAGAAAAAGACAGCAAAGCGATACTATTGGACCTGTCAAACTTAGTTTAGTTTTAGTGAATGCAAAACCGAATTGACACCATTATACGCCTAACTAAATACATCGACTTAGTAACTTATCTAATTAGGTTAAGTTTGTACAGCAAAATTCATATATATGTTATTGTATTATGTACTGAAGCAAGTAACTTGTTGTATTGTATGATCTCACTTTGGGAATGGATAGTGTTAAAAGAAATGTGATTATTCACTTTCAGAATGTAGCATCAGAGTACATATTTCATAAATTTTACTGCACCGAGTTTCAATCTACACTCGTAGTACCTAATGAGTGAATGTTGTTAATGACTATTATATTTGAACTAATAATATTCTTATACATTATTAGCCGAACTTATATGAAGTTCATTTAATGATTATAATGTTATTGTAGATTAGCGCGATGCAAATTGCATTATGGCATTTTTGTCGCTATAATACTTTTGCACTCTCCGTGATAATAATATCAGTGTGTATGTATGTAATTGATTGTTGCTCAGTTTCATGTGCAATGCAACATTTGCTTAGAATTTCTTTTGACAATTTGGCAATGGCTACATTTATCACTTCTTATTTAATTATCCTACTTCCTACAATCCTTTCTACTAATATTATTAACGAGAAAGTTTGTTACTATTTATGTATGTTTGTTTTTCTTTCACGCAAAAAACTACTGAATGGATTTGAGTAAAATTTGGAATGGATATAGCTTATACCCTGGGTTCCTGCGGGATAACGGGAAGACACGGGTGAAACAGCGGGGCGCAGCTAGTCGTCAAAATAAACAATTGCCGTGCGTTAGTCTCGCATAAACTAGAGGTAGGCTTGATTGATTTGAATATACTTTTATTTTGTTTAGTTTGGTATCTGAAGTCATCAAATCCAAATTCATAATTTTTGTTTTTTGGAGGTTTGATTGTTACTATATAGATTTAAAAACTACTTGATGGATTTTTATGCGGGTTAAGGAATTCAATAGCTTAGTTCTAAACCAACAAAATGATGTATGTCTCATCGCATTGTGACATCGGATTGCTGAGATAACCTTGATAACGCGTAAGAAGTCGCCCGGGAAATCCTATAAATAAGGGATTCTGCAGTGCTGCAAGCCCAATCTAATAGATTAAAAAAAAATCTATATACCAGCCTTCATAACCAGACCTGTTGCTCAGTTGCACACCACAAAACCTATATTTATTGAAGAAATTAAAAATTTAGTGATCATTCAACCGGCTTCAAGTCTGCTTACACCAAACCTACTTCTAAAATGAAAAACCTATATCAACAATCTAATCACTAAGGCTGGGTTGCACCAACCATAGTTAACTCTAACTATAGCAAATGTCCAGTTAAACAAAAATTTGTTGCATTAACTGACTATGTTTAAAATGAAGTCATAATTTAGGGTAACCAACTACCCCAATCTGTTCGGTTCCAGACAAAAAGCTGCCCATTACTTAGTGATAGTGCAACACGCTTTAGATAAGTTTACGATTACAGTTAATTTCAACTGTAACGAGAATTTTGACTATGGTTATGCAAATAATGCATTATTTATTTATTTATTGTGCATCCCTGCCGTAATTATTAAGTTGTTTTGATAAAGCCGCAATACTGTTCACATTTCTAATGAGATTCAAGAATTGCAGAACTGCATAGGAACATATATATGTACATATATCAACAATTATAGTAGTAATAATATATTTTTTAGTATATATATTTAATATATATTTATATACTTTTTATACTATACACTTAAGGTTATATAATTATAACCTAGGTTATATTATTTTTCATAACTATAAGCTAGGTTATTATACTATACTATTTTAATACATTCCTGGCAAATATACAATATATAAATTTAATTATTACAAACATCACTTTCAATAATTTATTATAATTATTAACCAGCATGATTAGACATCTATGAAGCAGCCTGCCTTGTTCATTGTCCTTAAAATTGATTTGTGCATAGAAACATTAAATATTCTAGTATGTATACCAATTAGGTGATCTAGATTATAAGGTCTATTCCAACATGTTAACACTTGAAAATGTTTGTAATTAAAAATTGAACTTTTTAGTCTTCTAACTGTAATCTTTTTGTAGTGTGTGTGTGAAACATTATAAAAGTAAAAATATTAAAAATATGTGTTATAACAAGGGTTACAAAGGGCTAGTATTATTTGCACACTCAGATCTCTTGTTTATAATACAACATAATAACAGTGACATCAATAACATGGCATATTGATTTCCTGTGAACAAGAAAAAACTGGAATAATGTCTGTTTTTTTTAAAGACTGGTCTTCCCATATTATTCTTTTTGTTTTATATTTTACAAGCATTAGATCACCAGTCACCTGATGTTAAGCCACCTTAGTGTTAAGACATGATACAAGGGTGCTTCTTTCATTTCTTGCTGGTTTAATCATTTCCTCTTGGTATAACAAGATGATGACACAGGTACTAAGTCTGTCCCAAAGTTACATTATCACTTATAATATAACTTTACATTATAAATAAAAACTATTAACTATTAATTAAACTATTATTATAATGAACTCATATTAAGCACCAGGTGATGAACTGTTGCTAGGATCATAATAACTATTATAACTAGAAACTTGAAAAGAAACTAAGGGAATCAAACAAACCTGAATAGTTCTGCAGGTGCCTCGGGGGCACTTCTATTATATATTGATGACATCTTGAGGTCACTGACGGGCCGCAACTGCCAGGGGTCCTCTGGGTCAGTGCGGCGACGCTTGGACGTGCTGGTGCTCGGCCCAGCAGTGCTGGTGCTGGGCTGCTCACCGTCACGCACCACGGTCGCCCGCTTAGTGCCCCTCATCGACATCTTGTATACTGTTTGTTTCACAACCTACATGTTCACGATCCCACTATGGCTTTGCACTTAGAGCGCGGCAGCAACATTGTATATGTCACATCATTCACTACATGATACCACTTTATACGTTTATAATACCTGAAATAGAAGCAACAAAAGTTTAGTCTAGTTCCCCGAATTCGTAAACAATGCAGAACGAGTCAAGCGCGCGACAATTGTCTGTACTAGAGAAGTTATTTTGTAATATATGACAGCTCAGTTGGTCCTCTTTATTTACCACTGAACAACAAAACAATGTGCTAGCTATGTATCAACGCATCCCCAAAGGAGTTGCTTTAGTGTGCAACCCCAAAAAAAGATTGTTTTCGTCTAAAACAACACAAAAAGATGCTATCAATAGGAACATAAACGTCGTTTCAAAGTAACTGTGCACAGGTGTTATTTACAGATAGCTCATCCATTACCTTAGCATTGTCGCGAATATGCATGAAATAGGTTATTAGACACATTACTTTATCGCACTAGAAATAATATGAACAACAATCCCGTTTGACGTTTCACTTTATTGCACGAAATGTATGGCGGGCCAGTAGACAACCTGCTAGAATACGGTCGCGGAACTCGCGTAAACAACTTGTACCGACCGATGGTATGCGCACGAATCGTTAGTTTTAAATGCACTCACTTAATATGGTAACAAAGGCCCAAAATTACATATTATCTTATGATCCGTAAATATTTATCTCACGGAGTCTCCATTGTAGACTACATAACAAAGTTGACAGCATAGATAGCAGCACTGTTTTGTTGCCAGATTGACATGAGACGTCTCCTCGGTTTCTTCGTGAGTTCTTCGCGATTTTAATTACGTGATGATTAGTAGAATACACATTTTCCATTTCAGTCAACATACTACAGCTGAAATATGGCATAGAATACGTACATTTTCTGTAAAAGTTATTTGGCGCCATTGATTCTTATACTTGAGGTGGTCACGTGACTACGTACGAATCACCAACGCAAGCCAAGTAAAATGGCCAAAACGCACATCGAGTTCGTTTAGTGTCATTGGTATTGAAAGGAACGTCTCAATTGGATAATACATCGAGACTTGATTTTTAATGCTCAGTCACTGAGTATAATTTGGTCACAAACACATGAAAACAAACATAAATAACAGAATGTGGCACAATTTTACAAAATTTAATCGGACAGAGCCCGAGATATCAATAGGAAGTTTTGCAAAATAGCCAATAGTTGGCGCTGTCATCGCAAACTTCAGAAAGAAGTCAATTCAATTATTGCCATTACTAAAATAAATCTTGTAATTTCGACAAAATTATTGTGAAAATACTTTCTCAATACCTTTTATTGCTGTCGAGATTTATTCTCTAAATATGATATTTGTTAAAATTAAATGTTGCTAATCAATTAATTTGAGAACATAAAACATAGACGTCATCATTATGTCGCGTCATCTCTTTTTTTTTAATATTCTCCCGTTAGTAATTGTTAATGTCATGTCAATTATACTGCCTTGTTGAGCATAATGATTAAGTCACCACTCAATTATACAATCAACAATGTAATTCAATAAAATTTACCGGGAATTCACGATAAAATGGCAGGTGTTTTTCAATAGAAAACAAACCCATTAAACTTTTTGGTAAAAGTAAGGTAAAATATTTAACAACAGAGTTTACCAGGAATTTGTGATGGGCTTTGTGTAACTTTCCATTTGTAGACCAATTCTCAGAATCGGATCACAGATTCATCGGATTCAGCGCGTGTTGACACTGTTGACGAAAGGGTTTGCTAACAAAATCACTATTCACAATGTTTGAGTCCGTGAGTCGGGAAATGAAAACGTCTGATTGTCAAAATTTATGCCTACCCGTGCGAAGCTGGGGCGGACTTTTTTGGCGGCAATCGAATTTTCAACGTGAAAATTTTGTTTTTATTTCCAAAACTTGTGTTTCTTCGAGTGATAATGTGTAATATTGGTGGATTATTAACCATTATGTGTTCGTTAATGTGTACGAGTGTGGGAAATTGAAATAAAGTTGTGAAAGTGACTTTTCAAGTTGCTCCAAAAAAGTCCGTGTAAAGTTTAAGTAAAGCACCACTACTTTACTTAAACACTATCCTCATCCCATCATCTCATCATCGTCATCACCATCATCATTTAAACTTGATTCAACTCTCTGAGTTTGAAATCTTTTATACTTGACACTGGCAAATACACTAATCGTGTGACGCCATAACAAAACAAAAAAAAAAAAAAAAAGAAGCTGGGGCGGCTAGCTGGTAATAGTTAATAATAATATAATAATAAACAAATATTACAAGTGAAGAGAGAACATATTTATCAGTTCGTTCGAACTAAGTAGGTATTGTGCAAGAATCCGCAGTTTGCTCTACACTCTGCACGTCGCACATCTAAAATAAATTAATTGATTAATTTAACCAACATACCTACTAGACGGAAGTACCTGGATAAAACTATGAAATCGCTACTATTATTATAAATGCGAAAGTAATTCTTTCTGTTTATCTGTTTCGCTTTCACGCATAAACTACTGAACCGATTTTGGTACAGAGATGGTCTAGAGCCTGAGAGAGGACATAGCGTCAGCTAGCTAACAATACCGCGTAAGTCAACTTTTGTAATTTTTCAAGCGAGAAATAAAACTGTTGATTTGTGTTACTTATGTTTTAACCTAAATTATTATTTAAATAAGTAGCTTTTTCGCACATGTGTATTTTTCGCGTCTACAAATCACATAAACAGACATTCAAACATAAACATTTAAAAACCAAACAAAATACAAAACAATCAATGTCAAACCCACAAAATTTTGACATTTGCGGTGTTGTTTGCTTAGAATAGGATGATGGGTACCTAGTACCCAATAGTCTACTTAATCTATGCTAGTACCTACAGCAGGTAACGCCATAGATTAAGTAGACTATATACTACGGTAACGCGGTGAGGGGGCACCGAAGTGTGGGAATAATTTTGGAGTATACGGAATATATACGCTTTCGCGCCTAAACTACTGAACCGATTTAAATGAAATTTGGTATAGAGATAATTTGAGCCCCGAGGTAGGACATAGGATACTTTTTATCGCGACAAACTGTAGCTGACGCGGGTGAAACCGCGGCCGGGGAACAGCTAGTAAGAAATAAAATTCATATAGAATCAAAAGTGAATGTAACTTTATAAGCTTACTTGATATAAATATAACAAAAATATATAGTACTTTAACAATGAACTAAAAAACCTAAACTAATAACTACAATTTATTATTGAAAGGAGTCCCATTAGCTTTAGTCAAGGTTCCGAAGATACTGGCAGCGTTCCCCCTTTGGATGGCTAGACTAATTATTTGTCCGAGGTTCTTCGGTCCAGCTCTTCGGTCTTTTTAAGTACATTAGTTTTCGCCCCTAGTGTTATAAATGCCTATAGTATAGGCTATAGTAACCACCAAAATCTGTGGTAGTAACGATGAGTGATAACCGCTTATTACCCATAGTGCAACTTACAAGTTCCAAAACTCTAAGTTCTCGTAAACGTCAAAGTTCACTACCGCTAACTTGACAAAGTGGCAACTCGTACCTACTACATAATTATTTGGCCTAAATGCAAAACTTAACCTGAAAATTTTGTTCGAATTCCAATACAACGGTTTGAAGTAACTCGTACAACGATTTGAAGTAACTCGTACAGTCAGCGATAAAAGTAGCTGATCATATTTTAAAGGAACATATTTCTAGGCTAGGTCAATTTGTGTGCAATGGTCCCCAATATTATTTCTTTATTTCTAACAAGTTGCGCCCCGTGGTTTCACCCGCGTCTCCCCGTCATCCCGCAGGAACCTTTTCCGGGATAAAAAGACACTGCGTGTTAATCCAGGGTATAAGCTATCTCCATTCCAAATTTCATTCAGATCCGTTCAGTAGTTTTTGCGTGAAAGAGTAACAAACATCCATCCATCCATCCATATTTACAAACTTTCACGTTCATAATATTAGTAGATTTTACAACTTACAAGTTAGCGTTTGACCACAACACAACACACCTGATGTTAAGTGATGATGCGGTCAGTGGTTTGTGTTTAAGATAATGCAGGTGATCGGAAAATTGGTCACTGTTCAGCGACTTTTGTTGTTGACTGTACTACTACTGATATTAGTTCAGAGTCCGACCGAAACTGGTTTTCCGGCCAAAACCGAAACCGAATATTCGGCCGTTGCTTCAGTTTCGGCTGAAACCGAAACCCACTTGGTCAAGTATAAAATTCCTATAAATACTGAAATTTGGTGCATTTTACCCATTATGAAAATGTTTTCGTCGGGCGATAACGCACTGACTAAGTTTTGTTGCTACAGAGCTATCAAAACGGCGCACGACAATTCCCGAACAGGGCCGCCAGCGTCTGTTAAAGCGCTGCCGCGAGAAACGAAGTTAGGCGAGAGTGCACGACAACTTCCGAAATAAGTTTCGGTTTCGGCAAAAGTTTAAAGGCCAATTTTGGCCGAAACCAAGACTGCCACCGAAACCGAACTTTCGCTCGGCCACTACTTTAGTTCCTCTAAGTTTCCGCAAGAAGCGATGAAAGAAAAAATGTGTGGAAGTAAAAGAAAACTTGAATAGTTATGGTAAACTATAAAACTTGTACTACGGATACAAGGGCAGTCTGCTTGTTTGCCAATCTTAATAAAAATAGATTACTGTCTTGGATCAATAATATAATATAAAATTAAATAAGTACCTAAGTATTAGTCATAGTAGTAGGTTGTATAAGTTTATTTCAGAACAGATCACTTTTACTTGTAATTAAATATTAATTTAAAATCATCAATCTATTTTAAACTGTGCTGGCTGTACTAACAAAAATGTCGATTTCATTCTATCAATAAAACAAGCAATGTAAACAGTCGGCGGTTGGGAACAGACCATTAATGTTAGTATTTAATCCTTTTATTTGTTTTCACCTCTCTATTTTTAGCAGTGACGTAGAGGATTCCACTTTCACTATGGGCCAGTTTTGTGAACGGCCGGCTAAAATTTATACTAATCATAGAATTAAAAGACACTAATATTATATAGCTGCAGAGTTTGTTTGTTTGAACGCGCTAATCTCAGGAACTACTGATCCGATTTGTCCGACTTTCAGTGTTAGATTTATTTCCAAAAAAATAAGGGATCCATATGAAAATTGCTACTTTGTAACGCAAGGTTTCACACCTCATCGAAAACTTATTTTTGCGTGGGCTGCAAAAACTATTGACAATAGAACAAAATAATGTATTGCGGGTTTGTAGGTCCCATTAAGATCTACAAAAAAGTCCGCGAGAGCATATGCCTAACTATTATAGTTATGCCACAATAAGTGATCTACTATTTTAAGAAAATAATTTTAATGCCGCCACTAGAAATGACCATTTGTATCTTGGTATTAATCCTTATCAAAATAAATTACCTCTTATTCAAAACTGCTTCAATTCAATACCTTTATATAACTTTTTGAATCATTCAATTCGGACATTCGATTCAAAAGATATCACGAGTTTAAAAACGTAAATAGTAGAAAAAAGTTGCGTGGTAGCCTTATGCATGTAGGCGTCACTGGGGTACGGGGGTACGGGCCGTATGGGAGGAAGGATTTATGTGTGTGTATTACAATTTTTAATTTTGAAATTTCTTTTAAATACCCGTGCGTAGCCGGGGCGTTCCACTAGTTTGACAATAAAATAAATTTTACCGGAATTTGGTGTGATATTTTATTTACGGACGTTTATAAAACCGGCCCTTATGGACTCGATGATTATCGATTTTCGACGTTAGAAGATAAAACATTGATGTTGCATTATGTAAAACATTGTAACATCTATGTTACGGACACATAATGTGCAAGTTTAGTGTAACGTTCATTCGTTGAAAATAAAAACCACCACGCTGAACCGCGCTGTGCGACTTGTGCGGAATCGGGGCTTCCGTCCAGCCGAAACTTGAGGGGAGGCAGTTGCGTCCCCTCCAGAACGCGGGGGAAGCCCAAGTTGGCTACCCCCGCGTGCGGTGCTCGCGCAACCGTGCGCGGGGAGGTGGTGATGTCCCATGGATTATTTTGTTCATTCGGACATTAACGCCTCCCAAGGATGAAAACCTGGGATGGTAGGGAGTTGCCTTTACAGCAACCTCTGCCCATCCCAGTAGTGGGGTCTGGCCGGAAGTCCGGGGGCCCTCGCCAGCTTGCTTGCCCCGAGGGGTTCCTGCGTGTGTTAGATAACCCCTCTCCTCTCTGAGGCCTGGCCGGGTCAGCCGCCGGGTCGGGATGGTAGAATGCTATCGCGACCCCATCCAACCCCTACCATCATCTGGGCGGCCAAGAGCAGGGCCGGATTAACCATAAGGCAGATTAGGCAACTGCCTAGGGGCCCCGTATCGGCTAGGGGCCCCGTGCCAGAAACTTAAAACGAACGAAAATTGTATTTGTAAATTGGCATCCTTCCAAAAATACTCATAATTACTTTCATTTGTTTTCACTATGAATATAATTGAATAGTGATGGAAATAATATATTTAAAAAGTAAGAAAACAGTAACGTAACTGAATCGCCTAGGGGCCCTGACATTATTAATCCGGCCCTGGCCAAGAGTGCTCATGGAGGGGTTTTTAGTGGGTTCGAGCCCAGCATACTCATTTGGCCAGCCTCCAAAGGTGGAAGGAAAATCCATGGCATTTTCCCCTTTTAAAAGAAAGAAGGTATACTTACATCTAGACCTTTCAATTGTATTTCTTTTCCTACGCTCAAATATCTCAATTTTAATATTTTTTTGTGTGAATAATAAAATCATTTGGTTTTAAGGTTATTTTATTTATTGATGACGATGTTTGCAAAATACATAGAATTATAAGACAAAATACATACATCGATGTTGGCTGACATCGATGTTTTTGCAGCACCCATCATCCGTAATTCCACGGATTCGATTTATTACTATGAATTCGAAATCGATACCAGAGCAGCAGCTCGGTCACACATTTACTGTTCGTAGTTATAAAAAGTTAGACCCTTGGGAAGGTAGTGTTCAAAAAACCAGAGTTACCTACCGCTTTTTGTAACCAAATTTTTCATAGCTAATGTTTTATGTGTATAGCTGCTAGTGAAAATAAATTGATCTTATAAAATTAAATTATATTTTCTCAAACATGCTTGCGAAAATCAGCACTATTTTAACCTTCTTCGAGATAAATCGAACTTGCTGCACTGCCCAAACTTAGAATATTAAGGTGCCCAAATATATGCGAGCAGCGGCCGGCAAAAGTTGTATGAAAATCCATATCTGTCGTGTTTTAGCGGCTAAAGAAATTACATAGTAAACTCATATTTGTCGTGTTTAGCGGCCAAATAAATTACATAGTAAACGCATATCTGTCGTGTAATTTAAAAATGGAACTATTCTTACTCCAAAACATGGCAACCAAGGAGGTAACTTATCAAAGGTTTAATTTAAATTCCGAACTGGCTTGCACATATAAACCTGTTCATTGAAAAAAAAAACAATATAGACATTTTTGGCGGCAATTGAGTTGTCAACGTGAAAATTTTGTTTTTATTTCCAAACTTGTGTTTCTTCGAGTGATAATGTGTAATATTGGTGGATTATTAACCATTATGTGTTCGTTAATGTGTACGAGTTTGGGAAATTGAAATAAAGTTGTGAAAGTGACTTTTCTAGTTGCTCCAAAAAAGTCGGTGTAAAGTTTAAGTAAAGCTCCACTACTTTACTTAAACATTATCTTCATCCCATCATCATCATCATTTAAACTTGATTCAACTCTCTGAGTTTGAAATGTTTTATACTTAACACTGGCAAATACACTAATCGTGTGACGCCATAACAAAACAAAAAAAAAACGCGCTAATATCTATATAATGTTAGAAAGCTGTAGAGTTTGTTTGTTTGTTTGTTTGAACGCGCTAATCTCAGGAACTACTGGTCCGATTTGTCCGACTTTCAATGTTAGATAGTCCATTTATCAAGGAAGGCCATGTACTATATTTCCAAAAAAATTAGGAATCCGATGGAAGTGAATAAGTATCACCAGGATTAATAATTTTTTTTTGTATTGTTATGGCGTCACACGATTAGTGTATTTGCCAGTGTCAAGTATAAAAGATTTCAAACTCAGAGAGTTGAATCAAGTTTAAATGATGATGGTGATGATGATGATGATGAGATGATGGGATGAGGATAGTGTTTAAGTAAAGTAGTGGCGCTTTACTTAAACTTTACACGGATTTTTTTGGAGCAACTTGAAAAGTCACTTTCACAACTTTATTTCAATTTCCCACACTCGTACACATTAACGAACACATAATGGTTAATAATCCACCAATATTACACATTATCACTCGAAGAAACACAAGTTTTGGAAATAAAAACAAAAATTTTCACGTTGACAACTCAATTGCCGCCAAAAAAGTCCGGATTAATAATTATTTTAATTTTCTTTACGATTTATTCTTAGAGGCCATCTAGTTTTTTTTTAACTATTTGTAAGAAAGCACTGCTGTTTCAGCCAGGACATTTGACAAAACCAAATGCAGGTGGAGATTTGTGTGATAACTACTGATAACAGTAATTTCTGACCCGTTTAGATCAAAAACTAGTTTTTTAACTATTTTTATATAAAAGATGTCCTATATCAATGCTCTGGTATTAATATTGTTTAGCCTGGATAATCCACGACTTGTTTTGCTGCTTGCTCTCGGACGCTATGAGTATTACGAGTAGTTGTTACCTACCTGTTGTTATTTTTAGAAAAAATAGTGTACCTAATGTAAAATAAAATAATTGCTGATAACAATTTAGGTTCACGTTCAGAAACGACAAAGGTAAGTGATAGAGCGATGGTGGCCGAACGGTAATGCGTGCGCCTTAGAAGGTGCCGACACCGAGTTCGAATCCTCTCGGCCGCGTACCTATAACTAAATATGTTATATGGGGATTTATCATCGCTCACAACGGTGAAGAAAAACATCGTGAGGAAACCGTCATGTCCAAGAACCACAGCATTCAAGGGCACCCGACTTCTACCGATTATGCGGGTGGCACTGGGCCACCGTGACAGATTACGGCCATAGTCTCTCTCACCGAGATATAGCTAGAGTCCTGGCAGCGGGAACGTGGTTGATAATGATGAAGTAATAGACCAATTCTACATTAATTTATTTATTTATTCCACATAATTTCGTTAACATGGGTTAGTGTCGCGTTCCCACGATACAAATGAATTCGGTCCGGGCACATACATGCCAGAATAGGCAGGATTTTATACTCGGATAGCAGTTTTAAACATTTCCGAGGAGTCAAGTTTCATTTAATGTACCTCTGCAAAGTTAGGCGCGTCTCAAGACGAGTAGCCCAAGTACTCGTGCGCAGATCGAACACACTTGGCTCGTGCCAATGCGGCTTAACAGACATATTATATTATCAAAACAATAATAGTCCTAAAGTGTACATTAATACAGATCAAAGTTGCATTGCACTGAAAAAATACCGAGATCAATAATCTGGTTGTGAATTTTGTTGCCACATTTAAGTTGATAAGATTAATAATAGTTCATTATGTCACACTACAGCTAGTTCAAAAATGTGATTAATATTTCGTGATTAACATTTAAATACATAACACAGAATTTGACAATTCTTTAGCAAAAAAAAATAGGGGTGCTTTCATAAAGCAAACACTCCACGTTGACTATGACACTGTTATTTGTTAGAATACTTAATTTTTAAATAATACCCATACCAACTAGTTTATAAAATTGTAAAACTAAACAAAATTACGAAAATAAAGTTCGTTGTAGGTACATAAAGCTAAAGAGAAACGCACTTTTTATGGAATGCTCGAAATAGAGAATGCAACAAAATCATAAGTTTATCTACTAAATAGTTATGAATGCGTATTATAATATGAATATTGAGTAGATAGCATTACTATTATTATAAGTGTAGTAAACACTCACTAAATTTATTCATACAGTGACGCGGCAGGTAGACTCTCTGTTGCTCGAGAAAATCTTGAAAACAATCAGATCTAATGGTAAGCAGCGAAATTCCACGCGTAATGACGACAGATAACTTAAAAAAATTGTTAGTAAAAGACAATCTAATTAAGAATGTCAGCCAGTACCAGAGAGGATTGGAAAATATAAAAACGTGTGTTTTACTATTTTAGTGGAAGCCTGGTAGACTTTACTGCTTCAACGTTGGCGATAGTAGCGGCGGGAGTAGTGAGGCAGCGGTCGCGAAGGAAGAGCGCCCCGTCCCCCGGCGGTACCCGCACCGCAGGCGTATCGCGAACGAAGCTGGCCAACTTACCGAAATACTTGAAGGTAGCTTGAGAGCGAGACAAAAGGTGTCACTTTGGTGGGAAGGGTTAGGGCTACACCACATTGGCTTGAATCGATTCAAAGAGCAGTTTTGGTACATTGTGAAATTTGAACTTTACGTGCGTACTGTGTAAGAGCAGAAAACGGTCAGGTGCCGACAGCAGAAGATGTGCGGAAGACAGCAACTGAGGTTTTAGCAGAAGATGTTGGTCCTCGAAACAGTTTCAAGGACCAACAAATTCAAAATTAAATTATTTTATGTTTTTCGATTCTAAAAGTGGCACTTCGACTCGACTAAATGCCATTGTGGAGTGACCCACGAGAAGAAAAAGGCTCCAGGAAACTCTGCAATAATGACCCTGTACAGGGTCTAATTAGGGAATAGGGGTAGGAAAATACACCGCAGTAATACTTTTGCTACAGTCTCGTAACCACCAACAAGGTCGATTAGACCTGTTAAGTCCCAGGGAATTTTATTACTGACTTTATATAAATTAATGTTTGTTTAAGAAGAAACGAGCAAAGGGCTCGCATGATTTAATTATTTAACTTTTTTTATTTTTTTCGAGAATAATTCACATAATGGTGTCGTATAGTATTGCTATCTTTTTCTAACCACTAAAGTAAAAAAAAGACACCATTACTTTTAGACCTGACAAACTTAGTTTAGTTTTAGAGAATGCAAAACCGAATCGACACAATTGACTGCTATGATGTTAAAGCCAAATAATATATATCTTCGAACTTTAGACATAAACAAAACACGTGGAATTTCTTGCCATGTAGAAAAATGTGAACGGTTATCTACAACTAATAAAGAGTAAATAAAAAAGGTACAGAATATAAAC
The DNA here is from genome assembly GCA_931315375.2 of Opisthograptis luteolata. Taxonomy (NCBI): domain Eukaryota; kingdom Metazoa; phylum Arthropoda; class Insecta; order Lepidoptera; family Geometridae; genus Opisthograptis; species Opisthograptis luteolata. The sequence goes on from OV928033.1 coordinate 15,303,360, forward strand.
TAAAAATACATTTAGGTACTTCGATAAATTCGCTAAGTTTAACACTTTGACAGAAGTAAGTGAAAGATACAAAATTGTGATAAAAAAATTAAAGGGTAAATTGTAAAAAAAAAACATTTTAAGAGTAGAAAAAGAAGATCAAAGTGCTATCTTATCAATTAAAACATATCCTAGAAAGTAACACCTACTACTTGTTATTTTTGGTATACGATTACATGCATGAGAACTTAACTTCTACATACATATATTATAAGTTTTATAAATACTCTATGACAAATTAACACTAAGCCTCCATGAGGGCGTAAAATAATAATAAAAAAAAAATAACGTAAATCTCTTCTAAATAATAAACTTTAATAATACATAATTTTTACGATAAACACAAACTAGATATCAAAAGAGTGTCAGCCGGAATGATAACGCGCGGTGAACTCTACGGAGTAGGTATTCATCACTGATAAATCACCAACAAGAGTGAATTCACAATCGCACATTGTTAGTTAATATTAGCAAAAATGCCCTTCACATTCATTACTACATGTTATTAGAAAAGTTTAATTTAATCGAAATCAACTGACATCCCTAGGCTAACACGGACCGATACTCTCTCGCACCTTCAGATCAACTACCTCTATCAGTCCTTTTTTAGTATCGAACTATCCTCTAACTGTAATCTCTATGCATTAGGACTTAGTCCCGTGAGATGAACAAAACCAACAGCTGTGACGTCGCTGTTTAAAAAAACAAACGTATTATTACCAAAAGCGTCGTTTTCAAGCGCAATTATTCGACTGAGCTTTGGAATATCAAGCACTATAGACAGTTTTCCTTCGTGCCTCATTGCATCCCGTAGGAAACATGTGGTTTTACTGAAACGTCTATGAATACTTGAGGAAATGAGACGGATTGAGAAACCCCTCAGGAAAGATATGATATTTAAAAGTAAACAATGGATAAACTATGTTATCGGTAGACAGAAATACATACTTATTTAAGAGCGGAACTGAGACATCAATTTCTAGGAGAAAATTAGTGAAATAAGAAATAAACATAATTTACTTCCAATACTCAATATTGTTAGTATAAAATAAACAGTTTTATATTTCAGAACATTATAAATATGCATATTTTTCCTCGAGGCCTTTTGTTTTTCCTGTTCACAATAAAATAAATTATTTATTTGTACATAATTCTTCAACGTCCCATTCGCACGAACAATTGTGCGATATTTATTCCTACCTACACTTACGTCCTCAAAAAAAATTAATATTTTCAAAACAGTTACATGGCTGACAGTTATGTTTGAAAATCAATTCAACAGAAATAACGAAATGATAAAACGCCGAAAATAGAAATAAACATAAAACCTATAAGTGTATATATTATACTGTAATATACAGAAGCCGGTGACTCGACGCATAGATAAGCAATAGACATCAGTTTATGTTACTATTCTGCAATATTATAATGTAAAAGATAAAAAAACGGAAAACCAAGAGGTGCATATAAGGCAAATTAACCTCAACGTTAATCAAACTATTACTGTTACGAAAAATCCTTGCGGCCGGCTATGACTTATGGCAAGCAAGGTTAAAAATTGTCAAGGATAACCACGTATGAAAAATTTAACCTTTATAGTCATTTTTTTCATACATTTTGAGTACATAGTCAACTTTGACTAAGGATCTAAAAACCGGTCCTAATCCTAAGTGATGGTGATGGTCACTAGACAATGAAGCCTAACACTATCACTTTCATAGACAAATTTTATTCCCACGGTACGTCACTTCTCCACCGGCCACGTAAGTTCTAAACTAAACTGGTACTAAATTATATATAAAAAAATCAGGTAATCAACTAAGGTACTGTGTTCCAGAAGGGATATATAATATAAGTATAGTACGAGCATATAGTGATACGACATTCATGATATACAATAGTGACTTAAAAATACAAGTCCTTAATATCTAGGTTAGACATAAAGCTAGGTTTCCGCCGGAACCGTAAACTGACTGCATCGCAAATCCCAACAATGTATATATAGACATCAATACACAAATAGGCAATGTTACACCACATACATAGGTTAAAGAAATTCAGGACGTTTGATATGGAACAATTATTCTGGATGGAATCTGATGCTGTCAAAAATAACTGTAAAAACGTGTAGGTACCTAGTTCATACATTTTCGATGTTGTATAAAGATTTCAAGTTTTCTGCCGTCGTAGGTACAAAATAAAGGGCGGCACCATTTACAAATTTCCAAGCAAATATGTGAAAACGAGTTTTTTTTAAATAGAGATTCTTATCGGCCGAAAGTTACGTTGTATAATTTGGCCGAAGACAAGTCTTAATTAAGTTCTGATCGTAGTGAACAGTTTGTAGAAAATTTGGCATGTCTAAATAAATACCATACAATTATCAGAAAGGTTCTACGACATAGGTACACACAATGATTATTATAATATAGGCTTACAGGGCCAATTGTGGGGCACAACGGGATCGAAATCGAGTATGACAGTGTTGGTTGGCCCATGTTGGAATATTCTCAAGTTCCATTTCGAAGAGCGTAGTTGTTGTTGGCGGCGTCGTCTAAAAGTTAATTCCCGTTGTTACAAGAGTTTAGATGAAGAGCAGTTGCACATAGTGAAGATTGTCAAGTGTTTGTTCTCTTCTAGCGATACGGATTAAGCATCAGCTTATATATTACCTCGGCCGTTTTGTCGGTCTTCGTAAGAAATCTGCGGCGCCTGCGTGCGACGCTCCGAGCAAGAAATCACAAAGGAATAGAGCCGACCGTCCCCCTACTGCGTACCAAAGTTTCATCTGTTTCACCAATTTCGTTCTACCGTAAGACTATTGGGAGAAAACGAAAAAAAAAAACAAAAAATAAGAAATGTACCCAAAATTTGAAAACCAATAAACTCTGGCCAAATAGTATGTTTTCCAATAATTGACCTTTTTGAAGCTGTTACCATGAAGAGACAAGAAAAGACTGAAAAGATAGATATTTCTGAATAAGAAATCTAGAGTTATTCAAATTGTTCCTCCCAATACAAAAAAAAATATTAGAAAAACAGACGGGACGTACGGTCAGAGACCAAAACCAAAACACACCGGGTTTCTCATCAAGGTGTGATAAGCAAAATTGATCGCCGACTACCAAACTCTTCATAACAACGTGAATTATACATGTAGCAACTTAGTGACGTCATCATTCTTTACCCTTAGATAAAGAATATCTCCTCCTGGTTCTGCAGAATGTAATCTGTGAACTGGTTTACCGGCACAATGCACTGGAGCGACAGGTGCCCCTGCGGCGGCCACAGGAAGTTGGGCCCGAACACCACCGCCAAGTTGTTGATGGTCATCTTGTTGAGGCAGCTCATATCCGCCACCTGTGGCCAACGAAACCAACATTGTTACTCGTCATTAGAAGAAGAGCGGTGATGGCCAAACGGTAACGCGAACCCTCTCGGCCCCGCACCTATGACTTAATAAGTTATGTGTGGATTTGCCATCGCTCATGACGGTAAAGGAAAACTTCGTGAGGGAACCGGTGTGAAAAAAAAAAACAAAATAAAAAAACCACAACATTCAAGGGCATGCGGCATACCTAATAGCAATAAAAAAACTTGAGAGGTGTCAAGGGACACCCGGATGGAACGAAGTTCCTTTCGATTAATACAAGAGAAAAACAAAACAAAAAAATTATTAAATTTTTTTTTTAGAAATTTGAAACGAAAATAATTGGCTTGCTTGACTTTTTTGGCGGCAATCGAATTGTCAACGTGAAAATTTTGTTTTTGTTTCCAAAACTTGTGTTTCTTCGAGTGATAATGTGTAATATTGGTGGACTATTAACCATTATGTGTTCGTTAATGTGTACGAGTGTGGGAAATTGAAATAAAGTTGTGAAAGTGACTTTTCGAGTTGCTCCAAAAAAGTCCGTGTAAAGTTTAAGTAAAGCACCACTACTTTACTTAAACACTATCCTCATCCCTTCATCTCATCATCATCATCATCATCATTTAACTTGATTCAACTCTCTGAGTTTGAAATATTTTACACTTGACACTGGCAAATACACTAATCGTGTGACGCCATAACTAAACAAAAAAAAAAAAAAAATTGGCTTGCTTTCTATGGGAGAGAGAGAGAGAGAGAGACAGACAGAGAAACACGCGCACGCGACACGGCTTACAACTATAGCAAAAAGTGTCGTTACAACTTTTGGTCTCAATTTATTCCGTCTAGCCCCCTTTCGTAAAGCGCGGTAAGGAACTTCGTTCCAATACCTATGTAACTGAATAGCGAGACGAGCAAGCCACTTGCCAGAATAGATGGTGTCACGTTTGCCCTCTTGGCCTCTTGTTATCTCATTTAGTATTGCCGCAGTCGTGTAAAAAGAGAGCGTGTACTGACCCGCCACAGAAACTTGACGATGTACTTCAGGAGTCTGTAGTTCTCCAGAGGCAACTCCTCGAGCAGAAGGATCTTGGTCAGCCGCGCCTTCTGGGCGATGGGCCAGTCTGGAATACAAAACATAACTTAGTGTCACACGTCGAAAGAATAAAAAACTAAACCGTTTAATCAAATCAAAAAATTATCCATTTAGTAAATACAACCATATTATGATTACTTTAAAACGTCAAACATAAAACTAGCTACGGCTGTTCCAACCTCCTAACGCCGACTAAAGGACAGAAACCTGATGGATCAGCGTTTAATCATTCCAAGTTTCGGAGGAAGGTCATCAGCCGCACAGAAGTCCGAGGCGATTCATAAGTATTCTTATGTGAAGTCAATAGTGAATAGCTATCTTCTAGGCAAGCATGCTCCATCTTCGACCTCGCCATCACTTACCATCAGGTGAGACTGGGGTCAAATGTTTGCCATCTCTAATAAAAAAAGTGAGGTTAGAAAGGGGTCAAAAGTTGCCAAAATCATCATTAAATAATTAATGAATGAGCCCTAACCGCAACAGCCTCTTTGTTAAACTCACCCGGGAACTGGAGGATCTCGTCGTACAGGCGGTGGGTCAGGATGGGGTAGTCCAAGTCACGCAGGAACGACTTGAGAAGCACGGCGGCGCAGTGCGGGTCCCCCTGGAAGTCCACGTCGTCGCCGCGGTTGCACTCGTCGATCATACGGGTCAGCGTGTTCACGCTGGTCGACCGACGGAATATGCCCTCAGTCTCCAGAGCTGGAACCGGTCCATGGTTACTTTGAATGAGGATGGCTTGGTTTTCATTTTATTACTCCTTACAGGGTAGCATTTGACCATAAGTCATGAAGATGTTTGTTTAGTTTTTACTTACCTACCCTACTTAGTTACGTTTTTTTCACTTATTTGATTATATTTAATTAATTCCCGGTTGCCTTATAATTTTTTTTGTTTGAGTTGCTTACAGCTAACTAAATCGATAAAGTAAATACCGAGATCCACTATAAACGACCCAGTTAATATAAACACTACTCGATAATTTAACTAATTTATAAGGTCAATAGAGGTAACATTCAGTAGATGTGTCGCATGAGGATAAGATTAATCTCAAAGTATTTATTTTTAAAATTCAAAGTGACGACCCCGCTGTTTGCAATCCTTAGGTATTGGAATTAGAATCATTCTTAGCGCTTACCACTAATTACTATTATATTTGAATCCTGAAAAATTACTATTTTATTTTATTTCCGCAGTCTCATAATAGTGATTCATGATTCCCTGGCCTCTCCCTAATTCAAAGCTATTTCGTAAAAGCAGCAGTCACTTTTAGTGTCAAACTAAAAGATGTTAAATTAAAGTAGTTCAAACGTGATGAAACAATCTATTAAACCTACAAAGTAACAGAACTAGGCCATCGCCAGCCGCCATTTTGAATTCTCCTCGACCGACGACAGGGCCTAACAAGATGGCGGCCAGCAATTAGTGTCAAGTGGATCCACGTCGCGTTACACTTCCAGCGGAAAATACTAAATAAAAAATTGTGATCCGTGCATCAATGTTCCAATCCATGTCAATATTTCTATTTTAAAAACTTAAGCCTGAACGTAGTGCCGGAGAAATTTCTTATTAAGCTCCGTAATCTGGCTCCAAGAAATTCTGAGATGAAAAATAATGAACTTTTTTCTATCTAGGGCAGGCCATGTCCACATTTCCTTTGCATGGTAAACTAGGGCGTTGAAAAATCAAGAAAGGGTAAGTGGTTGCTGGCCTAGTTGCAATAAAAAAAATATAGTAACAAGCAGATAAGTAAATTTCAATAACAAGGTGACCCATTTTCTTAGCGGGGAACTAGGGCGTTGGCCAATTGCATCGAATCAGGGAGAACTATTTCTGGAAGGAAAATCAATCACTACCCCGAACTACATTTTATTCTAAATTGATTGCTGGCATTGCCTTCATTGATCTTATTAGGATAAAGTAGAAGCAATCACTCTTTTTATACAATTTCACAGCTAAGACCAGGGTCATAAGCCTGATGCTTTCTATAATTTCAATTTCACCGCTACCCTTTAAGAGGATGGCTCAGAGATAAAGCTCAAAGTTGCTTCTGAAAAAACCAATTTATAACAAAAAAAATGTTAGTAACATTAACATATTAAGAAATGCAACGCCTAGAGGGCCACCGTTATCCACTTATCGTCACCCAAGTGCTTATTGGTTCAAACTACCAGTTCATTATAAAGAAGTTTTTTTTTATATTTAACTTTACTCGCTTGTAAACATAGATATTTTAACATTTCTAAGGTTATCCAGTATTTAAGTAATATTTTCATGAAACGTGAAATTGTAACTTTACCAATTGTACAAAAATGGTCGTTTGGACAAATTTTAATAAGCACTTAATGTGAACCAGATTGGCCATTTTTGGTATTAGAGATACTTGGGAAAATTAAGCCCATAGGATCAGCAAGCTGATGTGACAATGGGCTGGACAATGGGTTAGCTGAAGAACCGGTAAACATTGTTGCAAACGTGTTCTTGAGTGGAGACCGCGACTCGGCAAACATAGTGTAGGACGTCCTCAGGCTAGCTGGAGCGATGATATAATGTAAAATGGCTGTCAGCGGTTGATTGAGAGTCGCCGAAGATCGGGATCAGTGACTTACTTTGGGAGAGACTTGAAATTGTTCTTTAAATAGGCTAGCGTTTGATCACGATTTCACCCGATGGAAAGCGACGATGTGGCCAAAGGTGTAGCCCGCTTGCCCAGTAAAAATACCTATTCGCTATGACGATAAGGGAAATTGAGTATGTTCAGCGACTTTTGGGTGTGACCCCATCCACCTAAGGCAGGTAAATTTTACACTTACACTCAGGACGCAGCAGATAGTCGACGCAGTAACGCACGATCGGCGGTATGGAGTCAACCATGCCCGGGTTGTGCATGCGGATGAACTCGAGCGAGACGCCAAACTGGTGCGTGGGCGGTGGGTTGGCGAGCCGCGGCCGACGGTGCGACGGCAAGTAGAGGTCCGGAGGTTGGTACGCGACCACCGCCGGCATCTCTGCGTTCTGAGCCTTTCTCTGCGCCACGGCGGCAGCGCGCGGGTTCTTCGACAGCAGCAGTTTGTCGTGTCTGCAAGGGCCGTGGATACATTAACACTGGCAAGAACGAAACTTTTACATAAATAAATAAATATCTGGGACTATTGCACACAAATTGACCTAGCCCCAAATTGAGGTCGAAACTTGTGTTATGGGTACTAGACAACGATATACATACTCATATGGATAGAAATATTCAAGACTCAGGAACAAATATTCGCGCTCATCCATACACATATATTTTTCTTACCCTTTTAGTTTTAGTAGTGTTGTTTCTTTAACTTTTTACAGGGTAGCGTTTGCCTAAAAGTCACCTGATACCCGGGAACTGGCTCCCATGTGGGGCTGCCTGTAGTGACGTTGGCTTACGATCCGCAGGTCGTGTCGAATCCTACAGTGAGCTTGAGCTTTCAATAAAGGAAAACATCGTGATGAAACCATAGCAAGGTGGTAGGGCATTTTTAAGTGCTCGTCTGGCTTACTACTCTCAAGTTAAGAGTCTGTCTGAATATCATTCTAGCTACTGAAAGCACATGAGTTACGAACACAATGTTTCATAGCTTGCTAAATTTGCCGCACCTAGAACCTGACACTCTAGGCTCAAGCCTACTAAGCGCCTGCTAATAAATCCGCCACTAGAGTTCTTTTAAAACTGCCCTGCGGTTCAAACCGCGAGGAAATTTCCATAACATTTATTATCACAATAAAACATAGCACGCACTCAAGCTTTCTAACTGTGAGTCTCCAGAATCGAATCAGTATTTCCAGAGGTCACTTTTTACATCCACTCACAAACTTTGCTTCTTTATAACATTAGATAAAAAGTACACGAGTAGAGCTGCAATGCGCAGTTACAGTTATGATAGTAACGAGTGTAGGTACGCTCAATTTAATATGTCAGAGTGACGAGCGCTGCGCATTGCTGCCCAGTATTTCGAACTAATGAAATTCAAACTAGGCAGTAGTTAGCACTGAACTGGTATGACGAATGGGCAATCGTGGCGCTTACCATCAGCAAACGCTTACCAATAGCAGTGCGGTACGATATCTTATATTAAAGCAAGCTCGCAACCTATCTAATCAATGTTTCTTTTGCTCTTTTTAGGGCAATATCAAAATGGTCCGTGAGCTTAGTGACATGTACCAGATACTTACTCGAGTACAGAGTTCGGTATCGGGAGCTGGTCCAGACGCAGATACTCCTGCAGGTCATGCAAGTAGTTCACGTACATCATCTTGGGCCCGAACTTGACGCTGATGGCCGGTCTCAGCATCTGCCATACTATGCGGATGAAGTTGGTCGGATGCACAAGGTACAGAGCCTTCAGGTTCTTCTTGTACTTCCTGTCGAACGCCCGGTACGCTTTCCACAGCCAGGACAGTGGGGGCTTGTTCTTGCTGGTCAGGCCGCAGTGGAAGTAAACCACGCTGTAATCTTGCTCGACGTACTTGTCCATTGTGAACATGAGGTAGCTGGAACGAGCAGTTATTGTTAGACACGTGAGCGGACATCAATCTAAGGTAATCAAGGTGCAATGTGCGGATAGGACCGTAGACTGATACGAATGAAACGGGGGGACCTAGAGTTGATCCTTGATCTGGCTATGTTGGGCGTGCATCCGAAGAGCGCGTAATTTCAACACCGTCAAACATATTTTTTACTAGCTATGGAGTTTATTTCCTTTTTTCTTCCAGAAGGAAATGCGGAAGGCCTTTGCCCAGCAGTGGCACAGTGTACTCGTAGAATAAACAAAAAAGAAATTTATTTAACTCCTAACCTTTACATTAAGACTTTTGTTTTTACCTTGATCCTGCGATTTTATGATTTTAAACGTGTATGTAGTGCCAAAAGAGAAGTTCCTATTAACTGTTCAATGGAACATGACGTCATTGGACAAAACTAGTCATTTTATCCCTTTTCGTTGCATAGTGTCAACCGCCATGGAACAAAATCGGAATCATGTATTTTCCTAGAATGTACTCAAAGGAAAGCATTTTTGTCAATAACTGCAAGCGAGTCAAAGAAGATACTCTCATGATCGATAGTCAAGTCACTTCGCCATATGACACTGTAAATAGTTATTTTCTAGTGGATAGTTTGAGGTCCTATTTTCCTTTTTCCATGGAACAATTTGACAAACATAAATATTACATGTACTATAGTACAAAATAAGAAAAAAAATTGTCCAATGACGTCATGTTCCATAGAACAAATGGGAACGGATCCCTCAAAACCCTATAAAAGTTCATCTTGTCGCAAATAGACAGACAAAGTAGTGCCCGTACGTAATAATGAACGTAAAAATATTAGGTAAGTTTAAAACTTGTCAGTCTTGCAATGTAGGTGAGTAAGACTTACTAGTCTGTGCTACAGCGTCGTTACTGGCCGCACGAGCGTGACAACAATGTAGCGAAGTGATGGACGGTTGACGTGACGGACAGTGCAACAAGCTCCCGGAAACGTGACAATGTGATCACTTAAGAAACAAGCCGTTTATGAACTTGACGAATTGACCTTTTACTAGTATTTTACATTGTAATCATGAAAATACTGAAAAAGAACACCGATGTGCCTGGACATGACAATGTATACAATTAAGGCTATGGAAATAATTAGTTAATTTTTATTTGTGTGATAAATACAAACATAATTAATTAATTATTATGTGTTTAAATACAATTTTCTTTATGTAGATGATTTGTGAAGCAAACTCCTACGAAATGTGAGTAAGAAAATTGTGCTTTTACCAGCTGTGCACGGACGAAAGTGTTACACGGATGCTATTACTTTATGATTAATCATAAAGATTTAATGTTAAGAATCAAAAAGTAATAGGAGTAGCAGGAACTTACTTACACTACAACTTTTTTAAATCACGAAAAATTCTATTCACATCTTTTGTAATTATTACAGTAAAGTGGATTACAGTTTGTTGTGGACTATGCATAAATGACGATTGTACAAGTAAAAATAATTTATTAAAAATCACAACAATAAACAGTTTCTAAAATAACGTAACAGAGTTTAAAATTTAAGAGTGCATTTTTACGTAACATTTTATTTACGCAAATAAACAAGTGCCTTGTCGATCTCATCACAACTAACAAAGTAAACCCAAACTCGACACTTCTAGCTCCATCCATGTATTAGTTCTAGTAGAAGTATCCAAAGCCTTTCTTCAAGTAAGTTCGGATGTAAGTATGAGCTCATCACAGCTAACAAAGTAAACCCAAACTCGATGCTTCTACCTCCATTCATCAAGGAGTTCCAGTAGCAGTCTTCAAAGTCTACCTTCAGGTCCGTCAAGTTGATTCAGGTGCAAGATCTCATTACAACTAACAAAGTAACCTTAAACTTGATAATTCTAGCACCGTCCTTCAAGGAGTTGGAGTTGCAGTAGCAGTCTTCAGTCTTCGTTCAGGTCCTTCAAGTAAATTCAGGTGCAAGATCTCATCACCACTAACAAAGTAAACACAAAATCGATACTTCTGGCTTCGTTCTTCAAGGAGTTTCAGTAAGTCTCTTAAGTCTTCCTTTATGTTTTTCGGATGAAAGTAAAATCTCATCACCACTAACAAAGTAAACCCAAACTAGATACTCCCAGCTCCGTCCTTCAAGGAGTTGGAGTTACAGTAGGAGTCTTCAAAGTCTTCCTTTAGGTCCTTCAAGTAAATTCAGGTGCAAGATCTCATCGCCACTAACAAAGTAAACCCAAACTCGATACTTCTAGCTTCGTCCTTCAAGGAGTTCCAGTAAAGTCTTCCTTCACGTCCTTCAAGTAAATTCCGATGCAATATCTCATCACAACCAACAAAGTAAACTAAAACTCGACACACATCTGGCTCCACCCGTTTAGAGTTCCATTAGCAGTCTTCAAAGTCTACCTCCAGGTCCTTTAAGGAAATTCAGGTGCAAGATCTCATTACAGCCTAATTTGCATATAAAAATACGACTGGTATTTTATGCAACGGTTTTTTATGCTTTTGCCGTTTGCCATGCGTTAACCTTCAGTACCCTCGAGGGATCCTCGTACAAGCCGCACATTAGTGTTATAACGCTAATTCTATCTTTAAGGTTGTCCGTGTATGTTGGTATATGCGTGTGCACGTGTCTGCTTGCCTTTCATCCCGGGGATAGCGGGAAAACCAGCTGCTTTAATCATTAGTTTTTTTTTTTTTTTGTTGCCAATAATAATAACGCCTACACAATTTGATACAAAGCCTTCTGATACCTAACTAGAATTCCCTGAGTCTAATCACAACAAAATATTCTTGCGCCCTTATCTCCCTATGCAAAGTTGCTTCGAGGAATCGAACCCGCAGGCAGCCGTCGGTATTGACGTATAACTAACATGTGTAAAATTATAAAGTTAGGCTCTCGAAGATCGACCGAACGTCACCCTTTCGGAGTGAAACTGGGTCTTGTCTGGGTCAACTAAATTAGATAGGGTCACATGGATGCACTTTTTCGATAACATGTAGGGCACTTAAAAGTGAAATGTGTCAAGACCGCTCTCATCAATGTGAATACATTATATATAATCAGGGGCCGGAATCAGTAGATTTTAAGTACCGAATGGCGTCAAATTCAGTACAAAATTTTAATATGGGTATTCTATTTATTGTTTACTTCCTGATGACGTGTTTCAATGTGGCATCAGGTTACACCTGGACTTGGAACTGATATACCTTTTAATCATGGGTATGCCGGGATTGTTAAAAATGTATTCTGAAACTTTTCTTATCTACTTTGAGGATATACCTGATTAGCGTAAAACACCCGGTTCCTGTAGTGCGATTCTTATTCACTCGAAAAGTTTCCGTGTCGGATTCGATTTTCGCTTCACGGAAACTTTTTCCGAGAGCAAATAGGTGGCGGAAACTTTTCCGTCATTGAACAGTTGGTTTGTCAAATTAAATATCAGTTTCCGAATTCAGACTAATGATTCGCGTCAATTCGCGTCTAAAGAATAACGCGGAATCTTTTCCGAATCCGTGGTCGGAAGATTTTCTGAGTGCATTAGAATCGCACTGCTGGTCTTCCTTCAATATTTGCCCACACAAATCGCATACAGTGCACATGTCATGACTTAGCGGGCCTTTAACTTTCATACTTTTGTTTCAATTTCACAATATTTGTGTATCGTATCGATTTTTTTTATTTTTGGACCAACATTTTGGAATCACACACCCAGTCGTCATAGAACTACTAAAATGCTGAAAACTGAGAATAAACCGAGAATAAAACCTCTTTACAAATACTTTATCCATCAGCTATGCGGCTGAATAAAATCTTAGAAAACGCGTAATGAATGCAACGTTTTAATGTGCATAATTATATCCGGGCGGCAAGTTCAAGGGTCTTGTTTTAGGTGTACCTGGGTAATTGCTCAGTCGCGGTTGTTTGTAACTTTAGTTCGTTCAGCCGCAGTGACGTTAATATAGGCTACTATACTTTACAACTTCCTTCGAGTTTTGTTCATAGTGGAACAATTGACAATGAGATATATTATATGAGCATCAGTGTTATTTATAGCTTGAAAAATACTATGATGATTAAAATAAACTAAAAAGAATTTGCGGCAAATTACAGCTTTTTTGGATTTACGGAACATATAATTAAACAAAGGATTTCTGTGTAATCACAATTTTTTTTCGTCAATTATTCTTCTACTAAACGACAAAGTTGAAATTTTAAAGTTAATCGATATTGCTCGAGTTCAAATCCTACCCCAGGCCCGCACTAAAACTTTGAAAAAATAGTTACATACGCATTTGCCATCGCTCAACCCCCCCCCCCCCACCTTTTTGTCTCCGAAACTACGAAGCTTATTATTTTGAAACATGATAATGATAAATACAGGGTTTCTCAGGTAGCCTTTACAGGAAAACCTTAACGTTATATCCTATGTTTTATTCACGGAAAACTGAAATGTACGGAATCGCCGCGCGAATACGGCTCGCATTTGACCAGTTTTTACACGAACATCCCGCTGTATTTTATTTTATTTGTAACAAACGCGAAAACTCAAGCAAATACTAGAATATTAAAAACATATCTTTGTTGCAATTTTGCCACGACAGTAACACAGGCTCCGATCCAAACTCTCCACTCTTAATACATTTCCCGCATGAACAAAAATATACTCGAGTCTAAGAACCAAAGACCTGACTCAAAGATAACAATATGTTCGGTTTAGCCGGCCAGGAGAAAAACGTAAAAGAAAAAAAACTAATCCGAATCCGTTCCACGACGTCACCAAAATCCGACAAACAAGAAAACGAGCAAGTGTTTAGGACTCACCGGAGCAGTTTATCCGGGTGCAGCTCGGTGGACGACGGCAGGCGGCAGGCCGAAATGATGATCACGCGGCGGCCCAGCTCGTCATCCCCGACCACCTCCACCAGCCCCTTCGAAGCCAGGTCCATGAAGCATTCTTCATCAACTAACGAGTCCGCGATCTGTGTAGAAGTACAAGCACGTTTCTTAGTGAAGAATGACAGTAAGCTGCGTTTCATCTTCTGTAGCGACATAGTGTTGAGCTGTTGGCCTGTTCTGGTCTATACAACTTCACCGAGCGGGATGAGCTTCCGAGACCGCGCGCCTCCCTTTATACCTGTAGCGCTGCAGCCAAAGGGCATGCGCGAGCATCGAGGACGACCCACCCCTTGCATCCCCCGCAAGCAGCAAGGGCAGAAGTTTAATAAATACTAACTTCTCGGAGTTTCAGTTTACGAATGTCGATAATTATATAAACAACTGTAACCGATGACAAGAGTTCTTACTTTAATATTTTTTTAAAAGTGTACCTGCGCCTTATATTCGATGTTGTCACTACTGTGTGACTTTGGAAAATTAGTAAAACCTTCAATGAAGTTAATACAAATTCGAAAATGTGTTTTTAGTAAAATGTGTGATCATTTTGACCAGGAAACAACGGAACTTTGGGCTAGCCCCGCTGTCCGTAATATACCGAAACACCCTGTTCAGATCAAACTGAACGTATAACGTTTACATTCCTTGTATACTAGGTTTATTTTTTGTCTTTAATTGGTAATCATCAATTTAGTTCATAAACTAGCAACATATGATGACACTTCTGGGAGATGTATTTTAGTGCTGTGCCAACATCGTGTTCTGTTTATGAAACAGTGTAAATCTGGAGGAATTAAGAAATTAATCTTAGAGTAAACACATTAAGAGTAAAGTCAACGTAAAAAATATGTTTAATTAGTACGTAGTACGATACCACCATAGATAATTCCTGCCTGAATTTACGGATACCACATGTGATAATCGTCAAACTTTTAGCTAGCTACGCCTGTTTCCACTTCCTTACGTCGGCAAAAGAACAGACAAGAAACACTCGGCAGGTAATTTTTGTGGGTGCGATCGCAAATATTTTTTTCTTATTCTAACTGATTTCATTAACGCAAGTTTCACTAGTTTCACACACACAAGTTTCACTACAATATCGAGCTTTTTTGTCTTTTAAATAGTCTGATGTTTTACAATTAGCTGTTCGAATAAGATTTCGTTTTATGTGGACTTGAAATTTAGCTATCGATATTTCACTTGGGATTTTGGAGTTGTTGATTTTACGGAGCCTAGTAGCGTGTACAGCGATTCTATTTTTATTTCTAGTAATTACGATAATCACTTCTATTTTTAAAGCTATTCATATTTATAAAAATAATTGTCATTATTTTGGTCCATAGAGATTATCTTCCCATATTACAGATCGATTGCAAGAACAGCTCTGTTTGTAACACAATTGTGGTGTTAATATCAGCTAAATTTCCTCACAGCAATATGCCATCAAGTCAAAAGACAAGTTATAATCGTATAAAGGAAGGAGTCGAAGTAGTCCGACCTTTTTGTATTTATAAAAATGAAAGGCACTCTGGTCCGACCATCGTCCAAAGGGGTCCTGAGTGCCAACTATTTGCATCCCCTAAAGGGGAAAGGATAGGAATCAGGCTAAATATTAAGTTACACTAATCCCACTTATATTATATTATTGTACTCTTTACTTATAAGCTGTGAATAAATACAACAATAAAAACAATAACAATTAAATGTTAAGCTAATTAAGCTGTGAATACCAAATACTAATATATTTAGCCAGCTGTACAAGTAGTGATTATGTCATTTAACTTTAAAACAGTGTCAATAAACCATTCATTATAACAGTGGCACTTCCATTTTGGTTCTTTAGTTATTTCTTGATATTTATCATTATCAGCCTTTCACGTTCAAACTGCTGGGACTCTGGCCTTCTTTCAGAGTGAGAATATGGGCTGTAATCTACCACGCTGGCCCAGTGCGGGTTGATATATATCGCACACCCTTGAATGTTGCAGTTCTTGGGCATGCCGGTTTCCTCACGATGTTTTCCTTCACCGTTTTGAGCGATGGCAAATCCGCACGTAACTTATTAAGTCATAGGTGCGGGGCCGAGAGGATTCGAACTCGGTGTCGGCGTCTTGTAAGTCGCACGCGTAACCGTTCGGCCACCATCGCTCTTGATATTAAAAAAGCACAAATATAAGATTGTGAAGTTTCCATACTACAGGGTTTATAATAAGTAAAATAATAAGACTCGATACAGAAACAAGACTTTACGAAACAAGATGGATTTAGAAAAAAATCAGCACTAACCTCGATGACTTCTTTGTACCTAGGACCGTTATGATTTTACATCTGAAATAATATAACGAAAGGAAAGGTCCTATTAACGAGTTATCTTGCAATAATTGACTTAGTATAATAAAGTCTACAGGCAGTTGTCATTTAAATGTAACAACTTTGTGAGTAAGGGTGTTTGTTTCTTACTTCTGAAACGGCTTAACAAATTTGGGTGAAGTTTGGAATGCAGGAGCAGTAGTAGTAGTACCCTGCATAAAAAATTAAGGCTACAACAGATGCGTTGAATAAGGAAAATGGCTGCAACTAAATCAGGTGTTTTCTTAGGTTATTTGTTACTGCAATTTTTATCATTATTTTGAAGTGCATAACGGTCCCAGATTCTGCAAAACGCCGAGTCAGGTCAACTTTGATGCTGTAAAAAGGAAAATTAAAACCCAGGAAAGCGTAATGCAATTGCCCAACACTGGTTACCAAAATCTGATGACAAGGAAAAATATAGTTAATTTAAAACAGAGATTCCGATGTTCAATACTAAAAAAAAGTTTTTTTAATGTAGCATAGATCTCAAGCGAGATATAAAACATTTATCGTAAAATACGATAAGATATGTATGATAGTCTTATAAAGTTAGACAATATTGTTTTATACCAAAAAAAAACAAAAACTAATTTAATTACATGAAAAGTTCTACATATACATGTATCTAGTTTCAATAAAAATAGATGAACATCTTTTATCGTACAAATCTACAAGAAAATGAGAACGTACAGTGGTTCCTACATTCCCTAAGCTTCCCATCTTATAACTACAGCTGAAATGCTATTGTATCACTCAGGCGTATGTTATAAAATGCACAGAATTCATTAACACAAAGATCAATAGCAATAAAAGTGTTTTCACAAAACATAACTTAGTAACAATCAAATAAAAAATCTTGGAATAAAAAGATTTTTTTCACTTGCATGGAAAGAAACTCGAAAACTGGTAAAAACTTAGTACTAATAACTCACCGCCTCAGCTTGAAGAATTTGTAATTAACAGCTTACATCACAATACACAACACTTGCATTACTTCCGATTCACAACACTTATAAAAATCCTAAGCTCCCGTCTAACTGATTACATTATTATCTTAATCGGTGCTCTATTCCTAACGTAACGTTACCGGGAAACCCTAACAGGGTTATCTATCACTCTCAGCGGCCTAGAATTCTCTACCAATTATATTATTAAGCCTCGCTAACTTACATTTAATTCATAACAGGTCACCAATCGTTCCGAAACTAGGTATTTCTTGCGCGCGCCTAGCATATGATAGATAGATAATTATGTAGATCACCTACCGCAAAATCAAACGGCCGCGCGCCTCGTCCATCAAATTTTCAAAGTGCCGGGACAGGATCCATTCGTGCGCATGTAACTCGATTTCCATTTAATTTCACCTGCAGTGGTTTGACCTCACGTATACCGGGAAAATTTACACGTTGCGTACACCCAATTGAATTATGCGGTCTGGTCAACTATGGCCAACGGATGAGCAGTTACATCACGCCGATGGCGGGGTATTTATATAAAATTTTCACCAGTATATTTTGGGAAAGATCCCTTGGCGGCGTAGGTAGTGTGCTAACAGTTAACGACTGTTAATCAACTGCTCCCACTAACTGCACTTCAAGTCACTGTTAAAAGTACTGCGGAGTGGCAACGGTGAACAGAAGCATATATTAAACTAAAAATGTACTGATAAAATCTTATCATCAGCCTGTATCAGTCCACTGCTGGACATAAGCAAGGTACGCCACTGAGCCAGGTATTCTGCTCTACTCATCCAACTACTGCCAGCCACTCGCCGCAAGTCTTCTCTCCACCAAGACGGAGAGCCTCTTATACTACGTTTAGCAAGTCGCGGTCTCCACTCAAGAACTCTTCTACTTCAACGGTTGTCGGCTCTTCGGCTTATATTACCAGCCCACTGCCACTTCAGCTTGCTATATCTGGGTCTATGCCGGTGACCGTAGTCCTCAATCGGATCACATCATTTCTGATTCAATCTTTTAGAAAAGCTCCGAGCATAGCCATAGCTCGCTGAGCAACTTTAAATCGATGGACCGTACTAACCGTACCGTGAGTGTCCACCACTCGGCGCCGTCACAACGAAATAAAGTAGTTTTCCTATAACTTAGATATACTTCAAATTCTAACCCGTAAAATAAAACTGCTCGTCTAAAAAACCCTAACCTAACCCAATAGCTTCCGAAGCACTACCGCGAGTTCAAAACAAGAATAATAGTATTTTTTTTTATCATCTCGTAAAAGATTTATTCCTCCGTTTGCCGCCCCCTTAGGAAGAATTTCCTGAGTCGTTCTTAAAAGTCGACGCAGCCCCAGTTTATCAAATTTTCTAGTCTGCTGCGGTTCCGGCAAACAAAATGAGAAAACAAACTGAATAATGTTAAAGTACTGTTAAAAGTTAAAACACTATATAAAAATTTCGCGGATGACCGGCACACGGTGACAAATTTTTTTTTGTTATAAAGTTTAACTTAGCACAACCAAAGCAATTCTCCGAAAATTCAAAAACTCTAAATTTCCATCAAAAACCTAGTTACTAAACGATGGTAGTGTATAATCATGATTCTGAATGGTCTGATATAACTACGCCTTTTGTGCCTCTTACCGTAACTCACCGAACCAATCACATTAACACTCCTAACAATACGATATCATTGAAAAATCACTGTTTTGCACAGCGACTGTACCGGACCGCGGACACAATCGTTATGGTTCCCGTTTAAAAATCCTAAATGGAGAGCCACGCAATAAATTAAACAAAACGAACCCGTGAACAACGTGACGCAAAACAAACACACCAAATACGCGGACATCGTCTAACGCACGCTACACACGGACGCATCGCGTCGCAAAGAACAGGGGCCTGCTTGATGTAACTACGGGCGGGTATTTTTCATTCGACAACAGAGCGGGGTCTTAAATCAGATTTTCAACGAGATGAAGTCGATATCAAATAAGACTGTTGTTCTAAAATATAGAGTGCAGAGTATTGCTGTTAGACTCAATCTGATAGAAAATCTGACTTGTAGACCCGGTTCGTTCGTCGAAGACAAAATACTCGATGGTCAGACTTTGGACCGGCAAACATCGCACTCGGTTGATCAGAGACAGAAACAATGTGCCCAATAAAACCCTTACGAGCACTGAAAACATTTAAAACTTGACAATTACATGATAATATTATCTTGGTTGCGGCAGCGGGCTTTGGCTGTCTAGTGGTTCGAAGAGGAATAAAAGGCCACGTTCCCCTAAAGTGGAAACCATGACGTGATTTGAAAGTTCAGTTTGCGGCCATATTTTTAATACTGGTAGTAAACTGTTTCGGCACTCACAGCCAAGTGATACCTATTTGAAACCTGATGTCTCAGGAGTGAGGGGCACAGTGCAGCACATCGCAGGATTTTACTAAACCCTGCAGTTTTACCGTTATCCCGCATCAACCCTTTTCCTTACCCTATACCAGGTCATTCCAGGGTCTAAGCTACCTCCATTCCAAATTTGACTTAAATCCCACTTACCGTCTCGTTGTACAAAAAATACAATCATCGATATTTCATACATTCTCTAGGCTTCTTGGCAAAACTGGCGTGTTGTAATTCAGACGAAAATAGATAAACACTGAAAATCACCAGTTATGTACCAATTGATATCGAGGGGGTACCTTATCTCAAAGTCCACTCCAATCGATTGTTACATTTCTAGAACAGTATCGATGCTCGGCGCGATATACGCAAACTCGATATAATTATGTATGTGGTCAGTCGCGTCCTTTCTCAATACAATCAAAGCCTAATGGAAACCTATTTATGGAATTGAACATATTCAGCTAGAGCATCCTGAGTGCACAGTGCACACCTACTACAACATAAATTGGTCTACTCTTGCGTTTCCTTCGGCCAGAAAGGTCAGGCTTAAATGATTCCATTCCGATACAAATGGTCAGAGCTTCAGCTGCAAATATATAAAGAGATCACTATACTATCTGTGTCCAATAAAATTAAGACCAGAGTCGAAATTTTCGTGGAATATTTTCGTGATTTCTTGTTTTAAAAACCGGTTTGTTAGCCTTGGTCAGATTGAGAGCATACGACACTGATAAGTTTGATCTTCGATTGAACCATCCGCGGCGACATAAAGTTCAAGTCTCTATCGCATCTCGGTCAGAAACATATCAGAGGTACAAAAGCCCTCGTACAATATCGCTCTCCGATTAAGATGAATTATACAAAAAATATATGTATATGTATTTGTATATATTATATATTGTGAACAATTACTCTTTAACGTCAATGACGGCTGAGAGGGAAGAGTGGACGAAAAAGGTGTACTGCGCCGAGCCCAAAATAATGGGATCAGGGCAAGAATCATTGACAACGGTCCACGTCGTCACTTAACATCGGATGACTTCTCATCTGCCGGCGTGACCGGCAGAGACCGGAACAGGCGTAGCTAGTTTTATGTTTGAAGTTTTAGAGTGATCACATGTTGTATCTTACTGAATAAATATTTTTTGAGTTATATGTGGTTCAATAAATCTGCGAAGTAGCGCCTCATTCAGATCAGAGAAAGAACGGTGCCTTAGTCTACTATTGGTTTTTTTTTATCAGTCGATGGTTTAGGGCGACAAAAACGCGAACGGGCCTAGTGTATGCTGTATTGGATGGATAGTTTCATGCATTTTTCTATAACTAAGGTCTTAGAATGATTAATATAGCATGTACGTAATGAACACATCAGATGTTATTTCCCACCTCGACTGATGCGCTTTACCCACGTACGCCGGATCTACACAATTTGCATGAGACCAAAGTGATGAGCAAACTGGGCATGTCAAAGCATAAATTATATCAATGGATTACGTAGAACAACGAGTCGCACACTGCACATTCCCACAGGTTTTGTTGCTGCAAAAGAATCTACACTTAGCTCGTTAGTGACCGTCGAAGTAATAAAAATTGCGCGCCTCCCCGTTGCACACATATGTAAGTTAAATTAAAATTATTTACTTGTCAGAATATTGTGCTTATGATAGTACAGTGTTTCAAATATTCTACCGTTTTCGGTGTACAACCGTCATGCAATCATAGATTTAGGAAAATAATAGCATGCAAATTAATAAGAAGGCGTCGTATGTACACCAATGGGGGCCACACGCAAATTTGTTTGTACACGGTGCTCTGAGCGACTATGTACCTTGTTTATGTCGTCGTGTCAAGTTATAGTTATGGTTTGCTTGACAGACGTTATGTCAAATCAAGGTGCAGCAATAATTTAGGTGCGCTCGATCATATGCCGCCACCTAGCGTAAAAAGAGTTAAGTTTTCCTCCCCATTGTTTAATGTCATTGGTCAGTGACCAATGGCCACTCAGTTACCGGTTAAACACAAACATAAAAGGCATGGGATTGGCCGGTTTTGTAGGCGTGTTTTTACCGCACGCGCAAAGTAGTGCAATACTTATTCTAAAGCACATTTGGTTGAGGTGCGCGCAATCTTAGTTTCGACGATCTCTACACGTGAACGGGTACGAAGGGTTCGATCCGTTTTCAAGAGTAGCTCACCTCTGCATAAGAAACTGGCGCCTTGGCGAGCTCCTTCTCGAAGTTCTCCTCGATGGTCCCGTCGCTCGATGACCGCTGCATGTATTCGTCCTGTACGTCTAGCAGCTCCGGCGGCAGGGGAGCTGAAACCACCCCAGAGTCATTCTCAACATCACAAAGCGATGGCGGCTCAGCGACAGTGACGCCGGCTTGCGACCTGTACCCCTAGCTAGCACCTACATCTACAAGTTGAAGTTTTAGTTTCCTTCAAAACATTTTCTTCTTTCAGCGCCGCCCCTTAGGGTGCTTTCAAACCAGCGTTTCATAGGCGCATATAAGCTCGTTTTTGAAAGCGCATGCAGTCGCGTATGCGCGTTTTACTCGTGCGATCGTCGGCTTATAAGCTCTTGCGCTTGTACGATACCAGTAATGCTTCATATTTACGATTTCCCTTTCAAAAAACTAATCGTTAGGCGTACATTTCGTGCTCTTGTAAATACCACTATACAACAAACCATTCGTCTCACATATATGCAAAACCCATTTATAGTTTTGAAGTACCAAATAACGTGAAAATAATGCGAAATGTAAATATGGCTAATAACTCCAGGAATTTCGGGATTGATATAAAATTACCCACGTCATTTCTTGATAATGGACATGGGCATGGACTGACTCTCTGCGCGGTACAGCCACATCAAATACCAATGACATCAAATGGCGATTTAGAAAAGATGCGTATCTACTAAAATTAATAGGAGTACATTACACTTCGGATGTTTGGTATGTCCATGTATGTATAAACTTAACAACTCAACCTATCCCAATTGCTCATCCCAGAAATGTTTGCCCTTGCCATGATTCGAACCTGGGCTACTAAGGTCAGCAGGCAGGTGCTTACTGCGCCACTGTGCCGTATCAGTTAGTTTGATATAATAATATCGCGGACACAAGATGTCTATACCTACAGTTAATTATATCAACCATTTAGGAAAAGGTAAAAAGCCATACAAATAGGAAATAATTAAATTTTTTTTAACAATTACGCAAATTTTCCAAATGAAACAAAAAGGTAGAAACTTAACAAATGCTGTTTCACCTTGGGATTGTTTCAGAACGCGTCTTTATGGCATCCACACGGCCGTTTTGTTTAAGACGAAACCTCAAAAAACTGTAGGTACATATTTTAAACAATTACATGGCTACAGCCCGTTTAGTAAATCGCTTTATATACTTACTCAAAAGTACATATGTAACGGCACAGCGGCCAGAAACGACAAGTTCACTTACAATCATTGGTGAATCGATTTGAATCTTTGCAAACAATAGAAACGAAATGCGTTTTAAGAAGACGGTTGCGAGATTATACTGATTAATTAGAGCTAATTACAACCATTCTATCTGTAATTACAAAACTAAAATCAAACACTTTTATTGGCTTCATTTGCAACAATGTAATAATTTTGGTCTACCATCCTTTATTGGTGAATGATGTAAACACCTGTTAAGGGTATATATATCAGAAGTGTATTACTTATAAGAAAATGTTTAATGCTATTCATGTGTAATATATATACTGTGTTTCATAATAAATAAATAATAAATAAAGCTCTAAAATCAATTTTAACCTACTTCTAATTGTCGAATGAAACTTTGTATATATGTATTTATGTAATCCTGGTGACAATGCAATAACTTGGTATCATCGACCTGATCTTGAGTTTGTGCTTATATGATTCACTGTGACGAGTCCAATAGATTGGGCTTGGTAACGAGGGTCTGGTGATGGAGCCAGGAACTGTTCTGTGGCTACCAGTTAAACCTCTTAAGTTGGAGCTTTCAATACTAAACTTCACTCAAATCCGTTGAGTCGTTTCAGAGTGATAATGTAACAAACATACACACCCACTCACACAACTTCCGTACATATGGTTAGTGAGATTAGTAATAGGTTTTTGTTAACATTTGTATTATATACTCACGAAAACTGTAATATTACAGGGAGCACACACAACCAGGTTGACAAGTCCAGACTAACTCGTTTTTCTCTCTCCTACCCTCACATGTACATGACATGCCTTTCCCTCAGGATAGTTCCGTATCACTCTTCACTTCACTTTTATCTTTGTAATGTATTTGCACTGATTTTATTATTTACTACACTAACTTATAACTATGGGTATTACTATTGCATGTTATATGAGTTTATTCTTCATCGGTATCAACATCTAGGTCTTCATCTTCAGACCCCATGCTTATAAGTACATGACAATTTGTTTACTCATGCTTCTAATATTAAATATGTGAAAGTTTGTGAGTATGAATGGATGGATGGATATTTGTTACTCTTTCACGCAAAAACTGCTGAACGGATTTGAGTAAAATTTGGAATGGAGATAGCTTATACCATGGATTAACACATAGGCTGCTTTTTATCCCGGAAAAGAGTTCCTGCTGGATAACGGGAAGACGCGGGTGAAACCGCAGCTAGTTTTTTATATTTGTTAAGTCAAAGATTAACCTTACCTAGCCCTGGGGCTTGTGTGAGCTCGGTATCATCGAACTCTAAACTTGGTTCGTAGTCGTGGTACTCTGATAGGCTTGTGTATTCTTCCTGATCTTCACCGTAACCATGTAGTGCTGTGTAACAAATAATACAGCATTAATTTAGCTCCTAAACCGGACGCAGCGTGGCAACACTTCTGACCACCGCATCAGACAATTGACAACAGGTGTACATTTGTCATGAGCCCCTAATGTGTTAGGTTCTTCCTTTCCTTTCTTACATCTTTTATCTTAATGATATCGCTTCAATAATTTGATGCATGATTAAAAACTACTCATTGATTTATGAAGTGGATTCACATTCGGAGGTGAAAAAAGCACTTTATTTTCAACATAATTTAAAACATACATTATCCCTACAAGGCACCCAGTTCCATATGTGGAACACCGACTTTAATCGTTCCTATAGCCATAAAAATTTTAGTAACGACATCTCTTGACATCTTGATAGAAGCTACTGACATTTAGCAATGTAGTAATACGAATCTTTACCTATAGATGTCGTGCATGTCTTTGTTATAATGCACTCAATCTGAAATTTGGGTAAAAGTGATACGTTAGTCATTTGTCTGATTTCAAAAATAAAAAAAATATAGTTATTGATACAGTTTTGACTCGAAAAAATTACTGTCTGTTATACGAAGTGTATATTTTGCAGAGGTAAGTAGTTTTTTATATTACAATAGTAAATGTATTAGTAAATCATATTTTTACGTATGTTCCACATACGGTACGTTGAGCTTTGGTGTCTGTTTTTACTTATACGTACATACTATAACTTTCCATAGGAATACTTTCATTTTATTGCAGATAATGTCGCGAAGAAGATTTTCTGATGAAGATATTGAGGTTTTCTTGTATATTCCTTCTGGGAGTGAAGATGAACAAGATTTTTCTGAAGCTGAAAGTGATGATGACATCGAAAAAATTCATTCCATCCAAAACTTTTTATTTGAGCCTCTTAGCGACGTGGAAACTTCTTTATATCTGCAGAGACCCCAGTATTCATCTCCCGTTATGGAGGTTATCACAAATATTGGAAATCGTCAGCCAGAAATATCAGACCCTCAGCCTAGCACATCAGGAATGACTTTAGGTTCAACTACAGGGCTACTTCGTTCCTAGGGAAATATAAAATAAAAATGAGGACCAGAAAATGGTACTTGAGGCAATTTTATGATCTTCTTGATGTAACAGTTATCAATTGCTGGTTGTTGTACAGAAGAGTTGAGGAGCAGCAGCATACTCCAACCCCAATGAAACAGAAGGACTTCAAATTTAAAGTAGGGAAAAGTTTATGCATGTTTGGGACATTGATAAAAATAAGAGAGGTACACCAAGTTTATCTGATGAAATTGAAAATAAAAGTCAGAAGCCAAATACATCAATCCTATCCTCGTGATGTCAGACGTGATGGGTTTGAGAACTTTCCTGTTTGGGGGGAAAAAGACTACGATGCAAATATCTTGGATGCAAAGGAAAAACATTCTTATCTTGCGACAAATGTCACGTACAACTTTGCCAAAATAAATATATAAATGTTCTAGATCTTTTAATCAATAAAAAAAATAACAAATCCTAATTCCTACTAATATTACACACGTGAAAGTTTGTGAGTATGGATGTATGGATTCATGGATGTGTGTATGTGTGGTTGTATGGACGTTTGTTGCTCTTTCACGCAAAAACTACTGAACGGATTTTAGTGAAATTTGAAATGGAGATAGCTTATACTTCGGATTAAAACATAGGCTACTTTTTATCCCGAAAAAGGTTCCTGCGGGATAGTGGGAAGACGCGGGTTGAAGCCACGTGGCCCAGCTAGTTTATTATATTACTTAGATGATTTTATTCATTATAAGTTACAATATACATATAAAAAAGTATAATATATTATTGTTATTTCATTTTGTTTAAAATAATAAGTCACCAATTAAAAAAAAATTAAATTACAAACTATTTCTAAAACAATTCAATTGTACTAGTTCACTACCAAAAATCATAGCTAAGGCTCAGTGTACCGTATGTGGAACTGAAATAAAAAGTGGATTTTCCCGGAAAATATGATTTAAATTTTTTTATTATTATTTTTCCCTAACTTCTGATCACTAATTACAACCTATATATTTTTTTCGTGCACTAAAAAAAAATTGAGCCTTGTAGGGTTATATCAAAATTTAAACACAATAATAATTTAATAACTTATAAATAAAAAAATATGATCTTCTATCTGGTGATGCATTTATGTTAAAGGTTGTAAAT